>JANCRA010000008.1:10408196-13090599 GCA_024362935.1 Setophaga petechia | reverse complement strand
CACTTAACTTGTTTAAACAGAACTAAGTGCAAATAAAATTTCAGAGGGGGAAAGTAATGATCTATTTTTATCCATAGGTTTTTCCATCTATATTTAGTCAGAATATGATGTCTAGGTCTGCTGGTGGGACTGCTATTTCATATTTTCCAATATTTCTGAAAAGCCAGGGCAGACCTGAATTTTCACAAATCTCTGTTCCCACATATCCTGGGATCTGTAAGGAAAATTTGGCCTGCAGTTTGGTAGTAAAAAACTTCTCGTCATTATGCCACTTCAATATGAGTTTTTTCCTTTGTCATAAATCTTAAATATGTATTTAATCTTTCTCAAATAAGAGACTGTGTGATGACAAAAATGAGCAGCGCTGAACAGAATAGAACAATCAAGAAACATAGATAAATAAAGGCTTCCAGAGATTCTCAAGAACAATGCTAACAATTTTGTAACTTCAGCTTTGTTAATTTTCATCAGAGACTTTAAGATTATGAACATAAGAAACTGGATTGAATAATTACCACTAGTTTAAAAACTAATCTTAAAAAAATCTGTATTTTCACTTAGTCAATCAATTCAGAAGAATGTTATTAGCTTCTTTTCCAGATTTTTTCCCAGCTTTCTTCTATTTTACTTTGAAAGTCTTTAAATGATCCATTTGTTAAAAAATATGATCAAGTGTATGACTTAGAAAGATTGTTGGAACATTACTGTATGAGTCAACACAGGCAGGCAGCTGGAACAGCCACAAAACCACGGCTGAAACACAGAGTAAATTTATTTCAGATCTAAATCACCCTGGATGGTGACATCCAAGTCAGAACACAGCCACCATCGGGCTCAGCTCCTGTTGTTTGCACACATTTATCAAGGGCCTGTGCATGTGTGGTTTACGACCATCCTGAAATCTCCTCAGCTTTGGTCTTCTGTCTCCAAGACAAGAAGCTCAAACATGTCTGTGAGAATGCCTTTGAGTCTCTCAAAACACCTACATCATCTCCACATTGAGATTCTTCTGAGAACAGACAGAGGACAAACAGCAGTAGGTGTAATATGTGAGGTTTCCCACACTGTTATTCTCTAGGCCTTGGCATTCATAGTTGCACCTGAGAGAATCTATATCCTCCTCCTCACCATTCTTCTGCTTTTAACAATTTCCTCCCAACTCTTGCTAAAACAGCATGAGATTTTGTCTGCCTCCAGCCTACATATATACTATCCAAAGGATAGGACATAAGAGAGAGAATAAGAAATCTTCTATTTCCCATAATTGAGCCTCTTCCTTTGATAAAATTATGCAAGGAAAAACCACTCTGTCTTGTTTAAAGAGGAGTTATATTTCTGTATATGACTCCAAGTTCCCAAAAAAGACATGAGAGGAGGGAAGGCATGTACGTGGGAAGGAACCCATATCAAGACCAAAACATGATAAGAACAATTAGACACTGCTAAACTCTGAGCTGTTTTTAAAAACAATGAAGTAAAAACATATGTATAAAGCAATCTGTGTCACACAGATCATTGTATTAGGCTATGATATCTCCAGGGTTACTTGTACTTCTGATTTGAGAAATACAGTAGTAAAAGCTTTAGTTAAGAACATGTGCAGTAATCAGTTTTATAGTCTAATAAGTATTTTCTCTTTTCAGCATTTTAAAGTAAATTAAATCTTAAAATGTGATTTTTCCCCCCAGTTTTTTAAAAACCCAATAATTTATTTAGATAGTTGACACAAAATTATTTGATTTATTTTCCATGCAGATACATATTTACATACATGCACCTCTCGTCCGTTTATTTCCATGAGAAACCTTGTTTAACTCACTAAGTCAAGATTCAAGAATTAGTTACCTTGATAGTTACCTTGATTTTGTGGGTTAAATAGATAAAAAACATTCATGTAAATCCCTAGTAGTTTCAAATATTTTTTTCGGGTTTTTTTGGTCATCTATAAATCAATGTTATTGATCACTCCTATCTTGCTTTTTTTTCCTCAGTCTGCCAATATGCTGATTTCAAATATTAAAATTAGATAAATCTGGGTTAGGTTCAGCTGAACCGAAGTTGTAAAACATCAAAACAGATTTTATAGCAGCAAAGCCTTCATGTTTTCCAAGCATTTAATCAGTTTAAAACTGGTGAAGATTTTGAAAGTACATAAACCCAATCTAACTATGTATAAAAATTGAACTGTTCAGATTTTCTATCAATTTGCCAAAACGACCATAGAAGAATGATTCATTACATACACAAAAAGTAAAGTGCAGTATAGTGAAGTAAAATTGACAAGTATTAGATGGAAGGTACAAATACATTAAGAGAAAGTGAAAAAAAAGCAGTGTGCATGAAAATATGAGTGTCAAGATGAATTTCCAAGTCACAATTCTTTTATAAACTCACTTAGAAAATTATTTTTCAGTCTTATATAAAGATTTTTTGCATGGGTAACTAATCCTGGTCACAGTCTTTAATGCAGATTTTTGTCTTGGAAATTCTGGTTCACTGAAAGTATTTTCTTGGTTGCTTTTCTTTTCATTATCTTTATCCATGCTTTGGGGGCAACATTGTGATCATAGGATTCCTGCCCGAAATTAAATCTTTCAAAATTATTTAATTTGTTTTGATTGACCTGATCTAGATATTGTTTGTGTCTTATTCTGCAAATACTTTGAAACTGTTATGCTTGGGGATAAGACTTCTCATTTCACAGAAATTTGAAAAATCACATTGAATGGAAAATTTCTTGGCCTTTCTACAGTAATTAACTACTTAATTGCAACAGCAATATAATTTCTCAAAGTGTTCTTGTAAAACAAGTTAGCTTAATCTGCAGAGCTGAAATAAGGAAGTTATATATTATTTTGGTACAAGAAATAAAGCCAAGGCAATAATTTGATTTAGATAACCTGAGTCCAATTTCAACAAAAAAAAAATCCCCCTCACCTCTAAATATTAAAAAGATAAGACTTCCTAGATATTGATAAAAATATGAAATCCTCCTGAGCAGTACAAAGGAATGTACATTGCAGCACAAAGTGGGTGTCCATGTGCACTGCTTACAGAAGAGAAGACTAAACCTACAAAGAAGTTTATAAGCAAAGCATGAAATACCTTTTAGAAACTGTGTCATTTACATGGACAAACATAAACCACTTTACCTCTCTTGTTAGAGAAACATGCCTCTAGTGGGCCACAGCAAAGCCCTCATCTTAGATCAGACACATTGATCCAAAAGTGCTCCCAGCCTCCTGCAAGTGTACACACACACACACAAAATAAATAACTCCACCCAACCATTTCAGGGCCACTGTAGAAATACTTGTGGTTCAGAAGAGACACAAGTCAAGTGTTCTGCAGTGTAAACGTCACCTTCTAACCATAGACAGAGTGAAAATTTCTGAAAATAAATGCTGCAGTATTTGTAACTTGCTAAGGAGCAGCTAGAAAGCACTTTAGCTCCACATGAAATTTCCATCCTTAATTCCATAGCTAGAGTCCTTAGGAGCTTTATATGTGCATTCAAAAATTGATTAAGACAAACTGCTAACTATTTAACTATCATTTCTTCATAAACTTCAAGCCTAAATTTTTTTGCTCAGAGTGTGTGACATTTGACAGCTGCGAAAAGCTACTGAAAATCGGGGGAGGACAGTTGTTTTTTTCTAACGTTGAAGAAGAAGCTGGTTTCAAACACAGTAAAAAGCAGGAGCAGTACCTTTTTTTAAAATGAAACAAAGCTGTCAGATGATGTTTTGCCCCTTGATACAACAAGGTAAAGGATGAAACCAAAACAGAATAAATTTGCTTTCATTCTTTTTAAATTGGAATAAATAAGTCTATTAACAATGATCTCAGTCTGTCAGTGCAGAGTATTCCCAAACCTCTTCTGGATCTCTCTCTTTTTATGGCTGTAAAACAGTGCAGAAATGCATAATCTTCTCAGAACATGCCATTGTGCTTCCCCAGTTTGGGAAATATATATTCTTTTTACTTGAGGTTATCTAGATTAAATTCTTCATCTTCTGCACAGCAATATTCAAGTTTTCTTTCACTATAGTCCTTGAAGCACAACCAGAACTCTGATTTTGCTGTAATTGGATCCTGAGATGAAATTAATTCCACCTCTTTCTCTGGTCCAGAAGTTAGACAGCCACTTGAAGTTATTTCATGGATAATCAGTGGAAGGAGAAGGAGGTCTCCAGAGGAAAATTCATCCCATTTTGAGAAAGCTATTTGAAGAAAATTCAAGTTGCTAAGCAACCTCATCTGGATTTTTTTCTTACTCTCACTGACTATGGAGGGAACCTTGCTGAGAAAGT
The DNA here is from genome assembly GCA_024362935.1 of Setophaga petechia. NCBI lineage: Eukaryota > Metazoa > Chordata > Aves > Passeriformes > Parulidae > Setophaga > Setophaga petechia. The sequence continues at coordinate 13,086,286 of JANCRA010000008.1, read as the reverse complement.
CAACTCTTTGCCTAGCTTCCAACTGCTTATGGTAGGTGAGATCAATCCTGTCCTCTAGGTCCCAGAGGTCTGAAAAGACTGTGATCCATGATGCCAATTATCCAAGGTAGATCATTTTCCCAGGTTTATACCTAAGTATGCTCCTAGTCATCATGATATGGAGGGAAGAATGAAAGTGCAGCCAAAAAAAGAGGTAAAGAAAAAAGATTTTAGCATGTTGTTGTTTATTAAAACACACCAGGGTCAGTTTTACCTCAGAGCTTGACTTTGCCATAGAATTACAAGATAGCTATGTAAATAATAAAAATGTATCAATACTGAGAGAAAAAAACCAGTACTATTAAATAGTTTGACCTGGTCAAAACAGTTATTTCTAGTGCATTCATAGATAGATTTTACTAGACATGCATGCATAGAGATATGCAGATGATTGAGATTTTGCTAATTAAATAAAATATTAATATTAAAATATTTTTAGTAGAAAAACAAGCAAAACATTGAAACAAAAATACCATGTTTATTCCTGTAGGGTTTTTTTATTATTATCTTTTTTGACCTTAATTTTGGTTTGATTGCTTTTTAAAGTGACTCCCAACTACTTCAAAAATTCTCTTTCAGTCAGCTCTGGCATTGCTCTCTGATGGGAGAAGAGAAACAAGAGAATGAATTATGTGCTCTCATGCTTATATTTCTATTATTTTATTATGAAAACTCTATACTTTCTTTTATGGGACTGTAAACTACAGAGTGCTTGCTTTCCTGGACTTTATTTTCATAAATCTTTGATTGATTTAACATGATTGATTTTAACTAGAAAAAATACCTCAAGTTCCATGAAATCATTTTTCGCTAATATACATGCATTTTTGGAAAATATTACTCTAGACAGAGGAGCACAATTTTTAAAGGAGTTCCCATTGTTGGAAGCTCTATGTAAGTTAAAGTGTTCTTTACCAATATCACAGAAAATACTGGCAAAATTATACTGAACTTCTGGATACTGAAAGAGGTTAATAGAAACCTCATTACCACATTCTGTAAGTGTGCACACAGCAGCAGGTGAACTTGTAAAGGTTAAAATAAAAGTGCTATATATTTTGTTTGCATATTGTTTTTACATGACATGGATTCAGTACCTTTTCTGTTTTCCAAGCACCTTAAGTTGCTTGGAAAGCAACCCCATAAGGATGGGGAGAAAAAAAAAAAAACAAGAAACAAACAGGAGGGAGAATAGATCACAATAAGAATAAAAAGAAGAGGCAAATTAGAGGAAAACAGATTAGATAAATATATCCAAATGTGCAGCCTGATCATCTGGTTATCTTGTTGTCTAATAAAGCATTCAAAATTTATTCAGATTCAAATTTATTTATTCAAATTCCAAAAGATATTAGCATGTTAGTGAAAAGCAATAGAGGTTGCTCAAAGAATGCATTATTTTAGGAGGCAGAGAAAAACTCAAGCTTCAAAATATCATCCTGAATTGAATAGGCATCCACTTTGGATGGAGGCCAGATGGGGTGCTGGAGTACTTTGTTTCTGAGTCCCTCTAAACAGCAAAATATTCAAATTGCTGTAGCAGACATACAACATGTAGTTTAGATGCAGCTTCTTTTTAAAAAAGCTTGTGTTTGAATGAATCTCCAATAGTGTGTTGTCACAATCAGCCTTTGCTATTATCTGTTTCTATTTTTGTGGTGAATAGTGGGCTTTTGTAGAACCTGGCAATATATTTTGCTAGATGTTTTGAAGGCATGCTGCAAGACACTGATTTTCATTACTGGCTGTATGTTTAGGTTGGATATTGGGAAAAAAACTTTTCATGGAAAGAGTTGTCAATCACAGGAACAGGCTGCCCCAGAAAGCAGATTACTCACTACCCCTGTAGGTACTTAATCTATACAGATGATGTGCTTAGGGGCATGGTTTAGGGGTGGATTTGGCAGTGCTGGGTTAATGGCTGATGACCTCAGAGGTCTTTTCCAAACTAAACTATTCCATGATTCCCTTTTGCAGCTTAAATAGTCATAGATATCTTAGTGTGAGTGGAAGGAATGGGTAAGAACAGCACATATGAGACTACTGAAATTACTTGTCTCAGTCATATAACTGAGGGGAATTTCCCTTTGTGTGCTGTATCTCCCAAGATGATAATGGATTTTCGACCACTTTGAAATGGAACCTGTTCAAAGCTAAATTGTTGCCACATTGCCCTGGTTAGTGGGAAGGCAATGTGTGCCTTCTGCTCTTTGACATAACAGCAGAACTTTAGTGCACTGCCTACCAATTGAGCAGCAGGAGTTTTTCCTATGGATCTATTTTAAATCTTTATGTTTGATTGTGGTGGGTTATTTTGATGGGAAAGAGAGTATTATTTAAATTTTTTTGGTTTTTGGGTTGTTTTCTTTTTTTTTTTTTTTTTTTTTTTTTTTTTGCTGGCAGTGGTAGTGGGGTTTTTGAGGCTTTTTTTCTTTGCTACTTTTTGTTGGTTTCCTTGGTTTTGTTGTTGCTGCTATCTTTTTGCAGTACAAGTACCACCTGTGCCTAAATGAGTGTTTTTTCCTCATACATCATTAGACCATCTGCAAAAATGGAGCACACTTTTGACAATGTTGAGCTGTCTTCCATCTTGTCAGGAGACATTCAGTATTTCCCAGCTCTAACCACTGCATCCAGGTCTAACAACTGTTACACACATTGGTCAGGAAGGTAAAGTAATAATAAAAGATTTCCATTGACTTACACATTTTGTCAAGCTACAAATCACAGCACTCACATAAATATATTCAAATCCTATCAATTTCCCATTTCTTTCTCTATGGGGCCCTCTTGTCTTTAGGAAATATTCTTACTTAATGAAAAGAATGGCCAGAAGCATGCACCCACCTGAAGAGCAAAACTCATGAAGTTACTGGAGTTAAAATAAAATATATCCAAAGTCATTACTCTGAAAAGATGAGCCAGAAAAGCTAATTGGTAGCATTTCTGACCTCACTTGTTGTGCAAATCCCTTTTAAAAGTTTGGTTTTGAAAAAATAAAGAAGAAAATTTAGAATTAAAACTACATCTTCTGTAGCAGTATGAAAAACTAAATAAATAAATAAAAAACCCAAAACAAAGCAAACCATCTTTTTTGAAAATGTTAAATTATGGGTATAAGCAATGCAAGCTCCAAATAATGTGCTGAAAAAATTAAGGTGCCAGCAACATTTTTCCTTGATTTTGTTAACAAATAATTTCTATCTTTTACAAGTAGCAGTATAACATTTTTAATAGCCTTAGTTATTTCTAGAACCTCACTCTGTTTGTAATTTTGATTGTAGATATTGTGATCAAATAATATTAAGAATAAAGAGTTATTAAGAATTATTATTGCTTAAATTTCAGTACAAATTTTCAAACTTCATTGTTGTCCAGTTGCTACTAAGAAATCACCCTCATCATATGCAGAAAAGTTACAACATTGCCTTGAGGATAAACTGATGTATTTAGTGTACCTAGTGTTAATATGGTGATTCTCTTCTATCCTCTCAAGTCAAGCAGAGCTGAGGGTATTGTACTAAGGAAATCTGCAGATTTGAGGCACTCTTAGCTGTTCAGATAGATAACAAAGCATTTTTATGTAGTGGTATCAATTTACTGTTTTGACATAGCGTTTGCTGATTTTCTGTTGTAAATGTAATTTTCCAAACTTATCCAGTTGTTTATGAAAATGACTCTGAGCAAAGCTTAGAGTGTAAGTACTCAAAAGAATAAAAGAAATGCCTGTGCTGCAATCTTAGTGCATTCAGCATTCATACAGTGTACCATTAACAATTCTTTTGCCATAGAATACAAAAATTCAGTCACTGGCTTGATCTTACCATACTGCCTGTCACAATTCCTCTCCTCACACATTGACTGGAAGATTAGCTCAGTTTCTCCGAGATTACTCAGTTTGTTGGAGCACAGTGATAATCACACCAGGGTTGTGGGTTTGATCCCTGTATGGGCCATTCACTTAAGAGTTGCATTTTATGATTCTTGTGGGTCCCTTCCAACTCAAAATATTCTGTGATTCTGTGACTAAAAAAGGAGCAGCCACCCTTTTGTTGGTCCCTTCAAACAAGATCCCTGGTGTAATCCTGCCTCAACGCTTGCTTTCCTCTTAGAGCTCTGCCCTTTTCCTCTTCCCTCTGAGAAGGTATGAGGGGAACTGCAATCTCTTCTCCTGCATCTAAGCCCTAAGAACCACTCTGCTGCTCTTTAGTTTGCAAATGAATGTTTTATGGCACACTAAAACAGTTATAGGATTGTTAAAAAGGGGGCTCAATTAAATGAATTTCATTTGCATGAGTCTGAAGCGCTTGCATTGCAAAATTAATTTTCTTGTTCTAAGCTGCAAAACTAGTGCACCCAAAGGGTCTTTCATGTCAGGAAAAATGAGATGATTGTTTATCCTTTGGACCTGTGGCCAGAATCAGTGGAGGACTAGCTTACCAGGGTCTGCTAGATTTCCCCTAGTATAAGTTGCATCCCTTTAAAACTAACCTCTGGGATTTTTTTCAAAGCTCACTTCTCTTTTATCAATTCTAAATTTTTTTCTTGTTGTCTTTCAGTTTATATATCTTCTGCCAAGCTTCTTAAAAGATTAAATTGAATTTGTTCCTCTTTCAAGTTAGGGATGCAGGGAGAGTGAGAAAAGAATTTGATAATATTCTTCATGTTACTGGTTAGCTTTAAAGTATGTATTATCACCGCAATTTTAACCACAATGCCATTCATAATCATAATGAAAATTTTTTTATTAAAAATTCCACCTATGTGCAATTTATCCCAAGGACAAATACCCATGCTGGCGTTAAAGAGAATATAAATCCTAGAGAAACTAGACCACTGATAAAACTCAGTCTGTGTCAAGCTGCCTAAAACTGTTTGTGGTACTGTGGAGCAAAACAAGGTCTCCTGGAAAATTGCTCAATGTGTCAGAAAAAGCATGTGGTCTGTGTGAACTACTGCTCTGGAGACATTAAAGACCTCCAAGATAAATTAATGCAGCCCAGACACTATGCCAGCCTCTCTGTGATAATTCTGACACATTTCCTTTACCCCAAAGGAGAACCACACTCATTTAGTCAAATGTAATTTCTCCTCTGATTGATGGTTGTTGCATTTAGAGATTAGAAATATCCCAAACCTACAACACTTCAGTTGTTGACATCTTAGCACAAGCAGCAGGCAGTCATAAACCCTCAGATTAATAGGGCTTCAGGGCAGATTTGCTTTATTCTGACAGTTTCTATTTCATTCTATTGTGTTCCTCTGATGCCATAAGGTTTGAGTTCACTAATTCATTTTTAATAAACAATAAGATTTTAATGCACAAAATGTAAATAATAAACACAGGGCAAACGGGAAAATAACTGCCAACAGTTGTCCACATTTTGGTAGAAAATAACAGGGGTTTGTCTCTTGTAAACATACTTAAGAGACTGCTTAGGATTTACTATTAGCATGAATTGTGCTTGCTAATACTGAATATATATTTTAGTTTCCCCCATTTTCTCAGAATGAATGCATTTTTTAGAATTACAAATTGAAGGATATGAGTTTGGCTTCCAAAAATGTGTAGAGTAACAGCAGATTTTTAATAATTAGATGAGAAATTAATAATACTCTGATTCTTTTTTTTTTTTTTTTTTTGTGTGTGTGTGTGTGAGTGTGATGTTTCTTAAGTTCAATAATTGCCTTAAAGCACATACCCAGATGCAGGATTCTCATCTTCTTACTGGTGAGAAATCAATTTTCCATGACCCTTCTCTGTGAATATTTGGGGATTTAGCAAATAGAGCTGACTCTAATAGCGCTAATATTTCTTTATTTGGGATGAGGGTTTTTTTGGTATTAAAAGATCCTAATTAAAAGTTAGTGGATGATATGAATGAAAATTACCAAATTAAAAAAATTATTTTAAAACAGTCAGTCAGTAGTGTGGGTTGTTGTTTTTTTTTGCCTATGCAAGATATAATATGTGAAATTAAACTGGATATGGACTTAAAGGTTAGTTGGCTCTTATGGTTTTATTTTAGTGATTTTGATTTTTCTGGACTCATTTTGAATGGAAAAATTTTGATGTCTCAAAAATTCTCAAAGGACAGGTAAATTGGTTCCTGACTGCTGTACTGACATGATCAAGTTTGTATAGCTTCAGGCTATAAATTAAGCTATCCTTTCAACTCTTTGAAACTGGTGTATGATATTACAGAATATTTTTCAAAGCAGCATGGAAAAATAATAAGTATATTCATACTAAATAAATATGATATTTTAGATATATACTTAAAATTGAAGATAAACTTCACATGATGATAGTGTTAATATTTAAGTGCATTGGGTACAACATTAAAATAACAGATCTGTGTTCGACACTGAAAGATTAGCTCATTCTCCTTTTTATAGACATTAGTATTGTCAGTGTGACATTATCATTGTTTCCCATTTAATTGCTTGTTTCAAGATAATAAAACTCTCTTCTCATATACAGTATGTTATTAATTATTGCCTTTTTACACAATAAAACCTGTCTTTTAACTCAGCATGAGCTTCAAAAAAAGAAATAATGGATGCTAGTGAAATTAGACTGAGAAATCTTCTGTGTGGTGAGCAAGCATGCAATGCTTTCAGATCTCTCAGTGAGAAAATTCAGATCCTTTGCAATGTGTGTGTGTGTGAGGGGGTTGTTTGTTTTCCTGTGGTGTTTTTTCATAATCTTCCAGTACATCAGAAAATCAGATGGCATGTTTTTAACAGAATCCAGGGGGACATATTACTATGAAGATATGTGGTGATGCATCCTACAAGATTCAGCTACTTGGCTTTCAGGACAGCTCCTCTCAAGATGCAAACCTTTATAAAAAAAAGGAAGGAAAACAAATAACTGATCAAGATCACAATGTGAATACAGCAAACACAGTGAGCAGATAGCTGCCAGAAGAGGACAATTTTCACACTGGTAAAAGAAAGCAGTCCATGCATTTCAAGAAGCATTATTTTATTTATGAATTAATGAAAACTTGATGCTTAGCCATCAAACTTTAAGGAGGTAACTTGACACTCAGTTCTTCCCTGAATACTCACTGGTTAATGCTTTATCACCTAAGCACATTAGCACCTTGTAGCAGTGCCAATGGAAGATAAGGTGATAAAAGAAGTAAATTCCCCAATAGAAAAGTTGGAAACTCTCAAATGTTTTGGTGTGCACTGTGACTGCATCATGCAGAGCAATTCCAGATTCCTTAAAATATCAGTGTTGCTCCTCTCTCCTTCCCACTTGTGATCACATTCTTGTACTAAATCCTTCTTCAAACCACCCCATCTTTTTCCCAGCACTGGAGCACTTCCTGTATAGTTGTGCTTATGTAAGGAATGTAAGTCCTGATAAACTGTAATGAGAGCTGCTGAAATGTCAATAACTGACAGAGAATGCAGGATTTTTGTGCTGATGGGAAACTCAGTGCCTCTTAGTGGGAGAGAAACAGAAACCTATGTTTCTTTTATTTAACTTTGCTTGTGTTTTCTAAGTCGATGCACGTTTTCTCTTTTTTTATGGTTACATCAGGACAATTGCATGCAGAACTAGAGTGAATCAAGGTTTATGTCTGTGTGAGGAAAAAATATACCAAATTCAAGAGGTTTGGTCCCTTGTCCATGGTTTCTTGGCATCCTGAAGCCTGTTGGGGTAGTCACGTCTGCTACAGCTTGACTGGCTGCTTCAGTGTTACTCTTCACAAGTGGATCAGCAGTGCAGTATGTTTATTCCAGTTCCAAGGCTTCTCAGACACAGCCAAACTGCTGCTGCATGGTGAATGGCACGTCTGACTGTGGATGGTGTGTGCCACGTTTATCAGTCCTGCCGGGTGCCCGAGAGCTGGTGTGCACAGCGCTGGTGTTAGTGCAGCTTCCTAATCTTAAGCAAAAATATGGGAGGCCAGTTCATTTAGGTAGGAGAACTTATATTATGCCTTTCTACCAAAAAAACACCCAAATAAGTATTTTTTGACCATCTAAATGTAATCTAAAATTTGTTTATATTGATGGATAATTTAAGTGATGAGACAAACAAAAGCTTTTTTCTTTTAAATACAAATTCGAAAATCATTTAACAAAGTAATCCTGCTACTTTTTAAAACTACTTTTTGTTTCCTACATTTTGAATTTTTTTTAAATAAAACCAAAATAATAATCCATGGAAATTTTCCATGGAAATTACTTTTTATTTGAGGTCAATTTTTTATGTCAAGCAAAGTTAACAGAAAAAAAAAGTCAGTTGTTCACCGAAGGAGTCTTAACCAATCTAGAATATTTTAAAGACCTTGAATATATTATATTTACCCTCACAATATTTAAAAGTTTTGGTTTTGCAACCTGTCAATAGTTAACCTTCAAAACTAAATAAATATCTTGTTCATGGAGATGTCAAATTCTCTAACATGCTATTAAATGGCATGATGACTTTACACTGATTCTTCTCTTCCCTCTGGTGTGACATTCCCATGGGCCACTGTTTATCTGTGTCTTTGACAGATGAATCAAGAGATAGGAATATGGGACTCTGCTGCCAGTAGAGCTCTGATTAATCCACTAGATGCATGTATGTTTCCATCTCACTAGCGAACCATTTTTACTCCTTTGCTCCTCTCACAGCATCTGTGACTCTGCCTTCAACAACCATTTCATTAGTCCAGCTACCTTATAATAAACTGGGAAATCAGATGATGCTTTTTTCCAGGGAAAACTCCATCTATTTCACAATAAAATTGCATGTAACTGGAGTGGCATTGCTGAACAAACAGAACTGGATGTGTCTGCAGGAGAATATCTCTCTGTCTAAATTGCATATAACATCCCAAATATGAGATAACAGAGGTAGCTATCCCCTTACTACATACTTACAATGTAAATCACCTTTTAAAACCAATAATGTGAAGAAATATACCTTCTATTTCTAGTGCAGTATAATGGAATGCTCAGCCTTGAATCAAAAGATACGCTTGAAAATCTAAATCAGATGTAGAAACTTTTCAATTTGGTCAGCATGCTTTATTTTTTTTCCCATTATTCTGAGTTAACAAAGGGTCCAGATAATACAAATAACCCAAAAGCAGCAGGGAATTTTAATGTTCAGTTTATCTTCAAGTTTCATAATACAAATCCTTAAATTGTGATAAATATTTTATAACAAAATCTTCTTCCAGTATGCCTTTGATTTGTATTTTTCTACGATTAAATATTTTCATGGAAAGTTCTCAAAGAAGTTTGGACAACTCAGAAGTGCATATTTATGCTTTTGAAGAAGAAATTATTGTAATGATATAATTGTCAAAAGATGAACCATTACACTTTCAGAAAACATAGTGCTAAAATTTATATTAAAAGAAGTAAGAACTGGTGTTAAAATATTTACATTGATTCTAAACTAGCAAGAGTCTTTTGCAATGGGGCTAGAGAGGAAAAATTGCAATGAGTGTCACATGAGAAGGCCTGAAAAACATTTACATAATAACGTAATAATGGTTTTTTTTGAGAACACTTTTAATTTTTAAAATCTTCTGAAGAATATTTAAACTTGCTGACTGAAATTCTAATTCCACCAGAGCTCAGAAAAATTATATTACCGTTATGGAGCCAAGTTTTCTCTTCTCTCTGCTGTATTAACCTCCAATTTTAAGGATGTTTTGGGGTTTCATTCACTTGAATACCAGTTTACTGCTTTCAAACAATTTCAACAGTCTTTGAACATTTGGATCTTATGTTGCCACTGGACAGGTTCTCTGGATTTGAGAATACAGTAAACATAGCCTTTTTTTATCTGAAGTGACTTTTTCTCCATTTTTTTTTTCATTCCTTCTGTTTTGTTTTTCTCTGGAGTCAACTGTGTAGCCAGTGGGTTTAAATGGAAGAAGTTGTACCTTCTACAAAAGCTCCTCCAAAAAAAAAACATTTTGCAATAATTTTTTGGATGAGGAACTTTAAGAAAGAAGTGGGCTACCCTACATATGAGTAAGGTAGCATTTAATCTCAAATGTTAGGCTTCTAAGATAAGCTGTTCCTTTGACTTTGTGAGATGACTCAGTTGTGTAAAGTTATATGTGATTTTTTCTCTAACTTATATTTCAAGTTCTTAAATAAGATCCATTCTTTCTTCAGTAAGGATTTGGTGGGAAATGTTAGTATTTTTACATATTGAGTAATCAAACCAAATTCTAAATGTCAAGGGCAGTTTCAATTATTGTAACTGAGTTGCATTGTTGAGAAATATGCGTAATATATTCTGTATTCCTCACCTACGTAATTTCCAACTGCAAAGAGTTGTTTTATATATCATCAATTCTGGTCTTTGCATTTTCTACATTTTTACCACTCCAGTAGCATCAGGATTTGCATCTGAGCATTTTCATTCAGCAGAGACAATCCCTGCAGACAATGTGTGATTTTTTTTTTCATGCAAACTGTGACTCTAAAAAAAAAATGCTTTGGGACAAAGTTTGCACACTAAGTGGATGAATTTTATGCGAGTTTATATAGCTTCTGTGTTATTCTGATTATTAAGGATTGCACAAGTTGGCAGGTTTCTTTGCCTCCCCTTCCTCTTCAAAAGTTAAATCCTAGCTTTTGTTGTGTTTTCTTTTAGTTTGAGATATCTACTTGAACACCTGCCTCAGTACTTTGAACGAAATTCACAATATGCTTCTTTCAGACAGGGGACATTAGAAATGCAGCACTGAACGGAACATATCCCGTTATATTGTAAAAGGGAATTTAAAATGTCAGTTTACTCAGTCAGGTGAAAGTAATCCTATTCAGGGAAGCAATTAGAAGGGTTTACAGCTATTAGTTGTCTCAGGTCAGAATGATTAAATAAAGAATCCTATTTATTTAAATAAGTATGGGGCATTATAATTATCTGTACTGCCACAGTATAAAACTTTATTGTCACTAAAACAGCTTTAAAAATTACTCCTCTATGCCAAATTATTTTAAATATAGTAAGAAAAAAAAATCCTTGCTTGTATAGAACTTACTTGACCCTATGTAATCCCAGACTTCCTTGTATTTGTTCCTATCTTAACCTACTTTTCCCTCACCCTTCTCATTTCTTCTTCTACTTGAGTTCTCTTCAAATTCAAATGTGACTACAGGACAAAGTTGACAGCCTGCCTTTTGTAAAGCACCATCTCATAAATGAATGTGTTTCATAATAGTATTTTCAGTTTATTTCAGCTGCTATTTAGGCAAAGCTGTAATGCTCAACTAGTGATGTTTGGGTGACAGTAAATGACACCAATTTTTTTGAGAGAAGTAGATAAATACAGCATGGAAGTATAATAAAAGCCAAGAAATACGTGACACAGGAGTACTTTCTTCTCTTTAATATACAGTGCTGAACCTCTTACCTTGGAATAATTCTGGTTTTCACATAACTAAAATATAAAGTTTTGTATTTCTTTTTTAGTTCAATGGAATCAAGATACAACATAAAAATTCAGTGAAAGCAAAGGTGCTTGTTGCTTTAATCTGAGCTACTAGTGGAAGTTAAAGTCGTGAAGGAGAAAAAAGTTTACTTTGACATGTTTACTCAGGTGAAAACTACAAGCTACCTTGTCTTGTCCTCACTTACTTGAACCCTGTAGTGAAGCCACTTAGTACTTGCTGCAAGGCAAGCAGGGAGAAAGTAAGGACACAACAATTCATCACAATATATTGTATTCTGGAAGATATGGAAATAATGATGCAGACAATAGAAAGCCTGATGGATGGAAATGAGGAATTTTTTAGGTTTGGCATTTTGAGATGCCTATGCTTTTGCAATTATCTTCAATTCATCCTACAGAGTCTGGCTTTCCTCATATTTAATAGCTTGGTGATTTTTCTTCTATTCTTGAGCTAGCAGAAGTGATTCTAGCAAACTGACTAGCTGTTTTTCCAGCTGATTTTCTTCTAATGTCTGTGTCTTACAAGGAGAATTGAGCATTATGTGCTTGTACAGTTAAAGAATCAGCAAGAAACTTCATTTTAAATAGCTTATCTTGATAATGTCCAACAATCCACATATTAATTATGTTTGACCACCGACATCTTCAGTATTCTTATTCTTTTATTTATGCATTTGTTTGCTGATAAATCAATTCCTGTTAATCTAATCAGAAGCCCAGAAGGCCTTTCCACCTGAATAAAAGCCATAAAGAAATACTCATTACAAGAGAGTATTTTGTACAATTCTTGATCACCATGGCTTGGTGGAATGGAACAATGCAAGTATGCCTCCAAAAATGGCAAATTTTCTGACCACAGTTCTGATATTGCCAAGGAACTGTTCATTTCTTGATTAACACCACTTTATTGAAAAATTGTCTCTCCTTTACATTCAATTCAGAGGCAGATGTTTCAGGAAATAGTAAAAGGCATAAGATAGAGGAATTTTCATTTTCCTAAACTCCACAAAGAGGCCAGAGAGGTCACACATACCTAGTTCTTTCCATGCAGGGAAAGTACTGCAACTATTTAAACCACCTTCCTACCATGCAATAGACAAAAAAAAAATTTGCAGAAGACAGAAAAAAATAAAGGGGAGAGGTAAGTATTTTTTTTTAGTTACATCTAAGATTCATTTTTCTCAAGACTTTTAAATTTTTTTCCTACAGATTTTTCTAGTCTAGTGAAATAACAAGAAGGAAAAAAAACCTGACAAAGCAGAGGAAACAAAATGTAATATTTTCCATTTTATATCTTTACTTTATAAAATCTATGATAATGAGTCCAAACCTTAACATAAGCTTAAAAGAAAAATATTTTTTCCCCCTCTATTGAAGGGAGGGGAGGACAAAGAAATCTCATGGAATATTTATCTTGTCATGCATTTTTGATCCCATTCCTCTGTAATCAGTAGCAGTCTTCTCTTAACTTCAGTGAAAGCTGAAGTATGCTTTGGCCAGAAACCTAATTGTAGTCACATTATACATGGACCTTGCCCTCCAGCATTTTCACTTCTTTTCTGCAGCAAAGCCACTCTATTAAAATGATCTTAAAAGTAAGAGTTTGGTCAGCTATGAAGACAGAGTCATAAAATGAGTGGTTGTTACTGCAGGAAGTGGTTTAATGGGCAGCATTGCCTATCACACAATTTCAAAGATCACCACTCAGAAAATTTTAGAAGACTCCACAACTGAATATATGTATAGCATTTTTATAGCATTCATTAGAAGTTGTTTTGGGAAAGACTTTCATTTAAGAAATGCTAATTCTTCTGATGAGTCACTGTTTTACATGGTTCATAAGGGTTTTTCCCGAGGTTTGCTTGGTTTTCTGGGACTTTTTTGCATTTATCTCTTGCTTCAATTGTCACACCTGGTTTATCCATCCATTTCTAATGATCTTATCTTCCCACTAATGTCTTTATTTTCTTCTTTTGTCTCAAGAACATTCTTCTACTGACCTCTTTAATGGCAATTCTGTTTTGCTCTTTTGATAACCATCTCATGTCTGTTTACTCTTCTACCATTAAAATCAGTGGATACACCATATTTTTGAAGTTTCTTCCCACATTCTTTATTTAAAAACTTGTCCTGAACTGTTCTTATCCACCCTGAGTATTCTTATTTTGTTTTGACTTCATCACCCTGAATGGCATTCAATTCCACCTGTTTTTGTAATCATTAATTAACAAATTTACTAATATTTCAGTTATTTCTCTATAATACCTCTGAAACAACTCCTTTGATGGCTGCTTGCTAAGCTGAACTCCTGTCTAGGTACTGAAACACCGTACCACCTACACTTGATTTTTTTCCCCCTGGGATTTATATAAAATCCTGCAACAAAGTTTATTTCTATTCTCTTTTACCAAGGCCATAAATGCTTCCTTGTTTACATCTTCTTCCTCAAATTTACCTTTCTAGAACTTGTCTAAAAGCATATCACTTTTAAGGGCATCAATCACAATTTCTCACTCTATTTACCATTCTTTATTCTCTACCAAAAATTACTTGGAACATATGATAAGATAAAGCACTATCTCCCATTGTTTTTTGGCTAAACACTGAAATAAACAACTTCAGCATTACTTAAGTGCAAGTCCATGTGTTGCAACATTATTTGTCAAAAAGCAAATTTAATTTCTTTTGTTTTCACTTGTCAAAATTTTCTCCAGGAAACATGACATTGAGAGAAGTAATTTTTCAAAATCATTGACTTCCAGGGCAGAACGTGTCCATAATTTCTATTTTATTCTTCTTGTACTTCTTGTTTAAAGGTTGGAATGCAAGCTCTGTGATACACAGGTTTTTAATTATTTTACACCAGTACAGCTCTGCATCCTGTGATGCTGGTTCAGAGCTGTGACATTTAAGTACCAGAATCAATTATAAAGAGTCAACAGAAATTAAAGATTTTTTTTTCTGTGGAAAAAAGCCCCAGCATTATACTCACCAATAGCCTTGACGACTTTCTGTTGAGAAGTGACAACCCAGGGGTTTTAGTTCCTAGAATAAGAACCAAAGAACAGCCCCAGTATATGAGACTCCCTTGCACAAATCCTGTTGCTGCTGCGGTGCACATTTCTTTTAATTAGTGGGAACTTTTACCACATTCCCACTTTTCAGTGCTTCACAGTTTTATCTTTTGAATTTTACATGACAGTTGAGGATTATTTGCAGGCACTTTACTAGTTACCTTCAGAAGGACTAGTGTTCTCTGAAACCCACAACACCTACTAGCAGGTGACACCTTCTGATATACTCCCTTCAGATCTGGAAACTTCCTTTCCTCTGTTTTTGCTATAATGAACATGTCCTCTTTCACAAGGGAAGACTTCCAAATATCATTCTAAAAGATAAATATGTTTTTTTAATCTGTACTCGTCATTTGAACAAACATTATTTCCCTGTTAGATATTATCAACAAGATCTCTGAATAGCAGAAAGCAAATTGTGGATGGAATTTCAGTTACAGTTTTATTATTAGAACTACATATTTTCATATTCAACAATCCAAATTACTGCTTCATATCTGAAACTGTTAAATGTTAAAGTATGAATTTCAAGAAAATTGTCCTCTATGGAAAATCTTTGAACTATGGCACTAAGTAGACATGGTGAGTCCGTGAATTGCCAAACCTTGTGCAAATCACATCAAAGAGCAGCCAAGTAAATCAAAACTGAAACATGGAAGATCATCATCTGGGGAAAAATATATATAATTTATTTGAATATTGAGTTTACAGAGGAATAAATTAGCCTTCATTTAGATTGAAAAGCTATTCCACTGGTAAGAAAGATCAGCAAGATTACCCTGTAACTTCTGTTCATATTGCTGAAGCAAATGTCAAGGTGTCTTACAAAATTTCATTGATTTGAAAATATATTAGAGGGATCTGTCACCTTCTGTGGAATCAGTAGCTTTGGAAAACATTCGAAAAGTGTTTTGACTGTTCTCTGAGGTTTTAAATCTCATTTTGAAAGCGCTATAATTTGGCCTATCATTAAATTTCAATCTTGTCACTGTGGTCAGGGGCGTGAAACTTCAGAAAGAATTTGAAACCCAAATCAAGATTAAGAATTAGATGGAAAATTGTTCTTATTTGACTTCAATTCTACATAACAGCTAGATCTCATGCCAATACATACTATAAGGCTTATTTTCTCCACCAGTGGAGAGCTTATGACTTTCATTACTTTCACGACATTTCAAACCTCTAAAGTTAAGAACACTTATAAATATATATGTCCTCATGAGACACCCTTTTTAAGCTAGAAAATAAATATTTCTCATTTCCAATTCAAATGACCATAAAACTATAAAACATCTCAGTGTCAAGTCTAGTTTTATCTTTGAATGTTAATTCCATTCTCCAGAAGTTTGAAAGAAGGTCATGATAAACACTTAGATATATTGACTTGTTTTCTATAGTTGAAGTACTTTAAAAATGCCTACAATATATTGAATTGCAATTCTTATTTTCAGGAAATGATATGGTACTTGGGAGATCAAGACTACAATTCTTCTGACTACATAGATGACTGCAAATAATACATAGATGCCTTAGGAAAAACACAAAAATGCTCTCTAAGATAATAAAAAAAATATCATATCTGAAAAATAAGGAAAATTTAAAATTATTCAGACCAAGGCAAGCTAGCTGCATCATAACAATATTTGTGCATGGAATGATATAACATCTGTTTTGCAAGTGCATCTTATTTTACAGAAACAGAACTTGTTTGGTCCCAGAGTATGAGGGATTGATCCCTGTTAACAACTAAGCCCCCACCAGCCAATTGTTCACTCCCCACTTTCAGGGTGATGGGGAAGAGAACTAGAAGGGCAAATGCAAGAAAAAAGAATGGATTAAGATAAAGGCGCACTAATAAGTGAGTGAAAAAAAGCACCCAAAATCCAAAAGGTGATGCAAATGTGATTACAAACCACCTCTTGCCAGCAGACTGATAGAAACTTGTCTCTGAATAATAGTTAATTTGGAAAAACTCGGCCTCCCACCCAAGTTTTATAAGTGAGCATGATGTTATATGGTATGGTATATCGCTTTGGTATGTTTGGGTTCATTACTCCAGCTCCTTCTCCTCCTCAGCTCTGGCTGATACACAGCCTACTTCCTGGGGTGGAGTGCAGAGTGGGAAACAGAGAAGGCCTTGACACTCTGCAAGTAATGTTCAGCAATAATTAAAAGAGCTATGCTATCAACCCTCTTGTACTCACAAGTCTAAAATGCTGAACTGTAGAGGTGCTGAAGAAACTTACTTCCATCTCAACCAGACCCTGTACACAAATCCTCTATAATAAAGAAACAAACACCCCCTAAATAAAAAATTAAAAAATTAAAATTAAAAAATATTAAAATTAAATGTTACGGTCCTTTTGCTTGTTTTCTTCTGCTTCTAAGATAAAATGGTTCTTATTGTCATTAATTCAAGTTAGGAGGAAAGAAACCATAAGGACTTAGGAAACCTTAAAATATTTCCTAAATAAATGTCACAGTACTCTCAAAATAACCTCATGCTAATAAAGTCATACAGACATTTCTGCCCTCAAAGGGAGATTCATTTCTTGGGTAAATGTTGTCAGTGTAGTCACTTAGATTTTCCTGTAAAAATAGTACAGATAAGAATGTAGTTCTGAAACACAATTGACCCTTCCTTCCTTAACCATTTGACAAACAGTCTGGCTTTCAGCTGTCTATAGCTCCTGGATCACTCTTCAGGAGGTGGAAGAGACATCTTCCACATCCTATGTAGGACCACAACCAACTCTTTTGAAAGACATGTCTGTTCTCCTTAAAACCTGTGTCCCAGTATTGGTTATCTGCTGAGAAGTAGGCTGTCTGTGATGCCAGGATCATTATATTTCCTATGACTGAATGCACCACCACTAAAACAAAGGAGTGAAAATTATCATCTTAGTAGAGTATAGAGAAAATTGAAATACAAGTGCTCCTCTGGGACAGGAAGCACCGGTGTAGGGACACAGGCTGGGGACTGCCTGACTGGCAGCAGCTCTGCAGGGAGGGATCTGGAGGTCTTGGCAAACACAGACTGAGCATAAGCCAGCTGTGTGCCCTGGCAGCCTGGAGAAATCCACAGGGGCACAGAGAGGGCACCATAGGGAGCAATTATAGCACTCTGCTTGGCACTTGTTCGATCCCATCTGAATTCTGTGTCTACTCTAAACTATCAAGAAAAACATAATACAAAAACTAGGCATCTAATATTCAATATTTGTCTTTTGATCTATTAAACTTCTAATTGTCTTTTTGAGAATTTTTGTGTTTGATGACTTCTTTCACAACCCTTAAGGAGGCCTATGAAAAATTTTGGGCATATTAGCAAATAAAGATCTACAGTTCTTTATCTAAAATTTGACGAAATAATAATTTTTTTCTTAGCATGGAAAAATTTCTCATGGTTATCAATGAAGAAAGATCTCGGATCCTTCCATTCACCACAAATCAGAAAAATATGAACAAAAATGACATTTGTAGTGAACCAGAAGCCTGAGATTTTAATCAATTTTTTGCAATACGAGTAGAACTAAGATTGCTTTTGTGATCTCATTAAAAAGAGTTGTGTTGAGATGTGTTCGCTGTAGGCAGCCAAAGCAGTTTCACTGAAGAGGAATGCTTCATTCATTTATATGTGCCAAATATAGAGGTATTCTTCATAAAATCCTACATGTTCTGCAGCTCAAGGTCTGTGAATATTTTATAAAAGTAGACAATAAAACTTTTAATTTCTATTTCCTAACTTCTAAACTGCACCCATTGGTGCTGTGGAATTTGTTCGGTCACTACATGAGCACATGGGAGAAAAGGCAGTCTGGACAATTTGGATTCATCCAGGGTTTGTCATAGTTCTATGAGTAAAAGTTCTTGCAGAAGGATAATTGGCTAATTTTATCTCCTGTTAATTTCTTTCTCCCTTTTTTATATCCATGGCAATGTAAGGCATGCTAAATATCCTTATTAGGAGTATTTAGTTGCCTGTTGCTTATTGACAGCAGTGTGCATCCATTGTGTCTCCTGTTTCCACCCCAATTGCTTGTTCCATCCTGCAGACAAAAATTCTTTTTCTTTGTGGTCTCTATTTACAGGAGAAAGAATTAGAACAGTTTCCACTGTTTGTCTCATTATAATTTCACTTGTGTCTGGGCAACCTTCATTCCTCCTTTCTTGATTCAGGCAGAGATGTCTTTTGAGATAGGTTTATATGAAGATACTAACTGGTTGATAATTTTTTTAAGATAAAGAGTGTTTCATTAAAAAATGTCATTTGTGAAGCTCTATTCTCTCTGCAGAACAAAAACCTTTGAAATTTAAAGGACAGACCAAAATATTCTCCTGATTACTTCAAGGCTCCAGGGAGTTGCCTGGGGTATTTCATAACCCAGAGAAACCTTTTTGTTATTATGTTTGCAGACTCACAATTCTCTTCCAAGACTCATTCCATCACCTTTCAGAACAATTGTACCTGCCTTTGTTATCTAAATAGCACTGTAGTGAAACTTATGTTTAAAATATTTCAACTTTAATTGAGTTCTGAATTTTGATTATCTTCAGTACAGTACTAAACTTGATACATCTGGCTTTTTGCCAGATATTCTGAAAATGTTACTGAAGTAGGTTTTTAAGGGACTAGATATTTTAAATAAGAGGATTTTGCAGGTGTCCAGTTTATTTTTTATCTTTTTACACGCTTAGAAAGCTATTTATTCTCTCCAGCAACAAATAAGGTTGTTTCATTCACTGCTCTCCCAAAGAAAGCTTCTGAATTCATTGATGACATGTCCATGTTTTCTAATTTACTGTTGGAAAATTAATTATTTTTATATGTATAAATCTGTATCATTTTGATCTTATCACCCAATTAATAGCTCAACTGAAATGACATCTCATTATTATTTCATTTCATATTATTAATTGCCTTATTTTTGTGGGGGCTTTTATTTTATTCCAATAAATGTAAGAATTTAAAGATAATTTCATTATAATACACTCTAACATCTTCCAATTATAGAACAATTTAAAATTATTTAAAATATAATTTCTGGCAGATGTTTCTTAACCTCAACAGCTGTGACAAACCTTCTTTGGCACACCAAAAAAATTTTGAAATAAACCCAACACTCACTATCCACCAGTTCATGTATTAACTCTAATACAGAATAGATGATAAATGGCACATTTTAGTGATAAGAAAACTGAGACACTAGTTACTTATGGTAATTTAAAGTCTTGCAACATTCTTTTAGAAAAATTACAGTGTTCAGGTAGTTTAAAATTGGCAAATTCCAATTTCACTTTTAGATTCCAAGCTACAGTTTGTTTTCCCTGGTATTTTAGTGTATAAAATGGAAGGTATTGCTTTCCATGTTGTACTTTCACACTTAATACTTTGTACAACACATTGAAGTGGTGAGTAGCACCCAAAAATAGAGAGACAAGCTGTAGCCAGCCTGTAAGTGTGCTTCACTCAGCAAGTAATTAACTTGGAAAAGTCTTCTGGCACAATTTGCCTTTCTAGGAAGGAAGGGGGACTGGAAAAAAATTAAAAACTTCATCAGGGTGGAAGTACTGTAGTTAATAGCTGTTCAGAAATCTTTAGCTGAGAATATGACATAAA
Organism: Setophaga petechia; assembly: GCA_024362935.1. Classification (NCBI taxonomy): domain Eukaryota; kingdom Metazoa; phylum Chordata; class Aves; order Passeriformes; family Parulidae; genus Setophaga; species Setophaga petechia. The sequence goes on along the minus strand of JANCRA010000008.1, from coordinate 13,066,121 downwards.
TTACCATCACTGCTTCCTGTGGTTTTATAATGTATCTTTGTGATTTTAGTGAGTTAATATGACTTCATAATCTCCTAATGACCCAGCTGTGGTTTATAATAATATTTAGTCCCACATTTCAATCTTTAAAAGGCATTTACAAGAATTTAAATTTCTCTGTTTTCAGTTACTCAGAGAATTAGACTTTGTTGTTGTTTATAGAGACCAGTCTGGTTTCATTGTTATAAATTTCTCACTCTGTTCTGCATAGCCAGAATTTGGGATGTTATTTTTTTTCTAGCTTTTTCTTTTGCCTTAAGTGTCTTCTTATACCCACAGCAGAGCTAAAAAGGAAAGAAAAATTATGTACAGGTTTGTCATGCCAAAGAACAGTAAGAGTTGCTTTGAATTTTAGCCTTTTTTTTTCCCTTAGACCATCTGACCCTATATAAATTACCTGCAACAGTGGTAGGAATAGATTTGATATAATTTTTGGTACAGAGTGTAAATGGAGGTCAGATAATAATGGATATCCATAGAGTAAGATAAACAATGTGTTTACTTTTCACTAGGCTGCACATATTTTCCCATATTATTTATGAATACCACTTTATGAAGTTTCTTGCTGCTTATTCTTTGGATTCCTTTTGATCTAAACATTAATGTCTGTAATAACATGAGTTATTTACAATAATCTCTGTCATAGCCTAGGGTATATTTAGAATTTCTTACTACAGTGAAATGATATCTTTCTATTGCTCTTTGAACCACTAAGAAACAGTCCTACAAGGCACTGATCCTCCTTTCTTCCCATTTCAGTGAACAAAGAAATAAATGGTGCTTTCTTGACTTTGAAATCTGACATGTAAACCTGGGGAAATGCAATCCTCAGATGTCCAATCCCACCTCAATGCTATCCTTTGCCAATTTTCTACTACAGTTTTAGCAGTTATTTAATTCAGCAGTAGTATTTCATTTCATTTTAACATCCCAAATATTCAAGTTTGGGATGTTAAAATGGAAGTGAATACCAAAATTAAATAAGAATGTACTTTGAGACCATTTGTTTATTAGCATACACAGTTCAACAAAACTTCGTTTCATTCTTCATCTTAAGTGACCAAGATATGCAGAGGGCAGTAGTGAAATACTTAACAAAGAGCCTTGAGAGCTGAACTAGATTTAGGCTTTTGATCATCATTTCATACCTGTTGTGCAGAGGCATCATAGAGGTTTCTTCTATAATGAGATTGGTTTTGGAAGAAAATGTAGGTAATATGTACAATGGTACGCTGGAAAACTCAAGCACATATGTCCATATAGTCATGTTTGTGTAAATGTGAAAGTCTTTAAAAATTATTCCATGTGTTTTTAATGCTTTTACTGAGAGTTGAGAGATATAAAATATAATTTGCTTCCAGTATTGACTTCTTATAGGAAAGAAAAAGTCCTGGATTGCTTTTGTTAAAAATACCTAATACCTCACTGAATAGTTGCTGTTACAAAACTCCTTTGATTTTACACTTTTCCTTTCACAGTGTGTGGCTCTGTTCTCTATTTCACAGGGCAATGCTCTGTTGAAAGCTGTCACTCCAAGAAGCAGTGTGATAGTTGTCAGTGATATCCAAAGAAGACTGAATTGTATATACATATCCTTTTTTTTTATTGTTGTTTTTTTCAGCGTGTCTTTAACACATCGACTTTCCTGGCTGTGGGAGCTCAGTAAAAAGAGAATCAGCATAAGGTGAAGCATATCTCCTGCTGGGTGGCCAAACTGCATGAAATCTCATGCTTCATTAATGGTGCTTCTCATACCAGCTGGTCAATGGATCATGAAAATGAATCAGAAGTATAATGGGGACTTTTTTCCAGTTGTAGCAGTCATAAACAATTATGTACTCCTGTCTCCTACTCTTTCAATAGATAATGATTTCATTCCTTTTGCCTTATCCATAAGAGAAACAGGGTATAATATTTAGAGTAGAAGAAATGAGGAAAGCACTAGGAACCTGTTTGTTTAACAGGTTCCTTATTTTGGTTAGATACTTTTCCTGTCTGTGCTTCATTTTCTAATGTAAACATGACATTCTATATTATAATACAGAAATTAAATTCTTCTAGCCATACCCCACCACAAAGTTTTCTCTTCTTCCCAAACTCAAGGCAATGATTTATTGTGTCTCTCTTTCTGGTTTTCCGATTTAAAGGAAAGGAAAAAGAGGCCTTAGAGGAGACAAGGTTTTAAAGGGGAATACTGACTTCCTGATAATCTGTTTTTTCCAATTATTTTCAGTTATAATGAAATTGAGAAATAAAATCCTAAGAAAAAATGCAAGATAATTATACAAACACAGAAGAATATAGTATTTCCTTACATATCTTAAACGTCTATCTTTCCTGCACTCTTTTGCTTGATGTTCTTCTCAAGCAAGAGAACTCTGACTCTGCCAGTATGGGTCCAAATTTAGCTAAATTGTTTTCCAATACTTTCTTTTTCCTAAAAGCCCAAAATTTGGGATCACATTGGCTCCACCAGAAAGGAGTCATCAGAGAAAGAATGTTGCTTTTCTTTGTGGCATTAGTTTCTTCTTTTCTATAACTAGTCATACATATAGCTAGTGTCAACATATCTGACTATAACCAGTCGTACATAAATATGAGCCTCCTCTTTCTGCAGTCTCAATTGTTCAACTGCAGGAATTGCACTGTGTTTTCTTTCTGATGGCACAGCCTTTCATTGAGTAGGAAATTATATGAAATTAAGGCTTTCACCACAGTGGTGAGTGTGTGTTTAGCCCAACTAATTGTGGGAAGCACTGTCTGGTAAAGAGCTGGGACCTGGAATGTGCACATGGCCATGTGTACTGGCTTATGAAGAGTTTCCTCTGTGCCTAACTATCATATGAATTTGGTGGGTATGCAGATCCTTGGAAAATAAAATCAGTTTTAACAGTCAAGGAATTGAGACATTAAAGAAAAGTTTTGCAATTTTTGGACAGAGTAGATTTTGTTTTTATTTTCTGGAAAAAGGACAGAGGAATCAACTAATTATGTTTTAAGCATCAAACAATTGATTTTGTCTTTTTTACTTTCTCCCAAGTCCTCTTTCAGACCTTCTTTCTGGTGATTACACTTCAGTCCTTAATCCTCTACGCTCTAGTGAGTTCAATTTCTGGAGCAGGATTTGGAGTTTCAGATATTACAAGGCTCCCTTGTCTGAAATCAGCAAAGGAAATGTCTGCCACAAAAGAGGGAATAGCTTTTATGCATTTTTCTTCTTAACTTCAGCTATGTATATGTAAAAATTATAAACAGTGCATAATCTATGCTATTGTTCTTTTCTTCCCTCCTCTGCTTCCTTAGCTCTAAAAGAAAGGTTATATCATGTCTACTGAGATTATATGTTTATCAGTCTACATTGTATTTGGGTTAATATAGATGTGGCTTTTTTCCCTTTGGTTAGAAGAGATGTGCAGCCTGCTGTTTGTTTTGATTCATCCTTTTCCTCTGTTCACCTCAAAGGTCTGAATCTTATCATTTACCTCCCATATTAATGTAACAGCTTTTCAGCCTAGTAATAAAATACTTGACTGAACATTGTGTATTCTTGTCTGTATCTTACATGAGATATAAAAAGCTGCATAACTACAGGCCAACCGTATCTTTCACACTGTTAATTCTTATCAGCAACTACAGATCTTTATAAGACTGAGTTCTGCACTTGGAATCACATATTGAAAATTAAAGCACCAGTTAATGTACTTTTCAGTTTTTCCTGTGAATGAAGAAAATAATAGCCAATATACTTCAAAGATTCACATTGTCAATGATCAGCAGAAATTTTTATGTCCAGCTGATAAGAAATGGAAAATCTACCTTTTAACTTTGAAATTAACTTGGAGACCTACATCTTCTCCATGTCCTTTTGTTACTACATTATAAAAAAAAAAGCAGTCAAAGAACTGCTTTGAAATAACTCCAGGAATTTCTTAATGAAATAACTCCAGGAATTTCTTTAGTCAGAAGTAACATTTTCAAACACATCTAAATGATTTAGAAATTGTAAGAAACTTTCACTTACAGATTTAAAGTTAAGGGAAGTTTTAAAATGTGAGTTAGATACTTGTGAGGTTGTGAAATTCCCAGAGGCTCAAGGAATTAAGATTTATGGATCTCAATATTCAAACCACTCATTGTTATGTTTATAAAGAAAATATAATTTTATTTTCTTCTAGTATACTTCAGTTATATTTAAAATATTTTTCTACATTGGTCATTATTTCTGAGATTTGTGTTGGGGAGGTTTTATGCATTTCCTATAAAATGAAATGAAAAACTTATTTTTAGTTTATTTTCATGGGTCTGTGTTCTCATTGAAAAAAAGAACTAGTAGAAAAATATAATAGGTAGTTTACAATTTAAATAGCTTCAATTTTTATAATACTTGGAGCATGATATAGTAAATTCTGACAGTTATGACACTTCACTGTCAGTGTCTTGCAGTTCTGTATGACCCAGGCTTAACTTAAAAATTATTTTAAAACTGATTTTGAATACTGAATCAATTGTGCTGTGATAGTCATCTAATAAACAGTTTTTTCCCAAATATGGCACAGACATTTCTGACAGCATTACTTTTACTTACATAAGGAGTTGACTATTTTCACAGTATTATTGTTTTGTGCTGTGACTCTCTTATCTGCCATTCAGTGTGAAGGACATTCCATGGGACTAATTATTTGACATTTACAAAGAGTAGACTTTAAATATTGATTCTTTAATGCATCTTGGAAAATATATTTTTGTCATAAGAATTACTCTTGGTGATTTCTTGCAGGAGTTGGTCCTTGCTGAGTTGTTTCAAAGCAAAGTACTGATTTTCAAACTTTGAAAAATTTATCTTCCTTTCTTTTCAAAATGTATCAACTTCTAATTTTAATCACTCTGCAAAATCAGCATGTCTTGATAATTTAGTGAATGAAACCATAAATATTTCATCTTATTCTGAACCGGTGAAAATTAGCCTATCTCCACTCACTTCCATAGAGCTAGAACAGTTAAAAATAATTTAAATTTCAGATTATCTTCAATTTGGAAAAGTCTAAAAGAATACATGTAAAGTTACATTGTTGAATGGGAACAAACTCTTGAATCACGACTTCCATGTAATAAAAATAACCCCTTCAGAAATTATCAATATTTCAGACAGCACACATAGAGAATGCTGAAATAGATACATTCATATATTGCAAGGTGATTACTCTACAAAGCCTATCTATAGACAGAGCATTTGATGAAGCTTTGTGATCTGTGAATGATTATGAAATACAGTTGCATCCCCCATAAAAGAACAACACATTTCCAGACTGGAATAATGAGTCTGTAGTTGAAACTTCGATATTTACCCAATAGCTGGAGAAGGACTATGGATAATGAAAAGCAGGTTATAATGTTATAATTCCTCCAGAGCCACAAGTAGTAAACTCAAGACCATGCTGCACCAGTAAAATGTGATTGTGAAAAAAATGTTAACAATATTAAAAAAATTAGCAACTAACAGTAAATAGTAATGATTGAAACTCTGTGGTATACAGTCTAAGAAAACCCATATTTTGCCTGGAACTTGTTCAGACAGGTTTTTTTACCCTAAAGTTTCTCCAAACACCATTAGAAATAGAAAATAATCCTATATATATGTGCGATGTTTCAGTCAAGTTAGGCCATGCAGTGTAACATGCTCTAAAGTGCTCTGGACCATGAACATAGTGTTCAGCAGAGAGCCTGACACAATATAATGGTTATTTTGTCTGATTATCTATTTTTGTAAGCATCCCCCACTTTTTATATCATGAACTTAACTTATTTAAGTAAGAATAATCAGCATCATATATTTGGTCTTACTTCATTTGTGACATATGTACCTGCCCTGTTAAGTGCTTTTGTCATTTTTACATTATATTTTTGTTGTCTCCTTTATTGGTTTTTTTTTTTTCGTCAGTCACATTTTAGACAAAATAGATACTAATAAAATAATTCTATTATTTATCTCTGTCATTGGCATAATAGCAACTTTAATGAAAACAAGGATAAAAACTTGGGCACTGGTAATTACTCCAATCACATTTTCCACATTTTCCACACAACCAATATAATTTAGTGCATCTTTATACTGTGTCCTTCATGTATTCACATCACAGTGAAAAATACACAGAGCTGTCACTAAGCATAAGTCAAGCTGAACAAATGGGGTTTTAATTCTGACTGGAAAAAACAGCCAATCCACTGTACGTGATCTCACATGGAAGAGCATTTGAAAGGCATGCAGAAGTTGGACTAGTGGAATCAAGCTGGTTGGGAGGAAGACGTTTGAAGATGAAGAAAGAGTATAATGAGAATAGGCTGTATAAATCTGCAGAACAGTGACTATAAATTTATATGATCAAAAATAGGACCAAAAAATTCTCCAAGGCCAAGTTACTGAAATAGCTAAAATGCTCAAGATAAAATTTTGGGATGTTTAGGAAAACCTGGAGAGCAGTTGATTTTATTAACTAACAACTGGAAGCTAAATAAGGACAAGTGGAACAAAATGTCAAAGGGCCTTGTAGCTTTATGACAAATGATAAAAAACTACTAGTGTGAGAAGATTTTAAAAAACCCCTCTATTTAGAATTTGTTACTTGGTGCCTTCAGACCTTAGTTTTATTTATACCTGTAATTGACATCATTTAAGTAGAACAGAATTTCTCTGCAGCTGTCAAATATACATTTTATATACAACTTAGCAATGTGTAAAATAATAGAGAACTGCTGTGTTGCTCTTATATGTTTTATTTTCCTGCAGGATTGTGGAATTCTAGTGCAGGCAGCTGTCTTTAGCTTCTTTTTGAATCGCCAACTCTGTGCAGTGCTTTTGTACAATGGATTACATTCTGGTCCCATTGAAATTAATGACAAAATGGACCCTGCCTTCTGAGCACTACAGATTTTACCAATAATATTCTCAACAGTATACATACATCTGTGTAAATTTAATTCTCTCATTAGCAATGGATGAACCACAACAGGTTCACTGATGTGCTTCAGATAAACATCACAAAAATTTGGCTGCCTATCCAACTATCCATACTAATTGGCAAATACATAGGAAATCTCTGGAGAATTGATTCTCTCAGGAAATTTCTAGCAATTACTACATCTGTTCAAGAGAGGAGCTATCAGGATTTTGGCAGTTGTATTAAAGTATTTTTCATAATCTAAAAGAATGGATTGCCATACAAATATTTGATTTAGAAAGAAAATATGAAGAATAAATTTTAAAGGAAAAAATAATCTTTGTATCATTTAGATAGTCAGATATTCACAATGACTTTGAACTGTTTCCTAACCTAAAAAAGTTCTGGGAGAAGGATTTGTTTAAAAATCGTAAACATTAGATTTTTCCATGAATTCAACTTTTTATGCCTTTTTTTCCCCCAAGATTATTCAAACATTATGCATGTAGGTCCACGGGTTAAAAATCATATTCTATTAGAAATAAATAATCTTTTTTATGAGAGATTTTCGTGCTGTTTTACTGCAGAAAATGACCCAGAAGAGCTACAGCCTAAAACTCATAATACAACCTTTTCTGGACAGTTTGAAGGATATTTATCTAGAGCTACATTCTGCAAAGTAATATGCATAACTTCCAGTGGTTTACCCTCCTACAGACTATGCATACATCTAATCCCTCTGAGAAACAATGAATTTAAATGTGAACTATCTTCATATAAGTAAAAATGTTCAACGCAAGAATAATTTGTCTAGAATATTTTGTGATCCCTCTCAGCGGGAGACCTGAGACCTGACTGGACAAGTTTCTGTCAAGAAGATACATGATCCACAGCAATCCTGTTTGGTGACAGTGAGAAGACTAGATCACTTCTAGACCAATTTTAAGTTATCCTATTATTAAAATTAGTGATAAATTTCTATGAAATCTCCAATGAATTCTCAGACAATCAGTTCTGACAATAACTCTCACTGTACTTCAAATGGAGGCCGCTCAATATTTCATCGAGATTATAGTTCTGCCTCAAAAATTTCCCTTCACATATGATTAAGAAGCATCAATATTAACTCTTAACAGTGGTCAGATACTAACATAGTAGAGATAAGTACCTGATTTTCTTAATTTCTTTGGAAATTTAGATTTGCACACTGCCCAGTTCATTTTACTGTATCAGCTTCCACTTTTTGCAATGAAGTACCCAACTGCTGCTTTAAACACCCATCCAAATTTTTAACTACTGTCAATAAAAGCCATCTGAAAAAATAAATCCTCTGCATGTTAAGACAACCATATAAAATCTTACAGGCAAGTCATAAAAATGTAGAAAATAGTATTGTCACTAAAAAGACAAGAAATACTGAGCGTTTTCTGACCTCCAACTCCTTGGCATGAACATCAATGCACACAGACATGGGCAACAAACAGGAGGAGCTGGAAGACATTGGACAGCAAGAAAACTGTCATGAATTGTCATAATGGAGACATGGTGGAATGACTCTCACAACTGGAATGCCACAGTGGATGGCTATGAACTCTTCAGAAGGAAGAGGAACCATCAAGGAAGGACAGGCAGTGGTATTGCCCTGTATACTGGGGAGGGGTTAGAGCGTCTAGAGTTTAAAGATGGAGATGAAAATCAAGTGTTTAGGGGTAAGAATCAGGGGGAAGGCTGACAATGCAGACATCCTGGTGAGAGTCTGTCATAGACCAAGCAACCAAGATAAAAAAGACAGCAGAAATATTCTACGAGCTGGGAGAAGTCTCAGGGGGACATCTCATGGGGAACTTCAACTTACCAGATGTCTGCTGGAAATATATCACAGGAGAGAGGAAACAGTGTAGGAGGTTCCTAGAGAAGGAATAAAGAAATTTGTAGAAAATAACTTCCTGATACAGCTGGTGAGCTAGCAAACTAGGGAAGATGTGCCCACTGGACCTGTTTGTGGAGAAGGACTAGTGAGTGATGTGATGGTAAGAGACTGTCTTGATAATTTTTGATTCCTGGGAAGTAAGGAAGGAAGTTAGCAGAATTGCTAACCTGGACTTCCAGAGTGACAAAAAAAAGACTGAAGTACTTAATGGCTTCTTTTTCTCAGGCTTCAATAGCAAGACCAGTTGGTTTTGGGGTGCCCTGAGCTGGAAGACAGGGACAGGGAGCAGAACAAAGTCCCTGTATTCCAAGGGGAAATGGTCAGTGACCTGCTATCTCAATTAGCTGTGCAAAAGTCTGAGGTGCTGGATACAAAAAGTACACTTGTAAGTACTTTAACCTTAAAATAATAATGAAAAGTTGAAATCTGCCTAATTTAAGTTAAAACTGATGAAAATATACTTTGCTATCATCTCTTCAAAAGCTATGTTAAGATATATTTGAATTAATAAATTGTACCAGTTTGTAAAACAGTTTTCAGATTACCTCTGAAATTCATGAGATACTGATGGGTTTTTGGAGTGCTATTATTTAAAGTACGAACAGCCACAAGGTTCCCACATATAATATCATGAAAATACCTGCTCTCTCTGATTTATGAAATTTTCTTCCTGACGACAAATTTCTGATTAAGATGCCTGTTGTCAAAAAATGTGGATGGGAAGAAGTTTGGATATTGAGAAATTTATTTGGGGAAGAACAGTATTGACAAACCATGTGTTCAGAGTTAAGAGGTGATTAATCATTCATTGATATTAATAAAAATATGATCTATTTTCTTCTATTTGATGAAATATAGATTTGGTCAATACTTAATCAGACACCAGATCCTGTAAATCCTGTACAATTACTCGCAAATACTTACCCTTCTTCAAGATTAAGTAATTTTACAGTCAGTGCAAAATTTTGCTCTGTGTTTGAGTGGCTTTATACTTTTGTTACCCTGTGATGGTATGAAAACAGGACTTCAAAGAAAAACTGCTGTTCTTCAATTTGTAGATCAACAGAATCATAAGAACTTGCCTCCAAACACTAATTTAATGGTTTCCCCTTTTGAATGTATTGATGGTATTTTAAATCTCTACCATGTTTTAGAAATTGTTCAGTTACTGCATTTAGGAAACTGGAATTTGAAACAAGAGCTTTGGAACTTAATGAGGGTAACAATATTCCTTTGGAAGAGTCAAAAGTTATTCTGGATGAGATATCCTACCTTCCTGCTTCATGTCCCTGGCTGTATTCATATTTTTCTGTCCAGATCACGGCTTAAATCCTTACATCGTGAGATTATCCTTGTAAAAATTCTGATTATCTTTCAGATAGCTTTTTTGAGTCTCTCTGACTTGAGTCTGGAAGCCTTACAGCAATGGGATACCAGAAGAACAAACATTTGAACACAGATGCCCCACTTCTCCAGTTTTAGTAGTGTTGGAGGAACCACAAAGGAACATTTCTACTGAAAGTCTTCCAAGTGAACTGACCTCTTTTATCTGAGGTGAATACATTACTATTAAAAGAAAAAGCTTTCAAAGTTATGAACACAAGTACTATAATAGGTGTCGCTTAATTTAAAAAAAAAAACAAGTGCACCCTTGCCATAACTCAACTCCTGGTTGCTACTTCCCAGCTTATTGAACATTTCTAACTATTGCCATTTGGAGCAGAAGAATGGGAATTCAGGTCCCTGTATGTTCTGTCCTTTGACCTGGCTATGGCCATATGAGATATTGAACAAATGTCCATGAAACCGTCAGTTTGTCCCTCCACTACTGCACTGGAGAAATTTGCCTTGGGAAGTGTGTTCTAGCTGAACATTACTTCCAGTGGTAATTAACCCATTCAGAAATCCCTGCAAAGGTCACTGCAGTTACAAGTTAAAAACAGCCAGTTTCTCACAAATTTAAGGTAAAAGCTACTCTTGAATCCAGCTAGTTCAAATCAAACAAAATCTAGGTGGACTTTGAATGGATGTCTCTGTTTTCAAATTTTAGAAATGGCTATGTTCTATGAAACTCTGGAAAACTGGTGATGCCTTGAGAGGCTGACCTAGAACAGATACTAGAAAGAGCTAAAAGAATAAAGTGGTTATTTATTAAAAGGCTTGAAAGGATACACCTTGGGCAGTACAAAGGCATGGCCAAGGCTACACCCAAGATGGACTCAAAATGGTCATAAAATGGATGACTGGTCATGAGGTCTCACACTTTTATAAGTTTTGGCCCATTTGCATATTGGAGTTAACTGTCAGATTGTAGCTTCAGGTTATGAGGTCCCATGCTCTTTGTTTACTCTCTTCAGCTCTTTCTTGCTAATGCTTTTTGGGCCTGAACCTTGTAACAGTTTTCCTTGGTCTCAAGCTGGAAAAGATTGTTTTGTCTACCTACCCTGTGAAGAGAACCTACTAACACTTAATATGAAGCTCAGAGCTACACCCCTAGGCAGTACAGGATCTGAAAAACATGAAAGCTAAAACTTAAGGCATCACTGGAATGCTTCTCCCCCACCCCCTTCCCCAAATATCTATAATTTCTCTTTATTCATTTCCCCTGCAGATGCCTGGTTTAGATACATTCATATTTATGTGAATTGAGGAAGCTAAAGAAAATAATTTAGCAGCAAATCCTCCACTGGTATGAATTAATAAATTACAGAAGAGTTACTTTTATTGACATGCATTATGAATCCAGAGAGATATTTGGAAGAGAACTTTCCACTTATGATTGTTATCTCAACAAGTTGAGCAAATGCTTCCTTTGATACCACATGAGCAATATTTGAAAGAGAAAATTCCATGGAAATTCTATATGCTGTGTTGTGGCCTAAATCTTAAGGACAGGCTATTATATTCAACATTGAGCCTTTTCTTGTGTATAGCTCAACAGGAAGAATAATACAGGCACCAAGCCTATTCCCACTGGTTGTCTGCCTCTCCAGCTCTCGGGGAATAAGCTGAAAACTGGATGGTTCGATTTGGCAGTGACAGTATATGGCAGCAGCTGTAGGACCATAGCTTTGGGTCTTTTATAAGATGGAGAAAAGTGAGGAGCTGGCTGCTACCACTACAGCTCTGCATCCAACTGTGTCTGCACTGAAGGAGCTCTCATGAAACTGGCTAGTGAGAAAAGCTGGATATCAGAAAATCAAACATTCCCTTGACAATCTCTATGGCTGTTCACAAGTCAGTGAGTATTTTCCATATGTTTGTCTTACCTATCGTGTCTAATTAGACTGAAAGTGGCGTAAGTCCTGGTACACCCTCTACATTGTAATACCTTGTATATAATATTTTTCTTTTAATATGCTTATAATCTCAAAAAAAAAAAGACATCTGAATGTATTTTGATGGAAATAACAGGACACATAAAACTTTGAGCACAAAAATGGGAGCTGAAAAGAATTCTGGTTAAAGTGTTATCAATTCACTGGCAGGGCAATTGTCCTTTTGGTAGCATGACCTGACTTTCTTTGAATTCTGGAACTGTTATATGTACAGCTGAAATATCTATACCCAGACAGAAGGAGTTGCTCAGTTAATTCTGAACATCTTTTTTTCATAAGGTACTAAAATACTCCCATAATAGTGTAGGGGTTTTTTGTCTGTGTGCTTCAGAGGAAAGCCAGGTTAGATAAGGAAATATCTTGCGAAATATTGCAGACTTTCACAATATTGACCAAATTTATAAAGCAATTCTATTAGCAAAATAGCCACTGAATTTTGATTTGTCTTACTATTTTTATCACAGCTGTTCAGAATCATGAAACACTCATAAACTTGATGAAATAGAGTCATAATTAGATGTATCTGGTACATATTGTTGTATTGATATCAAATCTTTCTGATGATAAATACAGAACATTCAGGAGGAAGACATGAAATAATTCTGGAAGTCAATACTGCTAATTTCAAGCATGTATATATAATTACTAAGAAAATTTAAAAGTATCAATAATATTTCTGCACTTTGAAGGACAGTTTGAAAAATATGTATCTTAAAAAACATTGGCTTTTTTTAGAAGGCTTATTTTGCACAAGTAGCTGCTGCAGGACCATGTCCTGAAAGCCACACAGCAGCCTGCACTGATGGGTGGTATGAGATGAGATGAGATGAGACAGCAGTGTATCAGGAGAAGATACATGGTTTTCTCACACAAGATAAAAGAAGCTATGGAAAGGAAATTGAATATTTTCATAGGCAAGATCTGAGCAGTGCACAATGGGAAGATCCATCTGGGCTCTCTCTGATGTCTGATGCTGTGTGAACTCAAGGTGCCTAACATCTGAAGGGAAGTAAGATTTACTCACTGTTTATGTTTCTGGCATTATGTTCTCTTTCTGAATCAGATGTCTTATTACATTATTTGCTTCTATATCTTTCTTACTGAGATCCAAATGGAACTGTGCAACACTCCCTCCATCCCCAATACTGAACGTACACCGAGACCCAAAGCAGCATCAGTGAACACTGTCAATTTTTGAATGTAGCTCTTAACATCAGAGTCTAGTTCTAGCTAGTTCTTCGTAATAAAACTGTAAAATAGAAAGAAGCAAGATATACAGCTGGCAACAGAAAGGTAAAAACAATCTCTAGAGTGTATTTAATTAATACATGTACTTATACATACACATAAGTACACACATTTCCAGACCTGAAACAACCATTCCAGGAAACTTGAGGCCCTCTGTGTGACTACTCTTACTTAGCTGTGTGGAGGCCTAGTCAAGGTCCCCATTATGGAAAGATGTTTTAAAATTTACCTTACTGGAAAGATTTACCTTACTGGAAAGATTTTCCAATAGCTGTGCTTCTTTATTTTCATAGAAGAATTATTTATGTTTATTGTAAAATATTTCAGTCTGTTCTAGTCACGGATAAATAATAATTTATAATAATTCTACACTGTTGATACTTTCTGTAATAACAACATCTAATTATATAAATCACCTCATACAGTTCTAAATTACAGGGATTTTACTACCTGTCTTCTCATCTTTTATTATATATCTATATATATGAACATGTAAGCCTTTTGATTTTCCCCCAGTACCTGAAAAGATGTATTACAAGTTGATTGAAACCAGCACCATGCAAGATTAGACAAAGAGCACAGAGAAAGAATGTGCCTTCATTCCACAGTTTAAAAATACAGGGGACCTTTGATGCTTGAAACAGGAAAAATGTTTTAAAAATTTATAAAAAGAAAAATGTTCTTGATGGAATGCGAGAATCAAGGCAAGTGTAATTATCTTGGGTAGCACTTGAGCATACATTTTGTAAAATATCACCTTCTTTTCTACTAAACATGTATTTCCCTGCTCCAGTCAAAATTTCACACAGTGGAAGATTCAGTAGGTCTTTAAGATAAATGATTCATAGGTGTGTAATGCTTTAAATCTTTGGTAAGAAATTCAGTTTGTCTCTAAAAGTCTATATTTTCATGTCCTAATTGTGGCTGATGAAGCTCCTAACAATATATTAGTAATATAACAAATTTTATCTTATGCTCAAGATTTCCTTTGACTGGGGCCATGAAGAGAATTAATTCTATAGAATGTAATAGACATAAACACTATTGTTTGCAGGGAGATCTGGACTGTCTAAAAAACTCTTTGTTGGTCAAACTCCAACAATTTTCATTTTAAACAATATTGTGGCATTTAATAGTTGTTGATTATAGCATTAGCAACAAATTTGCTTGCTTGTTTGCTTGTTTACAAAAAAATCATCACATGTTTAGAATATGAGCTTTCTTTTTCCTTACCTTGTGAGTTAGGTATAGGTATCTGGGACACATCTAGCCTTTGGATCACCATATGTACTATACTACCCACCAAGTGAGATTGATCCAAATGCTTTTACAGAATTCTTGTCCATTAGTTAAATCAAAAATAAATTTCTGGGAATGAATGATACATTTTTGCTTTTCACATTCCGAAACATAAAAGCAAATTAAAATGAGATGTCTCTGATTTTTATTTGCAAAATAAAAAAAAAAAAAAAAGCAGTAAACCCGCAAACATTTTCATCCAGAAAATGCTTCACAGAATTAAGTAAATATAATAGTCCTAAAGATCATATGAAACCATTTTTTGTGATGGAAATGTTGACTGATGTGAACAAAAAAAAAATTGATTTGCAGAAGATTTGCACTGTGAAAGACATTTTTTTACTGAGAAAGAGAACAGTTATGATCCTTAACTTAGCCTAGATCCTCTTACTAATATTATCAAAATCATAAGGGAAATTGCAGAGCACATTGTCATTTGCACACATCTTCAATTCAGACTATGCTGGATTTTATTAATTGAAAAATCCTTTGTCAGAATAGTGTATATTTCTGTGGCAGACTGGATGGCAAGAGAAATTCTACTCTTCATGAGATGAAAGTGATAATTTGGTTGAAGAGGAATATGTATTCTTACATTATTTTTCCATTAATTCATTTGCTGTTCCTTGAAATTAGGCACAACCTTGGAAATGGGCAACCATCTCATTTTTTAGTGAGTAAGAGAAAAGTGCAGGGATTCCAAAGCTGCAATGCAGATTATTGTATGTCAGCCTTATATATCCTAACAAAACTCAATTTTAGTCCAGGAAATACCTTCTTCAAAACTTGCTTTACTAACAAATAAGGTTTGAGTTTTCCAAAAATGTGTTGGTAAAATACTTTACAGAAACCAGGCTTAGTTCAGGATTATGCTATGAATGTGTTTTATTTGAATGGTAAATCCAGGTCTTCAGTTACCATATACATCTTCCATTAAAGTTAGAAAAGTACAGCTTTCTATATTAGCTGAAGACTTATCACTCCTCTCACCACCATTCAGATAAAAAGACTTATAAAATTTCATCACTGTCTTATAATAATGCTAGGAAATGATGATATTGATCAGTCAAAGAAAACCAAGTAATGTTACACACCAGTTGAGGATTCCTGCAACTCATCAATCAGGCCATCTGATAGAAGGAATAATTTTTTTTTTACTCACTAGATAGTTGTTTAAGGAAGAGAACATAAGAACCCATAGAGTGAAGGTAAATAACTCCTTTGACTTACCATAATGTTTCAAAGCACAAAAAGAAATCAAAGATTGTGTCATCAGTCAACTAAAGGCTAAGTTCATTATCAAGAGCTGCTGGGTGTGTTAAAGCAATGTCTCCTGTGAACATAAAAAACAAAGGCAGAGGGAGATTTCATAAGGGTTAAACAATGTTTTGTAGGGCTTTAGGTTCTCTTGGAGTTTTCAGCGCCCTGGTGCTTTTTCTTGCTATGCTATTCACTGAAGGTGTGCTTTTTCTTGCTATGCTATTCACTGAAGGTATTAGGGACAAGACTGTTTACTCAGTAGTTTTCTCCCCTATGATTCACTACTTCAGCAGTGTTCAAAAACTCCTAAATTATATTTTGAGATTATCCTTTCAGGCAAAGATTTTTTTTGTCTACCTTATCACATTCCTTCCTGCTTATCATGTTCTTCAAATTGTCTGGATTTATTTCTATATTAAGAGAAATGCATTGTTCATCTTCTCAACCCTTCATTTCAAAATTTAACTGGTCAGTTTGCTCTGGAGTCTCCAGAAGTAAAAAAGAGTTTTTCCCTCTGATTACTGAAGCAGCTTCTTAATTTGCCATGGGCAACAAAAAAAAAAAAAAGTCTTTAAGGGATCTCTGAGAACAAGGTGAAGTACAAATTATCCAGTCAAGACTTATATGAAAGTATGCTTGATAGAAACTCAATAAATAGTGGTGGTAGCACTTCTGTGATATTTAAGGTAGGGAAAAAACCTACTTCACAACCTACTGCTGGCAGAGCAGAGTGAGAATACGAGAGAAAAATAGCTTATGCAGATACCATGAGAAAGAAAGAGAGAAAGGAAAGGAAAGGAAAGGAAAGGAAAGGAAAGGAAAGGAAAGGAAAGGAAAGGAAAGGAAAGGAAAGGAAAGGAAAGGAAAGGAAAGGAAAGGAAAGGAAAGGAAAGGAAAGGAAAGGAAAGGAAAGGAAAGGAAAGGAAAGGAAAGGAAAGGAAAGGAAAGAAAAGAAAAGAAAAGAAAAGAAAAGAAAAGAAAAGAAAAGAAAAGAAAAGAAAAGAAAAGAAAAGAAAAGAAAAGAAAAGAAAAGAAAAGAAAAGAAAAGAAAAGAAAAGAAAAGAGAAGAGAGAGAGAAAGAAAGAAAGAAAGAAAGAAAGAAAGAAAGAAAGAAAGAAAGAAAGAAAGAAAGAAAGAAAGAAAGAAAGAAAAGAAAGAAAGAAAAGAAAGAAAGAAAAGAATGAAAGAAAAGAAAGAAAGAAAGAGAGAAAGAAAGAGAGAAAGAAAGAGAGAAAGAAAGAGAGAAAGAAAGAAAGAGAGAAAGAAAGAAAGAGAGAAAGAAAGAAAGAAAGAAAGAAAGAAAGAAAGAAAGAAAGAAAGAAAGAAAGAAAGAAAGAAAGAAAGAAAGAAAGAAAGAAAGAAAGAAAGCAAGCAAAAGAGCGAGCTCCAGGTGTCTGCAGACTGTGGTGAGGACCAGGCTGAGGCAGCTGTGCCCCCGCAGCCCAAAGAACACCATGGTGAAGCAGGTATTCACACTGCAGCCCATGGAGGGCTCCATGCTGAAGCAAGTAGATATGCCAGAAGGGAACTGTAATCCCACGGAGAATCTGTGCTGGAGCACGGTCCTGGCAGAACAGATGATTCCATGGATAGCATACACTGGAGCAGTCCAGTCCTGGAGGACATCACCATGTGGAAGGAACCCGTGCTGGAGCAGTTTTGAAGGGGTCTAGCCTGTTGTAAGGACCTGTGTTGGAGAAATTCACGGCAGGACTATTTCCCATGGGGGGAACGCCACAGCAGAGCATGGGAAAATAGTGATGAGATGGAGTGGCAGAGACAACCTGAGCTGACCACAGTACTCATTGCCCATCCCTCTGTACTGCTAATGGAAAACAGGTAAAGAAATTGAGAATGAAGTTAACTCAGAAAAAAGTTCAGAGGCAGGGGACAGATGTTTTAAGAGTTGTCTTTGAGAAACTTATCTAACTCTGATTTGCTTGGTAACAGGTCAAACCAATTTCTCCAAATTTAAATCTGTTTTTCCATGATAATAATTAATGAATGACCTACCATTGTGTCAACCCATGAGTTTTTTGACAATTTTTTTCTCCCCCAATCCTGTTGAGGAGGAGTGATTGAATGGCTTATTAGGTACCTGGCCTCCAGCCAAGGTTAATCCACCACAACATCCCTATTTCTAGGTCAAGTCTGCCACTAGAGAGCTGCAGATTTGGAGCCAATGGAATAGGCAGACATGGGAAAAAAGATCAAAGGCAAAAAAACCCAAATGAAACAAGCAAAGAAAAAACCCCAAAACCCAAAAACAAAAACAAAATAAAAAGCAGAAAAAATATGAAGAAAATAACTTAAGATTGAAGATCTGACTATCTCAATTGTTGTGCAAATAAATTCTGTTAAAAAGCAAGGAACAAAAAAAAAAAAAATGAAATGCACACAGTTGGAGACTGAATGCTTAATTCAACATACTAGTTTTAGACTGATATAATATCTTTTATCTGAGCAGTATCCTGACGACATGAAAGTGCAATAATGAAGGTTAAACTTCAAGCATGAAATTTGACCCTCCCAAAAATGTCACAAAAATTCTATCAGAGTGCTTGCAAGAAGTTCCATTTTCAAAAGCGTCCAAGTCATTAAGAAGTCCAATCTTATTTGGTCTCAAAGGATTATTTGGTAAGTCACTCACACTCTCAGACTCTTTAGACTTTTTGAAACATATATGGCTTATGAGACATTGCAATTAATGATTGGATTATCCAGATTTTCTTCAATGGAAAAAGCACATTTTTCTGTGGGCTGAGCTCAGATGTGCAATTGAGTATTACTTAATTTGAGGAAAAAATTAAAGGAAGCTGGCTGCAATTTTAAGTCAATCTGAAAATGATTGAAAGGGGTTCTGTTATATAAATCTGTTTGAAAGTTGAGTTGGTGTCTGTTTTCTACATTTGCAATTTTAAAAGATCTACTTGTTTAATTGCAATGAAAAAGTAGATAATTACTTATTTCTACCATTAATTTTTTTCTGTTAAGAAGCATCATTTATACATTATATTCCTACATAAAGACATAAATTTACACTTATCTGTCTTTCCACCTATTCAGTTGTCTGTATGCTTCATTGTCACAGTTCTCAGCAGCCTTGCTAACTCTGAACCTTTCTGAGAGCTAAAAGTTGACAGGACAATCAGCTGTGATCTCAGGAGTCATTCAAAAACCATGACTTATGCACGACAAAATATGACTACAGCCTGATGTAATTACTCATAAAATTTAAGATCATTTAATTCTAGAGTTTCTGGAAAGATAAATGTCTTATTTTTATATTCATGAATATATTGTGTGTCATGTTTTCTCATTTGTTGCTAAATATAAATATGTTTCTACATTTATAATTGCATAATTGAAAACACTCCAGAATGTACTGTGATTATATTGTGCCTCCAATTGAAAGGTATAATAGTTTTGACACTTTTGTTTATGATAATTTCTTAGCTGGATTTCAATCTTGGTAACACAGACTGCCTACAATGGACTTCCATTTCAATATGATATGTGTTTCCCCTGGCAAGTATTTACAAAAAGCTGACAGATAAACTGATAAAATTAAATTCACAGGTGAAAAGATAGATTAAATATTCAGATCACTGGAATCTGTTTTGATTACTAGAAGTCCAAATGTGATAACAGAAAATAAGTTTTACAAACTTTCAGATTTTCTTTCTTTGTGTTTTGGGGGTGTTTGTTTGTTTTTGGGTTTTTTGGTTTTTGAGTTTTTTGTTTTGTTTTGGTTTGGTTTTTTTAATTTAGTTGCAGCTGTGAAATAATTTGTTTCTAAACAAATTATTTGGTTATTTGTTTCTAAAAAAGTTGATCCTTTTCTACCAAATATTTCACAAGTGCCAGCGAAGGTCCCAATCCACTGTTATACCTCTTTGCTTGTAGGTATTATCACTTTCACTGTAAGAATTAACATGCACAGTGATGAAGTTAAAAGCTTAGGATCTTCTGTTTATTATTTGAGTGCCATTACTTCAGATATTTGAACTGAATTCTCAAAATGTTCCTCATAAGCTTGGTTACTTTAGTACTGCTAAACAGTAATTCTGAAACAAATGAGTGGAATACTGTCATTACATTTATTTAGAAGAATTAACATAACTGAATAATTTTTATTTTAAAATTTCTAGTTTTTTAATAACTAAAAGTCTGGAAATCTAAATTAAATAAGAGAAAGACATAATTAAATATTAATTATTATTAATTTTAAGGTATAGCTGTATCACAAGTGATTATTTATAAGACATAAGTGAGAATTATTTATGCTAACTTAGGGAATCAGGGTAAAAAATTAAATTGCAAGCTGTTAGAAAAGACTTGAACTAGTAGTTTACATTATTTTGGTCCTACCCTAGATTAAAATTTTACTTCCTCCTTGATGTGCAAATCACATCAGCTTCTTCACCGAGGTAGAGATCTAAGACAAAATGTGGATATCTCAGTTTCCAACTTGTGCTTCCTAAAACCTCACGGATAAACCAGTCTCTGGTGATACGGTATAAATACCAGATGAGAGTTTGTTAAAGACACAGTAAGTTGTCAGTAGAGAACTCTGAATATCAACAAACAAGACACATGTTAAAGTCTTGTACTTGTTTTCCCATATGTGTTATCTTAAAAACACACTCAAGGTAGTTACATCAAAGAAAGGAGAGAACTGATGAACTGGAAAAGTTGCCAGTGGAATTCTTGTACATTGATAGTTGCCATTAAACTAACTTGTCACAAAAGAAGTACATTATAAGCTGGCATAATTAACATTTGTTTGTATTAGGATCTCTGTTGCTTTAAGAGAAATGAAGGCACAGAGAAAGTTCAGGAAGAGATGAGCTATCCCACTGTAATTACCACAACTCCCAGCAGGATCCTTCTCATTTGATTAACACCACAGCAGGACAGAGGTCCCATCATGCATCTGTCTGACAGTCATGGGATTAAAGCAAAGGTGCTGACTGATAAGCACAAAGGTGTCTTTAATGCTAAAGTACCTGAAATTTTCAGGCATAGTTCACAATTTATATGTATCCTAATTGAAAAGGTACATTTTCAAGGTACATTTACATGGGGTAAAGGATTAAAGGAGAGGAAGAAAGACTGAAAGTTAAACTTATACAATGTAATTATGAAAGAATTTTCTGGAGAAGAATTTTATTTCTTCTGAAATGCAGAAAAAATGTACTCGGTAATATAATTAAAATGTCTAAGTGATTTCCTTTGCCCTACAGTAATTTACTGGCTTTGACTATGCTAGTGTTAATTCTCTTTATAGCACCTTGCATAGTAGGTATATTCCAGGAGTATCAAGAAGGGTTGCAGAACCCTGGGAATGGTGGTGATGATCTCTGGAGTGCTAGCAGATTTTCATCAATCCTCCTGGTCAAAAGAAAAAGACTTGAAAGGGACAGCTGAATCTGGAGAATGAACAGATGTTATGGGACTGACGCCACAAGGCAGGCGTTCAGCTACTCAGGCCATGGAACTCTGGGAAACTTGTTCTACTGGGGGCTGATAGGGTTCATCAGTAAGAGGAGAGGAAGAGCATTTTCAGTCTGGCCTGTCAAGCTGTTGAAGAGCACTTTAAACTTAAAAGCATGGGGAATAATCAAGAAGAGTTCATGTGCACATGTCTGCAGGGTTAAAATCTTACTGGCATCATGAAGATGTGGAGGGAGGGCTCCTGTAGCTAAAGTGCTGGAATGGAAGAAAACAGGACAGTTTTCCTTAAGGAAAAGGACAGTCAGGAAATATGGTCAGGGGTTATGAGCTTCATTGTCAATGAGCATCTGGAGTCCAGGGAGATCTACCTGAGGACTGATGAAGAGCTGACTGAGAGTTTATGGATTAAAGGGAGGGAGGGAACTGTTGATATTATAGGGGAGTCTGCTACTTGATGCCTGGCCAGTAAGCTGAGCAGATGAGACCCTCTGTAGACAGGCAGAAGCAGCCTCACATTTGCAAGCCCTGGTCCTCATGGTTGACTTCAGCTTGACCTATTAGTTTTTGGCAGGATACCACAGCAGGGTATAAACAATTCATGTGGACATGGGAATGCTTGTTGATAACTTCTCTCTCCAAGTAATAGAACAACCAGTTAGGAGAGGTGCTGTGATAGACCCTTGCCAGCAAAGAGGGACTGATTGGGAATGTGAAGCTAAAAACCAACCTTGACTGCAGTGGCTATGGAATGGTGGAGTTCAAGATTCTTAAGGCTGTGAGGAGGGTGCACAGAAAGCTTGCTGACCTGGACTTCAGAAGAGCAGACTTTGCTCTCATCAAGGATGTGCTTGGAAGCTGGAGGGATAAAGCCCTGTAAGGAAAGAGGAGGCCAAGAAATATGAGTCATATTCGAGGATCATCAGGAATGATACATCCCAAGAGAGGAGGTCAGACAAAAATTATAGAAGGCCTGTGAGGATGGCCATGGAGTATGTGGACATACCCTAACATTGCAAGAAAACCTATAAAGGGTGGAAGTGAGGACAGATGTCCTGGAAAGATTACAGAGAAATTCTTTGAGCAGCCAGGAATAACGTTAGGGATGCTAAAGTCTTGATAGGATTAAACCTGGACTGTGACAACAAGAGCCAAAAAAAACCCAAACAACTCTTCTATAGGCTCATTGGGGATAAAAGGAAGTCTAGAGAAGAAGCCTCTTCTGGAAGGAAAGAAGAGACATGCTTACAAAGGATATAAAGAAAGATGGGGTGCTCAAAGGGTTTCTATGCTAAATTCTTCAAGTGCCTCAGACACACCATGTGAGCTGCAAAAATCAAAGTTAGGAACTAGGAGAATGAAGAACTGCCTGCTGTAGAATATCCATCTGAGAAACCTGAAGATGTATCCATGGGTCGTGAGGGTGCTGTAAGAGGAAGCTGTTGAGTCACTAATTTATTTGAGAAGCTGTTACAGTCCAGTGAAGTTCCCACATACTGAAAAAGAGGAAACATAACCACCCTGGTGTTGTTCAACACCTTTGCCAGTGATATGAACAGTGGGTTTGATAGTGGAGCGCTGAAAATGTTAAAGATAGAACTCTAAAATGTTAGGCTTTGCGTTTTCTCAGATCACTGCACCTGCGTAAACAGTATAATAAATGATATAATTGTTAGATGTGATGATTGTTTAGTAATTAAGTATGATTATTATATAACCATAAGAAGAATCATGAGAAATTATGTTGGAAATTTAACGGGAACTATGTTTAGCTGAAATCTATGTATACAATAGAACAATATAAGTTTAATAATTAACATGAAACTTTACTGGCTTTGACTATGCTAGTGTTAATTCTCTTTATAGCACCTTGCATAGTAGGTATATTCCAGGAGTATCAAGAAGGGTCGGAGAACCCTGGGAATGGTGGTGATGTAAAGTTATGTAACGATAAGAGTATAAAACACGTTCACCTCAAATGTATGGTCAGAATCAGATTTGGGTTGTAATACCCCAATTCCCAGAGCTCTTAATAAAAAACACTGCATTTAATCACTACGTGATTATGTGTTTTTGAGCGCTAACAGGTTTAAAAGAATGCTCAGCAAATTCACTCATGACACCAAGCTGTGTGGTGATGTCAACAGCTGGAAGGAAGGGATGCTATCAGAGGTTCTATAGACTGGACAAGTGGGGTGATGTGAGCCTCATGAAGTTCAACAAAGCCAAGTGCAAAGTTCTTCACCAGGGTCATGTCAATCTCAATCACAAATCAAGCTGGATGGAGAATAAATTTAGAACAACCTTGAAGAAAAGGACTGGGAGCGTTGGTGGGCTAGAAGCTGAATGGAGCCAGAAACTTGCAGAAAACCTGGAAAGACAACTGTATTCTGGGTTGCATCAAAAGAAGCACAGCCAGCAAGTCAAGGGAGGTGATTCTGTGCTTTTAAACTGCTCTCGTGATATCCCACCTGGAGTACTGCTTCCAGCTCTAGGGTCCCCAGCACAGGAAAGAGATGGACTTGCTGGAGTGAGAGGAGAGCTGTGAAGATGATTACAGGGATTTAGTACCTGTCCTGCGAGGAAAGGCTGAGACACATGTGATTGCTCAGCCTGGAGAAGAGAAGGGCCTCGAGTCACCATATAGCACCTTCCAGTACCTGAAGGGAGCCTACAAGAAAGCAGGAGAGGGACTTTTTACTATGGCCTGTAGTGAACAAGATGGCTTTAAATTAAAAGATGGTTGGTTTAGATTAGGTATTAGAAAGATAATCTTTCTAATTGCCCTTCACTCTGAGGGGAATCAGATAGCAGCAGATATTGCCCAGAGAAGCTGTGGGTACCCAACCCTCTGAAAGTGTTCAAGGCCAGGTTGGACAGGGCTTTGAGTAACCTGGTCTGGTTGAAGATTTCTCTGCCCATGGCAGTGGGGTTAGAACTCGATAATAGTCAAAAAGTTACTCACAAACCAAACCATTATATAATCTCTAAAGCAAACTCTTAATGTATCTACAATGGACCTTCTCTCTTGAATGCCAATAAATGTCACCACAATTTTTTCTATTATTTAAAAATATCTCTGATAGCTTTAATTTTTCAGAATTCTGCAACAAGCTATTGATTCCTCTATAAAAATTAATTATAATTGTAATTATAAAATGTCATAAACAAGCAGCTATATTTGTTATTTTGTCAATAAAATTCAATATACTTTGATTTAATTTTGAAATTGCAATTAACTTTTTTATAATTGGTACATACCGTAAGTTTCAGTCCAACATAATTTGATGGAACATTATTTCATTACATTTTTAATTAAAATCCGTTGGTGTAACCTCAAGGAGACTCTTTACCAAATATCTCTCTTCTGAGACAGAGTTTGATAGAGCTGAGCAGTCAAAAGTTTTTGATATATTTTCAGCATTCTGGTTTTGGCACTTACATCATAGGAATTGTGTTCCTACTTGGGCTTGACTGATGGATTTTATTTTTTTTTTAAGTGAAAAAGGATCCTTTGCCAAAATTGGCTAGGATCTTTACCCAAGCAAAATAACTGAGAAAAAATTATGCTAAATAACCTATTGAACTCTGCTACATTGCTAAGGAAAGTACTCTGTGGATTGGTCTCTTGAGAGCACCTGTCAAATGGAAGTGGCAGGATGAGATATAGTATATTCCTACTCAAAATAATCATTTATTTTCCCTCCATTTCTTTAAATGGGGTTTTGCAGAACGTGTGTCACCACAATATCTTAACAATGGAAGATCAAGATGATTTCTTGCTGCAGCCCAGTCAGTCTCTGCTCGGCATGGTTCTGAGCTTTGTCCTGATAAGGAAACAAACATCCTCTGTGAAATTCACACAGGGAACTAAGAAACGTATGAACGGCAATCCTCTCTCTAAATGTGTTTCTGGTCTGCTCTTGGTGTGTTTTCCTAATTTGAGAAATCTGCTTGTGGTGTTCTTTTCTCCCCAAAACCAGAAATAATGGTGCACCAGTGGAAATAGGTAACACACCTGAGGGGCAGCTGGGGTTGTCAGCTATTTCTGTGGAAAATTCTGGTAAGTTCGAACTTAAGATTTTCATTTACTCATTTAAAAAGACAGAGAGGTAAGGAGAATGACTTGGTTCTCTGAGAGGCCATAGGAAATCTTTATGGGGTCTGGAAAAGACAAATATTCACATATTTCTATGGACATCAGAAAATAATACAGAAGTTGAAACACATGTGGTAGCATTTGCCCATCTGATTTCAGTTTAAAATTCACTACCAAGAATTATGAATCCTGAACAGTCTATGTTTCCCTGAACAGTCTATGGAGACAATTAGAGTATGTTTACACAGATGTGCTTGGTATGATCTCAGGTACCTTTCCCAAAAGCATGGGTTACAATCTTCATCTTGTGAAACCTTATCTCACTTTTTTTCTACCCATCCAATACTTTTTATTTTAGTGGAAATAGAAATATCTCAAGCTAAAATAATTACAAACTTCTAGAAACTGAATGTATACCCTGAAAAGCAAAAATATGTTTTCAGCATCAGAAATTAACTACTCATTTTTTTTCACTTCACCAAATACACCACCTACATTATAAATGTTCTTGCTACAGGTGTGCAGCAGATGAAAACAAGCTGATTGTAGAGTGTGGCACTTCTGTTTTTCTAATTCATCCAGCCAGTGCTGCTCATCTTGCATATTTATTGGGAAATTATGCAGGTTTCTGCTGACAGATTAGCTACAGAAGCATTTAGGGGTGAAATGTACCTCTAATTACCCTTCTTCAGTCTTTGGAATTCGCTGCTTTAGCTTTATTGATGAAATAGTGAACAGAATCTTGTCCAGTCTCATTAACGTGGCATAAGTGAGGAAAAATTATGAAAAATTTACACTTAAAGCTAAAAGTATTATTCACATTCACCTTCTGTTTCAGCAGTTTGTGTCTGAAATTTTTAGCTAAGTTAAAGCAGACAGGTAAAATTCTCACCTCACTGAAGAAAATGGCAAACAGCACAATGAAAAAAACCGGGTAGAGGTTGCACCTCAACAGTTAATTGTGTTGCTGAACTAATAGTTTTACTTTATCAAGAAAAACAAGAAACAAGTTTTGAAAGCCAGTGATCCGATCAACAGGTTTCCAATATTGGGTGTCATAAATCAGAGCACAAACTGGGATTTTTAAACACCTAAAATTGTTTACCGTATGAAAGGTCAGCTCATCTTAAATGATTGGTTAAATGCTTTATTTTGTTTGTCAGAACAATATCATAAAGCCTCAGAAGTACTTTTATTTCTATGTAGTGTAATTGGAGCTGCACTAATCAAGCTAAGATAACCAGATCAAAAATAAAATAGAAATAAATAAAGGAAAAAAAATTAAGAAGGGTCTGAGACCATTTTCTCTGCCCCTTAAGGGCTTTGTGGGAGAATGGGATAATTTGCCTATCTTTCTGAATTTTCAAATCAGTGGTAATGGAATGAACCATAGATTGATGATCATGTCTTTGAGCAGAACACTTTATATTTAATTCTTTCATTAGTTTGTTCTAGCTAATTATGTGTGAGGAGTTTTAGCTTTTGCTTTCAAAGACTTGTCACTGTGTGGGATGACAGTAATGGGGAATAGAAAAGTTATTTTTAATTTTTCTCAGCACTGAACACTCCTTTGGGCATAGCTGGGATCCACGATAATCTGGTTCTCATTGCATATGACTGCGCACTCACAGGGAACTGAAAGATCACCCTACAGTCAACCCTACTGGCTGGTTTGCATATTTGCACAAGCTTTCAAGATAATGATTTTTTTAAAAAATAAAGGTAATAATAAATTACTGTCAATTTCAATGCCTTTGTCATCTGTGATTTGCACATGATGATTTGTAGGCAGAGAAACAGTAGAGTCCTTGCTGGAATATTCTCTACGGTAGATTTCTATACTTTTCCTAATTTGCTATGTTTTCAAATTTTCCTTTCTGTGAGGTACCTTAGGGAATGGGCAGTAAATCTAGAGTGTAAATGAATCACTCTGCTAACAAAGCCCTATATTGGCCTTTTGTTTTCTGGTAATACACTTTAATACAGGTCCCTCAGGTTTAGAAGCAAGGATGAAGTATACTATTGCTAATACAGATAATAGTTACTACTAATAAAATTTATTAGTAGTATAATTTTTGTTATTATATGTAATTAGAAGTTGTTTTGTACTGATGTGACATGTAGTTCACTTCATTTATCATATGCTGTGAAAAAAATTGGCAGTTCAGCCCATAATGAACTTTGAGACATCAGATTAACAACAGAGTTCTCCTGAAGTGTTATATGTACAGCAGATGTTTATTTCACCTCAGTGAATTCATGAGAAGGCTAAAGCTTCCATACAGTTAAACTGCACAGAGAAGACTCCACTTATTACAGTTAGATGAAATTTCAATATTGTCAGAAGACATGCAAGTGTCCATTCAATCATCTGCAAAGACATTCCTCCTACATAAACATCCCTTCTCTGTCTAAAGATATTTCATTCTACTGTGACAAATTGGTTAAAATAAGTGGGACAACAATAATTGAAAGAACCTGGAGCCTGGTAGGTAAGGCAATCTCCAGAAAGAGATTAAATGCAGATTTCAGCTCCTTTGAACACAAAACCGGTTGTTATAGGAAAAAAAAAAAAAAATCCAAGGCCACAGCATCATTGTGTTTCGTCTTATTTAGAGCCCAACTGGTAGCTTCAAAGACAGTGGACAAAGTAGTAATCAGACAATTCCCCATCAGGGTAGCTTTTAGATATTTGTTTATGAAGAACACAGAAAGTCTGAATTATCTAGTCAGCAGGAGAGACCAAGGAAGGACTTTAGATGAATTACAGATACTGAAAAGATCCTATTAATGATTTTAATGATGTAAATCGCATACAGAAGAGGAAGAAATAATCAGACCATAAAGATATCCCATATAAGCCCTCTCCCGCATCTTCCTTCAAGTCAGCATTTCTGATAAGTCTTTCAACTGCTGACAGGAACTTCTGAGTCTAACTTGTTCTAACCTGGAGCATCTTGTTGATGACATGCTCCTCCAAAATGGGATTCTGTTATGCTGCAAATGGCTAGCTGTGTGCTCAACCGACAGAGATACTCTTATCTAAATCTATACCATCGCTTCTTCCCTAATCTTAGCAAAGCTAAAAGAAAATATGATTGTTCCATACAAAACTATTTTATGAAAACATAATTTTTCAAGTTCTTTATACACACTACTTTGTGTAAGTACAATATTTGCTGTAAGACAGTAGCAGGGAAAAGAAGGAGACTAAACACAGTAGTTGAGAAATAAATGATCAAATATCAAAAGCTCTTTCAAAGAGAGTTTTTTCCACTTGAATATGAGGCTGAAAAGACTCTGTGACTCTTTCTCGTAGGTTTGGTATAGGATAGGTTCTCATAGAATTTTGGAGAGATGAAACAAATTGAAATGCTCTTTGCCCAGGAGCTGGTATTAAAGGTTATTTAAGCTTGCTTTCATTTGCTCCCCTGGGATTTTGGTTTTGGTTTCCTTAGTCGGTATTTGTTTCATTTTAATTGCAAGGCAAACACTGCTGTTGTAGTACATATAACTCAATGGGAAACTTTGCAATCTAAAACTACAGCTCTGTGGTTTATTGACACTGGTGTCTGCGGTACTGCAGGATCAGCAGCTGCCTGGGGCTGGGCTCCAGCAGTGCTGGGGGCTCCTCTGGGGGAGACTGGTGGCAGAGCCTGCAGGCTGGGGCCATCTCTCTGCCCAGACAGGAGCAGGGCAGCCCAGGGCACCAGGGCAGCCCAAGCTCAACTGTGGGAAAGCCTCTGTGGCAGTGCCTCATCCAGGAGTACCTGCTGGAGGCTCGGGCCAGGGACGTTCTGTCCTTGGCCCACATCATGTGTCCTTGTGGGCTGACATGGGGAGATGCTTTAATCGCCTATATAGACTGCATTATTGGAGAAACAAAATAAACTCATATTCTGAAAATGGTGACAGCATCATCTTACCTTGGTTTTCGGTTAGTTGGCTGGTTTTGTTGTGTTTAAATGAAATTTATACTTGCAGACACAGATACAATCCTGTGCTGTTTTCCACTGTATTCAGTGTCATTAAATTATGGATTGATTTGCACCATGATGGATAGTCCTCTGGTCAGTGTATGCTTCTTACATTAATTTCACAGTAAAACTTCTACTTATGGTGCTATTGTTGCTTTACTGATACAATAGTCACTTCCCTAGATTCCCTTTGGCACAGTGGAGCTTCCATCACTGCCATTTTTTATCCTGTTAGTAAAAAATTGCTTGGGAATTTGTATATAACACAGCCCTTGTCTTGACAGGAGGGTGGAGTACGTGATCTACTTTCACAGAATGCTCTGGTTCTGAAGAGAAAGCAAGGGGACACACCAAGTTATGACATTTTGTGTACCTATAGTGATAGACAAAGGTAAAAAGTTTGGTAAATTCCTCAGCTTCTCTTCCTATTTATATGAATATACATACATTCATGTTTTGTTATTCTGACTTAACAACTTATGCAATGAAAACCAAATTAGCCACATATTGAATGGGGCAAACTATCAGTTGAAGTCAGTAAGGTAGATAGAGTTTACACCAGCTAGGAATGTGCCTCAGCATGTTTCATCATTTGACAGAAAAAGCAGCAGTAAGAACTGCAAGAGTTTATATATGCTGATATGTTTACCCTCTCAAATACTTACATTTTGGGCAAGTAAATTAATTTCCTGGAAAAGACCACTCGAAACACACACAGCAGGTGCTTCTTCATCTTAGTTTACATTGATTGGTTTCTTTGCTGTTTCAAGAGTCCACAACACACAATATTTTATAATTAACCTGTCCTGTCACAATGGGTACTAAGTGAATCTTATTTATGCAGAATGCCATTGACTGCTGATGTATGTAGGTTTGGAGCTGAGAAAAAGGGCTAGGACAGACCTGAGTGTCTGTTTCATATCCCATGCTAAAAAACACATTGACTGTGCAGACAAAGCTAGAGGTTTGTGCATCAGTTTCCTCCCAATTAAGAAACTGAAAAAGACCAGGGTCAATGGAAAAGATGAGACAGCTGCTGATTCAACTGCAGTCAGCCCATTTAGATGTAGACATGAAGTTAGCACACAGATATAATTAAACCAGTTATAATGTAGTTTACCAACAGAATGGGGCTTACAGATGCCTGTTTGAGATGATAGTTGCAAATTCATTACTAATTCGTAATTTACGTAATGCCAAGAAATGTGTCTAGTTGCTTTGTTTTAGCTTTCTAGTTTGTTTTTCTCTGATGGTGATGAGGTGCTACAAATTTGAATCCTGCTATACTCACTGGTTAAATATTATGATGCAGCATGACTCAGTATGTGGGTATCCACACCTATGATTGTCTTTACATATTCATCCTGCTTCTACATTCCTTTTCACTAAAAATAAAAAGCAATCAACAAAGTGAAATGACAACTAAAGCATCACAGGCAAACTAATTATGTGAAGTGATTTTTTATTTCTAAAAATGTAAAAATGAAATCATATCTAATAATTATATAATAATGTATAATTAATATTATAGGCCCTTTAGAGATCATCCAATACAAAGATCCATTATAAGAATGTATTTAGCCATGTGCTTTCCTCACATGTGTGTTTCTCTTTACTGCCTCACTGAGATACAGCCATATATTTGAAATGCAGATGTGTCTAATTGCTTTACTGGAAGCAGACATGCTCTTTACTGGAGGTCTTTCTCCTAAATAATTGTTTATTATTTTTTTATTTCTCAAAATAGTGACTGATAAGGTTCCTGCTTCAGGATATCTAAAGGTCTGTTTAGTAAGTTTATGACTCTTTTTAAACTGATCACTTCAAGTATTACTCCCCTAATATTTGCTATCGTGGGAAAGGGAAATGTTTCATCAAAATTTCAGCTTAGGTTTCATAACCATTCTTAAGTTTTTCTGTATTCTTCAGCTGCCAAAGATTTTACTCAAATATACAACTGAAAGAAAAATTTTTCTTAATACTTACATTCAAGTTCTTTGCACAACAGTTTGTATTTGAGCCTTCCAGATGTATCAACTAAAAGAGAATGGAGTGATCCTTCAGGAGGGTGTCATAAGTTAAAGAAACATTTGTGTGGTTGAGAACCACAGCCAGTTCTGAGAGGGTAATTATTCCCATAGTGTATCTGTTAATGATTGTTAATGCCCTGTTGATGGTGAAAACATAAGACACAAACTGAATTATCAAAGGAGCAATAGATTAATGAAATTATTTGAATGTTTTTAGTCAATGTCAGAAAAGTTTGAGAAGAATCAAAGACAAAAAATACTGAAAATCATGTTTGCAGAAGACAGTGTTCAAAACAGCTTTAATCATATGGAAAGAGAAAGAATAAAAATGTCTCTGCACTTTTTGTTCTTTCTTATTTATCTTGTGGGTAGATATCCAAAAGTTTGCAGAACCAGATGTTACTTTAAAGTTTTTGGGAAGAGACATGGGGTGACACAACTGGACTTTTAAGTTGGTAATAGGAAGCTGAAAAAGGCAGGTAAGCTAACTGATGATTATGCATGATTGCGCTTCAAAACAACATAAGGAAAATAAGTAAAAAAAGAAATTTCTCTCCCTCTTTTACCATCACATTGACAGTAAGACTCATATGAAAAGAAGCTTGTTCCTGTATTCTCAACGAGACATAAACACACAATTAATGCATAGTTACAAGGTAGGAAGGAAGACAGGAAGGCAGAAGGAAGGAAAGAAATGCAAGTGGACCTCTGGCACTCTGCCAGAACCGGAGGGATATTGACAAATTTGGAAAGAGTCATAGAGTAGCAGTAAAGTGGTTAAGGGCCTGGAAAATATGATAGATGAGGAAAGAGTGAAAGATGTGTCCTTTTTTTAGCTTGGAGATGAGAAGGATGTGGGGATCTTGCTGGTTTAAACATCATATTGGTGAGTTATAGAACAGCCTCTTCCCAGAGTAAAAAGCCATAGCCAAGAGGCTAAAGCCCTAAGTTGTAAAAATGGAAAATCCATCCAGGAAATCCATCCATTCATCCATATGCTGAAATAGTGCTCATGATGAGAGTGGTACACTGCATCAAGTTTTTAAAACAGACTCTGAAAACTCTTGTCTGGAAGTTTTCAAAACTGTTCTGGATAAAACCTGAAGGAACCTCATCTAACATTGAGCTGACTTTGCTTTGAGGAAAGGGTTAAACCAGATAATCTCCACAGACATATTTTCAAACAAAATTCTAGTGTGATTCTACTATTTTTGGTGTTCTTGAACCTGTTGGAACTTGGACAACTTTTCAGCTAATAATTTTTTATATAGTTTTGGCTGGCATGAGGTTAATGTTCTTAACAGAAACTCACAGGGTGCTGTTTAGCGTTTGTGACAAAAACAGTGATGATAAGACAGAGATATTTTCATTGTTACTGAATAGTGCTCACACAGTGTCAAGAGCTCTTCTGGCAGTGATTAGACTGAGGAGTACACAAAAGTTTGGGAGGAGATACAGTGGGGACAGCTGATCCTAAGTGCCTCAAGAGACATTCCAGAACATATGGTACCATGCACAGGAATAAAACCTGGGGGCAAGAAGTGGGAAGGGGAGACATTTGAACCTAGGATGTTATCTCCCAAGTGACCATTACCCATGATGAAGCCCTTTTCCCCCTGACACCACTAAAGACCTGCCTGATGATGGGAAGTGGTGAATGACTTCCTTGTTTTGCTCTGCTTGCATGCATAACATTTGCTTTCCCTGGGAAACTGTCTTTATCTCAACCCACAAGTTTTCTCACTTTTACCCTTATGATTCTCTCTCCCTTCCCCTTGCAGGCGAGGGGACTGAGAAAGTGGCTGTGTGGGGCTCAGCTGCCTACCAGGTTAGCCCACAATAATGATATATTTATACATTTCAGGGAAAAAGCTACGAAACATGTACCATCCTTTAGGTATTTTTGTGTAAAGGAGATCCAAGCCTAACACTGACTTTTTATAAAGCTGTTATTCTGAACTAGAACTATTCATAAGTGCCACTGTTTCCCACATGATAGCTTTCATAATAGCAAAACCATCTTCATGGAAGAGTAAAGCACTTACTAACCACTAAATTTAATTAAAATAAAATGTAATGTATTCATGTATTTTAATTCCAGAAATGCTATCCTTTTAGGAAAGACTATTTCAATTATTGAATATATAGTCACCAAGAATCCACAATATTTTAACAACTATTTTGCCTATTTTATTTTAATAAACAGGTTGAACAACTTTAATTCAAAATAGTTTAATTATTCTGAAGCACTTCTGAAAACAGAACAAGTGTAGTTTAAGTCCTTTGCAGGTTGAACTGGCACTGCTGGAAGCTATTGTAATTAGTAAATTTGCAAAAAGCATTGTCAAAGTTATTTTCTTCAGCTTCAATATACTACAGTTTATTAGTAAGCCTATTATTTATGCACTCCCGTGGGCCATTTAACATTTGCTTTAGTTAATGAGAATCTTCATCTTAATTAACAATACTAAAAGTCTTTTTTCCTTCCCTCCCCCACAAAATGAATAAAATGTTAGAAATATATCCCAGAATAATATAATTTTGGAGTTATTAAAAGCAAAGCCTTTCCATTGCTCATTTTTTATTATCATCAAAGCTCCTTCAAAGACACTTAGTGAAATTTCGTATATCGTGCATATCTTAATTAAAAACATGAGCTAATATTAAAAGACACTGAATGATTCAAAGTCCATGTGCAGGTCTTGTATGAATGATAATGAATTTTGAAGATTTATAGAAATTCAGAATGTTATTGCACAATATTAAGGTCAAAGTTGTGGAAGAAGCAGTTTCAGATTACTTCAGTCTTACTATCAGGGAGTGTGCCTGTAGTATTCATGATCATAACCCTTTAGTTCAGTTCAATTGAACCATGTCCCCTGAACAAGATTCTAGTGAAGTGAAAACAAAGTTCAGCCTGCCAGCCAGAAGAACATGGTAACCTTTTGCCCCAAATCAGATCAACCAGAAATCTATTAAATTTATAGAGTCACTTTTATTTAGAGAGAACTAAATTACTTTGGCTGTATTGTGGTACAGAAGAGACAAGTCTTACAAAATGCATCAAGTCCTCTGCTTTATCTGATGGAAAAACAAAGAAAAGCTTTCTCTGGTAATTTTTTTGCCTACTGACTGAATAATGTCAGCTTTTGTCCTTCAGACTATGAGCATGATGTAGTAAGCACAAAGAGTGAAAATGTTGAATTGAGATACTGATATTTAAGTCAGAATATCAACTTTGAGTTATTTGGCAAAGTTATGAATAAATTTAAACATTTCCCTCCCTAACCCTCCTCCCTTCAAAGAATCATAAAATCATTAAAGTTGGAAAAGACCTCAAAGACCTTTGAGTCAAACCTTTTATTGAGCACCACCTTGATGAAGCAAACCACGGCACCAAGTGCCATGCCCAGTCACATCGTGAGCATCTCCAGGGATGGTGGCTCCACCACTTCCCTGGGAAATCTGTTCCAAAGCCTAATCAACATTTCAGTGAGAAAATTCTTCCCCATGTCTGTCCAATATGAACTCCCCTGCTGCTGCTTGAGGTATTTCCCTTCTCTTCTTGGACAACAGCCACAATCCTTTTCTGCCTACGTTTGTTTTAGCCCATATAGTGAGAGAAAGCAAAAGGCAAGGTCTGCATAGTGATTCAAACTGATTTTTTTTTCTTTTTTGTTTTGTTGCACTCCAATACAGGTGTCCTTATATAGACTTCAAAATCTTTAAAATCTTTTGAGCTTTAGGAGAAACTGGTTCCTTACCTTTTGCACTATTTTCACATTAACTTAATTATTGGTTAGCACACTGGCACACTGGCAAGAAGAATTTGAGCCTTTTGTATTTGCTTGTGCTGGCACTCTGGGCTGTTTACCTGAAGAAATTCATGACAGCATGCTAGGGCAGCTGAGAAGTCCTGTGACCCCAAACAAGAAACTATAATAATGCAGTCGTAGTCCTGTACTATATTCTCTTGTACAGTGAATTTTGCCTTCTCTGCAATAATCATCCAAATCCCAGTGAAGTTGTGAGTCTAAAATACTGGAAATATGGTACAGCTAGTGAATATTTTTATGGTGGTATGATATTATCTTGTAAATGTCTGATACTGAGGGTCATTTTCTGCAATCCAGTATTTCTATTTGGCACTATTTTTAATCATTTGATTGTCTGTTGGGGTTGCGGGTGACAGTTTTTTGCATGTCTCCTTGCTGTTTTTCCAAAGTAGCTAGACTGAAATAGAGTGCTAGTGTGTGGGATGGATCTCATATTAAAAGAATGGTATTACAATGAACATTTGAAGAGATTAATGTGAGATATGAGTTTTCTTAAAATTCTGTTACTTTTACCCAGATGTCCTTGGCACACATTCAGTCCTGAGATGGTTTTAGGGTTACACACATGGTGAGCCTACAACAGGGACTACACCAAGACTTCTCAAGAGATGAATAATGAGGGGAAAGAGGTGCAAGATAAAGTAAAGTGCAGATTTTTCTGGTTGGTTGTGTCAGACTTAACAGATAAACTGTATAAAGTATGTTTGAGTTGTGACCTTTTGTCCTGTAAAAAATTCCAAATAAATACATTTTGCATGACAGCTTACATATTGCAGCACTATAGAAGAAATTTTGCTACAGTGTTTTTTCAGGATTTGATGTGGGAGGAACATTCAGTTTCTAACTTAGGGAATTACTGTATGTAGCAGAAAACCTGCATAGCTTTATTGTACAACTTAAAAGGCAAGTAAGGATAAGTGTAAGTGCTTATATTTGTTTTTCGTAAGATACATGCCTTTAATAGAAAAATTAGAGATATGCAGGAGGGGAAGCAAGAATCTGTTAAATTGTTTCTGCATGTAAATTACAGCCATAAATGCTGCTAAACTGTAAAATGAATCAAACTGTTTTATCTGGCTGTAATTTTGAAGATTAAGGCATTTAAAAGGAGGGATGTGAGAACGTTAAATTATATCACAATTTTTTCTGTGTACCTTTTAATAGCACAGTATTAAACTACTCTGATCAGAGACATGATCAGAAAATGATGTCAAGGATGTCTATCACTTTCTTCATACGATATGACTAACAAGGGTTTGTTATTTTTTATTTGCATGTGTGATATAATGTGATGTTATGGAAAAAAAGTAGTGGAAAACTGAGCCTCTGTCCCTTACAATCACAAAAAATCCACATAGATATATAGAAATCAGTGCAAATTGTTCATGTATTAAAGCTTTTTCCCAGAATTATTTTGAAGAGATGAAAATTATGTAATTCATTGCCATGAAAAATAAAAGAGGGATTGATGATGATGATGATGATAAGTTTAACACAATAGGTACTATTTTGTGATAGGATCAATATCAGACTGCAATATTTCCTCATTTCTTTGGAGTTAATTTTAGAGGAATTAAATTTTTGGTGATGAAGTGTAAGAGATGCTGAGTAAATTGGTAAATCCATGAACATTAACATCCTTTTAGGATGAATATCCATAGAAATCTATCTCTTTGGTTTTGCAGAATTCTTTTCAAAACATTTTCCTGCCTTTTTGTGGTAACTTTTAGGTAGTCTGGCAATTCACATATCAGACTGCTTAGATTGACTTTTCATTTTTATTTTGTAATGTCTTAACTGCATTGCATTTTCTCTTCCTTGAGGCACACGTAGAAAATCTGTAGAAAGAAAGAGAAAAACACTGTTTTGTTATCATAGCCCTATTACTCATTCCCTGTCTTCCTCAAGATGGCTGCCTGTGTCAAAACATTAAAGAGCATCAGTTGTAACACTGAATTTTTTAGGGAGCTTTTAACCTTTCTCTTTTGTTGAGGGTTTTAGATGTTGTTGTTTTAGGGGGTTTTGCTTATTGTTTTTTTTTTGTTTGGGATTTTTTTTTTCCCTCATGATAGTGTCCACAGACAGTGTTGATTGTTCTTCTCTTTCTATCCCAAAAAATGGTGGGCCCATACTCCAAGTTGTGTGCCTGGAAGCCAGATGGTTGTGTTAGTACTGCGTCTGACTACCAGAAAATTTTCATTGTCAAAATACCTCAGTAATCAAGTTTTACAGACCTCAGGCTACAGGTGATTTTTTTTTCCCCTGACCTGTTTGAAATCCACACAGAAGAGTTTATATCAATCTCTACCTGCTCAGGTAAACAGGTTCTTAAGGAAATGAGAGGGCTATTTGGTTAACTTTTTCTGGAATTGTAACAAGAGATCCTTCTTGAAATCTAGCTCATATATTTTAAGTACAAAGTGTGGTATTGGGCCTCAGGATTATTATTGTGCATTTCTATCAAACTGCAGTGCAGTAGAGGATGTCATAACTGTAATGCAAAGCAGAAAAACTGATGATAGCTGTGCATACCAAAAAGAAAAAAAACCCTCACAGGAGCATAAAAGAGATAATTTCACAGTTCATAGTGTTGACAGATCATTTTTAACAAATTTTGTTTCAAAATAAACATAACAAATATCTAGTTGTTTTTTGCTTGTGTGACAAGAGATTGTCACATCAGTACATGCATTTTTATGGCACTCCGCTTGGAGCTTTTTGGTATATCAATAATTTTTTTTCTTTCAAAATCATTGCATAAATACACAAATGAAAATGTTTTCAGGGCCAAAGCTTGTTTTAGGTTTTGCATTGTAACACTTTTCCATGTGGGGAAGGTATGCCTCATTCCCATGATCGTTTGTCCATTAAAGAAGCAGTTCTTTAAAGACAGTGCAACAACAACAAGTGAGTATACACAAATTGAAAGGCTAGGAATATGCAAGTTATGAACACAAATTCTCTTAATGTTCACATCCCAGCAAGAACTATTCACATGATTAAACCTGTATGCCTAACATTTACAGGTCAGGAAATGTCCAATTTGTTTAAAAGATTGTTCATTCAAAAGGAAAAGAAAGATCTTCTTAACATTTGACATTATTTGACTTCAACTCCCAGATTTTTTAGGGGTTTTTTTTACTACTTTCTCTGATAGTAGTAGAACTACATAGCACTTTGGTTCTTGCAAAAAATATTTACATACAGATATCAAACAATCTGCTCTTTAATAAAATAAACACATCAAGTTCTCAGAGTACTCCTTACCACGGATCTTATTCTCTATTGAGTGTTTGCAATACATAGCTCTTCTTTTCTTTTTTTTTTCCTACAATCTCTCTATTTTTTTAACTTAATTTTATTTTTAAAACCTAAAAATTATTAAACTCTTCAGACTAAGTGTTATTCACCAGTGACATTGGAAGCTATAAAATTAAAGCTCTTTTCACTCTTCTACTAGTCCTTGCTATTTTTTATATGTGTAATCATATATTTTTCGTATTTCCTGTTACTGAGGCATTATGTAGAGCTCTTCAACCATTCAAACCTCATATACTTCATAGGACAATTGCTTTGTATTTTGGAACAGTTCCTTTTGCCTTTTTTTTCCCATAAACAACCCAGACTTTGCTAAGTGCATCCTAGAAGTCTTGCTCAATGGGAGGTCTTTAGCATTTAGATGTGCTGAAAAGAAACACCAAGCAAGCACGTAGGCGAAAAAAATAACCTCAAATACCTTGGGAATTATACAATATTTCTGCCTTGCATAACTATGAAAATGTATTCAAACTACAAATGTATTTAAAAAAAAAGTGATTAATTAATCTATTTATTTGTCAGTAATCCCAATTTCAGATTTTTTTAAAAATCAATGTAATGAGAAAAATAGTTTTCCATATCTTCATAAGTAATAGGTTCTCATTTGTCTTTCACTGAAGCATTTGGATTGTGCCATTAAATTTCAAGTTTTTGTACACGGCAACCAATGTTAATAAAAACATGCAGACACCTACGCATTTTTGCATTCGCTATGCAATTTCCAAAACTGTATGTGGAATGCTTTCTATTATAAAAAAATTCTCTAGACCTAAAGATTTTTGTCCTAATTTATGCGGCACAAGTACTTTTGTGATCTACTTTCCACTATAATATCCTAATATATTTCTTGTATTTATAGTAATAAGAAGCCTGGGAAAGTAGTCAGAGTAGCTATGTTCTCCAGAAGGGAAATCTCCAGATCAATGACAATTACAGCCACATCTTACAACTCAACTGCCACCCTTTAATCATGAATTTAAATCTTGTAGTCATCAACATAATAAAAAATAGACACCTAATCTTTTCCTCAGGTGATGGAGCAAAGTGGAAACTACCTCAAACTCTGAGTTACTAATTAAACCTGCTGTGTATATTCCAATGTACGGCCTTTAAACTGACTCTTAACCTTAATTATAATTCTCTGTTCTTCAGGAACTTCAAATCTTGGTTTTTTCTCTGGTATTTTATGTAATTTTGATAATATTTTCATCTTCCATAATTAAGGTGGGTTTTTTTGTTGTTGTTTTTGTGTTTGTTTTTGGTTTTTGTGGGTTTTTTAATAATTTCTATAATATTGTGTAATATTTAACACAAATGTTCATTTATTTACACATTATATATAATTATATATAATTATTCTAGTTAATGTTTTTTTCCACAGTGAAGATTTTCATAAGTCACCTGCTTCAAAATAGGATATAACAACGCTTTATTTCTACTATATGTGATTAAAGTAATAGATTGCAAACATATAGTGATGAATGAGTACATCCCAAAATGGAATAACTTTTAAAAAGTTCTTCATGAATTGTCGAACACTTCTTTCACTGGGAAAGATTTGGCAGGAATTCTGAAAAAGATTTGGAAGGAATCCCTTCATACCTTTTTAAAACCATTATAATCTAAAACACAGCAGTAAATATTTGAAAACTTAGCATTAAAAGCTATATATTTTGGGTTTTTTCATGTGGGGGTTTAGTTGGTTGGTTGGTTGCTCGGTTTGTCTTGGCTTGGCTTGGTTTAGTTTGTTGTTTTGCTTTTTCCCTTGGGCCTAGACCTCAGATGAATTGAAGTTTATGGGAGAAGTCACTGGTAAATATAGGCAACATGCAAATAATATAATCTTTAATTTACGGTTTACATCTTTAATTTTACAATTTTGCAAATGAAAATTGACTGCTTGGGCAAGCTTAACTCAGATGAAAATAAATTTTTTAAATGTATATTTCAACTAAATTCGAATACAAAAACTTTGATAGACTAAAGTGAGAAATAAAGTTCTAATACTATAGGTAGGTCTGGCCCTGAAATTGCTGGGAAAAGCGCAAAATTGCTCTTAATTGCTTATTAACTTCTAATGAGAGTAGAATTTGTTCAATATTTCTTGTAGGCACTCATGATCTTGTAAGATCAACAATATATAAATATAACATAAGTAAACCCTTAAATTGACACTAGATATCAAATCTTACAAAATTTGAAATGTGATGAAAACTTTTGTTGCTTTGATACAAAGTAAAAGATAAGATTTAGGATCTGGGCTCATTTTAAAAGAGCAGATTAATTGTCCTTATTCATGGCAAGATCTAAGAAGCATTTCTCAAAGGAGGTGTTACTTTCCTTGGAGAGTTTTTACATCTGATCTCAGTTCTGCCAGAGAGATTCTAAATTTAATAATAATGTTAAACTAAATGAAATATGGATTCTCTTAAATAATTTAAGCTTACTGCAATTATACAAATTTAATAAGTTTAGTATATAATACCACTGGATAACATAAGAGAATAGAATTATAGATTAAATATATTTTTAGTCAGGAAAATTGGCAGGGATTGTTTTCTACTCATACAGTGTAACTTTTTGTTTAGCCTCTACTAAAATTCTATTCTTTTTAGACACTATGCATTAATAAAGATATATTTTATCTCTAAAGTTAATTAATAATTTTTGTTTCTATATATTATCTGAAATGTGAACTTATCTTTTAGTATATTTCTATATTAGCTAGATTACTGAACTTCGAAAAATTTAGTTTTCTCGGTTCCATGTTGGTTATTCCTTTATTGTCAGTATGATATAATGAACAAAATGCTTTATATAACACAATTCCCTTTGATTTTCAATATGAAGAGACAAAGCAGAGCAAAATAATTAGGATTCATTCCTTTAGCTAAGAATATAAACAGCAGGTACCCCAGCATTCAGGTAATGGGCATTGAAAGGGACTCAAAGAACATAATAAAAAATTCCTATTTTCTACAGCCATTACTGTTTTCTTTCTCAGATATACCACAACCAAGTTTTTTATATATATATTGAATCTTCTATGTCTGCCTCAAATTGATAACAACCACAGCAACTGAGCTTCTAAGAAATTTAGAAGAAATTATCAAAGTGAGGAGAAAATTTTGTTGTTACGATAGGAAATTCAAGCAATCTAGATATTTCTGTATGTTCTCTCCTTTCTGTTGCTTCCTACTTGACTCTGCAGAGTCTCCTAACTTTATGGCTCTTGGTCCCATATTAGTTATATTCTTAAAGTTACTTCAACATCCTGGTTGTTTCATATACATATATACTGGGATTTTTATTTTCTATCATGGCCATCATTGTTCTGAGTTGCTTATTAGAAAGGTTTTTAAGTTAGATTACAACGGAATCAAAACAGCAGAATTAACAATTGATTCCCAATGGACTGAAGACTCATTGAGGACTATAATCAGGTGTAAATTAATCTTTCTTTCAAAATATTTCTTTATATATTATTTAATATCAGATACAACTAATTTTCACTGCTTTTCTCACTGATATTGCAGGGCCAACAAGAGGGGAGAAAGTCTGGGCCTTTCAGAAGTGTTTCCTTTGTTAATATTACAGCATATGGCCGACCCAGGGTTTCTAAAGCTCATGTCACCATTTTTTCAGCAGAAGGTTTGCTATTAGTCAGGCTGATGGCTTAAAATCTAATGACAGTATGTTTTCTGGTGTAATTGTACAACCTCATTTTGTACAGAATATTAATTCTGTACCAAAGTGAAAAAAAGAGCAAAGATGCGTCTTTCAACAAACATGTAATTATGGTAGTCTAAAAATTAAAAGTACAGGAATTATATTAGAAAGTTATACATTGTCTCAGTTAAATCATATCTCTTGCAATGAAATTAAACAGGAGACAAACCAAAGGTAAAACTACTTCCATGTCTATTTTCTCGTATGAAAGCACTATTTCAAATCTATTTACCAATAAGAAGAGAAAAACTGAGTTGAAGAAGGAGAAGAGGGAGAAGGAGAAGGAGAAGGAGAAGGAGAAGAAGAAGAAGAGAGAGAAGAAGGAGAAGGAAAAGAAGAAAAAAAAGAAGAAGAAAAAGAAAAAGAAGAAGAAGGGAAATAACAATTACAGGCTTTTTAAACAGTGAGTTATTTTTCTAATCCAGTAATGAGCTCCTATATGGCAACATTTATTACCTTATGTAACACCATATGTTGCATGTAAAGAAAGCTACTTTCTATCATCTCTCACACTGAAAGTGAAGAAAAGTTCTGTCGAATCCCCCGAGCTCAGAGCTGTGACAAACTCCCTGTCTATGTGGGAATGTGTTGGCTGCCCAAATGAATGATTTGAGTAGAATTTCATAGTGATTTTATAAACTTTTAAGATAATAAAGTTAGAATAACACACAGAGAAGGGTGTTGCTCCTTTTCCAAGCAGATCTGTATTTGACATCTTTGTCTGGAAGATATATTACTCATCCATCATAGAGTATTGTCACACTGATGATTTATTGGTGTAATACATTAACAGACCATCATCATTCTTGTGATGTATTGCTGGCTAGCACAGAACTAGATGGTGAGAGTTTGTTATAAAGACTTAGCACCATTTATGGTAGTAAAAAAAAAAATAAAAATAAACACTTTATTTTAAGACTTGCACACTAAAGGGAATCTGTGAAAAGGTGATGGTTATTTTAAAATTTGATTTGTGGTAATGCACATCCTGAATTTTAAGGATATGAATTCCAGAAGTAAAATCAAGCAAGTGCTTGTGGTCAGGCAGAAGAGCTACTTTCCTGGAGAGATTGCTTTGTGGCTTGTCAGTGGTAGTGCTCATAAATTGTATCATTAAAACTTAATATTTTAAAAACCTGCAAAATATAACATAGAAGTAAATATTGGTCATTAGTTATTGAGTCAACTTCTAGTATGGCAACAACATGAAAACTTACTGTGTCATACAAAAATCAAGAACAAAGTTGTGGGAAATTTTTTAGCAAATCTGGTTTGTCATGGCCTCGATGTAAATGTTTAGTCCTTGCACAAGCTATTGGTCAGACCTTTCAATATCAGGAGTAATTTCACTCCTCTAGGACCACAGCCTTAAT
Source organism: Setophaga petechia (assembly GCA_024362935.1). Taxonomy (NCBI): domain Eukaryota; kingdom Metazoa; phylum Chordata; class Aves; order Passeriformes; family Parulidae; genus Setophaga; species Setophaga petechia. Next base: position 13,022,256 of record JANCRA010000008.1, on the reverse strand, counting down.
GGAAACCCATATCTAGAAATCACTATATTTCTTTGCCACAAAAGTTGTAAGATGCTCCTTTTGTTATTTTGTTGTTATTCCTTCTGAAGTACAGGAAAAAAATAAAAAGGAGTGAGTTGATGGAATAGAGGAAAAAAAAAAATCCAAACCCACAAAACTGAGTTAAGACAAAATGCAGAACTAAACCTGAACAAATTGTAACTGGACAAAAACTGCTGTGATGAAATATACACACCACAGCTGATAGGGCTGTTCTTAAGGCTATTCTTTACTTACTTATCAGTGAAAGTTCTGAAAGTTTTTTCCTTTCCATTTAATCAAAGAATTTTATTTATAATTTCCAAGAGAATTGATTAAATAAAGACAAAAAAGTCCTTCCCAACAAGTTTTCTAATTTATATATTTTACTGTAGACTTATATGAAAGATTTCTTGTTTAAAGAAAGTACAGAGAAAGAAAGAAAATAAGTGAAATAAAGAAGGTGTCAGAACAACTGAAAAGTTGCATTCCCATATTAAAGCATCATTTTGAATAATGCTCTCTTTCTACAAAAATGGTTAACAGAAGGGGATGGTAAATTACAATATCTGATTTGTGGAAAGTAATAAGGAAAAGAAAAGAAGTTGGAAGAGTAAAAAAAGGAAAAAATAAACTTAAAATAATAAATTTTTTCCACCCTTTTTCATATAAAACTGTTTATCAAAAGAAACCATGGAGGGCCGAACTGTAAAACATCAATGATTAATTCCTTAAAAAAAATCCAGAGTGTGTTACTAATGTCATAAATCTATTACCTTATTCTCCACTGATATTTCCCTTTCATACATTTATAGAATTGATACCCATAGGGTCTGTTAGGATCCATGTATAATATATACGACATAATTTTGTCAAGAGACTCTCTGATCTTGATTTCAGTTCATTTAGTTTTGCTGGCCTTTAGGTGATATATTCTGTCAGCATTGGATGTTTATCTGTGCTATGCTTATAGCAGTGCAACATGATCTTTCACTGATGCTTGCAGGAGCTTATGCAGCAACAGACATGAAATGTTGGCTTGAGTAAACTGAAAAATACGTGGCATGAAATTACCATTTTATTATTACCTTGAGGACCCAGATTAAAAAAAAAATAAAGGCTAAAGTGCGAAGAATACAGATGCACAGAATGTGGCATTTTGCTGGGAGTTTTTACTCTGTATAGAAAAGCATATTTTTCAACATACACTTCACCATACATGCATATCGCAATGTATGCAAAGCAGTAAAATTAATGCAAATATATGCAGTTGAAGACAGAGCACATTTTGAAGCTGGAACTGCACCCTTTGTCAATGTCAGTTTTGTGACAACCTTTGATAGTGCACAGGGATTTCTTTAGTCACTTAGAGGTCAAAAAAACCCGTTCCTCTCTTTCAAAACTTACCTTCTGATTGATGGCACTTCACAAAAACTGAGCATTAAAAAGACCATGTCTTATATTGCATTCTTAGGGGACAATAGGTTCCATAAGGACTTGATAAACTTAAGTGCAACAGAATTAAAATTAACTTAGATATTATCAAGAAAATGAAGAAATGTCTGGTTTAAGTACCTGTCTTAACTTCTCATTGGTTGGCTAATAAGCCTGTCAGTCACATGCTGGAAAAAAATCTGAAACAGTTTCACATTAAACTTGGAATATCAGAAGATTCTACTTAATAGCATACTCTGTTGGAATATCAGAAGATTCTATATAATAGCATTCTCTGTTGGAATATCAGACAATTCTACTTAATAGCATTCTCTATCAACCCTTTTGGGAAATAAATTGTATGCATAAATACAATAAAAATAATTTCTGTCTTCAGAGACTGCATTTTTTCTTCATTTTTTGATAGCTGACCCCAGTAAAAACAGCTAAGAGTCTGTGTTCACTGAAATGAGTTAGAAACATAGCAAAAATATGTGTATAATAAGATATTTTGGATCTTATTTGCCATGAGTTCTTAACATAAACCAGAAACAACTTGACCATGTTCTGGAAAACAGTCCTTATGAGAGAGGTTCAGAAAGTACATCCAATTTTCTTTTTTTTTTTTTAATCATGTTCATATAGCAAATAAGATATATAATTAAGATTTTGGGTAGTATAAATGTGTTTGTCTATTCCAAATGTAGGTATGCATAACAGTCCAAACCCTAATTTATACTGAAGGTCTGCCTATGCAACCAGCCCTAATGTGTCAACCTGAGACACAGTCGTAGCTTTGAGTTTTTAGGGGTCCAGGACTAGTAAGCAATAACTGCTATTTCCAAAATTTCATGATAAAAAAATAATTCCAAATTTTTAGGTCTGTAAAAAGGCAGATAGAAAACTGTTAGCTTTTCAAAACAGAAATGAGCAAATGATATTAAATTGAAAAGATGCTAGGAAATACTTGGTGTTTTAGAAGGAATTTATTTGTATTCCTACATACCTAAAATATTTGAAAAAACCCTCACGCTGAATTAGTCTAAGCATTTATAGGGTAACCTTGAAAATACATTTATTTTTGTCCATTACTGCTATGATCTCTTTCCTTTTGGAAAGGATTGATCCTCATCTACTTGAACATGAGAAAAACAAGAGCATTAAAAATAATTAATTACTATTTTGAATTATTTTAAAGGTATTCATGTAAATTAAAAAAGGACTCAAATATTTCTGAAAGGAAAGAAATAAAAGTCAAGTCGGTAAGCTGAAGTTGTGAGGAAATAGAAATCTTGTTAGAGTCATTTGAAAGAGCACTATTAAAGTCACTACTTTCAAAATGCAATGAATAATCACAAATGCTTGAGAGTCAAGTATACCAATACTGAACTCTTTGAATTATATTTCAATTTTTTAAAAGGAAAAGTGTCCTGGATGTTCTTTTTCTGATTAATTTTTTGTTCCTTTTTTACACGTTGATTTTTACTGAGGACAAGTCATACATGGAGACAGCATGAATAAAAGATATGACATGGTTTTTTTCCATTCAGAACTGAATTTAAATGAATTTCCAGGCCTGGAAATTGAATAACTTTTGTGTAACTCATAGACTGTAGTTACAAGGGAAACCGTAAGGAGCAATAAATATGGAATTTCTTTCTGCCATCATTTAGTTACTCTTTGAAAAAGTCTATCTTAATAACAATAAGAAACTACTGCCAAATAATAAGAAAATGAAGTATTGTTCCAAATAAAGGTTTGTATTTGATGTTTCTAAGTTTGAAATTTCTTTTCTTAGCAACTGCATCTGAGCAAGGACTAAGATATTCTGAGCACAACACCAGAAAATCAGAAGCTCACAATATTTCTTCATAGATAGCTGTCATAAATTATGTAACATTAAGAAAATAAGTTCTGGAAGCATAATTCACTGCTGAAATATTCAGTTGACTGAAACTTTTAAAATACATTGAAAATAGCTATTAACTATGATGTCACTATGATAGTTCACCCATGTGTGACAAAGTTCTTAATCCCAGAGGTGTCAAAGTGAAGGATATAGAGGAACAATTTTTTGTTGTGATTAGACACTGAAAAAGGGTTAAAAATCATTTCTGTGTAATACTACTGGACTCAAGCCACAAGATTTTCATTCTTAAGTAAGAAGTTTAAATATTATATACAGGAATCTACATAATTACCTACTTGATTACTTTCACTCGCAGTTCTTTTCTTCCACAACCCATTATCTCCATCCACTCTTCCTCTGAAAGACAATGTGTTGTTGATCTGATTTTTTTTGCCAGCTGCACATGAATTGCCAAAATTGATGTCACATATTGTAAGACACAAAAATTGTTGCTTATGGAAAATTCCAAGCCTTTGAGGACCAACATAAAGCAGTGGTGTGACTATATAGAGGTTAAGTCTTCAGAAACAACATTAATTCTTGGTGAGTATAAGAATATTGTATTTGATACAATTATTAGCAAGTAGATATTTTTTTGCCTTAAACACAACCCAAAAATAAACCCCAAAAGTTTTCAAAGGCTTTTTAATTGTGTTTAAATTATTTTATTATGCATCTTTTTCATTTGATATAATTATTTTACAGCAACAGGTGCCAAACAATAACATAGGAATGTCCAGGAAAGTTGTTTAGGACAACAGGGAATACAGAGCTGAGAGAAGTTATAATCACACATGAGAGGTGCCAAAGGAGATCTTTTGCTAAAGGAATGAGTTAACTGAGTTATTCCCTTTCTTTAGATATTTTAGGCAGCATACTAATTCTGGAGTTTTGATTACTTTGCTTTGCTTTGCTAGCATGAATATATATATATTTAGTAACACCACTTGTCTTTTCATGTTCCATTCTCTAAAGAATCTCACTCATGAAAATACAGATCGTACATAAAAAGTAACAAAACTGCAAGTACTTTTTGGCCATACTATGCAATTATTCTAAGAAAAGTAAGACTGGCTTATTTATTTTCTTTTCTTACTCTTTTAAAATAGCATAGAAATTTGCTGTAATATAAATAGCAGTACCTCTGCAAAATAAAGAATGCAAACTTCCAGGATGACCTCTTTGATGCCAGAGTAAGTTTTACTCATTGCCTTTGATAGGATCAGTAATGCTACTCATGAGAGCTGCAGAGAGGTGTTCTTTAGAGCATTTTAAGGAGTATATTTATACATAAATTCTCTATTTCTCAAGATTAAATTTGCCCCGTAGTTTGACTGCATCTCTTGCTGGCATTCAGGTGACATGAGATTAATTTTTTGTATCTTTTCCATAACGCATGTATTAAACTGTCCATATTACAGACTTTCATAAGTTTCCATATTTGTAAGTTTTTAAATTCAGATGTCTCTCTTTGATCTGTGTATTTTAAATAGGTCCATTTCAGTGGAGAAAGGGAGATTCGCTTGATCAAAGGTGTAAGATATTGTAATCATTATTATGACATTTATTGTTATAAAAGAAGATCCTGATGCCTTAATGGTAAAAACTGTGATCAATGAAAGTGGTAGTTAGTAGAAGGTAGAAGAAAAACAAGAGATAGCGTTATACTTCAGGTCACATTCTAGAGAGACCTAGAGAAGATTGCTTCTGTAAGAGGAAGCACAAGAGAGAATATAAATAATGATGACTGGAATATAGAAATATATACAGTGCTTAAAACTTCCAATTGCACAAGTGAATAAATCTATCTCTTAAAAGACAGATTGCAGAGAGTCCCCTCGCATTTCTAAAACATAGACTGAAACTTATATTTCATTTAATCAAAGAAAAAGTGATGTAATAACAGACTTTCTTTTATTTCATTTTATTTGATACCCAGCATTTTCATTTATCATGTAAAAAATTCCATGCAGTCCTACCATTCAGCCAAGTTGAAGAGATCTACTGTCTCATCACAGGCCAGCTGGTGTGGTGCAAATTTCTATCAGCAGTGTGGAATCACAAATTTTTACATTATCTTCAAATACATCTTCTCCAACTGGATCGATTGACAATCAGTTGTCTCTTGTTTGCCATATCCTCAACATCACTATTTGTTAATCTGAGTACAAACTCATCTACCAAGATTTCAACCTTATAACTAAGCTATTTAAGACAGTCAATAGAAATTCAAGCACATTACACATCAGTGCACATAACCACAGGTATGTGCACTGAAGGAACCAAAAGTCATTTATTTCCTCAAATGTGACAGAGCTGCCCATACTTATTACCATCAATGACAGTTCTCACAAACTCAGCATCAAGCACCCTTTATATTTAATTATGAATTATCACTATAGGGAAGTTCTAATTGGACAGTTGTATGAAACAGAGTCTGGCTCTTTTCTGCCAAATTAGGGAAAAAAAGCGCTAAAATCTAGAAAATATTGCTCTCTGCATGTTTCTTCAATGACACAGCTGTGTCCTAATAAAATTTTTAGTTGAATAATTGTGATTGTCAATTTTCAGTAGTTTAATGGTGTAATTGTTATGATGCACAAAATGGACAGCAAATATGACAATATGAACCTGCAATTCCTTTTCCATTCTGCAAATAAGAAATGGCTGAAATGCATTCATTCTTTTTACATAATGAAACATTGGAATCAGAGATGGAAAGAATTTGTCCCAATATGTTTCCATCCAGTTTTGAAAGTGATACTATCCTCTACACAGAAACTCAGACAAGATTTATATCTTATTTAAGATTTGCTTAATCGCATACTGAAGGCTTAATTAACGTTTGTGTGACCTTCTTCATGGAGAATGGGTTTGTCTTTCATGAGCAGTATTAACACCATGAGTCCTTACTTTGAATCTGAATTACTTATACATCAGCTAAAAATGTGATGCTGACCTGCTTAGTTGACTTACAATGACGGTTTATTTTGAATTTTATACATCCATTGAATTTGAATTGAAACTCCTTTTTGTTGCAGAAGCCATTAAATCCAAAAAGCCCACGTGACTCTTGTCACCAACCTACATCTACCCACAGCTTTAATATTCTTACTGAACTGTTTGTCAATGCTTGAAATGAGAAAGTGACAATTTGAAAAAACATTTACTTTTGAAATTGCTTCAATCTTTGAATGGAGTTTAATGTTAAATATACAATTTCTTCCTCTGTGCAACTGAGTAGTAAAATAATTTTAAATATTTTGCAGAAAAATAAGTTTTTGTATAAGGTTTTTGATTTATGTATATAAGTAAAATATTATGTCGGAGTTTTTATGGTAACTACAATATGGCCCTAAAGACTTTCTATGCCATAATATATGAAAAAATCTTGAATTTTCCAGTGAAAATACCTAGCTATTTTCTTCTTGAGCTAAAGCATGAAAGATTGGAACATAGGTTCACCTAATGGGTTTCTGTAAGGACAGGATTAATATCACCTAATGGTGGTCAGCTAAAGAGTAGGTCTCTACCCTAAAGTACCAATTGGGGTCCTGCAGTCAAAGAGAGAACACAAACTATGGATATGTCTTGAGAATAAAAAATCTTCTTTAGTGGACAGCCCAAAAGTGATACTGTGAACGATCTTCTAGGATGCTTGTATTCATTTCTCTGACTGTAGAGGTATTTTAGATAATAATATGGATTAGAAGTTAAATTGTCAAGAAAGCAAGAGACCTATTCAGACATAACAGTCTGTTGGCCAGTTCTGGATTTATTTAAGAGAACCTTTTTTACAGTATTTAATAACGGTAGCCAAAATAACAAGTAAAATATGTGTGTTGGACAAAAGTATCTTTTTCATGTGTTCCTTGGCCTTTGACCTACCAAATAATGTGTTTCCCATCCAATAAAAAAACAGAGAATGAGAGTTAATTAATATACTGTGCTATTACAGTACAGTAAATCAAAGAGAACACATCTTAAAAAGATCCTGAAAAACACAAGCCTTTAGTGAATTCAATTTTCCAACATTTTTCATATCTGTAGGGTTCATTAATATTATCATTTACTCTTTTTCATCTCTTTTTGGTTTTTTTCCCAAGCAACATGAAAATGAATTATACTCGTTCTAATGGAGATGTTATGGTATGTTGTGTAGATACTCAATTACAGAGCTTTAAATACACAAATTATGTAAATGCCTATTTAGGGAGTATTTACAAAATACATTATTGACCTAGTAAGCCATAACAGCCCCAGTCTGACAGAGAAATACCTATTTAGATCCTGCTTAAAATGCAAACTATTGGCCCAGTAGAGCATAACAGCTTCTTCAGAAGCGCTGCATTCTATCATAAAAATCCATGGTTGGGGACTTGCTGGCTAATGACTTTTGTGTGAAAGCTACCTTGGAAACTGTCCTTAAGTACACAAATTTCCCACATGATAGAACATAATGGTTATTTTTCAATAGCTTCTGGCTACAGAATAGTATCAGGTTCTATTAGGTAGCTACTTAGTTGTCAGATCTCAAACAAAAATGTGCAGATGCTATACAAAGGTATCCACTGGCTTCAGATTCCCCTCTAATTTTGTTTGAAACAATACCTACTAATTCACAGCAGCTATTTTTCAAAAACGACTATTCATCCCTCATGTGGATTTAGAGCACCAATTCTATAATGAAATAACTTTGGTGTTAAGAAATGTTCTGTTGGAAAGTAAGATGTGGACCAATCCTCCAAAAGGGTAATTATAAATCCTCATTAAGCAGAGCACTTTGCACAGCCTGCAAGAGGAAGTATGCACATGTATTACAGAAATTACTGAAAATAGACACACTTATGTTACATTTAAATGTTGTCCTTCAAATATTAGTGAAACTGGGCCAGGCTACATGGGATTTCTTCTGTGTAGCAGCCAACTCCTTATACCAAAGAGTTTCAATGAAGTCAGGAAGTTTTGGAGAAAGCACCAAAGCTTGACTGAGGAGATTGTCAGGAGTTTTTATTTCTTGGTGGGGAAAAAAAAAAAAAGCCAGTTGTTCACCTTGGTTGAGTGTTGACAGTGTAGATTTAGAGGAGCATCCCCAAAACTGAACAGGGATCTATTATTGTACAAACTTTCTGAACTACTGAAGGAGCTGAAATACCTTCACAACACTCAGTTTAGGGACTTGGAAATATTCAATAAGAGATGGTGAACAGGGATTTGTTCTTATAAGGACCAATTCAGGTTTTTTACAGTTCTTACATGTACAAACTGTATTCTTTTTAACATTGAGAACATAGTTCTTTTGGGAGTGCATGCATTTTATTTATTAATTCTTTTGTATTGCAAAGCTGTTTTTTTCTGTTTTAAGATTAACAGTGGACAAATGGAAACACTGTTGCAGAAGGAGGGCAAGAGAACCAGTAAGGAATATACAGTTTGATGTAAAAAAACCCTTAAAAACTTATTTCTTACTGTTTTTTTCAGAACAAGTTAAGACCATTAATCTCATGGAAAAAAAGATCTACAAGATCCTAGACAACTCGCTTGATAATGTAATTTTCAAATAATTTTAGGCTCTCTAATATTACATCCTATTGGGTTTTTTTCTTTAGTTCCTTTATTCTTAAAGAACTAAAAATTTTTTTCTCTATGTCATCATTATGTAGCCACTTGCTAAAAATTTTATTAATGTATTGTTCCTTGTATTTATAGCACTTGTCATTGCATCTTTCCAGTTTAAATAGCATCAATGAACAATTTTGCTGTTCTCCTGGAAATGCATGTGGTATGTAAACAGACATTCACAGATTTTAAATTACCACAGATTGTTGCTCTCATATTAATAAAGAAGTGAAAAGTTGATAGGAGAAAAAAATAGCAACGCTTTACAATTTTAAAAAAACAGAATATTTTTGAATTCTCCTTATTTCAAACTGAGGTGCTATAAGATAAACAATGCAAAAGCAACATATTTTGTTTCAACCTTTGAAGAAAAAATCAACCTTCTCTTTACAGAAAAATGCTTTTAGAAATTTTAAGTGGAAGTAGTTTTTAAAATGTGTATAAATGTAATAGCTGAGGACATTTTATCCATTTTGACTCTGAGCACACCAAAAGTGAAGTTATGCTAAGAGATCATATAATAATTAGAAAGCAGGCTTATATCGCAAAAGTCCTACCCATGCAAATTTTGTGCTAACTGAATAGATAACCTGCCTTTTAAATATATTTTATGATTGGTCAATGAGATAAGATAGAGTTTGCTTCTAAAATTATATCCCTAGATTTTCTCTGTACTTCTTCAAGATCTTCTGCAGGCTCCTGTTTATTTGTTGAGGTGTTTTTTCAGAGTTCTGGAGACAGGAACGTATCTCATATCTACAAACCTCCTTAGAAAGGCAGTTGATTATGTAACCACTGGCCAAATACTTGAAACTTTACCTCCAAGTGTGCCAAACATGACAGAAGGGCTAAAGAAAACCAATGTATGAGTTCATATACGAGATTGAAAATACCACCATTATGCTGGGAAGAAAACCATTCCTGTAAACCTCCAGGTGACTGATGTAGACCACTGACCACTGCTCCAAAATATGCTGTGTCCACAGCTTCTGACCTCAGTTACATTCCTAACTGAATTCCCTGTCTATTCAGATGGTGGCAAAAGCAAGTAACACAAAGCACTGAACCAGTGGAGGCATCATTCTGACTTGCCATTAAGCAGGTTGCAGAGAAGGACAGACACACTGAAAGATGTGTGAAAAGAAAACGTAAGATGAAATTTATTTAATTCAAGAACACAGTGAGCAAAAAACAGACACTTGTCATATATTAAAAGAAGGATTCCCATACACATCTGGCAGGTCCAGCAAGTGATGGGTGCCCTGCTTGACTCCCTGCACACCCCACTCTCACACAGTCAGACCAGGTTTCCTGAGTGGCTGGGCCTGGGTTTCCCACAGCAGAGTCTCGGTTGACATGACTCCTAAAGCCATTTATTCATGGTGCAATAAGACAGAAACTGTCCAAGTTGGTGTCCCTGAGAAGGACCCCAAAAAAAGGAACCCCTGGACTTTTATGCACACAGAATCTAAGTGCACTACAGTCTTGAGTCATTCAGCTGAGTCCTCAGCTCCTGCCATATCCCCTAGCACCCAGCTCCCTTACAAGGCCACATGTCCCCAAGCCCATTGTTCTGCAAAGGGCCAGCCCTTCATGGCCTCTTGCCTGGGCTCCCACCCAGGGCTCAACCTTCAGCTCCCTCTGCAGCTGCACTGCCAGCTTCCTGCACTGAAGGTATTCCTCAACAGCTCCAGAAGGATTAAAGCCCTGAGCAACATTGTCTGACTCCACAACTGACCCTACAGTGAGCACGAAATTCGACAAGAGAAGTCACCAGGTCCCTTCCAACCTGAACTACCCAATGATTGTGTGCATGCAAATAATTGAACAAAATTGTATCATTTCTCCATTGGAGACTGGAATAGGATAAACCACTAACTATATATCTCTAAGAAGTATTTCAGTCCCAAATAAGTGTACTATGGCAAGTAATGGGCAGGAACTTTCATAAAAATTGAAAAAATCCTTGTTAAGAGGAAATTAAAGAGAAAAGCCTTCAGTTTTTCTTCAGCCTAGATTAATAACTGGAAACAGATATTATTGTGGTTGTTCAATGAAGGAATCTGCTTCAGACTTTATGCCTTACTAGCAGATGATTAGCAATTATCTGTATTCTAGAACCATTATGTGTATGCATACACTAATAAACATGCCAAAGTAGTTTGTGTTTTAGAATAGGATGTAGAACAGGACTACACCCACTGAAGTATCCTGTGCTGTCTGTGAAACTGGCAATCAAACAACCCAGGTTCTAACAAATACTGCATTTTTTCAGTGAGTCAAACCAACACCAGGCTATACTTTTTTCTATTCTTATTTTTTGCATTACATTTTCATGCTTCTTTTCATTTTTTCTCTGAGTTTTTTTCTGAGGCATCAAATCAAATGGTGTTATTTCTCACTGCTAATTCCCTTCATGCCATTACTCTCATCACTCCAGGTTGTTTCTGTTCCCATTCTGTTTCTTTTTTCATGCCAGCATGATTGTCTTGTCACCAGCTTAAAGGGAAAAAATAACTTCTAAGATAATTTATCCACTCTTTTTCTTAGTGATTGTAAGATTAACCTCTGCATTAATAGCCTAAAAGAGATTCTCCCTCCATCAAAGCCATAGGTTATGTGAATTGCCACTTCTCCTCATGTGAAAACAAGGAACTTTGATCAGAACTTATATATCAGCCTCCTAACTTTTAGCTTACAAGCAGGGTGAGAGAAGGCAAACAGGTTACAAAGCCTTATAAAAGCAGTTCTTGTGTTTCTTCTGTTGAAAGAGCACTCTGACATGTTAAGATTTTTTGTTAGGATCAGAAAAGACAATTTTCAGTTCATACTTCTGTTCTACCTGACATGAACCAGAGACATCTGACATCTAGTATATGTAACATTTAAAGAAATTACATCAGACCTGGTAGTCAGATAATATATCCTTGAATGACTGTACCAACTACTTCCTGCAAGGTAGAGAGTGAGGCTGAATTTGCTATAAGCCCTTGCAGAACAAGCTTAAAATTCGGAAAGCAAATGATACAAAAAAATTTTATGGTATGTAGATTTTTTTAGCCATCGCAGAGCACTTGAGATAAAACATAAAATATTAAATATTTATTCCTTATTTTATTCTAGACAAAGAGAGATGTACAAACATTAAAAGAAACCAAAAAAAACAAAAAAACCCCAAAGCTGAAATTTGAAGTGTGGTACTTTTTTCTTTAGTAGTTTCTCATCTGAAAGTCCCCTTTTCTTAAGGATTAATTAAAAGGACAAGGCAGAACCTGTTCCGGAAAGGAAAAAAAAAATTCAAACTGTTATACAAGATCAGAAATAATTCCATTTACAGATGTTTCCTTTTTAGTGTGATCACAAAGTTCCCTAAATATATATTAAGACAAAGGAAATTAAGCTATTTTTTAAGAAACAAAACAAAGAATCAACCAACCAAAAATCCTGAAAAAAATGCACCTGCCCAAAAGAGAGAGGAAGAACAAAAAGCAGAAAAGACATCCTTCATGATGATTGCAATCACATTGCCACATACTTTTCACGATGGCACATATTTAATTGCACTTTCTTTGCATGAAAAATGGAATTCAAGCACATATTCAAGTACAGTTTTTCTTACAAGAATCTAGTTTTGATATTTATTTTATTTTCAATTAGCATAATATTTACATTTGAAAACTATAGCCTTAGATGCACTGAGAATCACAGTAATGAATGGATATTTTTACACAACATCCACAAATATAGGCAAAAGTGTGAGTTTTCATAAAAGAAAATATACACAGATAGTGTTTTTTCCTTTAGTTGTAACATTTCCTAAGAAATGTTATTTCTATACTGTCATTATTAATAACCTCCAAGCACAGGAGCTGATGAACTGGAATGTGTCTCAAGATAAAGTGGTTTAGGGCCTTATGTGGTGTTCCATTAATATTAGTATAGTCTTCCTGTTTTCAAAGAACTTGATGAGACCCTGTGACTGAAAAAATTACACTTCTAGTATTAAGATGTCACAAACCCCCATGTGGGCACAGATCCTTGACTTACGAAGAGTGTCTGACAAAACCTTCATATTTCAGAGTTCTCCTATGCAAGAAATTCTCTGATGTATAATTGCAACCAGACTGCAGTATAAGAAACATCAACAAGCCAGAAAATCACTGAAGAATTTGCATCTCTTCTTACACACATTTATGTGTGAACAACAAGTATTCAGCCTTGAAGCACAAGATATCACAAACCGCTCAAAGATTTTTAGGATCAGGCTCAAACCCAAAAGCCAAGTTTGTGGAAAGATATAGCTCACAAGATATTATGGACAAACAATATTGCTTAATGCATTTAATACAGCTACTTCTTTGGGCCAGAGTTGCTAATCATATTTTACAAATGTTAGTATTAACTAGAAAGCTGTTAAACCAGGAAAATAATTTTAGAAATAGTGAATTAATTCTGGGAAAAAAAAAAAAAAACCAACCAGTTTTATTTTATTAAAATGCAATTCAACCCTGTATTTTTATGAAACATCAGGGATCAAAAAAATTCTTTTGGATATCAAAAGGAAGTATTTATACACAGTGTCTAAAAGACTCAATTGAATGGGTCATGTCTAGGCTAAAGGTAAAAGATTAAAAGAACATGAATTTTATAATGCATTATTTTTCTCATAATCCTGTTTCTGATAGACAGTAATCTCCTCTTTAAAGTAGTCTATTGGTATTTTAAATTCTTAAATATGTTATAAAGGGTCTCCTACTTAGCAGCTGATATTTACAGGACCTTTTCAGTGACCATGAAATGGATAGGCTATAGGTTTTAACTGTATACTTTGGAAAGATCGTATGTAAGAGACTTTGTAATATAAAAAAATACACTCAGAATGATCCTTAAGAACACTAAATATTTAAAACCTTCTTCTATGTCTCTCTAAAACTTTTCTACTTATTATGCAAATAAGACTTTATCATCCAGGTCATGGGTTCAATTCCAGTCTCTTTATTTTGCCACTTGTGATGGCTGCGAAGGCAAAAAGGGTTCCTCCCAACCACACTGCTGAATGCCTGTAAAATATCTTTTACAGGTAAATGTAAGGCCTAAGAAGGGAGACCAAAAGTTTTTGTGGCACAAAAAAATGTCAAAGTGAAAATTATGAATAAGCATAGAAAAGCTGCCAATTTGACGCAATTCCACTTGTTGTTTTAAAAACAAAAAATATAAGTTGTTTCATTAGAGACATAAAGAAGTAACTTTTAGTAGAATCTTGGCTGGCCTTGAAATTTTTTTTCACAAAATGTTGCCTGATTTATTTCTGTTGTGAAAATAATTGAGATGAATCCAGCATGAAGTTTCATTAAGTTCATGCACACAGAGAGCCCACTCAGTTTTACTCTTTATGTAATGACCCCAACCATCTGGGGTGTTACTCTAGGTCACTTTGGTAAATTCATCCTTTTTTTTTTTTTTCAGCCTGGAAATAGCACAGAGAGGAGAAAATGCTGTTTTCTCGTTTATGCTTGCATGGCAAGTAAGGTGGAGGCTTTGAAATACTGATGTTTTTGAAAGGATCAGTCCTTCCTGAGCCATATCAATGTCAGCTTGCCTCCCTCATACAAGCAGTACAGCTCGCTTGTGCAGATGTCAGAGCTGCTTGAGTCCTGTAGGTGTATCTTTTGAAAAAGTGTATGTTAAATAAGATGAATCAAATAGTTGGCAACATTTCAGACAGCTTTCAGGTAAACATTTTACACCTGAAAGAGGAGATGGTTGTTGTTCTATAAATTAATGGTATGTAAACACCTTGTGCTCAATTCTGATTTTGCAGTAATTTTATGCCAAAGTAACTCCATCAATTGCTAGTGACTTACACTCATATTACCCTACAAAGTCGTCTAAAGTTTAGCTCAAATTAAAAAAAAAAACTTTGCTTAGTTTTACATGTGCTTACTCGTTTGTCTCTCCTTTGACCAACATTCACATGTGTCAAGGTTAACTTCTAGCTCAGACCCTGCAATTTTATGTAATGGTACAGGCTTTGAAAGTTCATCTGATGGTTTTGTATTTTGTGACACAATATACTGTGAAGAAAGAAATCTTCCTCTCCTTTTCTGCTCCCCCATGTTTTCCTTTTGTTTTATATATATCCACTGATATTTTACTCTCTCATAATTTTAATATTAAAAACAGTGACAATTATTTCAACAATTTTTATAATCTTGCTGCAACATAGATGCCATTTTGAAGGTATGTGAGTATATTAATTTTCAAGTAGTGTGTGTAGCATTAGTGGCGAATCCCACAAAAGTAATCCAATGGGATTCAAAATCTTCATGTAGGTGTTGGGGAGAAAACAGAGAAGGGTTCTTCTGACCCTCAGCTTACAGCCCTGGTCTTTTTAGTGTAAATGCTGAATATTACAGAATCCCTACACAGATGTTGAGCACTTCTAAAAAGAGGCAATATTCTAGCAAGTATATTACAGATATGTCACCTTAACATTGTCTTTCATATACTGGAATAGTTATGAGTGAGGGAGAAAATTGTGTTTTCAGAACGGGAGAGCAGGAGACATTTCTGTGCAAGCTTCTCTAAAAACTTGTAGGGTGTTCTGCCCCTCTGTGTTCTTGGGTTCACTGCTACTAGCAGTAGTACTTGTGCAAATGACTATTGCGCACATGGGCATATATTTATGAATTTATATTTCATTCTACCCACTGTCCAAACTGACCAAGTCCCACAACAATTCTACTCTGAGCTAACATACCAGTTTCTCAGTAGTTTGCCAGATGCTGTGCTGTGCTGTGCTGTCTGGTCTGCTTGGCAAAGAAAGTGCAGCTCAGAACAAAGAAAATCTCTATGCAACCATTATGTTATATCATTGCAAGTTTATTTCTGATAGACTTTATTTTAATTTTGGTTTTGTCCTGTTTATCTTCCTTCATAAGCTGTGCTTCATGAAGGGCTTTTCTACATTCAAAATAAAGTAATTGCTTGAGCTGTAGCCTAAACAATGTCTTCAACTGTATCCAATCAGTTCTATTAGCTTTGCAGTGCAATTCCCAATGTGAACATACTTTCTCAAGGACAAGTGTCTTTATTTACAATTTAGCTTAATCTGCTTCTACAGTGGATTATGTGCAGTTCAAACTATACTCCTATGTCAATATTTTCTGGCATAGCTAAACCCTGTGTAGGCAAAAAGTTTTAAATTCATAAAGCAAAATTGCCATGCAAGGTTCTTCCTAGTCCTGCAGTGATACCTTTGTTCTTCATGCTCACTTCAACCCCCATTTATGTTACATGTTCACAGACACTTCTGTCACAATCTAAAGGCTTTGATTTTCAGTGATGGAACTGGATATAATGAATTTCTATTCACAACTATCTGGTCTTCTCACATTCAGAGTAAGTGTCCAGGTAAAAATAAAGAAAGGAAGAGCAGAGGAAACTGGCTGTAACAGCAATTGCTCTCTACCACCCCTGTCGGTAGCTGATCTATCTGTATGACCTGTTCATAGGAAATAGCTGCCTAGTTTTGGAATAGAAATGGCAAATTGCCTCCACCCTAGAGTGGTTGTATGGAAATTCATATCAACCACATTTTAAATAGAAGAAAAGATGAGTCCATCACTTTGAGGGGTATTGCCAGGGCTCTCAGAGAGATACTAGCCCTTTCTGTCCCTGCCCAGCAACCTCTGACCCCTCCATGAAGAGCTCCATTTCAGCTTTGGCTATTGCCCTATGCCAGTGATGCAGTAACAGTGCCTGGGCTAAGTGCCACCTATGTCCCTTTGCCCTGCACAAGACTCTGACCCTGGCTGTGGCCAAGTCTCCAGCCCTGTCCTGGTCTCCTGCTGCTTGATGAACCCTGGTGGTCACTTGCCATGCCTGGAGCTGTTGATAAGATCCCATTAAAGCCGTGGTTCTGTCCATGGCTGTGGTCAGACCTGAGGGACAGTGCCTGCCAGTGAGAGCACTGGATTCCCTGGGATCACCCTGAACTCCTGGCTCCCTGTCTTCTAGGAGTAGCCCATGCTTAATGTGTTCTGACAATGATTAAATGCATTATGATTGTAAAGTTCACCATCTCAAACAAAAGGCAGCGTGTAAAACAAGAACAAGAAACCAAAAATAAATAGTATTTAGCACCAAGAAGTTAATCTTTTTCCTCAGTGTTAATATCCTTACCTCAAGCTTCCACATTGTATCACTGACACTAATGATCTTGAACTTCAATTGCTGCACATGTGCAAATTTCTGAAATGTGACCTGACTTTGTACTCTTAAAAATTAAAACAAACAGTAGAAGACTTGATAGTCTTCCTAGAAATCTCTCGTGTATGACAAAATTTTGTGATCATATGACAACTCTAATGGAGAGAGTTTTGTTTGAACTCACATGGATATCAGCAGAAGGATTAAAACCAGGGTGGTTGTTTGCAGCTAATAGCAATTTATTAAACTTGTATTTGCATCTCTGGGAATGAAATTTAGCTCTAATTACTTAATATGCTTCACATACTTACTCCTGCAAAGACAGAATTTTCATGTGTTTTAAGCACACAGCTAATGTGACAACAATTGCAAATACTACTGATTCCCGAGTACTGAGTTTGCATGCACAAACTGATATTTAAATAGACAGAATTTAACCAAAATATGTTTTCATCTGAACATTTGAAGCACCACTGTGCCTAAAGGTCTATGCTTCCTGAAATTTCTCTTTTTTTATATCCTTCTGCTTTTGAACAGAGGAAGATATTATAATCTTTTGATTTAACAATAGCTATCTAATATTTGCCTCTATTGATCTCTTCTTTTTTTTCTTTTGGTCAGTAACAGCTATGTTACCTTTATTTTGGAAAATAAGAAGCACATTAGTTTAGAAAATAGTAGTTTGAAAATGGTAGTTGGTGAGAAAATGGTTGCTTTTGTTTTTTTATGTAGGTTTTAAAATAACTGACACCAGCAAAAAAAAAATTTTGAGTTTTTCCCCAGAGAGATTGCACTGCTGCAGACATCCCACCATAGAAAAAGTTCTTATTTATATGGTGAATTAGAATAGAAAATCCTCTGGAACACTATCTGTGTTTAGGATGAGCACTCAGAAGAGCCAAATATGTGGTCTTTTTCAAGCTAATGCAGATATCACAAAAGAAAAAGTTATTGAAGTAAAGTACACAAATATTTAAATTATTTATCAATTTATATATTGTTATATGCATGCAGCTTTCTTAAACTAATTATATTATAAATATACGTTTGTATATATAATGTGATAATAGCCATGCAAACTAGAAGTGAAGAAATCATATATATGTATTTACATGCATATTAATACCGTTAGTATTAGCATAGTCTGCTGCCCATTAAGCTTCATGCTTTTAGGGCATCCATCAAGTGTAAAGCTTGAAAGCTCCCTCAGTTTCCCATTCTCTGGCTTGTCTCTGCTAGTTACATGTGGGCCATGTCCCTATGGGATAGGAGCTGTGGCTCCTTTTCTCCTTCTAGTTTGTGTCTCTATTACATCCAAACCTCACCATCAGACTGCTGTACTTCACTCTACGTATTTTTGTCTTTACCTTGCAGAGCTCTGTCATTCCAAAGACTCAGCAAGCTCCCTTCTTTGTTGCTTTTATCAGCCTTATCCTCACATTTCTTCTTTAAAAAAACAGATTTTTCACTGGCTACCTTTTAAAGTAACTGTTACTATTAAAAGTATGTAGAGAATGATGAAAACGTAGGAAGACCTATCTGAGTCTCAGAGATAGTAGTATGTCTGTCATGGACCAGAGCCATACAACCAACTAATTGTATACAACGGGGGGAAAAGTGAAATCTGAACCATTTTCCTCATTAAAATTTCACACATTGTTTTCAAATAATTTTTACACTTTCAAAATTATTTTCAATTATCAAAATGGATGCATTTTCTCTCTCATATTATATGAACTCATTTTTATCATTCCTTGTCTTAGGTCCATGCTATCTTACAAGAAGACAAAAGGTTTTTCTTTCAGTTCTCCATACTAAGTACAGCAAATTTCTGTCTGCAGACTCACCTAGTCACAAATTTCAGGTCTTATTGATGCAACATAAGATTTTATTGAAACTTTAGCTAAATACATTTCTTTTCAAAATAAAATTTTGTCTTTGACTTTTAATGGCTGAGAGTAACTTCTTTTGTACAAAAAAAAGCACTTAGAAAAACAATCCATTGAAAAATTAATTGTTAATTAGTTGTTCACACGTTACATTGTTGTGTCTCAAATTCTAATGCTTATTTTAATTGGTTTCCTCTGGTTGATATATTCAGTACCTATCACTTCATAAAGACAGAAGGTTTGTAACAGACACTGACATACAAAGCCTTTAAAGGTATTTTGTTGATTTTATAGTCAGCATTAATCTCTCAAAAATAAATGAACTCATGAAAATAATCTTGTCCACACAGAAGGTATTCTAAGAAAAGAAACAAATTCCTTGCTGCAGTTTGGGAGATCTGTTCAGTGTTGTGGCATTCCTGATGGGTGCCACAGTGATACCATGGCAGTGTTGGGATGCAAATCACATCAGACAATAGACATTGATATTTCCATGGCATTCCTGTGCTTGTATTCATGCTGATCTTGATGGTGTACCTTGCCCCCACTGTGTTGCCATTCATTCTGATTTTTCCCTCTCACAGTCATTTACCAAAGCTGCAGAAGCATCAAAATGTTTTGCTTTGAGTAAGGCTTATAGAAGCATTTTGTCATCAATCCTTAATTGTAGTTTATTTTTCTCTTTGTTTGTCCCGCCCATGTTATTTTACAACAGAAAAAAAGCTTTGGTGCTACCAGACTTCTTCTCATATTCAAGAAATTCTGTAGATCAGAAAAAAGTGAGAAGAAAGAGATACACAGAAAGAAAAAATGTTTAATAAATTACTATTATCCAAAAATATTACACCCCTAATTTTTGTCCAGCGAATTCTTTTTCTCTTTTTCTGTCTTTCTCTCTCTTTACCTCAGGTTTGTCATTTGTATGTATCTTTGCAGAAGTTCCTCCCTTGAAATTTAGATATCTCTCTTCATTTAGGCACTAGCTTCTTAAACACTAACTTTAGAAAAGCCTGTATTATAAATATTCCTAATTTCTCCCATTTCCAGTACTCTTTTCTCAAATAAGATTGACAGGTAGATTTTCTTGTTTCAATCTTTCAAGACACTACATTTATTCTTCATCATATTTTGATATTTTGTAGAGGATGAACAAAACTTTGTGGAGCTTATATAATTTTCTCCTCAGAAAATAAGAATGCTTTTATTACCCTCCATCAATATACTTTTCAGCATTTGAAAAACAACATATTTGCCATGTTGATTCAATCTCTGGCATTCTCTGGTGACAATTTACCTAGCACTACAGTATGATATGTTTTCAGGGATTGACTCACTTGGACCAATTCATTCTGGAGATGATTCCTTAGTTTGAAAATTTTGCATTTGTTGATGATAACCTTCTCAAAATGAAAAACAATAATACAAATAGTACACACATTAGCAGAAATATTTGAATTACTATTTCTTGCTGCAATTATTTTAAACTATCTGAACCTAAAAAGTTGGTTTATGTTATGTACTTTTTACCCTATGTTATTTCCTTTTTATCCTGCATTGTTTCCTTTTTATTCTATATTGGCATAGAATGCCTTAGAAATGTATAAGAGAATGACAAAAAGCCCCAGTTTGTGAATCACCATTTTTTAATTCAATATTTCTGTTTTTAATTCATACTATTTATTTTAATCCCTTCCAAAATATGAAATAAAAAATTCTCTTACTCAAAGTGCAACAAACTCTGCAGAATCAACTAAAACTGGCCATCCAATTTTAAAGTGATAATATTTTGAAGCTTGCTTTGAAATGTGTCTCGGATGCTGTCTGTGCCACACCTGTTATTTTGAGATGAGCTTTATCTGAAATTGGAATACAATGAGATTTCTGCATTTCTTTAGCTTTTAGACACCACATACAACCACTTTGTGCTAGGGGCAGAATCAAAACAAATGTCTATCAGACATTTTATTTTCTAATGCTTCAGTTCTTTTGTTAGAGATAATGTACAGAATTTTCCTCTGCATCCTTCTGTTGGGGAAGGTTGTGGTACTTCTAAAATAAAGGCTGAATCTACACAGACAGAGAAAGAAACAGAGTGATGTTTACTGAAAACATGAAAGTGTTGCCTACTCTTGAAGAGGGGATGTCATTAGATGGACTTTTTATAGAAGTGTAGAAATTCTTATGATACAAGCAGATACACATCTCTTCAAAGGAATTAAAACCTTGTGTGCTAGTCTGCTTAGTATGTGTATTTTTCAAGGTTTTCTCTATTAATGAAAGTGGACAATCACAACTTCTAAACCAGCAAAGTAAAATTATTTTTCATTGTGGTGATGGGACAAAGATGGGCTAAAAATGATCACATGTATAAATACATATATTCAACACAGAGAATCTAAGCAGTTCTGTTCATTCTTTCTCACACATACAACAGTCTATATCTCACAAAATACAAATATTTCATTTATGTTGGTAAACTGGATGTGTCTCCATGTGTAAGGATAAAACTAGATCCACTTGTTTCATACAGGGAATTCAGTATCCTATTACTGCAAGGAAAATGGTTCTGTCATTAGACCATAGTATTTGTATTAAACCTATACTATGTGGTTTTCAGACTTGTCTTTCCCTGTCTTGGGCTGCAGAGGCTTTCCCTTGTTTTGGCCATGATAATAACTTTCTAATCACAAACTTATCACTTAACTTGCTTTTATGTAACTCTGTGACTACCATGTATATTTCAAAAGTCTGACCAACCTCAGTAGTTATTGTAGAACAAACACCATCCTTTTATGTCTAGTCTGGGAAGATTAGTGTCCTATTTCCCAACTGTAAGGTAGCAACCAGGGAAGAAGAAAGTATTAAGAAAATGTGTAAATAAAAGCAGAAGCATACAAAGGGACCACCAGCACCAGCAAGAAACTGTTCGAAAAAAGTTCAGGACTTGAACAACCCCTTGAACAACACACACAGTTCCCTGAAAGAATGAGAATGCCTCCAAGGAAAATGGGAAGAAACTTGAAATATGGTTTGTGTGCCAGGGTTTAAAGCATATTATTAATTACATTTTTCCTCATTATTTTAGACTGTGACACTAGTGTTGTAGCTGGACTAATAAAACCTATTTTGTCTGTGAAGACTTTATCTAGACAATGCTTTAGGTCCATATACATTGTGAATCTGCTTTAAACCATAATGAGTTTTTTCACTGTAATACAGCTCCCTCATATAACACTTTTTCACAGAATGTTTTCTTAAAACTGCTTAGATTTCCTTACACCATTGCACTTAGAGAATGGCTGCTCTGAAACTTCTCTTCTGATTTCCAGACTACTTTTCAGCCTTGTATGTCTTACAGCACCAATCTCAGTACAGTATTTGTCTGCCAAATTCTGGGTGTCTATGCAGACACCAGACACCACCACCAGACACCACTGTTCTTCTTGCAGAGCACATACTAGCTTTCCTAGATGCAAATTATTCAATTTTCTCCTTAACCCACAGCCCAATTTACTCAAATTCTTATTTTCCTGTAACCTCTTGACTGTTATTCCCTTGTTTACTTACAAAAACTACGTTATCCTCTCTCAACTCCCAGTCTGTTAGAGTATAGATATGAAGATTGAAGATTTGCCACACGCACACACTCACCATCATTTAGGCTCATTTTGCTTCTTAACATCCTACTAACCTTTTGATGCAAGTGTCTCCCACTGGAAATTATTCCTCTTCAGCCTGAATAACTACAGTTTCAAATAACATTTTAATCACTCAATTGTGATTATATTATAAAACTGCCCAGAAAACTGTTTGTATGTCCTTACTGCAGTTGTAAATTATTATTTTATTACACTCTCAGAAAGCACCTTCCATTTTTAATGATTGTTGTCTTGTGTAACATTATAATTCTTACAGAAAAATTAAGGAAAACTATTCCTTTAACTCTGTCTGTCTGTAGTTCTGTATTTTTTCATGTCAATTTTCCATTCATCACATTACTAATATTAGCCTGCTATTCATCAAATTCACTTTGTGAGTTCTACAAGGTATGCAGAGAGAAAGCCCTTTACTGATGCCGATGAACAGAATAAATTTTTACATTCTATTAAATTTAGTGGAACAATACAAGATCAAAAAGTGCACCCCCAATTTTGTTTTAGACATTGCCAGTAGAAGAGGACACAAGGCACAAAGGAAGCATGCTCTCATAATTCATTGTACAGCCTATCTCTGCTCTTGGATTTAAGAGCAATGAAATGGCTAATTCCTGTTTACACTGTAGCTTTTGACTTTTCCAATGAAACAAATTTTGTGGAGAGCAAAAGCACTGTTTATGACTTCTATTGCACTTTAAGAAATAAATGGTGCAGCTTTACTCCCAACCGGGATGCAATTGCTCACACGAGTAGTCCCATTGATCTCAGAGTGTGAGTTATTGCTTTGTAAGAGTAGTGAAAAAAAACTCCCAAACTGTAAGTGGTGATTAATAGCAAGAAAGAGCTTTCAATTTAGACAGAAAACAGAATGAATAAGTACTAAAAAATTAGTCATTGCTATTTTATCAAGAGCTTAGAAAATAAAGAGAAGATTGACAAGTGACCTCACAAGCAAAAAAGTTATTGGTGAACAACTAAATTTCTTATTCTTATAGGTTTAAAAAAACCCAAAACATGATGTCACAGAAGTACTCCTAAAATGACTTTAAAATCATAATAGAGAAACTAAATTTAGGTAAAATGCTTTTAAAATCATTTATTAATAGCAAATTGTGGCATAACAACAGTCTTATTACTTGAAATCAGTGTGAATTCTTTATGAAAGCCAAAAAAACAGCATAGGAGGCTATGTAATATTCGTTGCATCATGCATGGACTACTTTGGACTTCAAGAGAAATTGCTTTTCTTACTAGTTCAGCTTGTCTGAACTTCCGTAACTCACCAGGACTCAACTACCCAGGATGGGAATTGTTTGTGTTTCAGGATGTCATGGGATTTTGTGCCTAGACTGTAATGGATAAATGGCATTGAGATACTCTAGAGATGCTGTTGTAATATCTCAAGCAATTGTTTTCATTATTTCAGTGATGTGCCAGTGATTCAGAAGGCTTACACAGAGTAGCTGTATGATATTTTTCTTGTGTTTATATTTTCTCTTTCTGGTTAATAGCAGCACTTCCAGCCTGATACACTTTCATCTGATATTGTCTTCCCCTATGTCTAAGAAAAAAGTGACTTGCCTATGCAGTTTGTGTAGCTCATTTAGAGTAAGCATGACCATGTAACCCTTTTTATTTAACGGAGACAATTTTAGTCTATGAAAATAATTTTATGATTTTTTTACATTTTAATTTAATCTGCTTTTTTATGTTTTAGACAAATAAAATATCCTAGGAGAATATTTGCATTAGCTGAGATGTAATCAGTCCTTCACCTTTGTACCATAATAAAAGGTTTTTGGATCTATTTTTTTTTTTTGGGCTTCCTTCTACTGTTCTTGTTATAACATGCATAGCCACAGCCACGTTCCTCCTGAACTGTCTCAGACTATCATTAGTTGGGCTAGAGCATAGATTTACAGCACATGAATACTACCCATTTAAAATGTGGTAGCACATGTCACACATACCATGAGTGAGAATGTGGACTTCAATAGGCAGCATAGAAAAGGCATCACAATATTAAAAGTCTTTGCTGTCCCATGCAGCCTTAAAAACACAACATACCTAAATCATATCCTCAGCAATAAAAGTTCATTTTCTCTCTGTTTCTCTTTTTATCACAGTCCTCCCCCTTTTCCCTCAGAAAGAACATTATTGGCTCCTGTGGGCTACCTGAACTAAAACCTTTCCGCATCCAGCTGCAGCTGGGTTCTTCACAGTATGCCTGTCTATCCTGTCATAGGCAGATTTACTCTCCCCCTGTTTCCACAGTACTACCATTCTTTAACTGTGACTATATGGTAAAATGGCTTTTTAGTGGTTTTTTCCTTATAGCCAATAATGGTAATGATTCATCAGTTGTAACTAAGGTGTTTTCTTTTTTAAATGGTTGGGGTGAGTTCTTTATTTGTTGTTCACTTTAATCTTGTTTCTTCCTTTTAGTATAATTCACAGAATACCACGATGGTTAAAGTTGGAAAAAAACACTGGAAGCTTTCTAGCCCTGCCTCTCTGGCCAAGTAGAGTTCCCTAGAGCATGTTACTCAGGACTATGTCCAGATGGCTTTTGAATATCTCCACTGACAGAGACTGTTGCAGTAAGTTTATAGGAACTTAGCAGAAAATAAAGCCCCATGTATTCCAGCAGGTCCCCAGAGATCAGAGGAGCTGAGTGTGGCCTGGTTTAATTCCTGATTATACCCAATTCACCACTATAAATCTGGTCATGTTCAAAGGACCTTGTGCGAGCACAGATGCACAAATATTGCAATTTTTCAATCAGGTCTGATCACATTCAATAAGAACATCAACAGTTCAGATTCATGCTGAATATGGTTTGTTGAAAAAATAGGAAAACAGGGTCAGGATTGCCCATGATAAATGCACTAACTACAGTGATACACATGTTGTGACAGGAAGTGTAGCAAGACACATCTAAGAGTGACATATTTATACATATATATGTAAATAAATATTCCCAGGTGTTCTTCAAAGCAGTTGGAGGTGTGAAGTTCCCTGAAGGCTTCAGGAGAAGTTATTGGGAGAGGAGGAGACACATAGCCCATCAGCTGATTCTAAGCAGACAGAAATGCTTTTCCTCTCCAGCCCCTTCTGTCCCAAAGATCTACACTTATATATTAAGTTTGGTCCATCCCAGCAGGATGAAATAACTGAATATTATAGATCACTAGGTTTAGTGATTTTAGTCATAGATGAATTATAGGTCCCATATTCTCCCTCGTTTGCATCCTGAGGAACGAATAAGTTAATATGTCAATGGGACTTAATTAGGTTCTTAGTTACTTTTGGTGAGAATTTATAGTTGATAAGATGTACAACAAACACTTTGGTCTTTCCTCATGCACAGAAGCAGCAGTAAAGGCTGTCTGACCTTCACTGGAAAGTCTTGGTGTGCTTCCTTTTTTCCTTAAGAAATCGGATTTTAGCAAGGCTTTTTTAGCACAGCACAGGGAGTGACTCTGATGGCTGGTACAGGTGTATGGGTGCTCTTCTGTGCCTCACTGAAACAACATTGGGGTTTGAGGCTTCTGTTTCACCCCAGACACCGTTCACTTGTCAGCCCTTGCTCAAGCAGGTACAAGACCAGCAGGGGGCTCAGCTCAGGTTTTTCTCAATCTGCCTCAACAATTCTTCACTGTCTTTAAGCAACACTGTACAATTGTGATTACTCATGACAGAGAGTTCACAACCCTTCTGGGCAATCTGTTCCAGTGCTCTGTCACATGAACAGGGAAGTTCTTCATATTCAGGTGGAACTTCCTGCGCATCAGTTTCTGCCTGGATGTGCCTCTTGTTGTACTGCTTGGCACCACCAGGAAGAGTCTGGCTCCATCCTCTTTGCAGAATCACAGAATCACAGATTGGTTTGGGTAGGAAGGAACCTCTGGAGATCATCTAGTCCAACCCCTCTGCCAAAGCTGGGTCAGCTTAAGTGGATTACATAAGAGCACGTTCAAGTTAGTTTTAAATGTCTCTAGAAAGGGAGATTCCACAATCTACCTAGGCAGTCTGTTCCACTGTTCTTCTACTCTCAATATAAAAAAGTTCTTCCTGATATTTGGGCGGAACTTTTTATATTTTAGTTTATGGACCTTGCTCCTTGTCCCATCACTGGGCACCACTGAAAAGAGTCTGCACGCTCCGCTTGACAAACATCTTTGTGATATTTATATGTATTGATGAGGTCCCCTCTCAGTCTGCTCTTCTCTAGACTAAATGCACCCAGTTCCCTCAGTCTGGTGTGGCACCCTTCCTTCAGATACTTCCAGTGACGGTCCCTTCCCAGCTGTCTCTTCTTGAGGCTGAACAGGCATTTCCCCCACTGGTTCCTCCTAAAACAGATGTTCCAGTCCTTTGATCAACTTCACAGCCCTCCACTGGACCAACTCCAGGAACCTCATGTCTCTCTTGTACCAAAGAGCCCAGAACTGGACAGATGACTCCAGATGGGGCCTCACCAGGGCTGAGCAGAGGAGCAGGATCACTTCCCTTGCTGGTAACAATCTTTTTCCCAATGTACCCCAGGATACCTTTGATCTTCTTGGCCACAAGAAGGCTCATGGACCACTTGTTGTCCACCAGAACCCCAGGTCTTTCTGTGCCAAGGTGCTTTCCAGCACATGCCTTCGCCTAGCCTGTGTTGCTGTACAGAATTATTCTACCCCACGTTCAGGACCCTGCAATATCCTTTGTTTAAGTTCAGATGGTTGAGTTCTGCCCTTCTCTCCTCCCAGCATTGTGTCATCAGCCAACTTACTAAGGAGTGAAACATATAAACCATATGTTCAGTTCAGGAACTGAAGAAAATAGTCAGGTACAGCAGGAATAACATACAAGGAGGGATGATGTAAGGAGAAGCTTATAGAGAGTGAGAGGGCATGGGTAAAGTTTCAGCAAGCTGATCTGGAAAATTCTTTCTTGTCCTCGTTGGAGCAGAGTTATGTTCATGACTTCTACATGAACTTTTGCAAATGGTGACATTCTAGTTGAGTGAACATATGCCTCTGGTCAGATGTATAGGAGTGTGAAATTCTGTAAGGTTGATCTGTTTTCAGCTTCATTCTGTTCCTTACAATACAATTGCTGCTCTGGGGGAATTCTCTGGAGACAGAGATATTTTTGCTTTGCTTGCTAACAACTGAGCAAATGCAGGAGGAGAAATGTTCCTAGAATTTGCAGGATATGGCAAGGAGAAGACAGCACTGAAAGAAGCATGGAAAGAAACAGGATGTCAGGTAGAAGGGAGGGAAGCAGGATATGGCAGAGAGAAGACAGCACTGAAAGAAGCATGGAAAGAAGCAGGATGTCAGGTAGAAGAAAAGGATTACTGAAAGTAGCAAGGATCAGTGACACGTCTCACAACTAACTGAAATGTAAGATTCCTTGGAAACAGGGAACTGTTAATGTTTTGTGCTAAGTTAAAAAGCTAAAGGCAGTAGCAAGGATTTGCCAGCAAGAACATAATAGGCCAGGAAGACTTATATCAAAGTCAATATTTTTTTAATTTGTCCAACATAGCCACTCTGCATTTTCTCTTTGTCGAAAATTATGAGTCTTGATTTTTATTATACTTCTTTTTGGAAAGATATCAGACCAGAATACGTATGTGCACAAGCCTCAAAACTGGAACCAAATTGAGATCTATTACACAAATATCAACAGTTGGTTTATTTTTT
This sequence comes from Setophaga petechia, assembly GCA_024362935.1. NCBI lineage: Eukaryota > Metazoa > Chordata > Aves > Passeriformes > Parulidae > Setophaga > Setophaga petechia. The sequence goes on along the minus strand of JANCRA010000008.1, from coordinate 12,993,821 downwards.
TTCCTTTTGTTTATTTTCAGATTTTCTATTAAGCAGTCTAGTCCTATGTTCGTGTTGTAGCAACATGGATTTAAAACATGATTGAACAAAACAAATCTATAAAATTAAAATAATGTCTGTAAAATAAAATTACCAAAAATACTTCATAGAAGCACCACAAAACACTTTTTAGAGGGGATATTTCAATTTAGAAATTGTCTCAAAGGAGTCTGGACATTCAAGCCAAAGTAGAAGTTTCCAACATTTTCTTGTTAACAAATGTAATATTGTTACTATGGTAACAAAAAAAATACACACACAAAAAGGTATCCTGCCACAATTCCTGATGAAATATGTATGTATATCTATGAAATATCTCCTGAATTCAAGATAATTTCTTAATTTTTGTTTGCATTCAAGCCTGCCATTTATCATCCATTTCAAATGGTCATTTATTTCTAAAAGTTCTTCTCTGAAAAAATTCTGTGCACAGTGTTGTCTTCAATACTTAATTCCAAACAGTGCATGAGATAAAGTAGCACCATTACATTTACAACAAAAGAAAAAGTTTTGAAAACTTACATATTATTCACATATTCATTATGGTTACCATGCATATATTCAGTGATATGTTCTCAAAAAAGAGATTAACATTTTTTCTGATTCCAAGCATCCCAGATTCCACTGTGCTTTGTAATTTATCTTTTTTTTCTGTTGTGGAGAGGAGGTGGAATTTTTTCTTTTGTTTCAGGTTTGTTTTGTTTTTTTTTTCTTCTGTGTGTATGAAACCAATGAACAAAGAACAACTGTTACACCACCTACATTTTTATTCATGAACAGAGAGCATTGAAGTAGACTTATGTGGAACAAGAAAAACTTTCTTCATTATTCTGGTGAAATTATTTGTGTCCCACAGGAATTTGATGAGTTTTTGCCACCTAGTTCTAAGCTACTCCATTCAAATGACCTTTACGCTCTGCTGAGTGACTTCTCACAAGTCATTAGTCTATTTTTCACTTTAACAGGTAAAAATCCCGGAGTTTAATAATTCCTTAATTTTAATAATGTATCACAAACTACAGAGAGATTTTAGTTTGTGCTGGGAAAACCCACCTAGATTCCTAGCTTTGGGCGAGTGACTCAACGGCATCCTATTTTTAATATATAGTTGACCAAAATATCTCAACTAAAGATTGCTCAGGGGAATATATCTCTGTTGAAAACACATCTCCTGGATCATGGATATTATCTGTGTGAAGCTTAAGCTAACCTTTCCACTTTGGTTTGTAATCTGTACTTATATGCAGGTTTCTAGGTACTGCTTACTATTCTGTCTTTGTCTTCTGAGCTCAGACTATTTAGAATTTGGTGTCTTCACAGCAATTGTATGTGGTATCTCTGAGTGACACTTCCATCCGCAGAGAAGGAGAAATAGCAGAAGGAAGTCAGGGAGGGAGTATCTCTGGAGATTGTGAGAGAAGTCAGAGAAATCATCTTTTCTCTGCCCATCTGTTCATCAGCTAGGGCTCAAGAGTATAGCTTTGTCACACTGCAGGCTTGCAGTGTTGGGATCCACAAGGCATTTGGAGAAAATGTAGATGAAGAAATGTTATTCTAAAAATAAATTTAAAGCAATGTGGAAGCAGTGAGGAATGATGGAACATTACTGAAGAAATATCAGCAGAAAAAAAAGTCTGCACTCATTATTCTGATAAAGACTTTTTAGAGGATAGTTTTTAAAGAAAAGGAGGATTCTTTTTAGAAATTCCAGTAATATTAGTCAAAGTTGGATATGTTTTCCTCTGCAGTAAAACACTTCAGAAAAATAAGCAAAGTGATTATGAGAAACAATTCTGGTGCCTGAAAAATACAGGCAATTGTAGTGGCACCAGACAATAGTACTTGAGAAACTTTAAACGTTCCTGTGGAGTGTGGATCATAATTTGATTGAATTGTGTCATTACAAGTGCAGGGCCATGTTGAGTACTATTGAAATGAAAATCATAATTTTTCAGTTTTAAAATAATTGTTATAAAGAACCTATCCATAGTTGCATATATTTTCTATTAATATATATATGAGACAGAGGGGGAGAGAGAGACAGCAGGTGATAAACAACTGTGGTCTTGACACTGGGATTAGGCAAGTCACAACAGATTTAAAAGAAACATAGCATCAGGACACAAAAATTTACTATTTATACTTCAGAAGATCATAATGAAGGAGAAGCTAGAAGCTTCCTGTTTGCCTGATAGAGCTGATGTCAGCCATCTCCAAGACAGATCTGCTGCTGGTCAAGACCGAGCCCATCAGGGTCAATAGTAATGCCTCTGTGTCAGCACATTTAAAAAGGAAAACGGGGTTATTGTGCAAAAGCAAATGGTAGCCAGAGAAGAGAGTCAGAAAACTTAAAACAACTCTGCAGACACCAAGGTCATTGAAGAAGGAGGGGGAGGAGGTGCTCCAGGTTCTGGAGCAAAAGTTTCTTTCCAGCTTGAGTGAAGACTATGGTCAGACAGGCTGTCCCACTGCAGCCCATGAAGGTCCACAGTGGAGCAGAGATCCTCCTGCAGCCCATGCAGAACCCTGCACTGGAGCAAGTGGATGCCTAAAGGAGGCTGTGAACGTGGCAGAAGCCCATGCAAGAGTAGGCTCCTGGCAGGACCTGTGGAACCATGAAGAGAGGAACTCACACCAGCGCAGGTTTTCTGACAAGACTTTTGATCTTGGGAAGACACACACTGGAGCAGTTCGTGAACAACTGTAGCCTGTGGGAAGTATTCACATTGCTGAATTTCGTGGAAGACTATCTCCGGTGGGAGGGACCCAATATTAGAGCAGGGGAAGGACTCCTCTTCCTGAGGAAGGAGAGGCAAAGACAATGTGAAATGACTGACCTCAAACACCATTCCTGTCCCCTGCACCATGGGAGGAAAGGAGCTAGAGAATGAGGAATAAAGTTAAGCCCAGGAAAGTGGTCATGCAGTTGCAGACATGACCAAAAGTACCCTGGACAGTATTCACAGGGACACACCAAGGGCATCAAGAGGAAGGATTATACCCCTGTGCTAAACATTCATGAGATCCTATCTGGATTCTTTGTCCAAATTTTAAGCTCCCTCAGTACAGGCAAAATAATGAACAAATGCTGGACCATGTCCAGCAGAAATCTTCCAAACTGGATGGGATATGTGAGCATCTCTGTGAGAAGGGGCTGAGGGACCTGGGTTTGTTCAGCCTGGAGGAGAGATCACAGATCCACAATTTTGAAAGGCAGCAGGAACAAATCCTCTCTCTCCTGACATCTGACAGCTCATTTGTGCACAGAATTACTGTATCGGTTTACGTAATATAGCAGTTGAGAAATCTTTTGGATAATACAAGGTATTGTGTTTCTTATCGGTTTGTTCTGTCCTGTTGATATTGTTCTTTGCTTCTTCAAAACTGGTTTTTATAGACCTACTCACCTCATTAATGGTCTTCTTGCTCCAGCAACAGCAGCTGCCCAGATGTAGCTGCAGTGCAGACACAGCCTCCCGACAGGCTCCTCATGCTGGAGGGCAGCAGCTGAGTGCTTCTGCACCCCAATCCGGTCCTCTACCTAATTCTGTTGCCAGAAGGCTGCAAGACTTTTACATGTGAAGGGCAACAAGCTTAGTTATTAAAATAATGTAGATGCTCTAAATTCGTTAGACCAAGACATTGATTTATTGCTATTAACTGGTTCATCTAACCAAGTAGTTCTGTGACTAAAATCCTCAATATATGTAAACATTCATACACATGGATACATTTCTTAGCATCCAAAATATTTATTTTATATTTAGTATTAAAGTGTTTTAAACAGCAAACAAAATGTGTATAACTTACATGACAATATTTCTTAGTCAGAGTGCCTGTTTCATTATTTAAGGAAGACATGTCTAAAGGAAGCATTCTCTTATTTTTCCAGCACATTCAGGTTTAGCAACTTTACCAAATGACCAGCCTAAATAATTGATTATTAATGGTAAAATATTGGGAAACAATTTTCCCTCCTATTTCCCAAATGAGAGTTATTCCAGCTTATCTAATTTCTAGTCTAGAATCTATAAAAGCACCTGTCCTTTATTTTTCAGTTACTGTATCATGGTGTCATCAGCTATTTCAACACTGGTTTATCCTAACAAAATCCCTTCTATTTCTGCCTTCTGTTGTTCAGTCTACTGGATACATGAGCATGAATATTTAAAAAAAAAGCAAACAAGCAAACCCCAAGTGCCTATGATTTTAGAATTGTACTAACCATTCATTAATTACACAAATGAAGTATTGAATGGTGTGATCCAAAAGCACGATAAATGAAAAGGAGTTCTGTGACTCTTTTTTTTATTTGGTTGCTATCTAGTTAGTTGTGCATCTTTTTCAGCTCCTCTGATTGTTGGATTGTTGATAGCACAGACTGCTTGTTATGGCCAAAAATCAATCCTTTTCAAACTTTCACAGTTTTTCAGACATGTCTTCTGTTACTCACAAAAAACTCACTGCAAATCCTGTGTCTAGTAAAAATTGTGTATGAGTAATGTGTTAGATTGACAGTTGCTGGGTAAAGTTATTGGAAAACAACACAAAACACATGACTGCAATTATCAGCTACTGGACACATCTGTGTCAAAAAATTAGTTTCAAACTGCTATCTGGAATGACTAAATGAATAATGAATTATCACCTCTTTCAAAGCTCCATATCAGGTGCTTCATTCAAATACCATTCAAATCTTTGATCTTTTTCTTCAATTTTTTTCAGTATGCCTTTTCCTGTTTAACCAACAAAATTAATCTCTAGTCTTCCTTTATTGTTCTGCCATACCTTTATATGTTTCCATATATTTTTCAGACTCCCTACATCCAAGACAATGTTTTCTTTTTTGAAATTAATATCTTCCTTGTTTTCAATTGCATTTGTTTGTCCTCAGAGATTTTAAGAATTAAAAATGTAAAGAACATGTAATTTCTGTGCAGGATGACTTGATTTGATCGATTGATTTTTAAGACCTCTTGCATCATTACTTTTTTTTCCATTTGTTTATTATGTATGCTGACAAGCATATTATTATGCACATCAGTTCTTCTGAGTTTTTCTCTCTTGTTCCACAATGGCCATTTCAAGGAAAAAACAGAAATGTCTATTAAATCCTTTCTAGTCAAGTTTGATCTCAAGTTTTGAATTCTCGGTAGCTTAAAATCTCAAGTTTATAAAAAATGTTTTCTGTTTATAATCTCTTTTGGATTTTTCTGTACCTTTAATTATTGCACTGCTAAAGTGATTCTCACAGAGTGACAAATGCTACTCTTTGTGTTAACATTTTTGCCATTGTTAACATTCAGAGCTGTGTTGCCATCAACGAGCCCTACATTCTGTGATTTGATAGTAGATGTATTATCACTACAGGAATGCTTGTGAAGTAGGATGCAGAATTGTTTAATTTCTTCCCTCACTTATTTTATTTGTATTTCATCAATGTAAACACATTTCAAATCTCAGAAGGCAATTTCTTAATATTTATTTCATTACTAGCAACTTTTCCCCTTTCTCCTTCTCTTTCACTCTGGTTAGAATTTCTGCTACTTTGGTTTGTTCACAGTCCTGACATAAGTTCTGGTAGAAAAGTTTGTACTTTTAAACACCCAGATCTCATAGTCATGTTAGAACCTCATGCCTTCTTTTCCTGAAGTGTACCAAGAAGACTAATTCTGATAATATAATTTCAAGTGAAATGCAAGGTGAATATAGTATTTAGTACAAAAAGTTTTGTTCTTCCACATGCCCCAAAAGTTATATTATATGAATATACTATTTAGTACAAAAATTTTTTTCCTCCACATGCCCCTATTTTACTAACTTGAGAACATTAACTGCCTACAGTTCTGACCTACATAGGGGTGTGGAGTAATTGCTCTAGTCTCCTCTAATCTCACTCAGATTTATGCCTCAGCTTCCTAAAAAACAACAAAACATTTTAAAGATATTCAAAAATACGGTTTTTTGAGTACTTTTCTACCAATTTAGATAGGAATGGAAATTTCGCTTCTCTCTAAAAATATATTTATTCTTCTATTTCTTTTTCTTAGGTTTATAATATTTTTTAGGAAAAGAATAATTCTGTAAACAGTCACTTGACTATAAGAACAAATAACCCAGAAACTCGAGTGAACAAAATAATATTTCAAGTTTTTTTGTGTCTATAGCAGAGACAGTCTGCATAACTAGCCTTTAGAACACAAGGTTTTGTTGTAATCTGTTCCTAGCAGGAAAATATGAATCATACTGTGGATTAATAGAGTCAAATGCTGTCCAAAACCCAAAATTACAGTGTCTGTAGAAACACAGAATCATAGAACGGATTGTGTTGGAAGGCACCTTAGAGAACATCTAGTTCCCAACACCGCACCACGAGCAGGGACACCATCCATAAGACTAGGTTGCTCAAGTCCTGTTCAACCTGGCCTGGAACACTTCCAGGGCTGAGGCATCCACAACTTCTCTGGACATCCTGCTCCAGGGTCTCAACATCCTTACAGTAAAGAGTTTTTTCCTAATATTTAACCTAAACTTACCTTCCTTCACTTACAGCCATTTCCCCTTGTCCTATCAATACAAGCCCTTGTAAATAGGTCCTCTTCGGCCTTAAAAAACAGCAGAAGGTTTCCCTGCCAGAAAATACTAAGCATTTTCACCTCCAATTCCTCTTAGAGATGCAAAACACTAGTTTGTTATCATGCCTCAGATCCTTCCTTGAGATTCCTCACTGTGGCAATGCCTTCAAAATCATTTAGTACAGTCAGGTAGAGGCAAGTTGAGGATATTGTTTAGTGAATTGTGTGAAGAAGATTTGTTTCACAGTCTTTTTTTGTGATCTGCCTATATCAAGCTTTCTAAATGCTTGTATCATTAATCTCTGGCACATTGTCACAAAAGGAACTGGGAGATACTAGTAATAGTTGGGGTAATTTTTGCTTCATAGTTGTACCTTTTCTCACCTGATAATGTTCCAAGACATACAAATATGTTTTTAGTACATTGTAGTGACAAGACAATATGTAACTCTGTAATAATAACAACAGAACATTAGAACTATAATCTCACAAATTAAAATCCAGCAGAAACTCTGTAAAGTATATGTATGGTTAGCTGAGTACTGGCACCAGATTTGCAAAAACAATACAGTTTATTTGCTACTGTAATGATTAAATAGACATAAGTCAGTTCTGCAGAGTTTTAAAGCTTTATATGGAGACTGAAAATTATAATCTATTTGCAGTTTTAAAAGCTAATACATCTTGACTGTCCCTTAAAATAATTTACTGACAACGATTATGAGGTTTTTAACAGCCAAAAAGGCAACTTGAAGATCAAATCATGTTTCCCTTTCACTGTTAATATCACATTTACACCATACTATCATATTCTCTCTGCTGATTACAGTTGATTGTGATCTCAGGGAATAAAGAGGGGCCATAGCAGCATTCAGAGTAAATTTAACTTTCTTTTAGACCAGGAGTCTGTCTTGCCTTGACAGAATTGAATAATTTCTCACTTTTTCCTTACCTTCTCCTTCTTTCTCATAATTTAGAATAAAATGTCAGGATTACCCTTGGAAGAAGAGTAGCTGCTATCATCACTGATGGACTAAATTGTCTTGCTAAGATTTAGACAATCCTTACTCTTCCCAGAGAGAACAGCACACTTTTATACTAATGTAATTTCATTTTTCTGCTAAACACTGGAGACAAAATTTCTTCTCAAAATCCTTTCAAAGTACAGCTGCAGCTATATCTTTCAGGAAGCTGCAGTTTGACTTGTTAGGGTTCTCAGAGGAAAACAAGATCAATAACTTGTCACAGCAAGAAAGGGTTTACTGTCTGCAGGGTGTTGTAATATAACATTCTGGTTGAGGAAAAAATGGGAAAAAAAGCCCAAAAACACAATTCTGAGTTTGTCTCTTGCATTTGGACAGGCTGATATTAAGCTAGTTAAACAGTTTATTTTTGCAATAATTCAACACTCATTATTAGTTATAAATGCAATTTTGCAACAACACCTTTATGGTTGGGGCTACTTTGTAAACACGATGTGTAAAAATCCTGCTGCTTTTGATTTGACTCTGTGTGGTGCATAAGCACAAAGAGGCAGCTCCTGAAAAGCTGCTATGACTACAAAGGAAGCAACTGAAAGTGATGATAAGATAAACCTTTATTAGAAATTTCTAAACTAATGCCTTCAACTTTAACCTGACTTTCCCCCTTCTCTATTTCATTGTAGGATGATGAATCTCTTACATTAGGCAACAATGAATATGTAATTCTTTAACATTTGAATAAACATAGCAGAATATTGGCCTTGGACTTGTATACTTTATTAAGGAATTGAGCAATAAATTCTGTTTTGTCTGGCAATTTATGTTCGAAATGCAAGACATGTCAAGTTTAATGGCACATACTACTGATAGGGATTGAAAGCAAATGTCTTCAACTTTTTAATTTAATAATCTGTATAATTAGAAATTATTGTATCATTTTACATTAGTGTTTGTATGGAATGGAGAAGAAATATCAAATTAATTTGTGTTTGCCTCTGGAGTACGTCACCTTTCTAGCCACATATCCTTGAAATGAACAGCTATAGGTATACTGTAAGAGTTCAGAAAATACAAGAGGCCTGGTTTCAACCTGAATATGGAAAGTCAGAGAAGAACTATCACAATGAATGGTCATCATGTGAGGAATATCAGAATCACAAGACAATTTAAGTTAGGAGGGTTCTGAAAGTAATTTAGCCCAACCTCCCCATTGAACTAGGTCTTTCCTCTGGAAGTAATTTAGTCCAGCCTCCCCATTGAAGAGCTCTTTCTTAGGTTGTTGTCCAGTTGAGTTTTGAATACATCTCACAGGCTCTATGGACATCTTTGCCAGTGTTTAATCAGTCTCATAGAGAAAAATTTTCTTCTACATTTTTAAGAGGAATTTCTCATATTTCATCTCAGAATCCCATGTCTTCTATTTGAATCTACTTTGGAAGGGAGCCTCTGGATAACACCAGTTTCACCTATCTGTTGAGAGGGGGACCATAGGTTAGATTAGCCTTGTCTGGCTGAGTCATTAATATTTTCAACAAGAAAAATTAGTTCACTTTTCTGGGCAGCCTATCCCACTGTTCAGAGTTGTCGTCAGAGTTAAGATCTTTTTGTTCTTACTTATACAGATGGAGTTTTTCCTGAAACAAATTTTCTTTTGCTTGTCATATTGCTATACATCTTCAAGAAGATTATGTTTCAATTTTTCTACACTGTTCCTATAGTATCCCTCGTTAGAGTCCATCTAGTTTTGTCTCATCTCCAGGATGAAGGAACCAACCCTCTCAGGCTTTGCTCCAGGCTTTGCTTTAATCTAGAACAAAACAATCTCATTGGTCATTTGTTGGGCTCACTCCAGTATGTTAATGTACTCTTGCACTGGTAAGCCCAGACTTGGACACAAAAGTCTAGATGAGATCTCCCAAGTGTCACATAGAGTTGAGCCCACATAAATACACACACATCACAGTACACAGTCAAGTTCCTTTGCAGCCAGGGCACTTTGCTGACTGCTGTATCTACGTCTATTTATAAAAGTGTATCTATATCTGTGGTCGTATATTTGTGTCTGCTACAAGGATAAAAGTCCAGAGTGTGCTTTCAGCAATTTCATGGAGGAACCATATATAGCAAGAGATACTGAGAGAGATAGATGATATCAATAACTGTATATGTAGCTGTCTTCATAAATAGATAAATCCATGTGATCTAAAGATACTGAAGTATCTCTATATTGACCTATTATTGACTCTTGAAGACAACAGATCCTAGTAAACATCTGAAACTTAGACATAGATTGTTGATCATAACCCCTGGAGTCCGAAAATGTAGTAGAATTTTCAATGCCTTATTATGCCCATATCTCATCTCATTTTACATAAAAGACTTGCTGAAGTCAAAGTAAATGACATCCACTGATGTCCTGCTGACTACAGATCCTGTCATTTTACAATAGGAGACAATCAGGTTGGTCGTGTTAGATAGCCCTGGTTAAATCCCTTCTGTCTGGCTCCCAGGCTCATTTTGCTCTTTATTTACTTAGAAATAAATTCAAAGAGGATTTTGATGGACAGATTTCACAGGGACTGATGTGAGGCCAAGAAATGACATTTCCTTGGTCCTTCTCCTCTCCTTCAAGATAGATATGACTTTTCCAGTCACCAGAAATATTCCCTAGTCACCATGACCTTTAAAAGCTGATAGCAGTCTCATGGTGGCATCACTCAAATAAAGAACAGAGAAAACACTAACATCTAGCACTTATTTTGTAAGTGGAAGCGAACAGATTGAGGGCAGCCCTTCAAAGAAAGGCTTGAGGGTACTGATAGATGTGGGGTTGGACTTGAGCCAAAAATGTGCACTTGCAGTCCGGAAAGCAAATTGTACCCTTGGCTGCACCAAAAGGAGTGTGGAAAAGAAGGTGGCTTTGCCCCTCTACCCTGCTCTGATGAGATCCCATCTGGAGTGCTGCTTCCAGCACTGGGTCCTCAGCACGGGAAGGACATGAACCTGTTGGAGCAAGTCCAGAGGAGGAGAGATGATAGATAGGATGGAGTACCTCTAAGTAAAGACTGAGACACTTGAGGTTGTTCAGCCTGGACAAGAGAAGGCTGAAGGGAGACTTTTTTCAGGGCCTTTCAATATTTAAAGGAGACCTACAAGAAAGATGAGGGCAAACCTTGTAGCAAGGCCTGTTGAGTTTGGACAAGGGGTAATGGTTTTAAAATAAAGAAGGGTTGATTTAGATTAGATATAGAGAAGAAATTTTTACATAAGGAAGAAATAATGATGATGGTAAAACACTGGAACAGGTTGCCCAGGGAGGTGCTAGATGCATGTAGTAAGACCGTAAAACACTTTTGCACATTAATAATTTCATGGGAATTCTCTTCCTCATGCAACCTAATGCAGGATACTCTTGGCCTTCTTTACCATGAAGGCACACTGATTGGTTTTGGATTTTGGATTTTGTTTTTTTTTCAGAAGGAGAAAAGATACCATGAGCATATGGTTAATTTACTGTTCATTAGGGCTCCCAGGTCTTTTTCTGAAAAGCTACAGTCCAGCAAGTCCACCCCCAGTGTTTACTGCCACATAAGATTATTTCTTCCCAAGTGCAGGTCTTGACATGCTGCTTTGCAGAAGTATGTTAGATTTGAGTTATCCCATTTCTCCACCTGGTCAAGGACTTTTTGGTACTGATTATAAACCTTTGAGCCTCACAATTTAGCTAGTTTTCAATTCACTTTCCTGTTCAATTATCTATTCCATACCTCATCAATTTGTCAATGAGGATGTTATGGGAGATTGTTGAAAGTCATACTAAAATCAAGAAAAAAATGTTTGCTGTTATTTCATTATGTACCTAGCCAGTTACCTAATTACAGAAGGCTCTTAGGTTGGTTAACCATTATTTACCCTTCATAAATTTTTACTGACTTCTCCAGTCAACTTCCTATCCTTCATATATCTGGAAATGGTCACCAGGAATATTTTCTCCCTCTCATTCCCAGGGATTGAAATGATCAGCCTGTACCTCCCAGGATTTTCTGTCTTAACCCTCTTTGAAGATAGCAGTGACAAGTTCTTTTTTCCAGTTTTCACATAAGACTGTATCTTCATGCCCTTTGTAGATCACCTGGCCACTTTAACATATGTCATACACTTTATATTTGACATGTCAGCAGCAAATTGTTCAAATGTGCAGACTCCAAGATGGACCATTCTTGAGCTTGGAGGAGATGACCCCTAAAAATCAACCAACTCTTCTGGCCTCTTCTCTCCAGAATCATATCCCATGGGATTCTTTAAGCTGATCTCTGAAAAGACCAAAATCTATAAAGTCCACAGTTGTGATACTGCTTTTTGCCTTGTTCTTCCCTCCCTGGATCCTGACTCCACTAGTCCGTGATCACTGCAGCCTAGGTCTGTGCAGCTCTCAGCCTATACATTCTGAGCATTTCTTTGTTTGTGAGTATTGTATTCAGTAGAGCATCTCCCCCCTTCATCTTTATCACTGGTGTTAGGGAGGTGCCAACACTACACGTCAGAAACCTCCTGTGTTACTGTTGCCTTGTTGTGTTGTCCTTCTAGCATGTGCTGGGGAGATCCAAGTCCTCCATGAGAATTGGGACTTATAACTGTGAAACTTCTTCCAACTGTATAAAGTAGGTCTTATTTACTTCTTCCCAATCAAGCAGTCTGTAGCAGGCACCCACAACAGTATTGTGCATATTACATATTAATTTTATGGATCAAATCCTGTATATTTCAGGTTCCATTAATAATAAAGAAGGATTTTTCAGATTTGATACCACTAAAACAGAGCACCATATTGCACCATATAAGGAGTTGCTCTAATGTCATCAATGTCACTGCTGATAGACCAGATGTTGACTCTTCATTTCTTCTTGAGAAAATGAAATAAAATAATAATAATCTACAAGTAATAATGGAAGCACTCTGATGTATATTGCAATTGCATGTTCTGTTCAGTAAAATTTTATTTAGGCTAATTTTCCAGAACCTTACTTTTTATAATTGACACTCCTCTCCTACAGAATCTAATTAGATCCATGTCACTTAGTAAAATTGGAAACTTCATTCAAATGTAAATCACACTAGTTTCGGAATGTACAACCTGAATAATCAGATGCGTGCAATAGGAGTTTTTTTTAAGGCAAACAACTATGTGATTTGAAACTATGTAATCTGAATGAAAAATTTCAATGTATTTTATAGTTGACTTCACATAAATAAATATGTTGCAATTTTTATTCCGTATGCTTCAGAACATAAGTTTCATTTTCAATTTTTTTTACTGGTTACACAAAAAATTCCAACTCATTACAGTGTGCTGCTTTTTGTCTCATTGTAAATTTATTTGACTATGGCTTGTGAAATGAGTAGGAGAAAATTCTTGTTTACAACCTACAATGTGTATTAGAATTTATACTAAGTATCTAAATTGAACAAAACAATTTAAGAACAGGCTTAGCTTCTATCTGTAACAGACACCCAAACCAGATTGCCTGTAAATAATTTAGCACCGGATTTCCTTTGATCTTCCTATATACTGGGTGAATTAGTCTCCTTTACTTACTTTATTTATGGTATGAATGTAAACCCCTCAAAAAACCCCAAAAAACACAAAAAAACAAAATCCACATCACTGGACAGAAAAAAGCTTGTCAAATATAATTGGAGATAGATGCTGAAGTCTCAATAACATGACAGGTCAGCACCACATAGGAGGTTTATGACGGGTGATCAGGGAAACTGCAACTACAGAGCAGGAATATGGAGGAAGATGACAAATGAAGGAAAAATGCTGTTTTCACCTCACTCTCTGCTGCCTTAACTAACATCATGGCTCTAAACAGTCCCTGAACAGAATTGGATTGAACAGAATCAGACGCCCATAAATATGATTATTCTTCCTCTATCACACTGCATTAATAATTTTTGTATGTGATCTGCGCTGCTTCCTTTCAGATTCCTGGACATAATGAAGAAACACAGTGACATGTTTACATAGAATATTAGGATTTAATATACTCGGTATAAATCCAGGTAACTTGCATCAATAAAGCATAAACTGGTGTTTTCAAAACTGGATGCTCAAATATATACTGTGTGCTGGAAAAATACATTTTGTCATGTAATTACTTTCTTTTAGTTTTGTAGAATTTCACAGTCTCATCCTTTGCCTTTCCTCACCACTGATATCTTTACTAGTTTTATTGTCACTATGTCAGAAAAAAACCAAAAAAAAGTCTAAAAAATTAACTAACCCAACTTAATTTTTATTAGAGATAAAAATTGGCTCACTGACACAAAAAAACAATTGGGGTTTTTTTGTTCATTTATGATTGACTACCTTGAGAAAAATATTTCAACCAAATATTCAGCAAGTCAAGTGTATTGCTTTTCTAACAGATAAATTTTAAAAATAAAAAAAAAAAAAAGAAAAATTCAGATATTTTAACTGAGAGAATTTTTTTAAATCTTCCTGAGGAACCTAGTCATTCAAGTTCCTTAGAATTTTTGGAAGTCTTAGACCAAGGTAACACGTAAGAACTCCTCCACTGCTGGGGACTATTATTGGTTCTCCAATGTATTTGTTATTCCAGATAGTTCTTTGCCAATGACGAAAGTTCAAAAATAATGTTTTATAGACATTTAAGTACAAATATAGAGTATGAACGATAGACCCAATGTAGAGGTTTAGTAAGGTGTCTTCTGATTTCATGGCCTTTATTGGACTGCTCAGCTACTGCTGTTTTTATTATGGATTCTAAAACTTATTCTTCATCCTAAAAATGCCAAATTACACACATTCAAGAATTATTCAGGATGCAATAATTTAGCTATATTTTTAAAATCTCCCCCTAAAGAAAGGCAGCCTTTTTCTTCTAAACATCCAAACTAACTACATTCTTCTTGGTTCTCATTGGAAAGTTTTATTAATTATTTGCTGATAAATATAGATCACACGTTACTGTGGTCAGAGTTAGAAATACCTGGACAAAGTTTGAAATTTGAGCCCCTTCCAACTCATGATATTTTATGATTCTATTATTTTATTCAGGCATTTCACAAGTTAATGTAAGTTTGATCCTTGCCTTTATTCAAATGGAAGGTAAGTATTAGGTTTGTACATTTTTATTTTTTTATACATTATGCATTATTATTTGCCTATCATAGAGGTGAGCTTAACAACAAAATAAAAGCAAAGTTTCCAGGTGCTTCATGTCTAACTTTCCAAGAATTCCTGGCAGGGTGCTCAAAAAGGAAGACAACTCTCTCAATATGTAGTACAGCTATTGCAGAGGAGTGGAAAAGACCAATTTGATTTATTATATTGTCTCCTAAAACAGCATCACATCAAAAAGAGGAGAAAAATTGTAGTTGTGCAGGTAGACAGTACAGTTCTTAGGGCAAATGTTCAAGTGTCATAAAGAAAAAAGCCTTTATGAAATAGTTGAAAAATCTCAGCACAATTAAGGCTGGAAGAAAACTCAGGAGATCTCTAGTGTAACCCAAAACAGGGTCAGCTGTGGGGTCAGACTCTGTTGCTCAGGGATTTATAGTCTACAGATGGAGACTGCACACACTTTTTGGGCAACGTGCTTCACAACTTGACTGACTTGGAGTGAAAATGTTTTTCCTAACACACTGTTTAAAATTAACCTGCTTCAGTTTAAACCAATTGTTTTTTGTTTTCACAGCACACAGCACTGAGAACTGGGGCTCCACCATTTTGTGATCCCCTGGCGCTGGAGGCTGGGTGGGTTGTTTGGAGATGGTCTCTCCTCCAGGCTTAAAAACGCCCAGGCCCCTTCCTGAAGAGCTCCTCGCAGACAAGCAGGACACTGCACCAGTGTCACAGACAGCACACAGCTTTGGAGTTTTTCTATGTTGGCAGAAATGGGTATTTCTGTCTGCCCATTCCTCTAACATGTCTAGGTCCTTCTGAATGACAGCTCCACTATTGAGCGTGTTGATTGCATATCTGCACTCCCACAGTTTGACATTAGTTCCAAGCTTGATAAGAGAGAGCTCTATCCCTTCCTCCAGATTATGCAGTACTCCACTTTTGCTGTCTTCCAGTATGTGGCCTTTTTCCCCACCTCTGTAACCTGTTTTCCATGCATTTAATTTTCCACCCCTCTAGGCCATAAAGTTCCATTGTAGGCAGAAGAATAACATGAGAGTTGGTGTCAAAAGCCTTGCTAAAGCTGAGGTAAATTATATTTACCCATCCATAGAACAAGTAATTTCATCACTGAAGGCAATCAGGAATTGGACAGGGATAACTCAGTCCTGGTACTTCTGTGCTGATTGTTCCCAGACACCTATTTCACTTTCTGTGCCAAGAAATGTGTTTCCAGAGGTCTGACTCAAAGATTTCCCAAGGGGCTGAAGCAAGGCTTGCTTGAGCTTCAATCTGCTTTGAAGCGAGTGCAACACTTCTTCCTGTTGCTGTGGACCTCCCCTGATCACCACAGTTCTTCAAAGAAAACAGAGAACAGTGATTCAAGGACAACTGTCAAAGCACAAAGGTCTAGGAAATTTTGTTGGTGAAGTCTGAGGTAAGGAAGATACTGGATACAAAACATCAGTCTTTGTTTTGTCTTCTGTGCCTGAGCCATAAAGTCAATTAAACAACAGGCATACATTTTCTTAGTTCAGCCTTCTAATACTAATGCACAATAGAAAGTCCTTTTACTGTTTTTGACAACTTTTACACAAAAACCCAAAAAACCTCTCTGTGCAAATCTTCAGCTTCATTCTTCCTTGTTAGGTAAAGCCAAGGCTGCCATTGATTACCATATCCCCAAACAACTGCTTTCTAGTGACTAGCACAGTCCCCTGTGTCATCCCGAGTTGGATCAAGTGTTTGGCTCAAGAAACTGTTTCTCACACCCTCTAGAAATATCCTTGACTGCTCCCTTCCCACCATGTTGCTATGCTAGCAAATGTCATGGAGGTTCAAGATCCTCATGAACATGAGCTGGTGATCCCAAGATATCTTCAGGCAATTTAAAGAATGCTTTGGCCTAAACTGTGGTATGTAACATATCCCTACCATGCTGTTACACTCATTGATCTCTTCTTGTATCCTGATCCATGAGTTCTCAGCTAGATCACTGTCTACCATGTGGAAAGACATCACACATTTTAGGTTTCTTCACATATAGCACAATCCCCTTATTTTGTTTTCCCTGAATATTTTGCACCTGTCTCTAACTTTATTTAAGCTTTGTGATCTACCTAACTATATCTCAGTTCTTCCAAAAACCTCATAGATGTTTTGGACTGCATACAAATATTTATTTCCTCTTGATACTTCCTCATGTACAGATGTTTGTGCACATACACTTGAAACTGATCATCTTCTGTCTTGTTTTTTCCTTCATGTGGTGTCTCTTGTTGTCAAAAAAAGAAAAATTAAATGCTCATTAAGATTTGTTGTTTCTTTAGCCTACGTGTCCTCAGTAATTTGCAGAACAAAGTACTTGCTGTTTTACATCTTTCTTCCATGCATAAATATGTGCCTACAGGCTTCAAATGTCTATTTCTGAAAACAGTCATCAAACAAAAGCAAGACTGAAAGAAAACAGAAAATGCTAAAAGAATTACTCATGTGTTGGAATTTTTGATTGGAACCTTACATCTTGTGTAGTCTGAAAATGTATGAAACTACATGCCCAAAGGAACCAAAATGTATAGCTTCCATTTGGCTCCAGTGGATATTTCTACTGGCTAAACAGGAGCCAAATTCTGTGTGTCTACTTGCTTTGTCTATGTTTATCTTCCCATCTGGATTGACAGAGTGAAAGAGTGACAGAACACGCTGTGGAGAAAAAGAAACAGATTGGAAACACTTTGAACATGAGAAGAGTTTTCCTCCTGCTGAGCATTACTCCCTTGAAGCTAAAGGGCTCTATTCATCAGTCACACATTGGGTCATTGTGAAGAGCCAACACTCAGCTTCTGTGGAGCCCAAGTCTGGGCAAGCAGCTTGAAGTTTCTCTGCATTACTCTTGTACAACTCAGATCTGAGAATATTCCTTTTACAATAAACTGATTAATACTATGGAAGAGAAAATGTTCACAGGGTTGTTTACACAGACTATGTAATCTATCCAGCTGGAGCATTGAATTCAAATGAATACAATTAGGAGAAGCTCCACAAATCCTTAGTATGTACAGTAACAGTACAAAGACAGACAATTGATTCTGAATTTAGCATCTTACACTTTATTTTACAGTATATCTCTGACAAGGTATTTTTACACTAGAAAGGTGTGTAACCTCACAGTTCTCCAGAAATTTTCAAGCTAAAAATTATTTTATTGCCTTTTTTTCCTTTGAGTTACCTTATTACAGGTATTACTGGCTTCATTGGTGCTCCTACCTGTACCAGCCTTCTCTAATCACTGTCACATATAATAACTTGGGAAACCTTGCACTCAGTGGACTGGAATGATATAGTTCACAGAGAATGAAGATAGGTTAAGTATTTTAACATGCATTTTCTCTCTTCTGCTTCTACTAATCTTTGAATTATTATGCAAACTCAATATTTTATTGATAATTAGGAGCTGGAAATGAAAATTGGATTTACATTTAATGCCTATATAAAGAGAGATTAAATTAAAAAGTACTGGGGTCACCTTGTCTGATTGTTTAATGTGCAAAGACCTGAGGTTTCAGGTCTTATTACACACAGAATGTGTTGCAAGATCAGACCACATTAAAGATTGAAGGAAGTACAATTCCATGAAGACATAACCTGTTCAGTCTATTCTTCTTTGGCAATTCTTCAATGAAGATGGTAAATATTTGGTTCTGAGGCAGATAAGAATATTACTCAGGTAGAAATTATTACAGTGTGGATTTGAATATGGGGGAGATTTCAATACTTAATAAGGAGTGACAGTGCTGGGGAGACACAATCAGTGAACTGAAGACAACTAGAAGATTTTCACATCTCATAGTAGGGAAGTAGAGCATAAATGTAAAACAATTGCAGTGCTGGGGTGGGTGTTTTCTTAAAATATTTTGGTGTATTGATTTACTTACTTTAATTGTTTTATTAACAATTCATATAATATTTTCTAACCTGTGAACTGCATTCATTCACAAGAAAAAATTCTCAGTTCTGCCCGTCAAATATGCAGAACCATTATTCATTTGATTTATTTTTAAGACAGACCATTTACCATTTGTTTAATATAACTGTTTTTGTTGCAACTGTGTGCTTTAAAAGCTAGGTGGAAAAAAGCTTAATAGTGTTTGGTGAAAAATGAATACTGGACACTTTTTTTGCACAATATAATTACTTTGCTTATATATATTATAATCCTTTCTGGATTTCTCAGAAGAAGTTGGCATTCCTTATATTTAATGAACTACAATTTTAATGTATATAGAAATCATCACTCTTTGTCTGCAACATTTACTATGTCAAGAGGCAAAGGTGAAAAAAATTAAGAAAGGGGTGTGTGTGGGGTGTTATACCTATTGCCATGGGAAAAAGTTATGGCTGCTACTGTGCTGGGTTCCTGTGGGAGTCTGCCTCTTTTGTCTTCTAGTTCACTGCATAGCTTTTGGACTTGACAACTCTGTCTCAGGTCTTAATCTATCTCAGTTGAATCTTAGTCTGTCTCAGATTAAGATCTGCATAGCACATTCGGTCACCCACAGAAACCATGCTGTACTGCAGGATTTCCATGTTCCCTGTTAGTAAGTGGGAAACATGTCATGTTTGTAAACCTACCCAGAGCTCAATTTACCTGTTACTGACTTACCTAGAAATCCTCCAACCATAACTAATATAGAACTGACACAATTGGTAAAATTGGATGTTCAGACAGAATGGCATTAGCTGGAACTGTTTCCTGAAGATAAGTATTCTACTTGACCCTTTTGGTAATGGAGAAATGGTTGGAAGGAAAGGCAAAAAGAATTGGCAAAAACATATTGCTATAGCAGAATGTAAATATATTCCTTGCTTCTGAGGGCACCACCTGTGTTTGGGTCCCTATATATATTTATATTTATATTTTTTAGCCAATTACTTTATAATTTAACAATTCGAAGAAGTCCTGAGACCACAAGTTAACATATCATTCTTCTTCCTCTGAGAGAGTATAGTAACAACTGGAAAAAATGATTTTGTTCTAAATTTTTCTTTTCCTTCATTGTTTTCAAGAATTCCAATTCCTCACTTTACAAAATACTGGGCAGGAGAAAGTCTCCAGGTCTCTCACCATTTCTGCCAAGTTATTAGAGTATTCTCACCAATGATCAAGGAGGAAGATCAGACTCCCCTTAGGCTGAACTGGGGTAAACTCATAGATATCAGCTTCTTAAATGAGACTGTTATACAGGCTCTGGAGGCTTATTCTATCTTGAAAGTATGTGTAACTTCTGTGATTTATTAAGAAAATTGCTGCTGCTGTGAATTGCACAGCTTTTCACTACTGCCTGATGGCAGGAAATTTTGATAGAGAAACACTTATCCTGAGGAATTCTGAGGGATTTTGAAAGAAAATTGCCAAATGTTTCAACTACATGAGATCAGCCTTTCTAATTACTCAGAGAAGTGAAATGTTATCTAATGTCTGCTAAGACTAACTGGGAATATTAATAATTGATAATTACAGTATATGAAAGGGAGCATGGGACTATTCTTCTTGTTTGGATGTTTTAATTTACCTAGTATGTAGAGTGCAAAAGTCTATGAGAGCTTTTTTGGTGTTTTTTTCTCTTTTCCTCATCTTTGACTGAACAGTGTAAACACTGTGATTTTGAGTGTGTATAAGTCACATAATCATGGAATATTCTGAGTTTGAAGGGACCCGAAAAGACCACTGAGTTCAACTAAAGTAAATGGCCCATACAGGGATTGAACACATGACCTGGCATTTTTAGCACCATGCATTCAATATCAAACTATCTCTCAAAGGAGATAATAGGTGAAGATTAAATAAGAAGTTAAAAATTTAAGAATCTTAACCATGATAAGCTTACTATGATCCTTACTTTGAATTAGCACAGAAAGCAATCATATTCTATTGTATTATTAAATATATGTCTTTTACTTTTTCCTTTTCCTAATATGACTTCACCAAATCTAACATTGTGTCAAAAAAAAAAAAAAAAAAAAACAGAAAACCAACAGTGTACAGTGTTTTGGGAAAGCAAAATGTCTGTGGGGAAAGGAAAGACAGTGATAATGATTAAATACTAGCAGAAAAAACACTTCGAAGGTTAGGGAAGAAAAAGCAAAATGAGAAGTTCGACTTCTCACAATCTAAAGATGGAAGAAGAGATACAGAAACCAGAACTGTATTAAATCAAATTCCCAATATAGGAAGGAACTGAGAGGTGGGGGTTCCTCACGGAATCTCCCATTCTGGTCTCTTAGAGAAACTGAATCTGGAAAGACAGATGAGATTTCTTCGCTCTGAAGATGATTTATTAATAGGTTGATAAATAAATTCCTTAAAGGTAAATGGGTATAGAAACTGGAGAGGCCCATATGGAGAGAAAAAAAAAAAAGTTAGTT
Source organism: Setophaga petechia (assembly GCA_024362935.1). Classification (NCBI taxonomy): domain Eukaryota; kingdom Metazoa; phylum Chordata; class Aves; order Passeriformes; family Parulidae; genus Setophaga; species Setophaga petechia. Next base: position 12,972,648 of record JANCRA010000008.1, on the reverse strand, counting down.
AAGTGATGTATTATGATTCCTTATTCTGGAGACTTGATAGTGTTAGTAAAAGTATAGAGGAAGTGTATGGCTCTTCTGTAGAGAATTTTTAAATCACTTTCTCCTGTTTTGTCAATTTTAAAATTTGAAGAAATTTTCTGTATCAGAACTTCCCACCCCAAAAAAGGGAAGAAGTAGGCAAGGTAGAGAACTTGGTGTTGTGAGGAAAAGAGTTGCAAATCTGTGTATCTCAGAATAGAGATGATCTTAACTATTGGTTTGTTTGAAAGCAGATTTCAAATTAATTTATTTGAACCTTTTTAAAAACAAATGTATCATAATGCTATTATGAAATAATGGCAGATAAGCAGTTAATTATATTAAAATAGGGTTACTAATAATTCAAGCATGAGGGAAATAATTCGAGCATGTATGAATTGTGCATGACAGAATTTATTCTATTCTAAGGCTTTTTTCATTGATTCATAGTTGAGAGTTGAATAAGAACATAATAGTTAAAACTATTCAGAAAAGAGAAAAAAAACTTGGAATATAGTTACTATGCAAGCAGATAGTGAAGAAAAGTCTTAAATCCTCAAACATAACACCAGGGCCAGCATATAAGCATATTGTGCTGTTACCCATTCATTAGTCTGTTACTAACACAGATTAGACACACAAAGTGAAGGATCCTACAAAAGAATAGATATATTGCTAAACATTTAGATAAAAGCATTCACCATATATGAGAGAAAAGATGAAACCATGTTTTCTCTTGTAGTGCACTTCACTTCCACGTGATCACTTTTGAACACCTGGAAAATTGTATTCTACCATAACTGTCAAGTTTTGCATAAATAAAATACATTTTCAGCTGAATTTCATTTTGTTACCAATAACAACAACAAAAACAGCAACAAAACAGTGGTCTCAGATTGAAAATTATTATTCTTCTTTTCTGGAATTCTGTCACAAATCATGGTTTGGCCTTCTAGTTTTTTATTAAGTACATGTTCCTGTGAATTGACTGAAGAGCTATTGACCATAATATGTTTAGTCAGAGTTTAATTGTTTCCTTGTGTTACTTAAATACTTAAAAAAAAAAAAAAAAAAAAAAAAAAAGAACAAAACATTTCCTGTAGAAGTGCATGCACCTGGAGGAAGACATTCAGCTTAAAAATGATTTGCAAAACTTCAGAATGGTTTCTGTCTGACAAATACGAGAGGGCTACTTTGGCTTCTTTATTTTACTTTCTTCGTCACACTTCATCCTCCTGTTTATGAGGACATGCATATGAGACCTGTTTATGGACTATCTAAAACCAGATATTTAAGTAATTCTCTATCAAGGATACTTCTAATCTCAATTTCCAGAAGAAATACATTAATATATTTATCAGTGCACACACTGGCTTTTCTGTTTCATCACCTGAACTGAGGTTCTGTAAATTGATAACCAGAACAGTTGAGCTAGAAAAAGGCTTGTGTTTTCTAAGCGGTGTCAGAATCTTCCAACAACTCCACTGAATGGGAGTTCTTCTCCGCTTGATTTGCTGCACTTCTTTGTAGTCCATGTTCTTCAACTTCAAATACCAAAGTCAGAAACCTGACAATATATGATATTCTTAAGACATGCAGCCTTATTTTTGGTGCAGATGTTCACATTTTATTTTTCTCAATTTAATGTCTTTGCTCAAGTAACTGGATTTTGACACACAATGTTTGCTAGTAGCAGCTGAATAAGTAGGGGTGTTCAGGGTCAAAGTGGTCATTGACTGTTTTCAAGGGAATGTCATTGCTTGTTTTGTATTTGTTTTTTTGTTTGTTTGGTTTGGTTTGGTTTTTTTCTCAAATGAGCATGTTTAGCTATTTATTTTGTCTACTCTTATTTTGTTTCTCACTTTATCCTAGAAGGGGTTTTAAAACTTTTACTTCAAGTTTCAGGTAAAAAAGCTAGTCCTGAAGCATATCTGAAATACATTAATCTCAAAAAATAATTTTTATTCCTTTAAATTTCTGATTTGGTTCCATAAAAATCCTCTAAGATTTCAGAGGTTTATATCATAATGGGAATTTTGGGGTACAGCAAGACAAAGAAAGAGTAATTTCCTTCAGTCTGTCAAGATCAGCAGCCTTGATTTTAATAATTGTTTTGAATGAGAGACTCAAAACTGACTGCTCTTTGAAAAGTGATCCTTTCTGTTCTAGAAAGCAAAGGACTGCATGTGAATGTTTGAATAAAAATATCAACTGTCTACATGATTTGCTATGGCTGACTAAAAACCTTTGAAATTATGATGGGAAAGGTGGTTATGAGGTAACTGTAGCATCCCTCACTTGTAAGCACACAAGGTGACAAACATTGTACCCAGAACACAGAGCAGGTTTTAGTGGTGCTTTTATGAGCATACTGTTGCTGAAATGCCTGACAGATTTCCATTCTGCTCTTTAGATGTACTTCCCAGGACCTCTGATAGCTCCCCTGATTAGATTAATAGTACCATGGTGAGAATATGTTTATTTCCATGGATTTAGAGGCTCCAGTGGTTTGCCTTTGACAGAAGATTCCAATGACTCTCATCCAGCTTACTAAAAGAGTTCAGGTTTGTTTCCAGTGTCACTAATGCCATTACTGTTTCAAGATGAAAGCCAAATTAAACTTTTGGTATTAACTGGGAGGGTGTATAACTAAAGCCACTTAGTGAGAAAGATATTTAAATTTGGAAAACCTTACATACATTTTACTTCAAAGCAGTCAACACTGCCTGTATAAATATAACTTCTGCAAAGTTTGTCTGAAACTAAAAGGTGTCCAAGTTGCAAGATCTCAAGATCTATTTTAAATATGTTTATGCAAAAAGGAAACATTATTTAGTTTCCAAAAAAGTGGACTCTCCATTGAAAATTTTGCCATGGTCACTGTGGTTTTAATTCATATAAATGTTATGGTGTGCTTCCTTGGCTGGGATTTTTTTTTTTTTAATTTGGAATATTTTAAACTGAAAACATAATAATTTTATCCCATTCCTAAAATATGTCCTTATGGCTCTCTTTCAGGACTTGGAAAATTACCTAGCTATTCTAAGATTTCCTCCCATTTGATCAAAAATTGCAGATGAAAATCCAATTGAAGAAAATGGTGGTTAAGAATTTGACAGTGAACATGGCTAAACAAATTCAGGCAAAATAACAGTTTTGTTGTTCTTAAGTTTATTTTAATATTTCAGCTTGAAAGCACACATGAGAAAATAAGCATTCAGTATGTTCCACCTGCAAATAAGTAAATTTGTGGAGTGAGCAGAATATTTTTTCACTATTCTGTTCCAAAGGACTTCTGTTTTATTGTCCTCTCCCACTGAATAAGACTGCATTTTCTCCTTTTGTAATTCATTCAAAAGCAATCACTCTCTTCTATGTTTGTGCAGCGATCAGCATGACAGGGCCCTGTTTTCAAACTCCATACTACAAAAAGTATGCTGTAAAAAAACAAATGTTTTCTTTCTACCAGTGTTTTCTAAGACTTCACCAGGTGTAAGAAATTTAACCCTGCATCAAGACTGTTGTTTTGCCATGACAGGATAAAAATATGAAGATCAAGTACGGTAAAAGCTGCTGTACCTGGCTGTCATGTACGGAATGACAGGTAACAATTTCAAAGATTTTTCTGCATTTACCTTCTACTGTGTCAACAACTACTCCATACAGCTTCAGTTCAGATAGAATATTGACCACTTGAATTGCTCTTATCCTGGAAAGGTTTTATAGCTATTTCTTTAAATTCTGGCACTTTATTGATATTTACTTCACTGGAGCCAGAGTTTCACTTTACATGTGCACGCCTTTGCATGTGTACATTAATGCCCTAATTTCTGAAATTCAGTGGTGTCTGGATGCTAAAATTTCAACACTGTCATTAGTATTGCTTCCGATGCTAATCCACTATTTTACTGAATGTAGGAAAAAATTAGCCTAATTTTAAATACCAAATTAAACTGAAATTTGCAATTTGTTGTATTTTTTAAACATTGATTAGTATGTAATTGCAAATTTTGTTGGACTAAACACCTTAGTGTGATCTAAATACTCAAATGGCATAAATTAATATACTGTGTGTAGCAGTCAAACCTAATGGAATAAGAAAAAATGTGAAAATTGCAGAGGTTATCATGGTTCATCAGATTAAGTGCAGTTGGGAAAAACTGCTGGTACTAGTGGCACATTTACCCATGTTGCAGGGGGCCCCATCCACACCAGAACATTGCCTAGGGCCCTTAAGGTTAAACTTTTTTTAAATTACAGTCTGTCAGCTAAGGTAAAGAAGGACATCATAATAATGAAAAACCACAGGAGCAAACAGAGCCAGGGGGTAAGTGCATAATTCCCTGATTTTACTGAGTAGGGAATACATAAGTGCTGGCTTAAAATTCTTGCTAGTGTAGTCTCAGCTGTATTCATTTCTTTCCAACCCAAGTCATCTTGAATCCTGCAATACAGAGAGACTGATAATTTCATAGTTATTCTAACCTGAGGCAAGGGTATTGTAGGAGTAGCTACTGACTTATTTTTTAGCAGTGTGTTGGGAATGACATTCCTGACAGTGAGTGGAAACATTTTTTAGCTGAAATAGATTGGAGTGACTCTTGTTCTTACTGAGTATACTAATAGAAGTTACTTGAAATGTGCATTTAGGTGAGCACACATTTTAATATCAATCACTGCTGTTCCATTGTCAGAACATGTGACATCCTCACTTATAGTCCCTTTCTTTAAAGTGTAGATTTTCAGTCATCTAGTACAGCAGTTCTTTTTTGTTTCTTTCTTTATTATTTAGTACAGCTTTGCTTACTTTATCCACATATGGAAAAGTATTTTGTGCTATTAAGGCATTTTTTCAATAACGTTGTTGAAAAAATAAGGCTTTTGTAGATCCATTTTTGAAACCCAAGGTTAAATTAATTTCCACTTTTCGAACTCATAGTTTATGATTTTCAAATTATGTCAGTATAATGACATAAAGGTTATAACTGATTTCACTTATGTGTTTGGGGATTTTTTTTTATTTATTTGCTAGTTACTGTTTTGATTTTAGAGCTGGTTCATGCTTAGTAGGAGGGCAAAAAGGCAAAATGTTGCTCAATGATCATTGCCAGTGATACATTATCTCATTCAAATAGAACTGTACACATGCCAATGCTTCAAATGTCACTGACTTGCTAAAAAAATTTATTTTTTCTTCTATCTTACAACCTGGTAATATATTTTTTTTAAAGTAAATAATGTGCTGCTACATTGATTTTCAGCTAAAACATAGTAATGGGATTCTGTGATCCTCTTTCTATTTTGAAAATGTAATTTAGTTTACTTTCTAACTCAGTATTTTTTGTTGTTGTTTTTGTTGTTGTTTTACTTTAAACCCTTATTAAAGAAGAAAAAAACTACAAGATAAACATCCTTACTGATATAACCATTACCACAATTATTTATGTGCCTGTCATTTCCAAATGTATTACTACAATATTCTTTCTGCAGGGCGAAATTCAAAATGGCTTGCAAGATTTACTTGGCGCAGGGAAAATTCACACCAAATTCAAGCACCTCTATGAAATGGACATAGTAGCAGGATTAGGTTTCTAAATTGTCAGTAAAGCCTCTCAGTAATAAATTTAAAGCCTGTTTTACCATACATCAGCTCATTTTTCCACAACCTCCTACAACATAATAAGGTCTAGACAACCTCTTTAGTAGGAGATGCAGAGTCCAGTATCTGATAGCCTTTATAATATTTCATTCAGGAGCAATGTGTTAATTTTGTTAGCACATTTACCAAATTAAATGCACTAAAGTAAAATCTTTTAGACTGCTCCCTAACCCCATGGAAAAGAACAGGAGGAGGAAACACACAGTCATATGGGAGGGGAGCCTGAAGGAAGTCTGGGGGTCACCTGCTAAGTGCAAATTAAAATTAGTCAAATTTAAATGGGGTTATTCCAGCCCTTGACAAACTTCCAACCATACCCATGGACGGAGATTCAAAAATGTCTCTAGACAAACTGCTTCACTGCTTTACATTCTTTAAAAAATATTTTCCTCCCGTTTAATCAGAATTTCCGTTTTGCAACTTGCAACAGCTAAATCTTGTCTTTTCACAGTGTACTTCTGAGACTGTCTTCTCAGTACACCTTCATAGGTAGATGAAGGCAGCTACTTCATCCCTCATAGCCTTCTTTTCTCCAGACTAAGCAAACCCACTTACCTCAGCCTCTCCTTTCAAGCCAGGTGTTCCAGACCCCTACTGCACTTGTGGCTCTCCAGCTGAACTGGGCTCACTACTCCAGGCATGGCCTCAGGAGAGCTGCACATGGAACACCTATCCCTTCACCTGCAAGCTATACTTGTCACACACTGGGGACAGGGCTGCCACATTAGACCACAGTTTTGGAGCACATAACCATCAGGGCATTGTAAGTATGGAGAGGCACAGCTCCCACACTGGGAGCTGTGAAGTCCATCCTCACCAGCAGTCTGCACACTTTGCAGTAAATATATTTATTTTTCTGGTATTAAAAGCGACGCACAATGGTAGTAAAAGAGGTTTAGGAGAAAAATGCCATGGCACTCAAAGGAGTCCATGAGTTTGTTTTTCAGGGTGAAATTATCTTCTTGCCAATCTACAACATTCATTTGCAGTCAGTAGCTGATTGGCTCAATAAAAATGTGTTTGGAGTCTTGAAGCAGGAGAGAAACTATGGCATGAGACTTTAAATGGATTATATTTTGGCTTAGATATGGATTGGAAGAGGGAGTGAGGAAGAGGCAGGGAGATGAGTGTGTGGAGTAAATAGTGTGAAATGACATAGTTCTGAAATTTGACAGGTTTCCAAGGTTCTTGGTAGACAGCCACAAGGCAGAATACCTATGGGAGCTTGAGGCCAGCAATTAATGTAATCTAGACCAACAAGGGTAACAGAGAAACTAAATGTCTCTATTTAACCAGCCAACAGGTGCCAAATGTTTATTTGGAACCCTAATGAAAAAAAATATCTTTAAATGTTCCTGATATTCATGGAACAGATCTATTGTATTTTATGTATGTATTTTAAGGTTTCCTAACATTTTTTGTCTGACATGTTTGTTCACTTGCTCACAGTTACAATGAACATACTGAATGAATCTTCCAATAATTTGTGCAAGTATGAAGTTTTCTCCACGGCCTGACACATTGGCATGGAATCAATTCTAATATAAGCTGATCTCTGTAAACACTCCATTTTATTTATTTAGGGCTATACTCACAATATATGAGGATAATAATTTTTTTATTCCCATTCTTTTGGATGCCAGACTGAATAAGTGGGATACAGCCTTTCTCAAACCACAGAATTTGCACTAGCTTGTTCCAAGATTGGATAAATTTTGCTTAAGTCTAAATTGCCCTTTTCTTTTACACATGTTCTTTGTATCAGACCATATATGTAACTAGAAAAGAAAAAAAAAATCAGCATTACACAGTAAAGGAAAGATTGGAAAATACATTTTTGTTTATTACAGGACTCTTATATCCCAAAAAATTTCTTACAAAAAGTCTCGATAAGTTAGTAAATCTCAAATATACTCTTCCTAGGTTTCCTTTCTAAAAAAAAAAAAAAAAAAAAGAAAACCTGCATTGCATTCATCTGCAATGTTCATCCCTGAAATGCAGCAAAACCTTGCATGAGGTTTGACATGTAATGTAGCATTACATCTGTTACAAAATGCAGCGTGACTGGCAGTGCTCAGCATAAGAGGTCAGAATTGTTAAATCAACCAGAGCTTTCTTTAAAGAGCCTATTTCAGCAGAACTGAGTGGGGAGGGGGGAATCTGTTTTGAGTATCTTTTCTGAAGGTTGTCGTAGCCAGAGGAACATCACAATCAGTCAGCAGGGACATAAGTTTCTTGGAATTGCCAAGAAGTGTTTAGACAGAGATGCTTTTTGACACCAATGGACATATGAGGTACAGTCAGTGCTGCAATTTAGAGCAGTTTTAATTATGAGGTTGTGTACAATTCATTTAAAATAATTTCTTGGAGTCAGCTTGTGTTTTTGACAATATAGTGTTAAATGCAAACTTTCATTTAAACAGATTTTTTTTCTTTCAGAGATTAATGCAGTCTGGTATCTCTTTGTCAAAGTGAAGAGAAAGGTCCCTCTGTAAGACAATTTTACTCACATGGATAAAGGTTTTTCATCCATTCACTTACAGACTTCACCTGATACTGGATTTTTAACTGCTGCCATTACAGGGGGTGACTGCTGCTAACTCTGGCTTGTTTCCAGCGTGTGTGTAAAAGTCCATTTTGGAAGAAATACAAGAATAGTGGAAGCCTGTGGTGGTCGTGTTTGCAGGGTCCCAGGTTAAGGGAAGAGACAAGTATCTGACTTCATGTTTCAGAAGGCTATTTTATTATTTTATGATATATATTATATTAAAACTATACTAAAATAATAAAAGTATATTAAAACTATACTAAAATAATAGAAGAAAGGGTGTCACCAGAAGGCTAGCAAGGAAAGCGAAAGAATGGAATGATAACAAAATCCTGTGTCTGACCAGAGAGTCCAATACAGCAGGACTGTGATTGATTGGCCATTAATTAGAAACAACCACATGAGACCAATCAAAGATGCACCTGTTGCATTCCACAGCAGCAGATAACTATTGTTTACATTTTGTTCCTGAGGCCTCTCAGCTTCTCAGGAGAAAAAATCCTAAGGAAAGGATTTTTCATAAAACATGTCTGCGACAGAAGCTTCTGTGGAGTACTTCTTCCCTGGGCAGCCACCAAATCTTCCTTGGAGAGAAGTGTGTTCAGGTACTTCAGACAGAGAAGCAGGGAGAAAGAGAGAACAAACAAGAGTCAGCAAGAGAGATCAAAGGGGTGAAAATCTGCAGATGAGCAGAGAGCAGCTGCATGGAAGAACAGAGAGTAGAAGACCAGGATTCACTGGGGGGAGAAAGAGAAAATTGGCTGAGACCTGTGCAAAATTTCTTGCAGTTAAAGAAGCTGCTGATAGCCCACTAAACTGATTTCACAGTCCCACCTGCAAAGGTAAGATGTAAATGAGTCACAGAACTGGACCTTCTTTATTTCTCTCTAGTCTACTCTTATTACTTTGATTTTTCCCCATGTATCTCCCTTATGTAGCTCTTTTTAAAGGATAGATGAAGCCATATATACCTCAAAGCTCTCACTGACTGACTCTTTTGACCTGTCAAAAAAATGGTACTGCTTCCACATTTTGCACATTTTGCTAGTTTTCTTATTCTCACATTAGTAAAAAAAAAAGTCTACACCAAAGCAGTAGTAAGATTTAGGTTAAATGTAGAAAGGTATACTTTCATTCTTGTGATTCCTTTGGGTTTTTTTTCTGAAATGCACAGAGAAGACAGGTTAGCCTTATAAGGTTTAGACTGCATATACAGTTATTTCAGATTTTCTGGTTTTGAACGTGGCTTGCAGAATTGAAGTATGTTGCACATTGGAATTTTTCATTGATACTATGGAATCTTTAACTTCTGTTTTAAATAGGCTTTTTGTTTCTAATGTTTCAGGATTGAATTTAAAAAAAAATGTGTATAGGAAGGTGTTTGTTTATTTTGGGAGGGAATACTTGAATAAGAATGACACTTCAAATTGATTAGTACATGTAATTCACCATGTTTCTGAGCACTTCACTGGTTTTTTTTTTGCTACACTTTGAAGTCAGAACCAATAGCTATTATAATTTCATACATGGAACAAAAATAGAAGATTTAGATTTCCAGAGGTACATAGAACAGTAAATATATTTTGAAAGAAATGTATGGTTTCTCTCTTATTTCTGAAGGGCAAAGAAAAGTTTTAATAACAACATTCACACTGTTGAAAACGTGGAGGTTTTCCTTCTGTCACAATAAGTTCCCTAAACTTCTGAGAAGAGCAGAATTTGAGACACTGAATTTCATATAAATTACTATTTACACCATTTCACTTTCAGTACCACAGTATGAAGACATTATGAAGAATCTGACTCTTCCTTTGGCTTGTATAAAGGTTTTGGTTCTAACTCTGTGTGGAGTTGCTAAGAGGAGCAGACAAATGGATCTTGAGGGACAAAGCACTGAAAGATCGGTCTTCATCCCTTTATTAAGTTTCCTTACTTGCAAGAATATAGAAAAGAAATTGCTGAACTACAATATTTACACTTGCCTGCAAAGTTTGGAAGAGTTTCTTGCCAGTATAATTCAGTAAATTTGCGATATCAGTAGTACTCTGCTGAAGTTTTCTTCAGTGCTCTTGCTGAGCTGATGCGTCTTGCTGCTGTTGCAAGACCTTGCTTGTCAGTCAAATTGCCTACCATAGTCTGGCATCCCTATTTATAGCTGAAGGAGTGTCTGGTGTTTTGCATGAGGTATTATATTAGCACAAATTATTGCTAGAGAGTGGTGACATTCACCTTGGATATGCCACATCATGATGTCATTTGCTATCCAAGGTGCATGTAGTCTGTCAGATGAAGTCAGTTAGCATCTGGTGAGCCAAGAAAGGCGGAAATTTCCAAATCCTAATATGCCAAATTAATCTCCAATCAAAATTTAAACTGAAGCGAATCCAGTTTGTTTCCTGACATTCTGAAAAGCTTCATTAATCCTTCATCTCTTGTGCCATATTTTAAATTATGTGTAAAAGCTGTAGACTCCATTTTAACTAAGAAATAGTTCAACATTTAAAAAATACAACTTAAGAGTGTATAAGTAAATTAGAGAAAAGTATATCAGTTTATGAACACTTAGTACAGTACAGTTTAGCAGAAGCTGCCACCATATGTATTTTTTATTCCCAAGGAAAATTTTCTTCTTCTCTCAACTTTCACTAAAGATGAAAAATAAATAACTCAAGTGGAGTAAGATTTTAAAATGTTGCATTGGCAGTTCTGTGAAGACTGGTAATACCAATGGTATTTAGCCCAAGTGTTTATTTGCTCACTGAGTGTAAAGGAGTCTGTAGTTGGATTTCTAATCAATTTTCATTTAGTGTCAATATTTTTTTGCTATTTGTTTTAGATATATTAGGGAAAACCCATTCAGTGTTTTCCTGATAGTATTGTAAATACAGTTCAGAAAAATTTCTCTTTAGTATTTATTTGGCTTAAAATGGAAAAATGCCTGACTGTAAACTATTGTTCAAAACAAGCTTTGTGATCTTAAACATTTTGGACCTTTTATTTCCTGTTATATTTATTTTATTGCATCTACACTTTTAAGTTGCTGACAGAGTCAAAGAAAATATCTTGAAGTTCTGGGAAAAAACGAAACTAACCAGTTCTAGGTTACAATATTAACATATATTCTTTTCCCATCCTCAAGAGTTGCTGAAACCAGAAGCAGGTCTGCAGTTTATTGTTTCTTCCTTATCCCCTGTTAATGGGCCCATCAATGCCTTTCCACATGACTCAGAGATAACTCCCATCAGGAGCCATTTCTCTTTATTGTACCCACCACAGGACTCACAGCATGACAACGGCCCATTGTGAGATACTCTGCCCAGGGGGGAGGAGCTAAGCATCCCCACCTGGATACAATCTGGGATTTGGGACACAACAGTCAGTCTTTTCACAGGATTCCCAGAGGAATGGATGTCTTTTCTACTAGATTTTCAGAGGAAGACTGCACCCTTTCTACAGGATCACTGCTCTAATAGAACCACATCCGCCATTCCAGGTGGACTGCAGCCGTCAATCCAGCTGGACTGCTACCAACACCCTCACCAATAGGATTTCAGGTTGTTTCTGACTTTGTGAGTGCCTTTTCTTTTGTATTATTGCATGTATTTTGGTTCTCTTCTCCCTTTTCCTAATAAATTGTATTTTCTGACTTGGAGTCTCTCACTGGTTTTGCTTTCAAACCAGAACAGACCCCAAACACTTGTATCCCTTCCACAAGGACAGATTTCAAAGACACTTGTCTGTCTCCTCCATTTTCTCCTGTTGTTTTCCTAGTACTTAGTTACTACAGTAACTTTTTCCATTGTACATATATTTAAGTAATTGTCCATTAGTATATTAAGAACAAAAGTATTGATCTAAATTAAGGCTGACACAATGCTTCAACAACAGATGAATAAGGTTCATCTGTGCAAGGGGGAATTTTGAGGGCACGAAAATCTGAAATTCCTTTTCCAGAAATACGAACTTGTTGACCTGGGGTAATGTGTGAAGTGCAATACAGTAATTAAACTGTATCCAAATGTTATACCTGATGGCTAGAAGATAAAATAAATATGCAAAAGCTTTCAAAGAGAAAGTATAAGAGGAAAGGGAGGGAGAGGCAGAAAGCACTGTGGTATTTATCTTGAGATGGAGAAGTCTGAAACTCTTTTGCAGAGGACTGAAGTCTCAATGTGCAGATGTATATCATTGGGCTACACTGTTCAGTTTCTATAGCTTCTAAAACTTACCCTTTTTTACCATACAGGTAGCAAGGAGTTATAGACAGCTCCTTAGAAAGCATCTCAAGATCTCAGAGATGCACTTTAGCTCTGATGCTGTTATGATATCCTTCCAGATCTTCAGCTTTCACGGGAACAAATTTGCTGCCTTTGCTTCTTCTGAAGAGTTTTTGACATCAAGTGATTGCTTGATTTATCCAGAAGTCCTAGTGGGTGCTCCTATGCCAAATAAGGTGTGAAAGTATTCTCATCTATGCACAATCTTTGAAAAATATATTCTCCTTTTGATGATAAGCCTGTGTCATTATGCTATTCAAAATTTTTAGCAATAGCACTGAGACTCTGTTTTACCAGAGCTTTGAAATAAGAAAAGCTTTAGCTTTCATTCATTCCAGGAGGCCATAGAACTCCATAGCTTGGTGGTGTATTATTAAACATGTTTTATTGGAGCACAAAAAGAATTATCTCAAACAAGATATTTCTTTGAACTGAGAAATGTTAAATCTCATGATGGATAAATAAAACAAATTAATGTCCAGAGCTCTGAAGGCATCAGTAGTTCTGATTGTTCCTTTTCAGTGCCTACAGATCCCTCCAATACTGCAATCACACACCCGGGGGAGCCACCTGACCTCGTGGTGCCCTGACAAATGAAAAGACAAGTATCAATGATTTATAATATATATCACAGACTTAAAAGCAGAAGATCATTATCAGATACGTGGGAAAAAATTTGGCATGGTATGTTTACAAAGGCCCAGTCATCAGAAAGAATTGATAAACTAATCAAAAATGCAGTGCCCTTACACCCTAGATGCACAACAAAAATTGTTCCAGATATTTTTTCTTTTCTTCTGTTTTGCTATTTTCTGCAGAAACTTTCTTTGGCTTTCTTAGTTACTATCGAGTCTGTGGCCCATTCTGTGTTGCTAAGGAAATCTTTCCACCATCTCTAAGCTCTAAACAATGAGACATGCCATGTGATGGATGAGCTTATAGCTCCTTCTCCAGAATTTCTGTCCCACTTCACTTCCACAAGCCTTTCCAGAGGTGTACTTCAGCAGAGGTTGTTCCATTCTCCTCCAGTAAAACCTAACCCATGGGGCTGCATCCCACACTCATAAAATTATTTTCCCCTGAGGCTCATATATGGTCTTTAAAAATTATGAACTGGCAGTGCAGTAAAATGATACATGTCTACCATTTATTGCAATGTGTTTGACAAAAGGGGTGTTACTACCAGGTAAGTCAATGTGACTCACACAGAGACAGGAATTTTTTTATACTCCTAACAAACCCTTTTTCCTATGCCTCTATACCATCAGGCCATTTTTCCATTCTCAGTAGGACTGATCACTGAAAATAGCTATTTTATTATGCTTTTTTCTGTCATGCCATTCTTTACTGAGATCTAGAGAGAAGCCTGCACTACCCACTGTCCTCCCTCTACCCTGGTGCACATCACCTGTGAAACAGCAAGATTTAAGGAAGACTAAAACAGGAAAATTGTGTACATTAGGAAGAGGTTGAGCTTCAGTAGGACAAATCAGGGGAAAATAAAAAAGTTTGCATTTATGTTTGTAACTGTGATTTATTTTTCAGGTTTCTTTCAGTTCCTACCTCTTTAAACTGTCCTTTAAAGCAAAGGCTTAGACAGCCATCTCTCTTTAAGTGGATATCTTCAGCAAAAAATTTTTCCTATCTTTTCCATTTTCATTCCCTATTTCCACTCTTTACTTTTTGAGGACATATCTTTCTTTTTTAGGGTCTTGACTAGGCATGTACCTGAACATTTTTATTGTAAAATACACTGATCTGAAATAAACAATTGAAATTTGTATGTTGTGACCCTAGCTTAAACTGGTATATGTATTAAACCAGACAGGTCAGTTTTATAAATGGGTGAAATTCATGTCCCTTATCAGACCTAAAAAAAGATGTTGAATGCAAGACATTGATTACTGACAATTAACAATATGTTCCTTCTAAAGTTTTGAAGAGTAATGTTTCTAATTAATTTGAAGTCCTACCCTGTCACTGCACTGCCAGAGTGATAAAGCAGATATTTTCCTGTTCAGGTGGAAAGTTGAATTTGAAATCACTAAAAGCACAGAATATTGGTGCCCTGAGAGAATATGAGTCTCTGCTATCGCAGGAGCCATGCGTCACAATATCATAATGCATATGATTATAGAAATCCATACTTCCAATTTTTGGAATTAATCAATTTACTCCCAACTTGAGTTTAATGAAATAGCCATTCTTACAAAAAATATCTCTCTCTTTAATGGTTCAAAGACACTGATACAATGACAAAGAGATTGGGTGTAGAGACATTAATGGCATGAACATGCCAGGCTAAATCCATCAGTAAATCATTGTATAAATATCTAACACACAGTAATGCAGATGGTGCTTATTAAAAACAGCCCCTGAAGGGAAGAGTAACTCAGATTCTTGTTAATAGATCCATTGGGGCAGGTTAGACTGAAACAACAGGGAATGACCAGTGTTCATACAGAAACAGAAATAGATAGATAGATAGACAGATAGATAGATAGATAGATAGATAGATAGATAGATATGTAGGTGTTATTCTAGAACAATTTGGCTGTAATGGAAAGGAGGTATGTTGACAATATTTTGGTTATTATCTATAGTAATGCAACATTATAGAAGCATAAAAATATTACCTAAGAAAATATAGGAAAAGAAAAAATAAGAGTAGATAATGGGGAGGAAAGTATCACCACCCATGAATCAAGTGATAAGATTTGATTGTAGAAAATTAGTAGCTAATTGATCAAAGCGATGGTCATAGTCTGATTTGTCTGATGTGGGGAAAGCCCATGAAACATAGAGTTCAATGGGTTAATTTATATTTTGGCTCATGTGGGGATGCCCAGGTACCTCTCCTGAAGAAAGAGTTTTACACTGCCTGTTGTGACACTGTGGCTCATGTGCATTTCTGTGGTGGAAGGCCCTAGAAATGAGTCTGGGGCCACTACAGGGGTCTTTGATGTTTTATGAACCCTTCTAACAGATAACAATTGCCTATCATTTCAACTTAGTTGACCCAATTCTCATTTCTGAGGTATTAATACTTTCAGGCCTACACATGAGTGTCCTGATACTTCCCCAGGGGGTGAAGTTTAAGACTTAGCCAGTTGTCTCAAGCAGGACATTGGCATGACAAAAAGCACTATCCTGCCTCAAAGAATCTGCTCCTTATCAACCTCCTTGCTTATCTGGTTCAAAACCCAATTTGTAGCCTCCAGTGGTGGATGTTCACCTCCTCTGCCCCCAGACTGTTCACTTGCACACTGTCAGCAAAGTACTTGCCCCGTTTGCAAATGGCTGATTGTTTGAGTCATGAGCCATTAACATTTCAGTCTCTCACAGCACTCAAAATCAGGCAAGCTACCTGGAAACTCCTTACTCTATGCAGGATAGCAAGTACAGCCAGAATTTCCTGTTTCTGAGATGTGCTCTTCAGGCACTTCTGCCTATAATTTGCCCTTCTTAGGGGAATTTGGGCTTATTCTTTCCCTGGACCTGACAATGAAACAAAATATTAATGAATACTTTTTAATTTATATTAATTTTTTTCATTTATACTTTTATATTAGCCATTTGTTTTCCATTGGCTCACAGGCTGTGAATGTTTAAAAAAAATCACTTGTCTAAGAGAGAGAAAAGATGAAAAGAATATTTGAAGATGTTATTTGAATTGTTTTTCAATTACTATTACTCAATCAGATGTAATAATTCAGTACTAGAAACTGAAAATTACATTGACAAGATGAGGTTGCACTATCAGTATATAAAGCTGCATAAGGAAGGGAAAAGTAATCAGAATAAAAATGAACAAAATTGAAATGACAATCTGATACTGTTGAAAAGATTGTTATATTTGATAAGGATCATTTGATGAGATACAAGCCAAATTCGGCCCCAGGGTAAACAAGGGGAATGGTCAGAGACTGTAAAAGAAACAGTATCTTTTATTTTCTTTTTATTTTGTAGCAAGAAATAGGACATGCACTGCGGTTACAGCTCTGTATTGAATGTATGGAAAATAAGAGAGTAATTTTGTCTCTTCCAAAGGCTCAAAAAAGCGTGGAACTAACTGAAAATATTTCACATTTCATTTAAACTTCTCGCAATATCCAAGCAAAATTTAGTTTTCTATCTAATGTCCATTTATCTGCCTGCTATTATCACTCTTATGAAATTTTGTTCTGTCTCAAAATGTTGCATTAAAAGTTCCATATTGTGTTTCCCACCTGTTCGTTGGGGTGCTTTGGACAGAAGGCATGCAAATCTCATAAAATCTCTTGCAAAGTAACATGTGGAAAAGGCTTGATCTCTTACTGCAAGAGAGCAGAAAGAGTTTCCAGCTGTCAAGAGTACAAAATTGTAACGGAATTAATTGAAATTATATAGGTAAGTTCTTCCTTTCCTCTGCCTTTTTCCCCAACCTGTGACTTGTCCCCCCTGCAGTTCAGATGCCCGTAAAAAACAATCTGGCTGTGTCCAACCATTCGGGGAAGAAGTGATATAAACTCACACACTTTTCAATCAGACATATTCTGTAGTGGAAGAACTGTGAAGCACCTGTACTGTGGTCTAGATTACAGAAACAGAGAAATTACAGAACAAAAAGGCAAAGTATATTTTCCTCTCAATGAAGTTTATTCTCTTTTGTCAATTTATTAGTGATCTGAATGAATGTTCAATGCTCCAAAATACCTGAGGAGAGTTGATTTTAATGAGACCTCCAATGAGTTCCCTCTGTTTTTAAAATCCATAACTCAACTGTTCACCTTCAGGTTTAATCCCATCACCATCTATACACTCTTCAGTTTTTAGTTCTATTTTGACTTCCTATGGAACATCAGTTTGTAGAATTGTCTCTACACTTGTCCTGTTTTGAAACAAAATCACAAGAGAATGTTTTAGATGGAATATCCCCTGTTTATTCTAGCAGACTCTGCAGGAATGGTGTTTTGTTTCAAGCGAATTTAAATTGTAAACCCTAGGAGGTCACTATTTGAATTTGTTTAGGATTGATTTCAGGGAAGAAACAGTAATCTCAAACCTCATTAAATAATGTAATAACATATTTCATTTGCACACTGTACAATATTTCATTTGTACTCACAGGAACATGTATATATATATATAGAGCTTATAGAATCTGTAACTACACACAGTATTCTATACACATTAAATTACTTTGTGCATAGTGAGTATGTTAATTTCTGTTTAAACCTCACAATTAAAAAGAAACTGAGTTTCTCAGTTCTTGCAAGTGTATGTCAAATTTTGTTTCTTGAAATATTTGCAGAATACTTCTACAGAAAAGATTTGTTTCATAAGAGATTAAGAAAATATGTAAATCTTGCACATATCTTTTCCAGCCATCTGCAACAGTTCATTTATTGAGTTTCCTTCCACACATTCTACTTAAAGATGTGTGTTCTCTGGTAGAGGTGAGGATGGGGTTTAGATTCAGTGCTTATTCATGCTCAGGCAGCTATCATAAGCTATCTCTGGCCTATTAACTTCTCCAGGACTTCTTAGATCAAAACTCAAGTACCCAGCCAAAGAAGACATCTTTTAGATAGAAGTATTTTGAATAAAGGTCTTTTTGTTGTTGAATATCAGCCATTATTTACTTTTTGCAAAGTATGTTTTTATTTCTCTGTATTCATTCCTTCCTATTACTTCAAGTTCTCAAAATTTCTCCAAGTTCTTCAGACCAAATGCAGTCTGAGTACCTACAGAATCAACGTACTTTTTCACTGGTAAGATCCATTCATGTCTAATGACATTAAAAGAACATTTCAGACTACCTAAATAATGCCATGGAATAGAGTCTGCCCTAAAGCTAGTAACAGGAAGCAGCAACAAGAACTTAAAAAGAATTTAAGTCATTTATTTTAAGCATTTCCTTTATTTTTCCTGGTTTTGCCAGCCAAGTTTCCTGAAGTTGTTCTCTGAATTGAGGCTATCATCGATTATTGTTTTCATGAGCACATGAGAAAGAATGAATTTGGCAGAGTTAAACTGAAAAGAATTATCTTTTAACTTCTCCCTCCAGGAGGCTAATTTTTTATTTGAACTGATAGAACCAAGGGGGCAACAAAGTTACTAGCAATGATGGTTTTGATGACAACAATCTTTTGTATCTGTTTTTAATTTTAATCAAATTATAAGAATCACTTCTTAGCTCAAACATGTATAGATATATATTTTCTGCATTTCATTAATCTTAACACACAGGAATTTGTGCACATAGGTTTACTGGAAAGATAACCTGGACTTTGTGGGAATTTTACATGATATATATAATTTTATTTAATTTAGACTATCAAAATGTAAGTTTAGAAGTTGACAAAAGTTATTAACATTCTCACTTTTACTAAGAAAGAGAGAGAGAAATGTCTCCAAATGGTTAATATGACGTGACTTCTGCAATTTTAAGGTCTGTCTGTGAAACAGTTCCATAATTTACTAGATAATCCTTTTCACCTTTGGAGTGAAGATGACATCTTCCTTCTATTAGGCATCAGATCAACCACCACATCACTCAATAGTGGAATTTTTTTTTTTCCAACAGTAGTCTCTACCAACATCAAAACAATTTTCCTTAAATAAGATTCCATTTGACCTGTTTCTGATTACTAGATGAGTAAAAATTTAGAGAACATTGGCTATTTTAATATTGATGTTATTATGGAAGAGGTTACATCTTCATGAGCTGGTGGATAATTTTCTTTTTAATTTGCTGTGTTAGGTCTGACTTGCCATTATAACTACACTTTTGGAATTTTCCATCAATTATGGAAGGAGCTGTTATAAAATAGACAATTAGTGAAAACATCTTTGTCCTTATAAGTTCGATGAATTTCCTCCTCCAGAAATCTAAGCGAGGCCCAGAGTCAGCAGAATTTCTGTTTTTTCTGCATTTGGACATTTAATGAAAGCAACAACTGAAATCTTGGTCTTGAATTAGACAGGTTTCTTTTGCTTAAGAATAGCATCGACTGCAACTTATTGTGAGTTTCACCAATGAAGTGTAAAACTAATGTGTTCCATGATAAGATTGTTTGCTTTTTTGGAACTATCCTTAAGCCATATTTCATGGAAAATCTACTTCAATCTGAATCCACCAGGATTCCTGTGTAGGAGGTGTTGGGAAACTTGAAAATGTTTCCATAGATACAAAGCAGGGACATTGCAGCAGCATTCAGCCAGGCCATGCAAGTGTTGAGATGTTTCTCATTGCTAGCACTGGGCTGAAGAATTGTACTAAAGTGGCTTTAGCCCAGTCATTTATTCCCCATAGTATGTCCATTGGAAAAAAAACCAGTTCCACTGGTATCAGCGGGCATACATTAGCCTATGAACTTTCATGATATTTCTAGATAACATTGTAAGGTAAGAGAATGCATCTGCCTAAGCTCCTATTTAGCTGCCAACCTTTATTTAGCTATCTGCAATGTGTTTTCTATATATATATTTTAGCATTTTGGATGGCTGAGTTTAATACTGCTCATATTTAGTACAGAGCTACTCGCAGAGAAGAAAGCAAGAATAAATGCAAATTTAAGATAACTTATTTTTGTGGGAAAATTCTAATTTTCATTTTATTTTCTCCGTCTTTTGCTCTTGCTGCCAACAGTTTCCCTAACTCCATTTTTTTCCTGACTTATTTTCATGTTTACTACTCTTCCACCGCCTCTCTATTTCTTACACATACTCCTATATCCATTCTTTATCTCCATGTAATTTATAAATAGACTGCAGACTATTACCTTTACCACTGGTATGTCCCTGTGAGGACCATAGGGACTTCCCTGAAATGAAATACAAAGACTTGATATTAAAGTTCATAATTGTTGCTATTCAATAGTTCTGCACTCTTGAGATAGGGGAAAAGAAGCAGCAGAGCTCTTTCCCAGAACCCAATGTTTTCAAGACAAAACAGATAAATAGGGTGAGCCCTGGCTACCAGGTCTGCCCTGCAGGGAGCCCCTTAACCCTCCTGGTGCCTGACCCCAGGGAGCTGCTGTCTCCTGTGGCAGCTCCTACTGTCATCTGGCTGAACCTAAAGAAGGAACATCCTGTTGTTTCTATTTTGCAAGCAAGGGATGGAGTTTTACCTAAGATCAAGTTTCTATTCATGTTTGCAAAGAGTTAAATTCCAATTAAAATGTTTGAGGACCATGAGTTTCCTTAAAAGCAGTTTCAAAAGTGGGTTGTTTTGGTTGGCTGGTTGGTTGTAGTTTTGTTTCAGCCTTCTTCCTGATTTTTAAAGAATTGCTAGCTTGGAATTGTCCTTGATTCAACCTTTCTACCCCAACTGTATACAAGAGATGGGCTGGAAGAGGAAACACCATCTAATTCAAATGTAGTTTTAAGAAAAATGCATGCCAATTACAAGAATGTTTTCCTGGGGCTGGAAATTGGCTAGTTAAGAGTTCATGTACATAAAAAGGCCACTCTTCTGAAATTTTTAATTCAAGAGTATCAAGCAAATGAAAAAGAGTAGTAGAGCACAGCAAGATTAAAACATAGGCCAGTGAACAGAAAGTTGATTATAATGTCAATAATGGTGTATTCAGTAATTTTTGAGGCCAAATGTCTTCAGTACTTGTAAAAAAAAAAAGATTAGGGGGGAAAAAGGCATGGAACAATTCACATTGCTTATTTTGCAAAGAGCATATAGTAATGAACATACCGTACTGTGCATGTGCCAGTGAATATTTGCTGTACAGCTTTATGTCTGGGACTCTCTGCTCTGTTTCTGTCAAGTCAGGCAATACTCCCAATATTTTAAGGGCCAAAAAAGGAAATAAACCAGGATTATATGGGCAAAATACATTCACAGTGATTGTTATATCGATCAACTTATTGTTGCTAACTCCTGAAGTAGAACAGCTGTGCTGAAATTTTTATAGTGTAGCAGGTATTTTAATAAGATCAGTAATTAGGAAATTTCACAGCAGGGAAAGATTGGCTTTTAGAATATTTTATATAGATTTAAAACTCTCTTGGCAAGAGGCATTAGAATTTTGTTCTCCACATATACATGCTAAGATATAGACCATTATATTTCCTTTTGTGTTTTGTGAATCTAATTATAACTCCTTGTTCTATGTGGCTGTTGCTTAGTCTTTTGCTTTTACTATGCTTTTACCAAGGTACATGAAAGAATGTATACCATAAGGAATAGAGTGCCACCAGTACATGAGCTGGGATGAAAACTACAGTCAAAAACAAAGCACAGACAAGGTTCTTTGAAAATGGAGAATGTGATTTAATGAGGACAAAGATATCCTTGTTTGAGTAACCAACAAAAATTTCTTTTGCTCAAAGTTTATTTGTTTCTAATTAAACTCTGCTAAGTAAGAAAAATATTGCAAGCAACAGCATTCTCCATTTAAAAAATAAAGAAAAAAAAAGAGAAAAACTCAACCTTTTTAAGTTGGGAATGTGTTTTCAAGGCTGCAGCATGGCAAAATTCACTGCAAAATTTTTCACTGGTTCTTGTGGAAATCTGTTCATGTGGTTCCCATCTCTAACTACAATACAGTCTCTGGTTTAATCACCATTACCTGCCTACCTTCTTCAGGTCATCATTCACGATGCTTGAACAATGCTATGTGATGTGATATTTTGTGTTACAAAGCTGCAGTTGAACTTTGCTAGGTGTTTTGCACATAAGCACTAAAAAGAGACATCTGATGACCCAGGAACAACCCAGTCTTAGGCTTTTGCCCTACACACATTTAAACCTCTGCATACCTGTATTGATTTTACATATGGCAAGTTCTACCTAAAATTAGGCATATAGATAATCTTTTAAGTTTTTATATCGAGGAGGGCCTATGTTCTGTCTGTTCTTCATCCAAAAGTACCAGTACTTGGACATGATTCTGAACTCAACATGCAACTTTGTAGTAGGTCTATTTTTAGATTGTCAGTGCAAAAGAGGTGATATACTAATTTTGTCATTATGTGACAATAGTACCCCCATGGCCATTTAATCAAAAAATGTCAATATGTATTGATTACGATCCTAAAATGTCTTAATCCAGGATATGTGTTCTTGTTCATGGAACTTGAATGTTCAAAGATTACATTGGAAGAAGAGCAGCAGGCAATATAAGAAACGGGGGGAAAAAAATCTTTTTTTTTTTGTTCTGCTAATCCTAACCCCCCTTACCCCTGCAGAGTTCAATAAAATACATGGAGAAACCAACTAAGCTCAAAAATCAAGGGGATGGCATTGGAAAACTGGAAGACTGCATAGAATTTGCCTCTTAGAGAAACAGAATTCTTCTGACTTTACTGTCACTTTTCTAATCTCCAAAGCAAAGGTTAAATGCATTTGTGGGAGATCCTAGCTCTCTGGTTAGCTAGTTGGATGAAAACTCTGTACTTACCTGTGCAGTTGCAATAGCCTTGCAAAAAGACAGGACTAGACTTACTTGATTATCAAAAGAAGCTTTAATGATGTTTTGACACTTTATTTAGTAGATTTCTAGATAAGATGTTTCATTTTCTGTCATAAAAAATTATTGGATTTGTTGCCCTCATTAAATAATGTTATTGGCTAAATTTGTGCAATGATATTAGTAAAGATTAGATTCCAATTTCTGTCTCAATACTAGATGTCTACAGGGCTTCTACTTTTCTGGGTTATTGCCAAAGCACATCACAAGAAAGAAAAAAGAAAATTTTCTAAAGTGGCAAAGTAAGGCCACTGCATAAAAATTTGTATCTTTCCTTGCTAAAAAGAAGCATTTCATGTATTCCTCTTTTAAGCTCAAAGGATGAGATTCTGAATAGACCAGAATTGTTTCTTGTTTAATTTTATATATCAAATATATGTGAAAATCTATTTGTTCATGTTAACAGGAGTAGACATTTTATAGACAAGTAAATTTCATGGAGCATTGGATATATTTTCTAGCTGAAAAATCTAGTCAACCATGAAATTAAAGAGAAAAGGGTTCCCTTTAAAGGAAAGTTTGACAATTACAGATCCTGTCCACCTCCTCAAATATATTTATTTATCAATTTTTTTATCAGTTTTAATAATTTTTTTGATGTTGTATTTGTTGGTATTCCTCGAGTAAAAAAAAGGTATGATAGGAAGACAGTTCAAATAATTCTGCTAGGAAGAATGTATATGAATTTTATTCTGGAAAGAAATTTGCTGTACTTCTCTGGGAGTCAGCCATCATGCATGGTTTTAACAGTATGTACAAGTCTGTCAAAATACAGTAGGAGTTCAGCACTTTGAACACATTCTTCACGAGGTCTCCTGACTAATATCATACTTCTATTTATGAACAACTTCAAATGCTTGAAGAGGTCCTGAATATTTATTTAAAGAAATAAGGGACGGGTTCTGTAAATATTTCCAAAAATGACTGTTTAAAGTTAGCCACAGAGGTCTATAGTTCAGACATCTATAAAACTCACCATACTTTTGAATATGGCTCCCAAAATGTTGATAATTTCAATAGGAACTGCAGCAGATCTTCATACCACTTCCATGTGAGTGGTGCATAAGCTACTGTTGGTATATCCAGACCAATTTCCTGACTACATTTTCTGTTCACTAGACAGACTGAATAAGATCAAGACTCACTCATTAAGTACACCCAGGTTATCACAGGTACACAATCAGAAAAAGGGCTAGTCTTTACATAAAATATTTTGCAACTTCTGATAATGCCTGGTTTTGGAACTCTAGGAAAGGAGGAATTTTCCATTATCTCCAAGGAGGAGAAAAAATGGCTTTGAATATTGAACAGAGGTATATATGTAAGTCCTACAATTCATTGTAACGCCAGCTGTCAGCAGTCCATCTGATTTCCCTCTCATCATAGCTCTAATAGGTCTGCCAAGAACATGATACAGTCTGGCTCCATGTAAGATCCTCAGTCTTAGCTTCCCAGTGCCAAAGAATAATCAATAAGCCTGGTCAAAAGTTGATAGCAAAACTCCTTTATTTGAAAACAAAAAAACAAACAAACAAAAAAAAGGTTTCTAGTTTGATTTTGGTTATTTTGTGCATTCCCCACACTGACTGAAACAGGAGAGGATATATCACTATGTTGCTGTAACTTTTAGGTACTATTAGTTATCTTACTGCAGTCTGTAGTCCTGTAGTGTATTTATAGACGTTTTAGTGGTTTTGAGTGTGTTCTTCTCACATTTCACTTACGAATTTTATGCCCATTTCAATTGATGCTGAGAATAGGTCCTAGAATGTCCACATTCTTGCAGGATGGAACTCATATTCTTACCAACCCAGTTAAATAAGAAATGTGGTTTTCTTTCTTCCACTCAGTTTCTATATTGTGAGATTTTGGCAGCCCTAAAAGCCTCTGTATTTCCCTGCAACAGCCTTTTCAGAGAAAAGTTCTAAAAATGAGAAGCAACCACAGTGATGACCCACAGTGATGACCCCTTCCCTGTACTGCATGGTATGTTTGAATTGCTGCTTTTTTCTTACTCTTGAGTACCACTGAAGCACATTTCAGGAAACTATATAAGTCTGTGAACATATGCTTGTGGCACTTTGTGCCTGAATGAAGGAATTAATACAGTATCCAACACAACTCTCTCATTTTCTCTCTACAGAAGACATGGCTCCAGATTGTTATCTTTAGGGAGTGGAGCATAGTAATTCTAGTGTGTGTAAATATACGTGTAGCTTTCTGCTCAGGGATGCCTTTGATTACAGTTACTCTGTGAAATGCAAGGAAGCCAAAATGAAGCTGTAGACACTAACAATTCAGTATTAGTGAAATAGTTTTCAAACCTATTGCTACTTTTCAGAGGTAATAAAATATACAAGCAGTAATTTAAAATTGGTAATACCTTTAAGGCTAGAAAGAATTCAGAGTACACCCTGGAGTTGAAATATCAGAGATCATCTGAAAGTAATTTAACATTTTGTATAAAAAAAGGTTGAAGCATAACATATAGAAAAGACAGTGATAACAGTAATAAAAGGTAAATGCACTTCTGAAAATTCTATCTGAAACTTTGTGTTATGAAGTTTATATGTTGCTGGTGAGCCCCACAAGACACTGACATGGACCAGTGATGACTATAGAAGATTGTTCTTCATCTAGGTTTTTGTCTTTTCAGGGAGAGGTTTTCATGATTTAGTATCAAATTACTGGCCTCTTCAACTCAGGGTGTATTCTGATTACCTTTGTTACCAAATTGAAGCACCAGCAGGATGAGGAACAGTCTTTGAAGAAGAGTTCTCAATAGACGGTAGCTTCATTATCAAAAATTAATGTTTTGTTATTTTTCAGCACCTTTTAAAAAAATTTATAAGATATAAAGATCAAATATCAAAATCTATTGCTACGTGAAGAATTAATTGAAATTATTTATCTCTGTGTGTGTGTTTAAGTGCTATTTATATTCATAGGCATTTAACAGGGAACTATGGAAAAAGGAGGTAAATATTTTTCACAAGCTCTACAAAATTTAAATATATTAAAACAAAGGCAAAGCATATTCAAAATCTAGTGTTGATTTTTTGGACCTTAATAATTCTGTAGGTATTTCCAGTTTTCTCTGTGTTAAGTAAACCTCATGTAGACATGCTCAATAATTTCAGAACATATTTTTAAAGAAATTAAGATCTTAGACATTAGACAATGTATCCTCAGATACCTAGAACCTCATCTGATTGTAAAGTATTACTGAACTTGGCAATGCTCCACTGAAATAAACCAAATCATGCTGATTTATGGTAATTGCGAAGTTGGCTAACAAATGCACTATATAAATTTTCTATACAATATTATCTAGGTTAATGTCATGCTTCTTAAGTGCAATTTCTTTCCCTTCTGATATTTTCTCCATGCCCTAATTAGTTGTATTGCAAACTATAATTATTTAATTGAAATATATAGACGATAAAATAATTTTGAATATTAACATGACAAACCAAATCTGACCTATTATACTAACAGTATTACTAGATTTTGATATTAAATAAAAGGCAGGATTCCTGAAAATACACAAATTTTTAAAAAGAATTCTTAAGAAAGAGCGAGAAGTAAGAGAGACATTCTCAAAATAAAGGTAGTAGATCTCAACATGGTTCATTTACATTAGTACAAAATTCAACAAAATTTGCTTATTTCTTCCAATTTGATAGCTAAAGTGGTCACACCACTTCAATGCATATTTGTGCCTGCTTATTAGAACTGCTGACATTGAATACCAGTGGCAGAAAATGAAATTAAAAAGCCCCGTTGAGTCAGAACTTTGACTAGGATAAATCAAACTCAACAAGTCAGTGTACTCTGTTCAAAGATCTGTCCTCGTGTTTTTCAATTAACTCACATGCACTGGTCAGCTTTCCCATTTATTTATACCTGGTGATTAATTAATTTATGTGCACTTGTCTGTACAGTAGCTGAGTTGATAAAAAATAAGTTAAAAAATGGGAAAGAAGACTCTAATTGTTTCTCAAAAGAGCCCTTTGGCTTTTCCTTGCTCCTACATAAAACTACTAGGTCAACCATCCTTGAGAGAAGAGCAATGTCATTTTTGCTCTCTGGTTGTCTTTGAGTATCCAAAAGCTAGGCAGGCCTCTGCCTGCTAAAAAGACAACTGTGGTTTGAGTTTAATTAAGCAATTAAATTTTATTGCTCTGTAGTATTTGAAGCTATGAACAGCTGCCGAAACTGATTAAACACTAAGGCAAAGCCTGAGGTGTTTGATCAGTCCAAAAAGTAATTTTATGCCAAGTAAGGAACTAAGCGGTAAAGATTATTCTTGTCATCGTATAACAAATCATAATTTAAAAATAATAAGATGAGTTGCTTCCACTTAGAGGTTTTAAAGACTGGACCTAAAGTTCCTTTACTGGACTGTTTAGAGAGACTGTTTAGCACATAAATGTCTGTATTTACTAGTCTCACAGATTCAATGGAACATGGTGACATTTTTTCTTCATCAGTCAAACTGAGGCTCCTTTGAGATGTAAAATCCATTTCAAAAGGTGTTATAGATTCCATATTTTGTCTTGAACATTGGGCACACTATTCTTGAGTAATAGTAAATCTGAAAAATCCAGTTGTTCACTGAAATCACAACAAGAATAATTATTATCAAGTAATATAATGACCAAGCTATTTTCAGAAGAAAAGACTGAAATAATCAATCATGTACCTTTCATTGTTCTGCTTCTTCCCAAGCGAGGTACCCTGTGCAGTCATTAAAGAAAAGGCAATCTCACAATATCCCCCCTAAGGCATATATTTACCTTCCAGAGTAATGCATTTACTCTGCTATTTCAAAATTGAAAAACTGTGGCTAACAATGGATACATTTTTTGCCCAGGTACATTTAGTGTACCCTATCTCTAATACCAGGCCTGCATGTGCTTTTAGCCAAAGTGCTGTATTTTAAATATTGAACAATGTTACACTTCTGACTGAATCTGTGGAATGCTACAAATATGTAAAAAATTGCTTTCCATATATAATATATATTTTGCACATTAAATTTTGTGTTTAATGAAATGATTTGTGCATATGTTGAAATCACAACTTAGATATTTATTTTAGTCAAAAGCAGATTTTTTTTAGAAGCAATTTTCATGAGCAGATGGAAAGAATGGAAAACAGCTCCAGTTCATGTCCGTGATAGAGAGGAATACTTCATTTCTCCTCACTGTGACTGGATGCATATTTTTACCTCTCAAAGACCTGAGAAATGCCTTTCTTTGCCAAACTGAACCAGGGAGTGAAGTAGCTGTGTAGGCCTTGGCTCAAATACTTTTGAGGTGGTTTTCATAATTAACTTTCTCATGTTTTTAAAAGGTATATTCACTAACAAACTAGCTGGTAATGCTACACAGACAGAAGTTAAAGTGCTCCCAATCAAGAGCTTGCTTCTTCCTAATCAATTTAATGTAATTAAATACTAACGTTCACTTTCTTTCACATTATCATCTTTAATTTTGTGCAGCTATTTGATGTCTAAAAGCTGCTGAATCGAGAAATCAGAGACAACTGTTTCAAACATATTGTTGTTGCTTATTTTGCTGTAGGCCTAGCAAGTCATGTGCTGTTCAATGATACCTAGATACATTCTGAAATATTTTTTCCCCTGATAAAAAAAAAAGGCAAGTTTCTCTTTTGCAGCCATGGTCTGCTGTCCCTGTAGATGTTAATTAGTAAAACTTCTGAGCTGTATAGTCTAAACTGACTTATATATTTGCTCCATTTACAGTAGCATAAGAGTGATAGTGGTTTTTTATCCTTGCCAGGATGATTGAATTAAATTAGCATGCCCCCCGTTTCATGTTTTAAATAACCTTTTTTTAGCAACTCTTAAAATTACTTATAAAAATTTTCCAGTAGGGCAGGTGCCACTTAAAAGTGTGAACCAGTGGAAAAACCCAAAAACAAACAAAGCAAAACAAAATAATTTAAAAAAACCCAAAACAACAAAAACAACAAAAGCCACCACCAAAAAACTGAAGAGCCTGAACAAATGTTTCTTACAGGAGAATGATTTAAAAAAAAAATCAAGGAGCTTTTAGGAAAGGTTTTGGAGCATAGAAGTTAATAGTAGTTACTAATTATATAACTCCACTCCCTCTCATAATTGTTATTCTCGACACACTACCTGGACAAAAAAAACTATTGAAGAAGACTAATTCTGCAGTCTTTTGATGATATAGGTATTATTTAAGTGGCACATTGCTCTAAGAAAGCAGTTTTTTGAATGCCAGTAAAATAATACTGACAATTCAGCTTCAATCATGTTTCAGTGTATTTACAAAAAAAAAAAAAAAAAAAAGCAACAGAAAGGGAGATGAAGGCCCTGTCTCTGTCAAATCTCACCCGGGATTTAATCAGATATAGAAACAATATCAAATGTCCAAGAGTGCTAGAACTGCTAACCCTTTGTGCTTTTTGCCTATTAGCTATTTGTCAGGAGTTTTCATCCCCAAATACAAGTTAGAGTACAAAGACAATGCTCACAGAGAGCAACTCTGAAGTTTATCCAAAATGTCATTCTCCTACATATTTGGATAATATGTCTAGTGATAAATATATGTTGAGAGAAAATATAAAATAGGTTTTAATTCCCTAAGAAAGGTATAGACTTCTTTGAGTAATTGAAATTTTGATTGGTTAAAAACATATTGACTAGCTCCAAATGTGAATCGACTAAACATCTTCTTGGTCTTAACTTGATTTTTTCCTGGATGCTTCTAGCCATTTCATTTGTCCTGCCTCCATCGGGTTTCAGTGCACCAACCTCTTGTCCTCTTATCCCAGCATTCTCATCCTTCTTTTCTGACTGCCATTTTGCTCTCCATGCTTTCCATTTGTACATGATACATTAATTCCATTGTTATTACTTTCTCATTTTCCACAATGAACAGGACTACTGAGTTTTTTGTGCCAAATGAGGCGTAGAGCTACAGCACCAGTGTAAAATGAACCTAAAATAATACCTATTAAGTTTAAGCATAAAGTAAACTTCTAAAAGAGATCCTATTTAAAATCTGAAGCACACTGGAAGAGCAGAGGAGAACTACAGAACACATAAAGGTTTATCATAATGTGAAAATAAACACATAACTTTACAAATCAACCCTCAGTTTTCTTTTATTGACAGAATCTAGAAGCAAGAATGTCCTCATGTCTTCAAACTGTACTTTTCTTGGCCAGATATTTTCCTCTATTTCATTTTGTACAGTTTTTTTTTTTTTTTTTCAGGAAACAAAGAGGAGGAGGATGGCAAATCCTTCTATATAAAACCGATAAATCTTCAGCAGGTCAACTTCAAAGGGGTTGAAGCAAAATGAAGGCCATGTTTCTTTCCTTTATATTGATCTAGCTACACTAATGGACTGTTGGCTCTGTACTTTGTAGCTTCACAGGGTTTAGTTGAACCTGCTTTCTATCTACAAATAACTGCAGGTTGAGTAGCAAATGGCTGTATTTTCCTCAACAATTTTCCATTTTGTGTTACAGGAGAATTTCTCCAAAGTAAACGCTTTCTCTATATTGAAAATGATTTCTGGCTTTGCTTCATTTTTTCAGTCTAGCAATCACCAAAAGAGAAAAGCACGTCACCAAGAGCAGGCTACCAAATCCTTCTGTCACTGTGCACACGACAGGGACTTGATTGATCTGATACATAGTATCTTTTATTATGGAATCATATACTCTTTTGAATTGCACATATTTATTAATGGAAATAAAAATAGTTATATGCTTACTATTAACAGAGATTGGGTCTTTTTAGGAAACCCTTGATTAGTGTCATTTTGTGCACACTTTGATTCAATTATTAGCCTATAGAGAATGTATAAAAGGCCAGCCAGTACAACTAGTGAAGTGCTAGAATTTTTTAATTAGTAGACACTCAAACAGCCACTTCCTGGGTTTTGTTTCCCATGGAATTATATGCATGCAAATGTTACATTTAATTGCCTGGAGTGAAAGCACAAAACTCTTCTCTTAACTTTAATTAGGAAATATTTCCCCTTTTAGATTGCCCTGTGAATACTTCATGGCAGATAATCAGAAATTAAATATAATTTGTTATGTGATTTCTTTAAAAGGGCTTCCTTGATTACAAATAAACATTTATACCACATTAAGTCCAAGAAATTCCTTGTGGGTTTGAAGATGATATTGCACTGGATTCTCTGCAAATGGAGATAAAAATACCTGAGAAACAAATTACTGGAGCAGAAGACAGGATTTAAAAATAATTTACAAGCTGGTATTTCATGGAAAACAAACACAAAAATGTTACAAATGTGACAGGGCATCTGCCTTCAAATTTTAAATTATTTTCTTGGGAAAAATCTCCTCAATGATCTCTCCAATCATGTGTAATTACAAAGTCAGTTTTACCATATCTCTCCTCTATGATGCAAGTTCTTCTCTATGTGACTTTATGTTAATAGTGACTATTTTGACAAATATGTGTTTTTTCTTTGTTTCCTTGGAAATGTTAGTAGAAGAAAGCAACTGTGATTACACATAATAAAAGTTGCCTGAGTCATTGTTTATTGAAAAAGAAAAGAATTGTTTTGTGTTTCTTGTCATAACTTGCTATGAATGTTGAGCTTTGGTGAAGCACTTTTTACCAGATGTCTTTGCTTTAGTGTATAAACTTGCAATGTTAAAAAATCCTAAACACATCTCTGGCTTTACAATTAGAGTATTTCTCCTTTCTGGTGAGCACTAGGAGGGAAAGGATCACCTTGTCTCACTTTAACCTATTGATTATGCACTGCTTGCTCATCTTTTTAAGTCATGTTTGAAATAGAGCTTTAAAAATTCAGTCATAGCAATATTTTCCTGAGATGAAATTACAGATGAAGTATTTTTAATTTATTTTCTTGCTACTGAATTTCTATTGTTTTGAGTTTCCTTTAGAAAATTACCTTCTTCCTCTTCAAGAAACTGTATGCATAATTGATCATTATATTTATGAGGTACTTACATTTTATATAATGTAAAAATGTGAAATGTAAAATATAAACTGTATAGAGAACCTTGAAATTCAGGTGAAACCGAAGATATAAGGAGGCACACAGACCCAAACCAAGAGTTAGAAAGTGACATGGAAGAGATTCATGTTACTTTAACAGTATTATACTTAGACATATGTTTCCAGGATAGAAATAAGCTTCTTAAATTGTAAAAGAAAATATTTGAATAAAAAAGTTTGAAATGGTGAGTGTACGCTGTCTCAGCTACCTCATGACAAGGCTCAAGAAAGACACTTTAAATGTAGTTCATAATTCAGCTTCAAATAATAATAATAACAATAACAATAACAATAATAATAATAATAATAATAATAATAATAATAATGTTTAAAATAATTTGTCATGTTTTACAAAGACAATACTGGCTAAGACAGACAGGTGTAATTATGCATTCTAGAACAGCTGCTTTTGACAGACAGTTTTCCTTGCAACTCTGCTAAGAGAAAATTACAATTATCGTGCATTTGATGCAAAGGGTTTGTGCTGTTATTGTGAGGCTTCAAAATACAAAAGGGCACTGATTTTATAAAGTGTGTTAGAGGAAGAGCTAAAGCCACCACATGGCATCCCAGCAAGAGGCAGATTTATTAACCTCACACATGCCTCCTGAAGAGACCTTCTGAATGAAAAAGCCAGCTCTCCCAGCTTGGGTCAGATCCAGTGCTCTCCTGGGTTAGGGCATTAGCAGATAAAAGGCAGCCAATTTTAGACTTGCCTCCAGGTAGCTTCTGAATGTGTCAGAAGATAGGTCCAGTGCTCCTTTGCCAACAGCATCAGGAATTTGGGTCTTTTTAATAATTTTTTTTAACCTCTGACTAACTCTCAGAGTGAACCAATTCACACAATTAGTTCCCTCTTTCTCTTGGCCTCTCCAGGGCTGCTGCATTTTATGGATGCCCAAGTAGCTTTTGCTAGGCACCAAAATATTGATGACATTAAATAATACCCAGAGCAACCCAGACATCCTTTGATATTTACATCTGTCAGAAAGAAAAAAAAAAATTGCCTACAGCAAGCAGACTTCTCACTCCTTCTGGAGCAATCCATAAGGAAAGGGTTATGACTTGCACTGCACCTAAAGGTCAGCAGTACTTCTAATTATTGGTGGAAGAATTCAGTCAAACTCCTCATACAGGACAACTGGCTACTGCTCACAACATCTTAGATGGTAGGGATTTTCATGACAAGTGCATCTGTTGTCACTGCTGCCAGGGTACAACTGGAGAGACTGGCATTCTAGGAATTTCTCAGTCCAAACTAGTCCAGAGAGAACAAAGTTCTCACCACTCAGAAGCAAAAGGGTACCTATTGAACAGTTAGACCAAAACACTTCAATTATTCCTGTGTAAAGAGGTAATAGCTCTGTGACTTGATGGTAACCCTTAAATAATTTTGAAGTGTAGCCTTTGGTAAAGGACTTTGTCACCATGCTGAGGAAATGTAATTACCAATGCAAGGTGTATGTATGTATGTACGTATGTATGTATGTATGTATGTATGTATTGCAGCTGCTGACACATTTTAAAAATTTAAAGAAACAACTAAAATATACATCTCAATAACTATCAAGCTACTTGGGCTTTAAGAAACAGAATCCCTTCAGAACTCTGAAATCAAGAGTTAAGACATGTTAAAAATATTCTGCCAAGTACACACGACCATTTGAATAACGTGCTCCTATCTCTGCCATGCTCAGATTGCATTTCCTTCAAGCTGCTGTCATCTATCTCCTTCTCCTGACTTTTTCAGATGAAATGGAGTGGACAGCAGCAGCCCTCTTCTCTTAGTAGAAAAAAATTGCCTCCTTTAGTCATCACCAGTGGCACCCCTGCTTCCTGGTTCAGGAGCTGAGCAGTGATGAGAGAGGACAGAAGCTCAGGGTGGGGACAGAGGAGAGGCATCTGCACCCAGAAGTTCCAAGGCAATTATCTCCAAATCTGCTAGGCTTCTGGAGAGTGCATGTTGCCCTACATTTGTAATGTCCTCATTAACCCAGGTTTATTTAAGTGTGTGCACTGAAAAACCTGTGTTTTTCTGACAGAACCAAGATGAATAACACATCAGCCATGGCACCATTTTGTCTTGCATGTAGCCTGCAAAATACTACTAACCTCAGCTTCTCTGATGAATTCTTTGCCATTTAGATCTTATTACTTCTTGCTGGAGGTCAGCTCAGGTTGGCAACTCCCTGGTACATCCACACCCCTCCCCTCTGCTTCACTCCCACCGCTTTCCTTAATTTCTCCCTTCCCTCTACTCCCTTTCCCTGATGGCACTGTCCCCCTGAGCCCCAGCAAGCAAAGTAGGGCAGTAAGGCTGGTGGCCAGAGTGGGATGGAGGCTGTGAGGCACTTCCCGAGGATGGCAGCAGGCTCCTTGCCCCTCTCACTCAGAGAGCATTGCTCTACAAGCCTCCTAGTGCTTCAAGTGATGCCATTCTGAAGACAGATGTAAAATGAGGTTTCTGCTGTTACCTCAAAAGAACTGCAAAATCTTGTGAATCCTCTCATCCATTTTGGTTCTGTGCTGAAAGATGCAAGATAGGAAAAATACCTCTCTCTGATACTTCATTCCAATATATCATACATTGTGCCAACAGCTGCCCTCAGGAGTCAGCAGTCCCTGCGACAGGAGATCTCTCCACAAACTTTTTCAGAACCATTATGTTTTTGAAGGCTTAATTTGTTGATACTCAAACACTTTTAGAAAAATACTTGGGCTTCTGTAAGCAATTTACATAAGGACAACTGCACAGCATAGTATTTTAGAAGCAGAAAGAAGTGCAAAAGCCTTTTCTGGGAGAATGCTATTATTTCTGACTGTTTCTCCAGTGGGAGAAAAAATGTTGCCTTTATCCTTGCATTTAACAGTTGGGAATTTTCAAGAAAATTCTGGAAAATAAAAGCTAATTTATTGCCTGAAAACTACAATTCTCTTTAAAAAGTTTCTCTGTAGATCTGTATCATCAATCAGTGATACACGTCTTCATTGTGTAAGGCAACTGTTCTGAATTATTTCTTGGGGCAAGGGACAGTAGGACAACCTGATCTCTTGAGGACAGAGGGCCAAATATTCTTTCTTATACTGCTGAATTTACTATACAAATATACAGTAAATCACTTAAGGACCACAACACTGATGAGTAGTTCTGGTCAAAATTAGGGGGAAAAAAACAAGCTGCTGTGCCTTTTTGCCTGATTTTCATTTCAAGCTGCCAAAGTCAGATATCTTCTGACTTTGTTCCTCATCTGTCAGAGCTGCATGTACTCTCATGCTCTCTTTCTATACCTCTCTTTATGTGTTGATTTTTACTAGCTTTGGGACCAAGTCTAGTTTACATCCTTACCATGTGTTAGAAGATTAAATAAATGAGCTACACTTTATGCCAGATCTATTTAATCTATTTTCTCATCAATCACCATGCTGCTCCTTACCTAAAAGCATCCCCCATACTTTAACAAAAATGGAGACATTTATGCTCGGTTTCAGCGTGAGCCACCTTGTTTATATTTAGAATATCTTCACTATGATTAGTCACACAGTCTGGACAGTTATGCAGAAAATAGTAGGAATAAAATACGCACCCAACTCTTTTAACATCAGTGTACAATCTTTATGGCTCTATGCAAGTGTGGCTATGAAATCTAGATTACTCTCAAACTAGTGTGTCTTTTAGATATTTAATTAATCATACTTAAATAGCTATTAAACCCCTCCAGATTCTTTCTGAATTCTCTGAGGTGTATCTACAGTTTTCATTAGGTAGTTACAGTACATCCAATAAACAGTACCATGTAAATTCAAGGAAATGTCACTACTTATTAAAACAAAAACATAACAAAACACCTTAAGTGAATTACATGAAGACACATTCCAGGAGTCTGTCAATAGCTAAAAATCTAGGGATGTGTCAGGAGTACTAATCAGTTTTGGTCACATACTCTGCCCAGACACTTGGACTCCCCTCTGCATATAAAGAAGAAGCAGCACAAAAGTAGCAGTCCACAGTGACTGAAGTACAATGTCATTTCAGTGTTCTTGCTAAAGCAGTATTACCTGCCTTAAGCATCTTGCTTTTTTGAGTTATTAGCTCTACTTTAATAACAGATCATTAGTAAGATAAATGACTTAAATTTGTCCTTCATTTTGGTGCTCTTGTCATCTTCACTGGGGGGCTCCTTTAGGGTCTTAGCGACAACAGAATACTACTAGACAATAACTTGATTTTTACAGAGGAAACCAGTACAAGAACTAAACAGCTCACAAACATGTCAATATGAAGAATCTGTCTCACAACCACAAGGCCACCTGCTCTTATCAGATGGTTTAGGTTGGAAAGTCATTTATTTTGAAGTCAAAACACTAAAGGTCTGTATAAGTTAAAATATCCAGAGTATCTTATCAAAAAACAAAAGGTGCCACTCCAGTCTCATTTATCATGTGGAAAAATATTCCTTAATTGTCCTAGTATTTATCAGTGAGTCTGACAAGTTTATAGCTTTCTTCCATGGCTTTATAAGGAATCATCAACCACCTACAATCTTACATATTCGTTTATTGTCAACTACGTTTGCTGGCAGATAAATCTCTTTAGGAATACTTATATGCTGACACCTAGTGGCTTTAAATCAAATGCTGTTTGTAGATAGGCAGTGATGTGTTACTTCAAATCCTGTACACTTCTTGGAAGCAGTGGTTTGAATTCTATGTGTTTATTTTTTTCTTCCTTATTTTAAAGGAATGGACACCTGTTTGAATCAGAATACTGAATTTATTTATGTGTTGCATTACATTTTATTGATCTCAATCATGCCTACAATAAGGATAAAAACATTCAGATGTATTTTTTTAAATCAAAATTGAAAAATGTGTTTATGTGTCTCAGCCTTTTTTTAGTCTAGATTTTAGTGTAGCAGAAGAGTCCTATTCAGTTGAGAGGAGCTCTTCAAAAGAGCAGGTGTAATATTTCCCCATGCAGCAATCAATAATGTGCAACCAAAAAGAAGTAACATTGTTCTGGTCTGAGGGAGACCATTTCCTTCCACTTAAGATGAAAGGAAAAGTATCATTTGACTCAATGAATGGGGAAATGCGTTGGCTTGATGATGCCCCCAGAAAGAAGTATTCACTTGAGCCTGTTGAAGTTTAGAGCTTGTTTAGAGCTTATTTTTTGGGTTTTTTTCCAGTGTGTACTTCATTCTAAAAGCTAAAAGTATATAAGCTTCCTCAATCGTAGTGCAGGTTTGCCATGGATAATAAAGTGAGAAGAAAACCAAAGCAAAAGCATGTTTTAAGTGTTTGCATGTAAGCTGACTCAGATAAGCAGTAGGGACAAGCAGCTTATATTTTTAGGGAGACTGTATTCTGGAAGTCTAGTTGGTTTATTATGTTGGTCTTACTGTTGGTTTAATGGCCAAAATAATTTTGTTACTACTAGATACATGGAAAAAAGCATAGTAAAACATATTTATTAGTTAAGAACCACAATATCATTGAGAACTATAAAAAAACCCCACTTGTTAATATTATCTTGTACTACAGAGAAGCAAGATAATGATCGCAATATTTGTAACTTTAGAAGTTTGTTTTCCTTAACTACCTCTTAAAATCCTATGTAGGTTATTTAACACTTCATTAGATTTTTTAGGGGAGTATAAATATTCCCTGTTTTCTGTTTGGGTCTGAGTTTAAAAGAAGCTCAGCATGAATTATTTTATGATAATAATACAGATACAGTTTGTTCATTCTGTATGAGCTCTTTGAATACTTGATTAAGACTCAAAACTGGCAGTTGGTCTCCTAAAACTGATTTATCCTCACAGACTCAATTGTTTTTCCCTGAAAACTGTAAGCATTTTATTTCAACTCTGTGTTAAGGTATTTCCAAAGGTTTAGTATCCAAATGGATGTTTGAGTTTGGTTGGTCGGTTGTTTTGTTTTGGTTCTTTTTGTTGTTTGGGTTATTTGGGGGTTTTTTTAAGAAAAAATATGTAGTCTCAAGTCTGATTGGCTGGAGCTGCTGAGAGAGATGAGTTTGTATTTCAGAAAAAAAATTCATACCTTCACAATTTGTCCATTTATTTCCATGTTGAACTGTATTGATATTGGACAACATTTTTCAGGTATCATTTTGCTTCTTTTTGACAGAACATCAGGAAAATACGTGAATGGGTAGTTCTTTACTTTCTCATCAGCATCATGTCTGATCACAGAAAAAACCCCAGACTTTTCACCCAGTAATGAGCTGTTAGAAAGCAAAACTCAAGAGCAGAAGATAAACAGAAAACCAGCCCTCCCTACCCTCCCTCCCACCCCACCCACCCCCCACACCCCCAGATATTCCTTCTGGCTGTCGAGGAAAAACAATCATTTTCTTGAACATAAAATGATTTTGGGATTTCTGTTGGAAGAGATCTTAAATATCATTTAGTACCAGCCCCTCTGTCATGGGCAGGGACACTACCCACTAGACCTTCCACTATTATAAATAAATAAATTCACCTGGTATGCAATTACACAGGAAAAGATGGAAAAGAAGGTTTGTCAGAGCCCCATCCAACCTGGCCTTGAACACTTCCAGGGATGAACCAGCCACTACTTCTCTGGACATTCTGTTCCAGCGCATCACTGCCCTCACAGGAAATAATTTCTTCCTAAGACCTAATTTAAAATTACCCTCCTCCTGTTTAAAACCATTCTCCCTCGTCCTGTCACTACATACCCTTATACAAAGTTTCACTTGCAGCTAAACAAAATTTCTTTCAAGGTTACATATTGCAGTTCTTCATAATAAAGACCGACGATATTTTTTATAGAATTAAACCCAGTTGAAATATATAGCAGCTTTCTCTGACTTGTTGGCATTCATCCATTTGTAAGTTGAAATTACTGTATGGGTCATGCATGCCTTTTTTCACATTTTCTGAAGATACTTTAGGTGTTTCGAAATCAAATAAAAAATCAGATTTTAAAAAATCATTTTAGAATCAATATTGTTTCCTTTACACACTGAAGCCTTACAAGAGAAGAAAACAATGTTCGTAAACATCTACTATATGGCATTTATTTTCATAAAGAGTTGTTTGAAAGAACAGATTAGATTTTAAGACAAAATATAGGACAAAATTGTGGATATTTTGTATATATTTTTTGGGTTGGTTTTTTTTTTTTTTTCAATGAAAATAAAACTCTCCATATGCAAACATTTCACCTTGGTTATTTTAAATCCAAGTGGGATAAATGAATATCAGAAAACACACTAATCCACAACACACAGAAGATGTTTTTAAAATTCTCTCTTTTTTTTTTTTTCATATTTGCTAGAGTGACCATCATGGTCTTCATAAGAAGAAAATAAATAAATCAGTCTCTTTTTTCTCCACAAATCTGGTGATCATTTAATATCATTTTGTTCTAAAAATGTAGAGTCTGTGATACTCATCCAGACATCAGCTGGATGAATTATAATTTATAAGACAGGCATTTCTTCCTTTTATACTTGTACCTATCTCCTCCTTTTTCTTGTCTTCATTTCTTACTCTTCTTGATTTGTTACTGCAGGTTTGAACCCAATATTATGCAAGCTTTCTTATGCCCATATCTTTAACTTGTCCTAACTTCACATGTGATCACATTAAAGATGGATTTGTATTTTCTACATAGAAAAAATAGGTTATTTTGATATTCCTAGAGAATTTTTCATCCCCATCAGCATGTGCAAAACTTTCTCTTTCTGTGATTCAGTACAATCAATCAATTTTCCAGTTAATGAATTTCTACTTAGTGTCTTGCATCATCACTTTACTCACCTCCTATGTCTAAAAGTCCATCCTTAGCAATTATCCTTTCCATTTTAACTCAAAGAATGTTTTACTGTAAAGCATCAGTAAAATATTAAGGTTATATTTAAAATAATGGATCTGATTTTCCAATTCAAATTGAGTCAGAGGTTTTAAGGTAAAAAAAAAATTGTTTCCACAGGTTCAAAACTAGAAATTTTCTGTATTCTTCATAATTTTTGATTCTACAATTTAAATATTAAGTACCTGATTAAGTAAATGTGCAAACTCTCTAATTTGAACTTTATATTTTTTCTTCTTTTTTCCTTTTGCTTTTTAACTTTTGAACATCATATTTTCAGGTGTGGGATGGGATTGACTTAAGCCACTGACAGTATCTCTTCTACCAACATATTCCTCGAATGTTGTTCAGAATGTTTTCCTAACCTCAGTGGTTTCATAATTCCATTTTACTAGATATGTCCCTCCCTAATGTAAGTGTGGGTAAGTGTGTTTATGTGTGTATAGATCTATAATTACATGAGATAAAAAGCTCCTCTTGTTCTATACTGCCTGAATTGTAGCTAGGGCAACCATTACCAAACCTTTTAAAACCAAAATAGTTTCCTTGGTAACAGGAGCCATGTAAAATCTCAGAGAACAACTGTCTTTTCTACTCAAATTTCATTCTTCTTGATGCTGGAAAAATGGTTTTCTATTTCACTATCTGACTCAAAATAGGTGAATTGTGGTGGGGGAGTATAACTACATCTGAACACCCCAGGCAGACAAAAAAAGCCCTGGCAATCTTTCAAAGTATTTGACCTTTTTCTAGTTAATAGGGATTAGTATCTTACCAGCAGAGCATATAATATCATCAGACCTCTTAATAAAATCTTTGGCAGTCAGTAACATTATTTAAGCTTGAAAAACTCATCTAGGTATAGTAGGAACTCACACAGCGTGAAATGACAATGCATTACTGACACTGAAACTACATTGTCACCCTTAGGCTTCCTCATCAGCCAAAATTCATAATTCATAAAGCATAGTAATATAAAGGGGCAATGTGTCTGAGTACTTGAGAAAATTACTGTCACCTTCTAGTTTATAAATTCTTAAAATTATGCATTTTCTTGATTGGTTGGACTCTTAAAAATCAAGTTGTTCTTTTTCCTTTTTCTTCCTTCCTTCTTTTTAAACTTCTACTATTGTTTTTTGTCAAATAAAATCAAGATTAACCATACAGTTAACCTATAACAGTATTCATATATACTATACTGTCAACGTGGTGCTATTTCTTGGCTCCTACTGTGTCCCTTCTGTTTTTGTTATAGTCCTTTCATGTAAAGTATTTTCATTAAAAAGTCTGGAGTTTAAAAGTAGTTTTATCAAGACAACAAAATTCATTGCTAAATAAATTTCCAAGGAATTACCATTTCACATGTGAAGTAAAAATATCTCAATAAAGTTACTGATATTTTTTGTTGGAAACATCTTGCTTCAGCAAAGAAAAATGTTTCCATCTTTTTATATATGCTGGATAAAAGCCAGAATAATTAGGTTTTATGGATTTTTCTGCAGACATCATCATTATTATTTGTTATTTGTTCAGCCAAGTCTACCATTTTACTAAATGTATTTCATTTATTATTGTGAAAGAAAAAAATGAAATGTGTCATACACTTCATCCTAAGTCTGTAATATGTAAGTTATTCCTTACCCAAATAGGGTGTTTTGCTGACACAATCCCTTTATTTTGCTTATACTGTCTTCAATTCCAATGGTTATATTACAGATTTATAGACAGGTGCCTTCTGTTCACAAGCAGGTAATTCTCAGTAGCCAATGATGTTGAGGGAAGCAGTAATTTTCCTGTTAACAAGCAGGTGATCCCTGTGGATAGTTTAGGGATGGTATGACTTGTTAACTGGGGAGGTCAGAACTCACCTTTCGTACAGTTTGTGCCTTGGTCATAAGCTTGAACCCAAAGCCTATTAATTTCCAGTAAACCTGAATTATACCAAATCAGAGTCCTGGGCTTTGATATGATGTACACAATTCGTAAGATTTTTACAATACAGTTATCAAATAATGGTTAAACTGGTGGGTCTCTATAGATGTATAAAATCTGTTTAGAATTGGATTTTGAGTATTACAGAAGGAGAGCAATTGAAATAACTTTTTGCTCATGACCAGTATGATGACAGATTGTCTTTATTTCTACCTTATGTGTTAGAGAGATACTTGCAAGCTGTAGATGAAGTTTTTTTTTTTTATAGGGGTGATATTTCAGCATTAACAGATGTCTCCTCCCCTAAAAATTTACTCAAGCCTTATCCTTCTGTTGGCATGGATGTGTTACACAGCTTGGGGAAAATGTATCATAGCCCTTGAACCTAAGAGAATGATTTCCATTGGAGATTAATTGCTTTAAAGAATTCATGACTTTATATAGATAACATTCAGTAAAACCATTTTAAATTTTTGAGGTCATCATTAAGCCATAAGATTCTTCATATTGCAACAGTCAAAATTAAAACTCGTTGGTCAATATCCAGGTTGAAAAAAAATCAGTGAAATTATGGAGAAAACATCCATAAAGAAAATTTCAGTGAATTTACTTTCGAAGTATTTCTAGCCTGAGTTCAGACTAACTGATCCATTTGTTCATTTTCAGTATTGTTTAGATGTCTGTCATCTTGTCCTCCAAAGTTCAAAGCAATAAAACACAAATGTAGCAGTCTCATTGAAAGAGTGTCAATGTCCTTCCCTGGGACACAGTGCAGACTGGAATGTAACTACAAGGACCTGTCTGAATCTTTATGAAGTTCATTCTTGAATTCCAGACATTTGATGGAGATGGTCATGTTCCACATAGTGATTGTGAAGTAAATGCTAGATATGTCTTCTGAGATGAGTGAGCTTGTGGGACTCTTTGCAGGTTTTATTAATTGTCAGTGAAGAAAAGTGGGTCTAATAAAATCAGACTATTAGGTCACACAAAATGTCCAAAATTTGCAACTTATTTTTGAGGCTAATCTTATATAATCAGAAGTATTAAAAAGAAAATGAGATATAAAATTGAGTTAAACTGAAAATGGAGAACTTAAAAAAATGGTTTAACTTCTATGGAAAAGTTATTCAGAAGATAGATTAGTGCACAACTTTTATAAGAGCAGGTCAGTATTCATTTTTGATGAGCAGAAGTAGACTGACTCACCTAAGATTGTATATCTATTTATTGAAGTAGTCAATAGTAGTCACTTATGTAACCAAGCAAAGCTTAC
The DNA here is from genome assembly GCA_024362935.1 of Setophaga petechia. Taxonomy (NCBI): domain Eukaryota; kingdom Metazoa; phylum Chordata; class Aves; order Passeriformes; family Parulidae; genus Setophaga; species Setophaga petechia. The sequence continues at coordinate 12,929,545 of JANCRA010000008.1, read as the reverse complement.
CACACAAATGAATGTCATTGCTGTGTTCCCCTGGAGTCTTTTTCTAGTCTTGATTTTCTTCTCAAGGACCATTCATATTTTGTGGAAAAGGGAGGTAAAAATGCTCTTTCGAACTTCACTGGATCTTGATTCATGTATTTGTACTATAACTTTCTTTGTATGATTAATAATTTGAATTTTTGAACCCTTTATTTTGGAGGATATCCTGTATGACATATTTATTCTACTAAAATAATATAAAACACTTAGCATATAGGTTGGGATAACTAGGAAAGGAAGAGATGTGTGCTATGTCATATCCTATCATGAAACCAGGACAAGGTCAGGGCTCGTATCCCAAGAAACATTCCTGGGTTTCTGTCAGACATAACCAGGGAAAAAATAGCTTCTCAAGAAATGTTTTAGAGCATCTAATTTGGTCCCTAGCTGTGAATTGTTGTTTGGCAATTGCCTTTTCACTAAATGCCTGCAAATGTTTGGAGACTATCTTGTTAATTTAGGTGTATGAGTTATTTTGCCTAAGTCTGAATAGGAAATATGGCATTTGGAACAAAGTTGACCATGCAGACCTAAAATAGTTTGTCAAGAGTTCCTTGTGCCCAGTATCTTGAATGTCTTTGTTGTTATGTAAACTAGAGTTTATCTAATAAATGTTTCACAGATCACATGAACTTATTTTGATTGGAACATCTTAAAACACAGAAGGTTGCGACAGTTCACACAAATGACAACTGGGGCTTGTATGTATTTATTATTATTATTATTATTACTACTACTACTACTACTACTACATTGCAGTGTATCAGTAAAGTAAAGATAAAATAATGAAATTTACTGTAATTTGTGATTTTTGTAACATCTTTGCATAACTATAAAAATTTAACAACTAAACAAAAACTTTGGCCAAGTTCAAAATTTTTAGTTACCAAAAATTAGAAATAATTGAGGGCATAAAAAGCAGGATTTTTTATATTCTTAAAAAAAAAACAAAAAAAGAGGTTCAAAATACTACATCATTTCAATTCTGTACCTTTCATAAATGATGCATTTCCTATGATGTTTTACAAAAGTTGCCACACCTTTTTGTGAGTTAAAAGTAGGAACCTCGTTGTGATATTGTTTACAAAGAATGAGACACTTAATGCTTTTGTTCCAAAGCAGATTTTTTCAGTCAGCTATGCTGATACCTTCAGCAGCATTTGACATATGTTCAGAGAAAATACTTGGTGACAGGAAAGTCTGGCTCTGAGTATCAGAAACAGACACAACTGTGCTTCTAGTTACCGAAAAATGTAAAGGTTCTTACCTTGCAGTTTATGGTCTGCTGTCATGCAATAATTCTTTACTGACAGAAACACAATTCTCTGTAGATCCTTCCTCACCCTCTGCAGATGTCAGTTTTTTCAATCCTGTCTTTTTTTCACTGTTTTCCTCCCTGCCTGCTTTTTTTTTATCTTCTGAATGTAATCACAGATGCAAAACACTATGACACTCATAGTCTAATAGATCCAAAACCATCATCACTATGCCCAAGCACCCAGTTGCAGACTCCCTTTAGCATCCATTTTATTATTTTCACAATCAATATATTTTATTTTTACTATGTTAGAAATAAAATTTAAAATCAATTACCATTCAGTATTTTCCTACAATTCATTACACAATGTGTATATGCAACGACATCAAAGACTGATCATAAGAATGTTCTAGGAGGAATAAAAGTGTCAAATAATTCCATTAGAAAACAGTCATAATGCCAAAACTTTTCAGGTACCTAATGTTCATAGGGACCTCTGTGATCAACACTAAAATAAAATATCTCACAAGAAAAATATGCAAACAGTTTCTTAGATAATTCCAGAATTAGACCACCACTGCTGGCATGCTACAACAAAAGATTGCATAGTTGAAATATCCCTTTTACTGAAAAGTGATCAATGTTTTCCATGAAAGGTGTTGTAAGACATATTAAATTAGGAGTCAAAATTGTAAAATGTATTGTAAAATTGTAAATTTTGTATTTAAATTGTAAAATGTTTTTTTAATAGGAAGAGCTGCAAATAAAAAACAAGTAGCTTGCTGTATTAAGTACGCTATTTATATAATGAGGTCGACATTTATATAACCATAAAATCACAGAAAGGTATGGGTTGGAAATTACCTTAAAGATTATCTAGATCCAACTCCTCTGCCATGGGCAGGGACACTTTCCACTGAATCAGGCTGCTGAGAGTCCCATCTAATCCAGCCCAGAACACTTCCAGGGATGGGGCATCCATAGCTTCTCTGGGCAATCTGTTCCAATGCACCACCCCTCTCATAATTAAGAATTATTTTCTTATATCTTTTCTAAAACTAATCCCTTTCAGTTTAAAGCTGATGAAAAGTCCCTGGTGAAAAGTCCCTCTCCATCTTTCTTGTAGCCTCCTTTAGGTATTGGAAAATGCTGTAAGGTCTCTCCAGAGACGTCTCTTCTTCAGGCTGAACAACCCCAACTCTCTTAGCCTGTCTTCACAGGAGAGGTGGCTCCATCCTTCTGATCATCTTAATAACCCTCCTGCCCTGGACTCCCTGCAATAGGGGCACATACTTCTTGTCTTGGGGGCCCCAGAGTTGTATTCAGTAGCCCAGGCAGGGTCACAAAAGTGCAGTACAGCAGTAGAATCAGACCTGCTGGTCATCCTTCTTTTGATGCAGCCCAGGATACAGCTGGTTTTCTGGGATGCAAGTGTGCACTGACAGGTCATGTCAAGCTTCTCCCCAAGACCTTCTCCTCAGCACTGCTCTGGATCCCATCTCCATCCAGACTGAATTTGTGCTTGATATTACCCTGACCAATATGCAGCACCTGACACTTGGTCTTGTGGAGCTTTACAAAGTTTGCATGGGTCCATGTCTCAAGCCTGTCAAGGTCTCTCTGGATGGCATCCCTTCCATCCAGCATGTCAAATGCCCCACACATCTTGGTGTAAAAAGCAAACTTGATTGTTTAATTTTGTTTCTTGAATGCAATGGCTATCCTGGGACTAACTAAATATGGAGAAAATTGATGAGACAAAATCTCAAGTCAACATCCAAGAAGAGAGAAAAATTATTCCTGAGCAGTGATCTATCAAGATTGACATCTAGAAGAACATCAAAAGATGAACCTGTGCAGCTAGAACGATCTATTTTTATCAGATAGAAAAAGAGATAAGCTACTCTATTCAGGGATCTGAGAATAAGTTTAAAAAAAAAATCTACTTAAAAATGTACTGTAAATTTCTGGTAGGACTATTTAAAAACAAGTACAGAATTCAGAATCTAGTATTCCTGAAATGTCAAAACAATTTTGAGTCTAAATCTTAAATTTCTGTATCTCACACACATCTAAATATTCATTATTTCTTTAAAAAAATGTAAATAAATCTGGTGTATCAGATTCTTTTTCAAGCTCCATTAATTATCACTTGGCCTTAACTCTAATTAAAATAATGCTTCTGAGAAACACACCAACCTACCTCTTCTTAGAGAAATTATATGTACTAAAACATCAGATACACTATATATTTAAATTAGATTTTCTAAATTAATGTTTCAAGTATCACAGTTTTTGGAATGCCTTTTCTCAGTAAGTAATGTGCTTGAAAACCCTGAGGTAACATACACCAAACTGAAATGTGAGGAGGCTGGGAGCAGGTGAATTGCAGAGCATCATTCTGTGATAAAAATCTCAAATTTCAAGAACTCCATTGGAGACACATCTGTTGTTTTTGTGAAATATGCATCATTACTAATATTTGCTTAAATTTTCTGTATGAAACTCATCACAAAACAAAACAAATTTACAGGAAGTCCTACAAACTGCATTTCAACTACAGAGAACATGGAAAAGTGCCTTTCTTTCCCCTATTTGAAGTCCTTTTATAACAGTCCTGTAGCTTAACTCAAACTGAGGACAGACTTTATTGTAAGTGTATATTCCCACAATAGCTTCCAGTGAATGGCTATTTTAATTAGCAGAAGGCAAAACAAGTCTTTGTCCCTTTGTTGCACTAGAGGATTGGGTGGCGGTGGCTGTGAACTCTTTTTAGCTTCCTTGTCCCATGACCCTTTTGAAGTGGCAGAACTCTAAAAGCTGACTGAGTTTTCCTACACAGGCATTGCACTTTGCATTTGTAAAGTTTGCTGCTCATTGATCTGTGTTTCTTGGGCCTCATGGCAACTGTGTCACACATGTTGGCAGCATCAATGCAATTCCAACCGGCTAAGACCGGTTACTTGGACAAATGTCCATGATGCATTGTTACTTACAAAAACCCATATATTGTTCAGTTAAGAAAAAATGCAAGCAAACAGAAAGTTATTAGCTCTTATTTGTGAACAGAAAGTTATTAGGTCTTATTTGTCTGCTTTGAGAACACTTTTCTATTCCTGAACTGTCTCTCAGAATATATAACAAAATGCAGTACTTTTTTATAACTGTACTTCAGTACTTTAACTGCAGTACAGTTATTTACAGTTTCTCAAAATTAATTACCTTACTGACAATGAGCTCATTTTTTGTTTACTGTGGAAATGAAACAATTCACTCACAAACATTTACCTCATGGAAAATACTTGCTGAATTTTGACTGCACCTTTTCCTTAAATATTTCCATTTATTTCAGTGGAGTTTCCCCAGGATTTTTCCCTGAACATTCAATCCACCTGTCTGAAGTCTGTGTTGAATTTGTAAACCTGTTTATATTTTGAAAAAGTCTTAGAGCAACAAATACTGAAATTCTGAGCTTTTGTGTCTGTACATACCACAGAGTCAAAAAAGAAATTGTCGTCTTTTAATTAGCAGGAAGTGTTGGGTTTTCTGGTTCTAATCTTATAAATCTGACTTGAAAACTATGTTAAAGAGGTCTCAAAATCCTGCATATTCGTTGCATTCATGTTCTTTTTGAGAGAAAAATAAATCCAGAGATTCTTTGTAAGGGGGTCCCTCTTGTAGCCTTCAGAAGACGCCATTGCTCCTCTGGATAACAATGTATTCTGCAAGTCTTGGTTTCCACTTAAAACAAACAATAGCTTTCCCTTGAGGACTGAAGGGAAAAGAAAAATAATGAAATTTAGAAAATATACATTTCTGCATCTTGGTGAATTTAATCCAAATGTGATTTTAGGTCTGTTTATTATTACTGCCAACACACTTGTTTTTCTGTCTAAATACAAAACCCCAGCATAATTTAGGACTCTAATGTATTCAGAAACATATGAGATATTTTTTTGCAAATGTCAACAGCTTTCAATTCTACAGCTCTCTATTTGTAAGACAAATTATTTTTCTTTATTTTTCAAATGCAGTCTCAGCACCCACCCTTTCAGAAAGAACTAAAGTATCATCAAGTTCACTATGAAACTTTAAGACTCTCCAAAAACTTGTACATTTTTTTTCATTTATAAAAGATGTTTTGCTTTTTGCATTGAGGTTTTATTTGCATAGAGCCTGTCTGAAACTGACTCAGTTCCTCCACCTAACCATTTAAATGGAACTGTAAACTCGTGAAGCAGGAAGAGGGAGACTGAGACTATTTAGCTTTGAGAAGAGGAGTTTCAGGGGAATATCAGCAATGTGTACAACTACCTGAAGGCAGGGTGTGAAGACAAGAGATCTGGTTATTCTCAGTGGTGTCTAGTGACAGGACCAGAGGTAATGGGCACAAACTGAAATGCAGGAGGTTCCCTTTTGCATCATGTGAGGATGGCTGAGTACTGGCAAGGCGTCCCAAAGAAGCTGTCAAGTCCCCATCCTTGGATATATTTAAAAGCTATTTGGACATGGCCCTGGACAACCTGCTCTATGTGGCCCTCCTTGAGCAGGGCAGCTGGTCCAGATGACCTCCAGGGGATGTGGACAGCTCTTTAGGCAATTGTGAACCTGAAATCACAGTGCTACAGGGCCAATCTACGGCATCCAAGAGTATCTGACATCCAAGGGTATCTGACATTTCAGAGCTTCTAGCTGAAATTGCAATGTATGTATGTATTTTAAATATGTATTTTAAATTACAGCTTACTCTTGAAATCTGTAAAGTATGTTATGTTATCTCTAACTGAAGCAAACTCTACACTGCAGAATGAACAGATTCAAACCCCAAAGGGAGCCTAAATTTAAAAAAAATATATTAGCTGGCAGCAGGAAAAGGTTAGGAGCTCAGAACAAATATAATCAGGATCTGATGAGTCTAGAAAGGGTAAACAAGTTACACGAACTTTTTTCTTTTCACTGTCCTTAACTTTACCTAGCTTCCGCTCTCCAGTGCTCAGTGGTCATGGAATAAATATGAACTGATCATGTTTGTTGTGCCTGGAAAGAATGATGGAGGAAAGAGAACTGCACCAAATATATCAATTGAAAATCTAAGCTCTACTGGTCTTTGAAAATATTGCTCAAAAACAATGTTACCTGAAAAGCCTACCTGTTACTCTTTCACTGGATTCCAACTTTATTTGCCAAACCTCACAGCAAATACTAGCTTAAGAAAATAGTCTACCAGAACCTTCAGACTTTCTAGGCTTCTTCATAACAGACGTTATGCCACTGCCTAAAACTTAAAATCTTGTTTGAAGAACTAACAGTATTTCTGTCCCCAGTACATTCTAATTTAATTTTTGAGTCAATTTTAAACACTATATCTTGATTTGTATTGGGTTAGGCAAGCTTCTAAGGTGATTATTTTGCCCAATCTCATTTTAAAAGGAGTCATGCTGGCTGTCTGGCTTTTCATCTGTCTCAACCTTTACCAAAAGGATAAGGGAAAGTGAAATAATTTGAAATTATTTAGACAAGGCAGGTTTTCTGTTTATTTGCATATTGGGTTTTTTAATGCTAAATTTTGTGCTGATTACTGTACAAGACTGCTAAGTAGGAAGGTCTACAGGCCAAAAAAGTCATTCATTACAATTACAGCAATTTCTGCAGATTTGGTTTTCAGTGTTCTAATGGCTAAAAAAAAGCTTTCAGAACCTGACCCAGTGTGTGAAGTAGTCAAGCACCTTTTTTCTTCTCTCTGCCAGTGAAATCAGTGTGAATCTCAGGTGTCTGGGACTCTTTAACATGAAGAGTATACCTTGTCAAACTGCAGACTTGTGGCCATCCCAGTGGTGCATCAGAAGATATCCCTGGAGTTTAGCAAGCCTCAGATTGAAGGTGTGAATGGTTATTATATCTGTGGTAAAGACTCGACTGAGTGCACCTACAGTAGCTCAATTTTAAGAACTTTTTAACTTGGGAATATTGCTAAAGTGTTGGCAGTATCTGAAAACCTATAATGTCATCAGCACTTTATCTGTTCTTATGTGCCAGAAAGTTAAAATCTCTTTACAGTGTATCATCTGGTGCTACATGCACTCTGGTAGTATTGCCACAACACTAGAATAAGAGGGAAGTAATATCAAGGAATTCAATGGTGATTCTTGGGAAGAAAGAGGCAGTTTGTGTAGTAATTAACTACATTTTCAGGAGTGTGAGTCAGAACAGTGATTCAGCATACTCAAATTAGATAAAATATTTATTTGCCTTTATTTGTTTTGGGTGGGATTCCTGGAAGAGACCCCTGGGACGCAGCAATCTGGAAAATATCCCATGGGAGCAGCATGCTTGGAAAGATATTGGAAAGAATCTAGACACATATTTGATAACATAAATGTTCTTCTACCTTATTTTGAATCCTTCTTACTCACCCATGGGCGTACACACCTGCCAGGACTGTACCATTTCTCCAAATAGAACTGCTGAAACCTGCAGAATCATCAATAATATTTTCTTATTTCCCTCATTCTTTCCTCCTGACTCCATGAAAGATTCTTTGTCTATTACCTATTCGGTTCTGACCTTGCTAGAAGGAGCCAGAGCTCAGCTACCCTTCGTTATCCTGTGTGTGGTCAGCCCAGCATTATAAGAATGGTGCTCTGAAAACCACAGACTACAGAGAGAGAGGGTTTAGAAATGTTCAATTCAAATAGTTCTTGATGCTTCTACATTAGAATTTTTTATTTCTTGACTATTGACATTTCACTAATACCATATGGAAGTTCATTTATGACTAAATCTGAGTTATTAAAGAAAAATGTTTTAAGTTAGAAATGCTTGGAAATGAGAGTTTATTACCAAGTGATTTCTTTCATAAATGAACATCTGGTATCAAAAAGCCAAAGTGCAAACGAGTGGGAGGATTATCTTAATTCAATGAGTTTAAGGGTTGGCATCTCCAATGGCATGCTGTGACAGAACTTGCTGTACAAAAGAAAAATCAGGAAAAATAATGCTCCTGGTGTAAATGCCTGGCAGTTTATATTTGCATGAATCCCATGCAATGAAATATCTTAACTGACAATATTTTATTTAAGTAAAACTACTACCAACAGAGGCAGGATTAAATTTTTATTTTAATCTTCCTCTACAGTGACAGTTAAATAAATGGTTTATTTTATTTCAGAATAAAATTAATTGTTTCAGTGAACTGCTGGAAGCTGCAGCATGTGCAAATCATTGCTGGATTTGGATTTGTCCAATGGCACTTGGCTCCTGCTCCAAGCTGAGACAGCTGTTACACTTGTAAAGGTGTTTACTATTGTGTCTGCAGTCCTCTCATGCTTTCGGTGGGGCAGGGGTTTAGACGAAAAGTTCTGGCATCCTACTAGTGTCTTGTCCTTTGGACTGAAGTGCAGTGTACAAAGTACCAAAACAGTAGTCATCCAGTTTCACTCCATAACTTCAAAGTATTGGAAATACTCTTCATATGAAAATAACTTGGGTATGGGACATGAGGACTGACAGGGTGTAGAAGGCCAGAAGAAAAGGGGCTGATGTGTACAACTCAAACACCAACAGGTGGATAGCCATGGAACCAGCCAATGTTTGCTGCTGACACCACACTGTGAGGAAGAACAGAATATGTTCTTCAGTGCTGAAGAGGGGACTATACAGACATAGGTCAGCATTTTTCTGGGACAAACATCCTTGTTCTAGCTCCTGGACATAAGCACTGCACAGTACAGCACAAGAGCAGGAATGAGGTCAAGGAGTGGCCATGGACTGTTGACCAAAGGCTTATCCCATAGAGGGGAAGGAATCAAGACCATCAAAAACCCCTGAAGCCCTCAACCAATTACAGAGAGGTTTAGAGGAATGAACTGTGCATGGTAACTAATTTGTGTAGAACATGAGAAACTTGTGCCCAGGGTGGAGAAAGCTTGTCTACAAAAACGTACCCTCACGAAACTTGGGCAGAGCCCCCAGGACCTTGTACATCCCACCATCTGGATCGACACTGCAGCCAGGAGTGGTGATCTTCTTTTCTTCCTTTTTTTCTCTCTGCTTCTTTTTAATCTGTATCTCTTTCACCCTATTCCTTATTCCAAATCTGCTGTAATTAATTTTATACTACAGGATAAGAGACTTACTTATACCAATTTCCATGCTACCTGTATAATTTCCTAATAAAACTTTGTAAGTTTTTGTAGACCATATGACATTTGCCACTCCTTTTTGACCACAGGCATCTACATGTCTTGGGTGCTGTTTTCCCCTTAAGAGTGAGGCAGCATACATGCCTGGTCTGCCTCTTTCACTGCAAAAGCTTAAAATAGGATTTTCTGAAGTCCAGATAAAAGTTGTTCTACTTTCTCAGCAAGTTGACTTTATTTCATTTTTAATTTTTTACTTTTAGCTCAGATATGTATACTCTGAAATACTTTTTTTTGTTCTTATGTACTTATTAAAATTCACAAGCTGATTTGTTTTCTCCCATCTCCTTACTTCTTATACAAAATGTTAAGCAAGAAGAAATGTATATTTTGTCTTAGAAGTCCAGTTTAATACATCTGAAAAAAAATTGGGAGTTAAAATATTCACTATTAAGACTCTGAGCTGTTAAAATGCAATAATAATCCTGGGAGGCAAGAAATTAAAGGAAAATGCTGCTTGTCCCATCACAGCATATTTTGATAATTTTCTCAGTAAGTCTACAACTCCTTCCTCAGAAAAGTTCTGAATTACATATTTCCTTAATAGCTGGAAATTGTATAGTTGGCTGGTAGGATCTAAGAAGCAATCATGATACTAGAAAATCTTTGTTTCCTTCTTTGGCAAGCTGAAGTGAACAGTGGTTTTCCCATAAAAGGATTAGAAGGATTAACTTAGTGACCAAAGATCAAGTGCCAACTCAAAAAATCTAGACTTAAAACTCAAAAAAATAGTTAAATTAACCTTGAAGACTTAGGGAAAGCAGTATCCTGTTAGGTCTAGAAGAATAAACAACACTACTGTGTCTCCCTGGAGTCTGTCAATGAGGAGAGATAATGGAATCTGAAAATACTCTAAAGACCTCCTAGGCTGAACGGTTAACAGCAAGATTTTGAATTCACTACTTTTCTGTCTGAATTCTTCTCTTTCCCAGAATGTCTATTCCCATATTACACCTGCAGTTGAGGTCTCTGCACTCCACTGGAAGCCAGAATATTTTGCTGATAGCAGGCATCTAAAAAGCCAAAAAGAATTGATGGGAAATAGAAGAGAGTTCCCATTCCTATCTCTTTCTGCTTTGTCTTCAACATAAACATTTCATCCTTTCAAATGCCTAGAGTGTGATTTATTTGACTTAACAAATTTTTTTTAAAAAATTCCCCGGGTTTTCACCCTAAACCAGGTCATATTAAAACTGGCAGACAGTAAATAGGCAAAAATCATGTCTGTAATCCTGGTTTTACAGTAATGAATCTGGGCACAGACTTTTTCTATTCAAAATTATTACCACCAATTTTTTACACCCATAAGCTAGATTTATGAGGCATAGTTCCAAATGCCAAAATCCTACTTCTATTTTAAACATTCTGCTACTTTTAATTTTCTTTTGAAATTGTTAGTTATATAAAATATAGATGTATTTATATGCTATGTATTCCATGCATCCACCGTAAATTATAAATGTAGGATGAATAGAAGGGAAATAGAAAATTAAACAAGTCCTATTAAATTCTGGCTATATAACGTTTAATGTTGCACAACTTATATTCCACCCACAAAGAACACAACTGATGGGCTTGCATTATTATCTATTTTGTAGCCAAAGAAGAAAGTCTTCTGTTAGAAATATGGTAAAATGTTGGCCTCTGAGTTTCATTGAATAACAATAAAAACTGTCAAGGCTATCCATGACCCTTCCACCTATGCCTGTGTGTATTACTATTCACTGAAAATCAACAGTGATCAGAAAGTGTTTTCTATCCAGTACCAATTTAATGCCTGGACATGTAGATGTCAGGATATTTGGCTGTAGTGGACTTTAAGGTCAACAAGCTACAAGAAAGAGTGACTTGATTATTTTAAAGATAGGAGACATCAGGCTGTTCTATGGTTGTCGTTTTTTTTCCTTTTTTTTTTTTTAATGAGCACAGGAAGGGTGCTGATAATTAGACAATTAATTCTTTATTGCATTCTTGCTGCAATTGGTACATCATAAGATTGATTAAATCCATTGCAAGAATGAACAGTTGAAAAACTTTGACAATCTCAGTAAATCTCATCAACAGACACTTTTTGCCACAATTTCAGATATAGTGTTAACAGTTATTTATAACATTAATTAAGTCTATCCTGATACTTCTGGAACCCATTGATTTTTCTGACCAACTACTTAATACTAAGGGCAGCTGAGTAAGCACAGAAGAGATAGATTGTGAAATTCCAGTCACACTTGCAACCCTTTAGCAGTGAAATGTTTTAGACTGAAAGTGTGAGACTATATACAGATATGCTAGATGAATGTATATGCTTGACTTTTCTGGCCTTGAAGGTCCTATAAGACCTTCACAGTACTTTGCTTCAACAGAATGATTAAGGAAGAAAAAAACCCCCAACACATACCCATTTACCATAAATCTCTTAATGAGTTATAAATAATCTCAGCTCAAGATACTATAAAGGACTACTTAGCATTTTGCTTATGATTTTACATAATTCATCTAAATATAGTCAATTGCAGAGCAGATTTATTTTTGTTGTGGGTGACATTTTCAGATGATAGCTTGATCACTTTGTTTCATAATGATATCCTGCATATCTATTTTGGTGTATCTGTAGAACTTGAAACAAGCTACCTTTTCTATTCTTATATTTCAAAGCCTCTGGTATCTCTTCCACTTCTGACTGTATAATGATATTGTATGTTTAGATATATATATACATGCAGACATATATATAGCAAATACACATCTAGAACTTTATTAGCTCGGTCCTTATGTAAAATATCTTTCCAGGGTTAATGACAACAGTATTCAGATGGGTTAATCTTTCAACTGTGTGGGCAGACAATCTCTTTTCATACCCTTACAGCATTGCATTCGAAGCTGAAGTCACCCAAGCATATGATCATGTCCAAATTTAATTGCTCCTGTAGATCCACTTTTACTCAGCAAATCCTTTAAGGCTGTTCTTAAGGTTTCTGTGTGTTACTGGACTGAGGCCTTTAGCAGTAGATGATGCTAAGTTTGTGCTTCCTGTGAGTTCTAACACTACAGAGACTGATTCACTGAAAAAGAAGTAATTCTCTGACTCAGAGAAGGGATGGGGGATGTGTCACCATAATTAATTTTTAAGGTCAAGGGAAATAATTGTGATTACTTTCCTCCCAATTATTTTGAGTCTCAGCTGAACATTTGTTGGATAATATTCAAAAGACATTTCATAACTGTTGCCACAAAACTAAATTGAAGGGATTATTCAGTAAAGGACACTAAATGTTCCTTGGGAGATCATGTCTTGGTATTACCTAAAGGACATAGTAAGGTATATTGTATCTCAGTTAGTAAAAACACATATTTCTTAATTTATTACCCCAAAATGTCAATATTAAGTTCTTTAATACTGTTTCTTAAAGGTATGAGGCATACGTAATAGTACTATCTCTCATGTCTCATCCCCCTTATTTTATTTCAGACTAACCACTTGGACCCACTAACCACTTTCAAGCAAATTTAAATAAAACCTACAAGTCTCAAAACACACTTTCTCAAAATAGGCAGAGAGACACTCTGTAACACCCAATAACAGAAATTTTGCAGGACTCCGGTTCTTAACAGGCATCAGAATATCCACAGAAGTGTTCATCATAACTGAGCTTGGTTGCCTCTGAACTCCTCCATTAATTTTTGCTGTTCATGAAAGGTATTTCTTCACAGTGCCAGGGCTGTTTCTGTTGCATGTCTGAGATTCTATCAGATAAAACTATTTAAAAATTGCAGCCAGTGTCTTGGGCCATATCATGCAAAGTGCCAAGCCCAACCACCTCCATTGACAGCTTCTTCCTGAGCCACATATTTCATTTATCCATGTATTAAGATCTCTGCTCCTAGGGGTCCATCTTTCTATCATAGGCATATGTACATAAATCCATATCACCTCTAAGCATTGTCTCAGTATAAAAGGTATAAATCATTTTTGGAGTGTGTGTAAGTGCACAGCTATTAGTCTAAAACCAGAAATGTATTAAAGCTTCATTAAGAAACTCAAGCCAAATATTCCCCTGGAAGAGTACTCTATAATAAAATCATACTAATTCCTTTCCTATGACATCATTGCTGGCAAAGGTTTTGTCTCTCATCTTATTCACACCAGTTCTACTGTGTTACATGATTACAGAACTAATGTCTTTTGAGTCAATAGGTCTGCCCAGTGAAAAGTTAGAGATGTAGAAATGCATTAGAGGACAAGATCAAGAACTAAATCTCTTTTTTTCCCCTCCCATTATCTACCATATGTACTGCATATAAAGATATAAAGATGATGTACAGAAATTAACACAAAAGGAGCTAATTCTGTTCTCAGAATTTTGTCTGATGAATGAGGGAAGAAAAGGCTGGTGGGGGGAAGAGGAGAGAAAAAATATTTCCAGAAATAATTAAGCTAAAATGGCTGACTTTTTCCGCATAAGGAATTTTTCCCAAGCCATCCTTTACCTAATATTTTGATGTCTATTCTTATGTACTTTACATTTTTTGCTGGGTAAAATTAGTCATTTGCTGTGGATTGGTTGGTTGTGCCCCTGTTCTGACTGGGTAGCTGACAGCTAATTCACACTATGGCTTTCCAAAGTGAGCAGGTTTAGGCACTGAATTCTACTTGCCTTCTCCAGCCTGCAAATTTAATTTAAGCCTATACATTTCACTCAGTTGTCAGTTTTCATAAGCAAGATAGGGGCTTCACATTTCTCTGTCTCCACATTTTTCTGTCAAATCCTGTTGAGATCAAGCAATGTGTTCAAAAGTACCTGTCATCCATGACAGATGAAGACAGGGCACAGTCACCTAAGTCTTATTTCATACAGAAACTGAACTTCAAGAAAGAACACGTTAGCTGAAACAGAAATGTTTGGTGTTCCACTTTTGCAAAGTGAACGTATTTGTCAGCGCTATGATGCAATATATGACCAGTAAAGTCACATAGGGCTAACTTGCACTTGCAAAGAACACTGTGATATGAAAATGAAACTGCATTTTGGAAAGAAATTACTGAATATTTCAAACAGTAAATGAAGCTTTTTAGTACTGGGGAATAATAAATAACTGCATCTTGCACCTGAATATAATCCCTCTTACATCAATAGGAAATATTTCCTCTTTTAAATAGAGATAGAAATAGTCTCAGACCATAACTTTTACTGATATTAACAATAACTATTCTCAATACTAGTTAAGAGTTTTGTTAGAATTCTCATCTGTCATGGGGTTTTGTCAAAAATAACAAATTTTTCACATTTTTAAACTTAAAATGGCACTGCTCTGTGTCAAAATCAAATACAACTTAACAGGAAAAACTTTGTGTTGCATAATACATTGTTTTATGTCTTCTAAGACATTAGCATCATTTGGCAGAGGGAGAAAGCCTATGTACTTGAAGTCTGTAACTAGTAGAGCTATCCACTGGGAAGAATAGGAACACCTATGAGAATGCAGTGTCATTTCTGTGAGAATTTCACATCTTTGCTAAATTGTAGGGCTTTTAATAACAAAAACATAATTTAAACAATGTGAGAGAAGTTTTAACTGTAACTCAAAGTTGGCAGAGCTGTTCTTGCTCTTTTTTGTGGAGCCATGTTGAGAATAGAGGTGTTGTCAGTAGCATTATATCCTCAGCATAACACAGGAAATCTCAGCCACAGAGTTTGAAGGTGTGACCCTAATTGTATTGAGCAAAAATCTTCTTTAGAACAGTCATTTTCTGTCTGAAAAATGTTTCTGACTCATAATCTCTCCTTCTGACTCTAGCTTGCCACCCTGACCCTGGGGTGTTAACTTTTGATGCTGGAATTTCTTCCCAGTCCTAGTTCTTGACCTTATTTATTAGGTGAGATCATCTAATCCTTGTCCTCCTCATGTCTGCTCTAACCACTAAAAGTACTGTAATCCCCAGCATGGTATTGTGTGATTTCTGCGGTGTAATTTTATGGTGAAAACCTAATTTCAAGTTAAAGGTAAAACCAGAGTTTAAAAAAAAAATATTCTCAAATTATACAATTGCACTAGCTGAAGTGTAATTCAAAATGGATTTGGTGAATAAGCTAACAAGAAATACTAGAGATATTTAAATCTAAATGCAAACATCTATTAGTGTTGTTTAGGTAATTCTCAGCACCTGCTCACCACAGGGGGGAAAAACTTCTGGAATTTTGAAGACAATTATAAAGCAAAAGTTTTGTTTTTATTCTGACTAGGTCATAAAATACTGTTTGATCAAGTGGTTTCACCTGATGAAAGATACCTTTCAGTAGAGCAGGTATTAGCTATTTTTGCTCCATTTTTATCATCTTTCTGAGAAGGGATTCATGCCAGAAAATATTAATAAAATAAGGCTTATCAGGAGGAGCTTTTGGGCCATTTGTTATTTCAGTCCCTAGCTTAGGAGGATCTCAGTGACAGTGGGGAAGGGAGGAATGTCTTGTATTGCCTATAAATACTACTACAGGTGACTGAATTTATTACTGGAACTAAGGTTTTGTATTAAAAGATAGCTTTACATTTGAAGTCTTGAAAAAAGGTGCTCTTAACCCTTTTTCCTTTCACCCCTTGCCCTTTTCAAGGAAGTAATTAAATGACATTTAACCTGAATGATCAATTTAAAAATGGCCAAATCATGGAAAGGGGATACATTACAAGTTGTAGAGTACCACAGGCCTAATTAGTAAGGTGGTAGTGGCTGTAAGTACACACTTCTGTCCCTGAATGTGCAGAAAATAATGCTTTATCTATGAAGAGGGCAGATTCGTGAAGAGTTTCTTGCAAGTGGAAGAATTGTGTATTTTTAAATTATTTTTCTGTTACTTTTTTTCCTTTCACATGGCTTTGTGACAGTAAATAAGAAAGATCTGCACAGAAACTGCAGTAATTTAGCCTCTTAAATCATATTTAAAAAAAAAAAAGAGATTTGGGAACTTAAATCTAATACATGTTACAAAGCGGTGCACAGCTGTTCTTAAATCCCTCTTGTTTCCAGATTTTCCAAGGTATTAAGGCATCTAAAAATGCTAGGGTGAGTGGGAGGGAGTGTGGGGGCGCTGTTCAGCGTTTGATTTGTATCCATCTCATGGTATTCAGTGTCTAATGTTTATGTATTCGTTTCAGTCTTCCACAAAATTTTGATTCCAAGCAACTGAGTCACCCAGTGCTTTGTAAAGGGGAAAGGGGGTAGGGTATGTGGAGGGTGTGTTATACACTGTATGCAATTAAACTTGGAATTTAACACAATCGTTATTTGACGTAATTAGATTTTCCAGTAACCATGAATTAGCTGACACTAGGTCATGTTTCATTGAATGTTTTAAAATGAATATACTTTAGCATTTTATTGGCTATAATGCAACTAAATTTAAGTGCCTGTCAGCATTTTCATTACGAACCATATTTTGGTAAATGGAGTTTATTTAAGCAGCATCTTTACTGATGTAAATTTTTCAGGTTGAGAGCTGGCATACGAGCTAGATGGCAAATATTTCACAGCACAATTATGGCCCCAAAGGAATTGAAACAAGCAAACAGGACATTCACCTAAATTCCTAAAGTGCATCTGTTAAAGGCAAAATCTAAAGAACTCAAAGTGAACAAAGCATATTTTTTGTGTTTGGTTGGTTTTTTGCCTTTTTTTTTCCCATGTAACTTAATAAATGTGCAGAATAATCAGCTGGGAGGTGAGCAAGGTTTAAAAAGCAAAACCAAAATTAGATTGTCTGAGGCAGAGGGAGAATATATTATAGAACAGATCTTCTCCTGTTCCTCAGAAACCTTACGTCTATTAAATAACCTGAAATCTATGTAGTCAGCGCTTTATAAGCAGGTACAATCTAAGTGGAAAATTCATGAAGTAGTCACACAGGAGAAGTGACATATAATTTTTGTTGCAAATATATCTTCAAGGATTTGTGGAGTCATTTAATAACCACTGATATAATAATAACTCTTGCATGAGAAGGCCAATTTTAAACTTGGGAGGGCATACTTAAGCAGCATCGTTAGCCATTTGTTCTGGAAAAGAAGACTTCCATAGTAGAAACAAAACCAGGTAAAATGATGAAAGATGCTATTCTGTAGTTTTGCTGTAAAACAGATCAATGGAAAGTAAGTAGAGAGTCTTGAAAAGTAAGTAGGCAGTTGATTTATATTCCTCTAGGAACAGGATTAAGCTTCCAGTGTTAGTAAATAAGGTATTTCCACTTTCAGCTTCATATTCACCTTCAATACCATTTCCAAAACAAATAATACTTGCTTGAGTTAATCTACAATGGCTCTAGAGATCAACACAGGCTGATACAGATTGGAGCACTGCAGACATCCCATCAGTGCAGGTGTTGATAGAGTGGTGAATTAGTAAAATAGAGAACTAATGGTAAATTATTTCATCATGTGGCATGAAATCTACCATAAAAACAGAGGGTTAAAATACGTGGTATGAATATGTCCAATAAAGATTTTCAGTATGAAAATATTAGGAGAAAAAGGCCCTGCAAGAATAGGTGTAAATGATCGGGGAATATGAGAGAAAGGTAGAGAAAAGGTATAAGATTATAGAAAATGTTTTTGTGGCTGTGTTTTATTTTTAAAAAGAAATTCACATTCAATTGTGACAACAAAATTACTGTGAAGGAACATAGTACTAGAGGCAAAAAAAAAACCCTTGAGCAACAGTATGCGTATTTCTGACATAGCATATGTTTGACTTGTCACTTTAAATTTGTTTAAAAAAAGTTCAGCGTAATTTTAACTTGTCATTTGTTCTGCCAGATTTTCTATTGCCTGTCTTTGTAGTTCTAATGATGTTTCCAATTGGTCTGTCCATACTTCACTTAAAATCTTTGTTGCTGCTTTTGCTCTTTACTGTATTTGGTTTGTCTGGCAAAGTTTTGGGGGCAAGGGGATGCAGAGGTGGCTTCTGTGCAGAGATAACCAAAGCTGCCCTCATGTTGGACAAATTCCCCATATGTGACATTCACTTCAGAGCTGAACTCGAAGATCCTTGTGTATCCCTTCCAACTCAAAATATTCTGTGATTCTGCGAAATAGACATTCCCAGCAGGATTCAAGACAGCCTTGTCTCTGGCCAAAGCTGAGCCAAGAGGGGACATTGTTAGCATCTTTCTGATACCATATTCAAGAATGGGTAAAAATGTTTTTCAACATCAGCTGGGAGAGTGAAATTATGTAAGAGAAAGAGCCCTGCAGACACCAAGGTCAGTGCAGAAGGAGGGAGAGGAGGTTCTGCAGCCACCAGAGTCGAGATTCTCCTGCAGTCCATGGAGAAGACCATGGTGAGGGAGCTGTGCCCCTTCAGCCCATGGGGAACTATGATGGTGCAGAGATTCACCTGCAGCCTGGTGGAAGGTCCCATGCCAGAGTAGGTGGATGTGCCCTGAAGAAAGCAATAGCTCACAGACAGGTCTCAATGGAGTAGGTTTTCTGTAAGGACCCATGCTGGGACAGCTCATTCCTGAAGGACAGTACTCTGTACAAGGACCCACACTGGAGCACTTCTTGAAAAACTGAAAAATGTGGGAAGGACCCACACTGGAGAAGTTCGTGGAGAACTGTCTCACAAGGGTGGGATGCTGTGCTGGAACAGGGGAAGAATGTGGGGAGGAAGGAGCAGCAGAAACACAGCATTGTGAACTGACTGCAACCCCCACTCCCTATCCTTGTTTCAACTGAGTGGTTTGAGCCATTTAAGGAATCATCATCAAAGGTGTCAGCAAAAAACAAGTTTTAACATGAATTTGTGAAAGTGTGACTGTAGCAAGGCTCACTCTACAGCTTGAGACATAGATAAAGCATATATAGGAAAATCTTGAATTATGTTGGATCTACATGGAGAAGGGGATGCAAAAGGGTCAGGGTGCAAAGTCACTCCATTCATTACACAGTGATTTACTGTAGTCAGGCAACTTCACAGCCAAACACAAGGGGAGTCTGACACAGAGCTCCATGTAAGCTGCTTTTTTTCACCTTTCTGTGTTTGATTTTCCCATAGGTGTGCTATAACCCACTGCAAGCCATTCCTTCCTTTCAGAGCCTCAGTCATCACAAAGGATAGGAGCCAACAGATGTGCTGCACTGACTCATCTGCTTCTGACACAAATCAGGTAATCACTGGCGGCAACTAGGTCCTCCTACTGTTCCTTCTCTGTACCTTACCTTTCTGAACTCAAGCCATAATGATGTTGCTCCTAGTAAAGGGAATTTGCATGAATTTACGTCACCAGCCCACAGTAGATAAGAGGTTCCTTAGACTTGCTAACAAGCTTCAGTTTACTTCATTACATAGTCTACAGATGTCACCCATGGAAAGGAGAAATGTTGTAGCATTCTGTGGTAGTTATGTGTTAGTAATATGACATGGTCTCTTACAACTGTAAGTTGTGGGAATTTTCAAAGATACAACAGAAGAGATTCAGACCTGACATTAGGAATATTTACAGAAAAGGTCATCAAACAGTGGAACACGCTTCCTGGAGAAGTGGTTAGTGCCCCATGACGATCAGTTTTTAAGAGGCATTTGGAATCATATAATAATTGAGACTGGAAAAGAGCTCTAAGATCATCAGGTCCAATTGTCAACTCAGCCAAGTCCATCACTAAACTATGTCCCTAAGGTGCCACATCTACCTCCCAGGATAGTGACTCAATGCCTTACCCAGCCAGCTTGTTCCAGTGCTTGAAAATCCTTATAGTGAAGAAATTATCCCTAATATCCAGTCTAAACTTTCCCTGGTGTTAACTTGGAGCCATTTCCTTTTGTCCTGTCACATGTTAGCTAGATGAAGAGACCTGGCTACAACCTCTTTTCCAGATAGCTGTAGAGAGTGATAAGGTCCTTCCTGAGACTCCTTTTCTCCAGGCTAAACAACCCCAGTTCCTTCAGCTTCTCCTCATAAGACCTGGGCTGCAAACTCTTCACCAGCTCCGTTGCCCTTCTCTGGACATGGTCCAGCACCTCAATGTCCTTCTTATCATGAGGGGCCAGAAGTGAACACTATCCTCAATTGGTACTCTCACCAGTGCCAAGTACTGGGGGATGATCACTGCCCTGGTCCTGCTGGCCACTTTATTGCTGATCAGACCAGAATATCACTGGCCTTCTTATTCACCTGGGCACATGCTGGCTCATGTTCAGCCAGCATGTCCAGATCCTTTGCTGATGCAGTGTTTCAAGACCGGGCTTGAAAGGTAGGCATTAAGTGGGTGTTCCTTTTGCCATAGAAGCCCCAAGAGAATGGGATTACTGAGCAGACTAATGGCCTGATTAAAAGGTATGCTGATGTCCCCTCACCCAGCTGGGACACTCAGCTCACACTAGCAATTCTTACCATTATTAACCAGTTAAGAAATCACGGGAGCTCCAAAATCAGAATGTTTGCTCTGAAAAGCCACCAAAGTTGATGACTACATATGCAATGAAAAGGATCAGTTTCCACTAATACACGTAGGCTGACCTGCCAGGCTCAAGCAACTTTCTATTAGTGTTGAGCCCATGACTCCAGCAAAACCTAGGGGTTTACATGCTTGGGAGGTCCCATATGGAAATGGAACACTCTGCATTAGCCTCTTGTGGATAATCCTGGATTTCTAACACAACAGGCCAGTCCTGAGGGACTGAGACGCATCTGTACACTCACTTACAAGGCAGTGGAGAGCTGGGCAATTGTCATTCATGCTAGGGGCACCAACGATCAGCACAGATCAGACATGGATGGCAATCCAGTGGCAAAGATGAAGGTGCGATTCATGGGAATGATGAATCTAATGTCATTATAATGGTGTGTTTACCCACCCTTAAGTCAGCTAAGGACTCCTTGCCAACTTTTGTACAGGATGTCAGCATGTTTTGAATTAACTCAAAACTCATCTGGACACAGTCCCAGTCAACCTGCTGTAGCTGAGACTGCTTGGGTAGGTGGTTGCATGAGAAAATCTTCAGAAGCCCCTTTTAACCGGAATGACTGTGTGGTTCTAAGCAACCAAAGCCATCATTATATGAAGATATACAGTTTATGTGTAGGTAGATAAAGAATTGTTATAAAGGTGATGTTAAAACTTATTAATTTTACTTTTTCAGCCTCTCAGGGCAGCAGAGCGAGGGAATCTTGCATCTGTTTACAGTAAAACTGTTTAATTTACAATTAAATTACCAAGAATAGCACTGGAAGCAAATTACCATGAACAACCATTCTGGATTCATTTGTGAAGGTGCCTGACAGACTGTGAATGTTCAGTTACCAGAAGTTAGTCTTGTGGAACCCAATAATGTCTAGTAGAGTCGTATTTCCTTCTGATCAAACATATGCATGGCATCCATCCAGGCAGTTTATTCATGACTTGTGACAATATACACTGACAATATGCATTGAGGCAGACTTCTATTAGAAGAGAAAGAGAAAAAAATAATTTAAAAATCTGTAACAAATCCACGGACCTCACTCTATTGGAGTGGTATCCTATAAAAAACACATAATGAAGCAATAATTGAATTGTGCCAAGACATTGACTTCATAGATTTTTCCTAAGTATTTTTTAAGTATTCTGCCCATCACATTCCATCTAGGGTAATAGAACTAAAGAGAAAATTTGGGTAGAGTTTTTTATTCTCACTGTGCTGTCTTAATAAATGGTCTAAAATCTGTAACATTTATCATGCATTGCTGAGCCTTGGAAGAAAAAAGCTACGTTTGCCTTCAGAAATGGAGGGTTTCTCCATAGTGTAAACCCTTTTAGCTGTTTTGACACAGTTCTCTAGTTTAGATAAAACAATTGAACTAATTAGCACTCTCTGTACTAGGGTATTTGGGATTACCCTCGGAGTTCAGATTTGTAAAAGTCTTTGTTTTACTGAAAAGTCTTTGAAGTAGCTTTAGACCAGGGAGCATTTGTGATTTAGCTTTGGCCAACAGCCAAACTTTCATCCATCTGTTCTGCTACCCACCCCACATCCAGCCTCCAAGGGACGGGGTGGAAAACAAGAAAGAACATGACTTTGCTTGTGGGTTGAGATAAAGACAAGGAGATGTCTTGCCAGTTATCATCACAGGCAAAACAGATTCGACTTCTGGAAAATTCATTAACTGACAATTAAGAGAAAGTTGCATGGTGAGAGGCAAAAGCAAATATGAAAAAAATTCCCTTTTCTCTCCGCATGCACCCCACCCTTTTTGCTGCCCTCTTCCCTCTTCAACTCCATTCCTGAGCTGCCCAAGAGGGATGAAGAATGGGGGACTGTTGACAGTGAGTAACAGCTCCTCCGTGCGGCTCCTTCCTTCTCCTCGCACATTTCCCTGCTCCAGCCCGGACCATTTCAGAGGCCGCAGGGCCAGCCCAGCCCGGCCGGGCTCTCTCCCAGGCCGCAGGGCCATCCCTGCCGGGTCTCTCCTGCCCCGGCCCTGCTCCCGCTGTCCCCTCGGGGCTCGCAGGGCTGTTTCTCGCTCGCTTCCCCCGGCTCAGCCCTGGCTGCCGGGCAGCGTTTTGCCCTCCCTTGCCCAGGCTTTCCCCGGGGCTCAGGGGCTCAGCCGTGCCCTGCGCTGGGGCCGCTGCAGCCGCTGGCACCGCCTGGGGCCGGCCCGGACAGCCCCGGCACAGCCCCGGCGCTGCCAGCACTGGGACACCTCGGCCCGTACAGGGAGGAGACTGCCCTGCAAGCATTTATTTTAGTTTGTGCTCACATGGATAGCTGTAGGCACATGGAGGATTGCACAGGCTGTCAACACCTGTACTGTCCTAAACCTCTTCCAGCAGAGCTAAAAACCTTCTCCTGTTCCGTGACGTTTACGAGATTACCCTAGATTAGGGGCAGATAAAAAGAGGAGAGGAAAAAGGATAGCCGGGGTTTATTGGCACAGTATCATTTTCTGTATATTTTGATTACACCTTCGTCTGGATTTCTTTGGGTTTTGGTTTCTCTAGTTGAGCAATGGCTTCTCTGAAACTAATGAGATGAGATAGCTTTAACAGGATTGTACCATATTTGCTTTTTTTTACTTTTCTGTCTAAATTGTATTTTAGATCTCTTGTTAAGCAAAATAAGATGATTTTCAGAAGTAATATCATTATTTTGATAAATAATTATGTTAATAAATAATATAATAAAATAATATATAAAGAAGACTATTATTTTATTATTATTTTTATTTGAGTGCAAGTGAGAAAACCTTTACCAGCTGTAAATTGCACCATCCCAGACCAGAGCCCGATCTTTAAATGAAGTACTTATAAAAATTTAAAGTGCTCTTTTAATTTTAAACCAATGTATGCTGAGATGCCCAGAGCCGTGATCACTGCCAAATTTCACTTCCAATAAATTTAAATTGCTTTGTGCAAGACAGAGTGATTTAAAATTATTGGAGTGCTTTAAATTCCATACTGAAGTGCCCATAAAATTTGAAGTCCTCCAATAATTTGAAATAGCTCTACAAGTTGTACTGCAATTTCAGCCTATTTGAAAACAAACGCCCAAGCATCCTATGCTTTAATTTGCAATGATAAGCAACATTAGAAAATGGCTGTTAACGATTTACAAGAAGCACTGCCCTGGGAAATGGATGAGTCACCATCCTGGAGGTCTTAAAAAAACATGTAGATGTGACTCTTAGCAGCATGGTTTAGTAATGGACTTGGAAGTGCTGGTTTACATTTGGACTTGCTGATCTTAAAGATCTTTTCAAATCTAAACAATCCCATGATTTTACACCATTTCTCAGTGAATTAACAAAAAAAAAAACCCCAAAATCAAACAACATGAGGCAGTATTAAAAGGAGAAAGTTATACTTCTTTTTAAGACATTAGAATAGTAGCATAATTGTTTTGAGAGAGGAATATGTGGAGTATGAGATTAGGAAAGCAGTGAATATACAAATTATTCACCTCTGTGACAACTATTATTAATATAGATGACTGCTGTTCAGCTGACAACATGCTAGTACTGAGCATGAACACACAAGATATGTGGAGGCAACACATCCAGATGGTACCTGAACTGTTTTACATAAAATGAAACTAAAATCTGCTCTTAATGCCACCAGTGTACATTTAGGCGAGCTTTCTTCACTTCAGGATTTGCTTTAGAAAACACTTAATAATCTTAGAAGATTATGTGTGCCTTCACATATCTGCACAGGATTGTATCCTGTCTTGTCTAATGCATCTTGAACAGATTTTAGTTACCTAAGGAACCAGGAAATTATAATAATAATAATAAAAAGCTACAGTGACACAGTATTAATGTTTTGGCATATTATATCTGTTCTAGCTTACGCTGTCAACACTTTCCAAAAGCGTATATTTAGGTTAGTTTAATTCAAGGGAATTTCAAAAGGAGGTGTTTATTTGTGAAGGGAAAAACTGTTGATTATTTGCATTAATATTCTATGAGAGATAAAACCCTTGTGACTTTGTTCTGAAATGGAGATTTTCTTCAATCAAACAGGTAGCAAAATCTATTGAATGGAGAAAAAAAATAGATCAAATAGAATTAAAATGCATTTTTATGATAAACAAGAAGCAAAAATACTGCAGTCATTTTAATCTGTCAAAAAGGTTTATTTAAGACCCACAGTGAGGCAGGTCAGTCTTTACATTCTAATCTACTCCTATGTAATATGTTTATTATTTGTTTGTGCACCAAGCAAAGCACTGTAATACACTAAATGATAGTTGTCAGTTTAACCTTAGAGAATTCATAAGGGTAATTAGAATTTTTTTTAATAAGCAAAATGTCATGTAAAATTTTCACTGTAAATGTAATAGAAATATGTTGTAGCTATCTCGGACCACACCACATGCCTGAGCAAAAATTCAGGATTTTTTTTGCATCTGTGAAAGCAATATTGCATAAACAAAATTGAAATCTCATTAAAAAAAGGAAAATTGGCATCCTTTTAAAGGAACAGGTAAAATAAGTTTATTATGTTAAAAAAAAAAGATAGGCACTTTTGAGTGCTGCACTTGAGCAAATGTCAGTTCCATTACATCAATGAAGGTTAAAGGAGCAGTTAATTTTGGCTAGGGAAGGCTAGGAATGTTCTCTTGCCCATGCTCTGCTTTAAGGCTGGGTGTTCCGCTAGTGAGATGGCAATTGTCTTTGTCATACATTGAAGGGACAGCAAGCCTTGTTCCATCACAAATGCAGTTTATTTCTTTTGTTAGCAACCTCAGCAATTATTTGTATCTAGGCTTACAGACTGCATTTCTGGGATAATACACAGCCAGACAGGAGACAAAGTACAGCTCTTGGCAGTGTAGAGCCATCTATGACCCCTGCTGCTCCCTTTTCCTCCCTCATGCCTTCCCAGGTGTGCTGCACAAAGTCTTGAACTAGATACAAGGATGCTCCCAGGTAAGTGAGAGCACTGTTATTTTTTTCAAAGCTGTCACTGCTACTGAGAGAAATGTCAGTTAACTGTGCCCTTTCTTTTGTTCCAGAGTAAATTTTCTGCAACTAGAAAAACTGAGCTCTCAGTGAACGGGCTACTGGCCTTTGTTGTTTAAAACTGTCTCTGAACATTTCTATATAATGAAAGAGAGAAGAAAATTCAGCATTACCTAAGAGTGAATAAAGATAACTAAATGCACCAAAACTTCCTTTTTAAAAAAAAATATTTTGCTTAGAAGAGAGATCACATTTATTCCTCCCTGCATATAAATTGACTATGACAGGCAGCTAAGTAACATACAGCTGCTTTCTGACTCCCTCACAAAAATGGAATTACATTTAATAAAGTTTAAAACTGGCTTCCTTAAAGTCAATAAAAGAGTGATATTTTCCTGAACTATACAACATGTTTTCCTGGAACATAAAAGGAGCCTGAAAAATTCATTGCACAAAATGTCAGACAAGTTGATATATTATAGGGTTTTAAAAATGTTGGACAGGGGAGTAAATGAAAAAGAAACAAACATTGAAGTTATGACATGGCATTAAAAATTAGTAAATCCCACAGATTTTGGATAGGACAGAGCAATCATCTTATGAAAGAAGACCATGGAGAGAGGTCAGAGGAAGGACAAGCTGATTTAAATATTTTGGGGGAAGACTGTGATAATGTGTTGCATCTTCCCATGGGTTACCTTCTGTAAGATACTGCTGAGGAAAAGTCTTAGACTAGATATGCCAGTATTGGTCCCACTCTAGCATCATCACCAGTCTTGTATCTCTTTTGTCAGCTTTAGTAATTTGTGTCTTCAAGGTGCTATACTTTTTAAATTGACTTAGTTTTCAAAAACTGAGATTAGAAAGCAAGCTCCAGATTAAGCTTGTTATGAAAGAGGTTTTTTCTAAAGACTCTTTGTTCAAATACTGGTATTTATTAAAAGTAAAGATAGGAATTAGCCTGTTTATGGTTTTTTGGGGGTTTTATTTTGTTTATTTGTTTTTTTGTTGTTGTTGTTTGTGGCTTGTTGTATTGGTTTGTATTTCTTTAAGGCTTTGCTTAGTACATTAACATTCTTTATGTTTAGCATGATGCAGAGCAGGGTGATGAATCTAACAAGACAAATAGAATTTAAGGATGGCCACAGTTTATTTTGTAACAAATTCTCACCACTTAGAATTATTCTTAAACCTGACATTTTTGTGTAATTATTCTTAAACCTGGCATTTTAGTGAACCACACTCACAACAGATTATATCTTCTGTTATCCAAAAATGTCTCGGTGGCTCAATTCCTAGCAGCTATCTCCCTGCTTGACTAAGCAATAATTTTATAGTTACTGCAGGTCATACCAGGCTAAAAGCAGTCATTTAAACTTTCTGTCACTGAATAAGGATATATGTTCTTGCGACACTTTATCTGTTCTGTCTAAAATGGTAGTTAAACTTTGTATAACCTTAAAGTTTCAGATAACTCTAATTATAGGATTTTTTTTTGCACAATGAGTGAGAGTTTTATATTGAAATTGCAAAAGTATGATTCATATGATTGCTGCAAATAGCACCACTTGTTGCTAAGTGAAAATCTACATTGGCAAGAGTGAGAACAAAAAGTTGATTCATGGCCAAGAGTGAGTGCTACTTCTGAACTAATCTAGAGGGAAAGAATACCTGAGATTAAATGGAAAAGTAGATAATTGCAAGCTAACTTCTTCTTTGTTGTTTTCTTTGGTGGGGGGAGGTGATGCTTGGTTTGTTTTTTTTTAAACAAGCATAATGACTTTTGTAGACAAAACAAATGTAGCTCTCTCCTATCTGGTAAAAAGCAGAGTACAGCACCCCAAGGTGAATCAGTGGAAATAGATAAGAGGAAATTAGTTAAGAGATTGTGAAAAAAAGTATCCAATTAAAAGAGAAACAGCTTTGACATTAATTTCAGCATTAGGTAGATAAAGGGATTTTTTAATATTTAAATAGTAAATAAAATGTTCAGAAGTATTGTGACACAAAGAGCAAATTATGGGCATTCTTAACAGGGAGGGAGAATGTTAAAACAACATTCAATAATGTCTGTTTATTGAAAACTAGAGTAATCAAAATCAATTTTCAAGCTGATAGCAGAAGATACTATGTTATACATCAATGTAATTACAGACACCAGTGTTAATCTAAGAAATTTACCAGCGGATATGGCCAAAGAAGATAGAGTTTCCAAATTCATTGCTGAATGATGTGATGTGCCAATATATTATGACTGATAATAACATCTTTTATCAATAGAGAGTGTACAATACTAGTACAATTGAACATGGGTTAATAAATCATCCTCTGAAATGTTGTGCATATTTTTGACCATTGGCTTTAAAATAATTAGAATTCAAACCAAAACAGGTAGAGGATGAATCAGGAATTTGAGCAGCTTCTCATGACAGTGACTAGAAGATTATTTTTTCTTTTAGAGGATAAAATTGTTCTTTATACCCTTATTCAGTGTTAAAATAACATGGGAGTTGAAAATCTACTTTACCTAAATATGATATTAACACAAGAATATCTATATACTAAAATAATCTGCTTTCTGTGATGAAGATTATTTTTTTTTCACTGATCTATGGAAACAGCTAAATATTTCATTGTGCTAGAGCAACACAAAGTCTATAAGTATCAATAGTCAAACTCTAGTTTTCCTTACTATCTTTTATTCATAAGAACTACATTGACTTACAATGTGTAATTAACATGGTTTGAGATGAAAGTTCTAAAAATTAAATAATGGTACATAAAACACATACAAAGAAATATTTGAAGTATTTTCTTTCTTACAAGTTATTTTTACATAAGTAAGTCAGTACAAAACTTCTAAGACAATCTCCTTTCACTGTAAAATATGGTTTTTAATCCACAAAACATTTTTAGAGTTTCTCAGTATAGACACAATTTTATTTTAGAATAAAGTCACAAAGGAATTTCAATAAAGTAAAGATATTCTGCTTTGACTGTATTAAAAGAATACTTTCCAGCTGTCATTCTTAAAATTTATGTTCAACATAAATGATCAAATGAGAATTTTTTCCCACTTTTTGCTTTTACAACAAAGTTTCTACTTCTCTCTACCCATTTGTTGCATTCTCATGCCTTGAGAAGGTACTGAGAAAACTAGAAAGCAGCTAAGAGAAAAGCAAATTCAGGAGGGAATTACAGTAGGCTATCAGTAGGAAAATTGAAAGTGACAGGCTTGAGAATGAAAACAGGATTAAAAAAGAAAGGGTAAAACTAAGGTGATCAGTGAAGTTTTCTGAATTTGAGTATCTCAAATTGGACTAAACTGTTCATTTGGGTTCCTATAGTCTAGTATTCTGTTTCTGCCCTAAAGTGGACATTTAGGAATATGCCAGCATAGGTAGTTGGATATTTGTGGGGAAACTGAATACATACATTTGTATAATATGATGGAATCTCCAGTTTTAATTTTGGCTTATATCTGTTGAATATATTGGAAAGTTATCTACAAAATTTATTTGAACAGTGACAAAATTCTGAATTTCACTGAGACGCAATTATGATTTTCTTTCTGTCACTTTGGAAATTTCAGGATTTTTATCTAATTGGCAAGAATACAGGAAATTCAGTGGTTTTGATTTCAGTGAAATTTAGCTGAACTTATTTCCAACAGTACTGCTACATAAAAGGCTGGATTTTCAAGCAAGGTCACTAATGAAGGCATCCTAGTCTACTAAATACTGATTAATTCCATATCCCATAGAATTTCCCATAGGCCTGTTATACGGAATCATGGAATCATTAAGGTTGGAAAAGACCTTTAAGATCACAGAATACACCTGTTAACCCATCATTGTTATGTCCACCACTAAACCACATCCCCAAGTGACACATCCACAGATTGTTTTGACCACTTCAGAGGATGGTTATTCCACAACTTCAGGAACATTCACCTGTTCCAATGCCTGCCCACCCTTTCCATGAAGAATTTTTTGACTAATATCCAATCTAAACCTTCCCTGCCACAACTTGAAACCATTTCCTCTTGTCCTGCTTTTTGTTACGCGGGAGAAGACACCAACTCCCACCTCACTACAACTGCTTTTCAGGTAACTGTATAGAGTGATTTGGTCTCCTATGAGCTTCCTTTTCTCCCACTAGACAACCCCATCTCCCCCAGACACTTCTCAGACCTGTGCTCCAGATCCTCCACCAGCTTTGCTACCCTTCTGTGGATATGCTCCAGCACCTCAATGTCTTTCTTTGTAGTAAGGGGCCAAGAACAAAGTACAGGGCTGAAGATGTGGCCTCACTTGGTCCGAGTACAGGGGAATGATGACTAAGTCCTGCTGAGCACACTATTTTTGTCATAAACCAGGATACCTTTGACCTTCTTGGCCACCTATGAACATGCTGGCTTATGTTCAGTTGGATGTCAACCAGCACCCCTAGGTCCTTTTCCATCAGATACCTCTTCAGCCACTCTGCCCCCAGCCTGCATGGGATTTTATAGCCAAAGTGAATGATGAGGCATTTTGTTAAACCTCATACAACTGGCTTTGCCCCATCAATCCAGCCTTTGCAGTCTTGCTGCCCTCCAGCAGATCAACATTGCCACCCATCATGGCATCACCTCTAAACTTACTGAAAGTGCTCTTGATGCCTTCATCCAGATCATAGATAAAGATATAAGAGAAAACTGGCCTCAAAGATATAAGAGAAAACTGGCCTCAGTGTTGAGTCCTGGGGAAGCTTACTTATGACCAGCATCCATCACTGCTCTTTGAGTTGACCATTCCAGGCCATTTTTAACCCACTGAAGACTACACCCAAGCAAGATGTGAATGGCTAGTTTCTTCCGGAGACGTTGTGGAAGACAATCAAAAACTTACTAAGATCCAAAGAGACAGCATTCACAACTTTGTCATGTCACCTTGTCATGAAGGAGACAAGGAGCAAGTCAAGCAGAGCTTGCTTTTTATAAACCCATACTGGCTGGCCCTGATGTCCTGGTTGCTCTGCACATGATGTGTGATCATACTCAAGATGGTCTGATCCATGGTCTTTGCCAGCACAGAGGTCAGGGTGAATGGTCTGTAGTTCCTTGGATTCTACTTCTGGCTCTTCTTGTAGATAGGTATTCGCATTTGCTAACCTCCAGACATCTGTGACCTTCCCAGTTAACCAGGACTGCTTAAAAATGGAGACGAGGGAGCTTGGTGAGCTCTTCTGCCAGCTCCCTCAGTACTCTTGGGTGGATCCCATCTGGCCTCATAGACTTACGCAAGTTTATGTGGAACAACAGGGCACTATTTCCTCCTGGGTTATGGGGACTTCACTCTGCTCCTCATCTCTGTCTTCCAGCCATGGGGACTGGGTATCCTGAGGACAGCTCAGTCCTGCTACTAAGGCAAAGAAGGCATTAAGTCCCTCAGCCTTTTCTACATCCTTTGTGTCTATATTTTCCCTGCATCCAATAAAACATGAACATTCTCCTTAGTTCTTTCTTAGTTGTTGTTGATATTTGTAAAAACTTTTTTTTTGACTGTGATGGCAGTAGTCAGATGAAATTCTCGTTGAGCTCCTGCGCTTCAAATTTTCTCTCTGCATATTCTCAGTACATCCTTGCAGTCCTCCTGAGTGGGCTGCTCATTCTGCCAAATCTCATAAACTCTCACTTTTTTCTTGAATTCCAGACACAACTTTCTTCAACCGGGCAAGTCTTCTTCCCTGTGGCTCATCATTTGGCACATGGAGACAGTCTAGTCCTGACTTTTATCCCCTTCCCCTTCAAATCTAGTGCAAAGCTCTCACTGTACAAGTGTAAAATTATCTCTGCTAAGACCTGAGTAAAGCTTTTTTTTTCCCCCTTTAAGACAGTGTACCCCATCTGTTGCCCGCAGTCCTTATGTTGTCTAAACCCCTAAAATTTGGACACTGGAATTGTCAGAAATGCACATGTGTAACACTTCAGGGGAAACGATTGCTTGTTTCAACATTAAGAAAGAGGTGGCAGAAAATGAAATATCTGTCATGCTGCTTGCTTTGAAAGCTAGATATGAATCACTGGAATTTAGGATGAGAATATGTACAATTTTGAAGAACTTTAACTGTCTGTAAACTTTTAGAACTTTGCTGTCTGGATGGAGCAATACCCCAGTGAAGTACAGACTGGAAAACATGCAGCTGGCAAGCAGCCCTGCTGAAAGGGACCTGAGAGGGCTGGTTGGCAGCAGCACAGGGTCAGTCAGGAGTGTGTGCCCTGGAAGTCCCAAGGGCACCTCACATCCTGGGGTGCACCAAACACATCACCAGCCCATCAAGAGAGGAGATTGTCCTGCAGTGTTGGTGTACTTACTCACCCTGAGAACTTAGGAAGGATGTGAATGTCCTTAAATATGTCCAGAGAAGGGCAACCAAGCTGATGAAAGGGATAGAAGGAATGCCTGCTGATGAGTGGATGAGAACTCTGGGCTTGTCTATTTTGGAGAAAAGGAGGATGGAGGGAGACCTCCTTGCTCACTGCTGACATCTGAGGAGAGATAAGAGAGAGGGATGTGCTGATTTCTTCTCCCTGTTATGCAGTGACAGGGTTCATGTGAATAGCTCACAGCTGCATTTGAGGAGGTCTTGTCTATGAGGAAACATTTCTCTACCAAGAGGGTGGCCAAACACCAAAACAGGTTTCCTAGAGAGGTGGTTGATGACCCATGACTGTCAGTGTTTAAGAGGTATTTGGAGAATGCTCTTAAATATATATTTTAGCTTTTTGTCAGCTCTGAAGTGGTCAGGCAGTTGGACTAGATTGTTGTATGTTCCTTCCAACTGCAGTATTCTATTCTATTCTATTCTATTCTATTCTATTCTATTCTATTCTATTCTATTCTATTCTATTCTATTCTATTCTTGTTTTTCTTACCCTGTCTTGTCTGAGGGGCAAATAATTACTGGTGAAAAATTTTCTCTTCCATTCTAGTGTAAGATAGGGATAGAGCAGAGGAGGAAATTCACAGGCCTGGATACTGGTCTGCAGTATGGCAGACATCAACAAATGCTGTGTTTTAGCACTGAATAGCATCGTTCCACACATCTGAGGAAGATGCCTGATGACATGACTCTACACTGTTTTGTCTGAATGGATTGGAAGAGAGGTTTCTTTATGGTTAGCTTTCCATAGAAAACATAAGAAATGAAAGTTATCTGAGAGAGAGAGAACAGCATAAGATTATGATCTTACAAACCTTTTTGTTTCTGCTGCTGGTTAAAACAGAAAAAAAACCCAACAAAGAACCACAGGAGGTGATTTTCCTACCAAAACTTGAAAAGATAGGCAAAGAGGACTCATATATTGAGTGGAAAAGCCAACAAAGAAGATCAGTCTCACCACCTATTTCCAATTGTTGTTAATGATTTATACTTCAGTTTTAATATGCAACTGTGAGGTTTAGCAAGTGTTAATGTATCAAATGTGAACACCTGGATGATGGGTTAATAGATATGTCATCACTGATCTCAAATTTGATGTTCAGTTTTATAACTTTACATACATAAGCTAAGTGGGAGCTGATAATTACTTTTTATTTACCGTAATCTACCTTCTGTGCATGTGCAGAAAATGAGGGAAGGAGAATTCAAACACTGTTTTACTTGGCTCTTAGGTAACATTCTTTCATACTGCTGGAACTATATTTCTTGCAATTGTCTATTGCACTTGAAATTTTAGTCTTCAGCATGGAATCAAAAAATACATATTTGTCTTTTATTTGCATAATGTGCTTTGAAGTATTTGGCAGGGAAACTTAATGCCCTTCTGTCACTATTTCATACCAAATAACTCTCAAAATTTATTTACACATCCATTGGTAATTAAAAGATATTTTAAATAGAAAAAGTATTGTTTGAAAGACAAGGTTTGAAGTGCTGAAACTTTCGGTTTGCAGATCATTTCAAAAAGTAATGTTCAATCTTTTCACAATGCAATTTAAAGAATGATTTCAAAATGTCATGAAACATTACAGGGAAGAGTGACTTCAAATCCTGCTGACTTTTTTTCTCCCAATTATTAATGGGTTATTGCAAAGCAGCCCCTCCAAAAAGGATCTTTAAAAAATTACTTGCTGTCATCAATACTTCATTTTCCACATATTATTAAACTAAATTGCATTGTATGAATGAGAAAGAAAGACACGACTGTAGTTCATTGACATAATTCTATGTCAAAGTTCCAAAGTTCCATTAAGAGACGATTCTGTCTTCCCTGTCCTCTTTACTTGTCTGTCAGAACACTTCCATTGGAATTACAGTCTTGCTATGTACCTTTCAGCATATTTTACAGAACACTGTTCTGTATTTATTAGTGCACCAAAAGCCACTGGAAAAGACATGTTATCTTGCTCCTCTTTGGCCTGATAGTCCATGTAAATATTGCATATTATTCAGGGTCTTTAAGTAATGCACACAAGACTACTGAGTGAACTTGAGCCTAAAAGCACGAAAGTTCAGCTGCTTTATCACAGCTTCTTTTCTTTTTTTCCATATTCCCCCCCCCCCCCCCTTCTTCATATCATCATGAAATGACC
This sequence comes from Setophaga petechia, assembly GCA_024362935.1. Classification (NCBI taxonomy): domain Eukaryota; kingdom Metazoa; phylum Chordata; class Aves; order Passeriformes; family Parulidae; genus Setophaga; species Setophaga petechia. The sequence goes on along the minus strand of JANCRA010000008.1, from coordinate 12,895,044 downwards.
CTCAACTAGCAGAACACCCAACCTGACAGGATTTTTTGAGATAGTGCTGTGGTATTAGTTCTTACATCATTCATCTTGCTGGCAGCGAGCATCAGAGTGATGACCAGAAGGTGACAGAGATCAAGAACAGAGAGCAGGAAAAACTCTCCTGTGCCATGATGGCAGTCAGCTTCTTCAATGCTCCCCTGAGGTGTTCAACACATGGCACAGTTGGAGGTATCTTCAGTCTATTGTAAAATACAGCAGGTGTCTAAACCAGCATGTGTCCCATCTATGACTATCTAGAGAAAAGGGTCAAAGCTCTCTGTCTATTTTTACTAATTCATACCTGGGAGTCAAGGCAAATATTACCTGCTTTTTACATTTACAGTGTTGCTGTTGGAATTAAAATGCATTTGCACACTTGAACAAAAATTAGAAATACTCTAGAAATAATATTAATACATGTTTTAATTTGAAATAGAAAATAAATATTTTTTTATGAAGCAGAAAAGACAGAAAAAAAATTTAAAATGTAAAACTCTCAACATTATGTCAGTTTGAAACCAGACTGCATCTCTGTTGCAGTACTGTATGTGAAACAAATCTATGCTGAATTTCCTTTTTTGAATTAAGCCAAAGGCTTTTAAAAAAGATCAAGTATAGAAAAATGTCATCCACTTAGTTCCACAAAAATAGTGATCAGAATGTTTGCCATTGCAATGCAGCACCAGGCATGCTGTTGCCGAGTAACATCGGACAGGAGAAGGTGTCTGAGAGCTGGTGATATATGTCAACCCCTGTAATAACAATTGGCAAAAACTGGCTGTACTACATTTCAGGGAAATAAATAATGGGCAAAAGCTTTTTCAGTATCTCTGTCAGGAAAAGTAAAATAATTAAAGCATTGGAATAAATAAATTTTAGTTTAAGTGCTAGTACTAGTACTAAGTACTAGTATTCTAAGCTATTAAAGGACATGAAGACCATAATCAATGCAATATATGCACTTTTTAAAAGGAAAAGAAACAAATAAAAAATAAGGGAAATAAGGAATCTGGGATTATGCTGCAGAACTTCCTCCCTATTTGGGCTGACCTGATAACAAGCTAAGGCTAAATAGAGCTAACATTTTTTAGAGCAGACCTCTGTTAACCTTTTTGAGACCACAAAAACATAAATGCCCTTAAGAAAGCCATTAAGCTAAAGATGTGAAGGGAGTTAAAGCTTTTTTATATGGCTAGCCAATTACCCTTTCACAGCCATCATTTTCTGGCCATATACTGGAACTTGGTGAAGTCCTTGAAATTGATTGTGCATTATGTTTTAGCAGAAACCTGTCTTCCATCCAAGAATGCTTATTTGATAGAAAAAGACTCAAAAGCTAAATATGAGTCCTCTAGTCTTGCAACATGAGGAAGCAGACACAGATATATGATTAAGCTGTAGAGAAAGACTAGGAGTTGATACTGATATAAGGGAAAGAGAACACAGTTTTCCTTAGCAGATCCTGAATAGCACAGCCAGTGTGGGAGCGAACACTGAAACCAGCTGAAAAGATCAGTGCAAGATATGTATTTATATCCTGTAGGATTGTCTCTGATATCTTACAGAATCCCCAGCCCTAGAAAGAACTCAGAATAGACTTTGTTCACCTTTCATTATAGAAACTGTGGAGAACTAATGTAACTGTCAAAAGAAAAAGTACCAGCATAACTTATGAAACCTAGAAGGTCCCCCAGCAGAGCTGCTGGAGTGGAAGGCTCAAAATTTGCTTTAGGAAAAGAAAAGACAAGTTTAGGATTCCAGGTATCTTTGCAGTGAAGCAACTTCCAACCCTCTGAGGACATTTGAGATGGGTAATCTTTTCTCCTAATGCAGAGTAATGTGTGAGAGGAGTATATTCTGCTGATACACGTCTTCACATTCTTTACAGAATCTTTGGCAAAGTAAAAATATTTCATAAAAAGTGAATGGAAGATCTTTAATTTTCTTATATATCTGGTGGAGCTATTAAATTTAGTTCTTGCAAATAGATTAGTTCTTTACAAAGCAAAGACAAGGTGCTGATCCAAACTGTAGTGACACTGGAGACAATTCCATTTCTTTACCTAATGTATTTTTTTTTTGGCAGAGAAATGGTCTTGTTTCCTTGTTAAACTACTAAAAAAGTAAATTAAAGAGAAGTCATGTTTCTGTTCACAAGTTGGGGGTGTGTTTCCTGATTAGCTGAAGCTACTAATTACCTTTAAAATGGAACCTTTTTTAAAAAGGGAAGATTTTAGAGCATCAAATAGACAATAAAGGCTATTTTATAGTTGTCTCTTGAAGTCTTATTGTAAATACAGTCACTCTATAAAATTATATTAATGATAACTATAAATAGGAACTACCTATAGGGAACTTATGTGGTTTTGACAGCATTTTAGGTACCTTTCTTTTTTAATTAAGAGGCCAGTTTTAAATTACTGAGCACTGCAAGCCTTGGAATATGTGCTTGATTTCCATAAGTAGACAGTTACAAAATTAACCATACTTTTTGTGGAGGGCTGACTTTGGCTGGCTGCCATATGCCTCACAGGTGCTATATTACTCCACCTCCTCAACTGCCCAGGGGAGAAAATAAAGTAAAAGAAATCGAGATAAAGGCAGGGAGATCCTTTTTCTGCTACTGACATGGGCGAAACAGATTCGACTGTGGAAAAATGCATTTATTGACAATTAAAAGTGCACAACCTGGTGAGAAGCAAAGAGAAATGTGGGAAAACCGTCCTGACATTCACCCCTTCCCTTTTCTCAGGCTCAGCTTTGCTCCTTCCCTCGTGACTGCAATGCCTCATCAACACAAGCAGTGCAGAGGGGTGGGGAATGCGGGGTGCTGTCAGTCCATCGCAGCTCCTCTCTGCTAATTTTTCCCTCCTCGCACTTTTCCCTGCTCCAGGCCGGACCATTCCAGGGGCCGCAGGGCCAGCCCAGCCCGGCCGGGCTCTCTCCCAGGCCGCAGGGCCATCCCTGCCGGCTCTCTCCTGCCCCGGCCCTGCTCCCGCTGTCCCCTCGGGGCTCGCAGGGCTGTTTCTCGCTCGCTTCCCCTGGCTCAGCCCTGGCTGCCGGGCAGCGTTTTGCCCTCCCTTGCCCAGGCTTTCCCCGGGGCTCAGGGGCTCAGCCGTGCCCTGCGCTGGGGCCGCTGCAGCCGCTGGCACCGCCTGCATTCCTTACGCTGTGTCATTTTGTAATGAGGTCTCAGTGCGTAATTGGTGTGGAAGAGGATGGATGCTTTAAATCTGGCAGTTTGCAAAGGCATTAGAGTTCCTTACTGTTGAGTGACTATCGAAAGGAAAAGGTGAAGGATTTTGATAAATAGGTGAAGGAAATAATACCTGTATTGCATTTGGACAGGAATATTATCACATGTCACCACTATAAACCTGCTGCAAACTAATGTTTTGACTGGATATTTCAGAATAATAAAACAGATTTATGCAGCTCCCTTGCAATTAACTGAATGCAAGCTTGTGATGTTATTTGAATGTTAATCCCACGTTTAAAGGTTTTGTTTTGTTTTGGGTTTCTTTGATGTTTTTTGTTCTTTTTTTTTTTTTTCTTTTTTTTTTTTTAACAAATTTTGTGCCTTTGACATCATAACGGTGTAAACTGCTGTGTACATTAACAGTGCAAATTCTCAGTATACCCATTCTCCTCACAGGTGTTTTAATAGCTCAGGATCTGTGGCTGCATTACCTTTTCAGTCAAATAATCTGTATTCACTTGAGCAACTCCATTGCAATCATTTGTTACTGACCTTTTTCTGCCATTGTCTGACTTACTGGACAGCAATTCAAACTTTTTACATGGATTCTCTAGATTAATTTCAATTTGGAATCCTGAAAATGAGTACAGTTTTCCTGTTTTGATGTTTTTCATGTGGAAGCACTGTTCAGGATAAGTGCTCAGGTTTTCTAGCACTTGTAGGAATTATGCTGAATTTGGTAAAGAAACTTATTTTTTCATTCTAAAATAACAGCCCTTGAAATAAAAATGAGCCAGGAAACTTGATAAAAGAACAAATTGAATATATTTTTGTGGCAAAGATATTAATATATTTTGATGATCAACATGTTACTAATACATTGAGAGAATGTTAATAGATTTCTTTACATAATTATGATTGGCAAAAACAGAACAAAGTAGAATATGTCACTGCAAACCAATTAGGTAGAAAGTGAATAATCTGGGAATTACAATTAGCACAAGAAACACAGAAATCGCTGTGTTGGAAGACAGCACTGTGACCCTGCTGACATCTTTGTCCTCTTCCCACACTCCATCTCTTGTTCTATAATGATTATACAATGGAAAAATATTTCCAGGGGGTTTGCTTTTTCTACCAATCTAACTGATGGAACTTTATTTACTTTCCTTGTGAATTAGAACACAAGTCAGCCTTCATCATCACCCTGGTTATTTTTAGAAAAAATAAATTCATGGCAAACATTGATCTAGTGGTTTCTCATTACCCTCTCAGGTTCCAGCATTCATCCATTTGCAGACTTTCTAAGTAATAGATTGCCTTAGAATCAAAAATCCTATCCTTGAAAATGTGTCTGCTATCCTCTTTAATATATTTATATCGTATGGAAATAGTCCCACCGCATATTTGGCAGTTGGTTTCAGAAATCCCATGCAGGGGAGAAGAAAAAAAAGCATTTATAGCTTCTTGCTTTTTTTTTTTTTTTTACTTTTGACTTCTATTGGTGTAATATTTTTATTTTAACAATGCAATATTTAAACTATTATCTCCTATTTGTGTTCTCTGCACCACACTTGATTTCATGGATATTTATTAAGTTCTTAGTAATCTCTACATCTGTCCTTACAAGTCTCCATTTCTTTGTCTCAAAAGCTAGGTAGAGCAGGACTATGAGTCCCATATCAGAGCTATTCCTTATGGCCAATAATTTGTTGATTCTTTTTTCCCTAAACTTTTTTCCTCTTGTTTTTTTATGTCTAATACAGCTATAGACTAAACTGTAATTAAATCATACAGTGGATGTATTGCTACTGCAGGATATGGAAAAACTAAAAAATCTCCTTGCTCCTTCCAATGCTTTCTACATTGAGACATGCTTGAAAATGGTTTTTTCCATGATAGATCCATTGTTACTGAAACTTCAATTTATTGCATTAAAGAAAGGCCAGAAAGGCTTGCATACTACTATTTTAAAATCTCTGCACAACTATAAGAGAATAAAGGAGTTCAAAATAGTAACTGTTTTGAACTATAGTTCAGAAAAGCATTATTATCAGGTGTTTGGTTGATAACCAACCAAATGCCTGATAATAATGTGGTAACTATCCATTGTACATAGGATGGAAATCTAGAAGTACCAGACTTGTAGAAAGTTTAAACAGAAAAAAATTCTGTGCCCCCACAATACTTCAACAGTGTTTTGAAGGAGTACCAGGAGAGAATATGTGCCTGGAAGGAAACAGATGACTCTTGAGGAATTAGGTTTCACTGGAAAGGCAGACTTGACAACGATAAGCAAGAAACTTTTTCTTATTAAGTTGCCTTCCCAAAATTGTATTTCTTGAGTAGTATAAGGATAGAATTGTTTATGTTAAAATAAAGATATTGAATAGGACCTGAATTAAAAGCCAGAAACTGTATCTTTTCATGGGGAAAAAAATAAATAGAAAAAACCCTAGATTAGAAGCTTTGGATCCCGTTTATGTTTTGCATCCAAAGTTGTGTTCTTTTGATCTGTTTTTTTGTTTGGTTTTTTTTTTTTTTTTATTGCTTTTTAACGCTTCCTAGTAATTCAGGAGAAGGAAGAGCAAAGATTAAGAAGGCTGTACTCCCCATAGAGTTTTTTGTAGCCTAACTTGTCACAGTGATTGTAGCACAGAACAAAATTTTTCCCATCTATCTGTTTATAGGAAAATGTCTTTCTTCTTAACAAGGTAAAAAGGCAGAAAATAGTGAATAGCCCCGCCTCCCCCCCAAAAATGGTTTCAATAGCTTCATCATTCCTTGCTGAAAAAATTGGAATTTTAATGTGATTGAAAGATGGAATTCTTTTCAATATTTCAGCACTTATGTAATCTGCTCAGGACTTAGCCGAATCCAGATGCCAGTCCTATTTTAACTTTCTGCTCCAATCTAGACAACTTCTCTTTTAGGCTAATGTTCTCGTAGGCATTAAGGAGTGTAAAGGATGGATAATGACAGCCCCAACTGGCAAAGCACACTTTTTCAATACATGTGTTCTAGAGTCTCAGAGCTCCAACAAGACAAGAGAGAAAATTAGCACACAGGATAACAACAATAATGAAGTGTACAGGGACATTTTGCTACAATGAAGTTCCTAAAGAGCCACTAGGTAATAGCAAACACACCAGTCCCATAAGTGCTATTTTTTCTTACCTGTTAATATTTTCAAAGACCTAAACCACTCTGAAATATTTAATATTAAAATAACTAAAATTAATCTTAAATAAATCTATTACTGTCTCCTGAATGCTGACTAGTAAAGGTACTGTACAGATCTATAGTGATTACCTTATTGATCTTGTTGAAAGGTAATAATCCTTGAATCAAGACTTTCTTCTGTGAAATATGGCTTGTTATCCTGTTTAATTTTAAAATAACAATCAGACTTGGTAATCTTTGTAGATATTGCACAACCAACAGAATCCAAAAAAGGCTCACATACAAACTATATAGATGAAGGTTTGGGGTTCTCTCCACTGTATATTTAGCTGACAGCACTTAGGCAGTTCTAGTTTCTACATTAGCATTTTTCCTAAACATATTTTAAAAGTTTTACTGTTCAAGAAAACCAGTGCAAAAACATTTCAGGGATCAATATTTATCCTGCATTAAGATCTTAAAAATCTTATATAATTTTCAGTTCTAAAAGATAGTACAAAAGTAATTATTATAAATTGCATGCTATGCATGACAAGCTGTGTTCATATAGAAATTCCTCTTAAATAAAGAAACATTTCTTGATTGAGTCCACATGGACATTTTGTGTTCAGAGGTATTTTTCCCTGATCACACTGGAGTACCTCAGAGCAACTATATATTGAAAATCTCACTCTGCATTAGTTCTTTTTAGAATGTAGAATTGGCATATAGTGAGAGTATTGTTTAATGAATATTATAACACTAACAAAAAATGGCTCTCATTTCTAGTATTCATAGTAGAAAAGCATTTTACTTAATTCAATAATTCATAAAAAAAACATTTTAAGTTTAATTTTTTTATTTCTTACAGTTTTGTACTTAGGGAGCTGAAAATTATCTGCTAGGTTTTGAGGCTAGTGGCTGAAAAGCTCAGACATTGGCATGGGCAATGCTTTTCTGAATCAAACTAATAACTTTGCTGGTTAGTGCCTCACAGTAAAGCTCAAGAATCTTTGCAGGAGACAATTAAGACATAACATTTCCAGACAGAATTTCCTCCCAACTCTTGACAGTTAGAGGTCAGTCTGGCTTGAAATACAGGGATTTATATCTTTCCCTTGAGTCCATTACTTTGTACATGGTTAGAAAGCTGAAAATGGAAGTTAAAATTCATTTGAACCGCTGTGTGGGATCAGTTAGAATTCTTAATTATGTTGGCCTAGGTCCACAAAAAGATCCATAGAATGTAGGTGCTCAAAGCTGTCACATACTCTGAAAACATGTACGTGCCTTAAGATCCAGTTGGAGCATTTCAAGTCAGTAAATTTCCTTGAAGAATATTTCTTCTGCCCTGATATTAGCTGGATTTCATTACAGGTTTGATTACAAGTCTGATTCCTTTCAAGTATATGATTAGTTCTATAAGAGGTTTATTTGGAAGCAATGTCAAGAAATAAGGAAAAAAATGCTGTTCAGAAAATTGTTCCATATAGAAAAGATCACTCTTGTGTTTGGATAAGGAAACATTTGAAATCAGATCATCTACTGGCTTGAATGGGCAGTGTTCTGCTTCACTTCAAGAAAACATTTCTGTTTTGGTTTAGATCAGACAAACATCAGGATTTAACCAATGTTTGAAAGCACATTTTCTAGAAAAGTAATTTATCCTCTCATTATGCCCCTCAGTAGCCTTGCTGATAGGAAATTGAACACATTTTACAGAAAACAACAGGTTGAAAAAGTACTACCCTCCTACATATTACAGTGACTGAACATTGCAAATCCTTACAGTAATAAAATAATTAATAATAACAAGAAATTTTATTTCATTTTTCTTTTCTTTAAAAGAAAACTTTCATAGGAGAGCAGTAGGTGTTTGACCCATGGTAGAATGGGGGAGAGTGAGCTGTGCAGAAAATTAATTGTATCATGCAGAATAGCCTTATCCTAATGTTGCCAAATTTTGTTAATTCTTTACACATGGACAATGACTCAGGTTTAGAAAGAAGACTGTGCAGGGCATTAGGTAGAAGTTTTCCACAAATTGAGCATGCCAGGGAGGAAAACAAAAAGAATTAATGCACTAAAATTTACGTAAACTCTCCTATGTAATTCATAGTCACCACCTACATAATACAGTCATTTAACTTGGGCTACCTTGTGCAGTACCTCTGACTGCATCTGCATGGACCTCTCTGAGGGTCTTTAGTGGTTTCTGCGGATCGTTTTGGGAGGTTCCCCCTTCTCAGATTCAAGCAAGCAAAATTCAGTTTAGGATGCACAAAACACAAGATTGTATTCCAAATAAAATGTGATCTGCAGCTCAGCCTCACTTCTTAAAATATTGCCAAACAGGAAATAAAATACAAAGATTTCTATAATCATTAAGCAACATCTGCTTAACATACATGGTAACATCTATTTGCATTTAAAAGGGAGTTTAAGGGTGAGAGTGATGCCATCAGATTACATTTACAACAAAATAAAAGGAGGAGATGGAGAATTCTGCTTAAAGACATGATTGGGGTGTTCACTTTCTTAAGGAATATATTACTTGCAGATCAAGACACAGGGACAAGATTTATCTGCTCTGTGGAAGAGCAGGATTGAATGGTTCTGCATTACTTTTTATCATGACCTCATAGTAGTGAAGCCACTAGTAAGATACTTTCTATTTTCTAGAAGTTGAAAGGTTGTGACTTGGCAATTCCAGGAAGCTGTTTCAGGGAGTGAGGGAATCAGCCCCATTATCACCTCATTGCAAACTGCTTGCATGTCTTAAAAACTTGGGACTTACATGGGTATACTGTTGCTTCATACAGTACATTGACATTTCTTGCTCTCTGTTTGTAGTGTTTTAAATGACTGCTCAGTGTTCTCAACACTGCTTTATATTCCTGTGTGTGATATACACATATCCTCTGAACAGAGAGAGACACAAGACTTTCCTAGGATTTTCCAGGGGGAGGCTGTGAGAAAGCTCAGAAAAAGTATGATAAACAATTTTTATCTCCACTTGCTGCATCTGTTGTGCACCTGTGGAATGTGTTATGGAGATTATTTACTGAAGAGGGATTTCTTTATTAGACTCTGGTGATGGTGTTTTGATTCATCGACCAATTGGATCCACGTGTGCGTCATGACTTATTGGTGAGCCTTTTGGGGGTCTCAGTAGCTGGCGTTGGCCCGGGACTCTATCCCAGGAAAGGACAGAGCCCTGGAGTCCAGCCCGCTTGGTCCCGGAACCACGGGGAGCCTTGCAGCCAGCAGAGTGATAACAGCTCTGTATAGTGATAACAGCTCAGGGATTTCAGCTCTTTAGGGTTCAGCTGCTGCTAGGCTTGGCTTCCCCGGGTGTAGCTCAGGCAGAGCAGAGAGAGGAGAAGAAGAACCGGCAGTTCCACTGGAGATGGTTTATTCTGGAGAGCGTGAAAGGTCCGGAGCAATTCTTCTTCCAGCTTAATAGGATACAGTAAGCTACATTTATACCCTTGGCCAGGATCCAAACTGGACCAATGGGTACAGGTTAAAGGTTTCATAAGTGACCAATAGAAGGATCAATAAGGTTTTTTCCTTATAAGGGTACAAATATACGTTGTGTGTCCAGGGTTAGGTCATCTCTGGACTGCTGTGTCAGCAATTGTATTGTTAAATCCTCCAAGGTGCCCTGGCGGGGCCTGTGGCATTTACTACAATGACTGTCTGTCAAGGGCAATGCATTTCTTCTTAGTAATATAGTGTAGTCTAGTATAGTATAGTTCAGTATGCTGTAATGTAGTATAGCTTAATAAAGCAATTGATCAGCCTTCTGCAATCATGGAGTCAATGCACATAATTCCCATGTAGGGTCCATCGCTTATGTGATTCCTGTCCTATGTATGTTTTGTGGTATACTTGTGCACTTCAAAAGCACATCTTGTGCCCAGAGTCAATGAGGCACCGAGGGAGTGAATTTCATGTCAAAATCTATGATTACCTTGTCCATCTCCAGACAGACCATGCACAAGATTTTATAATTAGAAATTCTCGTTTCCTCTTCTGCTTTTTATTTAAATCATTCTTGCTAATGCCTGGTATGAATATTTTTACAGATATAAAATGCAAAAAACAAATAGTACTTTGTTGGGTTTTTTTTGTTTGGTTTTTTTTTTTTCTTTCAATTAAGTAGTTAAAGATTTAACTGCTCAAATTTTCACTTACAACTTATTTTGTACCTGAAATTTTACCTGGCATTCTCTTGGGAAAATAAATGTAAACATGCAAATTCCTGTTTGAAAAGGGTCAATTTCTTTATAGCTGTAACACCAAAAAAACAACAACAACAACAACAAAAAAAAAAAAAGAACCACAAAAAAACCCACAAAAAACTGAACAAACAAAAAAAACCCAAAAACCTCATTCAGTATGGACTCTGGTTTTGCTCAAGAGAAAAATCTTCTTTAAAACTAAGAATTAGACATGTAAAATCAAGCTATGTGTGATAGACCTCTTCATAAAAATTCCAGCTCAAAACTCATCCATGAGTGCCTTACAAATGAAGTCATCCCAGATATTTTTAAACTTAAAGGGTTTTAAATCTTGAGCTATTGACCAGATAAAGCATTCCAATTTTTACATACTTACTGTGATGAAATTACTTTTGAGCTCCTTCCCCTTATCTCTCATCTTATCTATTTGCTTTAAGAAGATGTGCTGTAAATCAGAATAATTTATTTATTTAACATTTATTAGGTTGTGGGCTTGTTGAATGTTATACTAAAGGCACTACTATGAATCTGAATAACAAATTAGTGCCCCTTCAAATCTGATATGAATAGGATGTTGACAAATTTCTTCAAATAAACTATGAATTTTAAAACCAAACTCAAGGTGGTTTAATAGAAGAGGATTGCTAACTTTAATAGTTTGATTATCCAGACGGCATATATTTCATTTCACTCTTTACATGTACAGCATTGACAATAAGAAAAAAGGAGGCTTTCTCACATCAAAGCATTTTGGAAAAATCTAGGAAATATGATGTTTAAATAGGATGATAGTGTTACTGACACCCAAAATAAATCTGCCACGGAACTATTGTTCACTGTCTTTATTATTGTTACATGTTTCAGATCTACATTATCTAACACTTTCTGTCAATTGCACAGAACACATAACTTAAAAGAATGCCGGGATATTGATATGTAAGAAAATTATAGGTGACAATTCCCTTGACTTTTAAAAGCAGTCTTTCTCTCAAATTTTCTCAAGAAATGAAGAATATACAATGTTAATTCTTTCACAAAGAATGCTGATCATAAAAAAGTATTTTTTGTGAAGAGATATTCCAGAGTGATTACTAAAATTATTGAATAGAAGTTCAAATTTGAAGATTTACAGTATATTGTTGAAATGAGTGTTTCAAAAATGAAAAATAAAGCTCCATCTAAAGTACCATCTATCTAATAGAGAAGATAAATATTACACATCATCTTCTGTAAATAGCTCAGTAGACAGTTGCAGACACCTTTCTGAGACAGTATAGGATTCCATGAGCAATTTTGTGTATTGTCTGTTCTTGCTTTCTTGTAAAATTGAGCATTTTTAAAATTAAGCTCTTGGATATGATAATATTATATGGAATCCTTATATATTTGTTAATAAAATTTATCTGATTATAAATATTTATCACTGGCTACCTTTATTCAAAATTTTGCAATACTTTCAAAATAGATAGGCAATATTGGTTCTAGCCTATGGAATATAAGCACTTGAGACTCAAAGCCAAGCTTCACTAGAGATTAGTAAACTATCACAATTGACTTCTGAAAAAGAAGAGAGAGGTAGGCCAGACCAAACATTGTGAAAAGTTTATACATATCTCTCCAGGCTCTTAGGGGTGAGAAGGGTCTTTCCAGTAGGATATGGAATGGAGGGCTTGCATTGGTTTGAAAGTTAATCAATATTATTTTACTTCTCTTGACATTTATTCTTGGGTAGCTAAATACTCTGAGTACCTGAAAGTAAATGAATGATATATAAAATGAGAATACTCTGATCTGTGGCATTTTAAATTCAATAGCAATTTAATAGATGGTATACAATGGAAGAAATTAAAACCTCTCTATTTTGGGCCAGATAATAGTTCAATCTTTCACTGGCTATTTGGTATGAGTTAAAAATGACCACTCTAAAGAAAGTTTGCAAGCTACTAACAGGAGGCTTCTCAGGTGGCCCCAAAATAACTAAGCCAATTTTCTTTTCTTCCAATATACAAGGACATTTTCCATTCATGAGTATCTTGACTACATGCTTTTACATAGTTTTGAAATCAATTGCTTCATATTTTCATTAGGATTGTGCTTAGGATTAGGTGTTTATAACAATTGGGACATAGATTTTTCTGCTTGTATTTTTTTACCAAGCTGATGAAGAAACATGCATGCTACCAAAGAGTCATGCCATAGTTAAACACATTTTTGTTTCAAAAATAAGCATGGTGGACAGGAGCAGAATGTTTGTTATAGCTATGGATCTTTGATATAACAAAAATATAACACAAATTACTGCTCATAGACAGAGGTTGTAAAACCATTGTTCCATCAGCATTTGTTCAGGATGTTTTAAAGTTTGTTTGCAAAATGTATTTTTCAAAGTCAAAACTGCAATGAAAGATGAAATTCAGTTATTTTATTCCATAGCATTATTATTGACCAGAATTTTCTGATTGGGGATTTAAAGGTCAATGTGTTAAGTTTAGGAAATTTTCAACATATTATATAGACCTTAGTTATCTCCCAATCTGTGTGTTTGTGAAGGGTTTGCTTTTAGCCTGGAGAATTTGACCTTTGCATGGTTTAAAATATAGATAAAATTCCCCTGTATTAGAAAGTCTACCAATATTTCTGAACCTTCTTAGTTTCTTCTAAGTGTCCATTGTGCATTTAAATTGATATGTAGCTCATGATTCCAAGGAAAGAAAAATGGAGGTCTGTTGGTTATAGTAATAACTTATATTTATCGCCACGGTTGATCAACATAGTGTTGTAACCTGGCCTTTTCATTTTACTTGTTTTTCAGAAGGGAAGGAGTGGGAAACAAAACCTTTTTTTTTTTGTATACTGTTGGATAGAAAATTTTCTTGTCATTTGGACAGTAGTTCTGTACATTATCCATATTAAATAATAAAACTTAAATATACAGTTGGCCTATCTCAGTCATTTCTTTATCACAGCAAAAGGCTTTCCACATGCTTCAGAAGTGTCAGTGTGATATTTTATTCTTCCTAATTCTACACAGTCGCTGTAAACTTCTGTCAAGAGAATAAATCATTATGAAGAACAGCTTGGTTTAACTTTGTCTATATATTTGGAGTACTTTCTACTTTTATACTTTTCAGTTTAAAGCATGTCTCATACAAAACCAAAAATAATTAGGGTCTTTTTATCCTCTGCTTCTGAAGAATAAAAGTGGAAGTACAGCAAAATTTACTCATAAATTATCACACTTTGCAGCTGAAAGTCCATATAATGTGGAAATATGCACCAGTATCCATTCCTGAGTGGGGTGAAGTATAAAGCTAGGAGATACTTTGATCACAGAAACCCCAACTTATAAAATTATTCACAAGTACTTCTTAAATCTTAAACTCACTTCAAATTCTAATTCAGACTGAGTTCCAAATTTAGAAGCTTCATAGAGAGCACAGTATCAGAAAAAGGTACTTTTCCAGTTTTATGGTTGCTCCATGGAGCTCTGGAAACTTCCTTCTCTAAGCTTATATATTTGTGTGCAAAGTTTAGAAGTCACTTTGATAGAGTAATTGTGTGGCTTTAAGTTATGGGGTTGTTGTGTGTGAGGAAAAACTGATGTTATTTGGTTCCATGCCTGTCTCTTGAGGAATCCATATGACTGAAATCCAAAAATACTAATCTGCTTAGGTAAAATAGAAGATAATACTGGGGATAAGATACAAGAAAATAACATACTATAAGACTACTTAAATGTGTATTTATTAATATTAATTAAGTCATTTAAAGGCTGCTTGGCAGGATGATGAGCGCTGTGGAAAGGCCAAAAGCAAGCTATATCATATAGGTTTAGAAAAATCTGAGATTAAAATTTTTTTGTGATTTCTTTCAGAATGTGGAAGAAACACCCCAACAAAACAATAGAAGATTTTGTGTGTGAGATTTATGTTTTACCTCTTCAAGACTTTCCTGTGAAAAAGGACCCATATTGAAAAGGTAGAAGAAATGAGTGTCAGAATGTGTGGAGGGGGTGGCACGCCTGAGACCAGGATGAGGAAAGGGTATGGAGTACCCACAGGGTAAGAAGTCTGAGCCTCCAAAAGAAGGAATTAGGCAATTGCTATGGCAGCCCGGCCATGGTGGGTGGGAGGGTGGCTGTAGAAGAGCCCCAGGGAGAAGGTACCTCTCCATGTCATAAGTGCCTCCAATTGGAGCCCAAGGTCGTGAGTGGCTCATGAGCACTGAACCTCCACACAAATGTCTCCAGGCACACACTCTGCTATTTCTTTGTGCTTTCAGAAATAATGTAGTCCTGTCATGCTTCTGCTCTTTGCTTTCTCACAGCTAGGTCATAGGGCCTTATCTCATCTATGAAGAAAAGTCACTGTATTTTTGGATCAAATAAAGTCTAGCTAAAATAAGACAAGTTTAACTGAGCTAGAACTGTTGCACACTCATTACAGTGAGAAGGGCCTAAAAAGGAGTACATAAACTCTGACCCTGACTGCTTTATTTCTTCTTGTAGATTGTTCTGTAGAGCTCTTTTGTGTGAGTGGCTTATCCAGTACTTGAAAACATCACCTTTTACACTTAGCTAGAGTGAAATTTCTTCAGGTTGTTGTGTATATAGGATTTACTGAGGAGTCTGTTTTTTACAGCTTACAGTAATGCACAGTGGGAAGTAGGAAAGAGAAAAAGTTTATGTCTTTCATAGGATCAGAGAATCACAGAATATTCTGAGCTGGAAGGGACTCACCAGGATCATCAAGGCAAATTCTTCAGTGAATGGCCCACAAAGGGATCAAACCCACAACCTTGGTGTTATTAGCACCATGCTCTAACCTACTTGAGTTGTTACAGACAAGAACAGGGAGAGTGTCACTTTTCTGTCTAGTATCTAAAGCTGTGAAACCATAGTTCCTACTAAGTTTTTTAGTTTATTTAAGTGAGAGTAACTTCTATGGATTGCGAGTCTAATCCTCTCTTTTTTTTTTTTTTTTTTTTTCTTAGAGGAACTATCATTTTTCTATGGTAAAACAGTTTCATCTGAGGTGGGCTGGGAAGAACTTGAGATGAAAAGGGATTTGGAATCATAAACAATGTCCTTCTATAATGACTACAGCCTCAGAAAGAAAATATGGAAATGGTGTGTTAATCTGTGCTTTAATTGCCATATCAAAAAGTTTACAACATACCAAATGTGTTTCCATTGTAAAGGAAATAAAATTACTGTCTAGTGATTATGTTCTGCTGAAGTAAGCTTCCTTTTCTTGACAGCTCTGTGTACATTAGATCCTAGAGTTTTGTGTCTGTCTGTGTGGGGCATGTACATCTGGTTTAAAGGCTGACAAAATATTTTTTGTTTGGTTTCACAGAAGTGCTCATTTCTGATAACCAGGAAAATTTACATTGAAGTGTCTCTCACAGATTGTCCAATGCATGTCTCCTTTGGTGATTCCCATGCAACACTGTGTTTCTTTGAAGAAATGGGAAAGATAAATGCATCATTCAGTGGTGATGTGAATCCATGTGCTGGTATGAATTACACACTGAGGCTGAAAGCCTCACTGTTATGACTTGGGAAGTAGGAAAATCAAAATATAAACAGTTATTAAAAGAACCAGTGTCCTAATTCCCCCTAAAATGTTTCCCTTTTTGTCTCTGCAGCAAGGATTTCTCAAGACTGAGCACAGTAGCACACAGCATACTCCTGGAAAGCTGTGAATTTCTGTATGACGTAAATATTAGTAAACCTGTTCATCACTCCTATTTGACTTGTGGTCAGGCTATTTTAAGGATCAGCTTAAAATTTGCTCCTCTCTGGACTCAGTTGAGTTCATCTCATGTTACAGTTTCTAGTAATTGCTAGTGCCAATTGGACTGAGGTGTTCATTCCATTTTTGCCAAGACAGATACAAGCTATATGCTGATAATGTGTGGGTAAGACAGGATTGTGCTCCCACACATACATTAAAATCTTAGTTGTTAAAAATCCCTATGAATTATATCTTTTATTCAAACTGTGAGCCAGAGCTCTGACCAGAAGCTGTGTTAAGGCACCCAAAGGCATGGGAACAGAAAATATGTTTTTCTGGAGGTTTTGCTTCAGTACATGCAGTTCAATACTGTTCACTGCTCGGTCATAAGACATTAATAAAAGCCCTGTACAAAGGGAACAGTCCTTGATCCTTAGGATTGCTCACAGGGGTTAAGCTTTTTATAATGCTGCAAAGACCAATTGTTTGAGAGAAACTTGTACACTCAGTGTCATACAAATTTTTTTCTGTGGTACAAGGGAATTTTGTATGTCAGTGGCCTAAAAATATATGACATTGTATAAGACTTTGGCAAGCTAAATGCTTATTGCAGTGGAATTTAAAATTAGTGCCTAATGAATGAACACTGCTTAAATATCAGCTTATGGCATTGTAAATCAAGGTTACTGTGCTTAGGTCATGCAAGATTAGGAGCTGTAAAAGTGACCCTTTATCTCAGTGAAATAATAATTTTAATTTCAAATTGTTTTAATTGAAATATGGCTTTTGGGCTGTAAGAATTAAGGGCCTTCAGGCCTCATAGCCATTATGTAGGAAAGGGGAAGTTATGAGTATATGCAGACTGGTGATCCCAAAGCTGAACTTGCTTTGAGCAGGAGGTTGGGCAAGAGCCCCTAGCAGACTGGATTATTTTGTCTTTCTCTAATTCTACAACATCAAATAAAGTACAGAAACAATACTCAAAAGGAAACAGAAATCCTTCAGTGGAATACTTTCAACATATTCTTTTAAGTTATCTGAAAACATAATTTTAATCTGTAACATTTTTCCTCAGTCTTGGAATGAGTCTAATGTATATATTCAAATAGGTAGTATTTATGTCTTCTGAATTGATGACAAAGCATTTAGAGATAGGAATGCCATTTTTATTGACCTGCAATTATTCAAAAAGAAAAAAAAAAATAATCCCAGGAAATAATCCCAGGAACCCATCATATCACTAAATTCATGGCTTATCCCCCAAATCCATGTTTAAAGATTATGCTAAAATCTAAACTGTACAGAAACTTGGTTTTTTATATGAGGTTATTTTTTCCCCATTTTATATTGCATTATTGTTAAAAGTAAAAAAAAGGAAACTAAAAAGAAAAGGAAAAGGAAAAAATGGGACTTGAAATTATTTTCAAGTTTTGTCACTTGAAATTATTTAGCTGTTTCTTACCATGTTGTATTTTTCTGGTGTTGATAAAGGAAAATAAGTAGATTCTATGCTGCTCACATCTACATTACTATGCACTTGACACAGAACTAAAATTAGTTCTAGAACTAAATAAATATGGCAAGTAAAGGAAACAATAAATGGGAAATCCTATGCTGCAGTATTTCTTCCAGTACCTAAACTTCACAAATAAAGGCCTAGGAAAATAAAAGATCACTGAGAAATTATAGAGTAGTATAAGCATGCAAGGGGGGAAAAATTTGACTTGCAACATAAAAGATGAGATAATATTACTAGAATCACAGAATCACAGCATTGTTTAGAATGGAAAAGACCTCTATGATCAAGTCCAACTTTTAACCAAACACCACCACATCAACAAGATCATGGCACTAAGTGCTGTGTTCAATCATTTCTTACAAACGTCCAGGGATGGTGACTCCACCAGCTCCCTGAGCAGTCCACCCCAATGTTTAACAACCCTTTCCATAAAGAAATTCCTTCTGATGTTCAAACTGAAACTCCCCGGTATAACTCGAGCTTATATCCTCTTGTATTGTTACTAGTTGCCTGGGAAAAGAGGTCCACATCCACCAGAAAGGGAAAAAAATGTCATAGGAAAGAATTTTCAGTCACAGCATGCAAATCTTCTCTGGCAAAATGCAAAGCAGAGGAGATATATAGATAAAATCACCTTGAAAATATATAAAAACCAAATCAGATACAGACAGATACAGAATGGTAAAAAGAAAAATAGCTCACTTTAATATGCTGTCAACAAACAACTTTTCCCTTGTCCACTTTAACTCATCATATATTTACTTACTACTGTTTATTATTTTGTCTTCCTCAAAAAGTTTTAATATACATTACTGAAAATACAAAGACAAACTAAGCAGTAAAACTACATTTTTTTACCAAAATATCTGACTTGAAATCCAAAAATGTTTACTTGGAGAAAGCGCAGTAAAATGTTACTTTAGCAGAGTCCATAATATCATGCTGGTCTATTTACTGCTATTATGAACCTTCTGCTCATAAAGGAAATGGTTCTTTCCATATGAGTTAAATCAGAACACAATAATTTCTTTAAACTCTCTGGATGCAGAAACTCAGACAAGAATATGAATTATTGGTTCTGATTTTCTTTGTAGCTTGAAATAGACATGGTAATATATGTTTCTAAATATTTTCATTAATTATTTTACAAAGGAAATACCAGTGTTTTGATTCCTTCCCTTTCTGCAAATTTTAAATATGTAAAGCCTACACTGTTTTTCACTAACACTTTGAAGCCTGGGGTTAGATTTGGGAGCCAAACCAGCTGAATATACTTGTCAGCTGGCCAACATTGTCTCCCTGAATATTGAGTACCAAAGATGTAATAATGTTCTTCAACTTAATGGCATCAGAAGTATTGAATTGAAGGCAGTGTATTTGAAATGCTAGATGTATTTATAATGAATTTATGCTAATTGAAGTATCACTGTGAAGCCTTCCTTTTCCATTTTTCACTGAACTGTGCTTTTGCTGCAAATACGCTGTATAAATACATTATTTCTCTTTGTATTGAGAGGATTATAAATTGGGGTTTTTGTAATGGGGGATTGAGTCAAGGGGAGATGCACTTCACAACATCTGCAGACTTTCTATGGAGCTTTTTTTTTCTTAAATAGTTATTATTAATGCAATCAAACTGTTATTATTAACAAAAGGTAAGTATTCACACAGTATAGTCAGTCAGTCAGTCAGTCAGTCACTCACTCACTCACTCACTCACTCACTCACTCACTCACTCACTCACTCACTCACTCACTCACTCACTCTCACCTTCCCTTTGAGTTACCCAGCTGGAGCTGCAGCTGGGGACAAAGCCCAGCTGTTTTCTGAGGAGAACGGGGACATACTAAGGTCACTTAGCTTTTAGGCAGGAATTTGGGCAGTTCTTCAGAGTGATGTTTATTTCATTAGATGTTTCTGTAATGCTGTTTTTGTAATTCTGCAGTCTTCCTCTGCACAAATGCTACTGCATTCTTGGATGTGGCCTGATTTACATGACCTTTTCTTGGTGTCAGGTGTGCTTTAGTGGCCTTCTAAAGACTGAGCAAACTCTTCCTGTCCTTTATTTATTGATTCTTGCATATCCAGCAGGACTCCTATTTGCCAGATGTTGCTTATGAACCTGTATACTTGCTCCCTACTCAGCACATACTTTTCCTTTCTCCAGACCCTTGTTTCCTGGTAAATGTTTCTCAATCCAAGCCTACTGAAATTCATGAAAGCTTTTCATACAAATGGACATAAAGAGGGCCTTTCTGATGGTGTCAATCCTACATCTCTCTAATAGTTTTGCCTGGCTTTTGTCTAATTTCGAAAGTAATTGACTATTATTAAATTTCATAAAACTTCTTCAGTTCAGAGTACTGTCACAGTACTTAGTGGTAGAGTCTCTAAGTTCTTTTCCAATTCAGTTGTTCAGATTCCTTTCCTGCTCCCCACTCCTGCAAAAGACTCTAAATAATTTCTCCAAGATTTGGCCATAAAAATCCTTTAAATATCATTCACTTTTTTCCTAGATATCTTTTATCTTTAAAAAGCCAATGAATACACTCTCCATTCTGTCAAATTTCATACAATTCCCTGCAGCAGATCTTTTTTTCTTAGTGTATCTCTTCACATTGCCAATAACTGCAAAATCACAAAGCGTCAGCAATGAACAGAAATTATAGGCAGCTCCCCAAAAATATTTTAGCAACTATTTGATCTCTTTCTGTCTTGGTAAAACTTATCTGCCTCTCTCTGCTCCCCTTTAACACTCAAACTTGCAACTTTATTGTTTTGACACGGTGTTTTTTTTCCCCTCAGCCTTGAGTTACATCCTGTCCCTCTACACACATGGTTCCCATGCTCCATATATTAGTGTTAGGTACTGTGGCATGTAGATAGAAGCAGGTCAGGCACTGCATGGGGAGTTCCCTCATATTTAGATTGCAACCAATCATCTCAACACAGAGCTGTAATGTGTTACTAAACCCCCCAGGGAACAGTTAACAGAACAAGATTCAATATCCTAGAAGTACATAAAACCCCATTTGTATCTCCAGAGTTCTCAATAAACAATTAGGTTGATTTCTATCATCTTCAGTCTGTAGTACACGAAGTGTCTCTTCATATGAACAACTTTATGATAGTTAAAACAGAATCATTGTTGATAAAATAAAGGAAGCTGAGGTTTTGTTTTTTTTTTAAGAAATGCAGTAAAATGTATTCATTGCTCAAAAATATCTGCTCAAGAAAATGTGTAATAATAGTGTGTTTGGAATATATCTATCCTCAAGGTTTTAGCAGCCATAGATTTTAAATATAGGGCAGACATAAAATATATTTATCATTCTTACTATTCAGATAATTAAAAACCATAGTTCTCTGAAAACAGCTCACTGCTACAACAGTCACTGCAAACTCTCAGGATATTTATCAAACAATAACATCTCCTACTCAAGCACCTCGATTGCTCTCGTTATTAGGAACCTTTTAAAAATAACGAGATATTGCAGTTGTTACAGGCACAAGAACCTGAAAATCTATTATGTGGAGAACCTTCAGGGTGAGAAGAATGGAGGCATGATAAATATAATGGCTTTGAAGCAATAACAGGTTTTTATTTGCTCAGTTATATTAAAGAAAATGATGTAAAACTGTCACATTTAAGTTTCATATTGTTAGAAAACTTTAAATTTTGACTTCTTTTTTACTTTAAAAATTGTTGCATGAAAACCAAGTGCTCTTGTAGATAGTAAAACTGTTAACCTTGAAAAGCTGAAGTCTATTTACAGAGGGGAATAGATCAAACATTAGCATTTGACACATTAATTGACTAATAGTAGTGACACTACAGATTCATCTTTAATGTCATTCTTTGCTCTTGTAGATTGTCATTGTTCCCTTGAAATCAGTGTCGACTGAGTTTTTGTATTCCTTCAGTCCTTGACAATTTTCTAAAAAGTACAGTTTTGGTACTTTAACTTGAAAAAAGACTCTGCACAGACATGCTGCTGTGAGAGACTGAAATGTTAATGGGTAATGACTCAGTCGGCCCTTTGCAAAAACAGCAGGTGCTTTGCTGATGATGTACAAGGGAACAGCCCAGGTGCAGAGGGGGTGAGCACCAAACACCAGCAGCTACAAGCTGGGGCTTGAGTCACATGGGGAGGAATGCCAATAAGAAGCATATTCTGCAAGGTAGAATAGTGATTTTTATCAGGCCAATGTCCTCCTTTATATAACTGGCTGATTTGTAAATCCCTGCCCCAGGAAATGAATCGGGACATTCACATTAGTCTCCCCTTCTGATAACTGGCTCAGGTGTGAAAACTCCCCCCAGAGAAATACCAGGACACTCACACCTCTCAAGTGAGATGAAACTGTCATGTCACAGAAGGTGTGACAAATCCCCAAAGACCCCCAAAATGTCCCCAGACCTATTTCTAGGGCCTTCTACCAGAGGACTGCACATGATCCACAGTGTTGCATCAGACAGCGTAGAATTCCACCTCACACTCAGGAGAGCTACTGGAACATTCCCAGTGGAACCTGATTGTATATTAACCCATTGAACTTTGTGTTTCACAAAGTTTTAGCTTTTGTATTTTTCAGATCAATACTGCTTTAGTCTATAACTGTAAAACTCCTTAGCCTCTCAGCTACTGTTTTCCCATTTTATTCAGACAAAACAATTTCTCTCTAGGCCTGAAACTCAAGGACACCTTACTGTCTCAGGAAGGCCCTGAAAAATATAAACAACAGTGAACTGAGGGGGGCAAACTTGGAATAAATTACTTCATTTCATGAAGCTGTAATTGGAAAATTAACCCTGATATGCAAATAGACCACACTGATATCTGTCTGAAAAACTCATAACCATCGTCCATCTTGGGTGTCATCTCTGCAAAGCTCCTGCACTGCCCGGGATGTAACCTTTGAAGGCCTTTCAATAAATATCTACTATTATCCTCCAACTCTGTTCTAGGTGCCTCTCCAAGGTGTCAACAGGATTCCCCCAGCCTCGACTGATCAAGACATCGCTTCCATCAACAGACATATATATTGCTGCAATCAAGCCTTTCACTGGATCCAGAGGTGGTGATTTCTTTCTACTTTTATTCTTTCTTTCTCTTTCCACCTTTTCCTTACACATCCTGTTGAGTGTTATTTTTCTGCTTTTACACTGCTGAACTTCTATAGATAACAATAACCAAAATGGCTACATACTTCCTTTCCATTCCAAATTGTTCCATTTAAAGCGTAGATATCAGCCTTCCTTCAGTGCCGTTTCAATCTAATCCACCCCAAAGTATCCATTAATAAGAACCCCAGTTACCCTTACCTTCTGGGATGTGTCACAGCAGATGCTTAAGTCATAAACCCTCTGAAAAGGATGGTGACTTGGGAGATCTAGCTTTTTTTTACAAAAGTGAACAATGGTGGTGCTTTTTTTCCTATTTAAAGAGTTGATCCAGAACCATTTAATATTTCTCTGTGGTAATTAAAAATTCATATAAACAATTTTTCCCACAGAGTTTCTCTAGTAGGCAACATCTGATAATGTCTATCCATGTTCTGGTGGAAAAATAAATATTTAGCAACTGCTTTGGATTTAAGACTTGCTTTGATTTTATAGGAAAAAAATTTGATTTTTATTCAAAAGTTTAATGGGTAACTCAGAATTCTTATTGTTCGCATATCATCTGGAATTGATTTTATGATGAGATCAGAAGAAATAAATTTTAGGCTGTTTGATGCTCTCTTCTTCTGTTGATTTTTTTCCTCTGTACATAATTAATATGAATTTTTCACTACAATGGATGATGAAAAATCCTCTCCCTAGTGAAGGCAGTCATAGTCATTAGAAACCAGCTTTTTAACTCCTTTATTCATTCATCTATTCCTAAAAAGAATTTTATGATAAAATTAAATTGGCTTCCTGCAGTTTAAACTAATGGCTCTGATTGCTTTTACTTATTCCTCCGATATTGAGCCTTCCTTGTGACAGATAGGATCTTATGATGCTTAAATTAATTTTAACCAGTCCAGATTACGTCTGACAATTGGGATTCCACATTCATGAATCTTGTAGACAGAATAAAGGTGTGTGCTCAAGTTGTAGACCATAAGCAAACCAATTTTGCCTTAAGATTGGGCTCTAGCTTTCCCAGTCTTTGGTCTATTTACTATTGATTTAAGGAGAATAGCTACAAATAATTTACGGTTAGCAAGGAATTCTAGTCTGAATCCTATTCCATCCTTGCAAAAAATGCAGCTTTTTTTTCATGATCCTTGTTTCACTGGAGAATTCTATTTTTCTTAAAGTATTGAAGACTTAATAGTATACCTTAGAAGAATAAAGACAAAATTAAGTAATTTTTAAGTAATTTTCAGAAAATCTATTACAAAATCTCTATCTGACAGCTCTGGACATGAGTTGTGTAAAATTAAAATTTACATGTTGTTCGATACTCTGAATATGTATAGTTTTTGCTTGCCTTCTAAAATCTCCACAAACCTAAACTCTACACAGAGGCTGCACGTACAGCCTGTTCTAGTAAACCTAATTGTACAGCAAACTCGAAAATAATCTCACCAAAATAGTATATTTACAAAAATAGTGCTAGTAGCATGGCTCCATATTAGACAATCAGCCATATCAGCTCTATCTGGAGTGGAAATCAATATTATATTTCTGAAAGGGTGACATGTTTTGGAAAATCCTCTATTTAGAGAAATAAAGTAGTATTTTAAATGAATTAGATTACTTAGAGACTTTATGTGAAAACACACCAAACCAGCATGGAATTTTTTTTCACTTTTATAAAAAGGTTTGATAGTAAGTATTTTATTTTTAGTGTATGTACTGGATGTCAGGTACCCAACAAAGCAAATTTATCATTTCCCCCCTCAGGTGGACAGGGTACAGAAAATAAAATAAAAATGGTCAAAATAACGACAGGGAGAGATCACTCACTGATCACCATGACAGGTCAAACAGACTCAACTTAGGGAAATATATTTAATTTATTAGCAATCAAATCAGAATAAGGTAGGATAAATAAACCCAAAATTAAAAAAAAACCACATTCTTCCCTCTTCTCCTTTCTTCCTGGGCATAACTTCAGTGCCAATTTTCTCTCTCTTGTCCTCATGAGGAGCCAACACTATTGAGAGGATCAGAACTGTAGAAAAAGTTAATGAAAAAGTTTGCAATATCATTAGAAGGAAGGATATAAACAATACATAGTAATACTTACACAGTAATGTACGTAGTAAAAAAAGAATATGGTGACATTGGTGACAAAATACCAGTAAAACCGGTCAACTTGTCTAGAAGAAACTAGAACACTTAAAAAAACAAAACCAGAAATTAATAGCTATAATCTACAATTGGAAGGATGACAGGTAACTCACTTTGCCTTTAGGTCAATGGCAAAATTAACTCTGTCACTGATGATACAAATTCATTAATGTTTTATAAAAACAATAAGGTGGATACTAACCAAAAATAACAGCTCAAAGTTAAGCTGAAAATAATAAATCTCTATTGTTGGAAGAAAATTAAATATAAATACAATAGTGTCCTGTATTTCACACATATATAGGTACTGTGATATTGTAAGTGTGGTTCATTCATGTCAACTAGTTGTAGGAAATAATGCTCACATCTATTTCCATGGAAAAATAAAAATTATTGCAATGTACTGGTATTCTGTGTAAAAAATAGACTGTGGCAGTAATGTACAGGAAATGGTTTTGAGCCAAGGCATTATAAATATATTCTTCCCATGTGAGCTACAAACAATTTTTCTTCAGTCAATGAATAAGGAAGAAACAAACACCAACAGAGGCAGCATCAATTCTGTGTCATATAAGTAGGGTTGAAAAATATAATTTTAATTTAACTTTGCATAAACTTCACTGACATCAGATGAATATTTCATAACAAGGTAAGATTTAGTTCATGTCTTTACATATTGGTATAACCAAATAGGACATGCCTTGTCCAAATGAAATTCTCATTGTGTTGTAACTTCATAAAAAATATCAAGAAACTTCCATATATCCTGTAATGCCTTGAGGTTAAGCTTTCATATTTTCCAGATTCTGTACTGCATTAGTACATAACTCTGAACTTCATATAAAGTGTTAACAAGTTCTCTTCACAGTTTAGTTAGACAAACTCTCCTTTTCTAGCCTGAGAACCAAGGACACCATTACAGCTTTAGGCCCAAAAAGTATAAACAATGGCAAATTGAGGAAAGCAAACTGGGAGGATGGGACTTCATAACCTGAATCTGTAATTGGACAATTAACTCCTCTATGTAAATGGACCAAAACTTATAAAAGTGTAAAGACTTGTCATCCAGAATCCATCTTGGTTACAGCCTCATCTAGGCTCTTGCACTGCCCAAGGCATTTCCTTTGAAGGCCTTTTAATAAATACCTACTTTATTCCTGTCTAACCTCTGTTCTATGTAGCCTCTCAAGGCATTACCTGCATATTTTCGCCTGTGTTTAATACTTCTAGCCCTCTGGATTATAAGTAGTCTTTCTATCATAATATTTAAATATATGAAGGATTACAATAAACTGATTTTTTATAATCCATTTTTCCTCAGCATACACTGGAAACACTTTTAACTAGGTTCTACAAGAAAATCTATTTGTATCTCTGGAAAAGATAATCAACACCGACCTTATATTTCAAATTAATTATGGGAAGACAGGAATATTATGTTGTAATTAAAAATAAGAAAGAAAATGAACCAACAAAACAAATAATCAAACCCCTAAACAGTATTACGCTTTACATTCCACTCTGATCAGGAATTTAGCTAGAAGTAAGGGTACTGTCTGTACTAATGAGTTCCATCATCTGAACTGCATTAACCACAAATTCTTGAAACATTTGATGGAGCTAATAGAAGCACACATACCTATGTGTATTCCTTTTTTTCCTGAAATTGCATTAGAGAAGCAGTGTTACTGTAGGGAAAAAATCTTACCTTCTGTAAGACAAATGAAATGCATTCATCACAGAATTCTAAGGCAACTTAAATATGATATCACAGAGGTATTAGTTTGCATATTTAAATAATTAAATATTTTGGCTTTGTACTAAAGACACAAAAGTTTTGGAAGAATGTGACAATTAAACCTGACAATAATTATAAAAAAATATTTCTGTGGGAATTTATGTGGAAGATGTGCCTCTTTCTATGGATGTGTATGGCTGGGAGGTGCAAAACAATTGGAGAAGTATCACGAAAATTTTTTTATTCGACAGATGTTGTGTTATTTCAAAAGGGAAGCCATTAAGAATAAAATGTGATGAATGAGCACCTGAAAAAATTGTAATAGAAGGGACTTTATTCACAGCAGAGTGAGTTTTTTAGTAAGATGCAGTTATAGAGAAACTGAGCACCTATAATATATCAGGATCTACAGTAAAATCCATACATCTTAAACTCTGTATGTTCTTCCAATCAAATATATTCTGTTGGTGTCCACAGACTGTAGACGGACTTTTCAGTGGTGCTAGGCTGCTTGTCTGTCAGTGACAGACAATTTTTAAGACTTCTATTTTTGTGTTCATTACATTTTTTAGAGCCTTTCATACTGAAAGTCATTTTGTTTATTTTCTGGTGTTTTTGACATATGAACTTTAACAGATTTTATGTTCAGTCTTCCACATTGTGACATAAGAGTAAACAACTGAAGATGTGCTCAGAGCAAGCCCTTGCAGTGGTTCATTACCCTATTGCTCCATCATGCACTCTCTCTTAATTAGATATGGATCCACCACACACCATAGAAAATGGCTTGAAGCACTGACATACAGAACAGATAGTCACATACAGCAGAACAGAACATGGAAAGGTAACAAAAATGTTTCAGGACGAAATCAGGAAGTACTAATGGAAGAGCATTGATCAGACTGAAAAAGTAATAGATGAGGGGCCAAAAGAACGAGACTGCACAGAGATGAATGATGTTAAGGTGAAAAATAGAGAATGATTGATCACAAGAAGTCCACTCAGTGAAATTATCAGTTAGCAATCTTAAAAGAAAAATAACTATTTTTCCACACAATTTATAATTCTAGGTATAAATTACTTCCAAATAGATAAGACAAGCTATCAGTGCCTGCTAAATGCAGCATTCTAAATGCAGTATCTACTTCTGAAATCCCTTGTGGCCTGTAGCTGTGAAAAATATATCAGTGTAAGGATAATTTTGTGCTTCTCATGTTCTTGCCTTATTGCCATTTCCTGAATTAGGAAAACCGGAACAGGTGACCCATTGTCCTGCACAGTGTGATAATTTATAAAATCTTTTATATATCTTACATAAATATGTTAGAATGTGAATATAGTGCCCAATAATAACTGATAGGAATATTTCCACAGTAAGTTTACTGCTAGCCATTTTGAAGTTTTTAACAAAGAATCATCAATTCATCAACAGTGATTTGATCAATGTATATATGTAATTTACCAGAGTAGAATCAGAATCATGTAATTAATTACTTTATTACTTTGATTTCACTTTAAAAGTTAAATGCATTCAGAGAAAAAAAAAGTTGATAGAATCCACAAGTTATTATTTTAGATATTACCCACTGTAACTATTGAAAATTTTCATCCAGATGATGTTTGGATGAATAAAATGAAATCATATTGGAATTAGTGAAGCTATTATTGTGACAAAGCTTTATTCCTATTAGCCCCTGAGCTGGCTTTCTTTTTATTCATTATGCCGTTCCTATGGCTGCCTGTTTGACTTTCACGCTGTTGATGTAAATGAACTCTTTCTTTGATGATGATAATATAGTACAGCAGCAATATGTGTGTATAATTGTACTCTTTAAAAGTACCTTTTAAATTTAAATCCAAGCTGCAATTATTTTAGATATGCAAATGATCAAATTGAGGATAATGCTACAAGAGAAATTCATAACAGGTTCAAAACAGAATAGAAATGCCTATGTCTGCCTTAGGCTTACTGAAGATTTCCTGATAGAATTCAAACATACTCAGCTGAATAAAAGAAATAACACCTTGTAAGGTTTATATTCTTCTGTCAGTGTCCTGTGCTCTGTCTCTAGCTTCTTTCAGAGAAACCCTCCTCTGCATGAAGAGGATTAACCTGCAATACCAATGTCATTACACAGTGTTTTGCATTAAGAAAGGCACACAAGCAGTGTTCTGAGAGCATATTACAGGCACACAGCAGTTGTAACATACAGTTGAATCACAGTACAAATCTCATTTTCATTATTGTTTTCTCTTCATGCTCATCATCCTGATGCTGGGCATTCCCAGTCACTAGAGAGGAACAATAGGCTGAAGCCAGCTTAAATCCACTGACCTCTTTCAAGTTCTTCAGTTTTTATATCCTTTGTTGGCCCAAGCCACATTTGCACTTTCCCCAGGCTGGTCTTGCCAACTCAAGACGGCAACAATCTCTATTAGTTGGCTCTAGGAAGGCTGCTTACACAACCAGTTGGTACACCCTGCTTATGAAACTAGTCTGGTTTTAAATCCAATAAAGGTAGATCAGTCTTGGACTTACTAGATTCATATTTACAGAAGTGTAAAATATTTTTGAGCTATGGAGTTATGATATTCAGAGACTGATGTCTTTACATAAATATTGAAGTAATGTCACTTGAAAAGACAGCATTCTCATTCTATGTTGCAGACATTTTCCCCTTCATTTCTTTTATTAGCTCCTTTTCTATGCTAGGAGATCAGTAATAAACCTGAAGACTGTAGAGGATGATGCAAATCTTTGCATATCAAATGAAATTAGAAAATCAGTTTAATTAGGAAGAGAAGAATTACAATCCACAGCAACTCATGTACAATCAGGCAAGGCCTTCATTTGGATTTAAAGGTGAGAGTCCTATAAGGAGCTCCCTCCATAATGAACTTGTTCATTCACTATTGGCATAAAATGTATTAATAATTCATGCAAATATATACATGTATAAATGGGTGGTTTATATCCTGACTTTTAACTTGCCGTATTTATTTTTGGTTAAATTTTGATGAAAAAAAGGATTGTATTTTATGAATATTTGTGGTGAAGTTAGTCTTGGGGAAGGTAATGTGTATTTTCAGTGATCTAGGTATGTCAATCATCTCTTTTAAAATGTATCCCAATTAGATTCTCCTTTCATAGTGGAACATTGTGGCCTTGCAGTGTTGCTGATACATCTCTTCATCTTATGAAAAAAAAAATATATGTCCCTCTTGGACCCATTTGGAATCCTCTGATTCCTTCCCGACCTCAGGGAAATCCCCAGAGCCCACCCTCGGAGAGGCTTACTGTAGAGGTCCCTCTAACTGGGCACACAGAAAGGTCTTCCTCATGGACTCTCACTCTTCCTCATGGGCTCTCAATGATCTATCCCAGTTCCTTTCTCCATATGTCCCACTTCCCCTGGTTTCTCCTTTCTGTGTTTCCTCATTGGTTGTGGTACCCCTGGTTGCTCAAACCCCGTTCTGTAGCCTCTGGTAGTGGATGTTCATCCTCTCTATCTTTAACAGGTCAGAGGTTTTACCATTACACATCCAAAAACTCTCCTCCTCCCCTTTGTTTCTGGGGGGATGGAGAGTGTTACAAACCCTGGCAAAGCACCCTGCCACATCTGCAAATGGCCAACTGTTTTGAGTCGTTGACCAGTAACATTCCAGTCTCTCATAGCAGGAAAATCACACATAGAATAATTCGCAGAATATTCTGAGCTGGAAGGGACACTCAGGGATCATTAAGTCCAACTCTTTTGTGAATGGCCCCTACAGGGTTTGAACACACAACTATGGTGTTGTTAGCACCATGCTGTGACCAGCTGAGCAATATATATGTGTGGGTGTGGGTGTTTTCATGTATGGTTATGCAGATATAATTATGCAATCACAACCTTTTCACCCAGATATGAGGAATGGGGAAGAACATGGTGGGAAAGATTTTTTAGTGAAGGTGCCTTAATGCAGCTATTTCACTTTGATGCCTTTGATCCTTTTGGCTCTCAGTCTAATAAACAGCAGTTAGACATCACAATTACTAGTATTTAATCTTACAATATTTTTGTCATAAAATTACTTCACATCTGTCCAAGCCTGTCTTAAGTTTATTGAATGTAGAACTATGAAACTGATATTAAACAAATGAACAAACAAAAAAATGGAAAATAAAATAAAATAAAATAAAATAAAATAAAATAAAATAAAATAAAATAAAATAATAACAGCATGCATACTCCTTTGGTTTCAGCTTTTGAAATTATTTTCCTTTGTAATGCAAAATCCAAACTTTCAAGATTTTTTTCCTAAGAAATGGAGATTTAAGTAGTTTTAGTTTCATTAACTGACTTCAAAATATAAATAAAAAGCTTCTCTGGTTCTGCTGTCAGTTTGAAAAAATAAATTATAATTATTTGAACAAAAAAAACCCCAAAAACATGTTCCTCCAAAATATCAAAGCATGTGCTCAGTTTTTTATGACTAAGTAAAAATACTAAATATACTCTTTTCATATACTGTAATGCAAAACTTTTGAAAAAACCCACACAAATAAGTAGCATGAAATTTTATGTCACATTATCTACTGCTGAAACTCTCAGACTTTAAAGCAGTCATAACAGCATATGTTTTTAGATTATGCACTATTTTTTCATCTATAAGCTATGAATCTTACATAATGCTAAATTCATGCTTGATTTGTGAGCATCTGAGTTCATTGGGGATTTTATTTTTGGAGGAGACTTTTTTATATAGAACCCTATTAAAATCAATGTGAATATAAATTTACCTACATTTATGGAAGTTATTGCACAAAAACTCATACTTTTTTGGACCTGACCTCTCTGTGAGTGATCCCTTCATAATTTCATTTTCTTTCTCACTCTGCTGTCTGCTAGAAAGGTGACTTACAGAAACCCTGCATGGCAAGCCTCTATTTATGCTCTGGCATTTCAGGGACCAATTGCTAAGAGGATGGAGCTGCCTGAAAAAATTTTAGGTACATAAGGGTCTGCAGGACCCTTAGATGCTTCTCAGTAGTAAAAATGTTGCAACAGTTGTACTCGTTGTCCCTTCTCTTTGTTGATTCTGTCCGAAGAATTAGTTGCATTTTGATAACTTAAATCATCATCATCTGCAAAATTCTATTCATGTAAGGAACCTATATCCCTTTCAGCTGTTCCACCTATGACATTTGGAGAATTCTAGTCTTAATTGTATTTTCACAAAAATATTTTCACAATATCAAGCTTACTGACTTCTGGTGATTGCATTGAGCCAGTGACTCATATGGTAGAAAAGGTGCTACAAACCCCCACTAATAATTTATGATCCAAAGCCATTTCTGCCCTCATGCTATAAATTCAGCTATGTGTGCTGTGGGTAGAATATTGCTGTTACAGAGAATAAAGTTACCATTTCATCATCCTTTTTATCATCTTTTGGTACCAGGATTTCACTTATCTTTAAATAGAAGATCCAAACACAAGATATAAAACTATTATAAAATATTGCTAAGACTGAACTATCTCCTCAAACATTTCACTGCATTTTATACTGAGGTCAAGGAAAATAACTGCTGGGGAGTTGTGTAATTGATTTTAAAAGGTTTTTCAAGATACATAAAAATTACACCTGCACTGAAACCCGTTATTAAAGGAGATGAGTAAAGCCACTGTTGGGGGCTGGTTTTCCCCTGGATATCACTACAGACCTTGTAAAATATTGCACAAGTACTGGTTTGTTTTCTTTTCAGGTCTGTGAAAATTTTTCAGTGAAGTGAATTTCCAGAAAAATTGTAAAATAGGAATAAATGAAGAGAGAAGAGTACTGAGATTTGCCTCAATAGGAAAAAAAAAGGAACTTGAAGAAGAGTTTCAGAGATATCTTCAGAACCTATGGTCTGGGGACGCAGCCAGAATTGCAATAAAGAGGAAAGTATGAGAGACTTCGGAAAGGACAGACATTTATGAGAAAACCCCATATGTCTTTCAAGCCAATAACCTGAAAACCATTCCAATAAAATGTGATACCTGTATAAGCCATGAGACATTCAGGAAAAAACCCAGTAGTTTAACAGAAACACAAAGTGCAGTAAAAATCAAAATCAGCAAGTTGTGTAGGTAAGCCAAAGAAACATGAATCACATATCTATGTAATTGAATGCTTGCATTTCAGACTATTGTGGAAAAGCATACAGAACAAGAGATACATGAATATTTACAAATTCTAATTCTGTGGAAAATTCACAATGGTAAAAATGTTGCCTCATCAAACTTCCTGGAAGAAACATGAAAAAATATTGCATGGATGAGTTAAAGAAGCTAAGTTAGTTCAGAAAAGCCTTGATATTAATTACCTAAAAATAGAAAAGTACAACATGTTGTACATAGGCAGAATGATAGAGTATGAAAAAGACATAAAATTATACTTAATATGAATATTTATATATATGCTGGTAGAAAGGCAGGTACTGGTATACATTTCACACAGAATAGTTCAGTAGAAAAACCAATAGGAATGAATCTTCTGAAATATATATTTGGTATGACAATAGTAGTAAATTTTTTTCCATTGAAGTAATAAAGTAATATACTACATTTTCATGATTTTACATCGTCTTAATTTTAAGGATTCACTTTTCAGTATTACTATAGAATAAAAAATAGATAACATCATTAAATTTTTTTTTGTAAAGTATGGTATAACAAAAGTGAAGTAAAACTAACAATTAAAGTCTTCAGGTTCACTGGAACAAAAAATATGTGGCCTGGGCTTGGTGAAATTTCCTTTTGAAAATTTTCTTACAAAAATATCTTGACGTGTTTGAAATTTCTCACTTAAATATTTTCAGGACATTGACTGACTTTTCATTTTTAAATATCGGATAAATAATAATTAGCAAAAAAATAAACATAAAAATAAACAATTTTGTAACCCTCTTCATAATTGTCACAGAAAAATGTCTCAATTTTAGAATCTATAGAAACTATCAGATTTTTTCTTACTGTATTTAAGATTGCATTTATTTTTTTTCATCTTCCAAATTCTATTTCCTATCATATTTTCAAGTGGCAATTTTAGGTAACAAACAGAATTTCTGACCAGTCATCTTAGTTATAAAGGTGAACTCACTAGCTTAGTAGTTCCTATTTCAACTGTTATTTCATTGATAATGAAAAGCATCAAAAGCAAATTAGCAACTAAGAATATAAAAGAGTAGTGTATAATTTTGACATTATGTTCATATAGGAATAGAAAGACTAAAAGTGTTCAATCTGATGAAACACCAAAGAATTCCTATTGCTCTGAAATAGAGTGCCTTACATTGCTTAGAGACTGTATAGCAAAATATTGTGCATGGGTGCTTAGAAGAAAATATATCTTATATGAATCAAAAGAGGCCATTTTAAGACCTACTCTGCCTTTAAATGAAACTCCTATTAAATTGGAGCAAAGCAGAAATTAACTAAGTGAGCACTGAAACTTCAATGTGAAGTGACACATCTCACTGTCTCAGTATCAAAATACACCAAGGATCATCCCAAACCCTCTTCCTGTGCCAGTTTCTTTCCCCCTTCCATCGGTGTCTAAGAGGGACAGATGGCTAACATAGAAGCTGCCTACAGCCACAGGCCAGGACAGAAGCTGTGAACTTGTCTGGGCTTTGCCATAGGTGCTGCACAAATTGAGTCTGAATGATTTAATTGTGGCAGTCTCCTGGCTGTTTCACTAGCCAGTCTGGAATTTCGCTAGACAGAGTGAAATTCACTCACTGCTACCCTCAGTAAGTAAAGAAGCAGGCAAATTAAGAACCAGCCAAATGCATAAACATAATCAAGACAGACAGAGTGTATTGGTTTATTAATAATGGTGGTTTGCTATGCAAAAACATGACTTCTCTGTATATAAGACACTCCAAATAGATAAGTATGTTCCAGATACCACTGTGTGAATACTAACTGAAAAGGTGATGTGCCTTTCTTGAACTGAAATGCCAGGGAAAAGAAAGAGAGAGCACTTTGCAAATGCTAGCATGACTTAATTGCTATTTTACAGGCTTGTAATGGATTAGTTACCTTTTAGAGGTTCAAAACACAATAATGATATTGAAATACTTCTGTAAGCAATCCCTAGCCTTCCACCTGGTTTAATGAATAAAGGGCATATTTTAACATGTCTTAACAACACCCAGCAAGAACTCAGGACAAAACTATTTTCACATTTATGTCCAACAGCCATAAGCTCACTGAAATTTGCAGTGAGTAAAGCATGACTGATCAAAATGAAATATTTGCTTTAGGTAAAAAGATACTCTGCACAAAGGTGTGACATTTACAAAAGCAATTAGGGGAGGTTTGCAAAGTACTTTCATATGGCACAACTGATAGCTTTACAGTGTGAATAGCTGAGTTAATCTAACTAGGAAAAGAGACCTAGAGGCAGAATATAATGAAAATGAAGATTATTCGAATGATGACATTTAAAAAAAAATATTTATACTGAGTAATGTTTTCTTGAAAAAAAGCCCATGCATTCACCTAAAGAGAGATGTAGAACTCACACAGAGCACATAGTCCTGAGCTCCGTATGTCATATTCAGCATTTAAAACTAACAGAAAGATGTACATTTATATAGGGTTTCTCCTTCAAAGGTAAGTTGAAGATAATATCTTACCAAACCGTGAACATTTTGGAAAATTTTATAAGTAAAACCATTTCAAGACTTTTATTCCATTCCTGAAATCCCATAAGCCCATTTCCCCATGATTTTGCAGTGACTTTTAAACACCTATACTACATTGGTCTGTGCTAAATAGGTTGAAGCTGAAGTGTAGCTTGTTAAAATTTTCTAATCTTAAAGGATAGACACAAAATAAAATGAAAAAAAGGACACCACATTCCACCACCTGGAATGAGGAAATGAGGAAGCTATGTAATGTTTTATTGTGCATTAAAAATTGTAAGACTTCATTTTGGAAAAAAAAATGTATTTCTGCTTAGGAAAAAAAAAAAACATATGAACCACTTCACCAAATTATGCTGGTTTTCTTCACAAAAACTTCTTTCTTTTCATAAAAAACACAAAACTCTCACCATATTTTGAAAATTTCAATTCTTCCTTCAGGCTACTAAAGCTTTTTACCAGCTGATTCTTCCTATCTCTAGTACTATATATGTTTTCTAAAATTCTGAATACAGATCTGCAGATTTTTTTTTCTTTTTTTTTTTTTTCCTTTTCTTTTTACTAGGTTGGAAGAGACCTTAGAGATCATCAAGTCCAACCCATGCCCTAACAGCTGCCCTAACACCGCAACTAAACCATGGCACTGAGTGCCACATCCAGTCTTTTCTTAAACACATCCAGGGATGGTGACTCCACCACCTCCCCAGGCAGACCATTCAAATACTGTATCACTCTTTCTGTAAAAAAGCTTCTTCTTAATATCCAACCTGTATTTTCCTTGATGTGCTTACAGGTCTATTATTTTGAATCAAGTTGTTTGGGACTAAATCAAATCTTGAGTCATTTTTTTTATTCTCCTACATTAAAGTATAGGGAAAGTAACAACTCTGCTACTAAATAGAAATTTGAATTCTCAACAGAGATGAAGAAGTTTACTCTGCTCAGTTCAAAAGTACATAATCTCCGCAGCTGCTTCAAGGCTGTTCTCAGGCTGCTTTAGGCAGCAAATGTAGTAGGAAGCAATAAGGATTAAGCTACCATTGATTCTGTCCCACCAGGCTGTATTATTCAAGTATGAGTGGCTCATTAGTCTTTCTGCTTCTGCTTTTATAAAAGCAGAAATAGTGAGTGATCCAGTCATTGGGGGAAATATTAGCTGGTGCTTTACAAAGAGCTATTTCTATGTATTTTGATCAACAATTGTCTACATTTCAAAGACAAGGATACACAAATGACCTCTTAATACAGATTCACTGTCAAAGAACCTGACTTGGACATATAAATGAGTGTGAGATTTCTTCTTATTATTTTGTTCTAAAAGAGAAAGTGAGGGAGGAAGAAATGAAGATGAATATCAACTATAAACACACAGAATGAAAATCAAAGTTGGGTTTTGGGTTTTATTTTTCTTTTTCATTGGGAAGTAATTCTCTTTGCATCTTGCTTCTGTGTAATCATAATTTTGGGAATACTATTACTGGTATTAGCACATGAATGTTCCACAGATACTTTTTAATTTTCCAAACGGATCTTATCAAATGACATCTTTCTGTAAGAAATTACATTATTTTGTAAACACTTGAGATATTGGCAGCTTTTCGCCCTCTCATTTGTTTTTTCCACTTATCCTTTCTTGAATGTTTTGGAATTTTCTATTTTATGCTGGGAAGGGCAACATCAAACTGCTTTAGTAACTGCTGTGTGCCTTCACCAGGCTGTGGTTGGTATCTTTGGCTGTATGGCTCCTGATGTAGATACCAGGCAGTGGTCAAAACCTGGAATCTCTGTGAGGAATCTTGGGAGCCTTAACCTATGGGTCTTCCACAATCACTGAAGAAAGTGCAAAATACTTCATCTTCCTTTCAGCTCAGTAAAGCAGTCCATAATGGCTTAGGAAAAGAAGACAGATGGGTGAAGAGAAACAGTAAGAGTCACCCTCTGGAAGTATCTATGAACTATATGAAACTCCTATCTACTGCCAATATGAAACTCCAGACAATTGTCACAAAAGTGAAAAGATCCTTTGGTCATATATATAAACAGTAAAGTCTCAGCATCAAAGAGAAGTTAAACAGGGACAGCAGATTAACATTGTTAAACAAACTATTCCATCTATTTCAATGGAAATTATTCTTAGATTACAGATTCTGCCATGCTTGTGTCTTGCCAGATGGGTCTGAAATGTAAATCTATAAAAAAAATTAGATTTGATAAATCTATTTGATCCAAATAGATTTATTTGGAAAAAGCAAAAATACTGAAGGAGGGAATCTTTGCACCTTCTAGATTGACTCTTTCATTGTGGAAAAATATCCCATTTACTTTGTCTAATAGATCTTAAAATCTGATCATGTTAAGTCTTCAGTTAGACTGTTCCCTTTTATGTTGTTGTGACTAGCTTCTAAATCTCTTCTGGAGAGAATCACACGAGATAATTTCTGTGATTTCCTCACCATTGAATCCTGAATTATAAATAAATTATGTGTCACAAGAATTAAACTACTTCTTATAACTGACTTCAAAGGGAAATTTTGTGAAAGAAGAAATATAAATTATTTCCACTTACACCTTTAGTCCTATACTCTTTGGAATTCATTTGTATCTGTCTGTCCAGCTGGATCTAGATCTTTATCAGGCTTTTTCAGGCTTTTAATTACTGTTTTTTTGGTTACTATGAATTACCTTTACAAAGGGCTCTAATTTTTTCACCTTAAAAAAAAATAACTACCGCATGTCTCTTTACCACCCAGTGGTGTGTTTCTTGACAAGAATAGTAAGTGCAACTCTGACATTTACTACTAGTGGCAGTCTAGATTTACTTCTATATAGGAAAAATTATTCTAAATTACTTTAATAGACTAGACAGGGTCTTTCACACAGTGAGGAATAAGCTTTAATTTAAAACACAAACTGCCCTCTCCCTTGTGTTTTCAATTCAGTAAAAGGAGCTGAATTTTGTCACCAAAAAAAAAAAAAGCTGTTTTGTTGTTAGGAGAGAGGAGGTTTCTGTACCCAAAGACACAAGATATTCTCTCTTTTTTTACTCTTTACTTTTTTGACTGTGGATTGTTCTTCCCTGTTTAGCTGCTTCTCTGAATGGTGCTACCATTTTCCCACCTGATTTCTTTCCATGCAGAATCAGAGTCTTATCTGTTTGCAATTTACTTTAGATTTTTTGTTGTAAGCACAAAAGAGACAAAGAAGTGGAGCAGTGAGAATGCTGGAACAATACAATGGGAGAGAGTTACCTTCAGAAGTATTGGTATCAACGTTTCAATAGCAAGTGAAAAGTATTCTCTCCTTTAGCACTCACTGGTGGAAACTCACAAATCCTACAGCACATAGACCATTTGAGTTTCTTGGGTTTTTTCCTCTTCCCTTGCCTCAAGTTTTTTTTTTGCTTCATTTTGACTTTTTAAATTTTTTTTTCAGTTTAGAAGTGAATATGCTAATCCAAGAATCATTGAACTTCAATATGCTTTTATTTCAAAAATATTTTTTACAGCTTAAGCTTATGTCAGAAAATCCCTGTACTTGCTGTGTAAAGTTCTGAATGTGGTACATTTTTCCTGTCTGAATTTAAAGACTGATTCAATTGAACTGGATATATCTGAGGAGTACATAAATGAAATCTGTTAATACTATGGGGGATAGAGATAAAGAGATTTCCTCGTTTATATTTCTGGGGCCAAACAATTTGCATTTTGAAAAAAATATTGAGTATTTCATAGTTTTTCCAAGGAAACACAGTAGCAAGAACTGAAAATTCTTATTTACACATTCCCCAAATTTCCCATGCCATTTTGATCTAGGATTTTCAAAAGCAGTCATTTTGCAGGTTCTTTCATGATCTTGCTGAGTTGGGCCAGTGTGGTGAACACTTGCGGTCATCCCATAGTTTCATCTTTATATCAGCTGTCTCTTGTTTTTCAGACTATGGGGGGAAATGCTAGGACTGTTATCACTGACCTCACTAAGGCCAAAAAATACTCTGTAGACTTCTGGGTGTTTCAGGATAATATTATTGTTACTGGACTTTTCAAGAAAAATTCTAGTAAGTACTGCTCCGAACTGGAGCTAGGGTGGAAATTTACAGCTAACTAAAGCCAAACAACTTACAGCCCTATTAACAGTGTTTCCAAGTGAGGCCTTTTGAACTCTTCTGGGCCCCAGAGAACTGCACCAGCACCTCTCTCTGGGGGAACACTTCTCAGACCTCCCAATCTCTCAGTTTGGTGATACACAGAGGATCATCATTGAAGGCTGATGACAGAGCTTGGGATGATGCTCTCACTCTTGAGAGTTCAATCCTTGCCCACTGAGAAGATGCAAAGTCATGATATAAGTATTTCACTGAACTGAGGGGAGTTCTTCACAGGTATATTTTCTTCTCAAGACAAAACTTTTGCCAAAAAGAGAAACTTTAGTGTAGAATAAATAGAACTTTGATTTTTGGGGTTTTTTTCAAATAAATTTTTATATCTATTATGCATTTTTTTGAAAATGCATTCCCAGTTTTTTATTTAATTGACAACATGTTGCTCATACCAATGTCACTGTATAGATTACTTTCGATTTACTCCTGCCTTATCTTAGTGTGTCTAATAGAAGAAGCAGCTTTGAAATTTCTAGTATATGGCTATTATTTTCCCTTCATTTTTTTCTTTTCAAATAAAGGGCAAGCGTGAATTAATTTCACATGTGAGAACATTTGCAATAGCCAAACAGCAATGAATAGAAAAGAGTAGAGGAATTACCTTTTAAATTATAGTAACAGGTTGGAAACCTGATCTTGCAAAATGTCACCTACATGTTCCACATTATTTATTTCTCACCAGAGATTTTGTACCAGAAGGTTTCTACTCATAAGGCACACAAGATCTCTGTTACAGCAAGATCAATCAACTCTACCTTGAACTCTCATGGAAC
Organism: Setophaga petechia; assembly: GCA_024362935.1. NCBI lineage: Eukaryota > Metazoa > Chordata > Aves > Passeriformes > Parulidae > Setophaga > Setophaga petechia. The sequence continues at coordinate 12,854,517 of JANCRA010000008.1, read as the reverse complement.
ATAGTACCATAACTAGAATTAGAGGGGTTGGGGTTTTTCGTTTTGTTTATGTTCAAAAGCTGACTAAATATAACAATGATTATTGTATGTTGGAAGCAGTCTTATTTTTATATTTTAATATTTTATATCTGAGGTGGAAGGAGAATATATAAAAATCATGAAATAATAAATGTTCTGCTACATCTGGCCTAAACACTACTTTTAGACCACATCCATGAATAACAATAGCCAGTGTTTATGTCAGGTTAATGCCTTCAAGAATACCCAGGTTTGTTTATATGCCAGACTCATAGCTTTATTTCCATATAATGTCTGTCTTTAAATGATTTTGGGTTCTGCCAGGAAACTTCATAACATTAAGCAAAATATCAGCATGGCATTTCTGCCACAGCATATCCATGACAGCCATAGAGTGAATAATAATATAACTGCTGACACATGGTAAAAGAGTGGCATACCTGGTGAGTTCTCCATGGGCAGAAAATTGCCTGACTGATTACATTTCTGTGACGGGAACACAGCTGAATATACTTGGATATTCCTGTTCTCTCAATAGTATATTCTGTTGCTACTTTTGATCAACTTTTTATGAGCTAGATTAATATAATTTCTACTACTGTCAACATGCTAATAATTTCTGTCATTGTATTTTTTTTCAGGCTCAACTTCTAAAGAATAAAATAAAATATATGTTTTAATACTTGAAAGACAATTACTAATATCCAAGGCATCCATCAATACCACTTATTCTTTAATTTTCCTTCCAGGTATGGCTTGGTATTGGACAACCATTTCAGTTTAACAGTGCAAGGAAAGAGCCATTCTGACATGCATTTTCTGGTGAAGAGTTAGTTCAGGCATCATTGGACAGGACTGTCTATTGTCTGGCTAAGCATAGAAATATAGATGTTAAATGTCTGGGGGTTTTCTTATTACACAGATGCTCCTTTTATGACAAATAGTAGTTGTTTTCAGAGTGATACCTGTGATCTTTCAAGAACCAAAGCACTGTCAAATAGTCTCAAGCATGCAGGACACTAGATCATGTTGTACAGGAGCAACATTAGTAGTATGAGTATCAACTCTAGGTGGTCTTGTCAGACTCCTTTTCTTCCTTTTCATTTTCCTTGAAACTTTATATACACTTTCTATTTTTTCCTGAAACTTTTCTACATCTTGAAGTTATTTTGCAATAAAATAAAGGGTGTCCATATAATCAAGATAGTTCAACAGGCCAAGAAAAAGTCAAAGACCCCATTTACAATCTGTGGCAGATCGCTGCATATTTCACAAAAGGTCCTTGAGTGGCAAGCACCCCTCGATTGCTTACAAAAGCAGCAAAAAACAAGCTTCCTTTTAAAATATAATACAGAGGCAACACACTGAGAAATCACTATATACACCAGTGGAGAAAACAGTATGTGAAGTTTCATTTTAGCCTTTGATTGAATGTGAGCTTTGGACCCATACTGATGAGCCATGCATCTAAATGTATTTCTATTTATTGCCACCTTTGAGAGGTCAAAGCTCTTTGCAGTTACTGAATGTGAAAGAGATAAACATATATATTCTAAGTGTAGGTTCCCAATTTGTATCTATAGGGAAAGAGCAAGCTGGGAGGTCTGACATAAATGCATATTCAAATTACTTTGTTTCCCAGTTTAATATTTCTCAGTAATGTGACCAGAAATAATTTCAATATTATTCCTTAATGTCTCTAATGAAAAAGAGGGAGCATATGTACATGCATTTTAATAATTTTTTACGCAGCTCCCTAGTAAAGATGAGTGCATATTTGGAAACATAAGTCCTTCATGCAGCTGAAATTAAAACTGCTTTTGACTATCAGTGTCCAAAAAGCAGGAGAATCTGATTATTACGAATATCTATTAGGCAAAATTCCATAATGTACCTTATAAAGTTAACTGGACACAGAAGAGTGATAGTTTTGGATTACTTTTTGATTAATATAAGTGAAAAAATAGTTCTTTTGAGGGGGACAGATGTAGGTCTGACAAGGCTGAAACCTCCTGGACTGATGATAGATACCACTGACAGTTTTGGTTGAGCTGGTGTAAGAATAACCAAGTGCACAGCTGATCTAGCAAGTCTGAGGAGAAAAAACATTCTGTGATGGTATTGAGCTTCCACTGAGGGATGGACTGTGATGAGAACTTTGTGACAGTGCTCTTCACTTGGCTGACTACAGCACAGACAATATGTCAGACCACAGAATACATACTATGTAAACCAGAGGAGGTGCAAATTTCCTCCCTTATTGGGAAAAAAAAAAAGTAATTAATGACAATGTCATCATTTTGCCTAAAGTCCTTCCAAGTAGTGATGTTCTCTGTGGTTTATTTAGCTGATTGCTAACCTCTTCTCTATGTCCACACACACCTATAAATACATGTGTATGAGAAAATGAAGAGATAAATGAAATTAAGGGGAAAAATTCACATCCCAGAAATTAGTGGATTTGTTTTTTCCATACTTGGATATAATCTGTGAAATAAATACATTGTCATAAAGATGCAAGGCTTTACTTTTACTTCTTAATAGATGTAACAGAGATTTATAATTTCTTTTAAAATTTGAAAGCTAAAGCTTTGGAGCAATTAATATGTCTGACCCTCTTTTGCTGGTCCTTTACATCTATCCTTCAGAAGATGCCATAAGCAAGAACAGCACAGATCTTGTTCTAGTGCTTTTGTATTAGGATGAATTTCACCACAGGAGATTTTTCCCAATACAAAAATAATAAGGAGGAAAAAAGCCCTAAACAGATGCTGTAGAGAAGAGGGGAAGAACCAAACTAAGCCACTATTGGTCTACAGTCATGTTGTGACATGTTAGATAGAAAAAGGTGATTATACACTTGCCTTTTCGTGTTTTGAAGTAGGTAGGAGAAAATTAATCAGATTTTTCTACAAAAAGGAATTACCATCTTGATTGAAAATACATAATTCTACTAATGTTTCATTTTGTTTTTAATCGGTACGTGTTAGATAATGGTCTCATTATACTAGGCTAATTGCTTAGATTTCTACTATTTGTCACTCTTCCCCCACCTTCCTTCACACCCCCACCCTGCCATTTTCTGGTCCTTTTTCTTAGTGAGGCTTTCAGATGGAGGCACCTTTACAGGAGCAATCCATCTTTTCCTCTTTCCCACATGTACCCTGAGCTAAGTCCTGCTGTTGTTCTCATAAGGCACTTCTGAATTCAGTTCAGAAATTCAGTTCAGTTAGTTCAGTAAACCAAATAAAGTGAATTTCTTGTCCTCTTACATTTCTTAGCAGACCTGATTCAAGGTGCAAATAATGAGGAGAAAGGTGACAAAGGGGAACAGGAGACCCCCTTCTCAGAAGCAGTTTTTTTGGCTGAACTTTCCTCATGAAAACATGTCCACCAACAGGTAAACGACCCTCCCAACACACACTTTTGTTAAGTATTGACACATATTACAAAGGGCTAGTTCCATCATACCTAACAGGGACATTTTGGACCAGCACCAATCAAAGTCCAGCCATGCATTCAAGGAATTTATTCCTAGAAATCATTACTGTTTTTTCGTTTATGACAATAGACACTGACTCTTCCTGAAGTGTGAAAGGCAGAAAAGTCTCTCAAATACCAAAAACTTCATGTGAAACATAGAACTGTTAGCAACTTCTCTTCCAATAGTCAAATAGAACAAGGAAAAAAGGCCTAAGATTTGCCACATTAGCAGCACTTTCCTTACAATGGATATTTTTCTTCCATGAATGCATACTTAAAATCAGTAGAATTAAATTGTTGGCAGTGCAGAAACTCCAATGTCAGAGAACCATATAGGATCAATGAAAAGGTGTTAGTGGATTATTAGTTTTTGGGGTTTTTTAATGTTTGCAGTCACATGATTGGCAAACTTCTGGGAAAAAGAAGGAAACTGCTAAAGAGTAAAAAATTTAAAAAAAAATTAAAAAGTGTGAGATTAATTGCCAAGCATTGACTTGGTGTCATTAGAGGAGATAAAAGAGTATGTTTGGATTTGCATACTTACCTTATTGGAGAAGGTAGATTAAACAAAACATTTCATTTATTCCATCATATCCAAATACACAGATTGCACTATATAATTTCAAAATTCATATTTCCTTTTCCTTCCTTACTACAACAGTGTTTAATAAACCTGGTGGAACAAGTTTGATTTGTAGCACAATCCTGCTAAATCTCTGGAATGATGACTTTTTTCTATATCTTTTGGAATCCAGATCAAACTGAGAATATAAGCTTAAAATTAATGTTCTCTTATGTCAACCCTCCAGGAAAGAAATCATTCCATGCTACAGTCATCCTCTAATTTATTAGCAGGGCCTGCACATGTCATCAGTATTGGAGTGGGAAGAGAGGAATAAGATGAGCAAAGGGCCACCTATGGCAGAATTATAGAACCACAAAATGGTTTGTGTTGGAATGGATCAGAAAGGTCACCCAGCTCCAAAACCCCTGCCATGGGCAGGGACACCTTCCACTAAAACAGATTACTCAGAGGCCCATCCAGTCTGGTTGCCAGGGATTGGGAGTCCACAACCTCTGTGGGCAACCTGTTCCAGTACCTCATTACCCTGTAAAGAATTTCCTCCTAATATGTAACGTAAACCTAACATGTAACCTCTTCTTCAGCTTAAAGTCATTCCTCCTTGTCCTATCACTACACGCCCTTGCCTAACATCCCTCTCTAACCTTCCTGCAGGCCCCCTTTATGTATGGAAGGCTGCTCTAAGGTGTCACTGGAATATTCGCTTCTCCACTTAGGTTTAACAACCCCAATTCTCTCAGCCCATCTTCACAGGAGAGGTGCTCCAGCCCTCTGATCACCATAGTGGCTCCTCTCCAGACGTAATCCTTTAAATTTTTGTTTGAGTTGTCTACAGGGGGGAAGCAAGGCTGCTATCAGTGGAAAAGAAAGTAGAACATTTCCTCTCAAATCTAGGGATAATAATGGCTAAAGAAAAGCTCTTTTCCTGATTGTGGTACAAAGAACTCTTCCCTTCCTGTCTCGGGAGAATCTTTTCCTGCTTTTCTGAGGCTGCTCCAACACTTTGCAGTTGACATTGTGTTATCATGTTTTGATAAGAGAAAGAATGAGAGAAAGGAACAGAGATTCATTCAATATGAGGGTAGGGCTGTGATTGTACCCATATATGTTTTTTATCCAAGCTCCTCCAAGTGCTGAAAGCAGAATGATGTCAATTATAGTTTAGTGTTTTTACTCAAAAAACAGCAGAAAAAGAGACAGAGTAAGTTCTTGGTGTACAAGTTGACCATGGATTATTTTATTGAATTTTTGCATTACAATAACATCTTTAGAATATAGCTGAAATGTGAGAGATGAGAATCTCTTTGTTTTGTCTACTCTAAAAATATACAACAAAGGATGCTGCTTTCTTTATAGAGCTGAGAATTGAAATAGAGGAAATGTACAAAGAACATGCAATTTCTGTTTTAAAGATGGTGTAAAACATGGTGAATTAATTAACTTGCTCATGGTCACTAAAAACAGTCAGTGGCAGGACTTAGGAAATTAACTTTCTTTTAAGGCTCTAATTCTCTCTTAGGAAAAGAATTTATTTATTTATTTATTTATTTATTTATTTATTTTAATCTGTAGTAAAAGATAACTATCTCTAGACAGGTGTAATAGAAGAAAAGGTTTGGGCAGTGACCTAGGTAAATTATTATTAATGGGTTTGCTGAAAAATTTAAGTGTCAAGAATGTCAGAATGCTTATTATCATAGAAATATCTTATTCTATTAAGTCTTTTTTTTTAAACTTTAGCTATTATTAAAAAATTGAATACAGCGAACTCTGCTAAATATAGAAGGACAGATGCATGCCAGGACAAAATCTGATTCCATTAACTACCAGCCACATTCCAGTGTTGACTTGTTCATCAGAGTGATATCATGGAGATGGGAAGTGAACAAGCTCAATCTCTAGCACCTCATTAGTTCAGTAATAGTATCTTTTAAAGGTGCCTCTAGGAAGCACTTAATTTAATGTTTTATCAAGCAGCACCCATCAATGTGTCCTTGATCACACAAAAAATTTAGTTTCTTGCACACAGTGCACCAAAAAAAGACAGTCCAGATTTCACATTTAAAAATGAGTAGTGTGACAGAGGTAATCATTATCTTGTTGGCATTGATCTGTGTGCTGACAAAGACTTCCTATTAAGTCCCGAACAGAGGCTGGCAGCTTCTATGGGTATGAAGCTCCCCGAGAGTAGGGCAATGAAGTAAAAACTTGTTTCAAAAAATTAAATTGTCTCTAGAAACCCTGTAGAGTTTTGTTGCTTGCTCAGGACAGGAGGAGTATTATGTCAGAGATTGATGCACATCCTCATACTGCAGAGAGAGAAGAGGATGGAATTGGAATAGAGACCATAAAGAATTCAAACCACTACTGATCCAATTATTAATATTTTTATCTTCAGACCAGATTTGAACTATATAACTACACAGTACATTACTAATGAAATGCAGTCTCCTCTGGGATGGAAGCTTTTAGATAGCTGATGGACACAGCTTGCTGCCAGAAAGAAAGGGGAGGCAAAATGGGATTTTAGTACATCATGGAAAGCTCCTGCTGTGGAGGAAAGTGAAATGGCATATTTAGGAGCCATGCCGCTCTCAAAGTAGGGTAAATTGGGAGCAGCTATTAGAAATTCAATGGAATAATGATAGTGGTAAGTGAAAATAATAGGGCAACTGTGTCCACCATTGCAGACAAGGCTTCCACTTCTGTCCAGTGCCATTTCCTACTCTCAGTCGGATAATGAGAAAAATATAAAGTCCTTTCAAGACTGCATGTTTATTGTACATCTTCATCACACAATGGTACACAGTGCAAAGACTCTAAATCCAAGTAAATACCAAAATTGCTGTATTTCCTTGCAGCATAATGCAAACTTTTAAGTTTGGATCTGGAAGAACCTAGTCACCCTCAATAAGTACTGCAAAAAGTTAAGGAGTGCTGACCTGGCTGAGGCTTGCTTGTTTGATTTCGCCACCTGTTTACCTATTGTACTCTACTTAGACTCAGGCTGGCTCAGATTTGCCTGGTTTTTGTGTCTGTATCATCTTCCCTTTCCTCTTGGCTTCAGCATTGCAATAGGGAGACTAAGGTTGCACTTACCTGCACTAATCTCTCTCTGTCTAAAAGGTCTTGAAACAGTATTCCTTGTATTCAGTATTAAAATTAATGTCAGCTATTGCTGTGAAATGAAATGACCAGGAATTTTCAATTTAATTAAGAAACTAGGGGACTCTGGATCTGGTGGAAAAAAGTACTCATGTTCAATTTGGGAAAAAATACCAAAAATTGGAAATCGAATTTCTTGATAAGCCTACATCTGCTTTAAAAATTAATAATTATAATGGCATGAAATATCTAACAGTATCAGATTTATTTTTTGTGGTTTATAATGAGGGGAAATGGCTGCTTCAGCTATTTGTATACAAGCTTTGTTTTGATTTTTCCATTGTTGAATATTTATAACCATGAGACAAAGTGAGGCAAACAGTAAATTTATTTGCTTTTCCATGCATGATACTATCTACCAATTAAGTCTCAATTGACCGACAATACTTTTTTCAAATTCCAGTGAAATAATATTTCTTTTTTAATGCAAGGGCAAGCTAGGTTTTTTTTAGGGGCTAAAGGATATATAGATTTTCTATTTCTGAAAATTTACACAATTTTTAAAAAGAGTCTGTGAGGGTTTTTTTCCCTTGATAATCTGATAGGATTGTATAGTTTCAAAATACAAGAATTCTTAATTATATTCCCTATATGGATGAGATATTTTCACTAGTGAGTGATTCTTAGTTATTAGATGTTACATGGGCTTCAATACACTAGTGATAGATGAAAAGAAAATTCTTTTGCTTTTGGCTTTGTTTGGGGGTGACAAACTGAACAACCTCATTTCAGGTGAGTGTGCAACAGGTCCCTATGTGCTGATCCAACCAGTGGCAAGGCTGAGGATGTATTCCCAATGGCAGCACATACAAACTCACCTATAAAAACCTGTCTCTCTATTTTGGTCATCATACACAGACATAATCATAATCACTACTCACATGAACACAAACAGCACCAGTGAGTGGCCTCACCCTATTCACCCATCTGTCTGTCTGTCTGTCAATGTACTGCCTGGATCCTTTCAGCTGCTGGGCTTGGTCACTCAGCCTTCTCATCAGCCTTCCTTGGATCCAAATCTCTTCAGTTGCTTGCACCTGGATATATGAGCCTCTGGGATCATACTCCTGCTCACACAGAGACACAGACAACAAATTTCTACAGAAGATGGTTCTGAATTAGCTCCACCAATCCTTGAGAGAACTTTTAGTTAATTATTGTAGAATAGAAACAATTAATACTAAATTAAGTATTTGAAGAATCTTAAAGCTGATTGAATGATCTGAGGGCTTGGGGATTTCTTCCTAGGTTGCCTAGATCTTGACTTTTTACCTTTATGGGAAAATTTGAAGCTCAAAAAGAATCCCAAAAATGGAAAATAAAATACATTTTATGCTCGGCTATTGATTAATGACACAACTGGAGGGAAAAGACAGTGTTAAAAGCAAAACATGGGAAAGCCAGAATATAAACATTTTTCAGTTCAGAGAAATTAATTAGTATAGACATATATCAAATCCAGGTTAGCCAAAGTCAATAGAAATATTCTAATTAACAATAATATGCTTATGACACCACTTTTCACTGGTGTCATATCATAGATTCTTAGAAGATTAAGTTGATAAATTGGTAAAATAATATATATGTATGTATATATATATATGTATATATATAGTTATTTCTCTTTAAAGTAGATATAAATGAAAGTATCACCATTTGTGTTAATTTATTCTGGGACAATAACGTTTTGCTTCAATAATTAACCAAAGCCCTCTCTCCTTCACTTCTCCATGAATTCCAGCTAATCCAGTTGCATTGCTTCATTACCTCAGAAGGTGAGAAATTTCATGATGTTGAGGGCAACGTCAGAGTTGACTTAACTGAGACTTAGATTAAGGTTTACTTATGGCCCTTGATAGAGTAATTATACGTAAAGCAACATGTGCACCATAGAAACCATGTTAGTCCTTTTGGACTGGTATATGCCCAGATAGTCCTTTTAGACTGGTATATGCCCTTACATAGATAGCTGCTTTTAAATGCAAATTTCATCCATGAACATAAAATATGTACTTTAACAATTTCACATTGAAGGACATTTTGTTAGTCTTGATAATTTTAAGTTCTCAAAAAGTTTCAGAACAGTCAAGGAAAAGAGATTTCAATCAGTAAAAATGTCAGTATAGAGCTCTTGTTAAACAGGTTTTATCTCTATAAGCAAAGAGGAATTCCTTCTGTGTTAGCTCATAGAAAATGAAAAAATAAATTAGAATGATAGAATCATAAAATGGTTTGGGATGGAAAGGACTTTTAAAGGTCATCTAGATCAATTTCACTGTAATGAGCAGGGGCACCTTTAACTAGATCTGGTTGTGCAGGACTCCATCCCATCTGATCTGGAATTTCTCCAGGGATGAAGCAACCAAAATGTCTCCAGGCAATCTTTACCAGTATTTCACAAGTCTCATTGTAAAAAAAAAAACCCAATCTCTTCTTTATATCTAGTCTGAATTTATTCTTTTTTAGTTTAAAATCTTCATCCCTTGTCCTGTCACTACAGGACCTAAAAAAACATATTGTCTTCATCTTAAAACACCCTTTAGGTACTGAGAGACTCTAATAAGATCTCCCCTAGAACCTGCTCATTTCCAGTCTGAATGGCCTTACATGTCTCAGCCAGTCTTCACAGGAGTGGTGCTCCATCTCTCTGATTATCTCTTTGATCTTCCTCTGGACTTGCCCCAACACCTCCATATCTTTATGATGTTGGGGACTGTGGAGCTAGATACAACACTCCAGGTGGAGTCCCACCCGAGCAGAGAAGAGGGATAAAATCCCCTTCCTCACCCTGTTGGCCACTCTACTGTGAATGCAGCTCAGGACACTTTCGGCTTTCTGGGCTGCAAGTGCACATGGCTGGGTCGTGTCCAGCCTCTCATCCACCAGCACCCCCAAGTCCTTCTCTACAGGGCTGCTCTCAATTCCTTCATTCCACAGAGTTTATTAATAGCAGGGGATACTCCCACTCAGGTACAGAGCCTGGTACATGACCTTATTGGAGTTCTCTAAGACTCACTTCTTGAGCTTGTCCAAGACTCCCTGGATAGGACCCCATGCTTCGAGGATGTCAATGTTACCACTTGATGTCATCTGCAGACTTGCTGAGAGTGCACTCAATCCTCTTGTCCATGTCATTGATGAAGACATTAAACAGTGCTGGTCAAAATGTAGTCCCTTGAGGGACATCACTTTTCACTGGGAACTGACAATGCCATCAGGACATTGATCTGTTGACCACCAGCCTCTGGATGAGATCATCCAGGCTACTCTTCCTGCCTAAGAGAGATATGCATCATGCATAACAAATCTGTATGTTTATAATTAAGAGAGAAGCATGTTACAGGGGACCAGGTCAAAAGCCTTATGAAAGTCCAGATAGATGACATCTTTAGCACTTTCCTTGTCCACTGTTGTAGTCACTTGACCACATAAGGCCACTAGATTGGTCAGGCAGGACCTGGCCATGGTGAAACTATGCCAACTGTCTCAAATTACATCCCTGTTCTGCATGTGCCTTAACATAGCTCCCAGGAGGATCTGTTCCATGATCTTCCCAGGTACAGAGAGGCTGACAGGTCAGTAATTCCTGGGATCCTCCTTTTTACACTTTCTAAAAATGGGTGCAATGTTTTCCTTTTTTCAGTTGCCCAGGACTTCACCTGCATGCCATGGATTTTCAAATACCATGAAAAGAGGTTTTGCAACTACATTAGGCACCTCTCTCAGGACTCTGGGATACATTTCATCAGGTCCCATAGATTCAGTATATTCAGATTCCTCTAGAAATAAATCTGATCTTCTCTTACAGTATCTAAATTCAAGATTCCATCTGTCTGAAATTATCTGCAGAGTAGATAATAACATAAGAAAATCTAGATTTTTTTTCCCAAAAAAGAAACTGCATTACATTTCTAGGAGGATGGCCTATGCCAAACATAATGTATCAGTACCTCCTTTCTGAAAATATAAGGAATTCTTTAAGGGCTATGTCTGGCTGACAAAGGTATTCAGCCTTGTATCTCCAGTTACAATTTTCTGTCAGCTTTAATGCACAGTTAAGTTATATCAGGTTATATCAGGTACCAGTACAACTGTGTTTTCCAAGTTAAAAAATATATGATGTGGGTTGGTTGTGCAAAAATAAAATTTTGAAAGACTGCATATATGCAAGGACACAAAATGGCAAACCTGCAATTGCTTGATACAGTGTTTTCTCCCATTCTTCAGTTTACAAGAGGATCAATTTGAAATGATCATTTTACATTTTCTTTTTCAGATAATGTTATTTCATTCATATCACAGCAACAACAGAATTAAGATTTCTAGCATAACTGTATAGCTAACATTTTCTAAGGCTCTACTTTGTGGAAAAAACCACCCTACTTTTAAATCTTTTGGAAAGGAATTTACATCTATTTGAAAAACCCCAAACTCAAGCCCAAAACTAAAGGAATGAACAAAAACTAAACAGAAACCTCAGAAACAAACAAAGGTCCCATTGTTAAGCTGAATTCCATATATCTAGCACACTGGATTTAATCGTTTAGTAATATTTTTTTTAGTAGATGTGTAAGAGGGTGCCTGATAAAGAACTTTACGGAGGCATGGTCATACTGACTAAGTTTTGTGCATCCTCTTTCTTTGCTGCAGTTAGAGCTCAGACAAGTGACACAACAGTTATACTGGAAGGAAAAAAGCATTCCTTGACAATTCAAATAAATTGTGATTGAGCCAGTGCAGTAGTACAGTCCTCAACATGTGGCATTCTGGAAGCAAAACCCATGGGTATAAATGTACATCTGTTAGAATTGCCTACCTGTTTGCATGAAATTTATGGGCATGAAAAATTGCCTGCCAGTAATTTCCAGCTCCTTTGTCAATGTTTTCCTCTGGGATGTTTCTTAATTCCAAGGGAAGTTCTTTTTTTTAGTGTTTATTTTGATCTAAAAAACTTCTGTTCATTTGTCGACAGAGATTTTGAGTCAAGCTCCTTGAGGTCTCTGGAACATTAAATAGATTCTCTTTGGGAATCTTCTAGACTCCCAAATGTACTTTGCTTCAGATGCAATATTCAGCTGGTGTCTCCTGGGGAGACTGTGATTTGAATAGAAAGGGGTTGCTTTCAGCACAATGCTTTTTTATTTTTTGCCATCTGATCTCTTCCTCTCTTCATCTCTCCCAGTCTAGCTGTTCTTGCAGGGATAGAAGTAATTAAAGTAAAGAAGGCCACATTCTGGTACAACAATCCTAATGTTTTTAGTTTTTAAGCAGTTACACCCTGAAATGTTACAGAAGAACAAGAAGATAAGGTAAATGATTTTAATCTAGAGGGATCCAAGAAAAAATTGCCCAGGGATTTCTTTATTCTGGTCCTCCCTCCAGAGGGACTGAACTCAAGCTGACCTGCTGTTGTATCCCTTCATTAAATTCTCTATTTTTTTTTTTCTTTAATCCAGCACCTGAGACTTTGCCCTGGGACAACTAGGGTTAAATCTGGAAGAGGAAGTGGGCCTGAGAATGGGAGTGTGTGTGAGGACAGTCTATTGGACACCCATCAGCTCACTGGAGCAGCCTGCTGCACAGCACTCAACCCCTGGCACTTGCAGTCTCAAGTGGTGTGTGTGTGTGTGACTCCCTGAACGCTGTGAAAATACCCAGGTAGGGGCTTCTCCTTTAGCAATATTGCATATCACAGGATCACAGAATACATAAAGTTAGAAAAGACTTCTGAGATATCAAATCCAATCCTTTAGTGATCACCACTTTGTCAACTAAATCATGCCACCAAGTTTTTGAATACTTCCAGGGGTACTGACTCCACCACTTCCTTGAGCCATTTTAGTCCATTCTAAATTTTAACAGAATTTTAGTCTGCTGAAGAAATTCCTCCTGATGTCCAGCCTAAAACTGCCCTACTGCAGCTTGAAGCTTTATACTCTTCTCTTGTCAATAATCGTCTGGGAGAAGAGGCCAACCACCAGTAAGGAAGTAGTACACTTCATTAGGTGATTATATAAAAAAACAATTCCAGGGGATAAAATACATTTTGGAATGTTTGGAACTAGATAAGAACTGTATCAAACCTTTTGATTCATCCCATTACTCATCTGAAAGGAAAGTAAAAAAAAGTGCAAAACTACACCGACATTTGTCAAGTCTGTGAGGAAATGAGGTGTTGGATTTTTATGCCTTGTGAAGGGATGGACTTGAAAATTTGATGGTCTGCATTTTCTAATGTCACAGTAGCCAAGAGTCACAGTTTTCATTGTTATTCAAGAATGTACTTCATTTCAAAACAGGAGTTTAAATGGCAGTTTAATATAGAGAGGTTTCAGGAATAGCTTAGACGCAAATGGACATAACGGTTTCTTAATCTGTTCCTCTACATTATTCTGCACCAACTAGATTCAATGGAAAAAAAGAAAAAAAAAAGAAAAGGTAAAAACTGGTATTGTATGTGTTCTGGAAAGGTCATCTGAATTATTTCAAGTATCTAATCAATAACTTTAATAAATTGCCAGTAGATGCAGAAGTGAATGTTGCTTGTAATACTAACTTGCTTACTCATCCAAAATTATTTGATTTTCATTTCATATGCTTTCTCACCTTTTCATGTTGTTCTGTCATTCTGCTATGGATGGAAAGGTGGCCCTTTTTACAGTGATTGAACTAATTTTTATAGAATGCATTTTCAAAGACTTTTCTTTGTTCCAGTCTATTTTCAGGTTGCGATCTTGTAAAATATGCAACCTTTTGCTACCCTGGGGAAAATTTTCTGTACTGCCTCAAAAAGAAAAATTGCTTGGGGTCTCCACACAGATCCAAGAACACAACACCAAATTACATCCTGCTATGGAACAAAATTTCATGCGCTTCTGATTAGGAATATAAACAATATAAACTTTCCAGAAATTATAAAAGTACTAAATTTCTACAGAATAGCAAAGAGTTTGCTCCTGATTTATTTCCCTATTTGACCTGTTTTAGCTTCTAGATTTATCAGTACATAGAATATATGTCTAATGTTATGAAAATCTCATTTTTTGTTGTTTTTAAAATCTCATACAAAAAGGGGAGTATTTTATTTCTGTTTGGGAATCAGGGAAACTAGGAAATTTTTTCCCTCAAAAATTATACATTTTTTTAAAAAATTTGAGTATTTGTAAAAATATATATATACTTTTATCTCATCAGTGGATCTAATTTCAATAGCGATAATACAATCAAGTGCAAAATAATCACACATATGCACATTTTAATTGTATTCTATTCAAAGCTGTCTGCTTTCCTATGATGCATAACATCATTTAAAGAATATAATATGGAAAATTAAATCACTTTATCCAGTAACTTTTTATCTAGTACATTTATTTTTTATTATTTCATTCAGCATGTACTTCAGGTGTGAATTTGTGTGGGCTGATTTTTACTTCAAATGAAAATAGCTTGCTGCCAAACTTACAACTTTTTGCTTTTTGGTTATTCAGAGTGTGAAAATTCTTATTTTATAAAACTTCTTCAGTCAGAAATCTGCTCAGAATGAAACAGTAAGGGCTATAGTCTAATGTCTAGGGAAAATTAAAAACACCACATTTGCTCCTTTTTACAAAACATGTATAAGAAAGGATACCTTGAAACTGCCTCAATATCTGTAAAGTAATAGACAATCTTTGATAAAATGGTTCTGTAGGAAGCAAAATATTACCTCTGTGTGTGTATGTGTATGTATATATATATATATAATATATATGTATGGATATATATAAAACCATTAAAGATGAGCAGAAATGAACAGAGTTGAAATCAGGTTATCTCCTTTTAATTATCTGCAAACATCAGGAAATCATGTCTTAAAAGGCACCCATAGTACCTAACAATCTCTACAAACAAAGATTATCATATTGTGAGAGAATTGTCATTTTTGCAGAATTCTGGCAGCATCTTTTTCCTAAGTCTGAGCAACTTTGGAGCAATATCATTAGTTGGAAACCAAAGTGCATGGTGATTGAAGTACTAAAAGTGTATCACTTTAGGAAATTATGTTCTGCAACTTCCATTTGACTTTTTTTTTTTGGTTTTTTTTGCTTCGTTTTCCTACTTTATTGTCTGGACAGCCTAGTCTTACAGAATAAGACAAGAAATCAGATATAACATTATTTTCATTCCATATTTTCCAGCTTAATCAGAATGCCCTTCACATATAGACATGAAAGGTGAGCTACCCTAGAATGCAAGCAAGAAACTACTCAGGTATGTCACATACAGGTATACATAAACATTTATAATATCTGAGTTATATATCAGGTATATATATGGCTGAGAGAGTTGTGGTTGTTCAGCCTAGGCAGAGAAGGGGTGACCTTACTGCGCTCTTTTGGTACTTGTAGGAGATCTACAAGAGAGATGAAGAGGAACTTTTTGCAAGGGCATGTAGTGATGGGACAAGGAGGAATGGCTTTAAACTGGAAGAGATAAGGTTTAGATAAGGTAATAGGAAGACATTCTTTACTGTGAGGGTGGAGAATCATGGGAACATGTTTCCCAGAAGAGGTGTGAATGCCTCATCTCTGGAAGTGTTCAAGGCCAGGTTGAATCAGACTTTGAGCAACCTGGTTTCTGGAAAGTTCCTTGCCCAGGGCAGAAGGGTTGGCTCTAGATGAACTTTAAGATCCCTTCCAATCCAAACAATACTGATTCTATGAAATCGTTTTTCTTCAACCTATCCATCATGGTGTTCCCTAGTTATGTATTGCTGTGAAACCCTCTAAATCATGTGCTTATCACTCAGTCTCACCATCTTCCTGTGGTGGGCTGGAGTGCAGAACTGGAGGCACAAAAGGTAAAGATCACCTCTTGTGATAATAACAATTTATCTCAAACAGCAGTGAAAGAGGACAACAAACAGTAACAGAGACAGTGCTAATGTCAAAGGGTACAGGAAAGAGGCCAGCAATTCACATGAAAAATCCCCAACTGTACCCAACCATTCCTCCACCATGCCATGCAAATCAAATCCAAAGTTGAGTTGCATCCCCAGTTCCTGAGAATGATAAGAGGTGGTCTATAACAACCTCGGTGTCCTAGCCATGCCCCCTTCTGGCAACCACGAAAATTAACCCTGTCCTGGCCAGAACTTTCTCACTGTCATGCCATTGTCCAAAGAGAAGTTCTGCAGAGAAAACATTGACTGATACTGGCTTTCAACAGTCCTTGTATGGCATAATACTCAGAGGAAATCAATGAATAAAGATTTGTTATACACTTTAATGGTGAATAATTTTAGCAGATTTTTTGTCTGTTTTATTTTTTTTTGGGGTGGTTGGTTGGTTGGGTTTTTTTTTTTTTTGGGGGGGGGGGGTGTTTATCTTGTAGAAACAGAAAAAATACTCTTTTTCAACTGTGGCTAAGAAGTGTCTTATACTTTGTGATTTCCTGAGTCTTATAGGCTAGGGTGGGTCATGCTTAATACCACTTAATTCCTTTTCATCTCTGTTTTTGTTTATGGCCTATAATTCCCAGTATCTTCAGAACCCTGAAGTTAGTCAGAGACTAAGTAAAGAGCCTTTTATAAAAGTGGTCCTTAGCCTTTCATTTTTATAAGCACCAAAATTCAATCAAAAATTATTTTTAAAGTGACTAAAAGCTACAGTAGCAAATCTATTAAAATCTGTTAAATCATTAACTTCTTTGATTTAACATCTGTCTAAAACATAACATCAAAAATTGAATAATTTATCACCTAATTGCATAAAAGCTCGAGTAATGTAAGGCATTAATTAAAAATTTATATGAAATTCAGAGGAAGAAAGTTCAGTAGGAACTATTTGATTACCCATGCAGTATGATGGCTATAGTTGCTTTGAAAGACTAATCTATTACAAATCACAAATGCTTAACAGTGAATAACACTCTAAGTGCCTTAGAATCCTACCTGATGATTTTCAGAAAATGCATTAGCTATAGATTACTTCAGATTCTATAGTTAGATGCACAGATACACCAGTTCTTATTTTATGCCAGTTCACTTTTATGATTTATTACCCTAACTGTATGTACAAATTCTTATGGAAATGTAAGAGAATAAGGCTTTCCAGAACCTTCTGGACTTTGTTTCATAAATGTACAGACCTCGGGAGCAGGTTTCAGATTTGCTTCTCAGGCTCATATTCAGACAGCAACAGAAAAATATCGTAGCCTGAAAATCAACTCATGTTAAATACATTATGGTGAGAGAAAAAAAAAAAGAGATATTATATCAACCATATTATCTCTTCAAATTATCAAATAACTCTTACAACTGATGAAAACTAGAGAAGTTTTAAGTGCAGGTCTCTTCTTTCATAGTCCACTAGTAGTATTTGAAAGTAGTTAGTTATTTAAAACATTTGTGCTAAACTGCTTTTATAATTAGAAAAATTGGCTCAGAAACCAGAGCATCCAGATGGATGCAAACAGCACAGGTTTTAATTTAAATAGGTTTGTCTGTCACCAAAAAAATGGACCTGCTTTGCAAAGTTCTCTCTTTAACACTCCCACTGAAGCCTATTCTCATGAATCATTCACTGAGATATACCTATGTAAATGAGGACTTGTGAAACCAGGCCCTAAGTATACTTAAATGCAAAGTACAGTTAAACATAGTTTGGGGTAGTTTCTGAAAGAATATTTAGAAAATTGTTATTTTCCTTCTTATAGAGAGCAGTTTTTATTTTATCTAACACTGCTAGTTTTACAGAAATCTAGACTTACATGAGAATATAGTAGATTGAAGATTATTTTTCTCTTCACTTTTCCTCTTAATTTTTCTTTTTTTTTTTTTTTTTTGTTTGTTTGTTTGTTCATTTTTGCTTTGTTTTCTTTTGGTTTGTTCTGTTTGTTTTCTTTGGTTTTTTACTATTCCTTCTTCTCTTTTTGCTGATTGTTATTTGAGTCTTTGCCTGCCTGCTGAGAGGATGGGATGCATTTCAACCACTTTAAGAGTGAGTTATTGTCAATCGATTCCCTTGTGAGAATGACATTAGTGTTTTCAGTGTCCTCAATTTGATGCCAGTTGAGATAAATTCAGAGTTATCACAAACTAAAAGTAAAATAGAAGATACATTTAAGAAATATGATCTAGAATTGGCATGACAGTAACAATCAGGAATAACATTTTTAGGCTTCCATAGCTCACAAAAATTTCAAAAACTCAGTTGCCAACCATTTTGAAAATACACCCAGAAATATGGTTGTTTGTAAAAATATTTTAAGAAGCTGTGTCTAGCCTCTACATAGGTGACCACATCTTAGAAAATACCCAGGTAAAACATTCAGAAAGCAGAAAGATTTGTTTCTTAGTAGCAGGTTTAATAGAATCCCTTTTTTTCCCATTCAAGTGGAATGTTTGAAAGTTCCAAACCTTGCATTTTCCATTTTCTTTTATGTTCTGTTCTTCAGGTTTCTTGATTGCTTCCTATTATCTTTAAAATCTTTAAAAATATACTACTTTCCTTTTTTTTTTCCTTTGGGTATACGAGGTGATGCTGCTGTGTGCTGTATGAATTACAGCTAAGGAGGTTTAGATTGCCTTTTATCATTCTAATTACTAAGATTCCTCTGCAGAGATGACTCAGTGACACATTTGAAAGGAGTGTGAAGTTATTTCACCTTTCATTCATTGATCAGGCTCTAAAGGAGAAAAAATTAAATGGAAAAAACATACTTATTTTGAAAAGCATATAAGCAAGAAATTCTGTTAAGAAAACAGTTAAAATATATATATACACACACACACACATAAATGTGAGAGTGTGTGCGTGTGTGTGTGTGTATGATTGTGCTCTCAAGTGTACAACTACAGTCCTGTACATGCATATAAACATATTCATAGAAAGGCTACCAATATATGTATTGAGGTAAGATTTCCATTTTTTAAGGTAAAGACTTTATGACTTGAAATTAAATTACTTTATGTTACAAACTCTACTACGACTACTACTGCTGCTACTACTACTACTACTACAGCTCACCAAACACAAAATAAAAAAATCCCAACAACAGGTTTCCACTGAAGGAGATCTTTTATTCAAAGTTTTATTCAGCAGCTGAGTGAACCTTATTGGTTCCAGTAAACTCCTAAACCTCAGGTATGATCAGAAAGTGCTTATTTCTGTTGGTTTCGAAGCCTGAAGCTATAACGATGTTTTGCTCTTCTTGGTAGCTTTTCCTAGGTTTTTTTTTCCATTTTCTATTTGTTCCACTTCAGACTAGACCAGTATTTTCCTCTTAACATGTCTAGTTTATCAGCATGGAAAAGCAGACTTTCCCCTCCCTCAAAGGCTTCCACCAGCATTCATGTGCAGTGTCCCCAAGAATGCAAACAGGCAGATGTGCTCCCTTGCTGCCTTGCAGTGCAAACAGTGATTGTGAATAAATGCATTGCACAAACCTCATACACAAAATCACTTGTTCCAACAAAATACAAATGTTTGAACATGTTAAGTTTTGGGGTTTTTTTAAATAAACAATGATTTAAAACTGTAATCTGGAAAACAGATTGAGTTCATTCTCATGGTTTGGTTAAGAAAAGTGCTATCTGAATGTCAAGGAACCATCAGTGGCAACAATGGAAATGTCTTCTTCTGCTGGGATTTAATCCACATGCTGATATTTAAAATGCAACAAATTTAATGAAACTATAATGTTGTATTCTTTGGCAAAATGCTATGCAACTATGTGTGTCAAAAACATTGCATGCAATTTAGGCAACACCTATTTCTCAGATACTTACAACTGCAATCCCTGATAATGTGAAATATTCCCAGATGATCCTAGCAGACAATTCATGCTGCAGGAATTGAGAAAGAAAAAAAAAAGGGATTTTGGCTGGTCTGCCTGGTGGTTTTGACCAATATGGGCAGGAATTTGGGGAGAGGTAGGTTTTCTTTTCTGATTTTCCTCAGTTAATCAATCTGACTTTGAGAAAGATTCAGCACCAAGCATTGAAGTGAGGAGATTATATGATATTATTTTGTCTTCTCTTCTGTAGTCAACTCATGAAATTTTATGGAGATTTAAATTAAATGCAGGAAAATACATCTGGTCAATTGCAAATCAAGAAGACATATCTATCCTAACATCTGCGGATGATCACAGGAAGATATTAATCATGAACCACTGTCAAAAAACAAAAGTGGTATATAATCACTTTGCCTGTATTTTTTCACAGCAGTTAATGTTAGTCTTTGTGCATTGCTGTAACTTTGCCTGAAAAAGTAAAAAAGAATCCCAACTATTTAGGTTTGAGAATATAAACACAGAGACCAAGCACCCTTCAGTCTTCTTTCTTACAGTAAACTTTGTGTATTTATCGCTTCACAATATACTCTCAAATCTTTTTTGCTTGCCCTTGTTCAATATTTCTCCAGGATTTTCTTAATACAGCTAAAGTGACACACTTCTACTACTACTATGAAGAAATACAAAATACTTTTTTTCTGTTTTACTAGGAAGTTTCTTTTAGATATGACGACATTCTTTGATGAAGACTGTGGTGAAGAAAAGAACTATTAAAAGTTAATGAATTTGGAAACTATACTTTTTTATGCCTGATGTTCACGCAGATTTCACATTCTCATTTCTTACTAATCTCTATGGCAACCTTTTGCAGATTTAGTAGTCAAAAGAAAGGACTGGTACAGTACTAAAAATGAATCCAATTTCACTCCTAAAAACCTAAAGCCAAAATGTATTTCAACAAAATGCATTTGCTGTGTTGCTATAAGCACAGGAGTTCTGTGAATAAATTAAACTTTGAGAGCTCAATTTTGTGCTCAGATCTTCCATATATAATCTGCATTCTGCTTCTCATCTCATTGTAGAATCCTATTTTTCACATTGAATTCAAAATCATATATTGTCAAGATAAATTAATCAGTAAATAATCAGTAGATAATTTTAGGGCCTCCATGGATCTATACACAAGCTGAAAATTAGGTAGGTATTTACATAGCTTGTTGAATTGTAGCTCAGGTATTTACAGGTAGAATTTTTGCATGCCAATTCAGTGAAGCAGCAATAAAAGAATTCTTGTGCTCATGTTAAGTATCTTATCCTTTTCTTTGGATGGCAAGTAAAGGCTTTATCTCCTATAATTATCAGTCCCATACCAATTCTGAGAGAAGTCCAACCAGTGTTCATGGCAGCAACTTAAAACTTTAAATTATGAAACTACTTAAGATCTGCACCATGAAATGGACATGATCAAACAACAAGAAGAAAACAAGCAAAATATACAGACATACATTTCTAAATTCTTTTTTTTTTTTTTTGATAATTTAATTCAAATTCTAACAAGTTAATGTGTACTAAAAGAAAAAGTGATATAGCTACTTGGCTGTAAATGCCATCAATCTGGTTTATGCAGAATGAAAAAAAATAAAATAAAACAAAATAAGTAGCTCTCATTTCTTTTAGAATGAAGATAGCAAAGGAAAAAAAAAACTCAGAAATACACCACTCTTAAAAATTCTGTACAGTCACATTACGTCAAAATCATACTCAAATGTAAATAAAGTGGAAAATTGTATTTTAGCACTGTATCATACCTTTACATTTCATTAATTTTTAACCAATCATGATTTTGCATTGTGAAAATTCTTTTCCTTATAAACTGTTGATATGCAGAATTGACATTTTATTTTGAGCCAAATAGCATGAAGTCAGATATCTCAAATTTTACCATGAAAAGTCAATTCTGAATTGAAAGAGGTAAAGGAGCAATATAATTTTATGCTTGTTAGATTATTGCAGACCTAAAACCCTAGAATTGTAACAGGATGCCTGGGAAACATTATGGGGCCCTGGTATGGATCCAGGAATCTATTAAGAATGGTTTCTCACTTTCTGATTTCACAGAAGGGAGTCCAAGTAGCCTTATAAGATAGGCTGTTCAAAATCTTTGTCTCCAGGTGTCTTAGCTGAGGCTTCACTAGAATGTGTGAGGGATTTTGGGTGTCACATCTATAGATCCTGGCTTCAATGCTGTGAAACATCTTCAAATCCATTTTTGTTTCCCAAGACACTTTTCAGGTTCAGTCATTGGTATTTAATGACAAAGCTCAGTTTAGTTAGAACATTATGTCTGGTTTAAGCTATGAAGAGAGATACACACATGATGCAACTTATTTCCTTAGCAAGTGTTGAAGTAAATTAATGGATTCCTGCTGAATGCTTGAGTTGCACAAAACCACTCTTTTGAACCAGCAATCTTCCAAATAGATTTTTTTCTAGTTAGGCATACAAGCAGTACTGCAGAAAGGCTATGTCTGCTAGCTCAGACTACAGGAATTTGTCAAACTTCCTGCACAAGTTTTACACATGCATACTCCCAGTGACTTCTGCAGTCTTCTTCCTAATTAACATCAGTGTAAACTGGATCAAAGACTCATTTCAGGAGCTTTGGAAGTTCAGAGAAAACATGTCTGATAGTCACACAAACCAATACATGAGAGATACTAACAGTTTAATGTTGCCTCAAGCTGTTTAAAGTATCATCCACACAGCTGTGTAGCTGTGTGGAAATTCCTCATTTGGAAGCTGAACTGTAAGTGAGAGAAAAGTCTGTCTCATATGAAAGGTTAAGAAGATCAGTCTCAATTGATTTCACTGAGACAATGAAATTAGAGACAGAATAGAAAATTACTGCCATGAAGCAATTATCTTGTTTATGCTGGACCTTTTCTCCTTGTATGGTTAACCCAAACTTGAAGCAAATGAAGAACTATTAAGAAATTTTAGTAAGTGGGTGCACAGACCAGCCATCCAAAATTTCCACTGAATTTTTCAGAGCTCTGTAGCTCAATTAGCCTCAGAAAGGAATCCCTATTCAGCCAGTTACAGGAGCAACCATCATCTGAAATTAGGAACCCGTCAAAACACTGTTCTAAACTAAATCTGCATGGATATTGCAGATTTTCCAAGGAGATGTCCATATTGAGTTTTTAAGTAAAATTTTTAAGGATCACTCTTACAACCTTTGAGTAACTGTTTGCCATAGTTACTAAGCCAGCTGCCCTCCTCTTCTCTTTCCACAATAGACCATGAAAGGTTTCTGTGGGATTTGAGCTCACCACTCTGAACAATCTTTTATTGCACCATGTTTGGAGGTTTTTTACCAAGTTCAGGGCTAATCTACAAATCTTTCCATTATAGCCTGTATGCATACTCTATGGAGTGTGTATACAACTTTTCATCCCCCTGATTATTTCTGTTTCCTATTAGATTTTCAGTGAGTGAATTTTATCATTACTAGTGAGAAAATCATTCATAGACTTACTGGGGAAAAGAATTGAAAATCTTTCATTGTGAAAATGTAGTTTTATAAAAAAAAAAAAGGAAAGAAATATGAGGAATGAAAATCCAATTTATAGAAAAAGAAGGCTGTATTTTTCAATCTTTTCTATGAATATTTTCTAAACGTTGCATTCCAGAAGACAATATATTTTAAATATGCCTTTGTGGAAATTCAAGTATGTTCTGTTTCTGTACAAATCTCCAAAAGTCAACTTTTTAAATCTCAAAAATAGAATCATCATCTGGATGTTGCCTTTATTTTAACTGCTCAGCTCTCTGCTGTTCCTTTATTATGGAAGCACAATAGTTTTTTTGATGCTTGACCTCCTAACTGCCATTTGCCTTCTTTTCTCTTTTTGTTTTCTCTGCTCTGCAATTTATCTCAGTCTCTTAAGACTTCCCCCTTAATTTCTCCATTTTCACTGGCATTAAAAATAACCACTGAAGCTCACAATGTGTCTTTCTTACTGCTTCTGCTCTTTCCTAATTTCTTTTCTATGTAGTTGCAATGCTATCTTCACTGATTTTTTTTTCTTCATTCTCATTCCACCTCATTAGACTTCCAAAAGGTCAATATAAATCATTGGAATGGGTGTACATATCTGATTTTAATAATGCTAATGAGTCTGTCCCCATAGTATTTAGATATCGATTGGTATACAGTAAAACACTAAGCAATGGATATTCTTCCCTTTAAATGATTCTCAAAAGATTAACTAATCTCCACTTGGGAAAGCTTCAGTTACTCCTTACATTTTATTCCCATAAAAACAGCTAATCTAGCTTTAAATTACATATAAATCATACTCATATTAAAAAAATAAAGTAAACTGTCAAAGAGATTTTAAATAAACAGTGTAAAAGATTGAAAGTTTCACATTAATGAAGATTTACTTCTTTGGGGGTATTAAATTAGGAACCACTATAGCTTTCTATCAGGATAAAAAGACAAGCAAATTGCTGCAATTAAAATCTCATTAATTTCTGTTAATAAACTCTTATTTTTTGTCTATTCTAATGTCATGTCAAATACTAAAAAACCATGAAGCAATTAGGAAGGTAATATGACTGACATCAGCATGAGATGGTTAGTACATTGAGAAATAATATGTTTGCATCAGGAGTTGAAAGACTGAAGGTTTTGAAGCACAGCTAAAAAAAAAAAAGAATATTAAAAATGCTTTTAAATTTTTCCAGTTCAATGACAGGAGATGTTTTAAATATACAAACAAGCAGAATAATCCAACTCAGAAGCATAATAAATAATGACCATAAACCAGCTCCTAATGTATAGATGAAAGTGTGCGATAGGAGCTAATCCACACTCAATAATAAACAACAATTAATTAAAGGTATACATGACTGAATTTAGAAGTCTAATTATGCAGTTACATGATTTGATAAAATATCTAGGTAATTTAGTAGGTAACTGTCCCATTTTCCACTATGATTAATTATGGGTGTAAAATGTTATTAAATGCTAATTTAGTCTATCTCATCAGAATATAGGTAATGTCCCTCATATATCTGCACTTATGTTGTTATAAGTCACTTGGCTTACAACGTGGGTAATTCATTCAATAGTGTCTGAAAAAGGAATAAAATTGTGATTAAAGTATTTGATATGCTAATCAAAGGGTGAGTCTGCCTTCTGTATTCCATGTATTTGTAGATAACTTAATGACACAGTTCCTTTGATTTCTGAAAGGTCATATAACTGTAAATATTTACAAGACTAAAATCTAGATATGGAAACCAAGTGAAATTTTTATTTAAAAAGGAAAGAGTTTAATGCAAAGAAGAAATCTGTTATCAGGAAATTACAAGACTAAGAAGTTCCATCTACATTCACTAAATAAGGTGTTGGAACTCATCCTCCAAAAGAAACTGCTTTTACTCTCTTCTAGCTTAGGTGGTCAAAAACAATATGTTAATGTGTGAAAATCTCTGAAAAAATATTTTAAATGTACTTAGCAAAAAAAAAAAAACAAAAAACCAAAAAACCAAACCATGGAACATTATTTTTGTGACCCATTACCACCTATCATAATACACAGAAATATGTAATGGTGCTTTATTTCTTTTGTCTTTTTTAAGGGAGTAAAAATTACAGCTCCAGAAAAAGAGCCTAGATAACGGCAAATTTAAAAAATACTATAAATTAGTTGAGGAGATTTTAAAATAAACCAAACACCAACCAAAACCATGCGCTGTATCTACTTGGTAAAATAGCATCTGCTCATTTAAGTATGTCACAAAAGCCTCAAAATCTTTTCATTACATATTTTATTAACTCATTTATTTGAATATATCTCAGCCTATTGGTCATTTACAATAACTATGCTAGAAGGTGTTCAAATACTGTTCTAGTCTAAAGATCCGAAATGTTTAAAGAATTTTGGTTGCATTTTCACTTTGAGGATGAAGACTTTCAGAATATATTCCTCATTGACCCTTAAAAGGTGTTTGTCTCACATTCTTTTTGTTCTCCACCAGTTCTCTTCATGTCTACTGTTTATGTTTTATCTGTTTTGAATAAACAGTAGTTGCTCTTTTCCAAATCAAAAATTGTATCTGCAGTCAAGCCTTCGGTAAACCATTACAGCAAGTAAATGTGGGATTTCTAGAGTGTAAAGTGAAAGGAAACAAACGAGAACTATGAGCATGTATTCACTAAATATTTAGTGAAATAACCTCAAACATGGGATCTTCATCACTTCAAACTTAGGATGTCTGCATCTCTTATTAATGACACTCTCAATCTCTTTTAATTCTATGACTTCTACTGCTAAGTCAGTTTCTTATGCTTGGTTGGGGTTAGATTTTTTTCTTTCTTGATTCTTTTTGTTTGTTTGTTTTGGGAAGGGTTTGTTTTGTTCTGTATTTGTTTTTTCACTTTTGTTTTTCTTGGGTTTTTTGATGGTCCAGTTCTGGAAAGTGAGGAGTCCGGGAACTCCTACCTCTACATTGTGTTCAGATCCACCCAGATAATCAGCTGACTTCCACTAAAACAACACCACCACGATTTCTCACTTCCCTGTAAAAGAGAATTGATAGTTGATGTGAAACACTAGTTGTTAGAGGGAACATAAAGCACTTAGTATGAATCTCATCTAGACAATTTTCAATAGTAATTAACCTGTATTTCTAAAAGATGTGGCTAAATATGAAAACGGCTCAATTTTAAGGCAATACCTACTTTGTTGCTTGAAAAAATGACTTTAGGTAAGAATTTCATATGGTGCTATTGGATTGTGTAAGCACACCAAGACCTCTGAATCAGTGAAGACTTCTATCCTCTATCCCTCCGTTACTAATATGAATGAGGCCAAACTTTCTCCAGAAAAAGAGGTTCTCGTTTATTAAAATAGCTACAAGGAACGGAGTACCCAGGACAAGCCCAGGCGACCACACAGCGAGCCAAAAACAAAACAGTGCGCTAACCCCAAGCGCACTGGGTTCCCCCCAAAATAAACAAGAATCCAAAAAAGAAGAACCCTGACCCGGCTAAACTGCCCCCATTTATAGCCCCCTTGGAGTCCAGGATTGGTCCATTTTGGATCTGCATGACGATTGGTCCATTTCCAGGCTTCTCATTGGTCATTAACGCCGTTCATTCTGGACCAATCGCTTCTGCAGGGCTTCGAATGATTGGTCAGATCTTCCATCCAATCTCTCTTCGACATTGCCTTGCCCTGTCAGACCACTGTTCCACCAAACCCTGGACTCTTCTCCTAGCGCATTCCAATAAGGCCCTCGCCTTAACATAATACAATTAATATAAAATAATTAATACGATATAATTGAACTACACCCTAATTTGACATAACTTAGCTTTTACCTATAACACCTCTGCTAGAATGAGTTGTAACTCACTGTGGTGAGTTAGATAACTCATCATTGAGCTGTCCCCTGTGGTAGTAATCAAATCACTGGGTAATCATTCCTTTCTGGTAGGCAGTTGTGCACATTTCAGTGGGAGGAACACAGAGAGATACAGGTGAAAAGTTTACGCTTGAATACTGCTAATACGTGTTAGAGTTGTCATATCAATTCCCAGTACCAAATTGCTAGACAAAAGAAATTCATGTTATAGTAGCTGATAATTCATTGTTAGACTGTGTTGGTTTTGATGAGGTTTCTTTAATGACTGGTAATCCAAATCAATAGTGCGTGTGTGTGTACGTAAGAGTGGTCTCTAGAAGCTCTTAATTCTAATAAAAGCTGTCCAGATGAAACTGTTGAAAGTGGGAAATGTGGAAAAAGTGAAGGAAAAGTGAAGCAACCAGAACCATTTCTATCTTCATAAAGATGAATGATAATTTTTGATATTTAAAATATTTAAGATTTTAAGTATGTGGTAATTTCTTTCCTCAATTGTTTCATTCTCTTCTTGCTAGCTTTCAAAGCTAAAAGTTCAAATCCTCATCTGGCTTAAAAGATGCTTTGATGATCAGAGGGCTCATGAAATAGTACAAGAAAAGTTGCAAGTTCTTTGCAGTCTCCTGACTTTAGGGGTTTGTTTGCTATCTTTTTCTTTTTTTTTCCTCTTAGACCTGATGTGACAGAATTGAGTAGCTTTTAGGCTTAAAACTTCTTGGCTGTAAATGCTTACATAAGTCACATAATTAATGTTTTGATGCAGCTGACTCTTTAAAAATGCATTGTTTTTCCCCTCTCAATAGGATGTATTTTTTCAGATACCTAGTAAGGATTATATACACAAGGTTAACACCAGCTGCTGAATTTCTGTCTCATCCCTAGAGAAAGATTTCTTTGGAATATAGTGTCATATAATGTAAAATTCAACTACAAATCACTCTCTTTTCTTTCACTACAGGTGAACCAGATTAGAAGAGGTTGGAGAAAGATAGCACATATGAATAGATCCTAAATTTCAGGCAGTCATTAGAATATTGCTAGTCTTTTTTACTTTAGAAATTTAAATCATTTGCAAGACTACACAGTTCTCTGGGATTTATGATTTTAAATAGTTGAAACAATTCAGTAATACAAATGGCTTATTCATTCATGAAGCTCTATTCTCAGATTTAAAAAAATATTATCTGATGAGGATTTTATCTTTTTTCCCCTAAGTGAAATGCAGCAGTATTTTTTTTTTTTTGGCTGAAAATGTGGGTGCATGAAAGTTAATGAGGGATTGACACCTAATTCCCAGTGGATCAGGGAACCCGTGTTAGTTAATACATACTTACTTTGAAGAGCATGTGCCATTTGGTGATGGGTTTACCTTGGCTTACTGCTGACCAAGTGCTCTCAGCACTGACCAAGGTGCTCTCAGCCCTCCCTACAACAGCTCAGGTGAGAAAAGAGGATGGAAAAACTCCTGTCTTGAGTTTAGGATGGGTAGAGCTGCCTCCCATAAACATCACAGGCAAGACGGATTTGAGAAAATTTAATTTAATTTTATTGACAACTAAAACAAAGAAATTAAAAATGTTGTCTGTGACTTTTCTCCCATGCCTTTTTCCAGGCTCAACTGTACTTCATCCTCAACTCCTCTACCTCCTTCACTTTGAGCAAGCAGGAGCAGTAGGAATGGGTACTGGGGTGGTAATATTTAGCTAATTTTGCCTTGAATTTCCAGGGATATGTATTTTAAGCCTGAATCTTATTTGACTTTACGATGACTGTAGATTTATAAAAATTAAAAAAACAAAACAAAACAAAAAAAATAAAGCTTTAAAGACTAGTCTGATTATGTCGGGATCATTTGTTTGTCAGAGTGACCTCGAGAAAAATTCCAAAGTCTCTTTTCCCAGCCCGGCGCTTAAAAAGGGAGTTAGAGCTCTTCATCTTTCGGTCTCAAGGTCGTTTATTAGTTCTTATCTATAAAATTTTCTTTCTGCCCAGCAGAGATCTGCTCAGCAGGGCAGCCACAGGCACTCTGCCTGCCCCCGGGGCGGTGTTGTGTCTTTATACTAAAAACTACGTGTACAATATTTACAATTACTCCCCAATACCCATCACCTATGTTAGACAGTGAGCTTCTACTCTAAACCAATAAGTAAGTGCCAACATCACTACAGAAGATGGAGGCCAAGAAGAAGAAAGAAGAAGCACGAGGCACGCCCCGATTCCTCCATCTTGTCTCCATGACCCCCTGTACAGGGATAGAACCCCCCTGTACAGTAATCCTAAAATACATAATTCACCCTGTGATAATTTCACTAATATTCTACTTAAACTCTTGTGGCTTGCTATCTTCATAGAAGGTTGGTATTTGCTCCACGGGCCATAATCAAACTCACAGAGGCATTTTGGGCTCTGTGCCAGGGTCTCTGAGCCCCCCGGCAAGGGTCCTGGCTGCTCAGGACAGCCAGAGGGATGTCCTGAACCTGACATGATTAAATACAACATCCTGGAGGATAATCTATACTATAGTCTTAAACAATCAATTCATGACTATATAGAGAATAAAAAGACATGATAGAAAAAAATCCCAATTCCTTTTTTTGTCAGGACAGTTTTTCAACTGGACTCAATATTTGGAGTTAAAAAGGCTTTTGCCATTCTGTTAGTGGCATACAAAACACATTTTTGTTAAACTGCAGCTCTCAGTCTCCATCAGAATAATGAAAGGCTGTAAAAGTTATTGCTGATGTTAATTAAATTGTTTAAAGAAATGAAATTATTATGACAAAACTAAAATATTAACCAAAATAATAGTGACAAATCATTACTTATGCTTGCATTTTTTGGCAGGAATTTGGTTTATTAATGTGCCATCAGCCAAATCTTGCTGCCTTATTTTGCTCCTCAGCTCTGGGAGATCTAAACCCACTCCAAAGATTGAAGTGAGTTAGTTTTTCCACATTCCCTGATGCTATGTGAAAGATTTCCAGGCGACAGATAAGCACATAAGAGGGTTTTTATCTATAAGTCTGGGGAAACACTGATGCACAAGAAATCCCAGCTGACCAAAAAACTCAAATTGTGGTGTGTTTTTCCTTATGAGAACTGAAGGGCCCAGGAATAGCTCATGATCCCTGGGGTCTCTCTTTAATTTGATTGTAATTAATTCATTAATTCATTAATGTCTCTGCAGGGAAAAATACAGTCATCCTGATGGAGTGAGAAAGTTTAGAGAGGCAGGTAAGATGAGAGCCTTGTGAATTTTGTGTCAATTGGGAATGCAGTGAGGAGAAATAAATTTTCTTGAAAAAGATCTAGATTTAACATTGGGAAAGTGCCTCTAAGAATAACAGAATGATAAAGCTATCTAGCACCTGGTTATAGTATCTCCTTCAAGTAATATTTCAGTGAGACATTAAAAACAACAATTTCTTATTAACATCTACTTATAGTCTGACACATCTTCGCTCAGGTCTTCTGAACCAGAAGTTTTCTTGAACTTCTTTCCACATCTGCAGTGCTATGCAGGAGGGTATGGATCTTAATCATCAGAGGTGAACATGACTTGAATACAAGACAAGTTTTTGTAATTGTCTGGGCATGGAAGGCATGGAAATCAGTTAAAATAAATAACACACCCTATCTCCAAACCCCCCACCCCCCCAAAAAAAAAAAAAACCCAACAAAACAGAACAAAAAACCAAAGAAAACAAAACAAAAACAACTCAGAAAAAAATGCAGGTTATGTCTTTGTTACGTTTAACATACTGAACAGATTCAATTCCCAAGATCCTTATACCCATCCTAGAACTTGGACTGTAGTTTTAGAAGTTAAGTCCTGAAGAGCTGCAGTTCATCCAGGATTTGAGAGAGCATTAGTGCAGCTTTTATGTAGATAAATGATTCTTTTTCCCTTCTTGGAATTGTCAGTTTCATTTGGACAGCCTAAAGGTAGACAGGCCTCTCATTTGATGGCTCATCTAATCTAATCACTGTCCAGGAGGCTACTCGTGTTCAATTGCCTTATTGCACCTTTTATCTTACTGTGATTATTGTATCTTTTTATGTCTAAAGACATCATGAAGTTTAAGTTAGTGATGAATGAATACTTGCACTCTGCTATGTCATATGTCTATTAAGTCTGATTAAATTAAAGACTGCTTTCTGTTATTTTAACGAAGGGAATTCATTGGTGTGATAAGTGCCCTTCTTGGACTGGCTGAACAAATTTCCAGTCCAAATTGTAAACAGTTCTTTAAAAGAAAGTTTTGGAATCAGTTCAGTGTTTAAATTAGTGTTGTCTTTGTTTCCTTTAGAAATCTTTGGTTTGTTTCCTTTCCTACTTACTTATCTTGAATGAAGCACTGGATATCTCATACGGTGTGGCCACATATCATCATTGGATAGCTAGGAAGCCGAATAACAGAAGAGGGATTATGAGACTGTATTGCTCAGGAATTATGAAATACCTTAGAAATAGGATGATGAGGAGAAATAAATGTGCAAAATGTAGAGCTGAATTCAGTAAAAACATCCTTACCATATGCAAAAAAATCCCCCAAAACACAGCATAGGAAAGAAGTCTCTCCATTGTCACTAACTGAGCCTAGATTATGTCACTGCCAAGACACAGAGAACAGTGAGAAGTAAAAGAATTTTTCTTTGCTTGGTTTTTATCTCTCTGTTTATGACCTCAGCTTCATTTCTTGCTGGGAAATATGAATAATAACAGAACAGTATAGCTCTATGCTATAGTTCTGTCCCCTGAGTACCATTCAATTTAGGCCCAAAATGTTAGGTAATTTCAAAATGCTGAGGTCAGGGTTCAGTAGTATCAGTAGTAATCTATAATCACTATAAAACTTCAAAACTGTTTTAATTTTGGAAATTTTCCTATTGCTCTCTCTGGTGCTCTGCACCTCTTCTGAGGAATTAAATTTATTTCAAAACGGATATCAGGTGATAAGTTAGTAAGATTTAAAACTTGTATATTCAATCTTAGGGTTTGTTTCTTTAGTTGTTTTTTTTTTTGCTTGG
Source organism: Setophaga petechia (assembly GCA_024362935.1). Taxonomy (NCBI): domain Eukaryota; kingdom Metazoa; phylum Chordata; class Aves; order Passeriformes; family Parulidae; genus Setophaga; species Setophaga petechia. Next base: position 12,822,023 of record JANCRA010000008.1, on the reverse strand, counting down.
TTGGTTTGTTGGTTTTTGTTTTCTCTTTTATTGTCTTTGACGATCAAGAGGTGAAAGGTTAAATTTCCTATTCTGAGCCTCACAAAATGTGATATAAGTGAGATTTTTGTTGTCAGTTCAAGCATTATAGTCTGCTTTCCTTGGCTTTCCTTGATACATACACTTACCTGCTGCAACTACACACTGCAGGAGGTTATGGCACTGTGCCAATATGTTTGTGTTCTTTCCTAACAACTGTGTGCTATGTTTTCAAAGTTTATTGATTCCTCAAGATCCATGGGTACAATTGAACCCTCTGTGGTCATTCCTACAGTATTTTGTGCCCTCACAGCACTAGCTGGTGGAATTCTGGCAGTGAGATTACTTTCAGGCATCTCCAAACATCTTGTATGGGCACTAACAAGCTCGTGTTGCTGCATTTTAATTGCTTTTGGCCCTGCAAATAGCTAAAGTCTAGATGGATGCTACCTATACATGCATTCATCTCTACTTTGTTTTCACACACTGCCCTCTCTAAATGTTCACAACACCAATATACACTAACATTTATAACTCGATAGTTTTTACTTTTAGGTCATTGTTTGTTAGAGAAAATCTGTATTTTGTCTCATTAAACTTTCATGAGGAAGAAAAGAACTTTAAATGCAACATTACAGAGAAACAGGCATGGTGCAGAACCACAACATCAGTGTTTACCAGACATCAGTAGAAAAGCTTTTAGCAGACAACACCTCCAGAATCAACTTAGAAAGTCCTAATCATTAGGTTACCAATATATGTTTTGATTGTTTTCTTGTTTCAATAAATAACTTATAATATCCGAACCCTGTATGTCTGTGATTGGTTTTATTCTTTTGCTATCCTCACTAAGTACATAACATATACCAATTCCACTCCAAAGATGGAAGTCCTGTTTGTGAAAATAGCTTTGGCATTCGTCCTGATATTTTTAGAGCTAAGTAGCAAGATGATTTAATAAAAACTTGCCAGATAAACTTGATTGCTTATTTAATAGAATTAAAAAATTTGTGGCTGAAAGAAAAGCATAATATGATAGGCATTTTCAATTAAGGAAAACATTTGATACTGCATTTTATAAAAGATCTTTTCTCAAAATTAATTTAAATTGACTTAAATATGAATGTTATCATGTGAAATAACCACTGAAGGAAGATAGTAAACAAAGGGAAGTGATGAGCTGCAAAATAGTGGCTTAGGAGGAAATGACTACCTGTTTTCTGCCTTAGGAGGTCAGGTTATATTCTGTTGCTCTCTAATGACTTTGCAGAGAGAAAAAAACAGCACATTAATTAATTCACAGAGAGTACTAACTTGGGAGTGACTATAAAGGCTAGAGAGCTACTAGGTGTACTTCTTTACTTTAATAAAGAGGATGAGATTGAATCCTAAATAAAAACTGAGAAGTATCAACAAACAGACTTTATGTAGAATTTTGCAAAATTCAGTTTTTCTGAGGTAAGCTGCAGTTCAGAAAAAAAAGTGTGCATATTCTAAGCTGTCATTGACTTCAGCCAGTGTTAATCATAAGCTTACATGTTGTGTAGAATAATGAAGTAGTAAAGCTCAGGTTTAATATTAAGCTTATTCTTAAGTTCTTTACTGATGCAAATTCTATAAAGCACAGATGAAACCAAAAAATAAAATAATCTATTAAAGAAATGTAAATGTAATCCTGCATTAATAAGACTTCTCTTTCTATGGCCCATGTTACTACCTGGTAATAAGATTAAGGAGAATGAGTAAAAAAGTGTTATTTCATTTACCATTTTATAAATCACAAGTAAACCTATGTGTTGTCAGACATACTCCTGATGTATCTCCTCTCTTCCCCTTTGCTCTTAAAATAAAACACAGTAAGAAAGATTAAAGAGGTTCTTAAGAAAGTGAATTTGTTAATGCAAGGGATGAAATTTAAGACAAAATCCTGCTCTATTGAAATAAGTGGTAAAACTCCCACAGAATCTCAAAAGGATTAGAATTTTACCAGAACATGGTAATGCAGACATGGTACCTCATACTGTAACTTTTACCACCTACAAAGCAGAATTGTATAAGAATTAAATTCTGATATATCGCAAAAAAGAAATTTCATGACCTAAAAGAAATTCCCCTTTTGTACTGGAGATGGGGTGTTGAGGTCCAGAAGAGCTAAAAGACATTTTAGAGACGATGAGCAATTCTAAAATGTACCTCGACCTTCAAAGTGTCTCTTTGAATTTAAAGAAAATGAACAATAAAAACCCAAAAACAACAACAACAAACACAAAAAAGAAAACCAACGAAAAAAACTCAAAACAGTGGGGAAGCCTGCCAAGACTATATTTGTGATGGTGTAGCTTTTTTCTCCAGCTTCCACCCAAAAGCATCCCAAAAAAGGACTGAATGGTGGCTTTCTAGAATCAGAATAAAGACAACCAGGGTGCACATTAGAAGTGCAAACGTTTCACAGAAGAACAGCTGTGTGCAGCAATCTTTGCCTGCTGTGGATCAGCACATGAGGCTGATGTTCATGTTGTGCTTCCATATGTGGAACAGGATGAGCACTGTGAATCCCTCCTCTACCTGACACTGCTTACATGCAGCTACAAATCACTTCTTGATTAAAATCAGTTTTGCAGAAGGGATGCCTTTAGATTATTTTTTTCATTTGCAGCACACTGGATACAAGGGAGAGAGTACATTAATTATTTTGTGTCGGGAAAGGCATGAAGGCTTACAACAGATTAAATTTTCAAAGTACTTTCAGTTTGCCACCCAAATAGGCTGGGGTGCACTTGGACTCCAATTGAAACATGAAGACAGAAGTTGCACACTGAGTATGTAAACCTGCAGCAGTGTGAATGTTAGCCAAAAGAGCTGAGCAACTCCACCACCAGGATTTGTGTGAGCAACATGCCCAGTCAGCTTCATTTTCACATATGCAATATCCTTGGGCTAGGTATTTAGCAAGTGGCAATTGACTGTCTCCTCATCTGTGGGAAGACCTTATTTAATATTAAAGGCAAATGAAAGGATAGATATTTTACTGAGAACAGAACAATCCATTAAATAATGTTACACTGGTTTTGCAAAGACAAGATTGCATGGTCAGGATCACACTTGAAAACTGATGTGAATGTAATGCAAAGATATTTCCCTTGGAATCCTGGCAGAAGGATATTTGTGCTAAAGGTGTTAATTGAATCTTAGGGGTACAGTGATGTAACTAAAGTGAGGCTTATAAAGTACAGAGAAAATACACATATTTTTGAGGTGTTAGAGGATTTGGGAAAATGTTAAGGCACTCCACCACAGTCAGAACTGTGCAATTTCCACTACCAAATTGGGATAAGGAGAGAATTACAAAAGCAGTGGATAAGTAAAGTGGGGAGGATCAGCTAAAGCCTTCAGAGCACCTAATTCATTCATCCTCTTCACTGAAATCCTTTTATAGCCTAAGTCTGCAATAGCCTCAGTGATCAATAATGGCATTTTTTCATTCATCAGATTACTTAGATTGTAAAATAGAATATAAAAATGCTGATGGAGACTGGCAAGAATCTCACATGGGGAAAATTAAGTCTGTGAAAATTTATATCTGGACTAGTTTTTTTTCCAGGATAAGGCATCAATATTTTGAATATTCATTTAAGTTTTTGAAACATGGAAGAATTTTCTTATCTGCAAGGGAGAGGAGAGGAAATTCTCTAGAAACTGATTTTTGATGCTCTGTCTGCTGAGTCTGCTGAGTGACAACATCATCCAGGAACAGGAAGGGACTCATAAAGAAAAGGCTCAGTTAGGGTTTGACATACAACATTTATTCTCTTACTGAACGTCTCTTTAAGATGCCCCATCCCTGGAGGTGCTGTCAATAAGGCTGGAAGGGATTCTGAATAACTTGGTCTAGAGGAAGGTGTCCCTGCATATGGCAAGGTAGTTGAATGATCTTTAAGATCCCTTCCAACCGTAACAATTATATGAGTCTATGATTCTCTGAAAAGAGAAAAAAGTGTTCCATTATTCCTGAATGGTTCCAAAAGAAATAAATTTCCACTCTCAGTGAGGCGCTACCTGCACTTCTTGCCCACCCTACAGCCTGTTGTAATGGAGTGCAACACTTCTATACTCAATGCTGGCCATCATGTGGATCTTTGAAAATTTAACACCTCGTAAATCTAGGAAGCAATAATGAAGAAAGAAATGTTGTGGTCACAGTTACAGCAAGCTAATATTGAGAATGCAATGAACATGGAATTGAGGTAAAAATAGCTTGCACAATTTGGCAGAAAATTCTTAACAAGGTATCTTGCCATACAGAATTTTCTTTTCTTATTGGCTGCAGTGTGAGTGTATTCCAAATGCTGCATTAAATGTACAACACCTAGTTGCCAGAAAAATGTTGAAGAGATTTCAGAGAAGAGGGTTAAAAACAGTCTGGGAGGTGAGGAAATATGAGAATAGTCAAATGTGCATATATTTGATGGCTGAAGAAAGACCACTAACATGTGAAGGGTAAGAAAACACTGGTAGATGGGTATTATTTAAGATATTAAGTGGAATAATAACATATGTTATGGCCCAATCTAAGTTCCATTATTCTTGTAAATATCATATTCCACTATACTAAATAATTCCCCTAACAGTAGTGTCTATTGGGCTGCCAGAGGACTGGCTTGTGCAACATGGATAGTTTATAAATTACAGTACTTTTAAGAGATATCACAATACATTTTCTTACAGAGCAGAACTTCAACAACAAAAACAAGTCATGAGGCTTGTAAGGTTCTACAGAAGCAACTTTTGTCCTGACAGTTATTTCCCTGTCACCTTATTTTGGACATTTTCTTTTGTTTTGCTGTATGTTCTTGACAAACTGGTAGCTTATTTGGTTCTCTCCAGACAGTCCAGATGGCAAATCTGGAGTAAATAACGTTCTGTCTTCCTTGGACAAGTGCTATCCTCACCAACTAGTGGTTATTTCTCACTAGCAAAAATAAGGATTTGGGTAGCAAAGAAAAGCCACAGAAACTGTAGCTACAAATAACCAGATGCAGGATCCCAGGAGACAGGACAAACATGTAAATCTCTTTTTTTTATTAATTTGATAAATACATAACAGGTTTTTGATTTGTATCAGACCTTTTTGTGATGTGGATTTTCAAATTTTTTTACAATTTCACAAATTACAAACAAGGTAAAAGCTATGCTTCTAAAGCTAAATAAAATAAATACTTGCAAATGGGTAAGATTATATGAGTAAAATGAAGCCTCTATAATCCAAGGGGAAGTGGTTAGTGATCTACTACACCCCTTAGAAATACAGAAAACTGTGGGGCTGAATGTCATCCATCTGAGAATATTCTATCAGAGAGCTGATAGAAGAGCTCAACGATAACTTTCGATTTTTTGCCAGCAGTCCTGGATAACTGGGGAAGTTACAGTTTATTGGAGGCTAGCAAATTTGACACCCACATGCAAGAACAACCAGAAGTAGGACCCAGGGAATCACAGGCTGCTCAGTCTCACCTCAGTGGTAGGCAAGGTCATGGATCTGATCATCTTGAGTGCCATCACATGAAATGTACAAGACACCATGGGACCAAGCTCAGCCAGCATAGGTTTATCAAAGGCAGGTCCTGCTTGACCAACCTGATCTCTTTCTATGGCAAGACTACCTTCTTAGTGAATGAGAGAAAGGCTTTGTTTTGGATGCTTTCTACTTGGACTTCAGTAAAGCCTTTTATGTTTGTTTTGTTTCCCATAGCATTTTCCTGAGGAAGCTGGCAGCTCATAGCTTGGACACATACAGTCTTCACTGGGTTAAGAACTGGCTGTGTAGTGGGGCCAAGACACTGTTGGTGAATGGTGCTACATTCGCTTGGAGGCCCATGGTTTTCCCATGGCTCAGTATTTGGCCAGCCCTGTTTAATATCTTTATTGATGATCTGCAAAAAGATGTTGAGTGCACATCCATGAAGTTTGCAGGTGACACTGAGTTGAGTAAGAATGTTGGTCTGCTGGAGTGTAGGAAAGCTCTGCAGAGGGATCTGGACTGGCTGCATAAATGGCCCAAGGTCAGTTTTGCATGAGGCTCAATTAGACCAGGTGCAGGGTCCTGCCCTTGGTTCTCAACAACCCCCTACAGCACTACTCTGGGGACAGAGTAGCTGAAAGGCTGCCCAGCAAAAAAGGACCTGGGGGTGCTGGTTAACAGCCAGTTGAACATGAGCCAGTGAGCTCCCAGGTGGCCAAGAGGGCTTGCTTGGATCAGCAATACCGTGGCCAGCAGGACCAAGGCAGTGACTGTCCCCTGTACTCAGCACTGGTAAGGCTGCACCATGAGTACTGTGTCCAGTTCTGGGCCCCTCAATTTAGGAGAGATGTTGAGATGCTTGAATGCATCCAGAGAAGAAAAAGGCGGGTGAAGGGTGTGGAACACAATCCCTATGAAGAACAGCTGAGGAAGCTGGAGTTGTTTAGCCTGGAAAAAGGAGGCTCAGGAGAGACTTTATTGATCTCTACAGCTTCCTGAAAGGAGTGGGAGCCATGTGAGTGTCAGCATCTTTTCCCAGGCAATGACTGATAGAATGAGAGGACAGTCTTAAGCTGCACCAGGGAAAGTTAAGGCTAGACATTAGGAAAAAATTCTTTACAGAAAGAGTGATTGCGCATTGGAATGGGCTGTGCAGGGGTTGGTGAAATCACTGTCCCTGAAGGTATTTAAAAAATCTCAATGTGGCACTCAGTGCCTTGGTTTAGTTGATAAGGTGATGCTAGGTCATAGGTTGGACTTGATGATCTTAGAGGTCATTTAGATCTTAGAGGTTGTAAATAATACTAGGTTTCCATGCGTCTTCTTTATTGTTTGTCTCTGGATTTGTTTTTCTTCATGCTGTCACCTTATCCTACACTGTACTATACCCAGAAGCTGGAAAGTATTTGAGTTCCACATGCTGTTTGATCATGCAGATTCGCCTAGTGAGCTCGGTCTAATGGCTCTCACCAATATTGCTTTAAAACCATGAATTTTCTGAGAAAAAAAAATCATTATTATTAATCTCAGAATTCTGTAGTCAACCTGGCTATTACCTTGCGTGTGTGAATATGTGTAGGCAGAAACACACATGCATGGGATTTGCCCTATTGGATGGCATTTGGCTCTATTGGAGTGCATACTTCAAAAGCAGTTATAGCAGTGAGCAAATACATCAATATGGGGCTCTTTAACTCTTTGAGAAATACCTTATAGGATGTCTGCTTGAATGTCTTATGTTTTATTCAAATTTCCTTTCAGGGTCAGCAGACAGAATCTCTGTCTGTAGAATTCTTGGCATGAATTTATTGATATCCTACTCTTAAACAATTTTTATGAGCTTTCTTTTCTTTTCTTTTTTTTTTTTTTTTTTTGGTAAGTAGGAGAAAAAAAAACCCAACCAAAAAAAACCCAGAAAAAAACCCATTCAGATACAAAACTATAAGTTTAATGGACCTGTATAATCCATTCAAAATAACAAGAAAACACAGCCCTATATTTTTACCCTTTATGGCAAAAAATGACAACTGGTTTGAGTAATTGTCTTAGAGGACATGTAATAAAAGGGTTGAGATAAAAATTGACAGTTTAAACATATACAGTGCTGGTAAATGAATGCAGAAGGACAACAATTTGAATGTTATACCTTCCGGTACTGTAATTATCTTGCTTATTTTGCTTGAATTTAAATCCACCTAGCAAAAAATAAAAAGCCTCAATCTATATTTAATCACAGGTATATGTATTGAAATAAAGAGATCTGGGTCTTTACATCTCTTTAGAGAATGGAAATGTTTGAGGGGTGGAAATAAATATGTGGATATTGAAGTTAGTTTGATTAAAAAAAAATATATCACCAAAACCACAACTTCTTTCCCCAAATCTCCAGTTATTTTCATGATGGAGTGGTAAAACCTTACCCCAAAAATATGCATTGTATATCTGGTGATGTGAAACTTCTGCTTTAATTTTTCCCTTGGTTTGTGCTCTAGAAATAATACAGAAACATGCAGTGGTTCCAGAAGCATTTTAAGCTATTTTAGGCCAGAATTATACATATCAAGGAAAAAATAATCCCTGTTTCGGTAAATGTGCTGTGATGATGACTGTTCCATGTAGTAGCAGTTTCAAACTACCCTTTTCTGAAATATTTGTGGAGCTTTGATGTTACTCTTCTGGTGACACTGACATATGAATTAGTAGTGTCCTGCCCCACATTACTCATCTCAGCATTTGACTTTTGTGATGGACTTTCCTCATGTCAGCAGATTGTATTTGATGAACTGGCTAGTTTATATCCATTGCTATTCTCAAATACATTTTGTTTCCTCCCTCATATGTTCTCTGTCAAGAGCTAGTAGAAAGTTTTATGTCTTAATATAGTTGATACATTTGTGCAAGGATTGCTGCTGTGTGGTATGAAGTGGTCTGTTACTTCTGCAGCAGTCATTGATGTGAGGAGACCAGCATGCTTGAGTTGTCAATCCATGTGTTTCTCTTGCTCACCTGGAAAGCATCTGCTCCACCGTCTGTGGGACTTGTGACTGTGGTAGCAGTCTGGCACTTTTGGTGTGCTTGTTAAGAAAGGGTCTGTTTCCCTGGTTATGCTCAGGGTACTGGTTATGCCCAAGGCGGCCAACAGGTGACCCCAGAAAAAACCAATGCATGACATGCATAACTTGTTATTCTTTTTGTCATTTCCTGACTTTAATTTTCACTATTGTTTTACTCTCTGTCTCTACCACAATCTGCTTAGCTATGAAACCTGCTCTATTTACTCTATTTTTCATAATTCCTATTTTTTGTCACAACTGTACACAAATTTAGTATTTATGACAGTGTTGCTTTGGCAATGTCACCCCTACCTATGGGACTGGCCTTGCAGGACTCTGCTCCCAAAACTTTTTATAGTGGTCTCCTCCAGCTGTCTGTGAATTGGGGTTGCTTTGCCCACAGATTCTCTTTAACCACTTGTGATACCCAGCAGTCCCTCACAGCACCATCCATGTTTCAGCAAGTTTCTCATACTTAGAGTTTTTTTATCATTTCCACCATTTTCTCATGATACATTGTCACAGACGTTCTTTGTGAAAAATCCTTTCTGTAGGATTTTTCCTTCTAGAGCTGAGCTGCTCGGTGGCAAATGTAAACAATTATTATCTGCTGCTGTGGAATGCAACAGGTCCACCCGTGATTGGTCCCCTGTAGATGTTTGGATCTAATGACCACTCACGGTGAAGCTGTTATCCTCTCTGCCGAGACAGACAGACCTTTGTTATTCATTCTTTCTATCTCTTTCTTAGCTTAGGCAGCTTCAGAAGAAGCCTCTTTCCTTTCTATCTCTATGTAGTATAGTTATAATGCTATATATATATCATATCATAATAAATGAAGCCTTCTGATAATGGAGTCAAGATCCTGTCTCTTCCATCCATCTACAAACCCCTGTGAACACCGACAACAATACATCTTGTTCCACGTCCTTCTCAGTTAGCTGAATTCACTTAAACCAGTCATTTACCTACAGCCCTCAGTATGACACCCTTGTTAATATCCTTGTCACAATTAAATGTTGGAGGAAAGCCCCTAAGACTTTCCAGCCTCATTGGTATATCCTTTTTTGCCTAAGACACTGTGGTGGGGAGCATTCCGGAAAAGTAGAGTTTACTGAGTACCATGGGTTTAGGCATTTTCAAAGCATGGGGCAGCAAAGCAGGTCCAAAGCTGCCACATGGGGCTGGAAGTGTATCCAGATGGTGGAAAGATGCCTGTGCTGGGAAGCAACAGCAATAGACAGGTGAAAAGTAACAGCAGAATGGGAGGAGATCCTAAAACTCAGGGGTCTCTGTGAACTTGTGGCAATTATACACATTCTTAAAACAATAGAGGATTGCTGCAATCAGATGTGACAACTGGATAACCTCCACCAATTCTTATTACCCTTTAGAAAAAAGAACTGTCTTTTACTATCATAATTTATATTTTGTCAAAAGAAATTCAGCTATGAATACTTAAAATAGAATGTAAGAAGTGGTGACTTTCGAAACCATGCTAGAGATACTGTGCCCAGAAGCATTTTCTTGATCTCTATTAACAGGCATCATGGTAATATCTTTTTGCTTTAGTATAATGCATATCACTTGTTCACTTTGATTAATATAATTTCTAAAGAAGATGTTGCACTTTCCAAGTAACAACTATTGCACAAAGCGTTTTGTCCTTGTAAATTATGATTCCTAGGACAGTGTAAATCTGATTTTCTCCAATACATTGGAATGTCAAAAGGGGCAAAAAAACCCCAAATGTGCAGTCACTCACTAATGTAAAAAAAGAGCAAAATTCAGTATTTCTGTTTAGAAATAAAACTGATCTACAGATATCTAATAAAAAATATCAGAAGAAAGCAGTGCTTTATACAAAGCCAAACAATTGCATTTCATGTTCTTATAACGAAATTATTATTTTGAATTGTGCAAATGCATTAATTTTTATTGTGATTAATACTGTCAGCATTTAACACCAGGAAACAACTAAACACCACACAGCCACTTGCTCACGCCTCTGCCCTAGTGGGAAGATAGAGAATCTGAACTGTAAAAGTGAGAAAACTCATGGGTTGAGAAAAACACAGGTATTAATATTATAATCATTATTTTAAAAAAAAATGCAGAGAGAAAAAGAAAATCCAAGGAAAGTGAAGTGATGCAAATTGAAACAATTTCTCAACACCAACCAAATTATGCCCAGCCCTCAGCATCAACCTCTCCTCTAGCTCTATGTGCTAAGTATGACATCATATGTTATAGTTGTGGTCAGCTCTCCTGACAGTGCTCCCTTTCCAACTTCTTGTGTGCCCCAGACTAATTGCTGAGGGGTGGGGCATAAAGCAGAAAAGGTTTTGGCTCTGGCCCTGCTCAGCAATAATGAAAACACCCTTGTTTTACCAACCTGTTTCCAGCACAAATCCAAAATAAAGCCCCATACCAGCTATTATGAAGAGATCTGATCCAACTCCATTCAAAACCCTCACAGAGGATTAAATTGCATTTAGTCTTTCACCTGTGTTTTCCAACATATGGGGCCACATGGAAAAACATTTCTTCAGACATCAGTATCTTCTTTTCTATCTGACTGAACTGCATACAAACTCACAGGAGTAACAGGATGCTTTGTTAGTTGAGGGAAATAAGTTTTGTGTATAAATGCTAACATTTAAAAGAAAATCAGAACTAGAGACTTCTAGATAACTCTGAGAGACTTCTAGATAATACTAGATCTCTGGATAGCACTCCTTAGATAAAAAGCCCATAGCAATAGAATAGGCCTGGATAAAATGAAACTTTTCCCCCTGCAATTAAAAGAATAAATTAAATGAGAAATAAGAAGATTCAATAATTTACCGAAGTCTTGTGTAACTTTAGCTATTTTGGAGAATGTAGAGATTTCCTGAGGTCCCATGGGAAGATGAATTCATGCTTTTTGTAAACAGATTATTTGTAAGACAGACACAGAACTTACTTCTTTACTGATTTAAAAATTCTTCCAGAAAGACTTGAATCAGGTCATGGGTGTCTTCTGAGTATTTAAAAAATAGCCAGAACAGAGAGCTTAAAAAATGTGAAAGAATTTTATTAGGAATTTTTGGGGTTTTTTTAAAAATAATGCTTTGTTTTAGGGGTTTTTTTTGTCTTTCATTGTAAAATGAGTTATTTTTCATTTTGAGAAAGACTGCATTATTTAAGATTGGCATTTTTAAAACTATAAAAAGGGGTTAGTTAGTCACACACTTCAGACTAGATCTTAAAGGTCTTGTCTAATGTAAACAATTATATGATTCTGTGAAGATAAAATCAAATTGTTTTAGCTCTTATCCATAATTGGATTCAAATATAAGTGTTTGGTGTAGGATTAATTAAGGTCTTGATTTATGAAATATTTAAACATCATGAAGAAACTATTTTGTTGAATATGAACATTCTATTTGAGCTACTTAGGTAAAATAGAATAAAATATATCTATCTGAACTTCATAATGATAGATCTCCAATGCCTGCCCCTGGGCAGAAAAATTTAATGTTAACCATTGTAATCTGTGTAAATATATGCATAACTGTAACATAGATGCATATAACTGTAACATAGCTGTCCACTCTCCTCATATTATGAATGCAGTTCATCTCTGCACAACACAAAATCTCACAAGCCACCCAGTTCAGCTGCAGTGGGACAGGAGTTTAAATATTGTTTGCAGCATCACAGACAAGGGACTGAATCTCACAAAGCACCAGACTCTAATTGTCAGGGAAATTCACCTTCTGCCTTACAGGAAAGGCCATGAGGGATTGCAGCACTGATGTAGTGCTTCTTTTCCTCCTCATTTGTTCCAATCCATCCATGACTTAGACAGAGCAGACACAGAGAATCCATTTAGACAAATTTAAACTGACATTTTAAGACAATAGTGCTCAACTGGTGGCTGAAGATCAGTGGTTTCCCTGAAAGTACTAAGGCAGTTTTTAATTGAATTCCCAAGGGAAGGTGCTATTTCTGTATATGCATGTTCTCTCATCAGACAGCGGTGACAAAAAAGTTGAAACCTTAATTAAATAATTAAGTTATCAAAAACTGTATTTTATATAATATTTAATATGACAGTTTTATATTATATCAAAAACTGTCTGTATACAGTCTGTTTTTTCTTTATTACTCCTAAGGAATTTTTAGCTGTATTATTCTGCATGTATGTTGAGATAAAAATCAGTAATATATATTTTTCATTGCTTTTAGAAAAGATAGGCCCTTCCCCCTCCCTCCCATGTCTGAGAATCTAATATTAAACCTGAAAAATGTATTGCAGTATATTCTATTGCCCTGCCATGAAAAAAAAAGGCTTACATAGGCATTAGTCTTCATTGTAAATTCTTTGAGTTTTGCATTTAAACATATTTTACAAGGTAAAAATATCCATTTTATACCATGATTAAATAAAGCTATTGTACATATGTATTCCAAATCATTAAATCTCTCTTACTTAACTAGTTTAATCATCCACAAAAGTTTTACTTACAGGTTCTTTAATTGTGCATCTTTCAAGAAAAGTCATAATTAAATGAATTTTAATTATTTAAGAGCAGATACTGCTAACATGAATTCAGACATGTAAAATAAAAAAGGAACAGTAAAAGTACAGTTATAAACAGTAATGTAAAAGTGAAATATTCTTCTTTGACTTCACTTAAGCAAAGGTTTACTGTGACTAAGCACATGAAGCTTGTGGTTAACACTAGACAATTTTTAAGTTTTATTTTACACGCATCCATGTCTTCTGACTTTCTGAAAACGAAACTGCATAATTGGACAGCCATGAAAAAGTGCTTTTGGCATTTTCAGTCCTAGAAACTTGTAATTTCAGGATACTTTTAGAATAAAATTCTTTGTGAGTTTCCAACTGATTCCATCCATTCGTATGGGCATTCTAACTAACTCTCAACATAAAATAAATTATAAAGAAAATCAACAACAACAACAACAACAAAAAATACACAAAAAAACCCCTAGCAAATAAATCCCAAAAAACAACTGAACGATGAACGAAAACAAGCCCACTCCACTAAAAATATGATAGGCCAGATTAATTTGGCTGGTTTGGAAAAAAAATTTCCTCTAATCTCAAAAAAAAGGTGTCCTACTGCATCAAAAGCCAGGGACTGTGAACTGAAGGGTCAGTATATTGATATATCGAGTCTCCAGTCTAGTAGAGTTCTGGAGAGGGGAAAATATTGATGGGCATTGGTCTGTGTGAATTCCATTGGCCATTGGGTTTTTTTTGTTTGTTTGTTTGTTTTTTAATATTTATGTGAAAACTTTTTTTGTTAAGAAAATAAATAGGTTACATGGGTACCAAAGCTATATATGGACTATTACTACAGGTACAGGTGGGATGTACCCATCTACAGTAAGTGCTTCACCATCCCTTTAGCTGCTGTGCTGGTTCACTCATACTCCTGCATTTTGCTGCCAGTGCACTCTGGCATAGAAAACATTCAACCAAGGAGTAATTCTGTCTGAAGTCCTTCTCTCAGAACCTAGTACTGAAAAAAACATGCCAACCCACTCTCAAACAAATTACTTGTCCTTTATCACTTGCACTTTTCTCAATGGAAGTATTTAAAATCACATCCTCTATGGAGTAGGGTTTTTTCCTTTTTTTCTTACAGATTCTTTTTTTCTATATTCTAAAATATTAATTGCTGATATATAACATTTGAACTTATCTATCTCCTTCTCATTCCCTAGTGATAGATAATTGCTCATTTGTAAATCACTAGCTAGCTGTGCATGCAATCTGGTACACCACAGGAAAAAAGCATAAATATATCTTGTTCATAATAATTAAGGATTTAATTTAAGTTTTATTAATTTTCTTTTACCTACGGAGTCTATTTTTAAATGTATTGGAAATAAAAAGTCTAAAAATATAACTCTTGATTTCAGAATATGGTTTTTTAAATGTATTAATATCCTGAACTAATTATCATGGGATTAATTATATTAATTATTATAAGTCAAAATGAGATTACTGCTATGTGAATTTGATTAATAGAAGAGCCTGTGGGGACAGTTCATAGGTGGCACCATTAGGCCTCTGAAAATATTGTCTTGATGAAGCAAATCAACCTACATCGTCTATGAAGACCTGTCAGCGCTGCCAGAGAGGGAAGTCAAGCATATGCCCAGGTACCTTTTTGGACCACAACAAAAGATCCCCTCCTCTATTCCAGCTTCTGACCACCTTCCAATATCTCTTCACTGTGATCAGAGGAATGGCAATGCCATCACAACATCACAGGCAGACATACGGAACTTGTAGTTTCAGTGCTGTCTTGCCAAAATGCAGGGTAAATCAGAGCCCTTCAGAAAAGCAGTGTGCTGTATAGGTTCCCTAAAAAATCAGCAGTTTGCCATCTAATAATTATAATCACATTTTTTAATGTTTGAATCAAGGTACAGTTTAATTAGGTTTCAATACTTTCAGTTATTACTGCAACAGAATATTCTTAGAACTTGTTACTGAAAGCATAATATCACAGATCTCTTTTCCACTGACATGATATTATTTACTTGAGCCAATCTTTGCGTCATCAGGCATATAAAAAGCTTTAATTAATTGATAAAAGAAACAAGACTTGCTTTACTTGACAATAATAGAAAAAATAACTAGGATATTATCATTAAAACCCAAATCCAGCTGATGCCAAGCTCCAGAATATTACTCATTTAAATGAAATTAATGTTTTTATTACTAGGCCAAATCCAGCAATGAATTTAAGTATTAGCAGTTCCATATAAGATTTGGGCCAAAATATATTTCCAGACTTGGGAGTGGAAAGGTTTATAAATCTTAACAAATATAAGAATTTGAAAAAGGGGTTGTTTAGAATGATGTTTAAGTGTTATAATTTGAAAGGAAAACTATTGTTATCAAGTACTGTTATTTCAAATTCTAAATACTTCTTGAAAGAAATGTAGACTATATAAGCCTATATACCAAGAGTAGCACACTGCTTGGGATCATCAAGTCTATTTCATGCCTTTAAAAATCTAGTCAGTCAAAATCAAACTCAGTCTTAAAGCAATAATATTAAAACAGAAAAATCTACCAAAAAATGAAAAAAAAGTAATTAACTTGTTGTAATATTTTTTAAAAAAATAATTTTGACAGAAAAAAATCTTGTAAATTTTCACAAAGTCAGGATTCACAGGGCTCCAAATTATTCCATATTTTGAGCACTTACTTAGTAAAAGATGTAGACTCCTTTCTCTCTGAGAGTATTTGAATATTTGTATACAGATAAATAAAAAATTATATAAATAACAACATAGAGAGATGAGATAGATATGTGATTTTAAAAGAGTGCTTTAAACCTCCAGCTTTGAGATGTGCAGATTTATGTGAAAGAAATTTCTCTTATTGATGCCATCTTTTGCTGTTTCAAAACACTTTTATACAGTTGAATATATTTCCAGCCTGAATTAAATTGCTTTGACGTTTTACTCTTGGCTGTTATTGTGTCTGAGTGTTGGATATTGTTTTCTTTTTTTGTTGTTTTTGTGGTTTTGGAGGATTTTTGTTTGGTTTAGTGTGTTGGTTTTGCACAGACTGTACTTCGGTAGGGGGAACCACAGAGGTGGCTGCTGCAAGAAGCTGCTGGAGCTTCCACTATGTCCGGCAGAGCCAATTCCTGATGGCTCTGAATATGGACATGCTGCTGGCCAAGGCTGGGCCAATTAGAGATGGTGGTATCACCTCTATGATAACAAATTTAAGGAGAAAATCAAACCAAAGTGTGGCATACAGTTTTAACTCCAGAGAGGAAGAAGAGGCGAGAACATGTGAGGGAAAAAAACATGGAGACACCAAGGTCAGTGCAGAAGCAGGGAGAGGATGTGCACCAGGAGCCAGAGCTGAGATTCCTCTGCAGGCTGTGGTGAGACCATGGTGAAGCAGCTGTGCCCCTGCAGCCCGTGGGGATCCATGGGGGATGCAGAGATCCACCTTCAGTCCGTGGGAATCCATGGGGGATGCAGACATCCACCCTCACTCCACGGGGATCCACAGGGGAGGCAGTGATCCACCCAGAGCCCGTGGGGGAAGTGCCGATGCCAGGGCAGGAGGATGCCTGGAGGAGGCTGTGATCCAATGGGAGACGCAGTGGAGAGAGGGGCCCTGCTTCCAGGCTGGAGCAGCCTGGCCTTGGTGGACTGCACGCCTTGAAAGACTGCACTCCCCCATGCTGCAGCAGTTTTGGGAGGACTGTTTGCCCTTGGGAGTGGCTCATTTTGCAGCAGTTTTGGGAGGACAGCTGCTCATGAGATTGGAGCCATGCTGGAGAAGTTAATGGAGAGCTGTCTCCTGTGGGAGGGACCCCACAGTTCAGCAGGGGAAGGACTCCTCTCTCTGAGCAGACAAAACCCTTGGGTGATGAACTGACCAAAATCACTACTCAGTGTCATCCAGCATTGTCAGTGGGAAGGAGGGAGGGGTTTGGGGGAGAAAAGGTGGTTTTAAAGGCTTACTTTATTTCTTATTTTCCTCCTCTGATTTTTTTTTTTTTTGTAATAATCTCACTTTGTACCTCTAAGTTGAGCCTGTTTTGCTCTTTGAGTGTTTTCTCCTGGTCCTAATTGATAGGGAAGATATGTACTAATGTCTTTACAAACATTACTATGGGTGTTAACGTATTTGAAATGGGTCTTAGTATCTCTAGTAACTTAAAGCAGCAGGTTTGTTACAGACCCCAGGCATCTTTGCTCCTGAAACAGTCAAGGGGGTCTGCACAAGCCTGAACGTCTCTAAACTTCTGAACTTTAGGGTAAAATAGTAGGTTCAAGGGGGAATATGTGGTAGGTGGTTTGGAAAGGCTGCAAAAAGCTATTACCTTAGGAAATGGGGAAAGGAAGAGGGCAACATGTGGCTGGGAGTTTAGGATAAAAGGAGACTATGTCCTCCAAAACCTTGAGAGGGAAAACAACACAGGCATGTGCTCCTCTAGACTCTCTCTCCTTATTTGAATAAATTTGCATGATTCCTCTGCATGATCCTTTATGGATCTTGTTTTTCATTATATGCTTTTAGTACATTATCTCAACTCGTGAATCCTTTGTTAAATTTTTCTCTTCCCTGCACAGGTGCAGCAGGTGAGGGTGAATGAGCTGCTTTCATGGATGCCTGGCATTTGGACAGTATCAAACAACAACATTTGATTGGGTTTGTTTGTTTGTTTGTTTTCCTGGGATAAAGTGCATTCTTTCTTCTGCTTGTCCTTTAACCTGAGAGGGTGTTCTAAAGATCTCCATCATGTACTCTCAGATTGCAGCAGACCATCTCACATCCCTAACAGAGTTTATAGTCTGATTGGCAAATGTCAAGAACTTGAAGGAATTGGTGACTCTGTGTGGGTATCTAAGGAGTTCATTGTGCTGTGCTGTGATTCTGACTGCACCTGTATCATTGAACCCTTGCAGAGGGAAGGGACCTCGGGAGGTCTCTGGCACAGTCTCCTTGACCAAGACTGAATTCACACTAAGTTTCTAAGGGCTTTATGTAGTCAGACTTTGAAAGTCTACAAAGATAAAGACTGCACTGTGTCTCTGGGAAGCCTTTTACAATATTGAAGTTTTTCACTGTGGCAATAACTTCCTCATGTCTGATCAGAACCTCCTCTGGTTCCATTTAAGCTTGCTGTGCCTCGTATTCTCACCAGGCACCGCGGTGTCTGCCCAGTTCTGTGTTCTTGCAATCCCAATTTTGGCTGCTTGCAGGCTGCTCAAAGGTCCCTCAAAACTGCATCTCCAGGCTGGGCAAGACTCAGTCTCTCAGCATCACCACACAGAGATGAAGCTCTTCTAGATCCCACCAGCTTGATAGACTTCTGCTGAACTAATTTCAGTTTATCAATGTCTATCCCCAGTGCAGAACTCACAACTGGATGCAGTATTTATATGTACTCTTCAGAGTGTTGAACAGAACACATCTCCTCCATCTCCTGGCTGTGGTCTTATTGATACATGCTGGTAAGGTGATTATTTGACTGAGCATCTAGAATACTCTATCCAACACACTACAATGAACGTCTTGTTCTGTATATTCTTACTTATTCCTCTATACTCTTACTTATTCCTTATTCTTTCTTATTCCTCTATACTATGTTTCATCTTTCTTTTTTTTTCTTCATTGCCCAATATAACATGCTTTTATTTTGCCATTAATCCAAACTGCACTGCAACTTGAAATCAATCAATAGTCTTGAAAAGAGATCTCACTCTCTTCTGAAATAAAAACTATCCTGAAGCTTTAGTCTGATAATAAGATAATAGTATTATGGATAGCTCATGGCAATAATAAAATGATGGACTGATGCTCACACAATACTGTGAGAATTTTCTGTGACATATTTAACCCCTAAGCATCTCAGAGGACCTTTAAAATAATTTAAATTCTGCACACAATGATAATTTCATCCAGCCATGTTTATTAGCTGTGCAGGAACACTTCAGTTTAGGACAGGAATTTAAAGGCATAACCAGCCCAAAATGCAAAGTGAATATACTCATAAAAGAGCTGTTAATAATTCAAACTTCCTCCTTTTAGTTCTCTACCTACAACAAGGCATAAAATATCAGCATTAGTATTAGTGTCCAGATGCAAAACTGAAATTGAATTTACTCTCACTGTGCTCACAAAAATAGTTTTAGCTGGAATATATATTTAAAGAAGCATTTTCAATACTTTTTTGCAACTGGTAATTGCAACCACTTTAAAAAACATAGTCAACTTTCATTTAATGATTAATATTCATAATGTAAGGGATGGCTTCCTTGGGAATATAGATCAATTAAAATAATGTGTTTCCAGTGGGTATTCATCTGAGAATTTTAGAGTAAATTTTTTCTAGTTGGATGAACAATTCCAGAAAATAATACAGAAATTTATCTCATTTCAACACAGAAATTTTTTGAAAATCATGCTTCATCACCTATTTTTTCCTTTTCTAAATTTCTATTAAGTACCTTTTCTTTTTTTTTTTCTGTTTTCCGTAGATACTGGTTGAATGACCAGTCATCACTAGAAGTTTATGTATGTTGGTTTATGGGTGTTATTTTTCTTTTTGCTTACATTCACTGATACATTGTATCAAAGTGCTTATAAACTCATCAATCAGTATTTTAGGATTTTTTAATCCACATAAAAACCCTCCAAATTTTTCACAAAACCAATTTTTTTTCCTTAAACACATATCAGAGAAGTATGATGTATTCCAAGGAGCTCACATTGCATTAATCCACAATAGACTTTCCAAGTAATTTTTTTTCATAATATTTTGGAGGCAGGCTTTGGTAGATAGAAGACATTCTTCTCCTGAACTTTTAAATCAAAATACAGACAGGAAGATTTATCATAGGATAGTCATAGGATATCACATGGGGACAACAGCAGTCATTAGATCATTTGATGTGTCCCTTTTCTGATGCCCAAAGTTCACACAGGAGAAGGAAGCACAACAAACATGCTTTCTTAGGACTGATGAGTAGTACAGCTTAGTGGGGATCTCTGCCTTAGTTCAGCTTCTCAGGAATTTAATTCTTCCCTGTACATGAATATGCCACAGGGAATACTCTGTAGTGAATTTCTACAGATAAATCTGTAGAGAAAATAAGAATTTGAGTGACTTTGAGATTGTCATTTAGATAGTAATATTAATTTGCCTGTAAGATTAAGAGATTTATTAATCCTTAAACAATTAGGGTTTTTTGGGGGTATGGTAGAGAGTCTAGTCTGTGAAAATTTCTTAGAAGTCAAAAGCTTAGGCTTTGTGTAAATTATTCAATGATTTAGAAGTCAGTTATCTGTTGTTTACACATGCAACACAACTGTCAACTTTATTTTCTGCCTTATCAGACAAGAAACCATTTGCAATAGTTATTGGCTGCTGTAGCAATGATTTTGAGAAAGACTTCTGGGGCAAAGCATCCCAATAACTTCTCCTCCAAAAGATCTTCCATGAGCACTTATCACTTCTGTAACTGTAGTCTCTGTGGCTCTTTGCTGGATGAATGCTTTATGTTTGATCACAAAGACTTGACCCAAGCTAACCCAAATATGAATGCTTCCCTGTTTTCTGTTTGCTTTTTTTATGTGTGTGTGTGTGTGTCTATCTCAACAATTAATTTTTATAGATTTTTTTTTTTTGTGTAAGGCTTGAATAACAAAACATGTATTACTGCTCTTGTCAAGCACATAAACATTGAATTGTTAGTTTGGAAAAGGCCTTTAAGATCATCAAAACCAGCTGTTAATTCAGCACTACCAAGTCCATCATTAAACCATGTTTCTAAGTGACTCTTCTACAAGGCTTCTTCATGCCTCCAAGGAGGGTAACTCCACCACTTACTTGGGCAATCTGTTCAAATGCTTGACCACATTTTCTGTAAAGAGATTTTTCCTAATAGCCAAACTAAGCTTCCTCTGGTACAACTTGAAGCCATTTCCTCTTCTCCTGTCACTTGTTGCTTAGGAGAAAAGACCAATCCCCACCTTGCTGCAGCATCATTTCAGGTAGCTGTGAAGAGCTACCTAGAAGGTCTCCTATAAGCCTCCTGCCTAAGCAAGCCCAGCTCCCTCAGCCTCAAAACACTTGGACTCTGCACCCTTTACCAGCTTTGCTGACCTTCTCTGGACATGCTCCAGCACATCATTGTCTTTCTTAATTATATATTGATTAGTTTTCCAGACAACCCCAAATTGGTATAAGTCTGTTACGTTTACACTGACTACTTTACCCTTTAAACTTCAGTGTTATCTTATCTAAGGCTAACCTGTACTACTTTCTAAATATTTTCAACTAATTATATATTTTTAATAGTATAAGTAGGCTTTGAAATATCTTCTGTTATCATATTTTACACTTGTGAGCTTAATATTCATCTCTTGTTTATCAAATTGTTTAGCCTACAATAAAGATAGGCAAAGAATATTTACAGGGACATGCAGTGAAAGGACAAGGGGCAATGGCTTAAAAGTGGATGAGTGAATTTTTATATTAGATATCAGGAAAATATTCTTCATTGTGAGGGAGAAGAAGCGCTGGAATGGGTTGTCCAGAGAAGCTGTGGATGTCCCATCACTGCAAGTGTCCAAATGTCAGGTTGGATGGAGCTCTGAGCAACGTGGTCTAGTGGAAGGAGCTCCTGTCCATGGCAGGGGGATTGGAACTAGATGATCTCTAAGGTCCTTCTACACTCACACAATTTTGGGATTCTATGATCTTTTAAAAATATTTCAAATAAATATTTAAAAATATGGCTAGCTTTATGGTGATTTTTTTCTTTTTCCTTTTTTCCCCTTCTTTTTGGTAGAATATTATCACTGATTTATTGCAGTTATAGTACAGAAATACTTACAATAACTGTGTTACTTAAATATTCTTATTTTAATCTGATTTTGTAATATACCATCTTCATCTGGTGCAATGGCTTTGCCAAGATTTGCATTGTTCATGATGAGATTCCAGAAGTACACATGGAACAGCAGACTTTTTCACATCCCAAGAGTCCTCAGACTCCAGCTTTGTTATTCTCCCTTGAGATTTATGGTTGGTGACATCTTTTTTTTTTTTATTTTCTACCACTTGACAATCAGTTTTTAATTGTTATCACAATTTTATAACTGTATGGATTGTGTTACAATCTTGTCAAAGTGTTGTTTTATTTGCGAATGTAATTTCCGTTCTCTATTCTACCTGTACCCTTTTGTGTTGGTTTGCTGTTTTGGTTTTTTTAAATCATTCCTTCTTACAGATTTTTTCAGCTTCAGTAAAAATGATTCAAATATATAATTGTATATGTGCACAATATATTTATTACTGAACGAAACTGTCTTTTAGTTACCTTATCACTAAGCATGATCAAATAGCAGCGCTGAATCCCTCTAAGTGACTATAAACTTTAAATCCAGTGACAAATTAAGCTGTAATGGTGACCATAAGAATAACAGATCTGGACAGACTCTATGTTTTCAGATTTTTTATTGTTCAAAGAAAACATTACAACTGTGGCTGATACAATTTTCACTTACATTTTATTTTTTTTCTTAGGGAAAATAGTGTAGTCTCATTTTTCCAACCATTTATGTTCTAATATTACTTTGTTAACTTCAGATGGTTCTCAGTTGCTCTTTCTATTATATAAGAAAGAAAATAATTTCTATCATCCTACTTCACACCATATTTTTTTGGTTGCTCAGATAATTTGATGGAATCCACAAAGGTAACTCAAAGGTAAGAGGGACAATCAGTTTTATTCACAAAAACATATTATAACTACTGTGAACCACAAAGGGTATAACAAAGACTAGCACTGAACTATTACTATGTATTCTCTTTCAAGTTAACTTCACAGAATGCTTCTGAAAATCCTTGGGATACTGAACTGTGCTTCAACAAAGTATTTACTTCTATCTCCCTTTTTTTTTAAATTTGTGATGTTGATACTTAGATTTGCTTGAGAAAACAAATAGTGACCTGTGCTCTTAGTGAAATTTGAGATTCTTTAAAAACTGCTGCAGTTATTTTCCAGATAAAAAGATAAAATTAGAGTTACCAAATAGGTTTTTGCCAGTCATAAAAAAGGACTTGTAGTTCCTATTCCCAAGTGGTATTTTGGGGACTTTAACAATTCAGGAAAGAGGAAAACTAGATGAGTATTATGGGTTCCATTAGATGATTTGACAGGGTAGTATTTATGTCATGCAATTCTTCTCAGGTATCTGACAGTCCGGGTTCAATAAAGGAAAATATCTGTCTCCTAAAAGTTTGACATATGAATAGAAGCTGTTTTCTGAAGCTCCACATTTCCCTGCTGCAGTCAACAGTTCTGAAATTAAAGTATAATTGCAGTCAAATTGCAATTCTTAGTCTAAAAATCAGAATCTTTCTTGCCCATGGATTTGTGAAATAGACTGCATACATAGGTATTTGAGTAAAATAAGGGCAATTTTAGTTTCCAGCATACTCCTGGAGAAGCTGGCAGCCCACGGCTTGGACAGGAGCCCTCTGTGATGGTTTTGGAACTGGCTGAATGGCTGGGCCCAGAGAGTTCTGGTGAATGGTGCTGCATCCAGCTGGGGCAAGTCACCAGTGGTGTCCTTCAGGGGTCTGTGCTGGGACCAGCCCTGTTTAATATCTTTATTGATGACATGGATGAGGGGATTGAGTCTTTCATTAGTAAATTTGCAGATGACACTAAGCTGGGAGCGTGTGTTAATCTGTTGGAAGGTTGGAGGACTCTGCAGAAAGACCTGGAATGGTGGGATGTGTGGGCAGAGTCCAATAGGATGAAGTTTAATAATCCAAGTGCCAAGTCCTGCACTTTGGCCACAAAACTCTTTGCAATGCTATGGGCTGGGGGTGGTGTGGCTGGACAGTGCCCAGGCAGAAAGGGGACCTGGGAGTGCTGGTGACAGCCAGCTGAACGTGAGCCACCAATGTGCCCTGGTGGCCAAGAAGGCCAAGGGCATCCTGGCCTGTGTCAGGAACAGTGTGGCCATCAGGAGCAGGGAGGTCATCCTTTCATCCTTCCCCTGTACTCGGCGCTGGTGAGGCCACACCTTGAGTGCTGTGTCCAGTTCTGAGCCCCTCAGTTTGGGAAGGACATTGAGACGCTTGAGCGCGTCAAGAGGAGGCAACGAGGCTGGAGAGGGGCTGGGAACACAAACCCTGTGAGGAACGACTGAGGGAGCTGGGGGTGTTTAGCCTGGGGAAAAGGAGACCTCAGGGGTGACTTTATCACTCTCTACAACTCCCTGAAGGGTGGTTGTAGTCAGGTGGGGTTGGTCTCTTTCTCCAGGTAGCAACTGGCAGAATGAGAGGACACAGTCTTAAACTGCACCAAGGGGAATATAGGTTGGATTTTAGGAAAAAGATTTTTACAGAAAGATTGATAAAGTTCTGGAATTTTCTTCCCAGGGAGGTGGTGGTGTCACCATCCTGGATGTGATTTAAAAAAGATTGAATGTGGCACTTGGAGCTATTGTTTAGTTGAAGTGTTAGGACATGGGTTAGACTCGATTTTAAAGGTCTCTTCCAACTTAGTCATTTTGTGACTTTGTGAGTTTCTGGGCAAAGTACAGCAAGTAGAAAAAAATAACAAAAAAACCCCAACAACAACAAACAAAAAAAAAAAAAAAAAAAAAAAACAAACAAAAAAACCCACAAAAACCCCATGAATGTTCCTAATTTAAAAAGAAAAAAATTCCCCAAACATGAATGGAATGACTATTCTCACTTGAACAATTGATTTTGATTAAAAATGATATTGATTATCTGAATATCAGAACTTTTTATCTTAGCAAATTGTTGAAAAAAAAAAATTAGAGAAAAAGAAAAAAATATCCATTTTTCTGTGATGTCAAAGCCCTACATAGCTTTGGAGAACAAGAGCTAATAAAAGTGAGGCCAGGGGTGTACAAATCCTTTTGTCTAAATTCATCAGGCAAGTTCACCAATTCTGAGATTTCAGTAAATGCTTTATCTGCAAGAAAATTGAAGGGTGCAAGAAAATTAAGATCTGACACTTCATACTCTATACTTATCACTCACAAATGAAATTCCTGAGGAAAATATCTTATGGAAAATATGATTATCACAGCGATGCAAACAGTAACCACAAGGGATTTTCTAGTCTGGACTATAAAAGAAATCTTTTATGTAGTTCCCTAACAGAGAACTATCATTGAATGTTCAGAGCTACTTTCCACTTTGTAATGTCACAAATGCTGACACATTCCACTGAGCTAAAAATAATGTCCCTGAACACTACATAGAAATGTATAATCAATTTTATTTTCATCATAGCTATATTAGATTGTTTTCCTAATCACTGTTAATAGTGATGATACCAAAGATAAATACAGTAATGATTTTTTTAAAGAAACCACATGCTACCACAAGGACAACTGTGCTTATTAAATAGCTTTCTCTCGATCCTCCCCCAGAACATCCTATACAAACAAGTTAAATTACAATTAGTCTATCTAAAAGTAGTCACTATAAATTATCCTATTCAATTAAACTTTTTTTAAACTATAACACAACATGTCACAACTAGAAATATTTTGATGAGCATACCAGTATTTCTCATTTCTCAACCTTTGACACTTTAATAGGCTTACTTTGCAGTGAATAAATCACAGGACTTTTTCTTTAGAAAGAATATCAAGAAAAAAATAGAATTGAATACTCCTATACAAAAGTTTCAGCCCCCAAAAATTTAAAAACAAGTTTATTTGGAGGAGATAGATGTAAGCAATGTAAATTTCAGCATCTGAACAGAAGTAACTTGATTAAAGACATAATTTTATTTTAATACCTAGAAAATATCTGGAGATATTTTAAATGCAATTACTAGTGTATTTTTCAAGTGGGTTTTCACTGTGCCCTGGAGGACAGCTATAGCTCAGGTATATGTAAAAAGAGGCACCCAATGTAGCCCAGCTGCTGTGGAATGGTGTAAGCTGTTTTATTTTGCTCCAAAGAATACTGACATATAATCAAAGAAAAGTCACTTTATTCAGTGCTGACTACAGAATTTACTGCCATAAGGAAAAAAGATTATTCCCAGTGACACACTATCATGTTTTTTCTTCTAGCCTCATGTCTTCCAGCTGATTACTGTAAACTACTTTTCCTTTGTGAATTAAAAACAAAATACAAAATCATCCAGGAAAATTTGGCAACTTTTCTATTTTTCCAGGCTGTTTGTCTTTTGTTTGGACACACTATTTATCTAATCTATTACATTTATGAAGTTTTTATTAGTCTTTGGAACCATCCCTTCAAATTAGTACTCACAATTATGAAGCTCATTCTTGAATCAATGTCCATCTAAGACTAGACATTGACATTCAGCTAGCCTCAGAGCTGAAGCAAGTGACTCCTTGTTCTTTTATACAAACAAATTTTTGCTAGTGTCAAGCATGGAGGCAGTGCAGCACAATGTTCAATTGCAACATCGATTCTCTCGTATTTCTCCCATTCCTTTTTACTAGAATATTTCTCAGAGATTGAGTGTGGGAAAATGTCAGGTCTTTTTCAGACATAAAAAAAAAAAAGAGGGTCACATCTAGCTAGTTGTTCTTTCAAAAAGAGTGCAGATTTATTCTGAAATGCCCAGTGAAAAAGATAATGTTTTTGTAAGTTTTCAGTTCCTTACAGTTCCAAAGAGAAGTAAGAATTCCACAGAATTAGAGAATACTCAGCATTAACCAAATAGGTATTTTTCTTTTTTTTATGAAAGTCAGAGACTATTCTTTATGACTGTTTGTCAAACAACATTGTGAGGACATTAGGTTGTTTGGGTAACTTTTGCACTTTATCCTGTCTTTTCCACCCTTTTCTTGCTGTGTTGTTGTCCAAGACTTTGTGCTTTGTCAGTGTTTCTCCCAGTTTCAGTAAGTCCCAGTGTAACACTGGAGTAAGCTGTTGTCTCAGCTACAACAAATCCAATTTAAGGAGGGGATGAAGATTTTCTTCACAGTTTAGGCAATCTTGAACTTTTATATTTGGTTGAAACTGTAACAGTATCTCATGAATTCTCGTGATTTTTTCTCTTTGTAAGTTGCCAGCAAAATACTACTAAGTACTTTCCTCTGATGTCAGTACAGAAAAACAATATTGGATTATTGCAGTTAATCCGAGAGCTCCTTACACAAAATATTCTGTAACAGTTTAGAGTTAGCTCTGGATCAGGTTTCCTTGACATTTTTGAATATTCATCATCAAAAGTTTTTACACCGAAACTATTTTAAATGATTTATGTATATGTTGGATTAGAGAATGAACTAAACGATGTATAAAGTTTCTTCCAATTCTATGACACATAACACAAGCATATATTAATATCAAAGGCAAATCTTCCTTGACACCATTAGTAACTGATACTACTTTTGGTTTTTCTTTTGCCTTTGGTTTGTAATTATTATGAAATTAAATATCTTCAAGTACAAAAGAAAACTCTCAAGTGACTGCACATCTAAAAAGTATCAATTCTCAATTTTATGAATCCCTGGCCCAAGCTGTAAACCTTGGAACAATAATCTATGAATTTGTGTTTATTATCACTTCCCTGGAAGTTCAACGAGATGAAAAACTGCTGGTAATTGCTGAAATTCCTATGGACTTCAGAACATCATGGCATTCTGGATAAACTGCTGAGCAATTTCATCATTCAAAAATAAAACTCCAGATAGTAATTTTAAGGCGTCTAACATAGGCCTCTTTTATTATCCATTAAGTAGTCACAGAACAGAAGCAAATGCATCAAGAAACACCAAGCAACATTTCCTGGAGGTATCCTTGAAACCATTCAAGACAGACAGAATTCACCCTTCCTCTTCTTCCTACTTGTATCTGGATTCTACTTTCTTTTATTGGCACACATGTGGGAATATGTAACTCTCATGAGGTTGCTGAGCTACTGCTTAATGATAAATTAAGAGGGAATAAAAGAGTGGATTCTTTAATCATGATCTGACACACTGAGATCATAAAATAGAATACAAGTCTGTTCCTTCTGCAAATGTGTACTGATGAATCTTTCTTGAAGAAACTGGGAATGCAAACCATCAGAGATGGATAAAAATTTATTCACCTTCATCTTTGTATCCTTAATGCTGTTTTTTAAGTTTTGAGTTCTGTTTTGGATGTGGGCAGAGTGGTTGAGTCTA
Organism: Setophaga petechia; assembly: GCA_024362935.1. NCBI lineage: Eukaryota > Metazoa > Chordata > Aves > Passeriformes > Parulidae > Setophaga > Setophaga petechia. Next base: position 12,793,708 of record JANCRA010000008.1, on the reverse strand, counting down.
TTTGAAATCAGCATATATATTCAATTTACTGCCAGGGTTTGTGAAAAGGTCTTGCAGAAAGTCATATCTTTCCTTATCCTTTGCTGAATGGTTTGAATCTCAGCATGTGTCAAAATACAGCCTCTCAAGGCTTGCAAACTCAGCAAGTTTGAGATAGAACACATTATCCCTGCCTTGCAAATACTTACTATTATTGGGAGGGTTTTTTTGCAGATATTATTACTGTTATTATTGTTCCTTTTCCATCTTATAGTTTCTTATTTCTTATACCACCTGCTGTGGAGGTGATGCATCATCTGCCTCTGAAGGCAGCTGCAGTGCTATGAAAAATAGCTCAGCCTGTGGGAGGCAGAAAAGGGTTCTATCAGGTAACCTCATATTCTACAGTCATGATCGTCCATCCCTAAAGTAGTTTTGTCACTAACTTGTCCCATCATAAATTTCAGAAATAATTAAACATTTGAAATGCATTTATGTAAGAACTGAGTTCAATCTCACTACCTGCTCAGGGGTGAAAAAGTTGATTTTGTTGTCTTTGTAAAGAAAGGTTATTTTAACTTTGTCCATACAGAACAATGATTCAGCTGAAAAATTAAGGAAAACTGCTAATAAATGCAGTAATTCAGCTGAGTAGCTGCATTAATTGTTAGTTGTATTGGTTCCCATTTTAACCTTACTAATTTATAAAAACACCCAAACAAACAAAGATTCAATGCACTGACAGACTTTGTGGGCTTTTTGGTAACTACTTTTAGCATCACATGTGAAGTTGGAGAAAGCATTGTGATTTTCTTTCCAGGGTGATGCACTTACAGACAGATACAATCTAGAGTAAGTTTGGAACTCCTTCAAGGAAGTTAGTTTTCCATACCCAGGAAGACAGAACTGAATAGTACTATACCATCCAAAATTCTGTAAGTGCATGTAATAGAAATTTGGATGTAGAAGGGCTTGCAGAATACAGACTAAATTTATGTTTTACAATGCACCTATGACATGTAGTGAAAAACAAAATTGATGTATCTTTTATGTAACACACTCTAGAAAGACAAAATACCATGGATGTTGCCAATATCCCAAGTTTTTACATTGATAATATATTTAAGAAATAAAACTCCTAGATGCTCACAGAAAGTGGAACCTATCCTGTACCACAAACCATTAAAATGCATCATTTTACTCACGAGGATTATAAATTAAATTAGATTAAGTCATTATCAGTGTATGCTTCTGCATATTATTACAGAATTTACTTAACTGTGTACTTGTGTTATTCTTTAGTATTTCCCTAATAGTGTTTTGTCAGCTTTCATTTCACTAGAAAATAACTGAACTAACATGGCTTTCCCATACCTCTTTACAGGGTACCTAAATCATTCCCCTAGTGAACCCTGGGAAATATCTCCCTGCAAAATAACTGTTTAATTAATATCTTGAATATATTTTCCCATCCTTGCGATTAATATGTAACTCACTGCATTTTTTAATAACTTTGATCTGTATCACAGGTGACTGGTTCATCAATACTTCTCTGATGCTCTCAAACCTAAGGAAAATCCCTTTCTCTTGATTATAGTTATTTTGAGGCTAATATTAATTACATATCATACAATTATCCATTGGTGTAAGCTTTAAAAAATTCTTGAACTGGATTCTGCTAGCAATTGCCAAAGGATAGGATATTGTCTTGCAAATAAATACAAGTTAGTAAAATATGTGATATTTATGGGTACAACAAGAGATTGCAAAAATAAAATTTAAAAAAAGATTTTTTTTCCTCATGAAATTCATGATTTTAAGGCTTGAATTATTGATTTTCTTTAGAATTCTGATTATGGTTCTGGGATAATATATGGGGCACATTTGTGACTGCATCTCTTATGTACTTTTTACACTGCAGAAACTTGACAAATGACTTGTTACCACAGTGCCCCATGGAAACCACTTGACGCTGTCAGTCAGTTCTGTAGCCAAGGCTTGCTGGCAGCTTCCCTCTCTTGTACTCCATAGCTCTTTTCAGAATTTATAAAATTATTTTCAGATTTTATAAAACCGGACGTTTTTATTAAAAACTTAAATTTTCAAAACTCAGAAAATGGACCTCGATGGAAAATGTGTAGGAATGCAGCTTTCAATTCAAAATCCTTTAAAAAATATCCTTCTTTTAATCTTTGTGAAAAAAAAATAACTCTGTTTCAATAAATCAGATCTTGTAGGTAACATTCAATTAATTATTTGTAAGTTCACAGTCATTCTTAAAAATCCTAATCTTGGAAAAAAAGGTACTAATTATTGCCAGCCTCTGAAAGGGAAGTAATAATTAACTCCTCTGAAATGTTCACTATTCCTTAAGCTATACCTCACATATCAATAGCAATATTGTATAGAGGTACTGCCAGGACTTAAAACAAAAGGTGAAATGTGCTTGAGGCCAAGTATTGCCATTCTAATCCTTCACTTAAGAATATTGAAATAGATAATTAATTGTGTTAAAGTAAGAAATAAACTTGGTCATTTTTTATCCAGAAGAATAAATGCAGTTCTACTGATTTTCACTGATGCTGTTTTCCAGAGGACTAGAGGATAGAAAATGTTTAAGTAAAGGAAAAATATATTTGACAACCTGTTAGTCTTTAATCTTTGCCTGTTTTCCCAAGTGAATAAACATAAAATTACTTAAGCAGGTGTTCCTGTAAATCTTGTGATGTAGGAAGACAGTACATTGAATATCCTGCACATTCCTATGTGTTTGGTGAATTATTGATGCAAACCCATTGACTTCATTTTGTCACTCAATCATAGTGACTGCTCAGATAATGACAAAATTTTGTTGTTACTACTCTCTGTGTTTCCTAGAAATACTTGTGGCAAACGCATAGTCAAGTTTCACTTTGGTCTATGGCATTTATTTGGTTAAAATGGAGCTTTAATTCTCATTTGTGAAGTTTAAAATAAACATAATTCATTAACAAAATATGAAGGGAAACTTTAGGATAAATTTTGATTTGTTGGTTGTTTAGAGTGTCTTAGGAACAGATGTAAAATGAACTGGAACCATTAAGCTGACTCCCATTGATTTAGCTAACAGTTTTTAGAGGAGACACTAACAACAATTATGTTGCATCTCTTCTTAAATTCTTCAGATGTTAAATAATTTACAAGACACATAATTTATAAATGTCTTCATTGTAATATTTCAAATGTTAGTAGAGTAAATATACAAAGTTAAGGAAAATATCTTGGGTACGGTTATGTTCATGTTATCTCCCTGCCAATCCCCATATTTTACAAAATACTACTCTTATATAAGAAAGTATGATGGAGGCCAGATACGTAAAGTAATAATTCTTTATTTATTAGAGAAAGCTCGTAGGATTAATTTTCAAACTAGAGAAGTAAAGGGAATTTAGAGCTATGATTCTTTTCTTAACACTAATTAGCTGCTTTTTATCTAACACATCTTGTAATGATAAATACTAACTTTAACAATTTTGTTAATGCATTTAAAATTTGTTCTGATGAATTCAGATTCAGAACTGTGTACCCTTGCTTATTCTTAAGATACATTTTGTAGTTTAGGAAAACAGAGTGTTTTAAAGAACACTAAATTTGAGGCTGAGAAACTCTATCAACTTTATTTTGGGAGAAGCTTTTAAAGTTTTAATCTCCATCACATCGTGATAGTCTGACTGCAGACACAACAGTGTGGCCACAACAGAATGTGGATGCTATCACCTGCTGACTTCTTCCTAAAGTAAACTACAGGGCTTTAACTGAGCTCTAGCATAACCATATAGAGTAATTCTCATTACCAAGTGCTTGTGTTTTTCTCTTTCCCCTTAGGAACTGATCTCTATTATTTTTATTTTTAAAAAAATAGATAAACAAGTAATGGCTGTGATGCAGTTTGAAATCTGACTGTGATGTTTTACTAATTAAACCAAACTATTTGTGGATAGATTTTGAGTGGAAATCACATATTATAAGTTGCAATTTTGCTAAACCAATTTAAAAACAAACTGAGATTAGTTTTGCACAGCAAAAATGTACTTTTTAACCGCTGTGAAAAATTATTCTCTTCATAAAGCGTCTTTAAAAAAATAAAACCAAAGTACTATCAAAATAATTATTTTAATTTTTTTCTTAATTTTTAGGTTATTTACATTAGTAGACCATGATAGGAAGTGAAGAAAAGATTACAGCTTATTTATAACTGCTTCTGGTAAATGAAAAAAAAGAAAAAAGTCTATATTTTATTCTTGATAGTGACATCATTTAAGAGCAAAACCTCTACTGATTTAATACTAGCAGCAAGTGATTTCAAGAGGTAAATCATGACTCAGAAATAAAAAATACACAAGATCAAAGTCTCAGAAGGACCTGGGAGCCTCCTGGTTCCTTTGACTAGAGGAAAAATGATTCTCAGTGTCTCATAGAACAGCAACACAAAAATACACTTTGAAAACCCAACTGTTTTCTCAACATCTATAATTTTAACATCATAGCTTCCATGAAATCACTGTCCTGATGGTGATTTCTGAAATAGGGAATAAGGACTGTATTTGTGAATAGCACAGGCTTCACAGAAGGGGAATCAGTATATTAGGTTCAAATGTGGGTCTTTATATAGTTTTGTCCTTTGAAATACACTTTAGTAATTTTAAAGTTTTCTCATTTTTTTATCAAGAAAGAAAGGACTGAGTAATTAAATAGAGCCTGAATAGATCCTTATTGCCAAAATCTCTGAATGTGCCAAGGCTAAAAAGATTTTAAAGGGAAAACTGAGCTCAAATGGGAATATGATCTATGAAGATTATAGATATCTAGGAGGAATCTTGATGAATAGGGTCAGTCTTAGACATCAAAATCCATAAGTAGGATGTGAATTAGATTATCTGTTTAATCCTTAAGTATCACCTAAGGAACCTGCTGGTATTCGATCATTGGCTCCCGTGATAAACTCCAGACAGCTGAACACTCCTGAAGGACTGAAGGAGGTCCATAGATTCAGTAACAACTAGATGTTTATTTCCCCTTTTCCCTCTACCTTTATCTTGCATTTCTGTAGAGAATTAAATTTGGGGAAATGGCAGATATCATTCAGTTCACTGTTAAGAATGCAACATGGGAACCAATTTACAGAGAGGGGGAGGATATAGTAAAAAGAATGAGGATTGTTTGTGTGTTTTTTCACTGTTGTTGCTTTCTTTGGTTTTTTGTTTGTTTGGTTGGATGGTTGGTTGGTCTTTTTACTTCTAGTTTTCCTGGATGCCTAGAGACATAAAGTTAAGAAAATTAGTCAGAAAAGACTCACCCCCCTAATCATAACAGCTGTCCAAGATATGCAGTGAACTTGTGACCATCTATATATCAAATTAACAGCCTGGAGTACTGGTCTGAGGAGACGGTGACATTTCTGCAATGTCCACAATTTGGGGAGAATTTCTACCAGTTTTTGTCCAATATAGCTCTGCAGTACAGACCAAGCAGAGACTCACTAGTGACTACCAGCCTGAAAAATGGTTCTACCTGCTAGGTGCCTTCTCCATGGGGCCATTTACTCCACTTGCAGAGTGTGGTCTGGCACCCCATGGGCACAGAGCACCGAGTGTTTGCTGGTGAAACTAATGAGAAGTGATGACTCTGTTATAAACTTACAAACCTAGATTTCTGCAAATGATCTTCTCTATGTAGGAAAATCCTTAGAGAGGCGGTATGATTGTCCATTATCATCCTTAGTTTAAAGTATGTGTTAAGGACTGTCATTCAAGAACTGTATAAGGCAAGTTTAAATTAACTAGGTACAAGGCAAAGAAAATTACTGCTTTGATAAAGAGAGCATGATAAGTGATCTTTCCAAGTGGAAACAAAATTATTTAATTGAATGTTTCTGTAAAGGGTGGTGACTTTTTTTTCTGTCAAACAACTGGGGTTATAGAGCAGTTTCAGAAGGCTATTTTTTATGTGGGTGGAATAAAATTTCTGATCTTTTCAAAATCTAAGTTTATTTTATTCTTGTTTTTCTGAAAACACCAGAGATGAATGAGGTGTGTGTGTGTTATTTATTTATTTACAGTTATTTGGTTACATAATTTTACATTTAGTTTAGAAGAATAAAATGTATTTTTAAGAAAAAGAATATCTGAATGATTCTAAATACAGGCAGAAAAATGTTTTTTTCTTGGTGTGTCTGAGGTTTTCACCTGGCTTTTCCTTTGACAATACTCTGTCTCATACAGATGGATGTTTGTTCTTTAATAGTAGATAAAAGGGACAGGGACAAAACATCTGGTACTATTCTTTGTTTATGTTAATGGTAGTCACTGTAGTGGGTTCACCTTGGCTGGATGCCAGGTGCCCTCCAAGCCACTCTATCACTCCCCTTCCCAGTGGGCACGGGGAGAAAAAAAAAAAGGATGGAAAATAATTAGTATGTTGAGATAAGGCAGTTAACTAAAGAAAAAAAAAAAAAAAAGAAGTAAAACAAAAGACAGAGCACACGTGGATAAGCAAAGGGGAAAAATTTAATCTCTACTTTCCATGAGCAAGTGATGCTCAGATGCTTCCTGGGAAGCAGGGCTTCTGCAGGCATAGCAGTTGCTCCACAAGGCAAATATTGTAAAATAACAAATGCCCTCCCTTCCTCCTCCCTCCCGTAGCTTTTATATCTGAGCTGATGTCGTATAGTAAGGAATATCACTTTCGTTAATTTGGGTCAGCTGGCCTGGTTGTGTCTCTTTCCAGGATATTGCCCACTCCAGCCCCTTCATGGGGGGAATGTTGATAGACAGAGCTCATGTTATGCCTACCTATTTTCTCTTTTTAAGCAATCAGTGATTTTCAGATGTCTCAATACTATTTTAATATATTAGTCATCTGGTGCACATAATAATACAATTTTTTCTCTGTCTACACTGGGAACTGCTTACTTAACTCTTGGTTCTACTTTTTTCAGTGTTTGCAGTTTTGGTTTGTCAGCAAGTTTAAGCTTTTCAAAGTAGGATTGTCTGCTCAGGTGATTTATGAAGATTATAAATAAAGGCCTAAATACTCAAAGAAATTCCATCTATGATAGAACTTCTCCTAACAAGATTATTATAGTTCTTTTATCCATCTGCATAAACTGCTGTATCTGCTCTAGTGCTAAAGTATGTGTTTTTGAATCTTATCTGGAACATATTTCTCTGCACAGGGAAGAAACTGATCATTGAAATGAGTTCCAGCTGTGAAAAATATGCTTCTGTAGATCAGCTGCTCTATGTGCAGGTGAATCTTCATTGAAATGCAATAGAATTCAGAAGCTCCCAGAAATGGAATTTAGCTTTTTTATAAATTTATTTTTCTTTGTTTTTCCACCCATTCTGTGCTGCAAAAGCTGAATGTCACACAGCATACAAATCAAACTGGAAAGAATAACATAAAGTCACTGATCATTACCTGACTGTTACTGAGTGAATAAAGTTTGTGGTCACATTTTCATCTGGTATTGACAGATAGAATTACAATAAGAGCACTTTGGGGAAAAGGTATTTCTTGATAGTATTTGCTCCTGAGTAAACCACTTTTGCACGCAGGTGACCCTTTGCAACTCTCTGCTCCAGGAAATGTTTTGCTGTCAAAATCATCACATTTCAGGTTAGTGTCCAAAATTCCCTCTCCTTAAAAAAGGAAGTGGGCAGAAAACAGGCTGCAAGCCACGCTCACTATTTTGTCTGGGGCACTCTAGTGACTTTTGACTACATGTTTCCCTTCTGCTGGTCTTTTGTCACATGATGCAAATGGTGGGGAAACCCAGGTTTTCAGGAAAAAGTCTTTGGAGGTCTAGTGGCAGGGACTAACTCCAAGTTGTTAGTAAAATAATGTGATTTATAACCTGTATGGTTGTGGGACTGTTGTCACTGAAAAAAGTGATCTTGAGAGCAGGTCGTGTCCTCAATGTGTCAGGTTGATTGGTGCAAGTACAGCTGCCATTTGATTACTCTTCTAGAGTAAAAGAAAGTATGACTCAAACATCACTCAGGTTTGTAAATAAAATATAGTAGTAGAGAGATGCTTCCACTGGAATAAAATAATCTTATTTTGATGATTAAAATAATAACCTTTATGGACCCCTGGATGTGTTCCTTTATCTATTTCATGGTACTACTTGCTTAAAACTAACTCTTATCTCAGAGCTATGCTTCAGGGTCAGAATATTTTCTGGCATGACTTTTCAGCAGTACAACAGTGCAGTACCAATGACTGTTATACCAATCATTAAAAATTAACCTTTAGGAACAACAACAACAAAAAAAATTAAATTACATGTAATTATGTCGCTGCCATTTACTTCCCTTAACTACACTGTTTAATCTTCTTCATTTAGATCATCAACAAATTGACAATTTTGTAATTTCGAAGCTGAATAGAAAAGGAAAATAAATTTTGATATTTTACCTTAGCAAAGAGATAAAGAACTGCTTGGTAATACTAGGTTTCTGTCTAGGAGGTGATCATGTTCCTACATGTCTCACTTCAGATATTAAGTCAAAGATCTTTGATCCACTCGAGGTGTTTTGATGGAAGAAAAAACAAAACCACCAACCAACAAACCAAAACCCATTAGAAGTTATTAATTTGAATAGATTCTGTGAAACATAGCATCACTGTATAGCTGTCACATTTAGAAAATGATTATAAATGTTGAATACTGGTTAGAAAAGAAAAGAAGCATATTTGCTAAATTAATTTGGCTCTTTTCCTTGCTAGATATGTAGCTCAGTAGCAAAGAAATACAATTAATTGTACTGACTATGGTCCTATAAAAATAAATGGTAGTGCAGTTTTGACTGAAGTAATTGGCATAATCAAGAAGAATGATTTCCTAAAATTTTAATTAATTAGAGCCTTTAAGTATGAATTAAAGTAGATAAAATAATTAAAAATTACTAAATGTTAATTGAACCCTGCATCATCTTAACCTAATCTAATAAATATCAATTTAAAAATAAACTCAATGCAAATTTATCTTCATAAGTCTTAAAAATTTATTCTAATTTTCATAAAATAGTTGTAACTTCATGTGATGCACTTCTGCAGTTCTTTATTTAAACACTCAAGCAAGATTTACAGTCTAATCTTTCTGAGTTAAGAGCTGAGATGTTTATCTGAACTGAACATGCCTTGTGACCTCCAGCTCTTCAAATATGCTTTGCAGTGAAGCTTTCTAATATTTTGCAGCTTGTAGTGATAAAACTCTCAATACTCCTCTGAGATAACAAAACCTCATGTTTTACCTTTGTGCCTTAGCTGTTCTGTGCTTTTTTGTGGGTTTATTTTAAGGGAAAAAATTATGTTGAATTTGAAATACATGGGTAGGATGTAGAAATTACTGGTGATACTTGTATACTCTACCTGGAAATTACCTTGGTAAAAGCATCATTTGCATGAAGAACAGAGTTGTGTATATATCTGAAGTGTTGTATGAAATCAATATCTGGCAGAATTGTTTTTGAGATTTCTTATATAAAAACTTCTATTTTCCTCAGGTTGGAAAGCCTATTCATTTGAAAGTAAAGAAGTGTTTTGTTAGAAAGGAATTAAAAAATAGAAGTAATCAATACTTTCTTTTCCATCTAATGGGTATTTCCAGAATTCAGCTATAATATCTTCTATACAAACTGATATTCCCCAGACTGTATTCTGGGATGGGATGATTAGAGCACAGAGCAGATCACTGAAATTGGAATATGAATAAATAGGAGATACATTTATTTCTTCACACAACAGTTCCAAAATTCATGAACCTCCCCTCCTTCTTCTGTTTTGATTTTTGTTAAGGAGTTTGTGAATCAGTTGGGAGTCAGCAAAACATTAGCATTAATGAGTTCATTTCCACACAAATTGGCTCATTATCATGCTGACTTCCAGTGTTTTGTGACAGTTATGAACTCGGTTCTCCTGCAAGGAGTGTTCATTTTCTTGCTCCATTCAAAATGATGTGGGGTAAGGAGGTAAATGAAAAAAAAAAATAAAGTGGCCTATAAATGTATTCTGTTCATTGATGCAGCAAACTCTGGTTTCTCCATGGCTAGTTTCAGGGAACTCTGAATATGGTATTTTTTTCATTTGTCAGAAAGCACTAATTCTGCCTGGCAGTTGGTAAAAACTAATACCCAGAATCTGACTTTGCAAATTACATTAAGGCAATTTAATTTCAATTTGGTACCAAAATATCTGACCCTAATTATTATAATTTCATAGAAGTACTCAAATGGAAACACATTATGGGAAAAATATTTCTGTAGTACCCAAATAACCTTCCAACAATGCTCTCATTAGCTGATGCAGATTTGTGTTTTTACACAATGCCAAAAGTATTTGTGCCATAATTATTAGATTAATGATACTGCTGATTTTCTCAAAACAAATACTGAATGTCAAGTTCTTGGTAATCTTTTTCAAGTGTGGCATTTTGTTCCTTTCCTTTCAGAACACTCATCTGGTCTTTAATCCATTTGTAACTCACTGTGATTATGCCCAGCAGGTTTATGAACTTTAATACAGTTCTTCTCCTGCAGATTTATTTTGTCTCATTAATCCTGATAGCATAAAATAGGTACAGTTTATTTCTTCATCCCAACCAGATCTTTAATGCAGATTGAGTTTAGTCAATCTGTTTCATTATGTCCTTTCTTCATGTCAGGGCTGGAATGGTGTGAATTCATTTTGTTACCTGAGATTACAGTTGCGTCTTGGTATCCTTTACATCCCTACCTCCTTGGTAGGTCATGCCTGTAGGTATAAGTAGTCCTCTTTTCCCAGGGTCAAAACTATCACAAGAATTCTTCTGGCTTAAAATATTTGCATTAATTACCATCAATGATGACCATGGCAGTGCAACAGTGCATTCATAACTTTAAAACATCTATGTATCTCCAATATATATCACACGGTAATATAATATTCTTTAACACTTCTGTCCTTCCAAAATAATCTTTCTGTCACAACGTAGTAAATCTGTATTGAGTAGTATTCATATCTCCAATATGTCTTTTCTCAGAGTGAAGATGTGTGACCTTCATTACGCAGAATGTCAAACTGAATAGAACATAATGGTCTTCTCTGTTCCTTAAATAACTGATAAATATTTATCTGTCAGTTTTAGGTTCCAAATAATTATCAAGTACATATCAAAATACAAGGAGTGATGCTATGCTCATTATTTATTGCCATATTTGTTTCCACCAAGGGGTAGCACTCCTGTTTCTACAGTGTTATGGGAGCCTCCAAACTATGTATTTCCAATTCACTGCTGATTACTCTAATAATTCATAGATGAGAATGCATAATATGTGACCAAAACTACATGTCTTTCAAACTCTGCAATGCCAGTTAAAAATAGCAAATTTAAATTTCCAAGAAGAAATGTTCCAGTATTTATATAACTATAAAATGTTAAATTTTTAAATAATGATGCAGGCTTAGGAATTGATATTTTGGTCAAGTGTTATTGAAAAGATTTTGAAATATTGGTTTAAAAAGGTTTTTAGTTCAGTTTCTAAATACATGTACTTTTGTAATGCATGCTCTGAAAAGCCATGTCATCAGATATTGAATGTTTTTATTACTTCAGAAATTAATTATTTCTTTTCTACTTTATGGTGTTTTTGAGGATTTATTTTCAATAATAGACCTTGTCTGAAATCTTGGCTGTAAATTACAATACCCCTTCTTATTATTTTAATGACTGCTAAGATACTTTGTCCAAGGGCATATGTTTATTCTTGTTGTGGATTAACCTCTAAAAATCTGGTTTTTGCCCTTTACATTCTTTTCTATTACAGGCTTTCATTCTCAGATACCATAATATATTCCACTAATTCTTTAAATTTGGATTACATCCTTGAACACACAGTCAGTCTTCCAATATTATGGAAATAAAGATCTCTACTACAAGAGCATGGATTGTTTGGTTTTGTTGACCTTTTTGTCAGCAAGTGATTTTTCCATTTCATTGAGTTGCACTGCACACTTAAATACATTTCTAATTAAAAGTAGAACTCAGCACTTTAATGTAATTTTTTCTATTAAGAATCCTTCTCGTTTTAGGAGTTATGGACTCTTGCACATTCACCTGTAATTTGGGACTTCCATACCTTATCTAGAATCATAAAGCACATCTGTTAAAAATGCTACACCATGCAGAGAGATTTTCTACAAACTGACTGATAAACAATCCAGCAAAATTTTCATTCTTGTCTTGGCATCTTACTCGGCTAATTTACAACAGCACCCAGTTGTTGATTTAATTTATAGAGAACCTCATGTCTTTCAGTAACTCTGGCATTTGGTTCAGTATTGAAATATACATTTAAATTACACTCCTAACTTGAGAATCATGATCTTAAGATGAATATTATGTTGTCTTTGACAATAAGTTTCAAGCAGTCTTATGGGTTAAGAAACACTTTTTTCCTGTTCCAAGGATGCCTATTCTTTGGTGGTCTCCGAGTTCTCATCCTTATTATTAAAACTAAATCTTATTGGTATTTTGTAATATCTCAGTCAATGAGGCATCCTTGTTTCTCTGGATAAATGACTAATTCAAGGGAGTATTTTGAAGAAGGTAATTGTTAAATATGTTTTCTGTATATGTAAAGGCATTATATGCAAGATAGACTGCAACAAGACAAAACAGGAAAGTATAAATATCTACACATACACATATTGTTCTATATATATCTGATTGAGCATATTGTAGGTCTCTCTTTATTAGGTCATTAGTGAAGAAATAAAAGGAAATATTATTCTTAATGAAGTATTTAGCACATTATTGATTCTTCCTCTAAATGTGGTTGTATGGTTTTTAGCAGGTAAAGATTTATGTTTTCAAGGATTTGCAGTTTGGAGGCTAAGAGCACTGTATTGGTTTATTGGATAGAGGTCTTCAAAGACGATTTCTCCAAAAATGAGACCTCACCTGACCATGTATCAGCCCATTCAGGAAAGTAGCACGTGAAAATCCATCCTGAAATTTTCTTTGGGCAGAATAATCAATGATTTTAAATTAGGCTTTTGCTGCGAAAAAATGTTGAAAAATATGAGGCATATTTTAATTTTCCGAATAATAAATTACTGTCTTGTGAATTAAAAAAAAAAATCTGTTGTGCAGTAGCTTAATTCAAGCAGAAAATTAGATTTTGTGATCAGTAATTATGGATATATTTAACATTCTACAAAATATCAAGAAACAATATTTAGGTAAATGCACTTCATGTAACACTAATAGGGTCAGTCCAATTTTTACAGAAAGCTGATGTTCTGTTTATATGCAAATTACTAAGCAGTGTACATCCATTCCCAGCAGACCAAACATTACAGAGAAATACGTTTGGAGTTGTATATGGATGTATGAAGCCAGGTGTTGAGTGTCTCATGCTGCACTGCAGGATGTGCACACCATGCCTCCCGTGCACACCCCACCATGGGATGCTGCAGCCACAGGACATTCCATACCCACCCTCAGCAGCAGATATGGGGCTCTGTGTAACATGCTAACAGTGATGGCTACCTTGACAAGAGAGTGGTGTGTCCACTTATTGTTTTGAAATGGAGGCAGCTGAACTGAGATATAACAAATTCTCTTTACAGCCTTGCAATTTCTCAACATAGTCCAAACCAAAAAATGTTCAGACCTCAGATGTGCAGAGATTTTGTATAGGCTCAGACATGATATACTTCACTGAAATGGAAAAGTAGATTCTGTGTAGTTTTGGATTTCTATACAAGAATTTCAAAAATAAGTACCACAAATACAGGTATAAACTCAGGAAATAAGTGTGTATAAAAGTATCATTATGTCAGTTTTAAAGAAAAACAAAAATGGACTGGTGGTACATTTTACAGTTCTACTCTTTGAACATCACCTTTCCGCCTTTCTATATTACATCACTAGAGACAGTCACCTGACGATTGTTGCACTGTTTTTTTGTTTTCATTTGTGGTATTAATGGAGAGAGTTTTAGGAAGAATTCAGCCCCCGCATATTCAGAAAAAAATTTCAGAAGGAGTCCTCATAGATAATAATGTGCATTTACTTTAAAGTGAACCCATAATGATTCTGAAACTCTCACGAATAAAAAATTCTGGCTTCTGAATTCTATCAAGCAGGTTTTCTTTCGTCTTGTAAAATCCAGTCTCCTAGCACTGCTGTTTTGCTTTGTAAGCAACAACAGGAGGCACATTCGGTGTGCACTGCCCTTCAGAAAGTCATAACACATATTGAGCCAACAGAGCTCTACAGTATCATAACACAAATTTAGCCAAAGTTCCCCGAGCCTTGAAGAAAAAGAAGTGCCATAAAAGATTAGCTATTTGTTCCACAGGACAAAACAAAGGAAGAAAGTGGAAATATGAATCTTGTAAATGTAGAACGGGAAAGTAGAGAAACAGTGGGAGGCCAATTAATTTTAGAAGGCAACTCATGACATTATAGAAAAAATTAAAAAGAAAATTATGAGAAGGGCAGACGAAAATAGAAAAAGAGGAAACAAAAAGTGCAAACAAATTGAAAGAGAACTAAAAAATAAATAAATAAATGCTTTCAAAACTTGCTGAGACCATCTTCCTCACAAATTATTTAGGATAAAGAGATAAAATACATTCACTCCAATATCAGTTTACAAAGACTTCAAAGTGGAAAAAAGAAAAGACAACACCCTTCTCCAGTTACTGCCATACATATTGCTTCTCAAGAAAGTCCTGCTAAGAAACAAAGAATGCTGAAGTGACTTCTATTAACTTTATAACCTCTAGTAGCCATCATTTCATTGATTCTTCCAGTGTTAAATGAGCAACAAAATCACAGCATTTATCTGAAAAAACTCCAAAATACATTTGTGTCTTATTAAAGAGTTATGGTGTGATGATGTTCTCTGCAGTCCTGTAACTGTAGTCCTGATTTAATGTCACAAGTCTGTGAATGTTCTGCTAAGATCTTCAGTGATGTCAGTCTGAAATGGAGCTGAATAGTTTCACAATAAATATCTAAAAAAATTCTAAGGAGAATATGGATGTCAGCACTTTGGGGAAAGAAGTCCAGACAAAGAATTTAAAGGAAATTTCATGACCAGTTCAGCCACTGAGTAGTTTGCATGAATTATACAATAGAGATGAATTTTCAAACATTCTTTTGTGTGTTTGTAAATGTTCTCTCCCCTCTCATCTACCAGAGCTGTGATTGACTTGAGAGAAGATGACTCTCTGACATTAGCAGAGAGGCTTATATAGATAGAGGTAATTGATTTAAATTTCATAATAGTATTTCTTTTCACAGGTCCCATCAGTGAATAATGTACTCACAGTCGATTCACAGAGAGAAAGAGATTCAAAGACAGGGAGCAGAGGAAAGAATAAGTAATATCCTTCAGTGAAACTCAGCATAAAGTTCTTACTAAGGATCCAAGGCAGTTTTTATTGATAACTCATGGACAACGCAATCCCATGCTTTGGAAGATTTTTCCTTTATAATATTGTCAGGAAGGGAGGTTTTTTTTTTTCCCCTCTCCACTTTAATTCACACCTGGACAGATAAATTTTTCTCTTACACGTGAAATTTTGGCTTCCTTTGTAATGTTAATGTTTTGTCATCTGTTTACCTGAACAGATGACAAAAACTTATGATTGTTAGTTTCTTAGCTTTCTTCTGAAACATCAAGTAGGGTTTTTAAACTGAAACCAGTAAATGGGCTAGGCTTAAACAACTTCCCTCCACTGAAAGAGCAGCAGACAATGCCACTAGCTCACTCCTTCCACCGTGTTTTCCACCTGCAATTAGTGGAGACTTCTGTAAAGTCTGCGGTGGTGAGTTAGGATCATTGAAATGTTGGGGGGAGACAGATAAACTAATTATGTTGTTCTTGTCACATGCTAGGTCTATAATGTGTGTTAAAAGTGACTTCACAGGATAAATGTGATAACTAACAAGAGTTGTTGGCTCAGCTAACATTTCCATGAGCCAGAGACATGCTTGGGGATCAAGGTCCCTCTCCAAGATGACATGGTCAAGCACATAGGTTGCGCAGTGCTATAGGCAAGAGTCAAACCTACAGCTGGTCTTTCAGAGGGTTTTGGGAGTTGGTTCCTCTTGTTGAGGTGCAGCAGAAAGGAGAAGAGTTGTGTTGTTTTGCAGTTTTCCCCGTCATGTGTCTCCCTAGAGAAATGGCCTATTCCAATCTGATGCATCTTCAGTCTCATGGGTGAACATCTTACCCTCGCTCATAAGACAGCACCCAGGGGATTTTAGTTCTCAGATTCCCAGAACATCTCCAGGAGTATCTGGGAGACGGCTGAATGGGACAAGCAGAGAACAGGGTCCAACAAAGGAGAACCTGTGTCTTGCTGAGCACCACACACAGAGAGCAGAATTCAGCTACCTGAAAGTGAGGGTGTGATAAGACATTTGGCTGGAGCTTTGTGTTTCAAGAACACCCAAAAAAAGTGCAGGAATGCAGCAGGATGGAAGGGAGATGACCACTGTCAGTGTGTACTATTTCAAAGCAGCACATTTACAGGGATAAGTATTGGTTAGAAGGTGCTACAGATCTCAGGGGATGTGATTTGAGTAAAGGAGCTGTTGTTCCATAGCACAAAACTCCCTGTATGGAATCCTGGTCAAGGAATTTATATTATAGTATTTTATTTTATATCTAAATTGCATTTTTTTCATATCATGTCAGAATGGTTTAAAGATGGACTCTGCCCTTTTTGTGATTTCTTTCTTTTCTTGGTCAGTGACCTCGCTTCAAGCCAGGGTTTATGCTCACAACTCTCAACAATTTCCATGAGATGCTTTAATCATTTTTTTCACTACTCTGCTGGCTGTTCTTCCCCTTGCTACAATAAAATACCTGAAATGCACCATTCAGGCAATTTGGGATACCTTCCAGATCCTGAAGTTTGAAGTGCTCAGTATCGAAGGATTCATATTTTGTAAGAAAATTAAATGTCCTCTGTTATCCAGCAGCTTTCAACTCATACTCACGCATCAGAAATAAAGGAACTAAATTTCAAGTCAGTGTAAAAAATGAAATTAACTTTGGCACTCAGTTACCTATTAAATATGTCTGCAAATGAAATGAATCTGCAGCTAAAAATATCATTTCATAAAGTGAAATAAATTAAGTCAAAAGAAAAGAACATTAAAAGAAAGCCATTCATTTTTCCCATTTCCTTCACTAATACATTCTCCAGGATTTTATACTTCTACTTCATTCTCAGACAATAGTATGATTTTTCAGATTTAACTGAAATTCTGAACTTAATAGAATGTTTCGCTATATTAATACAGAGAAAAATAAAAGGTTTACCTGTGAGAGAGCCACATCAGCTCACACAAATATTAAAGGACAAAACTTTGATTTGTTTTTACAACACCAAATTTGCAAGACTATCCATGACTCTATCAGTGGGTCAGTAACAATGTGGAATGTGTTCATTTTTTGGTGAACATTTGGTTGATGGCTGTTTCAAGATTTTTTCCTTCCCTTACACTGTCCCATAATTATATATTCCTTTTTTTTCTTTTGAGCAAGTTTTTTTTTGTACCTTTGCCTGCTCACAGAAGGACCATCTCTCTTGGCCCTGGTTATCCTCCAGATCTTAGTTTACCTCTTAGCATGACTGGCCTCTCCCATAAGCTGCCAGTTTGTACATGCAAACTTTAAATCTGTTCTAGAATTTCTTCTCTGTATTTTAAGTATTTTTTTATGTAGCTATATCAGTAACTTCACTAGCATATTGCCTGTTTCTTTTATGTGCTAAGCAGCAGGCACTCACACACTTTAAGAACTCCACTGCAGTGGGGCTTGATTGCTGAAGAGACCTGACTTTCAAAATTCCTGAGCACAAAATCTATGAAATAAAGAATATTCTTTAAATTATTCCTTTTCTTCATATTACTCACTCCTCAGGACTGCAAGAAACTGAGGTTCTAGATTTGCTATGCTACATTTTTTGTCCTCAACTACCTGGTAGGAACTAAAATAATAATATTTATGTCTAAATCATTGTAAGCAAACAAAAATATCAAATATACAAATGGTGGATTAATAAAAAGATTGATTTTTTTTCTTTTATATTTCATAATATATTTTAATGTACAGACTTATACTAATGATATAATCCAGACTAATATCATGAACAGCTATTATGACATAATTGAATGATGGGCAAACCTCTACACTGATATTCCTTGTTCCTCATATAATTCAGTTCCAAAGAGAACAAATGCACAGAATGGTGAAAAAAACCCAAAAAACAACAACAACAAAAAAAAAACACAAAACAAAAGAAAAAGTAGCATCAATTTTCTGCAAAGAGTTTGCTAAGAGTGGGAATATTAATTGAATTTATTGCTAACAAAACCAGAGGAGAATAATGAGAAGTGAAATAAGCCATTAAAAACACCTTCTCCCACCCCTCCCTCCTGCCCAGCTCTACCTTCTCCCCGCAGTGGCACAGTGAGACAGACAATGGGGATTATGGGCATTGCATCACACATTGTTCCTGACGCTGCTCAAGGAGAGGAGTCCTTCCCCTGCGCCAGGGTGGGGTCCCTTCCATGGGAAGTAGTTCTCCACGAATTGCAGCGTTGGGCTATAGTTCTCCACAATCTGCCATGGGGTGGGTCATTCTTCCCTGGAGTCCTTTGGGCACAACCTGCTCCAGTGTGGGTCCCCATGGAGTCACAAGTCCTACCAGGAAGCCTGCTCCAGTGTGGGCTCCTCTCTCCATGGGTCTACAGGTCACTACCAGGAGCCTGCTCCAGCACAGGCCTCCCACAGGCTCACAGCCTCCTTTTAGGAATCCATCTGCTCCAGTGTGGGTCTCCTCCAGGGGCTGCAGGTGGATCTCTGCATCCCCGTGGATCTCTGAGGGCTGCAGGGGCACTGCTGTTCCACCATGGACTGCACCACAGCCTGCAGGGCAATCTCAGCTCTGGCACCTGGAGCACCTCTCCCCCTCCTTCTGCACTGACCTGGTGTGTGCAGGGTCATTTCGCTCACATATTCCCTCTTCTCTGTCGGCAATTACAACTGCACAATAACTTCTTCTTCTTTTTCTTTCTTCTTGAATATGTTATCACAGAGGCAATACCACTATCTCTGATGGGGTCAGCCTTGGCCAGCAGTGGGTCTGTTCTGGAGCCAGCTGGCATTGCCTTTGCTGGACATGGTGGAATCTTCTGGAAGTTTCTCACAGAAGCCTATCTCCCTCACTACCAAAACAAACCAAATATAATTGTTCAACTCTTTAGTTTTGTTTTGGTTTTAATTCCCTCCCCCCATTATTCATTGATAAAACTAAATGTTGCATTTTTCTTTTTAACTTGTGAAATATGATATTTTCTGCAAACCATTTTCATTTTATTTCCTTTCTTCTTGCCAGTGTTTTAAGAAGGGACACATGGAATAGAAAACAGAAACATTTGTATGCAGCAATGACTTACATTGGTATAAAAGCGAATGGTTATAAAATTTGTACTATCACCTCTACAATAGAAAATCATGCAGCCTCAGCTAAAATGAAATGAACAATAATAATGACAATGCTAGGCGGAAATGCATATGGTAAAGAGGTATCAAATATGCAGTTAGGAAGAGGATGTATAATTCATAATATTTCATAATATTTTCTAAGCCATGTACAACCTTTGAAAAAGTGATGAATATTTCATAATTCGCAAAAACATCCAACTAAAGTCTGTAGCTTGGTTACACTACACAGCTATCATTTTGACTGAAATAAAATAAATTCTTTATTTTAGATTTAATTCTACTTCAGGTTTCTCTGAATGCTGCACAGAGATACATCAATAAAAAATCAAGTTATGGTTAAAAATGTATGTACTTTCTGCATACCTACAAATTGAATACTTTAGTAATTTTAAAGGTTCCCCACTCACCAATATTTTTATTATCCTTGTCTGCAGAGAAGTTTACATATGGCTCTACATATGGAAAGCTATTTACATATATTGCTAGACTCAGCCATGTCTCTGAGGGTGAGGAAACTGCAGGGCTGGATTTCCAGATCTATCTTTAATGCTCCAGGACTCAGTTCTGTTAGGGACAGCTGTGAGCTTGGAACAAGTAGTAGGAAGAAAACTTCATTTCACGAAGAGCCATGACAAATATTCTGTACATTTGTGACTCATATTTTTAGAGGAAACAAATATCTTTAATGAAATTTTATCCCATTTGGGTAAACACTCTAATTGCTAGGCATCTGATGCTAGATCTTCTAAAGGACAGTGTTTGCTACTGTGACATCACCTTGTTGATTTTAATGACATGTAAATTATATTGGCCTATATCCAGAAAGAGTTCCTGGAATAGGTCTCTGAAATGCTGATGAGCACTACTCATCTGAGTGAGAAAACTGAAGGTGTTCTGCTCAGCTCCCCTGTGCACATGATCAATAACTGATGACAATAGGTTTGAGATTTTAGCTCACTGGAAATACAGAAATTTATCTAAGCCAGTCACCTCTTAGAAACATCTTGGAATAGATTCCAAGTCTATTTAATGCACTAAATTAAATACACATTCAATAATTATTGATATGAGAAATCCAAATTCACAAAACAGGTCATACAATATGGAACATAAATTTTTTCATATTTCCAATATCAATGACAGTGAAAAACTCACATGATGCACAAAAGTGAAGTAGAATAACAAAAAAAGTTTGTTTCAGTTAAGTAAAGTGCATCAAAAATACATTTCACATCAATCTATTACAATCTATCAAAGGTATAAACCAAGCGAGAATAAAATAAAATATTAAAAAATCTGAAATTGAAACTAAACCTTCAAATTAAATAAGCCATTCGCAAGTAGGATCATTTTCATTGAATAAATATGTAATTTCATTAAGGGAAACCACACAGAAAAGACCAATTAATTGAACACAGAATGCTGACAAATACACAATTTGAACAAATTACACAGAAAATAATGAAAATAGAGTAACCTTTCTGTAGGGGGAAGAAAGTTCAGGGATAACCCAATTTCAGCTGTTAATGTTTTCCTTTTCTGTTCAATAGGAAATGCAAAATAATTTTTGTACTGAACACATCTCCCCTGTGTCAAATTTAAACAGACTTGCATTCTTATCTTCAATTTTTCCAATATTCTGTCCACTTAATGTGACACAGTCTTCAAGTAATAATCAAAATATCTGACCTCAAGTGACATTGTTACTCCTCCTTATTTCATGAGCTACAGCAAGGATAATTAAACAGAAGGCTGAAATAACAGTAAGTTGCATTTCATGGGGTGAAGGGCTAGATAATAAGTAAAAACTGGGACATTTCTTTGCCTCCAACTCTCTGCAATATGTTCCTTGTTCTGCATGAGGAAATGTTTGTTTCCTTCATTGAAGAACATCATGATTGTTTCTTTTGCTAGAGAATATCTAGTTTCCATCTAAACCTGGAAACTAGATTCTCCCCCAAACCGGAAAAGATCTAATTTGGAACACTGAAATCAAAGACATCTTATGTATTTTCTTCAGTTAATTATTTAAGTTTATCAGAATTTCATGACTGGCTATCAGAAAATTAGTTCCATTATCTAGTTGATTAGATGTATAAGTAAGCACTTATTCTTGGTAGGAAAGGTAAATATATTTAAAAAACAATGCTTCTTTATAATTCTTTCTGGGGAAAGAAAGATATTTTTTTGCTTTTCTCACACAATTTTTTTTTAAATTTTATTTTTTATGTACAGAGAGATTTTTTCATGGTGATTTTAAGACAAACTTGTGAAGAACTTATTCAATGTTACAAAAATTTTTAAATCTTCCATTTTAAGGGAAACGCTTCTTTGGTAATGCTTCTATACAAAGCACAATTTTTTAACTAGTTTTACATTGCCACTGTTTCCAAATCAGCAGCCTGTATATCTTCATGTTTTTTCTGTGACACATATTCTGAGGAGGGGCAGAGCCTGCTATGTTTGGTGGTGCCAACTGGAAACCTGCAATGACATCACCCCTTCTTTTCGCACACACTCCATTGATGCATCTTTGCTAATTACTGGAACCACCATTTACATGGTAACCAAATAGATAAAACAAACAAACAAAAAACCAGTACCTCATGTAACATCTATTCAGCTTATGAGCAAGGGGAACTGGATTAAGAAGGTATCTGCCAGAAATTTCTTCTTAATTGACAATATATGGCAGGTATTCCAAAGGGCTAAGGGAATCTCTCCACACACTTTGTGTTGCCTAAGCTTTGCTTTGAGATTTAACTGGATACTTTTACAGGCTGGAATATGTTCTTAGAGGGGTGGACTGATAAAGAAAAAAAAAAAAAAAAAAGAGTAGGGCACTGAATAGAAAGATTCAGTGCTGTATAGGATTTTGTGCCAGCAAAAGTAAAGAGAACATTATCTAAGAAAGGGCAAACTGGTACAATGAAACAGAATTTCTGAAGAGAAAATGTAATTTTAAAATAAAAATGAGTATTAGCAGTTGAAATGAGAGTTTCTGCCATGAAATCTTCACTATGCAGCATAAACTCCTATAGCACTAGGGCCTGACAATGATCAAAGTTTATTTTGCCAGTTTACCTGCACACCTGTGAATTGCTGATATTGACTATCTGAAATGGGGTTGTTGCTGATGGCAGCACGCAGGCAAAATACAGTTGCCTTTGCACTGAAAAGTATACAATCTAAATAGCACCCTCTCAATAATAATGAAAACATGGTTATGATCTTCCAGCCTGTTTTGCACAAAAATTTTTCAACCTCAAATACTTCTTGTGGAGCTTTTTCATTTCAAGATTATGTACCACTGGGATGGACAGGTATGTGATATAATACAGCCAAAGTAGCTGCAGAACTCTGCACATTTTCATGATATCCTTTTAAGGAATACTTGCTGCTTGTTGAAATACATATTGGCATGACACCCTAGCATGTGCTAAGCATAGATAGCAGTCTGTTGCTTTCTCACACAGGTATTTCTCCTAATATTTTTGCCTAGGCTTTTCTTCACTCATTGAAATGGCCAAACGAATCAGTTGCCAGGGGAGAAACTCAGCTAAAATCAGGCTAACTTTGGAGAGCAGAAACTCAATTCTGTGAGAGGCTGGGCGTTACAAAACTGGGCAGATGTAGTGGTAAATTTCACAAAACGAGTGACTTCTCTTTTTAACACCAGGATAGCTCAGAGAGCAGCTACTGCTATAGCATTACACTGGCTTAAGATAAGTGGCCTCACACACTGTATACCCCTAGAAAGTAAAAATAAAATATCTTTTGCTTTTTTTACTTCAGAATGATCTTTATAAATGTAAAATTCAAAAGATAATGAAAAAGTGTTGATTGCAGGCATTTTATCTCATTTAGCTGTGGGAGAGAGGGATCTCAGGCCTTATTCTAAATTACTAGTCTTACTCCATCATTGGCAGTTAAAGGAAATGAGAGATAATAATTAGAAAATATCTGCTATCCCCTATCATGCCTTTTGACACATCTCAGGTAGTGTCTCACTACATATCCTATGCAGCTGCTATCAGGATGACAAGCTAAAGCCTCTCAAAGTCTCAGTTAGCTTTCCATCGATCACAGTGAAGTTTTGATAAAAGAACTGACGCAGAATTTGCTTTGCAGAGTATTTTCTCTGTCTTCTGAGCATTCTAAATTTTAAGGTTCAGCTTAGTTTGCCATAAAATAAAAAACCTTAACAAAAAAACATTGAGTATCAAAGAAATCTTTTTCAATTTAATTTTGATGAGATCTTGTGCTCTTTATCTCCTTTTTACCTCCAGATTAAAGGACCTAAACATTTTTTTAAATTAATTTTTTCTGTTCCTATTGGGTTTTTTTCCTAATGTCTTTCCATTTTGTAAACAATACACAACCAAATCTAAACAGAAAATGATCACATGAAACAGAACATTCTTTATTCTTTCTCTAACATAAATCGATTTTTTTTCTCAATCTGAAAATGAAACACCAAAAACATTTTCAGTTCCTTTTCTACTTTTCTTCCTGTTAGATAGTAAACTGAAATTTCAATGAGTCACACAGCTCAAGGGTTTTTCCAAATCTTTTATGCTCATTAGGAGACATTAGCTCCCTCCTGTATGTTAATCCTTCTTCTGTCACTCTGTGGAAGAATATCTCTCATCTTCAATCCTGACAGTGTGCTAATCTGTCTATCATCAGCCCTACATTCTGTATGCTATACACTTGCAAATGCATATCTGAGCTAGCTACAGCTGTAAGTAAAACATATGCATTCAGTCAACAGAGAAAAGGCTTTCTACTCAAAATACAGTCTTTTTCTTCAGTTGCAGCCTTTTTTGACCTATTTTACTTTGCTTTGAAGCTTTTTTTTTTACGATCAGCTGTGAAGTATAAAAGGTATTTGCATGTACGTCATTTTAGATAAATGTTTTAAAGTATAAATGTGTTTGCGTGCTCAGCTACCTTGATGCCTGGCCATTTTCAAAATGCTTAGTGAAGCAGCAGATTGTGTTAGTAAAGTTCCAGCAATATCTTTATACTGTTTGGCCATAAATTAATCAAAAATATCCACTTGATAGCAGGCTTTGGTGTAGCCAATCCAGTGCATCTCCTGAAGTGTTCTGAAGAAACAAAAATCTGAATAACAGTAAGTCAAGAGATTGGACACTAACAGAACAGGGGAGCTTGCAAACTATATGAAACACAAAGAACAGAAGGCGCAGTTAACAGAAATCTGGGGGGAAAAAAATGACAGAAAACTGGATCATCAGATTTGTTTGTATTAGAGTCAAAAGAATGCAAGAGTACCAGAAAAATATTGCTAGAATAGAGGATAGGACATCTTGTTTGGGCTTTTCAAAAATCAAAGGAGGAGTGAGATGTTTGGTCTGAATTTTCAGTTCATTTGTTTTGGCAAGTAGAATGTGAGGCAGGAAAAATTTCATTGCTTCCATAATCATTTTCATCAGTCTCTTGATATCATGCCCTTAACATTTTGATATTTTCCAAATTTTTAAGTTAAAAAAAAATTATTTTTTAAAAACTGAAATTGTCCCTTTTCCTTTCCATACTAGAAATTTATTCAACCTATAAAAATAGACAAGAATTGGTAGAAGTTGCCTGCCTCCCCCAAAACCCATTCAGCCATGGTTCCTCGTGTAGTGGACGCTGGTGTGATTTATTACATTCAGAGCTGTTCTGAGTCTCTGTTTAAACCAGCACGCTTTAAACTGAATTTCTCTTCTCACCCTGCCACAATCTTCCCTGAAAAATTTAAAAAAAAAATTTAGAAAAAAAGTGCAGAGAGGAAAAGTTCTCTCAGACACTCAACCTGAGTGACTATTCTACTTTTATGTAGCATAGGAAAAAATCCAGTTCAACCCTCCTGCACTGAGAAAGAACATCTTCAATGAGATCAGATTGCTCAGAACCCCTTGAGTGTTTCAGGGAATGGAACATCTATCATCTCCCTGGGTAATCCATTCCAGTGTTTTACCACCATCGCTTTAAAAAAACTTCTTCCTTGTATCTGACCTAAACTGACCCTTCTTCAATTTAAAAACTTTACCCTTTGACCTGATGCAACAGGCCGTGCTGAAAAGTTTGTCTCCATCTTTCTTATAAGCCCCCTTTAAGGCTGCAGTAAGGTCTCCCCAGAGACTCCTTTTCTCCAGGCTGAACAGCCCAACACTCTCACCCTTTCCTCACAGGAGAGGTGTTCCAGCCCCCTGATTGTTGTCATGACCCTTATGAAGCATCTTCACACAAATCATTTTGCCTCTGTCCCCCTCTTTTACATTTTATCAGAAGATACATACTTTTCTGAGAAATTCATGGATTTTTTGAGAACTCACTGGCAAGTCAAACCTTAAATTCTATTGCAAAGGTTTATGGAAGACCATATTATTCCCTCTGCTTCAACAAAACAGATTTTTGTGAGATTGGGTGAGGGAAAATGCTTTTCTTTTTCGAATCTGCCTAGCTATGGAATATTTTTAAAGCAACCAAGTGCCAATATGAGAAGCAAGGGATGAGCTTTGTGGTTGATTTAAATTTTAAAAGAGGCAGGAATCTCCAGGACATAATCAGTGATTTTTGTCCATATGAAAAGATTTGAACTACTGCCCTCTTCCTTCCTCTGTGTCTCACTGTTGTAGCTATGCCATTTTTCTTTTCAGAAATGTCACTCTGAAGTGATCTTTCCAAGGACATTAGGTCAAGTTCATTGCTGGTGCAGTATTGTCCTCAGTGGAAATTCTTCAGCGGAAATACGGGCTGGGCTGAGTGCTTCGTGTTTAATTAGCATCATTGTGGCGCAGTGTGCACAGTGATTTACTGTCTGAGATGATTGCTGTAATGTCACCTTTGCTCACTAATGACTCAGTAGTGTTTTAACTCTGCTTAGCCTTTTAAAGGAGGAAAGCTTGGTCTCACCTGAAGGCAGAACTGCGATGCATGTTAGAGAGCTGCTGGGGTTGCAGGAATGTAAGGGGGCTCTTCCCGGCGCTACTTCAGGAGAATAGACTGAGAGAACCTCTGGTCTCTGTTATTTTTTTTCAAAGCAGAGCTGGAAGAACACAACTGGATGAGCCTGGCAAGCACCAGGAAATTTGAAACTGTCCTTTATCCACTGTGTTTTATAAACCTTTGAAAGGGAAATTGCACCAGTCCGTTACTAGTCTCCTTGAACTTCAACTGGGCCAAGATTACAACAGTGTTACTTTAAGTTTTGGTATTGCCTGCAGGGAGAAGTGTTCTTCTTTCAGTTCTTTGTGCTTCCTCCAGTAAGAAAAAGCTACATGCTGAAAATAATTGCAGCTCTTATGCTAAAACAGGAAGAAGAAAAGAATAAACAAAAGTAAAGGGAACTGTAATTTTTAGTGTCCTTGTCTTCTTTAAGAAACAAAACTCTCTTCATAAAGTGCCTTCCTGGCTTACTGCAGATAACTCTCATCTGCTTTTACAGCTGGGTATCTTAGAACTTCTTCATGGTGCATTTTATTTCACATACTTTGCTAGCAAAAAAAAAATTTTGTTTAAAGTTTGAATACTAGAGATAAAGGTATGTTGCAATTAATTTCTATACTTACAGTCTGAAAATGAGTGACATTTGGAGATCTAATGCATACAATCCTTTGCTTTGAGTGGTAACACATCGCTTCTCTCTTCTGTTTATCCTATTTTTTCCCTTGAAAGTAATTGCTGACATCTCTTAGCTCAGAAGGACAGAATTTTTCACTATTCTTACTGTCTCTCATAAACATATTTTCTTTGAAAAGCTTTGTATTCTATACAGTAGAGTTTTCCAAAGGGATTTTCCTGTCTTGCAGAATATCTTTATGCCTTTATCTTTTCCATTGATGTCTTCAGTTATAATGACTTTAGAGCTATTGGAAACCTGTTACCTAATAGCATAGTATGTGTGTCTATAATACAAGAAACATCACTAATTTGCAATACAGTTATTAACAACATCATGAAAATCCACTTGAAAGAATAAACTTCCTTCATTGTTTCATAAGGATTTACTACTAGTTCTCTAGTATGTGGAATTGGGTATCATACTATTTACGTAAAAATAATGATTGTAACAATAAGATTAAAAAATTAGTTACCTCAAAGTCTGTAATTTGAAAATTCTCATACAGACACAGTATGAGTTACTCTCCCTTAGGTACCAAAGCAATTTGGTACCTAACTTTAGATATATATATATATATATCAATTCAAACTTGAGATATAAATATCAATTCCAAAATTTACATTCAACTCAAATATTATTTGAATTGAGCATTAATCAGTAAAACATCCCCAGAGTCGAGGACATAGCAACAAAGAATATCAGTGTTATCCATCCAACTTCCCTTCCTCAGCACTGTGAGAATGGGAATGTGAGACACTGACAAGTTTGTGACTTTAAAGGTTCTCAGTGGATGCTACTGGCTGTAGGGTACCATGAGGTGCTGTAAGAAGCCCTATAGGTACAGGACTGGAACAACTCCTCTGCAGGCTAACACCAGAGGTCTGCACATCTTCTTTGTAGTCTTTCATACAATCAGTCCCTTAGTTAATTCTTTTTGTTTGTTTCAGCTCTCTTTTCCAATGGCTGAAGTGGCAAGCCACATGGAGATTCACTGGGTGTATTTCAACACAAGTAACACAGACATGAGTTCTAAAAGTGCTTTACTGTAATCAAAGAATGCATGAGCACATACAAAGTCAATGTTTCATACCTCAGTAATTATATTGGAAAGACTGTGTGTATATATTACAGATTTCATTAAACACCAAAGCAATTTCTGCTTTTCACTTCTTCAGTCTAAACCAGATTCTGAACAGGTGAATTGTGTTGTTTGCTACACATAAATGCATACATAATTTATATTCCATTTTGTTATACCAGTAAGATATTCTGTGGGGAGTTGCTTAAATATAAATACAGATACATTGTGACATGCCTCCTCCTCTTCTTTTTACAATAAAAGAAGTAATCAAGCCTGGGGCAGTGTAGCAGCAATTAGAGCTTACCTTCCTGACATAAATCTCAATGCACATGAAAATTAGGTATGGCCCTTAGGTTATGAGTTTAACAGCACAGACCATTATTGTGCTTAAGGGTGGCCTATTTACAATACTCATTATTTGTCTTTTCTAACCTACATCAAGTTTATGTAATATAATTTTTCTCTGCTTCATGGTTCTGTGGATTTGCATGTTGAATCTTTCTTGCCTACAACAAGTAATCTTTATGTTGCACTGGACCAATTTTCAGTAAGTTTTCAGATTTCTATGATCTATTTGGCCAGAGATATGGAAATCATTAACAGGTTTGCTGGTGGGTGAAATCTGAATGGTGGGTAGTGGAGTAGCAAATGTTCTAATGGACTGACAGTGCAATGTGCTACATCACCAATACCTGCATGTCCGTACAGGTAAATATTTAATTATATATATATATATACTGAAATACTGTATACTTTTTTACTGTATGTGACTGACAAATGAACTATATGCATCTCTTCGTTATAGTACTCTCTGTGCTGACCTTAAAAGTTTTGTCTGACCTGCCCAAACAGATTGTAAGGACTCTGAGTATCAGTTTTGCCTCTCTGTCATAGAGGATTCAGTGTTTCCCAGTACACATATATATCTTACCAATGACTTCAGAATTACCTCAGAAGAGATTTACACCCAAGGTCACCAAATTTTATTTACGCCTCCACTTGTGTCTAGGAATGTTACTGCAGTTCTTAAAAAATCAACCTAAATTTATTCTCAGTATTCAGCTGGGACATGAGCAGTGGCAACTGATGTAACCATATGTCTCTCTCAGGGTCACTTTTTTGGGTCATCTTTTTACATGTGCTGAAAGACTCTGAAGATAGCTATATAAAATTTCAAAGTATAAAGCCAGCATCAATTGTAAATCACGCACTAATGATATCTAGCATTATTAAGCCACTGAGCCAAACACTCACATACCTATTAAAGTGTACTTCAGACTTCCAAATCATCTTGTCATACTTAAGACATCCAACATCTTTGCTGGCAAACAGTAGTTGATGTGATAGGAAAGGTCTTGCATCTGCTGCTCCCTGAAATGGACCTTCAGAGCTGTGGAGCTGTCTTATATTAATGTTTTTTCCCGTAGCATTTTGTATACTTCCATATAATTTTGGGCTATGGTTTATTATCTTTTTATTCTTTGTGTTTACATTTCAACAGTCTATATATTGCATGGTGAAAATCAGAGAAAGATATACTTTCTCACAATTTCTCTAATCACAAAACAGTTGCTTCAGCAACCTTAGCCATGTTACATCGTTTTGCTGTACAAAACCTGGACTTTGGGTCACAGACAGCTGAACCACACAGTAGGTAACACAGTTGCATTAACCCTAACTATTAAAAGCTCCTGTGACTCCTATATAGCCCTTCTCCAGGGATATCCCTTTCTGATAGCAGCACCTATATGCTGCAGTCTTTCCCTAGAGTGGTGCACAGCAGACCAATTTCTTTTCACCTAAATTTAGGCCAAATGTTTTCTTTTAGGACCCCTATAGCCCAATGCATGACTGAATCCTCTGAGACAATTTAAAATAAATTTTCAATATTAAAATATTTAAATATTTAAATGTCAATTTGAGAATAATTATCCCACTTGATTTACTTTCCTTTTGCCTACACAATTTTTAATAGCACTAGACCCTTTTAAAAGAAATATGCCTTTTGGCTTAAAGTTGCTGTTCTGCAGAGGGCAAACACAATTAATGGAACCACTGATACTGATGAAGTTCCCAACAAGAAGTTTTTTAAACACAACTGGGCTTTCTGGTGACTTTGAGAGATAAGGAGAATAACTAAAAGATCTAGAAAATTGGATCAGGTAAAAAAAAATTACCTGAAACAATTTCAACATGGAAGAATGGCACATTTTGCCACTTGAGGGTTTCTCACAGAACTAAATTTTCATTTCCCAGACAATTCTAACCTGTAATATTTCACCAGAATGAAAAAATAATCAAACAAATAAAAAAAAACACCAAACACAAAAATAACCAAGGAAAAAAAAAACCCCATCAAGCAACCCAAAACAAAAAAATGTTTACTATTTCAGAGATATATGTTTTCTTCTAAAAAAATATCTGTACAAATCTATATGTAAATTCCCTACGTCTCCTTCCATCTTTCCTCCTTAAAAATTTCATTTAAAAGAACACGTCTCAGGTAATTTGTTCTTTTTCTTTTTGTAGTTTTCAAGCACCTCCAAACTAGCATCCTTATTCACAAAGCCCCTCCACAAAGATGAAAACTGAGCTTAAAGTGGGTACACAAGATATTTAGGAAGAAATTGCAATGGCTTGGTCCTGTTATGCTTTCACAATCACTTGTTATGTAAAATATTTTCATTCCATTATTTCTTTCTGTATGTCCATCAGTCTGTCTCTACACTGCTGGGATGTCTCTGTATAGATTGGATGCTATCTAGGAAAGGATTGTGTTATTTCTGCGTTGAGGATCATCTGAGACATTCCCACAAATAAGTTAAGCATCAATAATCATATTTGACTAAGCCTGCACATCTGTGTGTTCTTGTGTTTTCAGCTTATACTCTGAAATAGCATACCCAGGTAGATTCAGGGATTTGTTTGTCAGGACTTCAATAAGCCAAAAGAACAGGACCGCAGGCATCCATGAACTCCAACAAACACAAATGCAGAAACTGACTCAGAAAGAATATATCTGTGCATTCTGAGTGGTCAGACAGTATTCAAAAGAGAATCTGAGAGTTTTGAGGGATGAATGGAATATGAACAAGCAAGGTTTCCTTGCAGCAGTGAAATTTAATCACATATTGGGCTGCAATAATAAGTAAAAAGTCTCAAGGACAAAGACTGTCTATTTTAGCATTCATGAATCTACACCTATTCTTTCTAGTTTTGCATATGTAGAAGAAGAAAAATATTGGAAAACTGGAGTGGGCTCGTCTGAGTCCCACCATGCCTCAGTTATGGGCAAAGAGCTGGAGAATGACATAAAAGAAACTTCTATGTGGGACAGTATTTATTACGCCTGAAAAACAGAAAGCTATTGATATCTTATTTTAGCTTTTCACTGTCAAAAGGAAGGACTGTGGAGGTGGATTGTGACTCCTCT
This sequence comes from Setophaga petechia, assembly GCA_024362935.1. Classification (NCBI taxonomy): domain Eukaryota; kingdom Metazoa; phylum Chordata; class Aves; order Passeriformes; family Parulidae; genus Setophaga; species Setophaga petechia. Next base: position 12,762,023 of record JANCRA010000008.1, on the reverse strand, counting down.
CAGATCCACAGAGCAAAAGCAAAGAGATCGAAAGGTCACAGTTTAGAAAAGGGGAAATCCAACAGGACACAAAGAGGGAATTTTCCTCATTTAGAAGCACTGGAAGAGGGGGTCAGAGTGTGTTGAACCTTTATCCATAGAGATTTTCAAAATTCACCTGTACACTTCTGAGAAAACACATCTAAGTTTGAATTCAGTGGTTTTTTATGCAAGAGTACTCTTTGACCTGTACTGCTTTTCTATTGATGCCAATATGTATTCTTTAAGCACAAGACTTTGTATGATCTTCATTGAAATTGTCTACTTGTCAGCCACGACACCCACAAAATAGTAAGAAAAGAAGTCTGGCTAATCATATGAATTTCAGGGAAACATCAGTTTCCTGGAGAAGTATTTTGCATAGGGCACAAAGTTGCAGCATCAGCCATGGTGGAATTAGGATGCACAGTTCAAAGACAGCAGAGTAAACAGACAAAACAAAAGGTGGAAAAATGATGGTATGGAAAGTGACCTGTGGCCTACTGGAAGTTTGAATATCCTCAGAAAATAATTCATAGAGGTCCGGACACAAAGGTGTAAGCTTGCTCTTCCAGTTGGATAAGATTACAGAGAAAGATAAACTATTTGGGGAGGCTAATTTGCAAGTGATTGAGATACTATCAATCAGTAATTAAAGAGCTAAAGACAAAGATGATCTTAGGAATGCTTAGGGCCTGAATATCTCTGGTTCATGGTATTCCAAATTTAAAAAAAAAAAAATCAGATTTGGAATGCAACCTCATTCCTTGAACAAATATTTTGGAAGATAGATAGATAGATAGATAGATAGATAGATAGATAGATAGATAGATAGATAGATTTATCATTTTGTACTGTAAAATGTTAGTTTTGAAACTCATATCAAGTTAGACAAAGCACTATTGTCAAAACACCAGATATGTGATTCCATGTAGCTACAAGGCTGACTTGTAATAAATTAAAGTTATACATTGTTGCTTTATTAGAATAATAAACAAGAATAAATAAAATAACAAGAACATCACTACCCATTTGATTATTATAGTTCTGAAATTAATATCTACAATATTTGTTTTACAAATCCATATTCTGCCATTATGCTGGAAGCCATTATATCATTAAAGCATCACCTAATAGCACTTAAAAACAGTTAATTACTAAAACACTGCATTTAGCTACTTGAAGATACTGTGAAAAACAAACTCTTTAGTGTTTCTTGAGTACTTTAAAATTTGAAAATAGTACTTGTGGTATAACCATGCTAGGCAGCTAAGAACCACACCACTGCTCCCTCAACCCCTCTGAGTGAGGTGGGAGAGAGAATCAGAAGGGTGAAGGAGAGAAAACTCATGGATTAACTGAGACAGTTTAACAAGTAAAAAATGGAATCACACAAACACATCCCTCCCTGCATGCCCCCTGACCCTACAAAAAGAAAGCTCTCCAAATAAACTAACAAAAAAAAAAAAAAACAAAAAAACAACGAAACAACAAAACACTAAATCTGCCAATTTGTTTTGGAGGATGACACAATATGGTATGGAACAGAATATGCCTTTAGTTAGTTGAGTTCGTCTGTCCTGACTATGCTGTCTTCCAACTTCTCCTGCATCCCCAGGTTACTCTCTGGCAGGTCAGAATTTCCCGCACCTATCATTACTGATATAGTAAAGACTTTGTGAGTCACAATGCCACATCTATGTTATACTCTCTTTTAGGAGAGCAGACATCTACCTGCTGGTGTGTTCTTGAAGGAGGAGAGTTTGTGAAAGAAAGTCCTGAGAGATGTCTAAAAGCCAGCAGTTCATCATGCTTCCAACATGGCTGCAAGTGTGTAATAATTTCTTGTTTGGTTGGTTAGTCCTTCTGAGTGTCTGTATAAAAGGCAAACAATTCTCTCTATTCTAATAAAATATGTGTGGGGCTTGGTTTTTTTGTTTTGGTTTTGGTTGGTTTTTGTTTTAATTTGAAGGACATTTTAATCTTTGGGAAACTTGCACCAAAGAAAAGGTCAGAGGCATAGTCATGTCAAAGTGCTTACTCCATTATGGTCCAAGGACAGTGTGAAGCCTCAGTGTTGCATCAGTTTCTACTGATGGAGTGATATGAAAAGTTGTCTCTTAATACAACTGTTGTTTTTCTGCAGTGCCACCCTCTAGTGGTGTACTTCACTGGCTCTTTTAGAACAGTATTTAGAGTCACTGCTCCATTTTTATTTAATGTTTATCTTTTTAATGTTGTTGAAAGTGATTACAGTAATTCTGAAGACTCTTGGGCTGTTACCCCATTCTGTCCTCAACTCAATTTTTATATAATTTTCTTAAAAAAAAAAAAAGAAAAGAAAAAAAATTGATTGTTGCTCATCCTTTTAGAAAGGGTCAAGACTCTTGAGCATGCAGCCTGGAGAGCACACATGCATAGTGCAATGAGAAATGCCATCTATGTGACTTAAAATGTTACTTGGCAATTGTTTGTCTGGTAAGCTTGTGTTTTCAAGAGTAATTCTGAAATACTTAGGCTGTTTTATAAATGCTCTGTATTACCTGTTCTTGCTTTGTCTAGATTGTTTGCACTCATTAGCCCAAATAATTACATACTACCTATACTCTAAGTTATTTTTTTTACTGGGGTGAGAGGCAGCTGTAGAAATACTCTGGGGATTTTTGCTTCATAGAGAAATTGAAAGTGCAATTTAGGGTCTTAGCTTTAAATTTTCCAGAAGCTCTGATTTTTACTCTCATAGAGGTAAAGTGATTTTTTTTTTAATTTATGAGCTTTTTCAATACTTTTTCACAACAAAAAGAAGAGAGAGTCCTACAAGATATTGTATAACCTTTTCCTTATGAAAGGGACAAATGAATTTTTTCCAGGTTCTAAAAGCAGAAATAGGCTAAATAAACATCTGTATCCATTTTCTGGATGCATTAATTTCTTTCAAGATGTGCAGGACTTTCCAGGTGGACGTTTGGGTGCTACTTTTTCTGTTCTTATAGAAAGATTTCTCCTAAGTCCCAAGTCTTCTTTTCTTGTTAGTCTTGTAATTATGTTGATCTTGAGTCAACAAAGGTCTTAAGTTGTCAGTGGCTTGTGAAAAACTAACAGAGCTTTCAGAGAGGGACTTGATAATTGGCATAAATGTCCTTCTAAACTGAAAGACTAATAGTCCTAAAATCAAATGACCTGATAAGCAGAGTGGAAGGAAAAACAGGTATAAAGAAATGCTAGCTGTTAGGCAACACTGGAACTGGAAAACTGTTCCTTCGTAATTATGTCATGCTCTGTAACTTACAGCTTTTGTGAGTCTGTTCTTAATTTAATTTTTGAAAGATATGTCTGACTGTAGAGGACTTAGTTCCTCCCTAGGGCTAGGCATGAGCATGTTGCATAAATTCCAGTTTATTTCTTTTAATGTAAAAAAAACCTGTCCAATTTAAAGGTTTCCAAGAAATTGTGTCTTCTGAAAACATATGGAAAAGTCATAAACTGTAGTTAAGGTCATGGTGCTAAAAGCACATGTTGAGTAATAAAAGGTCATTACAAGCATCACCAGGACAAAAATAACATTTCATGGGAGATGAGTGAGACAGGAAAGCTGGTGTTCTGCTTTACCATCCATGGAAGAGGCCTAATCAGAAGTGGGTGTTGCTTGAGTGATACACTGGTGTTTCTCCTCTCTGTTCAGCAGTACTGACTGGCAGCATTATGAAGCAAATACTATGAAGAAATTCTCAGCACCAGATGGCAAGCTCAACTCCTGCAAATGCTATTTTCAAACAGAGCTGAAAAGAACCTCTAATCTGTTCCTGGTGTTAGTCTGAAAACTCCAATAGTTTGAAAGTGATTGTGATAGTATTTGAACAGTGCCAAAGGGGAGCAAGAGCTGACACTACCATCCTGTAGGAGTCTTTGCAATAATACATGGGATCTGAGTTTAAGTAGTTGGAAGTTTGAGGGAACTAGATTTGAAGGTTCTGTACAGGAAAACACAGGGGTGATATGGACAACTATTTCAAAAATGTTTATTATTTAACACAATCTCAAAATTAAGTTGGTTGCGCTACTGCAACCCGGGACATTGGCCTAGCTAATGAACTGGCTATTAATATCATCCTGTTTTCCTAAGTACAACATCATTTGCAACTACACCTTGCACATACTTTAACTTGGTGTGTCTTGCCTCATTGCAGTGTCTTCTGCTATTTTTTTGCCAACTCCTCAGCTGATGTTGTCACATCTCTACCAGCTGAACTTTCTATTATGAGAAATAATATTTCATCTTTTACTTTGGGGTTTTTTGGGGGTTTTTTTTGGGTGTTTGTTTTTTTTTTTTCTCAACTGATGTACTCCAATAGACTGTGACTCCTTTGGTATCAACAGCTACTATTAACATCTCCCAAAATTTAAACAGAAAGGTCATGGAATTATAAAGTCATTTATGTTGGAGAAGACCTTTATGATCATCAAGTCCAACAATTAACCCAGTGCCGCCAAGTCCACCACTAAAGCACAGCTACCCATTTTTTAAATACTTACAGGTGTGGTAGCTCCACTGCTTCCTTGTGTACTGTGTTCCAATATTTGACAATTCTTCCAGAGAGGAAGTTTTTCCTACTATTCAATCTAAACCTACCCTGATGAAACCTGAGGCCATTTCCTCTTGTCCTGTCACTTGTTGCCTGGGAAATGAGACCACCCCTCACCTGGCCACAACCTTCTTTCAGGTATTTGTAGAGAGCATTGAGGTTTCCCCTGAGCTCCTTTTCTCCAGGCTGAACAACCCCAGATCCCTCAGCCCCTTCTCATCAGATTTGTGTTACAGACCCTTAACCAGCTCTGCTGTTCTTCTGCAGATGTGCTCCAGCCTCTCAATTTCCTTTTGTGTTGAGGGGCCCAAATCTAAACACAGGATTTAGGATTTGCCCTCACCAGTGCTGAGTAGAGGGGGACAATCACTTGCCTGGTCCTGCTGCCCATGCTATTTCTCATACAAAGCAGGATGGTTTTGGACTTCTTGGCAAAACATCTTTGCCCACTTCAACTTTAACACTGGCTGACATTTTGAAATGCAACTAATTCTTACTAATAAAATATTAATTAGGCCCCAAATATTTATAAACAGCCTCAATGATATGAAAAGTTTAGGTGCATTGAGTTTTAGACTGAAGGGACTATATTTTTTTAGGGAAAAGACAAATCCATTCCTTAATGTGATGATCTAAAAATTGAAAGGTTCTACATTCCAGTTTCCTATGTGAATAACAACAAACTAACAGTAATTCACCCTGCAGTATGTCAGCAAAGCAATCAGATTTCCCATTTTGTGGCATATGATCACACATACATATCTGACATGGTACAGAAAAATCTGTTTCTATCATCACACCCAGTGAAATTGCTTTTATTAATTATAACTTGCCTTCTTGCTCCAAGATATGCTGCATGACTGTAAATTCAGCTTACACATGACATAAGGGAGTAATAAGAATGAAACCACTATTATTTTATTATGGATCTTATTTCTATTTAAAAGCTTTTAGTTTAACTGCACTCCCACCACTTTTTCTTTCTCATCTTTGTGCAAGATAAACTTCAGAACTGCTTGTTCATAAACTTGTTCATACAGTGAACTATGAGTGAACTATACACTCACATGAGTGGCTGGTTGTAAGGTAGGTCAAAGATTATTTTCCTTGTCTTTTTTCTTTTGACTTTAATCATGTTTCCAAAATTAATTACCAGAGATTATTATTAGCTAATTTACTTAAAAAAAACCCTACTAAAAAAAAAACCCAAACAAACCAAAAACCACCAAACATCTGCAGGAAATGAATGACTTTATATTTAAAGTGCAGAGTTGCAGATAAAGGAACTCCAAGTAAGCTGCCACCTCTACTACAGTTATATGCTAATATAAAGGAGTAAACGAAATAAAAAATGCTGCATATACAAACTCAGTGCAACTACTGTCACAGACATCTTTTCACTAAAAATCCTTCCTTGGGATTTTTTCACTTCTGAGAAGTTGCGGCCTCAGAAACAAAATGTAAACAATGGTTATCTGCTGCTGTGGAATGCAACAGGGGGATCCATGATTGGTCTTGTGTGGATGCTTTGATTTAGTGACCAGTCACGGCAGAGCTGGCTCTCTCTCTCTGTCCCAGCCAGCTGCTTTTTTTATCATTCTTTTCTATTCTATTCTTAGCTAGCCTTCTGAGGAAATGTTTCCTTCTATTTGTTTTTAGTATAGTTATAATGTAATATATATATATCATAATATAATAAATCAAGCCTTCTGAACATGGAGTCAACATTCTCATCTCTTGCCTCATCCAAGAATCCCTGTAAACACCGTCACACAACTACTGTTCATTCTGGAAGGAACAGTTTGTTTACAGCAGCAAACCCTTCTGTCCTTTTATCATGCATACAAATTTACAAACTTAATATAATGAATTATATCCTCAGCAACAGTGAATACTACAAACTGTGCAGAAAGCTCCTGAATTCAGAAGGACTCAGCTATCCATCATTCTTAATGCTTACTGATACATAGTGTATATTTGTGCTCCCTAGCCTCCAACTCTGATCTCTTGCCTTCCTGTTTCATTCCTTAAACATTTCCTAAAGAGTGACTATGTGTACTTCCAGTACTTGCCCACTCACTTTTGATCTGGTGGGTCCCTAGGAAGTACGAATAGATCTGTTTGTGGAAGTTCTGTGTCTTTAGGTGGTACTGGCAGGATCAAAAAAAGAAGTTATCTTTTTTTACTGCTGGTTGCAAGGCATTTGGGAATTTTACATAAATTCTGCTTCAGCCATAGATTTATTCAGGAAAGGAACTTCTACTATGTATTCAGCTTCAAGTAAAAAATTAAACAGTGAGCTATGTTGCCTCAAGTTGCCACTGTACTATAAAACTATGTTCACAGAAGCGTACTTTGAATCCACAATGTTTTATACTATCTATAATAGTGATAAACCTGGTAAATTTGCATAATTTAGCACAGATTTTAAATATTGGGAAGTTATCCTCTTGAATGGACTTAATTTTCAAAAGGCAAAGGGCAGAACTTTGTCTGTTTGAGCTGCCTTAGATAGCTGCTTATCCAGAGCTTTTAGGAAATTTCAGTGATAGTAGAAAAAATAAGAACCAAAGTAGCTCTTCAAGAAGTAGAATTCACTATAGATCACCCAAACCATCCAATAAATATGTTGGTAAACTACTCTGTATTGTTTAAGTTCCTACTCTCCATCTCTCTTCTTGCCCTCAGTTAATTGTTGTTAGATATACCATGCCCCCAGACATCAACAAAATTGTTAACAAAATATTGTCCTGATTTTGATTCACAGTCCCTCTGAGTCAATAAACATAACGAATATAGAGTAATTTCTTCATTTCTACATTTTTTGTTGTTTTAACTGGTGTTATCATGTGTTTAATCAACTTTTGGATATCATAACATTTTTCAGTTCAGAATAAAGGCAGATTTGGTTCCTGCTGCAGCCTATATGGTAAGAATAAATGATTTTCTTGAAATTATATCCTTATATGAAGAGTTTGGGCTGGAAAAAATTCAGCCCAGTATTTTATTAATCTTCCATTCTATGGTAGAGTACTATTATCTAAGACAAACACAATAGATAATGCTGCAATATTCAAGAAAGTACTCAGTGGAAAAGATCAGGAAATGTTACCACTACACAGAAAAGATAGAAAATATAAAAGACTTTAAAAAAAAATCCAATGCCTTCTTACTAAGAGAACTACCTTGCATTTTTCTATACAATACAGCCAAAATGCATTCAATAAGCAAAGCCTCTTAGCATATAAAACCAGATCTATTTACAAAGTGTAAATTGGTTGATAATTTTCAATTAGCAAATGGTAACCCAGATGTCTCCAGTTACTTAAAAAGGAAAGAGTAGGTTGGCTCACTGTACGTTAAAAAAAGAGGTGAATCAAGTTTCTGTTCGTCACATATGAAAATTCAAATAAGATGTTTATCATTGCTTTTTAAAAATCTATTTATTTCCTTGTTATAGAAGAAACTGTGTTTTCTCTTTGAAATATAGTGTGGGAGGAAGACCTGACTTCCATGACAGGTTTCCTGCCAAGATTATGTGGGCAAGTTGTATTGCAGGTTTACCCTGGGATTTGAATCTATCAGAACTGATCTGGCATTTATGATGCAAGTGAGTGTTGGCTGAGATCCTGAAGAAGGAATGAGAAACTTCAGGAGTGAACCATAAAGACTTCCTTGAGGTAGTGCTGCTCAAGTAAGTATAAAAGACAGTGGCTTGTGTTTTGTATTCTCTGTTTTAATACTGAATTTGTTTGGGTTGGTGTTGTGCTAGGCTGTGAACGTCTTTTTCCTGTATGAGTGGTTTCAAGGCTGACAAAAAAAAATCCATCTTTCTTAGTATGAAGGCTGTTTGAAGTGGAGGAAAAAATCTGAAGTCATTGGTGTTAAACTTCTAACTGCTGTTGTGCTACTAAGAGAATGCAAGCAAGTTTCATGGGTTTGTGCTTTTAGTTTTACACTTGCATGAAAAGCTAAATTTGCTCATTTTTGTGACTATAAGACAGTTTTGCAAATATTCAATCTTACTTTATTTAAACAAATCCCCTACTGGCTGAATCTGTTATTCTGTCAGTGTGTTTAGAAATACATGGTTTTAAACAGGAATCTAAGGATTAATCTCTACTATAGGACTCCATGTCTCTGAACAAATAGCTTGGATCTAGGTCTGGAAAAAGATTTGTGCAACTTTACATACCACAGCTGATCTTATAGAGGCTAAAGACAGTTTTTTATTGGGTGACTTTGTCTATATTTACAAGCACCTAGACCTTGTTGGTTTTAAGCTAACTTTGTTCAATCGGCAATCATAGAACCGATATGCAAAAGCCCTTACAAGCAGGAGCCACAGCAGGGTGGATGCAGCAGCTCTGTGGCTAAACCTGCATGTAACAGCCTGTCTCTAAATCTAGCAGATGCATCCCTAAGGTAGCTTTATTTCAGAAACTAAAAAAAAATACATTTGTAGAGTATCTATTGGAAAATAAAGGAATTTCTTAACCCCTAGAGTAAACTTCCTGCTACATCCACATATATTCAATAATTTTTTTTTAATTTATGAAAGCAATGACTAATTTTTACTAGGTTCCCAGATAATAAATAAAATAAAATAATTTGCACCTTTTAAAAAAATCTACTTCTGTGAGTACATTCCTGATGTTGCAAAAATATGCTCAGTTCCTCTGGAGAGCTCATGAGGTCGGCAGAGGTGGATGAGGAGTTCTCTAGGTTATCAGTAGCCACAACTGATGTTTCCTCCCTGGCTTGCCTACTCCACTCTTGATTCTATATGTAAGACAGCATAATTTCACTGGAAACAGTAGAGTATTAGGTGTATTGAAGGTTTAAACTCTGTGGGAGATAACTATTTTGATGAGGCTATTGTTCTTTTACAGGCTCATCTTTTTTTTTTTTTAATCACAATTTTAATTTCATATTATGTTTTCTTTACAAACCAATCTACCATTTTTAGTAAGAACAAACTTCAGTCATTCTTTTTTCACATTCTTATTCTCTACAAGATCATTTTCTCTTTGCTGTTCTTCAGCAACTTAGTTTCACCAATTTTTATTTAACTCTAGGCGAATCCAAGTTCTATCAAAGAAAACAGTTTGTCCAATAGTCACTATTTGAACCTCACCTTTCAAAGCTTTAAAAACTGTGGATTCATTCCTTCCGAACATCATTTTGTTGTATTTTCAGTTCTCAAGTTCCACACCACAAAAATGTATTCAAGGGCACATTGCATGTTAAAGCTCTTGCAAAAATTAATATATTGAGGATTTGTGTGATTTGTCAATCACTTTGTTGTAAATAAATCATTATAAAATTAGCAATTAAATCTTGTATAGCAGTTGCTAAAGTGAGGTACTCTTTGGGAAAAACATTAGTAGAAGTTTTGGATGCAAATCACAAAGATGAGATGGATGCCTTAGTTCATTAACTAGAATCAGCAAGGTTTTAAATACCAGAGTATTAATATAGCAAAAGATGCCTTGTATTGTAGCTAAAACAGTCTGTTAAACGGTGTTACATAACTTGAAAATTAAGCCAGGCTTTGTGTTCAATTGTTAGTGAACAGGTAAATGTGTAAACGCAAGGTTTTACTCACATTTCAGTTTTGTAAATGGTAAACTAGTGCAGGGCTGTACTCAAAATTACCAGTAGCATTGGCTCAAAATATTCAAGACCATAATGGCCATTCAGCTTTAGGTTTGGTGTTTACATTTCTCACTGATGGAGGTTGTTCATGGTACATGTATGCAAAAATCTTCCCTCATTCTTACTGAATGTCTGTTGTCATCTAAATTTTCTAAATCTATCTCTCAAATAATCAGGTGGAGCCCTGTGACTTGCACTCTTTGACTGCACTATAAAAGCTACTGTGAGAAATCAGTCTCTCCAAAAATTTCTCTAATCATGGTTTGCTGACTCAAAAATCCTTGCTCATTGAAGTGAATCTATACTGTTCCTATAGTTAAGAGTAAACTTGCCATTTCTTTGCCAAATAAAGTAGAACTGAAGAGCACAATGTTCTACATTTCATCTTCTGTCCATGATGAAGAAGGTTTTTGATTTAATAACAGATTCTTCATGTGGTTGATTTCCTCCACAGAGAAATCACTGTGTTTTGTGCTGAAATCTTTCCCCAGGGATTCAGTGCCTACTGTATTGATCTTACACTGCATTAGGTCATGTTATGACAAATAACAGGAGCTGATAATGTTTCATTGATCATAAGGCTCTGCAGCATTCCTAGCTTTGTTTCTAATAATAGCTATGGCTTTTGTTAGAACTGTCTGTTGAGGTTTACATACACTAGTCTTCTCATCATATTTCTGTTTCCAGGGGTGCTATACACTGAGATACTGCAAAGCCAGCTGGTATCTCCTGAAATATATGCAGTCAGCTTGAGCACCAAATGTTTTCCTAAACAACTTATGTGTGAATCCATGTCAATACCTGTATTATAAGTACTGCTCAGGTGGTAAATCAGCAAATTAACTGATTTCTGGAAGGGACTTAAATGCTTACACAGCTCTAGGCCTAGTTATCTAGCCCAAAAGTCAAATGGAATAAAAGTATAATCATCCACGTGCTGCAGCTGAATTCACACTGACACAGTTCTATGGCATACATCATTGCCTTGGGGAAAGGTAAGTTGAAAATGTGAGAGGACATTTTAAATTTCAAAATAACTTATGTTTGTTGAGTCTGTGATAGCAAAACATCATGAGAAGTAAATTTAAAAATGAAGACATTTCAGGGGGGTTTCATCCTTTATGTGGGATTATGGGATCGAGTTATAACTTCTGCTGGAATGTAAATATAGCTTCTCAGTTTTCTCTAAGTTCAGCCCAAGTTGTCTCCCCACAATGAATTAGTCTATGATTAAAGCAGAAATACTGATTTAGTCTTGTGTCCTGAGCTTTGAGAGATCATGTTTGAGTGATTTCTCTCTTCTTTCTTAGATGCTATAACTGTTGGGTCATAACTGGAATTACACTTTCTTATTTGTCCTACTTCCTGCCAAAATCCATGGATGATGGTTGTATGTTCTTTGTTAGTCTTTAAATGTCTAATGTTCAAGGTTACATTCTTTTAAGGACCAGTAACACCTTTTCACGCCTTTGTTTATGATGGTAGGTGAAGAAAGGTTGGAGTGCAGAGAGGGTGCTTCTACAGCCATCCTGGTTTTCCTTTCTTTTGTATAAGATGCACCATTATCACAAATAAACATAGAAGTACAAAATTCACCTCCATTAAGCTTTTTTGGTCGGCCACAGAGGTTAGATGGTTGCTTCCTAAGTTTGGAAATTTATTATAAGCCAGTCTAAAAGTGTTTGCTCCTTCACAAAACTCATTGCTGGAGTATTTGAGTCATTCAATGTGTGCAAGTTGGGAAAACAGTAACTAAAGAGCCAGACCTCCCATATCTGACAGTTATAACCACAATGATACTTTTCCAAAAAAAAACCAAAACAATTCCTAGAAAATATTGCATAATTTCCAATCTAGCAACATGCTAGTCCTTTTGTTGATCTTCCTCTTGTCACCTGTGCTTTTGTTTCCTTTATTTAACTAAAGATGATATTGATAATCTTTATGTCATCTATTTTGTGTACATACATAAAATGAGTAAATCTATCTGCAGCACCAAGATGTTGTTGTGAGGGCTGTGTTGGAACTGGGTAAGAAATTTGAATTTTAACAGCAGTTGTGATGACTATCTACACTTTCGTAGTACAGTTAGGAGAAAATACAGGATCTGTGTGTCTTTCAAAGACAACACAAGCATTTTCTATTAAAAATACATTTATCAGCCTCCCTTATTCAAGGAGTCCACACCACCCACACACCCAAGGCTAAGAACAAGGGAAATATAAGAGCTTCTGATAAAATGTTGAATATAAATAGTTTTAATCAGACATATCCAAGTTGAGCTTTGTGTCAAAATTTTGGAAGATGTTATAAGGATTCTCAGTGCTGTGAGAATTCACGGTTTGAGATTCTCAAACACTTCAGACCGTGTTTATATTATTTCAGTATAGTATACATGTAGGTTATTGTGGATTTTAAAAGTTTTTGAATATTTGAATGAAATCCTACAAAATATGCAGGACTCACACAGAGAATAAAGGAGCTTTTGTTAGCTAAATTCTGCAAGTTCGCTGCAGATGGGTTCACAAATTTCTAACAAGATTTTGGATGAAATTTATGCTAAGCTGATTGAAGTATTAATTTACATGTTTTTGACTAGTTTGACTTTCACACACCTTCAGCAACATGCCTTGTACTTGAATCAATCCTGTTGAGCTCAGATGCGCATTTTACTGTTATCAGCAAAACCATTACATTGCAAGAATTTTAACAGCCTCTTCATGTACTTGTGAAGAGGTATGTCTTGCTGTGAAGCTTAGCTGAAATACTAATGGAAATATTTTCAATTAAGATACTTCTAGTTGTCTCTTTTTTTTTATTATTACAGAAAACATTGAATGAGAAAAGAACTGGTTTTCACCCTAAAATGTTAATTAAACTCCCCAACTTTTCCCTTCACTCACTCTTCTCTGAAGAACTGATCTACTGAACACTTTCAAAACTCCCTAATGCATGCATTATTATGACAAAGTACAAAAACACCAATTACAAACCTTGGAAAAACTCACTCCAGCTTCCTACCTATCTAAGTTGGAGCTTAACTTGTTCATCAACAGAATGTCCCTTAATATTCTTTGGCTGTTTTATACAAGCTGAAGTGTTATGTACCATTAAATGGCAACGACAAATGAAGACACCCAGCTATGTAGGAGGGCTTGTTCTGTGCTGTGTTTGCCTGTATATTCCTGAGCAGTGTCTGGGGTAGTTCAGATGCCATTGCAACTCGCTGCTCTTGAGCCAAAAGCAGAATAAAGGCTGCAAGGAGCTCAGGAGGAGAGGCAGTGCAAACGCTAATGGTGAGCCTTTCTCATGCTTCACAGGTATATGGGAAACCCAGCAAATGTGATGTCTGAACACACTTTGCATACTACAGGATCTGCTTGATAAGATAGACTTGAGAGCATGAGACTGCATGTAAACTTGAGGTTGCATTTGTGGAGGATATTACAAATCAAGGCCTCTGCTTTCCTGTCAGTATTCTTTTCTTTATGTACCTCTTTACACTAGCTGTATGATGGTATATTTGTAGAGAATAGATATTTGTGACTACTTTGCATATAAAGTTGTGATTGCACAATGTAAAGACAAAAAAAACAAAAAAACCCAGCAACAAACACTTGGTTTCTCAGAATCTCTGCCTGGTCAGAGTGACTCTGGGATACATACAAGTCTCTTTTTCCCAGCCCAGCAGTCGAAGGAGTCAGAATTCTTCTGTTCTCATTCTCAAGGTTGTTTATTATTTCTTATCTATTTTTTCTCCGACCCACCTTAGGTCTGTCTGGCTGGTCAGGTTGAGGCACACTGACCGCCCTCAGGGCAGTGTTATCTTTTTATACTAAAAACTATGTGTACATTATTTACAATAACTTCCCAATACCTATCACCTATGTTAGACAATGAGTTTCTACCTTAAACCAATCCAAAAGTGCCACCAATCTAGCAGAAGATGGAGGCCAAGAAGAAGAAAGAAGAAGAACTGGACACGCCCATATTCATTCATCTTGCCTCCTGAACTCCTGTTCTAAAACCCCCAAAATTCTACTTTTTTCACCCTGTGATAAATTCACTATCATTCTACTTAAACTTTTGTGGCTTACAGATCCTCATATAAGGCTGGTAATTTTTTCCATGGGTCAAAATCAAAGTCACAGGTGTCTTGGGCTCTGTGCCAAGGTCTCTGAGCCCCCTGACAGGTCTCGAGTCCTCCAGGGCAGCCAGAGGAATTTCCTGGGTTCCCACATGGTTACTTAAAAAAAAAGTCACAGCTAAACCAAGTGAAAAAACATTGCAGGCAGGTCAAGAAAAACGAAAATGTAGGAACTGTGACAAAGCTCAGTTCTCAGGTCTTAAGAACCCTCAGCCTGTGGCTGGTTGGTGGCTGTGCTAATACTGGAATATAGAGTTACCCAGGTGCTAAATCTAACAGCTGAATGACCAGCTCATCCTTTTTGCCATCATCATGCTCCACAAACAACCAGTTGACAAGCTGGACTCTTCCAAGTGACAAAAAAATTATCCAAATGGTGAAGGCCAAGTGGCACAGCTGTTCAAGCTGCAGGCATGGCCTGCTTGGTGTATCCTTGCACTGCTCAAATGCAAGGCGCACCCCAGAGCACACAGGCACCCTAAACTTATTCCTGTGTCTGGAGCTTTCCTGGCCAATAAGTTGGCAGTAGTTAACTTTAATTTTTCTGCTCTCGGCTAGAGTCTAAAATGTAGATAGCAGTCATGGTATGGCAGAGGAGAACAGACAGATCAGACCTGGTTTTAGGAAACGTGGATATCAGATCTGGCTCTGACTTAACTCTCTCTAAATTCAACAGTTCTGCATTATCTTAGCTGAATGTCAAATACATGTTTGCACCATTTTTGGCCCTCTTGATTTTCTCTATCTAAAAGGACTTTTACAGAGAAATTTGTTGTTATTTGGCCTGAATTTTATTGTCTTAAAACGAGGAAGTGAGCAGAACTCTACCAATCTATACAGTAAGGTTTAAAATGGTGTACAAACTCCTCATTGTCTTAAAAATTATTCTTAGTTAACAGAAAGGAAAAATACTCTTTTGTTCTTTCTAACAAGCAGAAATGTCACAGCCACAACCTCATGGCAGAATGACCACTATAGCTGGTAAATGTCTGTCACTCTTTATAATATGGAGATTGTTGCAGATATCTTTTTATGAAAATCCTTTTCTTGGGATTTTTCTTCCTGAGAAACTGAGAGGCTTCAGGAACAAAATGTAAACAATGGTTATCGGCTGCTGTGGAATGTCACAGGTGGATCTGTGATTGGTCTCGTGTGCTTGTTTGTAATTAATGGCTAACCACAGCAGAGCTAGCTTGGACAGAGAGTCTGAGGCAGCTGCCTTTGTTATCATTCTTGTTTATTCTATTCTTAGCTTAGCTAGCCTTCTGAGATGAAACTTTTCCTTCTATTCTTTTTAGTATAGTTTTAATGTAATTTATATCATAAAATTATAGATCAAGCTCTTCCGAACATGGAGTCAACATTCTCGTCTCTTTCCTCACCTGAAAACCCCTGTGAACACCATCACAGGAGATGGATAAACTGGGGCTACTGTTGGTTTTATGTCAAATTAGAAAAAAAAAAAAAACAAAAAAACCAAAAACCAAAAAAAAAGACAAACCCAAAACTGACCAAGACCGTCTTGCTGCTAAAAAAAGTCTTCCAAGAGTGTATTGCCATAAACTTTTTATAATCTCATTTTTCTGTGAAATATATGATGATAAACAATTTTAGAACAATACATTCATTAATTCAAAATTTATTGAATTAGCGATTCTAATTGCAGTTACAGAGATTAGACTTCATGCATGTCTAAATCAAAATGTAAGGATTTAAAAATGCTAATTAGAGATTAATGAATACTCATGTAGTAATATCTTAGCTAATCTAAGAAAACTATTCAAATTAGATCAATATACGAGAGAAAAAGGAATAAACAAAAAGAACAAAAAATCTTTGCCACAAAATCAAGTTCATTTCAGACTTAATTAGATAGCTATAATGTTATTAGAATAATCAAAATTATATTTGTACTTTACAGGGATTGTTAGTAGCCATATAAAACTTTTCTAAAAGTGGTTTGTATTTAGAAAAAAAAAATGTTATACTTAAATATTTTTAAATTATGCAAAGGTGTTAATAACCTCTAACTCATTTCACTTGAACATCCTTCATATAAATACGTTTTGTATCAGTTTTTAGCTAAAAGTCCTTATATGCACCTTTTCTTTAAAGAAACAACCTTTGTAGGTGAAAATTATGCTTAGGTAGGGATAGTTTCTTTAAGTTTAGATACCTATAAGAGAATGGGTTCAAATATTCAGCACTACTTCATCAGAAATTTTTTTGAGAAAACTGTCTGTAATTTTCTGTATCAATCAAAAGCACAGTAACTCGGTTTGAAACTTTTTAGGTGTTCATACATTTTTGGTTTTCCTTGTTTCTTTTTTCTTCACTGAGCATGTTGGAGACAGATAGGGTTCACTTGTCTAAAAAGGGGGAAAGAACTCCAGTCCATGAGTTGGCAGTCTGTTTGAGTGGGCTGTAAATTAGTTTTGAAGGGTATAAGACCAGGCCCAAAAGAGATGAGCCTGGGGACAACTTGCACTGGGGGCAAAATCAGCAGCCCAGCTGAACCATCTGCACCAATGCACCCAGCATGAGTAGCGAACAGGAGGAGCTGGAAGCCATGGTACAGCAGAAAAGCTACAATTTAGTTGCCATATTGCTCCCAAGGGGGAAAAAAGAAATTATAATTCTCTCAGCATCTTCTGCTTCAGTCATATTCTGACTTTAGCTTTTTTTTCAGAATTGCAAATCCTTTGGCAAAGGGAGTGTGGGTTGTGTAATCCTACTCTGACAGCCAAGCAGTCACCAAACGAAAACCATGGGGTTTTTTCACTCCTCAAGTGTCACAATGAAGGATTAAAGTATTATATCTGCTTCTAGTCCAGCAGTGTATTGTCATTATCATAATCTGCATAGCTCTGTTAAAACAGAGTTTTCATACACAAGCACAGTATATGTTAAGTAAAGAACTATCAATGTTGTAAATAACCATAAAAGTATTATGAAAATACTTTTTAATGCAAGTACAAGGCAGTTTAATTATACTTCAAATGTAGAAAATTTGTAGTGTTTGAAACAGGTGATACTTGGCTGATTAATTTTCTCAGTAGTTCTTTCTTAACAGGAAGGAGCCTGGGATTTATGCTCTATAATAACTATTGGGAATACTGATGTGTGATTTGCATAATCAATCACTGAGTCATCATTGCTCCATGCAGGTTCAGTAGAAAATGGTCCTTAATATCAGCTGAGTGAATAAGAATACTTTGTTAAGAACATATGCAGGATAAAAAAAAATCAGGTTAAGCGTTTCTTCCTTCAACTACTTCTAAATTTAAACATTGTCCTTGGGCTGTTCCTCCCTTAGTCCATGTTGAATTTCCATGGGTTCTTCTGTGTGTAGCTTGTGTGTATGAAGCATGGTGAAGTGAGCTGTTGTAATGCTAAATAAGATTCTCATTCACCAGTGGTTGGTTCTATGACCAATGAAAACACATAATGGGTGACCTAATTGCATTATTCAAGGTAACACTTCTTTCCACACATACTAATCATGTTTCTAATGAAAGTTTTATGATTGATTTATACATTTTGAAATGAACTAACTTGGGTAACTTGTTAACCAGCAAGTGTTTTCAGTCACAGATCTCTAAAGCTAAACCAGACTGAAGAGACTGCTATTACTCTCGATATAGGATTAGGCTTGCTCAAAATTTGGCTCCCTTTTTAAATTTCCCTGTCATCTTGGGTGACACTTATTACACCTATATTGTAATAAAAGGATATGAATGCAAATGCTTTTGGGTTTTTTTCTCTGTTTTGGAAGAAGAATAAAAAGATTAAAACAGCTATCTGAAGGTCAGTATCATTTTTCTTATGCTTTAAAAGACTCTCTTCTTCTTAAAAGTGGAGGTGGTTTTGAATTTAGCATCCCAGAATCTGGGATTTTGAGACAGTTAAAAATATAAAAATATGGACTGGATGTGGCCAGATTAAAATTACAGTAGTCTACTGTTTTTATTTGCCCCTCAGGTTTTGTATATAACCTGTGTATGCTTCTGTCTGTACCCATACAACCTAAGGCTTTGTAACTCTGTTGTCCTGACTTTCTGCAGCAAAGGTGTTGCATGGTTGTTCTTTTGTTCTTTTTTTTTTTTTTTTTTCTTTTCTGCTCATTGTGGGCTTGAGAATGTGGTAGTGACTGACACTGTGAGGACTCTAGAATTTTTAACAGTTTTCAGTATCTCTCTCCCCTTTGATTTCTTTACCAGTTCTGTCTGAGCATAAAAAATTCCTTATTCCAAGTTTTATGACATAACATAATTCAGGGAGTGAAGTCCAAATTAGGTGTTGTCTGTCATGAGATGCTAACAAAATAGTGTGGACATAGTTTGGTCAGAGAGTTACAGCGTACCAATATAGACTTATTTTCAGTACATCCCTCAAAGATGACAGAGGTGTTTTCAAGATTAATATAATTCAGTTTAAATAATTACAATACTTTTAAAATGGAGGAATCTCACTGACTGTGTCAGAGAGAACAGAAATTTAGAAGTAAAATAATAATTTTTATGATTAGGCTTGATTTCAGATTGTGCACTAATTTCTTGATCTGCAGTGAACTGAAAAAATTTCTTTTAGCCCCTAGAAGATAATCAATTGCCTCTGAGACATAGTTGTGTATTTCCTAAGTGTTTTTATCTCTTCAGCTGTTGTGGGTAACATACTGCCATCTAAATATTCCTGTGTATACTGCTAAGTTCCCTCTCTAAGTGCTCCGTTGGAACTCATCTCCTTTCCTAAAGGAATGTAATACAAGTTGAGGTAAAATAAAATAGTCAATACCAAGAAAATCAACACAAATTTTACCAGTAAATAGATATGCTGTGTTACAGACATCTATTTACGGTGTTGGATTAATATATTCCAGATCCTCTTCTCAGTGTGCTAAAGGCAGCTACAGGTGGTTGTTGAAAGTTTCACAAAGGGCTGTTACTAAGGTCAAATACTTGCCATTCAACTTAGCAACTGCACTAGCCTTTAACAGGATGAAAGGAAAGAAATGAGTCAGTATGGCAGCTTAACAAGCATTAAGATGTAAAATGCATTTCTTATTACACATGCATTCAGTCATCTGGGTAAGTTATGAGAATGATTGTTAAAATCTGTGATTGTCAAGGATTAGTCTGTTTTTTCTTCTCCTTGCTTACAGAAAAATAAAGCTAAGTTTAAATTAAATTCTAATTTTTTAGCAGATATCTTTTATCAATAATACTGCATGAATTGTTATAAAATGCTGTTCACAGTTGATTATTTTATAGACTTGAGCAGTGGAAGATAAATGGAAGATAAAATGGAAGTCTTTAAAGTGAAAAATGCCCAGAACAAAACTTAAATTATTGTAAAGAACATTTGATTAGATTGAGTTGTACTACATATGATCTTGGTGAGCTGTTATCAATTCATCTTACTTAGCTTTACCAGGCAGAAGCAGTATAAAATTAAAGTTAGTAGTTAATGAACATAACATTTTCCAGCACCACAGGAGCTTCAGATTTTGTTTTTCTTGGAGAATGGGTATCCTATGTTTCTCATTTTCTAAGTCTGTGTTTTTCAGTAAGAAATTTTTGGCAATTGCTCTTCTACTGAAAGAGTACATAAAAACAGAATTACATTGTTCCTCAGAGTTAAATTTAAGGTTCCACAGTGAGTTTTAGTGCATTTACATGATGTCAATCATCATAGACCTTTATCCTGTGACAGACTGGTAAACTCAAGGTACATATCTAAACTAAGACTTCTTGCAGAGATAAAGATTGGTTCTACAATGCTGGGATAAAATAGTCCTTGGAATTTTTTGTGCAAAAATTTAAATAACAATAAATATATTTTTGCTCTGTAAGTCTCAACTTAGAGTTCTTGTTTTGTGGTAATTTTACAGCCTTCATTGATGCTATCAATATTACAGTATGTTTATCAAGGTAATAATTTGTAAGAAAAGTGAAAAAAATGACATGGCTTGCTTGGACTGTATCATGGAATTCTCTTCCATAAAGATGTTACTGACATGACAAAGACAGACTTAAGCTACAGGATGAGGAAAAGTTTATGGGGCAGACAGTTGAACATAATACAGTCTGTTTTGTTTTGACACTAGACATTCTCAAGACCATAAGGATAAAGATTCTGCCAAAATATTTTTCACATTTGCTGTTTCTAAATAGAGTTTGATACTTGAAAATATGTTCTGAATTTCTGTTGTCATTTATTCTATCAGGCAGCTGAACACACAGCCATTTGCTTACACCCCTCTCAATGGGATGGGGAAAGAATCTGAAAAAAAAAGATTAAACTAATGGGTTGAGATGTAGAGTTTCACAGCACAGAAAATGAAGGAAAACTTATAAAAATGCTAAGAGAATATAAAAGCCAAGTGATGCACAACATAATTTCTTACCACCCAGTGACTCATGCCCAGCCAGTCCCTAAGTGGCAAGCTGTATTCCCCAGGAATTTTTTTTTTTTTTTTGAGCACGACAATATTGTACATAGGCCATAGGCTAGATAGGCCATAGCCTAGAATATCCCTTTGACCGGTTGGGTTGAGCTGTCCTGGCTGCGTCTTGTCCTGGATTGCCAAGATAATTGTATTCTATTTGCCATCTGTATGGCAGTTGTCTTCTGTTAAGTGGGCAGTTTTCCTTCTTCCACAACCTCTCCTCCCTCTGGGGAGACATCTGCTGATAACAGGCTATTGAACATCACTGCAAGACTGATAAGAACTATAGCATCCCAATATGAGATACTCTGTCCAGAGGGAGGAGCCAAGCATTCCTTCCTGAATATAATCTTGAGGTTCTGGAACACCAGCATGGTTTCTTCCACTGGATATTCAGAGGAAGAATACACCCTTTTCTGCAGGGTCCCTGCTCCAACAGAACCCCACCTGACACTGCAGGAGCACTGCTGTCACAATTCCACTTGGACTGCCACAAGCATCCTGACCAACAGGGTGTCAGGTTGTGTTCTGACTCTGTCAGTGTTGCTTTAGTTTACTGCACTGTTTATTTTATCTTTTTATTTTCTTCCCTAATAAAGAACTGTTGTTGCTGCTCCCATATTTTTGCATGGGAGCCCCTTAATTTAAAATTTATAGCAATTTGGAGGGAGGGGGTTTACATTTTCCATTTCAGGGAGGTTTCTGCCTTCCTTAGTAGACACCTGTCTTTCAAAACCAAGACATGTCTCCTCTCAGTTTTTTGTGCACCCCCAACTTACTTGCTGGCAGCGCAGTGCGAGAAACTGAGAAGTGCTTGGCTTCATATAGCCACTGCTCAACAGCAGCTAAAACATCAGTTTGTTGTCAACATTCTTTTCATCCTAAATTCAAGACAGAGTGCTATACCAGCTACTAGGAAAAAAAACCCTAGTCTATCCCAGCCAAAACCAAGACAAATTTAGTAACCTGCTGTCTAAATGTTTAGCTGGGACCATGGTATTGATGAGAATACTTTTTTCAGTAAAATAAACCAGAAGCAGGTTTCAGAGATAAAGTAGCTAATATACTGTTTTGGTGTATGTAATGTCAGAATGAAGTAATGCACTACTAGAATGCTCAAAATATTTCCTTGGCCACTTATAGTAATATCAACCCAAATTCTGAACGAATTTACTCCATCTTCAGAGTTCTTTATTTCTACTAATCTACTTTTAGAAGAGTGTTAAGCCAATAAACAGTAAATCTTCAAAGGTCTGTAATGTATTCTGTTTAAATTTAGAAACTGACAGTAGTAAGAGCTGTGAAAATACAAGAAATACAAATGGCATTCCAGTGTTGAAGAAAAAAAGTGCAGTGTTTGACTTAAGCTAACTTACATTAATAAGGAATCAAGAGGCTCTGATATTAATACTGTGTTAATTTAATGTCAGAGCAGAAATGAGAATAATTAACTATTGTCCTTTTTGCCCTCTATCTGCTACTTTCAGAATCTTTTTTTAACTGGACTTTTGCAATGATTACATTTTTCTGGAAGTAAAATACTGGACTGGTTAAGGATTCAAGTTGTTCTTCAATTCTTGTAAAAATTGATTTCTTTTGTGTTGTCCATTATTATGCGCTTAAATATATATTAAGCTGTATATAGACTGGAGGAAGAGTTTGAAGAATCAGGAATGAAGCTGAACCTTAGAAGAAGGGAATATGATAAGGGAAGGTGTTTTAGATTTTGCCTTTGTTTCTTAAATCAACCTTCATTTAAATGACAAGAACCCAAATTTTCCCCAAGTCAAGTCTGATTTGCCAGTGTTAGTGTTTGGTAAAGAGTCTTCTTGTCTTTATCTCAGTTCATGAGTCTTGACTTGTTATTGTGTCCCCCTATCCTGTTGAGGAAGAGTAGTGACAGAGCAGGGTAGTAGTCTGGCAGCTGCCCAAGATTAATGCCCCGGAGTACTCACTGTGGAAATGGTCTTCTGCTCTCTCAAACTCTTTATTATATATCCACTTCCACTGTAAAATGGATAAAGCTAATGTGGGAGTTCTGGCATTTGGTCTGTTGAATTTTATCTTAAGGTAGAGCTTCTATTCATATATATCTTAATTTTCCTTTCCATTCAGATTCAATGAAGTGAAAACTGACTGAAGGACTATAAGCAAAGCCTAATATAGTGATTAAAAATAATATCACATTATTCTGAAGGCCAGATTCTAAAACCAACATACAGACAACTGTAAATTGAAATTTAGGACAAATTCATTAGATTTTTCTTTCAAGAACTAAACCACCAGATGCAAAATGTAGCTTTGTAATGACCTTTGAGTCTAAATGACAACATAAATTATTCTCCAGGGGATTGTGAACTGGAATATGTTATGAAGGGAAAAAATTGGTCGTGCCATCCATTATTTTGCTGCTTGTAAACAATGAAATTTGCAGTAAGTGAAAATGCATGGCTTTAACAGTGTGGGTTGTTCCCAAAACCATGGCATTTAGAAAGATGAGAACCATTGTGTTTAACCTTTCTTCTCTTCAGTGAAATGCTATATAAGAATTTTGAAGGTGCCTGTTTTTTCTGCTCCTGAGGGAATAGACCACACAGAAAACATCCATGATGTTTCATGTTTGATGGAGTCTCCTGTCACAGAAGACAGCATTTTTCTTATAGTTTGAGCGATATCTTGGGACCTCAAAGTGCATAAAATGTTATGTAACTCCGCTGTAACTGAGCTACATAACATTTGTAACTCAGTTACAGCTGATTTTGTTACAGTTGTAACACTGTAACAGCTTTCAGAGTTTTCTAAATTGTTGAGAACACACAAAATCATTAATGTCACATTATTTAGCTATTCAGACATTTAGAACTTTGTGTGCCTATCTGTATCTGGGTTATGAATTCTGGTTTTTAGGATGCAATATTAACTCTATATAGGCAATAAAACACCTAGAGTAGACATTCTAGCATCTTAGGTTGATATTGAATGTAATAATTACCAGTATAAAACTTAGTACTTTTCTGGTACTAATGAGGATATTGAAGTGAGATGTAAAAGCAAATTTTGTTGAAGTTTAACTTAAAAAACAAAAACAAAAACAAATATGTACTGCCGTAGTAGAATTGATGTTATTTTGTGCAAGGAGATAAGTACTAGACAAAATTTTGGCTTTTTGTTGGTTTGGTATTCATTTAGCAAAAGTGCTACCAAATGTTTCAGATGGTAAGACGAAGTGTGGGACTCTTTGTGAGACAACGTCACTGAATCCAGCTCTGGCCTAAATCCCACCAAATCTGTAGTCAGCTGTACAATGATGGAACATCTGGGAAACACTGCTGTTAGGGTAGAGACAAATAGAACTCTGTAACTGTTCTGCACGACTCAGGGCTGTAATAGCCAACAGCGACTACTCAAGGCAAAGTTGAAAGACAGGGATCTGAGAACAACTCCACACCTTTATTTTTTCCAGGGAATTAGGGAATGATGATGTTTTTCATCTCTCCAGAGATAAGACTTGAGTGAGCATTGCCTGGACTAACTTTTCTATACACATATAGGAAGAAAGAGAAATAGTTTTGATTAGTAAAGGTGAGAGCTCTTAGGTCAAAATCAGTGCTGTGAAGTTTTATTGTAGTGTAATTTGGTGTTGAGAAAGAAGAATTATATGCTTGTTGTACTTTTGTCTCTCTCCCAGAAACACTAGCTGACATCTTGCTGACAGTAAATAGAATTCCTCTTTGGCTAGCCATTGTCCTTTAGTATAAGGAGTGCATACTGTGTAAGCAACTTCTACTCATTGTGGGCTTTGGAAAGAGCTCCGGATCTTTTCCTGTTATTCTCTAGTTAACAAGGGGAAGAAGCTGAATTCCTCATATCCACCTCCACCAAAAGCAGTAGCATGGAAAAGTTGACAGAAGCAGAAAACAGTGGCAAACATGATGAAGTGTTTGAGACAACATCAATTCCAATCTCAACAGCTGTAATTATCCTCTCCGTCTGGGCTATGGAAGACAGGGAAAGACAATTTTCAGGTCAACCACCTGTAGGAAAGTTGTTTATTTTTTTGAACTCTTTTTAAGCAGAAGATGAATTCTTTTTCATGTAGGAATATATCTTAGCAGTTCTTAGAAAATGCTACAGTTTTGAGACTGGAAGTAGTTTCAAAGAATTTATTTAATGTATTTCTACATTATACAGCTTGAAAGCAAATCTAACAGTTCTAATTCATGCATTTTGCTTACTTACTAAGAGTCCTCAAACTCAGCATGCTATGAGCCCTGCTGTTCTGAAACACTGAAAAGGGAAATTATTCTTGGTGTTTGCAGTAACAGTTTAAACAAGGAATTTAATTGCATGAGACAATCTTTCTTTTTTCTGTTTCCTTATTAGTACTGCCTTGGCCTCTAAGAACTTTACAAATTAGACGTAAAAAATAATTTTATCTATCTATCTATCTATCTATCTATCTATCTATCTATATACATATATGAGCATTTTTCTACACAAAAAGAAGTAAAAAGTACTTCTTGTACAAGCATGTATTTAATTTGCAGGGGATTTATCTGTAAATAGCATTTCCTCTGGCATACCTGTCATGGGGTCATTAAAGAAAAGGAGAAGAAGAAAATTTCTTCAAAATGCATCAGAGACACTTCAAAATCTATTTTGGGTTTAATTCTCTATAAGTACAACTCTACTTCTGCATATTAAATTT
Source organism: Setophaga petechia (assembly GCA_024362935.1). Lineage (NCBI taxonomy): Eukaryota > Metazoa > Chordata > Aves > Passeriformes > Parulidae > Setophaga > Setophaga petechia. The sequence continues at coordinate 12,736,461 of JANCRA010000008.1, read as the reverse complement.
TTAATGGTAACCTGTTATGATCCTGCTATGAGAATTAGCTATGGATTAGGAGTATTTTGATGAAATAACCTTTATTTTAAAAAGTTTACTCTGAAAATAGTAATCCATTAAATGTTTTCCTAGAAAGTAATTTTTAAACCCCAAATCATCAGGCTTGCAAAATTTATTTAGCTAAAGATATGAGAATTTTATCAAACTGAATATTTTTCTTCAATCATATAGCAACCATGGACAAGATGGTTTTGGACAGTGTTGAGACAATTCTACTGACTGTATGGAGTACACCAAAAACCCATGTCTAAAAACTGGTGTTGTGCTAGTGTATAACTGTGGAACTGATCAGTCTGATAAATTAATTTATTTGAGCAGCTTAGTGTGGATGACAAGGTGATCAGCAGTTGGAACATGCTGCATAGGGAAGTGATGAAATCACCATCTCTGATAGGGTTCAGAAATCTTCTAGATGTGGTGTTTTGGTAAATAATTTATTGGTGGACCTGAAAGAGTTAGGTTGAGGATTGTACTCAATCTTAGAGGTCTTTCCCATGCCTGATGATTCTATGATGGCAAAGCTGTGGTAACCTGGATTCCACTGTCCATTCAATTCTCCTGGAGAAGATGGCTGCTCATGGCTTGGACAGGTGTACTTTCCACTCAATAAAAAATTGGATGGCTGAGCCCTGGGAGTGGTGGTGAAAGGAGTGAAATCCAGTTGACATCCAAGCACAAGTGAGGCTCCCTAGGGCTCACTATTGGGGTACAGTTCTGTTTGATATCTTTATGAAGGATCTGGATGAGGGCATAGAGACAACATCAAACTGGACAGGAATGCTGATCTGATGGAGGATAGAAAGGCTCTGCAGATGGGTCTGGACAGGCTGGATTGATGGGCTGAGGCCAATTGCATGACGTTGAACAATGCCAAGTACCCCATCCTTCATTTGTATGACAACAACTCCAGGCAGTGATACGGGCCAGGGGAAGAGTGGCTGCTTGGTGGAAAAGGACCTGGGGCTTCAAGAGCTGAACATGAACCAGCTGTGCTCCCAGTTAGCCAAGAAAGCCAATGGCATCCTGGCCTGTATCAGCAATGGTGTGGCCAGGACCAGGGCAGTGATTGTTCCCCTGTACTCAGCACAGGCAAGGCCATGCTTTGATTCCTGTGTCCAGGTCTGGACACCTCACAATAAAGAAGACATTGAGATGCTTTAGCAGTGGAGCTGGTGAAGGGTCTGGAGCACAAGTCTGATGAAAAACAGTTGAGGAAGTGAGGAGTGTTTAGCCTGAAGGAAAGGAATCTCAGGGGAGACCTTACTGCTCTCAACAGCTACCTGAAAGGAGATTGTAGTGAGGTGGGGATTGGCTTCCTCTCTCTGATAACAAGTGATGGACAATAGGAAATAGTTTCAAGTGTCACAAGGGGGTGTTCAGATAAGACATAAGAAATATTTCATTATGGAAAGGGTTATTAAACACGGGAACAGGTTGCCCAGGAAAAGGATTGTGTCACCATCCCTCAAGGTATTTAAAAGATGTGTAGATTGACACTTGGGGATTTGTTTTAGTAGTGGCAGCACTAAGTCTATGGTTAAACTCCATTTCAAGGATCTATATTTTCTGACCTAAATTACTCTAATATATTCAATTTTTTTATTATTCTCACACACTCACAATTCAACATAAACTTGAAATGCCAGCAAAAGGCAGTCTCACTGGTAGATTTTGATACTGTTCATACATTTAAGATTATTTCTACTAGTGAAAAGACACATATACATCTTATGGAGCTTACTGTATGGAAATACATGATGATGTGATACCAGGATAAAACTTACTTAAAACTAGGTATGCATTTTAGGGGAAAGAAGTCCTCCTTTAAAAATAATGAATTATTTTTTATTGGTTTTGACCTCTTATCACTCTGACTATGGTAGTAAAAGAAACATCTTGCATTTTATGATAGTACATTGGGATGCACTAGTCTCGATACAGATGCATCACCTGCTCTGGATCACCTGCTCTGTGACTTAGGAACCCTAGTTTACTGAATAACATGTTTGATGATGGAATGTATCTCAGGCATGCTTGCCCCCAAGATAGTTTGAATCACAAAATCTGAGTCTGAAGACCTGATAATACAGAAGAGGAAATACAGCACTGCATTTACTTGCCTGCTCAATGTTCTTCAACAACAAAATATCAGCTATATGTAAACATGAATCAGAAGGCAAAAATTGCAATTTTCTTATGTTGAAATGTAGATGACTTTATCTTTTTGGGGGTTTGAATTTTTCTAACATTTCTCTGTGTGTTTCATATGGAGAATTCTTCCAGATGAAACCAATAATATGATCTCTGACTTATGAGTAAATATTTTGGGTAAAAGTATTTTCTATTTACTGCTGTCATTCTAAACTTAATCTAGAATACTCAGATCAAGAACAGAACATTATATTCCTTTTTCTGTTTGGTTTAATTTGCTTATGTCGTGGAGGAGCATCATTTAAGGTGGGAAAATAATAGAATAACAAGGATAAAAAGAATACATCTTGCTGAAGTCCCTTAAGTGTACCTCTCTTCCTGCAAAAGGTGCACAAAACTTCACGTAAACTGTTATTTTCATGGTTCTCCAAGTTATTTCTTGTGTATGAAGTTCATTATCAGTTCCTTTAGAACAAAAGGAATTGAAAACTAATAAATCTCAGATTTCCAAACTGGGATCCTTGTGAGTTATCAGGAGTCTTTTGATCTTTTCTTTTGATCTACCTATTCCAAAATAGTACTGTATATTCTTTGTAGGGTCTCAGCGTCTTCTCACTGATATGAAGCAGCAGAAAAAGCAGATCAGTCTGAAAATTTTTCAGAGGCCACAAGAAGATCATTTGCAGAAATGTTCCATTACATTTCAAATATCTCTTTCCTTTTTCTCCTTTCTCTAGTTTTTCTCTTGTAACATGATAATTTGTGATATGCATCTGGTACCTTTTTCTTTTCTTGAAAGTTATTGTAATTCTTCTATTTCTAACCTTCAATTTTTGCTCTATTGTGTCCAACTGAAATTATTTCGTATTGCACACATTTCCCAGTTCAGTTAGTTTTATTATTGTGCCCTTTTCAATACACTGAGGATACCTTTATATCCTGATGGAAGTTCTTCAAAACATAGCTGACCTAAATCTTAACGGGATATGTAGTATCATTTCCCAGGAAGATTTCTGTTTCTTTGTGCGATCCTGGAAGATCATTTTTAAGTATCACAGGTATGAAATTGCTATGAAATGAATTTCCCATGAAACTAACCTCTCACCCAGGAGAGATTAAACATTTACTTTGTATGTACCATCTCTTCTGAGTGAGAATAATAGCACAGTGACTGTGAAAATATATTGGGATATATTATTTTATGTTATACCAGGTTAGAAAAAGAACACTAAAACATTCTTTAGAAATAGATGAAGTAATTTCTACTTGTGTTAGTTTTTATAAAATGACACATTGTCTAAAAATAATAAAGGAAAACTTGGAAATTATTTCGCTTACAAAAATTCAAGATTCACAAGACTTCGCAATACCAGTACAGACAACAAAATTCACTTGCTTCTTTATCTGTTCATTATAATAGAATTTAGTGCAGAGATCATTGGATCTTATTTTTGCTGTGCCTCTACAGTTTTTGTTCACTGAACAGAGTCCTCTCTCAAACTGGTCTGTATTCAAGTATGACCCTAAACTGCTTTCTGAACACCACTTGTACCCTGTTTGAAAATTGAGTTGAATTTTCTTTTGTTAGAGTTTCCTGTGATTACAATTGCTCATTTCAAACTAACATCTTTGCAGTACCATTCCAAAGAGAAAGTCTTCCTATCCCTGTGGCATAGGTTAGGATACAAGAGGAAATTTAGGTTACAAATACTCCATAATTGTAGGCAACTTGATTCATGCTGCTTTGTATTGTGGTGATTACACAGGTTCAGGACACTGATTCCTATTGAACTCGGCTGAAACAGTGATTGCCTGAAGTCTGAAGCATAAAAGCTCTGAAGGTCTCATACCAAGAAGAGGAAGAAACACACAAAACAGACTATTCTTGCTGCCCTTTGAACTGTGTCACTGAGACTGGTTTCAGAGCAGGGTAGCCTTAGTCACCTGCTTTTTGTCTGTGGGAACAGAGATTGATTATGACTTGATTAAGACACCTGACCTATCTTGCAGAGATTCAGATTAATTTATTGGAATACTTCTTTCAAGAATGAGATGCTTCTTGTGCACTAAAATGAAAGTTTTATTCTGGAATCTCCTTCCTTGCTCCCTATCTAAACTTCTCTTTCAGATCTCATTCCAAGGTTTTTTCTTCTTTCTTTACTTCCTCCTTTTGTTCTAGCCTGACTCAGGAATGAGACAAGATAACTGATATTGAAAATAATTTATATTCACAAAGATCATGAGAGCTCTGGCATGTCTTTTCACTTCTGCTAGAAGACTTTAAGCCAAAACAAAGTTGATTTAATTGGCCTATATCTTCTGGCAGATTGTGCAAGTTTTTCATACATCTTTGTTTCTTCTTACTTCCATCCCATAACAGTTCTACTGTGATCATGATATGATTAAAATTGAAACACTTTATCAGTGTTGCAATAGGGTACTTGCGTATGTAAAAGAGTACAAAAATTAAGATAATCTTATGGCCATCACTCACCAAAGTGAATAGTGAAGTTCTGGTACAAACACATTCCGCAGAGCAAGATGAATTTCTAGAACCAGAGGAACCCCAGGGGAAGACCAAGATGCTCTGTTGAGAGGAGGAAAAAAGCCAACAAGACATCAACCCTGAAAATGAGGAGAACAGACTTCAGATTTCTCAGGGAACTAGTTAGTAAGGACCTCATGGAAAAATCCTTTTGAAGGTACTAGGGTCCATCAGTGCTGGTCATTTTTCAAGCACCAGCTCTTTAAGGCACAGCAGCAGGGAATTCCAAAATGTTGGAAGTCAAGCAGCTAAGACAGAAGGCCAGTTTGGGTAACCAGGGAACTTCGCTGGAGCAAAGCCAGAAAAATAAGTTTTATGCCCAGAGGAAACAAGATTGGGTGACATGGAAGGAATAAAGTGATGATGCTCATCTCTGTAGGTAGAAAATTAATGTGGCCAAAGATCAACTGGAATTATTGAAAAACACCTGAAGGACAATGTAGTGATCAGTCACAGCCACCACAACTTCATGAAGGGAAGGTCTTATTTGTCAAGCTTAATTTCCTTTTAGTATAAGTAGCCCACCTAGCTGACCAAGGGAAGCAAAGTTATGTGATCTTTTTGGATTTCAGCAAAGCTTTTGAAGATGTTTCTCACAGTATCCATCTGGACAAAATGTCCAGCACACAGGTGGATAAACACATCATGAGATGTGTGAACAGCTGGCTCACAGGCTGAGCACAAAGGGGATGAGGTGACATTAATGAATGTAATTCATTGTAATGAATGTAATTCATTGTAATGAATGAGGTGACATCAGACTGAAAACCTGCCACTAGTGGGATTCCACAGGGACCCATCCTCAGCCCTGTGCTCTTCAACATCTTCATAAGTGACTTGGACATAAGACTTGGAGGAATACTAAATAAGTTTGCCATGGCATTAAATTGGAAGGAGCTGTTGACTCCCTCAAAGGCAGGAAGGGTCTGCAAAGAGACCTCAACAAATGAGAGGGCTGGGCAATCACCAGCCATATGAAGTTTAACAAAACAAATGCCAGATTCTGCACCTGGGATGAGTCATCCCTTAATGTCCACACTGACTGGAGAATGAGAGGCTGGGGAGAAGACCTGCAGAAAGAAAACTGGGGATCTGGGTCAATGACAAATTGAACTTGAGCCAGCAGTGCCCTGGCAGCCAAGAGGGCCAACCCTGTCCTGGGGGGCATCACCAGCCAGGCAAGGGAGGGGATTGTCCCTCTCTGCTCTGCACTGGGGCAGCCTCACCTTGAGTGCTGCATAAGAGACATAAAACTATAAGAATGCATCCAGAGGAGAGCTAAAATTATGGTGAAGGGTCTTGAGGGGAAGTTGTGTGAGGGCACTGAGGGCACTTGGTCTGTTTATCCTGGAGGAGACTGAGGGAAGACTTCATTGCAGTCCACAACTTCCTTGTGAGGAGAAGAGGAGGGGCAGACATGGATCTCTTCTCTGTGATGACCAGTAATACAACCCAAGGGAATGGCATGAAGCTGTTTAAGGGGTGATTTACATTGGGTGTTAGGAATAGGTTCTTTACCCAGAGGGTGTTTGGGCACTGGAACAGACTCCCAAGGAAGGAGTCACAGCACTGGCAGAGTTCAAGAAGTATTTGGACAATGACCTCAGATGCAAAATGTGAGGGACTTTCTTGTGCAGGATGAGGAGCTGGACTTGATGACACTTGTGGATCCCTTCCTACTCAGGAAATTATATGATTCTACAAAACAAAACAAAACAAAACAAACGCCCAAAGATATCTTAATTGACCAGAGATTTCGACAATTTTTTATTAGATGTTCGTTTAAGTGATATAGAAGAAGAAAACACACTTAGATTGCTGCAGTCAAAAGTTTTTATAAAGACAACTAAGTCACTGTCGCAGTGTATTGATCAATACTATTCAATTAGAGAAATAAAATGAAAACCTTTCTGTACTCAAATGCAAATTAAAAAAAATGGAAGAAGGGAACTTAAAGGAAGGACTTAGCCAAAAATGAAAAATAATAAATCAAACCACAGAGGTGCTCCATGCATATTTTTCTTTAAAGGAAATATTCAGTTACAGTGATACCTCTAAAAACCTCTGCTTTCTCAGAAATTTTATATCACTTTTGATCAATGGTGGAGGTCTGGAAAAGTCTTTTTTATATAAATGATAGTGTGGAAATCCTGCACAGATGGAGTATTTACTTCAGTAGATGTTTTTTGCTATAACTCTAATTTTTTTTACTGTATTTTGCATAACCATTGTAATTGCATCACAGCTGTGTGTATAAATAAGAATTTCAAGCAGTTTTAATGTTTTTCAGATGAACTTCAGAGAACTATTTGCGTCTCTGGTAATACTCTTTTCAGGCATAAACACTACTTTCTGAGCTAGAAAATAATAAAATCATATTCTGCTGTTACATTGAAAGCTATTGACAAAGCTGATTCTCTTACTGGTCCAAGTACTTTCCTTATAGTTATTTCCCATTGCCTGGGAAAGCACTCAAAATGTATGGATTGCCTTTAGACCATTTTACATCTGAGCCATGACTGTCTGGGTTGACTCCCAGGTCATTCCTCTCTCTGACAGTAAAACTGAAAACTATGCCCTGGAGTATCTTCTCCTGTGCCCAACCTCTGGCCAAAGGCTCGTGTGAGTTGCAAGTTACAGCATTTGAAAGCATGCTGCCTGCCACACCTGCCTATAACTGTGTTCTGTAATGGAGAAATGAAGGACCACTAGTAGAAATTCATGCTGTAGAAATTTTTGGGAAATCCACAGAAGAATCTTCTGGATCTTCTTTGCCTTTTCACACAGTGTGAATTTTAGGGTATGAAAACGTGTGTTATAAGCGTGCAAAAAATAAATTATGAAAGATAGTAATAAAACCTTCTTTGCAAGGTCAAGTGTCCCTAGACATACAGGCAAAGCAAAGTGAAGAGAAAAATTTGTCTAGAATGAAGTTCATTGTTTTGGGTTGAGAATAACTTGTTTGGGTTTAAGTCTGGTGATAAAAACCAAGCTTAAACAAGGAGACTGGATAATGGGAGTGAAAGTGACAGCAGTTGAAGCAGGAGGAAAAGCCTGAAAATTTCTGGTGCTGAAAATCATTTGGGTGAGACGACTGGGTTACCTTTTCTCTAGAATGTTATGCAAACTGACACACACTCAGCCTGATTGTAGAGACTAAGTAATACCTCTAATTCAATACTTACACTACAGGTAAAACTCAGCCAGATTTGAAAAACTGTTTACAAATTGACTAGTCCTTGAAAATGAGCAAAGCTGTAGATCATAGGTCTGAAAGAACTGTGCAAATAGAAATTACATCCTAATGCTAAGTAGGTTTTCTAGCCTTAGCTAGGGAGAAAAGTTGTTTGGGACAAGTTTCAGTGAATGAATGGCTTGTTTGTAAACACTAGTATTTTGGTTATTGTGAGACACTTGTCCTGACTCTGCTGAGCAAACTGATAAAGATTATGGAAAACTAAAACAACACTGGGGGATTTAAGAAAGAAGATTGTATCTGAGTCTAAAAAAAGAAAGTCAATGAATTTTTTGACAAGGATAATTTGGAAATTAATACAATTATCTGTTTATTTTGCTTCCACTATACTTTGAGATATTAATTATATGTTTTTAATTACTTTGTGGGTATATTGCTGAATTTAGTTTGTGTCACAATGTGATAAACTTAGTCAGGTACAGGCTTTGTGCTTGGTAAATCTGTTCAGGCTGATTCTGTGCCTTTCACATGCCTGGAAAATGTTCTGAGGGCACCTATGATCTTGGGAATGGAGGAGTGGCTGATTTCAGTTTCCCACATCCTTCTCTATGCTCTCTTTGGGACAAAAAATTGATATTTTTCTAGTTGATTTTTCTAGTTTTGAGAACTTCTGTTCACTGCTGTCTTTTTCAGTTGGTAAAACATCTTTGTGATGACTTTAGCCAGGTTAATCTGTAATGCTGAATATTTGGTTTAAAACTCTGGACCTGTACATGTTCATCTTATTCAAGCAGTTCCTGACTGAATTTTTTTCTAATCACACTCTTCCTCTCCAAGCTCTGCTGCCAAGCATATGGACTTAAGACACTAACTTGCCACTGAAAACCTGCAGGAAGAAGAGAGGCTGAATACAGCAGTCTTTGTTTCATTACTAGAAACCCATCACACTGACTACTCAGCCAAAGATTTTCTTGGCTTTCATTTTACTTCAGTGTACACCAGTACCTTCCCATTGGCCCTCACTTATCCTTCCAATTTTCACTCCAGTGAAGCATTGGCTTTTCAAATGCTCTTTGAGCTCTTCTTTGTAATAAATACATGGCTACCTGCACTCTTTTGAGCCTCCCTCCTTGCATTTGGGCTTAGTTGGTGTTCTTTAACCTGTCTGGAGACTTTCTGGTATGACTGCTCATTTTGTTGCCTGTAAATCATTTTATTCAAAACTTTACTCTCTTTTTGATAATCTTTGTGCTTTAAGGAAGCTACCCCTGAAGCTCAATCAGACTTGGAGAGCTCCTCTATCTCCTGTGCAATTTATGAAATCCTGCCAGCACTTCACTGAATAGACAGAAAACAGTTCTGAAGTCTGAATATTCTGCTTCTTGCTTCCCTGTCTTACCTCAAGATCTTTAATTCTTCAGTCTACAGGTCACAGCAGCATAGATTTTCAGTGACTCTCATATCCCTAACCAGCTCTTTTTATGCAGTAGAGCACCTTCCTGGATGGTCTATTCCCTAAGTTTTGAGGAAAAAATAACTCAACACACTTAAAACTTTCTGGATTAGGTGTGTTTCAGAGTGTTGGTTTTTCAGTAGCTATCTAAGTGGTAATGTTCCTCTATGAGAATGAAGATTTGTGACTGGAGCTTCTTCCAGCTGTCTGGATGATGCTTTGTAAACATCGAATAACCCTTAGTTTATTTTTTCTTCTTTTTGGTAGCTGCCGCAGTCATTCCCAAACAAATCACTTTGACCTTTTGCAGATTACTTTTACCTGTTTCAGATTATCATTCTTTTGCCTGTTTCAGATTATCATTCTGTAGGAGAGCTACATGTATTCTTTTTTTTTTCCTTTATGTAGAATGAAATATTTTTTCTTCCCTTTTTCCTGAAAATCATGTATCCATCTGTCTCACATCTCCATTCATATAAACTATCCCATCCTGCTTTTCTGATTTGTTGCCCCATTTTTGTCAAGTATCAGAGGTTCCTTGACAGCATTCTGCTCTTTGAAGATCATTATGGTTTGGTAGGAGCCAAAATGCATTGGCAGCTTGAGAGCAATGGATTTACTGACAGGATATATCTGTTCCTCCTGTAGCCTTTCTCCTTGATTTGATTGGGAATCTCCCAACCGTCCCTGCCCCCTTCATCTGAGTCCTCAGAGACATATTGTCAATCTTGATCTCATTGTGTCTGAGTAGTGTTTTGCAGTGTTTTTTGTTTTTATGTGGTTATAATAATGGGCAACAAGGAGCAGTAACTCAAGAGCTAGATGAGTTATAGCACTCAGCAAGATTGAGGATCCATTTCCTGGGGAAGTGTTAAGCTTCCTCTGGAAGGCAGGTCTGAGTGCAAGGTTGCACTTTGATCTGTATTCTGACTTACAGCCATTATTTTTTAAATATGTACACATTCCAATGAAGAGAAACCACTTATTTCACTCATTTTATTGAAAATAAACCCATTTTAAAAAAATCTAATTTCTTCTTGAAACTCTCCCTCAAATAGAGATTTTATTCTTTTGCACTCTTCCCCTTAAGGAGCTGAATGGTCTCATTCATATGATTGGAGAATTCTCTGAGAACTACTATATGAAAATACCTTCTAAGGAGAGTTGAATTACTTCTTCAGGTACACTGTTTATATGCTAGTAGTGCAGTCAAGATGATATCTTTGATATTTCAGATAGTTGCTTCAGTTCAAGACTTGTAAAATGTAACTGCTATTCTTTTTTTGGACCTTTCACTTTATTGCAGCTTGTATAACAGTATGAAATGTGTAGCTTATTTTCTGGTACTTCAGTAAATGTGCAGCTTGCCCTAGAAGTTTGAATTAAAAGGTAATTTCAGGCCTAATGAATAAGAAGGGCCAGTTTTTGTGATTCGTATTGACCCAGACTTCTTCTTGATGTTGATGGATGCTTAGAGAGATAAAAGAACTGGGATTTTAGACCTGATGCAGCTTAGCCATCTGTATTTGAATATTTCCCTTTAAATAAGAGGGCCTTCAATCTATTTAGATTATGTAGCAGAAAAACTGGACTGAACTTCTCTGCCTATGGAGCTTTGGATTCTCTGCATTAGGAAAATGTCTGGTTCTTTAGCAGCTGAAGTAAAGACTTGGTTTCCTATATTTAGGAATCAGCTTCCAGAATTTTAGCTTTGATCCTAAGAAGATAACTTAAGAAGTGATAAAATGAAAACAAGTAGAAAGTCTTTAAAATGAAACTTTTAATGGAAGGACTAAAATATTCAAATGCTGCATCCAGTAAAAAATTATGCCCCTGGAGGTCAGTAGTGATACTGTTTAGCCTCTTGTCAGTAACACAGACAGTGGGATTAAGGGCACCTTCAGCAAGTTCACTGACACCACCAAATTCTGTCAGGCAGTGAACATGCTGAAGGGAAGGAACAACATCCAGAGGGACCTCGAGAGGTTCATGAAACCTTGTGAAGTTCAGCAAAATGAAACTCAAGGTCCTACACCTGGGACATTCCCAGGCACACCCACATTCTGGGCAGAGAAATGAGAGCCACCCTGCAGAGAAAGAGTTGGGGGTGCTGCTTGATCATGAGCCAGTAGTGTGCACTCACTGACCAGACAGAGAAGGCTGTGACTAGATGAGCTTTAAGGTCCATGCCAGCTCCTTAACATTCTGTGACTCTGTGATGCTCATTTTGCAGTAATTCAATCTTGCTCAGGCTTTTCTGAACTGACTTAGAAGGGGACTGCTTCTGTAAAGTGATTAAAAATCAGAAAATATGATCTCAAAGCATGGATTTCAAAAACTGCATTTATTATTCACTCTTTTTTTTTTTCCTGTAAAAGGAAATGAAGAACAGCTACATTATGTTCTGAAATTTTACTCCAGTGTTTGGAACTGGGATTTGTCTCAATACCTTTAATTAAAAAAATATCCATCTATCCAGCTATACAGAGCTATTCTGATCATCTCCACACACTGATTTATATTCCAGCTGCACAACTTTCCTCCTACCAACTTTATATGAACGTAAGAATGCTGTTGTAGAAACACTTTTTCCTGTTCTTATGCTAAACTATGTCTGTGAGCTGAACCAGATCCCCTCTAGATGAACAAGATCATTTCTGCAATCATGCTGCAAGAACCAGCCAGGCTTCTCCATTGTTCACTTAAAAATATTGTGAGAAAGGATTATGAATAGACAGGCACTTGAAATCCACAGACTTACAAATGGAAAGTGAATCCCAGGACTGACTTATGTGAGAAAGGAACCATCATTATGAGTCCTGGTAGCTGAAGGAGATGAAGGGTGTGTGTTCAGAATATTGATTCTTTATGTAGACAGAACAAAATTCCTGGGATTCTTCAGCATTTTCTTATAAAATTGTGCAGGTTTTAACAGGGATTATTTTCTTTGTAGTAGCTAGTATGGAGCCATGTTTTGGGTTTGTGCTGAACACTGTTGATAACACAAGGATGTTTTTGCTACTGTTGGGCAGTGCTCACACAGAGTTAAGGCCTTTTCTGCTTCTCACATTGCCCCACCAGTAAGGAGGCTGGGAGTACATGGCAATTCAGGAGGGGACACAGGATGGCTAACCCTGGCTAACCAAAAGGATATTCCATTCCATATGGCGCTGTGTTCAGCATATATAGCTGGGGGAAGAGGAAAGTGAGGGGGGACACATGCAGAGTTGTGATGCTTGCCTTCCCAAGTTACTGTGATGCGTGATGCAGCATACCCTGCTTTCCTGGCTATGGCTGAACACCTCTCTGCCCTTGGGAAGTGGAAAATCATTGTTTTTGTTTGTTTGTGCTTGCAGATTTGGCTTTTTCTATTTAAATTTTGTCTCAACCTGCAAATCTCACTTTTGCTCTTTCAATGCTCTCCCTATCCCACTGTGGAGTAGTGAGTGAGAGTCTCAGTGGATCTTTGTTGACAGCTAGGGTTAAACCATGACAATCATATAATGTTAATGCTTTCTTTTAAATTCAGGATGATTAAGGACTTCAGGCTAGCAAGTTGCTTACTATGTCTGTAATTTTTCCTTCTACTTGACCTTACTTTGCCTGGAAATATGACAAGGTTCATTTTCAGCTTTAAAACACACTTATAGGCTACAAACTCTACCTTAGAAGCTGCAGATCTTCTTGCAGTCAGTTACAAAAGTGATACCCGTAAGTGTGCAGATAACACCTGGTCTTTGGGGAATTAATATCAAACTAACAAATAATTAAGAACTGCATTCTTTTTTTATGGGCTGGGTAGAGTGTAGGCCCCATTTTTGTAGACCTCACTTTCAAGAAGTCCATTATACAGCATAGCTATGGGACTCTATATTTCACAAAATAGTTTTAAGATGCTGTATGTTGTTTCTATAACCGTATTTTTAAAAATTTTTTAAAGAAATTATTTTAATGAAAGTTAGAAAGAAGTGCGCTTCTGTGTTATGTGCATAGCTGGAAGTAATTTTTAGGTATTCAGGAAGGAGGAAAAAAGTGCTTTTAGTAGAAAAAAATGCTTTAATATCTTATTTCATTGGAATGTTCACAGAAGTCATAATGATATCTTGGTTATCTTTAATGAGGAAATTTTGATACATCATTTAGGAGGTTTGATTATTTTGATTTGAAATCATTTACAGTCGCTGAAATTCTAATAAAATACATCTAAGAAAATGTGACCATAATTTTACAAATAAAAATTATTTGGATATGAATGGATTTATTCTTCAAGTGTGAAACACACTTAATCTGTTGTAAAGACTAGGAATAGGATTAGGAATAGGAATAGGAATATGTTAGAGAGTATAGCTTATATGAGGTAGAGCTAACAAATAGGTTTTCTAACTTTTCTTCCCCAAAATAATACTTTTCCATCTTTTTTCTGTTATTCCAAGGAGTTTTTTTCAAGCTTTCTTATGGAAAATACTGTCTTGATTTTGAACACTTTTGTAATGGTATCTATTAGCCTGTGGCTTGTCATTCATGGTAAGCAATTTGACCAGTTATTGTGACACTTATTGAAAGTAACAGGAATTAAGTACTTAAGCCTTATCTTATACAACTTCCCCATTGTAGGGGAAGAGAAGTCAAGCCATAGGAATTCTGTTTGCTTATCTAATAAACGTGCCTATTGAGTGCTAAGATTTTATCACTGGGTTATGTATACTAACAGATTTGACAATTCAGTCCTTCCTACAAGATCTGCACTTTGGTCTTAAGCTTTTTTTAGTGGTGAGTTGAAAATGGCTTGAGATCTAGCCATGATTTTGAGTTACAAACTTTGTGGAAATCAGCTATTAAAATGGACAGGATAGCTATGTAATTTTTGAATAATATGCTTTGGTTTCTGAAATAGAGGCTTCTCTTGATAGAAGGTTGGGATCCAGGAACCATGAATGACAGCAGGAGGGTGAAAAAAAGAGGACAGAATGGACCTATTTTCCAGGAAATGTAACTAGCTTGCACATTTTCTGGAAAACATGAAGCATTGCAACCATGATATTAAAAACTTGTATTGAAACTTGGATTTTTCTCTCGAAAACAATAGTTATTCCAGGGAGGTAATGTGGTGTAATGAAGGGCTATACTATCTAGACATGCTATAGCTGGTGACATGACGACTGATTGGAACGACTCACTGGGAAACAAAGAGGATTAGATCCCACATTAGATTTAACTATGCCAGTCACAACTTATAAAAGAAAAGGTTCAGTTAGATCTACTGGAAATTCTTTACATTTCCTAGGAATGTAAACTTTTTGGCTTGAATGCTAAAAAATACCTGTTCCTTCATACATTACACTTGTAATTTCAGAAAAATTATCTAATGCAAACATATGATTTCCTTTAATGCTCTAAACAGACAAAAGACACCCTAGGAATTTTCAATTTCTACTTCATGCAAACATATCTAGGGGTACTCTTAATCATGCTTATATCTGAATAATGAATTATCCTGGAACATATATAGATATCAATATAAACATATACTATCAAATAAGGAACAAAATATGTCTACAGTGGACAGCTAGTCTTCCTCTATATTAAAGTAAAACAGATATATATTGTTTCCTGTTTCTGAAGGAGAAAGAGAAGCTAAGAATGGTCCTAAAACTGCATTGAAAGTTTCATATTCCTGACCTGCCCCTCCTTTTTCTTTAGGCAGAGGAGGAAGAGGGAATGAATTCTCATGTTAGAGCATTTGGGTGTGAGTATATGTTTTGGATTTTGTCTGTTTTTAAATAGCCTAAGGTTTGAAGAATCACTGAGGAAATGAGTTAGAAATGAAAATTGCTAATGAGAAGCGCTCATCTTGGGAACATGAGCAGGTGCAGCTGCAAGACTACATGAGTATGAAAGCCTGGATGCAGAAAGAATAAAAAAAGTTTCCTCATTCTCACAATATAAAGGAGTCAAATATACTTTGTCAAAATGAAGCCTAGTTGTATTATAACTTCAGTTGCATGTATAGATAATAAAAGGACAGCACGTGGTTTAATTTGCAAGCTCATCAAGACCAGAGAAGTAAATGAAGTGTGTGCATTAAAATAGAGAGCTGGGCAATGAAAACAGACATACTGCTGCAGGATATGAAATCTCCTATGAAAAGGATTATGTATTTCTAAGGCAATAGATAGACAAAAGCTGATAGCCATTTATGGGACAGGATCCCTGTAGGGATAAAATACTATTGTTAATGAAAATACCTCTTGAAGAAATGTTGACTTTTTGGAGGGGGGAGGAAGTTAGATGCCCCAAAACAATATTAGTTACAAACATCTTTGCATCATGAAACAGCCTATTGTCATTGCAATTTCTGTTTTTTAAGTCTTCATAAGACTTTCTATTATATCTGAAAGAATCTGTTGCCAGCCTATAGCATCCAGATGTTTTTCAAGTTGCAGGATACACAGACATGCAAAAAGAATCTGTAGGTTGCTTTTCATGGAAAAAGCAGTGTATTTAATTCAATTCTTAAGCTAGCATTCATATATATTTATTATAAGAGTACCACAGAATTTGTTAATAGTATTTGCATTTCTTTCAAAGAGCAAACTTGTTTCTTTTAAACTATAAATTGAAATGTCTACTTCTGTTCAACATACTGCTGTTGAAGGGTTTCTGAATTGTTATGGAATTCGTTTCATTTTAGGGCTTCTAAAGAACTCAAAAATCAAGTTAGGCTTGTTTGGGGGAAGTCTTGCTAAGTTTCTCATTACTTTTTCTCAAGGTCTAGGGATCAATCTAGTTCGCATTAGACCTTCAAAGTCTCACTTAGGAAGATCAGGAGGTATAAAAACAATCTATGGACTTTGACTTGCAGATTAAAAATCACTTAGATTTAAAAGAGATTTAATATTGAATATTTTCCAATTATAACTCAAATGGGACAGTTGGCATTAAGAATCAAAATAAAGTGAAGGATATAAAAGTGAAGAAGGAAAGAGAAGGAAATCCAAACCAACTATGTACCTGTCAGTCTTAGGAAAAGGAGCACAGTTTAATCAACTTGATTTCTAGGAGGATAAAAGCTAATAATTAATAGGTAATATAATTATAGGCTAATCACCAAAAATGCAAATAAACAGTAAGTGGAGGGATGCTGTATCTTAATGAATGCAAGTGCCTCGAAGATTGAAGGGTACTTAATCGCCTAAAGGAATATGGAACTTATGATGGAATGAAGAAGGAGGCCTATTTTGGGCTGGTATAATAAATTTTGCAGAACATTTTAAGAGAGTAGTGGCACTGACAAAGATGTAATGAGATATTTAGAGAAGGACCAAAAGTGGACAAAAGGGACGAATAGGGGTGAACTGGGGGAACAAGCACATGCAAATGGGGAGACAAGGAGGCATGGTGAAGCAGGGAGGGAGAAAGGACCTCAGTGTAAACAGATTTCTGGTCGATAGGTTTGGCTAAAGACTAGACCTGATCACCAGAATCTTTCATTTCTGCATGTTAAATGCTATTTCTGTTTTTCTCGGTAGAGTGCTGTGTGGTGTTTGTGTGTTGAGGTCTAAATGCCTGTAACTGGAAAGCGTGTGAATGTTTCCCTATGGAATTTCAGTGTTGCAGTGTGCACTTCACCAGATAATTTCAAGCAAAATTAGCTGCTATATGGGATAAGAGGTCTGACAGGGTGTTATAGGAGAGAGTAGATTTGGGCAGACAGTGGAGACACCAGGAGTCTGAGAGTCAGATATCTGATGGTTCTTTCACCTTCTGGGGCAGACAGCCTGCAGTCATCTTCTGAGAAAGCCATGGGTCTAGGACATCTATTGTGGAGTGGGAAAGGTGTGTAGAGAACAAGAGATGCTCTGAGTACCAACAAGAAGAGCATGTCTGCAAAACCCGAGGACTTCTACAGCCAGATACTAATAAATAGGGAGACCAGAGGGTCTGGGGCTAACTACTGGTTAAATTTGGTTTCTAAGAACACGTACATATATATGTACATAGACAATGTCAACTAGTAGCATATACCCTGATTGATAGAGGAAAAACATAGGTTAAAAATGCTCACAAAAAAATAAAAGAAGTCTGCATTGATACTCTTTTGTCCTGCTAATCCATTCTTTCCCAAATTCCAAGAAATTTTCAGTGACTTCAGTTAATTTAGAAAAGGTAATTTATCAATGTGAACATTGTTTACCAACTGAATTTGGTCAAATGGATCCTATGTGAGGTTAGTGTTTTTGAAACTTTTTATTTCCCTCCTAGTTAAAGTTTTTACTCCAGGAGTTGTTATTATCTCATCCTGACTTATGTAAGAGCAACATGAATCTTATGTTTTAGCTCCTCCCCACCTTGCTCACAGCACAAAGTCTGCCAGATCTCAAATATTTGGACAGTGCTCTCAGGCATTGAGAGCACAAAAATTGTGCTCTCAGGCATGATGTGAGTCTTGGGATTGTGCTATGCCGGGCCAGGAAATGAGTTTGATAATCACTGTGGGTCCCTTCCATCTCAGCATATTCTCTGATTCTATGACAACTTTCAAATGCTAAAGCACTTCTGGATGTGTAGTTGTTTTGTGCCATGGCAAAGATGGAAGTAGAATAGTAAATCTGTTTCAGAATCATCTCTACACCTAAAACTTGTGTTTGCAATTTTGTGTTATTGAAAGAAACATGTTGAATTTTCTGAAGCATGATACTGAGAAAATAGACACATCTCAAAAATCTAAAAAAATCCCCCAATATAAAAATGCCTTAGAGTTCTTGGTTTTGATTTTGTTTTGGTTTGGTTTCGGTTTGGTTTTGTTTTTTTTTTTTTAATTTAGTCCTGTTTTGCTTTTGTGTTTTGTTTTTTAGGATTTTGTGTGTGTTTGTGTGTGTGACAGTCCTTTTTTCCCAATTTTTCTGTTTTATAGTTTTATTCATAAACTTATATTCGTTCAAAAATGAGCTCCAGTCTAGGAAAGGATCACACTGTGAAATAAAGTTACATTTGGTTTCAGTGAATGTTCATGCTTACAAAGTCAATAGCTGTTGCAGTGTTACGCCATTTCCTGTCCCCAACCCCCTCTGGAATGTGAACCTATTTCCATCCTCCTTTGCCCTCCTGCCTAGCTGCCTATCAATCAATCTCCCCTGGGCCATCCCCTCCTCACACCTGGTTGGCCTTCACCTGTCTCTTCCTCGCCCCCTGGTTCCGGGCTTAAAAAGACACAAGACCACGCGGAGAGGTCGTTTGTTGTATCCAGTTCCATCAGGGAGTTCTTTCCAGGGTTGGATCCTGGAGCTGTTACAGTGATCCACGAGGTATCAATAAACCTTGGACTTAGCTTACAACAGAACCCGCTCCTTTTCTCTTCACTGCCGCTGGAACCTTTTCCACCAAAGGTAAACTGAGTTCCCTCCCTGCCTGGACTTTTCTAAGAACCACAGCTGCTGCATCCAGCCAGCCAGAGGTATCTCTGTGGAAAAAGGCCACAGCTGCCGCCTTTGGTTCAGCAGCAAGGGCCAGAAGAAGCCAAGCAGGACACACCCAGAGACATCGGGTTCATAAATTCTATAAACAGCTGAAGAAATTGTTCAATGTGGGCAACTGGAGTTAATGCAATCGCTCACTAGAGCCCAATTTACTTTCACTGTGAATGAAGACCATATGAAAGATAATTGAGTTAAGGAGTACATTAGAAAGAAAAAAACAAGGTTTTGTTTTCCCTATTCTTTAGCCTTAAAAATTTCTAACTCATTGTGAATTAGCCTACTGTTGAACAGGATCCCCTAAGAACAAAGCATTTAAGCCCTGGAACCGATTGGCCACTGCCAATATCTCTCCTCTAAAAAATAGCAAATTTTTTTTTAGTGTTCTGAACTGCACTGAGAGTTCTTCACAAAAAATAATGAAGAAATGCTTTCTGATTTGCTACAGATAACAGATGGTGTGAAAGAAGTCTGTCATACATAATGTTCAGATGCCAAATCTCTTCTTATAAAAGGATTGAATAAATATCCCATCCAGATGATATTTTATGAAACAGATTATTCTCCCCAAAATAGCATTTTTTTTAGAGCTTTCCAGTTCCTTCAACTATATAAGTGTAAATAAAGTAGGGAAAAGATTTGTACTCTTTTTTATGGAGAGTCACAGGAGTGGCTATTTTTTAAAGCATTTTATATTTTTTTCTGTACATGAAGGGGAAAATATGATTCAGTTTAAGATGCAATATTGGAAATTTTGAATTAATATTTTTTTCGTTACTCACCACTTATTTTTTTAATATATCTCTAAAAAATTTGTTTGGATTCTTTTCCCCCTTACTAGATTCTAATTACCTTAAATGCTTTTTAGTAGGAATTAGGAAGCTCATCAGGACAACCAGACTTCCCCAAATGGTGTTCCCACAGTCCATGACATATAGGGTTTGTTCAGGAATAAGTTAGTTTTGGTTTTTCTTTTTCAGGGTTTTGTTTTTTTTTTTTTAATTATTTTTTTGGGGGGAGGGTAGTTTTTGTAGGGAATTTTGTTTGGTTGGTTTTTGCTTGTTTTTTTAGAAAGAGAACAATTTTGGCTCAGATTGTTAATGTAAATTAGTCACCTAATTCTTGTTTGGTTTGATGATTCGGAATTTTCATTGTGATTGCTGAGATCAAGGCTTATACTGTGGTGAGAGTTACAGATATATATAGTCCCAGCAAAACTCTTTAATCAGAAGACAGGCTGAACTCTCAATAATTATCAGTGTATCAACCTCTATTGCTCTCCCAATATCTGCCTCTTGAGTTATAAATAAAAGGGTTCCTCAGAGAGTACAATCAAGTTTTTCAGAATGTGTTTTATATTTTTATTATTATTTAATACTAAAACACATAGACTAAGTGATTCCCAAGCTCTGTACTGCTTGTCTCAAGAAGAAAAAATCAGGTCTGGAGATATTTTCTAACTCGTGTCTGTGGCCAGAAAGTATTGGATGAAGTCATAACATGCATGATAAACACTTGGTGTTTGATGATTAAAATGCCCTTTGCTTAGCACAGTGAGCATCCTGTCCGGTTGAACAAGTCGTGGGTTTGTGGTGGAAGGTTTCAGATCATTAAGATCTTAATCTGTATAAGATCATCCAGTCTTACTTTCTAATTTTTTCCCCCCACATTTCCTGGCATGGAGTTATCTGAAGCCAAAGCATAGCTCTATGTTAATACTTCAACTGTTCCCTGAAGTGAAGACTTTTGAGATGGAATTTAGTACTTGATGCTTTCAGCAGTTTACAGTGATTTGTCTGGATTGTCTGTTCTTATTCCTATCCAGATCTCAAGGTTTATTCCAGGATAATATAAAACGGGGGATTTTTGTACTTGGTTTTGTTGGCTAATTTCAACTTTAGGTCCAGATGTCTGTTTAGTTGAGCTTTGTGAAGCCAAAACTCCTAACGTTTCAGATAGCACTGTATTCTTGTTAGTGCACAAAAAAATATTTTTATGTCACATTCCAAGTCAGTAAGCTGAAAGGCTTAGCCATGGTAGACAAGAAGCAGGAAGGCTTCTTTATCTTGAAATGAGGAATTGTTTGGTGAAATTTGCCAACTGTTCTTTAATAACTTTTCCACATTCACAACTAATCTGAAAGTAGGTTGGAGGCTCAAATGTCTAAAAAGTCAGATTTTTCTTGTTCAGAAGTTAACTGTAACATTTTGAAAAGTAAGAAAATCCAAAATACAGGGCTTTCTCACATCTTGATGGAATATTTTCCACTGATATAAGCTTATTTATTAAATCTACCTCATGGATCACTTATGTGACTTTGGCAGTCCCTACAGGGCATAATTGCCATTAATGAAACAAACAAATGCTTACAGCTAACAATAGCAGTGCCAAAATCTGATCCTGCTTAACTGAGGATATCCAATGTGAGCACAGCTGGTTGCCGTAGATAGTGCAGCATACATTCCAGAAAGGTACTGAAGCAAAAGGTGTGAAAACCTTTTTTAGCAGTTCTGGCTTGCATATTGTACAGAGAATAACTGCAGGATGTGATTACTGAAAAGGAACTACCTATTCTTAAAAGACCAATCATTTTCCCACAAGAGCCAGAAAGCTGTATCACAGCATGTGATACATTATCAGTTTTTCAAAACTCTAATAGTGAAATTATCTTAATGTTCTTATTCAGTGTATTTTTGATACTTCCTGCTATGGTGTGTGCATTCAAATGTGGTCTGTTAGGCGCTGAATGATGAAACACATCTTTTTAGTTCTGGACTAAATTATAATGCTCTTGAAGGTTGAAGACACATCTTTGTGCTTAGAGAAGAAATGTCTTGGGCTGTCCCTTTACCTGAAACCTCTTATAATTTCATACTTCAGGTTTCTGCTTTAGTTAGATGCAGGTTATTGATAGGTAGGCTGCATTCCTCCATATTTACCCTTTGAGTTTTCTTCCTCACAGAATTCTGTGCAGTTCATTTTCCCTTTCCATATTTAAGAATCAGGTTTTGATATTTTGAGTAAGGTTCATTGGCAACTCCTGTGGCACCAGTAGAACTTCTCATTAAGTGAAATAGCTTTTTTCTAATGGAGGAGATTAGAATTTCTCTGTGTGGGAGCAAAATCCAGCAACAATATCCTCAAATATGTTAGGGTTGGTTGATTTGTGTTTTTGTGGGGGTTTTGAGTGTGTGTGTGGGGGAGTAGAAAATGACAATGAAGCTTGTGTTTGTGTAAAAGGGAATACAGACTATCAAACCCACTGATTTTAAACTTTTTTTTTTAATAGCCTGAGTCACTTTTTTATATTTTGTTGACTAATCCTATTTTGAGTGAGGGACGACTGAGAAGTAGATATTGGCTCACTTCTTTAGAAGAATGGAGTAGGAAGGATGTACAGAGCTATTTAAATTACTCAAGCTTCTAAACAAAATGCCAGTAATAATTCAGTCATAACTTCCTGATCAATAAGTGGAAAGGAGGATGAAGGTCTCTGCCTTTCATTTTA
Organism: Setophaga petechia; assembly: GCA_024362935.1. Lineage (NCBI taxonomy): Eukaryota > Metazoa > Chordata > Aves > Passeriformes > Parulidae > Setophaga > Setophaga petechia. The sequence goes on along the minus strand of JANCRA010000008.1, from coordinate 12,714,084 downwards.
TATTTTACATTTGATCTGCATAGATATTGGTAAAATAAAGTAGAAATAAAAAAGGCGTAGCAACCTTCATCTAATCAAAGTATGTTGCTGTCACATTTTATTAAAATCACAACTTCCAAAGCATTAGAGAAATTTGTTAAACCAACACTAGAATGCCTAAGTCTTAGACTTTAATGGTTTGGATATTTTTAGCATTAAAAAAACAATATTTATTGACAGATTGAAGGGAAATATGAATTTAAAAAAGCACTGGTTTCATTGATACATCTGAGAGAGCAAGGAAATATGCAGTATCCTATTACTTAATAGATCCTGTATGTGCCTCAGACAACATAAAGAGTAACACATTTACATCTAACATTAACATTTTATAGCTCTTATTTGCAACTGTGATATAGCCATGCCTTTTGAAAGGTTTTGGCATGGGCAGTTTGAGCTATGAGAAAACCTGTGAGAGATTGACTATTGCAGATATCACTAATATTTCTCAAGGTCTTACTTGGAGTTTTCTCTATAACTTGCCATCATTTCCACTATTTGTTTACTCTTAAGGTTTTTTTAGAGAAATTTAAACCTCCCTGTGTTATACCTCTAACGAAACACAATGTTGGGGTTTTATTTTAAGCTCAACAAGACTTCTGGGTGTTTTCATGACCAGAAAATATATCACTGTAATTTTAGGTTTTGGGACCTGCCACTACTTCCCTCCCTGTCAGTGGAATGAAGGTGAAAGAATCAGAAGGGCAAAAATAAGAAAATTCAGGGATTAAAATAACAACAGTTAAATATGTTAAATAAGGCTGTGCATACAAGCAAAGAGAAATATTCAGTGCTTTGTGTTGGCAGGCAGACACAGAGCCAGTGTTGGCAGGGCCTCAGCATATGTGACAGTTACTGGGGAAGTCAAATGTGGCAACCATTCTCCCATATTCCTTTCTTTGAGTTCTGCTGCTGAGCATGATGCCATGAGGTATGGAAGTCACATGGTATTGATCAGTTTGGGTCAGTTGTCCTGGTTGTGTTCCCCAGCAATTTCAGCACTTCCTGCCTACCTGCTGAGGAGGCATAGCGTGTAGGATGGCAGGTAGGGAATAGTCCTTGACATGTGAACACATTGCTCAGCAGAAGTAAAAACACTGGGGTTTTATCAATACTGAATTTGTCACAAATTCCCTGCAGAACACTACTGTGAAGGCTATGTATTGGCTACTATGAGGAAAACTAGCTCTATCCAAGAAGAATCTGGTATGTAGTCCTGAGATCAAAATGCTCTCCCACTGCCAATTCATTCTTATCAGCTAGTGTGGAGGGAAAGTGAGACACTTCTCAACTGTGACTATGGAAATCTGAATTGCTCTCTGAATTTAATAATGAATTAATAATATCAGATTCCTGACATTAAAATCTGAGACCCTGGGACTCCTAAGTTCAGCATGTTGTGCCATGGACTTGGTTAGATAGAATCATAGAATTACTTTTGTTGGAAGGGACCTTTGAAGATCATCTAGCCCAATTACCCAGCAATGAGTCAGTCTGACTTTAAATGTGTCTGGGAACAGTGCATCTTCCACCTCCCTGGGCAACCTGCTCCGGTGTTTCACCACATTTATTGTACAAAATTTTGTTCCTTTAATCTAGTCTAAACCATTACCTTTTGTCCTACTGCAAAACACCATGAAAATACTTGTCTCCATTTTTCTTACAAGCCCCCTTTAAGTACTGAAAAGCCTTTACAAGATCTCCTGATAGCCTTCTGTTCTCCAGGCTGAACAACCTCCTTCAGACTGTCTTCATAGGAAAGTTCTTTCACTCCTCTAATCATCTTCACAGCTCTCCTTTAGGCTTATTTTAAAAGGTATTTTTTTCTGTTCTGAAGACTCCAGAGAAGGACATAATACTCTAGGTGGGGTCTCATTGAACCAGAGTAGAAGGGCAGAATCACCTACCTCCCTCAGCCTGCTGGCTTTTGGTTCAGACCAGGATGCAGACGGCTTCCTGAGCTACAAGTGCACATTGCCAGCTCACATATAGCTTCTCATCCACCTCTACCTCCAAGTCCTTCTCAGCAGAGCTGCTCTCAATCTCTTCATTTCCCCAGCCAGTTGGGAGTGGTCCTGATCAAGATGCAGCAGCTTCCATTTGTACTCATTAAACTGCATGAGATTCCCATGGGCCCACTTCTCAAGCTTGTCCAGGTCCCTCTGCATGACATCCCATCCTGCAGGCACGTCAGTCACAGCACTCAGCTTGGCATCATCTAGTTGGTGTCATCATTGGGCTATTGACTACTACCACTACTACTACCATCTAGCCAATTCTGACCCACTGAACAGTCCATTAATCAAATCCAGATATTTTAAACTTATGAAGGGACAAACACCCACAACAAAGGCCGTACAGAGGTTCAGATTCCAGATAGATGACATTTGTAGCTCTTCCCTTGTTCACTCTCACAGTCATTCTTTCATAGGAGGCCACAAGTTTGCATAGACAGATTTTGTCCCTGGAGAAACTCCGCTGACAGTTTTGAACCACCTCCTTGTCCTCTATATGGCTCAGCATAGCTCCTAGGAGAATTTGTTCCATGATCTTCCCAGACACAGAGGTGAGGTAGACACATTCTCAGGTTCCCCCTTCCTAACCTTTTTAAAAATGAGTGAAATGTTTCCACTCAAGAGGTGTGGGAAGTGAGGTTTCCTGTGAAGACTGAGATGAAAAAGTTGTTGATACTTTAGCCTTCTCTTCAGGTACTGTTACCAATTTTCTAGTTGTGTTCACCAAAGAATGCTTTCTTTGACCATACTTTTCTGACTGATATACCTAAAGAAGCTTCTGTCATTCTCTGCATCCCTTGCCAAGTTCAGATTAATCCACACTTTGTAAACTGTGCCAGTGCATGACCGCTGCATCCCAGGCTGCCTCCAGTCTTGATGTCACTGATTAGCTCACTTGTGCTGGTGACTATCATGTCCAGCATCACATCCTCTCTGGTAGGGTTGCCTATCACTCCTTAAGTACTGCAGGAGTTGCCTGGAAGGCCTAAAGTTTACCATGCTGCTCTGTCATAAAGCACTTTTTAAAACGCCATCAGTATTATAAAGTTTAACATTTTTGGACTAAGTTACCGAGGTTGTCATATTGAATTGACTTTTGGCTTAAATAGGCAAACTGAAAAATTTTAAAAAGCCTCAAAACATTACTCTTTTTCTAGTAACTCTAGATGGATATTGTAAAGTAAAGTTGTTTTTTAAATTTTTTTAGATATGAGAAGATGAGCTTCAAAACAAGCTATGTGTCTAACCAGTCAACTGCCATCTTGTAACAGTGAAATTGCTGATAGTACAATGTCAAAGTGAAACACCAGAGAGTCTCCTGGGACTGTTATTGAAGGTGATATATTTCCTTTAGTTCACTTTCCCAAGTTTTGTTTCCTTACTTTTATTATGTTATTAACAACTTGTTATAAATAGGATCTTTTTACCACATTTATATAGAAATTTATATAACAGCATATTTTTAAATGCTGTTAATGGATTTTGAGTCTGCCTTCTGAATAATTTGATCTCTTAAAGCTGAAAAAAGAAATATTGATGAATACACATGGCATAACAATTTAAAATTCATTCTGTTCTTTTTTATCATCTAATTTTCATCTTAGCTGACTTAGTGAGTCAGATCTGCAAAGGATAGAATTCATCCGAATTTCAAAGGAATTAGTTATACTGTTCTATTCTTTGTTTTTTTGTTTTGAGGATGGGCCATAATGGCTTGGGGAAAAAAAACCCTAAAACTCCACAACCACAAGTTTCTACATGAATTTTCAGTATTGGATGTAAAACCATATTCTTTGCTTGTTTGCTTCCATTGTTAACTTTGCATCACTGCTGCGTTTATGTACAATGATTGATTTGAATCAGTGTTTTTACATTTGATAAACAGGAAACATGTTCTCACTCAGTGGATTCACTAATAAATGTACTTTTCTTTTAGGTTCATACTTCTGCTGAACAAATAGCTGCCCTGAAGCTTGAACACTGTTGCTTATCCCTTTGTAACCTGTGAATTCACTCTTTGGTTTCCTGTTTTCTTGCATGGTGGGGTAGGCTAACTGGTGTGCTTTGAAGAGGTTGTTCTTGAGGATTGACCAGATCCTCCAGTGCCTGTTTGCCCTTTGGAACAGCACTGCACAGCATCCAGCCCTTCAGTCCCTGAGCATGCTGAAAAAATGCCTTTGCTGAAGCCCAGAGTGTTTTCTGCTGCTGTTCTCCTTTGCTGTCCCCTGGGTTTTAATCTGTACCAACAACTGGTCCCTGCAGCCAGTTGGGGTGGTGACTGTGGGATGCTTCCTACCTGCCAAGGGGGTGCAGAACAGGGTACCTGGATACCACAGTGGGTAGCACTGTTCAACTGAAACCAAGTTCTTGTTGACTCCAGTCAATAAGTTAATTCACTGCACGCATCAGTTATTCAGTGGTTTTGACTTATTGGACAATATGATCCTTTATAAATGACCCAAGATGTTATTGTAGAAGCATACAACAGAAACAGTGTGTGTATGTAGAAGCTGTAAGTCTGAAATACACGAGTTATTTTGTTTGTTTGACTGATATATATCAGACAAATTAAAAGATCTTTTTTTCTTCTTCACTGATGGATGGTATCATTCTCAGCATCTTCTAGGCAATGAGACTGTGACACTGTAGTTAAAATAAACACAGGTTGTGAAGAGAAATCTTGTTGATTTAATATATTTTGACAATTCCATCCACTTTCATGCAGAAAATTTAAATTCTACATCCCTGGACTCTATTTTTCTGGGTTTACCTTTGATACTTTCACATAATTGTATAAAATCAGCTTTTCTTGTTATTTTTTAAGTAAGAACTAGAGTAGGTTTGGGGTGTTTAGCTACTTTTCTTTTTAAACTTATGTGTAAGAGGATGTCTTTGTCTTGAAGGAAAATAAAAATTGTGAAACTAGGCATGGTTAGAAATTTAGTTATCTCGATAAGGAAAGAAGAGACTTAACTAATATCAGGTAAGTGTAACACAAGTAGTTTATGCAAAAGGATTATATGTGCCATTGCTCCAGGTGTGTCCCGAATATTTGATAATGTACTCGGATGAAAATTGCTAGTGCTCTTACAAAGAGAGATAACAGGAGGCAGAGATAGCTAAAAATTTTAATAATAGCGGTCATTATAAGACACATCCTGGAGAATAAAATAAATAAAAACAACAAACAAAAAAAGAGGAACCACTGAACATATTTAGCAAAATAAGAAGTGACCTGAAGCTGGCATATACTATGTCCTAGTGATACCATTGAGACATATTTCTGATAGTACAATTTTTAATTTAACCCAAATTATTCTAATCTTTTAGCACTTTCTACTATGATTCTGTCAGCTGAGACCTAAACTCCTTCCTGCTTCCCCCTGTATAAGTTCCTATGCATATACTAGTACATGAAACATGTGAAGAGCAGCAGTACTTTTCTGATGCCAAGCTTTTCTCCTCTCCCCCAAGCCTCCAGGAAATCTTGGCATTTCTGATTATTTATTTATAAAGCAATATTTGGACTATGAGAGATTGACAGGGTCTTCACATTTTCTGAAAAACTAGTATAGAATGTGCAGCTACTCTGGAAGGAGGTAACTTTGTGGCATATGAAAAATATCAGATTGGGGATAAAAAACACTCTCTGATGGCAATATTGTAGTGTGCTCACCCTTGACTGGACACAGACCACATTTCTAGTTAGTAGTTCTTTTTCCTATATTGCCAGCTAGGGGTTGTCAGGTGTAAATGAGAAGAGTTTGCCTGGATAATGGGCCACTAAATGTTAGGGTACACTAAATGTTAGGTACAGTATTACCCTCACAATTGTTGCTGTGATGAGTTGTGTGTGATAGCTTGTAGCTGGGGAAGATGAAGATGCTCCCCTCTTCCTGCAGCTGAGGACTTGATGCTTGACTGAGTGACCTTAAGACCAGGCAGAGTGTCAGGAACTTTATTCTACTTAGAATCCAAGTCCATCATTTTTACCTTGCTAAATTTTCATAGACTAGAAATTCTGATTAAAATTCAAAAATGTTTGGGCTTATAAGAGCAGTAATTCAATTAAAATGTAGAGCAGGTTCCACTTTCTCTTTGGACAAAGATGTCAGGTTTGAAACTCTGTGTAGTTTAGGTTGCTTACAGGAAAGATTTATGTTATAGTATTTATCTCTTTGGCATTCTGTGTTTATCTGCCCTTTGGGAGATGAAGATAGTACAACACTGTGTAGGTTTAATCTGCTTCTCCTTACAAAAGCAGGATTTTTTAAAAGGGACATTAACTAAAACCCTGCTCTTACAAGGAACATGTTGTCTCCCTTTTGCTAGTGGTACCACCAAACCTGGAGGAATTAAGACTAGTTGCAAAACAATTCAGGCAGTTGAATTTGAGTTAAATAAAAGCGTGGATGTGTTCTTTAAATCTCATTCTATGTCACAAATTTAAAATCCTGACAAACCTTATGTTTTTAGTGTGGGGAATGATCTACAGGGGAAGAACAACGAAACAAATAATAGAAAAAGAAGAAAAACAGACCTGAAAAAGTAAAGCAAACAAGCAAACAAACAAAAAAAAAAATGCAGCACTGGGCTGTAGGAAAAATTGGTTTTAATTTCTAAAATAGTAGGGAACAAAATGTTGAATATTGCACATTAGTGAAGGAATTCTCAGAAAGAAAAAATTACCTGTGTGCATTGACATTTGCTGTAATGTCAAAATAAGCTGTTTAATAAATGGGCAGATATGATGAGCACCATTGTGAAAACGTTCTTCATGTGCGAAAAGTCAGGAGGGATGATCCAAAATTCATTCACATCTGTCAGTAATAACAGGACAGTTGCAGAGGGATGGTTTTAAAATATATTTAATTTATAGTAAAAACAAAATAAAATTTATTTCTTATTGTGATATGAAAACCTGTATGTAGGTGAAAAGAAGGAGAACATTTTCAGAAAGATAATCTTTTGTATGGAAGAAGAAATATTTTGTGAAACACTGCATCAGCACTAAATCATCCAGGAAGATGTGGAATTCTGAAAAATCTGAAGGAGGATTCCAAAGGAAAGGAATGGACTTATGCAACCTGAATAATTCTGGTGAAAAGCAAGGAAAAATTTGGCAGGCCACAATTCTGCAGCAATTTATGGTCTCAGCTGATTTTGCTTTGGTATTCTTTGCTACAGTGCTAGTAAGGAAAACTGCAAGGATATGCTTTCAAAACAGAACTGTTTTTTAAATCATGTCTACCACTGTGACTTCATTACTAATTCTAATAATGGCTAACCCTCACTGGTGTGTTATCTGTTTTAAATGTGGAAAAAACTAGTTAGTCAAACTCACTTCTCCAACAAATTTTTATTCTCAGTATTTGAAAGTGTGGTCATCCTCCCTTTCCTGACCTCAAGAAGTCTGACTGGCTTTAAGAAGATGCAACACATGCTTAAGAAAATATAAAAATCTTCCCTGGGAAAGTGAAAGCTCAGTTCACAAAAAGACGTTTAGAGTGAAAAATTGTTTAATTGATTTTATTTAATTGATTTATTTTTTAATGTATGTGGCTGAATTAAATCTAAAAAGCTGTAAGTGTAGAATGCTGAAATTAAGAGTAAACGCCACTAAGAAAAAGAAATTAGAATTATTTCTTAATCACTGGGAAAACTGATTTATAGCAGAGTCTGCTCCTGCTCTAGTACAGATGGCTTTGGAATTTTCATTATGACTTTTTGGTTCTGGGTTTTATAAATTCAGTTATGTTAAAACTCTTTCAGATAATCTTTGCTAAACAAGTTCAGATTGAAACTCCCAAGAGAATTTGGTGAGGAACTATTTTTTTACTTATTCATATTTCAAATATGTATCTCAATATCATGTATATCCATATTTCACCCCTATTTCACACTTAATGGCTTTTAGAACAGCTTTTACAAGAGAAGCTTATTAAAAACATCTAGCTAGAGACTTCTGTGTGTACTTTTTTTGCTTTCCTTGCAGAAAATATTCATATCTAAAAAATCATAACTGTTCAATGGGAAGCTATTTCTCCTGATGAGGATCTCTACAATATTTTGGATAATCTGAAACCTTTCCAGGCTGCTAATAACTTGATTTTACTAAAACCTTCAAAAACATCCATTGGTCCTGTAAGTCCTTCAACTCTAGAGATCATTCCTAAATCATTCATTCTGACTTGTAGGCCTTTATCCATCGGGGAATGGGTTAACAATTACAAACATTCTCAGCAGATATTAGGATAATGGCCCTATTTGCAATTAGGCATTATCTGCTTCAATTTTTGTTTCTTTGTGGCAGATTAGTTCCTCCAGAGTTCCTGCAGTTTAAGCAGGTAAGTTATGATTTCATTTGGATGGACTGAAATTGAGTTCCTCTTGTGGGTTTCAGTTTAATGTTAAGATTCCAGGGGCATAGTCAATAGATATTCTGACATTTGGCCATCCTGCACTTGATATAGCTGAACTCTAGCCCAGTGTAATAAATTCAATATACTGCATAGGGTGACCTCACAGACTTTAATGGAGACAAAAGTTATTAATCTATTAACAGATACTAACTCTTGGAGAAGACAACAGATATCATATTTTATAGATCCTAATATAGGCCACACTCAGAAACAGTAGCTTTTTTCCAAATCCTTGTAATTAGACACTGCTGCTTTTTTGGATCTTGAGTTTCATCCTGATTTTCCTATTAAGTCACATTTAGTTTTCTTTTTCCTGTCTAATAAACTTAATTTAATTTCAGAAAACAAATGCACTGATGCTTTCTTTCTATGCCAAAACAGAGTCTTGTGCTTTTGGCAGCAATATTAATCAAAAAGTAATGCAACTTTTACTTTCGTTAAGGTCTCCATATGCTGTTTTAGCACTACAAAAGGATCTTCATATGTATTAATTGTCTCAAGCTTCAGACTGTTGTTAGCAGACTGGAGCATGACCTAACCAAAAGGATGAAGCTTTTCCTCTGTGACTTTATGCTGGGATCAGAATGCTAATTCTGTAACAGAGCAGCAACTTGTAGCAAAGCGGCCTAGACCAGAAGAGTAGTACCCTGCTTAGCAACTGCTCCTCTGCAGGAAACATGGTGTTTCACTTTTAATCTTCCCAGGGCTCAACTAGCAAAGATTTTCCAACCTCTCAGCAGTCATTGCAGCAATCTACTGTAATTTGCATCCATCAAGAGTAGGAGCAGCTGTTTCTAGGAAAGTCCTAGGTCCTCAGTAGTGGTGAAGGATCTTAGAGGAATGAAGGAAAGCTTGCTAACTCATAGGGTAGCTGTGTTCAAAGCTCTTCCCCCAGAGGCTGATTGGGATCAGCTCAGAGAGCTGAAGGCACATGTTTGTGTGTGTGTGTATGTGTGTGGGGTGTGTGTGTGTGTGTCTGTGCAGTACTCCTGGGACAGGCAGGGAACGGACTAGGCTCTGGCTATTAGAGTTAGGTGAATGAATGGAGAACAGAGAATGCAAAACTATGGAATGTAACACAGTGTTCTGTAACACATTGTGAGGATGGCAGAGGTACCACTACAACAAATCAGTCGTGTAAGGAATGTGTGACCTTTTTAAGGAGATGGAGAAGAGTATTACGGGACCTTGTAGGAGTGCTATCTTGCAAGAACAGTAGTAGGTAACTTAAGCAGTATTGTCATGAAAGACAAGGTGACCTAGGTAGGAGAGTCAGAAATACAGGATGTGAATATGAGTGAAGCCAAACTGAGACTGAAAGGGAGTAAAGCAGATAGGGGCAAGTTGGCTGTTTTGGAGGAGACCAGGGTGGAGAAATGGAAGGCTAAGGGCATAGTGTGGGATGGTGATGATTGCACAAACATGAGAAAAAGGAGAGAAGCTTGATAAAAGGGGCCAGTTGCAAATAAACAGCTGAGCTGCTGCTCAGTACTCTTTTGCTGACAAAGCACCCAGTACATGTCCACTTCAGTGTCCTATCTTCTTAATTATCCTGGCCTTAACTCTTTTTCATGTAAGGTATTCTGTGCATGTGCTCAAAGATCTATATGCAAGCAGCTGGAGGGGATGAAAGGTCTTTCACTGGAGAAATGTCTGTGGGTGGTGAGGCCTGTAGGTCTATCGACAGCAGCTGGTTTATGTTTCCCTGGGGCTTTGCAATTCTCTGTGTGAGTACATATAATGTGCTAGCAGATGTCAAATTGAGCTCACTGTCAAGTAGAAGGAGACCTGCATATGGGAAGACTAAAGGTCTGAAGCAGTGGCTGCATAAGGCATCCAAAATTTCTAAACTGTGTTTTAGGGGGTTGTGGAGCTTGTGCTGATATTTGTGACTGTTTTTATTTTACCTTGGTAAGCAGCTAAGCCCCACAGAGCTGCTTGCCCACATCACTGCAGAGGGACAGAGAAGAAAATTGCAAGTGCAAAATTGAGAAAACTCATTGCCTGAAACAGGGATAGTGAATGAACTCCTTATTTTGTTTTCATTATAAAGCTACTTCTCATTGGCAGGTAGACAGTCAACTATCTCCAGAGAAGCAGGGCTCCATCAAAATGAAGTTATGGGAAGGCAAATGCCATAATTCTGAATGTTGTCTCCCCTCCTCGTTCCCTGCAGTTTTTATTGCTGACCACGATGCCATAAGGTATGGAATGGCCATTTGGTCAGTCAGGGTCAGCTGTCCCAGATGTGCCCCCTCCCAATATCTTGGATACCCCATTGCTGGTGGATGTGAGGAACAGAAAAGGCCTTTTGCACAGATAAGCCCTGTTCAGCAATAACTAAAACTTCCCTACATTGTAAACAATGGTTTAATAGTAAAAAAACTCCATAGCAATATACAAGATATAATGAAAAAAATTAACTCTATCCTGGCCAAAACCAGTACAAAGATATTATTAATTAAGATAGGTTTGTGAAATCACAGAGTGAGAGCATGTATTTTTTTGTAAACGGACTTCAACTCAAATCAGTCAAAGAGGAAAAAAAGCTTGGTGGTGTTTTTGTTGTGGGTAGTAGGTGTCAGTAAAGACACTGTCCCTGTAGCTGTGTCAGTATTTTGACTGTGTTTAACCATGTCATATTGGAATGGGTGTGCAATCCTGCTACTGGTTGGAAAGAGGACAAGAGTAACCACACCCATGGGACAGGACCAGGAGAAGCTTCCTGGCCTGAGATTGTGTCTCACTGAAGGGCAGTAGCTGGGGTGGAGGAATCACAAACTTGCAGAACATTCTGGGTTGAGAGATCCACCAGGGTCATCAAGTTAAACTCTTAAGTATATGGTCCATACAGGGATTGGTTAACGCAATTTAGGTGTTATCACCACCATGCTCTAACAAGCTCCTGCCACCCACTCAATTCTGTAAATTTTTTTAAACACACATAAAAAGTATCTCATCTTCTTTTTTTTTCTTTTCAATACATATAACGCTCCAGTCTTCCTAAATATCTACCCTCTTTCAAAGAAACTTACTGTCTCTTTGACACCAGTTATTGAAAAAAATAGAAATGTTATTACATTTTATAAAAGAAAATCATTGCTTGCCTTACCAAATTTAGTAATTGTGTCTGAAACTTTTCCAAACAAAACTTGCTTTACAAAACCAGCAATATTAAAAGTTAAATTTCAGACCTGTTGAATTCAGAACAGTGAAAAATGGTTTTGAAGCTTTTCCAGGAACTTTGAATAAGGTGCTCTTATCCATCCAGTTAGCCACTCCAGAACAACCTACCCAAAACAACCTTTTTGTATTGCTGGGTAGCTCTCACTTCCGGGAAAGGCCATTCAGTGAGAGCAAAATCCTTTTCACATATTTAAGTTTTATTCTTTTTCAGACATGTGAGAAGTCTCCTCTTTTGTGTCAGCTACACCAAGGCAAATGGTTCTTGAATTGCAACTTTGTATTTAGTTTAGTAGTACTTATACAAACTGCAGTACTGATAATTCAAAAATTTAAATAATATAACCATTCCCATCTTAGAGTTATTTACCAAAATAACATCTTAGCAAAGATTACTTTTTAATTCTGAATTACATAAGTAGAAAACAAAACTTCTCTGTGGGTAAATGTGTATGATTATTTTTATGAGAGTGCCTACTAAAGGGAAGACAGAAGTCTCCTAAGGAAATAGCTGTTCCAAACACCTGCGGGGCTTTGGCTTTGCCTCAGTTATACTTTACAGTTTCTCTGATTTCAAGACATGCTTGTAGGCACCTTTACAAACTGGGCTCTTGAGGTTTACTTCTTTTCTTATGTTCATGTGCCTTGAGGGTAGTGTTTCATAATACAAGATGGAATATGCTTTCAGAAGTGAGTTAATTCTAGTTAGCAAACAGTGTTTGGCTCAGATTTTGAGAATCTATCTTTCTTTTGCAACTTTCTGCCCTTTCTGCCCAAGTGAGATTTTTCTGTTTTCATGTGATGAAATTATGTAATTTTGCTCATGTGGGGTCTGAAGTAGCTGATGCTATTTTCTGGTCTTTGTTGAACACATTTGCACTGTGTTGAAGTAGTGTTGCCCCTGAAAATTAAGATAGGACATTTTATGAGGTGGATAAAGCAGATACATTTTAAATTAATGAGAACTAACATTTTAACAATGTCATCCAAAAGATCTAGGTGTACAAAATGGACTTCAGATTTTAAAGGAAAAAAAAATTGTTTCTATATCCAAGATAGACTTGAAAAAGTTATTATTACCTAAAATGTCATCTTACTAGCCAGAGATGATAATAACTGTAATCATGTGTTTGTCATCCTGAACTTCTTCAGAAAAATCTATATAAGCATCAATTTGATAAGGAAGCTGTGCATCATTTTTTTTTCTTTTTCCACTCCAATGTTCTTTATATCTACACTTAATCACATTAAATTATATAGTCCTGTTTTAATGATTAGTTTTTAGGCAACTAGAAATTATACCCTTTGGGCATCATCTATTTAATAACTTGTTTGTAATTTAATGAAATCCAAACTTCATTTATTTGCGGCTCCTGTGGTGGAGACTTTTTTTGGTGGAGTCTGTTTCATGTTAGATGGTAGGTTCTTTAATGTGTACTAAAGATGTTTGTAACATTCATAAAATAAGTATTTGAAATACTGTGAAGATCGAAATCATTACTTATACTGTAATCTTGCAGCAGCAACAGGAGCTACCCAAAACAACCTTTTTGTATCTATATAAAATCACTGTTTCAGCTCATGACTGAATGATGTATAATAATGGTTTCTTCACAGCTGACACTTACTGATTATGTTTAAAAACACACCCCAGTAATATTCTGATGTAGCACTGGAATTTGTTTGTCCTTTGAATTATTTTTATAATACAATCTCAAAAGTCTAACTTCAAAATTTATTTTATTTAAATTTTCAAAGAGCTGAAGCTAAATAGGAGGTCCTGAAGTAAAAGGAACTGAGGCTTTACCAAAAACAATGTGACAGAATGTGTTCACAGATCACCAGTGGAAAACATTCCAGCCTTTGGCCATGTTCCTCTAGTAGAAATTAATGGGTTGGAATCTTGGACATCAAAGCTCTCAGAGAAACGACTTTTCATTTTAATTAGAAGGGTGTGAAGACCTTGTTACCTTTTGTCCTATATCTGTTTATAATAGCCTTTAGATATCTGTCCTATATCTGTGTGGTTACAACAAAAAAGTTTGTTATCACTGAGTTGATTAACATAAGAAAGGCTTCATGGAGAAGAGTTGCAGAGCAGATGGAACACAAGAAATTAGAAAGTAAAGAAGGACAGAGTGAAATTAAAAACCGCTCGAGAAAAGAATAAGCAGAGAAAGAAACAGAGGGAAAGAAAGAAAGAAGAAATAATAGAGGATGGTCTTCATGAACAGTTCTGTTAAAAAAAAAAAAAAGCTTTTAGTGGTGGATATAAAATATCATTTTGCTTGCTCCACCACAGTTTTGGGAAGTTTTCTAGGTTAGAGAAATTTCTGGAGTTCTTTTTTCTGTCTTAATTAGTGCTGCTTTTTTTACCAAAAGCCTTCCTGCTTTGATTTGTCTAGCTACAAATGTTAATATGTCTCTATTGAGCTTTCAGGTTGAATTAATTTAAGCTAAGATTTCTGTCTAATGTACTTCTTCAGTAAGGTTTTGACTCAAGGTTATAGCTAAATTAACTTTCACTGAAGGACTTTTTTTAAACTTAACTTTCTGCTTCTAAGCATTATTGGCAAAATAGTACCCCAAATGCTTCTCTAGGGCTCTGTCAGAGTGGATTCCCTGTTAGGAACTGGACCATAAGCACTTCTGCATAACTGCACAGAAGGCTGAGAGACGCTTAATGGCAAAACCAGTTATCTATTTTAATGGTCATATAAAGAGAGCCTAACTACTATAGGCCTTCAGGGATCCCATCTTATGATTAGAGATAGATATGAATATTGATGCAGGCTGAGTGGACACTGGAGGGGCAGTTGTAGGAGGGATGTATATCTGAATAACAAAGTTATAAAAACAGATTGCTTTAAAAAAAATCATTGAAACAGTTTTTTATCGGAAAATGCCATGTTTCTAAAAGAAACATATTTTAATGGAGTTTTGTGAATATATATAGAGATTTGTTTATGCATATGTGTATATATATATTTGCATATACATTATGTGTGCATAGAAACATCCAGAGAAATATATTCACTGATTTATCTTTTCTAATTTTGTAAAGGCAATGTTAATATTTTATCTGTGTGGTCTGCACAATGATAACTACTAAATATATTAATTATTTTAATATATTAAGCATTAAATGTGCGCAGTCACAATGCCACTACTTTGAAGCTATCATAATATGGTAGAAGAATATGGTAATTTTGAGATTTTGTGGTAGAACTTTTTGTAGAATCATGTGGAGAAAATAATGCAATTGCTTTTTTTTGCTTTTGTTTGATTTTGAACAGACAAATTTTCAAATACCTAAGGTTTTCTGCAAAATATTGTTGCCCTTTCCAAGCGCATGAGTTGTCTTTTCCAACTAAGTGAGTTTTGAGTAGGTCACTTTTATTGTCTGTGTTTGGTTTGATGAGTTATACCCAGATGATTTAGAGGGGAACAAGTGCTAAGATTGTGTCCTGTCCTGAAAGATATCTGAAAATATTTCCAAAATAAGTGACTTACAATTGAACCATGGGAGGGAGTAAACCCCTGCTGCACCATGGAGCAAGCCCTGACATGATGGATACAGGAGACTTTGAACTTCAGAGCATGTAGCATCGCCCTAATCTTCACTCTTCCAGGATGACAAAGCAGTGTGTGGCTGTAGGAAGGCATGGTCTGAGGATTCCTGGCTTCTCTGGGTATTGCAGCATCACCAGTGAGGCTGTGACAGCAACTCCATGGTTGCCCATTCCAGCAAGGCTCTCTCGGGCACACCTGGCTGCCAGTTGTGTGTTAGCATCCTTGATGATGACATTCTTGACATTCTGCTGAGCTTTCCCTGGGATCCTGCTTCAAACCCATCTGTGTGTCTGCGTGTCTGTGTGTCTGTGTGTGTGTGTGTGAATGTGGATCACCTCCAGACAGCATAGAGGCACATTTGCCATCCACTTGCAGTGTTTTCCTGATGATTAGGGAAACACAGGATGTAACATAGAGATTACACTGCATCTCTAAATACACTCTGACCTTTCCTCCTCTCTCCCAAATTGCATTGCTATTTGCACACTGAGTCCTCCCCCACCATTCAGCTCTGAGGGCTCCCTAGTCCAGAGTTTCCTGTGCTGAAACCTGACACTGGGGAAGCCATGTAAGCTGAAGCCCTTGGTTTGTTTTGGTTGATGGAACAGCTTTTCTTTGGTTTCCCTTCCATTAAATCTCCTATTGAGATTCTGGAATACCCTGTGGCCAGGGTACAGCAGAGAGGATTACTGGTAGGACTTAGGGAGTGTGATTAACAACTCAAAATACACTCCTGGCTCCTGAGAGCTTTCAGGAAGCCAAGTAGGGCACTGCTGAAATCTATGTCTGGGAGCATGAGAGATCAGAATGGCAGCAGTGTCTCAGCATGGGAATGGGAACAACAATATTCAGTGATTATTTGTTTCTGATGGGGAGTCATCTCCAGCTCTAGGGTTTGTATTATATTATGATTGTTATGTTTAAAATATTTCTGTGGAGGACAAGGACCTCCACAGGTAGAGAAGTCTCTGAAGAAGGGAAGATGTGGGCTGCAATGAGACCATAGCTGCTTGTACCAGTGTTGAAACTCCCACAGGCTGGGGAGCCCTGTTTCATCTCTCAGCTGCCCTTTGCCCTCAGGCTGGGCACTCAGGAGCCTCACTGTAGCACTCAGAGGTTAACAGTGAATTTTCCCACTCTATTAGGAAGAACAGAGCAGCCCAGATCTCTGTTGAAGAGTTTTATCCTGTCACGCAGCAAGAGCCAGGACACCAGCCTGTCTCACCATGGCTCAGCCTGGCTCGGCTTGACAAGACACAACTTGGCTTGGCTTCATGCTCCAGAAGAATGACATTTTGTCATTAGTAATAGCTTGCTTCTTACACACTATTAGTTAACCTTTATTTCTTCTGGTTTTTTTTAAATCATGAAAAGTGTAATTTCTTTTTTTTTTTTTTAAATATTTAACTGGCAGATTAGGTCTTAAAAGGCAGAGCATGTGGGCCAATACTAACAAGATGGGTGTTTTAGAATGTTAATTATAGACTAAATTGCTTTCTGTGGATTAAAAATGTGCTACAAAGGGGATGGAAACTTTGAGGAGGCATGCTTTTTCTCCCATGGTCATTGTGGTATTAGGAATTTGGGTTAATGTTGTTTGAATGTTAACTGGAGCAGCAGCCCAGGGTCCCCTCAGGACCTGCCACACCTCGTCAGCCAGTCAGGCAAAGAAGGAGTATATATATGTTCAGGAGCATCTGAGGGAGATTTAAATGGCTCCATGGAGTGCAAGTAGTGGTCCATTTGCACATGCAGGGTGAAGTACTGCAGCAAAAGCAGCCAGCTGGATTGCTGGTCCTTATGTTCCCCAAGAGAGCTCAAATATGATGTCCACTCTAAGGTCTTGTCTAAGGTCATAGAGAAAGATTCAGCAACCCAGACAGAACAGAGCAACCCAGAACAGCAAACCATGGAAAACATGCAAAACTCTATGTAGCCATTCGGGCTTCAAGCTACAGGAAACATCCATGCCTCTCAGTGGATTGTAGAAGTGCAGGAAATAGCATCAGATGTGACCAGGTGGACAAGCTGCTCAGTCTAGTGGAGATATGAAATAAAGTAGAAAGGCTGAAGAGAATCAGAGAGGGAGACAGATGAGTGGGACCATGCTTGTGCCTCCCTAAAGAAGGAACAGATACCAGAAACAATTAAAGATCAAGGGGATCCTTTATTCATCCCCTGTCGGGTTCAGGACATCCCTTTGGCTGTCCTGAGCAGCCAAGACCCTTGCCAGGGGGCTTAGAGACCCTGGCACAGAGCCCAAAATGCTTCTGTGAGTTTGATTATGGCCCGTGGAGCAAATACCAACCTTCTATGAAGATAGCAAGCCACAAGAGTTTAAGTAGAATATTAGTGAAATTATCACGGGGTGAATTATGTATTTTAGGATTACTGTACAGGGGGGTTATATCCCTGTACAGGGGGGTTATGGAGACAAGATGGAGGAATCGGGGCATGCCTCGTGCTTCTTCTTCCTTCTTCTTGGCCTCCATCTTCTGTAGTGATGTTGGCACTTACTTATTGGTTTAGAGTAGAAACTCACTGTCTAGCATAGGTGATAGGTATTGGGGAGTAATTGTAAATATTGTACACGTAGTTTTTAGTATAAAGACACAACACCGCCCTGGGGGCAGGCAGAGTGCCTGTGGCTGCCCTGCTGAACAGATCTCTGCTGGGCAGAAAGAAAATTTTTTAGATAAGAACTAATAAACGACCTTGAGACCGAAAGATGAAGAGTCCCGACTACTTCTTTAAGCGCCGGGCTGGGAAAAGAGACTTTGGAACTTTTCTCGGGGTCACTCTGACAAACAAATGATCCCGACAATCCCCCAACAAGGAAGAGGATGCAGGTTGTGAAGCAAGAAGTTGGGCTATGGGCCCAACCAGTAGGAATGTCTGCTGCCTCTATGGGTTAAGGGTGTCACAAGGAAACCTCCAATCCCGGTGCAGCCCATAGGCTACTATCCATTACTGATCTTCCATATAGAGGGTGAGGAAATAGCAACATGGGGTCTGAGGGCTTTCAAAAGAGGTTGCAGGGCTTTGTGACCTTTGATAAGGGAATCTTATCCTGCAAATTTATCAGGATTTAGCAGATGTATGAAAAGCTTTTCTAAGAAAGATTTTTTGTGTAATAATACAAGATGCGGCAACTTCAAATGTTCCTAACACAAAACTAGTTATCTATTTATTACTGAAGTCCACCTGACAAAATGCTATGTTAACACAACTGTTCTGTCATTATACCCAAACTAGTGTAGGTTTTGAACTCAAATTAGTTCCTTTGTTTCTTCTTTTGTTTTGTAATCGTGTTTTCTTGGGTATTTTGTCAGTTCTTACTCTGTTCCCAGTGGTAGACATGCCCCGAATCTATAAGGCAAGCAAACACTTTTGACTCTTTTTGCCTCTTGAGTGTAGTTCTCTCAGTGCTCAGAAGCAGTAGAAGTGTTTTTCTTTTTTATCAAAAAAAGTAGTATCTCTCATCAATGGTTGTTGTCACCAGCTGTTGAAAGCCACCAGCTGCTCCTTTTCTATCACCAGCTGTTGCCTACAGGCATGTGAATGTTCAGAAATGTTCTTTTAATAAACTCTGAAATTACATGTCTCAAAATAATGCAACTTAATTTTTTGCTTATATGATTGTTTAAAATATACTGTTGGTAAAGAGGCATAAAATGAGAATAGAGGCACAAGAAACTGCCTCTGTATCTGCAAAATACATGTATGAATAACTGTAACTCACCATTACGCTAGATTGTCCAAACAGTGGGCAGAGATGGCTGTTTCAATATAAATTATCTGTGTATAACAATGCATGTAAATGTGTGTGTATATATATTTAGACCAACCCCCCTTCCCTCATTGAAAAGAGTGTTCCTCTGCATAGCAAAGCTATTAGGGAAGGGAGAAAATTGAACTATAAGACAGAAAGTCAGTAGTACACTGCTTAAAACACCCAAGTAAAAACTTTCAGATTTGTCATTATGTGAATATTTTTTAACGTCCTTTTCTCTGCTAATGGATACTAAAAGCAGAAAGGTGCTTAATGGAGATTTTTGTTCAAGAAAGTTATTTTACTGGAGGTTAAGTTCCTTGAGAAAGATGTTGTATATGTTGGAGTTTTTATTTTATTTTAACAGATACTTATAGAGCAATTTGAATCATGCCTGAAATGTACTTGAAAGTTGCTGCTGGTGTTCTGCAATTTTGCACACTGTTTCCTGGAATTACACTGATGATATTCTCTAGAATGAAGCAACACAGAACTTTTGGAAAGCGTGGAAACTTTAAAACACTTTCCCATACCTGAATTGTTGCATTTCTACACTGAAGTACTGAGGAATTTTGTTGAACGTTAGCATCAGCCAGGAGCAACAACAGCAGTAGAAGCACTAGCCAAGGCTGTGTCCATCAGAGACAGTAGTAGGAAAAAAACCCAATCTACTGTTGTAAAAGTAACAGCACAGAAGAATAAGAATATATGATAGAAAAAGCTCTGCAGACACCAAGGCTGGTGAAGAAGGAGGTGGAGGAAGTTCTTCAGGCACTGAAGCTGTGGTGAAGACCAAGACTGTCCCCCTGCAGCCATGGAGGTTTCATGGGGTAGCATAGATCCACCTGAAGACCCTGGAGGACCCCAAAAGAGAGCGGCTGGATGCCTAAATGAGGTTTTGAGCCTGTGGGAAGCCCATGCTGAAGCAGGTTTTCTGGTAGGACTTGTAACCCTGAAGGGGACCTGCTGTGGAGCAGCCTGCTCCTGAAAGACTGCACCCCAATGGAAGGGATCCATTCTGCAGCCCATGGGAAGGACTCACATTTAATCTGTTCATGGAGGACTCACCCCATGGGTGAGGATCTACACAATTGAGCAGGGGAAGAGTGTGAGGAGTCCTTCCCTTGAGGATGAAGGAATGTTAGAGAGAGCATATGCTAAACTGACTGCAGCCCAAACTCCCTGCGCCACTGGGGGAAAATAAGGTAGGAAAATCAGCAATGAAGTTAAGCCTGGGAAGAAGGAGGAATGGAAGGAATGGGGGGATTTATTGGTGGTTTTTTTTGCTTTGTGTTTTTTTTTGTTGTTGTTGTTGTTGTTTTGTGGGGGTTTTTTTGTTGTTATTGTTTGTTTTATTTCTTATTATCCTGTTCTAATTTGATTGGCGATAAACTAAACTGATTTCCCCAAGCTGAATATGTTCTGCCCATGACTGTAACTGATGAGTGATCCCTTCCTGTCTTTATCTTGATCTGCAAGCCTTTCATTATGTTTTCTCTTTCCTGTCCAGCTGAGGAAGGAAGCAAGTTACATCAAGATAAACATCTTCCCACTCTAATTCATCTGCTAACTGGGAAAATATGAACTGTATAACTCTAAGAAGAAGAACCCTCAGAATAAAAATCCCATCGTAAGGGTGAAAGACTGGAACACATGGTGCCACTTTTACATGAATATGTGGAAAATTTTTGTAAACAACACACAATGTCAATAGTAAATGAACTTAGCTATCACTGTTTTATCAAGAATCCTTTTTGTTTTCTCAGTGGCTGGTTATAACACTATTTTCCTCTTAAAGTTAAACAAATACAGAAGTTAAATTCCCTATGCAGAATTTTTTTTAAATTAGCAAAGCAATCCTGTGTAATAGCATGTCCATATTAATTTGTTTATATAAGCAGAAATACTTAGCATAGAATGAGATTTTTTTTATTATGATGATTTTTATTGAATTTTTAAAATGCTGATGTCTAATCTTCCAAGTTCAAACCATCTTTTCAAGTGCAAAAAACTTGCAGAAACCCCAAACAAACTACAATAAACTCCACCCCTATAACTGGCTTGCATAGTCAGGAATGATCAGATGAACATCTGTTTTTTGTCTGAAACTTCTTTTGGGAGGTACTTGGATTCGATATTGCATTGTAACCAATCATTTGCCAGCGAGAATGGCCTCTGATCTCTCAGCTGAGCACTTATTCCTGATCCCGTCTCTTTGTCAACATTTGATCTAAGATCTCCAAAAGATCATGCCAACTGAATAGCAGAGTGGTCTGGAGAGAAAAGAAATTGTTGAACTACAGTTTGCCTAAGCAAGTAAGGCATCTAGGCTTAGTTTCTTGCTCTGCTGAAGATTTTGTTTGTGAAGTTGGGAATAGGTGTTCTGTTTGTCTTCCTTTCCATTAAAAAAAAAATTCTATTCCTCTTGGGTATTCTGTAAATTAATATTTATGAAGAGCCTAAAGGGCTATGCTGAGAAAGGGATGTATGTGAAGCAGTTCTAACAAATGTCTGCACCAAGTGCATGTTGGATTGTTGCTGGGTTTTATTTCTCTTGGAAGGGAGCTCAGTGTTTAAACCCAAAAGGATTCTCTGGAGAGTGTGTGAGTTAAAAAGCTTCAAAGGCTTCTGTATACTAGTTATATAGCAGTTCTGACTACAAATTGAAGTGCTTGTAAATGCTTTTATTTCAGAAAAGTTGAATAATTATACCAGGCAAATTTGTCTTCAGAAATTTGGTGCTTCTCTGTTTGTCTTTCCTGGGCTTTAGCTGATACTTTTGATATATTCTTACTAGGTAAGGGACACTGCAAAAGCCAGGGACTGTCTCTTAAAACTTAATGGATAGGCAAGGTATGATACTTCTTAAATCTCTTTGCACAAGCTGAAAATGTCGAAGATTCAGCCTGTATTTCAAAAGCTTCACTTTATTTTATACAATACCTGTTTTTTCACATGAATAGCATGCAAAATATATCAGATGCCAGGCTCTTTGCAGGCATGCAAACAGCACTTTGCAGGCTCTTTTTGCATGGCAGGAAAAAACTATAATGGACACATGTTGATACAAGAGATCTTGATTGTCTGAAAAGACATTTTCACCCTAAGTGCAGTCAAAGAGTGGGAGAGACTGTTCAACCTCCATTTTTTAAGCCCAAACAGGATCAAACCCTAAGCAATCTGTCTGACCTCAGAGATTGCCTTACTATCTCTGGGCAGTTGGACTAGGGAGCTCTTGACTTCCTCCAGCCTGAATTTGTGATCCATGAAATTATATGAGATTAAATTCTTTGTTGTTTAGTTGTGGGTTTTTTTTTTTTTCCTTTTAGTTTGGAATAGGTGAAATGTGGATAATTTTAGGGGGAAGTATAATATGTTTTATTCCGGTTTTCTTAATTTTTTTACCTCACCAGAAGGAAGATGATATTTCAGTGGGACAGTTAGGGTTACACCAGCCTCTTTGGCCTATATCCTCTGATGTTTCTAAAGACAATACCACAGCACTCTTTAGGCTTTTGTTCTCCTTTATGATTAGATTTTAATTAGCACAGTTCTTATTATGAAAATCTGTAGTGCGACTCCTGGCTATTTCTTCATCAGAGGAATTTAGGTGGAGTGGAGGTAGTAGATGTCACATTGGAGGCCAGTACTAAATCCTGAGAGAATGAACAGGAAAAAAAAAATTAAGAAGCATGTGCATGGAATAATTTGTATTTCTACATACGTCCACTGTCCCCTTCTTCTGGTTATCTTTCCCAAGGCAGAGAGAGCTTAGAGCTCACAAAAGATTTAATAGCAGCTGGTAGTGATGGCTTGATTTAGTTGACCTATTCTGCATCCTGGGACTGGAAATAAAGCAGTACAGTGGGATTTACACTATCTCCCCATTTTTTAGCAGGCCTAATGCCCCTGTCTGGCAGACTGCAACTCATACTACACTGCAAAACATAACATCAAGATGGTCTGGAAACAGCCTGAGTGAGTTGTCCTATATTTGTTGAGTGACACTAAAATAAGCATCATGTGATGGAATATGTGGTCAGGGATGGATGACAGTCATGCACATTGCAGTGGGTAAGCACGTGTTCTCATGTGAAAAGATAGCATAGACCCAGCTATTCTTTGCAGTGCCTGAACACTTGCATTAAGCATTTATACCTGAGGATATATTTGACCTTTGAGTGACTGTGAAGTTAATTTAAAATAGAGGACTGTTCTATAAGAACAGAGATCACATCCAAATAATGATGTGGTTGCAGCTACATTATTTTTCTTCTCCTTTTCAATAGTTAACTTTGTATAGTTGTTGTAAAAATTGTGTGTATAAATAGTTGTGGGTTTTTTTCAAAATTGTTAGACCAAGATAAAACTTAGGATCCCCTGAAGACTTTTTGCTTGTCTGATGAGTAGCAAGGAAGTTGGACTTTACTTCTTGGCTGAAGTAATGTACTGTGGTGATACATTCCCCCCTTTCCTTCAGCTGTACTATTATGTCAGAAATGCTCATTAGGCCTCAGTCTTGACAAACAGCACCTGGCCTAAGCTCCTCTTGAGCTCAGCAGAAGTACTGTCTTCTGCCAGGAACTTCTGCTGTCTAATGAGATCCTGCTTTTTAACGAACAGCCTTGGAAACCTATTTTTCTTGCCTGAATAACAACCCAAGTGGAACAACATTTTTCTTATCAAACTTTCAAAGAAAGTTACTGACCTGGATTGAGGCCAGGATGGAAAATTACTCTCCCTAAAGCCAACTCTCTTTTGGCCCTGTCAACAGTGGTCTGGTCCTAAGTGGGACCTTTTGAGTTCTATGGACTGCAACAGGCTGTAACCAGAAAACTCCCTGAGTGGGATGCCTCTCAGAGATAGGGAACTCCCAAGTTTGCTATACTTGGAGCTTTGCTGTTGAATGCTGACTAATGAAGCCTCATACATACTCCTTTATTCTGTGTGCATGTGTGAATGTGACTATGACATAGCAAATGTACTATGAATTTTACTCTTAGATTCTTAAATATATCAGATTTGTAAGAAAGTTAGGCCTGTAAGTGAGGTATTGTAGTGCTATAGTCAATTTTACAGAATATTTGTTTAAATTGTGTCAATTCAGCTATCCCTTTACTGCTGTTAAGTACAGGAAATGCTTAAACCTTTTGGTCTAAATTGTTGGTCAAGTTCAGGGCAAAGTTTAGAAAAAGGTTCCACCCTGAACCTTGCGACTCAATGGGTAGATCTCCCTTACTCTTTTTTATCCTTAATCCTTTCCATCCCAGCCTCTATGCAGATCATTTAGTTTTAGACTTATTGATTTCAGATTTTATTCTGATTTTTCCCTGTGTGATTCAATCTTCTAGTAAGTATATAACATGCACCTTGCCAACAAACATTTTCAGGCTTCCTCTTTTATAGTAAAGCCACTTTTGACAATACCTTTGCTGCCAGTTATTTGAGGAGCCCAAAACACTCATTTATGGCAGGTACAAATACAGATGTGACAGTTTCTAACAGTGTTGCTTGTTTCCAAATCCGAGATAATTCTGAATCTAGGAATGAACCAGGATTCAATTCAAGCTGCTGCCTGCCTATATGTTTTTTAAAGATTGTATAAATAAATTTTATCTCCCTAAGCACTGCAACTGTGACTACAGAGAGGGTCTCACACTGATCTGATTATTATGTTAGTTCACAGAATTCACAGAATAACTAGGTTGGAAGAGACCTTAAAGAACATCAAGTTCAACTCATGCCGTAACAACTCCTCTAAACCATGTCATAGTTGTATGTGACTTTGGCCCTACTGACAGTGTTTTTGTAGATTTTAGAGTAATTTAGAAAACTCTTCTTATACCTTCATGTTTTTGCTGTACTTGCTTCTGTTTAAGTACCTTACAGGTTGCTCAGGCAAGCAAACCTTCCTTCATTATTCCTTAAGCAAGGATTTATACTCCTTTATGCAAGGAGAACTGTAAGGTTCTTAGCTACTTCATTTTCCAGAAGGATATTTTTTATGTGCAATTACTATTATCTTCCAAAGTAACAGTGTTGTGCTTTCTACAGAATATTGTGACGACTGAGGATTGAAATGTGCAAATAGCTCTTGTTCTATGCTTTTCAACCATCTGGTTGCTTTAAAGGAAACAGGAAAGGGAAGTGCCTTAGGGAGTGAAAAATTATAATTAAAATATTTTAGAAATAAAATATTAACACTTCAAAATTCAACTTTTATCTTTTCATCTCAGTTAAGACATCTGGACTTGGAAGGCCTTTATTTTTTGCCTGCATCTGAGCTAAACATCATCTGTTTTTGTAGTGTGCAGTAAATAACCTAGTACAGCACAGCTGAAAATTCACAGCAATGATTTTATCCTCTGTGCAGTCGGCAGGTTTTATTAATTTTCTGTCTCTTCCACAACTTGCTGCAGTGATTATGCAAAATCATTACAGTCATAGTACAAAACAAAGAAACACGTTTTTTTTTAATCTCTATACATTGGGTACTGACTTCATCTTATTGCAACATTAAAACATATACCAACAACAAAGGAATTCATGCTTAGCTGAAGAAAATACTGAGAGAAAGTACATTAGTGTTTGATGTCTACATCCCACTCTGTTTTTTGTAGTTTTTATCATGAAGTTATATCTCTGAAAGCATTTTTTTTGCCCCACAGCAAAAGAAACCAAATAATGAATAATTTGATTGGCTCTTGAGATTTGGGATAAAATATTATATGTGCAGGAGTAATATTTCTTAGTATAGGCCCACATTTACTAAAATTAATGTGGAAAACCTTTGGTCTAAAGCACCTAGTGCACAAAAAACCAACCAGTATCCTAAGGTTTTGTAAATCATGACCTAGATTGATTTGTAGCATCTGAGGACCATGTATAGCTTTCACATGTAGAAAATTAATTTCTATCTATGTGGGAGTATTGACCACGGCTGGATTCAAAAAGCCCGCCAAAGTCATTCTAACATTCCCCTTCTCAGCTGGACAGGGAAGAGAAAATATAATGAAAGGCTTGTGGACCAAAAGAAGGGCAAGGAGAGATTACTCACTTATTACCATCACAGGTAAGACAGACTCTGCTTGGAAGAAATTATTCCATTTATTACCATTCAAATCAGAGAAGGATAAAGACAAATAAACCCAAATCTTAATACACCTTTCTCCCACTCTTATCTTATTTCTGGGCCCAACTGTATTCATGATTCTCAACATCTTCCACTTCAGTGGCTCTGGAGACAGGGATTGGGGGTTCTGTTCAGTTCATTACATGTTGTTGCCTCCTCTCCTTCCTTCTCATGAGGAGCACTCCTCACACTCTTCCCCTGCTCCAGCGTGGGGTCCTCCATAAGCTGCAGGTGGATATCAGTATCTCCCCCATGGACCTCCATGGTCTACAGTGGCACAGTATGCTTCACTATGGTCTTCACCATGGTCTGCAGGAGAATGCATGCTGCATGACTTGGAGCACCTCCTCCCCTCCTCCTGCACTCACCGTGGTGTCTACTGACTTGTTCCTCTGACATACTCTCAATCCACTCTTCCCTGGCTGTGATTGCTCCTGAGCAATATCTTCTTTTCCCTTCTTAAAGCTGTTATTCCAGAGGCAGTTCCTCAGTCATTGTTGGGCTCAACCTTGGCCAGTCCTGGAGCCCACTGGTGTTGGCTCTATCAGACTTGGGGGAAGATACCATCAACTTCTCACAGAAACTGCCCCTGTGGCGCCTCCACTACCAAAATCTTACCTTGCAAACCCAATGCTCTTTGTCCATCTCCTAAGCATTTGGAGAAAACTAAAACTAAAATATCCTTCTGTTGTGTATTAATGAACTAATTTGCAACATCTTTATTTCCTATCAGTCTATTAGCACATTTCATATTGGTAGAACTTTGTCTATCAGGTTTCAGTTAAATATGTTGTTTGACAGCAGCATTTTCAACATGTGTATCTTGAATTTAAGCATATACTGGACACGTTTCCTGACATATCCTTTATAGTTGCTAATTAAAGTAATTTCTGTATGGTTCTGAACATCCAAAATAATCCAAATGTAGGAAATTATCAATGTTAAACAGAAACTATATTCAAAGACTGTTAGTTTCATTTATAAGGACCCCATATGAATTTATGATTAAATAATACATATAATTTTTGATCATGTGCGGACATAAGCTGTATCAGAAAGCATTTAGGATTTCTTTTTTTTTAGATACCTGAAGTTTGTTTCTATTTTTTTACCTACTACTTTCCTCCTTTGTACACTGAAGGAAAAGAACATGCAAAAAATGACAAGAACATAAAGAATACTACTTTATTTCTAGGTGTTACACAGAGTGAAGAAGTTTTCTTCAGTGGTGATAAGTATGTGTCTGAAAGTAACCTAGAATTGCAGATAAAGAAACAGTTATTCCCTGGGTATACATATTTCTTCCATCTGGTGCATTATTCTATAACTCACTTCATTTGGCTTTGAAATGCTAGTTAACAGCTGGTCTAAAGGTTTTCATATTTGTTTTGTATATGTTCATAATTCATGCAAGTTTTAATATTCTCTGTAACATTTCACTGGTTATTTTATTTCAGTTTCATCATTCTGATTTTCCAAAACAAATACAGTTTAGTTTCTAAATAACTTATTTCTTTCTAAGACAAATGTGTGATGGAAGAAAACTTATGTCAGGAACTATCAAAAAAAAAATCCCCTTGATCTATATGGACTTAAGTTGGAACAAAAGTCAAAACAACAGAAAAGTCATTTAGTCCAACCCCCTGCACTGAGTAGGGACAACTTCAATTAGATCAGGTTGCTCAGAGCCCAAACAACCTGAATTTGAATGTTTTCAGGGACCTGGCATCTGCCGCCTTCCTGGGCAGTCTGTTCCAGGCCTAACTCCTCTCACAGAAGGGAAGTCCTTTCTAATATCTACTCTAAATCTTTTCCCTTCAACACCATTCTCCTTTGTCCTCTTGCTGTCTCTTGTGTAAAAAGTCACTCTCCCCCTTTTTACAAGCCCCTTTGAGGTACTGGCAGGCTGCAATAAGGTCTCCCCAGAGCCTTCTCTTTTCAGGCTGAACAGCCTCATCTCTTTCATCCCTTTGGTAAGATCACTGGCGGAGGAATTAAACAGTATATGCTCCAGTATTGAGTCAGAGACTACCCAACCAACAAGCCTTTCTTATGCTGTGGAGTCCATCCATCCAGACTGTATTTCCAGGACATGGCTGTGTGATTGCTGTGGAGCACTGCCTTGAAAGCCTTGCTGAAATTTAGGCAAGAAACAATCTTTTTTTTTTCTTTTTCTGTTCTTGTGAATTATCTGTTCTGTCTAATATTAAATTTAGAACTGCATTCAAATTGCTCACACATACACTTAAGCTGAAGTTATATCTGATTCCTAGTTAATAAAGCGGAATTTTCAAAAGTATAAAGTTGTCAGCTGACATAAGAAAATTATTGGATAAAAAAGTTGAAAGGATTTCTATACATAAAACATATATGTATTTTTGTCATAATACATAAATGAAACTTCCATAGTAGTCTGAACTGAATGAAAAGGAATCAAGATCCAAAACACAGCTCTGACAGTTAATGCATAGCTAGGCCTCATACATTCTATCAAAAATATTTGAGTGTACAGTCTGGCAGCGTATGAAAATTTACTTTCTTTTTTCTTTCATGTTAGTTCTTGGTCATACAAGACAGGATTCTTTTAAGTTCAGAAATAAGGCTTCATATGAAGTATGTCTCAGTGCCAAACACTGATGATGCTTGAAATACCTTTAGAGTAATGCAAGATTCTTCACTTTGTGTATTAGTTCTTAAAAGTTGCTTTTTTTCCTTTAACTCAACTACTTTATATAGCATTTGCCATTTCACAGTTGGAAAGTCATTTACACTGACCAATAAAAGATCTATCTATCTATCTATCTATCTATCTATCTATCTATCTGTCTATCTATCTAAATTTTGATAACTATTTCAGATTTTGCAGAAATAGCTAGCCAATACATAATAACTACTCTTTATGTAGGGTGATAAGGCAGCATTTAAGAATCTTAACTGTATAATAACTGGCTATTATATACCACATATATGTGATATTCAACGCTGTAGTGACATGTGTAATATATGGATGGATATCACGTTTAACTTTTCTCTAAAGAGGTTTTTTCTTCTTCTTTGTGTCTTCGTTAAAACAGTAGGTCTTTATTTGCATAATATTTCAAAGACTTTTCTGTTTATTTGTATATTAACAGTTTTGATAATTTCATTTTTGGCATTTTATTATTCTGCTCACCATCCTTTCTCATTTAAGAGTGTTGCAGCCCCTGTCCCACCCCATTGATACAGCTCTGAGTACCTAAATGTGCACCACAGTTTCATTATTAACAAAAGCTTAGAATTAAGTAAATTACGTACATTACAATCTTCACCTGGAAAGAAGTAAATTAATTCAATTTCAGTAGCAAGTCAGTACTGTAAACAATCCAATTTTTGTCAGAACTTCAGACATGGGATCTTACCTAAGAGAGAGGAGGGCTGTTGAACATATGCATGATTGGGAATCTGTGTATTTTCTCATCCCCTAATAATTTCAAAATTTCTGGAAATTTCCCATTTAGGTTTAAAGGGATAGGTATTCTTGTTTCCCAGTGGGATTTATTCCACTTTTTAGGAAAGGTTCAGTTTTCTGTTAACATCATGTACTTACCTATCTTGGTCTTTTTTACACAGGTTTCTGTGCTGCTGAAATCTTAATGCTCTGGCAGCAAAAAGCATTGATGAAACATTTTGCTTGGGCTGTTTTACAGAGCAAAGTGCTCATTTTACAGTGCTTATTGATGATGAACACTGATTTTTGCAGTGCTTTTTTGCTGTACCATGGCAATGTTTTCTGGCAATTATGGAGACTAGTGGTAGTGACCTACCAGTAGACAGCGGAAAAGACATCTGAGAGATATATTTTGTGTGTATCTGGCCCCAAACACAAAATCTTTGGAGTTGGGTTTTACTCTTAGTACTCATTCATTTCCCTTCCCTCTCTGAAAACAAACTACATTTGTAGTGACAACAGTATCATTGCTAGAAAGGTACAATCCCTCTGAGATAAAGCAGTCTCAAAGCAATGTTGTTTGGCAATGTCCTTGAGTCCCATGCAGTCCTGTGGAGCTGGTATTTCCAGTCTGATCAATTTATGATCCTCCTCTCCACCATGATTTACTCTTTTGGGTAATACTTCCCTCCCTCAGACCCTGAGGCTATGATTAAGTACAGTAAGGTGTACTGAGGGTAGACCTCACCTGTACAGGCAGAAGAGGAAAATGAGTACTAATATGAGTTTATGTGTTTATCCTTCATCACTGGATCCCCTACGTTTATTAGCAGCAACTGCAAGTTTTTCTTGGTCCTGTTTTGTTGCCAGTGTTCTCATAGGAGCCTTCTGTTTCCCATCATGTTCCACATTTATTTTGCTTCCAGTGATCTTTTTCTTGATCTTGATTAGTTTTGTATGATATTATCATGTAATCAGAAAATGTTTACACAGTGCAGGATTTTCTTTCTCTATCTGGGAAGAGGATATTGTATTATATCTTGTAACTGCTTGCAGCCAGAGGTGGTTAGATTCTCTTCTGTTCTGGAGTTTGCACTGTAGTTTTATTTCACAAAAGTATTTCCATGTTGAACTCTGCTCTCCTTATAGTGTTGAAGAAAAAAGGATGTGGCAAGAATCAGAAGCATTAGAGCAAGCAGAAAAATGTACCAGTGTGATTCAGAAATAGAATCTGAAGACTGAAGACAGGAAAATCTCTCTCATACTGAATAATTGTTGTATTGCTGAGTGGCAAAATCTACTTAAGACCTCTCCCAATATGTTGCAGCCTGTAACTCCCAGGCTGTTGATTCCTCCACTGACAGAAATCCAGCATGTAAGCTACCTCTGTATGGGAAATTCAATAGCTTTTCTCTTTTTTTAGGAATGTGGGATAGTGCAGTTTATACAGAAATTCATGCAGCCTCACAGTGTACTTGAGGACCTAAATAAACTGTTCAGAATCTCAGAATCTCAAAACAGTTTTAAACACTTTATTGGCAGGTACTGTGAAAAGCTAAAGCTGTAGGGAACTGCAAGTTTCAAGCAGAAAAATGGACATAATGAATTCTCGCTGGATGCAAGATCCTAAAATTTAAATCTCAGCTCTACTCCTTCTTGTGCTATTATTTTTGACTAGTAGAAGAATTTCACTCCAATTGCTTCCTAAAATGAGAGGATGTGACAAGCTACTTTTTCAAAATATCCGTTTGGTTGCTGTATATCCTTGTCATTACAGAGAACTGATGTCAGATGAGTTTATTTTGGTTTTATTTGAACTATCTTAGCTTTAGAAATAACTGACAATTCTTGCTGGCTTTTTTATAATTTTAAAAATATATTGAAAGCATGATAATTTCATAGAACTAAAACTGCAACATTTCTGCTTTTGCCTTTTTAATAGTTTTATTCCCATATCATAATTCTTCCACTCTCTACTTTCTTCTTTCTGCTGTATTTTTATAACTTTACTGATACAGCTTGAAATACATCGGCATATTTAATAATATTGTACTTCTTTAAATGCACCTGACACTCTAAACTCAAAAGCAAGCAATGAAATATGGGTAGATTACATAGGCTCAAATGTTTTGGGTAGATAAGAGGTACCAATGCATAAGAGGTACTTATTTTGTTCCTTAAGTAAAATTCAGAAAGATTGTCACTACAAGGTGTGATGTAACTGGTGTGTCCCAGTGAAGACAATGCCAGATATATATTATTGCCCTTCCTATGTATGTTACTGAATTAACAGAAGGTTGTGAATGTTATTAAAGTAAGACTGAATAAGGCAGAAACTTAGTTATTTCAATAGCAAGGTTTAATTTGACAAAGTTAATAGGATTTCTTTCTGCAGATTTTACAGAACACATCATCCTAGGTTCTTTCTGCATGGTGGTTTGGGAAAAAGCATCACAGCAAAATTCGAGGTAGTTTCATTAATGTTTCTAGAAAAACTGCCTCCCCCCAAAAATATTTAGAGAATCAAAATAGACTTGCTTTAAACAGTGGTTATGTAAAAGAAGGTTTGTGATGCTCTACAAAAAGTATTCTTGTTCTCTTATACAGGAAATTATGTCTCTACTCTGCAACAAATTTGAACTTCATGTTTTTTCAGTGAAGTGCTGTTCAAGGTGATTAAGGATGTATAATCTTTCTCAGTATGATTTATAAACTCATTCTGCTTTCACTTCATGCCTTGCCTTTATGCTTACACGCAGTAGTGGAACATTAACCTCCATTTTAATTCTACAATGTTAACACGTAGCTCTTTGTAGTGAAGATGGTAAAGAAAATCAAATCATATGCCTCAGGAACTCAGACACTGGCCTGCATAAGGGTCAGAAGATTCCCCAAATGCAAACAAGGACATACGCTGGATGAATCTTGAGGTGTGTCGTGGCTTTATCTGAAGAACCAGTACCTGCTGTACCTTGAAATAGGATACCAGATTAACTGGCAGCAATCAGACACATTGAAAAGGTTTTAAACTAAAATTTAATCACTGCCTGTTCACTTCAGAGAAAAACAATTGTAGTCTTTCTCTCTCTTTCCCCTGCAATGAGAGTTTCATTTGCTAATCTTCCAATAGAGTACAGGATGTGGTGTTTGAAATGTTAATAAGAGGCTTGTGCTTCTGCAGATGTGGTGAGATTTAAGAATTTAGTGAGGGACATTTTGAAACTAGCTTCCACATTAAGTAAAAAATAGGTAAAAAAATGGTAAAATTTTTGTAATTTTTGAAATGGTATAATCTCTAAATGAGATTTTTGAGCCCTTCTACAATGCAGAATATAAAATTAAATAAATGGAGGAAGGAGGAGTGGAAAATTCCATGAGTCGGAATGGAGATGCAGTTTAAGACTTAAATTTATGTACAGGAATTAAATCCATGGCTGTGTGGATCAACTGTATGTCCATAGGAAACAGTCAAGATGACAGTGGAAAGTGACTCTAGAATTAGAAATTGTATGGTAAACCTGATTTTTAAATATTTTTAATTTATCTTTAAATGCTTTCTCTCTTCTACTTCATGGTTTTTGTTTCTTTGCTTTTTCCTTTCAAATATTTATATTTTCCTACTAGTTTAACTACCTCAAAGGTGTTTTGAATTTATTTGGCAGTCAGTCTGAATTATGGAATCACTCTGTTCAGGACTCCACACACTGTCCCAATATATCCATACAGTGTTCTGAATGTGTCTGAACAACAACATGTTTTTTGCACTTTAGCCTTGCAGATTGATTTGAAAATTCAATCATGTTAAAGATTTGTAACAAAAGATTTCTCAGTGACATCTCTGATATTTGGCATAAAGCAGGTTGCTGTGTTTTGGAAAATATCTGATGAAATATTTTTTTTGTAAACTATTGCAGGTTTATATACATTTCAAAAGGATGCACACAAATATTTAATAACTGTAGCTTCTATAACCTTCTAACTTCTATAACCTTCTAGAACTGCATATGTATATATACATATACACAGACATATGTATGGGTACACTATCTATAACTGACAATATACTAGTTTTGAAATAGAGGTTCTTCATTGTTTAGCAATCATGCTGGACAGTCTGAAATTAGTTAACGTGAATGTTCTTATGGCAGAAGCAATGGCCACAGATGATCTTCATAAAACTTATTTATCTTATAAAACCAGTTATTAATTCCCTTTTATGTGTAGATTCAGCCTCCATGTTTAGCTTGTAAATCATATACTGAAGGTTTTCTTAGTTTTCATAACACTCTTATGAAATGAAGTGGCTCTTTTACTGTTCATCCTTTTAAAAAAAAGTATAGCAATTATCTTTTAAATTTTGGCATCAGGTTTAACTCAAAATATTATTTTCTTCTGTTTGAGTTCTTGAAATGTTGCATACAACGTTTTCTGAAGTCCAACTCCAATTAAATTTTTCAATGCTGAACTTTGAAAACTTTGGACATTTTACTTCTTAAGGGACACAGTTGAAATGTTAAGGATGTCTAGACAGTAATGATTCTAAGAGTTTGAATGCAAGTGTGTTTGGCTATAAGTAAATGAATGTCTACTGTTATAGGAAACCAGGCTACCTCAAAGGCATTATTTTCCTTAAATAAATGTTATTCTTGCTTTGAAACGACAGGTGTCTGCTAAGGAAGACAGGAGCCTCTCTTGAAATGGAAAAGGTAAACCCTCTCCCTCCAAATTGTTATAATTTTGAAATTAAGGGGCTCTTAGGCAAAGAAACGGGAATAGGAATAACAGCTCTTTACCAGGAAAAATAAAAAACAAAAAACCCCTCAATAATACAAACAAGACTGACTGAGTCAGAATATGACCTGACATCCTGTTGGTCAGGGTGTTGGTAGTAGTCCCATTAAATGGTGGCTGCAGTCCTCCTGGAGAGACAGATTTGGTTCTGTTGCAACAACGATCCTGTAGAAGGGTGTAGTTTTCCTCTGAAGGTCCAGTGGTGATGAGAATGGGCCTGGTCTTCCTCTGGGAATCCAGTGGGAAAAGGCAGCTTGCGGTGTTCAAATCCCAGAATATATCCAGGTAGAAATGCTTGGCTCCTCCCCTTGGGCAGAGCATCTCACAGTGGGATGGTGTAATTTTATCAGTCATGCAGTGAGATTCAGTGGCCCAAGAACAGAAGATATCTCCTGGAGGGAGGATGGGTTGTGGAAGAGATAAAGAAAAACTGCCCAATTAACAGAAGATAACTGCCCCACCTCTAACAGATGGCAATAGAAGACACACCCCCAGCCATATCTTGCATTTGCAACCTAAGACATTGTTACACGTAATGAAATTTCATTAATTCTCTTGCAAAATAGTGATAGCACTGACATGATTATGTTGTTCTCAGTAATGAACAGCTATTTCAGTCACATTTATAAAATCAGAACATAAAAGAATATTTAATATAAATTAGCATATCTGTTAAATTTTTTGTCTATCACTTCAGTTCTGTTTAAAATAGTGATAATTTAAATGTAAAAACTGCCTTTATTTGAGACACATATCTTTGCAAACTTATACCATATTAATTGGGAGTGCTTGGTTTTTTTACTTGCTTTTTTTCCTGGATGAAAACATTACTATGAATGAGAGAGAATGGAGTCTCCAAAGCTCAGGGCCATATTTGTCTTCATATATTTTTTGCAGACATCAATATTTCTAACTTCTACTTGAAATCATGGCTTACACCTTGTCTGTTATCAGGCTTTTTACTTTTATTTCCCTCTGTACCTCCAAAAATTTCATTAGTAACATTTTGATGGTGTGAATGCATGATAACTAGTAGGAAACTTCATTATAAATTACTGGTCTCTTAGGAATCTGGCAGTTCATTTTCCTACTTAATAAAATTAGAGAGCTGTTCTGACAGCCAGCAATGGACTTCATTGGACTGTGCCAAGAAATATGAGAAATATATCCTTTATGGAAGGTTCTGGGGAGGTGAAAGAGTTAGAAGAATTAAAGATAGTCTTTTTATTTTCAGATTTGAATTCTATTAGTGAGTAATAATGGGAATCATAATGGCTACTTACTGTCTGGACAGTGGCCTCTTTTACATCAGTATCTCTTTGCTGGCTGCAGCGTCTCATTTGCATGAATGTGTAAATGGAAACTCTTAAAAAATAATAGTAGAACTGGCAGGCCCAATAGAGATACATAATGAATATTTTCCTACTCTTATCTTAGATTGTTATAGAATATTATTGAACAGGTTTTTTTTCTGTTACAGAATGAGGCCATAAAAATATATCGGTATTGTGATCATCTGCAGAGAGTAATGCAGCTGTAATGACATCCCTTCTTGAAAATAACTTTTGCCATCTAGCTCTTGCTGTGCCAGCTAGCTCCTGTCTGCACTGCTAAGAATGTGCTAGAAGGGAATTTAACAGTTTGTGTACTTTTCTGCTGGTGTTGACACATGGTTAATAGGTTTATTGAAATTTACTATGAAGATTTGTATACCTAAAAACATGCTTGAGATTAACAGAGATTTTTGCTTAGTGGCATCCTTGGAGTGAGGCCATGGTAACTCCCTTGCTTTTGGTTATTTAAGGGGGCAAGAGTAATGTAAGGGGCACTCAAACTATTTACAGGAAGGATTACTGTGCAGTCCATATAAGATTTTATCCTGCCTTTCCTGCAAATCAGCCGGGATTTAGAGAGAGAAAGTTTCACATTACTTCCCACATTTAATTCACCTAGCAACATAGCAAAATCTGCTGAGGAAACAAACTAGATTTAACAGCTATTGAATCAGGGAACAGAGCTGTCATACTCTGAATGAAATAGCTACCTGCAGTCACCAACAAGGGATTACAGGAGAAGTACAGGCTAAATATAAACTCTGTAAAGTCAATGGTATTTCAGCCAATATCTTGGGCTGTCCTTGCCATGTGCAAGTGTGAAAAAAGTTCATTATCATAGTTTCTATTTATCAGAATGAAAAGCTAACTAAAAAATTTGTTTTACTGGGGTGGAAGGAGCACCAAGACACTTTGATGGCTTTTTAACATGCTTTTATAGTGTGGAGAAAGAGATGAAAATTCTCTGAGTGTAATACTTAAATCTGGACTTTGATCACAGCTGCTTTTGGTTAATTTGAAAACCTGAGGAGTACTTCTTAGTTCTTTTACTTCCTTTTCTTTTTTTCTTTCTTCCCCTTAGTGCTTGTATTTTAACTTGGATCCTTATGTACATAGATGACAACTTGTTGGGAGGATGTACACCAAGAAAAACATTATGCTGCTTTTGCTGGAGCTGGAAATTTTCTACCAAATTTGCTCTGAAAAAACATTTTCAAAATGGATTGGGACCCAAGTGATATAAATCAGCATAAACCAATTTAAATTAATGAAATTCATTGGTCATTTTTACTTGATCTGGTCCACTGGTTTAAATATTTGGAACAGCATTTTCTGGATTTGTGACCTTGCTTTGGCAGTTGACAAAGTGGGTGTGCACCAGCATGAATCTCTGTGTGCATTTAGTGGCAGGTGACTGAGAGAAATGGTGGATTGCTGTCTCTGGGTTGTGTCTGTGGCTTGCAGGAGACTCTGCTGTCACAGTGGTTGCCCAGATGAGATGCTACAAATTTACAAACGTATAAATCTGTGCTTTTCTCTCTTCAGTGCTTAGTTTGCAGATTGTCAAAGTAGTGCAGTGCAGCTATAGAACAGATAGTTGGATTTCTGACTACTGAATTTATATGGGGAAAGATTCTTCTTGAAGAAAATTACAATTACATTTAAGTGAAACTGGCTTTTGTTACAAGCATTAAATATTGTCATGGGAGTAGTGAAGAGAGAAGATATTTTTCAGTACGTATTTTTTTCTATAATTGATCTGTTTACAGGATTTTTATGTTAAGGTGCTTTCACATAATCTGCATTATTAATTTGTATGGCAAAACTGTGTCTTAGGTTTCTGTTTAGTTTAACACGTAGCATTCCATATCTTGTGTAAATTCAGTAGTACAAATGAATTGAAGAAAAACTCATTTTGAGGGCATTGATAATTTACTTGATGTTATTCCAGATTGATGAATTTTATACCACTTTAGCATTACTTCCAGTAGTTATGTGAAGTTTTCCTGCTTTCTAAGTGAATGCTAAAATAAAAAATTAAAAAAATAAATCCAATGCTATCAATCATCATTTTTCTTAAAAGAAAAAAATCAAACCTCTTTCTAAGCCGAGTGTACTTATCTTCTAAACAGTATCTGCTAATAATACAAATGCATTCTTCTAACGCATGTGTCCATACTTTTTTGTTTTTATGGAATATATGTTCTCTCATGGTCCATTTTTGCATACCACATATTGTTTTATATTTTGTTTGGATTTTTCTCTTGGTTAGTTTTAACAAATCCCAAAAATTCTGACAGGATACAGAAAGTTAATTTGACCGTAACATTCATACATACAGTTAGCTGTCACCTTCCCCTTAAAAGTTTGGGATGAAGGTAATAATTTCTGATGTTGAAACTTCGGGGAAAAAGAATTTGATCAATACGATGCTGAAAACTGTCATGGATACAGCAAATGGTTAGACTGGTAAATGCATTGGAAATGGATTTTAGGTAAGAAGATTCTGGAGAATAAGATTCAGCAGATGTGATACTAGCAGGCCTATATAAATTTCATCTGGCATTTCTCTTGTCAGTGTGAAGTCCACTTAAGTGCGCAATTTCATGGTTCGCCAGTTACCGTCCTTGGCTGAATTTATTTTCAGAGCTGGTGCAAAAATGTGTTGGTTAGCCAGTTGCTGCTCAGAAGTTATAACTTTTGACAGAAGATGCATATTCCATCAGGATCTTAAATTTTTAATTCAGTGTTTGTGTTTATTGATAGAAGTTAAATAATACACAAGTAGTGCAGCTCTAAGAGATAATTCGTTACGTGACAGTAAAGTCTAAAGTTTCTCTTACTTTGTTATTCCTGACGTAAACAGCAAAGGATGAACCCCTTTCCCATTAAATTTCTTTGTGCGTTATATTATATATAAGAAAAATGCTAAATGATTCTTTAATAGCCCATATAGATTAAAAAAAAAAAAAGAGATCCATTTATTTAGAAGCAATATTTAATTATTGTGTCCATTGACCTAACGTGATATTATAGTATCTTTTTTTATCATTTCTGGGTCTATGAGAAACTCCTGTAGATACGATGTGGGATTTAATACCCTTCAATAAAGGTTTTGTCTTGTGAATGTAGCAGAGGACCAAGAGCTGTCTTGTTATATGTTTAGAAAATTTTTACTTGCTGTGGAAAGTAGCTTATCAGAAAATCTGATTCCTTAGCTTTGGGCTGAAGGGAATCTTTCCCCTTTATTTTGAAAATCTAGTGGACACGATCTTCAGGAAACTAATTAATGACAGTATTGTTTTAATATGTTATTTACCATCCTGAAGTTCTCATTCTAATATTATCATCTCTAAGCCTTAATGCTTAGTCAAAGAAAATGAGAAGAAAAGATGCAGGGCAGGGAGGAGAGTAAAAGACAAAACTTGTCTACTATAGAAGATCTCTCCCTCCCTCCCTCCTTGTATTCCTCCTGCCCCTCTCATTCTCCTCTGCTTCCCAGCAGAGGAAGAATGCTGCTGAATTAGTCTGAGGGGACAAGAGCTCCCACAGAAATTATATTGAGGAAAAGTGTCACAGGCCTTGAAGCTCCATAATATACTTGGCTCAGGTACTGACTAAACTGCAGATTTTTTGATATGTGAACAATGATACAATACTTGAGGATTGAACATTTCAAATCTTATCCTAAAGTGCTGCTCTTGAGCTTAGATCCAGCTTTCTCCAGTGCATCACAGAATTTTTTTTCTATTCCAAACTTAATATGTGCTTTATACACTCTAATATGAGTTGATTTTAATTCTGCCTTTTGTTCTTTATATTATCCTTGGAGAAGAATGACCTGAACCTGTCATAGCTATGTTCACATTTCAAACCCTTTATGGAAGGATATCAGTATGATTAACAGCACTAGCATATGTAAGGATTTAAAACATCCATAAGGGTTTGGGTAGTCCTAAATTCTTAGAAAAAAACTATTCATGTTCCACTCAAAACTACTGTGTAGTTACACCTTCAAAGCTACTTGTGTTAAACTGTGTAATGCTTTTGATGATTGGCCAAAGGATCACCTGGATACAAGTTAAAATGTCAAATTTCAGAATTCTCTGTATCTATACTACAATCATGCCTGACCAGTCCTTCAAATATTTTAGTTCTCTGTTTTAAATAGTTACAGACTCTAAGACACCTATGTCTAGTACTTTTCAGAAAAATTCTAAGACCAGAGTTTTCTGTTTTACTTAGAATTTGCCTAGCCCAATTTTCAATTAAAAAAGAAATACAGGGACCACATCTCATAATTATATAAAGAAGTTCATTGGCTACTGTGATTGTATTCTCTATCGTTTAACTTTACAGCTGACACAGGGAATTTTCCATCAAGTGTTAAGTAATGTCCTTATTCACTTGTATAGCCAAATTAGACTGAGTCATAACTTAAACTCATGGAGATGCAGAGAAAATAACCAGGCAAATTAAGCCTTGATGAAACTTCAGCAGTTATTTTCTCTGTGGTTTACTTTAATTTTCACCAGTTTTCTTTCCAGAAATGGAAAGTCACTCGAGAGTTCTAAAATGTGAGGCAATGTGATTGAGTCTTGTGCCTTACATATTCGTATACATCACAACTTTGCTGATTGTTCAGTTTATCTGAAGCTCAGAAACAGAGGTGTGGGGCAGGATGTGTCTCAGTTTTTGATAGGGAAGTAGAGAACAGTGCGATGAGGGCCCAAGTAACCTTAAGTGGAAAGAGACACCAAATTTTTGTGCTACTGAGATTCCAGTCCCCATATCTCCCTCCCCTTTTTGCTGCATCATTAATCTGAGAAATATAGTTTTACCTGGCATGTCTTCTCAGCAGACATTCTTCTCATAACTTTGTCACTTTTTGATCTACTTTCTGTTGCTGACTTCAGTTTTTGTAATCATACACTTGGACACTTCATCTTTTTGCTCAGGACTGATGTTCTAAAAATGCTTTGTTAATTTCTTTAAGAAACATTTATTTTGATTGGCATAGTGATCAAAATAATAGCTATATATACCAAGACAGGAAGATATTAAGACTGAAGTTACTTAGTTCCCCTTGCAGTTCATTTAGTTGGTTTTGGTTTGTATTTACGTTATTTTGTGGTGTTGTTTTTTTCTGTTTCTTGGTTTTTGTTGTTTTTTTTTTTTTTTTTCCCATAAAAGGAAATTAGATTATGCTGAGAACTGAGATTTCTGTTAGAGCCACCAAATGTAGGCAAGACAATGATTTCTCCTGATTGCCAGTACACAAAGAAAGACTGACAGTTTTGCATACCCATAACTTGGGTCCTCTACAGTAAACTGTGCCAAACAAGAATATTCAAGGGACTACGAGCCACTGGACCTTCAGAAGTTCAGGTAAATCAAAGAAGCTTAGGATAATCCAGAGGAAACTTTACCAAAGCTCTGCTACCTTTGAAGATTGTCTATCATTGAACCAGAAGGATTTGATATATAAAATAGAAGATTTATTTTCTGGATTTTT
The DNA here is from genome assembly GCA_024362935.1 of Setophaga petechia. Lineage (NCBI taxonomy): Eukaryota > Metazoa > Chordata > Aves > Passeriformes > Parulidae > Setophaga > Setophaga petechia. The sequence goes on along the minus strand of JANCRA010000008.1, from coordinate 12,672,881 downwards.
TTCTGAGTCATTCATCAAAGTCAGAGTTAGGTTAAGCAACTATAATTTTGATTTTCTTTTTTTTTTTTTTTTAAAGCTTGATGTTAAAGCTATTAAACTTTTTTGGTTTTTTTGCCGTTTGTATGCTGGGCACAGCAAGAAGAAAAACCTGTAAAGAATGGAAGCTTTCATCTGATGTGAACCTCTGTTTCTTCTGTTAAAATTTGAATAGAAGAAAATTAACTTACTTTTTCCTCCACATTTTGATAGTCAGATTGGATGATGTGTAGCTTTTGTAGCTTACACTTGAATTAATTGAACCTTTGAAATGGAAATTTGAAAGCAAACCTGTATATTATTTAGGAAATACAAATTCTGCTTCAAAAGTAAGAATATCTTTTAAGAAGGTTGAAATATGTCAGAGTTTAACAGAATGTGAGAAATAACAATGTGTCAAAATGTATGCTAGGGAAAATAAGCATTCCAATTGTACTACAAATGAGCTATTGCCATTTGTCTTGATGACTGAGTTATAAGAGGGCTTTCTTCATTTTTGTAATTCATATACTTTACTTTGATTTCTTATTCTGATAGGTGATTGGGTTTTTGGAGTCTTTAAATAAAGAATGTAAATTATTTTCTTATATGCCTAAACACTTTTTAAGGTTCTAAATCAAAACCTTAGGTCAAGAAAAGTCAGTGTAACAACACCTTTACAGTCTTAAATTTATAGACAATTAATTACAGGAGTATGTGCAAAAATGAGTTTAGGCACACACACAGATGCACATGCACACGCACACACACGTATATACATTTGTGCACATGTATGTGCACTTCCTTTACAGTAGACATTCCTTCTTCTTAGGACCCTGACTGTTCTTGAATCTGGAATGAAAGGCTACAAAAGTAATAGTGTTTTAATAGAATTACTTGGATTTAATTCCTTCTTTACAAGAAGTAAGGTTTGTAACCAAAATGAATAGGTTTGTACTGTGAACACTTCAGCTTCTGGAAACTTAAAAAGAGAAACAGGATTAAAATTCATATGTATTTTCTTCTTTTACTAAAGACTATACTCATGCCCTGGCCTTTTTTTCACTGTGTAGGAGGACCTGTCAAATTGCATAGTAAGCCTAACCAATTTGGTCATCTACTTCAGAAGTTAAATGTGCTACTTGTTCTCTGCCTGCAATGTATTCACACCTTCATCATTTTCTGACAAATCTATGCTACAAAACATATTAAAAGAAAAATAAGTGACATCTGTAAAATCAGTTGTGTAACTTCCAAGTCCAAGGCACTATTCCTTGCCCTTTGAAGTCCTAATGGATGAACAGATGGCTGTCCACAGCAAGTTACATGTACACTCTTCCTGGTTAACTCCCAGTTATGGGGCATGACCTCTGCATGATGTAATCCTCAGTGTTGATTTCCCTCAATGTCCAGGCAGAAGGGCCTGTTGGAGCACCCTCTAACTCCAATGCCCCTACCTTTCCTTCCCAAAGCTAGCCAAGACTGTGGGCATTGGATTCTTTTCTTACTACACAGTGGTAAAGCAGCTGGCTCCAAATGTATATCTTGATTGCACCGTGATTTTTAATTTTTTTTCCCTTACAGGAGTGAGACCCAGGTGTTTATCAGCCCCAGTAATTTTCTGCTGATAATATCCTGATCACAAGAGAAAGGATATCAAGGCATGTATTTCTGCTCGTTGAAGAAAAGGCACCTCATATGTACCAGCATAATGTTAACAGCTGAGTTAATACTGACATTAATTCTTCTTCTCTACTTAGTCCTTGCTCTTTCCTTCCACTGCTGGTTTGGATCCCATCCTTCCTGCTTTTCAGTTAAGTTTTTCTTTTTGAAAAGGCTTGAGTGTCACTGCTGCAATCATGATACTTTGAACAGAAGGAGAAAAAGAAAAGGTTTGAAGGTTAATGTGATATAGCGTAGTGTGGAGGTTTTCCCCTGGTGAAAACAAGATAGACCTCCTTTATGTAGCCCTCAGCAGGAAATTTTACATGATTATGTCTTAAATCAGAAGTTACAAAAAGCAATGTAGGTTATTAAAAAGGAGGATAAAGTATTGGCTAATGCAGCTATTCATGCTGAAAGAAGAAATATCAAGCAAAGGCAAATCATTAATGTTTCTCAAAGGTTAGCATTGGGAGTAATTTTCTTAAATGTTTTCATTAATGACCCTTACATTAATAACAGGGAAACATTTTCAGCATAATCTGCCAACAAAATTAGGTTGGAGGACACAAAAGCAGACTAATATATTAGAGAAAGAATGTTTGCTATTAGATTGTGTGTCACTAAATTTTTGCTTTCATTGCTCTTATTCCTGCTGTCATTTAGGCTTTTTCCATTGAGAGTTCCTAATGTGGAAATAAGTGGCTAAGGGTAAATCTTAGATTGCTGCTGCAGCTATAAACTGCTATTGTGATGCATTTGCAAAAAGGGCAGAATGCAATTAGAACTATGTTGCATAAAAATAAAAATTAAAAAAAGGAAAGAAAATAAAAATAAAGGAAAAGAGACAATTGGTGCTATTAAGATTTCGAGGAAACAAATTATGAAACGTTATTTCAGGAACAAAGAGGAAAGACAAACTAGAGCTCAAGTAGCTGCAATTGCAGAACACTGTCAAGAAAATAGTGAGCCAGCAAACCCTCTTCAACTGAAAAGGCTTGATTTGTTTACTCTAGCAAACCAAAGGCTAAGAAGAGTAGTGAGCGAAATTTGCAAACCTATCAGGTATAAATATTGTGAAAAAAAGAACTAGCTGTCTAAAGAGCCGTGCTGACAGAAACAAGTGGGCATCGATTTACTTGGAATAAATATAACTCATAAACTTGAAGATTCCTAGTTTTTTGAGTAAACAAATTCTGGAATGTTCCTCCAAACAAAATTGTTAGGAAGGAAGCTGCTGTGATTTGGTTTTGGTTTTTTTTTTTTTTTTTTTCTCCTTTATTTGGAGGTGTTTTACATTGTGAAGGGGATTTAAATCACACAGCATGTTCCATAGCAAGGGACTTTGCTTAGGAGCCTGAGACATCTGTTCTAACTCAGTGATCTTATGATGGTCTTGCTCTTAGTTTCAATAATGTGAATAGAGCAAAGAACAGCTGCTTATGCAGTTGTAGACAAGACTAATAAAGGGATTTTAATAGGGATATTTAAGTGTTTTAGGTGTCTGGGTAGAGCATTAGCAAATAAAAATTCAGAGTATGTAATAACTTCCCATGTACACAGGTTGACAGTTTCAGAAATGCACATACCAGTTCTGCAAAGAGGGTAATGACATCCTCAGTAGTTTACACTGCAATTGAAAATATTCTAATTTTGACATTCTTGCTCAGTACAGCAGCTGAGCAAGAATGTCAAAATGATTCGTGTGAGCTTATAGTACCCTTTCAGTTATAAAGTTAAAAAGTTAAAATATTTCCAACTTTGAAGCTTCATTGCTAACAATTGTATGTGTGTTCTCTAATTATGCATGGCATACTGCTAATTACTTATATTTATCAGGCAGTGTTCTGCTGTAAGAATAACTGCTCTTGTTACTGATCCATACATTGGGCATATCAGGTTTTGTGTCACTACACATTGGGTTATCTCTGTCCTGAAGAGTCCTTGAGGACTCTTCAGTTAGTTGTATTTAAGAATGCTGTACAGTATGGAGAATGTAATGCAGCTGAGAGTGAAGCAGGAATGCCTGAGACATAAAGCAGTGTAATGTCTTCAACCACGTGGGCTTTTCGTCAAAGCAGGAGAAAGCAATGCTGTTGGTCGAAAGGAGAAACTAAGAAATATCAGACACAACTTTGAAGTCAGTCCCAAAGATTGTTTGAAGCCAGAGGTCAGAGGTTATATGTGACTGGATATTGAAAAGGATGGAGATAACTGTTGGCTGTGTATTTTGTCGCACTCTCCTTCTCTAGGCCCCAAGGAATCATCTGAACAAAGAAATGAAACTTCTCCAGCCACATGTGGGATTCTTCTCAGTGACTTTATTGACTCTATATTTCCATTACCAGAGTTGGCCTTTTTGTCTCTCACTAGGCAGGCTTTCTTCCCTCCAGCTCATACCACTGTGCTCCTCACTACTTGCTCTTTGTAACTTTTACTCTTTCTTCCTAGTCTATCATTATTTTTTCTGTTCCCTTTGGCCGTCTTTAAAGATATCATAGATTGGGATGAAACTGAGAAGCATTGTAGAAAGTGTAAGCATACCAGGAAGTTTTCTTTAAGGTCTTTGCCCTACAGACAGGAATTTCACAGATATATTGATACTGATAAGTGCAGAGTTCCAGCAAAGACCCACTTCACTGGAAAAGATGATTTCAGTAACAAGTCAGCTTAGTCACAGATCCATTGGTTATAATGTTCTGAGCATTTATAACTTCTTGGGCTACTTTAGTGGCAGCACTAGGATAGTTTCCTAATGACAGAGGATTCTTCCGTATGCAGGGGTAACATTTTGATCAATCTTTCATAATATGTATTTTTCCAGTGATATTGCAGGCAATTTATTGTGTAGATGGAGGAACAAAGTATGAAAGCATGGAGACTTAATGATGTTTGCAAAAGGGAAACCTCTTTTACTCTAATACAGCAGATATAATGTACTCCTGTTCTGTGTTTAGGTTTTTTATTTTAAATATCATAGTGATTTGAAAATATAGAAATGGAGTAAGACAGAGTATATGTGAAAAAGGGAAATAATAGAAAAGCTTGCACTCCTCAATTTTTAAACAACAACAACAAGAAAAAATGATAGACTGGATGCAGAGGCAGATAGTGCCTCAAGAGTTGAAGAATTGTATTTTATCTCTCAGGTACCTCTTGCTAGAAAGGAACTACTCTCTTTCTTTTGGTCTTTCCACATCCTAATAGTGCTCTAGCATGAACTTTGCATCCTTCTCCTGCATTTCAGGAGTTTGTAGAAGTCATTCAAGTAGCCTTTTATGCTTATTTTTAGTTTTAGTATATGATTACTTAAAGGAGGGTATAGCTTCTTTACCCTGCTCAATGGCAGGGAAAGCTTCTCAGTGCAAAGCCTTCATTCTAGAGTATACATTCTTTTATATTTAATTCTAATGCTTTGTGTTTGAGTCCTTAATATTATTGGAGAAAATCATTATCACTTGTGATTATGTGATGTGGAATCCTAGCATATAAACTGTCATCCATTAACTGTGATTTCCCTTATTTCATTCCTGGGGGAGGAATGGGAATAGGTGGAAAAACATCCTTATCTGGAACATTGTCATATTATTTTTAGACTGCAACAGTGTTAGCTGGGGAGATTAAGAATTAAGAACTTTCTTTTCCATGGGTTTATTTCATCCTGGCCTGGTCAAGAGTCTTGCTGCAGCTAGGTTGGGTGCAGAGGAGCCTCTGCTGAGGTTCAGTCTTGGATATCTAAAGGCACTGTACCTTAAACCTTCCAGCCTTCCTCAGGGGATGAGGGAGCTGCATCATTCTTTTATTCCTTTCTCTTTCTCTCTTACCTACTGGTAGCTTCAATCTCACTGGTGGTAGAGTCAGAAAAAATAAAATTTGTTTGCATAAGCATAACCATTTCTTAAATGAGATGGTCATTAAGGCCTCATGTTTAGGCATGAGATCTCTGAAGTTTCCCCGAGTTTATCTGCTTTATAGCAAAGTTAAAAATGAAGGATGAAGTAAGACCTAGGAGTCCATTCGACGTGTTTCTTGCCCATATCTAAAGATTGCCTGCTTTGCTCATTCTGGAATAATTCAGCTTTCTCTTAGAAAAACTAATTTCTGTTGATATCAACTCTGAGATTAGCTCAGCTGGTCAGAACATGGTGTTAATAATGTCAAGTTTGTGAGTTTAATCCCTGTATGGGCCATTCACTTGGAAGTTGGACCCGATCCATGTGTGTCTTTTCCAGCTTGGAGTATTCTGTAACTTCTATAACTTCTTACTAAAAGTAGTAAATTTCTGGAGTTTATGTGAATATAGCTTAGTGGTGCAAAATTTCTCTAACATTTAGTTTAAAAAATCTGTGTGTATGTATATATATAAATAAACAGATATTTGCACATTGCACTGTCAGCATTACAAACATCTGTTTCAGGCTTAGTGACATTCATATGGCTCCTAAATAGAGCAATTTTTTTCTTTTTTTAAAGAAAAGGTATTAAGAGGACAAAACATTAGTTGATCCATCTCCAACTGTATTCAACTTCTGCATGCTTGAGTTTGAAGTGAATTTATTATTAAGTTGTCTCATAATGTTTCCCATTTGTTTTGGAGTTCTTATAGTAAAATAAATCTTAAGGCATCTGTTACTTGCTGTTCTTCCAATACAGTTTTGACTTCTGTTAGCTCTTACATGGTGTCGAATTTCTTTTCTTAGATACCAGCAACTCTAAAGATGTAAAATGGCTTTGTGGTGTTGGAGGTGATGGTTAGAAAAATAACTATTTCAGTTTAAAATTCTGTGTCAATACAATTTTTTATCTCTTAAGGTATTTTTTTTTTGAGCTTTGGTGTAATTGAGTAGAAATGGATTCATCATATTTTTATTCAAAAAAGTATCTTTTTTACCAGAATCTCATACCTACACATCAGTAATTTTTTTATAAATCAACATTGCTTTTTCACTATTTATTCAATGTCTTATTCAAGAATCAAAGAAAATACTTCAAAATCCAAGCAGACTGAACCATCAGGACAAACATGGCCAAGATACATAAACGGTCAAAGAAACTTATTAGTCTTTTCATTAAATGAACATTGTTGTGTAACTCAAACCAATGAGTTAATTGCATCCACTGCAAAGATGAAATTTTTTTCACATCACTTGTTTTTACAGGTGATGTGAACCAACTTTCAGGTCTTTCAGTTGTATGTAAAGTCATTTCTGTTCCTTTAAATTTATGCTTAGTAAAACAATTAATGGTAAGATGATTTAACAGGATGGGCAAGGGAAAGTCAGAAAGAAATTTCAGTATGAATATGAGGAGAAGCAGCAACATAGGTTGGTCAGGCAGCTGTGTACAGCTTCAGTAAGGAATGTTGCATCTGGGGCTTCTGCTGGAGGAATTTTCCAAAAAGCATTTCTGCACTTCAGAGAAAATGTGCAGAATTTATCAAATCATGTGAAACATTAAGGTTCATTTTAGGATATTACATTCAAGCTTAATTCATCTTTAAAATGAGTATCTTGGGTGTTGAAGGAAGTATAGCCATATTGTTGCAGCAATCTGTGTCTTTGAATTATCTTGAATATCAGCATTTTCATAAGAGTGTGGTGGTCTCCTAGATAGCACTGCTGGGCAGCAAACCACTGCACACCTAGCGTGTGTGTGGACTGATGTGTTTTGGCATAATGAAGTTTGTTTCCTGAATTCAGGCCTAAAAGTATTTGTAAAGACAAAAAGCTTCTTGCTTTGTATTTTAACTCTTTGTTTTTAAATTTAAATTTAAATTACCAGTATCTCATAGGAACAACCTGGCAACTTGGTGGGTCTTGCCAGTAGTTCAATAGGAATTGCTCAGAATGAAGGTAAATATGGTCAATTGTTTTTCATTCCTCTAAAGGGTAGGTAGTATTTCTGTACTACACCCAGTTCACCACTCAATTTATAAAATAAAACTTATTTCAACTTTATTTTAATATTTATATAGCATCACAGTTATTCTTGAATAAGAGGTGTTCAAAAACACATTATGGTGAAGTATAAACAAAAGTCAGAACACCTTAGGACACAAATTTAATATTTATATTATTTTGTTTGTCCTTTCTGTTTTAGGAATAATAATCCACTATAAAATGTGAGGAAAGTCAAGACATAACCTTTCCTTTTTTCTTTGCATAATATGGTTGCTTTGTTCTGAGTTATGCATGAGCTATTCTTTTTTGTCTGTTTCTAATATGAATAAATATTTCATGTGAAGATTTAATATCTCATTTTATTCAAATTCAAAGAAGTTAAAATTCCAGTGCCTGTGTAGATATATATTTTTTAAATTTTAAGTTCCCGTCACTTAAGCTGTTAAATTGTCACTGAAAACTTGGCATTATACAAAGGACAAGAAAGATTCAGATATGCAATTCAGTGGCAAACTACTGAAAAAAATAGTCAGTGACATATCAAATTTGAGGTATATTAAATGTGAATGTGATATTTTCTCTATTATTTAGTATAAGAATTCTTATGCAAATGGACTACTAGAGATTTACTTTTTAAAAAGGTCTAAAACTGTTAACAAGGTACTTATTCATTAAACTTTCCACCAGTGGAAAGTTTAATGATGGTCCAGTGTTTTCTTATAGCAACTGTTAAGAAAACTTAAAAAATAAAAGCTTATACTCTTGCTTTTTAAGATTATACCAGGGATATCAGACTTTATGGAATGTATTTATTCAATGACATTTGCAGGGATTTACTGCAGTATCAAACGAATTAGGAATTCTGCCATTCTGATAAGTGGCTTTGTTCACCTGTTTTGTTCTTGTGGTGTGTAAGGAAAGGAGAACATTTATGGGTGTTTAAGTTCCACGGGATATAATTTGAACAACCTTGCCTTTGAGGTAAAATCCAGAATACTGTGCTAAGCCCTTGGTCTCAGAGTGAAATGTGTGATAAAACTGAGACGCCTCAGAATGTGATGTATAACAGCTGAGATGCTTGTACAGAAGTTTGTTCAGTCTTCAGGCCACCTTTGGAAGAGAGCAGAGCTGCATGTCCAAAGTGGTGGTTGCTGCCATCTTCCACAGGGATGGTCCATATATAGGCTGGAAAACTGGGAACACAGATTACTATCCTCTTTATGTGGAGAATATGAAAGTTATCTCTGTCCATATGGCATCATATAAGAAAGTGATTGATTTTTATGCCCTGCTGCAGAATAGAAAACCTCAGGCAGACAACACAAAAACAATTTGTGTGTTCTATTACTTGTTTTGTTGTCCTTGCTTCCTCATAACTTCTTTTATTTTACACTAATTATTAGTTATGCTGAAAATACAGTCCCAGATTACAATTCCATTTCTCTAAAATTTGTTTCCAGCTCTCTATATAATTTCATGATATCTCTTTTAACAAAATTCCCCCAATTTCTCCAAAGCATGCTATCTTTTCCACAAAGTTAAATGCAGCATGTAAGATTGCTGTAATGGAATTTACATCTTACAAATATGTATTACTAATTTCTGTGAGGAAAAAAAATTGTATGTCTGGGTAAATGTTAAATACCAAAGTGGATGATTCAGGGCTGCAGAAACCACCCAGAATCCTAGGCTAAAATGCTCAAAAAAGGCCACAGGAAACCATGAGTTTAACTTAATATTTAAAACATACACTTGTATGTGTTTCTGGACTAGGTTACAAGGTGGCTTTCAAAGTGTTAATATATAATGCTACTTCCCACTGTAAAACCTGTCATTTGAATGCTGAAATACAGTGCAAGACCTGCAGAAGTGCATATGGGAGCATCATGAATAGAAAATGAATCTATTTTGATCCTTGATGGATGTTTCAATGAATAACAAATGAGTTTGCAGTGATTGGATGCAGAGAGTGTTAGTGATGTGTTTTTTAAGCTAGCATAATAAAGGAATTATCTTAAAGTGATGGTATGTGGCAAGCTGTGTTTAGTTGCCTCAGTTCTGACTGTTGGGCCGTTACCTTTTCTTTAATTGTGCTTTGTGCTATTTTATAAAGGAAAAAAACCCCACAAACGTGTTCTTTCAAGCTTTCTTCATTATTGTTTTTTTTTAATTTGATAGAAAGGAACTAACCCATATTTGAAATATATATGTTGAATATACCTTAAATATGCATGCATTAAACTTTTTTCCAAAGGTCTCAATTCCATCAAATCTTATTAGATCTTAAATTATACATTCTGACCTTTTGTTTTCAAAATACTAGGGAGTAATTCTCTTACCATCAACCCTTTGAATAAAAAAAAAAAAGAAAAAAAAAGAGAGACACTGCTTGTTTAGGTCTTAGAATAGAGAGAGAGCGAGAGAGTAAAGAGGCAGAATTTTGTTCAAAAAGTTTCATTAATATAGGAGAAATATAGCTCAGAGCACTGTTTGAAGGTCCTACTCTCTGGCAGCCAGGTATTTTAGTGCAGCACAGAAAATAGTGACTGTTGTGTAGTGATTCTTATCAGAAAATGTAGCTTTTTTTTTTTTTCTCTATTATCAAATGGAATGGCTTAGCTTGTACATGTCTGCTGTCAGATTGGCAGATACAAATCCTTGCTTCCACTTTGCTATGTGATTATAGATGCTGGTTAGTATAACAAGTTGATGTCTTTAAAAGTGTTTTTACAAATAGTTCACCTCAAATTTGTTTGTTTCACTTTCTAAGGGATGTGCCTCCCAAGCAGTTTGCTGTTGCATTTTCACAATCACTGTGTCATGGTTAAAACATGACACTATAAATCAAGAGATGTTTGGCTTCCTTGTTATCTTTGAAGGTATGAAGCAAGAAATAACCTTTGGCTAGACAGTGGCATATTATTTTTTCATCATGGATGTACACTTATTTTGTTTTATTGTTGAAGAGAAAAAATTGACAATATACCTAGAACTGAACGTATGACTGAGGTTTTAAAATTAGCAGCAGCAGTGGAGAATGCCATCCTGTTTTCTTCTGTGTTCTTTATATTGTACACAGTGCTTGGAAATTAAATGCTATGTGATTAAATTTATCAGTGGTTTGTGATTAATTAATTATCTTTGGCACATAGATCTAGTGTTAGTTTCAAAATAATCATTTGCACTAAGGGACAATTTTTTTTAAGTCAAAGATTTTACAGAATTTGTTTGGTCATTTGCTGTCCAGGTGCAAAATTCAGCTGCAGCAACATCCCTAATTTCCAAGCCACCAAGAGGAAAACATCTGCTAGTTATGAATATGTTCTGAATTGGTAATCACAACAAAATAATGTCTGTTCAGCTGAAGAGTAAGTCAGAAGGCTAAAGGCTGTTCCATGTCACTCATGTTCACTGTTGACTTATGACTCCCTGTATATTCAAGTTACCCATTCTGTCTCAATAAGACAGTATATAAAATAATTAAAAATATTTAAATGTAAATGTTGAAAGGCATAGTAAAAGTACATGGGTATATATTATGCACTCTTTTTATGAGTTTTTGAATTATCACGCAGGAAATTACATTTTCCTACAATTAGATAACTAATGTAGTACAATGTGTTTTGCATATACATTAAATGCCCATGACCTTTTCAGAAGAGTCAGTGCTACATTATTAGACCTACTGAATTTTGCTATTTCAAATACAGAGATAGATTCTCATCTTTATGGTATTTAGCTGTATTTCCACTGCAGTCAATGTACTTACACCAAAACAAAATTGTTTTGAAAGCGAAGTCACTTCCAGTGAGTATAAGAGCAGGTGGCATCAAGATTCACACACTGAACTTTTAGATCTGTCCTCTGAGGAGACAGTTGACATAATTCTAGTATTCTGAGCTCCCCTCATTCCCCCACATGTTCTGACATACTGCACAAGTGTAGCATATGCTGCTTTGCTAGGGTTTTGTCTGTTTCTTCATTGTACAGAAGATATGCACAGACTCAGTATAGCTTTGATCACAGTCTGGGAGTATAATTTATGTACTTGTATTGAATGCAAATAAAGAATAAGTATAATTTGAAGTTACTTCTGATTACCCTTTCTGTTTTGGATTTTGAAGCATCTTCATCAGGAAAAAGGATATGAGAAAAAAACCCAGGAAGGCCTTTAAAGCAGTGCTTTTATAAAATGTCTGTTCCTCATGTTTATTGCCATTATTTTACCCGAACATAAGCTCTAAAGATATTTGTTCATTGTTTTCCACTCAGAGAGAACTGACATTTGATGATACTCTGTGGTATCTGACACCTCAAGCTCTTCTGCTTTCTTCTATGGTTTAACTACAGGTTTTATTTATGTTCCTGTTTCCATGCTTACACACAGGTTTCTTACTTCCCTGCTTGGAGTCCAGAAATCTGTACAAGAGAGCTGTTGTAGTTCAGCATAGAGAAATGCCAAAAGATTTGGCTATGGCATAGTCTGAAGGAGTCGAGTTTTCCTTAGTGAGTGTCAGTCTTGATACCTGGAGGGGGTGACAAAGACCTGTAAAGTTTCATGCAGATTCTGGAGGTGTTATATGGAAAGGCAGCCCCCTGTGCTGCTGTCTGCACTACACAGTGTCTGGCCACGATCCACACACAGCCTTTCTCCCAGCAGGACCACACAACATGGAAAGCATCAGCTGCATGGATTGATCTGGCAGCTGAGCAGAAGAAAGTCTCATCTCCTGGACCACAACCCTGGAATCACTCTGCTAAACCCTGCACCTGGTCACTCATGGTTAAAATTATGACTCACATTCCTGTCACCATTTACAGCTCAATAACAAATACTTACATTCCTGCGGACGATATTCTATAATGGCAGGAAAAGGGAAAAGCATTTGATGTAGTGAAGTGAAAATAGTAAAAGATAATGAGGTACAGTAAAATGGTTGCATTGAAACTCCATATAAAAGACAAAATTATGCAATTTAAGTTGACACATTTCATAAAATAAGAAGCAGTTCTGGTACATCCTAAGGCATGCAAACTAAGGAATATCCAGATGCTCACAAGATTCAAGACATTTAAAATTTATTTTAGTGCTTTTATGTATATAGTACAGGTTTTGCATACAGTGTTGAATAGAAGGATAGTACTCATGTAATTTAAGTGACAGCTGAGTGATTGTTTATTTAACCATTTTTGAACTGCTTCCAAGTTTTGAGAGGAAGAATTATGTATTTCTGAAGGATTATATAACAGTACAAGCTGTTGGTACTCAGTTAATTAATACCTTAGAGATGTGGCCGTAACATCTGATAAATTAAATTTGTGACATTAGGCTCTGTAGTATGAAGGGGACTGTACCATACTGCATCAGCCTCTGACAATGGATAATTATCAATAATGCAGATATTTGATGTTGCTATTCAAAAAATGCAGCCTTTGTACATGATCAAGAGTTCTACATTTCTTGCATGAATGCACATCTATCTCTGTGTGCTTTCTTTGTATATAGTTGCTGAAATTTGGGGTTGGATATTTGAAAGTCATTAAGTGCTTTTTTAGCTACAGATTTTATCTATTTTGTTCTGGTTGCCTGAGTCTGACTGAGCGATTTAACAGGCCAGTATTTCTGAGTGAATATATAACTCAAAATTTCTGAGTGAATATATAACTCAAAACTTACTTTGGGTAACTCCTTAGGTATTTAAGTTTAAAACTCACTGATCTATCTGCTTATTCATGTCAGTCAACTTTTAGTATTCAAATGCTCACAGGAAGTAAATCTCAGAGTTGGGAAACATGACCAAGTGAAAAAATTTCAGATTAGATGAGTATTTCTTATGTCCCAGATTTGTTTTTTGGTGTCCACCATTTGTTGAGGCATGCTGCTCCAACTCAGTTTACTCCTTCCATTGTCAGATAGCTTCACTGTTGCTTTCTCACACTACATGAATTATTTACACTGAATTTGTTTCATGCTTTTTCCAAAAGAATTCTTTCAGGCAAAAAAAAAAAAAAAAGTGTTTATGGCTCAGAGAAATGAAGGGCTGCATCAGGTCCACAGTCCCTAGTGACTAGCACAAGGGTGGAACTTGGATAAAGACAAGTTTTTGGAGCATGTGAGGGAATATCTCTGTAGGTTACCTGTTTAGTGCTTCCAGACTGCTCCTGACTTTCCATGGGCCCCACAGGCATTTTGTGGAAAGTCCTCTGGCCCCTCTAAGTTAGAGTAAGGCTCTGTCTACAAAAATTTCTGGAATAAATGTACATGCAAATATATTTGCAAATATGCAAATATATCTGAACACGATAATATGAAATTTTGTAAGTTTGTGAAGTGAATTTTGTTTAAAGTTTATTTTATTTGCCTTGTAATGTGTTTACTATGGCCAGCAGCTAAACCTTCATGGCTTTTTACTCCTTCTCCTCTCTTGTGGGATAGGCAGAATGTTTACGGATGGCAAGGCAACTTATGAATCAAGGAAAAGACAATTTATAGATGAAGTAAAATCTGTACATGCAAAGCAAAGCAAGGCAGGAATTCACTCAATACTTTCCATCAGCTAGCAAATGCCCAGACACCACCTGGGAGGGAGGGCCTTGGCATTCATAAAGCTAGTCTGGGGAGACAAAAAATCATAACCACCATCTCTCCTTCCTCTTTTCCTTGATATTTGATTTCTGAGCATGACATGACAAGGAATATGACATGGGTCAGTCTGGGTAAGTTGTTCTGGCTGTGTCCCCTCCCAAGCTCAGCTCAGCCTCAACCTCCTCTCTGAGTGGACAGAGTGGGAAACAGAAAAAGCATTGACAATGTGCAAGCACTTCTCAGCAATGTCTGAAACTCTGGTGGATTATTGAGGGTGGTGTAGTCACAGGGCAAAGCATGGCACCATGTGGACTGGTATGTGGAAATTTGACTCCCTACCAGCCAGATCCTGTTCATCTTAAATGATCAGATTTTTCATCGACAGAGTCTCCTAAAACTTTGTGATAAGTGATTATATTTTATGCAAGGCTTTTGAAATATAATCAGTTCATACAGGTAGCTAGAAAGAGTGAACTGCTTTAGTGCAAATGGTACTACTCTAACCCATGTTTTGGGATTATTATCAGGAATGTAGTATTTGGATAAGAGAGGGCATTTGCTGAAAGCAAGTAAATGTTGTTCTCACACTTTCTGCAGAACTAAGGTCAGAAAAGCATTGGATATGTTGACTTTTATTAGTCATCAAACACAATTTAAAGAGCCATTAAAAGTAGGTATAAAAAGCAGTTTATTTTGTGCTTTTTTCCACCTTGGACCTGCACACATCATTAAAAAATTATACTTTGTAAAGCCCATAGCTGTTGTAGATAAAATGTCTGCATTTTCTTCACTGAGTGGCATATGTATTAGAGGAAAAATACATTCAGTTAAAAATCACCATGCAAAACAGAAACTGGCACCAGTACTTTTTTGGTATTGTTCTTTGGAATATGGAAGTTCTACCTGAACTCTAAAATTTATTTTGGGTAATATTTGGATGAGGTTAACTTAGAAATCTTCTTTCATATGAATTGAAAGCTCTTATGGACAATTTTGCAAGTAGTCATGGGAAAGCCACAAAAAATGGGACTATTGTTGACCTGTAGTGAGATAACAAGGATGAATGATTGAATGACTATACTGTGAATTTACTTTCTGTCAACAGGTAATTAATGTCACACATTGCAATTTTGAAGCTTGTAGAATTTTTCCTTGGCACTGAGAGAGACTTAAAAGTTTCATTTCATCTTGTTGTCTGGAGAGATTTTTTAGTGCCTTGATTTAGCTGAACAGTTTCAGTTTTATAAGGACAGTCTAGAGCAAAGAGTGATACTTTTACATCTCCTTAAAAAGAATTCTTAAATTTAATTGTAAGCATTCATAAAGAAAGAAGTTTAAAAGTTGTGTTAGATTTCCAAAATTCCTGGAAAGAAGTTTTGGACAGAAAGGTGATACCTAGATACCCAGTCATCATTTGAAAATGTGAGCTACAATATGAAACGTTGGTAGTGATTTCTGTGATTGTATGTACAGTGTAATTTGATGCAAACAAAAAATACAAATATCCTGTGCCTGTCAATTCAATTTTTTGCATAGATCAGGTGTACAGGTCACATACATATTGGACATAAAAGTACCTACTCTAAATTAAATCCTGAACTCAAGATATATATCAAATCTTTCCAAATACACTTCATATCTTTTAAAAGTTGAAGAAAAAATAATCTGTTTTATGCCTAGTACCATCTGTTTACACAATTCAAAGTTCAGGAAGAGGAGACAACTTTGAAAAGTTTACAATAACAAAAATAATAACGAAATGGTTATGAATTATGCATGGAAAACCAGATATGGAGATACTCTAAAACCAGAATACAGTTCAACCAGAATATGGTATTTCATTAGAAGGGAATTTTCAGAGACAAAATAAAGAAGCCAGACAAATACTTCTTAGCTCCTATTTTTTTTTTTCTCTCTAAGACTAAAGTGATCCTGATTAAAACATAAAAATTAAACTGAGATGAAGTGGAGGTACAAAGAAGGCTTAACAGTGAAATCAAAAAAATAAAAGGGAAAAAAGCCACATGCAACAAGACAAGTAATAGATTTTATTCTATTTATAGCATGCAAATAGGTTGTGTGTATATGCTTAGGAGCAGCTACTGCAACAAGGTTTGTCTCTAAACTTCAGCAACAAGTGCTCCTTCCACAGAACATTTTGCATTAGATTTGCATTGAAAACAAGAGTTGGCCTTTGGCTAGGCTGTTTCCTGTGCCTTTTACTTTAAAAGTGCATCCTAAGATATTAAATGGAAAGTATTCCACCTTTTTTCATTCAGTTGTACAATAATTGTTTATTAACCCAATAAGAATATGAATGCCTAGCTTGTTGAGTTCAGATGTTTTAAAAACTCAGTTTGTGGAATCTTTTTCAAGATATTCCTCATTAATATATGTTTACTTTTCAATCCCAAATCACTGGTTTTTGTAAGGTTTCTGAATGTTTACAGAAGCTTTTCACTCAGACTGGCCAAAAATAAAAAAATATTATCCAGACTGTGATACAAGAGATTTGGCCCTTTACCTGCTCTGGCATATGTAGTTGCTTAGTTCATGTTATAACCCAGAGTAGAACAGAGTGTTCATTTTTTGCACAAAAGATGTTGTCTACAGAAATATGAAGGACGGGAAGGGATTTTAATTTTTATGCTAATTTTGTTAGCTGCAGCTGATGGGAAATTTCTGCTTAGAATAGATAGTCAGTTAAGGAGTCCCCCCAAAATCTTGACTTTTACTGTAATGTTTGAAATCCTTTTGACAGTATGCTCTCTTATTTTGGCATGAGAGAACTCTCATCTGTCTCTATTCAATGAAAAATATTTGAGCCAAATGTTGTGAGTAATTAGCAGTTAATCTGTAATTGTTATTCTAATTTTTAATATGAGTAGCTCTGCTACCCTCTCTTAAAACTCATTTGCTGGATGCTGCAAGTGGAATTGATATTGACCTAGTCTACGTGGAGACTACTGAACTTTTAACCTCCTTAAAAATTAATCTTGGGAGCTTCTTGTCTTATTTCTTTATTTAACTTGTTACTAAGAGAAATAGAAGACAGTAATAGTGATAATGATTAAAAAATAGACTCACATGAGAGTTTAAATTTATGCATAATTCAGTATCAATTACTCATTCCAATGTTCTTAAGACTGTCTTTGGTGAAAAAAAAATGTTTCTAGTCATCAGAAATTGTTGCTGAATTTGAAACAAAGAGTAGACTGCAAATGAGCAAGAGGTGCAACAGAAAATGGAACAGGAATTTCTGTTAGCAGACTGTTAAGTTAGTGGAAGAAGTATGAAAACAGATATGTGTATCTCCAAAAAGAAGTGTCAAAGTTGGGAAAATCACTCCAGTATCAGAACAGAAAGTGACTCAAACTAATGTATGTACATTTTATATTATTTAAAAATCAAATAATATATACTAAAAATATATTAATGAATGCTTCAACGTTCAATAATGTTCTATAATGCAAATATTAAATCTCTTCGGACTTTGATATCTTTGTCACAACTTTGTGCTTCTGCACTATTGAAAATTAAGGTGTTAAGTTTTTGAACCATCATGTAGACTTTGAGATGTTATTCTATTATATCTCAACTACAATGTTCAGTGAATTATTTCAATTATATCCTTCTGAATACTTAATTTTTCTTGTTAATTTCTTAAACTTTAATGATATCTGGAATATGTGTGTGCATACAAAAGTTGGAATAAATAAGTAAAAGTTTAAGAACTCGTGGGACAATTTTTTTAAGATGTATGATATTTCTGAACCAACTTCCTTTCCTGGGTTTGTTAAGTAAAGAAAATATTTTCCTCCATCAGAAATAATTAATAAATGGCTCTTATTTTCTCCTGACATAGAGATGAGAATGCAGTAAAATCAATATGACTGGTCAGACAAAAAAAAAAACAAAACGAACAGTTAATTTGACCTTTTAAGATGAGAAAATCCCACATTTATATTATGGGGTTTTATATAATATTATTATTGTATAATAGTATATAAAATATATAATATAATATAATATAATATAATATAATATAATATAATATAATATATATTATATATTTTAATATATAATATTGCATTCACACAAAATATTCTTGTGAATTTCTTTGCCATCGTGCTCTAGAATGTTTAAATGACAGTTATGGGAAAAAAACTTGAAAAACAAAGAAAAAAAACAAAAAACCCAACAGCAACAACAATAACAATAACAACAATAGTCAAAAACAGGCAAAGGGAAATTAAACATTGCAAAGGGAGATGGAGGCCAAGATTCCATGTCCATCTGGGCCCAAGTGACTCAGATCAATATGAAAGACACATCTTAAATCTAATGTTCTACATAAACTTAAAGAAAAATATCAAATGTTTTTGAGGGGATTTCTTAAGATATTTTTGTACATGTACCACATGCAACCATCTTCCTACTATTAAATTATATTAAATACATATTGGCATTGTTTGCCCATTCTTGACCCCTGTTATTGGGAATTATTCTAGAAATCCAGAGCTGTTCTTCATTAATGCTGCTGGGAAACATAGAGTATGATTCTGAAGTAATTAGTAGTTTTATGGATAATTAAAATACTGTCTCTGTTCATTAACATTTCAAATCTCATTTACATGTAAATTGTAATATTCTTTTTCTGTGCAAGAGTGGGTAGTTAGTGTCATTCATGAGTAATAAGTAATTTGTTCCTCATTAGCCATAGGAATAGATAAAGATATAAGTCAACTGCGGATAGCAGATGCAGTTAAGAATGGTTACCTGTCTGGAAGGAGAATTTAAAACAAGCAGTCATTGTTTTTCTGTAATTTTGCATTTTTAATTTGGTCCTAATTCATAATTCAGAGCCTTTTCTATTAATTGGCTCTTTACATTATTCATACTGAGGGTGTGAAAGTACAAAAATATTTTCTCTGAGTGACTTATGAGATACAGTGTGAAATTTTAAAATATTATTTTCATATTGGTTCAGATGAAGCACATTTATAATGTAGAGCTCTACTTCCAGATATTTTTTTTCAAAGTACTAGAAGAAATTCCCAGAAATAATGAAGACTAGCTATGTATTATTCTTATTAAAAAATTCCAAATCTAATCATCCTATTTTGACTGAAAGGTGACTTGAATTGATTTAGAAGAACAGTTAAAACTTTCCCCTGAAACTATTTTGAAGTGAAAAAAAAAATAGTAGTACTAGTATAGAAAAAGATCACACGTTTTCTGTCTGTTGGTTAAGTTAGACATCAGTGTATGTGTATACCACTTGGATAACAGAAAAAAAAAAGGTATCTTGTAATCCTTTCCATCAGTGAAACATGGAAAGAAATAGGAATTTGCTAGCCATTGGTGCCACACTGAATCCTGTAATTTAACTCTTTTCTCTAAATAATCTACATTAGTTCTGTACTCTTTCCATTGAGGTTTTTAGCAAAAAGCAATTATTTTAGGACAGTTGCATCAAAAATAATTTGAAGTATGCTAGTAAGGGAGGGATGAATTAGGGAGTAAACTGATGAAATTTGTAGGTAAAAAATGAGTGAGAAGACATCTAAACAGTATTAGCAGACAACCAACAAGCAAAGAGAGGGAGAGCTGGAAAAGATTAAGACTGCTTGGCTAACATCATTGCTTGATTAACAAGGTTGTCATCAAAGCTGTATGACACCTGTGAATAGTCATGGTAAGTTAAAACAGGAAAGTGTGTGTGCCTATATAGGTAAAAAAAAAAAGGTTTTACGCTTCCTTTATTGTAGAGAAGATCTACTTATTTACATTTTTATGGATGTGTATCCTTGAGTAGATGGGAACTATGAATTGCTCATGCTTAGGTATAGCTGAAAAACATATAATTTCATTAAAATTATTATTCTCAACCACTGTCTGTCAGAAGCACATCTGACAAATTATATTGAGAAGATTTTTACCTCTCTGATTGGTAGTAGAATTTTTTGATTGTTTTTGTAAATCTATCTAATAAAATCTTCTTTATAAAATTTATAACATAAATTGGTTGATGATCTAATCTCTGTTTTTTCTTGAATATAATGCAAAATTTCAACTCTTTCTTTGTTTCATTTGAGCAGCCTGGTCTATGGAAGGTATCCCTTGCCATGGCAATGTGATTGGAACTAGGTGATCTTCAAGGTCCTTTCTAATTAAAATCATTCTATGATCCTCAGTCTACTTATTATAGCTCTCAGCTCTTAGTCTGGCAAATACTGTACAGAATAGATACTTTTGGACCATGGAGTAATAAAAAAAGTTTTATTTGTCTGTCTTCATACTTGGTCTATGCTTGTGTCAAAGTGAAAATGCAATATTTATCGTATTAAAGATGATCAAGAGATACCACATACAGTTCTCTAGAAGAGGAGCCTATCTCAAACGCCTTTCATAATGGCCTTTATAGTACTGAAAATGCCTTTTAGTATATATCAAAACACAGCATTTTTCTTCAAAGTAAAAACTGATGATGGAAGACCCTTGTAAGATTACCAAATATAGACTGGTCTTTTTAATCTTTTAATTTCCAGACAGTGAACTTCTGGATTGTAACTGAAGGTTTTCCTATTAGTCCCTAAATCCAACAGTTTGTGAATTATTTTAAGTCCCATTTCTTTCTTAAAGTTATCAAAAGCAGCTCATTCTTTCTGCTTGATATTCCAGTGTTTCTCTCAGTTGACAATGTTTCACAGCACTCACAGAATATACTGAAAATAGGTCTAGAAGGAAAAAATTGTTTGAAAAGAATTTCGGTCAATTCTTTGCAGGGTTACTTTTTTAAAACCTTCAAAGATGGAGCTCTACCATATTCCTAGGCAATCTGTCAAACTTGTTTTCAAATTTTGTTTTAATATATAACCTGATTTTTTTCTATAGTTTCAGTTCATTAGGTTCTATTCATCAAAGACCTAAAGGAAAGATTGGCCGTCCTTTCTTCAGCACATAAGTATTTGTATCTGAAAGCTGCAATCATAAACATTATGATCTTTCCATTTTTTGGCTAAACAAACTTATTCATTCCTCTTTGTGAAGTTCATATTGATCTCCCTGAATTCTCCCCTGTCAGTCCCCATCATTCTAGACAATCAGGGCACAAACTGAACCCTGAGTTCCAGCTGGTGCCTTATCAGCCCTGGGGAAAGCAGGGAGAGCAATTGCATGTCTTTCAGGCAGGATTTTATGCTTATACATGTTAGCATGGTTAGAGTAGCATCATGCACTATAAACTCAAAGACCTTTTCTGAACCTTTTCTGAACAACTGTTATTCTCATTCTGTATTTGGTTAGAAAAATATTTCTACTTATGTGCAAAGCCTTGTCTTTATCAACTCATTCTCTTTACTTTCCTTGAGGCCTATTTTCTCAGGGGAAAAAAAAAAAGATATTAAGAGATTATGGATTCAGATCTTCAACTGTTAGCATACTTGCAAATAATCACAACTTTTTTCATCAACTGCATATTTCATGTATGTAGTGTTACCTGTAGCTCCTTTATATAGTGCAATCCCTTGCGGAATTGTATTATATAAAGGAGCTACAGGTAATAAACCATAAATTTTTATCTATACTATATTTCTTTATTTGAATACGAGAATATTATATGAAATGGTGTCAAAATCCCTACATAAAATCATATCTGCAGTCTCCTAGTTATTAATTTTGAACAGATCTTTTACCATGCCATACAAAAGATTGAATACCATTTGAATTTAATGCATCCGAATTTATTGACATTTATTTATAATTTTCAGACATTTATTATTAATTTCATATTTTTCAGACATTATTGATAATTTAATATTTTCCAGTAATATTAACTAAATTTAAAAGAAGGATGCCTCTTCTATAATCATATATTGCTTCTTTTACCTTTTCAAATGTAGGCATTATAATTGTCCCTTTCCAGAAAAGATTACTCTTTAATCCTTTGTGTTCTCAATAGATAGGATAAACATTAAAAAATTCTTAATATTTTATCTAGCATTTTAAGGTTGGGTCAGTGATTTCTTTTTAATAAACACATTGATGTAGTGTAGTTTACTTACATTCTTGCAATTTTAGTCTTGCACTAAATAGTAATCTTTAAAGAACTGGAAGTTACCTTCTTCAGTATTTTTTCTAAGCTGATAATATCAGCTGTCTGTAATAAATAAAGCTTCATCCTTCAAAACCCAGTGTAGCACTTATATGTTTACAAAGATTTCATAAGAGCTTTTGAGCTGTGCATTCACCATATTCTTGGTATTTGGAAGGTTTTTTCCAGATTTGGTCTTGATATGATCTGTCTATCACTTGGTCTTTATGTTAATCTTGTTCATCTTCGAGAGGCAATACTTTATTCCCTTGTCTGTCACTCAGACTTTTCAGATTGGTTTAACTATTTGTAGCTAACGTTTATTGACAGTTTCCATTTTGTTTTGTGCTTTCAAACCTCAGTAAAAGTATTTTTAGTTGATTGTACATTGTCTGACTTAAGAAAAGAAATAGAACTTTGAGAGTTGTAATGAACACCCATGCAAAAATAGAGGCATTTTTACTTGAGAAAATTTGAGCTAATAATATTACCTAAACAAAATTTAATTATTAAGAAACACCTCACCTTTTATTACTATTATGCATAACTGTAAGCAATGATCTTTAAGCAGACACTGAAAATATTGAAAGCCCATGAGAATTTGACAGCTAATTCATTTGTTTTTGTCTACTTTGTGTTGCCACAATGATCTCCTCTTATATCTTTTGTAAGAAATTTGATTTTTCTCATTGCTATGGATTAAAATTCATTTTTTTTATTACTGGAGCAATATCAAGTGCCAATTTTCACTATGTTGTCTTTCTCTGCTCAACATTTCAGTGGAGGGAATATGCTTTAGTCCAGCAAGCATTTACTGTGACACATAAACTTTTCTACTTTAGGTTACCCACTGTGTGGTTACAGGGGTGTGGGCAGTAATTGTCCTGGTTTCACTAGTTCTTCACCTACTCCCATTGAAGAGAGGAAGAAACTTGCAGCAAATTGCTTTTCTGAGGCAGAAATTGATAAATAAACATGATAACTATACTTTTGAGTATACCTGATAAGAATTTAGAGTGTCTAGAGATGCTTAATTTCTTAACAGGGAACAAATCATTAACATTTAAACTTAATGAGTAAAAGACATTGCAATGATCTCTATTTTCAGCAGGTACAAATGAGAGTAGTTGCTTTGTCTTCAGTGGAGCTGAGTAAATATATATCAGCTGAGAATTTGGGCCAAGAACAGCAATTTATCAGATGTAATTCTGTTTTACAAAGAGAATAAATGCTTCTTTTTTTACCTGCAATTCATCTGCATGGATGATAGCTGATACACAAGTCTTCTGTGTATGCCTTAACTAGCAGTAACTGTAGAATGAATTTTATGTTTTCTTTTTCCCTTTTCCCAGTTTGCATTTAGTATTTTAGGAGGTAGTAATTTATAATAGAGAAATAGTGTCAGGAAACCCACATGGATGCTTCTGACAAAACACAAACTTCAGATGAGAGCATAGGAGAGATGGAAGAAGGATCTGGACAAAAAAGACGAATTGTATTGACGCTAACAGAGATGAGGTTAGGAAAGCCAAAGCCCATCTGCAGGTAAATATGTCAAGGGACCTGAAGGACAACAAAAAGAGATTTTACATGTGGCAGACAAAAACCAAGGGAAAATGCAGACACATTTTCAAGTAAGTCAGAAGAGTTGAAGACAAAGGATGTGAAAATAACCAAATAAACAATAAACATATCAAGAGGGTGATTGGGAGTTGTCAGCCTGGATTTACAGAAATTGTGTCTGACCAAAAAAGCAGAAATTGTCTCTGACTAACCTAATGACCTTCTACCACAAAATTACTTGTTTGGTGGACAAGAAGAGAATGGTGGATGCCATTTATCTTTACTTTAGTAAAGTGTCTCTCTCACAACATCCTATTGAAAAACTGATGGATAAGGTAAAATGAAAACTGAGTGAAGGTGTTGATGACTGTTATAAAGTTCAATTTAGAGGTCAGTCATGAATTAGTGGTGTTCCCCAGGGATCAATAGTGAGGCCACTACTATTTAACATCTTCATTAAGAATATAGGTAAGAAGGTAAAGGCCACCCTCTTATGAGATTTTATCTATTTGTATATGTGGTGGGGAGAGTAAGATGGAGATGACATCTCAGTGGTGGCACAGCTAAAAGATGAGAGGCAATGGAGCACAAATGGAAACATGGGAAATTCCTTTTAGGCATAAGAAAAAAACTTTTTTATATCAGGTGTCCAATCACTGGACCAAGTTGCCCAGAGATTTTGTTGAGTCTCTGTCGTTGGAAACATGTGAAGACATTTTTACGTGTTCTGACTACCCCTGCCTTGATCTGGGGGGGCTGGACAAGGCAAATTCTTAGGTACCCTCTAAATTCAATGATTCTGTGATGCTACAAGTTTACTGATAAATTCAGCAGGTACATTACAGTAGATGATTTTGTCCTTGTTCTGCAAGATACATTGATTTTTTTCCTATGAAATCACTTGTTTTGAATTATAAAGGCAACTTTTTTAGGTTCTTGCCCTGAAAGATCATAAACATATTAAAATGCACATATCAATAATCACTGTGATATTTAAAATAATTTTAAAATAAAGGTTTGGGAAATATATAAGTGTGAATCAGCTTTCCCTGCAGACTAGCTTTTAATATCTTATTGAGTGATTCACTGTGGCTGAGCAAGTGCTCCTGAAACAAATATATTGTCAGCAATCCTTCTTTAATAACATGATGCCTTTAGATGAAGATGATCTCTGATTCTGCTGTTTTGTTTTATTTCTCCCCCCAAAAAATCAAATATCTGCATTACAAAAACATAGATGCTATTTTTTTTTTGTGATTGGAATTCTTTTTCCGAAATTAAAATTTGACTTATGGTAAAAATTTTGTTTGGTGTGTTCAAATGGGGTTAGGAAGAAGCAGTTATACCCTAATGCCAATCTGAAATAAGTAATATGGGGTTTTCTTGAGGTTCTCCTAGACAGTGCTGAAATGTAGCTAGGTATTTTTAAAAATCAGTAACAAGAAAAATAGAAGAGAGAATGCTGGACATAATTTTCAAAACTATTTCATCTTTTGTTTCCTTTCTGTTCTCTAGAGAATGGAGCACTCTTCAGATGATTCTAGCTGAATCATCTTTGGAAGATGTCCAGGGAAAATATATTGCCCTGAATCTCACAAACCAAGTGAGGTAAAACTGCTACACAGCTCCATGTCCCAGGCCCAACCAGCAGTAACACTGAAAATGTATTCCCAACAGGCACACAGGAAGAATACACGTGTAGACCACAGGTATGTATACATACAGGGCTGTGGTTTACTTAATGGATTGGACATGCTCCTAACTGGGAAGATACATGTCCCTCCTTACCCCTCAGCCTGCATCACATACCTGCCAGCTGGTCCATTTTATTTCTCACTAGAACTTCTACTTCCTGCAGTTCCTGGCAACTTGGGCTTGTGGGCCTCTGACACTGGTCTGATCCCCATGGCTGGCAATTAATCTTACTCCATCTTCAGCTGGTATGTAAGCCAATCAACCTGTGTTCCCAGTCCAGATGGTGGCGCCCAGTCCTTCTGTCGTTCCACTTGCTGGTGCTGTGGAAACACAGGTGCATATGCCCCAGGAATTGCCAGTTTTTGGTACTAGAGATTTCTCATTTTAGTCTCTCGAGATGCTGACATTACTGATGCAGTTGCTGACATTACAGACCTCCAGCCAATTGCACAATTACTGTACTCAAACCCTCCAGAACACGCATGCACACAGGAAGAGAATTAGAAAGAAAGTCAAGAAGAAGTGTGACCACATTAAACTGTTCAAGTGCAGGATGTGGCTAAAAGTGATCATACATTATTTATTTTCAAGTAACCAGCCCTTTCATCCCTTATCCCTCTATTTTCCACACACTTTTTCCTTCCCAAATTGCCTAAATCCATTCCTTTCCCTGCCTTTTTTTCTATCCCCTATTATCCCATACTGTGTCCTGTGCAATCTCTGTATATGTCCCATTCACCCAGGAGGTATCACCTCTTCAGCTGGCAGGACCCTTCAAGTTTGACTCTTGATCAGTTTCACACCTACAATATGGGGCTGAGGATTTTCTGGGACAGCCATGAGAGGGGCCTGAACATATCCCTTTGTCTGTACCCATATTGCCTTCCTGCCTCCCACTGTGAATCTATGTGCCTCAATTTCTGAAGATGGGCCTGATATAGGCTGATGGTTCCTCTGATGGACTTGAGAGCAGCCAGGGTAAGGATCCTTTTTAGGTGTGCAGATGGGCCTTTATTACCTAATCTAACATAATAGACTGCAATTTTTTGAGTATTGTACCTGGGCAAAAGCAGTTTATTTCTCCCTAGAAAGTCTCTAAAAATCCAGCAGTGATTTCTATATGTATAGTCTGTATTTTTACGAGTGTGCATTCAGAGTAATATAAGTGAGTTAAACAGTTATTTAATGATGTTAAGTGTCTACCTGAGATTCTTTTTGTAATGGGCAAGACATGTCATTCTTGGGTGATATACTTTAATAGTCTCTATGCTAATATCTTCAATTGCCTTCCAGCCATTTCTGGGTAGGTAGCCAGAAGAAGACTCTGACTTTTGTTACTGTCTCAGCCAAATGAGGTACTTGGACGTCTGTTGTGGACAGGTAGCACCTGGACCCTGTACCTAATCTCTTTTTTCTTTATGACTGAACAACTATGTAGTCTATTTGAACTGTTGAATTAATTATATTCCTTGTCTGTTTGAGCTGCCTTGACCTTATCTAAGGAAGATTCAGAGTTAAATTCATTTTGACAGGTGTACTACTCTTATCTGTCTCTGTCAGACTGTCTTCTACCTAAACATCTGACAACTTTGCAGTCTGCTTTCGCCTGCTGACTATTTCTCCCAGAGTAGATTAATGTTATTGTAGCCTACTGGACTCTAGAGAGATTAAGAAATGCATCCTGTTTTTTTTTTTTTTTTACAGTTCTTAGTGATGTCTGAAGAGATGGTGATATTACCAGCGTGGAACTTTGAAACTCATGAGTCTGAATTCATGTTGCATGTGTGGATTTCACAGCTTCAGGCCTAGCTTAGAAGATATTATTTGTCTTTCACTGTAAAGTGGATAATCATAGAATCATTAAAGTTTGAAAAGACGTCCAAGATCACCGAGTACAGCTTTCAACCAAGCACCCCCATGTCCACTAAAACTGTATTACAAAGTGCCGCATCTATTTGTTTTTTGAATGCTTTCAGGAGTGGTGACTCCACCACTCTCTTGGGAAGCCTGTTATGTACAACCTGAAAACACCTTTTCACAACTTGAGGCCATTTCCCCTTGCCCTAACAAGTCCTAACAAATGCTTATGTAGATTAGAGAAAACAACAGGAATATTTATGGAGATTTGACCTGTGAACCCTTCACATGTTTGCAGTAAGTAATATGTTCCCTTCTTGGATACAATGCAAAGGACAGTTAACTTCTGGGTTAATGACACATTTTTCTGTACAAATTTTTTAGGAGATGAAAAGGTAAAATTAAATGAATCACAGTTAATCCTTTCTTTAATTGCTCATATTGTGGCTGCTTTGAGACTTTGATAAAAGTATTACAAACAGGTGTATTTTGTGTCAAAATAAACAGCAGAATATTACTTTTTATTCCCTTCATGATATAATGTGCATTTTCAGGAAATGGTTAGTTCAATAGTGAGCAAGAGTGCTGTTTCAGAGAAAATTACATCTAAAGAGTAAACTCATCATCTTTTATGGTAAGAGGGTGAACAATCACATCTGCTAAGTGAGTTGTAAAATGGGTGGTAAAAAATTTTTGTCCAGTGGCTCTCTTCAGTGATGGTCATATTCTTATGTTTGTTGACACACTGTAACATCTATTTTATTTGTAACTACAGTTTAAAACCTCTGCTACTGATGAAGCTGTTTCATCCCTTAACTGCTAGGTATTAATTTTCACTTATTTCTGTTTTTTTTTTTTCCCGGTTTTTTTTTTGGTTTTTTTTTTTTTTTTTTTTTTTGATGAGTTTTTTTTTGGTTTTTCATCTAGCAGTTTTCTTTAGAAAATTTTTTAGATGTTCAAAACATCCTTAAAAGCCTGTTAGGAGATTTTAATATCTTGGGTGGAAAGATTAACAAACTGCAGGGACTCTTTGTGCAGTGAATTTTAAAATATTGAGCATATTATAACTGTAACAGACAGCCAACAGGCTCTGCAGATACCGGAAAAAAATCTGCTTAGGGGCCTAGAGCAAAAAAAAACCTCGGTTAGACTTATTAGCATGTGAAGGAAAAAACACATTTCAACATTCAGTTACTTAAAATTATTGCCTTTAAGAGGAATTGGAGAAAGTTTCCTTTCAAGATGTACAATAAGGCTAATATTTTTCTCCAAAACACAAAGGTTTTTGCTAAAAAAATATATACAGAGATTATTAGATCTTTGCTTCCTCCTTTTTGCCTGAAGATACTGGCAAGGTCTTTGAAGAACAGAAATGTTAACATCACATGAGGGTACTGTATGAGTCTCAGCCTCTAGAGAAAGGATTTAGATTCATATTTGCCCTGCATTTAACACTGTCGTTTATGCAATACACAGGTTTAGTTTGAAATAATTGGTATGCTCCCTGCTAAGTTCCAAGATCTTTTGAATTCAGCAGAAAGGTATGTAGCTCATCTGAGTTCAGTATGTATTAATTTTCCCCAGTGTTATTTGTAGGAAGCATAGAATCTAATTGTGGTTCCTGTTAGTCAGGTAATTGCCTTGAAGACCATGGTGGGAAACACAGCTACACTGAAGCATGAATTAAAGCAATGTGCAAAAGGAGAGTTTGGTTAAATAGCTTCATTCTTTGGCATCTCTGGACCTAGAACCACTGGCACCACTCTTGCCACAAAAATTCATGGGACTACTGTACGATGTACAAGTCACAGTGACATTTCAGCGATCTACAGGCTTGAGGTGCATTCGGTTTGACATGCATTGTTGAAATCAGTGGAAGCTTAAAAATTTATCTCTCAAATAAAATATTTGTGAGCAGGGCTTCAAAGCTATTGCAGCTGTGAGGTAGTTGGAAAGATGTTTTCCAGCAGATATTATAGATGTATCCCAATAGATTACATTGCAAAATTGGTGTAACACTTGCTAAATAGTTACAGGAGCAGAAGTATATGCTTTGTAATGCTGCATAAGAGGAATACTTTACAAATGCAATCAGTAGCAACAGTTTTTAGAGGGAAATAACTTTTGGAAATGCTTAATGAACCAGTAAAATTTCTTAAAGTTATAAATATTGCATTTCTCAGTCCGATGGGACTTTTCTGTTGAGGATATAAACTTGATTATAAGACATAATGCCTCAGACAGCACAAGGCCTGAGGCGCTAAGCGTTTTAAGGCAACTATACCAAAGTAGTTCTGAGTAGAAAGGCAGTCTGAGACACAAAATAGGTTTGGTTTTTTTGGATGCCTTTTACTTCATTGAATTCATCTCCATTTTTGCAGTGATGGTGAAACCAGCATAAAGAACTATCAAATCAAAAAAGCGAAATATAAATTGCTGCAAAAGATGAACAACAACATCCCAAACATACCTGAAAGCTACCAGAATCTGACACTCTTAAAGCAGAACCCTGACCTCCTTAAGAGATTGAATTGATGTGCACATTGTATTGTTGTTGTGGATCACCCATAAATGGTGAGTGATCCATTTGTCACTGCATACTGATTTTAATAAGCTAAGCTCTGTCTCTTGTATGAGAAATGTTTTTGTTTTCTCATTAAATTCTGTGGCTACTAGTTTGCTTCTTTCCTGGCAGAGTCTAGCACTTAGCAAACTTAATACAGAAGAAGGTGTAGTTAGGTCTCTACTGTGCTCTGCTGCAATGCTTTTTGAAAATATTAAAAAATTGTGAAATTTCTGGAATTTTTTTGGGGCAACTTGTCTTGTTATATATCTGTTGCTTTTCTAGAGAGAGTGGAGAGAGTGTGAATTTATGTCGAACAAATTTTATTTAAACTAAAGTAAAAGACCAGAAGGGTCCATGTGGGAAATGAAAAAGTCCGAACTTCTGTAATTCCACAAATATTGCATTTTGGGAAATTCTTCAAATTGAGCCAATCTACCATAAGCTTGTGGTGCTCATATGATAAATTATTTGAGTAGCATGAAATCAATGTTGTATTACATTTGAATAGATGTATGTATTGCTTAGGGAATTAGAGAACTCTGGAATAGAAACATGTGCAGCATGAAAAATCAGGCCAACTTTAACCTTTAAAACTGATTTTTACAAAATTCTCTCACAAACAGTATGCTTCTTGCTCATGGTCATTCTTACACAATATTGATCATCATTGCTATATATGAAACATGTAGTTTTTAAGACATATGTTCTAAATTGTCTTGAATATAAAATTCCATATTTAATAATGACTGCAGTTCTTGTTGGTCCTTACTTTCAGAGACCTGAATGATCAGGCTTGAGAGTTCTTTGATGAGACAAGTTGGAAGTGAAATAGGCTTGCCTCTTTCATCTGTCATATGCCAGATGTTTTTATGCTATTGCTCCTCCTGAGAAGGGGAGTCTGCTCACCTGCTTGTTTGGTTTGATTCTGTCCTGCCAATTGTTCTTCCAGGGTGTTCAGCTGGGCTTCTGCCACTTTTAATTCTGTCTATTTATATGTTTTTTCCTAAAAATTTTATATTTTTTTTCCTAAAAAATTTTATTACTTGAGTGCCTCCTACCTGCAACTGCATCTACCTGCCTTTGTCTTGTTTGCTTGCATATTTTACTAAAATTTTATCTGGCTATGCAATCACAGTGTTCCAAAATGCATGCATGTATTTGGGTTTAAACCACATTTATAATAATCATGTCCTGATTGATAATTCATAATTAATAGATTATGAAGTCTTTAACAATGTATCAATCAAATACAGTTTTTCCGATAGTAGAAATAAAAGTTTTCTTTAATTGAAGAATATTTGAACATTGTTTTTTCAACTATATTAGATATGAACTTTTACCATCCTATCTGTAGGTCTTAGGGTGATAGAAGTGTTCAGTATAAAAATCCCATGGACACTGTTTCAAAATATCAAGAGTATTTCCTTAAAATAATTAAGGCAGAAGATTTATATTACTCATAAAATGGCTCAGTTTGTTTTTTAGTTTGCCTACATTTCTGAAGGCAATTTGTTAATATTACAAATATCTGTGTAGTTTTCCTAATGCAATCATTATCTCATAGCATTTTCCTAGTAGTGTTCAGAACAGCCATTTACCCAGTTAACAGTGTTGCACTTCAGATGCTCACAGGTAGTACATAAATAAATAAATAAATAAATAAATAAATAAATAAATAAATATCTAATTCTATTCACCTGAAACGTCTTCAAGAAAATCTGCATGTAATATCAATTTTTGAATTGTATAAATGCATTCCTGAAATTTTGTCGTGGTTGGTTTGGTAATTTAATTGTTTCTCTTAGCAGAAATAAGGACCAAGAGTTTGGAGCACAGTGCCTTTGTCTTACTTGTTTTTGTTCTAAGTGATATGTGTCTGTAGATATCCTCACACATTTGTACTAGACATTTTGGAGGCTGGAATTCTATGATGAATTGCAGAATCATCCAAGATAATTACTTTAACACCTCCCAAGTAAGCAGCTATTCCTTCTCTGTCATTGTTTTTCAGTTAGAAACTCTTTGTTGGCACAAACAGTTCAAAGCAAAAATTAGATTTCTTAGGAGGGTTTTTATCCAGATACAGAGCAGTCACTGTCTTTTTCTTTACATTGAACTCTAAGCTTTGTCACCATTTTATTCTAGGTTTATTTTAATACTTTGAAATTGTTTGTTCTTATTGTGATGAAGGACTGGTTTTGTTGCAGTACTGTGTCTACCTGGCAGACTGGTTTAATTGTTCCAGCATTTAGAAATATTGAGGAGTAATAATAAGACAAAAGGTTAGAGAAAGCCCTGTTTAGCAAATTAAATGTTATTACTTCCTCAGCATAAATCACCAGGTAGGTAAAAATTATTTTTTGAGTCTAAAATAAAAGATAAATATTATTATATTGTAGCATAGAAACTTAGGCAAAAGAAAACATTCATATTAAAGATATTTGCCATCAGCTGATGCTCTCTGAAGAGCACTGAGCTAGTGCCTCAATGCCATTCTTGGGTGCAACTGCATCAGCTTCCATAGATCTGTCTGCAGGTGCTGTGTGTGTTTTGCACCATGGAACAGAAAACAAGACATATGATGCAGCTGCTGCCTCACTTTTGCCTCAGGGCCTTGACTGCTTCTTACGAAGGTTTCACATGGAGATATGGAATTGAGGGCAATTGTTCGGCACAGAATGAGTATTTCAAACAAGCTATTGCTTGGTTTCTGTTCCAGAAGAATTTAAACTGATGTTTAATGGCGGTTGAAGTTCAAATATTTCAGTTTCTTAAGAAAAAAAAGCCAATCTTAGCTTTTAGAGAGTCCATACTTAGGATTAATTTTAGCTATTGGTATAGTTAGTGTGAGTATAGTGTTTGTTTTTCATCATAGCTTTTTTTTCTGGAAACTTCCATACATGCTCTTAACTCCTGCCAATTTATTACCTCTAAGACACAGAAAAATCCACTTCCATATTTCAAAATCCCAGCAGATTTTTCATAAAATTTAAATGCTGATTTTGGCTTTAGAAATCAAACCTTTTTATGCCTTGTCTGATTAAGGTTTTAAAAGCTGAGTTTCAAAACTATAGCGAGCAACACATCATGCTTAGTTCAATTCAAGGGCTAACAAAATCAGGAAAACAGCTAAATAGTGAATCTCAGATGCATGATTTGCTTTATATACTTTGTGGAAATTACATGGTCAAACCTCTCAGACCAAAGATTTTTTTTGTTAGGTTACAGCAATGAACTGTTACAAATGGATTGAATATTGGTGAATTTTATCAACTGATATATTTTTAAATTTCTGTCTCATATGTCATGGAATAAGGTGTATTTTACCTCATGATGACAAAGATTTTGTTTTTGGAGACTGGGCTGCTGAAACTTTTGCTAAAGGTGATGATATAATGTCTGTAATACTGAGAATTGTTTCTGAGCTCACTTTGCAAAGATTTTGTGAATCTGGTGGGTTGCACTTTGTCAGAGGTGGTCCTATTCACTGTGAATTTCTGAGCTGAATAATAGTGGCTGAACCCAAGTCTAAAGAGACACTTTTTTCCTCCTGTGATTGCAGACGGCATTATTTAGATAGCCACATCCAGAACAACTGACAGAGTAAAGAATCAGTCCCTTTAGGGCTGTCATTGCATGCAATAAATTTGTTTTACAGTACAATACCTTTTGTAATGCTTTGTCCCCTTCCTGCTGAAGCCAGAAGCCTTTTAGTATGTTGTGTGCATAGAATAACAGAGAGATCCTACTAGATCATAGCAGCACTGAAAAAACCAGAAAGTTAAATGGTTCTATGACCATTTTTTATGAAACCTTGAAAAAATAAATAGTGATTTCATTCCCTGGTAGACACTTGACTTTTCCTCAGTTTCCACGACCATGAACTGAAGAGTATCAAGATTGATCTTGGCCTTCAGTAATTTCCTAAACATTTGCTGACCCTGCTTATACCAACATTCTTTCCATTTTTTGTTTCGCCAGAGTGTCCTGCTTTAGAGTTCTTGTACAATAATAAAGCAGTTTGGAGTGGATACACCACTTCTAATTATTTGGGTGGAAATACAACTTGATTTGGTAGTCCCTTTCCAAGTAGAAGCTTCTGTTTGTTCAACAGTGTTAAGTCATAGGAGAAAGCTTCCTTTTGAATTGTAGATTGCCTAAGAACTGCAAAACTAAATTAATAAAGAGATGCAAACAGTGACTCAAGATCATAGTAGCACTGAAAAAACAGAAAGTAAAAGACAGAGTAAAAAGACAGATTTATAGTCTGAAACAATAAACCATCATGATTCTTGTTTCTCATGGAATGACTCATTTTAGTACTCTTACCTCCAACTATATTTGTTTAATACAAATTCTAAAGAAGCTATGTCGTGAAGTGAAAGGAAAATGAAAATATGTGTGAATTCTGCAGTTTCCAGAGAACTTCCTCTCTGAATTGGACATGATATTTGAAAAAACCCAATTTATAAAATAGGTGTTTACTGAAAAAACTATTATGATTTTCTTGCACCTCTACCTTTTTAGAGTTCCTTTTTTTTCCATCCACCTACTTATATTAAAAAACCTGACTTTGTTAAAGATTGTTGCTTGTTTCCCTGTTTTTCAATGAAGCAAGTTTAATTAAACAAAGATTAGATGTATTTTATGAATTCTTCTCTAGTAGATTTAGCTTTCTTTTGATATTTTTCTCATATAACTTGATTCTCAATCTGTGACATATGCCTGTGAATCTTCTCAGGACTAATTTGAATGAAAAAATAGAAAACAACTTCTAGCTTGAGGGCTAAATTATTGTAAGCAGAATAACTTTACTTAAATTGTACTCAGCATGGTTTTGTAGTTTTACAGCTTGGCCAAAATTGAGTTACAATAGACAAGGCTCATAATGCATTTGAAACAAAATGGTTTTGTTGTTTCAAATGTTAAAATAAAAAAGACACAGCATAATTAACACTAAGAATTCTCTGTGGTAATGTTATCCAATCAAATGCATAAACAAGTTTCTAGTTAAACAAGCAAGTTAATTTTATTGCAGTCAAGTATTTGGTATTTACCCCTCTGGTTTCATCTGGCAAGCTTCAGCGGAAAATGAGACTGTTTTTGTATCTTTTCTTCTTGCATATAGAAAGAACTTTTCAGACATTTCATATATACCTAGCTGGATTTTTCTCCCTCCAGAGAACAGGCAGTGTAGTCAGAAATGTATGAACCTGTTTGATCAAGTTTGGAAGCATAATAGGACTCATGCATTCAGCATGCAGCAATAAGGTGTTTCCAGGTTCACTTTGGGAAGTATTTACCCTAACAATGTATTCAGGCAGGTTCCCAGGCCTGTGTTTGCCCCCCATGACCAGGGAGCATTTTGCAAGTGCCAGAGTCCCCCCGCTTCTAACAAAACAGAGCTTACAGCAGTGGTGGGCCTGCTTTTCCAAGAACACTTCAAGGCTGGAATATGCTCCTAATCTGATTCTAATTGCTCTATAGCTATCTTGATACAACACTGTGCAGAGTGCCAGCATGCTAGCCTCATAGTTCCAGAGAACCAGAGATTGTGGACTTCATTTTAAGGCACTCTGAGAGAAAGGTAAAATTTTGCCATAGTTAAAATCAGTTGGCTGTTTTTCTAGCTCTTAAAGCAAATTTAAAGGCTATGACAATGCTAAAGGCCTGTGGAAACGGACAAAGTGCTTTCCAGTAAAATTTGTTGCCTATTGTATCTTAGTAATATAAAAAGAGGTATTCTACTTATTTTTTCTACTGCTTCCATTCTATTTTGCACTAGAGCAGGTCAGTCGGTATTCAGAAGCAGATACATCCTCTATGCTTAGCTAGATCCTGAGCAAAAATTTTAGGAGGTATTTGAGGAGGTCCTAGAGATAGAACCATGGCTTGGAGATAACACAGTCTGTTCTGGTATCATTTACTGATGTATAAGTAGAGCACAAAAGGATTTCATCAACAGTTTCTTTAACTTTTATAAAAAGTATTCTTTTATACAAAAGATAATAGATATTATTTCAAGACCAGGAGGTTATTTTCCTTTTCTTCTTTGGTGTGGGGTAAGAACTGAAAATTACGTGAAATTATGTTTTACTCATAGTTGGTATTTAATTCCCAATCTGTAGCAAATATAAATTAGAAATTATTTACACTTTAAAACAGAATTTTTTTTTTTTTGAAGAAAGCTCATTCAGGGTTTCTTGAAGGAAAGGAGGTCCTTAGACCTTGATTATATAGCTATATAATTTTAAGTATCCTGTAAAAAGAGAATGGACAGAGGTAGCTAGTATATTTAGAAGTTAATGGTTTCCTGTGGGAATTTTTGATTTTGTTTCATTAGTGCATTTCATTGGAAAATTACTGCATATGAAAAAAAAAATATCAGTATTATTATTAATGCATTTGATGCACTTATGTTTCAATAAGACAATGTTAGAAGCAAGGCATGATCTCATCAAATTTAACAAGACTCTAAATCTCTGAATTGTCTTATCATCAAGGTTAGCAACACTGCATATAGAGAAGAAAAAACCCTGTCCCTTTCTCTTCAAATTACACCAATTATATTAGTTTGTTCTGTACTAAAAACACATGTGACCCATGCATAAAACTGCAGGCTAGGATTTTAGAAGAGCCTAAGGGAAAATATTGCTGAAACATACTGATTTTCAGTGTGACTTGGAATGCACTTCATATTTCTATCTTTGTACAAGTTTTTGTTCCTAAATCTGATGTATCTAAATTAAAATACAGTCTGAAATGATTCTGTTACTAACTTAAAGGTAAATTATTTCACTGAGACAAACCAACAAAAAAAAGTCTGGCCTATGTCTTTTGGAAGCATTCTGACCTTTGTGTGTTGTTTTCTTGTGCATTTCATTTATGGACTAACAAAACTATCAAAGGAGTGGAGCCCAGAAATAGCAATGCATACCACTTTACACTAAAGAAATTACCCTTTCAGATGCACTACTGTCACTTACAAAATAAGTGGACTGTGTGTACTTTCCACAGAATGTGCCATTTGACCTTACTGATTGCCCCTGGCTGTGTTCATTAATCTACCTGCCTGACATCATCCTTCTCATGAATTAGGTCTCTTGTTTTGTTGCTTTTGCTAATGCTCATTCCTGCGCTTTCAATTTTATGGTGATGATGGATGTTGTATGCATGTGTGTATAGTGCTCTGTCTCATAGAGGGTTGCTACTTTGCCACACAAATGGCAGGCTCTTGTCTTTTTTTGACTGGGAATCTGTTGCAGTCATCAATGCGACAGCCTCTAAATGCATCAGTGAATGAATCAGAAATTCAGTGATCTAAACTGGAAATAATTTGATCTGGGAAAATTTCAGGTAGTATGCAGATACCTGCTTAATCTTGCAGGGTATGTGGTCTAATAAGTAGTTATGCACATGGATAACTTTATAGATGTGCCTAGTTTATTTTAATAGGACTGTCTATCTGAATAAATAACTCTTGCATGGAAGAATTTGCAGAATAAGGCTTTTGATTTACATATAGTAAAATTTCCTGAGTTGGATGGAACCCACAAGGATCATCAAGTCCGACTCCTGGCTATGCACAGGATACTCCAAGTGTTGCATTTTGTGCCGGGGAGCATTGCCCAAATACTTCTTGAACTCTGGCAGTCTTGGTGCTGTGACCACTTCCCTAGGGAGCCCATTCCAGTGCCCAACTACTCTCTCGGTGAAAAACCTTTCTCTAAAATCCAACTTAAACCTCCCCTGACAAAACTCCTGGCCATTCCCTTGGATCCTTTGGTTACCTCACTGGTAACCACAGAGAAGAAATCAATGTCTTCCCATCCTCTTCCACCGTTGAAGACATCATAGACTGAAGTGAGGTCTCCCCTCAGTCTTCTCCAGGCTGAACAGACCAAGTGCCCTCAGCTACTCCTCACATGGCTTCCCCTCCAGACTCTTCACCACTTTTTTAGCCCTGCTTAGGATGTTTTCTCAAAGCTTTATGCTCTTCTAATATTGTGGTGCCCAAAAATGCACAAAGTACAGAGCAGAGCAGGACAACTCCCTCCCTTGCCTGGCTGGCATTGCCGTGACTGATGCCCCAGGACAGGGTTGGCACTCCTGGCTGCCAAGGAACTACTGGCTCATGTTCAACTTGACATTCACCAGGACTCCAACATCCCTTTTTGCAGGCTGCTCTCCAGCGTCTCTGTCTGTATAGACACCTGTGTTTGCCCTGTCCCAGGTGTAGAATCTATCATTTTCCCTTCTTAAACTTCACATGGTTGGTGATTGCCCATTTCTAATTTGTCAAGGTCTCTCTGCAGTGCCACTCTGCCTTTCAGGGAGTCAGCAGGTCCCCCCAGTTTAGTATCATTGGCATATTTACTTAGTGTGACTTCTAATCCTTCATCCAAGTAATTTATGAAAATTTTAAAGTGAACTGGTTATAAAATTCAGCCATGCAGAACCCCACTAGTGACTGGTCACCAGCCGTGTTTGTCCAGCTGTCTGCTGGACTTTTATCTAGAAGACTGTGGTGAGGGACAGTATCAAAGGCTTTACTGAAATTCAAAAGGATTGCATCAATTGGCTTCCCTTAATCAACTAGGTGAGTAGCTGTCATAAAATGAAATTGGGTTTATTGATCAGGACTTTCTCCTCACGAACCTATCCTAGACGTGACCAATGAGTGTATTGTCTTTATTTACATGTTTTTCAATACCTCACTAAATAATCTTATCTACAATTTAACAAGGCACTGAAGTGACACTGAAAGATCTATAGTTCCCAGGGTCATTCCTCTCATGCTTCTTGAAAATCAAGACCATGTTAGTCAGCTGGAACCTCTCCAGGTTCCCACGACTGTTCAAAAATTTTTGAGAGAGGTATTGGGATGAGATCAATCATCTATTTGAATATTCTTGGATGAATGAATTCTACAAGCCTTCCTAGACTCATAGGAGTCCAGCTAGACCAGGAAATCCTGCACAAGTTCAGAGTTATCATTTTAAGAGTTACAGCTCAGAATTCTGAGGAACTCCTGCAGGTGAAGAAAGCATTAAATATCTCTGCCTTGTCTAGGTTCTTGTTTGTGAGGTAAGATGGATTTTTCAACATGTTAGACTGTTTTCAATGTTTAAGTGTTTAGATACCACCATGATTGTATACAGTTTGCCATTTAAGCCTCAGATTTATTTTTATTAGAAATGTAATAATTTAATAAGAATGTGATATTCTGTTAGCATTGATTTATCATGCTTTCTCACTCTTTCATTCTATTACTTTGTGTAAACTCTGTAACAGAAAAAATCATTGCTGTGCATTTGTTTCTGTAATGACATAGGACAAATCATTAGCTGTTTCAATAGAATGCTTGACAGGTTTTAATACACCCAGTAATTCTGTCCAAGTGGAATATTATTTGCTGTATACATGCAAGGTGTTAACTCAGAGAAAACAGCTCAGAAGTTATACTATACTATATTATAATGTAAAATAAATATAATATAGTTAAAAATGCTTGGAAATAGAAAAATGTGTGCGTTCATAAAAGGGAAATATAGTGAAAAAATTCTTCCCTTACTGTTATGTGAAATGAAAGTATGAAAATATATTAAAAAAGAAAAAGGATTTTTATTATTTTTGTTTTAATGCAGGTTTAAATTAACCTATTTGAATGTAATTTTTATGTGAGAGTTTGTGTTCATTTGGGGTTAGGCTTCTCCAGCATTTATTCTTACCATTTATTCAGGTCAAATACCAGTTGTAGCTATCTTATACCTCTGAACCTGCTGAGGCCCAGATGTAGGGCACAGTGTGTAATAAAGGTTTTAGATTAGAGACACAAGTTAAAGCATTCATGCAAGGAGCAAGTTGCTGTGCAGTTCATTCCTTTGAATAAATGATTGTGGGTTTATCCCTGGTTTGATGATTACTCCCTTGAAATACAGATGATTTTCAAAAATAGGAAGTTTGAAAGCATCACATCCTGTACAGAGCAAGATAGTTTGAGTCTGAAATCCTGGCTATATAGGAAGTGTAAGCATTGTGGTCTAAATCCTATTCAAGTTGCATTACTTAATTTTTCAAAGCAGAATCTTTCAGTTCTTGAGTGATCCTAACATTGTTTATTAATAATTTAGGCTAGCCATTTTTTTTCTCTGAAACAGATCCGTTATGAAGTTTTTACTAGAGAATAAATTGTTTGCTTTACAGAGGAAAGATTCTCCAAATGAAGCATTCTTAAATGTGCTCAGTACTGTTATGATTAATATTATTACAGTTCCTTTGTCCCTTAAACTCCTTTCCCAACTATCTGCAAAGCTGCCTTTTTTTGTCCTTTATTGATCCATGGAACTTGTTCATGATTTGGTCTTCTTCTACTTGCCTTGTTTTTTCTGAC
This sequence comes from Setophaga petechia, assembly GCA_024362935.1. Classification (NCBI taxonomy): domain Eukaryota; kingdom Metazoa; phylum Chordata; class Aves; order Passeriformes; family Parulidae; genus Setophaga; species Setophaga petechia. The sequence continues at coordinate 12,632,549 of JANCRA010000008.1, read as the reverse complement.
ACTTGTGCTGACATAATTTGCTCATGATCCTGATTTCTCTTTTAGCACCTAGTAAATGTTTGTAGCAATTCCGATGGAATCCCTGCAAGTACTGATGAATAAGGATTTTATGATTTACAGGCAGCCAGAAAGGAAGGGTTTACATGCATTCATTTGACTAACACAGTAGCTTGTGTGATATCAGTTGTGATCTATAGAAGAGAAGGAGCAAGATTCATGATTCATCATTTGTCTGTAGTGTGAGGAGCAGATTCTGCTAGTAAGGGTGACACCTTCACTCCTACGGCTGCCATCTCTGGTCCAGAATGGTGTTTCAGCTGGTGCCAGTCCTCCAGCAGGTCAGTTGCAATAAGTCACATGCTTAAAATCAGAACACAAATACATTTGATGCCAATTTGATATGCAAATAGATCCTTTCCTTACTGAAGTTCCTCTTTATTTAAATGAAAGCTTGATCTGAGACATTATGCTCACAAAGTCATTACTCGCATAAAGAGAATTGAGGATATAGCTTTAGTACATTCAACATACATCATTAAGATATATTCTTGCTGAAATTTAAGAATCTAAAATATCAGTTGGCAGAGGAACACTCTGAAAGTCGTTTGCCCTTTTATAGAAATATAAATGGCTTGAATATATTTCTGGTCACAAGTTACAGCCTTTCCAGAATTCACATTGCAGAACATATAAATCTATATTTTTTTAGTGGTTTAAAAGCATCAGTTGATATGAACTTTATGTGTCAAGAATATTCAATATGAGCAGACTACTCAGTTTTCATGTAAAATTTTGCAACAGGAGTCAGCTACTCAAATGAGGTTTCCTGTGTTCACTTTGTGAGGTAACTCTTGTCTTTGCTTTGATGAGTATAAGAGCTGTAAGTTTTCCTCTTGAGGTAAGTTTTTTTTAATGCAGGGACTACATCAAATGCAACTCCTTCAGTTTTACCATTCCTTTGCAAAACAGAGTAAGGATTTGCATTCTTACAAACTGCAATCATGTTTATTTAGTTGTCTGCTTTTCTAAGTGAATTTTCAGTATTCCCCAACCAGATTTTAAGTCTATGAAATCTTTGCTTCATACACTTTTTAAATCTTTTCTGTATCACACAATTGAAACGTAACATTGTGTAATACATGATAATGATTAACTCTAAAAGAAGTCATCATAATGGATAGTTTATTCTCTGTATCTGAAACTTGGGGAAAAACCCTCGACTGATTATCTTTAAAAATAACAAATAATCCCATGTAATGAAAGCAGTCTAACAGTGTCAGTTAGATGGTTGCTTACTTCAAGCCAGAGACAGCAATTTGGCTTTGTTCTCTTCAGGTTTTTCTTGATTCAGACATGAGAAAAATACTTATATAGTGCAGCTCCTCATAATTTGTGATGTTTTGACTTACATTTCATAGAGCTATTATTTTTTTCCAAATGCAATTTTTATCCCCAAGTATGGGTGGCTTCTAAACACAGAGTAAAGGCTATGGCATATCCTGCAGCACCAAATTGTTCATTTTAGTTAAATGTACACTTAGGACAATAACAGAATACTAAAAGTATATTTGGACTTAGACATTTCTTTTGTGGTTTTTAGTTGCATCCTTTAGGTCAGCCAAAATTCCAGAATTTTCTTGACTCTTGCCTGTGAAAGCAAGTTACTGTAGAAGCTAATGTTGCCTGAATGTAAAAAAAATGAGAGAATGAGAAACACTGGAAATGGCATTCTTCAAAGGGTTGTGGTGATATTTTGATGGGGTTGGTTGGTTGGTTGATTGGTTGGTTGTGGAAGGAGAGAAAAAGGCTTTGGAAACATTTTGAAAAGGCCTTTTGGCTAACATCTAGATGGCTGTCAGGAGATGTCAGAAAAATTTCCATCTGTGGTCTTAGGCTAGAATTAATTTCACTTAGCCTGAAGCACTAAACTGAGCTTGAAAGATTCCCTGAGAATATTCCACAGCTGATTCATAGAGCTGCATGCCTTCGCAGACTGATTTACCTTACTTGCACTCCAGCTCACCAGGGGAGAAATATTTCTTTTTCTTCAGATTATATGAGGTGGTCAGGATGAAACACTGGTTAATTTGGTTGCTTCCATTCCAAGCTATGAGTTATGAAGGCCTCCATCATGTGACCCCCTTCTGGCTGCAATGAGGGTTGAAGCTTTTTTGTGTATCTCAGTCACTTCCACCCATAATGAATGATAGAAGAGAGGAGCTTGTTATGATTTTTTTTACATTTGAGGAGGTTAGGACACAATGGATAATAGTCAGGTAGTAACAGAAGTTTCTGACTGCTTTTTATAAAGTTGGTTTGTTATTTTAAGATGTAACTGCTGTTTGTTTTTCCTAGTCTCATGATTTTCATTATGCTAAATCATAATGATTTCAGTGGCTTCAATCTACTCCTTAGTCAAATAACAATAAAAAGATTTAAAAATCCAAGGATTTTTTTTTCTCAGAAGCAACACACAAACTACACTGGTATTGTTGCCATTACAGTCATTGTGGTACAGATCCAGAACAAACAGAAGTAAATCTGTGCAATCACCAAAGCTAATATTGTTGTCTCATGTAAGCAGTAAGACAAGTGTCTGGCAAAATGTCTTTTGAAGTCTAAAGAAATCTTATGTGAAGGAATCTGCTTCCAAATAGTTTTTCTTACTCATGGTATTTGAATTTTTATTTTGATGAGTCTCTCACTTCATCATTTTGAAATATATTTTTAGAGATATGATTTTTTTTTAAAGTAAGATTATTTTCAAGATAATTTTAGTTTTTATGTCATTTAGGCCTAGGTTTTTACTTTGGTATGGAAAAGTCCTAATTAGTTCTATTAAGTTGCTCTTGCTTAAAAGCCTACCTAAATGACTATATCACTTTGAAAAGTTCTGTCTATAAAGATAGTAAAATTCCAAATGCTGTATTTCTCCATTACAAATCTGCCACAGATGCAAAGTTTTTCCCGTAAGTATTTTCTTTTCTTTTTCCTTTTTTCAGCTAAGAAAATAACCAAATAACAAAGTCTTAGGAGACATAATTCCAAAGTTTAAATATTTTGTGGTGCTTCCAGTTGAAATACAATTGATGGTTCATCCCACTAGCCTGAGACATTAGCTAATTCATCATGACTAATGCGTGTACAGCAGCACTGACTTTATTGCCTTGGTGTGATTAGCTCAGTTGATATCAATAACCATACAAATACCTCCACAAATACAGCAAAATATATTTATTTTCTGTAGAATAATGATGGAAGACAGTAAATTTACCTATGGGAAGATAAACAGTGGTCTTCCTATGATTTTGACTCTTCTGAGTATTGGTACAAACACTAATTTATAGTTGTTTCTTTTTCTGACTTTGGGAGCTGTGTTAGTGCCAGAGCACCTTTTTTTACCAAGATCATTTAATCTCTCTTTGGCAGAGATGTATCTGAAGCCTCCAGATGCAGGAGCAGGGAGATCATCCTTCCCCTGTACTCGGCACTGGTGAGGCCACACCTTGAGTGCTGTGACCAGTTCTGAGCCCCTCAGTTCGGGAAGGGCATTGAGAGGCTTGAGCACATCCAGAGGAGGAAACGAGGTTGGAGAGGGGCTTGGAACACAAACCCTGTGAAGAACAACTGAGGGAGCTGGGGGTGTTTAGCCTGGAGAAAAGGAGACCTCAGGGGTGACCTTATCACTCTCTACAACTTCCTGTAAGGTGGTTGTAGTCAGGTGGGGTTGGTCTCTTTCTCCAGGTAGCAACTGGCAGAATGAGAGGACACAGTCTTAAACTGTGCCGAGGGGAATATAGGTTGGATATTAGGAAGAAGTTTTTTACAGAAAGGGTGATAAAGTTCTGGAATGGTCTGTAAGGTGGTGGAGTCACCATCCCTGGATGTGTTTAAAACAAACTGGATGTGGCACACAGTGCCATGGTTTAGTTGAAGGGTTAGGACATGGGTTGGACTTGTTGATCTTTAAGGTCTCTTCCAACCTAGCCATTCTGTGAATTCTGTGAATTCTTTGAAGGTCTCCATTGGGAGCTCCTCCATGGTGTAACAGGCTGTGGTAGTTTTGATTTGATTACTTTCAATGATTTCTTATTGTTTCTCCCTTATTAGAACTTTTCCAATTTAACAACCAGTCGAGAATAATTGATTTCCTCATCTGTTTTGAAGCACCGCATTCATATATGTCTTCAAATTAGTCGCTACTTTGTTTGCACTTCCATTATGTGAATGGCCCACATTTAAAGACTGTTAAAAGCAGATTATTTTTCCAAAGATTTTCAGTTCTAAAATACATGTGTTCCTGGGAAACTAAGGCAGATGAAGAGCAAGCATTAGGCACTGAAGAAGAGATGAAACAGTAGACATTAAAGATAGTTCCTGTCACAAACAAAAAGACTTTTTAGATCTCAAGATGACAAGAAACACACTTCATAGCTTTTGATCTCTTACTGTTACAGAATCAGTGCACTGTGAACTTATGAATAGTCTAGTTCAAATTAGTAGAAGACTGAGAGATGTCTTTTTTATTATGAGAAGTCAAAGTTTCCAATGCCTGCAAACTTAGAAGCAGACTGAAAAATATTTAAGTGATTGCCTGGGCAATGCTGTTGATATCTTGAATTTTCAGTTTCCTTTTTTTTTTTAAATCTTATCCATAGCTCTTCCATTTTTTGCATTTTCAGGGTGGCATGGTATCCATCTAAGCAGTGCTAAGAAAGAACTAACAATAAAACTACTATACATATATATATATATATATATATATATATATATATATATATATATATATATATATATATATATTTTTTTTTTTTTTTTATTATGTGCCTCAACATTACTGAATTCAATCATAACTAATTCAATCAGTCAGTCAGAAAGAAGCTTCACTCTATGTGCATTGTAACTGTTAGTGCAGCTCTGGCCTGGACTGTTGCATCTCTCTGGTGAACTCATTAGGTTGGGCTTAAGGCAGAGTTTGTGTGTTTACTCAGCTTTTGAGCCAACAGTGGAGCTCTTCTAGATGTTGATGGACTGGAGAGGTTAATTGTCTCTTGGACTGGCATCTGGCCTCGAGCTGCTGAGTGGTTCAGTTTGGCAAATTGTTGCTAGGGGTGAACCTACATTAGCAATTCAGCTGTGCCAGGGAATGTCCGGCTGAATGTCTTCACTTACTGGGCCTTAGTTTTCATCACAGAATCATTTGTGAGTGCTTGAACTGTGCTTGTTTGTTGGATTTTTTTGTGTTTTGTTTTGGGTTTTTTTTTGTGAATCTAAAGCAAAAGAGACATTACTGGAATAAAACTAGTGAATTGCAACTGACACAAAAAGTCGTTTTATTGCATTCTGGAGCTAGTCTAAAGTACCATTCCTGATCTTCTTCATCCTCCCACCTCCATATCTGTGCAGTACCAGTTTTAAATCCTCAGCAACAATTGTTTCTCTGCCAGCTGTTGCTCTCTTGCGCTACACTACTTTGTAATGTAGACACAGTCAAAAAAAGTGATGATCTGAGCTGCTTTATGGCTTAGTTGCCAAATATTGTGGAGGTATATTGACAAGGTTTGCTTAGCATGGGAAAGAAGAGACCTTGGGGGAAGGCATTGTCAATTATTTAGTGGCAGGTTCCAATTTTGCACCTAGACTTCTTGGCAAGATCTGCACTTGCTGTGATAGGGACCCAGAAGAACACTGGAACCAGTACCCTAATTTTAGGATGGAAATTGTAAAGTCTGTCTTTTTGCTATCCGTGGCTCAACCATTACTTGTACTTGGGTTTGCATAATTAATGAAATACAGAGGATACCTAACAGTATTGCTGACGTAACTTTCCAAGATTAATTAGGTCCTAAATGTTTTTTGGGGGGAAAATATCAACATGTGAGTGGGCTTCTTCTGTTCTCTCTCACAATGCGAAGACAATTACAATCCCAAAGACAGTGTAATTTTTTAGTTTTTATTGTCTAGAAAGTGGGAAACTCTGTGAGAAAAGTAATGATAGACTTTCTGGCTGAAGCCAATACCTAACAGAAATATACTTGCTGAACAGAAATTCAGTATTTTACTGCATACTTAGACTGCTGAAAGAGAGTATGCTTACCTGTGGGCTCTGTTCCAGAGCCAGAACATTTGGATGAATGAAGTTAGCCACAGAATTTTTCTTGTTCTTATGTTTTTTAACTGTGAGTCCATCAAGCAAAGCACTAGGTAAGATTTTCATTGTGCTGAATATTGCCACCTTTTGAAATTATGGTTTCAGTATAGCAACATTGGATCAAGCCTCAGTGTAGTGCATTGTTTATTTCTCAATATATTTTTAATACTATAATATTCAGAAGTTTGTTAGTCTTGTAATCTGACAAATGTCTTGAATGTTTATGAAATGTACTAAAGTGAATGTTTAAAATACATAACTGAAATTAAAATTCAGTTTAAATCTATTTCTTATTTCCACATTGACTTCCTGTTCTCTTTTTTCATAACAGTAATGTAAAGTTAAGATTAAAATTTATTCTAAAAAAAATCCTACACACTTCATCACAGTATGTGTCAATCTACATAAATAGATGTAAACCAAAGTGTAAATTGACCATAATATTATGTATCATATCTTCAGAAAAACCTCCTCATGCCCAGAAGACTGAGGTGGAAAACAGCTTTGTGGGGTTTTTTAAAATGAATTTTGACTAAATTTGACAAAATTTTGAATTAAATTTAGCTGGGTATTTCTAACATTTAGTTATACATCAACACCATTGCAGTGTTTGAAACTCAGTTGTTTTCTTTCATGAAGGCAAAAAAAAAAAAAACCAAAATAAGAAGTCCTCCACTTCCTATCTTTATTATTCCATTCATTCAGAAACTCTCTTCAAATAGCATCTTTTCAGCAGCAAGAAATAAAACAAGATTTATAATATTTCTGATGGTTTCTCATCTTACTTTTTTTCCCAACAAAATTAGGATCAGTGTAGTGCACAATTTATTTCCATACCTAATTTCAAAGGGCTATGTAGTCATTCATTTTCTCCCCAAGATCCTGGTATCATTATTTGAAATGTAACATATCTGTGGTACCAATTACATTTGGGTTTGCTTTATGAAACAGAAATAAAAAACAACAATCTACAATTTATTTTTGTTTGATTCAACAAAATTTGCAATCCTTGGAGAGGAAGTTTGGAAGTTGATAGTACCAGTGGGGGAAATACCTTTAAATTGAAAGAGCTTAGGCTTAGATTACATATCAGGAAGAACCTTGTCACTGTGAGGGTGATGAGTCACTGGATCAAGTTCCCCGGAGAAGATGTGGATGATCCATCCCCAGAAGTGTTCAAGGCCAGGAGGGATGGGGTTTTAAGCAACTGGATCTGGGTTTCCTTTGCCATGGCAAGGGTTATGGAACTTGATCTTCGAGGCCCTTCCACCTTAAACTCTTGTATGATTTTGAGTTGTCATTCTGTAAGCTTTTATTAAAACAAATATTACTGTAAGTACATATTGTAGTAATACAGTCTTGAAAACTCAGAATTCAGGCAGGGAGGCTGTTAGAGTGGAGTATGATCTCCATAGATCAAAGGCAAGCCAACTTTGCACAACATGTTTGGGAACTTGGAAAGTGTGAGGCATTATCTCAGCTGGCATGAACTGGCATGGCTTGACTTGCATACCAGCAAGGAACAGGATCATCAACGCATTTCTGTCACTAAATGTGAATGATTTATTTAAATGTATGTATCAGGAAAATGATAGGAAGCAAGCACCACATAGTAAAATCTTAGGTCCTTCACATTAGGTTAGCCTTGTATAGGAACTCTGGCAATGCAATGAAGCCATCCTGACTCAGACACCCACAGAGGAGTCACAAAGTCATAATGACTAGAGCTCTTCTACTGGCAGAGATGATGAATTGCTTATTATCAGCTCTAAGACTGTAAAGCAGAAGTCAGGAGCAATGAACAGGAGGTATCAAAGCACCGGAGTCATTTGTTTAAGTGAAAGAAATAGGGGCACAATCCAACAATTTAAACAACCTGTGAAGTGATTGTACACAGACTAAGATCCATTTTTTAAAGAAACACATTAGTGATCAAGATGTGAACCAGCTACTGATGTGTTATCAGTAAAGGCAACTATGAAATATTGTGGGAAAGGATTTCAACAGCTTTGTAGCTTGGTAAATTATTTTGCTTTTCTTCTATGATAAACATCTATTTCTCAAGTAGGTTTTCTACACTTCAGTCATTCATCTGTGTGGCTTAACAGAAGACTGTCCTGCCCACTGGAGGACTTCTTTCAGAAGTACTTCATTAGCTGAGACTCTTCATTCCTTTGAGGGGGGTATTTGGATAGTGGCAAAGATTATCACAGGTAAACACTGACAAACACAGATTTTCAGTTGCCCTGGGATTTTTCATAACAACCACAAGTCTGTTTCGCACTCAGGTAAATAATGAAGTAAGAGCAGAAATTTGATCTTTTGTGTATTGCTGCATGCTCTTTGGCTTTCTCTAGTAGCCAATGAACTGCAATGAAGTAACTGCTGGTTGTATACTTCCTTCATGACAGGAAGATAATGTATTAGTCCTTCTGGCTTGATCTGGTAATTATTCCCTCTTAGTACCATAAATAAAAAACGATGAATTTTCAAGAAAGCTGGATTCCATTCATGTTGAAACAAATGGGACCATTTCTGCTGATATCTTCAATAGGCTTTGGATCATATAAGTGTTCTCTTGCCTGACACTAAATATTATCTTAGTCTTACTCTTTTTAGTTTTGCTCACTGGTTCCTCTTTTCCTTTTAATGCAAAAGTATATCAAGCAGCTCAGAAACATAAAAAAAAAAAAAAATGGAATAGGAAAATCATCAAAAGATTGGCAGCTCATTCAAAATGATCTTTTATGGTTTGGTAATATATATTTTGTATACCAGTTTAAACTTTCAGGAGGGCAGTTGTCAGTTGCTTGGGATGGGTTTACTCACAATATCTGTACTAAAATACCCAGGTACTGATGGGTATTTATTTTTGATTCTTTGAAATCTAGTCCTTCTTTGCCATAAACAGACTCCAGATTTTACTTCAGTTTTCTTCCATAAAGTAGCTTTGCTGCAGATTCAGCCATTCGTAATGAACGTATTCTGGTTCAGTAGTGGAACTATGTTTTGTAAGAGATGCTGATGAAGTACAAGTTTATTTCAAATATGTGTGGGTCAACTGATAAAAAAGATTTGGACATCACCTTCCCAGTTCAGAATTAATTTAACCCTGAATAATAAGTGGAATATAAATGCAAATTAGGAGAGAACTTTGTGGATATTTGCCTATGAGTGTGTGTTGCTGAATGCCCTCACACGTTGACTTAAATGGTGCCTTGTATTACATATTGTAAGATGTTGAACAAGAATAAATTATAGATGGAACCTTTGCAAACATTATATTGATTAAAGATGCTGACTATTAAAGTAAGAGCATATTCATCTTCTGGGAAAAAAGTTCAAACTTCTAATTCTAATGTTGTTAGAATTACAAGAAGTGTACACATGGCATTAAAATTATGGAAGTTTAGTGCGATGTATTTGCAAAAAAAATTATTTCTGTTTCGGGAATGCTTACCTCCAAGTAGTTTTTTGGATTTCATAGGTTGGAAAATAAAAATTTTTGGGCTTTTTCAACCTTGTATGTCATATATGACTGTTTGGTGGCTGTTTAAAAGGAAGAAGATAAAGAGAGAATATTGTAGGTAATTCAAAATTGGGCTGATTTTTTCCTAAAAACCCTGCATTCTGAAAGTATTAGCTTTCCTGAGTAAGATGTATACACCAATATAATTTGAAATTCTATGTATAAAATATATATAATTGTACTGAAATTCTGGATTATCTCTGAAAATAAAAGTGCTAACACTAGTGGCTACACGAAACTCATCAAATTAATAAAGTGCGATGATTCAATATTATCAGAACATAATATTCTCATTCCTATTTTTTTGGTGAGCTAATCTTTTAGGCATAAATTAACAAATAAAAATTTTTAAGTTAGTGGCTCTTTTTGAACCTCATCATTCACTTTCAAGTGCACTTCCACATTAAGAACTCATTGGGGCTCAGGGAATGCTGGGGTGACCAGTATACAACTAATGTAGTAACACTTGTGAAAAATAAAAATAAGAATAAGCAAAAAAAAATGTTAGACATTATAAATAAATTTATTCTTATGAATGGTCATTTATAAAATATGGTAGATGTTATATGTTTCTTGAATTACTACACAGACAAAATAATTTAGATAATAAAAAATATGGACTATTTACAGTTACCAACAAGACAAATCTTTATTGTCAAAGAAAGTAACAAATGGAGAATAAGCACATTTTGAAATTGTAACTTATAGACAAAGAATACCACTTTTTGCCATTGTGTCTCTCACAGCGTAGCAGAGTATGTAGCTCATTCTGACCATACCGTTTAGCATATGTTGCTTGGGTGTTTTTGTTGTTTCTATTATGAGTATAAACAAATGTGGAAGTGACTTTTCTCTTTTTTTTTTGAGACTAGTTACAGTAGCTGATACTAGAAAATAGAAGAATAGGACCAGATTGAGGCAATAAGAAAAAATTGATCTAATTTGAAAATGACTTCATCTCCAGACCAGAGAAACCCTGTTTCTTTCACAGGTGGATAGATGTGCTCCTACTATTGATTGTGATCACAAAAATAATGAGTGTATCTGCCTCCACTACTTTGGGGATTATGGAAAATGATTGAAATAAATCAACAATACTGTTTGTGTTTCAAGAAGATAAAAATAACACTATGTCACTGACAGAAGTCTCTTATTTCAAAAACATACTCTGTGTTGATTAAAAAATAATGTTAACTCCATCTGAGCAAGACATTTTAAATCCAGATGGGTGAAAATCAACATAATCCAGAGTGATTATAATTTTTTTTTTTAATTCTTTCTGATTGGCACGACTTAAACTCAGATATAATGGTTAGCACTGTAGACACCTTATACCACAGCAGGACAATGTCCCAGAGACAGTTTGCATGGTTATTTTGTTACCAGAATTGCTATATCATGTTAAATCTGCTGATTCATCTCTGCAAACATAACTGCCAGATTTTCCTTTTCTTTTGTTGTTGCACTGGTGGCATCAGCTCTGTTTTAATTACTGTCATTCCCAAATGTGCTAAAAAAAGTGTGGGAAATCCTTTTTTAGATTTTTTTTCTTCTATTTTCTTCATAGCTAAAAAGTGTGGGCTTTCTTAGTTTTCTTAGTAAGAGAGTCTCCAGCCTTGTTTTCCACCTGTACTTTCAATTCTAATTCAGTAGCAACTTGCCAGTTAATGACAAAAATGTATGAAGTCTGGACCAGATAAGCATGATAATCATTGGCAGACGGTTATTAGCAGTGTAAGCGTCTGTGATAACTTTATCATCTTCTTGTTTGCTGTGAATTAGTGTTTACACTGCCTTCAGCACATTGGTTGTGTTTGCCCAGTGATGTACAATTCTTCTGACACCACCATCCAAACTTCATTAATATTCTGTCCTGAACTATTCATTTACTAATGTTTCAGCAACAGTTCTCTTAACTATTTCTACCATCCCTGTCTTCTGGCTTTGACTTTGTGACTGTTGATCGTGCTCAGATCAGTGATCAAAGGCCTGAACATCAATAGAATATAATGAAACACTGGATAACTGGGTTAAGTTAAAATAGAATTTTAAAAATCAGTCTGCATTTTCTTCTCCAGCTTTCTTACTCAAAATTAGAGATGCTACAGCAACAAGCCAGGAAAAAATATGCCTGCAATGTGTTCAAACATGTCACGTTCACACATGATGAACACATATTGAAAAGTATTTATTTTACAGGATGTGTAAGTCACTGGTCCTGTACATGTACATATACACAATTATGCATCAGCTGCACTGCAGTTGTAGTGAATGGCAGAAGATACTGTTAATTTCTGCTGCTTTATTAGTCTAACCAGCATGGTATAGGTGATTTGCACAGACTCCTGCAAGCTCCAAATGAAAGTGAAAGATGAAAACCATTTGGTTTGGGGACCTTCACAAAATTATTTCCCAAGAATTCTGTATCCTCCAGAATAAAAAACACTTTATTAATCCTATATTTTCAAGAAAGCTACAGAAGTTTATCATTACTGTCTCTTCTAGGTTGTTTAGCATTATTAACTGCAAATGGTGCAATTTTATAGAACTGGGTAGAATGCTTCCAAGAATTAAAAACAAAAAGCAGCAAGTTAAAAATGCGTTACACCTCCATTTGTATTAAAGTGAAGAAAAAATTGAGAAAATTTTATCTGATAATCAGAAAACATATAAAATAGTAAAGAAACACAGAAACGCCATTACAGCTGACAGAGCTGTTCTGAGGAAAATCATGAGTTAGAAAATCCATCTTGCATAATTAAAATACTGGACCCTTGCACAAGATAGTGTGAAAATTCCTACCTTGTTTTCTAGACGAAGGTAAGATAAATGATAAAACATATTACTGAGAAAGAAATTAACCAAGACAGCTGGTGATACTTCCTGATTCTAAAGGATTTTAAGGAAAATCAATAGTATGTAAGGTTGTTCAGACATTTGTATTAAAAACCCCAAAACACATATTTAAGAATATAAATATTTTTGTGTATGTATGTTTTGGTGGGTCTCTAGAAATGTCTGCATGTAATTTAATATGTACCTGTGTACTGTATTCTCAGGTTATAAAATCCAGTGGAGAATTTTTTCATTTAATATATGGTCATAGTGATGTTGTCTACGCCCAAAGCCTTAAATTAATTTCTTTTAAAAATTGAAATTCAATATTCCCTCTTCATTGAAAAATTTAAGAGACCTTTGGCTTTTCAAGACAAACATATTTATACCTGCAGCTGCAATTTTTTTATTTTCTTTTTGAACTTGGGTATTTTTATGTCAGCTTAATCATTAAAGTGCCTGAATATGTTGGCATTTTATAATATTTATCACACAGCAGCACAGTCCAAATAATCAAGGAAGTAGAAAATAAGCTGACTTATATCCTAGGAAATGTTACTTAATTAATTAATTAATTAATTGGAAGGGATATGACATCAACTGACAAGATAATAGAGAAAAAAATTCAGAGACTGAATGATAGTTATTAATAGTGCATTAAAATAAAAAAAAAAAAAAAGGAAGCAATATAGGTACTGGCCAAAGAAAAGAAATCTTCAATATTTCTTTTTTTTTTTTTTTTTTTTGCTTTTTAGTGAAGAGGAAGAAAATGAAGTGTTCCTCAAATTGAAATTGTCTGCTCATTTGTTCATCCTTTTTTTATCATCTTTTCCCGGTTTAATGAAGGAAAACACCTTAATTTTAACACAGTTGGATCCTATCCCTTGTGCTTCACTCTAATTACTTTCTGTGTAGAAGCCAGTCAGGAGACTTAAATGGTTTCATAGAGACTCTTGTGAAGGCAGCCAGATGGTGACATCTGCTCCAAACTGATACTAGAATTTCAACACTGAAGTTGTTTTTTTAACAATCTATGTATTTCATTAGGTAAGAAAGTTATATGCAGTTTTATCATGAACATTTTGATTATGCAATCTAATATCTGGAGTTTGGATACTAACACTACAAGATATTTCATGTATGAATAGTACAGAAATAAGTTGGTCCCAATAGTAATCTTGAATATTTGGTTGGCAGATAGTTTTTAGTAAGAAGTAATGCTAATATGCTGAGCAAAGGCAGAGAATGGTATGGAAAATCCCTCTTTTCACAGTAGGTTTCATTGACTTTTTAGCCTGCTAGCATTACTCAAGAATGAGAAATGAAAGTTTGAGTCCAAAAACATCTGCACTCAGATACTGAATCCAAAGTGCAAGACGAGGAGTAGCTTTTCAAAGGCAATGTGTTTTCTTGCTCAGTTTATATGTATTTCTCATGTACTCCTTCTGCTCAAATAATTCTGGATTGAAAAATAATTACATTACTGAGGATTTGTGCATTGTAGTGATTTGTGGTTCTTATTCTTTGCCCTGTGAAGAATACTTTCTCAATGCTCTTGCACTTCATTCTCTGAGCTGTACATGAGTGTCTCACAGTCTTTGAGCTATTCAGTCTCTCAGTACTGAGGTGAAAGGGGAAGGTCGAGAAAGCCAGATCACCTCTGAGGTTCCTACAATAGACAGTGTAAAATATTGAGACTGAACCTTGATTCCCTTGCATGCCAGTCACTGTTAAATCAAATTCCTTTCCATATTTTATGGAGGTTTACTTTGATGATAAATTATTCTCTGGTACAGCCCTTATGTTGTTTAAAAATAATTTTTTTTTGTTTCTTTTTCCCACTGGCAGAATCAATGTAATTACTTAGAAACAGCCATGCTAAAATCATGCATTGATGGATTATGTATAAGGTGTCCAGATGGTAATAGCTTTATATATTGTTTCCAGCTCCTCTGAAAAATTTAGAAAGAATCCAGAAAAAAAAAATCTAAAAAAATTGTCATTGAAGTTAGGAACATTGGTGACACTTGTTTTAGTGGTAATTATACAAAATACATAATGCATTATGAGTTGTTTTGAGGACAAAATTTTGAGGTCTAAACCAGGTCATCATTGGCTGGAATATAGCAGATACAAAAAATTAAGTCACACATAAAAGTGAAACTGTGAATATTTTATACATTTAGCTGGCTGCAAAATGCTAATTTTTCCTGGGAGATAGGGAGGAGTGTGGAAAATTATTTGTCAAGAAAATACGTATGTGTGAGGGGGGTTACAAAAGGCTATATTATTTTTTTTTGGTTTTTATAACACATTTCATAATTTATTTGAGAAAATGCAATTATGTTGAATTTTATCCCTTGAGTTAGAATTCTTAACTGAGAAATATGTTCAAATTGGCATGAGAAAGTATGCTGTTCTGTGTATTTCTGTTTCTGAGAACTCTCGGAAGACCATAGCTGTAAACAACACTCTCTCTAGCTGTCTGACTGCCTGGATTAGTGTGGCACTCCTACACAAATCCCTAGCATGGGTCAGTAACACCTTAAAGAAGAGGAAACTACACAGAGCTGAAAATTTGTGGTATTATGGTGGGCTGTACTCCACATTCTGAGTGCACAAGAAAGCTGTAGGGAATAACATTTGAGAACATAGAGAATAGGCTTCCTTACCTTGGCACAGAGTTACACGATGCAAGATTGAAATAACAAAAAAAAAAGAAAAAAAGAAAAAAAAGAAAGACAGCTGTTCAGCTGTTTCCATTTCTATAAAAAAGTTTTCAGAAATAGGGATAAAGATTTTGTTCTGAAATATAATATAATTTTACAGTGTAAAAGACATTGCTGTAAAACAAGAGAGGACTGAGCTTGAAAGACTGATATGAGAATCAATAAGTTTCCTATAACTGAGTTATGCCTAATCGTAGAGGTGACTTCCATGGAGCTTGGGAGAAATGGGCAGGATAGGGTGGGGAGCAAGGATTTTTTGGTGCATGGTCCCAGAATGTGCTTAAATTGAATTATCCCTATATTTTTTGCCTTTTAAAAATTACTAATCTAACAGCTATTTGTAAAAGATTAGATGAAAACAGTTTAATATCTCTAAATTACACTAAAAATGACCCTTGCCTTTCAAGCAGTGTGGAGACCTGCTGCAGACCCTCTTAAAAATATGGAGTATATGGGACCATGAGTGATGGTGTGACAAAGTAATTCTTTTCATCCAGAATTTTGTGCACAGAAGAAAACTTCTGCTTATTCCCTCTTACTGCAAAAGACTGATGTGAGTACAGTTTCCATCTGATAACTCTTATATTCATAGGAAAAAGTATTGCAGTTTTCACCTGTTCCTCCCATTTCAATCATACATTGGTTCTTCCAGTAAATTAAAAAAAAAAACAAAAAACAAAAAACAAAAAAACACAACAAAAAAAAAACCTGCTGGATATAAGCTCAGAAGGGAAACTGGTTTCATCCTTATAAGAAAGCCTTCCTTCTACTATGTTTGCTGAAGTTTACAGGTTGTTTGAATAGGAGAAAAAAAAATAAGAGAACACACTACTATTTGGAAGATTTCAGTGCTACAGATGTCAAAAGAACTGCTTCTCTAATTTTGCCATCATTATGAAATTACTTAAGTCACAAGCTGTGCAGTATATTCACTGTTGTCTCACCCACAGACATTGCTTCTGTGCTGTGGAACTCTAAAGAAAAGATTTGATAACCTGTAAACAATAGATACAGTTTAGTGCTGAATTGAGAAGTCTTCCTGAATATTGAAAGCATTCATCTGTTTCGCTTTCTGTGGTATGCAATTTTCAAAAATTTAAGAACTGCCTTATTAACCTGTTGCATGTTATATTTTGCAAAGTTTTGCATGCACCTTTCTCAAAAAAAAAAGAAAAGATAGTGTAATTTGTCTTCTGTGGAAAAAAAAGGTATGCTAAATCAGTATTAATCAGAACAGGCTTTTGGGTATGTATCAGTCTTCTAAAGCTGCTCACAGTGGAAGGAGTAAATTGACAGAGGTAGGATAGTAACAAAGGGGCAAGCAGAGGACATATTCTTTCATAATTTGAAAATGGGGTACTGACCCAATAGAAGAGTGAAAGAAATGGTATGGAAGTGAATGAACTCTCCACAAAGAGCTCCATGGCTTTGGCCCAACAGACTGCAAGTACAAGATCATGGGATTCTCAGTCTGATCAATGTCTTCTCTGCCCCCAGGCCCTGTCCTCAAAGACAAGCAGGGCGAGGAAAGAATTAATAAGGAAACTAGAGAGACAAGAGTGTGAGCCAAAATGTGGCAATAATAGAGAGAGAAGATGTAGAAACAATATCTGTCTTATGGTTGCTTCAGCAGAGTAAGTATTTCATCCTATTTTTGAGAATTTTTATATGTTACAAGATCTTTGTACTAAGAAAAGAACTCAAACAACCAAATATTAGAATTTAATAACAAGCTAAATTACACATTTTCTCTCCCTGATCAGGAGAAAATGTAGTGTTCCTCTTGTTAGCCTTTGGGTCAGTTTCATTTGAAGAACACAGTTGATATAAAATAATATGTCCAATCTACACATATTGCTTCTGGTTAAGGAAAGCAGTACAAGACTTCAGACAGTGAAGAAAGTATCTGTAAAAATTCCAATAATTAAATTATTTGTTATTTTCTTTATATTTTTAATCCTTATTCCAGTTACTGACACATCAGATATCACAAATCAACATTAATGTCTATTTATGTAATTGATATATTCCATTGACACATATACCATAATAAATCTCCAAAAAGGTAGTCTATTTGTTCTGACACATTCTTCTCCTTTAATATTTGGCCTTTCCATTAGCGGGCAGAAGAAATATAGTTCTTTAAAGATGATTTTTGTATTACTCATCTAAACTAGTAATGCTAATTTTGCTAACAGGGCCCTTTAATTAGAGTATTGTACTGCTCTTTTCAAGACGATATTTTCAAGCCGAAATGGTCATTGCCAAGGTGAGTGATAATTAACAACGATAAACTGAGAACAAATCAGTACTTGAAATAAAGAATAGGAAAGGAAGAACATGTTTCATGGGAACAGGTGTCTTTTGATATCTTGATGATGTGCAGGGTGTGGTAAAGTTCTTCACAGAAAAAAATAAAATCATGAGGCCAGGGCCAAGGCTCCACTAGGAGGGGGCTTGAAGGGTGCTGTGACAATTTGCCAGACTGTGATTTCTGTGGCCACTGAAGCCATGCTGCTAGAAGATGTGCAAAGATGCAGTGCAGAGTCACACAGGTATCCTCTCTACCTGATGGAGAAATTTGTTTAATCTCCAAAAGAGGACTACCTATGACAGAAGGATTTCTCAGAAAAGCCCTTTCTCCTGTCTCCCATGCCTCATCCTACCCATCATGAAGCAGGAGAGCATGAACACATGCACACTGGTACCAAACCCTGATCACACCAGGATCTATCCCATGCTGAAGCATCACAGACTTTGTAGCTCTCTAGAAGGGCCGTTTGCCAAAGCACTCTGGCTGAGTGCCAGTTATAAATTGCAGCTTCTCCTCTTGATGCTTCCAAAAGGTTAGGGGAAGCAGACAGTGGAATGAAAGGAGAGGTTATTTTGAAGGCTTAATTCGGGAACAGGGGGAGAGAACCAGCATGAATTTCCAGAACACAGAGACAGGATAAGCCATTTGGGCAAAATCAATACCATATATACTTTGATATAAATTGGCTGGAAAGCTCAGCTCTCAACATGGCAGACGAATTTCAACCCTGGAGTTAGCTGGAGTAGGAATCTCACTGTTAATAAAGCAAATTCCCTGTGTTAGGCTTCCACATTCCTGAATAAACCTTCCTTATTGACACGTCCAGAGAACCTGGTTTTGTTCCATAGCTTTTGAAGAAGGTAGAAGCTAACCTCTGGGAAAAAAAAAGATGCTGCACTTACACATGAAGCAATGATCTCATCTGCAAAGAAGCAAACTGTCAGCTGAGGTGGAAAATACATTGGGAAGGACCTGTGCAAATGCATGCATGTTTTCCAGGAATTGTAACATGCATTTCTATTAAAAAATAGAAATATAAATAGTGTAGAGCTCTTTAAGTCAAGGGAAGCTTCAAAGTTTCCCAAACCTAATCTTTCACTTCCAGACAAAATGAAGCCCATATAAGAGATGTCTGTCACATTAAGATACTGGTCCAGCACTGTGATCCTTGCTGAGTTGTGTGATTTGCATTGTTGTATTCGTGTTTTGATCAAAACTTCTGTGTTTGAGTGAGGCTGCATTGTAGCCTGATCCTGGATGGTTCCTTGAGCCTTGGCATGGGTGCAGTGCCTGCCCGCACGTGCATGTACTTCTGCTCACTGCAGTTTTCCACCTTCATTTCCTGCTGATAACACTGACAATTTTCAAAAAATAAGTGGTCCCAGGTGATCGTAAGCAATCCTTTTAACAGAAAGCAGCAGCTCTAGTTTTTTTGCTTGGAAATGCATGAAAAAACCTGCAAAACCCTCAGCAAATCTCAATGAGGAGCTCCATCTTCTGATGCTTTTAACTTCGAAGGGGACCTGTTTACAGCTTATCATCACTACAGGCCATGAAATTATGATAGCATGTTTACCTAGATAATTACAATTTTGATCACCGGTTCCTTCTATCACAGACTCTTTCTGTCCTTGTCTTAGTGGGGTTGCAGGGTTTTCTTCTTGAAGGATCTGTGTTGCTGTGAACTCAAGGGTTAATTGAGTCTTCAGAACTGTTACAGCATAAATAGATGCATGTACTGACCCTCATCAAGATGCTGATCTCATCTGTTAGTTTTTAAAGTCAGAGATAATGCAGTTATGTTGGGTTACCTTTTCCAAAGAAAGTTAAAGAAATATGAAAAGGTTATTTGCAAAATTACAGTAAACTGAGGAGAAGGAGGAAAAGGCCACCTTGCTGTGAAATTGCAGTCAAGGAAACAGCTTTATGACTCAGAACTAAATTAAACCTCTTCTTCAGTTGTGTAAGTTATGATGAACAGAGGAACAAAATAAAAGGTAATAGGTAAAAAATACACGGATAAATTAAAGAGCAATTAATGTGCTTAAAGTTGAAACAGAGTAAATTATTCTGCAAAAGGAGAAATAGCAAAATGAAAACATATATATAGTAAGGAATTAAAATCTTAAAATCTCACACAATCCAGGGATAGTACTCTCAGACTGAAAATAAAGTAGATGTGTGCTAACAAAATTTGCTCATAGCAAAACCTGAAAACCATTGTAAACATAAAGGTAGAATTGGAATATTGCAATGAGGGGTAGAACTCTGAGAAATGAAGTGATAAAAATGGGTAAAAAGTAATCATTCAAAGTACAGTCATCCATTCAGGGACTAATGAAAAGAACATCTGTTATACCATAGCACTTAACAGGGTCAAAATGAAGGGGAGAGGAAACTGCAATGCTTGGTAGTCAATATTTGAATGTTTTCCAGTTATCCATGTGATATGTCATCCTAAAGGTGAACACAGTTCATAGGCATTTTGGAGAGGCATTTCTGCAGAGAAAGGAGAGTTTTGAATGTGTTGTACAAAGCACTGATCAGATCTCTGTAAGATTGTTTAAAATTCTGCCCAACTCCCTTCAAGAGATAACAGTTTCAGACTAGAATTGATGAAGAAAGTGTCCACTAAAATGAGAGGAGAATGGAATGTCCATCCCTTGGGAAAGACTTAAAAGAACCTTGCTTGTTTATCATAAACTACAAAAAACTGACAGTGGGATATGATTTATTTCTGTGCACTAAGAGAAAAGCACTAGAAAGAAAAGAGCTTTTGAAGCTTAAAGGGCAGCACTGACTTAAAAGCAAATGTATATAAACAGTCCATGACTAAAGTTACTCAATGAATGTATAGACCCCTCAGAAGATTGAAAGGGTGCAAATACACCTTGAAAATCAGATCTGAAGAGAAAGTGCCAGTGATTCACCAATAAATTGAAAGGAGGTACTCACTGCAGTTTAGGTTAAGAATCTATGATTTAATTGTCTGTGATTGCACAGGAGTGTAGACAGTAATCTAAGTCTTTTATTCCTGTGTTTTTCATTACCCATGTGATATAAATTGGTGTGAAGACCCTTGAGCTTTTCTGTGCTAATTAACTGTGTTCCAATACAACACATCTTTCAGCAAACCAGCGCTGAATTTTAGGTAATTAAGTTCAGCAAATCTTGCTGCAATGACTACTGGCATCTGGGAATGTTGCCTTGTGACATTTCTCCTTTACTCTAAACCTTAAAAGTACTTTTGAAAAGCCATTTTTCTACAATACATATGAGCATTTAATGAAGAATCTAAGCACATATTCTGACCTTTCTTTGTGTATAATGTAGAAGTTATAGTATTATAATATCAATGTAGGTTAAAAATGCTAAAAATATTGCTCTAAAATGTTTCACTGTTTATCTAATGTAATTACTTTTGGTCTCATATTTATTATGAACTGCAGAAATGTCTTTTAGAGAGCATTTGTTACATTTTCTTCACAATGATACTTCTAATATTGTTAAAGGGTTATTTTTATTCCAGTTATCCCTGCCAAGAAAAACATATCAAAGTAATGTCACTTTTTACACTTTTTACTCTCAAAAAATACCAAATTTCCTTTGAGCAAAGAGAAAGCTGGGTGAAATAATATAAAGTAGGAAAGGTAGCTAACACTCAAATCAAGCAAAAAAATGTTTTAATTTTTCTTTTGGAAATCCTGCCATAGGGAACATGGGTTCACCTGGTCATTTTATTTCACAAGAAGAAGCTTGTCACAAGAGGCTCTAATTCTACCTCAGAGCAGGGTGACCAATATTGCCATTTTATGCACACTTAGGGGTTCAAGGTTCTAGAACTCAGAGCTGAAGCTGCTATTTCATTGTGACATTAGCAACTGGAAGCATAACAATTTTTACACACACTGTTTGCATTGTGTCATTCTCTTTTTATCCCCATATCAGGCAAAGATAGGAAAGGAGGAGACAGATCAGAATCTCTGTTTTGTGCAGTGGACGACACATTTGATCTACAGACATGTTAAGCAGAAAATTCTTTTTTCATCCCATTAATTTTTTCCTGATTTGGGGCAGTGACAGTTGTCTTCTATCTCAGGCTCTCTCAGAGTAGTTAGTTCTGCATGCTGCTATGGAGTAAAGAGTGAACATTAAATTAAACCCCAAGTTGTGTATGTATGTATTTCACTCCACAGCACCAGGAAGGATGAACACAGCAAGCCTGCAAGGCAAGTCCCCAAATGAAAAACACTGTGTCATTTCCTGGCATCTATACCTGACAGTGGTCTGCTGTGTAACTGTTGATGAAATGACTAATTTGACACATGCAAAAGTAAAATCAGATTAAAAGAATATGATCCTTGAGGTGTGAGCTTGCTCAGACAAGAAAAATGCCTGCTGTTTTTCTAGAACACTCTGATTAAACTACTAGCACTTAAAATGTGCATAATAAGAAATTTATGAATCTCTCAAAATGCTTGGCTCAGTGAAAGAAGGACATAAGCTAAACATTGTGACTGCAGTTTATAAAATCTCTGCTTTTATAAACAGAAGAATTACAAGACTTTTATTTGGAAAGACATGCTGACAGCTGTAAGAAACCAGATCTTGCTAGCTGTACTAATGTTAATGGTGCCATTAAAATCAGTGTAACTGATGGTGTGAAGAGGGCAATCAAGATTTGGCCCCATACTCGTGCTTTGTAAACATTAGCATTACAGAGATTAATATAATACTGACTAGCCAATGACATGTTAAAGCCTTAGTAAAGTTAATTTGTTTGGAAAGCTTTTCTTTTAAAATCTAAAACAAATGGTTCAAGTGAAATGTGAGATGTACAGGATGTAGAGAAAATCAATAAACCAGCAGACTGTAAATGATGTGGAAATAACTTCTTTATGTTTTCCTGTTTTTGTAGTTTATAGTTAGCACCAGTACATAAACTTAACAGCTATGTGCAAGGGAAGAAAAGTAAATCCAAATGTAGGGAGTGTTGTTATGAGTTACCATTTCCTCAATGAATTCTCTTTTTTTTTGTGAAATATTAGATTTCTTTTTAGATACTACTAATTAAAAAATACTACTCTGTGATGATTGGTTAGCAATGGCTTGGGTATTCTATTATTCTTTTTTTTCTATGTTTATCTGCACATTACTTCCATCCCCTTACTAACAATTTTCCAAAATTAGAATTCACCGATCCTCCTGAATTATCATCCAATACTGCTGCTTGAAGGGTTGAGAGATATTTTAAAAACAGGTACTCAAAACAATACAAATATTTTAGATTGTTTATGTTTCTTATAAGGACTTTATGGTCCCTCAAATTTTTATGTTCTTAATGGTCTTTCTGCAATCTTCATAATACTGATGGTCATCCTGCAATCCTCATAACACTGATTTATAGTAGGGAAAATTGGGTCTATCTAAAAAGCATTCACTGATAAGGGAGGAACTTTTAGTCTTGATTTCATAAATCTGTACAAACCTATGCTGAATTTCAGTACAGCTAAATGCCATGGACAAGTGGTACTTAAAAGAATTTCAAAGACCATTCTAGTAGTTGGTTGATGATAAATGACTGTGTAAACCTGTGTTATGGCTTCTAAGATTGGACCTTTCCTCAAAATTTTAGAATAGAAAACAGCAACTGGGAAATTTGCAAGCAACGTAAGCGTATATAATGTGGTACAGGTTGTAAGTCCCTTTCACCTATAGGATTTTTTATTTTTATATTTATCTGTAAACAAAACTAATTTTTATATTTTATAAAATATTTTTATTTATATATAAAATATATTTATTTTATATTTTATGTGTGCATTGAGCTTTGAGAAATAAGAGATAGGAAATGGCTTGGTTGGAGGCAGTGGAGATTCGATTAAAAGCAAATCTGTCATACAGCCACCCTAGCTGTAAATTCAGGTGGGATGGTCTAGATCTCTCTCAGCTTTCTTCAAGCCTCTGGCAGGAGGAAATCTATCCAAGTCTGAGGGCAGGTTCATAGGAAATCTTTGGAAGCTGGCATGGAAGTGCAGTACAAAACTATTATTGTCAAAGTACTAATGCAAAAAAGTTTTGATGAAAAGATTAGTAGTAATTTCAGGCCTGTTTGCCTAACTGCAATTAACAGAGAAGATGCTGGAGATTGGTGGCATGGCTATCTGTAAAAAAAAGTATATGTGTGTCATGGTTTGACACTGGCACAATGCCAGTGCCCCCATGAGAACGTCCTCTCCCTGGTGTCCGCTGTGAGATGGTACACGGAATAAACAAAGCAGGCTCCTACTTAAGGGAAACAAAAAAACTTTATTAACTAAACTACAAAAACAAAACTACAAAGAAGGAGAAAAAAAAACACACAAGGAAAATGAAAACCGCATAGAAACACTCCCCCTCTTCCTCCCACCAAATTCCCAGTACATTTACATTTCCCAAAATTATCAACACTCAGTCTGGTAAAACCCTTTGGATAATCAAATCTTCAGTTCATCAAGAGTAGAAGGAGTCCTTCTTTGTGCCATGGGCTGCTTGTCACACACAGCACCGCCTGCAGATCCTTTTGCCATTGTGACATCTTCCTTCCATGCCCGGTGCTCTCACCACCCTGCATGGGGCAGGGGCCTGCTTTGAGGGTGGTCTTTTTAAGGATGCCTCGTCCCGTTCCACACAGAGCACAGTCTCATCTCTGGGACCTTTGTCCTCCCCATTTCTTTTACATCCCCTGGGGCCGAGGGGTCTCAACACTGAACTCTTTTGGCTCTGAGCCCTTGCTTCCCCCTGGAATGCAGTCTCTGTATCACAAGGAAACAGTCCATGGCTATACAAAAAAGAGTCCAGCAAAAATGCCACTCCATCTTCTCCATTCCTCCAACATCTCTCTCCCACTTGCCAGACCTCCCCACTAGCCGATTTCCTTCTTCATCCTCTACTCTTATCTCTCTTCTAGGAAGAGTTAATGTTTTGTAAAGTTTTCATTGTCCACAAAGGGTTAAAAGCTCTCACAAGCGGCTGGGTTCCTCGCCACACCGCACCCCCTCCCTCTTCTGCCTCAGCAGCACATGATATCACAGTCCAAGATAACAGTCCCAGGCACGGTGCTCTCTCTCTCTCTGGGGGGGGCGCCTGTCCAATGGCTCCTGGGGTCTCTCTCTCTCTCGGCCCTTGGCGGCGCTTTCGACGCTCTCTCTCGCTCTCCCCCAACCTCTGTGCCACCGCATCCACGGCGCGGCCCCGGCGAGGACGAGCTCCGCCCCAGCGGCTCGCTCTGGGAGCGGGGAGCTCACAGACAGCCACCGCGTGTGGGAGAGGCCGGGGGAGAGGCCCGCGCCTCGCCTCCCTCTCTTGCCCTCTCTCCGTCTTTCTCTCTCTCTGAGGGGGGCTGTCCGATGGTTCCTGGGGTCTCTCTCTCTTTTCCATCCTTCCACCCTAGCAGCTGGGCCGGCGGGAGAGATCTAACACTTCCTGCTGGAAATTCAAAGAGGGCTCCGAGGGGGAGAGCCCTGCATTTGACCCCTGCGTGGATGTTCTCAGAGGCGTGTCCAAACATCCCCATTGACCACACCAGGTGCCAATATTAAAATCTGAGCACCCATTGGCCTGACCACAGCATATCTCAGAAATCCCAAAAAACATATTTCCTGTGAAACCACCACAATATGCCATAATAAAATGTACTCAGGAGGGTGGTCACAGGGAGACCATTCTTCAGTCTGGCATCAGCTCATCCTGGTTTGGTTATTTTTAATTCCATGGGAAGTGTTCCTGTTCCAGCCACAATACAGCACAGATCTTTGGAGTTTTCAATTCTCAAGATATCTGTGTGAAATCTCCACAGTGAGGATTTGATGGGGACTGCAAGGACCATAACCTGGCAGAGGAAGATGAGTCAGTCAGTGAACCTTAGAAGAGACTCTACATTTTACTTCTGAACCTGTTAATGGACACTTAGAGAGAAGGTAACTGCATGAAAAAAAAAATCAAAATGGATTGCCTGATAAACTAGTTGACTAGTCTTGACAGAGATTTTATTCTAAACAGGAGCAGGTAGGGCACTTAAGTGTAAATAATATGCCAAGTATAGATCAGAAGTGGGAATATCTAGAGTAAATTTAGCTTATTTCACTAAATACAAAGCATCAAAATCTTTTCATATGTATTCAGTTTGAGCTATTGTTTTGGTTTTTTTCTCCATGCTTTAATTCCGTACAGAGCTCATAAAGAATTGTATAAGGAAAGCTAGAAAGAGATGCATGAGCTGAATGAAATCACTAAAGCCATGTCTCCAGACACCATCTGAAGACCTGGCCTACAGGATCCTTCATCTGGAATGGTATAAGACACTAGTTATAAATCCCAAAGTGTATTTTCCTGATTTCTGATTAAAGTAGTACACAAATGCTTGTGATATAAATATTCACATTACATTAAAAATCTGTGGTTGGAAATCCTGGAGCTCAAATTATGAATGCATAATTTAGTTCCATGAATAGTAGTGCAACTTAAATCAAAAAGGTATGCAAACTTGAGAAAAGAGCGCAACTGCAAATATAAATACACATTTTTATTGACAGTTGTTCCTTAGGGAGACATAAAAGTAACTAAAATTAAAAAGGAAGAGGAAATAATTTTATAGAACAACAGTTGTAGAAACATTGGGATTAATGGAAAAAGGATTACTAATTTTGAAAATAACCTTCACCTTTTTAGATGTGTTAAGCTGGAAAGCAACTGGGATCAATGGAGTATAGATAACTGAGAAAAAATTTACAGTTGCAGTCCTGACCCTACAGGGTGGGAATTTTGCCATAGATTAATTGGGGCTGACATTTTTTACGGTGCTTCATCACTAACAATTCAGGGATCTGATCCACAAGTGATTGCACTGCTTGGAGTTTTTCCATTGCTTTCACAGATCTTTGGATCAGACCCATGCTGCAGATGCCTGGTTCTTCCATCTGAGGGGTAATTTCACATGTAATTGTTAGAGCTATCAGAAGAGCCTCAGGCAAAGTTGGGAAAGAACATCTACATCTGGACAGAGACCTTGAGATATAAGCAGGGCAATGATTTTAAGAACACTACAATGATTTTTCTTGGTCTAAAAATCCAAATAAATATATTCCTTTATCTTTAAGTACTAACAGCTAGCTTTGCTAGAAAAAGTGAAACTTCTTCCTGTGAATTGACCCAGCTGAAGAACTGTTGCCTCAGCTGTACCCTACTAAAGTTCTGTTAGGTTAAATGTAGAGTATTCCTACTTTTATGCAGGTAACATCTGTAATGTACATACAAACATTTTTGCAAGAATCACTGATCTAAGCTCAGCTATTTATTCAGATGTGTTGAACATAAAGTATCAGAATGATCCCCTGACTTCTGAGAGGCTTTTCATCTGTTATGTACAGCTCAGATTTTTGGTGGTATTAGGACAAGGGTGTTCATTAACTGTCAAGACAAAGGCCAGATACTCAATCAGACTAAATGAAAAACATTGTTTGTAAATCTCAGACTTTACGTGCTTGGTTATCCTGTAAAAAAACCCAAAAAGTTACTACTTTATAAGGCTGATAATTGGAGTATGCAATTTAATTCTTTTCTGGGCTAGAGAGTAAATGTTGATACTAGCCAAGAAAAAGTAATGTAACAGCTGTTTTTGCATACCCAGTAATTGTTGCTCTCCTAGAATGCTGTGAGCACCTGCATTTTTCTGTTGTGACTTCAAATAGATAAAAGACATCAAAATGGGCTGGTTTTATAAAGTAATGTGATTTCCAAAATTTATTTACACCATACTATATTTAGGATGAAAATATAATCTTGTTTTGTGTGGGAGCTCAGAATATCACTCCTAACGTCCAGAATCACCGAGAAAACCCATGGAGGGCTCAGAGGTCCTGGAATGTTGCCAGGCATTCTTGGTGGCTGGACTTTGACCCTTCAGAGGGTGTGTATGAGGATATGAGAATGACCACAGTTTAAGTGGCGGAGGGATTATATATTTTCAGGGTAAAATATGTATTTTAGGATTATGGTACAGGGGGGTTATATCTCGGTACAGGGGGGTTATGGAGACAAGATGGAGGAATCGGGGCGTGTCTCATGCTTCTTCTTTCTTCTTCTTGTCTTCCATCTTCTGTGGTGGTGTTGGCACTTGGGGATTGGTTTGTGGTGAAGGTACACTTTTCAATAAGGGTGAAAGGTATTGGGAATAAAAGGTAAATATAATGTACGTAGTTTTTGTTATAAAAGGACACGACCGCCCAGTGGGTGGTTAGAGTGCCCTTGGTTGCCTTGCTGGTCAGATCCCGGCTGGCAGAAAGGAAAATCTCTGTGAGATAAAAATTAATAAACATTCTGAAGACCGAAGCATTGAAGAGTCCAGACTCGTCCTTTGATCCGCGGGCTGCCCCGAACCATCCTGCGCATGCCCGAGCACAGATAACAGCCGGATCGGGCAGTAATGTCCATTAAATATGTTAATTTGAAAAAAAACACATCTAAAAAAGTCTTTTACTTGGTGTTGGGGGGAAAAATAGTTTAGCTTCAGGGATCTTCAAGTGCTGCCCATCTTTCTGTAATTGTATAACACTATCACTATTCACTATTCTGTCTATTCTTGCATAGAGAATTGAAACATCACTTGAGTTTCCTCTGAGGATGGATTAACAAGATTTACTGTGACATGACTTGATTAATTAATGAGACTAGAGTATTCTTTGGAGCTGGTGTGCTGTTCTTGAACTTCTTAGATGGGAAAATTCTAACCTTCAATATTTGAGAAGTCAACTGGGTAAAGCAAAACTCTTGTATGACCTTCACTAATAATAAAACTGAGAATCCATTATAGAAGATACCTGAATAGCTGTACACATTCAAGGTGATTTTTTTTTCATATTTGAAGAATAAAAGTGCACACAATTTAAGTACAGAAAAATACGTCACCAACTGTTTAAAATAATTAGATGCCTTTCTACTTTTCTTTCTGCAATCTTCTGCAAAAAGAAATAGCTTTTCTAAGTGCTGCACCACAGAAGTAGCTTTACTCTGTGTACATGCCCCCAAGGAAATAGAGAAGTTCTCAGAAGGCAAATACCAGATGAAAGCCAGCACATCGATCCATTGACCCTGCTTCAGAAATTTCTTGTCCATGATTGAGTATCAGGCTTCAGAGGGCAGTGTTGAGAGCCATGCCTGTGATACCCTTGTGAGATACACATTTAAAGCCAAAAGGTCTACTTATCTCACCAAGAGACCCATATTAGTCTAAGACAATAAAATTCCATACATTTTACAGATGAGTTAAGGCTATCTTCAAGCATAGCTAGCAGAAGTAATAGGAATCTGGATTTAGAGATCTGACTATGCAGTAAATTGGGTTGTTTGTGGAGCGCAGTTGATTTGGTTACTGTCAACATTTCAGCGGAGGCTCTTGGGATCTCTAGCTTGCATGTTGGTGGATAAGGGTGTCAGATAGCTTTTCACCTTCTCTTTCCTTCCTGTTCCCATCAAAGAAATCTTTTGTGAATCAAAGTTTGTTGACCTTGCTTACTATTTTTACTCTTATCCATAAATTGATTCTCAGTATGCGAGTGCAAATGTCAAAAATTTCCTGTACAATAAAAAGCAGAGTTGAAAATTAGAATTTTTTATCTAATCAGACAGGGATCAAAATGATTGGGTTTTTTTTTTTTTTTTGGTGTACAAAAGAAGGTAATGACTCTGCAATGTGCATTTCCTTCTCAGATATGTTTTGAAAAAAAATTAATAATATTAACATTGTGGATGTCAGCTGGATTTGCCTTCACAGATGCCAGACAGCATTAGCAAAGAGAACCCAATGTAAGTTTTTTAGCTAATATTATTAGACCTCTTTCCTCCTACGTGCCAGCACAAGATATGCATTAATGAAATTAGACCTGGACACATCCAACAATCCTAAGTCAGTAGTAGAGAGAGGAAATAATTTATTGTAGGTGACAGAGAACAGCTATAAAATACAAACTACATCTAGTGAGATGGGAAAAATGAATCACTAATGACTGATGGCCACAAGTACTACTACCCTCAGAAAGATAATGTCACTGACAGACATAGCATAAGTGAATGAGTGCACATTGCATGGACCTGTTGAAATTAGTCAGGTCCTTTATAATGTCATAGAAATCTGAAGTTGCCTTTACCCATCCCAGTTCTGGAGTCATGCCCTGCTATTACCTGGTCTTGATGTCTGCTGACGTAAATAATTCCCTATCAGGGACAAAAAAACACCATGGTAAATGGTGTTTCACATAGGCTGGACAAGTATTATTACAGTTATTAGATGTTTATCTTTAGAACTTTCAGTTGAACTACTTGTGAGCATTTACCTGCAATTTTCTTACCTAGATAGAGATTTGAGTGAATTCGGGTATATATCCATTGCAATGTTTCAATCCTATAGAATAGAGGCATGAAAAGGGAATAGCATTATAGGGAATTATCTCTCATTTTTTTGGAATTGTAAATTTAAAGATCAAATCCCGTCTTTTTATTTGAAATGTTTTAAGAATCAAATGTTCTGAGCTAGAGATTTGTTGTTAAATTAGGCATGACCATGTTTTTATCCTAAGAAAATCGACCCTGACTCAAAAATAAAAAAAAGAAAAAAAAAATACAGTTTAGGCATGATTAGAGGTTTAACTTTTCTCTATGAATTTTCTCTAAGTTTGTTCCTACCCTGTGTGTGCTTTCACCTTGTACTCAAAAAGATCTCCATTGAAACAGATCTGTGCCTTGCCTTTCCCATTCTAGTTTTGAACAACTACATTGAAATCAACGAATCTCCATCACTTTCAGTCTCAGAGGAACTTTCTACTGGACAGAAGAGCAAAGCAGATTGAGGAAAGAAGGCTGCAGGAAAGTAAAGGTGGTGATCAAATACCTGGTAAGGAAGAGACAGCAAAACACAACAGTAAACTTACATGGAAAGATAAAGCTTGGACTCCAGTACAGGCAGAGATGAAAACCAGGTACTAAAGTTAAAATAATAATTTAAGGCTGTTAGGGGAAATAAAAAATTTCCAAGGTGGATGGGGGACAGAGAGAAAGGTGAGACAAGGAGAAGGCAAATAAGTTTTTTTTCTTTTGTTAACAGATGAACTCTCTTTTTTAGAGACAGAATAGAAAAACTATGAATCCCACAACTCTCTTGCTCTCAGGAAACATAAATTGTAGAGCCCTGTAGCAAAGAAATATATAAATTACCTATCCCCTCCTATGCTCAGAGGGGATGTCTTCCACTCAATCTTTAAAAATACCAAATTAAGTACAGTTTCTTATCTGCTTCTATTTCTGCTTGAGAGCATGGTAACATTATAATGTCTGTGTTATTTAGAGCATGGTATGCAGTCTGATCACAGAAGAGAAAGTGATATTAGCCCTACTTCACAGGACATAAAAAAAGTTACCAGCTGGTTTATATAGAGTGCCCACTGGTCTCAAAACTAAGCCTTGGACTGAGTAAAGAGAAGATAAAGACGATGTAGTTGCTCAAACCATTGAGAAGTCTAGTATCAGGATTCTTGATGAATAAGTGTGGCTAATTTTTTTTTTGCTCACCTCAGGAGATGAGCAGTAAAATTTTAGTGCACCAAGTCGTCCACTCAAAATGTCCCTGCCTCAGAGAAGAGTCAGCAGAATAAAACATTTGCTACTGCCTCAGCCATTGTCAATCACAGTGCAGTTATTTTGATTAAATTGCTCAGAAAGGTGGGCTTATGTTACCAACGTCAGCCAGAGCACCTGGGCTGCTGAGATATTGCTGAATCTGCTTATGCTATGGGATGGGAATCTACAGAAGAGGAAAATAACAAGAAGCTTAGTAAGGCAGGAAGGAAGGCAGAAACTGTAATTTTTAGTCAGTGACTACAATTCAGGAAGCATTTTACCTGTGGTTAGTGATGACCTCTGTGCCACAGGAGGAGAAAGCTGAAAGCTTTTCAGGTCATCCTTAATGTAACCCCACCTTGTAGTCTTCTGCCTTCCTCACTGCGCATATCATAGCTTGAATTCAGAACATAATCTCATTCTACCTGCTTGTGGGTCTAAATTTAGAGTCTGTGTCTTATGATGCAACCTGTTGTTATGTAGTAGCATAAAATCATGGAGAAGGATGGGACATTAGAAGGTTATGTAATTATCCTCCTGTTAAGAGGCCTATTCTTTCAGGCATTCAAAGACAGAGAAACTACAAACTCTGCAGAAATCTATTCCAATGCTTTGTTTTTTAGAAGGGAAGAAGAAACACAAAGAGATTTTTCTCTATTATCTGATCTGGTACTTCCTGTTGTCTACTTAAATTCTTACTTGTCCACAACACCAGCAATTCAATCGTTGGCTTCTTCATAACTGCTTTGATATATTTGAAAATATTATCATCCTCTCTATTATTCTTCTTCTGCTTCATTTGCATAGTCTGTTTTATTCAATCTTTCCTTAGAGGTCTGTGTTTTGTAGGACTCCCATCAGTTTTTTTTCTGTTTTGACCTTTCTTTTTCTTGGTCAAAGGGGAGAAATTATGCAAGCCAGCTTAATTTGAACTGTACCTAATTGAAATACTTGCCCTCACAACCACAGAGAAGGATTTCACAAGTTATCAATAATCTAAAAAATAAGGAAGTTCAGGTGTATTTTGTGGGAAAGTAGCTCTGCTGATGTAATGAAAGCCAAATTAGGACTGAAGCAGTTTACTGATTTATTAACAGTATGTAATTAACCAGCAATAAGTGAATTACATACAGGAGCCATATCAGTAGCATATTAGTAGACCCATGATACTAGATAAAAGCTAAATGCTAGTATAGAGTTAAAGACTTGTGAGCATATTTTGGAACATTAAGATTAATTATAACTAATATCAAAATATTCTACATGACCATGCACACAATTTAACTCATGTTCCTGGCCTGTCTCCAGGCCCTGTGTGTCACCAACCCGTACCCTTTATGCGAGGAGACAGGAGATTCCCTGTCTGCACAGCCCTCTTGTGAGACATTTGGATGTCCCAGCTCTGCATGTACTTCTGCTGCTTCCTATTGTCTGGTGATGCACATGCTGACAAGGAATCATCTCAGGAATGCCAACACACATGCCCCCACGTGTTGGTTCTGTGCTTGCTGCACCCTATGCTCTCCACATACATATGTATGTATG
Organism: Setophaga petechia; assembly: GCA_024362935.1. NCBI lineage: Eukaryota > Metazoa > Chordata > Aves > Passeriformes > Parulidae > Setophaga > Setophaga petechia. The sequence continues at coordinate 12,599,799 of JANCRA010000008.1, read as the reverse complement.
AAAATACTGAGTTGGAAAAGACTCACAAGAGCTCATCACTCCTGGCTCTGCACAGGATATCTCAGGAGTAAAAACATGTGCCTGAGAGCATTGCCCAAATACTTCTTGAACTCTGTCAGTGTTGGTGCTGTGACCAGTTCCCTGGGCAGCCTGTTTCCAGTGCCCAACCATCCTCTGGGTGAAGAACCTTTTTCTAATATCCAACCTAAACCTCCTCGACACAGCTGACACAAATTCAAGTCATTCCCTTGAGTCTTGTCCCTGCTCACAAGAGAGGTGGCTGTTGCCTGCCCCTCCTCTTCCCCTTGTGGGGGAGCTGTGTAGAAAGTGGTAAGCTCTCCACTCAGACTCACTGCTGCCCTGGCTAGTGCAGGCTACTCCTGGTGACCTCGAGGAGGCTGCACCATCAGTTTTAGGCAGAGATTGTGGCGGCATGACTACCACCGCTGTCAAAACAGAGGCTGACTGCTGCTTTTTTTTCAGTCTAGAGTTCCTTCCCTTCATTAAAATTTCCATTCTGTTCACACACACAGACACACATGCACACATCTATCTGTCTATCTATCTATCTATCTATCTATCTATCTATCTATCTATCTATCTATCTATCTATCATCTATCTATCTTTCTAACATGATTTCATTTTCATTTCAGAAACCTCTTTGCAATTCAGAGATTACATTGTGATCTGTCAGGTAAAGGTAAATACCTGCTCAGATGTTTTCTGTGTTCAATTTACCCGCAGTTCTTACACTCATATTCCTATTTTAACAAATGTTGTTAACCAGGACATTTACCAAGCGTGAACAAAGTGAGCACTCCCAGATGTGTTTTTGAATTTCAGACCCATGGGTCACTAAACATACATCAATGAACTAACTTATCTTATAGATTTGGGAAATTTTAAGTTTTTAAATTTTGATTTTACTTACACCTTCACCCCCTGCCTGATGTAAATAAAAGCATCTGTCCTTAATATTCCCCTACGATGCTTCAAATTACTTTGTTGGGTCCAGCTACTAGGCAGAATCAAATAAAATAACACAGATTTGCCAAGTAAGGAAGAAATAAATTTTTTTAGGGTTTTTTAATAAAAAGGAAACAGTGTGGGCAAGATTATTTTAAACCATATTCTGATATTGAAATGATTGTGTGTACTGCTGGCCACGGCATGGTTGCTTCAAGTTGTAAGAGGATCACCCTAAAGAAAGCCTGAGGTGAAACCCAGTACTGGTTGTTGAAGCAAAATATGGGATTCACAACCCATGTCAATACTAGTCGCAGTTAGAGGCAGCTTGATTTATTTAGCTCTCAGATCTCTCTCTTTTTAGACTCAGAACATGTATCATCATCACTACATAATTAGGACAGTCTTATCCAAAAGAAGAGGACAGGGAAAAGCTAAAAATGATGACAATGAAGCATGCAAAGACATTTGAATAGTCACCATTACCAAATCAGTAAGAAAAGAAGAAAGAGAAAGAGGAATAATCAGTCCTTTTATCATTTGTCAGAACTTGGAATATTATCATGTGTAGGCTGCTTATTGTGATTGAAAGTGCATATGCTAAGGAGCAAACTTTTCTCCTGTTCACATATTCTTGAAGGTCACATTGTCCTGTAGGCTACAGAAGGACAAAATGCTTTGAATTTTTAGTTTAATAATCAAATTTTGTCCGTGACCTTAGTGTTGCAAATTAGCTGTATGTGTTTTTAAGAAAATACATCTACGGTTAAAATGGAAATACAACTGAATAATCTATAAGTCTTTAAAAAACCATCTGGAAAGAACAGTGATGTTTTTCCCTGCCCCATTATGGGGTCCCACATCTTCAAAGCAGAAATGATAAGGAGGAAACCAAAATCCACTGCTTGCCATCACCCTAAATTGAACAGTTTAGTGTGTTGAGGGCATTGAAAATTAAAACAATTGCATTTTCTTTGTTTACCTCAAAGGCGCTTACATAAATGACTATAAGGAGAATTAACCTTCTGGGGAGTTGGACTTCAGTGAATGTGCAGAGACGGGAGATCTGAAGCCAGTCAGAAGCTACAACATCAGTTGGTGGATGATGTAATTGTGAGTGCTGAATGCTCCATGCACTGATATGGACATTTAAATTCAGCTTGGAAGAACAAATTTAGAGAAACCTACCATTTGTTCAGCAATGGATTTCATTGCTTCTTGTGTTTGCTCCAGGAGATTCAGCCAAATCTTTTCCAGACAGACATTTTCCATTGAGAAGCTTTCTTCCATCAAAATTTCCTAAAGGAGAAAGAGACTTCTTGTCCTTCAGTTTGGAAGTTAATTAGCCTACATAAATCACCTGCTTGCTTCAGGAGATGCATGAGTTTCCTGACAAGTGTCTAAGTAAATACTAAGTAAAGGTCTTATGCTCTGTGGGATGAATAAATGTTTTCCTAAGCAAGATTATTTCATCAATGTAAATTAATATCAATTTTACTTTAGAAAATGTACCCAAGTGTCTAAACCTCAGACTTAGAGTTTATAATAGTTTCATATCCAATAGTTTCATAAAATATTGGATATTTTTGGGTCCAGCTGGAAATTCAGCTCAGTACTGATGAAAATCAGGCTAGAAGTTGTAAGTTTTTAAGATTATTTAAAATAATCAGTGTTTAAAAAAATTGCAGCATTAGGATCAGCATAGTAAAATTTTAACATCCAAAGTTAATATATTTAACATTAAATTCTTATATTCTAAGCAATAATGGATGTAAAATACATATATTCATATAAAAATGTAAAAATTTCTTTGGATATGAATCAAAGGTCTATTGGCATTAAAAATTTATTTTGGCCTGCTTCTTTCAATTATCTTTATTTGAATAATGAAATAGTCATAATATATAGACCGCTGAAGTTCAGAAAATATACTAAAGCCCCTCAGAATGCTTTTGAATTGCATGTGCAGTCTCTGTAAGGAAGGAATCTGAGATTGTTTTTTGCTTAGTTTTGTTTTTCCTTTGATTTCTTCATCAAAATGGCTTCACTGATACATGGCTTCCACTGATTACTTCTCCTTGAGATAGCAACTCCCTACTTTTATTGGGCATAGATATGTTAAAATACATGTGGATGCACACACATATTTACAGAAAGCAATCACCTGATTGTTCCCAGGGTGAGAACTCTGATAATACATGACAAAACTCAGTTACATCTAGCAATGCATGTTCGTATTTGTGGGTTTTTTGGAGCTTGCAAGAGGATGGCTTATGAACAACAGATTTTAAGTGGTTGATTTTATTATTTCCCAGAGGAACAAGAGTTCTTGCTCCAGTTCTGTGTGTCCTGGAAGTGTGTTGCAGCACCAGGAGTTATCGCCTCCTGCAGGGATGGATCTGTGCTGTTTTTTCCAGTTCTTCAAGTAAGACAGAGACAGGAATGAGGCAGCTGAAAAGGCACTGAAAGATGCTGAAAATTGACCAGGACAGTTATATGAAGAGTAGCATTCCTTTTTCGGAGTGCATATTAATCACAGTAATATCTGAGACAGAGCCCACTGAAGTGAGCTGAGTTTCTTCTGTTTTCCTCCATGGCATTTGCCTCATCATCCTCAATATTTTGGTATTATGAGAAATGGTTCCTTTAATATCTTTCATGTAATTAGCATATAGAAATCTATCCCTTGAGGAGTTTTCTTTTATACTGGTGAATAAAGGTGGCTTGTGGTCATGGTCATGGTGTGAATGACAACTCGGGTTTATTATGCTATAAATAAATAATAGCTGCAATCTTTAAGACAGAAAAATGGAAATTATTGCTTAGCCCTGTGGGGTTAGCATTCATTATCTACAGCATTTCAGAACTATTGAATTCTATGGCTAGTAGAGAAGGAAGGGTAAATTACTTCTCAGAAAAGTGGTATATTTAAATATATATCACTTTCATTTAACATACTTTCTTACAAGCTGTCTGCTCTAGGGAAAGGAAAACTCATGCAGGAGATAAATAGCTGGATAAATGTAATGCAAGTGACAGCAAAGAATTACATTTCAACTGTGGTCTTTTGTGAATAGATCCTTAGTGATAGTGGAGGAATTGTTAGCTTGTGCAGAGGTAACATAAAGTTTATCTTGGTGTTGTTCACCATATCTAAAATTGCTGTGAGTGAACTTGTTCAATGACATATGTGAGAGGAGTCTGAAAAAAGATAGTAATATTTACTGTCTCACACACCAAGTTCTGAATACTAGTGACATCTAAAATGCCTGCAATAAGCACTTAACCCTCAGCTCAGGTAGTGTCTTTTTGAGCATAAAAAGGAAAATAAAGACCCTGACTGCAAGCAATTGTATTTCACCAAGCGCATAGCTGCTTGGTGAAATAAGATCCATTTTTCTCAAAGTGCTTGCTCGCCTCACACCAGAATAGGGGTCTGAAGGAACTCAATGATTTTTAAAGAAAAACTTTGGTCTTGTTTTCCTTAAAACAGTGGCACTAAAACAGGGTTATATGCTTGGTATCCCTGAAGGAAGATGAAGTTATAATGTAAGAAGCAATAGTCAGTACCCAGTCAGGCAGGGACAACCTCATCTGCTTGTCCAGGCTTGAAAGGGATGCACATGGAGAGACTAGAAAGGAAGAAGGATGAAGTTAGGCTGAGAGACATCCAGTTGCAAGAAGAGTGTTTGCAATGATATGAAAAGGTAAATGTCCAATTCCAGACACTATCATTCTAGTCCTTCTACATATATTGCACAGTCATCTACAAACTTGCCTTTTCCTTGGAATCCTAAGTTATACTCACTATACCCAAGTCACATTAGCAGGATAGCCAAAAACAAACCTGGAGAAAATGGTAGGGTGTTTTAAGATGTGTAGTACACTTATCTGAATGTTATTAACAATCTTTTAACATGAAATGAAACTAAAAAAATACCCAAACAAACTGTTATCTAAAACATATATTTATAATACTGACAATTTTTGTTTTTTCCCAAAAATTGCAGAGCAAATAGAGATTTTTACTTCCAAAATATAGTGGGAAGAATCAGCAGAGGAATGGGCAGCTTTTTATGTCTCAGAAATGGATAATGATGTCTTTTGTGTGCTCTTAATCTGAATAACAACAACATAATTAGCTTTTTTGGAGGGGAGGTAAATCTCATTGCATTTTCTAATTGAAAATCATCCTGTGTACTTTTGCTCAATAAGGAGCACCCATCACTAGGACAGACATGTAAGCCTTCATTTAGCCATACTGATACAAGCACAAATGCAGTATTTGACTATGGTTGGCGCCAGGTTTTTTTCTTAGAATTTTGTTGTCTAGATATTTCTTGGTAAATAATCAACTACAATATTTAGTGGGTAGAATGAAATTTTGATGATATTCTTATAGTGGAACAGTTGGAAATTCAAGTGTGAATCTTATTTCCCATATATTTTTTACCTTAAATATAAGCAGCAACTGTCTTTGAGGCATTACAAATGTAGCATCCTAAATTGTCGTTGAATACGGCTGTGGAAAGGCTGTCTTTGAGTCATCAAGTCATTATCTTCCTCATTGCCTTTGGAAAAGCCAGAAGGCAACTCCTGCTTAATTTGAGGTCTCTTGGGGAAACCATGACGTGGTCCAAGTAAGGTATATTCTATCTGTGTCTTATTTTTCCAAATTGGATTGCCCAGTTCTTTTGTGTTCTTTGTAAAGCTCATTGAAAAGGAGAAACCTTTCAAATCTCTTCTTTTGTTGCTTCTATTATAAAAGTCCTTAGAACAGTTCAATTCTCCACTGGAAACATGGGAGTTTAGCCATGCCACTGCTGGGAAGTAGATCATTAACTCAAAAAAATCAATGCATCAAACCTGAGATACATGTCAAACTTCACTGCTTAAGGCAGTAAACAGGAATTGCTGAGGGGAAGCAGGTATCTCAGATTTAAGTGAACATGGAGGGGAAAGCAATTTGTAGCTCAGAGAAATCCCCTTTTGAACAGACATAGGTGTAGGGGTACCATAAGTCGACTGCAGAGCTTGACTCCCTCTAGTGCTTGCTAACTCTTACCTCATGAATTATTTTTACACAATGGCCTGTGCATTGTGGATATATCAATTCCTGGTTTTTTGGAGTACATTTTCTGGAAAAAATTTGGTATCTAGTAGGTACATGAGGGAATCATTCTCTTAGAACTCACGACTGAAACTCCAGCTATCTGCCTAGATACCTCTTTGAATCAGAGGCACGTGGAGTAAAGGGACTAAATCTCCTGTCTCACAGTCTTTACTCAAGAAAAAGCTCACCAAGTCTACTTGCTCAGATAGAAACTTCATAACTGATAACAGTAGAAGGTGAGAAAAGATAGTATGAATCCTCATAGCTTCCCCCTTACGCAACAGTATTTCCTAAAGCTGAGATTCCTCAATCATGTTCACACACAACCTGACGTAAAGGAAAAAATCAATGACTTCATTCACAGTACATAAAGCTGATTATGCTGAAGTCTGTGGAGATTGGAGGCCAGGGTGAATTGCTGTGCTGAAGGTACATCAGTCTCTGTGGTGGTATGCAAAAAAACTAATAAAAAATCTTGACAATATTTTTCAAAGCATTTTATGTACCGTATACCTTGTGGCGTTTTTTTTTTTTCAATTTTTTTTCCATGTCCTGTCTAATGTACAAATCAGCATGTTATATAAAAACTCAAAACATTATCAAGGTAGGTCCCAAGATCACCAGTGCTCGAAAACACTTGTCTTGCAAATTTTAGATGTTATTGTCAGCTAATATTGAACAATTTTTGGCCCACAGATCAGTTAGTTCTAGTCTTCACTCAAGTTATGCAACTGAGACTATAGAATCCTTAGTTTTAGTATTGATAGCAAATTTAAGCATAAGATTTACAATAAGAAAAATAAGTTGAAAACCCACATAATATTTTAGGGGTTTATTTTTCATTACAAAACCCAAACATCCTTGTTTGAAGTTCTGCTGCAGAAGATCTGTCTTCCATCTTTCTTTATTCCTCCCTCTGTATTTCAAACGTGCTAATGTGTTTTCTCATCTTTTCATTAAAAAAAATCTTGTTCTGTACTATTATAGAAGCATAAGATGATTCTCAAATAGAAATAGTAGAATTCATTTTATAATTTTTAATAATGCATTCCAGATATGGGCATTATTACCTATGAATAAAATAAGGGAAGTCCCATATTCTGTAGACTAGCTCTTAACTCTGTTTTTAAATTAAAAAAAATTTGTGTGTGGTCACACTCACCTTAAACATATACTGACTATTCTGTAAGACAGATCAAATCACAATTAATGAGGAAACATAATGGTCACCGTACACTAAGAACACTGTGAAGATGAATGTTTCAAAGTATTTTTAATGGACCATGGTTTTTTACCTGTATATGTGAAGAGAAATTATAAAACTCTTAAATTCATACAGTCATTCCAGGGATACAAAGGAACTGTGTAAATGGTGATACATCTTCTGATAACGGTGGCAAACTCATTAGTGTACTGTGAATCCATTACAGGGAACATCATGCAGATGAAAGCTATTAAATGAGAAAATGGTCTTGAGTTCTGTCTCAGTAAAGGAACCATGATTTATTACTCAAACTAATATAAGTAAAATGAAGGGTAAGTTATACTTATGATGTATAGTGAGGAAGTTCTAAGCCTTGCTTAAGTATAAGCCAGCACTTTGCCCTGTGCTTCAGTGATAGGGTGACTCTATGGTCCAAGAATCAGTTTCAGTCCCAGCACATTTGCTGACTGACAGAATTCTATTGAGCAGGATAAAAATGCAAAGAATGGAAGAAGGAAAGTGCTGGCAAATGGGACAGCATGTGACATCAACAACCTGACAGTGTAATATGCAAATCTTCACCCTTTAAAGAACCTTACAAATGGCAAATGGAGTACAAGACCTTTAAAATCAGAAAGGTTTGAAGTTAGTTTAGCCTGGAAACATTTTCTCCAATCAGGAAATAGCATTCTCTTCCTTATTTCTTTACCTATCATCCTACTCTCTGGAGTCTGAAATGATGTCTAGTGATTAGATTCCACCAACTTGTTACTGTCTTTCTTTTATTTTGCTTATGATATCAGAATAAGGAGGCTTGTCTGCTGACTGCCCTTCCTGTTGTTCTCTGAGTGGCCAGGAGAAAACATCAGGTACTCAAATTCTCATTTTACACTGTCATGTACTACATGCCTTTTTCCTCTCACATTAGATGCTTGAAAAATATTTCTTTCATTTCCTGAGTATTTTCAAAATGTTCACCATCTCAATAAATGAGGCACTTATCTACAGTAGCAATGCAATACTTGTCACTCAATATGATGCTGCCTTTTCTCATTATCAGGTCTGGAATTTCAGTGGAGTGGGTTGTAGAACTTTGTGCTTTAATCATTCACTTCCCATTTTCTACACTAATTATAATCTCTGTATATGACAACTGAACTATCAAACATCACCATTAGTTGCACACTCTGTGCTTAGGTTTCAGTCACCCGATACCCAGACAGACAGACTTTATCAAGATTTTTTTCCAGGTTGTGAAACTAGCTTTAAAATCCTCTGGGACTGCTGTTCAATGCTTATTTACTCAAAAATCAGTCTCCCACAAACCTATTTCTTTCTACTATATTTTAATAGGGAAATAATCTTTGTACCACTTCTTTCTTGTGATCTCATAAATCCCTGAAATGCAATTTTTAATTCTTTTTCCCAGCCCACTCTGTTGCATTCCTGAATACATCTGAATTATCTGCAGGCCCTGAGGCAATGATGCAAAGACTTTTGTATGCATTAGTAAGTATCTGTGTGTGGCTTGAGAGTTGTGTCTTGCTCCATGCATGTGGCATCCTTTATGACTGCTGAGTTGCCTTACTCTCACCTTGCAATGCCATGAGTCATAGCAGAAGTGTAAAGTCATCAGTAGCACTTTTCAAAAGTGTTGTTAAAGGTTTTCTAATGGCTAATTATCCATCTCCTTTAATTGCGAAATCATCCCATTCCAAAAATCCACAGCAAGACGCTGCTTTAGCAGCCAAATGTTTTCTCCTCTTTAATTGTCAAGGGCCTAAGCAGTACAAGCCTCTAGCTGTGCTTCAGTACCTTCCTGAAGCATTCTCTCATTCTTATTAAAGCAGATTTTCTGTAGTACAGTCCTGGTTATCTGTTCTCTTCACTCTGTCAAATGCCATCTTGTGGGTTTTTGGTCATTTTTCATGCTGTTTCAGTGTTCACACATTCTCTTTAAGATTCACAGACCTCAACAGGATAGCATCAGCAAAGCTGAAAAGGGAAAACAAAGCACTGTTCTTAAAAATTCTAGGGCAGTCTGTACATTCTTTGGCCTGGCTTCACTCTTAGAGGCAGTAATACTCACAAATTTATCCCTAAATATGAAAGAACTGCTACAGTGCACATGCAGATGGTATATGCATGTTTCTAAGCACTGATTTGGCACCATGTCCTTCTGTTCTCCTCATCCAGGTTTCATACTGGTAAAAGCAGTATTCAAGATTCAGTCTTAGCTATGAATAAAGTGGTCAAGATTTGCTTCCGTTCTGCAATACTTCTATCATCATAGCCCAATTTTTATGTAAGTGTACATCACAGATCATTTTTATGTCTGCCTTAATTATTTCTCCATATTTAATGCCTTTATTTTGCAATAATGACTCTGACTCTTTGTAATTGTGAACTAATCCATTTTCTTAGAAAAAGATTTTTGCTTCTTTCCTTCACTTTCTTTAGCATGCAATGTGAATGCAACCCATTGTGACAGATCATCTATGGAATCAATAGATCTAAGTGAAGCAGCACTTAAGAAATATAGCACAAAATATTTATAGAGAAAACAGGACAGTTCTGAGCATTTGCCATCTCTAGGTATAAAATTCATGGGTTTTCTGTTTGTTTTTTCTAGCTATACTCTGGTACCATAGGATTAACACCTCCTAACAGGTGGCTTGCACAAGGCATCTCTTGAACCTTGCTCTGTAGTTTAGTTTCATCTCGAATGATGAGAAAGTAATGGATTCAACAGGCTACATGAACTGATACTTCTCTATATAATGGCTTAAAACACAGTAGGTATTATTTTGGGTTAATTTCATAAGCACAATTCAAATCCTAACTGATATTCTAATGTAGGTGCATCTACTTAGCAAAAATAAACCAACAAAATCCGAAATGAAACAAAAAAACCCCACTATACACTATCCTCAAAGCTGCTATTTTCAGTGTGGGTTTGTGTCAAAAGTCACATAATTATCCCATAAGTGACAGGAAAAGGGGAAATGGTTTTAAACTGGACGAGGGTTTGGGTTAGATATTATGAGCAAATTCTTTACTTTGAGGGTGGTAAAACACTGGAACAGATTGCTCAAAAAAGTTGTGGATGCCCCTGTCAGAGGCTAAAATATTATAGTTTATGACTTTTCCGTGAAGGACTTTTGGCAGAACTGTATTACAAAAGCTGCACAGAATACCACCACGCTCTTTCTGGGGCTCTGGGAGGCCTTACACCACACTGTTCACTGATGAATATTAGATAAAGTAACAACTCAGAACTAGGGACATTCACAAAGCACAAGCCTAATACCTCAGGGAGGAGACTGCAGCTATCAAATATCAGGGCTATCAGCTGTCAGGCTTGCACTGACCCTTGCACCAAAGGGTGGGGGGAGAGAGGCTTTGGGTGTGATTTGGAAAGCCTCAGGTCAGAGGCAGTGACCACCCATCCTTTGCCTGTGCAGAGGAGCCCAGCTGAGGGACACTTCTCCCAGGGGAAAGCTCATCCACACCAGAGGGGCTGACACAGCTGATCAAAGGGGCCCCCAAAGGGGGCTCCAGATCTTGCACCAGAGTACTGTAGTGTGATGCAGCAGACCCTCAGTGTTGCAAGAGACAGTGTCAAACTGGTCCCCTGCAAGGGCATTCCCATCTGGTCCAAAGTGGATATTTATCTATGGAATTCTGTACTCTCAGGTGTGTGGCAGCATGATGAGGCACGGCCACGGTAGGGGACCCTCAGCACCAAGAAAACCAGACAGAGGGGAGCAAGGAGACATTGGGATCCTCAGATGGATGATAGGCTTCCACCTAATCCCTGTCACTCTCCCCCTGTTCCCCCACCCCCCATGCACACTTTTTCTCTATTCTTTGCTTCTTTTTCTTTCTCTTTGCCTCTTTTACGATTAAATAAAACATATCAATCATTTGGCACCAACATCTAACCTTATTTGGTTTTAATTCATTTTTGGGTATATTTTGAGCCTTCAAAGTTCTTTCTGTTTTTTTATATGCAGAGACTTAGCTTTCTTTGCTCCTTTGGGTTTAAACCGGATAACAACAGCCCCATCTCTGGAAGTGTTCAAGACCAGGTTGGGTGAGACCCTGAGCAACTTGGAAATAGATGATTTTTAAGGACCTTTCCAACTGAAACCATTTTATAATTCTGTGATTCTATAAAAAGGAATCAGTCCCCAAGCTGTGTGCTGTGACACACCACTCTGGGAGGGAGCAAAGAGTAGCAAAGAAACCTAGCAATCTTATTACTGATGTATAATTTTAAATATGGTTACCAAGGTAAGAAAATAGCACAAAAGACAGCCTATCTGTCTTTTGTCCTGTAAATAAGAGAAAAATTCTTATAGACCAAGTTATCACAGAGAGAATTAAATGTTCTCTGAATCTTTTTTTGCCCAGACCACACTATGTTTTTCTGCATGCTAATTACCTTGTGTTTTTCATCAGCCCTGCATCCACCTGTAATTCACACCAAAGTATGAACATTTTCCCCAGTATTTTTTTAGAGTTTATATAAGTGTTGGTACGGGAATTGGGTTAGGACTGAGGAGGATTACAAAAATGAGTAATCCTCAATGGGAAATTGAACTCTAAGACAAATAGGTAAGAGCTGGATTTGCATTCTAGGGCTAAATAGTTTAATAAACCACTAAAAGCCTTTCTTTTGACCTTTGGTACTCAGTTTTGCACAAGAAATTTGAAATTTCCTTTTGATTACAAAAGTAAAACATAACTCAAGAGACAAAGAAGTACTGTCAATAAAGGAATGATACTCTTTAGCTAAAAGAATTCCTCAAGAGTTCAGTCAGTCCAGATACAGGCTATGTCTCATTTTTGTTCAAAACTTTTAAATCTCCATTTGTATATGATGTGGCATGCTCTTTAGTGCAAGCATTTTTTTTTTCCTAATCAGAATCCAACTTTTGTGCGCCAAAGATTTGCATCATTTCACTCCTATTTTTAGTTCTTTGTCAATATTTGGAGGAAGGACAGGAAAAATCTCTTAGAATTTTATATTTTTAGGACAAAACCATTTCAAGTTTAATACGTCCTTTTAACACGCAGTAAGGAAAGATGATATTCCTCTAGTTCTTGAATAATCCATGTACATTTCTTTTCAGACTGGAGACCTTTATTAACTGAAGTGAACACCATCATATCTTCAGGCAACATGTATTATACATTCAATTACTGTAGTTTAAGCTAAAACATCAAGATTAAGCTCTCCAAAACAGCCTAGGGGATTTAATCTCATTATATTCAGGATGAAGAATTTCACTGGGATCTGGGTCCCTAACTCCCTTAGGTCTGTTTAAAATACTAGTCAAAATTCCCATTTTATGAATATGAGTTAAAAATTACCTTAATGGATATAAGTTTTTTGCTTATGTGGTTTCTAGGTCAAATCTGATGAATTATAACTTGAATTACCTGCTTTAATGTCAGCTAACTATTCAATTGGCCTCTTTTACCACCACTAGGATACTTTGTGAAAATTGGACATCTGAAAGAATTAAATGAGCTGAGGGTAAACTACAACTTCACCCCAGATACTTTTGCCATTTACTGATACTCAAATGCACTACAATACAGTCAGGATAATTGTCTTATCTTGAATTAAATTTAATAGAGATGATATGTTTTAAATGGAATTGATATTTTAAATGTTAAATAACTAAAAGTCCCTGGAAAGAGGATCATGTCTAAAAATCAGGTGTTCTACTAAATGTGTGAATGTAGAATAAAGCACCAGTCCTTAGTTTTTTGTTAATGGCACTGAGCAATTTCATTAGAAAAGTGAATATATATTGTTAGGGGCTAGACATGGTTATATGGTGTGCATATTAAAAAGACTGCTGTGCTGTCACTTTTTTATTGTTACTTATACAAAGGTGAATGGGGTGTGACTTCTGATGTAAGCAACAGAGAAGGATGAAACCAGTCTGCTGCCTCTATACCTGTAAAAGCACAGGGTGAACCCAAAAAGAGAAGATGTCAAGCAGTGAAGAACTCCATCCCATTTCGGACATCTGAGCCACCATTTAAGTCTCTTTTGGTGATGGTATTTTCTAAATCTCCTAGTTTTCCAGTCTTTCAATTTTTTTTTTTTTTTTTTTACCTCCATGTAATTAAAAATACTTCTCTTGTAAGCAGAAGCTCTTCTGTGGTGGACAATTCCTAGACCCTATTGACAGATAAGTTTGAAGACCTTTTACTTTTAATAAAAGACAGATTCCAATCCAAGAAAGACAACATTGGCAAAAAAAGTTAAAATGCAGAGGAAAACAATTAAACTAAACTCTTGATAAACTCCTAGTCTTGTAAGAACATCTAAGCAATGGTAAATGTTGACATTATTGCAGGATCGAAGACAGATATTAGCTAGTAGGTGTGGTTCAGGAATATTCACTTAGGGTGTATCTTATTGCAAAGACAAAATTTAGGTTACCAGTTATTCTGTCATTATATCTAATTTTTTTCCACCGCTGCAATCAGTCTTGAAGATATTCATACATAAATAAGCATAAGAAACCTGAAATTTCAGATTTATCAGAAAGTTCTCTTCTGATCTGACAGATTAAAACATATTAAAAGTAAATGTAATTTGTCATCAAAGGCTCAGATACTGAAGTATGGTGTACTGATAATGAAAATTTATGTAGCTTGTGTTGCTAAATGTAATTATCAGAAAATTACGCTTCATTTAGTCTGTATGCTGAATAAAAGCTTTGGAAGGCATTTCATATCACAGTATATCCATTTAGCAGCACAAGAACTGAGTGCAACTAACCTAACCTGTCCCAAGTGATAGTAGGTTTTACAATTTCTATGAATAAAAAATGTGATGAAGTTGTAATAAATGGAATTATCTCTCTGATTTACAAGCTGTTTAATGTTTGCTAAGGTCTAATCCAAATGTTTATATTTTTTTCACTTTTATTTTTAAGTTAAGTAGTGCAGTTTATTCCAAATATAAGACATTGGTAGTTATCCAGAATAATATTTTAAAAAAAGAAAAATCAAATTCAGCTTCATCAGACATGCTAAGCAAGGTGCTCTGTCTTTTTTACCCTTTTCTTTCATAATTAAACTGATTTGAAAGGTATGATGTTGACATGTCACTTAGGACTAGGGCCTGTACAAACTTTCCCTATTTTCTTATCTTAAACCAAACAATGGTGGTATTTTAAATGTAGACACAATTTTAGTGAGAAAAATGTTAGCTTTTATTTTTATAGCATTGTGATCTTCACACAGTTAAATTTTGTTATTAATAGTACATCACACTGTTAGCATCAAGAGCAGTTAGAATGCTTCACGGTGTTTAATAGGTAGTATTATATTTCAGCACAAATGCCTAAAAGGCCAGCTACCCAATGGATTACTTTCTCCATTCAATGTGCTCACAGTCTTACACATTATATCAAAATTATAAGTCACATTGTAGTTGAAGTCCACTGCTTTGTGCTTTCTGAAACATCAGAAGCTTTGTTGAGCTTTGTTTTGTTTTTTTTTTTTTTGTTTTGTTTGTTTGGGGTTTTTTTGGTTTTTTTGTTTTTTTTTTTTGTTTGTTTGTTTGTTTGTTTGTTTGTTTTTGTTGTTTTTTTTTTTATGGGGACTGAGGTGTAGTGGTTTTCTTCCATCTTAGGTCATAGAAACAGTGACATGAATGTGATTAGCTTTTTAGCACTTTGGTATAACATCACGTGGCACATTTTTACTGCAGTCTTACAACTACTCCACTTCTTTTATTTTCTTTCTCAGTTTTATAATGGTAATCCTAACTCTGCTTCCCAGAAATATGCAGGTGAAAGAGATCCCTTCTATTAATTGATTTTCTGAATTGAGCCAATAATTCTCATGCCTAAATGTAATTTTTGTTATGAATATATTCCAGTCACCTGCTACATGCCCAAAGATTCTTATCAGATCCACAATTCTAAATATTTGCAGTTCTTCAACTTACCTCTTTTCTTCTTCCTTGTCATTTCTAGGTCACTTTTTATTTAAATAGCTTTATTAGTAGTCTCTGGAGGCTATTATAGACACAATTCAGAATCAGTTCTCTCCTCTAAATTTAGAAATGCTTCCACAAGGATTAGGACAAGCAGGGTCATATCCAGGTAAGTTAAGGTCTCCGTGTGCATCTGGCATGCAGGGCCTTCAGGCACATTAAAAAGTCCACACCTGCTGTGTAAGCTCAGCTACCAAGAAGTTGAATGTGGACCTTATGATGACAGTAAATGCTCAACATTATTATTGGAAGAAATATCCTTTGTGCTATTAGAAAGAGAACAGGATGGCTAAAGTATGGTTATGGTGCAGTTTTCTGAAAGGTTTGGATCTTGTGGTGCCTCAAGGAAGCTGTATCTTTTACCTTGTCCAGAGAAATTATTAAAATAAAGAACTTGAACAGAATCACAAAATATTTGGTTGGCAAGAAGCCATTAATAAAAATTGGTGAACACATGAGAATATTTTTAGTTTTATCTCTTTTTCAGTATTTACATATTTCCTGCAAAACAGCACACCCTTTTGGAGAGAAGCACATTAGTCCATGGAAGTTTTGTCAACTATAATCTGCTGAGATACAGAATTTGTCTTATAGAAAATGTGAGACAAGACTGTGTGATACCGCATTTTTTATACTATAATTCAGTTGTTAAAATGCTTTTCCAAAAATGAAAGAGTGAAGCACAAACCACATATTTTATGCACATCTTTTACAGATATATTTATTTATATGTAATTGTTTAGTAGAATAACACTTATGTTGTGAAACACTTATGATTGTGGGATACAATGAGGGTGGCCATATCCTTGTTGAAGTTTTTGGCTTTGTGTGAAATAATTAAATATTCCTTGAAGTAGAAAGAGAAGAAGAATTACTTTATTGCCTTCTGGTTAGAGAGGAATAATAAGAATTGCACTCTAGTCCTTTATTCCAATAATACCACAATATGAAATTCTTTAATAAGAAACCCATAAGCATTCATTGAAAAAGGAGCTGTAACTCAGGTCTCTTCTTCTACTAGAAGGCTAGAGTAATTCTCATTACATCAGTCTATTTCCAATCCAATGCATATTTAATTATATATACATACTTAAAATTTCAACAAATTGGAATTAGAAAGCCAGTTCCCCATCTCCAACATATTTTGTAGATATTTTTGTGAGCACATATTCATTAGATATTCAGATGATTCATGCAGAAGAAAAAAAAATCTGAGCTGTTTTCCCTATTTCCTGGGCACTGAAATCCTGAATTAAACTATGGCTTAACAGACCTCCTTGCAGAGTACTTTTCTTTCTGATCCAGCAGTTATTTCAGTGTATTTGCAAAGCAAGGTATCATGACATCCATTTAAGTACAAGAACTAATTTATAGTTGTCTGGCTATAAAATATGTAGCCACTCCAGATTTGCACAATCAGAGTAAACAAGGAGCAACACTTTACAAATGTAAACAAAAATTATACCCAAAGGTTCAAAAGCTAGTCAGGTTATCATCAAACAATAGAATAAGGAGTATAAACTTAGATTCTTCTTGGATTATCTTACTTTCTTCTTTCTCTCTTCCACTTTTCCAACCCACTCCCCACTTACCTTCTTGTTTCAAAATTATTCTCTGCTAGGTTTCAAATGATGCATGCTTGAATTAATAGATACACCTGAAAGCTTGTGGTCTTTGTTTAGGTAGTGGTTAAATGTTTATCTACATTGACTTCTAAGTTCACTTATTGATGATATGCATAATTAAAAAGGAAGAATATGCATTCCTTCATTATATGGATGAAGTGGGTTCCTTAAGCATTCATCATTTTTAGCCCTACATATCTTGCTTCATTTTCTTTAACCAGGCTATGCTTTTACTTGAAGTTAGACAAGAAATTAGGTACTTGGCTGTATCAGGACCTTAAATCTTAAAAGAAACTTAATATTATTGCCACTGGTTAAGCAGTTGATTGGTACCAAAAGACCATTAACTGTATTTTTTATGCTGATGGTGATGCAGTTTATGCAGATAATTAAAGAAGACGTTCAATTTTCATTTCCATTATATGCTTAACTATCTTCTCAATCCAGATTAGATTTAATAGAGTTATTTACATGCACATTTGATTGATTTGAATCTTTGTCATGCAAACAAATTGATATTAAAGTTATTGACTGACTTACCCTTTATTTCCTTATGTTATTGATTTATTGAAATATTGTCAGCACTATAAAAATATTTTAGCTAAGTGTTAAACTTGAATCAATAAGTTTATTAATGTACTATACACAGAATGACTAAACAAACTGATCTCAAGGGACTTTCATGAATTTAAGCACTAGTAGTATAACTTTTTAAATGACTAATCACTAAAGGTTAAATTAAACTACTAAATATTACCTAAATAGATGTAAGATCAAACCAAAATTAAAAAAAAAGTATTTTGTGTTTTCATTTAACAAATGGAATCATTTTCAATCAACTGTTTACAATTTGCTTAAAAATAATTGCAGAAAGCTCAGTGAGATTCGTTTAAAAACTACAGGTTCATGTGGACAGTTCATGCTTCAAAAAGTAATAGGAACACCTGTACATCTCAGCTGTACAAAAAGAGTTTTAGGACTTTATTTTTTCTGAGATATGCTACAGGACAATTTCATGTCTATTTGTTTCAACAGGATAAAATAACCATGATAAAAAGAAAGGTTTGGGTGAACCCTGGGTAGTAGGACTTACAAATTTATCCTAGGAATTCAAATATTCAGTACTCACTACTCTCTCGGACTAACACAATAAAAATGTGGTGTTTTGGTAAGATTATTGCTCATAAGAAAATGTTGAAGTTACTGAGTGGCATCAAGGTGACAAAAGTGAGATGGTTACTCCCCTCTTTCAGGAAACTGAAGTAGGGTAATAGGGTGCATAGAGTAATAGAGACATATATCTCGCTGCAGTTTGTACCGGCAGTGAGGCAATTCTGTACACTTGCCAAACTGATATGTTTTCAAATTCCCTGAAGAAAATCCATCTACTTCTCATTCTGTAACAGCTACATTTATTTCAAGATCAGAAAGTTGTAAATGTGGGGTGAAGTTTCTTTAAACTATTTGCCCTAAAAGCCTTTCCAGTGAAATTAATTAAAGACATAATTCCTCTGAACAAATACTGTAAGATGTAGCTGTGAAGGTATATCTGTGAAATATCTCAATGTTATATCTCATCAGGGTGTTAAAGCCGATTATTTTCAACATTTAAATGACAAATGGCAAAAAAAATATTATTTAATTTAATTTGCTTCATTTCCCAGAATGTTTTAAAGTTAGGAGGTTAGGAAAAGAGGAAATTTTTTTCATTGGTGTCAATGAATGCAGAATTTCATGTATAAATCTGGAGAATATTCCTGGGCATTAAAAATGTCTTACTTATATTCAGAGAAAATGACCTCTTTCAGGCCCTGATAACAAGTTTATCAGCATTTTTCTTATAGGTCTCCTATAAATATTGAAGGACTGCAATTAATATTTCCCCAGAACCTTCTCTTCTCCAGACTGAACAACCCCAACTCTCTCAGCCTGTCTTCTCAGGACAAGTGTTCTGTCCCTCTGATCATTTTTGATTCTCTCCTCTGGATCTGCACGGATAGATTAATTTCTTCCCTGTGGAGTGAGGATGCAGTCTTCTAGGTGGGGGTCTCACCAGAGTGGAGTAGTGGGGCAGAAGCAATTCTCTTGGCCTCTCTTGTTGCAGCCCAGGATACAGGTGGCCTTGTGGGCTGCAAGCACACTTTCAGACCACGTCCAATTTTATATCTGTCCATAACCACAGGTCCTTCTCTGTACGGTTGCCCACAATCCCTTCATTCCCCAGACTATATTGATAAGAAGGATAGCCCCCACCAAGATGCAGGACCTTGTACTTGGCTTTGTTGTACCTCCTGAAATTCACATGTACCCATGTCTCAAGCTTGTTCAGGTATGCTGGATTACCAGGAATGGTATCCCATTCCTTAGGTGTGTCAGCTGCACCACTGAGCTTACTGTCATCTGCAAACTTGCTGAGAGTGCATTTGATCCCTCTGTGTTTTTGATGAAGATATTAAGCAGTACTGGTCCCAGTAAAGACTCCTGAGGGACAACATTTGTCACTGATCTCCATCTGGACATTGAGCCTTTGACTGCTACTTATATATGTTCAGATTTTCCTCAGGTGGTCATGAACCTGATCATCCCTTGCAGTGGAAGGGAATTTACTCTCTCATTCCCTGCCTTGAGGTCCATCCGAGAAAAGGGTATGGGAAGAGAGGTTGCCAGTGAAGACTGAGGCAAAAAAGCTATTGAGTACTTCAGCCTTCTCCTCCTCCATCGTTACCAGGTTAATGGTGGTGTTCATCAGAGAGTGAGCTTTCTCTGACCCTTGTTTTGTCTGACATAGCTGTAAAAGCCTTTCTTTGTATCCTTGACAGCTCCTGTTGTGCTTTGACTTCCCTGACCCCATCACTACACGAACAATCAGCACTTTATGCTCTTCCAAGGAGATTTGTCTCTACTTCCACTTCCTTTTCCTTCTTGCCTTTTAGTCTAACCAGAAGGCCTTGACTCAGCCATACCAGTCTTTTGTCTTCCTTTCTCAATTTTGTACACATGAACATCAAGGGTTCTTGCATTCCATGAAAAACATCCTTAAGTGTATGCCAACTCTGCTCTGCTCCCTTGTCCCAGAAGGCAGTTTCCCAGAGGGTCCTACTGACTGATTCTTTGAATAGCTGGAACTATACTTTTGTAAAATTTAGGATGCCCACTTTATTATTCACCTGATGCATAAGCCTCAGGACTGAAAATTCCAACAGTGCCTGGATACTGCAGCTCAGGACATCTCCAGTCGTGTCAGGACCGATTAACTCACTTTTGTTGGAGACCATCAGGTCCAGTATAGTATCCCATCTGATAGGGCTGTCTATTAGCTGGCTTAATAATTTATCCTCAACCCTTTTCAGGAATCTCTTGGATTGCCTATAGCTCACCATGATATTTTCTCAGCAGATTTTGAGGCAGTTGAAGTCCCCCTGGCAGGCAAGGGCCAGTGAGTGCAATGCCTCCTGTAGCTGGAGCAAGACTTCATCAGTAGGCTCTTCTTGATCGGGCAGCTTGCAGGAGACAGGAGCCACAGGGTTCTTTTTGTTGCCTTGGTCTCTGATTGTTACATGTTTATGGCTTGCTCATGGCTGTTCTTCAAGACAGCTCTTCACACTACCCATTTCATGATGCAGAGGGCAACCCCTCCACCCCTCCTTCCTTTCCTGTCCCTTCTGAACAGTCTGTTTTTTCCAATGTATGTCCTTGCAACTGAAAGGACAGAGGAAAAAACAACCTGTTCTCCAGATTCCCTCACTAACCCTTTCAAGGCTCTGAAGTGTCTTTTGATTTTCCTTGGACTAGCAATTTCATCTTGGACTACGGGTGGCATCTTCATCACCACCCACATGGAAGAGTAGTAACAGATAGTAATCAAAGGGCTGTACCACATTGGGAAGTTTGCTAATCATGTCCATGACCTGGGACCTCCCTAAGAGGATGGTCTGTCAGGAATATTGGACCCTCTGTTACTTCTGAAGGGGGTCATCTTCATGGAGGTGGTTGTGATATTTGGCTTATCCTGGCAGCATCTCTGGTGTAGATGCACAGTTACCCATATCATCCATTGATGGGCCTTCCACATCCAAAGCCTCATACTTGTTGTACAAAGGTGCCTGGGAAGGCAAGGAGGTTCTACTAAAAATCTATCAGATGTGTCATTTATAACAAAGCATATAACTAGGCAGGAAACCTGACCTGCCACCCACAGAGATGGATGGACTGAGTGGATTCTTCACAAGAAAAAGCAGAGTTTATTTTGTAATAATTGCTTGAGGAAAAATAATATTGAATACTTTTTCTGATGGAAACAATAGAAAAAAATAAGTAGGTTGAAGATATGCCTTCAAATTCTAATAAAAAACAACAGAACATTACCATGTGTTTGATATGAATGTCATTCTGTATGGTTTTCCGTACTTTTATATAAATATATTGATCTTGATTAAAGAGTAAGAGTATTAAGAGTATTAAAAAGAAAAGTGATTAAGAGTATTAAAAAGAAAAGTTATTATAGCTAAGTTAATAATATTTACTTGTAATTTCATCTGTCCCACACAGCTCTTCTCTGCTGTACAAAGTAGTTGCTCTGTACATTGTGGATGGCCCTGGACTTGGCCCTGTATTTTCAAGGCACATTCAGTAGAAATAAATTGCACTTCTAACAACTCAAATAAATCAGGCCACAGCTTCTATCAAGATAAGAGCAGAGTAACTATGAAAGCAGTAGCACATGAGAAGTATCTAATAAAATAGATATTTGTAATGTATTTATTTGCATTATAATAATGGCCTTTAATTGCAAGAGCTTCTAATCCATTTATATGTAGTTTTTTTATTGAATGACTAAGGTGCTTTCAAAATATAATTTTCTGGAAGAAAACAATATTTGCTTATGAATATTCAAATTCTGATAATAATTGTCTTTAAAACACATTTCTCTGTGTTGTAAAGAAAAAATATATCATAAGAACCAAATTGTTTATCAGGTTACAGAGTATCATGGTGACTGGATAAAAAACATATAGGTGAGATCCTTCTTCAGTCTTTCTTCCTTGTCTTTTTGGTATTCCATTTTGATAAATAAAAGGGAAGTCACACACTAAATGTCATGAGGTTTTGCTATTATTTTCTTCCTATTAATATTCAAGATAAAATTTAAAAATTGTTATTGAAAAAGTGAGAAAAAATCTGCAATACTCATTAAGAGGCAGAGAACAAAACCCCAAAACCCCATCAGATTCTAATTGAACAGTAAAACAAGGTAGTTTTTCTATTCATATATTTATTCTGGTGTTTAACTTGCAGGAACATATCAGAAACCAAGTTTTCCAAAAGCATACATGTGCCTTTGAAAGTCAAAAGTCAGATGATAAGTTATATATATATATATGTATATATATATATATATATGTATATATATATATATATATATATATATATATATATATGTATGTATATTTGTATGTATATGTATATATGAATATACACATATACCCCGTTTCAGTGTTATTCCTTTTAATTCAACTCTAACAGCTTCTATCTATGTGAAGGTTTTCCCAGAATTTTCCTGTCTCAGAGAATGTGTCTTCTGGGGATATCCAGGCAAAAAAATCAATTTACTTTGACTTACTGGTTTAATCACAATCAACAGGTCCATTGTGAAGATGTACAATGTATAAAAAAAAAATTTTGGAAAGGCATATGTTGAAGACATTAGAATTTTCTTTTCATTAGGGAAATATATGATCAGCTCACACATAATATAAGAAGAAAAAGAAATTTAATTATCTAGAATATAATCCTCCAGAAATTATTCCTTGATCTATATATTATCATCCAAGATTTTCTTTAGAATTGTGTTTTCCACACATAATAATTTCCACATAATTAGTAGTCTTATGATGGTACACACTGTATTGATTTTTTAAGTTGTCTTAAAATACTTGAGAGATATACTTTTCCTGTTATATTTTATCATCAAAATATTTTTACTCCTAATAAAGAAGCTGATCTTCTTAATTACAGATACAGGTTCTTCTCAAATATATGCATTTATCATTTAATGCTCAGTCTTAATACCTACTGAATGCACTTGAGTGATGCATGTTAATTTTTTATCCAAAAACAGTCTTAGTTATACATTTTAAGTATGTCACTGGATTGTAAAACAAGTGTCAGTCCAAAAATGGAAGATGTCACATTAAAAAAAAAAAAAACAGGGAAATAACTTCAGCTGTAGTCACAGATCTTTCACCGCAAATGACAAATCAGAGTATAAAAGTTTATGTTGGCCACTTAGTGAGTAGGTAGCTGATATAAAATATTTATACAACAATACCATTCACCTCCTGTTATCAAATTTCATCAGGCCAAATAGGTTGGAAGATGCAAAAATGATGCCCATATTCATTTTGAAGGATTAACACAGACATTGTTCATAAAGTACAAAATTATTTCAAAATTATTTTTGTAATGAGCTAGTGACTTTTAGGCTGCCATTTTCACTCTCAGATCTACATTTGGATTTTTTTCATTTCCTCCTGGTTATGTCATCAAAATACCATTTCTCATTTTCTTTGTGACTTTTCTATTAATAAGAAGGGTCCTTGAGGTCAGTTCATCTTGGTGGAGACGGGAATTTCTTTCCCTGTGTAAAATTTATTTCCCTGTGTAATACCTCTGAAAATATTTACTAACCTAACTTACCTGCTGCAGAGCATGGTAGAGAAAAGTTTCCAAAAATATTTATATTGTCTGAGTCATCTAGAAAGCTTAATTAAAGGAAATGCAGCAAGACTTAATTCTTCAAAAGGTGATTAAAGATGCTTTCAGCTCTGATAATTATGATATTTAGACCTTTTAACTGTTTAAAACCCTTTCTAAAATAACTTATAACCAAGATATAGTACACATAAGGAAAAAAAAAAGCTTTCTGATAACAGGAAAAAATAGATGAGTGAGTTTCTAAGTAAATGCAGATCTTTTTCTTCAGCATTTAGGAGGATGAAAACCACAATGCTTTTCTTTAGATGTAATTTTGTGTTTAGTTTTTATCAGCACATCCCAATTTACTTTTTTTATGCATTTATCTCGTGTTCATGCTTAAGACTTATAATTAAGACCTCAAAAGTCTGTTCACAAAAAAGATGACACAGAACCTGAGATTATGAACCCATTTCAGGCTTTAATGAAGTCAATGAAAAGCACTTTAGTGACCACAGCACACTTTGAATCAGTCCCTAATGCAATTGTGATGTACTATTGAGGAAGCATAAAATTTTAAACTTAAACTAAAAAAGGCATGGAACATTAAACATCAGGGTGACTTGTGTCTGCCAAAAAAAGCCAAGGTTCACTCTGAAAAGTACCTTATTTGACATATCTGCTGACTTGTATTTAAACAGTCTGTGAGAGCCTCTGTAAGTCAATAAAGGAAGGAAAATAACTGAGCTCCTGGCAGAAAGTATGTAATGAGAATGAGATTTTAACTACCAGACAGTCAAAGTCTGATCCAATTCTCATCAAAATCAATATGAAATGTAACTGTTATCTTATAATTTCCTTTGTTGAATGATGAGGTCTGCAGAGCTGAAACAATAAAGTTTTGCTAATGCTGTTGGAGACGAGACTGTCATTTAATGTCTGCGAAACTGGGCGCCACAGTCTGCAGCAACAGCTGACACACATTCAGAAATCTCTAGACAAGCTTAGAGGGATCAAAAAATAATAGGTTAAATAGAACTTTTATACTTCATGGAATTCAATTTGATAAAAACAAAACTTTAAATACTAATTATTTGGTCTTTGCTTATTATTCCCAGCTTGCCACAAGCATGCTCTTTGGACCAACAGAGAAAATAGCTGTCAAAAAGGACAATTTTTCATGCTGAAATTTGTTTTGGGATCACAGATTACTGTTACTAGCTGAATGTCATCTGAAGAAGAAAAATTCCACTGCATTATGCTCTGGTGAAAAGAAACAACTTTTGCAAACACTGAGATCCTGAAGTGAAGATATCTTTCCTACAAAATAAAGTAATGATTTGTTGTAACTAGATGTTAAATTATTAGAAATAAGAGAAAATATGAATCTACATGGCTGTCTAGCTCTTAGATATCTCTACATATCTAAATTTACAAACCCTTGAATATGGAGATGAGAAAATATTACTCTACATAAAAAAGTTTCTGAATTTCTTTTATGTTCTCTTGCTTGTAGAACAGTCCTCTGATCTACCCAAGACCTCTCAGAGCATTTGATAAAATTAAACATTTCCTCATGTGGACATAGTTTTTTGAGATATTCCATCTGAGACTCAGTTTTAGTTAAGTTTTTATTTATTCTGAAAAGCTAAGAATACAAATAGAGCAAAGAGCTGCTTCCAGCCCTCTGCAAAATTCAGCATTAATTTATTTTGAAGATAAAGTAATCTCCAGGTATCAACTTTCAGGACAGTATACAGTATGCACCAAATAAGATATAGGCTAAAGATGGGAAGAAAAATTTTGGTTACCTTTTTTGCAAGGAGCTATTTTTTTAAAGCAAATTGAAATACTGAGTGTAGTTTTCATTCTGGAAAATCTATTTTTGTTTGAAAACCAAGCTGATTTTCTTTGCAGTGAATGAAAAGCAATTTCTATTCTTAATGATTAGGTAACCATATTCTTGTCCTTGTCTCTCTTTGCTGGTGATTTTCTACTTAATTGCCTATAAAAATAGATAAATATTCAGAGTAACATAAAAATCTTTATTTGCTCTTAGTTCGCCAGTTTGAGTTATTTGGTATATTTGTGTTTAGATCTGATTCACTTTTTTGTTTCAATTCTATGTGGGCACCTCATCTTTTTAGGCTTGTATTAGTGATGACAGGCTCCCTGAGTGAAAAGCCTAATCTTGAATCCAGCATACTTCTTCCCCTACTTGAATGATCTGACAATTTTCCTACAGCAATGAAATTTAACTGAAGCTGAGAAGGAAGTATGTTTTAGAAAATCAGAAAACACTGGTTTCAGAACAAAAAGAAACATGTAAGGGGGTAAATACTAAAGTGTACTTTGATATTTCTGAAGAGCTGTATTCTGTAGACAGAAAATTCATAAAGGTTTGTATTTCCACCCTAGGACTGCTGATCTACCAATAAATTGTCAGCTTTGATATGCAGGACCTTTATTAAGTGGATCACCTAAGTTGTGGCTTTGACTTTGTATGACATTCAAGTAAAGAGATTGTGAAAAAAAATGTGGGTCACATTTGGCAGATGCTCCCTGAATTTTCATTATTTTAATGGCAGTGCTGTAAAACAAAATGGCAAGGACTCACTAAGGTTCCACAACAAAACAAAACAAATCAAACAAAGAAAAAACACCAAAAAAACCCCAACCCAATAAAAAAATGAAACAAAACAAACAATCACCAACACAGAGTCTTTTTGGACAAAAGTGAATTGCAAGCATCTTTCAAAGTCCTGAGTTCACACAGACCCATTTCCAATGGCATTACTTAAAATTTTTATAAAGCATTTATCCTGACTTCTACTTTTTTTTTTTTTTAATTATCTTTAAAGTATTTGAGCTCGACTACTTATCTGTCTTTTGATATATTTTTATAGGTTGAAGGGAACATATGTGCAGTTCTGTCACATGTTTGAATTGCATATATAAGCACATGAAATCTCTCAAAGTGCTAGATGACAGTTCCTGAATATTTATTTGTCTTCAATTGTCTCTCTTCAATGGTCTTCATGTTTAGAGAAGCAGGCTGAGAAAATCATCTGCCTGGATTGGGTCATCAGTTCCAAGAGTATGTGGTTTGTGTGCATGTGCATTTGTTTACACACTTGCTTGGGACAGAGCATACACTAAGTGGTGCGGTGGGTTGACCCTATCTGGGTGCCAGGTGCCCACCAAAACCACTCTGTCACCCCTCTCCACAGCTGGACAGGGAAATGTAACAAAAGGTTTAGGGATTGGGATAAGGGCAGAGAGGGAATCACTCATCTATTACAGTCATGGGCAAAAAAGACTTAGCTTGGGAAAAATAATTGAATTTATTACCAGTCAAAATAAGGCCAGTACAATGAGAAGGAAAAAAAATCTTAACAACATCAATACCTTTAACTCACCTCTCCTCCTGTCTCATCCAGACTTTATCCTCTGAGCATGGTGCATGGAGACAGGGAGTGGGGTTAGAGTCTGCTCATCACAGGTTGTTTCTGCCTCTCCTTCCTCCTCAGGGACAGGACTCTTTACCTGCCTCAACATGGGGTCCATTTCATGGGAGACAGTCCTCCACAAATTTCTCCAATGTGAGTCCTTCTCATGGACTACAGTTCTTCAGGAAAAGGCAGCTCCAGTGTTGGTCCTCAGAGTGGCCAAAATTCCTACTAGGAAATCTGCTCCAGCATGATTTTCTCTCTTCGTGGTTCTACAAGCCCTGCCAAGAGTGGCTCCAGGTTTCCCTCAGGATCACAGCTGTTTTTTAAGCCCTGTTCCAGAGTGGGGCTCCTCCATGGGCTGCACATGCATCTCTGCACCACTGACTTCCCTGGGCTGCAGAGGCACAGCTGCTTCACCACGGTCTCCACCACTGGCTGCAGGGAAATCTCAGCTCTGGCTTATACAACACCTCCTACCCTCCTTCTGCACTGACCTTGGATCTTGCTGAGTTCTTCTGCTCACATGTTCTAACTCCTCTCCTCTGGTTGCAATTGGATTTGCACAATAACTTTTCTTCCTTCTTAAACATGTTATCCCAGAGGATTTACTATCATCACTGTGTGGCTTGGCTTTGGACAGCAACAGGTCAATTCCTGCGGGCATTGGCTCTGTTGGGGATGGAAGAAGCTTCTGCCAACTTCTCAAAGAAACCATCCCCATAACCTCCTCGTCTTGCTATCACCTTGGTCATGCAAATCCAATACAGGGGAAAAGTTTTGCAGTATAAAATCTTTCCTTCAGAGAAACAGAGAGTCCCTTAGCTAAGGGATGGACATATTATTTTTATCTTAACTTACAGATACTGAAATGTCCATACAATAATAGGGCCAGAGAGTCCTAATTTCAGTAGTAGTCTTCAGTGAAGGCTGGGAGAAGTAATGATGTTTTTCCAGGCTTGCTTTTGTCAGACTCATTGAGATTAGTATTGCTAACTAGCAGCAGCACAATTTCAATGTAGATGACAGGGAAGTCTAATTGTCTAGAAATATGACCAATGGTTATAATATACTTTTGAAAGTGCAGAGGGGAGAGTCTCAGCTTTCCCTGCTAGTTGTCCCTGTTTTCTTAAAGGGCAGGAGATGCAAGAGAGGAGAGAGATATAAAATATTCTTGAAAGCAATTACATATTTCATAAATGCTAGCAGCTAGGGGACATGACATTTGGCTTTCTATTGCTCTTAAGATTGGCAAGATGCTCTAGCTATCAGAATCATATACTTAAGAAACTTAGAAATATTCCCCTCTGATTGAAAACATTGTCAAGGATTATATGCCTTAGTCATTCATCCTCACTGAAACAACTCTTGCTGACAGACTTTTTTGCCTTTATACGGATGACAAAATCTTGCTTAAAATCCAGAACATGTGTGATTTTCTTTAATCATATTCCTGAGTGTCAAGACTATCATTAATGTCTTGAAATGCCATTCTACAGAGAGAAAGCTAAACTTTTAGAAGAAACAAATCAAGAATATAGCTGTTCTCAAATAAGTTTTTCTGCATTACGTCTGATAAAGCATATTGCTCAGCACTATATCTTGAGAAGTATTGCACATTTGTCTTTAAGCTGTTTAAAAACATCAGGGTTTTTTCCCTCTTCTCTTTCTGTCCTTTTCTGTACTTTTCCAAATATCTTTACAATTTTCTTTGCTGTCTCAGTGCACAACAATGCAACATCAATTTGATGTTATTATCAAAGTCTTGGAAATAAAAGCTGCGGCAAGCTGTTCACTGGAGATTTGATCTTTGACAAATAAGCTTGTGTCAGTGCATCTAAAAAAACCCTGAGTCCATACCTCTGTTTTCCTGCCAATAGGGTCTTGGCAGGGATGCAATTAAAAAAAAAGAAAATCAATCTTTTCTTTGCTGTCTTATTTCTGAAGAATGGCATTGAGCTGCCAGGGTGTGAAGACATGGGATTGTAAACACAGAGACGTCCTCATGAATTTCACTTTCCTCACTGGTCTCTAAATGAGTCTGATTTATCAAAGCATTAGAATGAGAGGGAGGAAAGGCTGAGATAAAGGGCAGTGGATTCTTTTAGCTGACTTCTGATAATTCAAAGGATTCTGTGTGTTGTTTCAAAATTAAACCGTAAAAAAGGTTTACACCCACCAGGGATCACTTATTTTTTGATTTTCAGAAGGGTTGAACATCTATCACTAGGTAGAAATCCTTAGGAGTTACAGAATCTGTGACGATCACATCTTTTTAATTATTTTTTTCCTTCTAAATGTGAGTTTTGGGAAACAAATGTGAAAAGATGTTGGTTTGAAATTGATTTTGAGGTTCATGGATCAGGTCAGCTGTGATATTTCCAAACCTATGAAGTACTTTTGTTCCTAGATCAGAAAACATTCTCATATCCGTATCTTACAACTTTTAACTTTTGCTATTTCTTCTGATGTCGCTGACACTCCTTGCCTTTGGAAATTTCAACAACAATTTCAGTTTTTGTAGAACTATGATTTTTGATTGCATAAAAGTCAGTTCCACAATTATCCACAAGCTTCAGTGCAGAAAACCAAAACCATCAACAAGATGTACTAAATATGCAGGTGAATTTCCTAGTGGACATATTCTGATTTAAAATTTGCCATTTTACAGCTCCTTAAAAAATCCTAAGCACTCTTAAGATTATTTTTAACATCAGCAGCTAACAGTTCATAACCCATTACTGGGGCTGTGTTTCTCTAACTTCCCTGAATATCTCTGGGTTCAGAATCAAGACTTTGCAGGCTGGCTCATGTGAGACACTGGAATGGTAATGGTTAATGATTCAAACAATTTGCCATTGACCAAAAGAAGCAGGTGCTTTGCTAAGGCCAGGTTTGCAACCCCCAACCAAAGATGAGAGTTTTGGGTGTGTACTTGCAAAAGTTCTGATGTTCTTAAGAACAGCCCAAGCACAGAGGCCGAGCACATCCACCATTGGAGGATGACCAGGACAAACCAACCTTTAGACAACAGCAGTCAGATTTTTGAGCCACATAGGGGAAAAGCCAAGAAGCAGACCCTGTGAGGCTGGATAATTCTTTTTATCATGCCAATGCTTTCCCTTCTAAAGCCCAGAGACTAGGCACCTCTCCCTCTTCCCCCAGGAGGCATTGGGACATCCACACATAGGCCTGAGAGTATTCATCTCTTCTGATAAAGCATAGCTATCTTAACTCAACAGATCTGAGAAACAGCTGTCATATATCAAAAAGGATTATAAACCATCAGAAATCCTTAAAGTAGCCCCAGACTCATTTCTGTCACCTTCCAACAAAGGACAGTGCATGACTGAGAGGGTCACATCAGACAATATAAAACTCCCCTCCCAGGGGAGGTACCTGGAGTTTCCGACCTGATCCTGAATGTTCAAACCTTTTATTTGTGGCTTCCTCCACTCTTATACTTTCTTTCCTTTACTTTCTTTTCTTCATATACTTTCTTAGGTGCATGTAAGAACCTGATACTACCTCAGAGGAGGTTGTAACAGCCCATTGCTACCAGTTTAACGCAAAGCACCTTTCCTACTAAAAATAGTTACTGCTTTTCAAGATGATAATAATTTTGCTGAGTTTAGTGTTTAAAGAATCAAGAATCTGAAGTAAAACTTAGGATATTTTTTGTGTGGTTTCTTTTCAATCCCATTTTTACTGCCTTTTTTTTTTTTTTTCTTTTATATTGCAGAGCATTTGCACAGTGCTGTCTAAGAGTTATTATCTTGGCACAGACACTTCAGAATGAAATAACTGTAAAAGACTGAATTTCTCCCTGAGTGTTGCAGCTTGCCAAATGAGAAGTGCCGTAGGTCTAAATAACTTTTATTTCCTCTCAACCTTGAGCAAACTCATGAGCAGTTACAGTTAAGGAAGCTCTTCTGCAGTATGCTGTAGGAATGGTGTGGTGGCCCAGATTTTCCAGGCTGGTTCCCCGTAGTGCACAACTCCTTTCTCACTGTGTCCCCCACAGTGGCAGAGTACTTTGTGGCAGTGGCAGGCCCAGCCCCTATGAGCCAGCACAATGTTTGATGCAAACATGCCAAACATGCTCTTGCCTCAGCAGTGGACGCTCATGGGGAAGTAGGAAGGGGAGCTGAAGGTCCTGTCATTCTCCATATCCTTCTTCTCTCCTTCCTGTGAGAGATGAGAAAGAACAGCTGGGTTAAAGGCATGGCTGGTGTCCCTGATGTTTCTTGCATACCTTCACCCTGAAGCACCCGCCTCACCTGCAGTGAAGATTTGAGACTCTTCCCTACTTCTCAAATACTCCATCTGAGCTCTCAAGGGATATTTATCCTGTATATACACTGCAAACGCAAGCCTTTCTAAAATGCATTTTTTAAAATTTATTTAATTTCTTAGAATTTAACTAAGTTTTTTACAATTTGAATTCTTATGACAGAAGGTGTTTACAAGGCAGGTAGAATGATCAAAAATCTTGCTAAATTCAACAAAGGTTAAATCTGAATTTATTTATTTTTATTTTCATCACTTAGCTAGAATGCAACAGCTGGACTAAATTAAAGAGACAAACAAGTAGATTATGCTAGGGTAAAGTTGCTTGATGTGTCTTATTTTTTCCACTAAAACTGCAGTATCTCTGAAACTTGTAATCTTGCCAGACCTTGCCACTAATATCTGAGTTATTATTAAAGGAAGCATCTGGATGCTTACTGGTAATTTTCCAAATGACATCTTCAAATATGAAATGTCCTCAGTGTATTTAGAATTTGTTATTTTTTGAAAGCATCATATATATATATATATATATATATATATATATATATAACCATATATATGTATAACTGTATGTATAGATGGTTTTTGCATATGTATGTAAACAAATATACAAGTATATGTATATATGTTTTTGTTTATATATCTAAATATACATAATCACTTATTTAAATAGAGGGATAAGTCTGAGCACTCAGTTTTACTAATATTCCTGCACTGTTGGCCAAAACATTGAACAATGCTTTATCTGTGCCAACTCCTAGTCTACTGCAGCAGTATGTTCCCTGAAATTAAAGTGATAAAGCCAGTCATATGCTGAAAATTATTCAAACCATGAATAAAATTACAAGGTAATATCACCAAATTATATAAAATTTTTGCTCTTCGATATCAAATTTCATTTAAATGCTGTAATTAATACAGAATAACCTTCATGGTAGCCTGAAAATTGGATGAAATACTTATACAATAACATAACCTTCATGGTAGCCTGAAAGTTAGATCAAATACTTATGCTTACCTTTTGACACATACTAAGCAAAATTCTGCATAATATTGAACACAAATTTAGGTTATCCTGCTCTTCAGACAGGCAATTATATACAGACAAGGACTCTTCTGAATCACAGTCCTAGTCAGATCATCTCAGTTACAGAAACTCAGGATCCTACAGTACAGTCTCTGGCAAAGTCATGGCTTTCAAAAATGCAGGTGATCAAGGGACCTCTCAGAGTCGATGGGGTCCATAGACTCTGAGAGGCTGGACCCTCTAATCTGGACCAGCAAATATCAGACTTCTCACAGACACCCAAAACTAAACAGGTGTAGCTGCGTTGGGAGGCAAGTTTGCCCTCCAGACCTCGAAATGACCATTATAAACTTGAACCAGGTTGGTGGTCCCAACATGCCACTGAGTATTTCTTCAATGTGTGTCCCCCTAGCTGGGACATCAGCACAGGACAAAGAGCCATTTATTCTCATATTTGTGACAGCTGTGTAATGGAGATCCTTTCATTCATGCTTAAATGTAAAAGGGAGATGGAAGCTATCTGATTAGAGAAAGTCTACCGCAGTATTTTATAGAGGCAGCTTGTACTGTGTATAATTAATCCCCTCTAGTATTATGAGCATTGGACAAATTTATTCAAGAAAGATTAGCAGTCTGTTGGCAGGACTTTAAATTAAATAATAATACCAAATAACTTTCAGTCATATTTTTTCCTGCATCTGTAGTGTATATTTCTGTTTGGGTCAGGAATTGTTCTCAGTCCTTGTAGAGGGTCTACACAAGGAGATACCACTCCAACAAGTTCTCTAGACATATATATTCCATTTTCACAACATACTTGATGAGTTCAAAGTTGATTTTTTGCACTCACAACATTCTGAAGTTCAGTGAAAAAAAGCAATCAATTAGACTGGAGATGTCAATTAAAAGTTTCATGAACCATTATTGCTCACTTTTCTCCATGGTGAAGTTATTGTAAAATTTGAAAATAAATATTTAATCTAAGTTCCTGTAAATAAAAATACAATGCATTTATAAATTAATATTTGTTAAATTAGGCCCATAAAAATTGTCCTAATGGATCTGACCCACAGCCAATATTCTGTCTGACAGTAGCTGGAAACTGGATTAAAAAAAGACTTAGGTGAACAGCTGTGAAATAATATGTGCACATTAAATCAGTTCCTCATACCTACCAGTCAGTAACTGACTTAAATGCATGATGTGTAAAATTAGTTTTGTTATTTGGGATACAATCATGCATAATAAGATGTTCCAAGCCTAGTGTCAATGTTTTATGGCTTAATGACAACTTTTAATTGCTTTGATGGTTTTGTCCTCAACATTCTTATTTATTGAACTACATTTCAAGGCTTCTTTAGGACGTGCTGTTTTTATATTGCTGCTGATTTGCTCCAATTAGGCCTTGAATCTATTACAGTTCAGGAAAGGAATGCAAAACCTATCTTCCAGTGAATTTCTGATAAGCTGAATTTATGCTCTGTGTCTTACGCAAGGTCCCTTTTTCTTTTTCCTCATCATGTTCACCTTCATCATGAGCATGAAATGGATGGATGAACCAATGACCCTTTTGGAATTGCTGGCACAGGTACAAGGAAATAGAATGTGTGGCTTGTGAGCATGATATAGAAGTTATGATGGTGCATCTTTCCTACTATATCTGGAAGAAATAGTGAGTAAGGAAACCAAAAATATTTTTTCTGATCTTTGCTAGCTTGCATAACTTATTCAAGAGAATTAATGAAAACCCTTTCAGTTAAATCAATACTGTTCTTAAACATTGCCCTTTGGGGAGCTCCTCTTGTAACATCAGGCTTACTTGGATCAAATCTCTAGCACAAAAAACCTCATTCAATATGGAGGCGTCAGAAAAACCTACAGTACAATGAAACTTTGAAAGGAAGGTTAATCAGAAGTTTAATGGACTCAGCACAAGTCA
Source organism: Setophaga petechia (assembly GCA_024362935.1). Lineage (NCBI taxonomy): Eukaryota > Metazoa > Chordata > Aves > Passeriformes > Parulidae > Setophaga > Setophaga petechia. The sequence continues at coordinate 12,565,457 of JANCRA010000008.1, read as the reverse complement.
GGTCTCCCTGGAATTAGTTGAAGAACCAGTACTATTTGTGCACAAGGAGGCTGCTGGGAAAACAAGGACTTCAGAAGACTCATTCAGACCAGCAAATGAGAACTGGAATACCAAAGGCAAAATGATGACACTTTGACCCTGTCGATCAGATGGGTAATATGAGAAGATCCCATATCAAAAGAGGTGAGCTAAGAGAGAGTTAAATTTGGCTCAACATGTCAAAGCATCAAGAAGCCACTAATGCAGACACAGTTGAGAGCAACACTAGAATTAAGAGAGTCAGGAAATTAATAATTCTGCACTTGAAATTCAGAGAGCTACCAAGACTGTCTTTAACACTGAAATCAAGGGTATTATTTACATTATATATGTTTAGCAGATGCACTCCGCCATATTTTGAGTTGAAAAAATCATCCTGTGTGATATTTTATGAAGGCTGCAGCTCTTTTCAACAGATTTTATCAGTTCAGATATGCTGTGAGAAGTGATGTGATAACGCCGTTCTTTCTTTTGCTGTTCAGGACTTACTGCAACTTGAAAGAGAAACACATTTTGGAAGGTCTTTGAGCTCATGAATTTGGGTGCTACAGATTGTTCTGAAATGTATGAAGTGAGCAAAATGTTAGGAATATGTCAGCAATTTAACTTGAAGGAGGAAAGTAATTTTTTTTCATCAATGCTTGACAACAGTCAGCATGCAACAATGGGTCGTGGTGCTTTCCCCATCTACCTTCTGAGTCTGATCCAGTTGAATGGACAAGCACCAAGGGGAAAAATGTACAATAAGGAGAATCAGGATAAAAGGTTATATATTTGCCTGTGTTTGAAAATTGTGGCTTTAAACTACCTAGAAAAGAAAGAAAAAGATTTAGGTATGGGTGAGGAAGATAAGAGATTTAATAAAGAATTTTTTAATGGTTATATCATATTTCTTGTTTCTGGATGATATTGTCTGAATGTTCTAACTGTGTGTTTTTCCCCTTGGATACCTGTCACTGGACTAATCCTCTAAACTGGATCAGTCTCTAAAGGGAGATAGAAAGGCACCAAAAGATAGCAAGACTCATTGCTTCAGGCTGACTGCTGCAAATAATTGACTATAATTTTTAATGCAAGTGTTAATTCTCCATAGTTCATAGAATCAGAGAATGCCAGGGGGTTGAAATGGACTTTAGAGATGATCTAGCCTCAATTTCCTGCACCTTGGGCAGGGCCACTTCCCACTAGACTGGGTTACTCAAGGCCTTGTCCAACCTGGCTTTAATCTGCCAGGCATGGGACATTACAGCCTCCCTGGGACACCTAATCCAGTGTCTCACCACCATCACAGCAAAGAATTTTTTCCTGATATATACGATAAATTTCCCCTTTTTCAATTTGTACTTTTTCCTTTCCTTTTGATGTCTTGGTTTGAGCTGTCTCCTCAAATGCTTAGGTGTTTAAAGGGAACATATTGTTCATACAGTCTTGTCTGTCTACTGTAGGTTAGAGAATTCTTCTTTCCAGAGGAAGATAAGAATAAACGCCTCTTTGGTTTTGTAAGAAAAAACATTTACGTGTAGCTCCTGTTTTATTGATGATAGTAATGCCGGTCCTCATACCTGTTAAGGAAATTTCTTCACTAACAAAATAATTTTGTGTTTTAGCTGAGTCCCTCTGCTAAAAAAAAGCAAAATATATAGCATAGGAGTAGAGGTTTGGTGTAAGAATCACATTTTCTAATATCAAAACAAAAAACTTAAGAACAGAGTACATCAAAGAATTGACAGTACTCCCCAATAAAAATGCTAAATACTGTGTTTATTCATCTGAACTTATTTCTTTGGTTACAGACAGAGAATAAAGACTAATCACTTAAGGTTAAAAGTCAGACTAGAAAGGAAATTATTTTGCCTTTAGAAAGTCACGGATTTTCAAACTGTTTTAAAGTTACAGGATCTAATTAGTATCATTCATACTTCATATAATCCTTTGTACTTACTTCAAAAGGGACCTCACTTGTTGGTTTTCCATGCCTTTGAGAAAATTCTGGTTGTTAGGAAAAAGAGAAAAACTCCTGTCTCTATGAAAAGTAGAATATAAAAAGAAGGGAAGAGTATCAAAAAACAGCTTGAAGTCTAATGATGGTGATAAAATCAGAAATAAAGTTTAACTAATAAACTGAAATAGGAAGGCAGTGGGAGAAGCAATAAAAATCAAAAGAATAATAGCTGTTGGTATCTCTACACACAGAAATTTCCCCAAAACAAGAAATTAATTAAAAAAAAAAGAAATTTATAAAATTCTACATTCGATCTATTTTCTTCTTGACTTTCACAAAAACGTTTTCTTTCTTGCTTTTCTAAAGAGTTTAAAGCCACAATTTTTGAACACAGGAAAATATTCTAACACATAGAGTTCTGCTGACTTATGAAATCAATGTAATTTTTTTACTGCAGCACTGTTTGAGAACAGATCCTCCTGCCCTGACACAGTAAAATCATTGCCTTTATCTCATTTTGTTGGAGAGCGGTCTGATCTCATTTAGTTCAATGGCTGGTGCTGATAGCATCTTGTTTAAAATATAGTGCTAAAGATAAAGTCTTTATCACGTGTATAGTTGTGCATAAAGCATTACTTTTTATTATATCTGATCCTGGAAAGAAGCAGGACTACAACAATAAGAATTCTACAGAATAAAACAGTTTATGTCCAAAAATTAATCTTCCTAGAGCATTTTAACTTGAGCTTCTATCTCCCTGTTCAAAGTGGTATCTTAAGAGAATTCAGAATTGCTCCAGGCTTCTCTGCCTGCATATGGAGATCCAAGTCTTCATAAAGAAATCTGTTAGATGATCTGAAACATATTCAGCAGATAAATATAAAATGCTTGCTCTCATCATTGATCTTCCTGACTGGCAGATGATGTGTAAACAGAATGATTCTAGTCTGATGGCTTATTACATATTTACATGAGGATGATCAAGAAGAAAGCTCCCTTTAATTAGATGGTGGGACCCTGTGGGGTCTCCTGCACACTTGATTTCCCCCAGAGCAAGTAATTTAAATCCTATGAATCATTGAAGCTCAGTATGCCTGTTGGGTTTTGACAAGTGTCTCAGTGTCCCACAGAGGCTAAAGCAAATGCAGGTTGAATATATATTTTCCTCAAAATGTGAGTGCTGTGCAGCTTTTTATCTACATTTCTAATTCTTTTTTCTAAATATAGGGAACCATTGATAAGACATTCATAGTAAATAGCTAAAGTGAGGCAAATTATGTGAAAAACAGCACTTTGATATCAATTATAACTTCCTGACATGCTTTTTTTAGCATGCATTCAAAGAGTTGCATGCAAAGACATTTGAAATTCTAGAGCTTCAGGCTGCAGTATTTTCACATTTGTACTTCTGTAAGTCGTTATATCAGTACTACTGCCTCACAACAAGAGAAAATGAGGTGCTGGAGTGAGTCCAGAGAAGACCAGTGAAGCTGGTGAAGGGTGTGGAGTACAAGTCTGATAACAAGTGGCTGAGGAGCTGGGATTGTTTAGCTTGGAGCAAAGGAGGTTCAGGAGAGTTCCTGGAAATACCTGAATGGAGGGAGTCTCTACTGAGGTAACAAGTGACAGGACAGAGGAAATGGTCTCAAGATGAAGCAGGGGAGGTTTACATTGGATGTTAGAGAAAATATCTTCATGGAAGTGGCTGTAAATCATTGGAATAGACTGAGAAGGGAAATGATGGAGTCATCATTACTGAAGGTGTTGAAAAAAAGTGGGGCTATGGCACTTGAGGATATTGGTTAACATGGTGGTTGTGCTAGGTTGACAGTTTGACTTGATAATCTTAAAGGTCTTTCCCAACTTTAAAAATCCCATTTTTCTATGATTGCAAACTTACATGAGTTACTCAGGACTTGCAACGATATAACAGCTGTCCCATTATTATTAACTTTAAAGGATACTTTTTCCCCCCAGCAGATGGAATATATTCACTAAAAACAGTAACGCAGTTCTGATGAGCTCATAATTGAAAGACAGAAATAGGAAGACTCTTCAGCATACACAGTGCTATCTGGATGCTCACTTTAGAAAGCATTTCAGAAGTTATTCAGCACAGTTGATAAAAAGAGGAAAAAGCAGGTCGCATCGTCTCTGCTGCTGAAGGTCTCTAAGAATAGATGAATTAAATTTCTCTGAGAATCAACACAGGTAAAGTTAGGACAGCAAAATGAAGAAGATTCCCTCTTGCTATCCTTTTAAAATATTTTTCCATGCCTTATGTGATTAAGTATTACATCACTCATAGATCTTGAGTATGGATGGGCTTTGAGCAACTTGAACTTGTGGATGATGACACTGCCTAGGAGGTTGGAACTAAATGAACTTTGAGGTTCTTCCCAATCCAAAAAATTCTATGATTCTGTGGTATGAGAGAAAATCCATAAAGAATAACATGTGAACTCAGGCAGAGGTCCAAACTGTGAGATTTGTTTGGAACAGCACAGGGGCTACCAGTGCCATTCATCTTAAGGACAAATCTCCACTCAATCATTGTCACAGTTTCCCTTAAATTACCACAGGACTGTCTACACAAAAGCTTAATTATTAGTCTATAGCTCTCTAAAATGGCATTTCCTTAAAATCTCAAAGAATGTCTTGATTTGGCAATAATCCCAAACAGCATGAAAGACAGGAATGCCTGGAGGTAGTAAAAATTAAGAGAATGAAATGGGGAGTGAAACATTAGAAAGTCTAAATCTACTTCTTTCAAGGATACTGGAACAAATAACCAATGAAATTAAGTAGGCAGAAAGGCAAAAGAAGCCAAATTTTTCATGAGAGTTTCTGAAAGTAGGTCTGTTATGCAGATTCTCCATTGTCAGTGATGGATAAACTTGTATAGGGAGTTTCCATAAAAGGTTGCACTTCTATGTTCTACTTCTCTACATAATTGTCTATTTTCATCAAGCTTGAAGGGATTTGCTTTTCACTCATATATTTAATTTGATTGAAATCTGTAGGATGTAAGAGACAGACACACAGGATGATAATTTGATTGCTCTCTGATGAATTGAGTATGAAAAAACAGAGATCAAACTAGGAATTATAGAGTGAATGACTGTAATATTAAATGAATTATGCCAATGGCCATTTCCTGAGGTAAACTGACATTATGGCCTATGTTCACCCCAAAAAACTATCCCAAAGGAGGTACTCATAGGCAAGAAATATCCACAAATAAAGTGTCTACAAGTATTTGATAATTCTCTAAACAGGTTTATAGATTTTTTGGGAGAGCTTAGGCCAAAAGAATGGCAGGAACCACTTTAGCAACTTAGGTAACTGGGTTCCTGTGCATAAAACAGCCTTTTCAGAATTTAATTTGTTCATATAAGTATAGGATGTATTTGATACACATGTCCAAGCTTTTATTGAGTCTAAGAACTTATTTGAAAAGTTTTTCATACTATATGATTACTATGACATACAACTTTTTTCACTGTTAAGTTTTTAGGATGCACACATTTCCATGGTTCTCCATTTTGTTTCATTAACTTTGTCAACTTGCTGATGATGGAGCCAGAGGTGCATTCTGAATGAAGTTGTACAGCATAATCCGTGATGGTCAGCATCTTCTCTGATTCACTTTGTCATGTTCTGCCTTAGAAACATCCCCTTATATATAACCAAACACCAATTCAGATGAAGTTTTTCTCATTCACTGGGGTTGGCAGGACCTTCAATGGGTCTTTGATAAGTGTCATATTTTGGTCCATTTTGTCAATGTGATGATCGTGACACAAGTGTGCCACCATTGGAAAAAAAAAGAAATAAAGAGTGTTCAAGAGAAGTTGTTGTGATGATTGAGAAGAGCAACTAAAATTGATCTCAAAACTGCCCAAGAAAAAAAAAATAGAATAAACAATACAGTTTGATCAGCATTGCTGATCAAAAGCAATTTATATAAAATACAGAAAATATTTTAAGAATATTTTCCTAAAGGACAGGCTTGATGGAAAAGGGCTTTTTTCCTCTTTTAACATGAGAAAACAATGGTTGTCACATTGCCTTTCCATTAGTTTTATCTAAAACCATTTGTGAATTGTAGTAATTGTCTGAAACCATTTCAGAAGCTCTTCTTTGATAGAAATATTTTTTCACCAGTTAAGACATAGAAAATAGTAACTTGAAATACACTGCACCAAGTTCCCAGCTAGTAGAAATTGCCACAGAATCACAGAATCACAGAATTTCTAGGTTAGAAGAGACCTTTAAGATCATCGAGTCCCACCCATGTTCTAACACCTCAACTAGATCATGGTGCCACATCCAGTCTTTTTTAAACACATCAAGGGATGGTGACTCCACCACCTCCCTGGGTAGATGATTCCAGTATTTGATCACTCTTTCTGTGAAAAACTTCCTCCTTAATACGCCTGTATCTCCCTTGGCACAGCTTGAGACTGTGTCCTCTTGTTCTGCCTGTTGTTCCCTGGAGAAAGAGACTGACCCCCAGCTCACCACAGCCACCCTTCAGGAAGTTGAAGACAGTGATAAGGTCACCTCTGAGTCTCCTTTTCTCCAGGCTGAACAACCCCAGCTCCCTCAGTCGTTCTTCATATGGCTTGTGCTTCAAGCCCCTCACCAGCCTCGTTGCTCTCCTTTGGACACGCTCAAACATCTCAACGTCCCTCCTAAAGTGAGGGGCCCAGAACTGGACACAGCACTCAAGGTGTGGCCTCACCTTCCCAGTACAGGGGAAGAATGAACTCCCTGCTCCTGCTGGCCACTGCTCTACTGAATTCCAGGAGCACAGATTAAACAAGGTGTTATTAGTCCAGTAGCACTAAGGTTCTCAAAAGTTGCTAGAATTCATTTCAAAAGTTGTTAAAATTCATTAATGTTGTTTTGGGACTAGTATGTATGAGTTTCATGCAATTATTCTCTTAATTATGGTGACATTCTATGCTTTATCCTTTCTCTAATGGATAAAGGATAAGTTTTTAGTTGAATATCAGTTAAATAGAAACAGAATTGTATGCTGTGTACACTTCTTGAAATATGAAGTCACTTTTTTGTTGCTTAAAAATATATTAGAGAAATTTTTTTCTTTGTAATAACTAGAGAGAAATCAAATTCAATGAGAATCAATATAATATATTTCCCTGAGACTACACAGAACTGATTACTTTTATTTTTTTAGCATTTTCTTTTTCCTGAAGGAAACAGAATAGATGGCATCTGGGCAATATGTATTTATGCAATTATGTATTCCAGTCCAGGCTTTTCAATAAACGATCCTCTATCTCTTAAAATGAGGGAAAGTCAGATTTGAGGCTGGTTTGGGTAAGCTTTGAGGAGCAGTAAAGATGAATGGGGGAGATAGCTGAGCAGAACTCCCCAACTGGCTGTAAGAAGCTTTCTGACATGTATAGGGCCCATAGGAATGGTGATACATCATAGCAGAGTCCATGCTTTCTTGGAAATGTGCTGTTGTTGGAATGTCATTGCCCTGTTGAAAAACCTAAAGGGTTCCAGAGATGATAAAGAGAGATTTGAAAAAACACTTTGGTGCTCTGTTTCTTTTCTGGTACTATTCAAAAAAGGTAGCCAAGGACACGGAAGTATGAAGATAAGTTACATGGGTTACTTTGAAAAGTGCCCCACTACAGAGATTCTGTCACTCAGGAGTGCCCTGGGTGGAGCCTCAGCTCTTCTGGACCTAGCAGTTTCCCTGCAGGTTTCAGGGGAGTCAGAATTACATTCTCTAGTTTCCGTACATTGTAGTATAAAATGTGTGAACATACATGGATTGTCCAAAGTATAAGACGCCAATAGCTTTTTTTGGTTTGATATAAACTTTTATAAATGGGAGTTTTTTTAAAAAAATTTCTTCTCTATTATGGAAAAAACACATAATTAAATAAGAGTTTTAAAATTAGTCTCCATCGCTAAGCTACGCAAGACTGGATTTTTTCTGAGTCTTGGTAATGGAAATTATACATGAAATGAATTTGTCTTTGTACTTAAATATTCTAAAGCTTAATCAATGCAACAGCCTTGTCCCTTGAAATAAGGTACATAAGAAGCTTTATAAATGATATTTCATTTGACTAGGACAGGACATTTATCCTCCTGAATTATATTCTTATGGAAAGAAAATGATGAATTTAATGGAATGTATGCATATTTGCTACCTCTTTTATTAACACAGCTGGGATAGGCCATCATCTCCAATTTTTGCAGGAGATATGAATGACTGCAGACCCCCACAGCTTAATTCTGAGTTGCAAAGACAACTCAATAAGATTTTCTGACGCTTCTCTCTTATAAACCTGAGTCAGTGTTATTGCTTATACTAACATATAATGCACAAGAGAAATATAGTCTAAAATATTTTGGCTGATGATTGAAGTAGACTAGCACATACATGCACAAGTGTGTTTCTGTATGAAATTCAATGGATTACACTAGTTTAAGGTAAAGACTATTTCAGGTATTTCTACGGTATTTCCGCATCTCCTATCAAGAACGGATAGAGCTAGTTGCAAAAAGAAAAAAAAAAATTAGCTTTGTTAAACAGTTCTTGGAAAGACAAACACCATGACGAGTTCTGTAAAATTGCTATAGGATTATAAAGTGTATTAGTCTGGGCTTTCCAAATCATCATTATAGACAAAAGCCTATATTTTTTAAGTTTAAAAAGTGCTGTTATGTGATTTATGGTTAATCCTGATACAGAAAAGAGCACAGAGGCACAATGATGAGGGGGAGATCCCTGGTAAGAGACATAAGCCCCAGCTGCTGTTAGGCTTGTCGTAGGAGAGCCTCAGCAAGAGTGTCCACGTGTCACACTAGAAAGAAGCACAGGCAAGAAATGTCAAAGTGTTTGGCAAGGAACAAGCATGGGATGAAAGGATAAAATTATGAAGGGAGCTAGTATCTTGGTGCAGATGTGCTCTATGCCTGATAAACACAGTTCATTCTGTTTCTTATTAATTGCCATTTCTAGCTGTTTTCCTGAGTGAGGGACTCTATTGCTGTGCATGTGTGTGTATGGGTGTATGGCTGCTGGTAACTAGCATGGGACCAGGGATCAGAACCTTGGAGCTTGTCTACCTGTGGTGTCAGTGGCTGGAGAGACCAGAGCTTGTGTCCTTTGTTTATCCATAGATACCTATCTATGACGGAGCATGACTGCCAGCCAGGATTGAGCTGAGATGCTCAAAGTATAAGGAGCTTGGGAACCAGTTACTGGACTGGCCATAATCTGTGCTGAATTGCAGGGAGACTGATGTGGTCTGCTAGACAGGTTGAGTGGCTTGGGAAAGCCACTGCTCTTAGTAGGGAGGACATACTTACACATATAATATAGATACTCCCATGTTAGATATATGTTTCTCACTAAAGAACCTTCACCATGAATTGCTATGGAAAGGGATAAGACTCATCCATTTGTACCATCTCTATTTGTATGAGTGTTTTTGTCTGTCTTGTGTGGCCAGTTGTGTATGTTTGTGCATAATTGGTACAGTGACACTGTGCCTATCCAGGTTTGTGGCTGTCCTTACTTCTGGCTTTACCTGAAGACATGTGGTTGCAGCAGGCTCACTTCTTTCTGCCTGCTCAATTCAGAAGCCTCTCAAACAAACACCTTGCTGTCAGCTGGGTGTGTCACTTCAATATGTCTATGTTTGTTGGGTGAGTATTTGCTGATAGGTGAGGCTCAAAGAAGTCTACTAAATGGCATTGTATCAGGCTGGCCGCCAGTTACAAATGGGCTTACCCAAAGCCCAGTTTTAGGGACAGCATTCCTTAATGTTTTTATAAATGATCTGGATGCATATACCTTAAGTAAATTTAGCGATGATATTAAATGAGGAGCTGTGGACTCCGCTGAGGGTAGAGAGAGGTAACAGAGAGATCTGCATAGACTGTAGAGCTGGACAATCACCAGCAGTATGAAATTTTACAAGAGCAAGTTCTGGTTTTCCCACTTGGGATAGAAATATCACATTTACATATACGAGTTGGGGGACATGAAGCTAGAGAGCAGCCCTGTAGAAAGAGATCTGGAGATCCTGGTCAGTGGCAAATTGAATGTGAGTCAACAGTGGGCCTTGGTAGCTGGAATGGCTAACCATATCCTGGGGCACATCAAGTACAGTATCAGTAGCTGGTTGAGGGAGGGGATTATCTCACTCTATACTTCACAGGTCCAGCATCTCCTTGAGTATTGTGTGCAGGTTTGGACTCTAAAACATCAGAAGAGCATCACATTCTTACATTGTATCAAAAGGAAGAGGTCAAGATGGTAAAAACTTTCAAGGGCAAGATTTATGAGGGGCAGCTAAAGACACTTGGTTTGCTCAATTTGTAAAAGTCTGAGACATGACACCTTCCTCAGGAGAGCGGTGAAAGGGGAGGTGTTGATGTCTCTCAGGTGACCAATGATATGACACAAGGAAATATAGAATTAAGACATGTCAGGAAAGCTCAGATGGTATACCAGGTTCCTTTTCATGGAACATTTGGAGATGATTATTCACTGGAAGAGGCCCTCTAGGGAAATGACCCCAAGCCTGTCAGAGTTCAAGGAGTGTATGGACAGTGCTCTCAATCATGTGCTATAGTTTTAAGGTTGTCATGTTAGGAGCAGGGAGGTGAACTCAGTGCTTCTTAAGGGTCCCTTCTGACTTGAAATATTCTATGATTCTGATTAAGAAGCACACAAAGGTTAAAGAATCATTTCAAATCTCACAACTGATGCTTTTATTTGCACTCCATGCTTTTTCTCCCATCACCTGCATCCTCATCATACTTTTCCCATAAGATCTCCTAAAAGCAAGCTACAACAGGGAATAAATGGATTCTGTGAAGAAAATAAAAATGCAAAGAAAAGATAAATTTCATCAGAAATTTTCAGCTACAGGATGGACTGAACATATCTGCCTGAAAGATTGCAGAGAAAGGGGAGCTCATTCAACTGGTATTCATCATTGCTGAAGAGGTCTGTAGTTGCCTAGTACAGCAACATGACTCTCATAGAAATGATACTTTTGAGGTTTGTTTCTTTTAAAGTGAAGTAATCCACAGAAGATGGAAGCAAGGACTACAAGAACACAATAAGGCTGAAGGAAACATTTCGTTTCAACATATTTGCATGTCAGTATATGAGGCCAAGCAGCCTGCTGTGAAGATACTACAAGATTTGGGTAACTTACATTCAGTTCCATGTTCCTGCAGAAAATTCTCACAATGCCATCAGGGTGCTCACCACGGAGTGGTTTTAGTCTTTTTTCTGGCCCTTAGAAATTTATGCTGCAAAGTTTTGGGGAAATGACTGTTCTCTCAGTGGTCAATGTGTTTTCTTTTTCAGGTTGAGCAAAGACACAATTTCATATTAGCAGCTGCCTACTGACATGGTATTGATATTCATTACCATCTAAAATAATGCCTGTGCTAAGGTTAATTTTTGATCACAGATGTTGTGGTTTAAGCCCAGCCCACAACTAAGCCCCTGCACTCACTCCCACACCAGCAGGATGGGAAAATGAATCAGAAGAGCAAAAGTGAGAAAATATGTGGGTTCAGACAAAGACAGTTAGATAGGTAAAGCAAAAACCACTCCCACAAAGAAAGCAAAACAAGTATTTCATTCACTGCTCCCCATAGACAGACAGGTGTTCAGCCAACCCAAGGAAAGCAAGACTTTACCATGTGCAGTGACCTGGGAAGACAAACATCATCACTCTGAACATGTCCTCCTTCCTCCTTTTTTCTCCAGCATTATATGCTGAATATGATGACATACAGTATGGAATATCTCTCTGGTCAGCTGGGGTCAGCTTTCCCAGCAGTATCCCCTCCCAACTCCTTGAGCACCCCCAGCCTATTTGTTGGTGCAATGGGGTGAGAAACAGAAAGGTCCTCGACACTGTGCAAATAAAAATATCCCTGTGTTACCAGCAATGTTTTGGTCACAAATCTAAAACACAGGCCCATACCAGCTACTAACTCTATCCCAGTCAAAACCAACACTGCAGATTGCAACTATTCTCTATTCCAACAATGCTGTGTTTTGCCTTCTTCTAAATAGTCTTCTTCTTTACTTTCATCAGGCATCTCTCTACCAGTCATGCTACAGTTTTGCCAGTGTACTTACTGTGTCTACACGTGAGGAGCATCTGCTCCCCCAGACGTGTTGAGCATGGATTGTATTACTGCGTACTCCTGATTGAAGAAACAAGGCTGGCAGGAGGCTCTAGACCTGGCCTGAATCTCTTCAGCCATCTGGTGCTTGCTGGCTTTGTAATCCCAGACCATGCCAAGATTTATAACAAAAGCATTGGTTTTACAGATAAAAGCAATTGACAATAGTGGCTTTTTGCACAGGAATGCAAAAATCAGAGAGCATAGTTTCTTTCTGCTGACAGCTTCCTCCAGTCCCATCTGGTATTCTGTATGCTCTGATTGAACCCATATACCATTAGAGCCAGTGACACATGCTAACAGTTGCTATAGTTGGGATCCAAATACAACTAACAAAGTCTTTCCTGAATTGTAACTTTGAGCCACTTGGATGTCTTCTATTTTTATACTTAAATCTGGAAGTTTCTTTCCCTTTTGTATTATAAATAAGATTTTTTTGATGGCTTTTTTCTTTTTTTTTCTTCCCCAAGATTCCATGATGAATTTAATTACAGCAGACAGATAAGTAGGAGTTCCAGTAGGATTTCAATTTGTAGGTTTTATAGGCACGTTAGTTCAAATATCATTTCATTGCATTATGGAAGGGTTTTTTACGAAACGATTGTCTTTTGGAAAAAAAAAAGAAAAAAAACAAAAAAACCCTTACCTTCTGTTTTACTTTTTTCATCCATTTAGAGTACCATTCTAGAGATTTTTTAAGAATATATTTTGATATTTTTATATATGATTCTTCAGCTTAATCGTTGCTGAGTACATGCCCTGAATAACCTATCAGTTTAATTTCTACAATGTTTATTCAATCCTAGGTAAAAAGACAGATGTAATACAAATTCTTTACAGGATAATCTATTATCCTGCAAACTTCCTGATATCAGTGAAAAAGGATTTTTATATTGCTACTTGTATGCTACTTCCTGATGAGCCCCAGATACACTGAAATCCTTATGTGTGACTCCTACTTAAGATTAGCCCATTTGTTTCATATGAGAAAGGGCTGAAATTGCCTGACCTATTTTTTATTAACTTTCTTTCTGACTTAGCTGTAAGAAACTTTTCTCCTTTTCTTTTTTTCCCTTATCCTTCCTATTCTTCCACATCTTGCTATCGATTTACAATCGCTGCAGGGCCAGCATTTCTCAGAATATATAACAATGGGTGATGTTTAATCAAAAAGCAAATAATATAGGGAACAAAGGCTTCAAAATCAAGCTTTTGTGATAAAAGCCAGGTGAAAAAAATTCTGTCATGGCACACTATCAAATGCAGGTGGTTTACAGTGTAGATGTTCAATCAACATTACATGATGTCTCTTGCAGAGAGGATGGCTTCTCCTGCAGTGGGATTGCTAACTCCAGGGCCTGGCAGACCTGCATTCACACACGCCTGTTTTGCCTGCCCTACTGTGACCCATGGGAAGTCATTTGTCCATCCTGTCCCCTTGCTCTCTATGAGTCTCCTTGAGATTTTGCAGTTGGGCTTGGGGGTTTTTGTTTGTTTTATTGTTTGCTTGTTTTAATGGAGAGGGAGGAATTTGGAAAGCTACGGCTTGGCCCCGCTGTGACAGCTTCTGCTGTTACTCTGCACTGCACTGAATGCAGTCATGGGGCAAGAGATACTGCTTTCCTTTGTCCTCTGACATTTTATTTATTTAGCTATGATGGACTTGATAGAAATCCTGAGTTTTCCAAATTCCTTTAAAGACAAATAATTAGAGTAACTTAGGAAAACATAGTCAAATCAAAACATTTTTTAGCTGGCAAGAGCAAGATATCACAGGGGAAAAAAGGATTTAAAAAAAAAAAAGGTCTGTCTGACACTACAATCTCTCCTGTCAGTCTTCTGTAAATGCACCTTTGCTCAATTATCTTTGTTTCTGAGTTAGAGAAGAGATTTTACTTTATACTCTTCCTTTAATGTTGCCTCCATGTGTATCTCAGTGCCTCAAAAAAGAAAAGAGTAAATTCTGGAGTTTATCAGGAAACTTGTTTGAGAAGACATACAGTGAAGTGTCTCTGTAAAAATTGGCATGTGGGGGCTATATAAGTGCATATTCATTACCAATGAAAGTGAAATATATTAGCTTTTATTTCTGCTGGTGACATCTCAGATAGATTTAATTACTTCTGTAGGGTTTGAGCTTTTTTCAGCTAAATGTCTGTAAGACCAGATAGTACCAGAATGACAAATGTAAGTCATGTTGACATTTTTTAAGGTCTCTGATGGAAAAATACAGTGTGCATAAGCCTTTTAAATGATGCTCTTTTTAACCTCTACATTTCTATTTGTATTTAATGCAATGATATCTTTCTCAGAATCAGTCACTGTATAACTGGCCAGAATAGAAGGATGTTCAAGGGAGATTTTTGGTATTTTCAGCTAAATTTGCATCAGTTTTGAACATAAGTTGCAAAAATTCAAGAGTTCAAAGTATTGCTAGTGTGATGTTCACTAGTAATGCTCCAGGACACATGGGATTATTCATCTTACTCTGACTGAGAGCACTGCAGTGATAACATTATCCCTTAGTAAATAAGAACATATTTTACCTTATTGTCACTTTACAAAGCTGATATCACAGATTTTCTCTTCTGTAGTATTTAGAAGAGAGTTGTTTTTGTTTTTCATGGATAATTTCAGTGAAAAAATGTATATTTAGAGAAATAGGTTATTTTGTCCTTCAGACACAATGAATAGTTTTGTTCAGCTCTCAATGTATGTGCAATAATACTGCCTGTGGATATGAAAAGGTGAATATGCATAAACTTTGCTGATTTCTATCTTTAAATTATGAAAATGTGATATCTGATATTCAATATTTTTCTATACATATATGTAGAAAGTATGTGAATTAATGTATGCTACTATCATGTACCATACTTCTGTAGTGAAAAATAAAGCTGAACCTTTTGTTTTCACATTATCCTCTCTGCTGGCTGCATTATTAGTAGCAGACATTACAAATTACTTCTTAGACATCCAAAAATGAGAGAGACTTGGGAAGTAGAGAAAAATCCACACATGCCCCAAGAACATAAGCCATTGAAATTCATTCATTTAACAATGTTTTCTGCTAGATATGGTAAATTGAGGAGTTAGTAATTTCTTTTCAAACCTTTGATGACTTGCTATAGACCTGTTAGCCCTATCCAGGCATTGGATTTTGAAATAAGTTCAAGTAAAACTAGTACTGTTCTGTGCTTAAAACAGAAGGGGTTTTAACATTATTTACCAAATGATGATTACTCCAAGAGGAAGAAAAGAAAACATGTTATGTAATCTTTTTATCTACCACACTTTACAGAATCAAAAATGAGCTCTTGGTTGGTGTCAGATGAAAAACAAAAACCTCTTCTCTTCAATTCTTTCCAGCATGTGTTATGTCAAAGGTGAAACACCATAACCAAGTTTGGGAAAAAAATTGCTAGGGTTAGGTTGAAATGATCATCCAGGAATGGCCCTTGACTGAAAAACCATAAATTATCCTGCAGAAGAACCCCAGATATTTATAGTGTCTGAGAGAGGGGAGCTGAAGAGTAAGATGTGTCACTTGATAGACTACATTTCCAACAGTACAGTTCATTATTTGATCTTAAATTCTGATATTTTATACACAAAGTTTCATGTAGGGCTTTGTTATTCAAAGTAGGAGTGCTAGATAGCTTTGATAAAGTAAAATAAAACCAAACACACCTTTGCAGTTTCACAGAGGCAATGATCATGTTCACCTAGGAAACCCTACATTGAAACCTTACCTTTCCAAACAATTTGATTTAAAGCAGTAGCAATATTATCCGTTTCAGACAACTAACATGAGCTAAGGTATAATAAGCTCATCTTTAAATTTAGATTTTTTTTTTTCTGAGAGAGAACCTAGAGGTGTAGAAAACTGCTTAGAACAGAAACACCTGAGGGACAAGTATACAATCCAAGAATTTACTAATAGAGGATTTCAGTACATCCACCAGTAGTCAGATTAGGGAGAAGGGGAATGATGATGTAAGAATATTTTTTTACTTTTTGACATTGATAATTCATACATGTAAAGTGATTTGGATTAAAATAAAACCAATATCAAATATTTGTACTTAATTATCTAGCAGAGCAGAATGGACTAAAAGGTGATTTTATGTCTTTAGTGAAGATAAAAAAGTCTTACATGAGACCTCAAAGGTCTTTGACCAAAGACAAACTGAAATTAAAATTATTAGTGCTTATATTAAAAATCTGCAGTAGGATAAAAAAATAACCACGTACCAATGCCATCATAATCACAACAATATTATATTTCAAAAGCTGTCAAAAAATTAAAACAAAAAGATTTTGAAAAATCATTATGTTTTGGCCAAACTTTAAAACGGTATTTTTATTGTGATTTAGTGTGAGGCAACTCTCATTGTTCCTTCACCTACAGTTTGTTGAGAACTTCAGGGGAAAATTACTCTATTTTTACACTGAATCAGAATTTCAACATCTAAGGGGCTTTTGCCGTTTTGGGTGGGAGCTTTTGCTTTGATGAATTGTGTTATGTTTTTCCCTACTCCATAATTTAAACACCACATAAATTAGAGCCTGAACTTTAACTTAAAAAATACAAGAATTCTTCATCTCTGTGTAAAGGAAATTTTTGGGAAAACCTAATCAGGAGGCATCCTAAGCTAAAGACAGTATAAACATTGAGATAACCTTTTATTTTTATCTAGCCTTTTATATAAAATTGTCTACCTTATGATTCATAATAACATGAAATTAAAAATGAAAATTTAACAATATTTTGAATGCGGGAAAAAGCATGAGTCAATTTATCGCTACAATATCTTCAATTTTATGTATTTTTGCTTTTCAAAAGCACAGCTTTTGCTATATTGGGAAGAAACAGAAAATGAGCTATTCACACTTAATTTGTAACTCATACCTTTGTCACTATTTTCAGTTGTAGGATCACTGAATTCACAGCTCAAAAAGTCTGTTTAATGCACACTGAGATTCAGGCACAGAATGAGGATACTCACACAGGAGATAGACAAATGTCTGCCTTTCGTATTCAAAATTATATATGAAAATTATATGTGATGAAAATCATAAATTAATTTAGAATATTATTTCTTATATATTAAACATATATATTCACCTAATTATCTATATCTGGTGCACCTGGGATTCATTGCAGGACAAAGAAGATTAAGCAGAATGGCACTGCTGGAGGATCCATCCAATGGGCAGGAAAAGCTAAACATCTGTTCTCCTTTCCTGACCCTCTTTAAAGTGTTTTATCTGACTGATTTGCATATCCTAGTACCACCCATTGAAAAAAAAGTATGTTAAAAATTATTTCAGTTCCCCCAAAAAGGCCCATCTTTCTGTGCTGTAGCTTAAACCTGTGTATGCTGTTCCTAGGCCACCAACCAGGAACAAACACTGACATATTTGTAAAATTAACATGCAGCCTTCAGGAGACCAGAAATGTGCCATATCAGCCTGCTTCCCTAATGTAATGTGCAGACACATGATTTCCTTCAAGGCTGGCTCAGTGCTTGTATGAGATACACTCATGAATAAAAGAAGTCAGTGCAAGGTAAAACAGGAGCACAGAGATCTAGACAGTGGCTCTTACCTATGTAGGTCCTTTGGAATTGAATTTATAGTCTTGCTTTTATCACCACCAAAATTGCATTCAGGATAGTTAAAAAAGTACCTCCAGGCCAGAGGTCACAATTGGCATGACCTTCTTCTATTCAAGGAAGAAATAGTCATCTTGCAAAGGAGTTGAAACTGCCTGGAAGCCCGAATGCCCTAGGAGCTAAGAATTGTTACATATTTTAGCATTTTCTCCTCAGATAAGTATGGCTGTGGGGTTTTTCTAACTTTACTCATCTAGCTAAACAACTGGATATCTACAAATGAACTTAAGTCAAGAATACAGAAGCTCAAATTAAAAAAAAAAAAACAACAAAAAACACACACAACAAAAAGCAATCAACCAACCTAAAAACAAAAGAAAACAAACAACAAAAACCACCAAGAAACTAGTAAAAAGACCCACAAACCCAAAACATTTTAACAAGAAACTACTTCAGTAAAGACAATACATACCTTTTTTTGCCTGGGGAGTTAATTCACGTATGAAATTTATGTCTTAGCATATGCCTGCAAGAAATACAGTCACTGTGGATAGTAGGTAAAAACCTAGAATAAGGGAGAGGGAATTAGAATTTTCATCATAGTTTTAGATGCAGTATTTTTGCATCAAGTCTTACCTTGTACTGACTTCTTGATTTAATTGTACTTTTTAAGAAACAAATTAGTTTTCAATAAGCATATAACTAAATTTAATAACATGCAGTAAATCAGGACTTTTATGGACAGGACTGTTGCAACATTTCCAGCAAAAACCTACTACATAAGAAGGTTTTAAGGCCTAAAGAAACCTTTGGTTAATCTAGTCTGACCTCCTCAGTATCATAGGCCATGAAAATTGTTATTGTTTTATGTTAGGGCAAAAGTATGGTGTGTTTAAAAGATAATATAAAGTTCCTCATAATGAACAATGAAAAAGGTAGTTCACTTAAACTGGAGAAGAATGGTTGTAAAGATTAAAAGTTAAAAAATTAATATCCTGTCTAAAAATAAGAAGACTGAATATAGGCTAGGTCAGCTTCTATTCATAGTGACATATATTCTGATTTTAAACACCTTCAAGGATGACTTTCAATAGCAGTTATTTCTTCACCCTTTTTTATATCCCATAAACTAACTCCATGATTTAAATAGTTCCTTTGTTTAGTGCTCCTGTTGTGTGAAAAAAAACATTGATCTTCCATGAACACTGATGTTCAACCTAAGAAATGACAATTTCTTAGGTTGACAAAATGAAAAGGAATGGCAATATCTAGAATATAAAAAGATTTATCATTAAGTATACTATTTCTTACATATGTTACAGCTGAAATATCCATAACATGTATAAAGTCATGTTTATGTATAATTTTTTTCAATTATATTAATAATGATTGACTAATGATGTTAATGTACCTGGTTTGAATAGAAACATCAGTCTGACTGCTTCAGTCTGTAACTTCCTCAGTGACTTATTAATGGACAATGATTCAACTGAACTGTTGAAGTGATCAGAGAACAAGAAAAAAAAGTATATTAAATATATAAATAATTAGGTAGATATTAAGGGAATTATAGCATATATTTGTACATTCAGGTAACCGCCAAAATGCTTGTGAATAAACTAGCACTTTGTTACAGAAAAATCATGGCAGATTTGAGAACTCAGAACATCTGTATACATAATCCGTAAACTCGTTCATATTACGTAATAGTTCAAAGATGCATAGGCTAGTTCCTCCCTCTACCCCTCAAAAAACAGAATCACAGATGAGCTACCAAGATCATGAGGCTTGATGTTATCTATGCTGAATTTTGCCTTTTGTTAAAAAATTGACATCCAGTAGTTGTTTCATTGTTAAACAGAATACTGTGAAAATTGCTAAATCAGGACCACCTCATGAATGATTCCTGATAGTGATATTCCCAGTACTGGTATTTTTCCTATTTGTAAGTTCATAACTCACTTTTTCTGCAAATGCTTATCTCCCTTTGACTCTCCATCAGAAACTACACGGCCTCAGAGGCCAGAGGGCTTTTGTTGTAGTTGAGAACAATATGAATGAGCATAAAAAAGCCACTCTTAGTTTAATCACTGTGAGTTTGCATTTTAGCTCCAAAAGGAAAAAAAAAAGCCTATCCTGAGTACAAGGAATTCAAGCAATCTCCCTAATAGTTAGGACTTTTGGAGGTTCTCTGTGCTTGAAATGGTATGTAGATATAAAACAATGAAGCACATGTTTTTTGGTACTAAACAGAACAAGTTATGTCCCTTATTGGTCACTGCTGTCAGAGCTCTGTGGCAGATATGTTCAAAGTGCTGTGCTGCTGAGATTGTGATTAATGGCAGTTATCAACTTGGATTCTCAAAGTGCCATAAAAATGATGGCAATCAGAGTGTTTATCTAACCACTGATGTATGACATATAAAAAAATGGGCAAAATGTGAATGCATGCTGAGCATCATTAGTAGATTAAGTTATAAAAAGCATTTCTGGTATATTATATTTTGTGATGGGTTAATTATAGTGCTTTAGGCTCTTTTAGCAAGACATTTGGATATTTGACTCCCATGTAAATAAGTGTTTGTTCTACATAACATAGCTTAACCTGTTACTATTTCAGAGGTTGAAAGAGTGCAGAGCTAACAGAAAAAATAGCTGAAACTGCTAAATGTGGGAAACACTGAGGACATCATCACAGAACTTCTCTTTATTTACTGTCACCTCTGTTATTTGTCTCACTGCAGTCACAAATCTTGAGGCATTTACTTCTGGTCCGATTTAACTTCTACTTAGGTGTCTGAGCTTGATTTTCCTCATGCTTGCAGGCAAACCTATCCGATTTCAAATTCAATCAAGGATAAGAAGGAATGACAAACAAAGTAAATGGCTTAGCAAACAAGGAAAAGTGATTTTTCTCCTATTTATTTGCAAGATTAATTGAGAGCTTTGTAAAATAAAATGGGTCCCAGCATAAATATAGTGAAACTATAATCTGCAACTTTTTGAAAAACTGATTGGAAGATGAATCCACAAACCCAGATAAACAATTCTTTGCAATGCCTATCATCATTCAACTAAAATGATCAAATACGCAAAGTAGCAGATGTGCTTGCTTTCCTCTGTTGAAGTAACAAAATTTGCATTCATTTTTCTGGAAGCAGAAATGTCACAAGTTTCACAGCCAAAAAATGTGGTTACAGTAGTTCAAAGGCCAGCAAAATTGTTAACTCGTAATTCCAGATAGAATCTAAAGCCCAACAAAACAATCAATAGCTGAGGAAGCAGGCCAGATATCTCTATCCCTGACTACATGCAATATACATGATGTATGTAAAGATAAAATCCCTATATATTCAATTGCAAGATTCAGATCCAAGACAATCCTGCCAGGAAACAATTTTCAGAATAAATGGAGATTTCCATATCTGAGGGATCAGTCTCATTGTTGCCATGGAAACAAAAAGAATAAATCCCATGCAAGCTTTTAAAATGCATGTTGGTGACAGCAGGGATAAAGGAAAAGTTAGAACAAACTGAAGTATTAAGTACAAAGGACTTGTGTATTATATGAAAAATATCCTTGAACCTCTATTCTTCTCACTCCTCAATGTAGTACAACCTTATTAGTAAATTATTACAACATTTCTAAGTTTAAACTCAACAAATGCAATGTGCCAGCTTCTTTGCTTCATATATTTGGTATTTTGAAAGATCAAATACCAATGTTAAATAACGATTAGATTTTCAGAGATCTACCATCTAACATGAAAACCAGAATTATCAATTAACAGTAAGGAATGTAACATTTTCAGGAAGATAACTGTATTATGTATCCATGAACTCCTGTCCCTAAGGAATCATTTCTTCCCTGTTTTCTAGCAAAGCTGCCTCTGGAGCAGAGTGGACCCATGTCACCAGTTGCATCAACTGGATCCAGGTTCAGGACCATTTACAGATTTTCTTTAAAGCTACAGTCTGTCTCTTGCCATTTAAGAGCAATTCTCCTTTTTTCTGCACCAATAAGTATCCTTTTTTAATGTTACCTACTCTCCTTCTCCCTCCTTTGAGTGACAGACCAAATGGAGGACCTATTACCTATTGAAACCATTAGCAGCAGACCTTGACAGCTCAGAGTCTGTGAGAAGGTCTGTGAGAAGCTCAGTGGGTACATTTTAGACACATGCAGCCATATCCGTTGCCTTCAAGCCGCATAATTGGGTCAGAAAGGAGCAAACTCAAAGTATCCTCCCTGTGGAAAAGCCATCACTTCCACAGCTGATGGAACCAATTCCCAGCTCCCCAATAAGAAATATTTCAAAAGCAGGGCACAGGAGAGTGATGGGGTACTGCAGTCTGAACAGGCAGGTCAAGTTTCTCATGTACATTAGCACTCCTGTGGCATGTTACCTCCCCTAAGGTGGATATTAACTTATCAATAGAACTGGGAGATGATTCATGGCTCCCTGATAGCTAATCAGTGCTCCTTGTGTCAAGCAGATCACGGGAGCTGGAGAGAAGCTCTTTAGTGCTTTTGAGTATTCCTAAAGCAACACATCATCAGAGCAAATAGTGGAGGAAGTCAGGGCACTTCAAACACCTTAGTTTTTTTGAAGTCACATTTTCTTTCCTGACTGCTCTCTTGTTCATTAATGCAAGGAACCAGTGACTGCACAGAGTGATAGCAAATTATCCCTTCCACAGTGGTAAAGTGAAAACTCAGCCCAAGTTGGTGCAGTGTGGTACATGTAACTGTACAGAAGTTTCCAAAAAAGAGCAATTCCATCTTTAAACCTGTTGCAGCAAGCTACAGAGGCCCATGTAACTCAGTACTGCTGAGCCACTTGATTTCCTTTGTGTGCAAGTATGATTTACTTTATCCTAGACTAGACTGTCTGGCTCAATAGTTCATTATGTATTTCTACAATCAAAACTTTAATTTGCTACATATCCCAAAACTGCCTATACTTCTTCGTTGTATTTTTTTCAGCTAAGCTATCTGCACTCTATTCATGTAGCTACTAGGTCTATAACTGTGATACAATCATTTGGAAAATGGTAGGATCCTGTTCAGTGAGATTTGTGAGCAATTTTTTTTCTACTTTCCTATATATTTTAAGATTTGATGTATATAGAAATTAGTTTTATTTCATTTCAAACCTCTGTAAATCCATAAAAATTGCAAAAAATACAGAACTGAGAATAACTTCCATAGCAAAACTGTTCATCGCCTGCATGAGCTAAAACTAAATATATCTTTGTAATTTCAGATATGTTCATCCAGCATAGTGATGATATTTCCAGGAAATCCATAATAATGAATTACTTTTGTGAAGATTTTGTCTGATCTAACCTGAATGACCTTTGCTGTGGCTGAATCCCAGGTCTTCACAATCACAGACATGGAACCACAAGTTTATAGAGGATCACTCAAGAAGATCACAGATTATACCTTTTTTGCAGGATACTATCGTGTCTCTGAAAACTGTCATAATGGATTTTCTTCATGATCCTCAGTTTACTATTTCTAGATCTAATAGTTGTGTCTTTTCATCCCTTTCTATTTATGTCACAGTTTCTCATGTGTTTATTCTTAACTTCAGTTCTAGACTGCTATTTTCATTATGAGAATTTTCAAATGATAAAAGTATATTTCTTCCTTGAAAATTCTCACAATGACCTTTCTATGCAGCAAAAGAGAAAATTAAAGTTACTGCAACATTTAAAAACATAAATATTAGAAAAAGTAAAGTGTATTGCAATAAATCAATTCAAAGAATTCCAAAGTGAAAAATATCTGGTCTTCACATACTACTCGTAAAAAAAATAAGTATTCTGCATGATGTCTGGACCTCACAAGATGAAGTAACACCATTAAATAACACTTATATTTGAAACATTGGAAAACCTTGGCTTAATAAAACAAATTAAATTATAATTAATTCTGTTACAAAATACCTCAGGGTTAAAAAAGTAGTGGTCAAAAGGGGTAAAATGAATGTGCAGGATCAATATGGATTGTTGAAAAATTAGTCTTGTTACATGTAATGAAATAAAGTTAAATGCAGTGGGCAGAAACACAAAAGAATACTTCAAAGTGAATGACAGGATGTGACTTCATGAGATTTTATTTTGTTTTGCTTTCTTTCTGCCCTTTTATAGAGATTAGTGACTGAATCTTAAAACCTTGGCCTAATTTTTGTAATTGTTCCTAAAGGTCAGGGTATTACTTAATAGTTAGTGCTCTTATCAAAACAAATAGTAAAAATTGTGTAAATTTTAATGTTAATTAGTGAATAATGTCTAAAATTGACAAGTTTGGACAAATCAATTATTCCATGCATATATATTATTTGAATGGTAAGCTGTTCTGAAACGACAATTTTAACAACCAGTTTCAAACTAACATCTAATTATGGATTGTGAACTTTCTAAATGAGACATAATGTTATTAAAGAGATTTAATTGAATAAAGATACAGTAATGGGGTGAAATTCTTTTCAGATTTATCTAAATGAAAGTGTGTCAGTGTTAGCAAGAACAGAATTTGGTTTACTGCATTTTAAAAAATATTTGGCCTGTCTGTTTATCAGTCTGGCTAAGAAATAGCATCTAAACCTGAACAACTTAAATATTATTTAAAATGTATTAGAAATATAATGGTTTTTGAATCTAATATTTTTACACATACAATGTCTCCTGTATGAGTGACTACTCAAATATATACAATTGGATAACTAAATAATATTTAATCTTTTAAATTCATTGATTAGTCTACACATAAATTTGTATTTCCTATACAAATGTATTTCTGATATATGTAGATGATATGTACAATCACATACATAATAAGCATAAATGAACGCACTTTTTTTTTTAATGTATCATAATATGTATTCATTTTGAAATTTTGTTATCACAATTCAGCTTCATAGAATCATAAAGTTGCTCTGGCTGAGAAAACACTTTCTTTAAAGCTCCTTTTTTGTAAGTCTGTTTAATTTTTTAATAAAAAAATCCTTTGCCATGAAGATGCTTCTTGTTAAACCCAAAATTTACTTTAAATATGAGTTGTTAGTTTTCCCATCTGGTTATCTCCAGTTTTGAAAAAGAAGATTTCAATAAGGATGAGTGTTCTTGTCAATTAGAAAGCAGTTCTGCTGAAAAAAATCAAGAAAGTCCACGTTAGATATCTCCTGGTGCTTCCAGAACTAATTCCACAATTAACAGGTAAAATGATATTTTGTTTCCCTCTGTGCTCTGTTTCTGCTCATCTCTCATCTCTTTTTTTGCTACTGCACTAACTTCCCTGTGTTTTCATCTCAGGATACTGTTAGTCCTGAACTTTTGAACATAAGATATGAAACCCTAATTTTTTGAATGCTCCTCCATGAATTTTGAAATGAAATGTAGGTCTTTCAAGCCTGAATCTTTTATGAGGCACATTTTTTGATTGCTAGTGGCTGGAGGCATATAATTTTTAGGTATGTGTCTTTGGTTTTACTCTTGTACACCTTGAGACAATTGTTAAGTCAGCATTATTCCAAAGAAGAAAGATAAAGCAACATAAATGTTAATAAGAAGTCCCCTACATTTTCATTGTGGTTCATTATTCTTCTGTTGCATTTTTCATTAGAATAGCATTTAGAAATTTTGGATCTTATCACTATGCTTTTATTTTTTCTGAAATAAAACTGAACCTTGAACTGAACTCTCCAGGCTGAGAGGAAGGGAAAAGTTATAAACAACAAGGCATGCATACCTCTAAATATTACCTAAGATTGCTTTCCAGTGTCAAGATTTTATGAACCAATATCTTCCAGCCTGCCAGACCATGGAAGGATTGTCATCTCTCATAGGAAGGGAAGACTCTCCTCTTTCTAATGTGATAAAGCATCTATTTGAAGTCAGATGACTCATGAAATACTAAAACTTAAACCTGTCACTAATACAGGATTAAATATTGATGGTCCTATATACAGTGTGGGTTTCTCTTACTCATTCGTTCTCTTCTTGCTCTGAACTGCAGAAGTATGGAAGGGAGAAAGAAAGGGATATTCATATCTGGATAAAACAGAGAATGCTACCTTATACTGGGCTATTCTGCATAACCCAATGTGTTATTGGGGGTCTATAAATAATCACACCCAGTCTGTTGGAAGAAAAAGAGGGAATGATTTTTACTAGTCTCTTACCTACTTCTCCCTGCTTCGTGTCTCGTACATCACCTTTTGAAATGTTCACTTCCCTCTAAATGTTCAAAACACCATATTTTCGTTGCTAATTCTACCATGTCTTCTCTACATGGCCTACAACTTATTTAGAATCAGGAATGGCATTTCCAAAAGGTTGCCTGGAGAGCTGCACCAGTGGCAGAAAATTCCAAGTGGCATGGAATATGTGAAGATAACAGCCAGGTTGTGAAGGAATACTCTGCTCCAATTTGGAAGTTCCTCCCTCAAAAAATACATAACCCAGCATGGACCAATGAACTAAATTGATATCCTGGGCAATGGTCAGTGGCTACTGAAATAATAATTGCATTTGTATATAGCCACACATATATATGTGTACAGAGGAAAGGTATTTATGTGGGCATGATATGGAATAAGGGGTGGAAAATACCCTGGGCAACCCAAAATCTTACAGCATTCCATATATATCTGTCAGCCAGAAATGGAACTGCTGTGGTTTGGAGTGCTGAGTCTTTTAAAGGTCAAGGCACTCAAGAAGAAGCCCTTTTGGCTCTTATTTTTCCCTGGAGTTCTCATGTGGAGAACTGAGGCAGTATCAGGCAGGAATCTTTTTCTGTTTCTCGGTGGGCTGAAGAGGGGGTTGCTTCAAATACATCCCTGAGTGGCAACCACAGAAGCTGCATTTCACAAGTTCCAAACTATTTCATAGTGAATTTTGCAACACCTGTCCCCAGCACAAAGCTGGAGCTGTTCGAGATCAGGCCCCAATTCTTCTGTGCTCCAGTGCACATCTTCTTCCTTCCCTATTGGGGCAGCAACCTAGGACAGCAGCACGGACACCCGATGAACCAGAGGCTGACCCAGTGGGGCCAGTGCTCCCTGACCAATCCCATCAATTCCCATCTGCCACCAGAACTGCTTCATAAGCCACTATTTTTTTTTTGTGTGTGTGTGGTTTTTTTTGTTTGTTTGTTTATTTTGTTTCAGAGGAATAGTTGAGATAAGTAGCTTTTGTTCCCTATTTTCCCTTTGTCTGTCTCCACAGGGTCATCATGGACTGAGCCATCTTGGGGAGGGGCTTCTCCACTATTTTTTTTTCTCTTTGTTCCCAGGGAGTCTGTGAGATTTAACAACTTTGTACCTACTGATTATTCATTGATAT
Source organism: Setophaga petechia (assembly GCA_024362935.1). NCBI lineage: Eukaryota > Metazoa > Chordata > Aves > Passeriformes > Parulidae > Setophaga > Setophaga petechia. The sequence goes on along the minus strand of JANCRA010000008.1, from coordinate 12,538,289 downwards.
TTTTTGCCTGAAATATGTTGCTGTTTGTTTTTTTAGCAAACCCCTGTTTTTTCACTTATATCTACTCTCATTAGTCTCTCCTTAGTGGTGAGGAAAAGAGTTGTTAAAACTTAAACGGGAGATGGTGCATGTTGGAGGGTCCACTCTCTTAACTTGTCTTAGACCAAGACATGGGCTCTGAAATTTCTTTAAAAAAATTTTGAAGTTCATTTTAGTCTGTGTCTCTGCATGCTTATTAGCAGGGATGAATAGTGTATAGCCTCTTTTAAAATGATCTTGAAAAGCAATACAATATTTTTTCCATATAGAATAGAGCTGTTATTAAAATAGGGAAGGGTAAGAGAAGCTTAAAAGTCAGGACTTCAGCTGAGAGACAGCTTGTATATTTAACAGGTTTATGCAAATCTCTCGAGCACCAGTTAGAGGCTTAATTTTTTTTAATTGTTACATTTAAATTAGGAGTAAATCAAAATGTGGTGAAAGTAGCTGTGATGATTTATGCACTTCAGTCTTTGAAAGCTTTTCCATAAAAAAGAAAAAAAAAAAAGTTTTCCATTCATTTGAGAAAAAATTATTTAACTGCATTCTATCGTGATACAGTTGATAGTAATCAAAAGGCTTACTCTCTCCAGCTGGCTTTTTAGTGACCTTTGTAGAATGTTTTATGTCCACCTTATTAACGCTGAACTCATGTCCACATGAGTTTAATCAACTAATAATTCTTTGCCAGTGGTTGCCATTCACTGGGTAAACACACCAGAGTTTAATAGGTGCCAAGTCCAGACTACACTTCAAGATGTATGTAGCTGTAGTAACTTCAGGGTAAAACTGAGTTACCTGGAAAAAAAGGACAGGGAAATAATTTTCTCATCCAATTCTGAGAAACAAGTCCATTTAACAAGGCAGCCCTGTAACTGTCCAGCAGAATTTCTAAATTGCAAGGAAAGAAGGAAAAATTGAGCCTAATCCTAAAAGTACTTTTGTGGGTGCAATTTGCCTATGCAAATTCTCTGCTTTAAAATTATGTGACTCTAAACTGTTTGTATATAGACCTAAAGATACAGATTTACCTTCTATTCAATCATAATTAACTTTTATTAGAAGATCCAGAAGACATGGAGGAGAAAGATCCATAGCCATAACACTGGTAGAAAGAAATTTTGGAAACCAGGCATAGAATATGCTTGGGAAGGGATGGCTTGGTCAGCGTATGGGGATGCAGGAAGTAGGTGAGATGAATTGGGGAATGGCAAAAGGTTGAACACCGCAGGTAGCAGAAGAAGAGTGAACTTGAACTCTTATCTGCAGCATCCCAGACTTTGTTTACTTAGCTTCAGTAGGATGAGATTTCCCCACAGATACTGAGAATGGTCTGATCCTTTCATCTGCTTTCAGCAGCTCTACAGCTCCCGTTCTTTTCCTCCGTGGACAAAATCTTTTTCACCGTTGCTGCAGCAAAAGCAGGGAAAAATTTATGTCAACCATATCTTTCACTTTTTCGTCTGCAAGTCTTATGCTACAACTCATCTCAGGTACACCTAATACTGCTAGCATGGGAAGAAATTCATGAAAGTATTTGGTTTGCAAGTGATGGTTCAGGTTATTTGCATTGTATCACCTTAGGTAAGGTGTATTGAAGCCTTTTTGTTTGCTTGTTTGCCATGACATGGGAATTCCAGCATATCAGGATGGTGGGTTTCTTAGCACACATATACCTCTGCATGGCTAAATAAATGTGCATAGATGTTCCTTGGCGCACCAGGTTTATCCTTTGGAACAGAGGCCTGTTGTGTGACAAAGGCACCATAAGGATTTAGCATGCAGCAGGAGACTAGTTAAAAGAGGACGTGATTGGCATGTTGTGCTCAAAGAAGCCATTAGTTAGTGTTTTTCTTTTTCCACTGAAGAAGAAACATAATCAAACAAAAACCAATCCCACCCAAACTAAAAGACCCCAAACAATAGCCATTTCCCTCACAGTATTTTTACTAAACCGCACAGGTATTCTGTGAGAGTTGCATTGTGTTTGGGAATCTAGTTCTGTTAAAGCTTCACAGGTTTAGGAGGTCATGTACATACTAGATTGTGTTAATACAAGAGAGGGTGTTTCTATTTATGTGTGTAGGGGGACAATCTACAGTCGCCTTAGTTGTTGCTTCAGCAAATACATAAGTTGTTAATTCAGCATAGCCTTCTTCTGTTACTTAAAGCTCCAGGAAGTATCTGTCCAAGGGTCTGTCCATCTATAAAAGGAGATGTCCTTTCACTGGCTAATAATGTTTACCAAGACTGATTGATTGGTGTGCTAATGAGTAAATTCACATTTAACTGATTTTTTCTAAAATTAATTTCTTCTCTCTATGCAGTACTTCTGTCCTAGTTCAAAAGTGTTGGGACAACGTCTGCAATGTATTCCAGGGCTCCCCAACCCTGGGACTATACACTCAGACAATGAACTGTGCCATATCTCACCTTTAACCTGCTGAAAAGATTACATTTCTTTCTGTTTCCTTGTTTTTCATCACACGTATCCCCCTTCTTTCTACTCATTTAACCTTTAACTAGCACAAAGATATGCTGCTTAATTATGATCACAGTAGTGAGTGACCTGAGGCTTTTCTCTGGTTAACAGGACTGACCTTTACTTGATTTTCCTTCACATCACTGTTTTTGACTATCAGCATTGGAGGGGAAGTGAAGCAACCTCTTTTGCTAAAGCAAAGAGGAAAAAAATAATAAATATAGTAATAACAATGAAAAATATCTGCTTGGCAAAAGGATTTCTGGCTGCTTTCCATGCCGCTGTCAGATGCATTCACCCTTAATTACTCCCTGCAGGTTGACTGAGTGAACAGAAGTAATGTGAGAAACAGCCCACCAAGTGGAGTGAGGCTGGTGTTCCATGTTTACCAACCACCCAACAAGTTATGGCTTGGGAGCATTTTCAGCTTTGACACAGCGATGCTGCTTAGTAATGCCCAATTTGCTCCAAGTCTGGTGAGTACAATGACAAATGCCATTTACAAGATTAAGTAAAGAGCTGTAAAAAGGAAAAGGATATAGCAAATGGAAATAAAAAAGCAGTGCAAGAATGGGTTTCCCAAGCAATTTGACTTTTGTTCATAAACAAAACTCTTGTAAAAAGCAAAGGAAAAAAAAAAGGTTCTGTCAGATTGGAGTTCACTGTATCAGATTCTTAAGTCTGGATATTGCATTTGAGAAAATTAAAAATGAGAGCTTTTCAATGTACCTGGGTTAGTCTCCTACTTTAGAAGTTTATCAGTATTTTGTCATGGTACTTGTAAATATTAACACCTAACATCATTATCTGCATTTCTGTGATTTGGATTATGCTTCCTGATCTTAGAATATTTGTCTGATTCCTGACAGAAAACATTTGCATATTCCTATGCAAAATGGTAAAATGTTTACCTGGCCTATATACCTATCTGAAGCCAGAGGCTCTCTGCAGAGAAAAAAATAAAAAGAAAAATAACCAAAACCAAGCAGGTGTCTTAAACACCTTTGAAAACCTAAGTGCACTCCATGGTGTTTTCTTAGTTTGGAAAGCTTCATTGAAAAAGCAGCTGAATTAACATGAAAGTTTCTACATAAAACAGAAGATACAGATGCAAAAATTTATGCAGCTTCAGAGGGCATCCTTTGAAGCATATCTTTAAAAAATATTAAGTGCTACGAGGCTGTTTAGATAAAAGCAGGAAGGCTGATTACCAAGGGATAGTGTTTTACATAAATGTTTTCTACACCAGAACATATGGTATAATGGAGATTTTAGAGCGGTAGAAATGTAATTACATTAATAGAGTCATGTCTCTGTGGTAATTGTATGTAGAGGTTCAGGTTAGAAGAATAACCTCCTATTTAAAGTATTTGTGATCCCTTGGAAATCTGAACCAGAGAGAGGGGCCTGCCAACAGAATTTCTGAGACACTAGCACAAGATTGAATGATATCTAATCTTGACTCATAAATAGTAACTGCAGGAGTTATCTTTTGCTGAAAGTTATTCACTCCTCTTGCAGTGGTTCTGATTCAAAATTATTTGATTCATTTATCTCTGTCTCCTACAAATGCTGTTTAACTTAAGAGAACAGAAATAGTGCCATTAACATCAATCACAGGTTATCCAAAAGGGAAGCTTAAAGTAGTATTGTAAGCTTGAAATGAGTAAAAAATAATGAAATTTTCTAAAATAATTACTTTTAGACCTTTTTATTTACTGCAGGTATTCGGTTTAGTTTGTTCTTTTTCTTTTAAGGAAAACTTCTGAATCTAAATCCGTATGAAATCTCTTAAAAGACAAATGCCATCTGAAATATGGTTGCAAAAAACATTCAAGCATTTCATACTTTAGGAATTCTATTGGCAATATTTACTATCCTTCATGTTTTGGACATCATCTCTCCTACACGCTCACCTGAAGCATCAGCAGTGTTTCTGTCTAACTCTTTAGAGAATTAATGTTCTAGTTCTTATTCTCCTCTCCCTCCTGCCCTGCAAAGAGGAAGATGAACCTTTTGCATATGGTCGTGAATTGTGTTAGTACAACTGAAAATAAAGCAGGTGGTAGCATTTTTTATTAATTAAAGTGAGGTGGCATCCAAGGTGAATAAAATTTAATAGCTTGTATGAACCTTTCATAAAACTCCATAAAACACTTCATAATGCCTATATTTATGATAATAAGAGAGTATTACCAGTTGGCAGCACTGCAGAAACATAGACTCAGATAAGTAGGGAAAGCATTCTGACAAGAATAAGGAAAAGGAAGGGACTGTAATGCAAGTATTTTGACTACAACAGTTAGAAAAATTAACATAAAATTTAAAACCAGTCCCAAAATCAAAAACCACAAGCTGGATGTCAGAAGAAAGGTCAGATGTTAGGCTACAGAAATCCTTTCCAATACTTCTGACAGCATAAAAGATCTTGGTTTCACTGAAGTCCTTGAGAAAATCAAAGACTGTCCAAATGCCCCATGCACAGTCAAGTTTTCCAGAATAGTCTACGTAGAGGGCAGGTTCGGTCTAGAGGGAAAAATAGAACAAGCTATATTAAATTTTTAGCTATGCAGTTGTCAGAGCATGATTAAATTGCTTACATTAAGCTGTTACTTTAGCACTTCTTTTTTGCAAATAATGGACTTGTTTTGTCTAGCTGATACCCCAATACTTGGAACAATTTGTAATAATCCTTAAACATGTGACTGCTGGGAAAAGAAGAGCCTCTAAATAATCCCAATGCAATTCAATTTGACATTATCGATCTACATTTTTTAATTGATTTGAACAGTGTTACAGGAGAAGCATTCTGCATTTTGCCATTTGAATTACTGTCTTGTTACTGTGCTCAAGTCTAGACACTGTCTCGGTTTCCAAAGGGCATGAGTGTCTCTGATGAGGTCTTCCCACAGAACAGTACCAATTGGCTTGTGATAAGATATTTTTCCCTGGTTTTTTTCTACTTCTTTTATAACTTCATCTGCAAAGACATCAACTAAAATTTACTTGCTTTTATAGTGTTTTGCATTTACTTCTGTTTTCTTGCTGCTGTACTCCAGGAGATGGTTCAGATGCATGACAAAGACAGTCTGCCACAAGAAGTGGCTCTGGAGTGTGGGCAGCCCTGGGTTTGCTGGCTAGCCAAAATTCAGGGAGGCCTGTCTGCAGCATCAGCAGGGTGCTTGCCTGGCCCAAGGAGCTTCATCCCCATGTGTTTGTCCCAGAGCATGTTGTAACCCTGTGACTGGCCTCAAAACCTGCCTCACCTGACCAGCCTTTTAGATCAGCTCTGCCCACAGCTTGCAGCCAAGAGCACCCACAAAAGGGAAAAAAATCCCCAAACACATAAGTGTTGACTGTGCAAGCATGTGTACCATATGGAATCACACTTTGGGACCGAACACCTGCCATTATTTGGACAGTTTGATATTATCGACCTTCACTCCTTTTCTTGGTAAATTCCCTGTGGACTATAGCCGTGTATGATAGTTTTTGGCAGTATAAATATTGTAATTACCTTCTGCAATGTTGATTCTTCCATAAAATATCACTATAGAGTAATAGGTAGAAATTATTCATATATAAATTTACAGTTACATTATTAGTTTATTTAAATTTAACAAAATGGGCAACTAGGTTCTAAAGGTGACATTGTCATAAACAAAAGTTTAAAATCTCTGAATACTATTTTAAAATAAGACTGCAACAAAAAGATATGTAAAGTTTTGCCTCCCCCCACCCCCTACCCTTCTTTTGAAAGTTCCAGCTATTGTTCAGGATTCTAGAAACAAATGTTTATAAATAAGTGTTATAAATAAATGCATTAATAAAATATTTTGTAATTTTCTGGTCAATACATAATAATATAACTTTTCTTTTTATACAGAAATTTTATTTTATTTTTATTTTGTTTTTCTCTGGACCTCATCCAAAGTTCCTTTAAATGAATGGAAAGAATCTACATACCTTCAATGAGCTTTGTCAGTGAGCCAGTATCTGAATCACCTTATATTGACCTGTCATTATCTTCCTACCATTCCTCATTGCCATCTTTTCATCTTTTTTGTTTCTCCAACTTCCTGTCTTCCTCATTTCTTCTGAGCAAGAAGGTTTTCACACTTGAGGAGCATAAGTGTTATGCATTATTATAAAGGACATATCTCAAACAAAAACTAAGGAATTTCTATTTTTAGGAAGTCACTAAAATCTCAAAATTGAACTGAAACATATGTTTAATACTAATCTTACTATCATTTAGCTTTCTAGTGATACTAGAAAGAAAATGCAGGAAAAAGGAACTAATTCTTTCTTACCCTGGTTTGTCACCTTTTCTGTTTAGATTCACTTACCCATTCCACTTACCTTATCCATTTTGTCATTGTCCTCTTCCCCATCCCTTTTTCTTATGTCTTCCTTACTCTATTTATATATTCAAACTGTATTCGTGTAGGAAAAAAAACAAAACAAACAAAAAATGAAATCTGCTGAAAGGCAAACAAAGAAAATAAAAAACAAAACAAAACTGAAGACAGCATAAGAAGGCGTGGAATGGGGAGCATCTGCCATAAGCAGGAGGAGTTAGTGCCTCATGTATTGTCAAAATACAATTTATGGACAGCATGGGATATTGTAATCTGAACATGGTGTTAATTAAAGCAACATAATCTATTTTGTAAAATGGTAATTTTTAGGAATTGACAAATCTACAGTTCGGTAATTTTTGTTTTCCTTTTTAATTTTGAAAATCAGTGAGAAATTTAGAGCTCTGTACAATCTTTAGTAACATTTGGTAATTAATGGCTTTGTATTGTAATAAATGAACTTTAGTATTTGTCATAGATGAACTTTTCCAGTTCTTTATTTTCCATATTTTTCTGAAAAGCATTTCCTACGTATTTGGCCTCAGCCTGTAAGTTTCCCATTACATAAATACTTAGTAAAAAAGTGGTCATTAAAACATAAATAGTTGCATATACTTTTACAGGATTTTTTTTCTCATGCAGTTAATCAGGATTCCACCCCAATGAATGACATCAATAAATAAGACAGAAACAATACTTCTGGGAAGATCTTGCCAACATTAAGAAACAATAAATTAGTGCTAATATTATAATTTTTTAAAAACAAATATATGTTTATTATATTCATGTGAAAGCTATTGGGCCTAGCAGAAGGAAATTCAAGACTCATTCTTGTTCATTCAAAACATCACCAATATAACTTCCAGAAAACCTTCAACCCCAATAATCTCTGAGGGAGTGTTTGAGATAATGAGGAAGAGAATTATAGGTATAATTCAATAAATGTAATAAGAAATTCATTAAATTCAACACAAGAATAGGAATACTAGATGTTGATATAAGATGGTTAATTTCTACTGGGGAGAAATGGCAGAAAGACTTTATTAGTACATTGTAGTTTGTGACCCATGGAGATCTTTATGGAATATTGAGGAACAAGCAGCTCCTGTGAGTCTTCACTGTCCATAACATTATTTTAAGAACTGCTGATCTCAACGTAAAACTGAGTCTAGCAATTAACTTTTTATTACCCCAAGATTTCAAGAGTCCCCTCACTTCCCTCTATAGCAATTTTCTTTATTTTTATATGTAGCACCTATCTTTTCCATTATACCTATTGTACCAACATATTTAGCTGGAGAAACTCTTGTCATCATTGTTATCACATTCAGGAAATGTATTTCTGGCATATGTGAGGAACATCCAACTCATGTCTTTCAGGGCTCTGACATTCTGTGTTACTAGGTCCTACAGGGAGTTTTGTGTTCAGCTGACACTATTGCTTAGAAAATGAACCACCTCCTTTTTCATTTCCAGAATATTTGTTTGCCATTTTTTCATTTGCCTTTAAGAAGGGAACCGAATACTACTTCAGAAATAGATTACTGTGTGTCTTTGTATAAGCCTTAAATCTGCTTTCCTGAGAACTCTGATATGTTCTGTAAAAGGTATACTTTGTGCCCTATTTATGCTTGTAACTTTAGCTCACACTGTATAAATTAGAAGACAGATTGTAAAAGACTGAGTGCAAATTTCAGAGTGTTTTTTCCTCTTTTTCTTTTTTTTTTCTTCTTCTTTTATTTTTTTTCCCCAAAGCTGAGCTCATCTTTAAAATGTCTCTTTTTCATCTTTATCTTCGGGCAGTAGTGCTTATTAGAATATTAGGTCAATCTTCTTATAAACATGCCATGTCATTTAAACCTTTCTTTTTTCTTTTCCTTGCTGGAAATCTCACTGTTATCATTTTCTGTTGAGTAGTTATTTAGATGGATTAGCAAAGACCAATCCTGAATTTTCCATTTAATAAGAGGCCTGGTCAAAGCAAAAGGAATGGTGTTTGTGTTTTCCTTCCCCAGCCCCCATTATGAGACATAATCCCATGGAAGTAGTGTATGACAAAAAGACTAGAAACTAGTTTTTATAGTTTATTGCATAAAATCGATTTAACAAACAATTTATAATCTCATTGAGATCACAATATTTTAGGAAATATCTTGGTTCTAATACAAGTCATTTTTTTAGCATCTATCTCTTTTTTTCATGTAGTTTTCCTTACAATCTTATTCTTTTCCAAATGTTGTCTAGTCTATGATCATTTTCTTCAAACAATTGCTAAATCTTCTGACACAGATCAGAGAAACACAGCACTTTGTTCTTGCCCCTGCAGTTTCTCAGCACCCTGTGTGGCAGAGATTTCTTTCTCAGTGATGGGCAAGCCTTTTTTTCTCTTTGCTTTTTCAGTGATCTTTACTCTAAGATATGGAAACTCTTGATCAATCCTTTAGTCTGAAATGCCATCGAGGATATCTCAGAAAAAAGGAGATGTCTTCATCCAATTGCTCTATCTGTATATGTCTGTTATTTATTAAGCATTTGAATATCTTAGGATAAAGAAAGCCCTACGCTTGATTTGACTGTGTTTTCATAAAAAATTTAAACAAAGATGATATGAAGTTTCTTTTCCCAGAAAAACTATGTTCATCCAACACTCTTATTTATTACCTCCAAACTAGCATGGCATAAGGAAATGTAAGGACAGACAAATGATCTAAATAAATAATAAATATGCCTCCTACATCAGATGACTCAACATCTGGTACATTTACATGAAGAAAACATCAGAATTTTTATACGAATCTCTGTTTAGTCACTGTAACTAATGTTTAGGATCTAAACTGACTGACATCTTTAAGTTCAGCTATTATCCTACATCCTCCAAGGAATAGAACTGCAAAGGAAGCATGACAGCAAGCTTGGCTTCTCACTGCAAAGGAAACTTGATCACATGTCTTTGCCTGTCAGATATGCAAGTTCTCCTTGAACTTGCACTGAACATTGCATTGAACTTCTATGGAAATTTATGTATGCTTTAGTCAATATTGTCAAAGCAGTCTCAATATGAAATAAAATCTTATTCTCTATGTTAAATAACTGATTAAGAGAAAATAAAATAGGAGATGATCTGAAAATACCTTCATTTTAGTTCTGCACACATTATGATTTCTTGAAAGTGCTGTGATAAGTGGTTAAAAAATATAATCCCAGAAAATTAAAATATTTAAAATGTTTAATCATATGTAGATGGAAATAATTGTAATCCTTTATAAAAAGTACAGAATTCTGCCTCTGGAGGGAAGAACAAAGCAAGGCCTACAAATAAAAATTAAAAAGTGAACAGCAAAAAAATATTTCTTTATGAAGAGCCATACATTCTGTCATATCGTTTTTTAGGGGTTTGTTATAAATCATACAGTATGAGGGCTATTATATACTGCTAAATGAATTTGCCTCTACCTTGCTCTTCTGTGAGCTGAACTCTAAAGGTAATCTTAAAATACGTATAGCACCCGTCTACTGGTAACCCTAGATTTAAAAAAATGAAACAAAACAGAAACCTCAGATTTATTAAAGTCACAATGCTGTTTTATTCTTAAACACAAACACAAAAAAGAGGCAAGCAGACACAAATGAAGAAGCAAAGAAGAAATGATAAGGACACAGTAGAGCTGAGCTTTCTTAGATGGCTGTCTGCCCCTGACAAAACTCTGACATGCACAACTGCTGCTTTCCAGGCACCTTTTCCCTCTCCTGTACCCAATATCCTTCCAGATCCAAGGTATGATTTTGTTTTGATGTGATCTTAACGCATGGGGTAATGGATGATGATGATGATAACAACAAGCAACATCCCTTCCAAACTGTATACATTCATTTACAATCTATAGAAAATAACTGTTGCTTTTGGAGCACAGCTTGTCTTCACATTTCTCTGATGCTCATTCTAGTAATCAAATATTCCTCCTTAAGAAAATATCTCTTGTAGTACATGTACATTTCTAAATGTATCAGAGTCATTTAGAGAATTACTGAGCTGTTAAGGTAATCTTTCACAAATGTATTTGATATAGATTAATCCAAGCTTAAATCATAAATACTCCCCTGTGTATCTTAAAAGCATAGGCAAGTTTGTCTTGACAGAACTAATGATTTTAAAAGATACCTTAAAACAAGTTTATATAGATGTTGCAGAATTTATGTACAATACTTCCTTATTTTATTTTACTGTAATAAGGATTAATTTATTGATATGAATGTGTTTCTCTGTTAACCCTGGGATATTGCAGGTCTTATAATTCTGTAATGATATTAAGCTTTTCTTCATCATTTAGTATTTACCCATGCCATTTTTCTTAATTCCACTAATGTGATTACTGTTTTCTCACTTAATTAAAAAAGAAACTGAAGTGCTAAAATGAATATGTTAATTTTTAAAAACTACTGAGAAAGGAAAATGTTATGTATATCACCCAAAAAGTGCCCCAAATATCAAGACTCCAAAATTATTTGCAGCATTTAGAATCTAGCCCACTATCTGGTATTATCACCAAGTTAGAGATTTTTGTCAATTTCCATTCTATTAAAGAAATTCCAAAGCATAAAATTCTGAATATATTCTTAAAGAAAAATCTTATTTTTCTCCAGAATCTGGAAACAGAAAAGATGACTAATAGGAAAATCTGTATAGTAAGTTCTCCAGTTCTCTTTATGGGTGAAATCTTGACATGGATTGATAAAGAAGTAACATATTTTTTATTTTTCATGTAAAATACAGTACATCCTTTCTCTGTCTTCTTTCCCTATTGGCAGTTGACTGAGAGTTTGTAATAAATGTGCTCAGCATTCTTAATCTGTGGCAGAAAAGTTGTAAGAAATTATATTACTGAATAATATAATCAGGAAATCTATGGTTTTGTGGTTTTAATTTTTTTTCACATGACCTTGTTGAAACACCTGTGTTACAAACTTGGTTTTTTGTTTAGGGTGGCCATTTACAGTTCACCTACATTTCTACTTCACTTTGTCAAGTTACAGTGGGTTGCTATCCTGACAGGAAATAATCATAAAATTAAAGTTGTTTCTTTGATTTCCATGACCAGCAGTGGGCCAAGTAATTTCATTTATGTAATAACATACAAGAGCTATAAGCTTTCACAAAAGAGGGAGTTACAGACTATTGTCATTTTTTCTGTGCAGGAGTTGCTTTTATTTAAATAGTTTCAAGTTTATAGAATAATGTAATTTTTCTCTCTCAATTCCAATTGCATTCACAGAAAAAGTAAACAGACACACAGAAATGCAAATCTGCCACAAGTAATGAGAAACTATCTAGAATATTAAATGAGATCATGTTATTGCAAATGTAGAAACAGGTCATGTTAAATGTGCAAAGACCTAGTGGAATTAATAGGTATATGCCAATTTATATCTTCCAACATTTCTATCCATGAATCTTTCTCAGCTTTTTCAGTCTCTGTCTATATCAAAGAAATACATGCAGCTCTCTTCTGAAAGAGAATGAATAAGGGACATAGATGAAATTAAAATAATCATCATAAGCTATTTTAAATTAGACTCACAGAAATAGGGTGAAAATAATGAATACCCAGAAAATGTTCAATAAAGGATATCCAGTAAGCTAAGGTATTTTTCAGACAGCAGATTTACCTGAGAAGAAGAGAAGAACAATGTTCCCAAGGTAGTCAAGAATATGCTGTTGACGAAAAAAGGAATTGTTTCTGAAGCATACATCCTTTTATATGCCTTTTACCACTGGAAGAATGTTAATGTTGGGAAAGAGGAATGTAGATTACCATGATTCTCCTCTATCAATACAATTGCTAATACATTATTATTGGCCCTTCCATAAATAGAAATATTTTAAATGTAAAAAATGTCCACTTCATTCTTTTGTCATAAGGTTTCTAAACTTCAAGAGAGACTGAACACTAAGCTAGGTTTAGCTTTATATGCCCCTGGATCTTGTGGGACATGTAAGAATATAAATCTGTTTTGCAGTGTAGATTCCTCTTGCAGAACCCTTGTTTTGTAACCACCACTGACAGATGGTGATTTGCCTCCCCATAGTCTTTGCAGAAAGCTTCTTGTAGGTTGGTGTCTCAACAGATATGAGCAAAATACCATGAACACAGAATGTTTGGGTTTATTTCTTAATGGCTTCCCCAAATGTGTTTTAATTTAAAAAAAAAAAAAAATTCCCCATGGGCCCAGGGACCACTCAGGTGAGAAGAAAAATGGGCCCTAATTGTGCTTTTAGTTATACTTTTGTATGTTCCTTGACCTCAAAGCAGTTTCTTATACAAGGATCAAGTGTGCAATGTAACAATATCAGAAACAGAATGAAGATTTAATTCTTCATTAAGTTCTTCAGCCACTAAATGTACCTGGAAAACTTTACATGTTAAGAACTTCAGCAATAAAAGAATTAATTACAGAAACACTGGAATCTGCAATGACTTGGCCTATTTTTAAACATAAGTAATAAAAATATTTTCATTTGTAACAAAAGCCCTGTTGATCTGATGAGATGAAACTCTTTTTGAGATGCATGGGAGAATAACAGTGCAATGACATTTTTACAGTCAGTCTTCAGATAATAACTCCTTCAAGCATGAGATTATGCCATGATCAAGGGCCTTCAGTCCAGTGAAAGTTCAGGAGGAGTGCATAAATGTTAAAAAGATAAAAGTAGGATATTGAAGGTGGAAGAAATGGGGAGAAAAGAGAAACAGTAACGAGAAGAGGGAAAAAGGATGGCAGATTAAAAAGGTGATTGGAACAACCTGGTAAAAGAAGGATCAATATTAGCTGAGGAATTAAAAAAAAGACGAAGAATCACTGAGTTAAAAAGAATTACTACTCTGAAGACAAATAGGATTAGGAAATTTTTTACTAAAACAAAAAAAATAGCACTGAATCTTCATCTTATGAGAACAAACCATCTGTCAGACAATTATTATATACATATTCCTTACACAGGACACTAAATAAAAAGGAAGGATTTCAAAACATACTGTTAATTTAGGGATTGTTGAAAGGGATTGGAAAAAAACCAATGTGCTTTATTTCCTTAAAAAAACACATCCCTCATATAAACAAGTCACATCTGTCTCCTACAAGATCTATTTTGCCTTACTAGTTTTCAAGGTTATGACCTAGAAATGTTTTGTAACCTCTTCTCAATGTTCCTTTGCTAATTTTCAAGGTATGTTTTCTCAGAGAATTCTGGTCTTGGTGGGGGATAATTTTTATGCAGGCAGTTCAAAATCTGATGCCTCCAGCAACCTCAGTTTCTACTCATTCTCTTTGTAGGTGGAGCTCAGTGTTTATAAACTTCCCAAACCAGTGTGTTAGTCAGCAAGAAAGGCACATGAACATTTATGTTTATTAGTAAACTTTTTTAGCAGAGTAATAGCTAAAATGGTCTAAGCTTTAAAAATCTCCAGTGTCAGCTGGAGAATCAAAAAATGTGCATGAGCCTTTAATTAACTATAAAATCTGAAGTGAACTGCATTGCATGATACCTGGGGATTTCAGTGAAGAATGTACATATGTTCTCTCTGCTAATTGAAGATGAGCAGTATTTTAAGGGATTACATCCCCTGAGGTCATAGAGCCAGAGAGAGCAGAAGATAGGAGAAGAATTTTAAAGGCCTAAAGTAAACTTTCTGTTAATGGTCTGCCCTTTGCAAGCAAAGTATATTAACAGTTTATCTTTAAGCTGATTTACTGCATTCTGTGTAAATTTATATGGAAATGGGAATGTGGTATAAAAAGCAATTTTATACTTTTCTTCCTAGACATAAAATATAAAATTTTAAAGGCTTATAGTTCTGTGACAAAACTCATACTTCATCTTTTTCATTAAGCACTAAGATTTTTTTTTTTTGTTCATTTATTTTTAAGAGGTTATAGAAGCAGATTAAATGGAAAGTAAATTAATCCTGGCTGTGAACTCCTCTACAACATAATGGACAATTACAACACTCTAGTGGCAGGGTGGTATGGAACTGTGTCTTTGAAAGTTGCACAGAAGCCAGCAGGTTGATGGGGATTTCACCTTGCAGACAGGGCAGATTAAAGTGCCTTGTCCCAAAAGGTTTCTTAAAGCTCTGTGCTGATATTGACTAGAGTAGAGTTAATTTTTTAACAGTGACTAGTACAGTGCTGTGTTTTGGATTTGTGCTGCATGCAGGGTTAGTAATATAGAAATGATTTTATTACTGATGAGCTTTGAATGGTTGGGACGATCAGGAGAGTTGCCTGAGGACTAGAAAAAGGCAAATGTCATGCCTGTCTTCAAAAAAACACAAGGAGGGAACTACCAGCCAGTCAACCTCACCTCAATCCCTGAAAAGGTGATGGAGTGCCCCATTCTGGAGGCCATCTCTATCCTAAAGGTAAATCATGCTTGACCAACCTGGTTGCTTCCTACAAGGCAATGACTAACTGGATGTATGAGGGGAGAGCAGTAGATATTTTCTGCCTCAACTTCAGCAAGGCTTTTGACACTGTGTCTTAGAAAATTCTCACAGGCAAACTTAAGAAGTGTGAACTGGATGAATGGACAGGAGGTAGATTGAGAACTGCCTGAACAGCAGATCCCAGAGGGCTGTAATCACTGTCACAGGATCCAGTTGGAGGTCTGTCACTGGTGGTTTCCCCCACCAAGGTTCAATACTGGGCCCAGTATTGTTTTACATATTCATCAATGACTTGGATGAAGGGTCAGGTGCCTCCTCAGCAAGTTCACTGATGGCACAAAGCTGGGAGGAGTGGCCAATACCCCAGAGGGCTGTGCAGCCCCTCAGAGGGACCTTGACAGGTTGGAGAGGTGTAAATGGGCAGAGAGCAACTCTGAAATGCAATGAGGGCCAATGCAGGGTCCTGCACCTGAGGAGGAATAACCCCATGGACTAGCACAAGCTGGGGTCTGACCTGCTGGAAAGCAGCTCTGTAGAGAAGGACCATGGTGTGCTGGTGAACAACGAGCTATCCATGAGCCAGCAGCACCCCTGTTGTTAAGAAGGTCTATGGTAACCTGGGGTACATTAGGAAGAGCATTGCCAGCAGGTTGAGGGAGGTGATCCTGCCCCTCTACTCAGCACTAGTGTTTCCAGTTCTGGGTTTCAGTACAAAAGAGGAAGCTCCTAGACCAGATCCAGAGGAGGGCAACAAAGATGATTAGGGGTGTAAGACATCTCTCTTATAAGGAAAAGGTAAGAGAGGGGCCTGTTCAGTCTCTAGAAGAGAGAACTAAGGATTATCATCAATGTCTATCAGCATCTGAAGGGACACTGTCCAGAGCATGCATCCAGGCTCTGGTCTGAGGGGCTGAGCAGTAGAACAAGAAGCAATGTGCAGAAACTGATATGCAGGAAGTTCCACCTGAATGGGGGGAGGAACTTTACTGTGTGGGTGACCGAGCACTGAACAGTTGGCCCAGGGAGGCTATGGAGTCTCCCTCACTGGAGATATTCAAAAACCATCTCAATGCAATCCTGTGTGATGCCCTCTAGGAGGATTCTGCTTGATCACAGAGGTTGGAATTACCCACTGCCATCCCTTCAAACTCTAATCCATTCTGTGACATTGCAAATTCTACTAAGGAGAAAAGCACCAGTATATGAAGTTTTCAGGAAAAGAAAATATATGAATGGACTAAGAAAATGTAAGTGGAGATTAAATCTAATTGAATCTTCTCTCTTGATTAAGTATAGTGGGGCAGGGATATGAGGGAGAAAGAATTAGATGGAACAACCTAGAGAATATCTCTCCAGTGTTTCTTCAACTAAGAGGGTGATAGCAGCTGGGTAGGTCGTTTGTCTGTATCCCTCTCTTTTTCCCAAAATCTGGTGTGCAGCTGAGATGAATAACCACGGAATTTGGGTGTATATGTGGTTCATTTGAATCTGTTATACAGAAATGTGTTATGGATATGCAATGTTATGCAAGCTGCAGGCAGTTCTAGTGCACGGTTGACCCGAGACTAGTGTGCATTTAGCATAGTAAGTGGCTGCAGTAGTCAGGGCATTGCACAGCGTGCAGCACTTTGTGGAACACCACAGCCAAATCACTCGCACATTTGAGACACAACTTCCACATAGTTCCTAGGTGGAAATTGAATAGAATACAGACTAATAACTAAGATAAATTTATTCATTGTGAAAAAATACAGCTAATAATTACTGAGCATTCATTTATGTCAGCAAAATAGTTGCATTTTGTCTTATGGTTGAAACAGAGTTTTGGAAATTATGTAGAAAATATTGGCTATATAATTTAAAGTAATATGTGGTTACTGAGAAAAGAAGCAGCTTTTTAAGATAGAGACACTCCCCATATTACCTTCTATTTCAAATGATGCTATATTAAAAAAGAAAAGATTGAGGACAAGTGAAGAAACTGAGTGTCTCGATTCAGCACATAAAATATTGAATACAATCTGAAAAAGAAATTGCCTACATTTCCTTTGTATGAAGTATGTAAGACATAGAAGATGAACACATAAAGCAGCTCATATAATATTTAGCACAAGATCCCCTGGGGAGGTTAATGTGCTGATTTCTATTAACTTTAGCAATGCTATTTAAGCACAGGATCTGGTACCTAACCTATAAATTCATATTTCTTGCATTCTTAATTATATGTCAGAAAGAAAAACAGTGTGTCATGGCCATTTCATGTACTCTATACATTGCTGCTTTTATAAACA
Source organism: Setophaga petechia (assembly GCA_024362935.1). NCBI lineage: Eukaryota > Metazoa > Chordata > Aves > Passeriformes > Parulidae > Setophaga > Setophaga petechia. Next base: position 12,520,675 of record JANCRA010000008.1, on the reverse strand, counting down.
TGGAAGAGTCACTATTCCCATCCACCTTTCTTCTATATTTCCTTACGGACATTGGAAATTTGATGTCACTAGTTTTTGTTCTTAATTATGCCTTTTTGTTTATATTTCTATTGCTATTTACTTTTTGCCTGTATTATTGTGGTTTGAAAGACAAAATCTGTGATAACTAAACTTTACTGTAAAAATTATGATATCTTTTATTTTTAAAATTTTATTAAAAACCAAAAAATTGGACACTTGCTGACTAGCTGGCCATGTAATTAGCTCTTTCATTTAAGTCTTACCTGTGGAGAAGGATCAAGAGTGCTATGTAAGTTCAAGTGAGGCTTCCATGGCAGGGGTGTATAGCACGCAGCACCTGGGCTTCTGCCTGATTGAAATCCCTGACTATGTAGAGACACGAAGCTCTTTTGAAGCTGAAATCAAAAGGTCATTCAATGATCAAGGTGTGCGTCCATCCTCCCTGAAGTAGTAGAACAGTGAGATCTCCAAGGGAGGTTTCCTCTGTCTTTTGTTCTCTTCTACCTTTGAACCAGTGACAGGGACCTATCTGCCCTTCTTAGTTACCGAATAAATGTCTTGTGCTTTTCAGACATGCAGGGGTTTTGGTATGCAGCTTGCAGGGCAGGCAAGCTAGACACTGTTGTACTAGACATGGAGTTTGGCAGTTGCTGAACTTGAGAGAATTTTTCATTCTTTGCATCTCATTGGGGAAGGCAGGATATCCTTGAGCATCAACGATTCTGTCAGAAAACAAGGGCATATTTACATATCATTTGCATACTGTAAATAGTTGTGCTCTCCTCATGGATCTTGCATTAAAAACGCATATTGTCTGACATAATGTGCCAAACAGAAAAAAATTTTTTAAAGTTTCATTAAAAACCTGAATTTGGATTATGTGTTGACAAGCAAAACAGCGTTTTACAATCAGAAATGTATTTCCCTAAGTATTTAGATTGCAGCATTTATAATAAGCAGTTAAATTTTACAGACACTGAGAGGGTATAATGCTTGCTAACTCCCAAGTTTTAGAACATGGTTGAAAATTAAAAAAAAATCCTAGAAATAGTTTTATTTTTAAAATGATCAGGAATAGAAATTATAAGCCATACAGTTGTTTTCCTGTACATACTCCAATTTAATGGATCCATATGCATGTTCTCATATACAAAAAATTGAGTCTTGAAGAATTGAAAGTAGAATATCCAGGCACTAATTAAAATTATGAATTCCTTTATAAGATTTCAGCAATGGTAAAGGTGTAAGAAGAGAGATTTAGTGCTGGAGGAAACAAGAAGCAGGATCAGGACTGATAGTTTTAAAGGAAAAAGAGAGTTGCAGACAAGAATTTGGAAGAAAAACAGGAGAATAGCCATCTATATTTCAAAGCTGAACTCACAGCTCTGACAGAAACAGGCAAGAAAGATATTATTGGGAGGGTTAAGTAGATTCATACTAGGTAGGATTCATACTAGCAGCCACTGAAGGTGGCTGCTCAAGGTAAGGTGAGCCCCTCTGCTAACTTACAACTTATTATCCTTAGTTTCTTGACTGCCCCAGATGCTTGACATCCTTGTCTTTCTCTTTTCTGCTCTCCTTTGGTGGTTAGCACACCTAAGACCGTTAAAGTTTCTCCTCATAGTTTTCTTTTATCTTTTTTTGGTTTTCTTTTTAAACCCAGGGAAAGCTCAAGTGTGGTCCTCTTCATCTGATAAGGATCTCTGTGCTCTTGATTCAGTCCCACCCCATCTTCCTGCTGAGATTACTGACTTTTCTGTAAGGGCACCTCTTTTCTTCACTTCTTTCATCTTCTTCGCACCTTTCTCCCATTTTCCTTTTAACTCTTAAGAAAGAAAAAGAAGGGGCTGAGTAAAGAAGCTAGACAAAATGATCTTATGACACTAGCTCTTCCTCAAAAGACTGTGATTTGAATTCCATGATTTTTGGAAAGTACTGAGCCATCTACTGCATTTTTTTTTTTAATGGCAATATTATTGTCCAAGTATCTGCATAAAATCAAGGATAAACATATGTGGTTCTCTGAGACAGCAGAGTGAAGGGAAATTAGTTTTCAAACTAATATATATAATATTCTGTCCCATTCTGAGCTCTTGCTGAAGGCTTACCATGGTCATATCAAACAAGCAATTGTTAATTGCTTTTAGCTATTTTCACCTTTTTTCTTCCATGTTTATGTATTTTTAATTCTGCAGTCTTGTTCTATTCTTACTCGCTAAGCAGTAACAAACACAGATGAAGTGTGTTTGTTCTAGACAGGAGATGCCATACTTCGGAATATATCCTGTGCAGCTCCAATGCTGAGCACTCTCCGGTACTGCCCACAGCAAGGACATAATGCTCATTTTTTACAGTATTCCTGTTTCTGAGATTTGTCATCAGCTCTAATTTACATTCTTGCCTCAATATATCTTTGGAAAAGGTGATTTTTTTTTTTTCCCTACTCGTACTGTTTTGTCAGATTACTGTGATTACCTATACTCTAGAGATTGTGATGTCACACTTTATTTCCTCTTCTTGTTCAGCTCTTAAGTGCAATCTACTCTCCACTAAGTAGAAAAAGGAAGTTTTTACACAATTGCTCACTAAAAAAGCATTGTACTAAATTTGATGGAGAACAAAGCTTTGCCACTGTTATTACAAAACAGTTGATATTCTTCAAAATGCACCAGTGTCTGTATGCGGATGACAGGCTAAATTTTAATTGACTCTTTAAACAAAGAAGAAACCAGGAACATGCTAAAAAAATGAGTAGTGAATATTATCTGCTATCTCTGTGAGGCCACTGCACTGAACAAGCAAAACACACACCCTTGATTATAGAGGTTGATTGAGACATTTTCCAGCTTTGTTTGCATGCAAAATACATCCTCATTTTTCAAAGTGACTGAAAAAAAAGAAAAGACAAATTCAAAATTCAAAAATCTCATGGGATATTTGTGAGAAAACTTCTGTATATAACATTCAATGATAATAGATACCACAGCAATAAAAAAGGTGGTCGTGAACAGAAAGCAAGTGGTTTTGTATTTATAATGTATGGATGATGATATGCATGTCTGAAGAGCTGATTAGACTACATAATGTAGCTGTTGCACAAGCAGCTAGAATTTAAATATATGATTATATAAATCTGAAAGTGAACAACTATAAAAAAATCATCTCTGTGATGATTTCATTAAAATGAAATGTGTAGGTTTATTTATAACAGCCAAACCAAGCCCAGAGTATCAGTATTTATACTCCATGAAGTTTCCTTGTTCTTGTCCTTGAGACCTGGCTATTGGCCACTCACTCCCTTCTCGTCTTTCACATGTCCTCTGTGAGATGCTGATCCTTGTCTGTCTCATGTCTTCTGCTCTTGACATCCTACAGTCCCTTACAAGTTCATGTTCATAAGCAGACCTGCTTGCTTCCCAGGAAAACTACAAAGTCCTTCAAAGCAGAAGTCATTCCATGATAACCACAGAGTCAGTGATAAAGTTGGCACGGACTTGTGAAGACTGTCTAATCCCACTCAGGATGGGGTCTGGTTGTCTTTTGAATGTCTCCAAGGATGGAAACTTCACAGTCACACTGAATAACCTGTGTTTGACCACTGCACAAAACCTTTTAACCTATGTAACCACTCTACAAAATAATTTTCCTACGTTTAAAGGAACTTCTTGTATTTCAGTTTGTGATTACAGTCAGGAAGTACCACTGTAAAAAGCCTGATTGCTTATTCTTTAATCAGCTGCTTTTAAATGTTGACAAAATCACCATGCCATAAAACTTCATTACTCTAAATGAGGTATAACATCAATGGGAACCAGAGGGAACAACTGAGATTCAAATATAGAGGTTATAAAACACTGGGTTTAGTTGTTGGGCTTTCTGTTTGTGGAGTTTATTTCTTGGGTTTTTTGGGTGTTTTTTTTTTCCCGAAGTCCTTGATAACACCCTGATGAAATACCTTGTCTGAAAAATTCAAGTAATTAATTCCTTCACTAACAGCCATGTGTCTGTCCTCTCAGAGAAATCCTTTCCATAAGGCTTTTTACTTCCCAATAAAAATCAGTTAAAAAATCTACCTGTGGTATAACCTCCAGTCAGAATTTCTAGAAAGGCTCCTTCACTTTCAAGAAGGCACAGACCTACTGTTAATTTACAAAGGGAGATCATACATAGGACCCTGGTAGCTTATGCTATAATAGCCCATGCTTAAACCCTCTGGAGTATCAGTAGTGTCAGTTAACCATTCCCTCACTCATGATATCCTTGGATAACTGAAGATCAGATAGTTAATTTTTCTATAGGCCTCTCCTTCCTAAATTCAGGCATATCCAAAGATCTTTGCTGTCCTATCCCATAGTGGGGCATGAATACTGATTTTCAGCTGATAACTTTTTCTGAACCTGTAACTGGACATAAACTGCAGCAATACCACCATGAACACTGAGCAACAGTCTCACAGAATGAAAGGCTTGTTATTCCATTTGTCATTTGGTATGTCAATGAGCAAATGAAGACAATAATTTCTCCATTTGATATGTGCAACTCTTACAAAAAAGTATTCAACATGAGCATTTCTGTGGCTAAGGGAAAACATTTACATCAATATCACCAAGATTTGTAGTTATGGACTACGTGGTAAAAGATAATTAAAAAATCCTGAAAGCAAATTGTTGGGTTGGTGACTGAAGCCTCCAAGAGGCTTTTTAAATTTGAATATAGATACATTACCTTTGATTATTTTAATCTCTGAACTATCTTAATTTTACTTCAGTCTGAGGAAACACTTTCTGGGGAAAAAATAATCTGTGGATGTCAAAGATGATGTGAATGCTTAATTTACAGAACTAGAGAAAATTTCACATATATACACAGGTAAGCTCAGCTATGCAAATTCAGCTGAAAGAAACCAATTTTGCAAAAGCTAATATTGAAGAGATATGACGATATTATATCAGTTCTTGAGGCCACCATGACTATTCCAAACGCAATAGAAATGCGAATTTAAGATGGTTCCAGGTGCATGGTTCTGTTTTCAGACATGATCAGCTGATTACTCATCATTGTCTGTTGCAAGCCAGCTGTCAGCTCACAGAGAGAGCATTGAAGTCAGTTTGGCTGAGCAAACAGAGTTATTTCTGAGCTGAATGTCAATTGGTTTCCAAAGCAGTGAAAGTAATAAAAGTGGTGATGTCAGTACCAGCAATCAAGCTGTGCAGCAAAGGTTTATTTCCTTGAGCTAAATCATATTAAACCACAACTCTGATTAACAATGAGACAATTTCAAGCTTCTACTTACATATTAGGACAAAACTATTTTATTAGGAGATCAGAAAGAAAGGGGAATTGGTTTAAAAAAAAGACTATAATGATTTCATTTGTCTACTTTTATTGAAAAGAGAAAAATGCATTATCACATTAAATTTAGTATTTCTTTTACTTTTTTTCCCCATGGTTTTCACAGTGAAGGCACAAGGAATGCTAAAATAAAAGTATTTTAGAATACCTCAGCAGATAGAGGTGAATGGGTGTAATGAAGTATATGTTCTGTAAATTCTGATTTCTTTGGACATATATGCCTGTAGATCCTATTTGAGAATGACAGCTTTAGTGTTTTGTTTAGGAAATGGTGATCAAACTGCAAATGTACAGAGCAATTGTATGTTACTTATATAATAGGTGATTCCATCAATTACAATCATATTTGTCATTCTGGAGTTGCTGTTGATTTCTCAGCTGCACATTTGGAAATGCCAGATAGAGATAGAAAGAAAAACCTCTCTGAACAGAGAAATGTGTTGGGCAACTTAAACAGCCCATTTGAGTTTTTAGTAACCATGAGCAACATTGAAAGAAATACTAAATTAGAGAGTCCGCAGGTTAAGAAAGAGTAAAATAAGTAATAGAAACAGTGCTGAAAATTTGAATCTATACAGGACTATTTAAAAATTAATTCCAGATTGATAGCCATATGAAATAAATACCTCCATACAAAACAAAAAAAACAAACCCAAAAAAAACACCAAAAAACCCCCAAAACCAAACATACCAAATCAAAACAAAAACCTCTTGACAAATACTTGAAAATACCTTTTTAACTTCCTAATTTTGAGGCAAACCTCATGATACAGTCTGAATAAGGACTTTTTTCAACCTGTAGTAGGATTTATAGCTCTACAATGTTCATGTGAGTAAAACGCTTTGCCACCGAAAAAGCAGAATATTTATTACTCTCACATGCTCAAGATGAACTTTGCTCATTAGCTTCCTAAAATAATGCAATAATACATTAATTTTTCTTAGAGCTGGTTTTTTCCACCACCATTTCAGAAGCAAAAATTCGTATCAGACAGGATCTACTACAGAATAAACTATTATTAACCCTTTCCTGGTGCACTGAAAATCTATCTACACCAATGGGATACTGGTCAAACTTTGAAATAGCATAAAATGCAAAAAAGTATACGTGTTACTAAATGTAATTCTGAAAAAAAAATCTCCTAACTGTATTCACTTAGATTAAACAACCATCTGGCTGTCTTCTTAATCACCTGACCTAACTGCAAGGTGGTCATCTAGCATATGTTTCAAAGTGATAGTCAAGTAGATGAGGTCACCAAGGAAAGCATCTGTTTCATATCACAAATAATAATTAAACAATTAAAGCAGTGAGTTTCCTCTGGGATTTGTGTGGAGTCCCTGGCTAAAATTCCACAGACTAAATCAAGGTATGATTACACTTAATTTTCATGCCTCTGAAGAAGCTTAATTGCTTTCTGGCTACTGTTGAATCATTCCTGTAGAATCCCTACAGACTTCCTAGCCAAAACAAATCTTTGTCACTCGTCTATTGCCATAGACACAAGAAGTAATGGCTGTCTTTAGGGACAAGAAAGAAAAAATGTTGCATGGATACCTAAATGCCGTAATGGGAAAAAGCACTTGAGAAGCTCTTTGCTTATTTCTGATAATTTCACCTATGGTGGTTATTCTGCAGTGTGGTTGACTAAATAAGCAGTGAGAAATGGCAACAAATACATACTAAAAACATTTACCATATTAAATATCAGATAATTGTTCTGGCAATTTAAAAAAATAGTAATTGAGTCTGGAGTTTTTCATTTCTGGGTTTTGTTTTTTTTAGACCAGAAGGGTGATCTTTAATTTTTGCCTCAAACTGTTGTAAAATTGTTATAAAACCAGTAAAATGAGATTAATTCTGAAAAGCAACGTAGATTGATTTTGATTTTATCTTGATTCTTTTTTTATCCAAATGCACAACAGAGCAAGATTTAACTAATTTTATGTAGTATCTGGATGTCAAAAAACGTAATTTTTTTAAATAAAAATTATGTATCAATGGAGATAATTTACCTAAAACAAATAATTAGGAAAATAAAAATAATATATTGTAGGAATTGCTATTTGGAGTAAGTGTTGATTTTCATGGCTCTGTGTCTTTTTATAGTCTGCAGGATTTACTTCTGGAAAGGCATAGGAAAATTCACAATAGGCATCTATAGTCATACTTAGCTGAAGTTGTTTCTCTAACCATCAGAAGCAAGGTACAACTTGAATCATAGGAATTCAGGGAATTCAGATTTCACTCACTATTGTATAAATATGGACATTTTAATATAGAATGTGTTTCAATAGTACAGGTATACTATTAAATTTTGTTGGTCTGATAAATATTTGTGGTAGGAAAGTTCCATGAAATGCGTGTGCCACAAGCAGTCATTTTTTTTTAAAAAAGTTCTGAAGGATCAACTTAACTGAAATGTTTTTACTATCCCTATTGTAGGAGATCAAGATTCCATTTATGTTTTTAAAATTGTCTATTTTTTAGCTTCTTTCCTGTCCTGTTTCAAATCAAACTATTCAGTCATTTTATTTGCTTTTTATATAACAGTATTTATCAAGCCTCTGATACAATCATCTTATTTCTATTATTTGATTACATATATTCAGTTCCACAATAAAACTCAATATTCTGAGTGGGAATATGCTATTGTTTTCTGTGTTATACATTATATAAACTGTATTGAAACCTATTTATTTATTTATTCTTCATTTTAGCTTTTATCTATTATTCGTTAATCCTTCTATGGTTCATTTCCACCATTGGAGAGTGCAAAAATGTTTTTGCTGAGCAATATAGACAGGAGCACTGATAATTCTTTTGATATATTTAAAATTTAATATATGAATGTCAACTTTTTTTTCATAACCAAATGCTTTCTTGCATTTATGAACAGAAAAATTCACATGCCAGCATTTTCCCATTCTCTGCTGCTTTATCAGATCCAGTAATATCTTCTTGTTTCTATAAAATGGAAGCATACCAGCCAATTTTCATTAGAGAAGTAAATTTCATGATAATTTTCTCATGATGATGCCGAATTATAGCAAACACATATTTTCACATTAGGTCCGAATTTATTTTTACTCTTTTGTATCTCTGAAGGGACTCCAGTCAGTGACACCATGACAGGACTCTGAGTAAGCTCAAGGACTCAGTATATTTCCTCTGGCTGCTGGCATTTTGTTCTCTACTTTGCTAGATGGTTTTGAAACTAGAGTTCTTTGTTCTTACTATTTGCAGAAAAAAAGTGAGGTAGAGAACAAAGAACGATTTTGGAAAGATAAAAATAAATTTTTCCACTTTATTAACAGCCTTTCCAAGGAAAAAATGACATGTTTGTTTTCAGCTTTCCCACTGAGCTTGTGAATGTTTAACAAGATAAGCACAGAATTTCAGATAGCATTGCCCAAGGAAGAAAATTTCAGGTGCAAACCATGTAATCAAACCAAATGTTTTTTCAGTAGTTTTCCTTTTTTTGGACCATATTAATATGACCACTGAATGAGTAATGTAAGAAGTAGATACTCTTGAAATTGCTAGTGGAGGCAGAGGAAACTCTGCCATAAATTCAGAAATCAAGATGGTTTTGAATTTGTATGTTTTCTAAAAGTTACTGTGGGAAGAATTTTTTTTTTTTTAACACCAGTTCTTTACATCTTAGGTGGCAGGCATATCACAAAACTAACTTATACTGAGAAGATAAAATATATCTTAAGAAGATTCATGGTTCCAAGGTACACAGAATAAAAAGGGTATATGCTATCTTCAGTCTTGAAAGTCTTTACATTGCCAGGAAATAAATAGATTTTATCTATTGGGAATAAAGTCAAGATCCTATCTTATCTAGGTTTCCATTTCACCTGTCATTTTTCAGACTTGTCATATTTTTCTCAACAAAAGGTACCCATCACTCCTTTGGGAGTGCTGGGAAAAAGCAGAAGATGAGTCATTGGTGTTTGGACAGTGTATCCCCCTGAGTCCAAAGGCATGTGTCTTCTCATTCCATACTGCATGTGCAAGACACCAGACAATTGTTGTCATGGTTACAGTGCTACTCACTGACTCCATTTTTCTGAATATTTTCTCCCCACAGTGTTAGTAGCAAGTGGACAATTATTGCTGTTGTTGTTCACGCACGAAAACAAAAAGCAGACAGCATTATGCTGCTATGTGAAATATGTTTCAAATATTTCTACTACTTTAAAGAAAACCTTTTAGTCATTTAGTGCAGTCATTTAGTCACTCAGAGCTAAATTTTCTGTCTTTAGGGACATCCCAGTAAATGAAGCATAAATTTCCTCTCACTGTCCAGAACAAAACACAAAAGTTAGATCTCTGTCATTGCAGGCCCCTAGCTGGGTAATAATTAGCATTGACTACATGATTCTCAGAAGGCTGATCAATCACTTCATTATTCTATACTTATTAAGAAACCCATCACCCTTACAGACAGTCATGATAAAGGTGGAACCAATAGGTCCTTCAATCCAAACAGCATCACCATTGGCCAATTAAGAAACCACTCTTTGGTAAACAAATCTCCATAACGCATTCCACATGTTCACAACAGCAGGCGCAGCAGGCCAAGAGAAGAATTGTTTCTCTTTCTTTTCTCTGATCTTCTCACAGCCTTTCCCCAGGACAATGCCTGGGAAAGTTGTGGGTTTCTCTCTATGGCCAGAGAGCTGCTGCCACAGATCTCCATGAATCTTCTAGAGCCAAAAATCAATACGATACTGGATTTGGATGCATTATGGTTTGAACATGGAAAACAATTACTTTTTAGAACTTATTTAATTTTTATTGAAGTTTATTTTATCTGGGTAGACAAGGAGCAGGCTTAACCCAGACCCAACAAATCTAGCAAAAAGGTTTGGTGGACATCATCAGACACTGTAGCAATGCCAAAGATCAGAGAAATCAGTACTTGCTTACTCTAATTTGGGTGGTTAGACAGTTTTCCATACTGGGGCACATAGCCTTGATAGAACAGCTAAGGGGCCTGGAACCTGTGAGTGAAATATGGATGGATCGATTGCAGTCCTACATACCAAGAGAAGCCCCTGGATAATTTTTTATGATTATATCTCAGACTATGGATGCACGTAAGTGTTACCATCGTAGACACCATTCAGTGAAGAACAGTCTTAAAATGTTAGCATAAACCTAAAGAACAGAACTTCTGCATCAATAAATCCATCAAATACATATAAATTTAAGTGGAATTGTACAAGTGAAAAGGTGTCTTTTTTGTACCAGCTGTCATATAAACCCACACTTTCTAATGTAATTTATTTAACCTAGATGTAATCCTCTTAGGTCTCACCGTGGATGCTTCCCTTCTATTATTTTTGCTCTCAAGACTGGAACGAACTAAATTCCTATGTCTATTTCTTCTTTCCTTTGGACTGAGAAAAGGAACCACTTTATTTCAGAGGCAGGCTATTACATTTTAAAATACATATTTCCTTCTCTGAGTGCTTTATGCAGAAAAGCTGAGCCTGCAGGATAAGAACCAGATGGAAAAAAAGTTTGGTAAGCTGTTCCTCCCTTAGCATTCAGTAGATATTCAGACAATTTTGATGAATTTGCACAGCTATAGGGAACAACATATATTATGATGTAAATGCCATCAATATGACATATGCTTAAAGTTCTGTGTATAAATAAATAAAACATATTGAAAAGCCTGCTGCTTACCCCAGCTGTTTATTTCTCACAGTGTATAAATGCCAGAGGAAAAAAGCAAAAAATCCAAAACCAAACCAAACAAACCTCAACTTGTTTTTGCAGTATTTTCACATTGAGTTTTGAGTCATAAGGCAATTAGTAATCTTAAATCAAGATTCCTAGCTGCCTTCAGGGCAAGTCCTATGAGTGAATTTCTGTACTTTTGTTGAAAAAATGTGGAACATTTTACATTAAACTGACAGAAAGCTACATCCTCTTTGAAGATTGCAGCCTGACTGAAAGAAAATATATTTTGCCCACATCTTTTAAGGAAATTCTTGATAATTCATGGATCAATACATATAGGTATTCAATACCTTACTGGGGCCAATGCAAAAAACTTTAAGTGACATCCAGTTCTCCATCAGTTGTCAAACATTAATTTACTTTACTAGCGACCTAAAGGGAAAAAAAATAGAAAAATACTAACTGATGTAGGAAAAAGGGAATTGCTAAGAAACAGGGTAGTTGAGGACCAGCAACCTCAGTCTCCACTGCTGCACCAGGAGACTGGTAAAAGCAGTGGCTTGCCTTGATATTCAGCTTGCATTTCACTGCCAGTGACCAGGGAGAAGGAAATAATCTGTTCTGTGATCAATGTTTTGTGGTGAAGCATTCAATGTGATTTTGTGTTTTCATAAGTGTACCTGTTTACTGAAAGAAAGGTGTTAAAATCATAAAACAGTAGAAAATCTAGATATCTAGAAAAAAGTTCTACTTCACCATAGAATTACAACTTACTATGCTGCATACATTATACAGTTCTGTTTACTTCTTAAAAAAGTATTCCTTTATTCTTTTATTCCTTTACTTCTTAAAAAAGTATTCCTTCTTAAATAAATTCCTTTATTTTCACAGGAATTTAAAGAACCAAATTTAGTTTTGAGAACTGAATTGATGCCTGACTTAACTACCCAGGCAAAATTCCTCTTGCCATGAACCAGAGTCCTTCTAGGGGAAAATATGCAGAACCTAGGATTTGTGTTTTTTGGTAATGCATCCAAATCACACAAATAAGAAAAATGAGAAATGAACTGTATACTATTTATATTATTTTTCAAGGAGTTTGATATTTAATTTCCTCCGTTTCACTTCCAGAGATGTCCATTATATATCCTATTCACACAAATAGGAGTAGACCTATGTTTGCAATAGACAATTAAAATCCCAACAAAATTTAATCCGCAATCTATGATTATTAGTTTTACTTTCTGAATAACCTGGATGAACAAATTTAGATCCTACTTCTGTGAAAATATGTAACTTCATGGTTTGGCTAGGCTTGGAAACTTTTGCATCTATGCAAACTCCTAGTCATAACTATTCCCCTGAAAAATTGCCTTAAAATTAAACTAAAAAGAGTAGAACAAAAATATTTCCAAGGCAATATGTTCTGCAGCGGCTGCTGCTAAAATTCCAATGTCAGAGTGGTGGTTCTTATTGCCTTTTAATAATACATTCATCACAGGGAATAATGCAGCAGATTTGAAGGGTAAGTCATGGCTTACCTCTTCTTGGGGCTGTGTGCATTCACTTACAATTAGTAAGCATCAGTCTTTACATTTCAAAACAATTTTAATATAAAATGAAGATAATACTTTCATTATTGCAAGATTTCTTCAAGAAATTAATATACTTTTTCATATTTGAGATATTTCAGAAAACATTACATGGAGCATTTAAAAATTCTATTTTATAAAGGGACTACAGTTTCCTTTCCTATTCTCGATAGATTTTGTTATTCATTGGCTTTCTGTCATCTGATCTCAAAACAGAGCCATAGGTCTGTGTGCATAATGCAAAGAGATAATTAATTTTTATTAAAAATTTAATTTGCATTTACCTCTCCAGAACAAACATTAATCTAGGCAATAGGCCAATTGATATGTGGAAGGTATATTTCCTGCTTGCTTCATGAGACATGACATTGGGAAAACTGGTTTGGGTTTTTGTTTTTGCTGTTAAAGTCAGAATTCACACACTGAAGAGATTTTTATCTTGTAAATTACCCATATTGAAAGGGCTTTCTTTCATCTGCATTAGTTTTTTATTTTTCTGCCTCTGCTCCTTTCCTACAAGCTGTGTATTTGAAATTTAAGAAGAAGATGAAAAAGTTCTAGTCCTTCTATTTTGAAATGCAGTTACTGTAATTTACAACCCCACCACAATTAGGAAAATCATTATTTTAATTTCCTAGTCTTTCAAGGAATTTGAGCTCCATATAGATTTTCGTGAGAAAATAGTGAGTTCTTTATATCAAAATTGTGGCTTCAACTCTTTTCAGCAAAGGGAAGAGACCATGCTGCCCAGAACCTAGGAGTTAATGGCTAATTTCTTCATGGCTGATTGCCTTCAGAAAAAGATTTTAAGTGACTGACCCTTTTTTTTCCCCAGAAAAATACTACATTAGTATTTCTTCATTGCAACCAGATATATGTGCCTAGAGCTACCTTGATAATTTTGTTTATTTTTAAGTTTTTCTTCTTTGATCATCTTTACTTTACAGTGATATACTCATTAGTATTATACTGCTGAGTTTGTTGGGGGAATGGACTATGTGATAGATGAGGAGAGGGAAATGGATTTGTTTAGTGCAGAGGTGATGTGACTAGGCAGGAGAGAATTGGATGGCTGCAATCAACTAACTGTAATGAGTTGCCATAAAGAAGGAAGCAACAGACTTCAGATATTAGTTGTAAATGGCAAATTGCAAAGAGATGCAGGTATTGGATTTGCGTGGTGGGTTTTGGTGATGGAGGGAATACAGGGGTGTTTTCTGTGGGGGGCTGTCTGAGGCTGCCCCTGTGTACAATGGAGGCAATGCCAATTGCTCCAAGGTGGACAGGCCAATGGCCAAGGTCAAATCAGTCATTGTCAGTGGTGGTGCCTCTGTGATGGCACACATAAGAAGGGAAACAAATCTCTGCAACAAATTGCATCTGGAAAGAAGAGTATGTGAGAGAAAAAGTCCTGCAGACACCAAAGGAAGTGCACAAGAACGGGGAGGAGATGCTCCAGGCACCAAAGCACCAATTCCCCTGCAGCCCACGGTGCAGATCATGGCAAGGCAGCTGTGCCCCTGCAGCCAGCCCATGGAGGTCCATGGCAGAGCAGAAGTCCACCTGCAGCCCATGGAGCACCCCACATTGGAGAAAGTGGATGCCTGAAGGGGCTTGTGACCGCTTAACAAGCCTGTGCTTGAGCAGGCTCCTGGCAGGACCTGTTGCCTTTTAGAGAGAGGAATCCCTGTTGGAGCAAGTTTCCTGGCAGGTCTTGTGACCCTGCAGAGGACTTACACTGAGGCAGGCTGTGCCTGAAGGACTGTACACCATGGAAGGGACCCACACTGGAGCAGTTTGTGATGACCTGCAGCCCATGGGAAGGAACAATGTTGGGGAAGTCCATGAGAGTCTGTTTCCATGGGAGGAACCACATGGTGGAACAGGGGAAGATTGAGAGTTCTCCCCATGAAGAGGAAGAAGCAGTAGAGATATTGTGCAATGAACTGACCACAACTCCCTTTCCTGTCTCACTGCACCCCTCAGAGGAAGAAAGTAAATAATGTGGAATAAACTTGAACCTGGGATCAAAGTGGGAGAGTGGGTGGGGGGCGTGGGGTGAGGGGAAGATTTGGCTGTATTTCTCGTTGTCCTATTTTTGTTTGATTGGTAATAACTTAATTTTTTTTCTTAATTCAAAGACTCATAGAATCATTCAGGTTGAAATGGACCTTTAAGATCCTAGAGTCCAATTGTAAATCCAGCCCTGTCAAGTCCATCACTAAGCCATGTCCCTAACGGACCATTCTGACAGTGGAATTTTAGCAGCAGCCGCTGCAGAACATATTGCCTTGGACATATTTTTGTTCTACTCTTTTTAGTTTAATTTTAAGGCAATTTTTCAGGGCAATAGTTATGACTAGGAGTTTGCATAGATGCAAAAGTTTCCAAACCTAGCCAAACCATGAAGTTACATATTTTCACAGAAGTGGGATCTAAATTTGGTTTTTTTGTTTTTATATCTTCAGATGTGTTGGCTCCACCACTTCACCAGGTACCATTTTCAAATGCTAGACAAAACTTTTGGTTATTATCCTTCCTAATATTAAATCTAAACCTCCTCTGGCACAACTTGAGGCATTTTCTTCTTACTCTAGTACTTGTTAGTAGAAAGACATGATGGACATGCTTCTCTCTGCAAACTCACTTCAGGTAGTTTCAAAAAGTAAGTCTGTTTTGCCTATGGCAGCAACTGCTGAGGGGTCTCTCCTTGCCCTTATCTTGACCCATGAGTCTTTCATTATAGTTTTTTCCTCTTTCCAGCTGATAGAGCATCTTTCTTAAGCACCTGGTATCCCGTCAGGATCAAGAAGCCAAGCCACCTAAACAAGCTGAAAAATAGGCACCATGAAAGTGGTTAAGAACTGGGACAAGAGCCCAGAAAGACCATGAAATCTCGATCCTTGCAACTTTTTGTATTTCAGCTGAGGACAGTCTTCAAAGATCCAAGCTAACTTTGAAGTTAGCACTGCTTTGAACAAGGCATAGATTAGGTGGTCCAGAGGTAGCCTCTGACATAGTTTATGCTATGATGTCTTATTTGAAGGAATTCAAAATTCTTATTTGCAGAATTTATCACAGAATGGATTTCTGAGCATTTGTCATCATGCCAGCATATAACAATCCTGGCAGTCTTCTGTAATAAATAAACAAAAATAAGTATATATATGTGTGTATGCGTATGTATACATATATGTGTATATATATACCAAATCAAATAAGCCTTCTTTAAAAAGAAAAATAAATTCTATTTGTTTTATACTGAATGACCAGTAGAGACATTGCTTTGCAGAACGGAATTTCAATGTTTCTGTAAATAAAGGACAAAGGAGCCACATTCCAGCATGGATGTCAGTGAGGGTGACTGCTACCTGGCTTTTTAATGTGGATTATAAGGTTTTAGAACCAGCTTACTTTGGAGACTCATGAACCCTTGCTCTGTCAGAAGGAGGGAAACAAAACGAAGAGGCAAAGTTTGCCCTTTTGGGTAGCAGTGCAACTTTATGCAAGATAAAAGTATGCTGTATGCATGGCCTATTTTCAAGCTCTAGTGATGCTTCATATTGAAGTCTCAGAGCAGCTTGTATTATTTTCTCTCAAATGATGATGGAAAATAACAATATTTCTCCCAAAACCAATCCATGCCATATAAGGGGATGCCAGTTGCATTCAAGAGTTAAATCTCCCTATTAGAAGCTTCTACCACTTGGGACCACACATGACCTATATCAAATTCAGGATCAAAGTTCGGGTAGGTTCTTATCTAAGAGTTTACAATTACAGTCCTTTCCTTCCTGCTTTCTTGATATTATAGGTATCAATTTATATTCATGTCAACCTTCAACTAATGTCTTACAGCTCTAAAACCCATAGTGGATTCTGTCAGTGTGTCTTCTAAAAGGGGGAAAAGAAACTGAGTACTTTGATATCTCAGATGAGACATGTCAAGTTCTCCTAGCTGCTCATAAACATTTGCATGTTTCTTGTATCTCTTTTACAAGCAACTACCATGCATTTTGTCTGTAGAAAATGTCAATTGATGACAATGTTTTAATTCTCTTCTACTGAGGGAGAGATGTTTAGAGATACATAAATCCCAAACTAGGTATTTCAAGAGAGAATAATAAAATGCTAACCTTATTTAGAGAAGAATCAGCAGCACAGGATGTTTTGTTTTAGAAATCTTTGACAAATGCTTTGTAACCATAGAAATTATTTTGGAGACAGCAGGAGTAGCTAAAATAGATTAAATTAATGTGCTACGCTCACTTTCTCCCAGCATGTTTCACTGTAATTGATTATACTATAGCCAAACTTAAATCACTAATATCAGTGAAGATAGAAGAAAATCAATATTTAATAAACTTTTTTGTTCAGTTGCAATAAATTAATCTATTGGAATAAGCTATAATTTTCAATAAGCATTTAAAGTTTTTTTTCTACCTGGAGCACTTTTTTGTGGAACCTGTAAGTATGAAAATAATAATAAAAAGAAAAAAAATTACAGATTAGAAAGCAATAATAATTAATTATGCAAACTTATATTCATTATATACTTATAAGCATTCAGTAGTATATTTGATTTGAAAAGAGATGTCCCCTGACAAATAATTCAAACTTAATCTTGCAACTGTACAGGTTCTTTAAATAGGTTGGTTTTAGAAGAAACAAATCCCCAAACCAATACCTATTTATTTTCTACTGTAATGGGTGAGAATTAGTCAATTAAAACCTGTAATTGCGATTAATGCCTATAGATGAGCAAAAACCTACGATTCCAGAGAATACAGAAGATATTGTTTGGAGGTAGATTTAATAGAATAAATTCATGTGTCGCATGCTATAATTAGAATTGGAATGATCAATAGAAGAAATCATTTTGACAGGGTAGATCTAGTGTTCAATAATAAAAGGAAAATTGGAACACGATGTTGGGAAACCTGAGTAGCTGATAAATGTAAAAAGGAATTCCAGAAAAAGGTATATTACCAGAAATATAGTATAAACAGAGGAAAGAAAGCAACTGACTGTTGAAAATATTGGAATTCAGAGAAAAATCACGTTGATACTTTCACTTTTCAAAAGACTATTTCTTATATTCTGATTTACATTCTGAGTAATTACTCAGAATTTAAGGGATTTTTTGTTTCTAGGAGATACTGTTTTCTTTTTGATTTGTCAGTGTAATATCAAGGGAATAATACGACAGGCAGGAGCAAGCAGATGAACAACAACCAGCTTTGCCAGGTTTCTTCTATTTCTTACCCTTTCTGTTTGTTTTACAATGCCCACTACCCCCTCCCTCACACACCTCAGGTTCACATTACATGAGAATTCTCTTTTGAAATATATTGAAGGAATATATCTTCTATATATTTTGAAAGATATAGAAGGAATTTGCTTATAACTATTCTATTTTCACACAATTATGTATAGCAAATTAAGGATTTTTACTTAGAGCTGTCCACTGAGAAACAGTGAAACAATGTCCAGGTGATTAAATAAATACTACCTATAAAAGCTGCCACCATTGTATTAAATTAGCAGTTGTACCTGCCTCATTATTAATGAAATCACTGTGGTATATTTCCCAAACTATTTCTGTTTTACTACTTAGTTACAACTGCTTTTCTTCTTTTCCTAGAAATATCTCTTTAACATAGGTCAAATTTGTGATTTTTCTTACTATGCTGTTGAAAAATTAAAAAAAAAAAAAAGGAAATATTAATTTACTATTGTGCTTTGTTTTACCTATTTTTGAAAAATAGGGTATTATTTATATGATTTACTACCTGTGCCTTGTAAAATTGTAGAAAATGTCATCTCCACAGTGAAAACATTTTACTGCATGTAAAATTTTCATGTGTGGCATTCTCTGCAGAAATGCTCTGTTCTTTGTTCTTTGTTCTTCAGGTATATTTAATCTGTCTCTAGATCAGGACATCCAGAATATCTTTTCCATGGTTAACCTGGGTTTGCACACTGGTTTACCCTGTTCTAAGACACTGTGTCCTAGGTAATGAGGGAAGCAGCCATGCCTAAAGAAATTGCATGCTTGATCCAAGAGCATAACAGTTACTGCAGTCAATCAGAATAATACCATCCATACAGGATGAAGAGAAATTAGCTTTTTTATTAAGTGCATCAAACCTTGGTTTGAAGAATTTGCAGCTGTGTTCATGAGAGCTATTTTTTAAGGCACTTTATTTAGAGTCATTGAAAAGTAACTATGATTCAGAAAAAGTAGCAGTTTTAATTGAAGATATCAACTGATAAGTCCATAATATACTTACATAAAGAAAAAAAAAAGTTCAACTAAATAAGGATAATATTCCCTTAAGAAAGGTGGAAAATATTCCAGATAAAAGCTGAAGAAAATAGAAGCATTTTTGTGATGGGAAGAGTATGTGCTGTAGAAGTCAGGAGAGACATGGAATTTTGCAATAAGTTATTTCAGGAATTAGATGAATAAAGGCCTCAGATTCTGAAGAAAAAAAAAATTACCATAGAGATGCTACTTATGTTTGATTGAACAGATTACAAATTACGGAGCCTATTCATTCCTTACATTACTATTTAAATATTTTATAACATAAAAACCTAAGATGCCATCCAGAAGAGTGTTCTATTTCTTTGGATGGGCAAATAAGTTGTTGAAAATATTGGAATTCAGCCTGAGATTTTTTGGTTCTGGTAGTATTACTAAGAAAGACTTGAACAATCAGTATTATAACCACTCAAAAGTCAGAGTATATAAAGAGGACATAAAATGACAAAGAAAAGAAAAACTACGTTATAAAATATAGGCATGAAATGCAATAGTTCTAACATTATGGGAAATTAAGGGAAAGAGTGGAAGAGGAGACAAAAAGTCTTAAGGTCCTGCTTAAGTTTCCTGCACTTTTGTTTTTGAAAAAAATATGCTCCACTTTCAGAAGGGAATTACGTAACTGGGGAAAGAAAAGCAGAAGTATTGATGCATACAGCATAAGAACATGGAATAATCCTGCAGGCACCTTGTCTTTCTGGTGCTGCTGCAACCAAGTATCCATTCTGACTCCAGATAATATTATCAGAAAAAAGTCTCACTGAGTAATTCTTGCAGGACTTTTGGGGGGAAAAAGTCAGTTACAGAAATAAAAGCAGACATGGGTACATCCCATGGACTCATCTGTGAACAGCCACCATACTTACCTAAATGTATGACCTTCCACATGAAATCAAAAGCATGGCAAATCAGAACGTAGATACTGACAAGATTTTAGTAAGTGAAACACATACCTACATGTGTAGCATATCTGGTACTGCCTATTTCTCAGTGGCAAAGACTAAAAAAATTATTCAATCCAGTACAGTGAAAAATCATTCGATTTCTCTCTGGATTTCTTTTGGAAGTTCAAAAACAACAGCTTTGAAATTCATGAACAAAATTTCTTTATTCCTCACCACCACTCTGTTTTTCTCTCAACAAGTGAAATTCTAGTAAAATATAATGAGATATTCATTGTTCATGACAAATATTGGTCATATATAAGACATGGAAGAGATGCAAAAGAAAGAAGAGAGGTATTTACTCACATTTGCTGTAACTAAAGTCTAGGTTTTTAAAAGCTGATATAGCTGTTTGTAAACAGTATTGTTGGGAAAAATAGTTCCTTCAACTTCATTATTTCAGATGGGGACTACTTTGTGCCTGTGGTCTGTAAGAATGGCAGCCAGTCTAAAATTTCAGAAGTTGTCTGAGGACACTAATGAAAATTTCAGGGCTAACAATGCAAGAGACCAAACTACCACTATTGTAGAAGAGTGGCTATGTATTAATGTCTTTCACAATGATCCTGCTCAGTTCCATGTATCATTTTTGTAATACCATGTGTCTTACTGGTGTCTTTTTTTCCTCAGTGCAAAAAAAAAGACAAAGTTTCAAGATAAATGTTTTCCAAAGATTTGAAGTATTGACTAAAAACTGCTACAATTTAGATTTATGAAAGGACTTATAAGGTGTCCAGTGAGTTGAGTAGCAAAGACTCCTTTTGTACAAAGACTCCTTTTGATTTAGACAGGTCTGCTGTATGTATTTGAAAGGTTGGAATTTAAAAATATAATCAAATTAAAAATCCTGTGGGAAACAGTTACATGCAGAGAAGAACCCCTGTAGTACAAATTAAATTGACTCCCATTATACAAATAAGGTAGATAATTTAGAAATTTGTATCTGCACGAAATTGCAAGGAGTTAATTATAGGTCGAGAACTGAGGAAAATAGAGATAATTTACTAAGCTGAGAAAATTATGTTCTATTTTGACAAATAAACCCCAAAATAATAGGCGACAGACTTTTCTTTGTACTCCTTGAACAGTGCTGTTCTATTAATTTATATGTCCTTCAAGGAAGTTTTTATTTGGGGCTGCTTTTCAAAGTAAAGCAATAAATATTCAAATAGGAAATAAAGAAGAGAAGAGAAGAGAAAACCAGGAAAATGTTAGGTAACAAAATAAACCCAAGGTCCTGAAATGGTGACTGATTACTGAGAAGTATTTAAGCTGTGAATGAGATTCACTAATTTTGGTTTCAAGGGAGACTATATCTTGAGGTAAGATTTCTTTACTATTGAGGTAAGATGAACAAATCAGATCCAAACCCTTCATCTTTTGCCTATGCAAAAATGCTGGGTTTCATTTACACATTTACACTAACCAAAAGAATTGAAAAGCCATGTAATAAAAGCTGGACTGACAACTTGAGAAGGAACTTGTCACTCCTTCTCTAAAAATTGGAACGGAGAAGAGTCTGATTTCTCCTTTCACATTTATTTGCAGGGATTGTGACAAGCTGGGTTTTTTGGTGTGGCATTTCTGCCAGCTGATAAGATTGCAGGTGTTAGAGTTTGTTGTAACTAGTGATTGCAGTCAGGTCCTGGCAGGACTTAGATGTGTATTGAGAAGACACAGTTCATGACCTCGTCCTGGCAGTCATTGACCTGCGCTTGCAGGAGTTGTTCAGAAAACAGGGATGTGTTATTAGTGTGAGTGCCTTATTGTTTTAGGCAGTGTTTTGTAGCATAAAGGAATGGGGGGGGAGGAGGGAAGACTCTCACTGTTTCTGGTGCTAGAAGGTTTAGAATGTTCATACTTCTGCATTTTGAAAAGTTCATTGTTCTTAGAGGAATTTCAAGAAAAATTGATAAAAATTTCAGTGGATTGAAAGCAAGGGGTTGAGGTTTTATGGAATGCTCCCACAGTATGTTGAGCTTCAGCTTAAGAAAAGCCAATCAAAATAATAAAGATAAGTTTTCCATAAATGAAACATAAACATATACCCACCTAGAGATAAAGGCCATAAATGTTGGGCTGTATCTTTCAGTTTATCAGACCAACTCACCATTGTTTACGAGAGAACAAAAGTAAAATATAAGCCTGAAGAACACTTTTTATTTGCAAAATTACCGAAAAATTAGCATACTAGATAAAACACTTGAAGTCAATGGAAAAATACTGTTTACTATGATTGAAATTTCCTTTGAGAATGCTTTTGACTCACCATCTCTACTTAACCTGAGTGAATACTTCATGGTCCACTAGACTACATGGAAGTCTTTGTGATTTAAAACACCTTTTACTGCTTTTGGAGGATGAAAATTTTTAAAGTTAGCATATGCCATTAGCTATCTCTGTGTAAAACTTGGATAGTTCATGGTCAGCTTTACTTTCATGTGGTCAAAGTTAAGTAAAGTTAAGGTGCTTTGGCTGTATCAATTGGAAAGTGGAGAGAAAGAGAAGGGAAGAAAAGACTGTGAGATCTCAGCTTGTTACAGGTTGAGACATAGATGGACTTTCCAGTAGCTGGAATCAGAACTCTGAAGTATTCTTGAGTTCCTTCTTTTTATATTCAATGTTAAGATACTGATTTAACATTCTTTAAATATTTTGAGAGTACTTTTGAAACATTTGTGAGAAACAGTCTGACTATCTTTACAGTTTTTAAATATGGTTTTTATGTGTTCTATAAATGACCAAGTAATTCTTTAAAACTGATAGAAACAGCACAGGGTTTCTTATGGAAAATTGCTTCTTAAACCACATAGTGAATATTTTTTCATCAAGAACAGTTTCCATAATTCAAAAAAAAATGTTAAACTTCGGTATTTTAACATATCTGGGTGATGATATGCAACTAAATTTGATTGGCAAACATGAACATAAGCCTTCACTTGGAAGCATAGATAATTTTCTTTTTAATGAAGGGAAAATGAATAAAAACAAAGAAAAAAGACATTTCTGTTACAGTGGTGATCTGTGGAAGGTATGGGCTGTTTTCTGTAAACTCTAAGCAGAAATTTGAAAGTGACTGTAAATGCTGTGTTTTGAACTCAACTGTCTCCAGCTCCTCCTGAAAGTAAGGTTTCCACCTTCACACAATATTGACATAAAAAAAGAATTTTTTTATATACATAAAAAATAAACGAAAATAAATGACACAATGAAATATATCATATATATATATATATATAATATATATACTTATTTCTATACATTTAATTCTAGTTTATCTTAAATACATGATCTTTCTCTTGCATTAAATTACAGCTAAAATTGAAAATAGTTTCCATATTCCTTCTACTGTGAATTTAGCTCTGAATGGAAAAAAAAAAGAAGAAAATAATTACAACTCCTCTGTAATATTTCAGTCTCTTTGAATTAACCATGAGATGTAAACAGAATAAATCAGCTCTTATCTTACAAAAATGTAGCTCTTCTAAAGCTCTATGACATTAAAAATGCATGGTTTTGTTAATTCTAAGGAAAATAATGTTTTGCTTTTGTTTTCCTTCCTAGTACTCATAATCGTTATACATTTTCTGACTTCTTAGCTGAGATAATCAATTATTCTATAAATTCTAGACCTTTACTGTCTTGGCAGAGATAATCAAACTTCCATCACAGAGAGTAGGACTATCCCAAACACCAGAATTAGCTCTCCAGGGAAAATTTGGCAGTTGGAAGGTTAGGTTGGCTCCAAGGTGGAGTTGGAAGCTAGCTGAAATTTTAAGATGTATTCTAAAAGAAAATAAAAACATTAAACCAATTTATTTACACATATAAAATATGAATACTTATATAAAATATAAATATAATTTAATAAATTTATTATAAAAGAAGTCAATTTGATGCCAGAAATGAAACTATACACCGTTATTAAACACATGAGAAGAAAAACAGCGCAATATTTTAGGAAACCTTTTTGAAGGTTTTGTACTCTGGAAAGCAGAGTACAAATTGAGTCAGTAGTGAAAACCTGTTTCAACTTTTTTGAGCAATCTTATTTTCAAATGGCCCCTTTCTGCAAGAGGAAAAGTAAGGCTTCATTTCTGGTTATGCATTTGGCTTCTGACTCAGCATTTCCTCAGAAGCCAGTCCCAGTGGGCAGCCTGCTTTTCCCCTTAAGCAGGAATTGACACTGTAGATTACCCCAACAAGTTACAAAAAGCAACCTCTCCAGCCCTGCTTCTTTTCAACAACCTAGTGAAAACATTTTCTGCAAGTGAACAATAAAGATAGGGATTTTTTTTCCTTAGAGTGTTCCCTTTGAGAGCCTCCAAGGTCCCAACTGAGTGACTTCTCTTCCCCCAAGCATGACATCAATTTATATCACAGCTTCAACTCTCCCTCATAGATATCCTCTTCAGGATAGGAAGAAAAGAGAATTTGCCAGCATTAAACTAAACAAAACCAAAAAGAAACAAACAAACAAAAAAAGCCGATAAACCCTGCTTTTATTTCTGAACTAAAGAAAATTTTATTTGTAAGACGAGTGTAGATATGACTCAGCAGACTTTTCACAAAGCCCACCAAGACAGTGTACCAGAATGAGGGGAGGGGCAAAATAAATCTGACCAGACTTTCTCTTTGCTGAAAGAAAGAAGAAACCAACACTTTTATCTACATTAAGTGCATATTTTCAAAGGGATGTTACGGGATTTCATTGGAGAACTTCCATTAACATCACTGGGAGCTGAGAGACTTTTTCTTTCTGTTTTGAAAGCAGATGTCTTTGTGGTATGGGCACAGACACTTACATAAATAGTCTCTCCCTCCTTCTCACTCACGCTCTTTTTATTATAATAATGATTGCTAAACAAACAGGTTTCTGATTATGATCAGCAAGGAAAATGTAGCTGGTCCCTTCAGGCAGTGAAAAATGGCATACAATGTTAATTAGGGTCAGAGTACCCAGCTCTCACAATAGTAACTATTAAAAAAGATGTAATAAAAAACTACCTCTTGAATTCATATTCTGCTAAAATTTACTGTAAAAGAAAATATGGTAAATAAAAAATGGAACAGTGCAAAAAGTAGAAATCAAAATATTTTAAGTATTCTTTCTTCACAGATGAAAGCTCCTTTTATATTGCAAATATCTCTTAATTAAAAATCAAAATTTAATAATTATGTTAGATGAAGCTCTAACTGGTATTTGCCTAGGGATAATTAACACTAGCCTAAAAATGGATTTCATTTTAGTCCAACTAAACAACATCATGTGTCTCAAGCATGTAGATGGAAGCTTAAAATTGTTTGTCCCTCAGATGTAACTACAATATAGATTTCTTTATTCCTGAGTATTTTAAGGGTTTACAAAAAGGAGTTTTTAAAGGCCATAAACAACTAACTGATATTTCTTTCCTAGTCAATTAGGTCATTGTGACTTGGAGAGCAGTAAATAGCTGGGATAATTCCACTTTTCTTGCAAGTGAATGATGAGCTGAGGGAAGAGGCAAAGAATCAACTCATCATTGGTATCTGCCAGGGGCTGCTTTGCTCCTGGTGACATAAGGTCTCATAAGCAGCAAGAGCGTGTGACAACACTTCATGCTGCATTCATAATACCTGCCATGATGAAATCTGAATGTCAGAATGTGCTGGGCTATTCCAGTAGTTGGCAAGGACATACAATACCAGGAAGATACAACAGTGTAGGTAAAAGATTAAAAAGTAGAATTGTCATATATAGGTTATTTATGTATACAGTGAGCTCTTACAAAAATTAAAAACAACATATTGGATTAATTTATTTCCCTGTCTGACAAAGGAAGAACGGATTAACGAGACCATACAAAAAATATGAGCTAAAGGAGAAATTAGAATTGCAGCTGTACTTCCTGCAAAACGATCTCAGAGCATTTCTGAGTTCCTATTTTTAATGACATAAGGGATAGATTCAAAAACGTAACCAATATAGAATACAAAGAACAAAACCAAAAATGCTTAAGAGAGCAATTTTCACAGAAATACTCTTTTACATATTTCTCAATAAAAAACATCTACCATGTACTAAAATACGATACTGTGATACATTTTCCAGCATAACCAATCATCTTTTTCTGAATTAAATAATTCTACATTACAAAAGTAGCCAAGGAAAAAGATAATAAGCACTCAAGAGAAGGAATACTTCAAAAGCTGGAGAGAAAATTATCTCATAAAAGTCCAATCATGCGACAGGTATAAATCACTTTCTATCATCTACCTGGTGTTTAATTTCAAAAAAGTATTTATGGCCATCCACAGATTCAGTTGTAAGGTTGAAACATTTAATCACATGCTTGAGCTGGGATTTTCACTCCACAACATGCATTGACGAATTTCAACTAACATTCAGTTCATCCATTTCATCTTAATCCCACAAGGGTATCAAAGCTCCTTTAAACAGACAGACAAACAAGCAAGCAAACAAACAAACAAGAGCACATATAAAAATGCTGAATCCTAAGAATAAGATTTGTCACTATATTTTTCAAATTTAAGACTCAAATTAAATTTTTCATTTGAAGTGCGCATTTGGGGAATGGTTTATAGCTCTTTCTGATTAGAGTATCAGGAAACTCTCACTCATTTCCACTTTTTCTAACTAATATATTCTTTCACAAGAGACTTTAAGGACTTTGGCATCATTTCAAAGAAAAGAGTGAATGTGCCCTTGAAAACCTAAATCAAATTCAGTTGCAAGAAGAAGACAGAAAGGCAAGTTCAAAAGAAGGGGGAATTCAGGAAATTTGCTACCTTTTCAAAATTTTCAAAGGGAGCATTAAGGTTTGCTATGAAATTGAAAAAAAAAACCCAAAACATCCAGAGTAAACATCTTTTATATATTAGTTTAACCTCCAGAAGGCTTAATATATTTAATTCTGGTTGGCTCAAACCCTGCTCAAGCTCACAACATTTTCATTCTCTATAGGAAAACCATGGAAGCCTTCCCTAAATTAGGTTGGATCCTAAACATAGCTAATAAAAAAATAAAAATCAGTTTTGAAAATATTAGCTTCTGCTTCTCTAGCTCTTTACTGAACTGTTGTTTACTTAAAGTTTGAGATTCTAGTTTCTTTCAGGAAAAACACTTCCTCCAGTCCACTGTTGAATGAGAGAAGCAAGTGTGTCATGACATTTCCATAAATATGCAGTGAGCTGCATGAGACAACCAAAGGATCTGCAGGGAAAAGAGGGTTGTGTTACAGGCATGGAAATCTTCCTAAGTTTTACCTATTTCTTTACTGTGAGCATTAGGAACAGTATTCTCTCTAGTTCAAGAGAAAAATGGTGAGTTGAAAATTCTCATAAATTTGGTAAGATTTTTGTGACATTCATGTAACTAAGAGACCTCTCATTTTATTTTGTTTTTATAGAGAACTGTAGTCTATCTCACCACGTTTACTTGGCTATGAAATGTGTTTGTTCAAAAAAGAAAATTACAAGCAGCATTCAGAAGACCTATATTCTGCTGGTAATTCTGTCATCAGATAATTGCAAATTATTGAAATTATTCCTTACTTAGAAATACCAGTAGAAACACTATAATGGAGCAGGGTGGTTATTTTTAGTTTGATATGGTAAGTTTAGTGGCAAGAGCTGCAGATATTGCAAAGAATATTCTAGAAAACAGAATTAGGCTGCAACATTACTCTAAATTAAAGAGTAGACACATTTTATTCTAGAAAGCTAAGCTTTAGAGTCCATTGTTGGCATTGATATAGAATGCATAGTGATGCATTTGAGAATAAAGAGGGAAAATAAATTGTGGTTGCACAGCTCTTTCATTAACTATAAAGGAAGGAAACAAATATTCCCACTTTGAGTTGTGTGGCCTTGTCTTGAATGCTGTGTATAGCTTTAGACACCATCATACAAGAAAGATATAAAGCTACTGCAAAGAGTTCAAAGGAGGGCTACAAAGGTGGTGAAGGACAGAAGGACAGAGATGGGAGGTGAAGAAGCCATTGCAAGATAGAAAGGTAGAAGAGCACCAAGAAGCATCAAGCAGACACCCCCCCCACGCCCCTACCAGGAGAGAGAGAGAGAGAAAGAGAGAGAGAGAGAGAGAGAGAGAGAGAGAGAGAGAGAGAGAGAGACGGTGTCTGTGCCTGTGACACCTTGAAATTTGATAGCGGCCAGCCAAGAAAGAGAAGAGGGGCTGTGTGGCAAGAAGGTGCCCGACAGAGCGGCGCAAGATTTCTAAACAAGCAGAGACTGAGATTTTTAACCCTTTTCTTAGATGATGAAAACCTTACAAATGCTAATTCTCCTGGAGCTGAGCGAGAAGAGAAATAGATATGAGATAAGAAGAAATGAGGCACAAGAGAAACGGAAAAGAATTTTAGGTAGGAGGAAGTGGTGGAGTAACCTTTAGCTAGAGTTTTCTTTTATAGCCATAGACAGAACCATTTTTTTCCTGTGACACAAAAACTACATTTAAAATAGAAGCAATAGCTTAGAGTCAAAGAGTGCAGTGATATTATAGGAGTGCAGGAACAGAGACAACGGATGAGGAGGGTGGTGGTTGGTGCCCTCAATCTTCAGTAAGAGAAAAGATCTCTGCTCTTAAGACCCCTCAGCCACAGGGAGTGAAATTTGAGGAAGACAAGTGTCCCAAAAGTGAGAGACTGTGCTCTTTTAGAACTAGACAAAGCACCCTTAAAAAGAAAACCTAGGAGCAGCTCTGGTCCATGTGCAGTAGTAAGAGCACTGAGCATAGAATGAAAATGTCACAATAGCAGAGGATCTCCAAGCAGTGTCACATGTGACAGGAAACACGAAAGGTCTCAACTGTGTTTCCAGAAGAAGCCTATAGCACAAGAGAGACTCTTCACCCCTTGATGAACTGAAAATTGATTATCTAAAAGGTGGTGATGAACTAAGAGTTAGTGATCTGAGGAGTGGATGTATTAGATATTTGGTGAGGGGAAAGGAGGAAATGTTTTTAGAAGGTTTTCATTCTTTCTGTGTGTTTCTTTTTTCATATAGTTGTAGGTTAATAAAGTTTTCTCTTCTTTATTTCTAAGTAGGAGGCCGTTTTGCTCGATTCCTAGTCACATCTCATAGCAGACACCAAAAAGAATGTATTTTCATAAAGGCTCTGGCCATGCACCAGTGTCAAACCATGAGAGTCTCGAAGGGAAACTGTGTGAGGGATAGCTGAGGGCACTTGGTCTGTTCAGCCTGGAGGAGACTGAGGGAAGACCTCACTGCAGTTACAACTTCCTTGTGAGGGAAAGAGGAGGGACAGACACTGATCTCTACTCTGTGGTGACCAGTGACAGGACCTGAGGGAATGGCCTGAAGTTGTGCCAGGGAAGATTCAGGCTGGATCTTAGAAAGAAGGTCTTCATCCAGAGGGTACTTGAGCAAAGGACTGAACAGGATCCCTAGGGAAGCCTGAAAAGACGATGGATAACTTTGTCAGTTGCATGGTGTGATTCTTGGGACTATCTTATGCAGGGCAAAGCATTGAACTTCAATGACCTCTGTGGGGCCTTCCCACTTGGAATATTCTATGATTATTTGGAATATTTTTGTGTTCTGATATCTTCTTTTATACATTCATTCTTGATATCACTAATTTGAGTGCAGCATTTTTCTATTTCTTTATCAAAATCATTTGAGTTTTAAAAAAAAATCAATGTCTTTACAGTTCAGTGACATGCAAATTAGCATGCATGGGTGCAATTTGTGTTGCTACATATAGAAAATGAAACTAGTATTTACAAACATCTGAGCTGACCCCAGAGACAAGGGGCTACAACACTTAAATTTGCCACCATATGCTTAAAAGATTTTGAGAGATCATCTGCAAAATGCATGGGTAAATCTTTAAAATTCTTTGGTTCAAACCAGCTCTTGACCATGCTAGGAACCTCACAGATACCTGGATGTGCAGATCATCCTGATTGTTAAAGTGGTGTATTTTGATATATACGTACCTTTCCTTCTAGAGCAAAAAAGATTTATATACCTATTTGTGACTCAGTTCCCAACTAACAGCAAAGAACACAAAATTCCCTACCTGCTTGTAACCTGAGTGTTGTCCCACAATTCTAGCATGTTCCCATGGGTCATTCCTGAGCTACATGGAGAGATCATATTAGATCCTCCTGCTGGGAAAGCACTAGGACGTAGCTGGAACAGTATCTCTAGCACATGTGCATTTTTCATTAAAGGTATGATGGAGATGACAACATCTATCTAGGGAAGGAACAGCCAGAACCAAATGATTCCAGGCTCATGAGGAAATTTAGTTTACCCATAAAACCCATGATCCAACAAGACCATAGGAACAAAGTCCTTAAGAACATACAAAAACTGTCACTAAAACTAGTGCAGAGACAAGATTATCACAGGTAGCTAATAATTGCAAAGTGTCATGACCTGAAATATCTGGTTTAGTCCATTTTATACAACTCCAGATTGAGTAGTTTGAAGGAAAAACCATAAATATTTCATTGTTTCTGGTTTCTCAGTCCACATTTCTTTTACACAGTTGTCTCTGGAAGACTGATGAATAGGAGTTTCTATTTCATCAAGTGTTTTACCTTCCTACTTAAGAGGAAGATTATTGATTAGGCTGAAGATCTATGGAAGGGTATTTATATCATATACAGCAATGCCTGTGACATCCAATTTCAAAATATCATTGGTGGGATTATTGCAAATGTATAAATAACTGAAGGTCAGCCTCTTTGGTCAGATTGTTCCCTAGGTAAGAAATGTCACATTTACATTCTAATAACTTTATTAGACAGTCAAGAAATCAAGGAGGGAACCTCATTTGTGCTTTATTAGGTATTTTCAAATCCTTTTCTGAAAAAAAGAAAAGGCAACATCACTGAAATATTTGACATAAAGGACAAAATAAAAGGTGAAAAAAATCCTTGGAACAAGAAAACACATCCAAGAAATACTCTCTATTTGTGTTGGCAGGTTTTTGGTTGGTTGGTTTCCCAATTGGTTGCCGTTGAGGGCTTTTTTTTTTAGTATAATAATATTAACACCAACTAAACTGTCTTTAAAGACGTAAGCATAGAATACAAAACAAGCAAGCAAACAAAACCAAACTAAAAAACCCTGAAAACTGTTATCTCATAGAAACAACTAGAGTATAAAAGTTAGATGTATAACTTTAAATTGCTTTCTCCTTCACTCTTTTGCAGTTGGTCTGTGTTAGTATTCTGCAGGTTGGTAACTTTAACATCACAGCTAATGAGATTGCAAGAACATTGTGCTCCTCCATCATTTTCTTATCAGTGACAGTCAGTCCATTAGAAGCTGTAACCCTGAGAAGTGAACTCCAGTCTCATACTTTTTGCATTCTGAAATGGTTTTCCCTAGGCTGTTAATAGATAAGATGGATGCAACATTTTGTGACAGTTCAAGACACTCAGCCTCCAAGAACTGTTCTGAAACCAACAACAGATCCATTATCTCCTTTTAGGAAAGGTTTTTTTTATCCAGTACAATTAAGTCAAGCTTTCAACACAGTTCCTCACAGCCTCCTACTGGAGAAACTGAGGCATTGCTGCCTAGACAAGGGATCTGTGCGGTGGATTGGGTTAGAGAGTGGCGTCAAATGCCACTTTTCAAACTGGCAACCAGTCACAAGTGAGGTCCTTCTGGGATTGGTATTGGCCTCTAGACAGTTTAATACTTTCATAAGTGACCAGTGAGATGAGATCAGGTGTACCCTAGCAAAGAAGACAAAGATGAATTGGTGGGGAGGATCACCAGCCTGGTGGAGCGGGGAGATTTGGCTTGATCTCAGGGAAAGAAGGAGGGTTTGTGAGCTTTGGAACAAAAGGCAAGCAATTCAGTAGGATGCAAGGATTTTGTAAGGTTATGCGGGGGGAAAACTAGAAGAGCAAAAACACAACTAGAAGTTATTCTGTCTACTGTCATTAAGGATAAAAAAAATGGTATTACAAATGTATCAGCAACAAAGGGAGGGCTAAGGGGAATCTCCCTAATTTTTTGAATGCAGGGGGAAACATATTGCCAAAGGATGAAGAAAGGTAGAAATACTTAATGGCTCCTTTCCCTCAGTCTCTAATAGCATGACCAGTGGTTCTCAGGATATCCAGTTTCCAAGGGTGAAAGACAGAGACAGAGAGCAGAGTGGAGCAACTAAAATGCCAGGGGAAATGATCAGTGATCTGCTGCACCAAGTAGACCCACACAAATCTATGGGGCCACATGGGATCCACCCCAGGTTATTCTACAATTCCCCAGTAGAAACTTTGGAAGGGAGGGCCACCTTCCAGGAAGGCTTGAATAGGATAAAAGACTGACCAACATGAATCTTGCAAAGTTCAGCAAGGAGAAGTGCACCTAGGAAAACATCACATAGGAATGCGACATGGACTGGGATCTACCCAGCTGGGGAATGACTCTTTGGAGAGGGATGGAGAGATCCGTCTGTCCACCAAGCTCAATATCAGTGAACAGCACGCTGCTGCATCGAAGCAGGAATGGGATGCTGGGCTGCATTCCAACCGGATGCTGGGCTGTGTCAACAAGATCATCACCAGCAGAGACAGAGAAGTCATTATCCAACTCTATTCAGTGCTTCTCAGGCCATACATGGAACAATGTGTTCACTTTTGGTCCTCACTCTGCAAAAAAAGAAATGGGCAGGTGGGAAAGGGTCCAGAGAAGGACCTCAAAATGACCAAAGGACTGAGAAGTCTGACATATGAGAAAAGGCTGAGAGAACTGGGTTTGTTCAGCCTTTAGGAAAAAAGCCTTAGGGTAGACCTTATCACTATGTGCCACTACTTAAAGGGTGACTACAAAGAAGATGGAGACTCCATTTTTACAAGTTGTCACATGGAACAACTGTAGTGGGTTTGAGTTACACCTGGGGAGATTCTGATTAGACAAAATAGGACAATTTTTCAGTATTAGAACAACCAGCCATAAGAATATTCTCCCCAGGGAAATGGAGGATTCCCAAGTGTTGGACACATCCAAGATTTGTCTGAACAGGGTACTGGGCAATCCTGTCTGTGCTTTTTCCAAGAGCGGTTGAAGATTATTCTTGAAATCTATTTCCAGCCTGGTATTCTATGATCCTGTGATTCTATGAAGAGCATTTTATGATGTTTCTGAGAGCTCTAGGTTCAGCTTCCAAGATTTCATTTATCTCATAGATACAATGCCCTTGTCTTCTAAACATAGATGAATTTCTTTCTAGTGAATCCAAAAGGATTAGAAAGATTTTATTCATTCATATAATAATTTACAGGTAGTTGGGGCTGCTGAATGAGATTTTAATTCATGAACTCAGAAAACTTGAATGCTCATATTTGATCCTGAAGGTTGTTTTACTGTCTCCACTAGAAAAAAAATGCCAGTTAATTGAAACTATGGGTCAGAGTCTGCTCTCAGGGAGCTTACTGTGTGTGATACTCTGGATTTATCTCAGTGTATAGAAGCAGAACTTTGCATTACAACAAGGCAACTTCAGCCAGACAGTAGCTATTGATAATGGTGGAAATCTATGTGTATTTGCTGGTTCTGAGAACATACCAATCCTGTAAAGAAGAACTAAATAAAAAAATGTTCTCTGCTCTGGTTCAAAGGTAATTCCAGGAAGAATGGCTGTTCATACTGAGAGGCAGCACTGGTATTCACTGTTGAGACAGAGTTGCCTGGAGTTCAATGATTCCTGGCCAGCCTAGGTTCCTTACCTTAGAAGCAGATAAGTGAGGCACTTGGAGTAACTAAGATAAGATCCACTTATTATCCTGTTTTTCATCGCAGAGATCTTATATCCCTGCTAAACTAATTTTCAGCTGGATCACTTCTGGATTGTAAGGTCCTGTGAGTAAGTAAGATACTTGACAGGTCCTGAAAAATACATCCTCTCCAGGAAAAGAACTGGTCTCTGGAAAGCCTCTGTCAAAATGTCTTTTACACACTGAAGCACACAGAACAACTGTAGGGGATCAGACAGCTACAGAAGCTGAGCTGGGTAGTGCCATCGATCTTTTGGCCCTGGTAGAGTTAAAAGTGAGGGAGAAATAAACCCAAGGCAGAAACAATAGTGAAGACATCGTGTCTGATGATGCTGACCGCTCTCATAAGAGGAGAGATAACAAAGACTTCACTAGCATAAGAGGGATTATCAAGAAGATAATGTTTCTGAAGGGAACTGGGACAAAGGGGTCTGAGTGAAAAATTTTGTGAGAATGTAGCGACCTATAAATACTTGTGAACTGGTAAAATAAACATGCTTTGTTTTGATGGCATAGCAGAGTCTGTGTCTGTCAATCCCTGCCAACAACCTGATTTTGGTAGACTTGCAATATATGCTAAGTTTGAGAGTGTTTTCTTAGATAAATTTTTATTCACTTAAGAGAAAAGGGGATCCCAGAGGCAAATGAGTCTCTATGTTTAGTGTGAAAAGGTCTGAAGAGTCCATAGTCATCAAAAATTCTTGGATTGCATGCAATATTTTTATGTTTTATGAAGATTTAGCAAGATTTTCTGTAATGAGTGGGAAGGGCAAGTGGTCCAGATCTTGGCCTTTATGAAGCATTATCATCAAGTAAAAATTATGTCATTCCTCCAACTCCTCCAACTCCAATCATTCCTAAGAAATAGGAGTATTACAATCCTACAGTTAAACAGAGCTTTTGCTCTGATATTCAGAAGAACCAGGATTTTTATACTACATCTACAGGAAAAGTATGGAAAGTACCTTGTCTTACAATTAGCTAGGTATGGTTTGTTCATTTACAAGTGAGTTTATTAGTGAGTGCTGCAATTAAAAAAAAAATCTCAAGTATATGTGCTAAATCATTTAATAAACAACTCATCAAAAACTAATCCAAAAGAAGAATACAAGTCAACTTTCTCATTAAACGTACCTGGAATTGACCTATACTATCTGTCAGAGGGATATAAGGTAGAATTTCAACAAAATGGTAGCAAATAATCTTCACTTAAGCTTATTAAATTAAAATGTAATGCATCTAAGAGAGAGTATCTAAGTCATATCTAAGTAAGACTGAAATCAGAGCTGGCAACAGCAATTCAGGAAAGAGAACTTGGAGATGTCACTAGGAATTTGCTGGAATCGTTAGTTCAGTATGCTGAGCAGCCAAAAAAATAAGCAAAAGAAACGTTGGATAAAATCAGGAAGGGTATTCAGAGGAAAAAAAAAAAGAAAAAAAAAAGAGTTTTGGAGATTTTTTTTCTTTTAAATAAAAATTTGTTTTGCACATCTCTTGAGTACTGTTAACATCTCTGGTCCAGGAACCGTTATATGAGTTTCAAGATACTTCAGGGGAGGAAAAAAATATCATCATAGAATCACAAAATGGTTTGGGTTGAAAGAGACCTAGAAGATCACCTAGCTCTGAGCCCATGGCATAGGCTGCTACTATATCAGGCTGCTCCTGGTTCCATCGAACCTGGCCTTGAACACTTCCTGGGATGGGGCATCCACAGTTTCTTTGGGTCACTAGTGCTCCACCACTCTCATGGTAAATTTACCTTCTCCCAGTTAAAAATCATTCCCTCTTGTCTGATCACTCCATGCTCTTGTGAAAAGTCTTTCTGCAGCTTCTCTAATATGTTCCTGTATTCTTATTTTCTCCAGCCTAAATAGCCCAAACTTTCCCAGCTGTCTTCACAGAACTGGTGCTCCAGCTCTACGATGATCTTCATGGACCTGGACTTCCTCTGGACTTGTTCCAACAGGTCCACATCTTTCCTATGCTGGATCTACAGAGCTGGATGCAGTACCTCAGGTGGGGTCTAACAAGGACAGAGTAGAGGAGAAGAACCACTTTCCTCTACCTACTGGCCATGTTCCCTTTGATGAGGTCCAGGATGCAGTTGGTTTTCTGGGCTGTAAAAGTGTATGTTAAGCTCTCATTAATCAACATCCCACTGTCTTTTCCTCAGAGCTGCTCTGAATTCATTCTTCTCCCAGCCTATATTTTTGCTTGATAGAGAGAGGATTGACATTTACAAAGTCATAAATTGATCTATAGATTTAAAATACAACAGTAAGACCAGAGGACAATGGAAACTCGTAGGAGACTGGTTTTAAGCAATTGTTTAAATCTTATCTAACAGTAAGTAATCATCTGGAATATGTTGCAACTGTAAATTTTTTGAGGTACATATCACCAGCAGGTTAAGCAACCATTTGACCAATTTCATGGACAACAGGCCCATCAATAGGCTGTAAGAGACAAATTCAGATACGTGCACTCTGATTTCTTGTTAAATAGCTCCAGGAATAGGCTGTACACAGCCTTCAAGCTTGCATGCTCTCTGTGGTGACAGTACATACACAGCATGCATATACTAGTGAGAATCTCTTTTGCAATCGGTAAAGATTTGATATTGCTCTAAATGGGTGCTTTGTCCAGCCCATTGAGATATCTTTTGGGAGCTCTTCTGGTGTAAGAAAATTATGAAAGGATGTCTTTCAATGTGGCACAAGAATAAATTACAGACCTTCCTCAAGGAGACAGAAAAATAAACTTTTAACTTTACAGTGAACAATATTCTGATAAACAGCTCTAGTAATATCTACTTCTCCCTTCCCCCAATTTGCAAAAGATATTTTTTGCATTCTCCATGACATCAGAAAATTTGAAGAGGTGTATTCAACCAACATGTTGTATGCAACTAAATTAATTTCCTTGACAACCATAAAAACGTTGTTCAGTAACAAGCAAAGAAAAACTCATTCAACTTCAAGAGATATCTAACAAGGTGAAGAACTTTAGGGGCATTTTAAAAATCCCTTTTACTGAAATAAGCATAACATGGAGCTGGCATTCAACAGTTGTGTGAGAAATATATGTGCTAGCTAAATTATTGTTTTTCATCTTTGAGTCATTTTGCATCTACTATACTGTGGATGAGTGAAATGGCAACTGCTCTGAAAATGCCCATAGGGGATGGGAAATAGCTTTTTCAGTTTTAAGATAGAGAAAATAATAAATACATTTTTGAAAACCATTTCTACCTTTCAAAAGAAATGCACTTTAACACCAACTTTTAAAAACCATCATTAATTAAAGCAGTAAATATATTGTAAGACATAATCTGTGTATCTTATGCTGTAAGACTAACTTCCCTTATTTTCTGGTTCTTAGATAAATTCACAAACAATTCTCAATGCTATAAGTGAATGAACTTCAACCATGACAAAATTATAAAGTAGCTCTGCACAATTAGTCAAGATTCCCATGTTTTGATCTAAGTTATCCCAGAGAAAACTCAGGAAACAGGTTGATTTCTTTATTCCCGTGGTGTCTTGAATGCATTCATTTGCACAGAAGAATATAATTCAACGTGTCTTGCAGAACATAAAGAAGGAAAATAACACTTTTTAGTCATAGACTTTCCTTTAGCTATCTACAAGAATGGAACAGAAATCCAAACAAAACACTTGATTTAGAGCAAGTTTTTGCCATGTGCTTGGTGGAAGTGGTATATCAGGTCCTAGGATTATCAGCCAGTGGGAACAAGCACCTGAGGAAAAAAGATAATAAAGGTGAACTTGCAGTAAAAAAGCTACAAGCAGAAAGTTCTAGGAAAGCTTAAGATAGGATTTATGATCTCTTCTCTTCAGATAAGCAAGCACAGTTTAAATGTCATTGTAGCATGACTAATGTGAGTGCATGTGTTCTATGGTGATAATGTTGTATCACCCACTTCAGGGGGTCCCACTAGGATTTGGCTTGCTCTGAGGACAGCTATGAAATTGGGAAGCAAACACTGAACATTTTTCTACTGTCTTGATCCTTTTACACTGTGATGAGCACTTATTTGTGTGAGCAATTTGAGCACAGCTAAGGAACTGCTTGGACAGAGTACTGAGTGAAGATTGCATGGAAACATTAATTGGTGCCAGGACAAGCCTCATTTTGACACAGTCTCCTTCCTTTTTGTGGGATTAATCAGGCCACCTTCATGAACTCAGTTTAGATTATTAGACTACAAATTGAATTCATCAGAGGCACTCTCTACTATCACTATAATTTTAAAACTACAACCAAGTCTAATGCTAATACCATGGATGTAGGCTGTAAAGAAAGCAGTCTTTAAGAGATGTTTATTAGTCAAACAAAAGGGAGTAGTTTAAAATTTATGCCTTTCCTCTTTATTTTGTCAGTGTTGTACTGAAATAAAAGAGGTTTATATTTCAGAACTCAAACCCTGAATATATGTTAAACATTTTTTCATTATTCGCTGAGATGAGTTAACCAAACCTGCTTTGCAAAGCTACCATAGAAAAATGTCAAAGTAATAATTTTCAGTTGCAATCAACACAAGCTGACATTCTGCTGCCTAACCCTTGTAACTAAAGCACTTACAATTTAATAGTGTGATGATAAGGATATAAATAATATTGACTTGCCTGTAATATGATTATATGCAAACTAACATAGTTTAAAAACCATTTGATGATATTTTTATCATGGTGCCACCAGAAAAAAAATTATAAGCATTTTATGAAGTATATGGGAAGTATGATCACCAAAGTGGCAAGCAAAGAAGTGTGTGTTGGCATGTAAAGGCATGTGTCTAATTAATGCAGAAGTGCAAGACAGAGCAAAGGTAGTCTAAAGGACTACAAATGAGATTCCTTGGATACACAACAGGATGACTGACAAAACAAAGGAAAGTAGAGAAACTTGATTGAGACAGATTAGACTCCCCTTTGGAGGGGGGAGGAGAGTAAAATGACATAATACTATCAGACATAAGTACAGAAAAATCAGAGAAGAAAGATGAGAAAATCACTTTGGCTTTGGCCCTTCATCAATGAGTCCTTCAGCCTAATCACTCAGACGTCAGCGACTAATAACACCAAGAAGCACAGCCACTGTTAGCAACTGTAGATCATTGGCTCTATGTTATTTTATATTCACAGATAATTCAGAACATAGGTATAAAGCCCTAACAGTTTTGCATATGTAAGGATCATGATTAATGATTTGCAAGTACAATTTTAGCAATAAAAGTACCATGAAATCATTCAGTGAAGTTTGAAAACTGGCCTGGTTTGTCAGTCTTTTAAAAAATTCCATCACAATAATGTCTGATTACTTAACCGCTATCTATCTGCCTACCAATCTATGTATTCAATTGAAATGTGCTGACTTTTTGAACCATTTCCTCCTTGTCTTAAAAATTCTACCTGTTGGTACCTATTATATTTTCATAGATGGAAAAGGAAATATCAATATCTAAAGCTGCACATATTGGTATAAAAGGCATGTTGCCTTAGAGTTGCCTGGTGCTAGACTTTCTGGTGGTGTCAAACAGATTTGATACAGGGTGCAAGTCTTATCTTTCCTCCCTAGAACTGCAATTTGTTTCAGAAATACTTTAAAAGCAATGAGGTTTGCCAGACTACAACTCAACAAGAGTGGTTGCAGTATTGTTTTCATTTTATTACCATTGGCAATGTTAGGGTAATTAGCTAATTAATATGGTAATAATATTAGAGAAAACATCAGATGGGGATTAATTAGTCATACTAAATATCTCATATTTCATGAGTTATTTTATGGCCCAAGAGAAAAAGGCAATTAAATGAAGGCTTAAAACCTAGTTAGTAAGTAGTTCTGCTCCTTTCTTCTAAAGCAGCACATTAAATGTCTCTCTTATATGAAGAGTAGGAAAAAAGAGGCTACAAATATATATAATAAAAAAAAATTTGTTTTTGCTATTATATATGAACGTATACAAATAGAATAAAGTTATACATCTACACGAACCTGTTCTGCAGCAGTATTTAGCTGTGCCTGACTATTCATCTTACCACAAAACGGACTCAAAATAATTGTCATTGGAAATGATTATTTATCACTGAGGAAAACATTTTTAATGGGAAAAAAGATCATCATGTCGCTACTAATATTGAAAGTTATTTAAAGAGAATGTTATCATTTGGTGAACATAAATTATAGAGCTTTATGAAATGCCTTTCGAAATTAAAATCAAAATGGAACGTCAGAACTCTCTTATTCATGTCTGTGTGTTTAATGGTAATGAAATATGCAAGACCAAGCTTTGACTGCTGAATTCCCTTATTCAGTAAACAAGCATAGCAAAGTTTCCTCCTTCCTTACTTACCTATAATAACTACTTGCATGAAATAGAGAGGGGGGATGTTGTGTAAAATGGATTATGTAATTATAAAAAAAAACCCTCAGCATTTTATGTTTCATTTGATTCAGTGATCTGCCTCAGTTGGAATAACAATATTTTGCCAGTTTCTTGTGAGACTTTTGGAAATATCCAGTAGTGCTTCTCATTTTGCATGAGTTGAAATGCAAATCTTCCATGGACAAACTCAGCAAATCACTTCAGCATTAAATAACAGTTAATAGGATCTGAGCACATAAATCTGTTCTTTAGTGCATACACACCACTGACCCTGATCCGTTTAGCTTTTTCTTTGTGTCATGTCTTGATCCCCGACTTTTGTAGCGATCTCTGTCGTCACTGAATTCATTGCAAGATTGTAGCCTAGAACTGCCAAAACTGAATCAGAGTATTGGGACCATCAGTTTTATAGTGTGCCATCAAAAAAAATAATGTTCAAGACTCAAAGCCTTGCAACCAGAGTAAATTAGACTTAATAAAAATAATACAGCATTAATTTGAATGAATTCCTAGTTTTATATTTCATTCATTGAAGTTTTTGTGCATTAAGGGGTGAGAGAATTGGTTTCTGGATTCAAAATTCCAGTTGCTGCACCAAAAAGCTGGAGAAAATCACTTTCAGAATTTAGATTAAGAATTTCATTTATAATAATTTTGTAATAATTTATAATTTAATTCTTAAATATCTTCTATATTTAAAATATAACTTATCACTCCACTAAGACAAGAAACTGAAAAGGCTCTAGTCCAAACCCTTTGATCAAAGGTCACCATTCCTGAGGTCCAGGAATGGTGATGGTGAAACCTAAATCAGGATTCCTGGATAATGCTCTCTTTCCAGTGAGGCAAACATTACACAGCTTTTTCTATCGAGACTAAGTTGACTGGAATTTATGAGTAAATAGAAAGATTTTGGAATGATTGGAGAATTAAAATTATAAATTGCAGAGGTTAGCATCCTGACAGCAAGAGAGAATATGTAGGATCAGCTTTATCTGCATTCTAGGTCTTAGCTTCTGACAAAATATAAAAGAAAAAACAAAAAACAAAAAACCATAAAGATCTCCATAAATTCCACCATTAGGCAGAATTATTTTTTTTTCTGTATTACACATATTACCTGTAATTATGCTTCCTAGATGCCAATGAGTTGCCAGAGTCATCCTATATAAAACCTTGTAATCAGAACTTCTTTTTCAGTCTAAGAAGAGAAAAAGGGCAACTTCACAAAATTTGCCTCGACAGTGGCAAATTTCTCTAGATGTCTAGCAGCAATATCTTGTCCTTCCAAAAGGGAAGTAGGAATGGGGAAAAATTCTCTTCCCATTGCACTTTTTGAGACTTCACTTCAAAAGCTACAGAGGGTGGAACATAGGTGCCTTGTAGGTGCGTACTGCTGTGCCTGGTTTTCTTACTGAGCAGGGCTCACTTCCAGCCTCTGCTGATAATAAAACCATAAGAAATTAGAGAAGTTCTGCACTTCTGAAGGGAAAAAAAATCTACAGCGCTAACAAAATTTTAAGTCACAAGCTATCTGGCACTGCTGTCTCTTGAGAAGTAAACTGGGAATAAAATTATTCTTACTAGCCTAGAGATCTCTTCCTGAGCAAAAAATCCCTGTTTTAAGTGAGAAGTTTGTTTGGAAAGCTCAAAAGCAAATTAATTCCTCTAATAACAGAGGGATTCTGGCAAGGTAAATGTTAACCTTTTTCACAGCATATATGTACACATTATATGATTCTTAAAATTCACTTCAGAAACCAGCAGTATCTCTGGAGAGTTTATTACACTTGATTATTCCACTTAAGTATTCATAAATATTTATGCACCAATTGATGTTCTCGATATAATTTTCAGTGGTTGGTACAAATATGTCACTAAAAAGAACAGTGAAGGAATCTGCAATTAGCAATTAGTGATTCAAACATATCATGTGAAAAGTTGAAAATCTCACTTCTATAAAGGATGCTTCTACATTAAACATATGGTTTAGTTTAGTTTTCAAATGCAAGTCACCACCAGAGCTCTGAGCCTGCTCTCTAAAGACTGATCCATGAAGCTACACTAATATGGAGAGGCAAGAACATTCACCTGAATTAACTTACAAGAGCTTTGTTTACCCAAATAATATTAAAAATTTTAATGACTGATCCATTACTTTTAACTTTTTTTCATCCTTTTTAGATAAGTTTACATTTCTACTGACCAAGATTACATTTGCAGTCTTACATTCCTAATTATCCTTAAGAAGGAATCTTTGTTAATAGAGTACATTACTTCATACAAACAGCTGCCAATAAGATCTGTTTTCTTGATTTAGAATTTCATATAAGCTTACTTTTTGTTGGGGAGGTAGTAACCAGACATTATTGTTCTTCTTTCTTTCACAAGAAGCTCATATGCACCATGTAAGTAAGAACAAAGCATTAAACCATCATTTCTTTTAATGTGTCATTTATGACCAAATACAACAGTGGTTTATGAAACCACTAATCAGGCAGGCCATACATTAGCACATTTTGTCTGAGTATGTGTAATCATTATTTCAAATTGATTTCCTGAAATGAATTTCTGGAAATTTTTTGTCCCCAAATTTGTAGTATCTTAAGTTCCATTCATTGAAGTGGAAGCTTTGAGTTATTGTCAGATCTAAATGCAAAAGAGATAGTGCCCACCTACTTCTTTATGATCTCCATGTGGAATTTCTTCCCCTGTCCAGTTATCCCAGGCTTATACTCTAACCTACAGATTTCTATTTGCTGTTGCATCCTGAGACAAGCAAAAATAAAACACCTACTCCCCAGTTGATCTCATCAACCCTGACAGCTGCCTATGACCTCTTTTAATTTGGAAGTTAAGCCCTGAGAAGGCTGATAGGAAAAATCTCTGTGGCTCAGTTGAGTGAAGTTCATCACTCTGCGTATGTCCCCATTGTCTGTGACTGGTGCCTGACAAGACCTTAACCAAGTAGACCTGTTTCACTGCTGTGCTGCCAGAACTGTGCAGATTGCCTTCAGTGCCAGCTTTACACACAGGCAAAATAAGAAGTAATTGATCAGAGAAAGCTGGCTGCCAGACACTGCAAAACAAGAGCTGCAAAAATATTAATGCCAGAGCCCTGAGATAAAAGAGGAATGCTGCTGCTGCA
The DNA here is from genome assembly GCA_024362935.1 of Setophaga petechia. NCBI lineage: Eukaryota > Metazoa > Chordata > Aves > Passeriformes > Parulidae > Setophaga > Setophaga petechia. The sequence continues at coordinate 12,477,390 of JANCRA010000008.1, read as the reverse complement.
GTGGCTCTTGCTCCTGAGGGAACTGCTCTGTGTCAGCTGCTGTCCACAGGGAGGCCTGATGCCCCTGGCAGCTCTCACTGTGAGCTTGCTTTCCTTACCTAGAGCAGCAAAAGCTTAAAGCTTTGGCAGGACTGTCACCAACAATACAGCGCTCACTGTGTGGCTTTCAGAGTCATGAAATTCAGAGAAACAAGCAGTACAAAAAACAGATTCCAAACTTTTTTTTTCTTTTTTTTAAATTTCTTTTTTTTTTCTTTTTTTTTTTTTTTTCCAAGAAAAGAGATATTGCAACTAAAACATGTTTCTGGACACATAAGGAAAAACTTTCTACATAATAGGTCAGCAGATGGCTGTAATAGACCTAAGTCTTTTCTTCAGGCAATGGTACTCTGCAGGTTGGTAGCCAGCAAGCCCACTTTTAATGACTATTTTCCTCTGTACCATGTAAACATCTCTACCTCCTATAATTTTTACCTCAAAGAAAAATGATGTCTTATAAAGTAATATGTTTAGAAGGTGGAAACAAACCATTTAGGACATGGAAAACATATATTTGTTGTCAAATAGAATGGCTCTTCCAAGACAAATTGTAATTGGGCCAGGCATTAAAAAATCTGTTACTTCAGTGCTCAAAACCTATCCCTTCCTCATACAAATTACAAGCAAAAAGGAAAAATGTCTTACTTCAGCTTATGTTCTTTCCAATATTTAATGAAACCATACTTGCTTGGATTCAGAAAAGCAGATTTTCCAGGTTTTTTATATTTCCTTAGATCATAAGAAATAAATTGAATTTGAGAATCTCATCCCAGGAATTGTTCAGAAGGAGGGTTATTGCTTCTGTTAACATGTTTTTGGATTGAATATGTTAATATACTTTTATTATGGTTATACCATTTCTAGGTCTCTGACTCACTTAAAGCTACAGGCAATGAAGCGTTCCAAACAACTGTCATAGGAGGTTGCAAACTTTGAGTCAAGCAGGATTATTTCTGTGTATGAACACATTTTCTATTTTATGTGAACTAAAATTTGATGTCACAACAGTGGAATAGGCTTTTTTATGTATTGCTGGTATCTCTCTCATTTGCATAATTTAAGTTATAATCAATGCAGTATTTTATTGCAAATTTGAAACATAAGTGTCTCATTTATGAAATTAGGCAGTGAAGAGAGATCCTTTTAAATGTGCATGAAAGACATGAATACTGACAGAATTTCTGAAGATTTATATGTCAAGTAAACGTCACTTAGGGACATAAATTCACAGCATCCTCTTCTGACATTCACAGTCATATTCCAGTTTTGGCGCTACTGAAAACTTCAGCCAGGGAGAAATAATGTAGATATGATATCAGCAGAAGCAAAGGCATATTGGCATCAACCAGTTTTTTAATACTCATCTGTCAAAACTGCAACTAGAAAATTATACTAGCTAGAGAAAGTATAAGAGTAAGAAAGTATATAGTGTAAGTATATAGAGAAAGCATATGGAGTAAGACTCCAAGTGATTTAAAACAAGGGAGATGTTTTGTCTAAGAAAAGGAAGCACCTAAGTAAAACAGAAGGGAACAAGAACCCAGTAAAGAAAATACTTTACGTGCAGGTGAAGAGAGGCAAATTTATATAAAAAAGAAAAAAGTAGATTAATTCCTCAACTTACATGGTAAACAGACTGTTGGTGAAGAAGGTCATTCTCATAAAAAGGCCAGTTTGTGCAGCAGCAGTGAAGATGTCAAAATAGCATCAGAGAAGAGACTGACAATATCCAGACTGTGAACAATCTGGAAAACACTGTCTGTGAAGAAATGGTTCTGTTCATTAGGAACAACCTCTTTGCTATTTGGAAAATATTACAAATCCTTACAGAAGTATTAGTGTTGGTTGAAAGATAGATGAAAGTCAATGAATTAAAAAAAATATCTAAGAATACATATCATAAAGGAAAAGGAAGGCTACAGGCATGCCTCACATTCATATTTTTTATTTAAAAGGAGGGATTTTATTGAATATTCAAGAAGGCTTTCTGAAAGTACTAAATATGGAGTTGAGATTAACAAAATAAAAATAGAATACATACAAGAAGTTTTAATTAGAACAGTTTATGTTTGAAAGATGACACTTATGTGCAAAGGGTGAAGGAGTCATGGTATCCTTCCCTCCAAAAACTCAACAAATATTCAACAGGGAATCTTTGTCGTAAGGACAAAGAGGAAGTCATAAGGACAGAGGAAAGACAGAGGAAGCACTCTAATCTCAATACTCTGAACATTCAAACATCTTTCCACAAAAAAAATAATTTCACAAGAAATATTCAAATTTTTCTATAGAGAAAACTTCATCTTGGAATAGTATTGTCATATCTGAGGAAAGAATGCTGTCTCATTTAGAGGAAGTTTCTCTTCAGTTTCTCTTTACTAGATCACCATCTGCAAATACATTAGCTAATAGGCCAATAAGTAAGTACAAAATAATCAATGTAATTATATTGTTTCTGTCCTATTAAAGTGCTCAGAAAGGATTGAAACTTCTCCATTTTGAATACAGGTAAATAATGCTGTCAGCATAATATATGGAATAAAGGGGGAAAAAACCTGATATTGACATGCTGTTTCCTATGTCTGCTTACCTGCTTCCAAACTAAAATAATCCCAGATTTAGTTTATGGGATAGTCCCGCTGCTGGTACCGTGGTACTGTTACAGTACCACATAACAGTATGAACTCTCATAAAATATTCTATTTCTTCCACTATTCATTCCCCTAAAACAAATCTGTCCTCCTTCACCTGTTATGAACCAGTCACTGGAGAACACGTAAGTGCTGAAGTTGTATAAAAACACTTTTTAAATTAACATTGAGTGAATTTTCTCCTTGCCTACAAGATAATTACGTTTCTGATGTTGCCCACTTGGAGATGCACTTAAAAGTATCAGCAGTGCTTGAGATAACATCTGCTAAGTGCTTTTTGATTAAGTCTTTTATAATTACTCATTTTCACAAAGCATGTGTCTATTTGAAGGGCACCTCAGTTATCAAAGAGACTATGCTAATGGAAGCCTTTGACTATTTTGGATTTCTTACACTGATTTGACATTTTGTTTAGGTTTATGAGAAATTAGAAAAGGCTGTGGGTGCTCTCTGTCATGACTGCTTGAATTCTTACATGTAATCCAAATTATGTCTCCTATATTCATCTATGAAGAGATGATGGGTGTATTTATTAGCTCAGTTTTGGAAGCTTGTTGTCTCAGACTGGAGAATCATGCCACATCTGGCAATAGAAATGATCACAAACAAAAACCACTCAGACTACAATTCTTAAACAGAATTTTCTAATAGGTGCACCTCAGTTCCCAAGTGGTGAAGTCCTTTTATGAGATTACTGGGAAATCTAAGATAACTGGAAAAAATCTTGATAGTTTCTGCAATAATTATAATCTTCTTTTTTTTTTTTTAATTAAAAAATTCAAAGACACTTTTAAATCTTACATGAAATACTTGAGAAAACTGAATATCCAGTGAGCATTACCAGAAAATCCTTGCCAATCTATCAACTGGTCAACAAATCTCACCAGATGTTGTTGATGCTTTAATGAAGTCATTGGATATATAAAATATATAATGATGTTTTAAAGAATAATCTAAAAAGTGAGCTGATTCTCATCCTCTTTGCAGATCAGATGCCCTTAAACTGTTTTCAGTCATCAACTCAAAAAAAAATGCTGTATATATCTCAGGAAATAAAGTTATACTCAAAGCACATAAGAATATATTAAGAAACACATTTGTTGATGATAAAAGAAGAGGGTGGGACATTTGAGAAAAAACTTCATTATCTTTTTCTCTAGGTAAAAGCAATATTTAGTGAAAAACAAACAAGACTTTTCTGGGTAAGGAGATGGTGTGGATTCTGAACCCTATAGAAAACATTCCCCAGCATTTTGTTTCACCAACTGAGGAATGCTAGCGAAACACTTCCATAACTTTTGAAAGATGCTTGGTGACTAGGGGAAAAAGAACATGCTGTAGGTCAAACAATGGATTTAGATCTCAGGATGAACTGGAAGATATTAATAAAAGATGTTGAGATATGCACCAAAAAAAACCCACAGACATTGATTTTCAGGAAAAAAAGCTGTGACTCAAAAGATACAGAAATATTGAGATAATTTGTGCACTTTATGAACAAAGCAGGCTTCATCAAGTTATTTATTGATTGATTTAAAAAATTAATACATTACAGTGATAAATTACATGTCAAGGACCTTTCATATGTGATTTGCAGACCAACAAAAGACTAATCTTGGAAAACTGAATTTCTAAATCTTAGGCAGAGGAGAACTCATGTTATTTTGCATATATGTCATGGCAAAAATGCTAACAGTAAATCGATCATAATTACTTATTTAAACTTGACAGGAGTAATGATAGAGCACAGACCCAGACAAGGTTTCACATTACCAACACAGAGCACTTGCTCTAGGATTTATGCACACAGAGTACGTTTTTCCAGTTTGATATTGTGAGTGCTACTTTAGGGAAAAATAAAAAAACTTGAAAATACAGTTTGAAAATGGGCCTTTCCAAGTTTGGACCATATTTTGGGGAAGAACTATGAAATAATTACTCATATTTTTATTCCTAGAACTGTAGCAATGAATAAAACCATAAATGTTATTGCTAGATTTTCTGTGACAAACTGAAACTGGCTGTGGAAAATGTCTGCCATAAAGAGCTCATTGCCACATACGGATTTTCAAGTGGAATCTTAGAGATGAACACAATGTGGGTTCATCATACTGAGTACAACAAGAAGCCATGTCTGAAGCCAGAAGAAATGCCAACTTACAATGGATACCTGCATCATCCATATCTAGTATTATTCTGAAACCTATCTGAAACAATTAATAATGAATAATTATTTACTAGTAATGTAATTAAGTGATGGAAATATCAAGTTGGAATCGTGTGCCTGCCAAAATGAGAAAAATGAAGACAAGACTGGTAGAGAATGATTAAGTAAAGATTGGGAGAACAAAGAGATGAAGGCAAAAAGAGTAATTCTGTCTGAAGTATCCAGTCCACTGAACATGCTTTTTAGAAATATGAAAATGCTTGCTTTGCTTGTCGATGGTATGCTTAAGCAAATTACATAAGTTTTCAATTTTAAGTATTACTTTTTGAACAATAAGTATGTTAAATTTGTAATTATATCAAAAAATGTCAAACAAGCTATCTGATTCTTATTGGAGATTCAGATCAAATAATCTATTTTAAAGAGTTTGTTGGCGGATGTCATTGTAGATCTTCATCTACATTTACTCAGGTAATAAAATTTCTGTTCTCAAACAATTGATTTTGCTTTAGAAACTACCATAGAATGTGATTTCTATGTATTCAAGATATTTATTGTTATGCACCTTTCCTGATCACTTTGCCTACAGGAAAATAGACAGGAAAATCTGATCAATAGCATTCATTTATACTGGTTGCAAAGCTTTTAAGACACTAAGAAAACTCAAATTCTTATTAAGGTTTCTATTTGGAATATAAGTTCTTTCCTCTAATATCTGACTGCTTATTTAAGTCTTTCTACAGAAAATCTTAATTCAGTTGATAATATTTAAAGAAACTTATCAAGACCAATTTCAAGTGGAAGAGGTAGCTTAGCATATTTTTGTATAAATCCTATTACACAGTCAAACAATCTCCCTTTATTTGTAATGTAATCCAACAGTATAAATATGCTCCATTATTAAGACTATTTAAATGCAGATAATATGCACTCATTTTGGATATGTGCCACTTGTTCTCAATGAAGCCTTGATGAACAAGATCAAACAAATTTCAACCGCTTGATGTAGCTGCCCTTTACTGTAAGATATTTAAAAAGAATTTATTACATGCCATCCATGAGGGATATCTGTACTTTAGACACATCTGATGACAAGCTGCTTGGAAATTTTTGGCTTCTGATGAGGAAAAGAGAGAGAAGAAAAAAATCATGTCTTTACTTACGTAAATGCACAAATTTTCTTTTGAAAGTGTGCAGCTCAGGATTGCTAATTATAATGACTCCTCAAGTAGGATTTCCTGAATTATAATATAATATCTATCTTGAATGAATGATTGGCTTGAGGCAGAAAAAACATATGCCATGAAAATTTGTATATCATCTACCTCCCTGAATGACTGTTTGATATTTCTTTAAAGATACTTCTTTAGAATCTACAGAGTACTTAAAGCTTCAGTAGAAGATGAACACTTAAAAGTATGTTCCTCTGAAATATGTATCTCCTCATGAAGTTGTGAATGCAAATGACAATGCTTCTCTTTTTGAAAAAATAATCTCTCCAAGATGTTTTATTTCCAAGTAAAATCTTGTCATTTCTAGAAGGGACGGCTTTAGAATGTCCGTATATTTTTAGGGGGAAAAATATCATCTGCTCCTTATCCCACAGAAAGAGTTCCAGAATATGATTCATTGTTTGCTACATTATAGTGATGCATGAAATACCTGGCACTCATTTGAGGCATGCATGTGTTTGTCATGTAGCACTATTTCTGCCAAAGAAGTTCTGAGCTCCCTTCAGAGACCAAGTGTTTCCACATGAAGACATCTTAGCCTCCAGTAAATTTCCATTTCAGTGTGAAACTATGCAGGCCATTTTCATCTAAGTCTGCATGGCTGATTTGTACCTCTGATCTCACAGGGTGCAATATATACATTGATGGTAACGGTGTCAATATGACATAGGCACCAAGTATATCAGAATCTTCCTGCTAGCAAGGTATCATAATTTTTTAGCAAAGAATTGGGTACAAGAAGGCTGCAGTAGGCTATTTCCTAGGAATATGCAGGTGACTGACTACTTTGGTGAAGCTTAGCTTAACAAATTTGCATTAAAAAAAAAATGTTCCTATTTTTAAAGTCAGTTATGAGACTTATTCCAACTTATGAATAGTTATAACTGTAAGAGTTGGAACTGGGAGGACATCAGGGTTGCTGGGTGCCTCACAGATTTAGGGTGGGAGGATCTTATAATTTTTTGAGCTATTTTGAGTTGCCCGGCCAAGTGCTCAACCCAGCAAAGGAAGGGACCAGGAGGATCTGGAATATACTGCAGAGCAATCTCTGCCTTCAGAGTAGCCACATCCAGTTGAAGTTAGAAGAAGAAAGCCCAGTGGCATATATCTAACCAGAGGCACAGGCAATCTCTTTGCCAGAACCCCAGTATGTCCTGTAAGAGCCATCCAAACTGAGTAATGGCCCAGGTGTGAGGAAGTGTTTCCAGGGTTGCTAAGCACATGTGCAATTTCCAGTGTTTTACTGAAACAGTAATATGTCTAATATGCATATACTAAGCAGATAGGTCATTACTTTCTGAACTAAAATAAAGGCAATCATGGCTGGAAAACTGAAGAAACATTTGATCAGTGAAACTGCAAGTGCCTAGGATGCAAGCCAGCAGACTGCAAAGTCCAGCATTAGCCTTTTAATATTTAATATGGTCCATATTAATATGAATCAGATCTTCAAAGATTTACAATTAAGATATTTGTCAGCACTTCATTGCAAATGCTCCTTGGTGTTTTGAGCTCAATAATTATTTGTCAATCCTTTGGAGATAATACCAAATCATGCTTAAAAATAATGGCCTACTTGAATTCCTACAGAAGAATGGAGTTGATTGCAATTTTTTATCTTATTGTGTACTTGGGTTTATTAAATATGTGGCACTTCTATCTACTGGGATGATTTTTTAAAATATATATTTGTTAATATTTTCCCATCAAAATTAAGCTCCACATTAAAATTCTCCATATAAATATCAATATTTGGAATTGAAGTCGATGGCTCTTGAGTCAGTTGAGGTTGGGGAGCTGTATGAGTTTTTCAGATTGTTCAGCTAAAAAAAAAAATTAAAAACCTCCTCAAAATAATAAATAATCAGAGGAGCAAATGAAGTTTCCTCAGTTAATATCTTTTTTTCTTCTATCTTTTTTTCTGAAGATGTATCTGTGACAGAAAGACCAAATGGAAATGTACTCTATCATTAATTTAGAAGATGTATTTCAGTAACAGAGTACTACAGCATAAATTTACAGCACATGTAGCAGAGAGTCAAGTTTTGACTGTCAACTCTGATTTTTTTTCTTTTGTCTGGTCAATGTGCTGAAGCTAAAATCATTTTATAGCAAAATTTGCAGCAACCACCCTTTTACTAAGTAACTTGGCACAGACATTGTCCTCAGAAAATCCTACAGAGATCTCTTAGGGTTTTTACATAGAAGGAGAAACTCGACCTTTGCTTTAGCATGGATTTGGCTGGCCCACAGCATGTATGCAGACTATGATTCCTGATGCACTGTGCTTGATTGTCCCTGAAGTGTCTTCTGCTTGAGAGTTTCCTCCCTTTCAATTGTGAGGACTATATAATTCTACTGATACCCAGCACAGAGCAGACTCTGATGCAAGAAATGGAGGAGGTTCCCTCCTCTCTTAAATAAATTGCATAAAAATCTCAGTTCCAATCACAGTTTTCAACCTAATATTTTTTATTTTTCAGCTAGGCACTGTGATACCTAGGAGCTGGACAAAGAAATTGCACTTATGTAAGAAATCATAAATAAACACTTCTCTAAATGAAATTTCTCTATGGAAATTCCACAGACATTTAATTTTTTTCTCACTGAAATTGACTAATCAATTTATTTAGATTAATAAATTTGAATCTAACCAAAACATTTTAAATTAACCAATTCAAGTACAGTTTTCTCATGAGTTGTTCATCGTGTAGCTGCCTCTACTGGTGATGTCATGGTGTTATGCATACACTGCTGATAGGATTTCCTGTGGGTCCAGACTTTCCTGGACAGGTCATGACATTGCTAAATGCCTTGTCTGATAAAGTCACGTCATGTAGAGTAAGAAATGGAGGAGGAAACCAAGAAGTATGCCCTTATTGATGTGGCAGCATAAGGATATTCAGCTGAACACCAAACCAAATTAAAACAAGGAATTCAGTGATTTTTAAGTTGTAAACGTTTTGAACTCTCTGAATACTCTGTCTACAAAAAAGTTTGAGTAGTTGACTAAGGCTGACACAAATGTCACAGTATCAGGACTTCCTAAGGGACTATGCTCTGATTTTCGCCTGGCTGAACTATCATTGGAAGCTGTTGATATTTTTCTATCTATTCTTGGCAACTGGGGATAGAAAATAGAAGATTACGCATCACTGCCTACAGATAAAAAGACTTCATGCTGGCTGCATTGTGGTTTTACTTTCAGTACAGAGACAATTAATATTAAGAGACCATAAACTGAATATCTTTAAAAAAATGTAAATATGGGTACTTTACTCCATTCTTTTTTTATTATTTGCAGTGGAACCATTCCTTAAATCCCTAGTATATTTCCAGGAATTTTTAAGAGCATGTGACCCACAATTTAAAAAGCCCCAGATAACAAAATGCCCAGATGACTTAACCTACTTCCCAGATGGTTTATTTGCTATTTAATGATAGAGTAATTTTACTTTTTGTTCTGTTTGATATGTCCTGAAAATTTAAAATTTCACCTACAAAATCAAGTGGTTTTTGTGTTTTTTTCCGAGATGATAAGTTTTTCTTTTTCTTTTGATAGTCAAGATCAAGTCAAGTTAGCTGAAATGGTAAAATTGTTTCCTGTAGCATTGTAAATCCATTTCCAGAACGAACAAATTCTATGGCAAACAAGAGATTCTTTGCCAGCATTGAACTTCATATTCTTTTTAAGCGAGATACTTGTATCTTCATATCATGGCTTTATCAGTCTGCTCCATATAAATACATGTTTCTACAAAAGGATTTATTTCTAAGTAGTTCATAAATTTAGATGAAACCCAGCCAAGTGACAAGGCAGAACACTCCAGTTGGTACAGATATGTAAAAACATGGAACTATTATCAGAAGTAGCATATTTGTGAGAATTTTATTTTTTGCTTCTAAAATTCACAGTACATAGACAGCTATTATGGTTTACTGGTAACTACAATTAAAAATATTTTCAAAGGGTTTATCAGGTTTTGGGGTTTTTTGTTTGTTTGTTTTTTGTTGGTTTTTTTTGTTTTTTTTTTTACCAGATTTTTTGAGATATTTGAAATAAAAATGTAGTTCACTTTTGGGGTGAGAAAGTCCATGCCATTATTGATATCCTGTCAAGTACAAGAAAAATAAGAGTCTTGTGTCCTGCTTGGATTTTCAATTTATTCAGGACAGAAATAAAAGAGAGCAAAAAGGGTTACAGAAAATTGTATTGTGTGTGACTTTTTTTCAGCCGAGTGGTTGCCATGAAGTGAAGCTCCAGTGATGAAAAGAATTAGTAACAAAGGGAACAATTGCAATCTTGTAGGAAGGTGTACAGCAAGTGCCCATGCTGATCTCTATCACAGCAAAAGGCACCCACAGCAAATGCTGCTTGTTCTGCACCAGTGGCAGTAGCAGCATCCACGTGTACTGTGCCCCAGGAAAGACATCCACCTCCCTCTGGACACAGGGAGTCTAAAGGTCCTGGGAAAACAAATCTGCCTCTGTGTATTGCTGAATTCTGTCTCCTAGACTTCACTGTGACAAAAAAAAGGAGGTTGAAAAGATTGCTTCTTAAACTCTCATGAAATAAAGGAAAAGCGAAGTGGGTTCCACTACCCAGTTTTGAGACAATTCAAAGAAATCAGGCAGTTCTGGACACTCCTGGACTATAAAGAAGATTCTATGTCATTGACTGGAAGGTAGAGATTGAAATACTGATCATTTCCCACACTGAAAACAGTTGCTACCACAATCTATTGAATATATTTACATCAGTCACGCTTCATTTTTGTACTCTGGACAGGCATGAAATTCACTTTTGTGAAGTCTGATTCATGTGAGAGTGACACTTTAGAAATATCCAGGCATTTAACAACCAGACTTTAATATATCAGGCATTAAGAGGTTCCTCCTTCTTTTTTTTTTCTTTTTTCTTTTTTTTTTTCTTTTTAAGTACTAGACATACACTTCTATTTATCCTCAGATTTAAATTCAGGTCACAATCCTTCTAAAGTAACCTAGTGTTTCTATGAGATGACGAATGGATTGAAGTCACCCATCTCGACAGAGAAAGATATCATCCTAATAATCTGATATTTTATGTTCTTTTTTATAATTACTTTTGCCTCAGATTAATGAATTTCATTTGCAAGCTAGCAAATGAAAACCATTCAGCACAAATATGAAATATAACGGAAAGATGAGACTATTTCATATGTAAGACATAAATCGAAGTATTGAAGAGTCATAATTTACAAAAAAAAAAACAAAACCTTTTTTTATGGTGCAAATTTTATTAAGAAGAAGTCTTTTTCCCTCAAAAAAAATCAAATGCATTTACATTCTTGAAGACTATTTCCAAGGCCACAGAACTGAAAAACTGAGCTTTCAATTTTCTTCACAAATAACCCTCTTTTCCCACTTGTTTTTCTGTTTTGTGTGTTATATCCTTCCTATCTCCATTTGTTCCATTTGAAATCAAATCATTAAAAGAAAAAAATAAAAAGAAAAACCTAGTATTTTTAAAATGAGCTTCTGTTTCTATATAAATCCTTCCTTGTTTAGAAATGCATGGTCTCATCTCCCGAGGAATGCATATCTCTTTCAAACAGGATCCCCTTGTAACAGCTGTTCTGCAGCCTAAAGCAGCCGAGTGCTGCTTAATAAAGCCATTACACTAAAAAGTGAGAGAGAGTGGATCTGTAAGCTGGAAAGGAGCAGTAGCAAGGAGCCAGGACACAGAGCTCAGGGTCACAGTGCTGAGAGCAAAGGTATCAGCATGAGAATCAAATGTCGCAGGTAGAAGTGGCCAAGAAAGTCAGACATCTCCAGACTGAAAGGCAGCAAGTAACCCCATAGCAACCAGAGTCTTTTTTTAATAGGAAGGATCTTAATGGTATCTACAGCCCCAATTTCTATGTTACTGGAAGGGCTACCTGCCCACCACACCACTTAAATAAAAACATCCAAACCCTAGCATTAGCCCTACTCATCACCCCTCAAAAATCAAAACCATTCCAGGGAAAGACTATGAATTAATTTACAATCTGAGACACAGTGGCAAAGACCAAAACATGAAGTTTCATATATGTAGCTGACAAAACCCTATAGAAAGCAACACCTCTTGGTGGCATGGAATTATACTGTGGCAACAGATGTAACACTACCTTGTCAGGCTGTAAAAGGACCAAATCAAACAACATACATATCACAAATAATGCCAGAGAACAGAGTGGGGCTTCTCCATGGCCATTAGAATGCTATGTCTTGAGTAATATATACTCTCAGAACTGCACAAAAACAGATCAAAACCTACCAGAAAATATACTCTGACACAAATAGCTGGATATACAGAAGATAGCACAGTGTTCACTGCGGCAAGTTGAGAAATATGACTCCATACATCAGAGCCAAGCACACAGAGGTGAAAGAGTAGGAGAGTCCAGCATTCAGGGTTGCTTTTGTGTTCTATCCACAACAGTTTAATGAGAAATACCTATGGTCATTTAAGCAGTACCAAGAAAAATAAGCAAAAAGACTGTTTCTTAAGATATTTGTGCTGCTGAAAGCAGTGGTGGAGAGAACGTAAAACAGGGATGTACATTGTTCATTTTACTCTTTCCTTTAATGTGTCTCAGCTTCTCATCTGGGAATATCTCCATTATTTCTGGGATACTGCAAACACTGCTCTTGTCAGCTTCTCTTTTTGCTGTGAAGTGTGGTACAATGAGGGGAAGATTTCATTTCAGCATGCTGATGCCCCTTCTCCCTCGACAATTCAAACAGGGCTTCCTATGTCATTCTCATACCTATTTTCTGAACTGCCTGAGTAGTTCCATGGGAAATGAAAAGTGAAAAAAATAAAAGGAAACCAAAACTAAAATGCCAGATTTTTATAACCAGATACTTAACTCACTGATGTCTATTCTGCATGATTCTTTATAACATTAAATACAATCTGACATCTGACACTTCCTTGTTACTTTACAGCAGAAAATAATGTCAGATTTATGTAGTACAGTAAAGTTTACAGTAAAGTGTTGTTTCATTGACATTTAAAGGAGAGAATACAGCACATGGAAGCCTGTGAAAAGAGTAATTAACTGTTGGGTTTCCCTGGCAATATTTTGATATTGATGGAGGAAGGAAATTACAGAAGTGGCTTCTGTGGGAGACTTCCCCCATGCCCAAGAGTCAATGCCAAACAGCTCCAAACTGGACTTGCAGCTGGCCAAATCTGCACCCATCAGCAGTCATGCTAACAACTCTGGGATAACATATTTAAAAAGTGAAAAAAAAAAAAAACCCCAAATGTGCACAATTGCAACCAAAAAGAGGTGCAAGAATATGTGAGAGAAACAACTCTTCAGACACTAGAGTCAGTGAAAAAGGAGAGAGAATAGCACAGGTTCCCCTGCAGCCTGTGGTGAAGACTGTGGTAAGACAGCTGTTCCCCTGCAGCCTGTGGAGATCCACAGTGGAGCAGAGATCCCCCTGGAGCTCTGCTCCGTGTTGGAGCAGGTGGATACCTGAAGGAGGCTGTGACCCTGTGGGAAATCCATGTTGGAACAGGGTCCTGTCAGGACCCTGTGGAGAGAGAAGCCCAGTCTGGAGCAGTTTTGCTGGAAGGACTTGCGTCCTGCAGGGTACCAATGCTGGAGCAACCTGTTCCTGAAGGATTCTGCACCATGGAAAGGACCCACACTGGAGCAGTAAATGCCCATGGGAAGGAATCATGATGGAGGAGTTCATGGAGGGCTGTTTCCCATGGGAAACACTGCATTCAGAGCAGAGGAAAAGCATGAGAAGTACTGCCCCTGCAGTGGAAGTAGAGGAAGAGATGTGTGCTGACCTGACACAACCCTCAGCCCCTGTCCCCCTGCACTGCCGCAGGGGAAGGGGGTAGAGAAAATCAGGAGTGAAGATGAGCCCAGGAGGAAGAGAGGGGTAGGAGGAATGTGTTTTAAGGTTTGGTTTTACTTCATATTACTCTACTCTGATTTGATTGGTAATAAATTAATAAGTTTCCCAAGGTCGAGTGTGTTTTGCCTGCGACAGTAATTCATTGTCACATGAATTAGGTGAATGGTCACTTGAAGAAATAAAGATAAGAGAGTGACTCTCTCCCTGCGTTTAAAACCATGATGCTTTTATTATATTTCCCCCCTCTGTCCAGATGGGGAGGGACAGAGCCACTTTGGTAGGCACCTGGTGTCCAGGGTCTAGCCAGCACATAATCATGAAGGATTCCAAACTCCTAGCAGACCATGGGTGATTTAGGATGGGGAGCTGTTGAGTCATGGTTATACACCAACAAAGTGGCCAAAGAGCAGACAATAAGTCATGTTCTTTAAAGTCCTAATACACAAATTTCATCTACAATAATGTAAGACGTTTGATAACACAGAAGTCTTAGTTTCTTATAATCTGGTCTTCAAACCATATCTTTTCTCCCAGCTTGCTTGCAAAAGGAGGAGGGAAGAAATTGAAGTCAAGACACTTTGGCTGTTCAGACTGTGATTTCTGTTAGGTTTTTATCATATTTGCTTTGGTAGTTCTGTCAGCAGTTAATCAATAAAGCCTCCTCAGAACTACTAAATGCCCTTAGATTTGTCAAGGGCATTGTGGCTTAGGATAGGCTCCCTTTCATGCAGCTATTACAAAAACACTGCTATCAGCTTGCAGAATTTTGCAAATCTTATCCTGTTTTATCATTATCTTAAATCCTTGTCTCCTAGTTCCATGTAGGTACATGAGAATCTCATGATTTGTTTTAAATATAGCATGAGTTTCAGTCCTTTTGGGTCATGGAGAAAAGCTTATTCCCTCTCTTTTGGAAAAGACACCCTACATTCTGTTATCTTATAAATACTGAATATTAAGGAAAATTCATAATTTTATGACTTTAATTAAGGCTTGATTAAATTCTGAGTCCAAAAATGTATCTTAACTGTCTATTAAAATATCTGCTATTATATTTTAGATACGAACATATGTTTCTACTGCTGAAATTCAGTTAACAAGACTGATCAAAAGGAAAAAAGTTTGCATAATATGTTTGTGAAAATTGTTGCCACAGGAACTCATTGAGGCAAAACATTACAGCTACATTCTAAAGAAGAGTGGATAACTAATAGCATTGCTCAGGATCCATGCCTATGCAAGCTAAGATGATAATAAGGTAATCAGATTTCATGCTTGAGGGTGTTATCTAATCGCCTGCAGAGGTTTGGCACCGCACAATTGGCTGAGTGCATCTTGTTTATTTTTATGCTTGCTCTGAGACATCAGTTATTCACTGCCACTGTCAAGAGCTTACTGGACAAGATGAACTAAATGGTTTGTTCCAGCAAGATGAACTCTATGTCCTGTAATAAATGTTTCCATAAATATAGCAAGCAATCCATTTAAAGACATCAATAAAATGTACATTATACTGTCATAACTGCTTAGTGGGCACATGTACTGCTGCCCTCTACTGACTTAGCGCAGCCAAGTGGAGTGATCACTCTCAAGTTTTGGGTCTCTGACTCCACAGAAAAAAATAAAACAAGTTGCCTACCCCACTGATGTCAACTCTGTGCTACTGAGTGTGACTCTATGTGGTTTAGTAGAGAGAAGAGAAGAGAAGAGAAGAGAAGAGAAGAGAAGAGAAGAGAAGAGAAGAGAAGAGAAGAGAAGAGAAGAGAAGAGAAGAGAAGAGAAGAGAAGAGAAGAGAAGAGAAGGAGAAAGCTTTTATTTTTCCCAGAAGAAAAGGTAAAGAAAAAGCTACATGTTCCCATGTTTTATGCGCTTAGATGGAAAGACTCCTCTAACCATCTTCATATTTCATCACCTAGGCTCAAAAGGACCTGGTGGAAAAATATCTGATCCATTGTCAACCATTTCCTTTACCTGCCAGTGAGCTAGGACCAGAAGTCCTGAGGTAATTAGGTTGTTCTCTGCTCTTTGAAGTGCTCCTAACTTAAAAGCTGAAAACAGTCCTGATCAAGATTAAGTTAAGGGGGAAAGAAAAATGTAAAGGGCTTGCAAATGAAAATTCTGAAATTAAATACCCAGAATTAAAAAAAAAAAAAAAAAAAAAGAGAAAGGCTTTGACTGAGTAACTTTTGGGTTTTTTCACTAGAAACAGAAATATAATCTATAAATAAATATATATAAGCTATGAGTGAAAGAAAAGGGAAAATGGCAATGATGACTCAGTCTCCAGACTCTAGGGTGTCCTGAAATAGTAATGTTCTGATTGTATCCCAGAGAGGACCTGCTGGAGTAACACATTTCTCTTGTTCTTGCACTTTTTCAGGTTCATGTCTATATGAGAGAAGCTGGACATATTAGTCAATTTTTCCTTCCAGCATGGAGCTGGGATGAAGTAGGGCATTCTCAGAGCCCAAGATATTAAAATCCACTACTGTTGATAGTGTTTTCTCCATAGACAACACTCAGTCCACCTAAGTGTGTGATAGCCTATAAAGTCATATTTTAAAGCAAAGAAGGATAATTAGTCTCTCCTAAACTATGGCACTTAACACTTTTCAACAGCCATACCTGATCCCTCAAATTCATAGTAAAATTTGTAATTGATTAGTCATTCTATGTAAAAATGGGTTTGACTCCACTCTTTTAGACTATTTATTGATGTGGTTTCTATTATGGTATTTTTATGATATAAATTAGCATATAGCTTGCTCTGATAAAAGGTAGATCACACACATTTCACACATTTTAAGACATATTTTGAAATGATTCAGACAAAAATTAATGACAGTGTATTTTGTTATTGTCTTTCGCACTTAGCTTTTAATTTTTCAGTTATTTTTCAATACGTGGAAGGTCCTTCACTCTTTTAACAATTCCCATAAACATTTTATTGATTTATTTGTATTCCATGTCACTAAAAAAATATAGCTCCCAATTATCGTTAGATAACAAGCAAAACTCTATGCATACAGCATCCCACTGGCTACAGAAACTGGAGTGTTTTCCTTAACCTACTATGTGTTATTCATTAGCTTTCACAAAAAGAAAAATGATATTATTGATTTGATGGCATGATTGGTTTGAAAGCCAGGGGACTAAACAAGTTTCTGGAGTGCTCTGTATTCTTAACCTTTTTATTCTGTGGATAGCTGCAGAAAAGCTTTTTCCCATTGGACTTCTCTCATCTGGCAAAATATTAATTTTGAATTCAATCTATATCTAGTCTGTTTTGGTTTTTTTCAGCTACTACTTAAAAAATATATAATTGATATTTTCCTGCAATTTAGGACAATTTAGGTGAGCTACAAAACCCTAGCTGAAGAATGAAAATTTTGCTCTCCTTTTCAATAGCCCCCTGTTATGCTAGAATGTCAGGTGAATTGTAGAAATTGGCATCCCAGAAAATACATGGAGCTCAATAAAGACTTTTAATCTGGTATCTACTACTGTGTCCACCATTTGATGACCACACATAGCTGTCTCTGAAGAAGTTATGTTTAGAGTGCTGACAATCTTGTCAGTCATCCCTCAGAGTGGACCTATGTTATGCATAGAGTCATAATGCAGGTCAAAGTTTCCTGTTCCAAGACATATTTGAAACATTTCCACGAACACAAGAATGTGCAGGAGAAATGTTATTAGTAAATTGTATTGCTTCAGTTTGGATGTCATTACATCTTAGTCTATGTTTACTATTCCATTACTATTCTTTTACCCTAAGAAGAACCATACACAACCAGTTACAAAAGGATACTCAGTTTAACATTGGAATCTAGATCAAATATCTAGCACTTCATAAACATGACAATGTGTTCTCTAATGGACATCAGGGTAAATTATGCCTTCAGTTGGAGTAAGAAATACACAAGGTCAAAGAATGAGAACCTTCAATCTTTATCAGCACAAGTTTTCAGATGCAGCCCAGATGTAAATCTCTGTCTGAATTTTCTCTCATCTTCCTCACAATCGTCATGAAAAAGACAGAAATTGAGACCACTGAAAAAAGACCCTGTTTGGAAGCCTGGCCTTGTTGGAGATGGTTGCTTGCCAAGATCCTGAGGCCTGAGCACAGCTTCTGGCATTGCTAAGCTATTGTTTGCAGGTGTGTTTGCTGTATGCAACACTGAACCCAGCGAAAGGAGAAAGGGGCAATTTGCCCTTTCTTCGCCTGCACCTGCTTTTCACAATAGTCCTGGAATTTCCCCATCTCTCTGCCTGGCTGGACTTTTCCTGAGGTGGCTTTTGGTGGTCCCCACAGAAGACCCCTCACCTGTTTTACAACCACCATGACGAATGGACTGAGATGGGAGAAGCCCCTCCCTCAAGGACTGAGACATGACACCCCTATGTGGAAAAGCCCCCTGCCTCCTTCCAAGGACTGAGACTGAAACCCCTAAACTGGGGGAGGTGTGTGGGGGAGGCAAGCTGACCAAAGTGAGATGAATGCTTGCAGGTGTGACTGACACTGAACCAAGAAGACAATAGTTCTCACCCACCTCTGAGAATATGGACTGTTTCTACCCTTCTTCAATACCTTTTTTTTTCCCCAAGAAATTTCAACAGACTATTCGTTACTACATTTGGTCCAATTTCAAGACTCGTCCCTTCCCCCATCAAAAAAAATTATAATAGAACTCTGACTTGGCCATTATCTCCAAGATCTCCCCTGACGTGACCAGGCAAACTTCATCAGCTGAAGACTTCAAAGGACTTCGTCTCTCTATGTTTCATGGCTATATACTTTCCCTTCTCTTCCTCCTTCTTTTTCCGTATTCTTCCCTTTTTTCCCCAATTCCTCCCCAACGCATTTTCCTGTGGTCATTCAGTAAAGGTGCATTGTTTTTTTTGATTATTACTGCAAACCCCCTTTGCTGTGTCTTTTTTTTTTCTGCACTCTCAGATCAATTAACGAACCATCACAAAACCCGCTCATAAAGACGGATTGTGATACCAGTGACTCTTCATTCATTCTTAGACAGCTAAACAAGCCTGAGGTCTATACTGTGGTTGATTACTGAACTAACTGCCTTTAAGCTAATTTGTGTATATTTGTTGGTGCAGTGTAGATGTTTATACATCTATGACCAGTATTAACAAGCAGAAACTTGTCTCATTTGCAGAGCAGATATAGCCTGCTCCAGCTGTAACAGCCTACCTGTCACCAGCTCAGACACACAGAATGGCTCAGACACAAACACAACTCAAAAAGGCTGCTCGAGACTGCTCTTATGACACTGGTGCTCTCTCTGATTGAAACTATTGGAAACTGAAAGTGTCTCTGTGGCCAGGTTCATCCCTTTTTAAATTCTGTATTGACACAGCTACAGCACTGGAGACACTTTTGTACCTTCCTGTGGGACAAAGCATTAAGTTGGACGCACCTGAAAGATTCTACATACCTGCAGAGTGTTTTACCTCTTGTATACATGGCTGCAAATTAAGAAAAAAGCAACCAATTTCAAAAAAGGCACTTTTTAGCAGGGAATTTTTATCATTGAATTTGCTCATATTGGAATTTTTTAGACCCCAAATGGTATGAAATTCATTATGTTTTTACTAAACTAATCACTAGTCTCCTAAAGCATATTTTCATTCTTTTCCTATCCATCCTTTAGGCACAGACATCTGCACCACAGTGAACACCTTGATCTTTTTTTCTTTTTTTTTTTTTTTTTTAATAGAAATCATATAATGATAACATATGCTAAGCTGGAAAGGACCCATCAGATTCACCTAATCCAACTCTTGGCCCTGCACAGACACCCCAAGGATCACACCACATGCCTGAGGATTTTGACCAAATGCTTCTTGACCTCTGACAGTCTTGGTGCTCTGACCACTTCCCTGGGAGCCTGTTCCATCCCTCTTGGTGAAACACTTTTTCCTGATAGCCAGCCTAAACCTCCCCCTCCTTGATTTCATGCCATTCCCTCAAGTCCTGTCACTGATCACAAGAGCAAAAAAAATGGTGCCTGCCCCTCAACTTCCTCTGGTGAAATTGTCAAAGAACCTCATGTTTTTTACTTTAAATTATTCAGTTTTTCAGTCAAAGCCTGAAAGGATAACAATGAACCAAGGAGAAAGAATTCACAAGATAAGGAGGCAAACCAATCAAAATGGATTGGAATACAGATGTTTGCATACTTTAACCATCACACAGTTCACAAAAACTTATCTAGATCTGGATCCAAATTCTCCAGCACATTCTCTTTTTTTCTCTTCCTTGACTTCAAAAGAATCTTTCTAATGTAAAAAAAAATCTGGTGCGATAACAATGCTCCACCTAGTGGAAATAAAACTGTTCAAACTAGTGTAAGAGTAACGCTTTAACTCGGAGAACTCATCTGTAAATGCCTAAGTAGTCAATTTTTCCACTGATAAGTAACTCAGGATACCATATAATTGTATGAAAGAAGTGCTAACAGGACTATTACAGTGTAGTGCCAATTTAAGAACACAAAACACTGTCATTTTAAAATACAGCAGCAAGAAAAAGAGCAAATCTCTTGAGAATTATGAATCTGTCATTAATTTTTTTATTATAAAAAATCAATAAGTGCACAGCCCATGGAAAAAAATCTGCAGTACATAGTGTCCTGCTATCTATGAGGATTGCATATACTCTAAATCAGTGCCAGACTTACAAATATTTTAATAAATTAGAAAGAACAACCATGATACCCCAGCCTTTCTTACTGCATTACTGCAGTGTCTTGAAATTTCAGTACAAGTAGCCAATATGAGGAGCACCCTGAATAGATGACACAGTTTTATACATGGCAGAAACATTTTTAGTCACAGAGAAACAGACATCCTATTGAAATTCAGAGGGAATTTGTGGTTCTTTCCTCCTCTGCAACACTTCATGTTCCTATGCTGATATATAAGAAGATGCTAAAACAAAACCAAAAATTAAGCTAAGCATCTGTAGATCATTATATATGTGTATGCATGCATGTACACATATATCAACACACTCCATAATGCAAATCCTGGACAGATACAGGTCTAGGGTTTGCTCTTATGCTGTGGTTTTTTTCCAGATAATGCTTAAACAACCAATAAATCACATGAGTTCAAGAGAGGTGAGATAAAAAACAGTTCTGCAGGGTTATTCAAAACTTCTCTAAGATAATATGTTTAATTTCAATTCTTTCAGAATCTGGTTTTATTTCTTTCTTTCTCAGGCTCCAGAATCTGTCCTCTGTCCTCCCAACATTGTCTTTTTCAAGACACTAAATCAGCAGAATTCACTGATTGAGTAGAGACAATATTTACAGAAAATTAATATGACAAGGGTTTTTGAGGCAGAACTTTAATTCTCACTAATAATATTTCTAATAATATTCTATGTTCATATTACGTCTATCTTCTTCAATCAAGTTAACTGTCCTCAGCATCAGTCATGTAACTTAACTTGAAGTTGACACAAACCTGCTGTGGACTCCACAGCAAAGAGGATTTGAGTCTTCGTAGAGAAATAGGCAGGGAGAATCAGCAACAAGGTAGGGTACAATTTAAGGAGCACTACTTTCTTTGCCCTAAGTTCTCATGAATATATGCTAAGTATGCAGGAGGGGTGAAGTAGCCTACAGCTTTCTGATATATCCCCATTGAGAGACACCACTGTTATTACACAGCATGTCAACTATGTGGTTAATAGTTACTTCTGCTCTGAGGCCACTGATGTGGATTTCTACTTGTTCCAAAGAAGAATTTTGCTAAAAAAACTACCCAGTGCTAATGCAAGGTAGACATTTTTTTATATGAATGTGGTTTTATTCTGGCCCACAGAGAGCAAAATAAAAGAACAATATATTAATCAAATTTGGTGCTATAAATACATTTCAGAAAGATTAAGAAATTAGGGCAAAATTGCACAAACCTCTTTGAGCCATTTGTCCTGGTAGAAATATGGTAAATATAATCTTGTAATTTCTTTCATATTGTATTCTAAATTGTCCTCTCCCAAGGAGTCTGGAGATTTAAAGGTCATATACTTATCTTTCAAAAAAAGATGAACAACAGAGATGAAAGCATATGATTTTGCATTGTCAAAAACTAGATGTAGATAAATAATGAAACACCTGTCTATTTTCTCAGAGATACTGATTTCCTCTATACTGACCACTCTGTACAATGAATCCTTTTTATCACCCTTTATCTTCTCAGAAAATATCTCTTTTTCACTGTGAAGCAAGGAAGTTAAATTATTAAACAGGCCATTTGACACAGGAACATTTTCAATTTTAATCCATCCTCACAGTAAATGAATGGTAATTCCTAAGATTGCTCCTTAGTATCTTTAGATATGTACATTGAGTCTTGCAAAGCAGTAGTTACACAGTCTCTTTTTCAAAGACTTTTAAAAGTCTTATCTTATTTTTGAGTTTTACTTGGCCTTTTTTTCTTTACTATTTCTATTTGGTTTTTGGGTTTTTTTTCACAAAATTCATAGTATTCATAGCCAATTCATAGCCAATTTTGCCCTGTAGCCTAACTGAATGTAGTTTTCAAAAATATTTCAACAAACTTGAGCAAAGAAGGAAAAAGAAATTAAATGTATGTTCTTAAATTACCTAGGTGCTTGTGAATGCCTTCCCCTATCATGACATTGCAACCACTGATGAGAATAACAGATACACCTACTGTAAGACCTCAGAATTATGCATAAATTTTGTTGTTTAAGAGTTAATTTAAGACATAATTCTGTTAAGACAACAAAGCAGACTAATATGATTGGTCTCCTTCAAGTAAAGTTTTCACTGAAGGTGGTGCTTCATCTTGTTTTACCCATTTTCTATGGTCCCTGTGGCCAGGCAATAACTGAGAGCTAGACAGCCTGCCACACTACAATGGCACGGAGAAGAGGAAAGTAATTCCTGCTGGAATTTCTATGCTGACTGGCTCTTGACTCTAAACATGCTGGTCACCACTTTCTCATGATGACTCCAAGGAATCAGTCAGAAATGCTACTTTTGGTCTTTCCAGCAGTGCCAGCCGCTGGTACAATCCAATTGCAAGAGTTTCTTCTAGGTTACCACTTGGGTTTTCTGCTAGCAATGCTGCTGAAAGTCTTCTGAGAGATCTCCCCTGTCACAGATATCCTACTCTGACCACAGTTTCCTGTGAACTGACTTCTCAAGAGGGATGGACTTCCCTCACATGCACGCCAGATTTCAGTGTCTATAGGCAGAGACTGCATCAATAAGGAGTGGAGAGAGGAGGGGGCACAGGAAGAAAAAGCAGATTCCCTTCCTCATAGGAAAACTGTGAACCTCACTCGTGCAAGGGGTTTTTTTTTCTGGCATCCCTCTGCACCAGCTCTCAACAAGTAAGAACAGCAGTAGCAAACCTCAGGTCCCCAGTTCACATGGCACTGTTTTATACATTACATGAACGTTACATGAATCAGACCTTTTGTTCAGCCTGGAGGAGAGGAGACTGAGGGGAGACCTCATCGCAGTCTACAACTTCTTTGTGAGAGGAAGAGGAGAAAGAGGTACTGATCTCTTCTCTGTGATTACCAGTGACAGGACTGAAAGGAATGGCATGAGGTTGTGTCAGAGTTTGGATATTGGGAAAAGGTTCTTCACCCAGAGGGTAGTTGGGCACTTGAACAGGCTCCCCAGGGAAGCTCTTACAGCACCAGCCTGGTGGAGTTCAAGAACCATCTAGACAATGCTCTCAGGCACATGGTGTGACTCTTTGGGATGGTCCTGAGAAGGGCCAGAAGCTGCACTTGATGATCCTTCTGGGTCTTTTCTAACTCAGCTTATTCTGTGATTCAGTGCCTGTCATGCTAGTGACGATGCTGGACATTGGAATTAATACCACTTCTGCCTTCTTGTTTCAACCTAAGTCCAAGTATTTATATTGAACTCTATTTTATACCTATATTCTAGACAAAATACATTTCTCTGATTAAATCAGAAGAACCAAAATGATATATGATTTTGTTTCTTCTTAATTCTTCTGCATTCAGGAGGAGGGCCAGGTAATTATAACAGGAAACACTGAAAAGGCAGAACCAAAGACACCAGATGTCCCTTAATTCTCCAGTTTTCTTGGCAGTAGACATTATTTCTGGTACATGTGAAAATAACTTCCTACAGTTTAAAGAGCTGTAAACCCCTTATTTTGCTTGTATTGACTGAAAATGAGCATCTGGAAAACAGAAGATGACAAAAATTTTCCTTTCAAAATAGCTTGAAAGCTAATGCATGAAAAGCATTACTCTTATGGCATATTTCTAAAGCTAAGAAAGGTTGTAGAGATGTGAGTCAACCTGCAAGCAGAGAGCACCATCACTGAAGAAAGCAGAAGGAAAAGGCTCACCAAGCACTGTTAGTCCATGTCACACAGTCTTGAGGAGTAATTGCCAGAGTAACAGACACTCTGGCTGTTTCAAAATAACTTGCTCTAAACATTCGGTGCATCTCTTGAGTGAAGTTAGTGCCATTCTGTCCCTGATTAATTTTATGGATTAAGAGGAACTAATTGATTATATAGGTACTGTATTGATTCATCTGCTGACATGGGTAGTGATTTTTGTGTCTTTTTATACTAACTACTTTTGACTAATTGGGCATCACTTTAGTAGGATTGGTGAAGTGCTTCATTTACTATTGTATTTCAACTAAATATTTTAGCTTTCTCTTTCTCTAAATTTTAGTGGATAAAAGTTAGACCTTTAGAAAACAGGAAAGTTCAGTAAAGTAAAGCATTTAAAAAGAATAGCTCACTGGAATGGGCATCTAAACCTCACAATGATTTGTAAACCAAATTAAACCGTAGTTTTAAATAAAACAAGAAAAACAAAGGTTAAATAATCACCCTAAAAGCACTATGAATTTTTGTGAAAAAACAAAACGGCCTGAAGTGCTTGAAGAAATCAGCGGTGATGATCAGTTTTGCTATCTGGATTTCCATCTTGCCATATTTTCCTCTTCAGCTTCTTCTCACTGTGTTACAAAGATGGAGAGATAGAGAAGGAACTGGTTATTGTAGACAAGGAATATGTCCTATCTTCCCTGTTTACTGCAGATTAGAAAATTGTTATTTGTGTCTGCACAAAGCTCTGTGAAAGATCATGAGTCTGCTCTAACAATAAGGCCCAAATTTATATGCACTTGCTTCAGTTCAGACACATCCTGAAGAAATGCTATAAAACTCAATCTTTTTCCCAAAGTGAAGTTTCTCTCTCAAAGCTTTTTCTGATCTTCACCAATACCTCTTCCCAGCTGCCATGACAGTTCCTATAATTCAGTACTTTTTGTGTATGACCATCCAGATGCTGTCCAGAAGATCAATTTCAACCACTAAGGCACAACTGTCGTCTTCCTACCTGCTCTTTGGCAGCTGTCTGCATTTTTATTCATTTCTCCAAGACATCAGTGTGTTTTATATCCCTATATTGTGTTAGACCACATTCTTCTTAATTCACTCACATTTCAGGCAGAAAACTTCTCAAGCTTCAAACCTTATTGATAATCAAGACACAAGGATTCACTAGGAATTTATTAGGCAGGTTATATGTACAGATCTTTCTATTGATGTAACTATGAAAGTTGAGAGATAGTTAATATTCGTGCAGTTTCCCTTGTTTATTTTATTTCTATAAATGCATTTCAAATATGCTTTGTAAGATTTAAGATGTGGTACAGGTATCATACATGCATTTAGACTGCTAGGCAGAATTTATGGCAAAACTGCCTACCAAGTAATATGATAAGAATATTTACAGTAGCAGAAGATGCATTTACAATTATGGGTATAATTATTGTTACTAACTTGGTCTTGATGCCCCTGAGATTGTAATTACTATTATACATTATTTATTTTTTTGTTAATGTTATAAACTTTGAATAGATAACTACACCACTATTTACACCATTTTATTTGGCCATTATATTTTTATTACTTTACTACTCTTTATTGTTATTGCCATCATGCAAATAACTCGTGTTGTAAATATCTTCATTATCAGTGAAAATTGCAAGGAAACCATTTCCAAAAAATAATCATAAACTACCTTTACTAACTAAGAAGATTACATATATAAATGCTGAAGCAAAAAATATCCAAAGCAAATGCCATACTTTCACCAACTTGGCCAGAATAATCCAGCAACCTGTGGATATTTTCTGTGCCATGTCAAAGAGAGAATTAATATTAATCTGATTACATTCTTCCATCCCT
The DNA here is from genome assembly GCA_024362935.1 of Setophaga petechia. Classification (NCBI taxonomy): domain Eukaryota; kingdom Metazoa; phylum Chordata; class Aves; order Passeriformes; family Parulidae; genus Setophaga; species Setophaga petechia. Next base: position 12,451,134 of record JANCRA010000008.1, on the reverse strand, counting down.
TGAGATGGTGATTTAATAAGAGGCAGTGATCATGCATCAAACTCTTATGCCTCATATAGATCCTTTTTCTGTTTGAGTTTTGTTTTGGGTTCTGGTTGGTTTTGTTTTCTTAATTGATGGTAACTCACTATAGAATATGCCTTTTCTTTGACAAAATATATGTCTTTTCTGATTTGGGTTGATATTTCAGGTACTTCTTTCCACCTTTCTGGTTTAATAATTTATTTTACTCTGTACCAATAACAGATGGTGCCCAAGTACTGCTCACATTCTCCTTTCTAGAACTATACTATAAACTCTTTTTCTTGGATCTGTTATGCTATGGAAAATTTGTTTTGCATAAACTACTTCCTGGTTGCTCCCAAGCCCTCATTTCAAGTGTCCTCTTAGGTATTATATTTCTCAGATTCACAAGTCTACTCTAATATGCAAGCTACCTTTAAGCATTTTAAATGTCTGTTCACATAATTAAGCAAAGATCTGGCAATGTCTGTGCATCTCAGTTGAAAAACAGCAATAATTTATGGAAAAAACCTATTTAAGAAAGTGGTAAAGAACCTGAAAGCCTTGTAAACGACTGGTTTGGTGGACACATGGAGAGCAGTGGGTGTTGATTATATTCACTGTAGTACAGTTTTTAAAAACATTTCCCCATAGTATCCTCTCTAATAAACAAATGGATTGCAGATCATGCGAAAGAACATTTACATGGAGTGAAAGCCAACAGAACTGCTGCTTCCAGGGGGTTGTGATCAGCAGCATGAAGTCATTAACAGCAAACCCCAGGGAATGATAGCAAGGCTGATTTAGTTTATCAACTTCCCTTATGATCTAGGTCATGGGACCCCCTGTATCCTCTGCAAGGTGACGCAAAACTTGAGAGAAGCATTGATGAACCAGATGGGTGCCCCATCATTCAGAGGGACAGACTTCTGCAGGTTGAAGAAACGGGCCAGCAGGAATATCAAGAAGTTCAAGAAACAGAAGTTCAAACTTCTGCATCTGGGGAATTGAGTTATAGAGGTGGGAGGCAAGTGTCATCCAGCCAGAAATCACCTTTCCAGAGAAGGATCTGGGGCCCTGCTGGACATTGAGTTGAACATGAGCCAGCAATGTGTCTTTGCAGCAAAGGACAATAACAAATGGGCTGCATTAGGAGGAAAACTGCCAGCATGTCAAGGGAGATGATCCCTCCCCACTGCTCAGCACTGCTGACACACTTGGAGCACTCTGGGCTCCCCAGTATAGGACAACTAGATATACTGGAGCAGGTCCAGAGCAAGGCTGCAAAATCATTAAGGGACTGAGGCATCTGACACAGTGAGAGTGCTGTTCAGTCTGTAGAAGAGAAAGCTCAGGAAGATCTTTTCAATTTGTATAAATATCTGAGAGAGAGAGTAGAGAAAACAGCAGCACAGTCCTCAAGAGTGCCTAGTGACTGGTCAAAAGGAAATGCAAGAAATTGCATTTAAACATGGGAAGACATGAAATACAAGAAATTCCATTTAAACATGGGAAGAAGCTGCTTTTTTTTTTTTTTTTTTTTTTTTTTTTTTTTTTTTTTTTTTTTTTTTTTTTTTTTAATGTGATGTGCCCTGGCAGATTATTTGCATCACAAACGGGACAGGACACTCCAAAATCAGCATCAGAGTGGTTTATTCATGCATCAGTCTCAGAACATTGATATGACAATGGAGACAAGAGATGCAACCAGCTCACTGATTCAAACAGAATGCCAAAGAAACGTAGTGTTACAGCATATCATAAAGCCATTTCCATCTGTGTTTCAGCCAATCACATACAGAGCACAAGTAAATTGACAATACTTCTATCCAATCACTTAAAGTACACGTAGCTTTGGTTAAAACAATAGCAACCTATTTTCAAACACAATAGCTTGTTCATAAGAAACAAGGCATAAAACTCTATTCATTTTTAAGCTTCTAAAGATATACAGTAAGTAAACTTTTTACCACCTAAGGCAGCACATTACATAGGCCTATTGTTCTATTTCTCATGTCTACATTACTAATTTTTCTGCTGCTTTAACATCTCACTGTCTTTGCTGTCACTGAGGCTTAACTTTTTCTAACTTTCTCAAAACCCTCTAATTTTAAGGATTCCAGCATGATGGAGGTTAAACACTGGAACAAGATATGTAGAACTTAATGGAGTGTCTGTACTTGGCAATATTCAAAATCCGACCGCCAATGCTGGTTAGCTTGTTGTAGTGCAAAGAACAAGCAAACTAAAATATCTCTAGAACTCTCATTAAACTTTATTCATTCTGTGACACTACAGAAACAAAATTTATTTCATAATTGAGAGTATTTTCTTAACATCTATAGCCTCTAGCAGAAAACAGATTCAGTGTCCCATATCTCAACAGATGTGCAAATTGTACTTGTATTTGTAGATACTGAAATGATCAGATGTTGGCCTCTGACTTATGTAAGAGATCAAATATGATAAAACTCAGGCTAAACTGAAAGGCTTCATGGATTCATATGCCTTTTAAGTTATGAAATAAACATATTCCATTTTCAGCCTAGTGACTATGCTTCCTAATGTGTATCTGGCTAAAATGCAATGATATGCATTTCAGCCAGATATATCATATCCTAACAGATATGAAAGGCATACCATTGAATCTTACCACATCAAAAATCTGTCGCTCACTTTATACTTTATTCTAGTGCCTAGAAATCCTCCCAACTGCTATTAATTTTAATATCTAAGTGAATTAAGTAATTAATTTTAATCTGTCTCCTGTTTTTTGTCCTTTTTGCATTTTCTTTTGCAGCTTTCATGAAGTTGCAAAACAAGACTTTCATGAACAAAACCACACATGACAAAAGAAGAAAACAAATATAAATTTACATAATTGATCCACTTGTTACACACCCGTACTAAAGCACACACTGAATTAAGTTGTAAATTAACCTAATTTTTAAAGAGTTTCAGTATTTTAAGTTCCTAGAAGATTTTCCCCCTCTTTATCAATTACTTAAATCTTAGCATGTTTGACATCTAAAAATGATCAGGGATTTAAAACCTAAAAGCATATCCTATTTATTCCTATATATAGCATCTGTGTTTAAAACATACTGTAAAGGGTTTTGTCAAAACTTTTATACTTGTATAACTCAAAACCAGCTGGGAAAACTAAATTCATGTCTTCCATATTATTGCTTCTCTGAAAGACTCCAAGCATTTAATATCATATGGAAAATTCTTTGAAAAGCAGAATGAAAAGGAACAGACTTCATAGTGTTTAAAGCAACTTAGGAGCTCCTCGTTTATCTTCCTGATGAGATCATGCAACGATGTATACTTTTCCCCTGTTTGAGCACCTGTTTTGCATTCCACTAACTAAAAGGTGTCTTTCTTAAGCTACTCAAACACAATTTCCAGAGTGCAAATTTCACTAATATTCTGTATTTTTAAAGACAGCCACCATAATGATTTTTTTCTGGGTTTTTTTTTTGGGTTTTTTTTGGTTTTTTTTTTTTTTTTGACACAATCTCTTCAGTGCAACACTGAAGAGTGTTGAATACTGGACCTCCAAAAAGAGATCATTTGACATAAGGTCTGGTGTCCCAAAACCAATACACATAAGTGGAAAGTGGGAAAAAGGGACAGAACATTCTAGTATGCATATTTTACTGTCACCAGAGGCTTTTTTTGGTTTTTTGTGAGGTTTTGATATTTAATTATTTACTCTGTCTCCAAGACCTGTCAGCTTAGATTCATGATAGTAAAGCTATACAATTGAAAGGATGCGTATATAAAAACCTAAACAGAAATATTTTAAATAGTTTTAAAATAATTCTATTCCAGAAACATATTCTGAAAAAAAAAAAAAAATCCTAACAGAAAACATAGAATTTTTATGTGGTAAAGTGTTTAGTTCACACACTTCAAAAAAGATGGAACTCAATTGTAACCTTTCAATTTACAAGGAATATACTTTTCTCAAAATTAGTCTTAATGAAAATTTTATAATCTACTATGACCTCTGCATCCATCTATCCTGAACATATACTATCTACTTCCTATAGATCTTTTTCAAATACATCCCATTTAATTAATTAGCCCAGTATATCACACATAAAATAATGTACACTGTATTTTAAAGTCATTATCCTCAGAAATAAACCACACAACTGCATATTTTGTAATTTTCAGGCAAAATATTTTATTTTTAAATATTTTTGAGCCTAATAGTTAAGTCAAGATTATTTTTTAAGTTTTGGCTCAGATTCACTTATAAAGTTTTTTAGATCTCAGAACTACATTAAAGTAGTTTCAAAGTATTAGAACTTATTCACTGTCTCATTAAAGTTAAAATGTTTTTAATGGCCATAAAATTGTTTCTCAGAATAGGAATATTTAACTTTCAATTTTGCCATAGTCTCCATCAAGGTATATTATGACCCTGAGTCACTCATATTCTTCTGTATAAATTATAGATATTGTGCGTGTGTGTGTGTATATAGAATGGATGTGATATTTTAAAGCTTTAATGAATGAACCTTTATAACACCACTGTAAGGCAGCAATTGGAATGACTCATTATGTATATTAATTTATAAAAAATGCAAAGACCTGAAAGGAATTTTTGAAGGTTATGAAATGCTACATTGAAACAGAGAGAGGTTAGACTTGAATTTCCTTTGTCTTCACAAAGGCATGAAAGCATAGAACCATTATTTATTTATTTGTATTGGTGCCTAGGGTTTCCAGTCATGAATGAAACCCTGCTGTGTCAGGTAAAAATCAAACACAGAGCTGGTCCTGATTAGAATAGAATAGAATAGAATAGAATAGAATAGAATGCAACATTTTGGTTGGAAGGGATCTTCTATGGTCAACTAGGCCAACTGCCTGACCACTTCAGGTACTGACCAAAATTAACGGATATTGTCTTAAGGACCTTGGTCATCTCTCTAGGAAGCCCGTTCCAGTATTCAACCACCCTCCTGGTAAAAAAAGTGCTTCTTAAGCACTTTCCTGGGCAGCTTTGAGTGACTATTTCATATGTCCAATCACAGGATACCAGGGAGAGTAGCCCAACACCTCCCTCATAGGTCCTCACAAGGCATTCATTCCAGCCCTTTCCCTAGCATTTTTACCCTCCTCTGGAAGTATTCAAGGATCTACACATGCTTTTGAAATTGGGGGGCCCAGAATAGCATACAATACTCAAGATGTGCTGTTATGATGAAAGTGTCACACTCTGTGGATCCCAATGGCATTGTGTTGATCTCTCCAGCTTGTCTTCTTGATGGTGAGGGTTCTTCTTTCACAAAAACATAAAATCCAATGGATTCATATACACTCAGGCCAGGTGGGAATGGCCATGTATCTTCCTTAGAATGGAGGGTGTTTGACACTGTCTCTCACAAGAGAGTCTGGGTTAGTTGCAACACTTTGCATCATGCGCAAGCCCTGTGGTTCAAGGCCTCAGGAATGAGTCTGGGAACTTTTGGGGGTCTTTGATGGATTGCGATACTCACTCAGCTGCCTCTCACGTGAATGTCCCATGGATGTGGCCTTCCTGGAGCAGGGGCATTTACAACTGAGCCAGTTTGTGTAATGGAGGATGAGTGTTCACTGCCCCTGATCAGAGATGATACCACACATCTGAAACCTCCTCCTCCCCACTCCATTTTGTGTAGTCTGTGTAAACAGACCCCAGCAAATGGGTTGGTGGGCTGTGACCTCCTCTACCCCACACCTAGTCAGAGATGATTCTCAGCACAGCTGCTGGGTTTGGCTTTCTTGTTTGGCATTCTTCTCCTCAGCCTGGTTTGTTTTTTCCTGGACCTGAGATGATTGAACAATAGTGTCTTATCTTCTATTCCCTTAGGTAGCTTAACTCACAGCCCTAAATTCTCCTTAGGTGGCATCTTCAGGGAGGGGAGGGCTTTGGTGGCTGTAGCTTCTTTATACAGTTTTGCCATAGTGGCTGGAAGTCCTTCATAGGAATGTTTAAGCCACGAACCATAGTTTCTGACAGAAGGGCATTGAGACACTGGAATGTGTCCAGAGAAGGGCACCAAGTCTGGTGAAGGCTCTGGAAAACTAATCCTATGAGGAGCAGTGAAGGGAGCTGTGTTTAGTCTGGAGAAGAAGAGGCTCAGGAGAAACCTCATCGCTCTCTACAGGTGTTTGAAAGAGGGCTATAGCCACGTGGAGGGTGGTCTCTTCTCCCAGGTAGCAAGTGAGGAATCAAGAGGACACAGCTGTGCCATGGTAGGTTAAGGTTGAGCATTAGGATCAAATTCTTCACAGAAAAGGTGATTGGTCATTGGAATGGGCTGCCAGGGAGATGGTGGAATCATCATCCCTGGGGGTGTTTAAGAAAAGACTGGATGTGGAACTTAGTGCCATGATCTAGTTGACAAAGTGATGTCAGGTCATGGGTTGGAATTGAAGATCTCAAAGGTCTTGTCTAACTTACTTAATTCTGTCATTCCATCCCTCAAGACAATCAACAGCATCTCCCAGTCTGGGATCATAAGGAAACTTGCTAGTGGTACATTCAACTCCTGCATCCAGATCACTGATAACCAGATTGAACAGGACTGCCTGGAACTGCACCCTGAGAAATATCGCTGGTGACCAGTCACCAGCCAGATGTAGCTTCAATCACCACAACCCTCTGAGCTCTGCCCTTCAGAGAGTTCTTCACCCAGAGCATCCTGAACCCTCAGCAGGATGCTGTGATGGGCAGCATCAAACACATTCCTAACAGGCAAAACACCTACAAAAATTACTTTCCTTTCATCCTCTAGGTGTGTGATGTATATAATAGATGTATGTCAAATTATTTAAAGAGGATTTTCCCTTTATGAACTCATATTATTCTCCACAATTTTCCCAGGAACTCAGGTTAAATTAATGGGTCTCTTGTTCACTGAGTCTTCCCTCATATGCTGTAAACTGGAATAATAATGGCCAGCTTCCAGTCAGGTAGAATCTCCCCAGACTCCCAAAACCTTTGGAAGATGATCCATATCCTACCACGACATTTTCTAGCTCCTTCAGAACTCTGTGATGAATCCCATCAGGTCCCATGGATTTGTGAACTTTCAGCCAATACAGCTGGTACCTTCCATTTTCAGTGTCCACAAATGAGAAGTGTTTTCTTTCTTTTCCTTTTCTTTTTCCTTAAAACAGATATTTAGACAATTGTCTTGCCACAAAAAGCATTATTGAATAGCTCTCACAGCTCTATCATTATTTCAAGAGCTCAAACACCAAAAGCACAGAGTTTTTGCTTTTTTCTGTTCTATACTATACCTGTTAATTCCACAATTTTAGTACCATATGGACAAATAAGAAAAAGTCCTGTGACGTTTTATTAGGACATACATAGGCACAAAACGTAGTAAATGGTGCAAGAATTTCTATAATTTTCTGCATAATGAAAAATTTGCTCAGAAAATTAAATTTATTATTTGGTTTTAATTCACATAATAAGTTATGTAAGTCCTTCAGCTCTAGTATGTGAAAAATACAACACTATCTATATTGTCTTTGGTGCACTTTGGGCTTGATGCAAATCATCTGAATGCAACTGAAAACTGCTATTTTCCTGGGACTTTGTGGGCAGTGTAAATGATGTATCATTTTGCTCACTGCTTGCTCAAGCTGGAATAGATTTGGCATGCTTTCAAAATTCATCCCATAGTGAGTATCATAATGAACTGCTCCACTTCTGTTCAAACTGCACTCAGTATTAATTTTACTAATTTAAAGTCTTAGACACGAGATGTTGTAACGGGAAGGCCCAACAGTCATAAGTGTCATTTTTTATCTCATGCTCCATCTCAAGCATTTATTTTTGCTGGCCATGAACTCATTAGGAACTGAATTACTGGAGTGGGAAAACAATCCTGATTGACTTCAGTGATGATGATACAGCAGCAGTCACCTGTAAAATACTGGCACCTGCACATAGTATTAAAATTTTATCCACTGGAGGCTGTTTTTACCGAAGTGAAGCACATTAACATAACATTTGACATTCATGCCACAATGATGACAGTGAAAGAAGACAGAAAGGCAAACAGATTGTATTTGACATCTTTCTCCATACGTGGTCAAATATAAAAACATTTGCCATCTATTTAAATGTTTTATTAAGTACAGATTTAAGTAATATTGCAATAATGTGGTGTTAATTTCTAGGTTTTTTGTACCTACCTAGACAGACAGAAAGATTAGAGAATAACTGCAGTTATGTCTGTTCCTAACGTGTTAAAAGTTATTACATAATGCAACATAACAAACCATACTGTCTCTGAGAGGTGTCCTTAGATGTGCACTTTCCTGGGAGAAAAAACAACAGGTCCAAGAAGCTCTCTTCTCAATATCCCTCCTGACTGTTACAGCTCAGCTTCCAGAGTGACAGTCGGGAACCAGCAATTTTCCATTTAAGGATAATGTATTTTATCCAATCTACTGAATGCTTTAGTCCCAAATTAAGGACAATGCAATCTATAGTCTATTATGTGGTAAACAATTTATCTTCTTCTCTTGAAGATATACAGCACTCTGTTTAACTTCAGTTTAAACTTATTTTCTCTATATGAGTCTACAAATCTAAAGAATAAAGCATCTTGAAAGGATCTTTCTTCCTCCAGGAACAGTAAATACAGGGAAATATCAGCTTTGGTGCAAGCGAGTTTTTCAAAAGCGTCTGAAGCTCTGACCATCAAATTTTGGTCATTGAAATTTAAATAAACCTGAGTGGTCCTGGAAATACTGTTTTATGCTGGTAAAAAAAGGGAAAGTGCTGTGAAAGCCTGTCAAGGCTAAAAGTTATGGAAATGTCATGTTATTAAAGTACAATAGTTTCAATAATTTTTTTCATCTAAAAGCTTTTATTTATGACTGTTAAGTGACTTATTAATATTGAAGACTAATGCAAACCACAGTATATGTTTCACTTTTTCCGCTAACTAAAGATTTAATTTTTTGAAAGGAATAAAAAAATCACTAAGGATAGTTTTTACAGTCCAAAGGTGCTTTGAGATGGAGATAGAATGAGTGAGAAAGAGTGCTATGTTCCTATAAAAAGAGTTGCAGAACAGATTGTTCAATTAATTGGCCACATATCTTGAAATCATGTGTCTTCAATATTTATTGACCACAGCTAGTGAAAACATATCATCATTGAGAATGTCTGTATTTTCACCCTGCAAATGATCTCAAGGTTATATTTACCATCATCCTGATATCAAACTTAGAAACACAGGCACATGGAGCACACAGCTTCCTTATGCCACATTTAACAGTTCAGGATATCCTTATTAATGTGCTGAGAGTCTTCCAATGTTTCCAGTGATACTCCACAGAGATTATTCTGGTGGGTTTGTAGAAACTGTCTTAGTTGAGTCACTGGGGTGTAAAGCAGGTAAATATGGAAATAGTCCATATTACAAATTATGTATACCTTTTGTCTGGTATAGAGTTAATTTTCTTTAGAGAAGCTGAAATGATGCTATGTTTTGGATTTGTGACCTAAACAGTGGTGATAATAACAGTTTGTTCTAATCATTGCTGAGCAGTGTTTGTTTAGAGTCAAGGACTTTTCTGCTCCTCATACCACCCCACTAGAAAGGAGGCCAGGGTGTGCAAGGAGCTGGGCGAGGGCACACCCGGGACTGCTGATCCCAAATGCATATCTCACATCATATGGTGCTCTTACATCTATAACAATCAAGGAAAGAAGGAGCAGGCAAGGGGAATGAGGAAGCAGCATTCAGAATTTTGGTGTTTCTCTTCCCAAGACACCATTGGGCATAATGGATTCCTGCTTTGCTAGGGATGGTTGAACACCTGCCTGCTGATTGGAAATAGTGAATTGGTTGTTTGTTTTGCTCTGCTTGTGTGTGCAGATTTTATGTTATGGTTTTAGGCTGGTTGGATGCCAGGCACCCACAAAAGCCATTTGCTCACCCCTCTCTGCATCTGTACAGAAGGGAGAAAACATAATGAAGGGTTCACGAGTTGAGATAAGGACTGGGAGATCTCTCACTAAGTACCGTCAAGCACAAAACAGGCTTACTTTAGAGATATAAAGTAAATTTATTGCATAAAATCCGAGCAGGACAATGAGAAGTAAAATAAGACCTTAAAAACACCTTCCCCCCATCCTTCTTTCCTTCCAGGCTCTATCGCCCATCTCTCTGGTGCAAGGAGAGAGGAAATGTGGGTTATGGTCAGTTCATCACCCATAGCTTCTCCTGTTGCTCAGGGAGAGGGATCCTTCCCTTGCTGCACCACGAGGTCTCTCCCACAACAGACAGTTCTCTTTGAACTTCTCCAAGCTGACTCCATTTCATGAGAAGAAGTTCCCTGTGAAGTGCTGCAATGTGAATCCATCCTATGGGCAACAGTCCTCCCAAAACTGCTGTGGCATGAATCACTTTTCCATGGGGTCCAGTGCCTCAAGGACAGGCTGCTCCAGCCTGGGAACAGAGCCCCTCTCTCCACAGATCTCCCACAGGATCACAGCCTCCTCTAGACAACCAGCTGCTCTAGTGTGGTTTTCCTCCACAAACTGCAGGCGAATATTTGCATTCCTCATGGACCTCTGTTGGCTGCATCTCCTCTCCCTCTTCTTCAATGACCTTGGGGTCTGCATGTGGGAGGAGGGGACAGGGTGGACGGAGTGGGAGAGCCTTGGGATGATTCGAACAGCAAACATTTGTAACCCACTCCCTCCCTTCTAGAAAACTCCCTATTCCCTGCTCCCTCATTGGACCTCTCCCCAAGAACACCCTCTCCCCATTTTTCTATTGGTGTACCCCAAATCACCCCACCTTGCCCCCTCCTCTGTACCCTTTTCCTAATGGTTGAGTTATACCCCAACCCCGCCTACCTTTCCCCCTTTATAAACCCTGGTCCCACCCTGGATCAGGGCTCGAGCATCCGGAGCAGGTTCCTTTCAGCTGTGGCTGTATCCCACTTTCCTTCCCTCCCTGCGCCCTCAGAGACCCTGCTATTAAAGCCAGTTGGAACAGCACCGGTGCCTTCAAGTCCTTCTTCTCCCTGGTTGCACCATCAGATGGACATCCAGGGCTGTGCGTGCGTGTGAGTGGTGGAGACGCTCCAGGGGGACCCGTCAAGGAGGGATCTGTCCGCACCCACACAGAAATGGGTTCCCAGCAAGGACCCCAAAAACCCGCATCTGCATGCTGTTCTACTCTCACAAATTCTCACTCTGCTCTTGTCTGACTGGAAAACTACAGCTGCACCACAAACTTTGTTTTGCTTTCTTCTTAAATTTGTTATCACAGAGGAGTAACCACCATCTCTAATCGGCCCAGTTCTGGCCAGCAGCATGTCCATCTTCAGAGTCATCAGAGATTGGCTCTGTGGGACGTTGTTTTAAGAGCCTGATAATGAGAGGAAGGCTTCAAAAAGTGTTTCGTCATTATGTCTGCCAGTCATAATCATTCTTGAACTCCTGAAAACTAGATGCAGGATGGACTGTGAGTAGCCACCTTGAGGTTCATAAAAAGGAAAGAGAAACTGGTGCAAAACGTGGAGGGGAAAGTGAGGGGCAGAATCCCTGACCTTCAACTTCTCCCCCTCCCCAACCCCTGCTTTGAGACACCCTGAGGCCCCTGGGAGCCAACGCTGCCTGCCTGGAGAGAACCCCCCAGTCCTGCAGCCCTGGACCAGGGTCACAGTGAGCTGTGGAACCCCGACCCTGCTCCTCATCCCACAGTGAGAGCACCATGAACAGGCTGAAGTTTAGCCACAGCCATTGGGTGCTGCACCTGCATCCCAGGGGATGGGCTGCTGCATCCCAGCCAAACTGCTCCCGAGATCAGAGGAGGCAAGTGAGACGCTTCAAACTGAAAAAAAAAAAAAAAAGGGGCAAAAACTACTTCTCTCCCCCATCCCCTGTCTCAGCAGCAACAAAGGTAGTGCAGAGTGGTGGTGACCTATCCTGTGCTTTTTAAAGTAACCTTAGCTTTTTCTAACTTTTCTCTATTTCTCTCTGTCTTTGCCTCTTTTACTATTGAATAAAAGTATATCAATTTTTTTGACATTGTCAGGAAAATCCACAAATGCCAGAGGTTTATGTCCAAAAATAAGAGAGAGGAGTCCTGCAACTTTGTTTGAATTAAGGGAGAGAGTCCACTGGGGCACATGCCCATGGGTTTTCTCTCTCAAGAGTCCTTTTATCCTAATGGTGTTTTCCTTTCCCAATTGGCTGAGGAACCAGGAAGGTACAGCCTTCCTGAACCACCTACCACATATTGCCCCCTTGAACTTACTATATTACCCAAAAGTTCAGACATTCAGGCTTGTGTAGACACTTGTCCATTTCAGGAGACAAACTGTCTGGGCTCTGCAACAAACTACTGCCCAAATTTAGTAGAGACATTAAGAAACATTTCAAAGATGTTAACATCCATATCTTCACACATAGAACTTTGTAAAGACATTAGCTTTTCTCTCAGGATCAACATTTAATCTAACTGGGTTTTAACTGTTTTTTTTGGGAGGGAATATTTCAAATCTTCGAAGTTCTTTCTGTTTGATTCGCAGAGAGCTAATTCTGTTTACTCATCTGTGATTAAACCAGATCGTAACAATGGTGAAAGCTTCCAGCAGCTTTTTGCAGAAGCCACCTCTGTGGCTCCCCCAACACAATGAACCAGGCCATGCAAAACCAATACAGCTTAGCCTATTAAACTGCCTTTATTTCAACCCATAAGCTTTCTGTCTTTTGCCTTTCTGATTTTCTCCCCTGTCCCACCACGAGGAGTGAGTGAGAGGCTGTGTGGGGCTCAGTCACCTACGAGGGATAAGCCATGACACCCAGGTACACCAAGACCTACTCCTGCATGGAACATTTCCCAGGTGTTTCTATATCTGGTGTACTAGCTGGGCTTAACAGATGCATCTCAGTGAAAGATGAATGTTAGAAAATAAAAGGAGAAAGTGATAACTCAGGCAGATGGTGATTCATAAATATGGAAAAAAGCAGTGACATATATTGAAAATAACAAACTAACTTACTGACTAAATAAATAAATAAGAGGAAATACTTCTGGTGGGACAGAAGATAAATGAAAGGCATTGATTTTTTTAAGCTTCAAAATGAAAGTGAAAAATTCAGCTCAAGGGGAAGAAACTGTAGCTGAAGAAGAAGAAGTAGGTCTGATAGCAAGATGAGGATGGAACTGTTAGAGACTTGCTAAAATTCTGATTGATGTATAAGAAGGCTCTGAAAGTATAAAAATCCCTCAAGCTGTGTATCCAATTACCCTCCCCTACCTAATATTTAAGCCTCCTTACAAATTCAGTATTTGAATTCTGGCAAGTACGTCTTCCTTTTATGAATGCTGTCTTCTATTTTTTTTATTATTATTATTTAAATTAGAAAACTGGAAACAAAGTCTTCAGAAATATTTCTTTAAAAAGAATTTCAAATGATTGAGCTATCTGTGGAAAATAGTGTTGTTTTCTGCAAACACTGAGTTTTGAGAGTTATATCTCCATATGTTCCATATCTTTGGGGCAATCTTCATAGAGAGCACTTCAGACCTATAGGAGCACTGCACAGCTTGCAAATGTCTAAGGAGGAACCATTCTGTCTCAGGAAAGTAAAATCACCCCAGATTGCATGTATACTGCTTCAGTACCTCTGTTTAATTTAGTCTAAATATCACAGATTAAAATTTATTTCAGTCATACTTGATTCAGTTAAGTTGATTTCAGTCACACTTGTATAAACAGAATGTAAGTTTTCTGAGTGCACATATCTCTCTGTTTGGAGAAATTAAAACAGAAGTCCAAGTCTCAGATGCATAGAGACAGATATGGTGGACTCAGTCCAAACTTAGGATTCAAGACAATGTGAAAGTACAGACTTTGCATTTTCAGGTATCTCATCATGGCTGGAATACTTGCATTCACATTCTTTCTAGGATGTTTCTCCTCTAAACATTATTTTCTCTAAATTCATCATTGCCATACAACTTTTAGCTCCATATGTAAGACTAAGATACCTGGCTTGATTTCCGACAGGAAGTTGTATGGAAGACTCCATATATGTCACCTCAAGTAAATAAAAACTCTGACCTATCCTCATTTCACCTAATTTCACTTTTTTTTCTTTTTTTTTTTTTTTTAATGTTTGTTGCTGTAGGCTTCAAAAGGTTTTGATGGAATAAAGGGAAGGGGTGGATATAAGAAGATCTCCCATAGTACATTTTGTTCACCTTTCTTTGCTTTCTCATCTACTGGATATGATTATTTTGAAAGCAGAAGATATCCATACATTAGATTATTTTTCTGCCTCTTGTTCAACTGTAATCACATTTTGTGTGCCAAAAGCTGTTTTATTTTTTTCCTAATCCCTTATTTTTCCACAGCATTAAAGTGGCTCATTAGCTGGTTTTTTTACTTCTTTTCTTTTAAATCCTCACAGCCATTTTGAGGTAATAATCACTGAGAAGAAAATACCTCATGGTTCCAATCGTCTGGGGACGTTTTGCCCTTGGCTGGACTGCAGGTGGCCACTCAAGTTGTTCTGTCACTCCCCTCCTCAAAGGAATAGGGAGGGGAAAATAGAGTGAAAGGCTCGTGAGTTGAGAGAGGGAGAGAGGGAGAGGAGGGAGAGAACACTTACTGATTGCTGTTACAGGAATAAAAAGCAGACTTGGCTTGGCAAAATTAATTGAATTAATAGGAATCAGATCAGGGTAAGATAATGAGTGTTCCTAGGGACCTGTTAAATGGGGATAAATCCTAACTTTTCTCACTTCTTGCCTATTCAGCTCTTTAAGCTTTATGAAAAAAGAATCCTAATGCAGTGGTGATATGCTTGTCACTTTATTAAGTTAATAATTTTGTGGATTATACTCATTCTCACTCTTAATTTTAGTAAATCATTCTGTTTATGAAGATGCAATGATATTGCCTTACCCAAGTCTACCATTTCTAATGCCAAAACAACAAAAGAATCTGCTTATTTCTATTTGCAGCTAGGATTGTTTCAAGACAGGAAAAGTGGTAGCATTCTTAATTTTCAATAGCTGATTTTCAGATACCTAATCTTCAGCACATCTGGAAAATAAAACAGAGGCTATACAGCTACCTTAAAACTGGTAGAAAAAACCCATGAACTTACAACTTTCTTCTGGAAACTTCCCTTATCCTTCTCATAATTTTTAAAGTGAGACTTTCATTCAAGTATACATACATCCATAGACTCCGTTTAACGCCACTTGTTTTTTGTCTTTCTGGTTTTACTCATGCAAGGGGAATTCTAGCAATGTTATGTGTGTATGCCTACCATTAAAACACTGTTGTGTACAGCAAAAGCAAATGCTAAACTCTCTGAGAAAGCACAATGGCTGAGACCACAGGATGAAGTCCCTGACTAGTCAAAAGGCAGTTTGCGTAGTACTTGAACTCTGAGTGAAGAATTTTTCCTTTTCCATTCACTTGAGTCTTAAGGAAGTGAAAACAGAAATCTGTAAAGGAAATGAGGGCAAACCTGCATTTGTAGTATTTGCATTACAAAACCAGCAAAAACCAGCAAAAGCTAGATGCAATATAATATACTAAATTATTCCTAGAAATAAGTGCAAAATGCATTATCTTAAACAACAAACCAAATAAATAAATAACAGAAGGCTGACAGCTTACATTATGCTGTGAAATTCAGCACATTTTTTCTACTAACATAATCACTTTTTCATTCAAATTAATTCCACACTCTACAAAGCCTTTTTAATAATTACTGCTGTTGCTCATCATAAATTCCCTCAAGAGTTACAGCTACAGATTAAATTTAATATTCCCAGCTCTGTAGATATCATTTGACTACTCCCCCTCCTTCTACTATCTCTTTCAAACTGTCTATTGATTTACCATGATTGCTGACTTGAAATGGTCATATTCATGGACTTCTTCATGTAGCATTTACATAAATGCCATTTTCATTGTACTTTGTTAAAAGTTACTTGAATCAGTTAATGACTTCTGATCTCAGGTAAAAAAAAACCCAAAAAACCACACCACACAAACAAAAACCCAACACACACAAAAAAACCAAACCAAAACAACCAAAACAACAACAAAAAACCCCCCACACAATTGCTCTTTTTAAAGTATGGAGCTTTATGATGGGTGTCAGGATTTTGGTTTTCAAGATCTCACCAGGACTCCTGTGACACCCACAGACAAAGTCTGCAGTATCTAAAGACAGGAATTTTGAAAGACCCCATTCAAGAGAGGTGTGAACATCAAACTTCAATGAGTATTTATCTTTCTTTAACACCTTTGAAAGTACTAGCTACAGTTTAAGAAAAATGGTAAAATAAATTCTTGCAGTGAAACAGAGAATTATGAAGTCTAAGTCTTTTCTGAGCACATAAGTGAAAGTACAAAATGTCCTATTGAGTAGGACTGAATTTTACAATTTAATGTCTTCCGTTTACCTAGCTGGGCCATGTACAACCAGAATGTAATATTATGATTATCATTGAGACAGGATTAGTTTAACATTACTTAAAGAAATCTCAAAAGAGATTAATTTCATGTGTGCTTAGTTTAGGGAATTATTAAAATACTGGACTTTATATGGTTTCCATTTTCCAAACATCCAGTACAAATTATACTGTAATAGATATTCATAAAGAAAATTAATTTTTTTTCAGTAGAATAAAAATTTGGACAATCTTTTTGCTTTTAAATACAAACATTGAATTACAAGATCTGTTTATAGTTTTTTCATACACTGTTTATACTTACTGTCCTCTCACCATAAATTCCTCTGTAACAATATTTTCAAATTTAATTTCCTAAGTTAATTTTTTTTACTCCTGTAAGAGATTTCTAAAATACCTTTACACCTACAGTAAGCACAGCATATGAAGATTTTTTTCATTAAAAAACAAAAGTGTTTGAAAACTATGTGCAAACTACCATGTGGTGTCAGAAGGTCCTAATTCAACAACTCTTTAGATAAAGAACTTTAGACACAAAACTTTGTCTTCACAAAACTGGTACAAGGACAGTAGCTACCTAAACCTCCCAGTCTGCTGAATATTGCTTTAATGACTATTCCCTGGCACCTTGGATAAACTCCAAATGAGATTCCTACATTGCATTAGAGATCTCACTTCAGGGGGTTGGTACTTACCTGTCATTTCCCTCCTGCTAACAGTGTCATTATAGAGTGGTCCATTGGACAAATTATAAAACCCAGTGTTTTAATACTTTGAACACTGTTGGAGTTTGTGAATTTTGAAAACCCTAGAAATGAGGAACAGATGCAAGCTTGGAATTGATAACATAGACATTTTCACAAAGTAATGCAACAATGAGTTCCACTATTTTCATTATCTGCTTAACCCTTAACTTTGTCATTCTACATTTAGTACTTCTGACAATTCTTAAAATTAAATATAAAGATACTGTAATGATCTACACACCATTGCTTATTTTTATATTTTTTTTCCTGTTCTCAGCCCCTGGGAAAGCCTGGGCAAGGGAGGGCAAAACGCTGCCCGGCAGCCAGGGCTGAGCCAGGGGAAGGGAGCGAGAAACAGCCCTGCGAGCCCCGAGGGGACAGCGGGAGCAGGGCCGGAATGGAGATTCCTCTGAGGCCTGGGGAGAAATTCCCACTCCCATTAAGTGTCTCTAACCCTCCTCTCCCTCACCATCATCCTTTTCCAGAGCACAATGATCATGTCCTCAGCAGGTTCTTTCCCTCTGGTACTCCTAGTACTCATGGAGGCAGCTTCCATGACAACATCTCAATTCTCACATTCCTCAGTCCAATATTGTGAGGCTCAGGTAAGTCAACACCTTTACTTTTTCAGAAGCTAAACAATGTGATGTGAGAAGAGGAATAGAAGTTTTTCATGTTAGTTAGAAAGACATTTCTAAGACTATAAGAACATGCATCTTTTTTCACCACTGAAGATTTTTTTTTTTGATCTCCAGGAAAAACATCTATTTCTTGAAGTTTCTTTGCAGCTGAAGATATTTTTTAGCCATTTTGTTGGCGTTTACTTCTTCTTGCACGTCTTTTATTTTAAATATCTTCCCTTGATGACTGGATTTTTAAAAAAATATTCTGAACCTCTACAGAAAACAAAATGTTGCAATTATTTCTCAAATTATGTACTTCATCAGTTCTTCAAGAATGACATGGATTTTTTCTCATCTTGAGACAGTGACTTATTTAAAACACTAAATTTCTGAAATGTATGTGCATTCATTATGTATTGTAGTAGCTGAAGTCCATCTCTAAATATTCTTTTAAATTTGAATCTAAAATAAAGATTTTACATATGCAATTCTGATATGACTGATTTCTCCTAAGAATCAGAGAGAGACTCAGGTCTATTATGCTGCAAGTTGTGATAATTTTAACTCATACCTTTTCTCGGTCATTTGCCTAAACAGGTGTCAAGAGAAAGGAGAGGAAGAAAGATTTTAAAGTTCCAGGTCATGTTGTATCTCTGCTCTGAACATTAAAGAAAGGTCGTTTTTCACAGCAACAGCAGCTTTCTAGTATGGCCTACTTTGTTGTTTTCACACTGCGAAGAAGTTTATTTAGATTTTACCATTAAGAACAGAGCAAGCAACTAAGTTACATGTTGGCATTCAAAAGAAAAAAAGGGTTTTTATTCTTGAACATGTAAATCACATATATCCTGTGGATTGACATCTATTTTGAATTAGACTTTAAAACAATAGCTTAAATAAGCTGTCAACAGACAGTCAATATTTTGTCTTTTCACAAAAACGTAACAAATTACAATAGAAAAAGAAGACATTCAAGCCATATACAAAAATAACTTCATACACTCTGAATGACCCTGACATAGACCCAGACCAGCAGGGAGTCTGAATCATTTATTCAAAGAAAGGAGCTGGTTTTGTACACTTTTTCAAGGCACAGTATTTCCTTACATGGTAATTCTCACTATGTGAACTATCCCATGTTGCCACATCAGCAACATGCTTTCTTGATGTCCTTCTGTGGGGTAATCACGCACTGCTCACCTGTCTGTCAGCTTCCAGCCTGCTCTTCTCTGCAGAATTCTGCCCTGTGGCACCTCCTCCCACCAAGGTCAGGCAGAGACAGCCTCTCTGTGCCACCATGTGCTCCTTTATGCCTCCATGTGCTGATCTGCACTGCCATGTGCTCCTTTGTGCTGCCATGTGCTCCTTTGTGCCACCATGGCACTCTGCAGGCACAGTCCACAGCCCACAACTCAATTTTATCCTATCTCTTCTCACAATACAGACCACAAATGCACTTTAAGTAAAATGCCATACCCAGAGCTAAAGCAAACATTCTGTTTTCAATCTTTTTGTGGCATGGCTATTAACTCCTGAGTTTTCATGTGTGTGTGCAGACAAACATACACACATAAATACAATTATTTGCTTTAAGGTGGCTTGATCTTCTGGTACACAAACATCCATAAATGGAACTCTCAAATAAAAAAATTGATTTGGTTTAAGGGCTGTATGTCGTGTTTTCTTTTTAAATTTATTTAAAGAAACCCCACAAAACAAAAAACTATTTAAAACTACTTAGGTGAAAACTACTGACCTTCTTAACTACACAGACACAGAATAATAAGGAAGTAACTTGAAATTGTAAAAATGTAGTACGAGGTGGATTTTGGCACTTTCAGATAATCAGCTAATGTTTTTAGCTCAAAGTATTGTACATTTTCCTAGTGGTGACAAGCTAATTAAGATGAAATGATACAATTTGCTGCTAGGGATTAAATAATGAAAATAATCAAATTGTTCTTGACAAAATGCTGGTGGATACAATGAAGAAACACCTTATGTTATATTATTGGTCCAATTTTTTATTTTACCTTCTGTTTGGTTTAACAGTGCATCAAGATGCCTCACTGACTTTAGGCACAAAAACCTATTTCAGAGCCAAAAATTTGTTTTTTGAGTTTAAAATGCATTAATTTTAATACAGAAAGATAAAACAGATATAAAACTGGAATAAACTTTTGTATAAAGTTTGTTCCAAAAATTACCTTTTTTTAAAAGTTATTAGTGGCCTAGGTAATTCTAAAAACATTGTGCTAGATATAATTGTACATTGTACTGTAAAAAAAAAAAAAAAGAAAAAGGCAGTAAATTTTGCCTAAATACATACATTCTAATGGATTCTGAATGTAGATTTATGAATTTCTCAAAAGTTATTTCAACCTTCTCTGTGCTGTCTAGTCAGAAACAATATTTTTTGGTCCTAAGGGGGCATAGTTTTATACCAAATAATGCTGCAAGACATTATTATTCTTACTAATGCAATTTGGAACATCTGATATAAATCATCTCAGTTCACCTGGTTTATAAATGCAAAACACTTAATTTCTCTGAGTATTAAATGATAATACATACCTCCTGTTTGGAGATGAGCAGATCATATTCAGCAAAAAAAAGTGAGACTTAGACTTTCATTTTCAAGCATAAAAATATTTTTTTTTGTAAATTAAAAAAAAAAAGCTTTGGAGAAACTTCTTTTATCACCTGCATAGCTGGAAGCTTGTGAGAAAAATCCCCCTCTTTTGGTGCATTACTCAAAATTTGAGGCAAACACTAATAAGAAGCTGAATCCCCCTGGAATGGTTCAAAGTGTTCTCTTGTATCTCCTTCTTCCATAGTCCTGACAGCTCTCCTCCCCTGTTTATTTTCACCTTGGGTTTCATGTTCTTCATTTTTAACTAGCATCTGTCTGGGACCTTTGGTAGTATCACAGCTGTACTGGTGCACAGACATGCTGTCGGATGAAGATGCCTTACCCACTTACAACACTGATGCACTAGAGCAGCAAGGTGTCACTTGAATATCACCAGCACAAGAAAAAGACCAGAAATCTAGTCTGTTCTGAGTAAATCAGTCATCCTGTAACTAATTGCAAAATCCAGTGATTCCTGAGTAAATAAGAAATATGAAGAGAATAATTTGATAAGTATCCTATGGAGATAAATCCCATCCATTACCTGTTGTTTTACTGCAATTATACAACAATGGGGTCATTGAAATTTTGCTTCTAGTCAAAACATTTAAAAATATGGTGAGTTTGCCTTGAAGACATAGCCAAAGGCCTTTTCCAGCTAAGCTGCCCTTGTGAATGCAGTTATAGAGTCATAAAATTATACATAAAATAAATTGATCTGCATATAAAACTATGGACTACAACATCCACAATCACTGCAAAAACCACAGCATATATCTTCTATAGAAAAAAAAGGTGTTTCTTTTTCTTTATTTTTTTCAGTCTGCTAAATGTATTCTGTTTTCTTAGAGAAATAATTAACAGTTCAATGAACAAGCCAAGTGGGGTTTTATACTAAAAACCCAAGGAGTTTAGAGAAAACACATCCTTATAGGAAATGCAAAACAGACAGAGGACTGTCAAGCCCAGGAGCCTTCTTTGAGCTTTAAGGTATTTAATAACAGCTCTTGTTTCCTTAGTGGGTACTGGGAGATCTAACTCTTTGCTTTTCTCATGATCTAGTGCCAATTTATAGAATGCCTCTGGGTAAACTCTGTTTCAGATTAATAGAAAATGAAAACCTCTATTTAAGCATTATTATCTTTTTTAAAAAAACCGTCATTCTCTTTTTCCCTTCAGAATTCATTATGGTCATGTCATTATTTTTCTTGGCATTTGAATGCCACCTAACTAATAGTTGTATATATAACCTTTTCAATAATCTGTAACATTCAAATAAAAATAAACTAATTGTCCTTATTCATATTCAGCATTTTAACACCTTTTTGGGGCAGAACACTTCATTTATGTCATGTTGATATCTGAACTATTTTTGCAGCTCAGCAAATCCAAGTCAAGGACTGGATTAAACAGTCTAACTTTTGCTGATATGAAAAGAGATGCTGACATGGTAAGCTGATCTGTATTTTGAATGGATGGAAAGAAATGGGTTTTCTGATGCAAAAGTCAAGAAACAGTTTGTAGTCAAAACACCGTCAAACCTTCTGTTCTCACGGCTGCATTTAAACAAAAATATATTGTGCTTGGCATAGCAGAGATTGTCTGAATCTTTTCTGATCTCTCTGATATTCCAAGGGCTTGTTCTGTCTTTGTGATTTACCTGAAGATCATAACTAAGGTTTGCAATCTTACAATGGGCTTCAAGATCACTGTGGACTTGTGTGAGAGATGTTTTGCCACTCCAAGCTGTTTGTTTTGAGATTGCAAAATGTGCCAGAGAGGAAGTTCAGTTTTCAAATGCCATGTACACCAGAGTAAAACCTTCTGCTACACGAAGTTTATACTGCTGACTGTTCAACCAGACTAGAAGTAATCTCTACTTTAAGTCTTGTGAATGACCACATCAATATTTAAGAGGCATTTTTTAATCCAGAAATCTAGGTATTCAGTATGAATTCAGGTTGTCCTCCTTCCCTTATTCTATCAGAAGACTTCATTGCTATCCTTTCCCTGTTTCTGTACAGATTTAGATGCAATAAGAGAAGCACTTCAGTAATCTTAATGTAGAGAGTATTTATAATTTCAGGGATTATCATCATGTTTAAAGCAATGTAAATTGCTCTAGCAAATTTGACTTTGAGACTCTCACTTGTCTCATGGTCAATAGCTTGAAAATGAGGACAAGATTTCTCAACAATGTGCTTTAAAGATGTACCAAAGTAGTACTTGACTGAATGCAACTTCCTGGCACATTCTTCTTTATGACCATTTAAAGAATCAGAAAGACATTAAGGAAATGCATTGGAGTTAAGCACAAGCATATAGAGAGGTCTGGAGGAGTAAAAGTATGAAATAGTTTTTTCAATTCTGTTACTGTGGTTGGGTTGGGTACAGGCCCTGAATGCACATGGAGTTTTCATAGGATCATACTATCATAGAAGGGCTTTGGTTGTAAGAGTTTTAAACACCATCTAATCGCACATGGAGTTTTCATAGGATCATACTATCATAGAAGGGCTTTGGTTGTAAGAGTTTTAAACACCATCTACTCAACTTCCCCTTCATTTTACTGGGATGCTCAAAGCCCTGTCCAGCCTGGACTTGACACCTCCAGATACAGGGTAGCCACAATGGCTCTGGGCAGAATGCTCCTGTGTCTCACCACTCTTATCATGAAATGCTTCTTCCTTACTTAATCTGAATCTACTCTCTTCTGATTTAAAAACATTGTCCTTGTCCAGACAACAGTCCCACTGTGTCGTTGATGAAGTTATTAAGTACTGGTCCCAGTATGGACCAATGGGGGACACAACTTGTTACCGGGATTTTGATCCTTAGCTTGAGGGCAGGCATGAGCACACTGCTCCTATTCCTGACAGAGGAACACACCTAAGAAGAAGCTTTCCCCACTGTGGTGACATCTCATGAACAAGTTCTGGCAGACTTGTAGAACATGATGTCCCATTAGAATACCATATAGTCATCTCACATTAGTCAAATTGGGACATATCATAGCTCTAAAGCACATACTTGAACACAATTTTATAATTTTCAGGGACTATCACAGTGCTTAGTTTTAACTGCTTTGTCCAGTCTAACTGCAGAAGATCGATTTGGATTAGGGATAGGAGGAACTGGGGGACTTTTCCCTGATATACTCAAAATTACCTAGAAGGCAAACACAAAAACAGAGAAGAATTTGTAATATTACCTAAAACTGTTAGCATGGAAGATTTGTGGTCATCGTTCTAAGAGATTTTTTTTGCCACCTCTGTAGATACTAGAAATGGAAAGGGAAAAAATGGTTGATG
Source organism: Setophaga petechia (assembly GCA_024362935.1). Taxonomy (NCBI): domain Eukaryota; kingdom Metazoa; phylum Chordata; class Aves; order Passeriformes; family Parulidae; genus Setophaga; species Setophaga petechia. The sequence continues at coordinate 12,427,329 of JANCRA010000008.1, read as the reverse complement.
ATAATCAAAATAAATATTTTGATAGGAATAAAAATCAATAGGATTTTCAATTGAAGAAGTAACATGAGAAAGAGAGGGACTCCAGGGAAAAAAAAAGAAGCAACAGAAACCAAACAATAATTGGCAGAATTGAAAGGAAAGATAGATTTTTGTGATGTTCAGTATGTAGAAGCTAAATATTTATATAAATGCTGTGACAAAAAAGGACTTAAAATTTTCTGGATATTTTTGTAGTGATTTTGTTTTAGTCCAGCTTTGACTCAAGAAAAGGGACTAAAATATGGATTTTAAAAATTTTTTATAGCAAAAAAACCCACGATTACTGATACATGTCTTTAAAGGATCTAAAATTCTTTTTTAGATTTTGATGGGAGACACTTGAAAAAATAAATAGTTAAAATAAGATGTACAGTTTCAGCTTTGGACAGCTGCTTTTTATATAAAATACAACTCTGAAATGCTTGATCACTCCTCTGTCAGAGCAAGGAAACGTGAACATTAAAAATGCTATAAAAGACTTTTTATACCTAAAAGCACACATGAGAATCACTTTCTCTCACCCAAGGTATTTATTCTTCTGTGTTTCAGCAATTCAAAGAAAAAGAGAAGTAAGAGCAGGGAGATAATGTGCTTTCTTCCCCTTTGGCAATGGTGCAACTGTTATAAGACTGCAAATGTTCACAGCTCAAGTGAAATAGTGCTCAAAAAGCCACTGAATAATTGAAATTTTGGGAAACTTTTCTCTAGACAATATCCAAGGGACCTCAATCTTATTAATTTATCAGAGAAAGTTTTGATTGGACTGAATACCTCTATAATACAATGCTTCTCAATCTAGTAGGCAGAGTTATATAAGAAAAATGAAAGCTAAAATTAGAACAAATCACACTTCAGATAAAGACACATTTTTAGGAGCATGAAACCTCAGAACATCTTTTCAAATCAGTATTAGATATTTCATCAGTCAACACTCTGAAATCAATATTCTTTGAGCTTTATTTTGTCCTAAATACTCATGCTCCAGCTTGTTTGCAGATATTTTATGACACAAAGTATTATAAATCAGTTTATAGTGATGGAAGTTGCATCTGCTTCCATTCCCAAGTCAGTCAGAGGTTAACAGCAAGTATAAAATAGACAGGCATCTATTTCAACACCAAATGTTGGCAGAGTATGGAAGTAGTTCACTATGGATCAAAGAATAAGATAAAAAGACTTGAACAGAATTTTAATGCTTAGAGTGAGATAAAATATCTGCAGAGATTTTCTAGTACTTGAAACTGTAGATTCCAATACCTTGCACCATCTATGGCCAAGTTATTTTGCAACTGTTGCACAAAAGCAACCAGGAAGCCTTTGAATAGTCATTAAATAGTCCATTGAAAAAGAGATAACAAAAGAAACTGATGGAAAGTTGTTTTCTCTAATTTGCCAACAACACCTTGCTGTTTTTGCAATAACAACATCATTGCAATTTAGGGGAAAATTGTAAAATATCATAATAAAATTTCTGTTCCTGAGTACTCTTTAAAATTGTTTTAGTAGAACTTTTAAAAAAACCACAATTTTCGTCTTTCTTCCCAAGTTACAAAATACAAATGTAACAACTCATTCAGATGAAACACTTATGTCTGAATTTCAAAGGATTTTCAAGGGAAAGAACTAATATGATTCTGGTAGAAATCAGGTTTTTGTGAAAAAGTGGCAAAATACACATAGGGAATGGAAAATGAATCCTCTACATGAATTTGCATAACAAGAATTTATAACAAATGGTTCAGCTTTAAGCCAAGTAATGTTAATTGTTTTTCCTTAGTATCCTGAGATCACAATTTTTAACTCTGAGATCTGGAGACCAAGTATTTGCCAGTTGCCTGATTTGTTGTGAAAATGTTATCTCTCAAGCGAAATGTTAATGATTCAAAATGTCACTTTCAAAATTAAACTTGTTTTGCTACTGCTATGAATGTGTAATCCGATGAGTGGACAGAAAAAGATCTCAGTGGTTAAAGCCATATATGTTTTGTGGTTGAAGGAGAAAAGAATCTCAGAAGAACTTTTCCATCTGAAAATGATCATTAAGTATTAGTTTTTCACTAGATACAAGAAAAAAAAAAAGCCTTTCTCTTATCTGATAATTTTTTGCTTGGATATAATTAACAATTTTCAATCCATAATAATTCTCAATATTGAATTACTAAAACCAGAAATGATTAGTTCTTCCCAATACTACCATTCTGCATTTCAAGACATAAAGAACTTTGAACAATATTGGAAATAACAATAGTAATAATTATTGATTTCAAAAAGAAGGCATTTTTTATGTTGAATATGGGAATCTCAGTAGGGGCCAGAAGGCTTTTGGCAGAAATAAAGTTTTTGAATTCCTGATTCCTAGTGAATACATAACAACATGCCTCATCTTTGAGGAGTAAACACAGCACAGCTTACCACACAGAGCAAGAAAACAAAGCTGTTTCTCTTGCAGCTTTTTTCCTAGAACTTCTAGGAGCTTGAAATCTGTTCTCTGGCAAACCTGTCAATGTAATTTTGGTCAAATTTCTTATGCCTGGACTCAGTCTGTTAAAGAAGGTCTCTAGCTGAAGTTAAGTGCATAAAATCAAAACTATTATTGTAAATAATGTGACTAGTCTAAGTGCATCAGGCACTGATATTAATGTTGCCTTGAAACTTACTTTGATTTTGACCATGCATAGGAATCCATCAGCCTTGACAGTCCTAGGACACAGCTGTCATGTTGTCACAGCCAGAAAGAGATGTTCCTCTCCTTGCAGAGCTAAGTCCTAGGTACTCTCACACCGTCCCCTTGGCTAAGCAACAAGGCTGAACAGAAACAACTCTAAATCCAAGTGTCTTACTACCACTTTCTTGCACAACTTTTAGTTCTTTTCTGCACGGTTCAACAGCTTTAATGGAAAGGAAAAAGCAGAATCGTATTTCTCCCTCTATAATGGCTCATATTCTGGTTATTACAGCTCTCTGAGAGCAGGAGGAAGTGCATCTGTCATCCTTTAGGCAGAGTAACTGAAACCCAGTCTTCCACAACTCGCCTGTCCACCTAATCATTCAATGGATTAATTACCATGTCCTTTCTTTTTTTATCTTTTAGAGTCTCTTAAGATTTTCTTCTGGATCCTACCCTCAGCTGCTCTGTTCTTACAGGGTAGAATCTGAAATGATCAGCCAGCTACGTAATATGCAGCTTTTCTCAGCCATTTGATGGTGAACTTAGATGCCAGACAGTGTTTGGGCCTCCTTTCTTCATGCGTGACTAATGCACACAAGCTGGTGATGCAATTTTCAGCCAACCCCAAACTCCATTCCTTTTTTTAAAACTGAACAAGCCTTGCCTCTTTTTCTACAAATCTGAGGTAGTAGAACGGCATGAATTTGTGAGACTAAATGTATTTAAGCATTTTCAATACCAAGTATTTTTCAATACTTATTTTCAATATCTCATGATACTGGCTACACAGGACAATACAGACTGGAATGAGCAGAAAAACAAGCAGGTTAATTACACATTTACATCAAGTCATAATCACAGCTTAGGTACAGAATAGATGAACTGCTTTGTTACTCTTCAAATAAATGGAAGGAAAATTTTCAGATGTTGCAGTCAGTATTTTTTATAAAATAAAATACTTTTAAAAATAAAGTATTTTTGTAAAATAAAATAAAAGGTATTAACAACCAAATATCTAATTGAAATATGCATAGAAAAAATATAGCAGAAGATAACTTTTATTGTTCATAGGTGAACTTAAAAGTAGCAAAAATTTTGTCTGGAGACTGCATACAAAATCAGACTCATTCCTTGAAATATTAATTATTGCTCACAGTATGAATTAGGACAACTTCTTAATGCATCTTTTTTTATATTGCAAACAAACTTCTTTGAACTATTTTACTTTATTTTAGACTTAATTTTACCTTTTTGTAGAAGACTTATAGGAAAATTTATTTAAAAGTTGTCCAAGTAAAATCATATTGGTACTCGTATTTAATCTGTACTGAACTATGTGCTTGTTTGCTGCAGAAATTACTTCTTTTTGTTTTCATTTTGCGTTTTGTCTTATGCTTTGAACATCCCCTATACCTTCAGTGAGTCACTCTCCCTTTCCGTATCATTGGTGCCTTTAAATAATTAAATGTTGTGGTCATGAATCCTTAATACTTTTCATTTCAGGTCTCTATAATGATTTTTTTTTTCTCAGTCATATCCAGAATGCTTTGTTTAAGTGTCATTCTTATTTACTCAGGGTTTTTTTTATTTCCTTCCTAGATGTATCATGTCTTTTTAATCTTGCAAGATTTATCTTATTGAAACCTGTAAAACTCATGCTCTTTCACAAATCTGTAGTTTGGTTTGTCCATCCTGAAAGTAAAGGTTTAAATAGCAAAGCACAGAGTACATTTCTGAAGCACTGCTTCCAAAAAAGCAGGTATAAGTGCTTATCAAATGGTAGAAAGTGGAGAAGCATTTCTTGATTACAGTTGGTCTCAACAATATCCCATTACTTCTATTGTGAACTGTAAAGGGTTTTTCTGACAAGGCGTTGTGAGTGCTATAATAAAACAAAATTGCACAAGCAGTTTTCTGTGATACAACTGTGTACCTTGCCTGTCTAAGGCAAGAAGGAGTTTTCTGCAGCAGTTTAGTTTATTAGCAGAGATCAGCACTACAGAACAATTCAGCTAGCAGGATATCCCTGCTTCCTGTAGCACCAAAATGATATCAGGTAGCAAGAGGAGTATCTGTGGGATTTCCCTAAATGAAATTCCACATGCTGATTTCATGTTTTTAAATTAAATGCTTTGCCAGTCTCTAAAAGTATATATACCCTTTTTTTTATATCTGAACACACAATGCACAAGCCTAATTGCTATGTTCTAAAGCAGAAAACAAACCAAAATAAGTTAGAAATTATGACCTCAATAGGCTGGAAAAAGTGCATTTTTGGGGAAAAAATGTTATAAAAAGATAATAAAAGATGCAAGAGGGAACTGAAAGAGAAGTGAAAAAAGGTCAAGAAAAGAAAATTCTAAGGTTATGTTTAAAATAGAAGCTGTTTCACAGACGCATAAGCTACAACTCAGTGTCCATTAAAGTCCTTCCCATCTTCTGTGATATCACTTGAGACCATCCTGAGCTGGACTTTGGCACAGGGGCTCCAGCTGCCCACTCTACCAGTGGCTCCCCAGCATCCTGCACAACTGCACCAAATGCAGCAGCAGCCGCTGGGCTGTCCTGACAAGCATCGCCAAGCTCACTCCTAAGACGAAAAGGATTGATAGAGAGGTAAAAGATGATTTGGAAAACTTGGCCAGATAAAACTCTAGAAGCAGAACTGTAGCATCAGCATAAAACTCTGCATGATGACAAAAAAGGATTTCCCATTTTGCACAATATTGTCACGTTTATAATCAAGGGACCGTTCTGAGTTCAAATCCTTTCAGTGTTTGCTGGTGCACTCCTTTCCCTTGACTCTGGACCCAGGCCAACTTTAAGGGACTGTGCAGATCTCATTATTTTCTGACCTTTCAGGGGACAGGGACATGATGAGATTTCTGCCCATGGGAAGGCTGTGTGTATTTTCCTCTGTGCCCTTTTTCTCCCTGGTTGATTCAAGATATGTGGATGAAAGTAGATTGGTGGAGTTGTTGGTGTCTGGGGGAGGCTTTTTGTTGTTCTTTTTTATCCGTAATTCTCAAAATCAAATGAGGCAATATGTAGGTGTTATTTCCAGCACTTTAATAATAAAAAAAATGAATCAGTTCATGGTGATACTTACTACATACTTTATAATAATGAGCACAATCTGATGATTTCTTTTCTTCAAGGGGAAAGAGTGAGACAAAGTAATAATTCCTAAAGGGTCATCTCACAAAATACATTTTTTCAATGCCTAAAGACATCTTTACCATAAGTAAAAAGTATTTCTCCAATTTCCTTATGTTGAATTTGATATTCAGATGGCATCCAATATAAATCATGTATTTATTACAAATATATGATGTTAAGAAATAGATTAAAATTCAGAAACATTCATAATTGCCATGTATACAAAAGTTCTTTACTCTCCACAGTATCTATGAGACCTAATGGCAAATCAGCCAAATGTAGTCTATGATATAAGAAAATGTGATGTGGGGTTAAAATATATTGTAAGGTCCTTGCCTGGAATAAAATATTATACAATTTCTCAGTTCAGTGGAGAATTTTCAAGTACCCAAAAATTTTAAATACAAGAGCTCTTAATTAAAATATTGGGGAGTACTTCTCAACTAAGTGTTTATTTTAAAAAGGCATGATGTATCTTTATAATTAATTAATATTTAAGCCTTTAACAAAAGACTACAAAAAAGATGTTGTTTTTATTTTTTTTTTATTTAAAACTAAAAGAATTGGAAAAACACCTTACTAAAACAAAACAAAAACTGGACCAAACTGAACAAACAAATGCAAACAGAATGAAGACGCAAATAGGGTAAAATTCACATCTAATCACTGTTCTTTAAGAAGTGGAGCTTAAAACTTCCTTAACTTATCATTCACCTTGCTATCTAATGGCATAGTGACAGTTCCTTAGTGCTGTATTTTTAAAATTCTACGGACACTTCTCCGCTACAAAGTACATCTCTCTATTTATTAAGTGACTGTTCCTTAGTGGAATCCTTAGTGCTGTATTTTTAAAATTCTACAGACACTTCTCCACTACAAAGTACATCTCTCTATTTATATGCACTCCATCTAATTGCTGTGGGATCAATGCTCTTCACCCCACTGCGAGGTGTGTGAGCAAACCCCCTACAGGGGCTGACCCATGACCTGTCAGGAGGTCCATGACCATCTCTATTTTCCAGTGCATTTCTTCACTCTGATCTCTTTTCAAGGATCTCATTCAAAGTAATGGAGACATTAGACATCTTCTATGTTTTAATTTCTGAAAACTTTAACACCACTAAAATACTGTCCAGAAAAAACATAGAGTGAGGAGACATCTTTATATGTCACATCTTTTTGGACATCAAACATGTGAAAGCAACTAAGCAAACTTGCAATGAAGATTAGACCTTTGGTCCCAGCTCCTTCATGAGCTGTACTTTATCTGGTATCTTTCTTGGATATAATGTGTGCACATTTACAGCTCTGTTCTCCCTGGAGAAGGATGGCTGGAGGGAACCTCATCAAAGCCCACTGCTTTAAAGGTGAATACAGAAAGGTCAGAGGCTCTTTCTTCACAAGGAGTCACATGGAGAAAGCAAGGGGCAACAGGAACAAGTTGCACAAGGAGAAGTTTTATCTCAACAGAAGAAAGGTATTTTTACAGTTATTCACAGGAACAACGTGCCCAGGAATGTGGTAAAGTTACCCTCACTGGAAGTTTTCAAGGTGCACTTGGACAGGGTGCTAGATAATTTTGTCTAGAATCCCTGTCCCACAGAAAGTTGGACTAGGTAAACTTTCAAGGTCCTGAGCTACTCTATGATTCCGTAATTCTAAATATACTTTTTGGATTAAATATATTGGTTCTGTGATGCAGAAACAAGACAACAACAGTTAATTTTTCAACAATTTAAAACTAATAACCCTAGAAATTTGTCATGTTTATGATATAGTTTGAGGATAAGATAATCATTAATTGAACGGAGAATGACATTTCTGAATTACTCGCCTGAATAGTCATATTCTTAAATTTACTTCACTGTCAAGAAGAAACATGTTTCTTTCCTTGGGCAAAATTCTGCTGGATAGTCAGTATCCTTGGACAGTACCTAGAATTTTCAATTCTTACCAAGAGGATTGAGTGCCCTCTTAATTTCACAGGATGTTATCTAAATTAGTGATATTCCTTCTTAGTTTTCACTCTCATTTTTTCCTCAAAATAATTATTTTTTATGGAATCAGATTAAGGCACATCAGTCAATTACACAAGACATACAGACTGAAATTGTATTCAGTAGCAGAGTCAATCATTTACAAGAGCATTGTTTGTTTCGGGTTTTTTTTTCCTTGCAACTACAACAGGTCAGCATTTTGCAGTAACTGCACGATAAAATTTCACCTGACAAACAGATATTTTTTGTCTCTGCAAATTTATGATGAATACAGATAATTTTAGAGATATTCATAGAAAAATTCTCAGTTGCTATGTAACAGACATTATCCTAATCTCAGCACATTTAGATGGCTCATGGCTGACACAGAAATACAACTGATATTATGGAAGTTTAATACTTTGGAGATAGTTCACAATGTCACATTTCAATGCCAGATGTATAAAAAATAATACTTTGCTCCACTGTTTTCGGGGAAAATATATTTTCTGAACAATGAGCAGAGCTGGATGAAAGAGGATTTGTTACAGCTATGCTAAAATTTTCTTTATTAGAAACATAAATTTTAGTAAACCTGAAAGAAGTGAATTGCTACTTGATGAGTAACTTATTTTGTAACTTACTTGATCTTAAGTATTCAGAGAGTTTGTGGTCCAAAATCTGCAAACTTTTACTCTTGCCAATCTTGTTTCTTAAAAAAAAAATATATATATAAAAACCAACCAAATAAGCAAAACAACAACAACAAAATGTATTAGTATATTTGATGGCCAGGCCTGTGTTATCCTGCATTTGAATAGCAAGGTTTTGAATGATACCATAAAATTGGTACTGACATTCATTTTAGCTAATAATGAGCTCTACTTTAAAGGGAAAATCTGGAGAGTAGAGAAAGCATTAGGTATGCCATTATGTTAAACAACAGGCCTCTGTGAAAAATGCCAAAGGGTGTCAGGATCTCTTCTAAAGTGTTCCATATAAACAAACAGGGCTGATCCTCTCAGTGTGATTTCAGCATCATGTCCGCTTCTGCAGCTTTCACTGAGTGCAATGCAAAGAAATAAACATACTGAAATTTATGTTATGCACATAATGTTATTCTGTTTCAATGTGAACACATAACACATTCCAGTTATTTTTCTTTTCTCTTTGTGAATTGTGTGCAAGAGATTGGGACCAGCCTACTTAGGTCTTTACTCTCTAAGGTCCAAAACACCTTTGCCATAATTCAGCAAACACATTTCTAGCACTGGAACTTCAGAACTCCTGAAAATATCTTCTAAAGTCACAGATCTATGTAGCCTTCAGAGGAAGAAGAGGCTTATTAAGGGTTAGGATGGAAGGAGAGAGAAGGAAAAAATGAGCAGAATTTTACTGTATTTTAGATTGCCACTGGATTAACTTTCGGTATGAAGCTATTCTTGCCTTTCATTGAAACTATTTTCCTCTTCAGAGAATAGAATATGTCATAAGAAAAGTCAACAAGCATATAAGCAGTTTTCTATTTTAGAAACCAAAATTATACTGTCTTTAATGGAAGGGAACTGGGAAGTTTTAGGGATCAATGGAACCTCTAAATTTTGCTGGACTGAAATAAAGTTTCAAGGAAAACAAGGATACAGTTCCCAGTACTAAAATTCATTTTAACTTGTTCTATTCTGCTCACAGAGTTTATCTAGGATTTTCTTACTTAAACAGTTTCTCTACTCAAATGTATTATTTTGTGTTCCAGTAAAATGTAGCCTTAGAGATCAGACATTTTGGCTTAGTGTGCTCCCTTAAAAAAAAAAAGGAAAAAAAGAAAAAAAAAAAAAAGAGATGAAGCATTTCCAAAACTCTAGATATTGCTGGTACATAATTGGGTAAAGCTTGAGCTACTGTACTCAAATTGTACAGAATGGAGATTAGAAATTTAAAAAAAAACAACCCAACAAACAAACAAAACCAACATAAAAACAACAAGTCCAAACAAACAAACTAAAAATACCAAAACAAAACAAAACAAAAAACACCCAGAACACCCTCAAATCTTTATTAATTTATTCTAATGAATAAGCCCATAAAATAATTGCTTAACATGAACTCATTTAGAATGTCAAAGTTAATTATAAAATGTGTTTTCATCGCCATAATAACTGTATTCCCTCAAATGTCCTTGGAAGTTGTGTGTACTATGAACTGCATGTGTCATACTTCTATCTCTGATGTCTCTGAGGATTTGAAAACAGAAATTAACTAAAGTTTACACACAATGTTTTCTTTTGAGATCCTCAATATGCCTGAGTGGCATGATGGGATAGCATCCATTTTTCTAAAGCTGTACATTAAATAACTCAATTTGATTTGAGCATAGTGTATTTTTTATAACAAATCATTATTTCTCTCCTTGACTATATAACCTTACTACATTAAGAGACTGTGCTTTGTGTAATTCAGTTCTCTCTCCGCCTCCAGTAAGAGGAAAACTTGTAAACATGAGTGTATGTTGATGTCAGGGTCCATGAACATAGAAAGTTGCACAGTTTAAAGATTTATCTTTAGGGAAACAGTCAACTTTATATATCTGAGGAATTTCTCTGCTGTTATTACTCAAAGATAAAAAAAAAAAAGTTATTTAAAAAGTTCAAATTTCCTGTGTTAGGTAATTTGTTATGTGATTAACTTAAAGAAAAATTACTCTGATAAAAGAGAAGATTAATCAGTAATCAAAATGTAATGCATTTTCAAAACTAGAGTCTTGTTTAGGCATTTTTATGCCAATTATCATGGATAGGCCATTGGTCAGTTTAGTATCATAATTCACTTGATTCATAGTATTGTATAAAACATGTTAATGTCATAATACATGCTGGCTTAAGGATGTGTGTGTTCATATGAACATACTCATTGGCATATTTACTAACATTAGGTCTTGTTTCAGTAAAAATCTGGCACTTGCCCCATTTCTGCAAATGTTCAGGACTGTGGCTTTCCATTCTTAGAAATGAGTTAAACAGTTGGTCCTGTTAGCTGTTTGTCTTCAACAGGGTGGTCACTGGTGGACCATCAGTTCTGGCAGAAGTATCTGCCTGTCTCTTTCTGGAGGGATTTCCTGGAATATGATGTTGTTTTATAACACTATGAGCAGTTGCTAGAATGAAGGACAGTGTGAAAGAATAAATGGACAAACATAATGAGAGGCTTCCATCTAAAAATATTTATTCCACCTACTCAATAATAACAGTTAGAAGTTTTCTGCAGTCTAGCTTCTGAAAATAGCTATGTGATTTTGCTTATTTCAGTTAGACTGTTGAAATCAGGTACTCTTCAAAGTGAATAATGACGCAGTCTGGGCTTAGGCAGAGTGATATGCATTAAAATTTACTAAAAAATATCATTTGTCATGGAAGACTCTGTCACATCACACTTCAAAAAAGCTGATATGTGGCAGATGTGATGCAGCAAGTTCTGGATATCTCAAGGATCCAAGCCCCACGAGGCCTGAAAGATGTGTTAAAACACAGTGCCTCAGAGCATAGACTTATGGTCTTCCTAGGCTTGTTCGATGGAGGACTGCTTTTAAGAGCTACTACATCTCTTTTGCCCTCTGTGTTTGGCCAAATAATTCTTATGTGCTTCAATTTTTGTTATATTGTAGAAGATTTCTGGATTTCAGAAGGGTTTGGTTTAGACAAGTTGCCTATTTTTTTTCTTTTAATTTTGCTTTGAGGGAAAAAACTCGTTTTGTGACACATTTAAGAAGAAAGGGTTTCCTTTTAGATTTGCCAATCAAATTTTAATTAAGATGAGACAAATTTGAGATCTATCTAGGAATACAACAACAACAAACAGTGACATTTTTTGCTATGTTCTGTCTTCAAGAGGACTTGAATCTGTAACTGCCTTAGAATATTTAAATGATCTCTAAAAGCTTTAGAACACATAAATGAAGCAAGGCATCAGGTCACCAATTCACTGGAAAAGGTATTTTTCCTCTCTTCAGCAGTGTGGATTTTTTCTAACAATATAGTCTTAACAACTCTGTAAATAATGTTTAACACATAAAATTGTGACATGCAAATTCTATGCTTCTATCTCAGAGGAAGGCAGATCATTTCATAAATGTTAAAAATGAAATGGCAGCATCCAGTTAAAACTAAGCTGAAAAAAGACATAGGCCTATCCTCAAAAGAGAGTTAAAAATGCAGTATTGCAAGAATTATATGCTGTATCAATAAATCTTCTCTTGTAATCTTGACTTTACTGCAGTGTACAGTTTACCTGAAAATCAGTCTGTTTGGCAGTTTTATTACTGTTGTGCAAATGGAAAGAGAGTAAATGAACCATTTTCTGCCTTTACTTTCTGTGTAATGTTTCATTTTTCCATTTGGCTTTTTTTGTTGGTTTGGGTTTTTAGTCACACAGATGCTTACCCCTTGGTATTTTTGAAACTGCAAGTATTAGTAATGGCAGATTTCTGTTCTACATCAATGGAAACTTTCCTACTCTAGTACAAAGACTACAACAATCTGAGCTGATGTAAATAAAATTTGGTTTAAATGCTCACTGAACACACTGTAATGAAACAACCCATGGCAATTCAGGAGTGTTGAGTAACAGAATGGCTTACCTGGTAGAAGCCATAAATAATTGCTATATTGCCCATCCTTTCCCTTTCAACTATTTGGACAGAAGATTAAGAGATCTGAAAGAAAAAAAAAGAAAAAAGCAACCCTGCACATCATCTAATCGAGTTCTTTTTTGTACATGTTTAATGTTAAAGCGGCATCTATATTTAGTCATTATGATCTATTTTGGGAGGGATTATGTTTAAACGGGTTTTTTGTGAACATGAAATCATAATGTATCCCTTGTGCACCATGTCTGAAGCAGACAGAAAGCTTAATGGGGTGTGGTAATATTGTTCAAATGCATCTGGACAAACTAAATGAATATTTTCCTTCAGGACATATTAAGAGAAATAAGCTAATAATATTTATCCTTTAATGTAGAAGAAAATTGTAAACTAATGGAATTTTGTTCGCAAAAACTCTTTGTATTAAAATACAGGAATTTTTGCCTCAGAAATATGGACTTTTGCTTCATTTGATAAGCAGGTATCTCAAAGAAAAAATCCATGGTAGTCTTTACTGACACATTTCTTCATAATTTTAACTCTTGTCTCCAGAACTATGGAATTTAAAAGACAATATTTTAAATCTGAGAAAGCAAATGCACTTTCTGATCTCTGCCTCTATCAAGAATGGCTTAGACCTTCTCTAAATGATAAAATTTAACTAAACTGAAATTCTGTACATTAAAAAAGATATTTGCAAGGCTCAGCCCATGTATTTGAACGAGGAATCTCTTAAGCAAGGTGCAAGAGAAGAACTAAATTTTCTATTGGTCAAGAAAAAGTTACAGGTAGTCAAGTCAGATTACATGAAAGAACAACTACTTGATGCATAACCAATATATGCATCATATTCATGCCTGGATGAGGGACTTAGCTGAACATGAGCTATGAAAATGTTTCAAAATGCTTTCTCTTTGAGTTTTTTCTAATTTTCTAGAAGATGTCTCCTGTTTATTTCACAGAATCAACATTTATATACATTTCCTTTGTATAAGAAAAACTGTTAATTCTTACTCAGAAAAAAGCAGGTGGTCATTTGTGACTAGCATTAACACCTGCAGCAGGTGTACCACAAATAATGCAAAAATGGCCAGAACACCATTTGGCATGTAGCTTCCTGTAGTTGACAGGTAAACAGTGCAATATTCCATGCTGAAAAATAATAAAACAGGGTTTGCTAAATCCAGTTCAGGTTAATGAGTTGCTTCACACATGACATGCATGCAGTAATGGCACAAAACTCTGTAATGATAGGTGGTAGCTAATGGCCTGAAAAATAAGGATGTATCTTAATTGAGAGTGGCATTATGGTTTCTCACAGAAGTCAAGGACTGACTCCTGTTTTAGTTTTCATAATCATACCCTCCCCCTCTTCCTCTCCACTTCGTGCTCATTGTGAAGTGTCTTTCAAACATGTCAAGAACAGTACATTTTGCTATACAGGTGTTATTTTTCTCAGAGTGAAAGTAATTTCTATTCAAAACATAAATTCAGTTTAGTGCCTGCCTGTTTTTGATGATATATTCTGGGAAACAGTTATTTGTGGTAATATCAATTACTTTTAGTTAAATCAATTGTATCATTTAGGGCCAGTATATACCTGAATATAATATAACTGGGCATTAATTTTAAGCTGCTTCACTTTCTTCAAAATATCCTCTCCCATCTTTGAATCTTTCAATATGAATAGGAGCTCAGTAGGAAATCAGTAAGGCCTAAGGGAAGCCTATCTGCCTGGCTAATCTGATAGGTTTGACAAGATACAAGATATTGTCAATTGTTATCAGACATACGTTACAGAACTTTTATTTTTCTAGGGAGGAGAATGTGTGTGTACCTATTTTTTTGGTTTTAATTTATTTGGTTTTATTTTTAGACATGTTTTTAATTTTAAAAATTAACTTTAAAATTTGAGCCACATAAACGTTTGTGGCAGCACCACACCTTTCCCTTGTCCTGTTTCCTGTACAACATAGCAATCCAACATGCTTTGCCATGGGGATTCAGAAAAGACTCTGTGTGAGATATATTTCTGTATCCAAGCAGGCAGAGCAGCAGGATGAGCTGGCATAATTTTCACTTTTCTCTTCTGCCTCACCCTGTTCTGATAGATCCAGCCTGGAAGCACAGAGCCTGCCATGTGCCCTGGGGAGCAGCAGCAGCAGCGGGAGGAGCTCTCTCCCAGCTTGTGGCAGAGGCAAAGCAGCTCTGCAGTAGCTGTGGGAAGTCACCATGCAGACATCACCAGGAGCTATGCTCAGGGGCTGTTCCTGGGCATGAGAGGAGCAACTGTGGAAACCCAGAGCACCGGGAATATTTCTCTGTCTGCTCTGGGGTGCCCTGACCCCCAGGGGAGTGCTGACTTTGACCCTCATTCATAGAGAAAGTTCCCTAGACTTAAAGAGAGATTAGAATCCACAAAAGTGTGAAATAGATTATGGAGAGTAGTGTAGATGTCTCACTTGGTGAGAAATTTAGGTTTTGGGATTTTTAGTATGTTGTGGATGGAAGCAAGATGGAGGGCACAGTGTCATCCTGGGTTTCTTCTTCGTGCTGCTTCTTCCTTCTTCTTCATGGGTTTGGGTGGAATTTTGTAACTGGACAGAAAAGTTTACATTGTGTATTTCCAGTGATCAGTTATTGGCTTTAAAGGGAAAATAATCTAGGTGTCCTTTCTTAATTGGATAGTTTAGTCTTAAAAGACCTTGTAGCAAGAAATTGTTAGCCATTTTGTGCCTTCTAATGAAAAGCTGCCAAACTCATGGCTGTGAGACTGTTTTACTGATAAGAAATAAACACTTGAGTCTGAACATGAACTACTCTCTCAAGTGCCTTCAATCCAGACCCAGAGAAACTAATAGTAACGTATCTGTCCAGGCTACCTGGTTACAAACAGCAGCCTGAATGGAGTTCTGACTTATTTGTACTGACAACTATGTCCCTACTGACAACTATGTAAAGTCGAGGAGGACGTGCCCCTGCACTCACTTTGGTTTGGGAACTGTCTGCAGTTACTGCAGGAGGGTTCCAGAGTAGTTCTCTGAACTACCTCCACCCTGTTTCCTGCGGAGATAGATCCACCATGTGCTCTACTCTCACACCTCCCAGATCAAATATATCTATACTCTCTTCTGGTTCGCTTTTTCTTCCCAGCAATGTGTCTTTGGTTTGTTTTAACTTACATCAAGGTCTGATACATGTTGTTATGACATTGATCCTGTTCTGTTGGAGCCTTGAAAAATTAGAAGTTCAAGGCAATTGAGGAAAATATTGAACTCCATTTCAACTCTTTGGGTCTGCAGGAATTAGGAGTGTAACAAATACAGAAATCATATATTTGTTAAAGCTTTTCTGCGCAGATGTTAAAGTGAGCTGCTGGAGGACATGCTTCAATAGCTATAGTTAAAACTTAAGAGTGAACAGAGTGAATACACTCCCTAAATATTGCTGCTCTTACCCAACAATGCCATGGAAGACAGGGCAAGAAGTCAGATTTCCTGATTCCCATTCCAATATTGTATGTACCAAAATTCCCTGAAACAAACAACTCATATTCTGATGTATTGGATCCATGAAAGGTCTTGAAGAACAGCATCTTTCATAAATAGTATATTTAATTCTATTTCACATAATCTGCTGCTATCAGTGTTGTCTTTAATCATGTCAAAGTTGCAACATATTTGTTTTTGTATTCTTTATTTCCATGTCTAGACGTGCTACATTGCATTGCATTTTATATTAAGAAGATTTACTATGACAAGGCTCCTTAAGAAGCAATTAAGCATAGTGCTGTGTATCATAAATATGAAGTGAAAGGTAAGAAGAGTGGCATGTCACAACAAAAGCATGTACATGCATTTGCCAAACAACCAGTCTGGCTAAGAGAAGATAGATCCTTTAAAACATTTTTCTATCTGTTGTTTCACAGACACTTAAAATTCAGTTTTAGAAGCTACCTGTGATTTAGCTCAATCACCCTCATTTCTGGCCATAAAGGAATGGTGATTATGATGAAATTTTTGAATAAGAAATTATAAATGAACATTATTCATAATGACCCCACTTAAACATATCCCAGTGTCTCAACATGTGTCAGGCCATAGGCAGTGCTTAGAAGTTCAGAATAAAAGCATTAGGAGAGATTTTTTTTTCCTTTTTTTAATGAAGCAAATAGATGAAAGCAGCTGTGAAGCTACATCAGACATGTACCTATCACCACCAGTTGCACATAGACATGAATGTTCACTAAATGTTTAAATAGACCCTTCATGGAGACAGTGCATGAGTCCTTCAAACAGACAGAGAAGTAAATCCAGCACATAACTGCATTCACAGTTTAGCAAATAGACTTTCATAAATGAAAAATCAAAATAATTACATGCTTGAGTTTGAGAGCAAGCAAAATAATTGAACCTGTTCATTTCTGTTTTATTTGATTGTGGTTTTTATTTATATTATTTTTTTCACTATGATAGTCTTATATTCTGGGCAGAAAATAAATCATCCTTTGCTCCTGGTTGCCCTGAAATATTTCTTCTCTCTGCAGATTTCTGTCTGTGGATCTGGAGCTTCCTGGCTTCATTTAGCTATCAGCTGTGAATGTTTACAGTGGCTATGCACTTCAGACACATAATAGAAAGATGATAGATTTCATTTTCTTTAAAATAGTGTTATTCCCCATAAGAGTAAAATCTTTGTTAGAAGTAAATTCATATCTCATTATGGTATCCCTAATAGTTTATAGCTATAATAATTTTGCTTTTACCTGGTGAAAAGGTCTGCTGGGAGGATTTTGAAATGAAACCATATGCCAAAAAGAATATTTACATTTTTAATTTCAGAGGCAAGAAACCCAAAATGAACAACACCAAAAAACCCCACCAACTAATTAACCAAAAAACCAAACAAAACCCCCCAAACAAACAAAAAAACAAACTCACCAAAAATAACTCCCAAAATCCAACCCAAAAACTAAAACTCAACAAACCAAAAAAACCACCACATGAAAACCAACCAAATTAAAACCCCACAAAAACAAACAAAGAAAAAAACCCAAACAAACAAACAAACAAAAAAAACCAAAAAAGCAAACATAAAAAACCAAACACCTCTCTCTTCATCCCCCTGGAAATAAAATTCATTCCCCAAAGAAATCAAAACCCCTACAAGCCCTGACCCATCTAGGCATTTTTTAATTGGCAGACTTTTCACTGCTGTAATGGTTTGACACTGGCCCAAGACCCACAAGTCTCTTGCTCACACTTTCCTACTACAGCTGGGTAGAAGAGAGAAAAAACTAAAAAAAACCAAAAAGCTCATGAGTTGAGTTAAGGACTGGGAGAAAACACTTCAAGGGCAAGGCTCAAAGTTGCAAAGTGATTTTATTGATAACAGAATCAGAGGAGGATAATGAGAAGTAAAATAAACCCTTAAAACATCTTTTTTCCCCCAGCCCCTCCCTCCTTCCCTCCGGCAGTGCAGGGCATGTGGGTTTGGTCAGTTCTTCACCCGGGGTTTTCTTCCACTGCCCAGGGAGAGGAGTCCTTCCCCTGTGAGACTGTGGGGTCCTTCCCATGTGAGAGAATTCTGTGTGAACTTTGGTGGCATGAGTCCTCCCATGGGCAAACAGCACTCCCAGAACTGCTGTGACACGCATCTCTCTTTTTCCCCAGTGTGCAGTTCTCCAAGGCCAGGCTGCAGCCTGGAAGCGAGCCCCTCTCTCCACTGGGTCTCCCACTGGACCACAGCCTCCTCCAGGCATCCTCCCACTCCAGCACGGGCACCTCCTCCACGGGCTGAGGGTGGATCTCTGCACCCCCCATGTATCCCCACGGGCTGTGGGTGGATCTCTGCATCTCCCATGGATCCCCACGGGCTGAGGGCGGATCTCTGCATCCCCTATGGATTCCCATGGACTGAGGGTGGATCTCTGCATCTCCCATGGATCCCCACGGGCTGCAGGGGCACAGCTGCTTCACCATGGTCTCACCCTGGCCTGCAGAGGAATCTCAGCTCTGGTGCCTGGAGCACATCCTTCCCCTCCTTCTGCACTGACCTTGGTGTCTCCATGTGGTTTCCCCCACATGGTCTTACCTCCTACTCTTCTCTGACTAGTAGAAAAAAACCTTGTTTTGATTTTCTTCTTAAATTTGTTATCACAGAGGCATTACCAACCTCTCTCTAATGGGCCCAGCCTTGGCCAGCAGCTTATCTCTCTTCAGAACCATCAAGGATTGGCTCTGCTGGACATGGTGGAAGCTTCAGCAGCTTTTCGCAGGAGCCACATCTGTGACCCCACACTACCAAAAACCAGGCTGTGAAAAGAGCAATACAACTGCAATTGGAAAAGCTGTTCCAGAGAAACAAAATTGGCAGTATGGACCCTAAAAGCTTAAAATAAAAGAACAGGTTTCTGAAAAGAAAAATATTTTTTATGAAGATTAATTCTGTCTGAAAATTGTTTACTTTCCATTTTAGTGAGAACAGAAGTCTTGGAAACTCTACATACTTCAGCCTTGAAGAATCAAATGAGAATTTTAAAAGCTTTTTTTTTTAACTCTTGATTATCGCTTTTTATCCAATTGCTTTGAACTGGTAAGGTAATTTTACGTAAAGAACAGAGTTTACAAAACGTTTCAGGAATATAAGAAATCCTTCCCAAAATGCCAGACACCTGTAATAGCAAGAGTTATTAAGAAAGCAAAAGAACATGGAATATGAATAATGAAAATGCCTTCACTCCCATGAGCAACAGGAAGGTGCATACAAGGACTACACTGCAAATATGATATTTACTCCCAGTAGACAAACTAATAACAAGGGAAATGTAATATAACTAACCTACCTGGAGTTCAAAAATTACCTGATATGACTCCTCATGGGACATTACTTTTTAAATTAGGGGTTAGAAAAGGAGTTCTAAAATACAGAATTAGCTAGGGGGTCAGATTTTGGTGAAAGGACAGCTGGCCTTTGAGGCTTGATATTTATGCTTTTTTAGTATTTTTATTATTGGCCACGACACAGAAAAAGAATCAGACTAATAAAATGTGCTGACAACATGAGGTTGTAATGTCCTCTCCAGTGGAAAAGGGGATGAGAAAACCACAGAGACAGAACAAGACCTTGAAGACTGAATTAATATAGATGGGGTGAGGTTCAGAGAATAATAGATACTTTAGGTTAGAATGGATCTTTAAGACCATCAAGTCCAACCATTAACCCAGCACAGCCAATTCCAGCAAAATTCACTAGTATGATGTGTAAGGTTGTGCATATGTGGACAAACAAGAAACATCGTTAAGTTCATCAATTACAAGTGTTAGTAAATGAGGAAAACCCATAAAAAATCCCTAGCAATAGGAAAATGATAAATCTGAAATAGTACAACTGTTATTATATATCTAAAATATATATATATGTGTGTTTATTTGTATTTTACTTACATATATATAATTTATGTATGAATATATATATGTAAAACTATACACAGTAGTGAATCAGGTGTTGTGTTTCAAGCCTAACAGGAAAGTATTTATGCCATTGTTCAAGATATGTTAAAAATTAATATGATCTCGTGCATACATCCAAAATCCAAATTGCTGTGGACTGACACACTATCTGTAGCTCTTGAAATATTTGCTGTATTATCAGTCTAACCACATAGAGTGCTGAGTTCTCATGTTACTGTTCAATTTAGGACTGCTAATTAGGACTGTTCTGTGTGTCACCTGCAGAGCTGTGAATACAGGCTGATATAGTTTTTGTATATAGTGATAATCATTTTTTAGCAAAAAAAAACACCCCAAAACCGATCAAATCTCTGTAAGGATACAGAGAGAAGCTAGTAAGATCATCAGAGAGTAAGGAAGCTATTGTAATGAAAATTAGCAAGCAACACAAAGACTAGAGAGACTAAATCTAATAAATAGATTGGGGCAATAAAACTCCAGGGAGAGAGAACTATTTAAACTAAAGAACAACATTGGTACAGCTCAAATGGGAATAAATTGGCCATGAGGAATTTAGGCTGATAATTGGAACATGATTTAAAGCCACAAGAGTAATAAATTCCTGTAACAGTGTTCTATCAGAAGACATAGGAGTAAAAAATCCACAAGGCACTCTAAAGTTGCAGTTTCACCAATGTATGGCATAAATTATGTGACGGGGATGTTTGAGGAGCAAGACACTCGGCCTGACCCAACACACTCTTCATTTTAGGTTGTTTGGAGTTCAAATCTCAAGTCTAAAGTGCTTACTTGTCTTTACTTGAACCCTGAATAGTAAGATCCAGGTCTCTTGATTTTCCATTTCCAAACTTTCTGCAGAAAGGCTTCAGTGAATCCTTTTGGTTTCAGGATGTAATCAAGGAACAAAGGCTTTGCAAATGAGTCTAAGGTATTTGTGTTCTGGTGTTGTTCAAAATTGATACTGCTAGGAGTTTCTGTCCCATCTTCCTTCACTTTTAAACACTGCCAAACTCACTACAAAAATTTACTCATCTGACACTTCAACCGCTGTCAAATAATTATTTAAGCAGGACAAAAGCAACTCCATCTTTAAATTAACTATGAACCAGAAATTAGAAGGATGTTTCCTGCCCATGCTTGTGTAAGGATGATAACAATTAATATGTATTAATTGGTAAGAAATGTTAGTGCTACAGAAGCAGTAATTTCACTAAATATAGCATGGCTGGAAATACTGACTAAAGGAGCAAGTGACCAGGCTGATCCTTTTGCCTTTGCAACATATTCCATCTTCTATGTATGTGTACCCATTGTGTGAATCTCTGCCCTCAGTCAGCTGATTGTTAAAAAAAAAAATCCTGCCAAATATTGATCAACATCTGGAACATGCATCCATTTTTGATTGTACATTAATGGCATTTATCACATTTATCAAGTATTGCAAATAGTAACAACTCATAGGGGATTTGCCACATACCATTTTTTTCTCTGTATGAAAAAGCATTACAAATGCAGCCTTGGGTACTGACCGAGGTCATGCATGGAATGTGAACATTGTTCCAAGGAGCTGGTTCCAGCTCAGGCGTATTGTCTGCTTGGGTATATATTGCAAATATTACTGTAAAACTAAGTTTAAAGCTGCAATGGCAAGTGTTTAAAAACTAGAAAGCACAGACTTTATTTGGGCTTCTCCTTTATTTGTTCAGTATGGCAGTGTATTTTACAACATGTTCACATACATTTTCTACATCTTTGTGCTTCATTTAAGTTTCAGGGTACTGTCTGAAAAGGAAATAAATATATTTGGTCAGACCCTAAATATCCAGACTAATCCTGTCTCTCCTTTCAAAAAAATTCCCATTTCCAGTTTAATTTAATTGTTAATCCTTAAAATGATTAAATTATGTATGAATTCAAGTCAGGTAGAGTATAGTAAAACAAGCTACTTGCATACTTAGAAGCACATATGCTGGTAAGATTTGCTGAGCTCAGGATGTAAAGCAATTTATCTACTTTGTTCAATAAGGCTGAAGCACACATTAAATAAGATTCAGGTTGTATATCAGAAGCAGATTTCAGGATCATATTCTTCCATTGTTTTTCTTTTATTATATTTCAACACCTAATTTTAAATTTTATATAATTTTCTTGACATTCAAATAGGAAATTGAATTACAGGTTTGTAAGCAATCAGATTTCTGATGAGATTAAACCACAACCTATACCAGTTCACCATGTACCTAAAAAGAAATGTTTGTTGTTCAGTTTTTTTAATAGAAAATTTGAATAGAAATTAAATTATACTTTAAAATTAAGTTACACCATGATTTTCCTTATGCTTTTAATTTTAAACATTTCATAAAAAGAACACATTTACAGTATGACCTAACTAATTTAGAAGCTATTTCTTGAAAAATGTCTATAACAGCAACAGATGGCAAGAAGAAAAAGAACAACAAATTCCTGTTTTGAATATCATCCAACTTGACAAAGAACCAGCTGCTAAAATAAGTGGTGTCAACATCTAAAATGTGCTTTAAAATGAAACGTGCTTAGATCCATTAAATGCAGAATGCTTTAAGGAATAAAAGTTCATGGTTTGTTCATGTTTATCACTGTTCTATCTACTATTTTCTACATTTTCTGACAAGTGTAAACACTTGTCATATTGGTAAGGACAGACAGATGGAAGGGTAACTGTATCCACTTTAATAAACAAAAACAAAGTTGTGTATACTGTATGTGATATGGAACAACATAACCAAAACTATAACCAAATTTCATTTCATGAGTCCCTTTCTTTATGAGTTGATTAGAAAATATATTTCAGCTGCTTTTTTAAAAAATGCTAGCATTTCTTTTCTTTATAGCAAAGGACCTTTTAGAAGCAGGCAATCAAAATACAGGTTTAAATCTTTCTTGTTATTTTTATTGTGTTGTCTGATACAATTCTTATTTTTATTAGGATAGGTGAATGCTTAGTACTTTGGTTTTGGTTTTACACTAGAGCCTGCTATTCTAAATGAAGCAGTTTACTCTCCCCTATGTTTTATTTTAACATCCTTGTGTTCTGTCAGGATATTGAAAAGTTTGACTAGAGAGAAATCACATTTATTTAAAATCAAGAACTCTGTCATGGCCTTTAAAGTACAGCCCTGTACTTGGAGTTGTGTCCCAGAGGAAGCTCAGGAACCCTCTAATCAAAAAGCAAAGAGGAAAACTCTGCTAAACCTGGGAGAAAGATGTCATTGCTGTGTGTAGCAGCCCATTGCAGGGTTGAAGCAGGAACTGCTGACAAATGCACAAAGGTAGTCAAACTCCAAAAGTATGCTGGATGCCCCTTACGGAAAGGATCACCAATTTCCATTGCAGGTCAGTAACAGTGCTGGAAATTCAAGGCTGTTATTTTGATTCTCAGCCATAGGAGGATGCAACATTGACTCTCTTATCCTTTTTTGCCTGTTTTACAGAAGATGGTAGAATGAAGATTGAATAGGGACAAAAAAATGCTCTGTTTCCCTCGCACATGTGCTGCAGAATATGGCTTAACCTTTGCTTTTCTACAAGGTAATAACAGCAATTGTGGAAGGACAAGGCTGCTTTCAGATCTTATTAGCAGTCCTAATTCCAAAATCAAATTCTGCATCTAAGTGTTTCTCATCAAAATCTGAAACAAAACTAATTCGGATCACCATCAAAAACTTAGAAATCAGAAAGTGCTGCCAATGTTTTTCAGGAATTATACTGAAGTTGAAAAGAAAGCAAATTAAAACCAGAACAAACCAGAGACATGATTCTTTCCCCCAGTCATAGAAAACAGCCTTTGACAACCTCTCTATAGCAGCTCTTCACAATTTCTTCTTTTTCCATCAGCTACTAACTAATTGCACTGTACTGTCTGAACACTGCACTACTGACTGTCTGCTAGATGCAAAACCAGCCATCAAATTTCAGAAAAATGAAATTTGATGAAAGATGTCAATTTATTAAAAGAAAAAAATGTTGCATTTCTAATATCTACAATTTTTAATTTTTCCTGGATGCATGGACATCAGTCATTTCTGGGCAGCCCTCCTGTTGTGCTTCCTTTAGGTGGAGAGGCCTTTCCTTTTATATTAGATCAACCACCAAACAAACCCAATGCCACCAGGCAAGGCACAGACAGTTAGAGCAGCATTGTCTCTCAGCCTTGCCACAGCTTGAAAGCACCTATGGAGTCACAAGAACTAAAGGTGTTCAGGATCTTTGCTGCAGAAATTGGGAGCTTGAGCCTCAGAAGCTTGTGCTAGGCTAAAGGACTGGGAATCCCTCTACATATCCTTCTAAACAGCATTTCCTAGGCAAGTTTTGATAGCCTAAGTAACCATTCACCTCACATTAATAAAAAAAAAAAAAAAAAGAAAAATCAAACTAACAAAACCCACCTCCAAAAACTCAATTATTTTTTTCTATAAACTGGAGGAGAGAATTTTGTTGCCACTATGTTTTCCGTTTAAAAGATTTTGTTTCAAGCAGATTAAATCATTACCAGTATTATGTATACTGAAAAAAATATTCTAGCAATCTGTAAAGAAATGTTTTCTTCAATCTCACATATCTCTTTATATACTTAGAGATACATATCCTTTGGATATATACCTAATTGAGTAATGGAGAAGCAAAAAACACTTGAACATCCTATCTTTAAAGTTATGGAGAAGACTGGTCTTAAGACAAGAAAAAAGTCGTTATTATTCAGTATAAAAAAGGGGAAAAAAATCTGGAAAGAGTACATCATGGATGATGCAAAGAAGATGTATACTATGTTGTAAGACACTGCTCTGCAGACAGACCAGGGAATGAAGATATTCCTGGGCTAATGTTTCCTCAAGCAATTCCACATAATGCTTTTTGGAGATCCATATATAGTCACAACAGATTTGATCTGCTTGGAAGGCTCATACATGAAAATGTTGTGTCATTGTTGCAACGTTTGTGTTGCATTATAGGGATTATTGCCATTTACTGTGAGTAGCTGTCTGGCACAAGGAGACAGATCAAGGTAAAGAACAAGTGAACTGATCTTTAAATTCATTGCCAAAACTCATTGCATGATTTTGATAACTTTCTTGATTGTGTGCTAGGTTTCCTTATTTTTGATGGCTAGAATAGCTTCAAATTATGTAAAAAAAAAAATTTCACCAAATCCAGGTTCAAACAACCAATTAATTTTTTTCCTTGGTAAGTTATAAGAAAAGAAAGGATCACTGAGAACAAGAACAAGTAGTGAAAACTCAGCCTTAGTGGAAAAACATACATTTTTCTCTGCTCCATTCCTTTTAGTTGCAAACATATCAACTCCCAAATTCTCTTAGAGAAGTTAGTGACTTTTCCTGACAAGAACAAGTAAGAGAGCACCAGTGGGATTCTTTCAAAGATGTGAAATCTCTTTACTACAGGTGCTTGGGGGAATTCATTATCAGCTTCATGCCTTTCCTCTAACAACAGTCATCCTTCAAGGGAAGCAATCTTCAATATGTTGTTGAGACTGTGGTAGGTCCCTCAGTGACTGAGTGCCATACACTCTGAGCCACTAATTGAAATATCATTTTAACCAATCCTACTAGAGATGCTTTGGTTCTCAAGCTGATATCTCAGTAATTATCATAGGCATAAAACTGGTTTCAGTATTTTATGTACATAAACCACTTTCTTAATACTATTACTTGTCTCAGTTCTTTGTTTTTATCTCCTTCTTTCTTCATCTCCATGTTTATATGGTTTGGGTTGATACAGAATTATCTGATATGTGAAAGACTGGAAGAGGTAATATATGAGAAAGTCAAGCATTATATATTATATGTATTATATGTATTATATTATACATATATTCTGTTTCTTTATTGTATTAAAAAGATAGTGGAAAACAGTCTTTTTTAGAAGCTTGTTAAGTTTGAACATGCAAATCAAATCTCACATGATCTTATCAAAACTGAAAAATTGATGAATAATTCCTTTAATAGCTTGTCAAATAGGTGGACAGTAAAATACCTACACCCAAGACCAAAACAAAAAGAGACTCTGTGTGTCCAAACTATGGGAGCTGGTGACTGTGGTCTGTTTCCTGGTTTACCACCAGAACCCAGACAATCTCTAGTATCTATGACCTCTAGCTACAATTGGCCCTTACTTAGTCCTGGCCACTCTGTGGCTCTATGCTCCCAACCATAGAAGTCACGAAAATAAGAAGGAGCTACAAATATATAGTAGAGATTAAGTAGTTGCTCATCATTACCTATTTTTTTTTTTTTTTTTTTTTTTTTGCGGGGAGTGAGGAGGTGAGGGCAAGGAAGGGAAGGAGTGGTTTTAAGGGCATCTATATCAACACTTCAGTATATCTGATTAGTAATTTTTTTTTTTTTTTTTAGTTTTCTGAACTACCTTTTTATTAGTAGAGTATGCTCATCAGAGCCTGGTGAACATAAAGGCCTATGATAACCTTGCCCATCTAAATTGTGGGAGGAAATATGCAGACTAGTATCTTTTTGGTTAGAAAAAGTCCTTTACTTCCAGGTTCTTCCCTTGCACATACACAGCTGCATGATGAACAGGAACCCTTGTTAGGGTCTCCTCCACTTTGCACGCCACCTAGTGCAGTGCTGGGAATTATTTGTGTCTATACAAAGAATCATCCATTTTGGTTGCAATGCTAAAAAGCATAAGTAAAACAACCTTTAACCAGCTGTTTTCACAAAAGTAAATGACTATTTATTATATTCTTTATAATTAATGAAGACCAAAGTACTTACTATGATGAATGTCAATAAATACCCTCTAATATGCAAAAAAAATTTCCCATTTACATTTTAATGAGATTTGAAATGTTAATGAAGGGAATCTCGTAATTAACTTAGTAAGTGTCTCAAATAAAAGTGAACTTTGTTAGATAAATTAATATTAGTTCCTCATTAGGATGCTGTAATAGGTGAAAATAATTAATGTTTTAGCTAATATTCTGAAAATAAATAAGTATTTGTTCACAGTTTGTCAAATATTTCTTAATTATAAACAATGAGCTCATCAGTAACACGTGACTTTTCAAATTTATTCCACATGTAACACAAATAACAACACTCATATCATACTCTTTTTTTAGGATAGCAATGCATTTTAAGCCATTTAAGAACAAAACAAAACAAAACAAAACCAACAACACAACACATCTTTGTATTCATTTGCTTCCCATTTGGTTGCTTGACAGATGCTGAAATGAGGGTCTGTTGAAGTTCCACTTTTTTTTCATTAAGATGCTTAATGTAATATCACTTGAGATAACTATGAGCCCAATTGTCTTTCTGTGACAGATTCATGGCATCCAGAAAGGAAATTGATGTCCAGTACATTTACCTGCTTTCATTTATGAATATTCTGTGAAAAGTGCACTTTCTGAGTACTTTCAAGTAGGGACATGTAAAAGGCCCTGGATTTGTACCATATACACCCACCAATGGAAGACAAACAAAAGAGGACTCAACCATCTGAACAGCTTACTGCCAAATTGATTTGAAATGGGAAAAAAAAAGAAGAAAAACCCAATGTTTTTGTTGGATCCACTTCTTACTCCCTCCCAAAGACTTTTTTTTTTTTAATTTTATGTCAAAAAGAGCATTGACAGAAAATTTTGAAGGATCTCTAGGATTGCATAAACTACTGGATTGAATATTAGATAGATACCTCACTTATTTGCATCTCAGTAAGGACTTAGTGAAATCTAAACAGATTCTAGGAGGACTATTTCCTAAAGAAAGTTTAAAACATAAAGGTCACATTATGAATACATAAAAATGCTAATTCACACATACATTCAGGAAGGAATATACACAATTTACTGCAATGCCAAAACAAAATTTATAACCACTGTTTTAACCATTTATCTTGGCATAATGGTATATTTATAGCCAGGCTGTTTAAAATATAAATTGTCCTTGCTTTTCCCCAAAATGTATAAATAAATGAAACATTCAACATTATATTGCAGCAATAGTTTGTTACAACACCCTATATACATAGTTCCCATAACTTCTTACTTAACAAGGTTGATGATCCTGAAAATACAGAAACACATGTAGCTCCAAGGAATACATTGATAGGCATATTTGTCATGTTCAGCCTCCGATCCACGGAAGTGAATCCAGTGGGCTGGCAAGGCTTAACACGCTCTGGAGCGCTCAATCCCAGGGGCAGTTAACAAATAGTTCCTTGTGAAACAGTTGTATTGAAAGGTCACAGTATACCTTTTGTGTTTTTTGTGTTAACCTCATAACTTAGCTTGTTTCTGGGGAAGGGAACAAGGAATATACATCACTGTACCTGGCTATTTTTCACAGGCCAGCATGATTAGATACCTATGTATAACAGCACCCAGTTTGATTATCATACCTCTGAAGTCATATGGAGTGCTTTCAGATTCTGCCACTATGCCCCCTAAATAGGTGCACAAATCACCAATCTGATATTAATAGGTGCTTTCTCTAATGTGTGTTGTCTCCAGCTGAATTTATAGAAGTAGTCTTACTGTGCTCGCTGGATGCAAATTTCTGTTTAAATTTGCAAGACTGCGCTGAAATTCTAGTGATTGCTTCAGAAGGAGGCACACAGCCTGCTTCTACTGATGGAAAAAAATATTTGAAGGTCACTCAATTTTCAATTCCTCATTACTTTCTTCTATTCCTGTTCTGTGGCTAAGAGATTTCTCCTGAAATGCCACATCTGCTCTCTTCTTTTCAGACAGCTGAAACTATTCTGGAATAACTGCAGTGTGTAATAAAAGCCTGCAGTATTGGAAATTATCATCAAATTGCTCATGAGATCAGGGCTTCCTGAAGATACCAGGGAGTTGTGACATTGGACCTGCAGATGCGGTCATACATGGCTGTCAGGGTTTCTATGTAGTTTTCACACAGCAGACATTTTCCCTTCCTGATGGAGTGCTCTGTTTCATGGGCAACACAGCAAGTATGGCAATGAGACCAGCGCTGGAATTGCTCACTCACTATTCCTCATCAATGAGAAATGTCATGAAAAGTTTTGAGTAAATCAGCAAGTGCCTACTGCAATGGGAGAGCATCCTTGTAATGCCTTAAGTTTTAGCTTTTATATTTTCCAGATTCTCTACTGCATTAGTATATAACTCTGAACTTCATATAAAGTGTTAGCAAGTTCTCCTCACAGTTTAGTTAGACAAAACAGTCCTTTTCCAGCCTGAGAACCAAGGACACCTTTGAAGCTTCAGGCCCAAGAAGCATAAACAACAGTGAACTGAGGAGAGCAAAACTGGGAGGATGAGACTTCATAATCTGAAGCTGTAATTGGACAATTAACCCCAGTATGTAAATGGACCAAAACTTATAAAAGTGTGAAAACTCATGAGCCAGCATCCATCTTGGATGTAGCCCTGGCCAGGCTCTTGTACTGCCCAAGGTGTATCCTTTGAAGGCCTTTTTAATAAATCCTTACTTTACACCTTTAACACTAGCCTCTGCTCTAGGTAGCCTTTCAAGGCATCGCTTGTGCTGTTGAAACGTCAGTATGGAACACACAATGGACATTGCAGTAGTGCATGTTCGGAAAATGTCTGTGACCTTTAACATTTTCAGATCTTGGAAGTCTGCTGAGTAATTACATGCTGTTACCCTCTTGCGGTGCTAAACCTCTTGATTTAGGTAAGCTATTTCACTACAGAGGAAACCAACCTTAAAGGTAAAAGTGGCCTAAGGCAGATGACCTCCTATTCCAGCAACAAACCATATGCACATATTCCATGGGCAGCATATACAGAGATGAGTTCAAAGTCTTTAAATTGAATCAAACACAGATGTAAGTGAGCATTCACCATAATATGGGAGGAAAAAAAAACCATGAAAGATGGCAAGATACAGATATTGTAACAATAGCGACCAGACCACATGAAAAATTGCAGATTTATCTAAGAATAGCTCATGTTATATTGGGTGAAGATATCTTTCTTTCTTGCTTGCTTGACTTTTAGAAACATTAATGTGTTACAGTTTATATTGAGAGGTTGGAATAGAACCTAATATTTTAATTAGAGATCTCCAGTTTCTTTTTAGAAATGCTTGGAAAACAGTAAAAGGGACCTACACATTACAGGATTAGTCTTGACAGATCTCCATACTTAGCAGCCCTGTTTTGCTACAAATGCAAATAGCTAATATAAAACATCTAAGGCTTAGTGATCTAGCGACATAACAGTGATTTGCCTTTGGGGAAAATCAATTCTATCAGCTTTGTTAGGGAGCAGAAATTAGCAGTCTTGAACAAATAGTCACTCCTGTAGCAATGTTTATCACTTTCTGCATGACCAGAATAGAAGGACTCCTTTTACTCCGTCTCCTCTTGGTTAACATCAAATGCAGCCTTCCTTTTCTCTTGCATCTTCCCATCTCTCTACTTTTCCACTGAGTGATGAAAAATTCAAAACAAGAAAGAAAAAAAAAACAGCAGGAAAAGTGTGACTAGGAAATGTATAGTTCTCGAAATGTTCCTCATTTTTCTTCCCAGTCCTTGGGTTAACATTATCCTCTGAATAGAATGAAAAATGTCCCAAATATACTCCCTCTATTTGACTTTATTTTTCTTTTTCTTTCTTCTTATCTGGCAGGGGACACAAAAAGACCAGGAGAGAAAAGAGGTGAGACCTGCCCTCTACCTTCTCAAAAGGGAGGAGAAACCAGCAGTGGGACTGGTTCTCCTGCAGGAAAGAGGGTTGCATCCTCCTCCTTTTCCCAACCAAGAGGCAAAGGACATCTTGTTACAGGTTTCCACAGGTTTTCCAGAGCAGAGTAGATAAAATGAACCTACCAATATTTTCTCCTATCCAAACACTCAGGGATTTTGGATGTGGTAAGTCAGCTAGCACAGTCCAGAAATTCAAGGCATGACTTGCTCTGTGATTTTGAATGTGAGTCTTACCTAAAAACATTGTATTTTGGAAAGGACACATCATTGCTTTTTCTTCTCCAAGAGCAATCATGTAACATCTTCATAATTTGATATTGTAATGACAACTGGTGAGTTCTCCATTACTCTTTATTTTTACTGACATGGTGGAGTAGTTAATATATCACCTGATCAAACCTTGATGTAATAGAATAAGGTACTGCATGAAACACTTTTCATATGATTGATGCTATGCTAGGTATTAGTAAAATCTGGAGTAATCAAACTAAAAGAAATTTAAATCAGTAAAGAGAGAAACAGAAATAAAAAAGGATATGTAATATTTTTGCCAAGGAAGAAAAAATTATTTTGAGGTTTGGAATTAATGCAGCATTCATAAAGCCAACTTTTCTATCTCTAAAATTAAAACCAGTCATATTCTAGCAATTTTCTTTGAAAAGAAATTATAATTTTCATTGGTTGAGACCTTTCAAAGAAGTTTTTTTTTCATTTTATCCTTAATCTTCATAATTACTGTTTTATTATACAGATCACATAATTTATAGCATTCTGTTCTAGAAAAATCTATGAAGCACATGAAAAAGTCTTCAGAAAAAACAGAACCAAGTGCTTTTCCCTTCTGTTGCCAGTTCACCACTCTTGCTTACAGAACCCACTCAAATTTCAATTAATTGGACATCTATCACGTTCTCCACCTCTACTAAAGCAAAAGAAGAGTGGAAATGGAGGACAACATTTTGAGATTTACTGTGTTTACACAAAGCATTTTTCCCAATTGATTTGGAGTGACTGATACAACTGGGAGTGTAATTCCATTCCCAGTATTTATGTAGTTGGCATTGAAGTTTCTCTGTCAAATGTACTTTGCCAGAGTGAGTAGGAAGATTGGAAGAGACAATAAATTGTCTTGATCACTTTGGCTTTCAAGTTTTTTTCAAAGCTAAAGCAGTTGTTTCAACAAAAATTGCTACTTTAGGAACTAGGACATCTAGTATTTCTCATTTTGCCTATTTGTAGGAAAACTTGGCATGTGTTCTTTCTCTAATTCCTAATATAACTGAGCATTTCTTAAAAATAAAAGGGTCATACATATGTATGTAACTGTGTGTAATACACACAGACATAAACAAAGTCCTGACCATGAGAATGTGGTGATGATAAAGTAGCATTAACTGTTCTCTCTTATGTTGCTCTTTTCATCTTTATGGCTTGCCAAATTTAAGAATTTATGGTTCATCATGAGATCACGCCCAGGAAATGGGACTTTTACCTGTATGAATAGTTTCATTGAAGATTATAGATTACCCACAGTAGTAAGCAATGACCTACCTTGTGTTTCTGTGGTATATTTCAGTCAAGTTTATGGGAAGTTTTAAATGTGGGATGTGAATTACTAAGCCAAGTACTGAGCTGTGCTGCACAGAACTATGAGATAATGCATCCTTCATATGCTAGAATAGAAAGAAGCTTAAAGGTATACATGTAAATATTTCAGAATTAAATTCTAGATAAACATGCCAAATACAAGGAATTCAAGCACAGTATTCTTTTCAGTAAATGAAGAGCACAGCAGAATATCTAACAAACCCTAAATTAACTGTGGTTGTGCCCTCCTAATGTTAGTATATTACTAAGTATATCAGATAACACTTAATGTTAGTATATTATCAGCTAGTACATATTATCAGCAGGTCTCCAGTACATATACAGACCTTCTTTTGATCTTTGCTGTGCCTAAACTAAGGCAGGAGTGGGTTCACGTCTGTGAGTGTTTGTAGGAAATCTTCCCAGTCTGATCATCCAGGAGCCAGTCTGGAAGTCACACATTCACCCCTTCACTGGGGCTGCAGCCCTTTCTTGCTGGGTGGCTGCAAGGGAGCTGACAGGTGCCCTGCTTGACTCCCTACACACCCCACACTCAGAAGCAGACCAGGCTTCCATCAGCCTTAGATTTCCTGTAATAGAGTCTCAGACATCTCAATACTTAAAATGATTTAATCTTGGTGCAATAACTAAATAAGAAAATATCAGCTCAAGCTGGTGCCTCTGAGGAGGACCCCAAAAAAAGGAAACCCTGGGGTTTTATACCTTCCCAGTCTAAGCACAGGAAAGTGTGATGACCTTGGCTGCTGCTGTGTCTCTGAGAACCCAATCCGCTGGCTTGGGCCACAGGTCCCAGGACCTTTGTTCTGCACAGGGTGAGCATTTCATGGGCCCTTATCTGGGACTCCCACCCTGAGCTCAACCTGCAGCTGCACCTCGAGCTTCCTGCACTAAATGTATTCCTCAACAACAGTGAACCTCTTTGTATTTAATTTCAAAATAGAAGTCTAAAGAGTCACTTGTAAAAAAAAAAAAAATATCATCAGGACACGGTGATAGACAACGGAGTAGGAGAACTGGCAAAGGTACGAGTTGATTTCTATAATAAATATGTTAAGTCTACAAGGGCTACTTCTAGTTCTGTGATTATACATGTATCTGAAATTTTAGTGATATAAATTCTCTACAAAGAGTAACTGTATCTTAGAAGAATTGCTTCTCCAAGGTATCGCAGATATCTTTTGTGAAAAATCCTTTCTTAGGATTTTTCCTGCTGGAGCTGAGAAGTTCCAGCAAGAAATGTAAACAATTATTATCTGCTGCTGTGGAATGCAACAGGTCCACCTGTGATTGGTCTTCTGTAGGTGTTTGGATTTACTGACCAGTCAAGGTGGAGCTGCTATCGCTCTCTGTCGAGAGACAGACCTTTGTTATTCATTCTTTCTATTCTATTCTTAGCATAACCAGCTTCTGAGGAAGCTCATTTTTTTCTATTCCTATGTAGTATAGTTATAATGTTATATATATATACATCATAATATAATAAATCAAACCTTCTGATCATGGAATCAAGATCCCTGTCTCTTCCATCCATCTAAAAACCCCTGTGACCACCATCACACCAAGGGTTTTCCTCTGGTTTACAATCAAGTAGAGGTATGAGCTATTAACAGGAAAAAATATCACAAATCATGTATTTTTATTTATTTTGCAATAATAATTATGATTCTACATATCCATTCTTGCTATTCTTCAAATGACTAAGAATTCCTGCTGTCAGAAAGACACTAACCTGGATGCTGCAAATATATCAGGACACAGTCTTGTTTATTGGTCTTTTGGATACTTAATTGCTAGAATTGTGTTCAGCTGGTAGATATGTAATCTGAATGTTTTACTGGTATCTGTGATTTCCTCTCCATATGCAACAGGCAATTGGTTACATTTATCATTTTGCTCCTGTGCAGTATGTGTGTCTCTCTTGGCTGTGCACATGATGCCAATAGACTATAATTATTTTAAGACTTGACTGGAAAATTCTGTGCTTTCAAAAATGTTGCAAATCCACCCTATTTTTATTTGGAATATAATAATAATAAAAAAATCCCAGTTTATTTTACCCTTCATTTGCACAGGGTAGTTTTGTATCATATTTGCATGATATGGCCTTCCTCAAATTCTTTGGCAATGGGAAATATCACAAAAATAACAATAAATTTAAAGGAATGTTCAAGTATAACGGTGTTCTATATATATTATTTTTTATATCCTTCTGGAATCACAGTCAAGTTCTTGCACTTAAAAAAAACCAGTAATGCCATAATGGAGAATCTAATTTCAAACTGGTTTTTTGTGGGCTGAAATTTGAAGACAATAACTGGTGGCATGGTGCTCATCTGGTGCTATTAACATGTAGCAAAAAGGACTTTAACATTTTTCAGATGTGTCCTGATGAAGCAAAAGGGAATCTCTGAAAATATGATACTGCTGTATACCCACAAATCTTGCTTAGAAAAAATAAAAATACTTCTGGTGGCTGCATCATGATGAAGACATACTCATCACATAATGACTCAACACAGCCTTCTGTCTCTTGTGTGTGATAAATGGGTAGGCAGCAGGAATAAAGTTTAAAACTCAAAAGACAATAAAATTGCAGTTTTGGATAAAAATTTGAGATATGGTACACTCAAAGATCTATCCCATCTTAAAACTCACTTGCAACCACTCCTCCAGCCAAACTCATGCTCATTTGGACAAGAACTTAAAGAACAGGGAGATTTCAAATCCAAGCTTGTTTACAGAACAGTGTAATACTTATATTAGACTTTTCAGTATAGTATTAGCCCTAACCACAGCAGCAATGTGCTTCCACATCCACTGTGGGAGTCCAGAGGAGCCAAGAGCATACAGTGCCTGGCCTCAAGCACCACAAAATGATGGGGTGACAATTGTTTTCCAACTAACAGCAGAAGCGGGCCACACAAGCTGTCATCTTCTAACTGCCCTAACATTTCCATAATTTATGCTATTTCCAAGCCAAGTAACTTATACAGGGTTGTTCAGCTTTAGAGAGAAAAAACACACAACATTTTGAATTTGAGGTGTACATTTATGATCAAATTATATTCTATATTAAAAATTAATATTAAAGGAAGCAAAAAACCCACAAAAAACTACTTGCAGTATTCTAGATAGTATATGCAATTCTACCTTTATCTTGCATTTTACATGCTTGCAAACAGTGGCATTTGTTTGCATTACTAAAATATATGAATGAAATTCTAAATGATGTATTTTCTTGTAATCAGCAGTACTGTTAACACATCAGCCATGGTAATGTATGTGAGGATGAGTGCCCATTCTACCCTTTATGAATCTTTATGGATTCCTATGTTCATCTTTACAACAAGATAAACAAGCTTCACTGCTTGCCGGTACATATCATAATATCCCACCTATACATTTGTATAGGTGGAATTGATGTCTCAAACTTGAGTCAAAAGATGTGCATTTTGTTACAATACAGCAATGCATTGTAAATTAGAAATATTAGTGAAGAAATAATGTTGACATGTGGGAGTACTTCCCTTTAAAGAAAACCCTGCAGAACACTACAATTTGTTCATATGAAGGACTTATACTTCTTATACTGGGCCAGGGTATGAGATAAGATATGAGATATTTTGTGTTTATTTAATATATATTCTACATTTGCTTTTACTTTGTCATTCTTAGTTATAATCCAACTGGGGCAAATTTAAATAAATTCACTTCTTCCGTGATAATAATTTTAATATTCAAATACAAGCAGAAAAAGTATGTGCTAAAAAGAATTGCACACAGTTCTATATTTGTAATCAGAAAACCTACACATCTTGAGACTTAGAAAATTAATACTTCCAGACTAAAAGTGCAAATGTCAACAGGACAAAGAAACCAGTGACAGAGAGCTTTTTGATGTAGAACACTAAGACTATAAAGGATTTACACCTTACCACTTCTGGGGAAAAAGGAGTACTGAAATGAAATTTAAAAATATTTATAGCTTCCAAAGCTTCTGAATTTCAAAAGGGTTGCTCAATTTTTGAAACAGTCAGCTTTAGGACTCACAGGTGAAAAACTGTGTTTCCAAAAATCGTATTTTGGAAAAGAATGAAAAAAAAAATATAAAACAACCAAACATTTTCAGGACAGTTTTGAATTTATTGCTCTGTTCTATAATGTTTCTTAAATAGGATGTTATTTCAATCTCCATCCCTCCTATTTTTTCTGCAGATATTAAAAAAAATCTTTAAAAAATAAATGATTCTTGAATAATTTGATAATGTAATTAAATGGCAAAATCATAAAAGGAGCATCAGTGCCACTTAATAAAGTTTGCATTTCCATATCTAGTGTTAGGACAATCTCCTTAAACAAAGAAATCTGGTTCATGCTTTTACTGGCAGCCGTTCTGGAAGGTTCCCTTTCTCTTTTCTTTATTATTTTTTTTTTTTTTTAACTGGCAAAATCTCACTACTTGACATTATTTTCTGTACACCATCAAAATGTGCAGACAGAATTTCCCCTAACTGGCAGTATGTATCCCTCAAACACTGACAACTCGGAGACACCAAAATTATTCTATTAAATTATTAAGAATCCTGATATTTATCTCCTCTAAATGTCACTGTGTGTCAAATAGAGTATAAAAATTATATCCAATGATAAGAGTCTCAGTCAAGTCGAAAGATTCATGTTTAAAAAGAAATGCCAGACACCGTTTAGAAATAATTCAAGAAATAAAATGACTCTTTTCAATTTATAAGGTATATAAATGGGGTATGATGTCAATTTATAAAGTTCAGTCTGTAGTCAGAACTCCATTTCATTATCTAGTTTTGAAATAAATCTCTTTAAAATAGCCCCAACATTTAAAGTTTCATCAGACCTTTACTAAAAGATCAGCCCAACTAAATAACCAATATTTGCTATTATTATCGAATCCCTGTAACTGAGTAACATTTAGCAAGTTTGCATAATCAATACCTCTCCTCCGAGCAGAGAGAGCTATAAAAGCTTTACCCTGTATAAAAAGGTCTGAAACAGTACAAGAAATCCCTATGAGAGCAAACACACAAGTGAAAATATTTACCAGTCAATAAAATGGATCCCATTGCCTTCTGTTCACAAAGCAGGTTACGCACCACATGTAGCCCAAGTTAAATTGTTCTCAAGATTAAAATGTTTTACACTAATGTCAAATAAAAAATCTATTCTACACCTCTGACAATAATAAAAATATATCAAATTTCATGCTAAGTAATATCTATTCTATTTTTCTTTCTCATCATCTGTTCCTAAGTATTATTCCAAAGGCATTAATTCACAGTTCTATAAAACAAAATGTTGCATAGTTTTTGAACTTTAAGATCTAGCTATCTTGTTTCATATTGAGAGTCACCTTTTAAATATTTAATTAGTATCACTTTATGAGGTGAGGGTTTTTTTCCAGCTTTTGCAATACTGAAATGATCTCTTTCTACCTGATGTGATTAGCATGAAACAGACAGTATGATTCAGAGATTTAATAAGTAGATTTAAGTTTTTCAAACTTTTATGAAACTGTTGCAGGGGTTTAATTTACTTACACTGCCAGAAGTATAAGTAATATTTTCTTTAATGCAGAGTGTGGCAGAAGCCTGATAATCTGGTTTAGGGTACCAGGCATGTCCAAGGGGAGCTCTCATATCACTGGAAACCATGGAGCTTCTTCTGTCATGTAAGAATACCTGTTATTGTTAAAGGTGCATGAAGACTGTCTGACCAGGAAAAGGGAGATAAAGTTTCAAAAAATGTACTGCTTCCAGAACCTGTTTGCTTGTGGACATTTTCAGGTGAATTCACTAATTGTGAGCAAAAGTTTTATTTGATAGAATCGCAGAATGGTTTGTGTTTGAAGGGACCTTAAGTATTAGCTAATTACAACCCCTTGCTGTGGACAGTGACACCTTCTTCTAGACAAAGATGCTCAGGTCTCCATCCAACCTGGACTAAAATTGGTCTTTTTTTTTTTCATTATTTCATTTTTTATATCTGAAAAATTAGCTACTTTGCAAGTACTTATTTTTTCTTACATTGAATTCTCATTCTGAAAGGTTTCTCAAAGCCAAAATAAAATTTCAGGAGGAAAGGACAGAACAAATTCCTATATAAACCAATAGCATAGCAGTTGTCTGCAGTATGAATGATACAGATTGAAATTCATTGAAAGGTACTGTACTGACAGTTATCCACAGCCATGACTAACTATAATATATGTAGCCCTTTAGAAGTCTTATTCTAAAATATAGCATCCTTCAAAATGTTTTGATACAGACTCCCTTGTATTAGAGAGTTAACAGTTTGAATAAATCAATAACAAATCCTTTTCAAAGAGGCTGTTTTCTCCAGTATTTTATTGCAATTCTTTTGTATTGAAATCATTATGGCTATAAGCTCAGCTTTCTTGTTAAAAATGAAACCATTATATCAATCTTTAGTTAATAAAGTCAGTTTATTTATATGATTTAATTAGAAAAATACTTTCTTCAGTGAGACTAAGTAATTTTTTATGTTCTGCGAGTTGTGATGCATACACAGTTCTTTCTTCCTAAAGAACTACCCAGTGCTGTTTAATGCACAGTTTCTCTGAGGAAAAGAGGTAAGGGGAAAAAAAATACAGAAGAGAGGAGAATGGAGAAATTCCTATGAAATTTTACTTCATAGTGGAAGAGCTCATGAAATTCATATTTTATCTTCCCTAGACAAGAACTCAAGACATGCATAAGGCAACTGTCTTTCCTGGGCAGTCACACATTGGTCCTGCTACTCCTCTCTCATTCTCCATCATATCCTGTTTTTTTCTGATTTCCATTTTACAGATGAAGAAGAAAGGCATCATCCGAAGTAAAATTCACATGAAGAAAGGATAAATAACCTCAGCAGGCAGGCTTGTAGCTCCTACAACTTTACACACTGTCCTGACATATGCACAATCCATAAACCTTAATTTTTGTTCCATTCTCAGTACGTAATGACTGCTTCAGATTACAGTTCACAGGGACAGTATTAATCAGTAAAGTCCCATGTAAGCTACACAGTAGTAAAATTAGGACACAAGGCTATTGCTTCACATACTACAGCTCTGCTGTATAAATACTTTGCTCTCTGAAACTACAAAGGATTTTGTGCTACAAACTTTTCTGTAAGGGATTCATCTTACTGTGTTTTAAAGAAAATGGTAGGAGGGCATGCTTTCATCTCACGATCCAAATAGAATAGAATAGAATAGAATAGAATAGAATAGAATAGAATAGAATAGAATATATTAGTTGCAAGAAACCTACAACGATCTAAGTGCCTGACCACTTCAGGCCTTGTTGTTAGGGTATTGTCCAAATGCATTTTAAACACTGGCAGGCCTGAGATATTGACCATTTGCTAGGAAGCCTGTTCCAGTGTTTGACCATCTCCTTCATGAAAAAATGCTTCCTAATGTCCAGAATAAGCCTCCTCTTGCCATTAATAATAATTTGACCCATTCCCACAAGCCCTACCTATGGATACCATGGAGAACGTCTCAACACCCTCCTCTCCATTTCCCCTCCTCAGGAGGCTGCACAGAGTAATGAGATTACATCTCAGCCTCTGCTCCAAAACAGAAGAGCTTGAAGTCCTCAGCAGCTCCTCATCAAACATTTCTTCCAGGCCTTTAACCAGCATTTTTACCCTCCTCTGGAGGTGTTCAAGTATCTACACAATCTTTTTAAACTGGGGGCCCAGAGCAGCACACAGTGCTCAAGGTGAGGCCGCACCAAATCTGAGTACAGTGGGACAATCACTTCTTTTGCCTGGCTGGTGATGCTGTGTTCGATGCACTGACAGTCCAGGACTGACAGGACACACAGTGTTTGCCCACTGGACCACCAGGGCACACACTGCTAACTTACACTGAGCTTCTGTCAACCAGCACCCCCAGGTCCCTTTCCGCAGGGCTGCTCTCCA
Source organism: Setophaga petechia (assembly GCA_024362935.1). Taxonomy (NCBI): domain Eukaryota; kingdom Metazoa; phylum Chordata; class Aves; order Passeriformes; family Parulidae; genus Setophaga; species Setophaga petechia. Next base: position 12,387,069 of record JANCRA010000008.1, on the reverse strand, counting down.
GCCACTGTTCTCTCATTTATATTTGTCTCTAGCATTACTCCATCCTAGAATCTGGCATTTGGACTCTGCAATCCTCCTGTCCTGTCCCTCAAGAAAGTCAACAGTACCTCCCAGTCTGGGACCATCAGCAAACTGATTAATGTTGCATTAATTCCTGCATCCTGATCACTGATAAACAGATTGAACAGGACTGGCCTAGAACTGCACCCTGAGAAACATTGCTGGTGACCAATCACCAGTCAGATGTAGTTTCAATCACCACAGCCCTTTGAGCTCTGCCCTTCAGAGAGCTCTTCACCCAGAGCATCCTGAGCTCAGCAGGATGTTGTGAGGGAAAGCATCAAACACCTTCCTAAGCATGCAAAAAACCTCCAAACATTACCTTTCCTTATGCATGAAGTGACCCTGTAATAAACATATGTCAAATTATTTAAAGAGGACCGTCCCTCTATGAACTAATATTCTTCTCCATAATTTTTCCAGGAGGTGAAGTTAGACTGTAGTTTGCTACAGTCATGCCCTTTTTGTAAGTTGTAATAATATCTGTCAGCTTCCAGTCAGAAAAGATCTCCTCAGACTTCCAACACTTTCATAGATGATTGAGAGCAGTCCTGCCAGGACATTTACTAGATCCTTCAGAACTCTGGCGTGAATCCCACCTAGCCCCACAGACTTGTAAACTTTCAGCTGATGCTGCTGGTCCGTTACAATTACAGTGTCCACAAATGGAGAATCCCTGTTCCCACAGTCCTGGTCCTCTGACTCTGCAGCCCAGGAAGCCCAAGGTCTATATAAATTAATAAAGATAGAGGGAGGTAAAAAAATGCATTGAACGTCTCTGTTTTTTATTCATCCATATTAGTCAGATGATTATCTTCAACAGCTATCAATCCAATAGGTTTTAGACCCTTTCTTGCTATTAACAATTTAAAAGTTTTTTCTTGTTACTTGCTACAGCTCTGTCCAGTTTCAACCGATTTTCAGCCTTTAAACTGATCTCCTCTACAAACAACAGTTACAAAGACCTCCATCTGCATAACCAATTGATGGATAAAAGATCCCTGAGCACAAGTAAAGGAAAATCGGGACAGACATGAAGTTATCTGGGAAAGAATGTAGACCTATGTCACTTATCTCAGGGAATAATGCCTGATACTAGCCATGGCTGTTCTTATCTGGGAGAACTAAAGGTTTGTCCTTTCTAGATGATGTTCATTGCTTAGTTTGTTAGTTCTAATTAATAGGCCTCTCAAATGACATGAGGAAGCCAAGAATTTCTTTCCAACGTATTCCAATCACTGTTCCAGTGTTTTCATTGCCATGGTACATCTTATAGTGCTTTTTATAGTTCATAAGCAAACCATTGTTCAGTGTCTTTCCTCCCAAAAGGCTACTACCTGCTTGTTCAGTCTTTTGTACCTAACATCATCTTATTTGCATTGCAACAAACAATACTATGTTTTTATTTTAAAATAAAATTCAATAACTGAATGCTTTTGTTTGTTTTGATATTCATCACCCCCTCAAATAGACTAGCATTTTGTGTCAATACAGTAGTATCAATATTATGATGAATTTATACCTTGAACTATTTAGAGAACAGGAAAATGAAAGATATAGGAAAAAAATCCAATCTTGAAAATTACTTACTACTAAACAGGACTCTTTTAGGATCAAGTAGATTCCATATAATGCATTTTAAAAAGATTTGATTTATATACAGCTGCTTTCTTTTGCTTTAATTTCTTATAGAAACGGAAGTACATGATGCCAATAACCGGTGCCTTGTTCAATTTCTAAAGGAAAAAAGAATACAAATAGGCTCTATTTATTCCTGAATACATATGAAGTAGTACAGAAATAAAAAGAAAGTGAGTTAGCTGAGGAAGAAAGATTGGTCAGGGCTTGGTTTTTTTTCCTCAAATCAATACCTTATAATTTCTTCATTAGCACACAGAGCTATGATCCCTTTCCCATGACATAAAAGATGCACAAACAGATTTTTTTAACATGATGTAATGAATCCCTTGTTGATTTAAAATGATCAAAGAGCTAAGATGAAAGCTTTAAACTCTATGATAAAACATTGATAATTGTGCTGTAATATTCAATATTGTGACCCAAATAAAGTGGTTTTCAAACCTCAAAGCTTTTAAAAAGCCATGTATAATATTCTTTAAGTCTTATTGTATCAACAGTTCTATAACTACAAATTATCTACCTAAGATTTTGTATTATAACTGCCAATAAAACCTGCAATTATGGCTGCAATGAAGTATTCCATTTAGATTAAGTAGAAGATATAATCAGGTAAATCAATAAGAATTATTTTAAGCTGTTCATAAATGCTTAAGCAGATTGAATTAGTGTTGTCCAGGGCTTTTTCCATATGTTCAGTTTGATTCTAATTTATGTAATATGTCAGTACATTTAGGAAATTTACTTAAATGCCTATAATGTAAACTTATGGACAAACTTCAAAAAATGCCTAGTAAACAATTACTTGCTAACATTGCAAGCTTTTAATTGTTTGCTTAATTAGCTGATTTCATTAATGTAAATACTGCATTGCTTAAACACTTAAGATTAATTTCTATGGCTTCCTGCCATTCAACAATATATGTGGGATCAGTTCAAACAGAGAAACATGATACTACAAGAGCAGTGACATTTTTTGATATTTCAATTTTTTCTACAGCACTGAAATTTATTTTATGCTAAACAGAGCTAATCAATCATTTTAATTAACAACCAGAGGTGGGCTAGGTCTCCCACTGAACTGAAGAGTGATTGCTAAGGTTTGTGTCATGTACTTCAGGGCAGATTTAGCTTATTGAGTTTGTCTGGTTGTTGAAAAAGAGTCTCAGATATGGAAGAAGCCCCCCTTCTTTCTACATCCAAAGCAGGTCTTTATGAAATGTGGCATTTTGTTTCATGAACAGATATAAAACTCTTTAATGTTTGTTTTTAAACTCTGCTTTTGTCACTGTGGGTACCTTTTTGTTTAGACTTCAGGGTATTTTCAAAGCTGTGTGTAGGAGTTGAGAAATTATACATATGAATCCCATTATTCTCTAACAGGATTTGAATGCATATATTTGCCCTAAGATTTAATTATAAGTCTTTGCAAACCTAGATCAATTAGGCAACTTACAAACCTGCTCTTTGGGGAAATAACTGTCAGTTTCTCTTTTTTTTGAGTGTCATAATTATACCAGAAAATTGCTCTTACACTTTTTTCTTTATGGTAATGAAATATATAAAAATATTATAAAGTCTCAGTATTTAAATCAGTCAGTACAGAATTACAGAACTGAGCTGGAAGGGATCTCAGAAATCCTTGGTCCACCTCTTTGCTTCAACATATAAAGCATAGTTATGTGCAAGCTGCTTTCCAGTTCGGAAAGATTTCCTAAACTGGAGACTTCACAGACTTAGAAACTGGCCCGTTCTAATATATCTTTATATTTATTATTTCAATGTACATATTAAAATGTTATTTAAACCAATTAATTATGTATTGTCCTATTATCTCTGTCACAGAGAACCTGCAACTACTTTTCACTTTCAATCAGTATTTTAGATATTTAATTATTCTTAAATCTTTGGTATTCTTTCAGACAACCAATCCCAAATTGTATAATTTCCTTTCTCTGTAAAAACTATCCACATCTCTGATTATGTTAATTTTTCTCCTCTGAACTACTTGAATTGTTGGTGTGTAGCTTTCTTGCTGGTTCTAATGGCTACTCAGAAGAGGTTACTATATTCCAGCTAAGGTTTCATGTATGAGGAACAAAGCAGAAGAATTACCTAGCATCTTGTGTGATCTGTACTTCATTTACATATCCCAGCCTGATGTGCAATGCTCTCCTTAACAGCAGCATGACACCAATGATTGATGTGTGGCTTATGATCTGCTGAGGATTATCCTCAGATCCTTTGATATTGAATTGCTATTTAATCAACTCATGTAGAACTTTTATCTCTGTATTCACGTACCTGAAATTACAATCCAAAAGCAGAAGATGATAATTGCCTTTATTGAATTGAATCCTTAATTTAAAAATAATTTCCCCTCCCATTTTTAAAACTATTTTGAATTGTAATCCAGACTCCCAGTATTCTTGCAGTTTATACCAGGACAATGCAATAAACATATTTTCTATTCCATCACCCAGGATATGAATGAAGAATAAACTAGAATTCAAGTAGGATCCACTGAGAAGCTTTAAGTAAATCTCCTACCATTGACAGTTTCTCTAAGAATGCCATCCGGTGACCAGTTTCACTGTAACACTGGTGGTCTCATCTATACTAAGCCTGTGAAGCTTAATTACAAAAATATGTGAAACTGTGTCAGCCATCTTACTAAGGCCACAATATAGTATATTTTGATTCTTCTACTACACATAAAACATTAAATCCAAATTAGCTGTTACATTTTTATCTTTTAAAGTCTCGCAAATAATTTGGTCATCAGTCAGCGAGTGGTAAACAATTAAATTGTATATCAGGTATTTTGTCTATTCTAATTGCTGGTATTATTATTATCCTCCTTTTTTGTCCTATTAAACTGTCTTTTTCTAAACACATAAGTTTACTCACCTTTCCAATGCTCTCCCCCATCCTACTGTGAAGGTGGGGAGCAAGCAAACAGCTCTGTGGTGCTAAGTTGTCAGCTGGAGTTAAACCATGATAATTGTTTTTTGTTGCCCAATGTAGGGTGTGATGGGTTGAGATAATAACAAATCTGACTAGAACACATAATAATATTTTTTTTATATACACTTATTTCATTAGTTTAAAAATTTCTGGTCACAATGTTGATTTATTTGCTCTCAAATTTGGTGTGCTTGTACTTTATCCTTGCCTTGTGTAATATCTTCCTTGTAGTATATGTTGCCCATCATGCTGTTTATCATCCATGAGAGCTGGGCTAAGGTTTTCATGTTGTTCTTTCTACTCAGTAGCACTGTCTAATGACACTATAGAATTGCTGGTTGTGAAACTAATCTGATAATTGTACTCATCATAGTCATCATCTCCGTACTTTGGGAGCCATCTATTGGAAAATATTAACAATTATATCTTGTCGCTTTTCCTTTTCTCCTTGGAGATGCAATCCATGCAGGAGACACTTTCATCTTCCCCTCCTTCTCCTCCAAGCTAATTATGATAGCTCTTGAGAATTTTGATTCTCCTTGGGATGTTCAAACTAGCATGTTCTTACCGCTACCTGTTCTCAATGTGTTCAGGTCTTGTTTAAGGTTAAACAACTATTTTATAACACATTCAGAGATCTGCCTTGAGGTTGGATGAGTGGCAGGGTGCGTGGGTTACTATAGGCAAGTACCCAGAAGAGTGTGTACCTCCAGATTTTTGGAGCTCCACCCCAGAAAAAGTGCAGAATCTGGAAAAAATTAGTAAAATATTTGGGAAAAAATGTGCAATCATGCTGTAAATTCCAGAGAAACGCAAATCACTGCAAGACACTGGGGCCTGGCCCAGGCCCGGGCCAGGCCCAAGCCCTGTTCAACACTTCTCAGCACCATCAAGGGGAAGAGATGGCCTCTGGATGTGACACCAAAATGACAAATGCTGCAGATACTTCAACTGAGATGACAGGTATTGCAGCTCATTTAGTGAGGGATAAAGAAGCAGGGTCATCGTGAGAAGAACAGAAGAAACACACATAACCCAATAATGAGACCAAACCACCTAATTTTTATTTTTGAGTGATCTACATTAAGAAAGATGTTATAACTCACCCAGACAAGTGGACCACCACGGAGAGAGAAACTATCAAACTAATACAATGAATATTTATAATAAGTTTCTTGTGTTTCAGCTTCAATAGAAGAATAGTGCTGGTAACACAGTGATGTTTTTTGTTATTGCTAAGTAGTGTTTGTACTGAGTTAAAGAATTTTCAGCTTCTTATGGCCTGCAAGCTAGAAGGTGGGATAGGCACATGAATTCGGGAGAGAATGCACCAGGACAGCTGATCCAAACTGGCCAAATGGATATTCCATACTGTATGGTGTCATGCTCAGTATACAAACTCAGGGGAAAGCTGACTGGAGGCCACTGTTCCTGAACAGGCTGGCATTGCCTGGAGAGTGGAGTGCAATTTCATTGTGCAACACTTGTTTTCTATATTCTAGTTATTTTATCATCATTATAATCATTATATTCCTTACTTCTGTTGTATTAATCTGCCTTTAACTTAACCTTCAAGTCTTCTCACTTTTGCTCTTCTGATTGTCTCCCCCATCCCACTGTAGGGAAGGAGATGGGAGTGAGCGAGCAGCTGTGTGGTGCTTATTTGCCATTGGGGGTTAAACCATAGCACTCTTTAAAACATCATTATATTTTTCATTGTCTACTCTTCTGAAACTTCATTAATTTTTCATGCACTCTCAGAAATAAGGAAAAAAATCTGACATTAGTTTTATTGGTTTTTAAAGCTGTTTAAAGTACATAACATCAGGGCCAAAAGATTTTAGAAGATTCATATTTTTCAATGAAGTATGCTCCAGCATATTATTTCTCTGGCAGTAAGACCTTGTCAGTGACATCAGCTATGCCTTTGGTTGAGTATTTCAGGGAATGCTGATGGAAAAACATCGTAATTTTCCCCTGTTTATAGACCATTTCCACCACTGGCTACCTTTTTCCTTAAATATACTTGCAGAATTATTTCTCAACATTCTTGCAAGTTACTTCCTGGTTGCATTTTAAACCATATATGCCCTGGTGTTGTTCGTATCTATGTGAGCCACTTGTCCTATCTTTCCAAGTTTCTATCTGACCTAGTTTTCATAGTCTGCATGATCTCTTTCATGGTTTAAGTTATTTGATCTCTGTATATACTTCCTGTTCTTCCTCTGTAATTGGATATTCTGCACTTCTGCCCTTAGTCAGGGCAGAATTCAGCTATCTCTTCCTAACTAATATTTCACTAAATTTGTTTCTAAGTGTTCTGAGTTTATTAAAGTCCACCTTTTTGAAGTTTTTTATTGTTCATTTTTCTTCCTAAGGATTGTGAACTCTATCACTTACTTCCTAATAAGTAGCATAAAATCTAAAAGAGCTTCACCTTTCATTCTTTTATTTTTCCTTTTTTTTTTGGTATATAACAATTGCCATTCAAACATTCTGGGAACTAATGACTGGACAAATTGATTATTCAGACACAAATACAGGTTTTGTTAGAAAATTATAGGCTAAGTACAGTAATCTCTCTGGCTATTGCATATTTTCATATCAGTGATTTAAAAAACTACAGCTTGAGAAAGAATTCCTACCTCATAACTTTTCTATAAATATGTCCACTTTGTTATGTTTTTAAATTATCCACTGTGATTGAATATGAAATTTCTTAGCCCTAAGTAACTCAGAATTCTGGAGGAAATATCAACCACTTCTTAAACCACCTCTTACTCTGTTCGTGGCCTGCAAGAAACCCTTTGCAAATGCTGTGTAAGCACACAGCCCTGGATGCCTGAAAATAAAAATATAAGCAAAGCATTTTTCAGTCATTACTGTTATGGACATTGTCCCTGCAATGATTTGCACACATATAAGATAAGCATGTAATGCTCTCAGATCAGAATGGCCATCAATTATTGACATAACAGTGTATATCACTGCATATTTCAAAGAACAGTAGTGATGTAAGGCTCAAGTTCTAATTCTATGGAAATCTCCTGGGATAACTTAGTTAGAAGCATACTGCCTCTATCCTATCAAATGGCAAATTTCATGAACTGGCTACATGAACATTCCTGAGATATCATTTTATGTCATTGATATCTAAACATGTTGAGCCATGATGTCAGTGGTGCATTCCATAATAGGATTTCTAAATATAAACAAAAGGTTCCTGACTCCACTCCTCTGAAATCTCGAAAGGTTATGGCTATGATCTCATTCCATTTAACCACCTTATGCTAAGTCAAGCAGTAAAGAACAGGACACTTGTAAAAATTCATCCAGCTGAAAATGAAAAAGAAAAACAACCAAAAACCTTTACAATAAGTGCATTGTCTGTAATCAAATCCAAGTTTTATTTCACTGATAAGCACATAAAAAATAATAATAATAAATTTGAAAAATTTTCTTTTGGAGAGGGCTGACAGTTTAATGACTTTGAGATGCCTCCATCAACTTGCATTTTATTGTCATTGCTCTTGAAAAATAGATTGTGTGAAAGTAAAATTTATTACATTCTCTGCATAAACCAATCAAGTTCATAAAACTTTAACTGAAATTATGCAGGTTTATGAACTACAAATAAAATACTTTATTTCTTATCAAGATTCCTCCCAAGTATTCTAAAGCGGATTTTTTCCTTTTTATCGCTGCTATTTGCTGTGTTTGCCAAGAATGGGGAAAAATGGTTTCCATCTGAGGATGTTTGAACACACACATCCCTTATAGGGTAGCTTCTCAACCAGCAGTCCATGTTGTACTCTGGTATATGTGCTTGTAAAGGTGGGGCAAATATTCTTAGGGTTTGCTTCAGTTTTCTTAATATTCCCACTAAATCCAGGCATTCCCACTTTATGTGAATGCCACAGAGACATCATCCTGGTGAGTTTTTAAATATTTCATGCCAAAATATTTCTGTCTCTCAGGGAAGGTTGAGAAAGTCTCAATGACTCTTCTTCACATGTGGCTCAATAGGAATGTATAATACTGTTTTTCAGAGACCTCTGGAAGAATGAAACAGGATCTAACAAGTCTAAGTTGTAGATGTTGAGCACTCAGAGCTTTGAACAAATTCTCAAATCCTGCTATTAAGTTTTGTCTGAATACAGGAAGCACGCCAACTCAGTTCTCCGTTTCTGAATTCTGTACCGAGATGGAGCCTGGATCTGAGCCAGTACTGGTACACTGATTCAATTAGGTACAGCCATCTGAATAAATGTCCTAGATAGGCTTAGCATGTTCCATTTGGAATTTAGGTATGGTTAATCTGTTAATTGACATTAATAATTGAAACAGACTTGATGTTTAAAATTGCAGTCAGATTTATTTAAAACACTCCTTGGCTTTTAGCTGGAATGTGTTTTAGGTTTGTGTTGTATTTATTGTCTGACAGTTTGAGGTCAATAAATTTGATTGCGTGCAGCTTGAACTGTATTGTGAGCTTGAAAATGCATCCTGTTCCTGGTGTTGCCATGGTCATTATACATGGCTTCTGACAATTCTCTGAGCAAAATGGAAGTAGAACTGAAACCAGTAATTAAGAGTTGTTGCATGTCAGGTATCAGAGTGAAGAAATGTAAGTGAATTATTATTATTATTATTTTCTTTTCAGCATAGAAGTATTGAATTATTCAGTGATGGTTTTGCCAGGTAATGTACCACATAACGATAAAGCAAAGACACTTTTTAATTCCTTTGATTTTGTGGAATTATAGTGCTTCATGTACAGCAGTCTTGCTTAGTCAGTGACAGGTTGATACTGATCCACCCTTAACATATATATTGTAATGAATTACTTCCTTTCAGCCTTTTTTTTTTTTGGTGAAATGCATATATGAACAAAAAATACAGCCAACATATTTTCTCATATTCTGCTGTATTTATTAAAAGTTTCTAAATTGTGTCCTCAGGTGAAATATTGACAATGTTTTATTAGTGATTCCTCCTATTTTGTCAGTAATTACAGAATCAATATTTTTTAAAAGAAAATATCTACTCCTTTTAGTTATCCAGCAGAATAGGTCAAAATGCTATACTACTCCATGCATTTTGAAAAGTGGAATAAAAGTAGATATATTAATTATATAAGCTCCTGACCAGCAGTATGATAACTTTGGGCAAATGCTGTCAGCAATATCTAGGCTGTGAGTTAGCTGCAAAGAGGGCAAGGATATAATTTTCTATAATTTCACAGAGGACTCCATCATCTTCAAATCAGGCTTAAAGGCAGACTATTTTTTCTATTGGTCTTTAAACTCTACATGAAACTCTGTTCTAAATAATGAGTGAAAAATTCAAGAGATGAAAATATCATCTTTAGAACATAATAGCAAAGTACAAACACCAAGAAAAGTACTAGCAACTAAAATTATTAGGGAAGATATTTTTAAGTAAACTTGGTAAATAAGATTTTCTTGTATGTGTCAGTTGTAGCTAAGTATTTAAATTGTTTAGATTATTTAAAAATCCTCTACTAGTAAAAGAAAAATTTCAAAGGTAAACTTAGGTGGAATTTCACAGACTCATAGAATGGTTTGTGTTGGAAGAGAACTTAAAGATTATATAGTTCAATCTTCCTCCCATCCCTGCCCCTTCCACTAGCTCAGGCTGCTCAAAACCTTGAACAACTCCAGGCATGGGGCATTCACATCTAATAAGGGCATCCTGTTACAGAGCCTCACCACCCTCACAGTGAAGAATTTCTCCCAATTAGCCAAGCTAAACTTACCTTCTCTTAATTTAAAGTCATTAAAGTCTCAGTTAACCCCACAGGCCCAGTTTGATGGGGATCACTGCAGGAGATAATAAAAGTGATCAGAGTCACTTTCAATAGTTTGCCAGCAGCCCTGGCTAACTGGAGAGGTTCCAGACATCTGGAAGTTAGTAAATGTGATGCCCACCTATAGGAAGATCAGAAGGAGGATCCAGGAATCTACAGGCTTATCAGCCTGACCTTGGTGCTGGGGGAGATCATGGGTCTGATCATCTTGAGTACCAGTGCATGACATGTACAAGGCACTAGGGCATCAGGCCCAGCCAGCACAGCTTTTTCAAGGGCAGATCCTGCTTAACTAAACTGTTCTTCTATGACAAGATGACCCATTTAGAGGAGGAGGAAAAGCCTGAGATGTCTGCCTAAGATTTAATAAAGCCTTTAACACCATTTTCCATAGTCTCCTGTCAGAGAAACTGGCTGTTTGGGTTTTGGACAGGCATATTCTTCACTGGGTGAAAATCTGGCTGTATGGTTGTGTCCAGAAAGTTGTGGTGAACGGAGTTAAATCCTGTTGGTGCCTGGTCACAAGTAGTGTTTCTAGGGCTCAGTACTTGGGGCAGTCCTATACAAAGTCTTTATGATCTGAATGTGGAGACTGAGTGCACTTTCAGGCAGTCTGACACTAGGTTGGGTGAGAGTGTTGGGGGTAGGAAGGCTCTACAGAGGTATCAGGATGGAGTGATGGGCTGAGGCCAATTGTATGAGGTTGAACAAGGCAAAAAGCTGTGTCCTGCATTTGGACCACAACAACTCCATGCAACATGACAGGCTTGGGGAAGAGTGTCTAGAAAGCTGCCTGGTGGAGAGGGACCTGGGCTTTATGGCTGACAGAAGGCTGAACATGAGTCAGCATAGCTCAAGAAGACTAATAGCATCCTGGTTTGTATCAAAAATAATGCAGCCAGCAGGACTAGAGCAGTGATTGTCCTTCTGTACGTGGCACTGATGAGGCCTCAACTCAAGTACTGCTTCCAGTTTTGGGCCCCTCATTACAAGCAAGACCCTGAGTTACTGGAGAATGTCCAGAGAAGAGCAAAAAACTTAGTTTAAGGTCTGTAGAACAAGTCTGGTGGGGAGTGGCTGAGGAAACTGGAAGTATTTAACCTGGTGAAAAAGAGGCTGTGAGGAGAACTTACCACGCTACCTGAAAGGAGGTTGTAGAAAGGTGGAAGTCTGTCCCTTCTCCCAAGGAACAAGTAATAGGATAAGAGAAAATGACTCAGAGTTGTATCAAAAGGAGATTTAGATGGCTGTTAGAACTAAGTTCTGCACTGGAAAGGAGTGTCAAGCATTGGAAGAAGTTATTCCGGAAAGCGTTTGGGTCATCATCCCTGGAAGAATTTTAAAAGTATGTAGGTGTGACACTTAGGGACATACATGTTTTAGTTATGGACATGACTGTGTTAGATTAATGGTTACACTCAGTAATTTTAATGGCCTTTTTCAGCTTAAGTTATTGTACAGTTCTAAGACTCTGCAACTATGATTCCATGGTTACTTTATATTGAAAATTATCTTAAATAATTAGTAGCAAAGACAATTTTTGTATGAATTATAAGTTTCTTGCACCCCAGTTACACTTAGTTTTTAAAAGACTGAAGATATTGATATAAGCTGCATGAGCAACTACTACTTTTTAAAGAAGCTGAACCATGCAACTAGAGAAGAAAAAATAATAAAGACACAGTAATAATAAATTTGTCTCATGACAAATCTTTAGCAGAGCATTATAATACAAATGTATATTTAAAGCATGAGGAAAAATCAACATTTTCTTGTTAGACCAAGTTTAATAGGCATCAGTTCATAAAATATATACCAAGAACTTCATGGTTCTCTTATCCATTTATCACACATGTTCTGTGAGTATCTAAACTGCATTTTCCTGTTTGCATGGCACCTCTGTGCTCTGTCTAGCTGCATGAAAGTAAAATCACATTCACCTGCATGTTGGAGGAGTTGAGTGCATTCAACAAAAGCAAAACAAAATAAGAATATGGTAAGATGAAGACTTAGTGGCCAAGCTGAACATGTTATGATAAAGGTGAATTCTGTAGTCTCATCATTGTCAAAACATATTTCCTGTATCTAGTCTCCAGAGTAATGTATGTGATTGGTGGAAAAATACAATTTTCTATCTTCTGATTAATGTAATGCCATTCAGTAACTGCAGATATCACATCCATCTTCAAACAGAAGCATGGTTTGTAATATTTAAGCAGAGGAGCCATGAGCAGGCTACCCTTACATAAGGATGGACAACAAAAATCTCACTTTTCAGGGTTTTTTTTTAAATTTGTTTTCTTCAAGATAATGGAAAGCTGTATATGCATGTAAAGAGTAAAATTTAGTTATTTTTAAGCTATTCAAACTTATTCAAAATGCTTCAAGCACTTCATGAAGCTTGAAACCTCTTAAAACAGCACCAAAAATCAGGCTATAAAATATTTTTATATGTATGCTTGTGGGGTTTTTTTTAAATTTATCAAAATAACTTTTGATACAAATATTTTTAAACAGCCAGCTGAACATGAACCAGCATGTGTCCAGGTGGCCAAGAAATCATTTGAGCCAGAAATAGTTTTGCCCACAGGACCAAGACAGTGATTGTCCCCCTGTACTCAGCACTCATGAGGTCACACCTTGAATCCTGTGTTGAGTTCTGGGCTCCTCTCCACAAGAAAGACACTGAGATTTTGGGGGCAGTCCAGAGAAGAGCAACAGAGCTGGTGAAGGGTCTGAAGCAAAAGTCTGATAAGAAGCAGCTGAAGGAGGTAGGGGTGTTTAGCCTGGAGAAAAGGAAGCTCAGGGGAGAGCTTATTGTTCTCTGCCTGAAAGGGGTTGTAGTAACATGGTTATTGACCTCTTCTTCAAAGGAACAACTGGTAGGACAAATCAAAATGGCCTCATATTTTCCAGGGTATAGTTTGGATATTAGGAAATATTTCTTCACCAAAAATGTTGCCAAGCACTGCAACAGATTGACCAGGACAGCAGTAGAGTCACCATCCCTGGACACATTTAAAATATGTGTAGACGTGGTACTTGGGGACATGGTTTAGTGGTAGACTTGGCAGTGTTAGGTTAATGGTTGAATTTGCTGATCTTAACAGTCTTTTTAAATTCAAATGATTCCATGATTAATTTATTTTTATCTTTTATCCAGTGAGGAAAATTCAGCACAGATGAAACTTAATGTTTCCCTTTGTCAGTGAATATATTGTCAGAAAATTAAGACGGGTCTACTTAACTTTTCCAATCTTAAAATACACACTCTATCAACCTTAAAAAGAAAATCCCTTTCACTTCTCATTTAGTATTTAGACTGAATATTCTTTTAATGGCTAGGTGTAGTTTTCTGAGTGTGTGGTTTTCAATGGATAGTTATTTCTCCATTTTAAGAGGACGATGACATATTTGAATATCTGCAGAGAACTGAAAACTGGTCCTGTAGCTAAAAAAAAGGGGTTTACAACACTACCTACTTTACACCAAATTGGAATAGCAGGAACTCTGAAGAGCAGGCAGAAATATGATAGAGATGGCAATATCCTAACCTTTCTTTAACTATTTATTCGTGAAAGGCACTTCACTGTCAAGTTTATAATTCTGTGTTGATACTACTTTTGGAATTTGCATTAAATGACATTTTGATTATAGTATTCAAATGCCTATGCCCTTAAAACTTTGCCATTTATTTTGTATTCAGAAATCTTCCAGCTAAATGTCCCCATTTCCATTTTGCTCTGGATTCCGCTGAGACTATAGGAAAGAATTACTAAGGTTCTCCTTCCCAAAAGAGTCTTGTCAGGTAAAAGAAATTCAAATTATAGCATACAATGCACCAGCTCTTTGATTCTTAGCTCTAGATTATAGTTTTGAGCAAATAAGATGGTGTTTTGTTCAAAGTAGACATCTTTATTTTTTTTTAAATCTATCTTTAATAATAATCCAGGACATACTCAGACAAAGCAAGTGTGTGTAGTTATTATGTAAATTCTCTGACCATGCCTTTGAGCCATAACCTTTTGAAACCATTGGGAGCTTCAACCAAACAATTAGATACATTCAGTGAGAGAAGAAAATTACTAATGCTATTAAAACAGCAACAGGGATATGACCTCAGGAAGTTCTTAAGTCAGAAGGTGCTTGCATCTGCACAACTGGCACCTGGGAAAACTATTACTATGCAATTGCCCTGTCTCCTCTTAGGCATCTACCACTAACCAGTGTCAGTGATAAAAATAGTAGAATGATCACCTGTGTGAGCAGAATAAAGCATGTTACATTAAGAATTACTACCTACTACATTTTTTCTTTGAGACACATGGAACACATTTTGCTTCCACTGAAATTTCTCCATTACAAAACAGGATCAGATCAAAATATCTGATATTTTGTAAAATGTTTTGTACCTGCCATGAACTGTCATCTATCAGATTGCATTCCTCAGGCAGCCAGATATTTTCCTAAAAGTTCACTGTAGCAAACAAAAGCAAAATGCAAACCAGAATATTTTCCAGAATCATGGGGAGCCTGTGAGGCACAGATGATGAAAATTAAGATTTAAAAGCATACCCAAGATGCCCATTAACTTTTAACAAGTATCTTTTTTCTCACTTAAATCTAAAAGCAGTGTTTCAAAAGCACATGGTTAATATTGTATTTAAAAATGAAATCAATATTCTTGGCAACAAAATGTTTCCTTAAGGAGAGAGTATTTGAATAGTTTGCCACTCTTCAGTTTTGAGAATTTTCCTGTTCCTGGAACACAAAGCAACACAGAATGTAAGCATATACTTGAAAAATGTGCGAATCTATGGTCTTAATATCTGCCTAGACACTTGTTTAGACCCAGATTAGACTGTCCACTGTCATTCAAACTAAAGTTTACCACAGAAAGAAGAGTGAATTATGCTAAGGCACACACCTCTGTGCCTTCTCATAAATCAGAAAAATAGAAAAGAATTTACCCTGTGTGTACCACATAAAGTTAGTTGTACAAAATACTGAGATAATCCTGAAAGAAATACTACTGTAGTACAGTGGTACAATTTCATGCATTTTATCAAACTGTCTGATGAAATCAGCAGTACTACTTTGCCCTTACTTTGAGAGGATAGTACAGAAACCCCACACAATTGGGTATTAGTGTTGGCTCTAATGAAAATTATGTAAAAAGTACCAGTGTTTTGTTATATCTTTTATTTTACAGAAAAGAAATAGTTCAACACTGTATTCCATGCAATCTCAGAAATGCTCAGATGAAGTAGGGGGTTTTTTTCTGAGTTATAACTTTGGAAAATTTTAAGAGAAACCTTTTAGTATTAACTGCACTTGTTCAAGTTTTTAACACACCTTTTATTGCCAATATTTCAAGTAGAACTAATTTGGAGTGTTTTCTTTGCTTAAAAGAAAAGAAAACATGAAAGTTCTGATTGACATGATAATAAGCTTGCTATTAAAATGTTCACTGAAAATCAACTGAATAACTTCAGAGCTGAACATTTCTGTAGAAAGATGAAAGCTAAGCATATTTCACTTAAAGCTGTAATTTTTCAAAGCTCTAATTAAGGCTTAAAATATTTTTTCAATAATTCTACATTAATATTGCTAAAGAACTTCCTGTTATAAATTTGTTGTGGTAGAAAGAAACTGTAAAATCCAAAATAGAATTATTATACAATTTTTGTATAACACTAAATATCTTTATAAACATTGACCTCTAGGAACATTAACTGAATTGTGTGTTTTTACACAATCACAACCATCAAGATCACTGATAAAAACCCAGGATACCTAAGCTATAAACTGTTGGGGAGAAAGAGGCTGTTGTGTGTGTTAAGGGATGTAGTATAAGGTTATAGGGCCTTCTATTAACCTGACAGCTTAAGATCTAAAGATTTGTCAAGACTGTGTCTTTCCACATCACCCCCTTCCGACGGCTGAAACAAGTACAGGAGTTTTCTTGAAACACAATTGTCCTTCTGAGATATTTTTCACCATTCCCTCACGCATCCTTCTTGTCCTTCACATTTGCACATAAAGCCCTTCTAGAAAAATGTTATGCCACAAAATGATACAGCACCTCCTCATTCATGGTAACTGCTAGTCAGGGATAGGCCTCAAATTACCTCCCACCCTAGGACTAGAGAAAGTGGAATGTGACTTCTCAAACCTTTAAAAATATCATACTACCACAAGGTTGTCAACTGTTGTCGGTGTTCATAGGGGTTTGTTAGAGGATGGAAGAGACAGGATCTTGACTCTACTATCAGAAAGCTAGATTTATTATGTTAGGATATATATATATAGCATTATAATTATACTACATAATTATAGAAAGGAAAAAGAACTTCTTCTGAAGCTGCTAAGCTAGAAGAGAGAGATAGAAAGAATGAATAACAACGTCTGTGTCTCAGCACAGAGCGATAGCAGTCTTCTTGTGAATGGTCAGCAGATCTAAACATTTGTGGACCTGTTGCATTCCACAGCAGCAGATAATAATTGTTTACATTTGCTGCTGAGCCTCTGAGCTCCAGCAGGGAAAAATCCTAAGAAAGGATTTTTCAAGAAGAATGTCTGTGACAGTCAACACCTACTAAAATTAACACACGTAGAAAAGCAGTGGCACAAGAAATACCTGGACATTGTAACATGGCAATAGTAGTTTGACCAGTGGTCACAGGCACAGATCAATAGCTTGCTGCTGCATCATATCTCACTTCACCAACAGCACCCCTGTGAGCATTGTTGCACAGTAAAGCACTGGCAGCAGAATAAGCAGGTTGTCATAGCTCTGAATTAGGCAGTGCAGACAAGCTTTTGCATTGGAGAAAATATTCAAGGATCCCAGCCCTGAACATGGTTTAGTTTGTGTGATCACAGAGTTAATCAGGATGGAAAAGTTCATCAAGAATCAAGATAAACAGAGGGATATCACTTACCTGTTACAGTCTTAAGCCAAATCTGCTGAGGAAATCTTAATTTATTGCCAATTGAATTAGAGATAGATATTGTAAAAAAATGAACTAAAACATTCTTCTTCCCCTCCTTTTCTTCCCAGGCTTAACACCCAACTTCTCTAACCTCCTCCTCCCCAAATATGCAGGGGAGTGGGGAATTAGGACTGCTAGTCCATAGAAGCTCTTTCTCTCTTTCTCTCTCTCTCTCTCTCTCTCATCCCCACACTCCTCCCTGCTCCAGCCTGGGACCTTCACACAGATTGCAGTCATTCAAGGTAAACCTGAATCTGCATGGCCTTTTCAGTTGCCACAGTTACTTCAGGGCATGTCCACCTGCCCCACCAGGATCGTTCCAAGGGTTTCAGGAGCCATCCCTGCCGGGTCTCTCCTGCCCCCGGCCCTGCTCCCGCTGTCCCCTCGGGGCTCGCAGGGCTGTTTCTCGCTCCCTTCCCCTGGCTCAGCCCTGGCTGCCGGGCAGCGTTTTGCCCTCCCTTGCCCAGGCTTTCCCCGGGGCTCAGGGGCTCAGCCGTGCCCTGCGCTGGGGCTGGAACTGACCTGGCCATGTCTACCATGCTGGTAGGCTGCTGGTTGATTTCGGTTAATTGTTGCTGAATCCTCTAACTCTGTCTCAGGAACTTCAGGACACCCTGTGTGTAGGATCATAACCATTTGTGAGATCTAATGTAATTAATATTGCACCCAGAGTAAAAGTAATGTCTGGTAACTGCCAG
Organism: Setophaga petechia; assembly: GCA_024362935.1. Lineage (NCBI taxonomy): Eukaryota > Metazoa > Chordata > Aves > Passeriformes > Parulidae > Setophaga > Setophaga petechia. The sequence goes on along the minus strand of JANCRA010000008.1, from coordinate 12,368,881 downwards.
TAATAATGTAAGTGATTGAAAATTAAAAGATTAAATTAAAGCTTATAGAATCCTGACTAAACAAGTCAAATTCATCATGTATTATGAGAGAATACACCAGTTAATAATAATTAAACTATGTAATGGACTTCAAGCAGTATTTTAAACATGAGCATTCATACTTAAAGCCCTCATAAAGGAGCATTGTGCAGATGATTCCTATATATATAAATGTTGTAAGGAGAGCTGTTACTGAAAGATTTTTTTTTTTTTTTTTAAATTTAAGAGCAAAAATAGAAAACCAGCTTTCCTGTTATTTAGATATATAATTAGAGTCCTCATTATAGGCATAGTGGAATTTATTCTGGTGACTGACAGCCATGAAATTCTAAGTGACACTCTGAGAACTCTGTCATTTATTTTCCTGCTGTCCAGCTGCATTTAAAGAACTGTCCTTCAATGTCTCAATATGAATACATTTAGACATTAGCTAATGTATCATTCTTGACATCTATTCACCTTCAGCAGTGCATTAAAAAGACAATAAATATAAAGCAAAGTCAAGGGGCGGTCTTATCTGATGCTCAATATAATACTCTCTCTAAATCCAACCACATAAAGTTATACAGTGTTCCCAAATATTTATTCCATTTGAGGCTGTAATGTTAAATTCTATCAAGGTTTATCTTATTTTTAAGGAAAGTTGTTGCACTACGTTACAAGTCCATGCATCATTATGTACCCCAAAGCTTCTGTACACATATCCAGCATTCCTTTGGAGTAGACTCTCAATTCAGCCAGAAAAACTGTTGTCACCACCTGCTTTAGACTTTATTAGCTTCACAGTCTGGAACTAAGTGCTTAAACTTCCTCCATTTTGTAAGGTTTTCTGCTTAAATATTTTAGCAGAAAAGGTTAAAGTTAAGGTTAAGGTTTTCTACTTTAAAATGCTAAGCTCATGACACAATCTCAGTAGCTGAGGTGAGAATATCTGTTGCGAATATAAAGCATGCTTGTAGAAGATTGATAAGTCATAGAAATAAAATCATTGTATGGAAATGTTTCCTTCATGCAAATATCACACTTTATCAGATATGTGTCATAATGTATCACTCCAGAAACTGAACCTAAATTGCACATAAAATGTAGATAAATTTAAGAGAGACATATATAGCAAAACTGGTATTATTTTTAAGCAATATACAAAAATTAAACTTGAGCTGCTGCTGTGGCCTAGTCCCATCATCCTGATCACTGTTCTAGTCTTCTGATCCCAGTTGTTGTTTTCTTCTCTGCTATTGGCAAATCTTCCCGTCCTTCCTGTGTAATAAGTGACAGTACACCCTCTGGCATACTGGGAATGCCCAATCACTTCCCCTGGGCAGGGGGAATTTTCCACTGTCTTTTGCAACGCTGTAGGTCCCATGCAGTCCTCTGGTGGAAAGGGGCTCAGAAATGGGCTGTGGGCTGTGGCCTCCCAAAGCTGGACGTGGCCAGAGCTGATTTTCAGCACAACTGCAGAATTGGCTTTCCTAGTGGGCACATTCTTCTTCCCCAGCTTTGTTAACCTCTCCTTAGACCTGAGATAACTGGACAAAAGCACCACCTTTTTCTTATCTCAAATTCCGCTCACGTGGCTTAACTCACAGGTCAAATCTCCAGGTATTTGCAGAGGCATATTCAGGGGATGGGCTTTGGTTGCTTGCAGATGGGCAGTTGTTTCTTTGCACAGTTTGCTACAGAAGGCAAACACCTTCAGTGATCTTAACAGTGCTTGAGGCAATTGTGATTGTTAAATCTCTTGCAGCACACACACACTCACAGAAAAAAAGGGCAGTCTAGTTAAAAAGCTATATAGCACTTAAAGATGCCAGTTTACAGAGATGTGAAACAAATCTAAATTGGAATGATTTCCTCAGAAACATGTCAGTATTTGTTAAGCCTTAACACTGACAAAAGAGAAAACAAACTTAAAGGGAGTATAAAAACCATTCTGAGATTACAATGGATTATCTTAATGTTACTTTATCCTTATTGTCATTAAAAAGAATTTATTTCCAGAACCTAAAAAATCAGTATTTCTTTTTAATATTTCTGCTGAGTGTATGTTTAAAGAATTCCTTAGGGAGGAGGAATTTCATATTTCTAATGTATCACTAATAGCTGAGGCTGTGTGGAAACACATCCAAGTCATAATCTAAGAACAGACAAGGAAACAGTGCAGAGTAGGAATGGTAGTAGTAGTTTTAAGAGTTCCTTGTTTATAGAGTTTTTTACACATGCTGTTTTGACCTTTCACTTTACCTGAATTTTGACAAAGGGAGACACAAATACCACATTGTCTTTATACTTATGACTGGTATCGGGGCAGGCTTTAAAGACTTTTTGTGGCAAGCAGTGCAGCACCAAATGTGAAACAGCATGTGCAAAGAGGAAAGAGCTAGAGTATTCATGGTACACAAATCATCACAAGAATGTGTTTTGGAGCAATTAGGTTGTATACTGAAGCAAATTACCTAAGTTTACACCTTCCAGGCTGACTAAGCTCTCAGTACAGGTGGCTCACAGATTTAATGATTTGACTGAAAAGTTCTCAAAAAAAGAAACATTTGTCACACTGAGGATAGCCCAAGTGCATGGCATGGTATTCTTTTCTATATAAAGGCCAAACAAAACAAAACAAAAACCCGTCCTAGACATGGGGGTTGAAAAAAGAGTACTTCTAAGATTCTTTTGCAATCCTAATGTTAGAGGTGAGGCTAATCAAAACTTAACAGGGCGTTGTGCTATGCCAAAACAGACAAGCCCTTAAGCATATTGTCTTAGGAGGTAGTATGAATTTTATCTGGTGCTAGTTCAGTTGAAGCATTTAGTGTAACTGGTGGTATGTGGCACATTAATCAAATGAGAAGCGTTTAGATGTTCTTTGCTTTGTAAATTATAATAAATAAATGGCATTCCTACTTGTTATTTATCTACCTTCAAACTTTAATGAATATTTCTAGTGCTAATTGCTGATTTGCTATATTTAGAGGGAACAGGAACATATGGAGATAATAGCACAATGTGATATTTATGAGGTGCCAGTTCCCTTATAAATATAGAAATTGAGTAATTAGCGTTAGAAATATTCATTGGAATTTCAATGCATACTTTGGGATTTGAGATTAAATTGTGCTAAAGTTGGTGATCCTTGTCATAAATTAATATTTGGGGATTTGAAATTTAATTCACTAGCAGCATGCCTTCAACTACTGAATAATTTAGATAAAAGTAACAGTGGACATAGCAAGCACATTTAGTGAAAGGGGTGGCATTAAAGGTCAATTACAGCTCTTTGACAGTGTAGAATTGTTGCTATCACAGATTTTAACACATTTGTTATTTACGCACTATGTCAATCTATTTCACTCCTTCACTGTCTCTAGTAGAAGATAGGTGATTTAAAGTGGGACTTGCATGTTTTCCAGGTCAAGCCAGTACCTATAAAGATATGATTTGATTACAAGAGTTATAAATTACACTATATAAACTAAATGCTTCACTGATATAGATTGATTTTGGGCTATTCTTTTAAACGACTAATAATATATTAAACAATAATAATGCTAAAATAAAGTTACTCATAAAGATTTAAAATCAGTTTTGTTAACTTGTGTCTTCTGAAAGCATCACATACAACAAAATATAAACTTTAAATAGTTCAATAATTATAATAAGCCACATCAGACTTAAGTGGTTGAAAATTTAGAAGAAAAATAAAATGCCTTTACAATAGTGATTGATTTTTGCAGAAGGCATAGAAAAGCCTTCCAGATGCAACTTTTGTTTGTTATTATACCAAAGCAGATCCAGTGAAGAACCATGAAGATGTTCAAATGATCTGAATATCTGATACATAAGGAAATGCTAAGGAGAGCTGGGATTGTTCAATGTCAAGAAGAAAATGTTTGAAGAGATCTTTCCAATATATTTATATCAGTAGGGGAGGGGAAGAAAACAAAAGAGAGACAGAGCCCTCTCAGTGATATCTAGCGAGAGACCAAGGGACAACGGGCACATACTGAAATACAGAAAACTCTCTAAATATGAGTAATTGTTTTTACCACTAAAGTGGTCAAAACAAGTTGACCAGAGAGGTTTGAAGGCTATATCAGAGAGAAACTAGAAACATGGCAGAGCACAGTCCTGAGCAATCTAGTTGGCCTTGCTTTGAATAGGAAGGTTGGACTGGATTTTCTCCAAGGGTGACTTCACAATTTAGCCATAATTCTGAGTATTCTCTAAGTAAGAATATGTAGTAAGCCTTATTCTATATATGAAACACTCTGAATCGTGATGTTGATGTGGGTAACAGGATGCAAGCAAGTAATACCTTCAGCTACCACAAACATGGTTTTCTATAGGACGTGGATTTATTTGGGATATTTTTAGTTGACTATTAAGTAGAGATTTTTTGCCTTTTTTCTTTAATGTGAAAATATTTACTTTGCGAGGAAATTAAGGTTAAGGACATAAATTAACCACCTTTTGAATTTCTTCCTTAACTATGCAAAAGTGTAGTAAATGATATTGTGATTATTGTGCTAAGTAACTTGGGTTTTACAAGAAATTGACCCTTATCTAAGTTAAATGTTTGGGAACTTTACTTTCATTAATTTTTTTCTATATTCATATCAGAAAATTCATACATAAATTCCTATTAATCAGTTTAAAATAGATTTTAATGAAAACACTTTACAATCTGAATGAACAAAGGCTTTTAATATATACAACAAATTTTTAACTGATTAATATCGCTGTCCCTAATTGATAATGGATTTATAAGCTTTAAATCTAAATGCATCTGACTAGTGAATAAGTGAAACCAAATGAGTGTAAGCTTTGAACGTTTCTTGTCATTAAAAATGGACATGAACATAAGGTGATTTTCTAATTAAAATTAAATTAACAGCCTGTAATTCAAACATGATACTTCGGAATCTAAGCTGTGGGTTTATGTGATTCTATAAGAGAATCATATGCTTCTAATGTAATTTGGAAAACTTCATTACGAGAAGGGCATGTCATACCTTAATTGCAGAGATTTCAACTGCAATTTAAAACAGCAGCACATGTTTTCAGAATGAAGATCTCAAAACCTGACATTTATATGCCTTTCATTTCATGGTTAGCTTCCATATTTATAACCTTCCTATATTGATTATGTGGTGAAAGTATTCAAAAGCAGATATGAAGTCCAAGTTTTAAGTTAATTATTACTGTTTATGTGCTACTTCCTGATTTCACAGCCCTGTTCAAAGAGCTCATTTAGATGTAGTTCAAAGTGATCACAGAACTACATCACACCATTTTAAACTGCACTGAAATCCCCCTCAATACAATTAGAAGAATTCACCTAATTCAGTGACCACTTCTGTCGTAGTATGCTTTTTAATAGATAAATAGCTCCCACAGATTCTGGCTAGACTTCTAAAGGAGAGAAAATTATTTTCTATTTCTCCTATATTTTTAGAAGACAATGACATTAAAGAAAAAAAAAAAAAAAACACAAAAAGCTCGTGGAAATCTTTTGCAAAATAGATACATTTATAGAAGGTCATTTTCTAAACAATGGAAAAGGTAACAAGAGCCAGAACAAGATTGTCACTGTTAATCCTTTAATTCATTGTCTTTGTGTGTATAGAATAGAGACTCCCAAATCAGCTTCTGAATTTAATTTGTTTCTCACCCTCTGTAAAGCAAAACCAAATAAATCCACCCAAAATACATGATAATCAACTGTTGAATGAATCACAAAACTGCATAAGGAAATTAATACTTCATCACTGAAGCTAGTCAGAATAATGCGTATTAATGCAGGAATAAAACCTGAGCAAGAAGAAAACAGGATATGTCTATATGTGTTGTTTATCCTGCGGTCAGGAATAGCAGAAACTCTTACTTTAATATTATGTGTTCTTCACAAACAGATTTTATTCAGATTATTAATCTTGAAAAATTACTTCCTGATTTTGATACCTTTTAAGCATTTTTAATAAGAAATTTATTTTTAAACTTCTTGGCATGAATGTTTCTGACAAATTTTTCCAGTTATACTGACTCTCAGGAAGAATTGATCATCATGAAGCTAGAAAATTTTCAATACTCAGGATTTAATCTTCTGCACAAACAGGGTAGATGATAATAAGAAAAGAGTGTCAGGGTTTAACAGAACTACACAGTACATGAAAACTGGGAACATTTTCCATTAACTATTAAATTATTTCTGGCACCAAGGAAATGCTGAAGCACTAGAGTAAGCATTTCTCATGACTTCATCAGTACTCCTGTGCTCCAGCCTGTCTTTCACTCTAGCTGTTACCTCTCATTTTGCATCTCATTTTTTCCCATTCCAACATATCATACTCATTATTATTCCACTCACTCTCTTCTATCAGCTCCTCCCAGTCTGTACCTACACAACCACAGGAAAGAGACGGAAGCCACGCAGCATCAAAAGCAGCAATCTTAACACCTCCTTTCTTTTCCCTGGTTCTCATTTCCACCCCTACTGTGTCTTGTGCTGGTTTAAAATGAAACATGGCTTTGGCAAGGTAATGGACTGAGAGCAGGAAGAGTGTTTGAAGACTAGCAGATGATGATGGAAGTAGAGTGAATGATTCTTTAGGAACAGCAGCAATTTATTGCCCATTTTGAAATTACTTCCTGCCTTCACAACAATTACTTCCTGCCTAGTATATCTAAGTGCGGACCTCTGTGTCAGATTCATTTTCCTGAAATATCTCACTTCCTGGCTTCAGACTCTCTTCTGGTGCTTAAAGTGCCTCTCCTCTCTTGGCTCTAGTTACCCTGTTTCTTCTTCTCCTTACAGTGTTTTTTGAGATGGACACTGGGGAGAAAAAAAAGCTGCCTCTGCCCTAATACCTATAAACAACACCTAGTCTCCTTCACTTCTGTCATCTTCAGTCCAAGTTTCTGGCCAACACAGATTGAAAATTCAAAACATTTGATTGTCAGCTTTAACTGCTTGTGTGAAGCAGGTTTTAATGTGCTTATAAAGCAAATAAATTTTATTGTGCTTTCGTTTGAAAAAGAGAGAAAAAAGAAAAAAGTCAAAGTTGACACCAAGATGAATACATTTTATGTCTTTGTTTCTGGATGTAAAAGTCTTGTAACATAGGTATAAGATTAATTTCTGGTCAGAGCCTCTCCTACTCTTCACTTTTCTCTTTATAAGAAATCAAGTCACCATGGCAAGGTCACCTTATCCAAACAGCATCATACCAACAGTTAAATATTGCAAGAACACACAAGAAAAGTAAGGTTCACTGTGCTACTTTGGGTTATTGTAGACATAACTGGCAGCTATTCTTTTTTTTTTATAAAAAACCCCACATATTTACATAAGAAACACAGAACTGTAGAATTTAACACATTATGTCAACACAACAATTGTTTTAGATAGAAGTGCCAATCTCAAAGTCCCTTATAGACCTAATTTGTGTAAAAAGATATAATCAATGGTAGGAATTTTTGGTGTCCTGTTGATCAGTGTTAGCCCTCACCGTCTTTGCCCAGTCCCACAGGGCTCCTCCTACTCTGCCCATGGCCTAGGACCCCATTTCAGCCCTACAGGCCATCAGTGTCTGGCTCGGTGATGCCACAGCAGGGCCCACTTCCAACTCCCCACAGCCCTGCTCTGCCTGGCCATGGGTCCTGCTGAGCTGGGCTCATCTGCAAGTCCACACCCTGGCTTGGCCTGAAGCCATTTTCATCTCCAGTGAGATGTTGGACACCAGGGGCTGGGGCTGCTCCCAACCTGGCTGGGGTAGGGAGCTGGGGTCTGGTTGCAGGATTTGCCCTGAGATGAAAACCTTGGCACTCACTTGGAGCCACAGGAAGACAGTGGTCCCTCTTCTGCCCTTGCAGGATTTTAGTGTGTGGCCATATGAAAATTAAATCACCATCATTTACATTTTGCTGTTGTTAAGCAAAAATTATTTTCATTACCAATTCTGGTGTGGCCACACCCGGAATTGTGTGTCCAGTATGAGAGACATGGACATACCAGAAAGAGTAAAGTGACAGGCCATGAAGATGATGAAGGGATTGGAGCATCTCACCAATGAGGAAAGGCTGAGAGAGCTGGGGCTGGTCAGCCTTGAAAAGAGAAGGCTCAAAAGGGATATCATCAACATGCAAATATACCTGACAGAAGGGTGCTAAGAGGACAGAGCCAGATTCTTCTCAGCTGTGACCAGGGACAAACCAGAGGCAATGGGTACAACCTGGAACAGAGGACATTCCACCTGAACATCAGAATTTTTTTTTACTGAGAGCATGACTGAGTCCTGTTAGAGGCTGCCCAGAGAGGTTTTCACTTCCTGGAAGTATTGAAAAGTCACCTAGACATGGTACTGGATTACCAGCTTTAAATGGTCCCTCCTAACTTCAACCAAATGTATTCTGTGACACAAAGGAATTATGCTACAGAAACTGATCTTAGTGTATGGCTTATTTGGCCATATATCTCCCAACAGACTGTATACTGGAGAAAGATTCTAAAAAAAAAAAAGGAACTTCTTTCCTTCCTTCATCCTCTCTATTGACAAACAAGAGTTAAAGATCCTTGTATTGACTGTCTGGACAATAGAACAAGACTACACAGTCTTAGATTCTCTCTGGCAGATAATCGAACTTCCAGCATGCTCTATGAAAGGTTTACTCACTTAAAAAAAAAAACAACACAAAAACACACACACACAAAAAGAACGAAAATCCCAAAACCAGAACAACAACCACAAAGAAAAAAAAAACCATCCAAAAAACAACAAAACACCACCAAACAAACAAACAAACCAAAACCACCTCTCTCTCCCCAAAACCCCTCTCAATATGGTCCCAATCCATGCATAGGCTGAGTCCACTGAGGAAGGCAGGAAATCTCTGCCATTGTGAACATCTCCAGTTCTTGTCAATAGCAAAAGTTATGTCAACATCTGATAAAACTGCTGTGGGTATGTCTTTCCTCATGAACAGAGAAAAGATGAAAAAACTAATTAGGTCATGTTTCCTAGCTGAACAAGAGGCAAGCTGAGAAATTTAAATGCTGAAAGCTCTCTAGTAGGTATCATGAGAGGTGCACTGCTCAGACATCCTTGATGGCCTGGAGCAGCTGGAGCTTAAGGGAATTGCTCTCCTGTTAATTTTCTCTACTCATCTATTCTTGAAATAGAAGCTACTGAAAACCTAAACTATGCACCCAGTGGTCAAACTTAATTCAAGGTCACAAGATCCATTTGACTCACCATAAAACACAAAGGCAGCAGTTACTGACAAATTTTGCACAAGAAGGCAGCTTCGTGATTAACAAATTAAAAGCAGTTATAATTTAAAAAAAATAGTAATTTAAATATAAAATTTATGTTTGAGCTATGAGAAAAACATATCCATGCTGTACACAAGATTGCTTTTAGTAGAAATTGATTCTCACCTAAAGGACTAAGGCTTGCTAAGAGCCTCCCAGAGGAATTCACCTAACCTCAATCAAGACAAAATTAATGAAGAAGCAGACATCTCCTGGTATATCTTGGCATATTACCTCAACATGAATTGCTCTGTCTCAACATTTTCACTGAAATTAATTTAATTAACTCATCCATTAATAATGAATGATCTACAAGCCTGAAAATAACCACAGATAATTGCTTTGACTAGAATTTTCCAGTAATCTGCCACAGAAATTGATATTTTCACTCCAGGGCAGCTTTATGATATTAAAACAATATTAGCTGGGACATACATAGTCTGGTGCATTTTATAAACATCTTACGTATTCAAAAACAAAGTAGAAAAATATTTGCTTGCTCTTCCAAGCATGAAAATAGAAACTGATATTATAATGTATCTATTGGGTCATAAAATTATAACTTTCAATTTACCTTGTCACAGGATGAGAGATTATGAAATTGCGTTAGATCTACTGCAACTTGTCAGAAACTAAGAAGCTCTCGTGATAACCAAATCAAAACCTCAAATCTCTTGCTTGACCTAAGCTTGATCTTAGTGACCCTGAAAGATTTTACTGGAAATAAAGATATTAAAGAGCATTTATGGATATGCTAATTTTAAAGAGCATATGTGAAAGGAAGGTTAACAATCAAATTCATGCCACTCTTGAACTGAAAGCTATAATATTTATGGCTAATTTTTCATAAGAGTTATGTCAACAACCTCATTCGGTGTCAAAACAACAAACAACTTTAATAACACTTTAAACGTGAAAAGAAATATTTTAATTACTAATTTAGTGCTAATTCATTTCTCTGAAAGTTTTGCATTGCTGGTGTCAGGATAATTTACGCTTCACTGTTACAGTCTATTCTGAGTATTGCCAGGCATTCAGCCTGGAAAAGAGAAGGCTTCAAGGTGACTTAATTGGGGCTTTCCACCTGAAGAGACCCTGCAAGAAAAATGAAGACAAGACCATTTACAAGAGTATGTAGTGACAGGACAAGGGGGAATGGTTTCAAACTGAAAAATAATAGGTTTAGATTAGAGATTAGGAAGAAATTCTTTACTGCCAGGGTGGTGAAGCACTGGAACAGGCTGCCCTCAGAAGTTGCAAATGCTCCATCCCTGCAAGTGTTCAAGGCCAGGTTGGAGGAGGTCTGAGCAACCTGGTCAAGAGGAAGATGTCCCTGCACACAGCAGTAGGTTTTGGAACTAGGTAATCTCTAAGGCTCCTTCCAATCCACACCTTTCTACAATTCTATGATTGATTTAATTTTAACTCTTCCAGGAATTATGATGGGAGTTGACTAATTGAGGCTGTCTTTTCATCTAACTGCATTAATTGTTGGGACAGATTGTGATCAGCCTGTAACATGCTGGGAACTTCCTTTTGTCCTAAACTGTCCATTTTGAATTTCATGCTGATAATATCCTGACATGTAAAATATACAGATTTTTGTTGTATGCTTATTGTTGATAACCTCTTCTGCACTATTCACTGGAAAAATGCAAACTCATCTATTGCTTCAATAACTTTTCTTGACTAAATACCCAGTCACACAACTCCATAGACATTTGGATATTGCTGATACATTGCCATTAATTGTACATCAAGAGAACAAGGAATTTACCCAAATAGACCAAGTTCTCAAAAAAAATACTTTCAAAGGTTTCTGAAAAAAAAAATTAATACAACAAATGACTACCCAGTGGAAACATAAAATAAAATGTGATATTACAGAGTTAACAGAAAGAGGGAATTCTTAAGGACAAGTTCTGCAAACAAAAAATTGGTGATTTCTTTCTTAAGTCTTACCCAAGTTTTAGATCTTAACATACACAATATTAAGGATATCATCACTCCTTTATGTGGAAACCTTGGAATGAATGTGAGAACATTATGTTATTTATGCTTTTGTTACCAAGTTAATAAAAATATTATTATTTTAATATTAAATAGAAAATAGTCATAGAAATGTTTAGGTTGAGAGTGACTTATAAGATCATCTTGTCCAACTGCTAAAATTTTATATCTGACTTCTTGTATGTCTTTGGGTAGATTAGATCAAATTGATAGTCTGATTTTGTAACTAGGCTGTTTGCTAAAATAGACTGATGAATTTCTTTTTAATGTGACTAATCCAGGTATTTCAGTCAAAAGGATCTTCCTTTTACAGGTTCTTGGTTGCCTCTTCATTCTATTCTTTATTCAATAACTTTTTAAGTGTAATTTCAAATTAAAGGTTTCATTTATCGTCTCCAAAGTACAATCTATACTCCTTTAATGCAGCCAAGACCAAGAAAAAGTCTACTAAAGTCTGCTAGCTGTTTTGATCTTTACCTGGATGTTGGGGGCTTTTTGGGGTTATAAATCATCTTTTAGGTCTATATTGTTGCAACACCTTGTGCAATAGAGTACAGACATAAAAATACCAACATCTTCACTACTGCTCATGCATGTTTTCTGCAAAGCATAAAGCTCCTTCAGTGCTTTGCATGTTAGTTTACTTTTTGAGAGAAGAATAAAAGTGCACACAGAAATACACCAACATGAGCTCCTATCAAGTCCAGAAGAGGTCTAATTGAAATAAATAGCTGAATAGAGATATCAGAAGGAATTACTGCCATCACTGTTATGGTCCAAGTGTTCACTAAATTCTTTTGGTAAACAATTAAAAAAAAAAAAAAAACTAAACTAAAACCAAAGTCACTATGAATCTCAGATCATTTTCTTTTTATTCCCTTTCTTTTTTTTTTCTAAATTACAGCAATGTTATATTTTCCCTAATTAAACATATCTACTCTTTTTACTTTCATCCCCTCTCTCGCCACTGATGTATTTTTTCCATTTATGTCCAATATATGTATGACTCTGTGGCAGCTCAGAGTAGCTTTGTCCTGATTTTATTAAAGCCAGTTTGACAAGGAAATAATATTTTAAGAACTTGAAACTTTTGCTTATTACTTGCATTAAAAGCATCCTTCAAAAGGGAGTAGAAGAACATGTCTTGTTCATAATTTATAATGCTATCAAGTAGTAGAATTATTAGTATCTTAAAATTTTATGATATTTTCAAAAGTACATTATAAAAATACTTTAAAAACCTGACTATATTGCATTTTACAAACTCAACATATATTTGCACTTAAGTAATAATTAGCATTTTTACTAGCATTGAGAAACTGGATTTATATATCAGATAATATAACTTTAAAAGTTCAGCAGAAGTGAAAACTCTAATTTAAACTTTAAGAAAGTGTTAAAGCTGTGTAAACCAGTGGATCAGTGTGCTAAAGCATCAGTCCGTTAACTAAATTAAATCAGTTACCCATTGCTTTGAAAAGACATAACATGAGTGGTGCAATTGCCCCAAGGGAGTATTTGCATATTAAAGTGTCTAAACTTTTCCAGTTCTGAGTTTTTGTTTCAACAGTAATCCAGGCAAGTCCGCAGGTAGACCCTATCAAAGAAAAATACTAATTTTGCTAGTAACACACCCCTCACCTCTAGACTCTGGCTTTTTTTATTCATCTTTTTTTCTTTTTATAATATTGTATATATTTCTATTTCCATCTTTTTAGGGGTGCACACATTGCAGCAGTTCTTGGAGACATTTCCTTACCCCTTACCTTATTTCAAAGACCCTTGCTGGTTATATACCAGGAGAAAAGTTTTTTGATTTTTTTTTTTTTAAGACTCTGTAGGACAAATTTTGCTAGGAATTCAAGTGCCTAAAACCACAAAAAAACATCAGGTAGATTAAAAAAAAAAAAAAAAAAGCCTACTATTTCCCATTCATTTTGGTAGAAATTAAGTAACAAGGTCATATTCATGGCATTTGATATCAGAGGGCTGTAGCGTCTCTCCTATGAAGACAGAGCTGGGGTTGTTCGGGCTGGAAAAGGTTCTGGGGAACAACCTTCCAGTACCTGAAGTTGGCCTACAAGAGAGAGGATGAGGGTCTTTTTTATAAGTACATGTAGTGATAAGAAAAGGGATAATAGCATTAAACCAAAAGAGGGCAGGTTTAGCTTAGCTGTCAAGAAAAAAAAGAAAAAATTACTGTGGGTGTGGTGAGACACAGGGCCCTTCTAGGGCCCCTTCTGCCTTATTATTTGATTAGCCACTGGTTATTTAGTCTTCACAGGACAGTGCACACTTTGCTTGACAGTCGAGGAGTGAGAGTGTGACTCACTAACTAGGTTTAGTTAGCCCTGTTATCCTCTCACTCCTCGACTGTTCCTTATTTAAAGTTCTTCTCACCAGTTTGACCTGCCAGTTACCTGGAATTTTCTTCCCCATCTAGAGAGGTGGATGCTTTCTTTCTAGCAGTCCTTGATCCCCAAAAAGATTTCCACTGTAATAAAAGACTGCTATTAACACTGGCTGTGTAAAGCATTGCTGACCCTGAGCATCCACCATTTTCCCTCAAATCCTTCCTGATCATTGCCATGATCAAGAAAATAATCAAAATCAAGAAGGGCCACCATGCCCATTTCTCTCATCCCCAATGCTCTGTGGTCATGTTTGATGTATTCTAGGTCCATGGCAGTTTCATTGGTACTAACATGGACGAGCACCAAAGCATAGTACTCCAAGGGTCTGACAAGGCTTAGCAGTCATTCCACAACATCCCAGATTCCAGGCCCTGGGAAGCAGCAAGCCTCCCTAGACAAGTCAGTTATGTCAACAGAGGGGGCCTCCACCCCCTGCAGCAGTTTCCCACTTGTGTCACTTGCCTTCCTCCTGCAGAGACTGATTTCAACTTCAGCTCTATCACTTGGTGATGCATACAACACGTCTCCTACACAAACACATCTCCTGCATAAAAGATCATTTCCTACTGCAGCCCTGGGCCTCCAGAGTTCGTTCAGGAGCCCAGTTTGAGGCAAGGTCTCTGATGTTACAAGGAAACTTTTTCCACTTAGTGCTGGGGGTACGCCATAGCATATCATCCCCTTATGGAGCCCAGCAAGGCTGAATCCAGTGGAGATCCTGACCTCTTCTGCACAGTTTCTTACACAAAACACTGCAAAGACTATTGCACTGTGGCTGTACTCAGCTAGCTGAACTCTGGGTAATTTTAAATAAGATGCCTAAGTAAAACATCTAGTTATTTCATTTTACTTATACAAGGCATTCAGAACTCTAACTGGCAGTTACTCCAACATAAACTTCTGGTGGTCTTTCCATTTCCCAGCTGGTGGTCATGCCCTGAAGTGTAGAAAAATTCTAGAGAAATTGGACTGCTAACTTCAGACTAACGTGTCACTAAAATGAACGAGCACAAATCCTATGAGACTTGGAAGCATTATTTTCATCTTTGAAATGGAGTTCTGCTTCATCTTACTGAAGTGACAGGATGTTGTATTAGCAGTGTTGATTTGTACATCTGCAATTGGAATTCTTTGCACGCACATAATATATTATGCCCATGAATAGATGTATATAGCTATACTCCAGTACACTCATTTCTCTGGGATAGATAGAATACTTTATATAGAGAATTTACATCTATATATTATATATTAAAAAAAGTAAATTAAATCTACTTCCCTTATCTGATCTAAGCTTCTGTAAACTTCCATCAATTTTGTCTGTGATTTTAAATTAACCTCATAATTTTCTATTAGTTTGAAATATTAGGGCTTCACAATTGATCACTGTGTGGTAGGGGGTTACTGTTTTCTGCAGCTCCCATTGTCTTTTTGTGAATTAAAAATCCAGTCTGACAGTTTTTAAGTAATTTCTTTTAAACTCATTTGCACACTGATGATCTAGTATGAACCACCACTGTTCAGAGCAGTGATAAACTGATTACTTGCAAACAGGATGAAAAAAAAAAAAGTAAAAATGTATCTGTATTATTTTTGTCCTTTTATGTAGAACAGACAATTTAATGTTAACATAAAAATGCTAATATAAAATAAAAGTTGTTTAATTCTAGAGATTTCAGGAGTGAACCAAGAAAGAAGTTACTAAGCAGATTCAACTCAGAATGATTGAAATACTTCTGAACTCCTCTCCACCACCACCAAGCCCTCCAAAATCTATCAGTCTGAGGATGGTTTACTGAACAAGATTTATCTTCACTAAATTAATTCATTTGATTTGGTTTAATGTGAACATGTTCCTTATTTCTATCCCTGTTTTCAGGTTCTGGTATGCATTGCCTTTGGCCATATGGATTCTGGAAGGAAATCCCGAAGCTAAAGCAAATTCAAATATAAAAAAGAACAGCCTAAAGCTGGGGCAGAGAAGGAGTAAATTAGAAATACAATTTTGTTCTGTGATACATGTTCGATACAATTATATTTATTTAAAGAAGTATTGGAATATTTCCCCCAGTGATGGGAAATGGAAGGAGATAGCTAAATAGATAACCAAGCAGGGTTATATAATAAGTCAAGAAATGGCATAATATGGCTAATTACAAACCTTAATGTGATGTATCGCTTTCAACACCTAATTAGTTATTTGCATTTTTAATTATTGTCCTTTGACATAAATCCAGGACACGTTTCTGTAAAATTCAATAAAGATTTATAAACAAATTCTGCTATTTCTCATATTTTTGGCATTTTTTGAGTATTCATAGACTTAAAATTTGATTACTCAACTAGAGAGACTGAAATATTCAGTATAATGAAGCATGGTCTTCTAAACTTATACTAGCTCAAACTATTACGCTCATTTTGCACAGTTTTGGAGCACAAACATGTATATTAATTCTGTATCCTGTCACCTAATATTTATCTCCTGGGATTATAATATATTATAATTATAATTATATTTTCAGGATAATTCTAAGTGCAGTGAGCTCAAGACTCACAGGAAAATTTGCATCAAATCTTTATTTTGTGTAGAAACAACAATCACAAGAGGGAAATAAATATTCTAAACAGTAATTGAAGTGCTTCTTCAAAGTTTTAAGATTTATGACAGTTCTGAATTTTCTGACATCTTTAAGAATTTTTCAAGAGCAGACAAAAATTGTGAGATTTGAGAGACCACAGATTTGAGAGGCATCAAGGCAGAACTATAGCCTGTGAAGACTGACCTCCAAACCAGGAGTATGTCTCCTTGAACGTGTAAATGATGCTTCACTGGTATCCTTACAAGTCAATACTCTTCTTCAGATGAAGGATCACAGAAGCCTTGCAAGGTCTTCATATCCTGCTACCATGGAAACCTTTTACAAAGCCTTTCAACTGAGATGTGAAGAGACTCAGCCATTTCAGTGCTCTGGATTCCTCAGGCTTCTTTGCTGTCTTTTGGAAGTTCACAGAAGTTCATACTTTCATGACATCCTACAGATCCCAAAAGGTCATTGAGACCCTTTTTTTGGTCCCAATGCATGTTGAATTGCATGTTGGAGAGAGAATTTTCATTTAAGTACTGTGTTGAAAATACCTTTTAATTGCTTTTTACCTTAAAGATGCAAATTTTTAAATCCAAAGCTCATTAACAATCTTTGTTTATGGCATGAAAAGTCCTAGGGCATAAAATGGTTTTAAAACCATAAAGGATGTCAATAAAAGTCTGAAACGAGATTGTTGCCATCACTGCATATTTCATTCTCAAGCTTTTGAATTTAGGGTATTTTTAAATCTGAGATCCTTATGAATGAACAAAACTTCACTTAAAAATCTCTCTTTCAAGATTACACAGAAAAATCCAAAATTATAAGGCCTAAAGATTAGAAACAATTTCAAAAACCCATTAAGTATTTTTTAAAATTCTGTTTACAGATTTTGATATAAAAAAAATTTAATTTTTAAATCTTTTAATACCATGTGGTGGTTTCAGTTTAACTGGGTAGAAACACCAATTAAGTGTAGTTGTTTTGGTTCGCCAATCCAACTTTCCCGACCAACATACCTATTAATGTAGTGGATTTAGCACTCGCCAAATGCCAGCACAGCCACTAGAATTATTTACTCTTTTTCTGCTGCAAGATCAGAATTAGGAGGACAGCAAAGCAGGCTCTAAGCTTTAAAGGGTATAAGGAAAACTTTTTTAACAGAACTAAAAGAAAAATAATAAAAAAATCAGAATAAACCTTCAAAACACTTTTCCTTTCCCCAACTATTCTTTTTCTTCTTTCTGACAACACAGAGAAAAACTTTTCAGTCAGTTTACCACTTCTGAAATAATCTTTCTTCAATTCACTTAGGGAGAGCAGTCTCTCCTGTCATGCCATGGAGACTTTTCCACAGGAAGCACTACTCTCGTGGTTTTAATTTTAACAAATAGCAGTGCCCAGAAATCTATGATCCTGAAGTTCCTTTCATGGTTTGGTAGCCTTCCCACAACTACCACCACAGGTCATCTCAGCTTATTGGGGTGCAGTCTTAAGGATGAGTTGTTCTAGTATAGAAACAAAAGTTCATTTATGTCTGAGAACAGAGGTTTTCTTCTTTTGTCCCTGGGACAAGGTTTCTTATCTCTCTCTGTTCAAGCTTCTCATTAGATTACAGCAACTTAAACATCTGCTTGCTTCAACACTGGTGCCTCTGCTCACAGCTATGGCTAGAATGCTACATTCCCCTTGGTGTCTCTATATAGTTTTCTTTATGTGTCTTCACCCTTTCCTTTTTCTCTCACTTGAGGGAGGATTGATGTCTGTAAGTTTCATCTGTGCACTGAAAGAGTTAATCTCTCACTGGGCCCTGCAGATGGCCATGTGATCTCTCTTGGGTGGTGACTGCTCTGGCTGCCCAGCTGTTTTCCAGCTCCTGCCATGGTCTATTCCAGTCACAGGGCTGCTTTCTGCAGGGGGCTGCAGAGCCACCTCTGCTCTGAACCGCATGATTTCCCACAGTGCCAGCAGGATGGCGCTGTTCAGTTATTATTCATTACTACTAAATAATATATTCCTCTGTGTAAGGGGGCCTGCATTCATTTATCAATGCATAGTTAGGGAATTTCCATCCCTAAACATTGTGGCCTGAGAGATACAAAAAAAGCACAAATAAATATCATGGGAAGGGGAGAAGACTCCAAAGAGTTCAAGACAATTACAGGGAATTCAGAATGAGCAGTGGCTTTGCCTCTCAACTAAAGGTTGGACAAAAAAGTGCAGGAGAACCTGCAAAAGACTGGAAGAGTAGAGCTTGCCCACTGGTTCTTAGTGCAGAGTTCAGAGTGACTTAAGGTATAACTGGTCTTGCCTTAAGCTCCTGTTGCTGCTGATCACCCAAACAGTCTTTTAGAGATCATCATTGCTCTTAATTGCATACAGACCAGTAATACTTTTTAAAGGGTAGTGGTATATCCAAACACCTGTGGATTGGAGGCGTGCTCAGTTGTCTTAGGTAGTTTAATAGGTCTCAATATTTGAAACTAGCCAGCTGACTGGTTCTGTTGTTGTTGTCTTCCAGAGGAAGCTGCTAGCAGTTCTCAGAGAGAATCACTTCTGTAACTAATGGATTTTCTCTTTAACTAAAAACCAAGCTATGTTAAACCATGACATACCATCCATTCTTAAATCACAGTATTGGAATATTTAACCTCCAAATTAATAAAAGCTTACAAATTTTTTTTAGTTGAAAAATATATTTTCATTTACTCTTCGTATTGAACTTTCTTTTATTTCACTTCTAAAGTTATAACTTTTAACTTTATATAGATATAAACATATATATTTGGTTGGTTTATTTTAAATCTCTACAAATTGGATGCTGTGGGAGTATATGTTAATATAATCTGTAATAAGTAAACACTTATCAAAAACTGAACTATATTCAATAAATACTAACTATTTAAAAACAAAAATGCAAAGACAGAATATTTGCCACAGACATCTCATTCAATGGCACATGAATAAAGTTTGTCTTGTTTTGTTTTCTGATTTTAAATACAAATTGAAGATTTAAGCAACTCACATATTTCTAGGTTATTGCTTTTGCAGCACTGTCCCTGCAATCTTTATCTCCTGTCGCCACAGCAGCCCACAAAACAGGATTGCTTGGATCTGAAGGATGTGATATAAAAATCTGCTTTTCCCATTTCTTAAAAAAAACCACCCCCCCCCCAAAAAAAAAAACAACAAACAACAACAACAACAACAAAAACCAACAAAACATCAATTTTTTTCTATTACAGGGCTAGGAAAACAAAATAGGCCTTCTGAATTTTATGAAGAACCTACAAGTAATAGCACAGGAGCCGACCTGACATTAGATAGATATGATTCTTTAAGCTCTGATTTTCACCAAACTTTAAATTTCTTGATACTGTCAGCTGCTCAGTGGAAATTATTTCCTATTAGATTTTCTGTGAACACCCAAAATAGGGAAGCACCTGAAAGGGTAGAGATAGTCAGCCCTGAAGAAAAAACCTGGTCACTGGAGGACACATGAATGGCCATGAATCTAAGTTAGCTTCTTTAGAATGACCTCCTGGATTTAATCAAATGTCATTGCGCCAAAAATGTTTCTGAGTATTTCTGAGGTCACTGACACTGACTTCTTTTTCTGAAGAAGTGCTGTGCAGCAAATTTCACACTGAACTTTAAACCCCAGAGAAAAGTCAGGGTTTTAAAAAACAATATGAAGGGGTTATCTTTATGTTCATTCCTCTGTGTGTAGCTGCACAGATTACAAAATAGAGCAGACTTCAGTTAAGAGGGGATCAAATTCCAGTCAGATATATCTAAGCAGTGTATCACAATCATATAGATATGACATCTTTACCATACTATCTTTTTATAGTACAAAATTTAATGCTTTTGTAGCAAAAAGAAGGCTAAGCTGTATTTCATAGGCAAGTGGCTTATTCAGTCCATCAGTTCTCTGGAAAAGTTCTTGCTTTTCAGTACAGTAGATAATTTAAATTCCTGACTCAAATTCTAATGCACTGCGGAGGAGCAGTACCTGGAGAGGATACATATTCTCCAAAGAAGCATTTAATAAATCCATTTAACTAATATTACCAATGAAAAAATGTCTTACAAGCCAGTAAAATGTATCAAAAACATACTTTAATTAAAAAAAAATCAAAGCACTGGCACTGTCAAATTATGAAAGAAATTAAAAAATGTAAAAGATTTTGCCAAGTATCCCATATATCTGCTTTTAAAGAGGAAAAATGAAGCCAGTTAAAATTCATCTCTACTACAAAGAAACAAGTCATGTGAGTTTGTGATAAAATTACCATGTATCAGGTTAAAGGAAAAAAAGAATAGTCATAGTTGTCATCACACTGACTGGCAGGGTTTCTGACTCTGAGTTGTTTGGCGTCTTCTATCATACTCTGTCAGTATTGTTGAGGTGTCGTTGTAGGGGTGGACAATGCACCTTTTCTTCAAGCAGCAATAGCAATCCTCATTGTTCACAGCTCATATTTATAGAATTTTCTAAAAGCATCATGTTTAATTTCAATTGGTTAGTAACTTTTTACTAACCAATGTTAGTATGTTCTTGCTAAATATTGGCTAGCGCCTGTTCATTGCAGTTAAGTCCTTTTGCTTTTCAGTGCTTTCTTCCTCAAAGATGTTTACATTCTTTTCTCAAAGTTACTTGTGCCTGTGAGGCCTTCAGGCCAGCTGTTAGCTGTCACATTGAGGGGGTTTGGGTACTTTTTTGATTCCCCACTTGCTTATTTGAAGGCTGTTGCCAAAGCTAGCATAAAAGTGGTCTCATTCCCTCCTTAGACAATTACAACTCCACTAACTTCAGAGAAGATTGTTCCAAATTTACACCAGATACAGACAAAGAAAGAACAAACTAAAAAAACAAAGAGGCTTGGTTGACTGCTGTGAAAATGATCAAATAATAAATTTTGACATAGAAAAAAATTATTAAAGCTCAATCTCATGTCACTGGATCATCAGGAACATGCCACTGGTTTCATTGAGGCTTTTTTGCTGGTAGAGCACCAGATAAAGTCTGATGCAGTCATTAGTGAAAGAAACGCATCACTCATTGATATGGTAACAGCAAAAAGAGGTAGATTTCAAGATATGTATGTCGAAAGGAAAAGGAATGACATAGACCTTTTTTTAATAAATCTGACAAACACACTTTTCATTAACACTGCAGTGGGAAGCAATATTTAAAGCAATGAGTCTAGCAATGAGTCTATTCCTCAAGGGAATAGTTTCCTTTAAAACACCTACGCACCTACACTGCAGGAGTTTCCTTATCAGTGTAAAACTGAGGGTAGGTACAGTTGAAAGTAACAGATTTGTTTCTAAACACAACTTTAACTTCCTTGGCTAAATATTCCTCTCATAACTGAACAGAACATTTATGCCCAGGTTTTGAGATTATAATTTTTTCAAGTAGCGAAATCATCACAAATTCTCTGAAAAATCAGGAGCATAGTTGAAGACAGAGATAAAAATGAAAAAAAAAATAGGCAAACAACCAAACCTGCCCACAGCTTCAAGTTATTTATAGTAGTACCTGTACTCTCTCCTCAACTTTCAAAACATGCTTGGTGGTGAGGTTACTCTAGAGTTTTGAATGACATGGATTTTCAGAATGTAATAGCATGTTTCCATTTACCAGGTTTGATTGCTTCCAATTTTAATGTAATGAGAGAGCTAGATCTGCAGCTGCTGCACAGACTGTAATCTCACTGAAGACAAAAAGCATCTTGTCAAATAAGCTGCTAATCTAAGAAAGGGCGATAAGTTACTTGGAGAGAGCATGCAAATGAAGGTAGAATGGTGAAAAGGATCAACACAAACCCAGAGTAGAGGAAAATATGAGGTATCTGTCCTGCCGTATGGAACAACGATAATCTGTTAGGGAAGGGCAGGGTGGTTTAGGAAATGTTCATGAAAGTGGAGGTCAGTTCGGAGAGCGTGGTGGTGCCCCTGGAGTCCTGATTTTGCCTGTGGTCCAGACTGTCAAAGGAGAAAGGACAGGTTTCTTTCTGGGGTAGAAGACACTACCAGGACATAGGAAACTGATCTACAAAATCCAAGATGTTTAATCTGTCTTCCTTCTTCTAAAGACTTTTGAAACAACCTGAGCAAATTCAACTACCCATAGGCAATGTTAGTTTTGACAAGAACTGTATGACACAGGCCAGATTGTAGAAAATTACATGTTAAAAATGTGAGAGATACTCAAAAGTATCCAAAGATGGATATTCTTCAGGATGGCTATAGTTAAATGCAAACTATTGACTAAATGCCTGCTGTTAAATGTAATTTTTTTTTTTTTTTGCAAGGATTACTCTCTAGGGATGCAATTACTACTATTTTTCAGACCACTCTTCTGATTGGTGTGATATTTTCAAAAACACAAAAACAAAGGTACTCAATAAGTATATATATATATATATATATATATATATATATATATATATATTTTTTTTTTTTTTTTTTTTATTTATTTATAATAGAAAATCAAAAGCTCCTACATAAAATGTTACAGAGGAAAGATTTTTCTATGCAGTTTAAAAAACCCAAAGAAAGTATTTGCCCAAAATCTCATCTCTTTTAAGGTGTCTGCAGCACTAGAGAGCTGATTTTATTGTCTACTCCAGTATGTGAATAGTCAACTGAGATGACAGCTAAAAGGTAAAGAGTTTCAGCTGGAATCTTGTGCAATAAAAGGGTTTTTTTTGTTGGTTTTTTTTTTTTAATTTCTGCTAATTGGAACCATGTGTACCTTATACAAGAAATGTCAGCCTTCCATTAATATCTCATTTCATTCCCTGACTTAAGTCTTTTTAACTTTAAGGCTTTTTGGCTTTCTATCTTGCGCTTCTCAATTTCGGCCTCCTTTGGTGTATTCTCCCACTGAATTTGATAAGTGCACCGTCTGGGGTTTGGTTTATATGCAAAATTCAGTGTAGAAAATTTAACTTAATCTAACTGTACCATTATGAAACAAGCCCCAAGCTCACTTTTAAACAAACTAAGCATAAGAAGGCAAATATTTTTGGTATGAAAATCTCCTTATTTAGGAAATTTCTGAATGCTTCAACTATAGCCTGTTGATTAGTTGATAATAGCTTCTATCCTACTGGTCTAAAAGTGTCTCAATATTTAGGCCAGATTTGATACACTTGAACAGCCAAAACCAAACAAATACAACCAGCCAACCAACCAAACACCAAAACAACAAACAAACAAAACTAAAAAAACAACAAACAAACAAAAAAAAATGAACAAAAAAACCAACCTAAAAATATCTGTAAATTTTGAGTAGCAAAAAGAAGCTAGATGAAACCTCATTCTTCAGGAACTGTCTTTTAGTGAAGCTAACTGGTGAAGCACAGGAACTAGAATCCTCTTCAGTCTTTCTAACTATGTGGCAATCTGCTGCAGCTGCAAAATTCCTGTGTTGCTGGTCTCGTTAGCCAATTATAAATGACAATATTTTGTGCCTTCACTTGTTTTTCTTTGAATTCTCAGCTCAGCATTGTACAAACTTGTTTCAAAGTGCTGTATAATCCTGTTATAAATTCATTGCTTTTCATTTAAAGCCTTCAGTTTAATTCTTTCCTGGATGGATCTATCAATTCATTCACTCTGAGTAGCCACACAAGGGCTTTATTTCTGGCTTTTTAATGTGCCAGTCACGGAGAGACATAATATCCAACTGCAGTATCTCAAGTGAGCTTCTACAGTACAAATGTTCACACAACTGCAAGAGAAAAACTTCATTTCATCTGGTGAGGCTTTGGTTGACACTAAGATTAAAGGCTTAACAAAAGCAATGGTCTGCTCTGTTACCATCCGAGAGTTTCTTGCTTCACCGTGCTCTGAAAGACAAATGAAGGACTGCCTGACCATTAACTTTCCCTCATCTCTAGAGGGTGGCATGTGATTAAAAGGAAGGAGGGATGAGGAGGTTTGGGATCAGTCATACAAAATATCCAAATCTGTAGCCATAGGAACCTTGTCTTTTGGCCACCAAAGCATCTACCATTCAGGCTGTGGCTTAAAAATCATCTGTTTAATCTGAACCTGATAGAAAACAGACAAAATGCTAGGTAAATGTAGCAGTAAATGAGTGCATTTCAGTATGCTAGGAACTGTTCTGCCTTTTTTGTCAGAGTAAATTCATGCATCATAATTTATTTTATTTCTTGTTCTAGAATTTAGTACTCCTATACATAATTTTATTTGTTTTCCACCTTTTGGGAGAGCTTTCATTTTTATTTTTTTACAATTGAATAGCCCATTTCATATGGAAAATAAAATCTTTGTCAATTTTTTTCTTCCACTTCAGGGAAAAATAAAAAGCAATGTGTTTGCAAGCCGTTGATAAAGCTAAAAATATCACAGCCAAGTGCAATAATTTAAAGGACTGGATACAATGGTTTTGGTAGTAGTTGAAAACAGTATCTCCATAGGAGTAAAAAAATATTTCTTGTTTTATATACCCATGATTATGATGGCTATTATTAAACTGTCACATCACATCAATGAGTAAACAAGCAGCTATGCCTAGATCATATTAACTATTATGACAGCTGTAAATACCATAGTAATGACTCTCCTGCGGGCAATAGAACAGATAACAAAATGATTGAAGCTCCGTGGGCTTGCTACACATTTACAGGTGATTCTTCAACAAGCTAGACAATCTCTTAAGTAGGAACAGCCTGTTTGCCCTAGAGGTAATTCTAAAGAGCAAACAGAACTGCATGCTTTTGAGCAATATAACCTTTGATTATAACCTTTTTTTTATTAAAAATTCAAACTAAGTAGTCAGAATTAAAGTGATTCTGTAAAGAAAAACATCCATCTGTGTCTCTGCTTTGTTTTCAACATATAGTTTGAGGGGGTTTTTTAAAGGGTGGGAGGTGGTTGCTTTGTTTAAGAAGAGGTTGCATGTCTCAAAAATATATCAGGAATCTGAAATGCAGTTTTCCTCCCCTTCATACATCAGTGGAAAAACTACAAAGATGTGACCCTATGCAATCAGTATTCATTCATGAGCCTTTCCAGTTCTGTGTCTTTCTGCTTGCTTGCTCAGCAAACACCATGCAAGGAGGAAATAACAGTATGTGCCCTATATTTAAATTACTAGGGGCGAAGATTTCTGAGAAAGCAATTAGAAGTCGTGTCCTGGAGAGCCCTGAGTAGATGGGAAGAACACAAATTTTTTATGCTTGCCAACCAATACTGCAAAACATAAAAGGTCAATAATATTCAAGCCTCAGAGTCTTAATTAGCTAATTGCAGTTCCTTCTTGCTTCAAGCAAAGATCCATAAAAAAAAGAAAACACAAAATAAGAAATAAAGTGATGTTATGAAGCAGTGGAATTAATTTGGTTTTTGAGGAGGTTTTTTTAGTTATTTTGACTGCAGTTTTCATGTGTCTTGCAAATCTCCTTCTGAATTCAAAGGGATTTAAATAATGTAATAGAAATATTAAGATTTCAGTATCACTGCTTTTAAAGCTTTATATCAAACAAAATAAACACCTGAACACATTATTTTTCTAATAAAAAATATGAGGAAGAGATTTACTAAGCACTGTGGTTTGACATACGGTTTCTGTTGAAAGATAGTAGTGTTCCCTGCAGTTCATAGAGATATTTTGACTGAGAGAAAATGAGAACGTTATGATTTTTCTGCATTTAATGTCGATATATGGTGCTTCATGAAAAAGTGCTTTTTATTGAATTCTGATTCTTAAGATAATTTTTTTAAGTTTAAAATTTTTAGAAAATATCATGTTGAAGATTATAAAAAAGAATTGTAAGTAACTCCTCTTGACCAATGAAGAAACAGAAGTTTAAAGAACAGACAAAGAAATGCTGGCAAGGTACTATTTTGTGGAAATACTGTGATTTCCACAATAACAAAAGTTTTGTGGAAAATAGTGATAAAAATGTTGTAGTTTTTTTTTTTTTACATAATCTAAATTTTATTTACCTGCTTACCTATATTTATATTAAATTTAATAATTTAATTAATATGAAATATATGATTATTAAAGTACTGACTTGATTTTTGAGCTACCTAGACATATTTTCAGCACTGTGATACAAAAGGCAATCTGAAGGATTTAAATAATCCTGAATTGGCACATCTTTGAATTCCAATACAAAAAAAACGTTTAATAAAAAACTTAGAAATGCCATTTACAAGTGAAATCAGCACTTGGAATCATGAGAATAGGTGTCTTACGGACACCTGTAAAAAATAAAAGATAAAGCACAGCTGCGTAAGGCTCAGTATATGTTTCTCTCCATACACACCTATTTTGCAATAATTTCACACAGTACTTGAGCTGGAGAAGCTATATATACTTCAGTAACAAAAGGTCTGTTTTCACAAGCTTTGCAGTAAGTAGCTCCAGTGTTAACTGAGCACAAGCACTTGCTTTTCCATGCATGAATATGGGCCTGAAAATGCAATTTATTCTCTGGTTTAAATGCTATACTTTCATTGACATCCCTCAGATGATATTCTACCAGTCCATACAGCCAGCCTTTGCTATACAGAAACAATTATATTGCCTCCTTTTCTCAAACCCTGCCTATAGAGTGTACCTATACAAATAGGTGTACCAAACTTGCCTCTGCAGTGCTCAACTCACCATGTTCATCCTCTTTCCTCCAGATTTTTTCTCATGCAGCACTTGTTGTTACCACTTGATAGTTTGCCTCTGCTGTTATAGCTAGTTTTGTTTGAATAATCAAACTTGTCGATGTAATTTTTCTTTCCATTTTCTTTTTCCTCAGTTAAGAAATAAGTTAAAAAAATTAAGTCACCTGAACTATTTCATCATTCTTATGGGAGTCATGATGTACACAGAATAGTAGTAAAAACACAGAGGCCATGGAAAGCCTTTAAACAAATGTCAATAACTTATGCAAAATCTAGAAACCATCATTACAATCTTTTCTCATTGCTGTCATTTCGTAATTAATCCTAGAGGTCTCATTTCGTTATTTAATAAATTTGAACAGACCAGTGCAATGACAACTGAAACTTAGAAAATCCAGGTTTTAGCCCTGCATCTTTTCACTCCCATCACACTGCCCCAGCAGAATACATATAACTCAGTAGAGGAGTGAAACTTGACTACTGAAGGATCTGAGCAACCATGAAGTTGACTCCTAGTACTCCAAAGACAAGGCCAACTGCAGACTTTCATTGCAATTTTATGACTGCTCAGAAATCCAGTGATGATGAAGACCATCAAGCAGTTGGATTTCATTTAGATTAGTTGATATTAACTAAAAACTCTGTTTTTTTCAGGTACCTGTTTAACCATAACCCATGTTGACCTTGTAAGGTACATGGTGTTTTGAAGCAAGATCCAATTAATCATCTATATTTGACAAGAAAGAAGATATCTCTTTCCATTAACTAGACAGAAGTTAGGCTAAATGACCTCAGCAGAGGATGGCTCTGTTTATGTAAAAACTTCCAAGCCAAGTCTATCATTTTTATTTGTGGTTTCTCTCACTAAAGGTACTTCAATCCTGACTGAGTCAACTCATTCCTTTGGGCAGGTCTTATTCCCAGGACAGAAGGACTCCACGCATGCCAGTTCTTCAGAGTGGGGACAGACACCTCTTCCAGCACCCAACACCTACCAGAAATTTGCCTGGTTCTCTGCTCTGGGTGCTGGAAAGGTGGACTGGAAGTGGTACATAAGACTTGGGTGTTTCTCTGCCTCCTCATGGAGAGTGATTTGAAAGTCAATACAGGAGCAATGGGGATCCAGTGCTGGAATGAGGGCTGGGGCCACAGGATGAGGAGATCACCAGGGAGCCAGTGGTCTGGGCAGGGCTGGGTGCTCCCCAGACGCTACTGCTGTGCTAGGCATCCATGGCCAGCAAACCCTCACAGAGGCCCTGCATGACACCAGCCCTGGAGCTGCCCCGACATCCTCCCTTTGGGCACCACAGGCAGACAAGGGGCTGATCTCCAACAGCAGGAGCCAGGGGATCTCAGCTGTGAGGGGCCCACAGGAATGTAGGCCTTGCTGTGGGCATGAAAGGGTGGGGGGGCTCATACATTCACCCCATTCTCATGGGGTGTTTGTGCAGCTTCTCCTCAGGTGCTCCCTTTGTCCTTCCCAGCTCCAGCAGGGTTGCTGCTTCACTTTAGGCTCCATGGACAGCTTCTCTGCACACACTGTAGCACCTCTGGTTGTTGAGTACTTGCAGTGCAAATGAGGGCCCAATATTCCATCTCCTGCAATCTTCTCATCAGTCTCCTCACCTTGCTGTTTTCAAACTCACAAAATCTCTCACCTTGAGGATGAAAATGCACAGCAATATTAACCTGTATCCTACCCAACTGTGCCAGATCAGTTGTAATTGGGATTTTTCCTTGGCACATGTCTTTAAAGAAGATAAATTCAAAATTTTACATGACCAGTGAAAAGATTGTGCCTCAGCATGGCCATCTCCACATCTCTCTGCCCAAGATGCCAACATGAAGCAAATGGATTTCCCACTGTGAAGAAAGTGATCAGCCCCAGGACTGGTCGTTGCTAAACTGTTCATGCTGACAGGAGAGATGTAACTGGCAGCTGAATGTGAGACAGTGCAGAACACTTATGAAAGGAGCTGTCAGAGGTGCTGTAAGGTTGTAGGCTGCAAGGAATGCCAAAAGCTAGCTGCCTTTTGAGACACTGAGCAAGAAAAAAAGAGCTTCAAGGCTCAGATTAAAGAAGTGATATTCCTCAGAATACACAATGTAAGTCCTTCACCAGTGCTTTTGCATCATGTTTAATACCATCAGTAGGTGTACAGAGAAGCTGAATTGTATTTTTCAACTGTATCAGTCAAATGAGAAAGTAATGTGAAAAAATATTGCAGCTGTGTAGATGGCAGTGATCTTAATGCAAAAGCAGTGACATGTTCTCTGATGTTCTTAATTCTCTCAGAATTAGGAACATTTACTTTCATGCCTGAGGATTTAGATAGGAAAGCCTCACTCTATACATCTTTGCCTTTTGAAGAAGTGATAGAAAGCTCATGAAGCTGATGCAACATAGGTATGTTGTTCATTGCTTCCTTTCTAGGCCAGTGTTCAGAAAGAAATAACTTTCATGCTACCAGAAAAAATAATTCTGCATCTTTGTGGTGAGGATACTCATACATATATACAGATGATCATTTTCTCTTAAAGCATTCCAAAGTTAAAACAACAAAGCAGGACTCACCTACACAATGTCCTAGTTACTAAACCA
This sequence comes from Setophaga petechia, assembly GCA_024362935.1. Classification (NCBI taxonomy): domain Eukaryota; kingdom Metazoa; phylum Chordata; class Aves; order Passeriformes; family Parulidae; genus Setophaga; species Setophaga petechia. The sequence continues at coordinate 12,339,253 of JANCRA010000008.1, read as the reverse complement.
CAAGGTAGTCACTTTAATGGAATTTTCAAGGAGTTCTATCTTAATAACATTGGAGCTCTATCTAAGGCATTCTTTCAGGGATGCTTTGAATGCTCTCACTAGATGCTCTTTGTAGACTTAGGCTTCATTGCACCTCGTTCGTGGATTTCATCAACATAGAAGACATCTCATTGCTCACATCAAAGCAGTTCAGAGCAAGCAAAGAAAGTTGCTGTCCTCCAGAGAACACACAGAAGGTAAAAATAAGATGCCCACAAGTTTTGGGCGTTTGGAGGGATGTTGTAAAAGAGATGTTTTTTAGATGTCTTTTTGGATGTACATGCTTAAAGCCAACTTATGTTCTGTTTAAGAAATCTACATAATTATTTTGAATGAGTCTTCTCATTTCTGAAGCCATCTATAATTCTGTGCATGAAATATCTTATTCACTGATTTTTCATTGCATATACTTGAAAAAATGCATTTAGGAAGTGTAACTTTTGAATCTGTTTTTCATATGATAAAGAGAGCCTGCAAATACTTTGGCATAATGCCTGGTAGAAATTATTACAATACCTTACAGGAAATAAATGTAATTTAACAAGAAAATAAAATGAAGGATTTACTAAGAGTCACTTTTTAAATAAATATGGAAATTAAAAGTCTAGATTGTCCATTTGGCTTTACTATGTTACTGACTCCCTGACTGGAAGACAGTAGCACCTTTCATAATGCTGAATAAATAAAACTATATTCCCATCAGTAATGACAGATTTTGATGTGTGTAATTTTATATTGCATAAATAATATATTATTAGAATAGATATTAATAAATCACAATTTAAAAACTTTTAACATTTTTATTTATAACAAATCAATGTAATCATCTATGTAATTTATCTTTTGTCATACCATGACTGAACATTGGATTTCAATGCTGATCTATTTTTATTTCCTATGTGCAGGTCTTAACCAAAAAGATACTGCTATCTAGCTGTACTTCTGTCAGTTTGCTTTTTTACTCCCCTAGCTGTTCAAGAAGATGAAACCTCTGTATTATCTGACAACAAATAGATTCTACTCTATGTTCACCCTGCTAAATTGACTCTACTTCTTCCTTGAAGTAACGGATTATTCTGACTTCTAATTGAGACAATCCTCAAGTGCAAGCTTGAAGGTTTATCAGTATATGCAGGAGATACATCAAGAATCATGCCAAAGTTTCTGCCTGTGCTTAAAGTACATGAAAGCAAGCTACAGGAAATGGTTGATCTTTTGCTGGCTTGATTTACACAGATTTTTTTGCAGTCCTGTAATGAAGTTGATTTGATTGTATCTCTTGTAATATTTTATAGCTTAGCGCTGAAATGATAACCTAAACTGGACTTCCAAGTTTGATTTTAAATGTTTTTTTTTTAATTTCTAAAAATTGTTTGTAAGTTTTGTTACATTTGTGATTATTTTAGTTCTGCACCAGTAACTGTCATTGAAGTACATGTCATATCTTCCAGCAACGTCAATTCATCTCTCTTGGCTAAGAGATTTTCTCTGATATTGTAGATGACACTGTAGCGCAGTTACTCTTAGACTGTGCAGCTGAGTTGGGCAAACTTAATTTAATTTTAAAATGGCAAAACCATGAAGATAAAAATCAAATTATCAAAAAAGGTAGTTTTAACCTTCTGCCAGAAATGTTACTGAAACTGAATTAAAAGAACTTTAGTTTGATACTTTTTCTTTCTTCATTTAAATCTCTGCATTTTGTGGTTCTTCACAGGATTCAGATGAAGACCCCTTACTCATTAATTTGCAATGTGTTGCTGCCTTCGCTCACATTCTATTGAGACATAATGAATCCCAAAGCTGTCTTAAGACTGTTGTTAAGGTGGTATAACTAAGTATGCAGTAAGACAAATGTGTATTTGCCATAAATCTTCAAGTTTAGTCAACTATCTGAAATGCTGTCTCTGAACCCCTGCATCACCTCTGTATTAGATTAGAGATCCTGGAATGTTACTCTGATCTTGGAGTTATAACAAACAAATTATGGTGCAGAGGGTTATAGCAAGATGATAAATTGCAGCATTTACCCTGCATATTAAATTTACTGATTATCTATGATCCAATAAAATTTGGTTTCTGACCATCTGTTACAAAGAGCTTGGAAGCTTCATTATTAGGTGATTGTTTCATAATTATTCTGAGAACATGTCTAATGTAAATTTTCTCATTTAAATTGTATTATAATTTATTGAAGAAGTTTTTCATCTACTTGCTTTTTGCCTAATTGCTTTCAGCCAACATCTGCCATGTATGAAAAGCTAAAAATATATATGTAAAGAGTCATATGCATCAAGGTTCTTCACAGTATTCAGTAAACACTGCAAATGTCCAGTAACAGTTGGTATTCACATAGAAAAAGGCACTAACCATATTGAATACCCTCTTCCAGCTGTTGAGGCAGAGATTTAAGCCTAGGGAGCTGTTTTCAAATGTATTTGGCTATTTTACCATCTGTTATTTACTGACTCTCAGTGCAGTCCTGCTTCTTGTCATGTGATTTGTACAAATCAAGTCTATAGGAACTGATTCCAGAGGCATAGCTGGGATCAGTTATGTTAGTCAAGTGGTGAGAATTTGAGGGTCTTTAAAGGAATCTGTAGATATGTTCAAATTTAGCAGAAAGATTCACTTTCCTTTGAGAACTATCTTTTCTGAATTTTTTTTTTTTTTTACTTCCCTGTGAGACCTTTGGTCTTCCTGCTTCAAAGGAAAACTTCTTATTGCATAAAGCTTTCAACTTGGCTAAAACTTTGCTCTGTAAATGGAACTGTACACCATTTACTTAAACGGAGTTTGCCAATTTTGTCAAATAAAGTCTTCCTGTCAAGCATGAGGAGGTAGGAAGCAAACTGCTGAAGAATGTGAGGAAAGAATGCATATTAAATGTACCCTGACTACATATATGATGTTTGAGAAACGTTCAGTATTCCTCAAAACAGTGAGTAGCTTAAATGAAAAAGAAAAAATGTAAAATATTAAAAAAAAAACCAAAAAACAACTAAATAAAAAATCAACAAAACAACTAATTAAAAACCAAAACAACCCAAAAAACCTCAAACAAAACAAAAAAACCACCCCACACCCCAACCAACTAAAGATATTAAAAGGATAAAAACTATGTAAAGGTATATGAAATCCATTTCTCTGTAAGTATAATGAGTACCTAAATACTTCAACATTTTCATCTGCTGAAGTTATTTCTGTTATACAAGATGTAGCAAGAAGCACTCAGGGAAACAGATGAATGCTGGGTTAAAATAAGAAAGGCTAATATATTCCTGTAAGCAGTGTGAGATGGATATAAGTAGTTGGCTTTGGAGTGAAAACAGTATTTATAAATAAAATATTATATAACACTGAACTTAAAAAAGAAGTCAGTTCAAAGAAAACTTAAGGTTGTATTTTCTGAAACCATCCAAGACATAGAACTGGCACATCCATATGTATGTTGGTGAAGTTCATTAGATAAATGATAGAAAGTTGATGAATACTGAAAGGAGGACTGGAAACTAGAAATTTTATAATTTGGCAGTCAGAAAAAGAATACAATTTTTTTTGTAGAATGAGGAAATAGAAATATTTGTAAGGAATTAGTGTCAGGATTGTTTCTAAACATAATTTGGCTAGTGCTAAAATTTTTGCTAGTAATAGTCTTACAATTAGAGACTATGAAGAACAGAAAAAAATAATCATGTTATTTTTCTGACATGAACTTATAACACTAATACCACACCCAAAAATTACTAATAGAAAAATTCTGAGAAGCTCACAGGAAAACTTGGAGCTGGGAACTGTGATATCTTCTGTGAACCTGCTAGTTTAAGTCATTGCATCCCTTACAAACCTTGACACATTCAGGATAAAATTATGTCAAGATTAATTATTCAATGATACTTCTTGCTAAATTTAGACACATTAGCTGGGTTTGTGAGACCAGGTTTTGGTACCAGGGGCAACAGGAGTGACTTTTGTGAGAAGTTGCCAGAAGCTTCCCCCTTGTCCAACACAGCCAATAGGATCTGGCTCCAAGAAGGATCTGCTGCTGGCCCAGGCTAAGCCAATCAGAGAAGGTAACAGTGCCTCTGTGATAACATGTTTAAAAAGCAGAAAAAAAAAAAGTTACTGCACAAATCTAATTGCATCCAGAAAAGTGAGGAGTGAGAACATGCAAGAGGAGCAGCCCTGCATACGCCAAGGTCAGAAGAGAAAGAGGCAGCAGGTGCTCCAGCCACTGGATCCGAGATTCCCCTGCAGCGCATGGAGGAGACTGACACCAGAGCGGGGATATGCCCAAAAGAGAACTCTGAAGCTGTGGGAGACCTGTGCTGGAGCAGGCTCCTGCTGGTACCTGCAGACCTGTGGAGAGAGGAGCTCACACAGGGGCAGGTTTCCTGGTAGGACTTGTGATCCCATGGGGGACCCATGCTGGAGCAGGCTGTGCCTGAAGGACTTCTCTCTGTGGAATAATGACCTACACTGGAGGAGTTTGTGAAGAACTGCTGCCTGTGGGAGGGACTCACACTGGAGAAGTTAATGGAGAACTGTCTCCTGTGGGAGGGACCAGAACAGGACATAGGCTCCTCTCCCTGAGCAGTGGCAGGAACAAGTGCAATGAACTGACTGTAACCCCCATTCCCTGTCTCCCATGCCACTGGTGGGGAAGAGGTAGACCTGGAATGTAGGGAGGAATGGGTAGAAGGTTGTTTTTTAACATTTATTTTATTTATCATTATCCTGTTCTGATTTTGTTAGTAATAAATTCAGTTAATACTCCCAAGCTGAGTCTGTTTTGCCCATGACAGTATTTGGCGGGTGATCTCTCCCACTTCTTACCTCAACTCATGAGCCTTTTGTTATATTTTCTCTCCCCTGTCCACTTGTGATGGACCAGCTTTGGTGAGTGCCTGGCAACCAGGCAGGATCAACCCATTGCAGCTGTTATCAAGACATAGATCTTGGTGATTTCTCTGTCTTAAACTGAAGAGGCTAAATCTCTTAGTTAGCATGAAGATATTTTCCCCACAACCATGATTCCCCTAAAGTTTCTTTTTATTCTGCAACCTGGACATAAGAGTCCACTGCATAATTCAGTGTCCCAATTATGGCATTGATATTTTCTTGGGGAAAATCCCTGCCAAAATCCTGCATCTAATATTTCTCTACTTCCACCATTCAATTAGCTATCTGAACAAGAGCAAATAGCTTAGAAGATAACAGATGCAATAAGTTGTGCCAAGCAGACTCTCCCAAGCTGTACCAGATGAACGTGTGCTGGCTTGTTTTTCAGTCTTTTTGATAAAGCTTTCCCCAACAGACAAATTAAATGTTTATGCTTTCTACAGCAGTGCTTCTGATTCCTCTGGAAATCTAAGTATGACGCCTTTATTAGATCTGAAACATATATTGAATTATTTTCTTAAGTAAATTTAATCTGTTTGAAGTTAAAAGAGTATTACAAACAATCTTTATTCTAAAAATATTAATGAAAATAACTATATATGGGGTAGAATATTCCATTACCACTTCTAAGTTACCATTTGATCCAGTCACCTTAAGAGATAAATTATGGGCATTCTCTCAGCTGTTGCCAAGGTAGAACTGAATTCATAAATATGTATGGACATGTGTCATTTATGGTCATGAGCATCATAACCTCTGAATAAACAGTATTTTGTTATTTGCTACACAAACACATCAGTTTGTACAGAATCCCAAGCAAATCCCCACTATACATATATAAGCACCTTCAAAATAAACTTCAACTGGAAACCTTATCTTCAAGAAGAAAATCCACTTGTTGAAATTAAAGACAGGAACAAGTCATAATCTAATGAGTTTCCTACAAATGAAATAATATTTTCCATTCATATGTCTAGCAATCCTGCAGGCTCCTACTGAGGGACTTCTAGGACAACAGAAAGATTTGAATTAGAATTAAATTAGAATTGGCACTATGTAAATTCTTTGGACAAAACCAAGGGTATTAGGTTTTACAAAGAATATTTTTATATGGCCTGTTAATATAACCTCAAGGCCAAGTTCTTACTAGAAATGACAATGTTCTTTCTCATTGCAGAGTTTCTATACATGCCTGATTGAAATATCTTTTCTATCTGACATAACTATTATCACTCTATCTGACATAACTATTATTAATAAGACACGAAGAGAACACTGTTGATTTATCAGAATGGTAGCGCTCATAAAAATCCTGTCCTGGCAGAAAATGAGAAGGAAATATGTACTGGTAAAGTACTGGATTTAGGATCCTATATACAGTTAGCTTAAATTCAGCTGAAAAATTTGGCGCAAAAAGTTAGGTGTCTCTACCTCTATTTAATAATAAAGTTAATGATGTTTATCCTTGGAGCTTGGAAGTCTCATGAGGTCCTGTAATGTTTTAAGGATGAAGCAAAAGTATGTGCTAAGACTTTGTTTTTATTTCAGAGTAGTTGGAGAACTTTATCTTTTTTGGCCACCAAAACATACTTATTTTTAGTATGAGGAAATAGAAGGGAAGGGCAAGGTATTGCCTTGTTTATAAACATGAACAACTGAACGACAGATAGATTAAAAGTCAAAATCTGTGAAGCTCATAAACATGTGCATAAGAAAATATTTTGAATGAAGCCCAAATAACTTTCTGACACTTGCCAGGATGAGCCTGAATACAGAAACCAGGCATGGTTCAGCTCAGCATCTCTTCCTATACACAAGGAGCAAGGACTACAATCATCTAAAATTTGCATAAATAACTGAATCTCTATTAATAGCTTTTGAAGTGTCTGGTACTTAGTAGCCTAAGGAAAGATATAGCACATATTAAATTTAGACACTAAATAGCCCCTATTTCTTCTATCATGCACCACTCATTCCCTGCCTTCTCACTTGTGCCTAGAATAGTCATCCCAGGCATAGTTTGACAAAAAATTCTTCCTGCAAACTTACATATTCTGTCTCTCATTTTAAGATAACCCTACCTTTTCATCCGTGGATCTAAAAATAGTCAGGAATTCTATTCGCGAGTCGCACTGAAAACCGATGCAGCAGCTTCCCCTGCTGGCTGCTGAGCAGACGAACTCGCGGCCATTCCCCGCCGTGCCCGCCCTCGCCCTGCCGCTGCGGCGCAGGTGACGAGAGTTCAGTCAAGGGCAGCTACAGAAGGCGAGTCACATATCAGGGTTTTTCCCAGGGAAACAGTTCATCAGTGAACACTGAGATATACTTAGTATCTGCAAAAGAAAAAAAATAAGTATGCCTGTTGAAACGCTGTTTAGTTCTGCTCTGAGGAACTCTGTACAACTGCAATAATTTTAAATATACAGGCTGCTTGCATGAACATTTCAGACTGCCAGCACATGCCAGTGTATTTTAGGTAAGTGACTAGTTATACATAGCTGCTTTCTTCTTTTAGGGTCAAAGATATTCTATGAAGGCAACTATAAACGGCTGTATGCATTTGTGTACTTTGCTTCATCAATAAAATCTTTCTAGCTCCTTTTCACTGTATTTTTTTATATAATAGCATGTACATTCTACCAAAATGAATGGTAGTCATGCAACACTATATGCTGTATAACTTATGAAATATAATTGTGCCTGCAAATGGGTAAGTGTTGACATTGCTGTCTGCAGGACAATACCCTCTCAACTACTCTGCCTTCTGTAATAAAGCATGCAGCAAATCACCTGCAGGGCAGAAGATAATGGACACAATGGTGCAAATTGTTATGGTCAAGACTTTCTCATTTAGCTTAAAAGAAAACCACAGGACCTTATCAGCCCAAAGGAATGGCATTGTACAGTACCTCACTCAAGGTCAGGCCAAACATTTCGGATAGACTGGGGGAATTCAGCTACTATGACATTTTTGAGGATTTGTGCAACCATTTGTGTAACCACCAATTGTTTATAACTAGTCACTAGGCTAGTAACTGATCATGATTATTCAAGAGGGTCATGCAAAGACCACTTTAATCAAATGATTACCAGAAAGCTTTTACTATCAAATTTTATGTGTATTAATATAACCCCATTCACTTCAAGCTGCAGATGATGAGGAGGGAAATGACAGAGACAGTTATCTCAGTCTCCTGCTGTTGAAGTAAAATAAGAGAAAATTGCATTTTTCTTTTTTTTAAATATCATTTTTACTTTACAGTGCTGAACTCCTCTGATGCCTTGTTGCTAGCAATACTATTTCAAAGCCACTTTGAAAGTAGGAAGGTCCTTGTATTCCCCTCCATCAGCCAAAAGCAATGAAGCATTACAATTCTCTGCCCATTCTATTAATAGACTTGCAACTGAAGCAGAAGAAATTCAAGGACTTTTCTTTCCTGACACATTTTACAATATCTCTCAGCACCATAGCAGAAATCAAGGTACAAAGCTTACATGTCATTTCTGATGAAGTAGGGCATTTATTTAAGAAGCTGAAAATTGATTACACTTATTTCCTAATTCCTTTGGTAATGTCTAAGAGTAGCATGGTCTCAAGCATTGTAGCACTTCCAGTGTTGCACTGAGTATCCCATTCAACATTCAGTGCCAGAAAAATATTGCAAGAGCTATTTTCTGCAAAGCTAATGTGGTCATGTTCACACTTAAGTGAAGGAATTTTCTTCTGCAAGAACAGCTGAGTCAAATGTTAAGGTATGGATATAGTCTCAGAATATAGCCTGTGAAAATAGAGATAATGGTGGCTTGCCAATAGAAAGTCTAGTGGAACAAATTTCCTGGGTGTTCTAGACATCTTTATTTACAGATTGTAAGGCCTATATTTCCCATCCATATAAATTAGATACAATTATCCTTTCTGGTGACACTAATTAACTATATATATTAAAAAGAAATTACTGTACTAGGAGGAATCTCCACATAGGACCTCACTGTAATCTTCTACACAATCAAAACCCTGACACATTTACTTTTCCCAAGACTTAAATCAGTATCTGCGTTTCCTCTCAGATCTTAAGCATATAAGCATGTTTTTATGTGGCAGACAGACACGAGAAATTGTTCAATTTCTCCTTCCAGTCAGACATGTCTTAGATACAAATAGATTTTTGGGCCACCCTTTGGGTGGCTCCAGAGATTCCCATCAGTTTCCAATATTCCAACGTTTGAAAAGCTGTTGTTTTGTTAATGATGTTAAAGGTAAAATGCCAGACAAATACCCAATTTTAAAACCAGATTAAGTGCATTAATATTTGGGCCAGAATGATCCATCTTTCTGAGAAAATACTGATACTAGCAATCTGAATTAAATTTGTTGGAATTAATACTGTTGCTGGAGGAAATAACTTGGAGAAGGTATCAAGAGACCACTTTATAAACATGTTTAAATCCCAGCTAATATTTCAATATCTCTGTAAATACTGCTTCTTAACAACGATCCATTCTAATTACACAACAAAGCAGTCCTCCCACAGTGCTACATAATATATGATAAGCTGACATTTAATTGAATTCAAATCAGGACTTTCTTTCTTGACGGTATCTTTTTCTACATGGTTTTTCTTAAGAATTTGGGAAAAAGTAAACATTTAAGATAAATGAAGTTCTGCAAGGTCTCTAGAAAGTACTCAGAATAAATCCTAGTCACAGCAACATCATTGCAGTCATGATATAGACAGGTTTGTACTTTTTTTTTTTCATATTGGAAAATGATCCCTCCACTTGGTATCAGGAAAGAAAGTACAGAGTATGTTAATATGTATTTTTTTTCTCCTGAACAGCAACTACACATAAATACCTTAACTAGGATCTCTGTTATCAATTAAGAAAATTTACGTACATCAGTAAAAATATTGCATGGTACACTACCAGTTTGCCTGCAGCTTAGGACCCTTGACAGTCAGGGTCAGTCTTGAAATGAAAATTTGGCCTCTTGTTGTTCAAGACAAGGATGGACTTGTCTCCTCTTGACAGCACCAGGAACTTGACAATGACATCCTATGGATTTAGCTAAAGACAAAACTGAACCCCAGAGGGATATGATGAGCTTATGGGATTTAATTCCTATTGAATTTAGTGAATGTTGTGTGACTAAATCCTTAGGTCAAGTTTGAAATGTTCAATCACAATGCATGTACCTAACAGGAAAGTAGCAATTTTACTCTCATTAAATCAGGGAAAGGTCATGGCCTCTGTATGGTATTTGTATGTCAACAAAATAGACCTACTGAAAATTGCTGCATCACATATCAACCATTCCCTCCTTCATCACCACATCCCCATTTTAGTTTACTTTCATGGCTGCTAAGACTCCTGTTCCTGTCTTGATAAGTACAGATATAATAGAGAGGTAGTAGTGAATGTCAAATATCTTGAATAGTTGGGCTATAACAAATGAGATGTAAAAAGTAAGGCTTAGCAAGTTTGCCAAGATCTTCTGATGTCTGTGTCTGTCACAGATTATATTATATAATGAACAAAGAAAGGAAATTTAAAATTTTTTAAAATCCGAGAAAAAGAAAAAAAAGCAAGAGGAGGCGAGGCCCCATTTCAGTTATTTGTATTTAGTCTTAGTGATACTTTCTTACTTATATACAGAGGGCAACTGGTCACAATGAAACAGGAAAAAAAATAACCGGCAGAAAACTCCAGAACCTCACTCAGAGTAGAAAACAGTTGCTTCTGGAAGGGGAAAATAAGAATGATTTTAAGATGAAATCTCAATATATTAATTTACCAGACTACATTTATTTCTTAGCAGTCAGGACCTCTGAAGGTCCTCTCTCATTTTGATAATTTTGGACCTCACCAGATATAAAAAGTCATTTTTGTATGAGTTTCAGTTGCATAAATATTTATAGGTCCATTCAATTCTAAGGGTCTCAGAATTTTAAACTCTCCACCTCTTAGACCTAAGACAGGTTACCCACACCTCAAACAGGTTTTCTCTCTTGTCTTGTCCTGTTCTCACCCTCCCCTCTTTTCTTTTAGCAGTTCCATTGTGTCTCTAATATGAAAAATTAGTAAAAGTTACTATAAAATTACAAGTACTCTGTAACTATAAACTCTTTTTGTGCCACTTGTGTGAGGACAAACATTAACTCACTAGTGTTTTCATGCCTATAAAAGAACTCAAAGAGCTAAAAAGTAATAATGATTTCTTTTGGAGGTTATTTTTTTTTCTAATGAAAAATGCTTAATATTTAGTCTTACAGCAATCCTTAAATGAAGAAAAACATGAAAAGATAAGATTTATAAAGCTCAGTTTTATATCAGAGAAGCATTTATCTGCTAGTCTTCACAGAGAACAAATGATTATTACTTTTTCTAAAAAAAAAAAAAATTTCTCTCACTCTTTTTCTACCTTCAGAAAGCATAAACCATCCTTCTCCAAGTTTTCCTCTTCCTTAGATGGGCTGCTAGATTCTGACAGTATTCTTGTCTTTCTATATCTCTATGTCCCTTTTTTTCCCACCTGGGAAAATCTTTCTCATTTAAAACCCATAGGCATTGTGCTTTGTGCACAGAAGTCAGATTACCTGGGCAACACCATTTACTCTTACTTTTCATGTGAAAGAGCTGCTCACCTTACTGAAGCAGAAGATGCTATTAAACACTGGTCCTCCTTCTTGACTTTTATTTGCTCTTACACACACAAGTAAGTGTAAGAGATAATTATTTTCTCCAGGATCTTCTATGAGAATTTAGAACTCAAAGTACAAACCAGGCAAACCTAAATGAGTCTGATTCAGTGTTTGCACATAGAATTTTCAGAAAAAGGCTTACACAAAAATGTATGAATAATAAAAGTACTCTGACCATTTCCATTGTCTGTGTATTTTGCTCTTACTAACTGCCTTCTTAGCTTGAGCATGGAACATTTGGAAACAATTCTGCATCAATTTTTATCTACCCAGTCCTATTGGTCAAAATATCACTGTATATTCAGGTGTTAATAAAGCTAATGAAATGTAAAAAAGAATTTAGACTTCATAGTTTTTCAAAGAAATAATGCTGTTGAATTTAATGTGCCTGTAACATTTGGAATGATTTTGCTTATCTAACCTATAAGAATGGAATTCTGCAAAAGCTGCAGTAGATATACTCGTTCAGCATGTCATGGGAAAGAGTGCAAATGCTTTATTCATGAGATCCTATTAGAACCCTTGCTTATTAAAGCATTGATGTCTCAAAAGGGTTTACAGTAGCTGTTACTGAAAAATAACCCTTCCCTCCATCAAAAGAACTAAGAATTGAGAAATGTAAACAAAAGCTTCTACTGTCTCTGAGGGGAGCACTTGAGCATATATTTAAACACCCTCCAAAGTTTCTTGTAATTGTGTAAAAAAGATAAAGTACTCTGTGGTAATACAGCAAACTACTTTAAGGAATATGATACTGTGAGATATATTTCAGTTGTATTAGCCATGGTAGTTAAAGCTATATACCAAATTCAACTAATATGCAGTTGATGAAGAACCAGAGAGAAAGAGCACATGAAAACATCTAAATTATTCTATGATTCTATCTCTAACTCACACAGGGAACTCTTGTTCAGTCTCATACATGCTGCAGGTAGGCCTGATGATCACAAAATTGGCAATTCTGCCGGGATCCACTCCAGGTTTCACAGCCTGGGCATAACCCTTGAAAGGCAGCAGGGATAATGGGCATGAAACTCTCACTGCATTTTTTCTGCATGAACCAGAGAAGACTGGAAGACCTATCAGTAAGAGTTCTGTTTGGCAATGGTAGAGACTTGGAAAATGTGTTTCTAGTGTTTCATTAAGAAAAATTTGTGTGGAAATTTTGCTGACTTTTTAAAACTGTCTCTAGGTCTAAGAAAATCCAAAGGTGGTTCATAAATGAAATTTGTTCTCTTACTTTCCCTTTTATTCACTTACCGAACAATTATTTTTCCGAAATCCCTTCCCCACCTTTGTGTTAATGATATTTAATTTTTTTTGGTTGTTTGGGTTTTGTAAAGTCTTTGGAATTCTTGTTACACTGATGTTACAAAGCACTGGATCATAAAGTTTTGGCCCTTATTTTCAGGGATCTGTATCTTGCATTTCTCCATATCCCAACTTAGGGCTTTGTGCACTCCCTTATTCCTCACATTTACATTGCTTCTCTATTCTTTCTTCTTGGAGCAAAGATAATTTAGATGTCAGCTTGTTAACTCATATGGGGAGAAGGACACACTGAGAAATAAAGAAAAAGATACTGGCATAATAATCATTATTGGGTGGCTTAAATGAGTCATTTCATCTACGGAAAAAATCCCCAAAACTATGGCTCTACTGAACAGATGAGAGACTTTTACACTTAAAATGAACTTTTACACTTTATTTTTTTACTTTTCATTTCATATTAATCCCATTTCTGTTATTAGTTCTAGTTTTTCTGATACCTAAAGCCAGAAGAACATACCACAGCCTTTTGAAAGTACACATAACTGCACTGGAGACAATAAGATAAGTCTCTCAACAGAGTTTCTTCTAGTGGAGAGGAAATACGTACTCCCAGTTGTCCTGCCAGCTCAGCTACATCATCTTCATGAGAATGCAGAAACAGTTAGGCCAACAGAAGAATTCTGTGTTCAGTGAAACTGCACTGACATAATGAGTTTTGAAGGTGTAGTTGCATTACGTAGAGCATATGCTTTCTTTACCCACAGCTTTGACATCTTGGAAGAACAACTGAGTTCTGCTGGTGGTGGTAGATGATACCAACACACCCTGCTATAGCTGTAGCTTAAGCACACTTCACTGGTAGCAGCTGTTAGAGCAAAGGCAGCAGAAGTGCAATTGTACCCTATCTGCCACTAACCCTTCTCTTCCAGTTCAAACTCACAAACACCTGTGGCTTAAGTTTAGACACTGAAAATACCATTTGAATGGTTCAGGCACAATCTTTTGATCCTTCTGTGACAGTAATAATTTTCAAAAGTGAGGCAGGTCAGACAATGGGGAACCATAACATCTCTAGCTCTGGCAGCAAGATTTACTGGAGCATGGTCTGTATTTCTGGCAGCCACAGTCAGAACAGGTAAACTCAATGTACTTGTACCATGACATTCTGAAACACCTGAACATTCAGAGCTGATGAGTTGTCACTCCGTCTTTTGCTCACCTCAGTAAAAAGTATGAAAGGATGTCCTCATATTGCAAAAAGAGGTCTTGAGAGAATTCAGAAATGAGCTTAAATATACAGTGTTTGCAAAAATACATTTTAAGTATCAGTTTAAATAAATGTTGTTAATTTCTGTACTAACCTCTCTTATATTGCAACCTAAATATCATGTTTCACCTCACATACAGCTCTAAAAGGTTTTTGTAGGCCTCCCTATCTCTTTTTGAATGAAATTTCGCAGTATTCATATGGAACACTCATCCATGGAAATGGAACAATCATCAATGGAAATGCTAAGAGCAGATAAAATTTTCTGTTCATAAAACTTTACTTTGAAAAAAAGATATGATGAAATAACAATTTATGGCAAATCTAAAAATGACAATCATGAATTATCTACCTCTTGGACTAGCCCATGAACTAGTTTCCGAAAAAAAAAAAAAAAAGAAGAGAATAATTCATTAAGAGAGGGAAGAAAAGCAATGGTTGACAGTCAACAGGGAAATCAAATTAGACCTACTCATTATTTAAATGTTTTGATTTAAAAGACAGAGCTGTTAATGAGCTACCAAGACCTATAATTATCTGTGTTTCCAATTTCAGCAACAAAAGAAAAATTCTACAATAGATTTGAAAGAAAAAAGCCCACACAAACCACAAAAACACTTTAAATGTCAAAATATTGGTATTTGTTCAGCTTTTGGTGGGTGGTGTTTTGCAGTAGAAAGATTGTTTTGCTGTTTTTCTCCTGTTGATCTACCAGCTATACAACAAAAGATTCTCTGAAGTTAAGCTACAGTTCCCCAGAAATAATACTAGGATCAGCCCTGCAATGTCTGATTATATATGATGGGAGGGTAATTTTGCACAGCTTTTTGGGGAGCTCATGGGGAAGATTCTTGCAGAGCTCATGCATAAACAAAATGAAATGTCAGAGAAAACATGGGGCAATTTCAAGACTGAAAGGATGCACAGTGCCCCTAAAAGGGTATCTAGTTGCTAGTGAAAATATCTTGCTGAATTCAAGGATGAGAAGCGAAATGTATCTCCAACAAAAAAATATAGCAGTGATATCCTCATAAAGTTGCTTGTGATTCTTGTAAATAAATCCCTTGTCCCCTATTGTAAGCAACCAAAATGATACAATCTAATTGTCAGAAAGACAGGATTTTGCAAGCTAATTGCAAATAATGTAGCTGAAGATTCAACTATTAAAAGGGCAAAAATTGAACTAGAACAAGAAAAACAGGATCCCAAGAGATTAAATTAACACTTTCAAATATGTATGTCTCATCATGGCACTGGTAATAGCTGATATATCTGTGTCATTATAACACTGTAAATTTAGATGCCTGTGACACCAATAATTAGGTGGTGATATTACTGCATTACTGCATCCTCTACAGCAATAACAGTGCTGTGCCTCACTTGCACAGTTCAGTGCATTTCAGCTTAGTCTTCTCATCCTGCTTTTACCTTGTCAAGCTACAGCATTCATAACCTGTGTCCAAAATGGCAGCAATAACATTTATACCAGTTTTGCCTCTCTGATGGGGAGGAGGAAAATTTGCAAGAAGACCGTCTTGTAACCCCACATAACCTGTGGTGTTTTAACTTTCAGGAAAATGTCAGAACAGAGATGAAGTAGATCTCAGAAGAGTAACAAAGAGAAGGTTGTCTGAAGATAGATGCACTTGAAATCACAATGAGGTCCGTGTGTGTTCAGTGTTAGTTTTGCTATAGTCTCTTCCAGAGAAGTAGAAGCTCTGTCCCTTTAACCATTACAGGATGGATATTCATAAGGAGAGAGAGTCCTGACCTCCACAGCAGTACTATGAAATCCCTCAGATGCCTTGTCAAAAAGGTTTAATAGCATTGCAGTACAGGTGATACTGTAATAATTTATTTTTTGTTAGCAGTAACTCAAAAGGCTCTGAGGATCTGAACTCTCACATGAAGCAACCATATCCCAAAGCTAACAGATTAATGCACAGTTAAAACTTTTGGCCTTTTCTCCAGTCAAACTTTTCCCTTAGGGATGAATGGTTTAATACAGCAATCCAAAAATATATTCTGTAAGATTAGGGAGGGGAAAAAATTCACACATCACACAAAGTTTGCTAAAAGTAACTACTAGATCTACATTGCCCATAAACCAATGCTTCTAGATCAGCTAGATACTTTTATTGACATTGTAACCAAGATGCAGACATACCTTATTTTACTAGAATTTTGGAGCAAGCAGAAGACAGACAAAGGCAAAAGAACAGACAAACATGTCCCACAGCTAGTCAGCCTGATTATTAAATCTCAGCATTACAGATGATTGTTGAACCACTGAGTTCTCAGGGAAACTAACTTAGAAAGCATTCATTCATTATGACCCTGTCCACTCATTTGTCTTGAAGTTAAACCATCTGTCTAGGATGATATTTTTGCCTAAATTTGAAAGAAATTTCCCTTATGTACTTTGGCTATGAAATAGTCATTTATTACCAGGCCATTGTCCGTCTGTCACAATTATTATCAAATTCTCATCTGAGACATATAAGTGTACTGTGTGTTAGTGCAAGACCATGCGGGACCCATGTGGAAGAAAATAGCTTTCCTCTCATTTATATTATCAAGCTTATGACAATAAAATTGTATAAAATCCATTATTATGATAGTGAAAATGTTGTTTCATCAAGTGATGAACATCATGTTAAATTAGTGAAAGTGAACATTTTCTCTCTGTCCTTTCTAATTAGACAAACAAATTTTCTTATGACTTCTAACATTAAAAAATGCAGAATCCTTTACTGGCTTCTATACTCAAGTAAAATTAATAGGAAAGTAAAATACTCAGATCTTGGTCATGCTAAAACACTAGGAGTTCTATTATTGACTTTAATACAATCATCAGCATCTAGAAATTAGTATAAAAAAGCACATGTAGGATTATTGTGCTTGCTCTGAATTCCTTATCCCAGGTGAAAGGTCCAATGTTTAGTAAAGCAAATAAAATGCAGTCATGTCAAATCATCACCAATAAGAATCTCATAAGCATCCTCCTGAATATTCCATGTGCATCCAAAAGATAGCTCTCAATACAGGATGCTTCTTAGTCCTCACTTGTGGTTCACTCTGTCTCCCTCTGTTTCTTGCAAGTTATTTGCATGCTGTAGATCTTGCAGAAATTTGGAGAATATCTGACTATAGCTTCTCACTGGACATATGAGTAGATATGCCCATGAGTAGTGTTGGAGTTCTCCAGTCCTGAAAAGAGTTTTGTTTTCTATTAGGAAGGACTATAGATAGCAACGCTTTTCTTATGTTACATATTCAGAACAGGCATTTTCAGAGAACATCAAGCTACTTCAAATTGGATTTTTCAACAGCAAATTTAGCATTGACATGAGCATGATAAATAGAACTGATCAGACAGGAAAATATGCTGTTTCACTGAAGCTGAAACATTCTGACACATCAGTTTTGATAAAGTTTTTGTCAGAAAGGGGAGAAAAAGATTAATCATTAAATTCTTAAGCATGAGTGCAATAACCTGTTTTGAGGAGTCCTACAGAAATCTAGCATTTGATTTCTGGTGATCCCTCTATGACATTAACAGGCATCTGAAATGAGAAATTCAGCTCAATAGGAAATGAACTACTGCATCAAAATCTTCTACATTATAAGTGCAAAATTAAGCCCCAGGAAATCTCCTTTGGCAAAGGCTTACTTCTTACCATTTTCTTAAGAGTTATTGGTTTTTATTGGCTTTGAATATAACCTGACACAACTTCCATCTCATCTGAAGCCTCAAAACTCTTTGTGTGAATGTTTAATAATGGCCCTTCACATATAAGATCAGGTTAGTTCTGTTACTTGTGAAACTACTTCCTAAATATAAGACATTCAAACATCCCTAGCACACCAGAAGATTACCATTGCCATTATGAATGTCTTTATCCATTCTCCTCAAAGTTCAGAAGGGTATGATTTCTTCCCAAAATGAGAAATTGTAAACAATGTTTACAAACCATAGACTAGTTATTTGCTTGGGATTTTTTAAAATACATATAACCCTGAGAATGAAATAATTGAAAAGCGGTGATTACTTAAAGCTCATCAGGCTGTTTCTTGCAAGTTGTTACTAGAATTTGGGCTCACATTATCTTCTTTGAGCTGCCTTAGTATGAGGTATATAGTAAACTTCTCTATTGTTTATAAAGAACTTTGTTACATCCAAAAGACAATTTTACCCATTCTAAACCAATTTACTAGGCTGTGGTTCACTTTAGGGTAAGCCAGAAAGGATTTGAGGAAAACATTTATTGTGGTTTAATGGCACTCAACTAGAACTAGTTTGAAGCTGAAATAATAAAATCAAACTAAATGTTTGAAAAGTGCATAGCAAGCATGCCAGATTTTGCACTCAATAGTAGACAGCTACAATTTGGACATCACCAAGTTTCTCATCACCAGCATTTGTCCTGCAAATCTACTTCTGCTTGTCCACATTACTACTCCTTCTGTAGTCATAGTCAGAGACAGAAACTACTTTCATTTCCAGATCATGTTTGTGTACTGCTGGCAGCCTGGTATTTAATGAAAAAGCAAAGCAAAAGAAAGGTCATGTAATGAGGTGTGGACTGGTCACATACTATAGGGAGTTTCCCCAGAGAAGCCAAATGAAAAATGTAAAGTTGTGGCACACATCTGCTCTTCAGATGCAGACATTTTAGGATGCGGACATTGCGATTTCCAGGCTCACTTTTTGACAAAATCAGTTCCACAAATGAACGATATAAAACAGGCATTACAAACAATGTGTTTCAGTCATAGAAACAAAAATAGATGAATTCATATGAAGTACTCACTTGTATATGAAAAAGGATTTCCACAGGGGTGCTTGCAGAAAACCAAAGACATGAAAACCGTGAACATGGTTTCAATATATGGTCATGCCCACAGTGTCCCTACCCATGGCAGAGGGAGCTGGAAACCAGATAATTTTTTTAATACTCCTTCCAACCCAAACCATTCTATATCATGTATTTCCCACTTGCCTCATCCTAGAATCTGCAGTTTCTGGTACACTTCAATGTTCCTGCTCTGAGAGTGCCTAATTCAGTGAGATGATGAATCCAGCTGAGGGAGCAGTCACAGCTAATACTGATTCCTCTACAAAGGGCTAGGGTTCAGCTACTTGGAGGAAAAGGCTCACACACTATACAGCCATTGTGCCAAGTTTCAACAGGCATGGCAGAGACTTGCTGGGCAACTTTGTAATGCCACCACCTGCCTTGCACTGAGGAAACTGCAAGTTAATTTGCTGGCAAATTAACTTGGCCTGAACACATGCATTGCCAAATAACCTTCTAGTTCTGATCATATCTTAAAGTTTAGTCTTAGGCCATGGCACTAAAATGTATTATTTCTTGCCTTATTGTCGCAGACACTTTTTGTGAAAAATCCTTTCTTAGGATTTTTCCTGCTGGAGCTGAGAAGAAGCTCAGTAACAAATGTAAAAAATTATTATCTGCTGCTGTGGAATGCAACAGGTCCATCTGTGATTGGTCTTCTGTAGATGTTTAGATTTACTGACTGCTCACGGTGGAGCTGCTATCGCTCTCTGCCGAGAGACAGACCTTTGTTATTATTCTTCCTATTTTATTCTTAGCATAGCCAGCTTCTGAGGAAGCTCCTTCTTTTCTATTCCTCTGTAGTATAGTAATAATGTTATATGTAAATCATAAGATAATAAATCAAGCCTTCTGATCATGGAATCAAGACCCCTGTCTCTTCCATCCATCTAAAAACCCCTGTGACCACCGTCATACCTTAAAGCTTAGAATCAAGATACTATCTCTAATAATAATTATTCCAATCATAATTAAATATCTTACTCTTCCAGTTTTAAATTCGAGTGTGCAAAACTTACAGAAGCAAGCAGCTTCTATAAATTTTACTGGATACAACACAAGGAAGATTTTAACTTCTAAAATGTGAACTTTTAAAAAGCTTTTTAAGTTTAAAGCATATATATTGTCACTTTTCCAAGCAATCAAATAAACACAACACTGTATACTATGTGCGTGAATGATACATTGAAATTACTAAGAAGCTCTGATTCACTTTCTTTAATCAAGGAAGAAAAGTAAACTAGAACTGCTTTGAAGTATTCTTCCTCATCTATTATTTTACAGGTTAAACGTTTATTACATTTACAAATGATTTACTGCAGAATTTTTCCCTAAGGTGTTTGCAAATTCGGTGTCACTATGAAAGATTAATGTGTGTTTAAGCAAACCAGAATAGCCTAATTTAATTAGTTAGGACAATTCTTAAATAATGCTTTACTGACTGCTCAGCAATTAGATGCATTGCCTTAAGAAATATAGACTTAACATGTGGCGTGGTGAATCTCATTTGACAAGGAGACGTTTATTTTCATTTCTTTGTCATTTTCTTGTAAAAGCTTCAGGTGTACAGTACAGCTGGATTGAGCGAGATTTAGGTGGGCTGAGAGGTGAACCCAGTTGTGTATCTGATGTGAGGAATTACTGAAACAAGAGGATGGAATGCTGATGCTGGCAAACATAATGGTAAGTTGACCTGCATGTGGTTAGACTCTGTGATCCTGGCAGGGCAACGTGGAGTCCAGCAGTTCCCTGAGCAGGTGGGTGATGCCAGGGCCTGGCTGTCAGGGCCAGGGCAGCCAAAGCGATCAGGGTATCAAGCCCCTCCCTGGGGACAGGGATGGACCAAGGCTAGAACAGGGTCTTGCAGGACCCCATAGTTTGGGGGTCCCCATGGTCAGGCCAGACAGGGATGTGGGGACCTGGAGAGGGGCCCCACTGTGGCATCATTGAGGCAGGGACTGCTGGCCCCTTGGACCCGACTCAGGGTCCTGGGCCATGGCCAGAGTGGGAGAGCTGCAGGCACTGGGCAAGAACAGTTCAGGACAGTTTTGGCTAGAATTGTAAGAATTCAGATGCAAAAAGTTAAATTTTTCTTATCAAACTTCCCACATGTATGATATAGATAGAAATAGCCTTTAAAGACAGTAGAAAGATGTTTTGAGACGATGCTACATATTCATTAAACTATTCTGATAATTATAGTCTGTGTTTTGGGCCAGAATCTGCCCATAAAAATGACTAGATAAATATTTAATTAAAATAACATTTTTCCACAGCAAATGACATTTTACTGCATCTTGATCAAGAAACCAAATTACTGCTTTGCCGCCTCTTCAAAGAGAACAAATTGTTAGATATGTTTATCCATCAATTAATGTACATTGATACAATGCCACTAATAGTTCTCTCAGTCTGAACAGTTTCAACATACTCTCCAATGAAATAGAAAATCAGGCTTCATTTAGTACTTGTGCTATATTTTGTTTGCCACATCTATTTATTTATATCTGGAAATTTTACATATTTTATGTTCAAATATTTCTTACATGCTGTGTAGAGAACTTTCTGTTCCATCTGATCTCAATTCTGAATGTATTATTGATTTCAATTACACAAAACCTTGCCTATTGTTTGTTTAGAAGGTTTTTTTCTATTCCCCCCAACAGGATATGTTATGCAGTCCAGAGAAGCTGTAGCATTCTGTTTTTATTTAATCTACAATTCAGCAGTTTGTCAAATCCATATAGTGCAGATAATCTAAAGCCTTAACAGTATTAGATAGAATATAAATAATTCAAAGGAAATAGTAATGGAAAAAATATTTTTTCAAGGTTTTTGATATATCTGTCATGTAAAAAAGGGTTACCAGGATCAGAAAGTAATGGTTCAATTAGTTTTATCTCCTGGGACACAAAAACAACTGGAGAAAATTACATTATATTATTAGAGGTTTTGTTGTTTTTTGGGTTTTTGGGTGTTTTGTTTTTTATTTTTTTGAGGCATGCAGTAAAATTGTTTATGTGCATGTGAAAATATTATCTGTGCATTTGGATTTTTTTGCTCCTTCTCCATTTCTACATCCAATTTATTGAATGCTCCCATTATGAAAAATTTTATATACTGTGTGTATCAAAACTCAGTGTCATCAGCCACTCCTACACTTATTGGCCATCCAGAAAGATACAGCTGTCGTCTGCTGGTCTGACATATGCCAAAAAAATCCAGGTGAGCTAGAGAAGTAGTGATGCATTGCTGAGAGAAGATATTAAGTGAAAAATGCAGGGAGGTCGTTTGATTTGCAAGTACTCACAATATACCCAATTTTATCTATGTATTTTCAAGGTGCTCATCAGAACTCCTTTCCTTGGAAAACCCCTCTACTCCAGCTAGGTTGTGGAAAGATTGCTGAGAGAAGAAAAAATTTCCAGTAAATACTTCACCAGATAGAACTTGAGCTTTTAGCTCCTGGTTCAAGGGAAATATACTTGTTTCCCTTGAAACATACATGCAACATTCTTCCAGAGCAGTCTTAAATAAAGCAAAACATTCTGTATACCCTTTTTAAGGGTAAGAAAGGAGAGATTTCCAAAGCTGAAGAAAAAAGATGCTTGGTGGTCTGTGCTATGGATATGCAAAAAGATTTTAACTTAAGATTAAGATTTAAAAAAAAAAAAAAAAAAAAGAAAAACAAGCTTAAAAGCTTGAGAATTTTCTTTGAATAATTGATCCAGATTTTTCTGGTCTAGAAATACTGAGGAAATTGTAAAAAATCAAATTGATCCTGTAAGATGTCAAATCTATTAAAAAACCACTAAACTCCTTCCTCCCCAAAAAACAACACCAAAGAAGTTATCTTTTATTTCTGTCATTTCAAGTAAAAAGAAAATACAACAGTTTCTCTAGTTGTCTGGCCTTTTTCCCCAACAGAAGTGTGAGATTTGTAATAAATGAGCAATGGACAGTTGTCACTGCTCTGCAAACATCTACAGGAATATTAACACTGAAGATCCATGCTTGCAACACGAATTGGCAATTTCTTTAAAAGATATGGAGCTTCTTCTAACTCAAACAGCAGATATTTTGGTATATTATTAACAGCTCTAGCCTGGGTCATTATTTTATGCTGACAATACTTGCTTTCAGATAAGAAAAGTTAAAAAAGCTCAATCCCAAAGAGATATGAGTCAGAAGAGTCCTATCTAATAAAATACAGGAACCGAGTATCTGGAGCAGCGGTACACTTCTCATCATTCTGCAAGACTCAACTTGGAGGGTAACAGTAGTACCTGTAGAGAAGATATAAAAGATTCATTTGACATTAAGCTTTAAACAACAAATAGACAACTAAGAAACACTTTTCAACTTTTGATGATTCAAAAATTTTAGAGTGACGAAATAGATGGTCACTCCAAACTAAAAATATATGGGGTTTTTTGTAGAGTGTTTTAGCCTACTATCTTAGTTTCAAGGAATAAATGATTATTCAAAGAGACCAAAGTTTTGTCAGACATGTCCTTGCTATGTGATTCTGAGTTCCTAAGTAGTTTGGCACAAATTCCGTGGGAAATATACTGGAGGTCTTTATCAGAAAATCATATCTGCTTGAAGAGTCTAAGGAACAAGTTATGGTTCAGATAGAGCCACTGAAGGGGGTAGGAGCATTCCATCCAGAGATGTAGACTAGAGCACATGAGCTCCAGTACCCAAAGAGTGTATAAAAAAACACTTTAAATCTAACCTATATATACATTGTTATTTAAGGATGTACATTTCTCAGCTATTATTCATTACTGTGCAGTTACTAAAAGTGCAGGTACTGACGGTAGTCAAGTTTGTTAATACTGGTTAGAAAGAAAACTGTAGTCTGAAACCATGATTGTATGGAAAGAAAAGTAGTTAGGTTGCAGGTAGCAGGTTATTTATTACTAAATCATGAACTACTTTTGTCCTAAGAACTAGTGGTCAGTTGGCCCAGAAGGGTACTTTATCAATGCAATATTTTGTCCGTAATACAAAATAATAAGTAAATGTGGCTCTGTTGGTATTTATCTTTGTAATTAATAGGCCTAAATATAGAGGTCTGAACTTGATTGGAAACTCTGATTCTTTATTCAGAAAAATGCTTTACTTAGAAGAAAACACTACCTCCTCCTTGTGAGAGCTTTACAAAAGACACATATAATGGTTGTATGTGAGAAAGCCAACTTATCTTGACCCAACTAAATTCTGAACTCACAGGAGATTAAATATTTTGTCAATGCATTTTCATGCGGGAGGTTGAGGAAGTGTCCAGCTCAAAAGGAAAACCTGGACCTATTGTCATCATCCATTCCAGAGCAACACGAGCCCCACATGCAAAGCTGATCCTTGTCTACCGGCTCACAGAAAACTTTCTGAAGCACGTAGTGGAACTCAGTAACTAGTGAATCCCTCTGTGAAACCGTGTTGCTGAAATGATTTTTCAATCCATTAATTGAATAGAGAGAATAAATCCGATTTTATCTGTACGGGCCGAGGTGTCCCGGCGGTGGCGGCAGCATCGGGGCCGTGCCGGGGCTGTGCCGGGGCTGCCCGGGCCGGCCCCAGGCGGTGCCAGCGGCTGCAGCGGCCCCAGCGCAGGGCACGGCTGAGCCTCTCAGCCCCGGGGAAAGCCTGGGCAAGGGAGGGCAAAACGCTGCCCGGCAGCCAGGGCTGAGCCAGGGGAAGCGAGCGAGAAACAGCCCTGCGAGCCCCGAGGGGACAGCGGGAGCAGGACCGCGGGCAGGAGAGACCCGGCAGGGATGGCCCTGCGGCCTGCGAGAGAGCCCGGCCGGGCAGGTGGACGTGCCCGAAGGGGAGCTGCAGCCATGGAGAGCCCACGCTGGAGCAAGCTTATCCCGAGGAGCTGCAGTCTTTGCCAATGTCATAAACTGCAGCATGAGGAGAAAGGAGACTCAGAGAGGCGCTCTCGGTGGACTGAATCAGGGATGAAAGAGTGAAATTGAACCTGAGAAAAGGGGAAATGAGTGGAAGTTATTTTTAGGTTTTGTCTTTGTTTCTCACCATCCGACTCAATTTCAATTGACAATAATAGATTTGTTTTCCCTAGTCTGGGTCTTTTTTGTCAGTAATGGTAACTTGTAAATCCCTGTATTTATGTCTACACATGACCTTTTTACCTTATTTCCTGCCCCTGTTCTTTGAGGAAGGGGAGTGAGAGAGTGGCTGATTGGGTGTCTGGTGGTTGGCCATTGCCAGCCCATCACACAAACGAAATAAAAATAATCAAATTTAAATCAAATTGCAATATTTCTTTAAACTTCCACCAGATTCAAAATCTACTGTGTAAAGTATGGCCAATAACAGGTTTTCTGTTAAAGAGGCATTATCATTTTGTGTTGCTGAACTCAGGAGTAACTCCTCTCTAGCATTAAGCAGTGTTTCAGATGGGCTTCATGAACACTCTGTATCAATTTTGCAGATAGTGCAACCAGGTAATTCTGTGTGACTCGTACACATTGGACTCCTTGGCAATTAATTGGAAACTTAAAATTCTGCAATGCCAATCGCAATATGCCAAGAGAGAGGAAAATTATAACCTCCATGTTTCTTTCAAAAGCATAATGAAGAAAGAGCCTAACATGCTGTCCTGGGAGTCCATTACACCCTTTAGTGCAGGTTTAAAGAATTTTTTAAAAAGAATTATAGTTTCTTTAATCTATTATACAAGCATTAACAATTGTATTTCTACTATGCTTTAGATTGCAGAACCAGGAGCAGTGAAAATGTTTTTTGGTTTTTTTTTTTTTTTTTCATCTCAGTAGTTTCTTACATTCTCTCATATAATTTCTATGGTTTGGTTTGTTCTGCTGATTCAAAGCAGCATCAGACACCCAGGTTTGCGCAGGTCCAACAGAAGGTCCTAAGAGAAGGCTCACAATTATTAGCGGTAGCAGTGAAATCCGCACAGCAGTCCATTAATTTTAGTAGAGGTAGAGCCTGGGGTTTCACATGCGTGCTTTGTTACCTTAATGAACTGGGATAAATATCTTAAATATCCTGGTGAGGCTTGGTATTCTCTGATTTGAGGTTTGCGCAGATATCTGATGTAGTACGATAGAGTGAAACAAACCATCAAACTTCTAGGTACAAGCCCTTTTGTCCTGAAAAATCCCTCTCAAATAAATAGTAACAACATCTCAATACAAATGGTATATCTGATGAAGATGGTCCTGCTGTGGTGTAATTCTATTTTGTAGGTTAAAATACCACATGTGTGAATACTTTTAAGAGGTGATTTTTAGACCACTAGTGGGTGGTTATTTCTACTGGAGAGCTCTCAATTTGCTGTCAGATTCTCTAAAGTGAATTTTTACATACTCTGATATCATCTGCCATCAGTGACTTTGTATCCTATTAGTTGTCCTAATATGCTTGCAATATTATTTTTCCTGGCATATTCCTTGTACAGGTGACACACTGAGGAGCAACCTTTCAAAACTCCAGTGAGGAGCAGTGTAATGAAAATATTTACTCAGAGTTACTTACTGTGGTCTGATTGGCACCTGTCCTTAGTGTCTATTATGCTGCATTAATTTAGACTTTAAACTGTCAAAATAACACTATAATGCTATCCTGGGCTATCAAAGCTATTTCAAAAATAGTGTTTTATTATTTTTCTTTTAGGCTAACTTGCATTTTGACCAGTTTTTAGTTCTACTATATTTATTGAGGAAACTTCTTACTGGTCATCAGTCAATTTATTAGTGAATTTATTAAGTTGTCCTGTGTTCCATTTTGGGTATATAACAGTTAACAACAGTGTTTGTACTTCTGGCATGATCTTCTGCTGATAGCTTACTTTTATTATGTCTTGATAGATTTTCTATGTGTTCAGGAAAATCCAGGAATTTTTTGTATCTCATTTGCTGCAAAATGTTCTTTTACGACACCAACTGACATTTACTTATTGAGTTGTTTCTCCCAAATTTACCATTTAATTTTAGTTCTAAAGATTTCATACTCACTCTCTGTTTCCATCAGAAATATAAATTTCTCATTTTCCCTACACTTAACAGGATGCCTCCTCTGTCAGTCAGAACAGTTGACCCTTCTACTTCTCTCATGTCACACATTAAGGTATCATTGTTTCACTACCATGAGTAGGACTTAGCTTGTTTGCAAGTGTCACTTTCTGTATGAGCAGTTCTGGGCTCATATCTCTTTGCTAGCTCTCTATTTGTTAGAGAAAATTAAAACTGGGTTCTTAAACTCACCGTTTAAAGTATTTTTGAGATTCTGGCTCTGTAAGTTTTTCCTCTGAGGGAGGGAGGAGGGAGGAGAAGCTACTGTGGGTATCTCCAGGCTTGTAAATCATTGCTTCTAATATTTCTTTTCAACTGTTCTAGAATTTGGGGAGCAGATGGATACTGCTGATGTTTTACCCTATGTACAGGGTCCAGAGTTGGATTTTGATGCTCCTTTTAGGTTGCTTCCAACTCAGGATATTCTAGGAGTTTAACTTTTTTTTAGGTTAATATTTTTCTCTGAGTATTTCAGATGTGATCTCTTTGAATCCCTGTCTTGTAAAAGCAGTTTCTTAATATTAACAACAACTGGTAATACATCATCATTTGCCTCAGTGGGTTTCACATTTCTCCCAAGTTTTTTTAATTTTGTGGATAGCTTAGTCCTCAGACAAACATACCTGAAAGGCCTTGAACAGCATAACTATACTTTTTTTTTCTACTTAAATAAGCTTGCCACTTATATCCTCATCTCTTGTCCCTGTGTATATTAGAAAATGAGTGACTTTGTAGCCTGCAGGTCATTTATCTATCTCAGGTCTTACACAGTTTCAGCCCCATTAGCTTCTTCTGCCTATTCAAACTTTCTGAGATTTGCACATTGATTTCAAAGTAGATGAAGTCATCTTTTTTTTTTTAAATTCTGACCCCTTAGTTGGAGTTCACTTAAACTGCCAAAAGAACTGAATATCCCGTTATAAATTATTTTAAAGCATATTTTCAGCAGCTCAACTGCAAGAGCAAGAATTCTTCAATCACTTCATCTTGGAAAAAAAAAATCACCATAATGAAACAGTGGAAAAAGTTGCAACTGATGCTTTAGTTTTACAGAAAAAACAGCATACCTATATAAGTCACATGATGTATTTATTATTTTGCTAATTGGTTTGCATCAAGTCTTCATTCATGATATCCATCATCACTACTGTGATGCTGAAGTCCATTTATCATGTCTGCTAATATTTGTTGCAGGTCTAGCCCCTTGATAAGGTAAAATTATTTACTTTTCTGGCTGAAATGATGTTTCTAAATACCATTTTGGAATACACAATGTTATGTGGCCAAATTTTCTGAAATGCTATTGACTGTAATTCAGTTACTACCTTTCTTATTATTAACTAAAAACTTTTTTGTATTTAAAAGTTACATTAGTTTTGGTTTTAAAAATAAGATTCTTGGAGCATCCTCACAAAACTTGGTTTGAATTAAGTATTTTGCTCATTAGAAGAAATTTGGAAAACTAGTCACAATTTTTTTCTAGGCAATATATGAAATAGAATATTCACAACCTTTTAATTAGCTGGAAATTAATTTGTTTATTACAGTGTACCACAGAATAATTTTAAATTGTTTTATTACATTTTTCATTCAATCAAATAACAAAATGCACATAAGAAAATATTCAGTATACAGATTATTTTTGGTTAATATAAAGTCCACACGTATATGTGATCTCTAGGAGTTTCCATTATACACAACGGAAAGCAAGCTGGAATTTTAGAGTTAACAAAAGGAGGGAGTTAACTGCCTCTCAGTCCATCTGTATCCACAATGAAGTGTTGTTGATATCTTTTCCAGGATGATGCATTTCAGGAAAATCCCACCTTCTAGCAAGGTTCTGGGGGAGAGATTTGGTCCTTGAGGCCTGTCAAAGAGTCTGTAGGCTAAAACTAAACAATTATTTTATAGTAGCTTTCTTTTTTTTATCAGGTCACCATTCTTATCTATTTTATTTTGTTTTATTTTACTTCAAACTGTATGTTTCTCTAATTGAATTATTTTTCAATTTAATTATTATTTCTCTATTGAATTATTCTGTAAATAAAACTGTATAAAATCCAAACTCTTTGAATTTCAGCTATAGTTGTGAATCTAATTCTTCTTTTCTCTCCATTCCTGTATTTCTTTGCTCACTCACATCAAAGGACTGGGTATAGTTTGGGTGTGGCCAAAGTGTAATAATAATAATCAGACACAGAAGAACTGTGGGATGGCAGCCCATGGTTAGTCTATGTCCTTGGTACTGCCTTGACTGAATGTTGTCTTTCCGAACATCTTTATTATTTCCCCATTTGTATTAACGTGGGAAGTCCTGTTTAGCTTTTGATTACTCAGTGAATTGGACATTCTTCCTCCCCAGATATAGTCTGTTATCCCATTCACTTTATCTCACTCACAGCACACTAAAAACCCCACAAGCTAAAGCCTCCAACTAGTTTTCTGAACAGCATCAAGATCTCACACAGTTCATATCTGGCCAGCACTCTGTTTTCAGTCAGTCATCCTCGGAATGACAAGCTCCTTAATTTCCTTTCTAAACATCCAGAAATAGCTCACTGTGGGACTCCCCTCCTGGCTCCTTCCCTGTTTGCCCCTAACTAAAGACTTGATTTTTCATGCTGAATAGCTCCTCATACACTGCACTGTCTGTTAATTATCTTTTGATTGACTCCCAGCTCTGCCACTCTCTCCGTTCACTCTTTCAGAACTTAACTTCAACTCATATCAAATTCTACTTCATTAATGACTATCACTGTCTCACTGCAGAAAGCTTCTCAAAACTTTTGACTTCTCAAACTAGATCATGTGTACATGTCTCAAATTAATTTCACTCCCGTTTGAGAACTTGCTAAGAAGATACAGCACATTTCTATGAGTTACTGTGGCCACAAGCCATTATTTCAAATGCAAACAGTAATTTGCTTTACTATAGCCTTTAATTAGTATGCAATTAACCTGGATATGTCATCACTACATAGCTATTATTATTAATTATTCTATGCTAGCCAGGGCAGCTGGTTTTCTCTTATGTTTCCTCAAATACCATTAACAGTAGATTTCTGAGCACTTCAAAAAGCCAAACTGTGCCCAGATTGTTAATGTTCTCTGACCTTTGGGGAAGCCTAATTAGAATAGTTGGAGAATTTCAAATGGAAATAAGAGCATAGCAATTTATAATTAGGCTTAAACATTTGGCTCTAGAAATGGTTCAAAGGAAGTTAGATTTCCTTGGTGGTTTACCATGCACTTAAACAAAATATTCTGTACATTAGAAGATAAATCTGTTAGAATATGATGCGTAATAAAGAAAATTAGAACTGCAGCCATGGGAAGGCATCCTAACATCAGATTTTGTATTTTACCAAAAGCTACCCACTTTTTGTCTCTTTTCACATTAGTTTTCTTAGTTTCACAGTCAAGGTGTTTGGAAGCAAGAGGAAACGAAAAGCGCTTTGGTATTGGACTGATAGTTTGTCTGAGGGAAGGAGGATTGAGAAAGTTTTGTTTGGAACCATATTTAAATTATATCAGTAATATCTAAGCAGGATACAATTACATAGAATAACAAATCTATATCTTAATCCAGATGCAGACCGTCCGTCTGGGATTATCATTACTGAAAGTACAGATGCTATCACTGCTTCCCTGGAGACATTTAATGGAAATAATGACTCATTATTATTTAGAATTATTTGATAGATTCATAGAGACATTAAGATTGGAAAACACCTCCAGTCTCTTTCCAGTATCTTTGAATTCAGCCTGTGACTGAACACCACCTTACCACTAAACCAAAGTAACAAGTTTGTCCATGTCCAGTTATTTCTTGAATACTAGGAATTTTAACTGCACCTCTTCCCTGGACAGACGTTTCCAGTGCCTTATAACCCTTGCAATGAAGAAGTTCTTTTGATATCTAGCCTAAACCTCCCCTGGCATTGCTTGAGAACATTTCCTCTTGTCTTGCCACTAGCTACCTGTGAGAAGAAGCCATACCCACCTGGCTGCACCCTCCTTTCAGGCTGTTGTAGAGAGTGATAAGGTGCCCCCTAAGCCTCCTTTTCTCCAGGTTAAGCAAACTCAGTTCCTTCAGCTGCTTCCTCTAAACCCTTCACCAGCTCCATTGCCCTTCTCTGGACACACTCCAGCACTTCAATGTCTGTCCTGCAGTGAGGGGCCCAGAACTGAACACAGGATTCAATGTCTGGCCTCACCAGTGCTGAGTACAGGAGAATATTCACTGTTCTGGTCCTGCTGAACACAATATTGCTGACACACACCAGGATGAGACTGGCCTTCTTCTGGGCACAGCTGGATTATGTTCAGTCAGATTTTGACCAGCATTCCCAGGTTTTTTTCCTGCTTGGTGTCTTTCCAACCATTTTTTCCCCAGCCTGTGGCATTGCGTGGTCTTATTGTGACCCAAGTGCAGGATCTGGAACTTCACCTTATTGAACCTAATGCAAGATGGGACCATTGGCCTTGTCCCATCATTCCAGCCTGTCCAGATCCTTCTGCAAATCATTCATACCATCCAGCATATCAACACTCCCACACAATTTTGTGTCATACAAAAACTCATTGTGGGTTTACTTGACCCCCTCACCCAAATCCATTTTCTTACACAATACGTTATTGCACAATAGGAAAATAACAGAAACAGGGAACTAAGATGCATAGAGCATAGTGGGGAGGAAAACCTAGTTCTAATATTGTCTCTATCATTTTCATCTACAGGGAAGGATCTGACTCAGAGCTCTAAATTTAAGTTTTTCTAGTCTGAAACAGCCTGTTGAGACTGTGAGAAGACAGCAACACTGTGAACCCAGCAGTGTGCAGGGATACATTGACTTAGCTTTAGGTGTTAGCTGCTGAGCTGAAGGCATTACAGCTGGATTAGTCTCATGCTGTATCCTCACTTTCCAGTCAAGGCAGGCACAATTAACCCAGCTCTAACCTTGCTCTGCAGAGAGCCCTACCTTCACCCCACACCACAATGTGCATTTGTTCCGTCCCTTCAGGAGCCAGTTCATCAATCCCTGACACAGCATTGCATGAGAGAGGAGGCACGCTTAGATGCCATTAGTTACCATTTCCTGCACACCATTCATTTTTTCCTCATTGGACATGTCAGCTAACACTCTGCAGAGGTTCTTTCAGTAGTACTATTTCTTCTCCTTTGTGTAGTCTTCAGCACAGGGCTAAGAATGAAAGAAGAAAATCATTCCAACTCAGCAATGTGACAGTGACTCCTCTCCCCACAATTTGAATATGGATTGATCCATGTTCTTCTCCTAAATTAACACAGTAAGAGAGAAAAGCAGATTTTCCCACTAGGACTAGGTTGGTTCTAAGCCAAAATCATCAGTATCATAGTGTATGCCGATACTCAAATTTTAATGAAATAAATGCCATAAGTACCAGTCACTAAACAATGATTTCAAAACAGCTGTTACCACCATAGCAGCATTGATGTTTTGCAGATGGGATAGGTATCTAATCTCATTATTGCACCTAGAAACAATTGTTTAGACATTAAGGTATTGTATTAAAACCTTGTAGGCACTATGGTAATTATGTTGTAGGATTATAATCTTTAACCTGAAGAGGCAGGTTATTTTTTTCTTTAATCAATAGCAAGAAATGAAGAAAGAGTCAGACAATAAACTAGGAAAATGTTCTGTACCTGCTGTTCCTCCAAAGTAGTGTTAATTAATGCTCCTCTCATTTTTGGCCAAGGGGAAGGGTTGCTTAAGATAAGTTTCTCTACTTAACATAGTTCTGTGATCATGCATTTCATTTTACCATTTTTATCAACATGAAGAAGAAAAAAATATAAAAAGCCTTTCATGGAGCACAATCTTAAGTTCTCAGAACTCCATGGTAAGTAAATACAAGTTAAAGGCCTAATATAATATCATTTGCAAGCTCTG
This sequence comes from Setophaga petechia, assembly GCA_024362935.1. Classification (NCBI taxonomy): domain Eukaryota; kingdom Metazoa; phylum Chordata; class Aves; order Passeriformes; family Parulidae; genus Setophaga; species Setophaga petechia. The sequence goes on along the minus strand of JANCRA010000008.1, from coordinate 12,306,214 downwards.
AAAACCAGGAATTTTGTGTGTAAGAAATCTGTGAAAAACCTAACATCTTATGATAACCCATATGTGTCCTGGCTTCTCTTTCGTTCTCATTGTTATATTGACCTATTTTCTAAGGATTTACAAATGCTTATCAGATAAGTTCATGAAGTATATATAAAAAAACCAACTGGTTGATGCACGGTTTTTTTTTTTTTTGTTGTTGTTTTTTTTTTTCTTTGGATGACTGCATGCTGTAACACACAGCTTATCTTTTTTCTCTTTTTTTTTTTTTTTGTGAAGCATTTCCTTTAATTTGCCTTAGTATTTAAACAAATATTTCACTCAAAACCTAGAAAAAAGAATGAGGAATGTGTTTAAATATGTGCTTTTAAAGCATCAGTCTACTAGCATGAATCTGTAGTAAAAAATGTTTAAAGATCTTGATGAAATTAATTTTTTACTTCTGGAAATACCTTTCTCCCAGATTCTATGCAACTTTTATCAGTAATATTCCAAGGTCATGGTCATCCTTCGAGATCTGATTTCATGTTTTTATGGATATTCCTGGTAGCCAATAACTGATGAGAAGCACTGGCATTTCATGTCAGTGTTGGAATTAGAGAATGGTCTATTATTTTGCTCTTGTGATTTATGATAAACCTAGGAAGACCAAATTTATTTAATCTAAATCTCTAGAGTGTTCTAGACTCCTCAGAGACAGAAAAAAAAAAAAAAAAAAACCTGTAGAAGATTCCTTTTTTTTTTGCAGAAAAAACATAATAAATACCAAACAAAACCCCCCATAATTCTATACTGATAGGTATTATATTTTTGTATCATATCAGGAACGAGTTTTGAAAATCTGTTTACCTGGCAAGTCACTATTTTGTCTTTTCTGAAAGGGTTTTGCCTTCCTGATTTGTGTAATGAACTAATGTTCATTAATGACTTAGTGGTCAGAAAACAGATCTTTGTCATTTCATAAAAAATGCTGGAAAGTATGTGGAAAAGGAGACATCCAGAAAAGTGTACACTCTCAGGTACAAAATCATTTACTTGTTCTGGAGCATAAAGTCTGCTATTACCTATAAAGCTGGCCACACATTCCCCTTCAAAAAGTACAATATGGCAAGAGATTTAAGATACCCCTTGGGCTGTATTTCTTTTGATTTTTCAGTTCTACCTTCAAGTGTTCTTAGCAGTGTAATTCCATCCAGAATTTGCTGATGCATCCATAAAGTAGAGGTGTTTCTAATCTTAAATTTGACCCAATGCATTCCATCTCTGTCCTGTTTAGACCACGATTTCTAGACCTAGTAATCACTTCTTAATCTGTCTTCTTTGTTCACAACATCTTTTTGACAAACATAGATGAAAATGGATGGTGGGTGAGTGTCGTTGAGTCAATTCAGATTAAAAAGGTTTCTATGGCCTCCTGTCCCATAACTCTGCTACCATTCCTTGGAAAAAGATTCACTTCTTTAGAATTCCTGTCTTTGAAAAAGTTGATTGTGATTATTTTTTTGTTGAAGAGGTGCTTTATTTTTAGATGTGTAGTCAGAATATCAGCTGTCAGCACATATCTGTGCAGGCATACAAAAGCCAGTATAAATCTAGAATAAGTGTATATGCTCTGTCATTTCTTGCTGCATTCCTCATTTATTCATAATTCTAATGAAACTTCATCTCTAACCTCAGCATGGAAAGGGTCAAATCTGAGCCCGATATCTATAAAAGGTTGGAAAAATAGCCTTCAAAAACTAACCCAGGTACAACTCCATTGCTCTCCTTGCGCCTAAAATTTTATGCCAGCTACAGAAATTAAAATTTTAAGGTACTATTTGGTACTGATTTATGAACCTCAGAATCAGTAGTCATAGTTTCATAGTGTATTTAAAAAAAAAAATTGTATTTTCTAAATCTGCTTTAGGCAAGTGTTTTGTATCTCTGTTTCTCTCACTGGCTATTATATTTCTAGTTCTACTCTTTACAATTTAGTTGCATGAGGATAATGTACTTTTCTTGATTCAAGCTGCTATAATATTAGCAACATAGCTGGAAATATTCTTACATAAATATGCATATAGTCCCTTTCTTGCATGTTAGAATAACATCCAAAAAAATGGCTGCAAGTTTCTGATGCTCTGTTAATTGGAGCCAGAAATCCTATCAAAATTTATTTAAAACATATTTGACTGACAAGTAATATGCTCTAAATTACTGCTGATATTTTTGACAGACACATCTAATTACTGCTAATTAGTTCTGAATAATTATAAAATTACATGTTTACATTGATTAGTATGCATCAAAGTGCAAATGGTCATTCTGAGGACATAATTTATAGTTCCAGATAAAGGAAAACAGGCAAATCTGCTATTGAAAAAAAATAAAAATCTGTGAACAGAAGTGTTTCTGCACATAATGATACACTCCACATGGCTTGCCAAAATAGGCCAGTATTTGTAACAAACTAGAAGCAAGGAAAAAAGCAGTTCTGCTATAGGACTGAGCAGTTTTTTCAGCTCTACATGAATTAGCCATAATAACTAAGACTGCCATATTTTCTTTAAGAAATAAGTAAAAAAAAATCATATAATTCTCTGGGAAAAAAAATCTCAGTTTCTCTTGGAAGCTCCTTGTTTCCTTCCTTCCTTCCTTCCTGAACAATAAAAAGCTTTCCTTTACACAAAGAAATGCTTTCAGTGAGGGTAAAACAAGAATACCTGTGTGTGGCTGCATATACTCAGATAAATTAAAAATATATGAGGCAGTATGTTCAGCTACACTGGACAGCTAGAACACATGAGGAAAAGAAAATTCCCCCTGTCCTCCTGCATTCTTTTGTTTGTGTTTGCACAAGAGGTTATGTCAAGAATTGAGCTAAAACCCAGCATGCTTCCTGCCTGTGATTTTTATGTCCCATTTCAGGTTAAAGAATTGTGTGATGCACTCAGTGCTGTAAGAATTATTCAAGGTTCTGTTGCCTGTTACTATTAGTGGCATTACAGTAGAGAGTTGAGGAAAAGCCTTGGAAACAGCATATCTGCCCATGGCTGAGTATAAAGAAGTGAAAAAATGTTCTTTAATTACAAATTACTTTATCCCTCAAAGCATATTCCAGAGCTCATCTCGGGCCTCTAAATGAGCATAGAATAATAAATGAGCAGCACATTCTTGAATCCAGTAAAATGTGCCCAAAAGGCTGGTTTTGCCCTGCATTCAAAACAGTAGAAATGTATCTATGAGAAATATATCTTTTGACTTAGTGGAATATTATGAAAATGCAGTACAGAATACCATTTGACAGATTACAGTGACACACAATGTCTTTCAATAGGTAAGAAAGTCTGAGACTTCTTTTACTGACAATGAGGCATCTGATCAATTCAAAACAAGAAGCAATTTTTCTTATAGAGATTGATTGGTTTTGGTTTTGGTGTTTTTAAGCTCCTTGCTAAAAATTCTGCCCCCCCCCCCAAGAATAAAATCGTTTAAAAAGAAAGAGCTGTAAGAAAGAAATCTGTCTCCTGCAAGTTTCTTTGCTAAAGCCAGAGCTTCTTGGACAAAATTCCCTACCATTGTTATTCAGTGAATTTAATGATCTGAGGTAGTCATGAGTTTACCCTGGGAAGAAGGCGCTGCTTATTAGCAAAAGCACGTGTTATGTAGTGTGATCACTCAGTTTTGTAGCTTTGCAGAGGCTTTGTTCAAACATTGCCTAATGAATGTCTCTAGCCTTAAAATATTCTGTTGTCTGGAGTGCTCAGTTGAGTCCTATCAGTTGAACTGCAGCTACACCACAGGTGTATTTGATCTGGGGTTTCTTATAACTGAAAGAATTATGAAAGAGTTACATGCTGACTTTCTTTTCAACTAGGCACATCTGGCTGCTATTAGGAAAAGAAAGGTATCTTGCTTCCTAAGCAGATTTAATACATAACAAACTATCTAACTATCTAACAAACACACACACACAAAATAGCCCACCAAAAGAAAGCAAACAAACAATAGCAACAAAACAAGACAGAACAGAAATCAAAACACCTTTTCTAATTCTCCTGTATTTTTTATGATTTTTTTTCCAGCTACAAGCACTTTATGTGTTTGAATGAAGAGTGCCTAATCATAAATTATATTTACCAGCCTACTTTGTCATGCTCAGGTAAATAAATTATATTTACCAGCCTACTTTGTAATGCCCAAGTTCATCAGGTATCAAAACCATGCTGTTGACAGAGCAAAGAGACAACACATCTTCCCCTCATCTCCTTATGAGATGCTCAGAAGGCACAGGTTAGGACTCTGGATTATCTGTCCTGGGACTTAAGGGTTTTTAAGCTACATTTAACTGCATTCACAAATTATTACTGTAGAATGAGCCAAACTATCCTTTAACAGAGAGGATGGATAGAAAAATAAAGTTCTGCAATATCTAAAACCATTACATGATAATGTGCCATTCTTTTTGCACCAGTTTTGCTTTACAGGTTTCATTTGAAATACAAGGCTGAGCCTGGAATAACAAGTATACATGAATAAAACTGTACCCTTAATCCAGGTTAAAATGTACTCTTTCTGCATTTCAGTCACTGCAGTGCCAGCCAGGAAATGAGAGTGATAGAAAAAAGACTTCAAACAAAATTCAAGTTGACTAGGCTACTTTCATGGAAGAAAGTGTCTTTTTACCTTTCTGCATTACCAGACAAAACTAATTTCATTTGAGAATCATTTTCTAAAATGTAAGGTCATATTACAGAACAGTTTATTATATATGAATATAAAGCTTGTAACATCTTCCAAAAAAGGACCAATCAAGCATTAACTTCTCCTCAGAGTATTTTTATTTCTGAAACTGTTTATTCTTGTACATGCTTTTATTTTTTGTGGGTGTATTTTACTCTCCTGCTGTAAACATTGCCCCACAGTTGGATACACAAAATTAAATCATTTAATGGATTTGTGGTTCAGTTGATTGAGGTCCCTGGGTCTCTCTGCGCTCCTGGCAGCCATCTTATTTGGTCTGTTACTGTCATTCACTGTCATTTCCACTTGGCTGGCGCCTGTGACAGGTCAGATTACTGGATGTGCTCAAAATATGATATGAAAGAGAGGACTGTGATTCTGATACTGATGGGTACTGCTCTGCTTGCTACAGCTATCTGAGGAGATCTTAGTAAATGCAGTTTCCTCAGGCTGTTTGGGGAGTCAGTGAAAGAGCTGATGGTAAATTGAGGGACCATCTGTGTACATTTATGGATAAGCTGATGCTTTCTGAAATGCGTTTCCATTGCATGCATATTGTTAAGGGCAGAAGCTGGTTTTCTGACTCAGGATTATTTTATAATAAGTTACACATTTAAACACTGGCCAAGTTAAACACCATTTCATCTATCTTTTGTACATTTATTTCTGTTCTGTTCAGCTAAACAATTTCAGGTTTTGGGTTATTAAATTAATTGTGTAGCCTTTCTTTACTTCCCCTACCACAAAAGCTCCATTCTCTCACAAAATAGCTACATAATTTAGAGAATATGCCAAGATATTTTTTATAACAGTTTAGTGAAAGAGCTCAAAATATTTAATATATGTGCTATTAAAGAACTTGACAGTTTGCAGAAGAATTTGGAACATTTCACTGCTAGTAGTTCTGATTCAGAGACAGATACTGCAGCAGTTTCAGCAACTGCAGTCAGTGAATTACTGTGACTCAAAATAGATTTATAAAAATAAAATTTAGAAAGTTGGTATGCCAATTATAAGACAGAAAAAAATCTAGTTGTGGATGAAAATAGAATTGTAAATAAAAATGATGAGATCTCAAAAGATTACTACTAATCTGATTTTTTTTTCAGTAGAACATAAAAAGTTATAGTAAAAGAGAATATATATTTCTATAAAAAATGTCTCTGAGTATTCATGGAACTTTGTAGCTCATTTAGTTCAAAGTGTGAAGCCAAGTTTATTGGCAATGCAACATTAAATGTAAATGTGAAATTGACATTTCATATAAAAGGAGAACTGGGATGAAGTTAGCCAGTCTGCTTTTGCCACAAGGGTAAAAACAATTAATAACTCAGTTTGTCACTATTGTGAGGGATCTAATGTAGATTATGTAGAATAAACAATGCTTAAAATCATGACATATAGGGATTAGATGGTCATCCACAAATGGACAAATTTGATTTCCAAATTTTCTGTGTTCTCCAATCCTACCAGATTTTGTCATAATTCAGAAGTGCTTACTGTTATAAAAAAGAATTTTGATCTCTGTTGTTTTCTAAGGACAGTCATGCATGTACAAACCTTGCTTTTTCAGGAACTTACTGTTGATACTTTTGTTCATAAAAGATGTTATTTCTCCTGTTTACACACCAAAAAGGGGTGTGGTTAAAAATAAACTTGCCTTTCTTTTACATTAACATGTGCTTATAGGGCTAATAATGATGTCTAAAACCATTTCTACAGTCTCTTTGCACAATGTATAAGATATAAAAGGTCACTCCACCAATGAGCTAAATTTCTTCTGCTGAAGAGTTATTTGGCAAAATGTAAAATACACTGCAGAGGACATGCAGAGATTTATTTTACATCATAAATGGCAAGTTCTTTCTGAGAAATGTTTCAGGGAAACCAGAATATTATTTTCAACACTCAAAATCCTGCAGAAAATATGTAACCTGAAGAAGTGGAGCCAAAATCTATCAAAAGGCCTCATCTCTGATGAGGTTTTCTGCTATCTGATGGCATGGGCTCAGAAAAGTAATGAAAAAGCCACGAAATAAAAATATTTTGATGTAGCTGTTATGTAGCAAGACAGAATTATGCAGGAATAATAAAACAGCTGTGAAGAAAAATATTTTGAAAGTATTTGTAAAGACTGATTTGGAAGGAATAATAATAAATTGTTTTGTTTGGGGTTTTTTTGCTTATATTGATTCAATATGAAGAAGTTTCCAAATAATTTTTATGCATGATATTTCTTGTCTTGTGCCCATTACTCTGGATGCCTTTTTCTAGTCACAGAAGGCAAGAACTTCTTTCCCTATTCAGCTCACATCTTTCCTGGCCTCATGGGATCATTCTGTGCTCTGGAGGATGTGAACATCCTGGCGGATACTTCTGCCTTGGAGAAGAGGTGCCAGTGACTATCTCTGAAGCTCTAATAATATATGCCTTCTTTCAGCTGTCATCTGGGAGTGTGAAGAGAATGCCAAGGAGCAAAGCTGGTTCCATTGACACACTTTCTTGTCCCGCTGACCTGTCCTTACCCGTAAAGTCAAAATTCAAAGAGGGCAGCTGATAGTCCGTGATGGAAAATCTCTGGCATACACAATTCTCTACCCGAGACCTCCAGCTATGTTGCGATTTTACCTCAAAGTGCCTACCATAGCCTCTTTGCTCCCCTTAAAACTAGAGGACCTAGAGAAGGGGGTGTGGTGCCTTTACATGGTAACTTCATCCCTCACAGACTTTTCTACATCTAGCAGGAGGAGAACAATAGCATTTGGGAAGATTCTGGAAGAAGGTTGGAGATGGGATTCCTAACAGATAAAAATGAGATAATTCTTTTAGGTATCAGGAATAAATTAATGAATATTTTAGAGCAAATAGATTTGGGTAGATGTCGCTAACATCTTTTGTGAAAAATCCTTTCTTAGGATTTTTCCTGCTGGAGCTGAGAAGAAGCTCAGTAACAAATGCATACAATTATTATCTGCTGCTGTGGAATGCAACAGGTCCACCTGTGATTGGTCTTCTGTAGATGTTTGGATTTACTGACTGCTCACGGTGGAGCTGCTATCGCTCTCTGCCGAGAGACAGACCTTTGTTATTCATTCTTCTTATTCTATTCTTAGCTTAGCCACCTTCTGAAGAAGCTCCTTTCTTTTCTATTCCTCTGTAGTATAGTTATAATGTTATATATATATCATAAGATAATAAATCAAGCCTTCTGATCATGGAATCAAGACCCTTGTCTCTTCCATCTGTCTGAAAACCCCTGTGACCACCGTCACAGGTAGATGACACTGTTATTTGTGTCATGTTACCTGCCTACATCTAGGTTTTCACTTGCATTTCATGTAATTTATTATGATGGGCTGCTCCAGAAATTTAAATTACAATCATATCAGCTCCCTTCTTGTCTGGTACATCATGTAAGTCTGAAACCATGTGTTAGCATTAATAAACAGCAAATTTATACCTGCAAGAAAACAGTAATTTCATTATTAGTAATCTCTTTGCTAAGGCAGATAATTTCACTTTCCTCTACCTTGTATTAAAGATGAAAGAGAATTGTATTTTTACAGTTACTGGACTGAGAGAAAATTAATGTCTTCTCTACTGAAAAATTTAAACCTTCTATTTTTCTTCTTTGAAATCTTGCAAGAATATTTTATCAATTACTTCAAAGAGAGTAAGAAAAGTATTATAATTAGACAGTTTATGGTGCATGAAAGCTCAGAACATAAAAAAAAATCTAAGTTATTTATTTAGTTGCTACTGTCTAACAGAATCAAGACTTTATATACTGCATAATTTATACCTTAGTAGAAAAACACATGTTAAAGGCTTGTTATTTTTTTTTTCTCCTGCAAAAGGAAGTTTAAATTAAGAACCTTACTGCAAGCCTCACTCTATCCATCTGTGCATATGTTATCCAGACCCTCATCCAAAAAGACATTTTTTTAAACTGAGTACTCTTTTTTTTTCACTTTTCCCCCCTGGAGTTTATGTCCCTCCTTTAGTGCTTTGAACAATCACACCCTATAGAAGGGGTTAGTAATCTTAGGACAGGCACTGCAACATTTAAAAGGTCTTACAATGATGCAGGTCACTTGAAAAAAATCTGCCAGATTCTGCTGTAAATATTACCTGTTGAGTAACATATTTCCATTCAATGGAATGGCACCAACAGCAATACTCTGTGCCATACTCTGTGTTAGATACACAGTGGTAGTAACTGGAAAAGTGTTTACTCTGTCTCCTTTGACGACAGTCAGACAATAGGGTGCTGGTAGAGAGAGGGACTCTGCACCTGCCTGAATTAGGAACTTAGCAGATCCCAAAGCTGGAGCATCACTGTAGATGCTACAACTGTGCTACAGCCCAACTAGCGAGCACTCCCCTAAACTAGCACCACTTTGGAGTCAGCATGGCAGAGTGACTGTCCTTAGCAAATATTTTGCATCTAGCCATCTGTTTTCCGTGCTAATTGCATGTGTGCATAGTTTCTTGTGCCAATTTTCCTCAACATTAATGAATGGTCTCAGGCACTTTGCTTCTATGGATGTAGAATCCTTCCCAATCCTCATATACACAATGACTGGATTTAGTTTAATGTTAAAAATCAGAAATCTTTTCCCTAAGTTATTTCCTTGTTTACAGAAAGCTGCTTGAAAGTTTCTAGGACTGAGCAAGTACTGTTTTGTGTGCTAAATTTACATCACATAGAGAAATACAGACAGACCAAAACAACTGTTCACTTACTAACAAGCCACATTTGATATGTGGTAATCCTTAGTTTTGCTTATGTATTGGCTATTTTCTACCATTTACTGTAAGTTTTACGCAGACTGTATAAAGAAAATGTGCAATTTAGATTTTAAAATATTTCTTATTTCTCTTACGGGCCCACAAGTGTAATTCAAGAACACCACTGTAATAGACTCATGGAATCACAGAATGTCTTGGGTTGGAATGCACCTCAAAGATCATCCAGTTCCAGCCCTCCTGCCTTATACAGTGTCACACATAGTAGTGATGCCTGCAGCCTCTTTTTGGATTGTGTATAATTAAATGTTTCGATTATCTTAAGCTTTTACTTGCTTCTTCCTTCTCTGTCACAGAATATTCAGCTCCCTTCACAATCTTTGAGCCATATAACTTTGCTGCACTGTTAGATTTTTCTTTCCTTTTCGTTTAAAATAGCCAGTATCTTCCCATCTTTGTACCCTTTCCACTTTAAAAACTGTAATAAATTTATAATGCCCTTTAATTTCATCTATAGCAAGGTATCATATGAGAAAACAATCATTTTTTCAGTTCTTCTATCTAATTTTCCTTTGGTTTTATAAGTAGTACGCACCATTCTTAGAGAATGTGCATTGTTCAACATGCCAGATGTAAAAAAAATTGCTTTAGTTTTTAATACCCAATTAAGTTTTACTTTCTGACAATGTTTAATGGAATCTCTGGTTAATATCTCTTAATGTGGTAGCTGAGAGAACATGGAGAAAAAAATTATGTAGACTTTTCTTTCATGACTCTAGCAAGTTTTATACCTAGGAAAAAGAATTTCCTTAGTTCTGCTTTTACACATTTTTCTTAGTAGACAATATTTTGTAAAAAAAAAGCTGCCAGATTGTTCTTGGACAGTGATACTTGTGAAAATATGATAAATGCCTTGGAAAACAAAATTATAACTGTATATGAAACAATGGTTAGTACAAAAATTCGGTTTTCCTAGAAATATATTTTTTATTTTATTTCCAAAATCATCATTTGTAGATGCATGATCATATAGATCTTGATGCTCCATCTCAAAATTTCTTGAAGTGGAACAGGATCCCTTATATATCTGTATCACGTGTCAGCAGAAAAATTTTATGGAAATGCCCTGACATGGAGAGATATCATTATTTCAATATACTCATACATTTTATGAAAATAAAGATAAAACGGCATAAGCAATCCATTAGCTTCTCATTGTTGTTACTTTAAATTCTGAACCGAAATAACAATATATGCAATTGAGTATCCTTTAATTTATAAAAAATGCTTCCTGAACTCGATGGATCTAGTAATTTTTAAGGGCTTAATATGAGGCTAGCAAAGCAAATCCCACAATCCAGATTCTCTGCTGAAATGTAGTAGATGAAGAAGCTCACAATTCATCCTAATTGCCAGTCCAAATTCAAGCTTTTCAAAGTATGTGGGGTCATCAGAAATCTTTCCTGATTTCCTCATTCATCAGAAGCACAATCAGTGGTGCTGGTAATGATCCACAGATTCCATCCTCAGACTAATTAGCACAGAAAATAAAAAATTCAGCTGTCATATATTCACAGAGATATTTTCCTCTGTGAACAAAGGCACCTAAACATTGGGCCCTGTATAATTCTGTAACAATCTATATGATTCATAGGTGTTCAAAAATGGTTAAAAAAGTGGTTCAAGCCCCTGGTTCAAAATAGAATACTATCATCATCTTAGGACTTTTTTCCATTTCTTTATGGTTGTCAGGGATATAATTTTTAAAAATCCAATCTAAAACCTGGAATTTATAAAGAAAAATGACTTTTTTTTTTTTTTTAACTCATGTATTTATTACAGGTCAGGACTTTGGTTTTTGTTGTTTTTTTGGTTTGTTTTTTTTTTTTTTTTTTTTTTTTTTTTTTCCTAGGAGAACCAATAAATGAAATAGAAATAAAAGAATCCTAAAGTTGCATGGGACAATTGCATCACACATTTTTGATATTGAATTATTTACTCTAAGCTAAGGTGTTACTTGGTAAAAACTTTCTCTCCCTTCTCTGTAATAATATATCCTATTTGCAGCCCCCAGTACCTTCAAGTGCTGCACACAACATTTGACAATAAGGTTATTAATGGAAATATTAAATCATCTCTAGGATGGCCATTAGCTAGTTTTACCAATCATGTCCTTTAGGGAATATTTCTCTTTCTGTATACTGGGATTTGCCAAATCGTTATTTACGAATCTTAAATTAGGTGATATCCTTCCCACCTTAAATAATCTGTGTATGGCACCATAGCAGGTCGGTTATTGAAATGAATTAAACCTACTTTACTTTCCTTTGAAAATTTGCTTTTAGTGAAATCAGAGTAATCCAGAAGGCTTCAAATGTCAAAAACCCATGTGGTATTTTATCCTATTTTCCTTTTACTTTCTGATCTTTATTCATTTCATCAGAATGTTTTCTATGATCCTGTATAATGCTTTTATCATATTTATAAGCCTATGATGAGGTGCTTTTCTTTATTTCTTCTTTTTAAGTTATCTGCAAGGTACCTGAAAATATTTTTGTTTCTGGTCATATGTAGCTAGGAGGAATTTGTCAAGACTAGCCTGGAGAGCAAAACAAGGCACTACAGCCATTTACCTGTTCTTTTTTAGACTTTGGCCTGTCAGTATTCAAATACATCCTCTGTTACTGAATACTTACTTTGCTTTCAGCCTTGGAATGTTTTTAAACTCAGAAGTAGGGATAGGAGACAAATCCAACAGCTTCTAAGAAATATATGCATATTCCTGTCGCCACAAAACTGATACAATCAAAGCCAGGTAAACACTTAAAATTAATTTTGCCACATTTTTGTATTCACACTCCAATGTATTTCATGCTGTCTTGAAACTAGTCTTAGGAACTTCATAATTTCTTTTTTAAATTAGACTGATGTTCCTTTCTTTCTCCACTACTCTTTCTTGAGAAGATGATGAGTATTTTAAATTTCACAGGCATTCCTGAAAAAAACCCAAAACCCTAAGTTCACCTCTCATGTAATTTAATTTAGAACACTGGATTGAAATGTATGGAAACATAGGGAAGATATCTTCTCTAAGGAGTTCAACAAACATCGGGTCTTGCTCTCTTAGATATTTTTTTTCAACATTCAAGTAAATAAGCAAAGTTTTTAAAGTGTTACAATGACTTCTATGTACCTGATAGGACAAATCAGAAGTCTTAGAATAGGAAGTGCACACATGCTAATTTTATTCTAGAGATATTAGAATACACACCTGTTGAATCTTTAATGAGTGCCTCCACTGTAACAAAAATTTCAATTTATTTGTAAGTTAAAAAGTCACAGCTAGCAGGGACATGAAAAAGTAGTCATTAACAAAGAAGCAAGTAAAATATTAGGAAATTTAAAGGAAATCTGTGAAAGGGAGGTTGAGGTGGGAAAAAACCTCAACCTGTTTTAGAATATCTAGAGACAACCATCAAAGCTGGCACTGAGACTTGCAATGGATGTTTTTCAGACAGACTTTTATAATGCAAATATCACACATTAAGTTTAATGTGTGCTGGAAAACTAATATGTCTCACAGAATCATAATATAATAAAAGACTAGCCTATTGAATCATGTGTTATTTATTGTTCCCTGAAAAAGGATCAGGAATTTTTTTTTTGTATTACTTCCATAAGGTGTTTTTCCAGTAATTCTATAATGTTCTGTAGTGAAAAATCTTAACTTTGAAGTTTTTCTAATTTTCCATTTTTACCAAAACTTTAGCAGAAGCTTGTCTTGCTTCTAGAGTCTGATCTAAATCTAGTTGAAGGCAATGAAATCTCATAACAACTACAACAGGAATGAGACAAAAGTCACATACAAGCCCTGATCATATGGTTCAGAACTTACATTCTACACCTCAGATTAAGGGCCAGTGACATTTATAAAAGCATAGCAGATTTGGTAAAAATATGCAGATTTATCAGCATGTTGTAACTTTGTAGCCCAAATCTGAATTATTAAAAAAAAAAAAAAAAAGTTGCTTATCTCTAACATTTTTCTTTCTTTTTTCTGTCATTTTATTTCTGTATCAATATTAACAAGAGAAATGCTATGTTAAACAGAACATGAGCCCAAATCCTCTTAATTCCCTTGCCAAAACTGTGCTAAGTAATCAATTTGTTTATAACGTTTAAGAGCCATCTTAAATTCTAGTTCAAGCACAGCTGCTTTTTTGTACTGAAAAATACAGACTCAAACGTTCACAAAAGAACATAATTTATCTTAATGATGGCATACTTGATGCATTATTATACAGCACATAGAGGGCAGCAGTCCCACTGCTGGCTGATGTATAACTTCAGAGCCACACAGAATGCAGACCTAGAAAGCTGGAGAACAGACAGCTAACAGGACAGGACATATTTCACAGGTCAGTGTCAATAAACTGACTCTGGCTTGTGGTCTGAATCACATATCTCCAGGTAGAACTATAATAAAGAGCGCATAAAGCTTTCATTTTTTTACTGAGCACACAAAAGGGAAAACTAAAGAAATGTCAGCTAGATGGATGAAAAGAATAGCTGTCTTTTAATTTTTTTTTTTCACTAAAGGTAGAAATGCTATTTAGGAAAAGAAAAAAAAAAGTGAAACTACAGCACATGGAAGAGGGAAAAGAAGAATAAGATACACCCAGCTGGCATAAATGAACATAAATGAAATTAAGTTGCCTGAACAGCAGGAAACACAATTTGTGCCAGAAACTGTCAGATTGATCTCATCTGTCTCTCAAACAAGGTTATCAATCCTTGTCTCATCCCTGTCTTCAGCATGGTTTTTCTTACCTCCATCTGGCTGTACTTTGGCAGTGGAGTCATGTTAGCTGAAATTCACAGTATCTCTTTGCTCATCTTTTGTTCTTCAGAATTTCAGCTATTTCTGCAAACCCTGGAAAGGTATTATTATGCCTATATTATTGAGCAATATGCAGATCCTGGGCAGGAATTGAGGCTGCATTGCCTAATGAACACAGACTTTGACTGATCCTCATCAAATCTGAATTTCATTTCTACCTCTGCTGTAGACAGTGAAAATCTATCCTTCTAAGTTTAGCTTTCCTCTATCTGCAAGATCTCTACTTCTATGCTGAAGCCTTCTTTATTCATTATGAATTTCACAGTTTATATATTTTGCATGTATTCATACATGTACTACTTACAATAGTAAGTAATATGCCATGTATTTTAGGTTTCTGTAATCTGGGAAGAGGCAAGAGATACTTCTTTAGAGAAAGAATGTATAGTTTCATTACTGTGCATATGAATACAAAATGCACTTGCATGACTGTTCTCTGTTCAGGATTTTACATCATTAGGCTGTAATACAGGAGGTAGCATCAGGGAACACTGACATCTTTCTGATCTGTAAAGGAAGGCAAACACGGAGCCCAGGGCGGCAGCAAGGCAGGCAGGGCAGTGATATCACCGACAAGGGCACAGCAGTAAAGCACCCAGACAAGAGGAGCAGAGTAGTATTCAGGGTCAGCTATGTGACTGGGCATTGCCAGGCAAATTCACAGTGATGATGCACCTCTGAAGTCCATCCAGGGTGCTGCAGGTCGGTGGTCTGGCACAGATCAACAGGATGCTTCAATGGGATGCAGAGGCATGGATGCAGTATAGCTCAGGCAAGGAGTACATCTGGGTGGCTCAGGATAAATGCCCCCCTGAATGAAAGGGGGCCAGCACTTTCCACAGGGGTTCTCTTACAACCCTTCTCTTGCATATGCTCTCTTACAGCTGACCTTGAGCCCTCACTGCCAAGTCTAGAGTTGATGGCAAAATTCACTCTGGGCTTGGACATTTAGTGAGTAAGAAATGTAGTCAAAACCTACCTAATTTATTTTATGAATATATTCCATAGCGTAAGTATGTGATAAATTGTATTGAACAGTGTACTCTAAAGTAACTGTAACTCTTGCTTAGAAAGATTTAGATAAACATTGCTGAAGTTACTTGAGCAGACTGATTTCTCTTTCCCTGTTTGAAATACTCTTGCACCTGCTAAGTTTTCATAGAGTTCTTTTGTGACAGAAATGGCAAACGCCAAGACCTTCAAGATATTTCTTCATCAGATACGCTTTATAGAAAAAGATTTATTGATTCATACCCAGTAATGACTCAACCCCAGAAGTCATTAGTAAATCAATTCAGGAAGATTACCTTTGACTCTAATAGTAATTCCATGCACGAATGGTTTAAATGATCAGTCTGGCAAGATACCATGTTTGCTTACCATTTAGAAATTACTGTATGACTAACAGCTATAATCTGAGAAATGGCTCCAAAATCTTTCTGTCCAATATGTCTATTACTTTAGTTTCTCTGATCAGACTACATGAATTTCTGAATTCTAAATTGCTATGCATTTTACTATGACTTACACTTTTCAAAGACAACTCCCTTAAATTTAGAGCATGGATGATATTGACACATCATTTTTCAACTTTGTAGATTTTCTTAAAAATGCATTTCATCAGTGATCTAGGACAGCAGGACAGTGATAACAGCAGTGCTGCAGAAGAATACATATTGCTTACAGAAAGCATCTTCACTGTGCTTTGTTGGGTAATAACATTGGAGCTGAGGAAGGAATATTGTGAAATTGTCTGCTTATGCATAGCAACTACTTCCAAATAAATGTTATCACTACTACATGATGTCAGTGATGCCTTTTGGAAAGTTGGAACTACCCACTAGAGCTTTCTTTCAGGTCTCAGATGTCAGAACAATGCAAAGTACATTGAGGAAAATAGTACCACTGGGTTTATCTTTCAGACTGATAGAAATTAATGAATAAAGAAACAGTCAATATTATTGATAGGATGTCTCAAACCAAGAGCCTGGAAGCTGTTCTTCTCTGATGTCAGTGGCTTATGATGATTATTGACTTATCTTTCTGATTTAAGTAAGACTATACCACTAATGCATTTTTCAGAACCTTTTAAATATTTGATCAAGGATAAGGTAGATTATACATCAAACTACTTGGAATAGCACAGTAAGATGCAAATGCTGGAAAGAAAGTCAGTGAAAACTTTGATTGCTGTCAAAAAAGAGATTACAATAGCAATGATCCATCAGATTTCCACTACTATATGGGAAAGGTAGACTACATGTATATCTGGTTTATGAGACTCTAATTAAGGTATCATCAATTATGAAGATGTCAAAAAAACACCAAATTTTCTCCTCATCTACTCCATGCATTGTTACAGCTGCAAAGAAAGTGGACAGGATCTAATACAAAATTTAAGCCTATGGTTGGAACAAAAGCATGAGAAAAAAATGTAAATATATTTTAATCATGGAAAGTGCACTGTAGGATTACAATAGTGTCATTAATTTGTTATGACTTCTTGTGTGGAAAGGGAGTAGCTTTCACCAGTTTGAACAACTGTGAAAAAATGCACCAGCAATAATTTAACCTACACTGTTTTTTACATTAATCGTATCACACATGGGAAAACTGTCCTTGTTATGGTCATACGAAATAGCACAATTAAAATCATTCTTGGTATGTGCATTTCACATGCCCAGTGATTTCACAAATGAAGTGAAAGTCTGAATTTTCCAGACCTTGCCTGTTAAAATTGCTTCCGCATATACTGCAGACAAGCAAGAAACCTTTATCCATGATTGAGAAAAAGCCTTAAGTACTATTATTTAGGCACAATATTCTAACTTGATCCACACATGCATATTTGTTTAGATGCAAATTACTGGGGTTTTTTTGTTTTTTTGGTTTTTTTTTTTTTTGCATTGCAAGTAAAATACATAATTTTTAAAGATATCCTCCAATGTTTTTATACTGCAAAGTATCTTGAAACATATTTATGACTCCTGCAAAATACAGCTAATATTTTTCTGTACTTTATGTTTCATCCATGATAATGGTAAAATGGGAAACTGTTAATGTTACAATTCTTCTTTTGATATTTTCTCACCTAAAAATGGATGCAGTTTCTTACTTCCCCACTAAACACCACATTGTTTTCTCTTGTTATTGTTTTCATTATAAAAGAAAGATGTAGTGCTACTACAGGACTGTACCAAGAATCTCACTGACAACCCAGTTTGCAGTATTATAAAAATCAAATACAAAGAATAAGACATTTGGATGAAAAATGTCTGAAAAGATCACCTATCGTGAAAATCTTTAAATGTTTATGTGGTGTAAAACTTTCCTTAGTTGCCCATATTACAGTGATTGAAATGACTGGGTTATTATATTTCTTAAGAGGAATGTAATGTTAAAGTAAGCATGTAAAATAATAATCCCTGACAAAACAGTAATATTGTGACTCACTCTTAAAGTAAACGAATATTTAATTCTCTTAAATTTCCTCTATCATTAATATATGAGAACATGGGTCTTGTATTTAAGCCAAGATAACAGATGGTTGGTCTGAACTTAATTAGTCAAGAAAAAGGCTTTACAACAATGTGTTTTCACACTATGATCCCTCTTGTCCATAAAAGTTGATGAAGCCTAATCCCAAAAATAACAAAGTCAGTGTGAGTCCATCCACTGTCTTATTCACAGATCATTCTCAGTTAAAAGTGCGTTATCTGTCCTTTGTGCTTCTTACTTGGCCGTGTCCTTAGGCATACACCTAAAAGAAAGCACGAGCAGTTTCACAGGACATTCCTAAATATCAGCATGCACAGTCCCACAAAATCATTGGCATGTCCTTGTTTAACGGGAGTCTGGGGGGATCCATGGGTCTCAAAATTATAATCTGCATTTTGGCAAAACGGTTTCATGAGATAGCTCTGATGATGGTATACTGCAAAAACAATTTACATGCAAAGTAGCATGCATATTTAAAATGTGCTCTCATAAGCTTTGGAACTTCTCAAATAATGCAGCTGTATAGCATACATTACTTTTACATGAACTTCAGTTTGATCCACATCATCCAGCTCTTTATCAAAGTAAAACACCTTCAGAATCAACTTTTTAGGGTGTCATACAGGTTAAACAGACAAGATCACCAAAATTTTACAGAATTGTACCAAAAGTCAACAGCTTGTCCTACAGAAATGTACTGTATCAGAAAAAAAAAAAAAAGCTATTGAAGACAGTAAAAAATACATTAATTTCATGTATTGGTCTCTTTTTTGTTTGGTTGTTGAAAAAGATTTTTTTTTTTATTTTAGCCTTTACCAATTGCTTACCCATACTGGCTTTTATTGTAACTCATAGAATTCAATTGCATTGATAGAAGGGAGTATATCATGGACTTTTTTTTATCTGAGTAAATACAGCAAAGCTAAGTCAAAAAAGGATTGTAAATTGAAAATTTCACAATATCTTAACTCAATCCTTACAACTGATTTTAATGAACTGACCTTTTTCTTTCACACATCTGTATGGCATAATATTCAGTTCATTAGCTTCTTTAAATTTTGATTTTTGCATAGGTACAATTTTAAAACACTGCTAGTATGATTTTCTAGTTCATTTTATTACAAATTAAAATCCAGCATAACTGTCGGGATCTTGAATTTTGACCCTGGTGGAAAATTCCAGTGAAATCTAATAGAAAGCTACACTATATTTTTAAACTCTCCAATGTTATTTAGTTCTGTATCCCACTGTTGTAATTAAGACAGACTGAAGAATACAAAAAACCCAAAACAAAACAAAAAAAACCCAACAAACCAAAACAAAAAAATACAAACCCCAAATATAGCAAAACAAAACAAAGAAAACAAACAAAACAAACAAAAAAAAACCCCAACCCCGACATATTTTCCAAGCTACTAATGAGTCAAAAATCATACAATATTCATGAAGTACTAAAGCAATAATCCTCAGAAAACTTTTGCATGTCTGAGCTAAATGTAGGACTCTGGAAATGCTCTTGTACTTCTAAATGAAGAAGAATTTCCTTATTCAATAAAAGAAAGGTCAACTCTTTGTACAGCAATATGTAAATTAACAGAAAATATTAATATAATTTTTGTGGAAATTTTTAGGAATGTCTCTACTCCTTCCTGAGTTTCTATCCAGTTTTGCCTAGATTGGCATTCTTGCTTTTTAGAACCTGAAACTGTGTCTAAATCACATTATGCCTTTGGGTTTTTTTCCTCTCTATTTTTTTACAGAAAAAATCGTGGAGATGAGTTCTTGGTTATAAGATTTTTCCAGGAGTGTGTGCTTTGGTATGCATTAAGGAAGGTAAAAAGTTCAATTTACACTAATATGAGTCAAAATTGGTTATATTTTTCAGAGAGTTTCTAATTGTTAGCTTAATTTCCAGGAATGATACAGCTATTATTTTCTTCTAAAGATAGGAAGCTTTACATTTTATACACTCATACAGAGTATTCCACATTGACTCTGGCACAGGACTTTGGGACTTTATGGCCCTAATTGAAAATCAGATATTTCATAATATTTATCCAAGTGGAGTGAAAACATGCAGGATTGGGCTGGCCCTGAGCTTTTGTCTTCCTTATTTTGAAATGCTATTCAGAAAGTTCAGAATTCTCCTTTAAAACTTGATGCTGTCCAAAATCCTTGCATTTATTATTCATCTTTTCAGGTAGAATTCTAGGAGCGGTTCAGTCTTTCTAGGGCATGTTTCCGAGTACTTCATCTCAACAGCCTTTATTTATAACCTGAACTCTCACCTGTTAGCAGAGGCTCTTTTTGTTAAATTTTCTGTTCCCAGAGAGTTACAACCCTGTCTTAGATTAAAGAAAATAAGAAGAGGAGACAAGAAATGTCACAATATATTTTTATGTTTGTCCATTCACATTTGCTGATTCTTTTTTATGTCTTTATAATCTTCTCATTTATCTTTCAGACTTTATTTCCCAAGCCTGAAAGTGGATTTACCACATGAATCTGGGAATCTTGTGGCACTTTTTTCACCTGCATTGTCTATCATAGTGCCTGTGGTCAGACGAAGTTTGCATTCTGCTGATCTGTTCCTTTAGATAGAAAATCCATTGCTGCTCTCTCGTTTTTTATGCTCTTTCAAAGTACAACAGATTTTACTGTGCAATCCAGTCAGCCTGATTTTTTTTAAATCCCTAGACTAACACAACATTTATTACAGTGACGGCATTTTTTGTCTTATTAGCGTGTGAAGCCATTATAAAAGCATTCATTACTTTTCCCTGAAGACAACAGGTCTTATTATTAATGTCTTGACTATTAACAAGAAAAATAAATTTAACAGCCCATCATGCTCCTTTCTGCATATAGATCAACCAGGTCTTGATGGTTTCATCTTTATACTCAGTAATTTATTTGCAACAAAGTAGTACTCCAACGGTGGACTATTAAATAGCTCCCCATAAATGCCTCGCAGCCTTGTTATGTACTCCATCCAAATGACTGTGCAATCTTTAACAGAATTCAAAGTTATGACATTTCTTGGAACTATGTTTCATAATCACCAGGTTACTAAAACCAGCCAATTGTGTGTGTAAAATGGCTGATACAGCTTTGGTGTTCATAGACCCTTCAGTATGAATCCCTATTCATAGGGACTGTTGCTGAAGGGGATTAGTTTTTTCCAAGTGTAGAGGATTTTTGCTACTTGTGACTTTTAATAATTGCTGTGTCCAGCAGGAATAACTAAATAACTTTTACAAAGCATTTTAGAAAGTTTAATCATAGTAAAAGTAAAAAGAATTATGTCCTCCTCATGAAGCTTTTTAATTCTCAAGTAGAAAGCTTCCAAGTCAATGGCAAGTGACTTTGAAGCCTCAGAAAGGACTTTTCCAGCTTCTTCATTCATATCTGCATAAAGTTGATCACCCACAGTTCTCTTCTTATTTTAAAAGCTTACTTAGAACTATCCCTGAGTCCCTACTAAGCTTTCTTTTTACAGACAGAAATGTTTGAATGGAGCAAAAGGAGGTACTCTCTTCCAGCCATCCTCTGAAGTTCAGGTGTGACAGAGAAGTGCTACCAAAGACACCATGGCAGTGATGCTCCTTGCTACCAGCCTGGCTGCAGATCTGCTTCCTAGCACTGGTTTCTCCTGTGTTAAGCCAAAGCCTGATGCAGTCTGTCACTGTATAACCTAAACCAGGTAAGCAAAGGTGAAGCTTTCATTATAAAGGTGACAGCTTGCTTAGCTGAGTTTTTGTCAAAGTTGTAATATTTTACTGGAGACATGAGGGTTTCATCACTCTATTCTCGAGCAACAATGCACATAAAAGCCGTGATATAAGAGGAAAAAACTTATTGTATCTATAGCACCATGTAAGAAATTTATAAAATATTGACATCTTTGCATCCCTAGGAAACAGAGAAGTTCCCCTCTTCCTAGAGATTCAGTAGCTGCAAAGATCACAGTTAACTGTAGCATTCTAACATTAATTAATTTCCTTCTGTACAAATCTTAACTGGAGCTATAAATTAAAGCATTCACAGCCTTGTGAGAATAGGTAGGGAAATACCTTCATAAAACCCTTCTCCATTTCATTAATCCCCTTGTAAGCCATCAGTTAAACCTGCACTAAACAATGCCAGTAAACTTCCTAATCCTGGGAAACTTGCCCATTTATAAAAAAAAAACCAAAACAAAGCCTAATAAATTCTAGCATCAAGATAATTCCTAAAGTATAATATAAATACTTAAAGGATAATTCTCTCAAATTCATTTCAAAGAATCCTCCCATTTTTAAACCAATCCTTTTTCCTCTCATTCACACTAGCACATTTTTTTGTCATGTCTTAGTTTTAAGAACTGATCTCCTGTGTTTTTTAAAGTTTTTTTTTTTTAATTTTATTGTTGTTGTTCTTGTTTATTTTTAATTGAATTAAGAGTTCACAAAAATTCTTAGATTCTCAAAATTTGAAGTTTCTGGTCAGTTGTGACAGCCACCCACACTAGGTATTATTCACCCTGTTTTATTGGTCCCCTTTCATTCAGAGTATTACATGAATGAACCTTTGAAAATACATGGAAGACACTATACTAAATTACTATGACATTCACAATTATCACTATATAAGTTTTAAGAAAATCTAGAGTCCTCTTATTTAATAAAGGCACTGGTTTAACATCACATGATATCATGTAAACCTCAAACAATAATTGAAATCCTCAAAAGCTCACTTTCTATGAATTATTATAAAGAAATGAAATAATTGTTAATTATAGAGATGGACATTTTGCCTTGTCTTTTTTTTCAATATTAGCATATAATTACTTTTAACTCTCATTGCTTCAATGATGAGGAAGGAAAACATTCCCGTAATGGGTAATGTGACAGAAGAATGTGAATTCAGAAAGAATATGTATAATTGAAAAATGGTTTATATTTCAAAACATTTATTTGGGATTTTTCTCCATATTGTCTTTGTCTATGCAGTATTTTAAAGAAAACAAGGATGCGCTAAATTTTATAACTGACTAATTTATCTGTGTTTTAATGAAAAAAAAATGGTTTCATATTCTGTATAACATTACTATTGTTATCATTCCAGTTGGTGGCTAGTCACTCATGGTGCTCCCCAGGGCTCAGTTTAGAGTCCAGTCCTCCTCAATGCCTTTACCAATGATCTGGATGAAGGGATCGGGCACACCATCCCTAAATTCATGGACACCACCAAACTGGGTGAGTGTTGAAATGCTGGAGGTTGGAAAAGATCCCTCCAGCTTTACAGAGGGATCTGAAGAGGCTGAGACCAGTGGTATGAAGTTCAACAAGGCCAAGTGCTGGGTCCTGTTCTTGAGTCAAAACAACCCCATAAAGAGCTAGGGGGTGGGAACAGAGTGGTTGGGAAGCTGCTCAGCAGCAAAGGACCTGGAGGTGCTGGGCAACACTGGCCCAAGATGAGCAAGCTCTGCCCAGGTGGCCAAGAAAGCTAATGGCACCCTGACCTGTGACAGCAAGAGTGTGTCCAGCAGGACCAGAGTGGTGACTGTCCCTCTGTACTCAGCACTGACGGGGCCACACCTCAAATCATGTGTCCAGTTTTTCACTCCCAGAAAGACATTAAGGTACTGGAGCATGTCCAGACAAGGACAATAGAGCCAGTAAATGGTTTAGAGAGTAAGTCCTAGGAGGAGTGGAGGAGGGAGCTGGGTTGTTTAGCCTGGGAAAAAAGAAGCTCAGAGGTGACCTTATCACCTTCTACAATTGTCGCAGACACCTTTTCTGGAAAATCCTTTCTTAGGATTTTTCCTGCTGGAGCTGAGAAGTTTCAGCAACAAATTATTATCTGCTTCTGTGAAATCCAACAGGTGGATCCGTGATTGGTCTTCTGTGGATGTTTGGATTTACTGACCACTCAGGGCAGAGCTGGCTCTTGCTCTCTGTCAGAGCCAGCTGCCTTGTTATCATTCTTTCTATTCTATTCTTAGCTTAGCCAGCTTCTGAAGAAACCCCTTCTCTTTTCTATTTCTTTTTAGTATAGTCATAATGTTATATATATATCATAAAATAATAAATCAAGCCTTCCGATCATGGAGTCAACATTTCCGTCTCATTAGCATCCTGAAAACCCCTGTGACCACCGTCACATACAATCATCTTAAAGGAGATTGTAGCAAGAAGGGGTTTGGCCTTTTCTCATGGGCAACTATACACAAGGAAAGAGGAAATGGTTTCAAGCTGTGCTAGGTGAAGTTCAGGTTTCACATCAGCCAGGGATTTTTCATGGAAAGAGTTATTTCACTGCCCAGGGAAGTGTTGGAGTCACCATCCCTGGAAGTCTTCAAGAAACAGCTGAATACAGCACTCAGTGCAATGGTCTAGTTGGTAAGGTGTTGATCAGTCAAAGGTTGTTCTCAATGAACTCCAAATTAAATTATTCTGTGATTCTGTTATTTGTTCTGTTATTAAGAGTTCAGTGAGGTGTCTTCATTCCTCTGTTTCCTCACTTTATCAGGATGGAATTGTGTCCTACACACAATTACACAGGATTATTTTAATGTGTACTATTGTTCCCATGGTCACAGTTTCCTGTGCATGGAGTTGGTTGTGTACATCACTGCATAGGTACATTCTGAAGAGATGAAGACCAGTATTACTAATTTTTCTTGTTGTTTAAGATCTAACCACCAATGCAATGAAACAAGTTGTCCTTACAGATGGATATTGTGTAAATTTTTCTTGTACTTTTTTTGCTTCTAGTGAAAATGTTTCTGAGCCAAAGCCTACAAACATATAAAAAATTACAAATTTAAATTTATCTAGAAATCTTTTTTTAACCCCTATTTTTTTCACCCACTAAAATTCAAAAGGATACAATAATAAACATGGAAAAGAATTTCAGCAAGGTTAAAAATGAAGCATGGAATTGTATGACATTGTGAAAATTAACATTTTTCATCATTATTTGTGCATCTTTGTTCATCCTTTTTTTTCTGAGTCTCAGTTCAGCATATTTATAAAATGTTTGTCTTCATAATAAATTCAGATTTATCTTATCTACACCAGATTTATCAGCCTTTATCTCCTGTGTTCATCCATCACAGACAGACCTCCTTATCTCTATCAATCTGAGATAGCTCCTCTTCAGCTACTTCACCCATCGCATTTAGGATCCACTCATCTCTTAGTCAAATACCACTGAAGGAAACACCAAGAAAAATGAAAATCCTCCTATTTCTGACTTCAGCACCATTATGGCCACTTCCTGTTCCACTGGAACCATTTATTGAGGCGAGCATCTGCTATACCAATTTTTAGGCACAGGTCGTACTCAGGCCTATCTCTACACAAGCCATGGCTGTGCATATACAAAATGAAGTGTTCTAAGGAAGCAACTTTAGTACAAGTTTTGTAAAATAGCAAAATTCACTCCTCATGCCTAAATAAGACAACTTTCTGATTTTCATGTTCGTGACACTAAGTTTTATTCATTTCTTTAAAACCAAACAGAACATTCTTGATCTTCGTTCAGATGAAAAACGATGTGATTTCCTTAAACTAATTAGAAGAAACCTTTTGATCATTTCACTAAACCTTTCCAGAAAACAACCCTGAGGAAGAAAATTAGCCTTCAAATTCCACCCAAACAATTAAATTTTGGCAGTCTTGTAAAAAGTTATAAACAACTGAAATACTTTTCTAATAAATCAGCCTTGCTTTATCTTGGTTATAGGTCATCATTACAATTTTAATTAGATATATGTATGATTTATGTATCATATGTGCTGTATGTGTGTGTTTTTAAAACCCAACTAAGTAATCCTCTAATATATAAAGAACACCAGTGTTTTTCTTTGATGTTTCTTTGTAGTTGATTTTCTTCAAATACTGTATCATCTTAATAATTTTAGTCTTACAATTTATATAATGCTTTAAATATTCAAAACATCATAAAGAAAATTGGTGCGCTTTTTTTTAGATGTATACTACAAGCCAAGTCTGCAGTCATCTATTTTTTGATAAGGACATTAGGAAGAAAAGAATGTAAAAAATTTACCTATAGTACAACCACTGAAGCTGTGAAGCAGATTTTACAAAGGTTCTGGGTGCGTTAACCAGTTCTGAAAACAAAACAGCTGTTTCTGGGTTTCTAGATCCTTTCACTGCTTGAAAATATCAAGGTATATATTATTGACTGTAAGGCATGGGGGGGGAAGAAAATTCCACTATTTTACTATTTGCAAATCCTATTGCTACATGAATGAATGTGCATTAATGCTCTATACCATATTCTAATGTGTGAAAATATCTGGATGAAATAAAGATTATATCATCAAAGAGAAATTAGAAATATAAGTTCAAATGCAAACACCACACACTATAATGACACAGGCAAAAAATATGAAATAGCTTTTTATAATATAACAGATTTACACTTGTGGTGGGTTGACCCTGGCTGGAGGCCAGGTTCCAAGTAACACTGCTCTATCACTCCCTTCCTCGATGGGTTGGTGAAGGAGAAATAAAAGAGAAGGATCCTGGATTGAGATAAGGACAGGGAATATCACCGATTGCCTTCACTGGTAAAAGAGAGTTATCTTGAGGAAATTAGTTCAATTTATTACCAATCAAAGCAGAGTAGGGTAATGAGAAATGAAGTCAAATCCTTAAAAATCTTCCTCCATCCCTCTCTTCTTCCCTGACTCAACTTTATTCCCAAACTATTTATTTTCCCTGCTGCAGTGGTGCAGGGGGATGAGAAATGGGAGTTCATGGGTCAGTTCATCACACATTGTCTCTAGCTCGCCTTCCTTCTCACGGAGACGACTCCTCACATTCCTCCCCTGCTCCAGCAGGGCCTCCCTTCTAACAGAACTTCCCCAACAGAACAGAACCTCCATGAGCTTCTCCAATTGTGTCCTTCCCTTGGGGTTCTTCATGAACTGTTTTAGTGTGCATCCCTTCCACAACGTGCAGTCTTTCAGGAACAGACTGATCCAGTGTGGGTTCCCCATGAACCCACAAATGCTGCAAGAAAATCTACTCCAGCTTGGGATTTCTTTCTCAGTAGAGATGCAGGAGCCTGCTCCAGAGCCAGTTTCTCATCATGACAAAGCCTCATTCAGGCAAATCCACCTGCTCCAGTGTGGGATCCTCCATGGGCTGTGGTCAGACAGCCTTCCTCACCACTGCCTTCACCAGAGGCTGCAGGAGAATCTCAGCTCTTGTTCCTGGAGCACCTGCTCCTTCTGCAGTGACCTGGGTATCTGCAGAGTTGTTCATCTCACATGTTCAAGCTACTCTCTCCCAGTTGTTGTTGTACAGGATTCCAACTTTTTAAATATTTTATCCCAGAGGTGCTACCCCTGTCACTGATGGGCTCAGCCTTGGCTAATGCTGGATCTGTCCTGGATCCATCTGGCATTTTCTCTGTTAGGCACAAGGGAAATTTCTGACAGCTTCTTACAGAAGTCACTCCTGTAGCCCCCTCCTCCACTATCAAAACCTGGCCATACAAACTTAATCCAAGTATATTGTCTTCATTATCTATGGAAAAGTATATGAAAACACACTTTAGCAAAATACATCACGCTTGTTTTGTGAGGATCTGCCATCATTTTCCATTTCATATTTTCAAAAGGGATCTAGGCTAATTGAACAGAAAAATGTTCCTGTTCTCTCACCAGAGCTTTTATTGCCTTCAATAAATAGTCACTCTCTTGGAAAAATATTGATTTTTGTTGTAAAGCTCATTGCTGATCTTTAGCAATAGTTCATGTCAAGTCATTTTCTATGTTTATTATTTACTTCTAATAGCATTGACAAACCCATTAGGTGCTGGCAGTTCTACAGTTTTTCAGATGAGAAATCATGGCCTTTGCTCATTGTAGAAAAAGGTTACAAGACCCCTTTAATGAGATTAATTTGATTTCTAATTAGCAACAAATACAAAACTCAAGTACATTTGACAAAAAAGAAATAAAGTCATTAACTTGGTCATCAGTATGTTAAAATAAAATCTAGACAAAGACTTGGAAGATCAAAAAAGGACAGAATGCAAGATAGACTGAAGGTTTTGGAAGAAGTCCACTAAAAAGAAACAATTTCAATGTAACATTCAAGAAGGAAATGAGAACAAAGAATAATTCTTTCTAGTTATTGATCTTTAGGAATTGGTATTATTTTGCAACAAAATGTGTACCAATTTTACAAGGCATGCCAGGTAACCCATTTAAAATTTTAATATTGCTTTTGGCAATAATTTGTGAATTAATGCTGAAACACAGAGAAAAGAAAATAGAGGATATGTCCGCAGAGAAAAAAAAATATGAGCTATTTTTTCTGGATTTTGCAACTCATGCTTAAGATTTAGTTCGGAGTTTTTGTTTTTATCTCTCCTGGTTTTACTTTTTTTTTCCCCCTAGAAGCAAATATTTTTGTTATTTTGAATATTGCTACACTTTGAAACTTTCCTTGAGGAAAGTGTTAACCCCATAAACGTCTGAACAGCTTTACTGATGGAATTAATCCCATTGAAAGCAACAGCAAAATGTACCCAAATACAATGGTTGAATGCACAGCTACAGTCACAAAAACAAATAAGAACTACAAACAAAGTAAATAAAGAGTTTTACATATGCAATTACCTATTAAAAATAAACTTTGAAAAAAAAAGAAAGAAGGAGGTAGATTTATATTTAAAAGGCATATTGGTGATCATGTTTCTTTTTGGGGAAGAGGAAAAAAAGAAAAGATCAAATATATGGTTTTTGATTTCGTGATCCCTTTGGGTCAAGGCTTTTGTGTTTAACCTGGAAGACAGATTTTCAAGATTTTGTTTGTTAAATTCCCATGGTGATATCTGCTAGGTAAGATTTAAAATTCTGTATCACTGACCATTCTAGCATGAACAGCTTTCTAATAGAAAAGTAATTTTTAATCTACAATAAAAATATAGTAAAAATGTGCAATATAGGCAAAGGTTGGTTGGTTGTTTGTTTTATTAGTAATTTCAACAACAAATGAGAATAGATAGTTTTAAATAAGCTATTGAAAATATAACCTGCAAAACAAGTTTTGTATATAAAACTACACTGAAAGGCCTGTTATGTTGTCTTGCTACCTGTATACTTTACTGGTAGTTAGCATACAGTGACTATTTGAGTTAATTTAAATTTTATTTCTGTCACTTATTTCAAAATATGAGCATAAAAGTTATTTTACCTGTTGTACTGTACTGAAATTCTCCCACAAATACATAGAAATTTATGGAATAGAGAAACTGCTCTCCTATTATCCTTGCATGTTCACACACTAAATAGTAGCAAAGCAATAATATAGCTCAATAAGGTCTACAGCTCAAACACACAACTTCATCAACTCTTAGTGAACCATGAAGGCCCAAGAATGACGGTGCAAATCAGTCTTCCACGTACACAAAACACAGTGAGACAGGAATATTACAGGAATAGTTTTGCCTGGGTACAGAAATAGTTTCAGATAATGAAAGTGTCACTAATTCAATATTGCAGGGGATTCTTCTGCACGCTCCATCAGGTGGAATTGGGAAGAACTTAACGATCTGTGGTGGCTCTCAGTACATTTCAAAATGCAAATAGACTTATTATGTTTCTTCTAAGGCAGCCAAAAATAAAAACAAATCACAATACTGATTGTGTCTCATGAGATGCTTATTTTTATATTCAACTGAGGAAAAAGCACACAGTCATTCACACAAGCAAACATCTCTTAATTCTACAAAAGACATAATATTTTATGCATTATGCTTCATAATTATTATTTTACTGTCATCTTGAAATTCACAAAAAAACCAAGAATACTTCAAGAAAATTTCATGGAATTAGAAAATAAATGTTTGGCTATCCCTATGGGATAAATTTACTCCAGAAAAACTGTACATTTTTTTTGATTGTAGACAATATATGGGACATAAGTGGTTCACAGGGATTCACCTTTCATTTTTAACCGCAAATCAAAAGTTCAATTTAAGACACAGGATATATTTGCCAAGAAAACTGCCCATATCACTTAAAAAACCTGTCATACAGTAACTGCTTTCTGTGGAAAAAAAAAAAAATCAGAGTTTATATCCTCGAGATCTGGCACAATTGTTATTTAATAGAAGGAGAAAAGCAATAATTTAAATAGGTAGTCCAAAATGTACTGAAACTTCTGTCAGGTCTTTTTATTTCTTTTTGATATCTAATCTGGTTTATTTCTGATTTTTCTGGTTTTACAGAGAAGTATGACCAGTTCCTTGTCTAAAATTCTTTTTTAGGAAGCAGCTTGGAATTATGTGTCCCCTTATCACTAATTTTGAGTCACTGCTGCTTATGAGGTAGTGAGAAAGACAGGAATGTGAAGCTGGAAGTTAAAAAGTGATTTGAAGAAATCAGTATTTGGGCTTCATTTGGTCTGTGTTCACACTTTAGGCTATGGTCTAAAACTCCTTTGTAAAATAATTTTGTGATTTTTTAAATTAAAAAACAACATTTTCAATCATCTTTTCTGCTAATCTTGGCTTAAATCCCCTAAACAGTGCTTAATTTGACCTTTGAGTGAGATCTCAAATTAAATCCTATCTTTAGAAGGTTACGCATACCCAGCAAAACAGTCGTGTGCCTTGGCTGATAAATAAGTAGAAGGGTTTGTATAAAAATACATTATTGTGCAAATGCCAAACATCAGCACTTCTGCTTCTAATACAAATATAAAACAATTTTTGGATAAAAAGTTACTGGATAAATGCTGCTACTTTAATTCCTTTGGTTTCTCATAAATGTGCCATTTGGAATGGCAGAGTGCAAAATTTTTTTTTGAGGTAGAAAGACAAAGACATCAAATGCAGATATAGATCACAACATATTATCTTTAACAGAAATAAAGAATAATGGATAAGTAAGAAACTATCTCTTTTTGCTTCGCCCGACTTTGTTTCTCTCAAGAATTCCAAATGTGGTGAGTGTTTTTGTTTTGTTGGATTTTTTCTTCTTTCTTTGTTTTTTGGATTTTTCCCCCATTTCTAACTTTTAATATTCCAAAGATTATATCTATGTCAGAGGGGGACTTAAACTAGTATCAGACTACTTTGTAGTAAAGTTCTTAAACTAGTAACAAAATAACATCTTTGGAAAATTTCTACTAATGCTCAAGTAATGTCCTGGTATGCATTTTTTCTATTGCTTAATATGGCATTATCTACTAGTTGAGATTAAAAATAATGCAGCTTCTAAGCATCCCAATTTTTAACATTTTCTTGAAGCAGGAATGACACCTAATAACTGTCTAATTACAGCGTACATATCTGCCTTTATAATTTCTTTTCAAGCATTATATATATATATATATATAATTCTATGTTCTATGAGCTAAAACTGAATATTTAGGGTGCCTGAATCTGTAACCCAATTTTGATTTGTTTTTCTTTTCCACATAACGCACAAATATAAGCAACTGCATAAAAGACTGTCATTCCTGAGAATGCGATCAGCTATAATATGAACATTGCTTTGAGAATGCAGCACCAAAACCTTAATTTTGTTTAGTTCAGCCCTTTAGAAGTCTTGAAGCACAGGAACAATTGCAACAGTAGAAATAGAAGAACAAGAATTGAAACAACTTTCATCTTCTTGGCTCATTAGCTCTGAAATGAGGAGGTATCATGATTGGTCATAAAGGTGCCTCAGAGAATGGAAAAACTGCAAGGAAGCAACTATAATTAGTTTCCTTTTTGTTTCTTTCTTTTAGTTTCTTTTTTTTTGCTTCAGGGAAATATGCTAGGAAAATTATATTCAAAATGCAAAGGCATCTAAATTACAAGTACATCTTGAAAATATTCATAATTTCTTTCAATTATTTGAAACAGATGTAATTTTAATGATGTGCTCTACTATCTTATTGCCTTCACCATGTACACTATGTTTTAAAGGACCTACTGTCACCAATAGGAAGGTCTGATAACTATATAAATAATCAATATTTAACTGACA
Source organism: Setophaga petechia (assembly GCA_024362935.1). Lineage (NCBI taxonomy): Eukaryota > Metazoa > Chordata > Aves > Passeriformes > Parulidae > Setophaga > Setophaga petechia. The sequence continues at coordinate 12,274,334 of JANCRA010000008.1, read as the reverse complement.
GCATCACTACAGTTGCCAGTCAAGAGTGACTCAAGATGAAATTATTGAAAAATAGACAACAATCCCATCTTCACAACACAGACATAGAAATATGCCTTTGCCTTGAAATTTTAAAAGGATTGGAAGGCCTGGGAAGAACTAATTTCACGATCAAAGCTACTCCTGAAAAATATTTCATCCATTAAAACTGAGGAGTCCAGACTTAACATTTTCACTAACTGTTGTTGTAGTTATGATAACATAGAATGTTCAAAAGAAGGTAGATTCTTGAAAAGAATAGTTCCAAATAAGCTAGAGATTTAAGATTATGAACACTTATAAATTTGAGGAAATGCAGAATCTAAAATCTTAAATCTTTGGGTTTTTTTTTTTTTAATTTAGAAAAATGTGTGAAAAATGAAACTTTAGACAGAATGACGATTTTGATTTTGTTTTACAAAGTACATGGGTAAAATGCTGACTCAAGTGAAACACATCTACTTCATATTAATTATTTTAATGAAAATGCAAGCAATAAAATATGCTCAGGAATCCTTGGTTAACTCAGTCATCTTTATTCTATGAATGAATATAAAAAATATATATTAATCTCTTCCAGCCACCAATTAAGGGATCAATGCCTAACACAGGATTGAACCCCAGAAGAAAAGGTCAAACTCCCACATTCCCACCAGCCTCATGTACCCATTCCACTGCAGGAAAGACCAAGACAGCACTGTAAAATACCAAAATATTTCATCTTGCTTGGAGAATTTATAAAGAAAATCTTCAAATGTGATCTCTTTCAAGGGAAGTGTAAGAGTGTTGACTAGGGTCAATGTCAAAAGTGAGACCCCATTGCTGCACCTGAGATATTTGGGGAGAAAAAGTACATACCACTTCAGGACTAGGCAAGCAGTTATTATAAATTTTATCCTTGATTTTCCAAGAAGCCAATTAAAATATTGATTTTCTAGTTTTTGCTAAGATATTTAATCAAATTGGAGCTGGTAAGGCACTGTTTCATGGTTTGACTCAACCTGGGAGATTTTCTTATGAGAGGGTAATAGACTCATGTAAATTCTTGTGGATTTACATAATGTCTTAAAATATTCATTCTTATGAAATCTGAAGTACCTGAAATGAAAAGAATGTGCAAGATTTAATTTTAAAGGAGAACTAGTGTTTCAAGGTGTTCTGGATTTCTAGGCCAAGGGGAAAGAAATTAATAAAATCTAATCAGAAAGAGACTTAGCACATAATTCCCTACTCTGATGGAAAGGAACTTGTAGTCCCTAAGCCTAACTCAAGATTTAACATAGATTTCATACTGGGCTAATAAACATCAAAACTAAGTACTTTTGCCATTATTACTCATTTTCTGGGTGGGTTGCTCATCTTAATTTGGAATGGTCTTTCTGTTCTGTTCTGTTACTAAGAACAACTCTGTGTGCCATGGTCTCTGACAGCTGCTTATACAAGCTAGTACACACACAGAGGGTTGAAGATAACCCTCTATTAGAAGGCTTGTGAGGATATAAAGAAATATGTTACATTAAATTGTCACCTAGTAAACTGCTTATCTACATGGGGGTCTTAAGAATAGTTTTGAAAGACTTTTGTCTCCAATGAGGAAAAGTTAAGAAAATGCAAGAGAAAGATGCAATAAATATTGCAGCTGTTTGACTTAATTTCCAAATACAGAACAATCAGTATAATTCAAAGTAGCTAAGAAACGAAGTCAGAATCTTATGCTTTGCCAAAGGAACCTTCATCTATTGTCCAACTTACCGAGGATAAAAATAATTTCTTTTTCCTAAGTGCTGTGTTTCTTTTTGGTTTCCAGCCTTAAAAACCAATTAGAGCTGGCAGTGAGTAATTAAACCAACTAATGAGATGTTATTTTAAATTACAATCCTACTCTTTTTGAACTGTTTTTGCACTAAACTTTAACTACCATTACTGCATTATTCTGATCCCTTTATAGATTCACAAGCTTGTTTTCCTCTGGATTGTTTTTAGTTAAATATCACCCTCAACCATACTAAGAAATGATGACATCTTTTTAATTGTAGCTTTATGAAAGCCAAACCAACTCAGACCAAATAAAATGCAGGTTCAGGTTGACTCCATAAAATTAAAGTTATCCAATATTACTACATCACTAGAATACAGCTAGCTATAGCGTGCAGATCTTTGTCACGTAAGAAATTATCTTATTCAGTTAACTTTGTCAGTCAAGTGAGTTGAATTTCTTTTGTCTAAGTGCACCATTGAATATACTGTAAAGTCATTCAAATGGGTTGCTGACCTATTACTGCATGTTTTTTAGATGTTGGTAATAAAATGATAATGTCTGAAGAGCATGCACCATAGGGGTGGAATATTTTTGTTGCTTTGTGCTTTGCAATACTGCAATACTGCTTTTGCAATAAATCTCATATGCTTTCTAAGAAATTATATTTCTGCTGTTTTATGGATGCATAACATGAATAAACAGTTCCTTTAACATACAGATTTTCCTCCCTATCAATCCTGCATCTTGCAGTGATTTTTGCAAACAGGACATTTATTAACATCATCTGCTCTCCCTCTATCAGTGCTTGTTAGGAGAAATTGTTGAGAGCATCCTACTCCATTCAGCAGCACAGCGCTGTGAGCCACTCTTCTGCCATTACCACCCCTGAGAATGTAGTGTTGGAGAGCCCTGAGCAAAGCATTTTCTTAGACACTTTCATGCCTATGGCTATGCAGCTTGCCCTCTGGTCTCACCTTAACCCTCATCATGTCATGCTACAGTCCCCTACTCTGAACTGTTAGGAGACAGCTGAACTCCATGCCACAGGAAATAGTGTTTCTGAGCAGCATTCCCTCCTTTTCATCTTCCCTTTCATTCAGCAGAACCTCAGGAGCTCATTCTCCCACTCTGGAGTACAACGAGCCCCTGTTCTTTCACGTAGAGCTGTTCTTTCACTGATTTGAAAGTAGCGGCCTCAGGGACCCCTGAAAGCTTGCACTGCATTTCCAGCTCCAGCTGACAAGTCCAGCTCTCTTTTCTTTCTATCTTGCATCTATCTCTGCACACTTCAAAGGCAGTCTGGCGATTTCTGCCAACACTGTTTTAAAGGGCCACAAAGGATCAGGAATTAGAGATGAGAAGTCTCATGTCTGCTTGGCATGAATATCTATACCCCTGGTGCTGACCTCAAGAGACTCCAAAAGTCTTCCCTTCAGCCTCCCTGACTTTCTTTGCTGAACCTAATCCCTATGCTGCCCACTGTGTCTGACTACCCAGGCATCCAACAGCACTGGAACAAGGGAGACTCCTTGCAGAATCTTTCCCTGTCTTGTGCTGGCAGGGAGCTCAGAAGCACAACTTCCCTCTGTGTTTCCCTGGCCTTGCACAAAGAACAGAAACCCAGAGGGGCTTTATCTCAAGGTGCCAGTCTGCCCCATGGGAATCTACTGAAACAGATTTTCCACCAATGCAGAAACAGTTGTCTCTGGAGATAGCAAAGAACAAAAAGAAGAAAAGAAAATACAGAGAGAAATACCATTTTCCCTAGAGAAAGGGAAAACCAGCTTTTTGGGAAGGGACAGGAGGAATTCCTGTATCTTGTGGTGGGATTTAACTGTTCAAAAAAGGAACATTAGAGGCAGTTAGAATCAGATGAGAATTAATGCAAAGAGAAGCATGTTTGTGAAATGGAGTCCTAAAAAAAATCTGAATTTTTCATGCATTTTTAACTCTTTACCTGTTTTGTGGTCCTGCGTGAAAACACATTGTATGAACATGTGTACAAGAAACTCAAGGACGGGGACAAAGTCAGAGATAATTTGTCATTATTTACTCAAATCATCTGGCTTCAAATCCAGAAAAAGGTTAGGACACATCTATGCTGATAGACACAGACCATCTGAAAGTCACTTTGCTAATCTGAACTACACTATTTCACAAGACTCAAAGACACACTTCATCCAAGCTAATAGACACTGCCTCTCTCCATTTGTCCAGTGCAAATCAGCATTATTAAAAAAGGTCTCATGTTCTATGCTGTGACTTCTATCTTTTTTGAGTAAAAGAGAATGAAACCTTGGCTGGTATATACAGAAATCCTAAGGTATTCAAGATTTATTTCAATTAGGCCTTGAATTATATATCGTGCTATTCCAAAAGTACCAGGTTTCACAGATATTTGTGCAATATTAATGTAAAATCACTCTCAGCAGCAACATAAACCCTAAGAATTTTTACTGCTTTTTTTATCAACCATCACCAAATTCAAATACCTACCAGTGTCTAGGTCTGACTGCTACAGACACTTGACACTAAGGTCTTCAGCCTTTTGTCTATCGCAGGTGGAATTCTGTTAACACAGGCTGAGCTTTAGGTATCTTTACAAGCATCAGAAGCTGAATCAAACTGCTTCACAGGAAATGATTGAATAAGCCGCTAGAATATAAATATGAAAGTGCAGCAACTGCCTTTCCTTGGTTTTCAAAGTCCATCCTTGCCAAAATCTTTAATTATCTTTGAACTCAGCTTTCGGCCCAACTGTTTAAGCTTTCTGGACAAACATGACATATATAACAGGGTAAATGTTATGCTTCATCAAAACTAAAGGCAAGTTCAAATATCATTCTACAGTAAAAATATGAACATATTAGCCTATTCTCAAGTAATCTCAAGTTTTCCTCAAAAAATATTAACTTCAATTAAAAATAATATGTCATAAAAAATTAATTTGCTTAATTATATCAGTCTCTAATATCTTCTCAACAGAAATTAAGGGTAATTAATTCCATGCAGAGTATCTGAAAACATTTCTCTGACTTACATTAAACTCAGTACTCATTACATCTTTCTGAAATCTCAAAAATATTACTTGGTGCTCTCTGATACTGAAATCTGCAGAAATTAATAGGAATTGCTGCTTAACCAATGAATGTGCAAATCTACACATTACTCATCAATAAATAGGAAAACCAAAAAACTTCATGATCAAACAAAAAACAGAAAACTCTAAGAATATCTATTCATCCAGTATTTCCTAAAGAAATACTCTTATTTTTGCATCGCTGCCACTGAGGAAAAGACAGCAGGTAAAATGTGCTTCTAAAAGCAGCTTAAGGGTTTTGATCATGTCACCATCTTATCTGGCCTTGATACAATCTTTGCTGTAATTTTTGTATTTAGTTTTGGACTACATCTCAACAACTGCTTTAAAGTCAAATTTACTCTGAAAAAATGAAACATTTTAGAGGTAAGAAGCTCCATCTACTGGATATTTAGATGTATATTCTAACTTTTTCTTTTTTAGAATAATCTTATCATTTCCATCTTAATTAATGCTCTCCCTCTAATGCAAATCTCTTTATTTTACATTATTAAAAATAAATAATTTTCCAATCATATTATTTACTCAACAGAAAAAAAAAATGTAAGGAATATCTGAGTTACAGCCTCATTTTATTTTCTACTTGAATTTTTATTCTAGACAACATTATTTCACACAAGTTAATAAAATACTCGAAGTCATTTAGACAATAGAGTAAATTAAGGCTTAAATGTGTATTTGCAAGTCTTGATACACTTAAATTTTATATCAGATCCAGCCAGAAAAAATAAACAACATAAAGATCATTCATATAGATTTTGCACAACATGGCTCATTTTCCAATATTGTGAGGAGGAAAGAGGGTAGAATTTTCCCCTTTCATGCCAAACTATGTTCCAACTATTTTTCTGAAGGATGTTATTTTATTTAAATGAAGGATGGTATCAATCTTTTCAGCTACAGTTTTGTTATGAACAGCAGTTGCCAGAGGCCCACCATGAAAGTGAGAGCAAGCACCAGTGCCAAAAGATGACAGCTTTGACAGGGAATATGGGTAATACTGTTGCTTTCTGCTCTGACTCAGTTTTCTATCACCTGTGCTGCAATATCTCAGGTACAAATATTCAGACCACTGCAGAGTCTGCTTATAAGTCATGCCCTTCATCATTTGTCAAAAGATAATCACCATTAGTAACATTTTTTAAGTTTAAAATTCGGGCTTAAAGGAAGGAAAATGTTTGCAAAGATTTACTCAATTACGACGAATATGATTTATGTTTATCAAAGTTTAACTTGGCTCCACTTAGCATTTCAGGCAGCTGATAAATTAACTAACATTTTTTCTACATTTTCCCTTCCTTTGCTTTATGTTTTCAGGTTTTTGGGTCTCTCTTTTGTATGATAAGAAGTGAAAATCATAGTCTTTGAAAATGTTAATGTGTTCCTGAGCTGTACATTATCCTACTGTTCACTGCCAGATCAAGCAGCAACGTTGCCTTTAATCCTACACCTGGCACTGTTTTATGTGTTTGCAAAGAAATATTTGCAGGGCGTTTTAGAAATAGTCAGCATCTTTAATTAATTTTCTTCACACTGCATTTTAATGGAGTACAGATGTCTCATTTTCTGGACTGGCCAACATAGTAACCTTAAATTTTAAAATCAGCAAAATATTTCACACTGGGTCCAGATATGAAGCAGCCTTTTTTTTTCCCCACAGGGAAATTAAAATATCTTGCACTTGAAAAAAAAAAATAACAAAACCAAAGGGAAGGGAGAGAGGGGATTTCTCTTTGCAGATTGACACAGTCCCATGGCAAAGGATTTGCAGAAAGGAAAGGGTGAAAGCACTTCATAGTTATCTTTCTTGTTGACTGCACTTCATCAAACACTCTGGATGAGCTCAGCAGAGAGATAAGGCATTGGCACACTCTTCTGGCTCTGTCAGGTGGCTGCATTGTACACACAGTCGTCTTAAAGTCAAGAAAATCCTATTGACTGCAGGGATACACAGGTGCTGCTTTATCCTCCAACTCTCTTTCCTTGCTCAAATAGACAAGAAAGCATGCCATCCCCCTCCACATACATGCACTATTACACAGCCCAAAAACCCCATTGGAATACAAGGCAATTTTCCCTCAAAAATGCTTAGAAGAGATTGCTACAATTTTTAGAGCTTTTGCTGGAAAGAAAGCATGATTCTGAGCCATTAGCATCTTTAAATAAGCCTTTTAAGAAAAACTTGGCATGTGTTGATAGATATTATTGACTATGAATTGTCTCATATTTTTTTAAACCTATGTCCCTGTAAGTACCAGAGAGGAGACATGCAGAACTTCCTTGTGTTCCAGAAAGTATTGGCATTAATATCATTATTCCACACCATCTTTACTAAACTCTATGTGCATTTTGTCTGAACATACAAATGCACAGATCAGACATTTGAACAACTCATGCTGCTTCACAACTCTTATAAAATATCAGCCAATGCAGAGCCTTCCCTTCTTAGAGTACTTTTTCTAAGTTCACCACAACACAGCCACTCAAACACTCAGACACAGATCATAGGTGCATTCTATAATTAGAATCCTTTCTGAAACAGAAGTTAAGGTGTTCCCTAAATACAGAGGTAACTCATAAATATAGAGCATGTAAGAGAAAAAATATGAAGGCTAGAATGTAAAACACAGAAATAAGAAAGAGAAGGGGAAGGAAAAGAAAATCTTGGAAAAGAAGCAAATTGAGATAGAAGAAAAAATAGCAAGGAGACAATATGGAGGTTAAAAGTGATATCTGAATGAAATCTTACTTCTTCTAAATAATATTTTTGTTTGTTTGTTTGTTTGTTTGGGGGTTTTGGGTTTTTTGTTTGTTTGTTTGTTTTGCTTTCCTCTTCTCTTTAGATAGTTGGGAAAAAATATACAGAGGAAAAAAATATAAGGGTGAAAAAACTGGAAAGACCAGGAAAGACCCTTCAGTCACAGGCAGAGATGAGAAAAGCAACAGAAAACAGGAAAAAGACTGCATTTGCAACTGCATGTAATGGAAAAACCTCAAACCATTCTGGAGTTAGCTTACTAAACTCTGAGCAGCTTCTGGTGATTTAATAAAATCTCTTTGAACTATACTTTGAACTGAACAGGAACTTCTCTCATATTCCATCTCCTTATGAAAATGTAAATATCATGTTTTTATAATATGGCAAGTTCTTCACGACACTAAATAACTGTCTTGTATTTTTGCTAAAAGAAAGTTGTCATCTCTATATTTTTGTCAGTGTGCAGTTATTGATGACATTTATACACTTTATAAGAAAATTCAATATGTTCTTCCCAAAACAGCAACAACAGTAATTTGAAAGTATTAGTGGAATCAAATTCTATTGAGGTCATGTTCAAAGTCTGAAACCTACAGGGCTGGACCTGAAATTTGAAATCCCACTGTAAGGGGGAATGAAAAATATGTGTACTTTTAAAACTTTCATTTTTTCTATTGCCCATATGAACCTACATATTGATAATATTTGGTGCTTATCAAAAGGATCTTGAGAGTATCAGAAAATCCGAGGAGAGAAACAGAAGAGAGGCCCTTCTTCTTTTGAAGACATATAAAAGCACTAGTGATTTACAAAATCTCGGTCATATATCACACAAACTAACCCCCAAATCAAGTGTTAAAAATCTAATTTATAGCTGATATAAGTTCAATGTTGCACTATTGCCGAGATAATTAATATTTTTTCAGCAATATTAGAACTCTCCCCTTAGTGTTTCTCTCTGCTAGCAAGCACATCTTATGTACAATTAAAACCTTTTGATGCAGACCTTGATTTTAATGATGTTTGTCAACTTCCAGTTGAGAAAATTGGTCACTTCTGCCTTGGCTTGACATCAGATCCATTTTACATTAATTACTTTTCAAAAGCTGGTTTATTTTGCTTTTTGTGGCCCACTACCTCTGGGACTGTAGTGTCTGAAGAGTTGTTGCAGTGCTTCTGTCAGTGTGGGGTCTCTCATGGGAATAGTAGTTCCTTATTTAAAGAGAGAAACACCTACAATTATGCAACTTAATATTTCTTAAAATCAAATAAATGCACACAATTTACTGGATATTTTGAATTCTTCAAAACTATGCTGTTGGGTTTTTTGGGGGTTTTTTTGTTTTTTTTTTAATTTGTTAGCTGGACAGTTAGGTTTTGGAGATTTTTGTTTTCCTGTCTGGATTGAAGAAAAATCTTTCTATTAAAATACTGACAATCCTCCCTACAGAAAAACTGTATTGTGCTCAACTTTACATTAGATTCTGAGTATGCCTTTATTTGCTCTGAAGTTGCACAAGCATTCAGGGTGCCTGTAGTTCCACTGAAATCCATCCTATTGAGTTAATAGTTAATCCTAAAGTTAACAAAAAGTTAAATATATTAACTGGTGTTTCACATGACAGCCTGCAAGGATGTGGCTGTGATGCTAAGTAATAGGCAGAGTAGTGCATTGGGCACTTGGATACTTTGCTTCAGCCGCTTGAGAGATTTGGGGTTGAATTCAAACAGTTATCTTGATTTTGAGGTGGGGATTTAGAAAGAATAATGTCTTCCTGACCAACACCATAACTCTCACAACAGTACTTCCCAGACCAAAGTAACAGCGATGCCTTCAGACTATGACAGTACTTATAAGTTGAGACATGCATTCATGGGAATTGCATCATTAAAATGGATTTTAATTAAATGCAAAAGATTATGTGGACCTTAGGCTTTATGAATAAGAGTGGTTTATTTGGATTTAGGTGAATCTGTTCCCAAATTATTTCTGCTAAACTGAAAAAATCAAGTTATATTATTTGACTGTTCACAAATATTTCCTTCTGTTTATTGGTTAACCCATCTCAGTTTAAATTTATACTTTAAATCATAGCAGCAAAACTTTCTCAGGAAAAAATATCCAAACAAACCAAACCGTCAGACCTAAATCTCCAAGCTATAGCTTTCCACCTATGAGATCTGGTGAATTAATCTTTGAGTTCTCCTATCATTTTTCAGTCTTAGGTGTTGAGACTGCAGGGTGCTAATGGGTAGAATCATCTTTTGTCTGTGAACACAGTAAGGCACTAATTTCAGAAAGGGCTTCCAGGTGCTACTGTAAAACAGATTAGTGTTATTAATATGTAATTCTTGCAGTATAATCATCCATATAAGCAGTGAAGTGTCTTCATTTTGTCACCTACTTTCAACATGTCTCTGAATGTGAAATGATGTCACATATTTTTAAAGAACATGCTAATACTCATGTAATCTAAGAAGAAAATTCTAGAGGGATTAAATCATGTTCATTTTTACAGAATGAACATGATAAAAGATGCTGTTTCTACAGGAACACAGAGGTAGTCTAATGCTGAAAATCCTCAAATCCATCTGAATCTCAAGTTAATTAAAGTAAAACTTTCTTGATCATGCTAGCTTAAACTAATAAGAAAATTTATCAGTTACTCTGAGTTACAGTATGTGCTTTTACATTTCCACTGGAAAGCATAATACTAATGCTGAGGCTTACCTACAACAAATCAGAGGAGTATTTTGAGATTTTCTGTGTAAGTCATTTATTTTAAAATGGAAATATGTCTTTCCCTAATACTAATGCAGCTGATCTTATTCCAGACAATCCCTTTTAGGTTTTAATATTTTCAGTATTTCACATTTTTACAACTAAGTTTAATTAAATATAAACAAAAATCTTAGGGCTATTCTTAAATTTTGCATGTTAACCATACACTAAACACATTACTTAATGATTCTACTGCCTGAAATTATTTCAGTCATGACTGTTTCATTGATGTGTTAACACTGAAAAATAAAAAAAAAGTCTTTTAGATTTTTAGCGATTACACTAAATGATGCTGTTCTAAGGTGTAGGTACTGAAATATGACTTCATATTTCAGATGCAACCAGAAAATGCTGTGGGTCTCCTTTAGTATTGCTATCTAATACAAGCATGTACATGACATGATGCTTCTGATATCCTTCACATGGCTTGTTTGTAGCTACACATGGTGTCTTCAATCCTGCAAACAGTTTCCAGGAAAGTCAGCAGGTTTATTTATCTGTTTTAATTCAAATGAAGTTTTTGTTTAATTTTTTTAAATTTCCAGTAAAATTCTCTAATGAACCTTTGATCCACTCTGAGTATTGATGTTGGTGTCATGACACAACATGTTTGACAAGCTTAAGCAAAGCCTTCCTATAATTCATTCAGAATCATACCTGCAACTCTGACTAAACTGGTATGTTAAAGACAGGACAAAGAAAAAAGTATTTAAGAAATGGTTAAGCATACTGAATTTAGATACAATGTAATGTAAGTTGCTTGCCGGAGGATATATGCTATTTATGGTTTGTATAATCAGTTAAAGAAAGCCTTTCTGGATACTCCTTGTCAGATTCACACATTACCCCCAGAATACCTTCATTAATATCTACCATGTCAGAAGGGGAAAAATCTTTCAGGCTTTGTGCTGTTTATAGTATAATATGTCAATCAGTTTCATGGACTGAAAGTGATAGAGTGGCTGTATTCATCATGCTGATTTGACAAAATCACAGGATGCAAACAAATTTCTATTTTGTGACTTAACTATGATGCAATTTATTTTCTTCACCAAGTTCATTGGACAGCTGATTACGCATATTGCAGCGACAGTTGTTCAATGTACATGTAAAAGTGCTTTGACCACTAAATGAAGCAGGAGGTTTGACAGAGGACACTACAGCCAGGAAGAGTGATGGGCTCTCATTAGTCACTATTGAGATGGCTGATTTTTCAAACCCAGCATGTTATAATAGTTTTTTAAGACATCATCTGGACATGGTCTTGATGTCAGCTAGCAAAGGCTCGCTGACAATTCATCTAAACAGAAGAGCAAGGCTGGCAAGGACCCAGGGGAGATACAGTCAATGAGCCATAGCCCAAGACTACTGGGAAGGAGGAAGTGGATGAGATACTTAGAATAAACTGATTAGCAGCTTCTCCTGTGGCCTGTGTATATTATATATTGGACTTTAACTAACAGTCTCTGTCAAATTTATAGACTTTCCCTCTTTCATCACAGTTCTACAACCAAAAAGTTGCAGAGACTTTTTTTGCAGAGTTGCAAATATCTGTATAGAAAAATAATATTTTAACCTTTAATCCCTAAATCAATCTCCTTGAAAATTTTGAACCTCAGCCACCTACTAACCATCCAGAAGGGCTGGAAGCGTTCAGTGAGATGTTGACTCTGAATTCTGTATTATTGTATTTAAATTGCTTAAAAGTTGATTGAAAGAAGATTGCTATGCCCATCTGGGCTGTGATTAAAGATGATTTCCAAACAAGAGTAAGGGAATAAAATCAGCATCAAGGATGGAAATAGAAGGCAAAGGCTGTGTGGCTAACAGAGAAAGCAAATACCATCAGGCACCTTGAAGAAAGACCTTCTATCACAGAGAACTAGATATATTTTCCAATAATTCAAGACTTTTGTTTTTTAAAATTTATATTTTTATTTTGAATAATCCATTTCATATAACTCTTCACAGCAAATTTATGTACTTCATAGTTCTCTGTATGCTTCTTATCAGAACCAGATTACAAAAGATATTGATCTCTGAATTTTCTTCAAATATCAAGAGTCAAATAAGAACATTTTTAGACTCGTATATTAGAATCCAGAAAAGTGTATAAGCACACAACGTATTTTCATGCAGTGATACTGTTTGAGCAGAAGGCTGCAGTAGAAGATCAGGTTGAAGTGCCCCTGGAGATACACAGGTTTTGTTTGTGGATTTTTTTTCTTACTTCATCTTTGTCAGAAAGATTAACAGCTACCAGAAATATTTACAAAGAGCTTTGGTAGCACACAAACTCTTCTCACAGAATCCCATCCTTAATTGCAGATAGGATGATAATCTGCATCATAATGAAATTTTTACCAAGATGCAGTATAAAGAAAAATATTTAATTCATTCAGACAAATGTATTCTGTCTGACTTGGTGCTTAAAAAAATTAATCATGCATAATGTCTATATTAAAAATATTTATACATAAAATATGTGTAGAATAAAAGTATAGCATAACTTTTACTGGAAAATTCAGTTAATGATTAACCATAATTAAAACAAATAGCTTAGAATAAAGAGCTGCAGAAGACAGCTTTTACTAAACAACTTTCCAGAAAGAGAAAAACATTTAGAAAAATATTTATAGTATGTGACATTCTTAGTAATCATCTGATGTTTGAGAAAATGAGCATTTTCCTGAAATAACAACCAGGTCCTACTTATTTTGTTTCCCCTGTTCATTTGATGTAATTCACACAGCTGCTGCAGACCAGAATAGTTACACTTCACTTGTATCTGTGTGGAAGTGCAACTCCTACGACAAGAACAATTTAAAGCTCTTTCTTAAGAACGATAATGAACTAATTGCAGCATTACTGCTAATAAAACCAATCCTTTCTTCTTCAGTTTCACCTTTCATCAGATTATCTCAAAGACATTCTGAACCACTAACTGTGTGGGGCAGTCAATTTTGTGCACTTTATATGGGAAATTATGCAGCTGAGAGGGATTAACCAAGTCTTTAATGGGCACACAGTGGGTAAGTAGCAGAACAGTTGTATTAATTGCAGTATGTTGCTCTCTTCCCTGAAAATTTCCTCATTGCCAGGTTCTATACTGAAATGAAAGCTGGTTTAGGAAGTTCTGAAAGATACAATATATCATGATGGAGTAGAAAGCCTCAGCTGGCTTTTAGTGAGCAGGAAGGTGTGCAGATACTTGCTACCACCTTCAAGCAGGTAAATCTCAGGGAATCTAGCTGGTCAGAGTGACCCCGAGATGCGTTGGAAAGTCTCTTTTCCCAACCCGGTACTCAAAGAAGGAGTCAGAGCTCTTCATTTCTTGGTATCAAGGTTGTTTATTGTATCTTATCTATAAAATTCTTTCTCCTGTCCTGCTGAGGTCCCCTGAGCAGGACAGTCAGAGGCCCTCTGCCTGCCCCCAGGGAGGTGTTATCTTTTTATACTAAAAATTACATGTGTCATATTTACAATTACTTTCTAATACCTATCATCTATGTTAGACAGTGAGCTTCTACTCTAAACCAATCTAAAAGTGCCAACGTCACAGCAGAAGATGGAGACCAAGAAGAAGAAGGAGGAAGGCTGGACACACTCAGATTCCTCTATCTTGCCTACTGAACGCCCATTCTAAAGACTTCAAAAATTTTTTTTGACCCTGTGATAAATTCACTATCATTCTACTTAAATTTCTGTGGCTTGTAATTCTTCATACAAGGTTGGTAATTGTTTTTCTCAAGGGCTAAATCAAAGGCACAGGGTTCTTGGTCTCTGTGCTGAGGTCTTTTGGCCCCCTGGGCAGGGGCTCAAGCCCTCCAAGCCAGCCAGAGGAATTTCCTGGGTTCTTACAGGTAAAGGTCAGAGCAACATCTGTGCAACCGATTAGGAGCTACTGTACTTTCTTACCTGAACCAGAGCTTCTGGCATCAGCTGAAGCATTTCCATCATTGCATTAGCTTTTAAAAACTATCATTTTTAAAGCTGACCTATTTAGTGTGGATATGGCCTCATTCTGAGTACTGTGTTCAGCTCTGGGTCCTCAGAATTTAAAAAGACATTTCAGGCTGCACTTGAATGCATCCAGGGAAGGAAGAAAGACCTGGTGAAAAATCTGAAACAAATGTCCTCTGAGGTGGTATATTTGTAAAGGGGGCTAAGTGGCAATTTCATTGTCCTCCTCAGCTTCCTAAGAAGGATAAGCCAAGAGGGAGGTGCTGACCTCTTCTCCATGGTATGCAGTGACAAGACATGTGGGAATGGTTCAAAATTGCAGAAGAGAAAGGTCAGATTTGACATTAAGAAGCATTTCTTTACCAAGGGGACGGTCAACCAGCAGAAAATGCTTCCTTGACTTTTAGTCAGTTCTGAAGAGTTTGGGCAGTTGGATTAGATGATCACTGTAGGTTCTCTCCAAAGCAAAAATTCTTTCCAGCCTAGCCTAGCCTAGCCTAGCCTAGCCTAGCATAGCTTAATCTAGTCTATTCTAATGTAACACATTATTGAGACGTTTCACTTATCAGACGTATCATATAGAAAATATGCTTAAATATTTTACAGTGCTCAGTTAAAAACTAATTCGTGCTGTATTTTCCCTGCAAGTATTTTCCTTTAGAAAATAAAGAATTTTAAAAGTGAAGTTGCTTTACCAGAAGAAGCTAATTTCAATGGAGGTTTTTAATGCGCGCTAAGCTGACTTTTTCACATTCTCAAAATTTTCCTGGTCTAAACTACAGACCTCTGAGCAGCTCACCTCACTAACAATGAAGGAGAATACATGAGAGATCCTAGAAAAAAATTAATGTTTTTAAATTCCACTTTCTTAAGAAGTTATTATATATTATTTTTTATTCTTACTTGGAACAAATACCAGATATAGTAAAGTATCATGAATCCTTTTAAATGATAAAACAGTCCAAAACCTATGGCAGGGTTTCTTGCTTGTTTGCTTTCTTATATCTGCTGTATTTGCATTATTTGGGAAAAAAAAAACCAACCAAAAAACCAAAAAGAGCAAACAGGCTAATAGGGATTATTAGGAATGCAGTGAAGCATAAACCAGCATAAACTACCACTATAAACCCATCATGTGGTCACACCATGCATACTGAGTGCAGGGCTGGCTTCCC
Organism: Setophaga petechia; assembly: GCA_024362935.1. Lineage (NCBI taxonomy): Eukaryota > Metazoa > Chordata > Aves > Passeriformes > Parulidae > Setophaga > Setophaga petechia. Next base: position 12,258,779 of record JANCRA010000008.1, on the reverse strand, counting down.
CAGCACAGGAAGGATGTAGCTGGACTGGAGAAGAAACAGAGGAGAGCAACTGTACTGGTTTGTGAACAATTGCAAAGAGAAGAACTCTAACTAGACAAAGGGCAGCCAAGGAGGCATATTATTTTTCTTAACAGAATTCTTACTGACTGGGAAAAAATGAATGTGAAATTATTCACTGCTATTTTCTGGAGTAATAACTAGTAAGTTTAAGATTACATAAAGGCACTTTGTCCACAAAAGAAATGCACATTTAAATTTTTAAGTCATCTTTGAATGGTATTTCAAGTATTTCAGGGTTTATTAGACTAATTTTTGGAAGAAAACTTCACTGAGTAGCAATAAATACAAAGGCAACTTTTGTGGCCAGAAATTGCAAAAATTACAAAAGACCTTGAGATACAAGAAGTGCCAAACTGTGTAAGTGTTTAGGAAACTCTACTCTACACAGTGCCTACTGCTGCATACTGTAAAGGCTACCAGTCAGGGATTTGGTCAAGTTCAGCCATTTTTAATCTTGTACTGTCATATGCACAGAGAATTACTATGGACAAGTGGATAGGACAACAGTTTTAAGACCTAAGGTCTCCTGAGCATATTCCTTATCTGCAAATCCATATTTCATCTCAGACTGAGAAATCTAGTTATCCACTGTCTACATGTGTCCTCCATCCATAAAATGAGCTTTTTTTCTGCATCATAAGTCTTTAAAATATAAAAGAAATTTAAAATATAAACTAATTACTATCATGATATAGAACCGTACAGGTCTCCAAAAATCCCAATTAAAGAAGAAAAAAATCTCGTCTAAAGTATTCAAGTCTCCTTAATCCTGTAATTTTTAAACTTTGGACAGTAAGAGCATCTAATTAAACAATACCACATACTTCAATTTACTTCTACATTTAGATTCCATCTTTCTTTCTGTCACTAAAGGAAATGGTAGAGCATTTCATGATGCTTCTTTAACAGGGACAAAAGAACAACAGGGAAAAAATAAGTGTTTTCTCCAACATTCCTCCCTCTACCTCTTGTGTTCCCAATGCAATACTGTTAGGACTATCCCACATGGGAAGAAGCAAAATTAACAGAACAGCTGCTTGCACTCACTCCAGCACATAAGCTGTCATTTATATCGGAATTCCAATAAGTCTAGCAGTAAAACAAATATGCTCTTGCTGTGGTTTTTTTCATCCTTCCTCTCCACCTGTTTCTTATGCTTTTGATTCTGGCTTGCCTTTCTCTAATTAGGTTGTGATTTCCCTGAGAAACTTTCCTACAATATCCAACCTAGGCCTCCTCAAGGGCACATTTCCTTCATAGAATATTGCTTCCTGTGTCCATAACTTCTGTTCTAAATGAGTGACAGAGTCAAATCTAAACCAGCAGCAGGTACTGTAGACAGTCAGCCCCTAAATGTTTGTTTCTTGACTATGAAGTGGGATTTCTGTCCAGAGTATAGAAGGGTGTGAGGAACTCTGTAGACTTTAATGAAATACTTGAGCCCAGGGTGTCAAAGAAAGGTGCAAAGACAACATTGACATTCAACAATGGTCTGTTAAAATTTACAGATTTTAATACAGGTCTCAGCAGGCTAGGTTCTTCTTAGAGTACAGTGAAAGATTTGAAAAATAATTAAGGCTTGAAATACAATATATTTAATCTTCATTTCAACAGTGTCTTTTGATTTCTTTCCTTCACTATTTCTGAGAAATTGCCAAGGGGAAAACAGTTTGTTGGTATACTAAAGGTAAAGATGAAAACAACTGTCCTTTTTAAGGCAAAGTAAGATGAAATGAACTGGATTTGTAGTGAAAAAAAAAGGGTTGCTGTGAAGAAAAATATACAAGAAACTGCAGGAAAGAAAATAAAAAGACAAGAAAAACTGTGTCTGTGATGCTCACTGCTGTTGAGCAGCCACCAGCTGCTTTGGAGAGGCAGCCACCAGCCTCTTCTCACTTCAGCAGCCATAAGCAAAATGGGATCCATGTCAGCTTGATGGGGCTGGAACCTGTGTCTGTTTTGCTGGTCACAGCTCTCAGTAGTTTTGACTGAATACATTTCATGCAATTAAAAAGAAAAAAAATATAGGAAAGAAGGAAAATATGAAAATGTTGAAAAAAGGTGGTAAAATGGAATTAGGCAGGAGAGGTTCCATGTTCAACTCATGGATGTCAACTCATGGGGATTTAACCAGCATAATTTCAGCATATCAGTCAGACACTTTCTTGTGAGTTATCTAATGATTCTTCCTGGAATGGTAAACAGAAGGTTTAATTCTTCATTTGATCCCCCAGAGGGAGGTAGATATGACAGGTGGGGTTTGAAAGCTTATTTACTATTGTTTTTAAGAAGTTTTTTACTGGTAGCAGTTTCAAATTAGGGTCATCCAAATTGCTAGAGGATCTTTTTCTTTATTAGTTAAGTCTATATCTGGGACATAAACCCTAGCCTGTTGATTTCCATTTTCAAACTTGTTTTGTTTATTATGATTGTGATTTTAGTTATTTTTGCTTGGATTCATCTATTTTCAACGGTTTAAGTTTTCCTTTTTTTCAATGTAACATATTAGAAACCCAGTTGGAGCTTTTTTTTTTGGAGATCTTGTAACGTAGGCAGATGCACAATATAACAAGAAGTAAAAAAGAAGGAGCAAAAGAAAGAAGAAAGAAACACAAAGTTGATAGAAGAAGAGTAGGGACTAATAAATGCCTAGTGCATATTCATCTGACACTTCTAGAAAAATCTGAGTTTGAAACAATGAGCTACTGCTTTGGTGCAAAACTTCTCCCTTAATTCCTTTCAAGCACCGACAGGTTGGAGGATGACATCTCTTAAGCTTTTTTTTCCTGGAGTCCTGTGAAACTACTGACCATTATCTCTGATGCCTTTGCCAGGAAAATTGTTAGAAACTATAATAAGAAACAGAATTCAGTGTATGGATACTATACACTGAGAATCAGACAACATGTTTTTTGTAAGACACATCAAAGACATGATGAAGTTCCTTGAAAAAGCTAGTGCATTAATAAGGGAAAGGCACTTGCTACAGTCTACACAGACTTCCAAGTAGTTTTCAACATGATTTGTCATCAATAATTCTTGACAAAATGGCCAAGGAATAGCAAGATTTCACAGGGATTGAACTGGTTGAAAGTTAAAAGTCACAGAAAAAAATATAATTTTCCGTGACACAGGAAAGACATTGGTAGAATCACAGGAGCTGTCCTCAATATTAAGTTCCTAATTTATATGAAACAACCAGGAAAGTAGCAAAGGTTGTTAGCATATAACACCAACCACAATAGAGCAGGCAAACGCAGATTGCAAATAATTACAAAAATGTCATTCATGGTACTTTCTGGGCAAAAATAGCAGGCCAAAATTCACTATTGATACAGTGCAACACATTGGAGAAAAAAAAAAAAAACAAAACCCAATCTCTGATATATGCAATGATGTGCTCAGAGTTTCTGTAACATCAAGAAAAAGAGTGTTCTTGGATCTCTACAGTCAAATGCTAAGAAAACCTAAGTTCAATACAGGTGAAAATATGTAATGTTACAAGCTATTGGGAAAAAAAAAAAAAGACAATAGAGAGAAAATATCATTTTACGACTGTGCAGATCCATCATATGTCAAATCTTGAAAATTATGTGTTGTTAATCCTCTCAAATGGTCATCAATGCTGAGAAAAGCTATTAACAGTTCATTTAAAGAAAATCTGGATACATGGGATTTCTTGATACATTGGGTTCCTGCTAGATACGGGACTGAGTAAGAAATTGCGTAGGAGTACCAAATTATAAATAGAGAGGTTGAATATGAATGTTCACTGTGTTTCCAAACACAGGTATTAGGAGTCAGCACACACAACAGGTCCACAGACCAAAACAAGGGAAAGTCAATATATATTTAGGATGTGTAACTCAGTCCCAGACCATGTAGCAGAAGCTGACAGTATGGTTCAAAACTGGAGTAGAAAAACTAACAGAAATAAAAATCACATAGGACTCTTGACTACAGAGGTTAATCATCTAAAAGCATCTAAGACCTCCCTAGAATTTGAAACATTATTTAAATGAAATACATATATGAACCTTCTAACAGCCACTACTGAAAGCAGGATGGGAAGAGATGGAGCTCTGCCTCACTAGAGCTTCCTGCTTGCTGAACCTTTGCCTGCACTATTCAACTAAATGTTGATAAAAGTGGCTCCAGGAACAGTATTACACTAAGCAAGATGGTTTCAGAGATTTACACTGCAGTTTGTTCTTGTTACTGTAAGAATAACTTCATATAATTTGATGAGAGCATGCCCTGTCTTATCTAGGTTGATAAAGGCTACACAACAGTGAATTAAAGGCAAGCAAAAGACATCAACAGGTCCTATGAAGAAATTTCAAAAGCATTTATCCAGCATTTTCAGCAACAATGGTTGTGCTGTCATTCCCTTTTTGCTGGCTATAATATGATAATGAATAGTAATACATGGATGTTATTATTATTCCAAACAGTATATCTATAAAAAATATCCCGAAGTGTTTTCTCTACATACATCTGAAGTTTTTTGCAGCTAGGTTTAGTTCTCAAAATGCTCTTGATCTGTTCACAACAGCATTCCACCTGCTTACTTTTTTCCCTAACTGCCAAGTCAAGACATTTAACGCAAAGAAATTTCCCAATTTTCCCATTAACACTCCCCCCCTTTAAAACTTCGCCTTCAAACCCACTCAGGACCCCACCTGAGTGGATTTTGAATCATAAAACTCATAAGATAGAGAAAATCCATTGGAATCTGCAGTTGTAGCACTTCAATAAGAGTATTTTTGAAGTTTAGCTTATGCAAAGACATCTCATAAACAGCAAACATCTTATTAGAGTAATTAGACAAGTTTCTGTAGAAAAGATTTTATACGAATACAAAAGGATTTATAATATCTTCAACCTACATGAACAATATTTCTCTTTATCACATTTTAAATAGTAGTTCAATGCACATGGTTGATTGTGTGAAGCTAACTATCTTTTATTGTCACTTGTGATAGAGTAAGTGTCCCGAATGATCAACTTACTGAGCTGTAAGCATGTCACTGTAGCTATATTTATAAAGACTTATTCTAGAAAAAAAAATGGATACTGATTTTATAGTGCTCGGCTATGTGTATTTCTGGTTTGTTTTTAAAGCAAGATCATTTCTCCTAGATTGGGAGATTGAAAAAATAAATTATTTAGCACATAATTTTTTACTACCAATCTATTCACTATGTAGAGCTGTAAATGTTTCTTTGTAAGTTATCACCAATACAGCAATTATTCAGGAGACAAATAGTCAATATTTTTAAAATGAAGGCACACAGAGTTATTAAGTGAATTTATCCTTACCCTAAAATGTCCACAAAAATAAAATATGTTGAGAAGTGCATAAATAAATTTGTAGACCATATATATATACCGTATCTTTTAAAGATCTCTGAGACATCAACACAATCTAAGAAAGAAATGAATGCTGCTGTTCTACTATCAATAAAAATAATTCTACCTTTTTCTACTTGTAATTACATTACAGTACAAATAAAATTTGTATAGAAAACCTCAGGTACATGGTGAACTTTTTATGTAGAGAGCTACAAATCATTTTAATCTTTTAAGTGTCAGAAAATCCCTGTACAATGTATCAATAAAAACCAAATATGCTTGGTTCTAGTCCATACATATTCATTTTTTAACTTGGATATCCAGAAGCAAGGAAATAAGACTAACTGACTTTTGTGAAACTCAAGAAACATATGAGAGTAATTTTATTACTTTGAAAATACTACAAAACTCAAGAATGGCTTATCCTAAATCTTAGGCTGTCAATGTCTAAATGACTCCATAAAGTAAAGCTTTCCTGCAGGTAGGTTCTACATACATACAGCATTCAATTCTAGCAATTCTTTAGGAATTTTTATAGCTACTTACCCTTGGAATATTAGGATGATTTTTTGGTTTTTAGTTAACTATATAAAACCAATAGGTAATATTGAACACTGAAATATTCATTGGATAGGGCATGAGACATTTGTTTGCAGTACTGTTTCACCATTGCTATCCCTGGTCTGGTTTTGAAACTGCATTTGTATTTTGCTGATACAGCATAAGAGCTGTGATAAACTAGTGTTCAGAAATTAAAATTATTCAGTAGGACCTATTAGCATAGAAAGTCATGCTTTGTAAAAGTTTTCAAAGTAAGGAAATTGATGAAAGACAAACTCCACTCCATTACAAAGCAGTAAGAAAACTGAGGAATCATTCTTTCACATGGGATTGGAAGATCTGCAGACTGAAATTTTCAAGTTTTAGTAACTCACCCTGAAAAAGAAGAGAGGTATTCAAAATACAGATGAAATTACTACTTTTAATTTTTATGAAGGAAACTGAGCCCCAAATGTCATGTTTACATTCCAGATAAATTAAGGAAAGACCAAGGTATTACAATGTGCAGAAGCCAGGATGGAGAGTGACAATTTTAGCTCTTCAACAGATACACACAAAACACACAAAGAAGGCAATTCTAAGTCTCAAAACTTTTCTTTCTTGCAGGAAAGAAAAAGTAAGTTCTTATAGCTATCCTACTGAAGAGAACACTGACCAAATTTGATGTTGCAATAGCCTCCACGAAAAAGAAAAGCCCATAAATCTGGCTACACTCTTATCTGAGCTCAGAAAAAAACCACTTCTACTGCTTCTTTGTTTTGTTAATACACAAACAAATGGACCCGTGAAAGCTTGTATTACAAGGAAAAATTACTCAGTCCATAATCCTAATAATAGTAATCACCAGATTTTCCAGGAAAAAAAATGCAATGAAAAATTAATACATTCTTCCTCTGATCACTGAGCAAATTACAATAAATGGAAAATAATTTCAGATTAATAGTAATTTTACAGAAACAAAATGCTCTTCCAGATCTGCACTTTTTCTCTGTATTCAATATTTCTCTCCTCTGAAAAGGAAAACAAACAAAGAAGACAGTAATATATAAGAGTTTAGCTATAATGAGCTCCACATTCTTATAAATTAAGTATTGTTCATCAGAGGTTTGATTACAACAAGGCATCCTGCTTTGCTGGAGGCTGAATATGCTCCTGGTATAAATCTTTACACTTCGCAAGGTGAGTGTAAGAGGTACTAGTTCTACAAGACCTATGTGTGAGCAAAAATGTATACTCACAAAAAACACACTCTAAGAATTTCCAAGTTTTTTTTTTTTTTTTTTTTTTTTTAACGTCAATCCAGCATAGTTAAATCTTTCCAGTGGTCCTGACTGTAAGACCATTATGCACAGAGGAATAGAGACCCACTCAACAGCATACATGAACAATTCTTATGGCTTCTGCTGTGCTGTACAAGTCCTGTGTCTCTGGGATAAGCCTTTTAGAACTTGCTGCCTCAGTGTTCAGTGTAAAATGGACAGTCTTGATTATGTCCTGATGTTGACAGCTGTGGGTTTTTGGTTTTTTTTACCATTACAAACTAAAAAAAGAAATTTGAAAGAATATTAAGGAAAACGAACTCTCTCAGAGAGACTGCTGTCCACAGGGTCCTTCATTCTGCCTTCTTCTGGCAGCTGATTTCATTTGGCCTAACATGAAAAACCCTGTTATTTCCTCTTTGTGAGAGAGAATTTCCAGATCAAGCACAGAAGTTATTGGTATGGTCTTGCTGTTCTTCCCTTAGCTGCAGAAAACAACCATGAAAGAGCCTGGTCTACAGGGAAGTTATTTCATTATCTGGAATCCATGAACCTTTATCAGCTGGAAACGAAGGAAGATGACTTTTCTTACCCTGAAGCTGAAGTGCTGTGCATTTGGAAGTAAAGGGTGTAGACACAAATAAAGTGCCAACTGTTAGTACATTGAAATTTGCTGTACAGTCCAAACCTGGTCAGCATTGTGTGCATCTGGTGTAGTGGACTCCTGCAAGCCAGCAGGCACAGATAAATGTTCAGAAACTTTGGAAACTGTGTTTTCCCAATATTCTCAGGTAAATCCCAACTGATTCATATCTATCTTCTGAGCATTCAATTTCTTTTTCCAATGTAAATATACCATCTATGTTAAGCAATGGATATAGGCAGAGAAATTCCACACACAAGGGAAAAAAACCTTAACCCAAAACAAAACCAACTCCACAAACTTTTGTATATCTGCCACTATAGTAAAAAGCACGCTGTCTTTGAAAAGCAACATTTGACAACATAACAAATTCATATGTAAGCCATTCGCTGTTACATCCTCCATTATGAAGGGGTTTGTAAAACCCCATTTTATGGAGCTCCCCATTTAGGAGCCCATAAAAATCAAGAGAGACTGAGAAACCTTTAGCTCATACTAGTCACCTGCCTCAGTCATTATTTTATAAAGACACAAATATCTCAGAAAACAAATTTCTCCATCTCTGATCAAACCTGCAGTTGGTGTTCCTGGTGTTGCTGAGCAGATCTCAACACATTATTCTTACACTGACACATCCTTGTGTGTGTGAAAGGAGGGCACTTGGCAACACCTTTGTCCTACTTTGCTCTGCTTCATTTATTTTTTGATCTGAAATTCCTCTGGCCATGCTTATTAGTGCCAGTCAGTGTAGCCCCATTATTTCAAAGGAACTGCCAACTGCACTACAAACAAAGCCTTTCCTAAGACAGAAACTTGCTTCTTCTAGTCAAGCTTGATTTTATTTCATTAATGTGCTTGTTCATGTTCTGCCTAGATATCTATCTGCAAACTTAGCTCTCAGAAAGAGCTATTTTTATCTCTAAAACTTGGGCTCTCAATTCCTACACTCACTCATCCAGACTTTGGCATCTCAGTGGGTAAGGCAGAGATATGAGTTCACATAACTCATTTTTTATTGAATTTGGTTGAAGATATTGAGTGAGACAGCTGCATAAGTTTCTGCCTTTATCATTATACATCTCCAGAAGGGTGTGGGGTATTTTTTTTTACTTGGCAAAAAAGGAATGAAAAGAAACAATAATTTCTATCTGTCATAACATTTCAGAAGCTCATTTTTGTCTGCAGCCCTCATCCTGTAGCTACCAACTTCCACTGTAAATAGGAAACCAGGATTCTAAGGAGAACAGTAGACTGCTTATTAGGAAATAGGTTTAAATGAAGTCTCAACACAAATGAAAACTTGGTTTTGGGGGGTTTTTTTCAGTAGATATTTAATCTAGGTCTCTGTGGCCTTTGGCAAGGACAAAACAGCTAGGAGATATCTTCTGCCCTTTAGCCAGTTGACATTAAGTTGCAGACAAAATAAAAACCAAGGCCCAAGATGATGGTGGAAATTTTGCTTTAGAGATTGGTGATGAAGATTTAAGTTTAACTCTGCCCAAAATGCCAAGAAGCCTTATTTGTTATCATGGTGAAAAAAAATACAAGAAAGACACTTTGAGTCCAGTAGAACATTTTGTTTCATTTTGACCTATTGAGAAAAAGAATATGATAGTGTAACCTGAGTTGATATTCCCCTCTTTGCTGGCTGATTCTTTTATCCAGCTACAGAATAACAGCTTGAGTTGACAAAGTGCAAGGGGAATTTTAACTCTACTGAAGCAGAATATTATCTGAAAAGGTACAACATGTGATATTTCATCTAGCAAGGATCTATTTTCATATTGAAATAAGTGGAATAGTGTTTATTTTAATAATGAACAATGGCCATGCTCCAGCCCAAATAAGAATAAGTAAATTAAGTGTCAGAGAGAAATGCCTGGCCTCTCAGGAAAATTTCAGATGTAAGATTGCATATAAAAGTCCACCTCTTCTGTTAAAAATCATTTGTATGTAAGGCTCATCTTTACATTAAGATAAAACATAATGAAATCTCAGGGACACCTACATCTCACAGGTTCTTACCCCTGTCTTGCATTCATGCTTCTGTGACTAACAATATTTAGCTGGTTCAGCTACCTATCTAGCTAAAAAGTCATGCAAAAGATAGAAAGACTGAGGAAGAAAACAAAGCAAAGCCAAAACCTATTCCTCCAAGCCTGGCTGTTAGCTATTAATCAGGTCATTAGCATGTAAGGGTTAATAAAGGGAACAGAGATTCTGACTCCATATCATTGGAGAAGAATTTTGTATCCATTGCACCTTATTTTAATTTTTATTTTAAATCAGTCAATTGGCCAACTGATAACCATTGTCCCTTTCTGACTGTCATGATTGCAAGGAAAAATACCATCCATATAAAAAAATCTTGATATATTTCAAAGAATTACATCTCTCAGTGTAATGCAAGTCACACTGGAGCTTTCCTCCAAGCCTACTGCCAGCAGTGTATAGCTATTTGTTCCTGGGCTTCAGACATGTTTTATTCTAATAGTGTTTTTAACTAACTGCAGTTAGAAGAGCAGTTTACAAATAAGACTATTTCACAAAAGAATGAATCTCAGTAATGAAATACCATATTTATACAATCCATTTTTCATTTAAAGAAATGGAATGGATTCTGTAACACTTAGAAACTAGACATATGCAGGGGAATAGTTACTGTAAACATTCATTAATTTTGAATAAATATTTGAGTTATAATATTGACCTGGTTAGTATTTTAATTGCAATTGATTGATTTTATTTCTGCAGATCACAAGCTTGTTGCATTTAATTCTACAAAATCCCGCATGGATACACCAGTATATTTGACCTTGCATTTTCTTTATTGTTTCCTTTCTGCATAGGATGAGGAAAATGAGAGAAAAAAGGAAAAGTAGAAAAACAACAAAAAGGCCACCTCATGATGAAAAATGCTGCAAACTGAGAATAAAGCAGAAATAGGAAAAAAGAGTAGACAGAATGTGGAATGGTGAAACAATATGGAAATAATAAAAATAGTGATAAGAATAATACCATAACTTGAAAAATAATAAAGAACGAAATCATAGGAGGAAAAAAGATAGATGAGCCTAAGGAAAAAACACTCCTATTTCATGACAGATTTTTTCCATTCAAACAGTCAGGTTTGTTCTGTAATTATACAAGTGTGAGAAAGATTTCTCACTATTCTTTCCCACCTGCTTCCAAAGCACAAGTGTACTTTAGGTGAGGAAAGAGCTACTGACTTGCACATTATATCAGTGGCCTTGAAGAAGGATTTTGATGTTCAAGTCCTTTCTCTATTCATTTAGAATTGAGCAATATATGCATATACTGTGCTAGGTTGAAGAACAAACCTCTATACAAGTGCTTTCTTTTTTTCCCCTTTGGAGCGGTAATTATTAAATAGGTTTACCAGAAGCTCAAAGTCCAAAAATTCTGGGAGTACAATAAACCTCTTACAGAACTCCTGTGAGAGTTGTAGATGGTAAGTTGTCCAGTGATAATTCGCCTTACTGCCACCTTTCAGCCTTTCTTCCTTCTCGTTACTCCCCTTTCTCTGAGAATCATTCCCTATTCATAGTTACTGGCAAGCTGTTAATAGCAATGTACTTTGATGGAACTACAAGTTTTGGATGAAAAAGCAAAATTACTAGGAAATGTTTTGACTAACCTCTTCTGAGGCCAGGACCATTATGACTGAAGGTCCCCTGAGGGCCACAGATACTGGAGACCTGGCTGCTCCTTGGGGACTCTTCTTGGGATATTCACAAAGATGGTTAGCAATGACCAAATATGTCAGGTTTTTTTGTTACCTTATTGAAAGGATCAATGAGAATTCTTTGTTGTGGAAGCAACTTTATTTTCAAAAGGGAGTTTTTTTGTGTATTGACAACTAATACTGCTGCCTTGTGAAATATGAAGGCTTTTAGTTGTGATACTGATGGAATTTAAACATTGGGAAAAAGGCTCTGCCCCCACTAAGTGAAATGTCTGCCTTTTTCTTCCAATTCTGCCACTAGTTTCAGAGATTGAGGCAACTTTTACATAGAGAAGAATCCCCTGAGATTATTTGGATTCTGAAAACAAGTTTTCTCAAGAAATGTGCAAACATTTAATTTGGTGTTTGCAAAACAGAAGGACAGAAGGGACTAACTATCCTCTTGTCTTTCAGAAATAATAGGATACAAATATTTATACACACATACAGTCTCTGGAAAGCTCACCTGAATGCCACTGAAACATTAAGCATAACCAATTTTCTGCTTTCCTTATATCTGGAACAAATTTGTTTATTCCGTGCATAATTCCAAAGAGATCTTCACATGGTGATGGTCTCTGCATATCATATACCAGCCTAGTGTTCTGCTCACCTTGGCAAAACTCCTTACTTTGCTGTGTCTAACGCTACCATTTATTAGAAGTATGCAAATGAGTGCATAGCTAATGTTCAACATGAGCCACGGTGCCTTTCTGAATCCCCAATTTAAGTGCATTTCTGTCTCACTGTAATTCAACTTCTCTGAAAGCTGACCAGGTCTTTGGAAAGGTGTCAGGCTTCTTTTAACACAATATTTTGCTTACTCTCAAAATGTGTAGTTCCCTGGACTAAGAAAGGAAAGCACTGGGAGAAGAGATAGTCAGCATAAGTTCCAATGCTTTCCCTAGTGACACCTGAATGTTCCTTAAAAAATATCAAAGAGAGTGGGTCATGAAAATTTTAGACCTACCAGAAAAATTGTTCTGTTTCAAAAATTTATCATTAAATAATCCAAATGAATATTCCTGTTTAAAGTCCCTAAGTTTTTCTGACAGGGATGGACTGAAAGAAACATTCATCAGGTAATTATATGCTGTAAAATTTAACTAATTCCAATATAAATATGAAAAATAAACAATATTTGAATTTTGTTGTATGACTTAGTTTTTTTAACGCTAGGGAAGATTTTTTTCTCACAGAGCTAATCAATTAAAATATATTAATTTGTATTATATTAATAGATGTATTTTATTTTTAGTATGAAGCTATTCATGTATATGTACCCAGATCTGTTTAAAAATCCCTATAAGCAAAGACTTAAAGAAGGGAAGAAGGAGGAGAGGCAAGTGAGGGATATCGATATAATGGATTGCTTGTTTATATATTTTTTAAAATAATTTGTCTGCATGAAAAGCATGACTCACTTTGGGCTGTTCTACATATAAACTCTTCAGAAAAAAAGTGTAATACCTGTAGTGGAGTATTAATGCCTGTTCCATTTTTATTTGCTACATAATTTTGTTTGATTTTATAACTAGACTAAAAATACTAGAACTTGCAAATTCACAAGAAATTGAATATGAAATAACATTATTTAAGATCATTCAGCATACTAATAACACTATCAGTGTAGTAAAACAAATATGACACAGTTAAAGAGGATTGTTTTCTGTTCATCGTGTTGCAAAATAGGCAAAGATTCATTCCTGGTCATTTAATGATTTTCTTTTCCCCTATGGTCTATTAGTATTGTAGGATTTCTGAGACAGAGGAAAAATTATGCATGTTAGTTCCACTGCACATCTCAGAGGAGAATTTTTCTCATTACTTTGCTGAAATGATTTCTTGCCTATCAACCCATTCTTTGCAAGAGTATATAGTGTGCCACCACCTCATTTTAGCTTTAATTGTACTCGTGGGAGACTACACATAAGTGTCACCAAGTTTAATGAGGGACCTCTGATAGCCTCTAGCTGCCTTTTCTTCCACCAGTGCTTCCTCTGCTTTCACTCAGGTGGGATACAATCAGTTTCAGTGAGTATTTTAAACATAATGACAAATCAAAGTAGCATAACAGGAAGGTCCAAACGTGCAACTAAGTTGTTTTAGTGCATGGGTTAGTCACAGGCTAAGTAGAAAGTGATAATGTTGTTTTCTTAATTATCCCTTTCTTATATAGCTCTCTACCCTGCAGGGCTAACTTCAGTTTGGGCAGGAAACAGATATGGACTGAAGTATTATCTTACAGTAAACAGTTTCTTTATAAACTCTAGTCCTGTTTATTTACTTCAATGAAGAGGAACTATATGGATGAAAAAGCATTAATCTTCCAGGACATAAAAGCGCACTACCTTGGCATTATATTGAAAGCAGTAAACGTAAATTTAGTACCATGACTTCATTGACAAGAAAAAAACCCAGAACAAACCAACCAAAAAACCCCAAACAAAATGAAACAAAGCAAAAACAAAAATGAAACAAAAAAACACCAAAACCAAAACCAACCAACCAAAAAAAAAAACCCAAAAAACAGAGAGAGAAAAAAATCCACAATGCCCACACCACTACTTATAAAAATTACAATATCAGAGAATTACGCTCTAATATATTCTTTGCTCACCTACAGTGCAAAAAGTAGGCTACAAAGACATACATTTACAATCTTTACTTTCTTCAGGAGCAGAAAAAAAGAAACTTTTTCCTTAACTGCAAGAGGTATTTCTGAGCAGCGAGATCTCCCTCTCCATCTTCCTTCTGAAGCTAGACCTTAAGCACCTGCAAAATTCTGTGATGACTGATCAGGCCTCTTTTTAAAATAGTTCAAATTTCAGACTTCTTAGAGACGTGGAGTCAACATTTTTATTTTGTCAGAGATCTGAGCTCATCTCCCCATTCTTGATGATTTGGATTAAGGTCAATTTATAAAAAGCAAAGGCAGTGATCATGAATAAAGCTGTTCTTAATGAAGCACTTACTGAAGCTACCCTGCCTTCTTTCAGAAACTATTTTTAAGCTAAAGCTCCCACCCTCGCATGTGATGTTTGCATCACAGTCAATCTTGTGCCTGACTATTTACTTTGCTGATCCAGACCCCGTCCTGCAGACTGAGGATCTCATTACTCTGGATTTGCCAGCTGATCACTGTGCAGTGGTTAACCTTTGTCGCTGTTTGCAGACCTAATCTAAACCTGATGACTCAGTTTTCTGTCTTGACCTAGATTAAATCTTGTTCCTGTGGACCCTCCTGTCTTGCTCAGGCAGGGCAGGATGGGGCCCTTGCTGGTGCCACCACTGTTGGGGCTGCTGCTGATGGCACCATTATGGACCCCTGGGTCCCCTTCCCTTAGGGAACTGTTTGCCCTTGTTGCTACCAACATGGACTACACTCTATTTGAGAGTACACACATTTCAGGCAAACACCACCACCACACCCCTCCAAAGCTTCTTATGCATAAAGACATAAAGCACTTTGAACCAAGTTTGTTTCAGTTTGTTTCAGAAAACCTCAATAAATAGAAACAATATTCTGATCCTATTTTTAGCCTTGTATTAGCTCAATGCTGTGTTAGTATTCTCTTTAAAATAGATTCTCTTTCATCCAAAGCTGATAAAATTTCTACAGTTCTAAATGTTTTATTAAAGGTAATTGGAGACATTAGGTCTAGTATTACAGACGTTGAGTGAGTATCCTTTCAGGTGAAACATAGGAAAATGATAATAGTGGGAGAAGACTTGACGTCTTTAAAGGAAACACCATTTTTCTTTCATATTTTTTTCCCAGTGTGCATTTGAACTGCACATGCAATTACATAAATTTAAAATTGAGGAGATGAAATATCTTCTGAAATTCCTCTCTTATGTGGAAAAACAATTGAGAACTATTACATTCTATACAAAATTTTGAGTCCTTTTGTAGTGTTCATTCAAAAAATCTGGAACTAGGAATTAAATTGATCACAAAACTGATACAAAATAGTCTAGATTTCACTACTTTCTAGACAGGATGGTATCTCCCAACATCAATATTAGCATTAGCTGGTGCAAATATTGAACAATTTTCTGTATTTAAAACAACATTTTCATTAATGCCTTGACAGTAGTTAGGGAACAATGTAGTATTTCTCTTTCAGATGCGTAACAATTAATTTCTCTCAGAAATATAGCTATTCTGTGGCTCAAGGCATCACTAACCTTTGAGACATCTGGACACTTCAACTAAATTTTAATTGCTTTCTCAACAGGAAATATTGAGATGTGGAGAACTATGAGATAGTCTTTAAGAAAGAAGATACCTACGACCTTGCTGAGACAAAACAAATATTCCATGAGTTATTATAAGTGGTAGTATGACATTTTTGTGATATCTGTGAAGCAGTCATCTTGCTGCTTCATAGTCTTTACTGGCAAGAAAGTCCCCAGCTTTCCTCCTATAAATTATGACAGAAGTATTTTCTGATCTTTTCCAAATAACATGCTTGCTTACTTCAGGCAGTCATGAGAAAGTGAAAACCTGTGAAAACTACAGTAAATGTCAATGCTTACTGTTACTTCGCTATCCCAATAAATGTCTTTTTCTACTCACACAAATCAAAAGGCTTTTTAGGGTGTGTACTCATAATGGAATGTTTTCAGCGCTGACACTGTCACAGTCACAATCTGCCTGGATTGTGTAACTTGACAGAACTGAAATTGCAGAAGAAGCACCTAGGTTTAATATAAGATCATGACAGGCTGTGAGCTATGAATCTTGGCAAATTTGGACAACAGTTCCCTGATGATGGGTTATATTTAGCCATCAATCAGTCTCTTGCAAAATTTATTGATTAAAATGATCTTTAGATAAAATTACTATATATATGTACTATAAACTTTAGCATGAAGCTCTTCAAGCAGGTAGAATAATGGAGCTCTTTTGCAATTATATATTGAAAAAAAAATTATAGCAGTTCAGTGCCAGCTTAAATCTTTTCTAGATGGAAATTCAGTCATTTTTATTTTAAAGGTAATGTATAAATGCAAACTATATTTGTCTGAGCTGAAGTATGCAGGGCTTAATCTGAAAAAGAACAGAATGTCTGAGCTCTTTTCTGAAGGCCATGAACCTTACTCATGTATTTCATTTTAGCTACCTAGGAGTGTCCTGGGGGATTAGAGAGCCAAAGTACATCCAGCTCCTTGCATTCCAAACATGTTCATGAGTCAGAAGTACCAGTCTAGAAACTAAGCACTCATCGCTCCTGACTTCTAAAATAAGGTTTTAATTTAAGTTCTCTGTTGACAGCCTCACATTATTTTTGTCTTTGAAATCCAAAGAATCCTTTTTGTCTTTGCAAAACTACATCATAAATTGTGGAACGCTCATTGTTTTCTCAAGAACCCATGAGAAGTCTCAACGGGGTAAAAAGAATTCAGAGGCTTGGCACTCCAAAACCCATCTGATAAGCACATTCACAGACAGTTTCAAGGCTTGCAAGAAAGACCTAGCATCATACCAAGTCCCAAGGCCTAAGAGCATGCATTGGATTATTTCAATAAACTTTACCAGTGTCCATGATGCTTTACTACGTCCATGACAAATACAAACAATTTATATAAAGACTATTGCATATCTCAAAATATTTTTGTTTCTCACAGAACATTTTCTTAGTAGCACAGCAAGAGCACAAGCAAAGAACTGAAATCATGATGCTTTAAGTGGCAAAACTTCATTACATGGTTACATGCCATGTGTTTTCAGTCACACAGTTGTAGAAAGCAATTTTTTATCTTTCTGTTTCTTTTATTAACAAAGAACAGTATTTCTTCAGGTAAAATCTACACTTGAAGATTAATCAAACCTTATATTAGTAAAGACTACTCTGAACAGATTTGATCCAGTCAGTGTCTTCCCTTTATTTGTAAAACACCTGAATTGAATAAGAAGCACTGTCTTACACAAAGAATCAGCAAATCGCCCTAATCTTGAGAAATTCAAAGTATTACCAATTGTAACTTGGATCAGTGAAAATTAAATTATTTAACTTCTTTAAAAGGAATAGTATTTTTAGAAATATGGGCAGGTGTTAAAGTTCAACTGAAAGACAACTACCAGAGTTCTTAGAATTTTAAAGGAAAAAGAAAACAAAAGGAAAAAATTGAGAAGTGATTTTGGTTTTGATCAGATTTTATTCTTCAGTGAAGAAAACTCAGAAATATTTTTAGTTTACCAAAATATTTTGCTTGCCTTGTAATGGAATACTTTGTTTGCTAACTTTGATAAATTGTTTTTTTGTTTTGCATAAGTTTTTAATGTAATTTGCTTGAAGGATATCAACTCTAAATATACCTATACTCCTGTATTTTAAAGTGAAACTTACAAAAAGACAAAAATAAAAATATAAACTTTTTTTCTGAGACCTGAGGCTTGCTTTAAGTGTGTATTTTGTAGTCCTTCATAATTTTCTTTTTTCCTGTAGCTATGCAAGACACAGAAGATGGAATGGGACAAGAATTTGTGTCTGAGGATCACTCGGTTTATGTAGTTACAGAAGCATTCTAAGTTTTGTCTGAATCAGTCAAACTGCTCTTTCTCTCCATAAGGTTTTTTAATTTCCTCATTATATACCAAGGTTCTATTTTGGGACTCATTTAGCTCTCATTGTAATTTCCTTGCTCATTCACAACACACCTTCACAATCTTCCTCTACTCTTATCAGTATCTCTATCACTTGACAAAATACTGGTTAAAAATATTGTTTATTTGCTCTTCCAGGTCATTACTGAAAATGTCAAATAACAAAAAATCAACAATTGTCACTGTAGCATCCTCAAGAAGTCTGTAATGATTAGCATTTTGCTTGCTGTGCTTTATAAAAATTGTCACATTTCACTTGCACATATTTATTTTCAATCTTCCTTTTGTAATGTAGGTCAACACCTGTTCTTTTCAATACCTTGACTTAAACCTGGGGTTTATTTCCACAATACACTAAATACTGCCAATCACCTTAATTTCAAAAGTTAGCATTTCTCAGGTTGGGATCTGAATGCCTCATTTCAGACTTGAGATCAAAATGTAAGAGACCACTGGTTGGTTTTCAACCTTCTATAAAGATTTTCATATTCCCATTTCACAATAAATTATTTCAAGGTGAGTATTTAGATGAAAATTGAACAACTGTAGATGAACTTCAACTTTCAGAGGAAATCTACTGAAATAAGCAAGAAGATAAAAACCAAATCTAAACTACATTGCATTGCCTGACTGACATGGAAATAAAAGGTTAAGACTTTCTTTTTTTTCTTGGTACCTTAAAAACAATTCTAATTGGCTATTGCAGATGCATATTTGCTCCAGCTGCCACATAACAATAATCAGAGACTGCTGTGGGGTAAAGAAAGTTTTCAGAATTAGGTCTACAAAATAGTCATTGCTTATAAGCAAAATGTTTCAACTACAGATATTGACAATCAAAAAAACCTATTGTGCATAAATAGGATGGAGTGTCTTTGGGCTGGTTTTATAGACCCTGTCTCTAGCAAGGTTCTTATTTTGTGTAACCTCTGGGGTACTCACAGAAGGAAGAGTTGCCAGTTTTTGCTTTCCAGTCATGGCATTCATTGCACAGCAATACTGTTGTTACAGAGCTACAGAAATAAAACAAATGAAAAATGCCTCTAGCATTCTGAAGATGAGTTTCATAATAAAGCACTTTCAAAATTTATAAAAGTATTCATTCTCTTGAAAATTTTGCATGTTTAATTTCCTTGATGATACCTAAAAATAAACTATAAGGTTTGAAAGTGACTGTCCCATAAGATTCATGTGTTTGTTTTGCACGGATTGCAGCACACCAGAGAATATTTAGAGGAATTTTTTAATGATCTTTGTCAGCTCTGATATTGTCAAAACTGCCTGAAGTCACTGCCATAAAACAAAAAGAAGTTGAGTTATCTTTCACAAACAAATAACAGGTATGACGAAACCAGAGATATCTATAGGGAAGTCATAAAGTTTCTGTACAGAAATGCAAAGAGAGAAAAGTAGCTCTTGGTACTCAAGTTTCCCTCTCTCATTTTGCAAAAAAAAAGATCATGTGTACTGTGATTTTTCAGTAACAGAAAGATTATGAAAAGATGGGAAAGAACAAGGATGTAGGTGACAACAAAAGTTTAGGCAATAATAATATCCTTGCTCCCTGTGTGCAGTATTGTGGTTGTTCAGTACCCTGTGAAATCATAAGTCTTCACAAAATAGATTACTAATTTTAAAGTATCACATTCTCTTGCACTTTTGTCTCATCTGAAATGCTTTTGGGCATAGCTGGCTTATGACTAAAACAAACTACATTTTGGGGTGTTTGGTTGCTTGTTTGGGGATTTTTTTGTGCATTTCATTTTTTGAGTGTTTTTTTGTTTGATTGATTGGTTGGCTTGGTTTTGTTGGTTTGGGGTGGTTTTTTTCGGTTTGTTTTTTTTTCTTCTCTGTTATTTTTTTGGGGTTTTTTTTGCAGGGACATTATGTTTTTTTGAAAAGTTATTTCCTGTTCTAACAGGAAACTGAAAATGCTCTTTAGAATTTTAGAACCTCATAAAAAATTGGGCTAAACTGATTTTTCACTCTAGTAGTCATTGCCTTGACTTTTTGTCTGATCCCAGATGACATTGTTCTTCCCTCTCTTCCATTGACCTCTTTTCATCTTCTGGAATGATAAAAAAAGCCACCTGGCAACACAGACCAGTTCTCCAATCAGACAAGTCAACTCAACACCTCATTTAAGATTCTGGCAGATATCAGACCGAAAGAGGAAGGCAGACTCATAGATTTATTAAAAATACGGATATAGTACCGATCTAATAGCGGTACCCAACTATGATGGACAAAGACTCTCTAACAGTTTAAAGTTAGAAAGTGTATGTTTATTGCAACACTGGGCAGCGTGTGGGATAACTCCCAAATACTCACCATGATTTACAGGTGATTACAGAGCCCTTTTATCTACACAAGTATTGAATATCCAAACATACAAATACATATTCATAACTTTGGTAAATCCCATTCTCTGCTACATATAGTAATTAGCTCAAAAACTATTAAGCCTGCATACTTTGTTCCTTGAAATGGGTCAGTGGTCCCTTTCATGGGGAGGGGTCCCAAAATGAGGAAGTAAATGAAGTCTTCCTCATTCTGACCTTTCTACTTGTTCAATGCAAATATGACAAATGAACCCTTGGTAGAACCCCTACTCCCCATCTTCAACTGGTTTCAGAACAGAGGAGGCCTACAATTGTCTTATGTTCCTAAAAGCTACTTATCAGTTTCTATATTCTTCATTATAAACCCAGCTAACCAAACATTATGTTGACAAGTAATTAATTATTAGTTAACTACTAATTCTTAACTTCATCAAGGCCTATCCATTTATTTTAATTAACTCCAATAAAGCTTATCTCTAACTAAAGTCTTAGCTCCTATAAAATCTCTAAATTCCTTAAAGTTTATGTCTCATCATGTGGTTCCAAGCTAAGGCTGGAGAAGATGGCAGAAATGGCATTTTCACTTTCTTCAGGGAAGAACTGTTAAACCCTCTGAGCCACAAGCCATAGATTTCAAACCATAGAATGAACAGCCAGCAGGCTCCCTTTCCTTAAACAACTTCAGCATCTACATTTGCAATCTTGTGCTACCACTGCGCCTTCTTTAATCACATAGAAGCTGACCAAAAACATGTTTGTAAGGGATTTTTTTTATCCTTTGTCCTGTGTGATCTGTATTCAGCCACCTCTATTTAGATGACAAAATGTCTACATGAATTGTCTTTGCTGATGTAGTACCTGAGATTCCACAATCCAGGGCCACAGCTATTGTATGTTTGGATTACAGAAATAAATTTAAAAGGAAGAAATAAAAATTAACAATCTACTATGTATATGACAGCGATGGTTAGAAATTTTTCAGTAGAGCTATTATCTAAAGTATAAATTTCCCAAAGTCATTACCAAAGGAAAGGGTTAAATTCTGTTAAGTTTTCCCACACCAGAAAAAAATTCTATCTGGCTATGAATAAACCTTTATTTTGTAGTATGCGTGTCTCAGTCCCTGAGGTGAACTGCTTTGGTGCCAGCACAATTCAAAGCAGAACACTCTAGCACAATGCACTGGGGTTCAGGAAAACCTCAAGGGATAGGACAGATACCAGCAGCCTGCAGCTCACTTCGTGGCAGCTGAGAAGACATGGGCAGGACCAGGAGCAATGATGGGGGGCCATGCTCTCCAAACACAAAAGATGCCTCTAAGGGGTGGATCGGTGGTGGCCAGGGCAGGAATGTTGCTGACAGGGAAGAGGGGTGTGCAGGAAGGGTGCTGAAGGAGTCAAGTTGACCAGGGAGCAGTGGTAACCACCTGGCAGATGCCATGGCCTCTCTAAGCTTGGCACCCAGCACAACTGATGCAGTTTTGCAGACATCTCAATGCCAGCTGCAGAGTGAGCCCTGCTCTTACATCAGGACCACTGGGCAGACATGAGCACCCCTGTAGGAGGCGTGCCCAGGTACAGGAACTCCTCTGGTTAGAGACAGAGTTCCAGGAGGAGGTAAGTTCAGGAGTATCAGGGAGTCCAAAAGAGTGACATAGTGGAATCACACCCTATCTTTGCTGGGACAAACCTATCAGGTTGACATGATGTGGAGGATACCCAATCCTCTCTCTGTGTGACAGAACATGGTGCCTTAATGGAGGAGAAAAATGGACACATGCTCCTGCTTGGCTCAGCAGTTACATTTCCTCCATGACTCTCCTGCCCTTCCAGATGTCCTTGCATAACAGATACAAGGCTCTGCAAGTGGAACCAAACAATTACAAGAATGGTGGTTCATCTGGCTTGGAAGTGTCACTGGGGTTAAGTCATCCTTATAGCTCACATCAAAACCACTTTCATACATTAAAAAAGACGGGTCATTGTCATAGGGATAGGTCATTGTCTTCTGAAGGGCACAGGAGGTCCAATGTGCCAATTAGACCCACTTCTAAGGGAAATCTGCAGCCTCTCTGAGGCCTGGGCTAAATAAGTGATGAAAAAAGTTCCTAACCTGGTATGACCTTCAGATGGTCTGTTATTGATTTTTCAGGGAGTTGCAATAAGAAGTCCAAGGAAAATCAAGAGAGATGTCAGGGCCTTGAAATGACTCATTAAGGGCTCAGGAATACAAGTAATATTCTCCTCTATCATTGCACTGCAGGAAATGATAAGGGAAGAAACAGGCAGACCCAGCTAATCTATACTTGGCTCCACCACTGATGCCATTGGCAAAATTTAGGAGTTTTTGGTCATGGGCCAGTGTACACAACACTAGTTCTATATGCAACTGATGGGATGCACCTTTCTCAGAGGAGAGAAAGTATCTTCACACACAAGTTAGAAGGGATCAAAAAAGGAGCTTTTATAATATATAATATAGTTTTGAATGGGGAAAGGGATAAGACCAGGCTCAGAGGCTCACTCAACTTGAGTTAAGTCATGGGGCGTCACGGCAACATTTGAGGGATGATGTTCTAGCAAGGTCTGTGAGCCTGCTGAAGTGTTCTGCTGAATGCACTGGAGCACATAGGAAATATCTCTACACTAATGCATGCATCATAAACAAAAGGAATAAACAAAAGGAGCTTGAAGCTTTGGCCCTGTCACAGAGTTGTGACATTATAAGTATAAGCGCAACCTTTGGGACAATTATTGTGATTAGGGTACTATGGGGGATGGATACAGGCCCTTCAAGAGGGATAGACAGGGTGGGAAATGCTGAAGGGTGGTGCTGTGTGTGGGGGATTGTATGCTGCTTGCAGCTGGTGATCACACAGTTAAGAGTATCTGGGTAAGGAGGAAGGAAAAGGCAAATAAAGTAAATATTGTGTAAGAGTCAACTAACATCCACCCGGCCAGGATCATGACACCGATGAATTATTTTACAAGGAACTAAGAGATACCTCTATATCAGCTGCCCTTATCTTTAGGGGTAATTTTACTTCCAAGACATTATACAATATTCCCTGAGACTCTCAAACAGGGAACACAAACAAGTGCAGGGAATCTCTGAAACATGTTGGAGATAACTTCTTGGTGCAGGTACGAAGGGAGTCAGCAAGGAAATATGCCCTCCTAGATTTTTTATTTATATGAGAGAGAGACACATAGGCAAAGGGGTCTGTCTTTGTCACACTGAATGTGACAGCTGAATTTCAAATCACTAACAATAGAGGAAAGGCTGTCCCTATGCTTTTTTTCCTTCCAGTTCCAGAAGACAAATTCACTGTTGCTGTGTGTCTAAAAGATGTGCTGGAAGCCAAGCACCACATGCAGCTAAACCACTTACTATCCTTTCCAATTAAAAACTACAGTTAGTAACAACCTGCATGTATTCCTTCCATACAGTGATTTGTATAAATAAGAGTGAAAAAATAAGGGAATGGAGAAAAAAAAATTAAAAAGAAAAAAAGCTCTCTGTTTATATGGAGAGCTTCATTCAGATGTTTACATGCCATCTCACTTGGAAGGAGCAGGTACAAAAAGCTCCCTGTTCTCAGCTCTAACTGTTAGGTTTGTCAAAAACCACCAAGCAGAAGAGAGCATCTGGTCTGACAAGGTAATACTAATATTCAGAGTTGAGGGTAGGTAAGGCGGGAGTGAGAGCATTGGTGCCACCCCAGAAATTAATAATCTACATAGAAAACTGGAATTTAAAGGTATTTTATCCAAGAAAAAGGATGGATATATCCTTTTTATATCCTTTTTATATCCTATTCCTTCATCCCTCTTATGAAGGAATCTCTCCTGCACAGGATGAAAACATTTCTGAGACTGACCATGCTGGAAAATAAGCTTGTAATCTAGATAGAAAATGGAAGAGGAATGACTTGAAACTGATGATAGTATAGTACATTAAGCATCTTTTTCTTTCAAGTCCACTACTTTCATCTTTATAAACCCTTTGTAAGTTTTTTGACTACTTTGGAGTGGGTAATTTTCTCCAGAAGCATAATGGTAAGTGGATATCTTTCCATACATCCAGAAAGGTAAATTTGGAACTGATAATACAGAAGTCAGAGACAATTTTTTTTTCCTATGGACATCATTGCCTACTAAAACTATGTGCTTTATTGGAATACAGTTGGGAAAGCACATGGATAGGACAGTTAAGAATAGCATGGAGAAAATTTCTTAAAATTTTCAGCATCTCCATTCTCCAGCAGTTTTTCATTTCAGATTGTATATATGGTTCCTTCACACAGTAAAAGTTGCATGCAAGTCTTTCTTCATATTTATCCCATGGATTCATTTTGCATGTCCTCTAAAGCAACATGAACATTTTTTTTGCCTCTCTGGCCTAATTAATTTTTTTCATTCTCTTCTGCCTAGTTATATAGTCTCAGAAGGGCTGAACCATCTGTAAGGTAAGTGTCTTTCCTGGGAAATAACAGAATGTGTTTGAAATTTCTTGTGCAAGCAGGAAATTAAACCTGGATCTCCTACTGGATCTCCCACTGCCTGGCCAGGTCTCTGACCAATACACTGTTAAAAAAAAAAAAAAAAAAAAGGAAGGGAAAGTTTCCCTTGTCGTATTTGAATTTGAAGGAAGACAAGCCAAGGTGTGTTCTTTGGATTAAATTAAAATAGTAGACAACTCCTAGGCCATGTATCCTACACGGAGGATACATCCCCATGGTGTGTAGTGAGGCATGAGAGATGACATTGTGATAAATCCTCAGAACTTCTGTATTAACCAGCTAAAGACAACTGAAAAATGGTTACTTAGGGAATGTGCAGATACCAGCTGACTGTCACTTCTCATGAAATTCATGCTGAGGCATCCATCTCTATCTTAACACAATTCAGGTTTCCATCCTGGATATTGGTACCAGATTAAGACTCAGATGTTCTGTGACCCAAGGATCATTCACTTCTACAAGCTTTCAAGAGAGGGAAAGGAAAGGGAAAGGAAAGGAAAATCCCACACCACACCAGTACTTCACTACACAGATGTGCCATTATTTCAAATACATTCAAAATTATAGAAATGCTTTAATATGTTCAGGAAAGAGACATATAACTGCACATGAGACATGGATATTATTTATTTAGTGAAAAAAGGACTTTTATCAAAGGACTTAGTTATGTTGCAGATGAACAAATTTGAAGGTGAACTCTGACAAAAATATTTTCATTTTTCTACTACTGTTTTCAGGGGAGCAGTTCAGCTTATTATCTTTGTAAAAACTGTGCATATCATGGTAGAATATAAATTTCATGCCATATTTTAACTCAGATGCACCCTGAATTTGTAATTTATTCACAGCTAGTTTAATGAAACTAAGTATGATTAGGATGATTCTGTAACTACAAGTTTGCTTTTATGGACGCTGGCATTTATCTATGTTTCTGTGAACAGCTTTGTATAAGAATTATTAATCTCAGTAGTAGATACATTATTAGTAAGATACTGAGGTACTGCACAATAAATCTGACAAAATGAGCTGTCTACACATAAGAAAAAGATGTCATTAGCCACAAACATAACACTTAATGGAAGACAGTGTAATGATAGAAATATAGTCAAATGCTGCATAATTAAGTAATAGAAACACTAATTTTAGCAGATGGCTGCTTTAAATGGAAGACAAAGTATACTGAGGAGAGGAAGAGGAACAGAAAAGAGGGAGAAGTTTGCTAGGCTTAGAAATTAAGACCAGTTAGCTTTGAAATGTTTCCCATTACCATAATACTGAACTTCCAGGCAAATTATGTTCTATAACTGCATAAAAAACCCCACTAAATTAAATGTTTACTCTTGTTTCTGTATTAGCACTTTTCATATATATTAGCTCCTTCTAGAAGAGAATCTTTAAATGTCATGTCAATGTCTTAAGTAACTAATGTTTGGGAAAGTATCACTGACCTCTAACACCTAGAATAAGAATTATGTTGTTACATGCTAGTAACTACATTTTTAAAGAGTAAATTTTCTTCAAATTAGCATATATTGCCTTTGCTTCTATTCTGGAAAGCTATAAATTCTCTTCCTTTTCTAAGGGTTTTTTTATTTGCTAATGATATCATTGTATAATTTAATTGAAATACAAGAAATTTCTCTACAAATATTTTTGCCAATGATAATACCTTCCTTATAGCCCTGATTCCCAGTGGATAGTAATAGTCCTAGTTTCTCATTTGGGTTAATAAAAACATGAATACATATATTTTGTTCATCTGCTTAGCATTCTACAGTACCTTACTTCTAATTTCAAACAGACAGCATCTGATAAATCTCTAGGTTTCTTGCAGCAATGTCCACTGCTGCCTAAATGTGCTGTAAGTCTGACAAAAAAACCCACTTTATGAAATTTTTCATAGTTATTAATGGAAAGCATGTTCATGTTAAGACACTCATTTGGACTATTTAAAAACAAAAGAATTTGTAAGGGAGTTCTAAGTTCTCATACAATGTTCTGATAACCTTTTTTATACCAGAAACTTCAATTGTGTTTCAGGATGCAGGAAAAAACTATTTCATTTGGTAAGATTTTATACCGTGGGCATTTTTCTTGCTTTTACAGGGAAAAAAAAATCTATCACTGGCTTCCTCATGAGCTATTTATCCCATATCCATGACCTAGGGAATATCAGTAAAGTATATTTTAAAGTACACTATAATATCCTTTACCCAATATTGGTGTTATTTTTAAAATGTGTTTGTTGGATACACAGGAACTACAGAATATACACTACAGAGAAATTTATTTCCTATGACTGATAAGCAAAATATAGGAGAAAAGAGTTTTGATAGGAATTGGTTTTTATCTGAATATTCTTTGGTTCAACAGAAGTTCCAAAAAAGAAGGGCATACATTTTTCATAGAGCATGGCAGAACATAGATAAACACAAAATATATATGAGTTGGCCAGAATAATTCATATTGCTTTCTTAAATTTCTGAGGAATTCAAGAGCTTGTATATCCTTGAAACTTTTTAATTTCTTTCACTATGTCAAAACCTCACCTACCAGTGGAAGTCCACTGAAAGTATATTGGACTACATAGACTTGCTTTTACTCCAGCAGTCTGGTTGGTACACAGAACTTTCAGTCTGTCAGTAGGTAGATAACATAACATTGAGTAAATTTTTTACCCTCAATTTACATTTAATTGGTTTTGTTCATTGTTTGGTTTTTTCCCAAAGTATGGCTCTGTTCCCACAGAGTAAATATTGACTTTGAAAGCTTGTGTCAAATGAATTTGGGGAGCTCTAAGAGGCAAAAAATTGGCAAGGCAAAGATGTTGAAAAGAAGGACAGACTGACTGATACGTAGCTGAAATTTATTTGGAAGGACTCCCTCCCTGACTTCTTGAGGTGGTTTGACTTTGGTTGGACACTAATGCCCACCAATGCCACTCTGGACAGGGGAGAGAAAATATAATGAAAGGTTCATGGATCAAGACAAGGACAGGGAAAGATAACTCACTGATTACTGTCGCCAGACAAATAGACTCAACTTGAGGAAAATATGTTAATTAACTACCAATCAAAAGAGTAGGAAAATGAGAAATAAAACTAAATGATACAACACTCCTTTCTTCTTGGGCTTAACTTTAATCCTGATTTTGTATTTCCTCTTCTCCAGTGGCAAGGGGGCTGAGGAATGGAGCTTACAATCAGTTCATCACATTTTTCCTGCCACTTTTTTCTCCTTCAGCGAGAGAATCTTTACCCAGTCCCTGTGTGGGGTCCTTCCCATGAGCTACAGTTCTTCACTAAATGCTCCATCATGGTTCACTTCCACAGGGTCCCTCTCCAGTGCAAGAACCTAATGGAGTCCTTCAGGAACCGCCTGCTTCAATGGGGCTCCTCCATGCTGTCTCAAGTCCTGCCAAGAAAACCTGCTCCTGCATGGGCTTCTTTCTCCCCAGGGCCACTGGTCCTGCCAGAAACCTACTCCAGCATGGGCTTCCTACAGATTCACAACCTTCTTCAGCCATCTTCCTGCTCTAGCATCGTCCTCTATGGGCTGCAGGTGGATCTTGCTCCACCAGGGACCTCCATGGGCTGGAGGGGCACAACTGCCTCAGCATGATCTGCACCACAGGTTGCAGAAGCATCTCAGCTCCAGCACCTGAAACACCTCCTCTTTTTCCTTATTCACTAATCTTGGTGTTGCCAAGGTTGTTTCCCTCACATTTTCTCACTTCTCTTTTCTCTGGCTACAATTTTCTCCTGAGATGTAACACTTTTTTCTTTTGCTTCTTAAATACCTTATCCCAGGGACACTATCACTAAACCTGACAGACTCAGCCTTGGCCAGCAAAGGGTCTGTCTTGGAGCCCATTGGTATTATCTCCATTGGACATAGGAGAAACTTCTGGTGACTTCTCACAGAATCCACCTCAGTAGCTCCCTTGCTCCTAAAATCTTGCCAAGCAAACTCAATATATTTCTTTGCCACATTGGGTTTTTTTGTGGGTTTTGTTTTTTTTTTTTTTTTTTTTGTGTGTGTGTTTGGTTGGTTTTTGTGTTTTTGGGGGTTTTTTTTGTGTTTGTTTGTTTTTTGTGATTTTTTTTTTTATGGTGTCATAGCAGCCTCACATTTGCTATGTTACTACCAGAACAGGCATTTTGGAACACATTATTTAGTTCATAACAATTTACTAAACTTTACTAATTATTCTGTAACCTCATTGACCTCATGTAGGGAAAAAAAAAAAAAAGAAAAGCAGACCTTGTC
Source organism: Setophaga petechia (assembly GCA_024362935.1). NCBI lineage: Eukaryota > Metazoa > Chordata > Aves > Passeriformes > Parulidae > Setophaga > Setophaga petechia. Next base: position 12,229,410 of record JANCRA010000008.1, on the reverse strand, counting down.
AATCAAAAAAAAAAAAAGTTAATGAACACATGTCCTATACGTGTATGGAAAAAAAGTCAAGTACAAAAATAGTCTCCATAAAACACAACTATTGTCAGACAGTGCATCTATTTAACTGACTCTTGGAAAAAAAATTATGTAGCATAAGTAAAACTAGCAAAGGTATTTCCAAGTGTCTAACTGAGAGCACCTTGCTTATATCTCTTGCTACAACTTTTGGAGAATGGCATGATCACAGAAACATAAGGCAAACCTAGGCAAATGTCATTTGAAGCTGAGTAAAATTATGGGAAAGAATCCCATAAATAACAGTCGTATTTCAATATGGCCCAGAAATTCTCAGAAGAAGGTTAAAAAGGAGTTTTCTTGAGAGCTCTCTGCATGCCCCAAAGCCATTGGAAAGTACCATTTTTAGTAGTAAAATTGCATCTTAGAGTCTGGCCTTTGCATCTCCACTAATATTTACATATCCCTTTGAACACTTCACATTCATTACCCACAGCTGCTGTATTATCACTTCCACATGGAACATTTCCATTTGAGCACTGGGAAGTGTGCTTACCGTGTCAGTGTCCAGTAAAGCACAAAAATTAGAGAAAAAACTTACCCTTTCCTCTCCCCGGTCTAAATGTTCCTTGTTTTCACAACAGGGAATGCTTTAAAATACATTCTCAGGTGGTGACTGTCATTGTGGGTGGGCAGGATGGCTCTTATACCTGCACCAGCTGTCTCCAGCACTACAGTTCCCTCTGTCCCCTTTCTCCAGCAAACCTTGTATGGACAACATGCCCACTCTGGCCTGCAACTCACTGAGGAGCTCCATCTCCTCCCTGAAAATGCATGCTCCCTTCTCTGCCTGGATAAGAGTCTGTGGCATCTAGCAGGGTATCTCCAGCACTGGTGCCAGGGTTTGCTGGAATCAGTTTCCATTGGATTAGGGAGGTTCTCATGTGCATGTGTTCATGTCTTGAGAGGCTGACATGGAACAGAGGCTAGACAGAGCTAAGAGAATAAAGTAAGTATTTATTAAAAGGCCTTAAGGGATACACCTTTGGCAGTACAAGGGCATGGCCAGGGCTAAACCCAAGATGGATCCAAAATGCACAACCAGTCGTGAGGTCTCATACTTTTATAAGTTTTTGGTCTATTTGAATATTGGAGTTAAATGTCTAGTTATAGTTTCAGATTATGAAGTCCCATCCTCTGTTTGCTCTCTTCAGTTCCCCATTGTTTATACCTTTTGGCCTGAACCTTGTGATGGTTGTCCTTGGTCTCAGGCTGGAAAGGGTTGTTTTGCCACCTACCCTGTGAAGAGAACCTATTAACACTTACTATGAAGCTCAGTGCTACACCCCTAGGCAGCATAGAATTTGAAAAACATGAAAGCTAAAACTTAAGGCATCAGTGTCTGGCCCACAACCTGGCACATTTTTAGTCCCACCTATGACACTCATCACTTACAAATTCAGCTTCTCACTGATGCAAAATCAGTGCCTGAAGCACAGAAATATAAATATGTGTTTCAGCCTAGAGATAAAAGGTAAATAAAGGCTTCTGTTAAAGGCAAGTAAATTCAGTTTCAATGAGCGGATACAGCTAAAAACTAGATGAAGTTATCTTGTGATTTCCACCTATGCAAGGTTGAAAAAAATATGCTATTAAATCTCTGTAACTAAGATGTTAGGGAAATCTTACATAGTGAATGTAAAATGCCTTTATATATTTTAAAAATGAAAAAAATATTTTCTGTCATGGACAGTAAAATAAACATAAGATAATGAGATTATGATGGTACATGAACTGACTCTCCATAAAGTAAAAATTAGTGATGGCTAAGAAGAAAGCAATAATGACTTGTTACATTCACATAAATCTACACTTAGCTCTCATTTCGTAGTGGAAGCAGCCAAGTAGAAAAGGATATTAAACTTATGTCAGACAGTGTAGGACAATCTGTTTGAGTTATTTAGTTGCAATCTGCTATAAACGAATGCTGTGCTTACATAAATGACATTTAAACTAATTCTGGTTTTGTATAAGATATTAGGGGAAGGAAAAATAATCACACTTTCTTAGTGTCTTGATTATTTGGACTAGTAAATGTTGCCTAGCTCTTGCTGGGGAAGAAGTTTTCCTCAGAAGAAAAGAACGCCCAATATATACCAAATTTTGCAGTAAAGTGCTTCTGGCTGCAGTTGCAAGGGAAGGGCAACTTCCCTTCAAGACTCTCAGGTTTTCTCTGAGACCCACAACTTCACTATCAAAAGAAAATCCATACTTTCTGTGGATGCCAGTAAGCACGTTTATTACCATATCACCCAAGTGTACTTCAGCAATCTTATAGGAAGGTAAGGGAAAAGAGTGAAGGCAAGCAATTCTGCCAGGTAAACCTCTTCTCTGATTAGATAAACTCGAGTTCTACTAAAATGTCCCACACCTAATAATTCAATATCAACCCCAAAATCTTACCCTCTAGGTGCACATTTTATGTCTTCATTCTGCCCCTCCATCTCTCCATCATTAAAAAGAACTATTAGCTCACAAGACGTGACAGAAAACATTTTGAAGCATCCAGCCAAATTAAGTTCAAGGAAAAAATAATCTACCAAACGCATACATCAGAAATAAAAGATGCACTGCATTGCTGTATTCTAGAAAATGAATTTGTATTAACTGATTTCAAGATGAAGACATTCTGGTCTCTGTTTTACAAAATAAAATGGCCATGAAAGTAACTTTCTGTCTTTTGTGCCAAAGTCTGTAACTCTAATCACATTGAATTTTCCAAGAGAGAAAAAAAGGTAATGCATCTTAGCCTTACCCTAGGTTCTCCTGTGTAAGAAAACCAGATTATTTTAAAATATACATTGAAAGTTGGTTAGCCTCATTGCTTTGTGTTGACTTCCAGAGCACACTGAACATTTTCCCAATGCTGGGCATTTAATAAGGTGTGAGCATACTGAGCGAGTTTTAATAGCAGGTAAATGGACCACATTAAATGAAATTTTAAGAGCTCAAGCTAATGAAACATTAAAAAGTGTCATATTTTAAATGTCACTGCTTTCTAAAACTGTAGCTTTTGATCTGCAGCAAGCACCTTGATTCCCAAAGAGTTTTTGTGCCCAGCGCGGATGTAGGGAGAGTGTCTTGTTTCTGTATTTGTCTTCCCCTCACACACTATCTAAATCTTGTTTTAATTGGCAATGAATTAAAATAAGTTTCTTCAAGTCAAGCTTGTTTTGGCCATGATGGTAACTGGGCAGAGATCTCCCCATCTCTATTTCAACAGACAAACTTTTTTCTTTATTTTCTCCTCATGTCCTTTTGAGAAAAAAGAGTGAGAGCAGCTGGGTGGACATCTGGAAACTGGCTAAGTTTTCACCATGTTTTCAAGTAAACAAGACCCTTAAAGCTTATAGTCTTCAAATGGATATTCATGTAAACTCACTTCTCATCAAAAGTACTAATCTGTTTTGAAATTCTTACATGATCTTCACATTTCAAATTTGTCAGTGAAGAGCCTTGGAATCCATAAGATTCATCAAAAGAATAAAAGTTTACACGGAAGGGTAATGGTTGAGGAAATATATCTAGTGTTGAGAAAATTCAAGATATCACTCTCTTAAAGAACAAAATTGATTTATATGTGCACCATTTACAAAAATTTCTTTGAACTTTCATTTTATTTCTTTCTATTGAATTTTGTGGGAAAAACACCTGTTGGAGTAGCTCAGGTAAGCCTGCATAAACAGCTATAAAATTCTTTACTGCAAAAAATGAGAGTGAATAACTTTGGTAGTGCTTGACATAAAAAAGTAAGCTAGGCTGCAGTACCTGTTCTATTCTGGACCAGTAGTACAAAGATGATCTTTTTGACACCCTTAGGACAACATCAGACCCTTCATTTTATGTCTTTCCAGTAGAGGTATTTTGTCATGACCATTAACTCCTTGAATATGCTGAGATATAAATTAATTTCTTTAACTTTTTATTTTTGAGCTTAATTTTCTTGAAAACCATGACTGTGTATTAAACACATATGTCGAACGAGAAAACTTCTCACTTTTCTTCCAGCAATGATCTGTTACCTGAAATTCTGTAGAACTGAAGATTATAAGAATAAAATTCCTCTGTTTAAATTAATCAGTAACATACAGTATCCCTAAAACCACCTATGTCTCTCCATTGAACTTAACATTAACATTTACATCAGGCTCCAAATACAATGCTAAGGTGTAGTGATCTATGTTGTTTCTATGCTTTTTTTTTCCTTGTCCTTTTTTTACATAATTTTCTTGGACTTTTTTCTCCTTTTATTTAATTTTTCCAAAACCTGTGCCCTTCTTAAATCCCTCCTTTTGAGTATTTTTTGCTCTAGCTGTTGGACATGAGCAAGTTTATCCTACAGCTCACCTATCTATTTTTTTGGGCTATAATACAAGGACTGGCAGAATTTCAATATTCTTGGTATTGGGCAGAGGCATTTTCTCACAACATTAGAAACAGGATTTGATCTTTTCTCATGTCGGATTTGCTTCACAGTAGTACAACAAGAAAGAGGAGAAAGAGACTTTAATTGGTGAAAGCAAAAAATCAGACCTCATTCATTTAAATAATCTTTTTTGGGTTTTTTTTTTTCCTTATTGCAGAAGAAAAATTGTACACAAGTTTTTCTTTGCACAAAAAATGAATTCCAGGTACTATGCCACACGAAGAATAATAAATGAAATTATCCAGTGCACAACAAAGCTGCTATAGTATCCTTGCTAATCTCTCAAGTTAAGAAGAAATATTTTTTCTCCCCACACACTGAAACATGAAATATGTGACCTTTAAAAGCAGTGACAGATGCTTTAAAAGGGGAAAATAGTGGGTGTAATGTGTAAAGTATGTTTTGCTGATAGAATTGCTTTTTATATTGTGCAATCTGTCACAATCACGTTAAGACGGTTGAAAGAAATCAGTGCAACATTTCTACTGAAAAATGCTGTTTTGTCAGCATTTGTCACCATATACAAAGGAAAACAAAGGGAAAAAAGTAAAAATATTTTAACTGGCATGGGTATTTTTTTCATTCTTGGATCATTCTAATAATTAATTAGTTTTAATGTTGAATGCATCTGCAAAAATATATTTTGACATTGCTGAAATTAAGTACTTAATTTTTTTCCCTAACAATTTTTTTTAACTTTATATCTGTATTAAATTAAACTTCAGGTTAGATTTTTTTATTTATTTCATTCAGCAGTTAAACATAAGAAAAAATCCAGCAAGGAGTTTTTTATTGCCCGTGCCTGCTCTCACTTTGTAGTGGTCTGTCTAGAGCAATTTTCAAGAGGGATAGACACATTTCATATCCTGTGCCTATAAGCCCTCAGCTTGGACAGTGTCTCATAGAAGCCAGGAAACCGAAGAGGGGACAGAGATGTTTTAGTTCTCCACCAAGACTTAATAACTGGTTCTGTTTAGAACAGAAACAACTGACACATAATGTGAGTCTTTCCATTCTGCACAATGATTGCAAATGACAATAACAGGTACTTGCAATGAAGGAGATTTAGTTTGTCTATTAACAGCATTCCAAGATGGGGAAGCCTAAGAAGATGTCACCTATAAAAAAGTCACCCAAGGTTTACAACCTGCTAAGCCAAAAATCCAGTTAAATATGCCTGACATTGCTTCAGCATGGGATGGTGAATTAGGTCTTTAAAACTTCCAAAATACTGTGTGTCTTACTGTACAAAAATTATTTTTGAATATTGGAAATCTTCTATTTTAATCTTTCCTCTCTCTGGGGTACTTGAAGCCTGGCACTGCTACCATCACACCTATTGCTTGGTGGTGGAAACAATAGCAACAAAAGTAAGACATATTTGCTGATTAGGACAATACCTGAAGGAACTCTGTGCAAGTATCCACATCAATGAATCATTTCATTACTTCTTTTACAGAGAGAGGTTTTTAATTTAATTTCTAGTCTGTAATTTAAAATTCATCTTCCTAAGATATTAGTTGCTTTAATCTGAACTAGAAGTTCTGCTCTTTTACACTTCTTTATGAATTCTTCAGTCTCCCTTTCAAGAAACAAGTTGAAAAGATCTGTGAGCCTGTGTTAGTGCTTCTGAAGTTCAGTTGAAGTGAGTGTGCTGCTAGATCAAATCACTATGTTTTTATGATCTCACTTTCACCTGATGTCATGAAGGGAGGAAAGCATGCAGTTTTCTTTCTTAGCTGGATGTGAAACTGGCTGTTATTCTTTCACTTGTTTAAGCAGTTTGAAATGTATAAGCTACTGATAGATGTATATGCACTAGTACATGCATTTGTTTCACCTACTTAAAAGTTTTGCTGTCTTTCACTGTAGAAGGGAGCTTTAATCCCCCATTCTCATCAGTCTGTCTAGTATCACAAGGGATATTCCAAGAGATTAAAAGTGTATTTCAACTTTTATGAACTACTATATTACTTTTTAAAAAATGTGAGTCAATTTCCATTTACAGTATGACCTTAAAATATTCTTAGAATCTTTCATGTGTGTTAGAGAAATGTCTTTTTCTTAATGGTTTCTGAAGAAGTAATGCATCTTTTCATGAAATTGTTTAATTGTTTCAATAAATCATAGAATCATAGCATGGCTTGTGTTGGAAGGGATCTTTAATATTGTCTGGTTCCAACACCCCCACCATGATCAAGGACACTTTCCACTAGATCAGGTTGCTCAGGGCCCCATCCAACCTGGCCCAATTTATATATATATATTTATAAATAGTAATTTAATTCCAATAAATATATAGACATGATTCTGAAGAGACAAGTGACTTGCAGGTTTAATATCTACAACTACCTGATATAGTGAGTACTTCTGAAATAATTTCTAAAGGAAAGCTTAAATGGCACTTAAATCATAGTTTAAAAAAATCAATAATTACCATAAAATCACTACAGTGGTTAAAGATTCGCATCCCCATGACATGAAAACTACATTTATTGCAGAGTTTTTTGTATAAGTAGTCAGTTGATCCTGGGTGACAAATTAGCCCCTCACCCAACTGCTCTCTCAAACCTTCTCAGCAGGCTAGGGGAGAGAATGGGAAGAACAAAAGCTGTAAAAGTTCATTGTCAAGATGAAAACAATTTAATGTTTCAAAGAAAAAATAGAGATAAACAAGTGATGCTAGAGCAGTGACTTACCTATGGAAGTGGTGAGCTCATCCACAAACAAAGGCTTCTTTTGGAAAAAAACCTCAGTTTCATAGAGCTTATCCTTTTGGTTACTGTGGTCACCATCCTGCTTGTATCCTGGCCCAAAGTCTTGCCTGCAACCAGCCTGCTGGAGAGGGATACACAGGCAACCTTGATGCTGTGCAAGCACAGTTCAGCAGTACCTAAATCACCAAGTGTGTTATCAACACTGTTTAAATCACATGTCTAAAGCCCAGCACCATGTGGATTGCAATCAAGCAAATAACTCCATCCCAGCCACACTCAATAGAGAATCAGTGATCTTCATTACATAGAAACACTGACAATTTATGCTGTTAAAGCTATTTCCTAACTCCATAAAACTTTATGCAAGATTTTTAAAGTTGCCATTTGGCAGCATAACACAATTTGTATCCTGCCCAAACAGTCTACTTCACACTGCTCTTAATTTTGTTGGTTTTCTAGGGATACTACCGTTATGAAAAAAATCTGTACCACCTGGGTTAACATAAGGTAAGAGTAATATTTGAATAAAACCTAATTAAAAAATAAATAGCCAAGTAGAACCAGAACTAATTAGTTCTGGTTGAAATTTAGGCAGAAAGATATACCAAGTAAGTGAGAAAGTCATGCATTTTGCTAACATTATCATAGATTGGAAAAGACAGAGGAGTACGCTATAATTTCCATTAACAATATACCCTTTTTTTAAGAATAGAAACAAAATTAAATGTTCCAAAACATGAATTTTAGACAAAATATAACTTTATGTGAGTTTTGATATTAGTAGAATGCAATTTCTTGTCAATCACATAGCAATTTCTGATCTATATTTAGGAATATACATACTATAATGATGTGTTATTAGTTTAGCACATTATGCATCCCTCAGTGGCTTTTATCTGTCCTTGCTTACATACACTTTTATCCTTACTTTCGATTTTTAGGATTTCTTGGCTATCCAGGTCCCCTTTGGTAGTATAAGAATGGGCAAACAAAAGTTTTAATGTTCCAAAGCACCTGGTACCATAATTTTTCATTTAAGGAAAACAGATAATTGGAACAACTTTTGGAGACCACAAGTTAGAGGAACACAACATACATCTTCAATAAAAGATTTTCCCAAAGTAAATTTCTTTCTTACTTTAAAAAGATGTAGAATATTTGTAGAAGGAATTTTAATAAAAAACATTTACAGGATGTTAAACTGATGTAGACATCTACGGGAGAAAGTATAGAAGGCATTCCTTTGTGAAACTGTTTTTGTCCTTTGATAAGTGGTCCCTAGCATCATTACTTTTTGATCATGCCACAAGTGTAATGTTACACTCTGAAAACAAATGCCTTATAAATTGGCTTGGGAGATATGATTATACCTGTGCCAACTGCTGTCTTGTTCTTGGAAATGACAGTTGTGTGACTTTTCTATTTTTATATAAAAATTGTCTTTTAATTTATGACCTGCCACTTGCAATCTATTTGTAACAAACAACAAAATAATTAAATGGGCTTGACAAAGCACAAGGCACGTTAGCTAGTGCTAGTTTTACACATTTAAAAGTACAGAGTTTATAAGAAGTAAAAGCAAAAAATGAGGGGAATTATAAACGTTGTGTTATCAAGTGTATGCACATCAGAATAATAAATGTGGGTTTCATTCAAAGCAGTTATTTTTCTTGATTAATTGCTGTTCCATTAGAAAAAAAAAAAAAAAAAAAAAAGAAGAAAATTTTGGAAAATCTTGAGTTAACTTGTTAATCTTTTTTGCTAAAGGATGCAATACAGAATGCAGATACATGATTGTTTCTCTCCCAGCATGAAAATAGCTGTTCTAAGTCACTGAGGGCACAGATTTAATAGTTAACAACCATTGCACATTGATCAGTTTTACCCTACCCCCTTACAAGTCTCAGCTATCGAGTTGCATGATCTCAGGGAAGTGAATGAAAACATCTTGTGGTTTAGATGTAGGGTGTTTAATTATGTTCTAATTTAATTCCATTAATTCAATTAAAATGAAACACAAAATAGATCCGTGTTTTTCAGCAAGAAGTCGTAACAGCATGAAACAGAAGCTAAAGTAATTTTGTGCATCGCAGCAATTTCACATACATTCTGACCATCACAGTGGGTATTTTTGGTACATTTGCAGAAGTGGTCACATCACTAAGTGTACCTGAACTGTTAAGGCCCAGAGCTGTCAGAGTCACCAGGAATTTCTCTGACAGACCCTCTGACCATTGCTGCAGAGTCTACATTGAACATTGGACCTGGGCCTCTGATCTCAGCTTGGGCTGTGCTGTACAGCTGCATCTGGGCCTGTGTCCTGTAGGTGTCTCAGACCTATGTTACAGTCAGCCTGATCTCCAGTTTTGTCTTCTGGGTGGAAGAAATCTTCTTCTTTGTCTTCTTGACCCTTCATTGCATGTCTGTCAGCCCTGTCCTCTCCTGATTCATATTTTCTCATTTGTCTTGCTAGTTTAACCTCAGACCTGAGGCATGAGTTCATCCTGTCTGGGTATACAAACTGAGGGTTGATGGATCCCATCTCCAGCTTCGTCCTTCTTGGGTCCTGTGGGACTGTGCCTGTTGGTGAAGGTACTGTCTGATTGGGAAGTGGGATCACCCTTGGCTTCTGGCTTGTCATTCCTCATGGAGAGGCTCCTGCTGATCCTAAGATAGATCTCTGACAATAGCTTGGAGGCCTAAGGCGAAACAAGGCTTCTGGAGCGCCTGGCAGTGGTGGCCAGATTCCCTACTCCTAGACACTGGTGCATTGTCTTGTGAGATGGGCAGTCACTGGCCATGAGCACCTTCATCCATGAAATGGGGTCCCACATACCTGGGACAGTCAAAACAACATGCACTGCAGAACAGGAAAACATAAAATTCCTTGCCTGCCCTGTGCAGCTGCAAATCCCAGTCAGCTGTGTGCTGGAGGTGCAGAATGGCAGGAGCACCATCTCTTCATGGTCAGGGCTGCTCTCCTTGTTTGCATCTTCCATGAATTGAGTTTTGTATTCCTGCTTTGAGCCCAAGTTACAGTTCATGTGTAACAAATTACCTGAATCTCTAGGGAGGGTTGGATGCTAGTAAAACTGACTAGATCTGCAGAGGATCTTCGATAAAAATTGTGCAAAATTATCCAATCTGCAGAGTCTAGCTTAAAATAAATTTTTTATTATAGTATGCTTTGTTGTGTTAGTGTAGTACCAAGCAATCCCTAAGCAATCTGTTTGTCTTTATAGAGCTGGGTGACAGCAGTGTGTTCGTGGGTGAATGTCCCAAAATACAGAAGCCACGTTCCAGAACATAAATGTTGGAACTGACAATGCATGTTAAAGGATTAATTTCAGTGCTCTGGTCTTTCAGGTTGTTAAACTAAAGTGTAGAGCTTGACTTGGTTTCAGGGTGGCAGCAATTGTCAAAACTGCTTCTATTACTAGACAAAAAATAAAATAATATGCTACAGACTATTTTTCAGCCTCCATCAAGTCCTAATTTGAAGAGTTTGACTTGAAGTGTCCTTCTAAAACTCTTAGATATTAAAACAAATGAATATTATTCTTATGATGATGATTTTTCAAGAATTCTGGGCAGTTTTTCCCCATAGAATCACAGTTTAATGTGTCAATCAAGTGATAAACTAAGTACCCTATAAATCACTGAGCTGTCATTTTGTTGCATTTTTTGTGGAACACCTTGACTGTTATTATCCTGAAGAACTTTTCTTTCAAAGTTAGAATAAGGCAAAATACTTTTTTGTGTAGGTTAATTGCTACACTTGAAGTAAAAAACTTGGATTTTTTTTTTCTTAAAGTCATCACTAGTTTCTTGTGTTATACTTTTTTGCAGAATTCAGTTTCTAATACTGCTCAGAAGAGGATTGTTTTCTCATACTGAGGAATAGTTCATACTGAGGAATAGTGAGCGCTCTTGTGAAGAAGAAACCATCTCAACATTGTCAGTTGACAATCTCAAGCAACAGACAGTTGCTTAGAGGAAATAAGGGAGATAACAAAGACATGATATTCATAGAAAATTCTGTCCCTATCTTTTAAATACAAATGTAGGTTTGGGGATTGTCTATCTTCAGCTTTCTGATAGACCCTGCTATTAGCAATTGTCTTGTATAAACATTTTTTTTACATTCTGAACATTTAATTTCCATAGGACACTTGTGCAAGTAAACTATCAAAAATTTACACTATAATCAACATATATAAGCTGGTTTATATTTCTTAATTTTGTAATAAGTCTATGAGGTCTCTGAAGTGACTGTTTCTGTGCTAACAACAAAGCAGCTTGCTTAAGGCATGATCCACTAAGTTAAATGGGCTATAAGGGAAGGTTAAGTAAGTGCACATCAGAACAGAGGTGCTTCATCCTCAAGAGGAGTTTCTTGCAGATTTCTATCTGTAGGTTTCTTAGCTCTAGCTCCACATCTCAGTTCTGCACGAGCCAGAGAGCTTTCTGAACCTGAGCAAGAAAGAAATTCAACTCTCACAGTGCTTTCAAGTCTGAATACTATACATCTAAGTTTGAAGCTAACCAAGATCAAACAAAGAGAATATGGAGAAGAGGGCCTGCCTGCCCATACTGAATGTTGGTTACTTAAAGTAGGTTTGATCCTATTCAATTTGCACTAGTATCTGCAGAATTTGATCCATCCAGCCCCTAAGGTTGCATGCTGACAACCTTCTTAAAGATATAATTCTTTCTTTACTATTTGAGTCTCTTCCAAAGCCTACAGTACCTCAGCCTTCATAAGTGTCTCACCTCACTCACCTCATCCACTCACTGCATGTTACCCATCCTGCTGATTTGATTCCCCTTCTGAAAGGTCTTGTTTTGTATTACTGCCAGCAAGCTATAGAACTTGAGTGACAAAAGGAATTTTTGACATATTGACCTTTTTGCCTCTTCTGTTCCCTATGTTGCTGCTGTGCTCCAAGCTGCATTCCCTGCTTGCTTCAGAAGTGTTTTTACTGTTGCTCTTCATTCTATAAATATTACAAATTACAGACTGCTTGTGCTCTTGTCACTCATGTTTATGGAATTTCTCCTGTCTGCTACTGTTGTACTAAATGATCCTGGTATCAGTGCCCATTTCTTAATTTCTTTTTCATGCTTGTGTGTTGTCAAAAAATGAGTGCAGACTTACTACAATAGTATTCTTTTCTTACACTTCACCTCAGTCTGCCATTATTTTTTGGGAAGCACCCAAAATTCTCCTTGAAGTGAGGTAAACTGCTGGTCTAGTTGATTCAACTGTTTTTCTTTGCTTCTGCTTTGGAGTCTGCCATGCTCTCTTCCCAGAATCTTTTTTAATGTCCCTTTGTTCCACTGTACCTGAAGTTTCTTGGTTATCCATTTATGGCTCATTCTGTACCTGAATGTACTGGATTGAGCTACACACTGGAAATCCAGAGGAATATGATATTATGTTGTAAGTCTTTCAGAAATTTCCTTTGAAAAACTCAAATATCCCAATTTATTAAAGTATTCCCTTCCTTACTGAGGCTGAAATGGTAGATTTTCTACCATCACTTCTATGTATTTCCATTTTCACACTATTTCAGTATTTAATTCAGGGTTTTAAGAGATTTCCATAATAAAACTGCTCAAGCACCACTAAAAAGCATCATTAGTGACACTTGTGTGAATTAACACCCATAGCTACCACTAACCAGAAGGTGGTGAAAATTTCTCAGTGTCCAGTAACAAAAGATGCATCTCTGGAAGAAAGCTTTTACCTCAGCAAGATGCCTGCCTTTTTGAAAATCCCTACAGTTTAAATAGATTCAGAGCATGTTTGGAATGTCATAAAATACAAGGTATTTCAAATGAACTGGTGAATGGCCCAACACTTACCTACTGAACTTTTTTAGAGACCTTTCTCTTATTAGGAAACTTTTATTTTCCCTAACCATGTCTGTGACAATTACTGAGAAGTACCTGTCAGAAGTAATTGCATGACTTCTGGCCTTAGCAGGTGAGAGCAGCTTTTTCATGCCATGACCTCATTTCTTATCAGAATTTCTTGTTGACAGCAGCAGATTCTCCATGTTAAAGGCTACTCAGTGGTCAGCCTCTGATTGTTTCTTACTTTACCAGGCGGGCTGGCTTAGGCCTGGCCACTTTGAGCTTATCAGATATTACCTTTCAGTTGGTCTTTAAGAGTGGTTTTCATGTTTGCCATGTCAATGTTTTGATTAATAATTGACTTCATTTTTGCAGTCTGATATAGACAGTTCAATGATGACATTTTTAGAAAAAAATCTTCTAAATTTTGAGTGTTGTATAAGGTACTAAATAATCAATTTATATTACATACCATTACATGTTTTTACTTCTCAGTGGCCCTGTCTTCCTTTAAGACAATTATGTTTTATCTTTATAGCCATGTCTAAACTTCATGCTTTCATGTCAGATTTTTGTTTGGTGGGAATCTGGGTGTAGTTTAGCTATAGGCAATATTTTCTTTCCATAAAGATGCAACCATTTAAATGACAACTCCACTGATCTGGACTGGATAAAATAGAATCTGCTATTAAATACTATGTCTGTAGAAGTTTCATTTGTTAGCTGTGGACTTGTGCAAAACCTTTCAGAAATGATCACTCTTCATTTGTGATTATGCTATTGACATAGAAAATTTTGCATTCAGAGCAGAAGGCTCTTGTTCCAATTTTTACCTCTCATCATTCAGCGTAGAAAATAAATATGCACATTTCAATTACACTGGTAACACCTGATAGGCTGTGACCTACTGTATCCATTTAAATGAACAGGACAGAAGAAACCTTTTTTTTTTTTTTTTTCTTCTAATTATGAGGAAAAGTTTGAAGGCTTTCAAGTCTGCCTCATATTACCAGATATGACTGAGAATTCTGAAGAACCTGCCTTCCTTCCCCAGTGCTTCCTTTGTTGGAGCAGTTTGCTGACCAAGTTAATTACAAATATTTGTTAACTGCTCATTTTTTTCCCTGAGAGATGCATCATTTTTTTTCTCAGATGGATCTCCTGAGGCACTTCCACTGGGACCTAAAAACAAGATTCCTCCTTCCTCTGAGGGATACTACTATGCACTCATGTTAAAGATGAGTGCTGAAGTTACTGTCCGCTGAAGTGTTAAACATTGACAGCATTAGCATCTAGATAGCATTTGCACCTTACTGTCTATTTATAATGTGTTCATCAGCTATATCAGCTGCAGGTTTATCAGCTGTAGGGCCAAGATTATTTTTGAAACCAAGTGGATCAATACTACTGCTGACATCTTCCATTCTGTTTAAAAATATGCTGAGACAAATTGTAACAGGATAGATAAGGTTACAGTTGCATAATAGAGAAAGTTACACTATGCAGTAAGGGATTGTATATAGGAAACATGAAGCAGAGGACCTAAAAATATGGTAGGGCTTTTCCTTATCCCATTTTCTCGGTAACCAACCACCTTGCAGCTTTTCCTTCTTTTTTTTGGATATCTAAATTTTGTTTGAATTTAATGTAAGATTGCAGTAGATAGCTATGAGGTGAATTATTTCACGTTATTTCAGGAGTTGTTCAGTTTTGGTTTTGTTTGCTTTTTGTTTTTTCTTCCCTCTCCTCTGACTGTTTCCTTTCCTTGCTTACAGTGTGGGTTTTTCTGCATTTGACTGCTTGACATATCCTTTGGCTGCTTTATAAGGAAACAGGAAGAAGTGTTAAATCATGGCACTGACATTGCTTGTGAATGACAGATACTTGACTTCTTTCTGTTGTGTTATTTCAGTTTGTTCTGTCTGAATTATTATTTTAGCCCTTCTACTTTAGCAAGGTGATTCACTGGAATACCATTTCTATTAATTGATACTGTGGCAATAGAGACACTCAGAAAAAGACAGTTCTGACACTGGCATTAGGAAAATTTTACCTGCCTTCTTGTTTTTTATATATGCAGTATCAATTTTGTGGCTGCTAACAAGTATACTCTACAGTCTTATGCTTTTGAATGCTTTTTCTTTGTGTCAGTTTTTGGAAAAAGGTAAAAGCAAGTAATTTCAGACTGTAAAAACAGAATCAGTAACATGGAGACAGCAGTCATACACAGATGTCTGTTGTTCAAGAACTAAGCACGAGATGTACTTCTGGAAGGAGAATGTTTAATGGATTGAAAGCCACGGATAGAGCACTGTTTTATTCTTGTAAATTTATTATCAAGCACTTGTCTATTTTCTTACAATACATGAATTTAAAATCAGTATGCAATGTTCATTTTTACTCTGTTACTTTATGTCACTTACCAGGCTATTCTCACATTCTTGTTTCTGTATAACAGCAACAAATGGCATTGCAGAATTGGACCACTGCTTGTCTGAAATTTGGAAGTGCATGGGTTCCATACTCTTCTAAATGGAAGATTTCACAAAACATGCAAACATCTTCTAAACTGAAAGTCTGTAGTTTTGTGCTTTTCTTTTCTTTTCTTTTCTTTTCTTTTCTTTTCTTTTCTTTTCTTTTCTTTTCTTTTCTTTTCTTTTCTTTTCTTTTCTTTTCTTTCTTTTCTGAGAACATGGAAAATTTGTATAAAATATTTCATAAACAGACTTTGTCATTATTCATTTTAAAATTTCATGATTCCCTTTTCTGAATATCATGCTTGATTCAGTTAAAGCTACTGGTTTCCCAATTGAAGGCATACTTTGCAAAACACCCTTAAAATCTTTAAGATGTTAATTCTCTCTAATCTCATCATTTCAGATGACTTGGTGGAGAATCCCATACCTTTAGGAGGATTCTATACCTTTGGAAGCCATGATTTGTGCAGTGGGAAATTTTTAGCATAATATTTATTTGAAAGAAAGTTAAGACACTTTCAATTTTCTTGAAGTTTAAGAGTTCAGCAGGGCAGAATTATTTTACTGAGCACAGAAATAGAAGAGATGTACTCTGTGACATTCAAGGGAGTTTTTTTCTCATTTTCCTTTCAAGACAGGAAACTATCAAGCTTGGCAAGAAGGCAGCTGACATGATGAGGAAAAGCTAGAGTAAATTAAAAGCTCCAGAGACCAGAAAACTAATGGTGGGACAACCATATGCAAAGCAAAGGGGTGTGATGGTCAGGGAATCAAAAAAATAATAACAAGGGTTCTGGAGGAAAGCACCAAGAAGAGCATGCCTGTCATCACCCACTGATTTCAGAAGGAAAGCAGACAATTGGTGAGGCTTCACAGTATGGTGAGAGAGAAAGATTAGGCAAATTCAAACCCCCACTGGAAAAATCCCTGGACAATTTTTTTTTTTTTTTTTTTAGTTTGTCATTTCCAGGTTAATCTGAACACCTTCCTACAATATGGGAAGCAGTAAAATGGGTAGTTTAGTGCAGGATGAGTTTTGCTGAACAAATAAGCAAAAGTACATAGGAAAAGCAGGACCTCAGCTAAAGTATTTTGAAGCTAAAGTACTATTTGAGGCTGAAAAGAAAAGGACTCTTCTAGCCTAAGCATGGAAAAGCTGATCCCTGCCAGCTATAAACAAGGAACAAATAAAGTGAATCTATGTCCTAAACCATGGACAGATGCAAAAAAAAAAAAAAAAACCTTTCTCTTCCATACTTTTAAACCATGAATTTGAGGAACTTTAACTAGATGAAGGAAAAGCACATAAATCAAACTGCAGAAAATCAGTCAGACCTCACAAAGATTTCTGAATTAGAGAAAGAGGGACAGTGCTTGAGGAACACAGAAACTGAGAAAATCCTTGTGCATCCTCAAATGATGGACCCACAGAAAGCTAGGGAAGTAATCAAAGTATTTTAATTCTAGAAAGACTCCCCTACTCAGAAAGCTGTGTGTGAGCACCAGTCCATCTGAATTGTACAACTGACAAAGCAGTACTCAATAGGATTCCATCTGCTGGACACCATGCAGAATATGATACACAAAGATAATAGTGCTGGGAAGTAAGAAGATAAAAGATGAGTAATTTTAATGAGGGGCACCCAGGTGGGCAAAAACAAGTGCCAGATTATTTTGTAGCTACAAATCAGTCCTAGCAGTGTGAGTTGAACATGTCTTTGTTCTTACTGGGATTGAATGCTGGAGATGTCACAGCTCCCTACTTCAGTCTGCAACTGGAGAGGCAGTTGGAAGGAATTGAGTGAGGAGATGAATAAACTTCAAAATATTTCTGAATTTCAGGAATATGAAAGCAAACAAGTTTTGGAGAAGATGAAAAATTATCACTGTGCAGAGAAAATAGGCAAAAGAAGAAAGAAAATGACTGTGGGGATTGTTGCAGACTTTGTGCTGAAGGTTATATTTTATATGTTATATGGAGCAAGCAACTGGATAATCTTTTTTTTTTTTCCCTTTTTTTTTAGATGCACGTTTTGGGGACTTTGCCTCTGTTACATCCCTACATAGCTCTGCAAGATGTTTCCTTGCAGAGAGAAGATAGAAATTGAGTGGTATAACTGCATCCTGTATTTGCACACAATTTACCTGTGTATCATGCAATGTTTAAATAAAGGTGAGGGTTGGAAAATGGGAAGAAAAACCACCCCTTGGGTGGTTCACTGGGAGTGGGGGTCACTTCTTGTAGAGCTCCAAGAGGAGCAGTAAGAAGTCTTTTGGAAATAGTGGGACAGTGAATAAAAAGCCACAGGGGTCACTCTGTGATTTCTGCTGCAAGTCAGGATATCCTGGAAAGCTGTTGTACTACCAGCAAGACTGGAGAAAAAGGCTGATGTGCATCAATGGAAGGGAAGTCAAAAATTTGTTTCAATGCCTTTTGTTGTAATCTATGACATTCCAGAACTAAATTTCATTTGTTTGATTGATCTGTTCTTGTTTGAAAGATGATAAATCTAACTGTAGGGATTTAATGCCACTTAGTACCTTATATTTTAGAAAACAAAGAGAGCAGTTTCTGTAAAAGGCAGACCTGAATTTCATAGTTCTTCTCACTCAGACTCAAAATTTACTAACCTTTGTCCCACAGATGGGCTGGAGAACTGAGAACTTTTATAGCTTCTGGGAAAAAAGATCCGTGTCCTGACCTGAGTTGTCAGAGTCCAATACTTATTGGCCAAGCTCTTTTAGATATTCTATGCATGGAGACTGAAATGTTTAATGTGGAATTTATGTATTTGAAGATATTTCACATACAGGATTTCTGATTTAGCAGAGCAATGTAAAATATATTGATAACATAATCCAAATTTCAAATATAAGTATACACTTAGAAATATGGCAATTTTAATTTCCTGCTCAATCACAATGTGACTTCCCTATCAGCCTCTGTAAAATGCTTACCATCACAATAGTGGGCACCCACCCTTGTCAGGAAGAAATACATGGGTTGCAGATAGCTCAAGTGCATTGTGTACTTTGATATGTCCTTGCTTATTGTCTAGTTTTTGTCTTCTGTGTAGGGATGAATCATGTATTCACCCTACCCCTCTATGATTGCTCAACTAACTCAGGAAAATATTCACACTCTTTAAATGAACTCAAGGAGCTATCAGTTGATGCATTAAATTTTTGGTAGGTGTTTACCTAAAGCAAAGGCCTCCCTCTGGTCCCCCTTGTGTTGAGATGAAGTCAGCTTATTTGCAAAAGCTGAGTTCAGTCGCATCCTGCTTTATTCCTTGAACTTCATGGATACCAGGCCCTATCCCTTCCCCTCTTAGGTTCAAACCCTAATAGGGTTTTATTGTTCAGTCATGTGAGGTGACATGAAATGAAACTGAAATAAGATATATTTGTGAGCTGTAAAGTAACAAAATTGTTTGGGTCAGCAGAAATTCTTAATTTTGAGAATTTTTGCTATGATTCATTTTAGTGCTGACCTTTTTCTGATTGCTTTTAATATACATTCTATAAAACTTAAAGTAAAAAGGTCACATAGAAATGTTTGTTTGCTTTAATATATGTCAGAACAAGTCACTTAGGTAATTGCCGGACATGTTCCACTGACACTATATTTTAAGAAAGAGATAAAGTCACTTCTAAAAATTTACTTTGTTTTCCCGCAATCAGAAATTTTTTTTCAGTTGCCCTGTCTTCTACACAGTTGGAAAAAAAACCACTAGTCAGCTGCATCTAGCATTAAAATGGCTAGAGAAAAATGTGCTCCTGTTTCACTGAGGAAAAGATCCTAGGCCGGTTACTTAATAAAAAAGAACCAACTGCTATTCTTCCTTTTCAATAAATAAATGGTAATGATAATCCTAATTTGAAATTATTATGTTACCAAAATATTTTTTTAAGTCAACAACCTGATGCAATCAACTGACACAGGAGACTTTAATTCAAGGTGGAGTTCTGGCATTTATCCTCAGCCTATTAAAGTAACTAAGGTCTTAAATCTTATGCTTTTGTGCATTACTAAATCATATTTTCTACTATTAAAGAGTTTATATGATGGGGGAAAGTAGGTCTTCATTGATATGAAATGTAGGCATATCTTGCTTGCTTCAATTTGTAAAATGGCACATAAATAACATTAATGCTGTCGCTGTGCCTATCTCATTTTCCAGGAACCAATCCTATGATGCATTCCCATAAAAGCATCCTTGTGGTGAAGCAGCTACAGACTGTAAAGAAAGTCATCAAATGACTCAAAAATAGCTCAGATCTTGATTTAATAGCACTGATCCACAAAACATCTATTCTCTGTTCAGTAAGAAAAAGGGAGTTGTAGAATATTTTACAGACAAGTTGTACTTTTCTGTGCTAGGAAGTGACTTCATCAAAATCAAATTTCCATCAACCTCATGAGCAATTAGAGAAAATGTCAAACTCCTGATAATATCTAGTGAGCAGGTTGCCATTAAAATGTATGATAAGTAGCATACATGTGAGATGGCAGTTGAATTAATATACTGGAAACCTTTCCTTGATTAATCTATAGTATATACATCACATTAATCAAGGACTCTTTCTACTAAGTTCAGTTTTATAGGTGCTTTACTGTCAGAAGATTTTATTAATGGGTATGTCCATCCTCGATTATCATGGATGTTCTCAAGGCCAAAGTGAAAAGATATTAGATTTTTTTCTCCTTCATTGTAGGTTTTCTGACCTTCTGTCTATACTGAGAGGAACATCAAGGTAAACAAACTATTGAGAGCAAAGGACGTGATCTCACTGAGAGAATGGTTTAAAATTTACTTGTGGTGTCAGCTGGCTTTTAAGTAGCCTCTTTATTGCATTGAGCTGCTGTGTCATACATTAAATGACTAAATTACTTGCAAGATATGTAAAATTTTTCTTCAAATGCTTTTACTCTAAAACAGAAAAGAAATAATTTCTCTAGTAATTTATATCATGTATTATCATGGAATGTAGAATGGTTTGAGCTGGAAGAGTCCTTAAAATCATCTAATTGCAATTCCCATGCCATGGCAGCAGGAGGGTGGGGGTAGTCTTTCACTAGACCAGCTTGCTCAG
Organism: Setophaga petechia; assembly: GCA_024362935.1. NCBI lineage: Eukaryota > Metazoa > Chordata > Aves > Passeriformes > Parulidae > Setophaga > Setophaga petechia. The sequence continues at coordinate 12,208,768 of JANCRA010000008.1, read as the reverse complement.
GGCCTCATCCAATTTGGTTTAGAACACTCCACAGATGCTCTGGGCAACCTGTGAGAGTGTCTCACAGGAAAGAACTTCTTTCTAATATCTGGACTAAACCTATCCTCATTCAATTTGAAGCCATTCCCCCTGTTACTACATGCTCTTGTAAATAGTCCCATTGCATCTTTCTTGTAGCCCCCCTTCAGGTACTGGAAGGCCACAATTACGTCACCCCAAAGCCTTCTGTTTTCCAGGCTGAGCAGCCCAAATTTTCTCAGCCTTTCCTCGGGTCCTAATAAGAGACGTATTCAATCTCTCTAACAATCTTGGTGGACATCCTCTGGACTTGCTCCAACAGGTTGTCTTTCCTGTGTTGGGGACCTGGAACTGGATGTAATATTTTTCTTGTTTTGCAAAATATCACATTTCCAGCTATTTAGTATGCTCAATGTGACTGTTTCACACTAAAAGGGATATGTATTCTTATATATGCTCAGTTTGCACAAATACTTAACTGAGCAGTCTTTTCTCTTTTAGTTTTCATTAGTGGACATGGTGTTAATCACAGAAATGTAGAAATAAAATATAAAAATATATGTCTCCTTTTGCCTACTCCACTTGTAAGAGTAATTTGCTGCTCAGTCTCTCAAAAACTGGTTTCAGTTTAGCTGTTCTAATGCTAAATTTGTTTTAAATCTCCACTGTCTAATGGTTATAGTTTTCATTAGTATTTGAATGACAGATGTCAGTTAACAACTAGTCATAATGCTCACCAGAGAACTGCATACAAAAAACTATTTATTCAGATATGACAATTTGGCACAGTCCAAGAAGACAATCTGTAAAGCATCTGCTTTATTTTCCTGAAGGATTTACTTTTTAGTATGCTTATCTAAAAATTATGATGGCTCATGATATTATGGTTTGAAAACTTGGAAGTAGTTTCTAGTTTCTCAAAAACAACCATCAGGATTGTGTTTAATTAAAAAAATAATTAAATCTTTGAGGATTAATTTATATTAAAACCCAAATCCCCAAAAAACCCCCAAACCAAACAAAAAACCGACTCTATATTTTCTGTTCTGCAGTGTTTCTACTGTAGTGAAGAAACTAAAGACAGAGGTGCAGCACAGATGCTTTGCTATATTTTAGCATACTGAAAAATCTTTTATTCTGTCAAATCTCATTTTGAAAAGGGCAAAATTCTTAAAAAGAAAAGACTGTATCCCAGCACAGATAAGATAATTTTTAAGTCTCTTTATCTTTTATACTCTTACTGGTGATGATTTAGAAGCAAGTTTGGTATGGGTAATAGCGCTGCAGGTTTTAAGGTGAATACTGGAGAAGCTTAAAGCAAAAGAGCCTTAAGCATGCCTGCAGGGAGATTCATTTTAGCACAGAGAGTGAGTGCCTTCCACAGTGATATATTAAAGTTCACAGTGCTGTAATATCACATGGGACCAAACCCGGAATGGTGTCACTGAAGGCAGCAAGCGAAGTTATAAGTGACATTTGAAACAGGTCCTTATGTTTTGTCCCAGGATTTGGTTTGATGCATATATAAACATGCTTATTTTTAAACTTCTTTTGGAAGCTCACCAGGAAAACAGGCTTTATGCTGATCATAAAAAGGTTACAGCCAGGCAGTGTTACCTCTCAAATATAACAGATGTTTCAGGTGTATACAAGCAAGATTTCCTATGTGCCCTCACCATGCAATGCTGATCTATTGAACCAGACAAAGAAATAAGTTATTCACAAATACTGCTGCCCAGAGGCAAGCAGGAGAAATGAAAGTAAGGGACCAGCTCTTCAAAGGTTGCCTGCACTGATTGTCAGTTTTGCCCATTTCATACCTTGTTTCTGAGCACCACTTCAAAACAAGGCAGGTGAATATAATTCTGCCTTTCAGTTTAAAAAGTACTGAGACATTACAAAAGCTTGTTTCAAGTGGAACTGAAATTATAATTGCCATAAGACAATGAACTAATGTTTCATACTTCATGCATAATGCCTTTGAAAAGAAACGTAACAAACCTGTAGTTTGGATCCCCTCCATTCTACCCTCTTAATAAGTAGTTCCACGTACCATTGAAATGCTCTTACTTTGATCCCTTTCCTTGTGGATGAAAAACACCTTAACCTCATATCACAAAGAATATAGCTCCTGGATTTAAATATAGACATACATGTTTCTTACGACCCAGTCTTTAAGAAATGTGTCTTTCTCTTTTTATATTTACACTCCTGACAAATAGACAATGTTAAAGCATTCAAGACAGTTTTATAAGAACGAATTTATCAACAGTGAAATGGTATTTACCAAATTCATAGAGGTATATCTATCCATTCAGCCACTGAATGCATTTTTCAACTCTTTGACGAGACTGGCTCATTTGAAAACTGTAGTTCTTGATCCTGAATAGTAATAAAAAGACAATCCTCAAAACAAAGCCTTCTCTAAGGTGTGATTATCCATGTGGCTCACACCAATTATTTCAAGCTGTGAGTGCAGCCCATTTTCTTTGCATTAAAAAAAAAAAATTAGACTCATCCTTAGGATACCCCTTAGAGAAATGTTTAAGTAAGAACTAATAAATATTCTTTTAACCTAAAAGTGAAATTCTTACAAGGATATTTTACTCTTGAACATGCTTATTCCAGTAATCATTTCTGCAGTGTCACAGTTGTGTCCTCTTGGCCGCTGTGAGGACAGGTGGTAGGTATGTATTTGAATCAATACTGGTACGGAGTACAGGGCTGATTCTCTCAGTCTCCTTCCAGCTGTTCCAGTTGATCTCAGAAGGGATGGTCTTTCTCGGTCCTGAAAACATAGGATTCATTATACAGACTGCCTGTAATAATTAAATAATTTAGAGGAGATCAAGGCAGTGGTCCAGCAGCTCCTTTCTACATAGAGACCTTATTCTCATTTCCAAGAGTTTAACAAATTTGTAGATGTCATCTCCCATGTTCCCTTATTGGTTCTTATCTTCTTTAAAATATATAAAGATTAAAAAGGGAGTGGTACAGCTTTTATCATCAATTTACCAAGTTCTCACACTTCAGTGATTATGAATATGTTTGGTTTCTGCTTTGTTTTATTTATTGTTTCCTTTTATTTACTTATTTGTCTTTGGCTTACTTATTTATTGATCTTATATATTTCTCTAAAGACCCTTTAAGTATTCTTCAGTGTGTAGAAAGATATTTTGCATCATTGGTTTTCATCAGTTCTTTGACAGACCACATATTTCTCCTCATTAGTTTTTCATTTTATAGCCATTGTATCTTGGTACAGGGTCTTTGTATAGTAAGATTCTAGAGCTTTACTTCTGTTGTACAGCTGATGTAAAATTTGCTTATTGTACATTGCCTTTCACTACGTTATTATAGAATTTTCTTGCTTTGAAACTAGCTATAGTGCAAAGTGTAGAAGTTTTGGAGATTGCATGTTATAATAATGGTAAAAATATTCTGTCACAATAATGGTTTTTAAACAGAAACATGGCTGTGCCTCATACTCAGGTATTCGATGCTAAAGTACATTTATTACTTTATTTGGTTAATATGTATCTTTGAAGAATAACATTAGGGATTGATACAGTTGGTGAACAGCCTACATCAGTTTAAAGGAGGAGGTTTACGTGAACAATATTGACTTATGCCTTGTCAGAAAACACACATGACATAAGGAGAAATCATCCTTTCCAAGGCAGACATTTGTAGTTTTCTCAGGCAAGCCCGATAGTTGCTAGCAAATGCCCAAAATGAAATGTTACAACCTGTCTGTGGAAGATGTCTGTACCAAAACAATGCTGGGGTTTTTCAGGCAGATTTCTTAAGACACAATATTATGTCCTTTGTTTAAATTGTTGTCATTTAACAGTGAATAGCAAGATGCATCTATAAGCAGATACATTGACTGCATTTCAATGTCAGTGGGAGGTATTTAAACCTACTGTTTGTGCACTTCAGCTGGAGCAGATTGTTTTGTTTTGTATCCATTAAATAGTACATAGGAAAGAAAATCGGACCAAAGCAAAAGTATTTTTCTCATAAAGTTTGCATTTTTGCTATTATCAAGACACTACAGTTATGTATGAGTATTTGAGACAAAGTCTGGACCTGGTAGAATGCCTCAAGCTTCATCAAACAGATACCTGCTTATCAGAATATTGTTTTTCTGAATGTTTAAATACATATTACTTAAAAGAGCAAAAAACTTATTAATTAACAGTAATCTGAGACAAACTTTGTATTTAAACAAATATATTTGGTAGCCAACATGACATTTCCGCTTTCATTGTTCTTATATGTTCAATATTTCCTTGTTCAGCTCACTTTCCAAACCTAAGATAGAAAATGAAAATTTTCCTTACTATCATATTCTCAATAATTACTTTTTCCAGATGCCATTTCCTTTCAACAAACTTGTCCCCTGACAGGAATAGTTTTTTTTTGTTTTGTGCCTTTCACACTTCCTATTCTGTAAAAGAATATGGGCTGTAACTTTTTAATAGTAGACTTCTGCTGTTTTCTCAAATTCTGCTGTAGGACACATCTCTCCCTTTAGCAGAAGATTTAGACAAGTTGAAACACAAGAAGTAGATATACAGATAGACAGATTTTTCATTGAATACACCTGTTTTCTAGGCTGCTTGTGCAATATACTGTATCCCGATTTTCTTCTTTTTCTCTCCTGAAACACACTGCAGTTTATTTTGTGGGAAAGAATAAATTATATAAACCATTCCTTTCATTCCCATCTATTTTCCCTCTCCATTCAAATAGCTCAATATCTAAGTTACTGCAATCACTTAAAGAATAGAAGTGGTTTTCTGGAAAACAGGAATTAAAAGAATATTTTTATTCATTGCACAAATTCACAAAATGCTTATTCTACTAGCAATGACAGGCTGTAGAAAGGAAACAACAATTTCAAATACATGTAAGAGTTTTCATGGGGAAGAATTTATTAATAAAATCTAATAAACTAAAAGCTGAAATAATTAATTAATAAAAATATCTTTCAACAACCTATATAGCAGAAGAGACTTAAATGTAACAACACTTTTACTGTGGGTATTTAGGATTTTAAATTTTTGTATAAAATTCTCAATTCCTTCTTCTGTAACATGTCCCTGGTACTCATGAAACACTGGAAGCTCATATTTTAAGCTGTATGTGCTTAAAACACTTTTCTGGTGAAGTTTTCATTGAGAGACTGGATTCAGTTTTCTGACTTTTGCTGCCCCACACTGGGATTATAAAAAACTACTCCATAAAAATCTAACTGGAAGGGAAAAAGCCAAGAGAAAAGCAAAGCAAAGGTATATGAAACTAATGCTTTTTGGCAAGTTTCCTCTAATTTCTGTAGTTCTGTAGTTTTGTTTATCCTTAATTGCAACATAGCCACACCAAGTTTTTGCACTTTCTGTGAATCTATCCTTTCCATTGTTTACTAGGCATTTTCTGTTTTCTAGTTTCCTTTCTTTCTTTTTAATTTCCATTTTTCTATACAATTGCAATCACAATATGATCTCAGGTGCTAAACAGTTGTATCAGTTTGCCGATTTTATGGGGCCACATTTGCAATTATGTTGTCAACAAAACTGTACAAATCATGAAAATACTTCCACAGGACTATATCCTTCAAAAAGTGATAAATCACTGATAAAGTTATGCCTCAGTCCATATGTAGAGGATCAGGCATAAGTATGTAAATAGGTTTTTCCTAAAATGTTCTGCCTGTTGAGACAGGAAGGCATGAACGGAAGAGATGGTTCTGGGGGGATGGGGTAGAACTGTTCTGAGCCAACTTCTATTTCTGCCTTGAAGCTTGGGCTCAGTGTGCCTGCATCAGCTCCCTCCTCCCTCTGACTCACTTCCTGGAGAGCTCTAAAGGGCTGTCTGTGCCTGAGCAAACAATGTAACATGAATGGTGTGGAAAACCTATTTTACTTAATAGGCATGTACCAAGTAAACTAAAACAGGAAGTGGGTCAGTCCCTTTCTCTCTCCTTTCCTCCTCCCACGCCTGTTGACCACAAATCTGGACCATCCATGCAACTGGATCAATGCATTATCTAAGGATCGGTGATCTTCCTTCTCTTTCTCTCTTTTTTGTCTTTATTTCTCTCCTCCCTTGCTTTGTCTTGGCAAAGTGCAACTTTCATATTCTTACCATGCACTCTGTACTGAAGTTTGCTGTAAGGATTGAGAACATGTTAAAGCGTGTTGTAAAAGATAAGGATTTGTTAAGCCAACATTTTTAAGACTAAATAGTGGGCTGATTGCTGGAGTCAAAGCCTAAGAGTTCCTTGACATGAGGACTGATGTCTTTGTTCAGTTCAATGAGAATTTACAACAAACACACTTGCTACCAACCCTGTCTTGACACCAAATTTGGCTCATGATCATGGTCTCAGTTCTAAGCCCATTTCTGATGTGAACTAAACTGTGTAGCTCAGTCCTTAAATGATTATGAATATGGTAATATTTCTTGACTGGATAAAAAGTTTAACTTTGGAGCCAGAGTCCCAGAAGTCTTCTCTTTGGTCAAAGTGTAGTAAAGGCAGTAATAGCAGAGTGCTGAGATGCAGGATGTTTTCCTGAACAGTTTTCACAGGCTCTGCTCATTGTCATTGCTCGTAATTCATAGTTATGGCCCAAACCACCCTGCTTGTGTTCAATCTGAACAGTTGGTTTCATCAGATTAAATCACAGTTTGGGCTAATGATGAAAGCTAATTGACTGAAGCAAAATCCAGATAGGACTGATGGACTGGTGCTAATGGAATAAAGAATTAAATCCTTGAAAGTTAAGGGAAGGATAGCATCTTTTCCTGTAAGTAAATCCAAACTTTTGGTCAAGTTTGCATTTATCATTTGGGATAAGTAGTTGTTACCAGGACAAACAGTGACCAAGATGCACATATATGCTTAACTAGAAGACTGCAAAACTCTTTCCGCTTAGAATTTGGTAATGCTATTGATATGTTTACCTTTGAAATATATATGTCCTTTATGAAGAGTTTAAATCAGTGACAGATGAAAAGTAGTATAGATGTTTCCTTATTATGCAGATGTTTCACCCTGAATACTAGAAGTCCTCTGTGATCCTTCAAGCAAGGGGTAAAAGAGGAAGGGTAAGCATTTGCTTATTTGTGAGATGGTTTTTTATGGCATCTTAATTTTAGTATTAAAGAGTTGATTAAAATTATAGGAAGAATTTATCTGGTTCTGTCTTTCAACACATGCAGGTAACAGAAGGCAACCATCAAACCACAGCCAAAGTACAAAGAGTAGATTTATTTCATGACCTTGCTGACAATTCCAGACAGCAGAGACACACAGGGACACTGGGTCTGTTGGGCTCAGCTCATCCTATCAAAACTGGCAGGGGTGGTGGTAGGGGCAGGGGACATTACTGCCTGCCTCACTATAAAAAAAGAGTGCTGTATGTGTGTCTTTGAGTGTATTATCTGTCCACAAGAATTTGACTTCTCAAAGCAGGCAGAGGATGAAGAACATTAGGTATAAAAACTGAGTTTTCCCCCACTGGAATTTTTTAGTGTTCTCAGCTGCAAGGTCAATAGAATGAAACTATTCCCTCCTCTTTACAAAATCTTCCAGTTTTATCTCTTTCTTCCCAAAACTGGTTTTCCATACATCTTTAAGTAAGCTTTCTCTTCTTGATCTGTTCTGGTTTTGGCTGGGGTAGAGTTAATGTTCTTCACATTATGGGACTGAGTCTTGGATTTGTGGTTAAGAGAGGGTTGATACTACAGTGATATTTTCATCGTTAATGAGTACTGTTTACACAAATTCGAGGCCTGTTCTGCTTCTCACACAGTCAACATACAAAGAGTTAGGAGGGAACACAGCTGGGACAGCTGATATTGACTGACCAAAAGGGTATTCCAGACCGTATGATGTTGATTCAACAATAAAAACCATGGAGAGAAGGCAGAAGTCGGGGATATTTGAATTTATGGTTTCTGACTTCCAAAAGAAATATTATACATGATGGAGCCCTACTTTCCTGGGAATGGCTGAACACCTGTGTGCCCAGGGGAAGCAGTGAATTAATTCCTAGTTTTGCTTTGTTTCTGTGAGCAGTTTTTACTTTTCCTCTCAAACTGTCTTTATCTCAACCCACAAGTTTACCATGGTTTACCCTTTAGATTTTTTCCCCCACACCACCAGAGGAAAAAATGCAAATGGCTGGGAAGTGCTTAGTTGCCATCTGAGGATAACACCACTATCTTTGGTTTAGAAATTGTCTGAGTATATAGCTTTTATGAATATATTTATTGGAAGTATTTAAGACAGATTTTTTTTTTATCCACTGACATTGTAGAGATAGCAATGATTTCAATTGTTAACTTAAGTTCCTGCCAGACACCTTAATAATCATGTTTCTAATGTCTAGATCAATGAAATAAAATACATGCTTCATTGCACTACTTAAGTAATGTATTCAGTTTTATCTGAGTCAAAAACCTTTTTCCTTCTTCTGTTCATCTTCCCTGGTTTACATGATTCAATGACAAGTAATGAAAAGACATATTTATACCGAGCTGCAGCCTCACTGACATCATATAGCTAACACTGCTCTTTACAACAGTGCACCCAGGAGCAAAAGTGAAGGTAATTCCATGATACAGACCTTTCACACACTGATAATTTTACTTGGGACAAAAGAATAAAATTTGCTTGTCATTAGCACAGCACAAAAACATGTCAACAAAGCACTGTTCTTCTCTCAAAATCAGTTTATATCTCACACCACAAAAAAAAAGTCATAAAGGAAAAAAAATTACTTTTCAAAAAATACTATTATTCTTTTGTGCAGGAGTTTATATTTGCAAAAAAAGGCTCTTTCAGACAAGATCTCAGTCTAAGCTCTGGAAAGGTACATGCTTAATTCTATGTACCAAACAATTGAATTGACACCAGTAATATTTCCTGTTTTGATATTCTCAGTAATATAAAATCAAAGATTAACAGTGAAATGTTGTGGGTTTTGGTTTGTTTGTTTTTTTTTTTTTTTTTAATATAGACTTTGTCTTCAAAATTGAACTTGTATAAACTTTGATAGTTATTTGTATCTCTCTACTGTATGAACACTGAACATTAAAATAATGCAAAATTAGAAATATCTCAAAATCACTGTTTGTAGTGTTTTATCAGTGCTTTTCCAGTAGCTATAATTGAAATAATAGACCTTTTTTTAAAAAACACTATTTTGCTATGCTAATATTAAACTGAGAATTCTAAAACTAATTTTGAAATAAGGAAAGATCTTCATTAAAGCTTTGTTTATAAAGGTTTATAGCATCTTCTACTTAGCATCTTTGGATTTGCTCTGTCATTGGTTCTGTTCAGGAGTACCTTTTCTTGCTAGATGCAGGTGTCTGAACATTATTTTTGAATATTTTGGACTTTCCACTCCCTATGTTTGGCTTCATGTTCATTCACAGACTGGGTGGTCTGTAACTAGTTTCTTAGTTGTTTAGGTTATGAAATGACAGGTCCTTGGAGGAGAAGGCACTATTCTTCTCAGACATTCCTGGAGACAGCTACCTCTGCAGCGCATGGAGTCTGCCTGAAATCTAATGACTTGGCTGCCAAGAAGCAAGATTTTGCTACTCCTAAGATTTTGCTGCTTCTTTTGCTTTCTGTCATGTTTCAAAAATGTCAGAACAAGTGTTTCTCCAGCATCCATTTTCATTTGTGTCTGTGACAAATGAAACATTCCACTTTCTGAGATGGTCGTCTTCTATGTATATTTTAAAATAAGAGTTTTAAAAGAAATGCCTTTATTATCAGGCACACACCTATATGTGAGTGAGCTTGCACAGTCTTAGCAATATTTTTGTCTTCTAACAAATTTCTTTGGTCTTAGTTTTGTCTTTTTTTTGTGCTCTGGAGAAATGATTGTTTGGATGCAGTACAAATTACTTTATCAGATAAGTTCACTCTTGAGTCTGACAAATTATGTGAATTTATTTAAACTAACATTGCATGTAGAAAGTCTATGTATTCACTTTTCATGCATTTTGTAAGAATTTAGTTTCTCTCTACTAACTGAACAGGGGAGGGAGCAAAAGTACTGTTCTGATTTTGTTCATCATTAATTCACAATGACCTAATGCGTAGGGAAAATCAACTCAGGGTTGCTATTTAGGCCCTCTTTGAAAAGACAAGTTGTTCTTCTTATTCTTCCCATCCTACAGCTCCACTTCTCACCCCAGTGTCTATTTCTGCTTAGAATTTAAGCATCATCCTTCCCAGAAAGCTAGGATGATTTTTCAGTTTAAAGAACTTATGACTTATTAGAATACAAATCTCCTTTTCGCAATCACAAGAACAAACTTCCCAAAATAGCTGTAACATGCCCGTGGTACACATCTTTGTCCTCATAGCTCACAGTAAAGTTTTGAATGCTCAGCCTTTTCAGTATAACTCAAATTCATACAGAATGAAAAAAACATCTAGACTTCCCAGTCACTTGCACAAATAGAGTTATATTTGGTATTAGGAGTATAACAGTCTACTCAGGGAAGAGCAGTTACTTGATTACTGCTCAGAATAGAATTGTTTAGGTATTGATGAACTCAACTGGGCTACAAATCAGAAAAGACAGGCTAATTGTGCCTGTCACCTACTGCACATGAAAGGGAGGATATGTTCACAGGAATTTTTGCCTCCTCACAAACTGGAATCGCAATTCTTAATTTTTTCAAAATAAATAAAATTGAGAACCAAGCTTAGAGATTTTGCTGTCTGTTGCAATGACGTAAGCATGTCAATGTAGAAGTATTTTACATAAATATTAGCAACATTGCCTTGGAAGGGGAAAAGAATATGTTACATTGCTGCAGCTGAACATGAGTAAAGTGCAGAAAACAGTTAAAATTCAGTAAATAAATAACAAGATAAACACAAGGATATTTTTCTGAGTATAAAAATAAGAATGGTTGGAAAAACTGCAAACAAGATAAGCAGCACTGGAAGTCTGTCTGGGAGTGGGGTAGGTAAGCAGCACAAAAACATTGTGCATGAGAATGAAGAAAAAAGAAGACAAGTCTGTTTCAGTTCAAGCTTCTTTTGCTGAAAAGCTCTCAAGTTTGATCACCTCGACTTCTGCAGTTGAGGCCACCCAAGACAGCATCTGTCACTGCTAACTATACAGCGTCAGCTCTGTGGTCTTTGTATCTTCACAGCTAATTTATATTCTAGATGTCGAAGACAGTTTTGTACAGAAAGTGTTGACAATGTAAAAGAAAAAAACATTAGGATGAAGTGTGTTGATAATAAATTTATATAGTAATTTTCTATTGTAAATGTAAAACTGATAGGATTTATCAGTCTTCTAAAAGCTTCCATCACATGGAACTGTAACTTCCTTCTTGTTAAACACATATATACACCCCAAAAAAAAGTTGTTGCAGTAGTTTTTAAAATAACATGAGATGTCACTAAGCTAAATCTTTTAAATCTTGTGGCATTTTATTTTTAAAGATTTATAGTAAGACAGTTGGAGAATAGATGACACTAGTCACTAAATGAAAGTTAACTCATAAAGTTTATAACCTGGGAACATGCTAACATCTTTTGTTTCTGTTGGGTACTTAATGCATCTTCTGACCTGCCAAAATACTGAAGGTCATAATTTTGCAGTGTGTTTGTACTGTCTCAAAAAACATGCTGAAATGTTCCACAGTAATACAATTTCCAGACATCAAGATATCACTATCATCACAGTTTTTGACTATATATAGTTGCTTAATACTAACAAGTAAAGACAACACAAAGTTTACAATCTGCAGTGTTTCCACAAACCTCCTTGGATGACAGAGATAAAAACTCAGCTATGAGGCTATTATTTGGGGTTTTATGCCTCTCTTTATAAAGAACTTTCTGGGAGAAGCCTCCTCTATTCTGCCAAGTGTGTAAAATGCAAGTCTTTCTTCTTCACTTCTTTGTGTTACTTTTAAACTGCTTGCAAAATGTTATAAGCTTAAAACTCCAGAGATGAGCCACAAGGTGAGAGTCACTGCAGCAGGGGATGGTGGCAGTACTGGTGCTGGAAATGAGTGAGCAAGAGTGCTAGTTCAGGGCTCTTTTTATATCTCAATAAGGAAAACCTAATGATAAACGGCTTAATAATTTAACTGTTCTAATAAGAAAGAATGAGAAGAGAAATACAGATAGAAAATGTTTCATCTCTTCAGATGCTGGGCACCGCACACTGATGCAGCATCATTTGGAGCCTGAATAGATTTTTTCCACAGTGGTTTGAAGAGCAGGTGTTGTCCATGGAGAGAAACCGATCCTTTGTGTCATCTGAGATATCCTGAGAACAAGCTCACAAGAAAACAATTCTGTTTCTAAAGGATGCTCTTGTAGGATTTCCTGCTGCACAGTGAGCTAAAGACAATGCCAGGCAGGCAGTATAATTGCAGGTTCCAAGTGGGATGTGCCTTCAGGCTCCTTGTTTAAAATGAGCTGGCCAACTTTGTCCTGCAGAGAAGGATTGGGCATCATCACAGAGTCCAAAGTCGTGGTGCACAGGCAGCACAGCACAGGCCTGACTCTGCTCAGGTTAACTTTGTGTGGATCACTGACTCCTAAAAGTGCAAGTGTTTCTCAGTTAGAATCAATGCACTAGTAGAATAGAATAATACAAAGACTTGGTTTTCATAAAGGTTGAAATTTATTAAAGGAGCAAATTAGGAATAAAATAAATGTGTATCTTTAGTACATTTTAATAAAGAATACTGAAATGCATATGTTTTCTCTATAAAACTGAAATAGATTTGGACAGAAAACAGGCATTTAAAGATCATGGCCTTGGTGGGAGCAGTTCTGTACATGAACAGTAGAAGGGCTCGATGTATTTAAGTTTTCACTAATTTTTAATAGTAGATATCAAGCTGTCTAAAGGGCCTAGTCCTGTAAATGTATTAGCAGTATCCATAGCACTGGCTTCAGCACAAAACACAAAAGATGATTAAACTGAGAAACAAGGAAAGAAGGAAGCTAATTCAAGAATACTAGTGCTTTTGTTTTCCCTTTGTAATTTTTTAAATCCTCAGTCTCCATAAAAACAGTGTGTCAGTGAATTAATTGGCTTCACTGTGTGTGTCTAATGCAGACAAGTGAGTCTCACGAAGAAAAGATGTTTCAGTCCATATTTTCTTCAGCTTTATTCATTGGGTGACACAGGGATTTTTCCTGCTTCATATCCTCTGAATGTTAAAAGTCTTTGCCAGAGACATTCAAAAGTGTACCTAGAATTGTGTTTCCAAGATGGGTTTGAGTTTTCTGATTGTACTTTGAGCTACATGATGCAAGCCAGCTCCTAAAGGAAAGCTGTGTCAGTTACAGCTGTGCTGGGCTGAAGCTGAAAATCCTGGTGGGGAAGATAGAATGATGAAGCAGCTTTTGGAGTGAAGCTGACTTGTGCCTGGTTAGTGTGGAGGTGGACAGAATTGTCTTGGGTTTATTTCTGAGTCATTCTGTGATTTTGCAGTTTCTGAAGTATGCTAACCTTTCTACCAGCTTGTTTCCATAGTCTTTCCCTACCTCTTTGCTTTTTATTCCCTGCTCCTGACTGTGCAATCCTACCTCTTCATTGTACTAGTCTGGAGTTTTCTGGATCTCAGTTGCCTGTCCACTTTGTGCTAAAATACCTTTGAGCACATTACTTTGCCAAATCATCTCACAATTCTTTCTTCCCCTCTGCATTCTATGCTGGGGAGTCTTTCCAATTTGTTATTTACCAAACATTTTAAGTGTTTAGGGCGGATAACTCAATTTTCAATAGTCCTTTTCTTTTTTCTTTTTGTGGATCACTTAAGTTTCTCTCATCTTAATGAATTAAATTTGCTTACAGATGGCTTTGATAAGGGCACAGGCATAAGCACAAAGTGGTGGAAGTATACCATGAGGTATGAGGAATGGAGATGGAGCAGAAGTGTAGCTTGCCAATCCCAGGAGCCACAGATCCCCCTGTTTGCTTCACTAGATTTGATGGAATTATGTTCCTCAAAGAGACAAAAGTTATTCCTGCTGATTAATGACTTGAAAATGTTTGCTCAGGGAAAAGAAGTGGACAGTGCAGAATAAGATTCACCAATTAAGTACATTTTGAATGGTGGAAATGACCAAGTTGAGGGCATTCCTACAATGTTCTGTAAATGCTGTTGGAGGTCATTTCAAGATAAATGCAGGTCACAATTTGTGTAGTGAAACAAACTGAAGTACAATCTCCATGATTGTAATGAACCTTATCCTCTAAGTAACATCAGCATGTCTGTTGGTGTCCTGCACAGAGACATATTTCTTACAAGTACTGATGCTTTTGAGAAAAATTTCAGTGTAAATGCTGTTACTTAGGTATTTAAATTGGGGTCTTGGTTTTGAAAGTTTTGAATGCTTATGATATCCCAATTTATCTGTTTTAAGCCTCCCTTCAAATACAGCTCTAGAAAATAATTTTTCATAATATCGTCATATTTTTGTCAGTACTGGCTCTGGCACTTCTTGTGGCATAGAAGCTATCATCTATTGTTCTACAACACCAGCAATGACTGAAGCTGTCTCTTTGTCTCCAGAGCCTGACAGATTGATCCATTTAAATTGACACATATATCAGCACGTTTTTCACCCTTACTCTATTAATCTATGCTTCACTTGTCTCAACATCTTGTGAGCTATACTGCTTTCCCAGAATGTCTCAATCAGCTCTGCTGAAATTGTGAACAGACACTGCCATTGATCTTGGGAACTAATACAGCGTGGTGCATTGTCAGACCTTGACAAACAAATTCTTTCCAGATGCCAAAGGGCCCATAGTGTTTAATAGGACCACTCACTGTGTTGTCCCACAGTCCTTGGCCATAACTCTCTCATGTCTCCAACTGTGCATATTTTTCTATGCATCAACTAATGCTCTGGCTGTTTGGAGGTGGTTGAATGTCACTTATGATGTATTGGTTTATGTATAGCTTGCAAGGTCTTACAGCCCTTCTAAGCAGTAGGGTTTTATAAATATAAAATGCTTTCAGTGGCTGCAGATTTCAGTTTGCATATACATCAGGGTCAAATATTTCCAATGGGTCTGTACATGTAGCCATTTTATTGCAGATATTTTAATTGAAGAAAAGAGTAGGTGGGGAATATCTTAGTAAACTAGTTTTAAAATTACACAAATAAGCAAGTATTTTGCAATCACCTGGTACTTCATAGATGTAAGAAGGAAATTTTTACTATTTCTCCAATAAAATTTTCATGTCAATTTCAAAGAATTAATAATCATGTCCCTAAAATAGTTACATTGCTATTATCAAAACAAACATTATTTTTTTCTTCTTTCTGATTAAGACTTATTCTGAAAGGACTAATGTAAAAGAAATAATAACAATATAAATGACACTACCAAAATCTGAAGTAAAACACACAGGAAAAATAGGCAAGTTAAAAAATGATGTGACAAAAATGAATTGTTTTGTGTCTGTTTACCCATGTACTAGAGTCAGAATATATTTTTGAAGTGCATTATAATCTGAAAATATTTAACTGCTCCAGCAAGTGTGGAATTGAAGACATTAATCTCTGTGTCTTTTTGCAGGACAAACTAAGACAATGTCTTATTTACATTCACTTAGTAATTATGTTTTCATTATTTAGTGGTTGTAAAATTTTCTGATTCTGGGCTGTGTAGAAGGCCTGTGAAAATTACAAGGATGCTTAGTAGGATTTGTCAGTGTCAATGTGGATTGACTATTATCACAGAAAAATTGTAAAAACATATACTGAAAAGTAGTCTTTAGAAAATGCATCCTGACCATGTATATTTAGTTGAGCATCTTGGTAAATATATTTAATCACATATGTGATGAAATATATCTCATTACTGACTGACTGTCAGTCAGTAATATATCTCATCATCTGACTGTCAAATCAGAGAGCCCTTTTGGTGTTGAGCACCCATCTTACTGTATAACAGGTATAAAGTAGGGACATACATAGATGGTCATATTCTGAAATATTTTTAAAGGACTTGAATATTTGTTAGCATTGTTAGCAATGAAAAACTATTTGGCATCTTTCACTGTTTAGTCACCTGGCAGGGTTGGCACTCTCTCAGTTTAGCAGACACCTTAACTCAAAATATTTGTAAAAAAGGATTATCCAACAGGAGGATCAGCTACCCTGCCGTGCTTGTTATATTTCAGCAGTGAGCTATTTGAATATTGTTTAAAGGCTCACTGAGTTACAAAAACTGGTTCTGACCATCCAAATGCCATGAAAGAATAATGGTATGATCCATTGTCATTGTTTGACGCTGGCCAAATGCCAGGCACCCATGAAAGCCACTCACCCTCCCCTGCCACAGCTGGGCAGTGGAGAGGGGCTCATGAGCTGAGATAAGAACCAGGAGAAAATACTCCAAGGGCAAAACAAAAAGGTTCAGCTTACAGGTACAAAGTGAATTGATTAGTGACAAAAAGAGAGGAGGATAATGAGAAGTGAAATAAGCCCTTGTAAGACTTTTTCTTCCCCCAACCCCTCCCTCCTTCCCGCTGACAGCGCAGGGAGACAGGGCATGGGGGTTTGTTCAGTTCATCATCTGGGGTTTTCTTCTGCTGCACAGGGAGAGGAGTTCTTCCTCTGTGAGACTGTGAGGTTCCAACCATTGAAGACAGCTCTCCATGAACTTCTGCAGCATGGCTCCAATCTCATGAGCAGCTGTCCTGCCAAAACTGCTACAATACGAGCCACTCCCAAGGTCAAACAGTCCTCCCAAAACTGCTGCAACACGCGTCTCTCTTTTTCCATGGGGTGCAGTCCTCCAAGGCAAGGCTGCTCCAGCCTGGAAGCAGGGCCCCTCTCTCCCACCAGGTCTCCCACTGCATCACAGCTTCCTCCAGGCATCCACCACTCCAGCACGGGCACCTCCCCCAAGGGCTGAGGGTGGATCTCTGCATCCCCCATGGATCCCCACGGGCTGTGGGTGGATCTCTGCATCCCCCATGGATCCCCACGGGCTGCAGGGGCACAGCTGCTTCACCATGGTCTCACCCTGGCCTGCAGAGGAATCTCAGCTCTGGCTCCTGGTGCACATCCTCCCCCTGCTTCTGCACTGACCTTGGTGTCTCCATGTATTTTCCCTCACATGTTTTCACTTCTTCCTCTTCTCTGACCAGAAAAAAAATGTGCTCCTCTTTGTTTTGATTTTCTTCTTAAATTTGTTAACAGAGGTGTTACCAGCCTCTCTGATTGGCCCAGCCTTGGCCAGCAGCATGTCCATCATCAGGGCCATCAGGGATTGGCTCTGCCAGGCATGGTGGAAGCTTCCAGAAGTTTCTCACAAAAGCCATCTCTGTGCCCCCCCACTACTAAAAACCAGGCCATGCAAAACCGACACACCTCTATTATAGGAAACAGGTGGAGAGATTCTTCTGCTCAGCAGTGTTTTAAAACAAATTGGAAAGATAATTTATTCTGTAGGTTTATTTATTTCAAAATTATTTAAAAAAAAAAAAAAAGAAAGAAAAAAAGGAAAAAAAAGGAAATTTACATAGATATTGTGCTGCGTAATTACTTTGGTGTTCCTGCATGTACATGGAGTAGAAATATTATGTCCCTTCCTTCCCATTACTTCTTTCCTGAACCAGATTTTTATTACCCATGCAGTGTTCCCATTGCTACTTTGTTACTCTGATTCCCTTGTGACTTTTAGAACAAATTTTCTCTTTCCTCTCTGACAGGAGGCTGCCCTGTTTCACTTTCTGCCAGTGAAAATATCTTGCACTGTCGCAGTCTAACTGTGCATGACATTCTCAAGGTTTGAATCTGTCACTTGAGTCTCAGTAGAGTATGCTACTAATTTTAAAACTTGCTGCTTTTTCTTTAGGCAAAGAAATATTCAAGTAGCTCTTTTTAAAGGTAGATTGTCACTGCACACAGTGGTAGATGTAATATTAGTAATTTTCCTTTAGGAATTAGTCCAGTAAAATGGGAAAAAATCTCTACTTCTGTCTGCCTTCCCTGGAGGCTTTAAATATGCAGAAAACTGTCTTCATGTTCCTTTTCTGAAGATTTAGTGACTAAGTTTAATTAATCTTTGAATATGGAAATGAAATGAACTCTGAGCCCTCTCAATTCAAACTTCTGTGCCTGGTAGTAGCATAGTGGCAGGAAATCAGGCGCTGTACTGTTTAGGCAATTGTCAACCATGCAAACTCATCTGTGAAAGAAAGTTTATTTCTTAAGAATGTGAGGCTTAGAAAAAAGTATAATTAATATAATTGCTCTCTATATATTTTAATTCTCTTGGGTTAATTTCAATGGAATTTGATGGAAGAATAGCTGTACCAATTAATTGGGCTCCTCTAGGTCTTTTAGCAGATGGAAGGAAAAGGAAAGAAATCAGTACCTCCAGTGTAAGTCTGACACGTAACAGCAACACAGCTGGCTAAAACACATCATAGAAATATTGTCAGATATTGGTGTGGAATCCAGAGGTTGGCTGCTGCTTGCCTTGACTAGATGAGCATTCTGAGTGACAGAGAAGCCATTGAGAGTAGTTCATCAGGGTCCGGAAGTCACAGAGTAATTCAAAGAAGAACCTGGAAATATTACACATATATGAATATTAAGCCAGATTTCCCCAGGCTTTATTTATTTCTGCACTCAGTGGACCAGCAATATGCGGTACAAATTTGCAGAGATACTACTTGATTAAAAAAAAAAAAAAAAGGTTTCGGCTTTTTTTTTGTTGTTGTTGTTTGTTTGTCTGTTTAGTTGTTTTGGTTTTTTGCTTTGCTTGGTTTGGGGGTGTTTTTGTGCTTTGTTTGGTTGATTGGTTGGTTGTTTGGTGGCTGTTTTTAGTTTATTTGAGTTTTTTATAGGTTTGGAGTTTTTTATAAGAACATGTGGGTTTGGTTGTTTTATGGGTTTTTTTTGGTTTTATTTTTTTAACAGATAAACTTTTGGCCATAATTAGCAGAAAATGAGACAAGGCATTTATGAACTGACACCTAAGAACTGGTTGGAAATGAGTCTGCTCTGTATACCTTCTTCCCCTGAAATAAGTTTTTACAATACTGTTAGGTGAAAGGAAAATCTATTGTTTGACAGTGCAGTAAGTTATTGAACCACAAATTTGTCTCACCAGAAGAATTAATGCTTATGTTCATGCTGAACAGAATGATATTTAAAACTTTTACTATGTTTTCATTTCCTGTTTTTCTGGGGGTGAGGAAGAAATTGCATTGTGCCAGAAGACCAAAGACTTGTTTTCCTGATTCTCTTTAGATTTGCCATATGTTTTTAGAAAATTTCTATAATCACTCTGGAAAGAAACTAAGTCTGAATTTATCCACACTATATGCCTGACTGGCAGTCTCATGTGACCATAGTGTGAACTGGAATCTTGTTCACTAAATCACGATTCTGCTACACTTACTTACTGTTTCTGTGCAAGTAGCTAGACTGAAATGAAGCATGACTTCTCTTAATCAAAAAGAATTCTAGATCTAAATAATTTATTATCATGTTTAAGTGCAAGTAACAATGAGGAATTTCCATGCATGTGTTTTCAAATAGCATATTTGAGGGAAACAGATAAGTGTTCCTGCTCTTGTAGGAATTAGAAATAGTTCTGTTGGCCAGAGTTGCATTAATGGTGCAGAAATTTGGCAGAAGACAAAGCTCCTTTCATTCCAGCTGCTCCTCAGAAATCAGAGGTGCTTGTTGCATCTGGACTTAGTTTCTGATTTCACCTCTTTTGCATTCTTAGGGATGTGAAAGTTAATATGTTATTGGGGCTTAATGAGAGTTGTGGTGATTTCAGTGAAAATTTGTAGTTGATAAAAGTGTAAAATAAACACACCTCTTCCACCTACCAAAGTGAACTTAAAGGCTGTCTGACCTTCGCCAGAGAGTCTTTGTACTCATCTCCTTGAAGAACCAAATTTAGAGCAAGGCTTGTCGTGCATGGCAAAGGGGGAGAGAGTCTGATGGCTCATCACTGGGTTGCGAGGCCTCTGCCTCACCCCAGACACACTTCATGTGTCAGCCTTGCTCCAGCAGGTGCAAGATCAGCAAGAAGCCCAGCTCATATTTGTTCAACCAGCCTCAACAATTCTCCACCAACTAAATGCAACTCCGTAGTAAGTCTGAAAATTTATCACAGCTGTAAACACTTCTATGATATTTTCCTATGGAAACTGATAAGCATCATTAAGAAGTTAATTTCTTTTAGAATGGGGGAGGAAGAAAACAGATTTATTTCTCCTAACTGACATGAAGCACTAGCTTAATACAATAGGCCTAGAGCTAATATAAAATTTTGATTGGTTTCTTTATTTAATAGCACAGAATCATGGAACCCCAGGATAGGTCAGGCTGGAAGGGACCACAGTGGGTCATCTGATCCAATCTCCCTGGCCGAGTACAGTCATCCTAGAGCACATGGCACAGGACTGTGTCCAGATATTCTTGAATATCTTCAGTGAGGGACACTCCAGAACTTCTCTTGGTAATCTGCTATAATGCATAGACATAACGGAGAGTTGTAGAATATAGATTACATGTAAAATATTTTTAAAGTATTCTATTCTCTAGTTAATGTTGCTGCATATAATATTTTTAGTGTGATTTACTCTAAATGAATTTAAATGCTTGAGTGTCTGATGTATTGCTGGATAGCTAACCTACTATGGTCTTATAAAAAAAGTCATTAAGTATTGCAGAGAATTATGTCTGAGCAAGCTGTCAAATCCTAAATTATTGATGCTTTCTATCAGGTTCCGAAAAATATATTGCTAATTCTGATGTCTGCATGAAAAGAAACCCAGATCAGATGAGTAGGAGGGCTGGGCAAAAGCATAGTTTGAGTTGCTGGTTTCTTCAATTCAGTGAAAGGGCAAGACAAGGAGCCAGAAAGGTATCTCCTGAAAAGCCAAATAAGGGAGTATTCTTTAACAGTTATTTTCAGAGTAATAAGAAAATGACTCAAGCACTGTAGCACTTAATCTAGGTGAGATAATATGGGTGAATAGGAAAAAAACACAAAATGCTGATATAACCAAGCTCTTTGCCACAGAAGAAATAGAAATTTATCTGTTCTTATTAATACATAACTTCTATAAAATAACAACTCATGTACTGCCATACTAATATAATTCTACATCCCACTGATTTTGTGTGAAAAAGAAGCCAAATACTTACTATGCAGTTTTTCAATAGATTTTGGAAACATGTGTTCCAAAATAACTACTCAGAAGGCTGGAAGTTTCTCTTACAGAAAACAGTTAGCAGTAGTATTAATGTTGTTTAAAATATTAAAACCAGTAGCTCTGTAATGAATAAAAAGTAATTTCTCCTTTTAAAATCAGATTAAAAACTTTAACTATACTAGATAAGTAATGAGAATTTGTAAAATGGAACTAATCTTCTCTAAGTAATTCTGAGAAATATATTGCATTAAAGACTTTGAGGTAATTTCTTATACTCTGCCTCTAATCACAGGAACATGATAATATTTCATGTTTTACCCTAGACTAGCATCATTTGCTGATTATCTGAAAAAAATGCTCTAATTTAGAGAAGTACTTAAGTAGATTCCTAGGCTTCTGCTACTTCATATAAAACTAGGACTTTAGATGTTTGAGCCATCAAACGTGCCATGTAATAATTAGACAACATGCTCAGAATTGTTGCTTTGTAGATGCCTTATTTTATTTAAATAAGAGAATTGTTGCTTTGTAGATGCCTTATTTTATTTGAATAAGGTGGAATAAACTTTTGGCATTAAAATTTTGGTGGTGGTTTTGCATGGGAGGCATTCACGGAAGTGATGCAAAGCTTTTGACACGCTTCTGTGAAAAACTCATGTTAAAGACAAGAGAAACTCAGGAGCTCTCTTTTTCTTTTCTGTTTGGCAAAGAGGCATCAGGGGCCCGACTGGGCAGCCCCTGGTACAAGAACCCACCAGGCCTACCATCAACTGCCAGGCAAGGAGAGGGAGGCCATGGGGCTGAGGCTGGGCCGAGCCAAGATTCTACCACTATGGAGATTCTCCTGCATCTACTGGGCAGGGGGAAGGAGAAGCCACTTTCCCCCCTTCCCCCTGGCATGCTGCTGCTAAGTTCTGGCTTGGCTGTTGGGATCCTCACCACTCTTCCTCCTAGCTGCAGCTCCTGCTGTAAGCTGCTGAGCCTGGATGGGCTCAGGTGAACACATGTAGGCTACAGGTGAGATATGAACTCTTTTAGTGCTTCAGTTTTCCCTCAAGTGAGAGAAAAGAGCAAACTGTAAGCGAGTAAAGAAGCAACATGAAGACATTGAGTGTAGTGAAAAAAGAGTTAAGTCTCAGATGGGAGGGATGAGGAGATGTTTTGATCTTGAGGCTGAAATCCTCTTGTAAACATATAAAGACATTTTTCCTTATGAAAGGGATGGGGAGACGAAAGTTTTTAAATTGTAGCAATTGAGCAAAGGCTTCTATGGTAAAGTAAGCAGATGTTAAAGTAGCTGTGATTTTATGAGAAACTTGAACAGAGAGGGAGAGAAGAGTGATGAAGATCTTGTACCCCTAGGAAGAAGATGATTTCAAAGATAATGAGAACTTTTGCCTTTGAACAACTCATCTTTAAAACAATACCCCCATAAGCTGACATGAATCATAAACATAGGTGTGGGAAAAACTTGTAGAAAATGGGAGGAATGTCACAATTGCAGATTTCTCTGGATGGCTGCTATTCTTGAGAGAGCCACAAGCGAACTGTTTTCTTGTGAAGTCTCCATAGCATTAACTAGAGGGGCTTCTCTCCCTAAGTGAACTGAAGGAAGATAATTTTAGAGGTGGTAAACTGACTGAAACTTTAAGTTTGTTTCTTTACACTGTCAGTGGGAAAGAAAAGGTTGCTGAGAGAGGAGAAGTGTCCTGAAGGTTTTGTTCTGATTCTTATAGCTGTTTCTTTTAGTTACTTTTAATAATTTTTTCTTTATATTCTTCTAAAGTTTTGAACCTTCTTTGCCTTTCTCCTAACCCTACCTCACAGGAAATGAGTAAGTACATTCTAGTGAGTGCATTAGTAATTGGCCAGCACTAAACCCACCACACTCATTAGTAGATTAGCCAGAAAATCTCAAATTAGCAAGCCAAAGCCATTACAGTCTTTAAACAAGACAAGCCTTCGGGGAAGATATGACCCTTGAAGATTCAATAAAACATTAATTGCTGCATCTGTACTTACATCTGTAAGTAGTTTTGGCCGTAAGAATCTTTTCTTTGTAAAACTTTTGTTACAGAAATGTTTTATGTATTCATAGTGACAGAAAAGAAATTTCTCTTGGTTTTTTTTTTTTTTTTTTCTGTTGCACTTCGAATATTCCAAGAACACTTGATTGGTCCTTTTTGGTAATAATTTGAACTTTTTGTCTGTATCATACGCAGTATACATATAACTTGTATTTATTTTTGATGATATCACGATGGCTGTCATTAGTGTGTGTGGTTTCATCTCCTCCTTTTCTGTGTGGAGCTCAGATAAAAAGAGTGCAGGCCAGCTGTTACTGGGTAGAAATATGCAAGGAACTTGGTAGTAAGAGCACTGTGGGAAAGTGCTCTTCCTCCCCAAGATGTGGGAAGTCTTGGGGAGATGAGGGAATGGGAAATTTTATATATGGTTGACAGATGAATGAAGCAATTTAGTTCTGTGAGAGAGTGGTTCAGAGGTAGTTGGAAGACTAAAAAAAAGGAGAATGTGTGGATAAATATTTCATATACTAACAAGGAAGAGTAGAAGAGTAGCAAGGTGTAATGCCTTTACTGTGGTGGTAAAGGAGCAAAAGAGAGGCAAGCCTCTCTCTTCAATGAATGTGTGTTACGTTCATTAAAAGTGACATTTCAAAACGCATCTTGATGAATTGGAAACTGAAGATGATTATTACATGAGTTAGGAAAATATTTTAAAAGAACACAATAAATTTTGGAGCCAACTGCATACTATTGAGCCAGTAACAATAAAGGTAGCATAGTGATTGTTGGCAGAGGATAGTTTATTTAAAAAAATTAAAAAAAAAAGAGAGAGAGATCAGATATCAGTGGATCCCCAGAGTATGTGTTTTACTTTTCAAGCTAAACATGTGAAAAGTCTCACCTACCAATAAAAATGGTTTAAATTTGTTTGTAATATGTATGCAGCAAATTGCAAGCTCTGAGGGACCAGGAACTTTGATTTAAATGATAGATGTAAAAATCTGATGCTCATCTACCACTTTTATACAAAACTAATCCTTATTTCTCGACAGACTTTAATATCTTTTGTCTAAGCTGTGTATAACAAGCAGTGAAGTGAGGACTTGAAAGAAGAGGACTTCTAAAAAGTCATTAGAAATACGTGGCTTGTTCGTTAGCTTGGTAATATTTTTGGAGGGAAAAAAAAAAAGAGATGTTGGAAGGATGTAGTTCCCTGAAATGCATTTTATTCTTATTTCCAGTGAAACAAAATATCTTTTGAAGATTTGCATGAGAAACTGTTTAAAAAACAGAAATGTTTATTTGCATGGGTAGTCTAAAAACATTAATGAAATACTGAATGTATTTTAAATTTTTGTCCTTCTTTCATTTAAAATTTTGTATTTTGAAGGGGCTTACTATTCCTTCCTCCCTCCCTTGTTTCCTTCCTTTCAGTTCTGGAACTTTAAAAACTGCTTGGATCATGCATTTTCTTTTCCCTCCATACCTTTGCTCCAGGATGTGATGCTTATGGAAACACACCAATTACCATGAAACACTTGACAAAGTCACTAGAATTGACAGCACTGATGCTGGGTAGCATATTGGAAATGACAGTCATTGACATAGTACTGGAGGGTTTCTGTACATTACAATAAAATGTTATATTGGGAGATATTGTCAAGTGCTTCCACAACAACATTTGTGCTTTTTTCATTTTTATTGTGTTTGAATAGCCTCTCCGGTGTCTGTGAGTACTGTGTTCTGATAGAAAATATGTGTAGTGACTGAAATTGGAAAGGAAACTCTAAATAGAGCAGTACCACTTCTTTAACCACGGGCAGTGGCATAAAAAAAGTCTGAATAAACAACTTGATAACATTTTCTGTTCTGCCTTTTCTATGAGCTGAGGGATCAAAGCTGTCATAACACTTAGAATAATTAACTGAAATAAGTTGTGACTATTTAAAGAAAAGAACACAGGCATTGCTACTGAATATTAATGTTACTACAGATAACTGGTCAAGAAAGGAAAAAAACTTTGAAATGTTTGCCAACAGTGTCATTGATGAAAAATAATTTTTATTTTTCACCAATTTACTGGTGCGATTCCATGCTGAGGCTGATGGTACATCAGAGCAACACTGCACAGTTTTTTTAATAACTTTTGATGCAGAGCGATCTGCAAAAATTTTCAGGATTGAAAACATTCCTTCAGGGCAAAAGACTTGGAATCATTGACTTTGAATGAAGATAATCTGCAAAAGACTGACTACATCATTTGTACTCAGTTGTGCTTTTGATTTTGAACAGACCATGCTTGCTTTTTCTACTCCATGAGTTAACAGTGTTTGACTGACCTTGCTCAAACATGCTAGTGTTGTGAGAACATTTCTTTTCTTTTTCTTTTTCTTTTTTCTTTTTCTTTTTCTTTTTCTTTTTCTTTTTCTTTTTCTTTTTCTTTTTCTTTTTCTTTTTCTTTTTCTTTTTCTTTTTCTTTTTCTTTTTCTTTTTCTTTTTCTTTTTCTTTTTTTCTCTTTCTTTTTTTCTGAAAGCACAGTGATTATATAGTTCTATGACTTCTACTTAAACAGGGTTTTAAAATCAAAGGTGAACTAGTACCACCTCTTTCCAGCTAGTTACATTAATGCTTGTCAAGGTAAAAATCAGGCTTATGCAATAGATCCCCTGCTCCCACCCCATTTTATAGTCTATAATAATAGAATAATAGAGCAGTTGGGTTGACACAGACCTTTAAAGGTCATTTAGTCCAACCTTCCCCTTGTAATGAGATGGGACATCTTCAACTCAGCCAGGGTGATAAGAGTCTTATCGAATCTGACTTTGAGTGTTTCTAGGGATGGAACATCTACCACCACTCTGGGCACCTCTTTTGCTGTTTTACCACCTTCATCATAAACATTTTCATCTTTATATGTAGTCTGAATCTACTCTCTTTTAGACTAAGCCCATTACACCTTGTCCAATCTCATGAAGACCTGATAAAAGGCTATAATTTGTTTGTCAAAGAAGTAGCTTAGTGTAGTGAGAGCTTTGCTTTCTGTAACATGTAGCTGGTTTTTAAGCAGAGGACGCTGTCGTGGGAAAAGGAGCAGAAAAATGGGGTCCTTTATTTTTCCCTTCCTCCTCACTTTTAATTTAAAAAATCAGAAAAAAGGAATTGTAGCAGTTGCATTTAGCACTCATTTACCTCTGTTAAGGAGGGTGCTTTGATGCACCTAATGGGCACTGCAAAGTCAATAACTCCTGAGATGTAAGGTCATTTGAGTTAACACTTATAAACGTAAATGTGATGCTTTAATAACAGTGCATAAAACACTAATGGATCTCACACTGTATCAAGCATTGCAGTGCCAATATATCCCATTGCCATAAAGGCAAATTATTGCTACAGGAGCACAGAAACTCCACTGTTTCAGGTGGTACTGTATAACTGACGTGTCAAAACAACAGTGGCAATGCATCCGATCAAGAGAAATACAAAATGTCAAGACAAAACTGAGATTCAGAAAGGGAGGAAAAAGCTCCGTTTTTGAAATTTAACAATGACAGACAGTATAATGCAGAGTTAAAAGAAATGTCAAGCAAGACTGTGAAGCTGTAGTTTGGAAAGAAATCTGATGCATAAGAGCCTTTGATATTAATTTGTAAAAAGATCTTCACCATAGCCTGTTTAACTGCTTACAGCCTGAAAAATGTGCATGTCTGTACATTGAAACTCATCGTACTTTGTCTTTTCTCATGTAAACTTCTTAAAAGTCTGAGGAAAATAGGCTGAGTTTTTTGTTTGTGAGAAGAAATTTGGTTGACAGAATAATACAAATATGCTTGTAAGAACCTTGGCTCACTCTCATTTAGAAATGGCAGATTTTTAAAAATTTAGTATTTTTAATATTTTTTCTTATTTAAATAAATCCTGGAAATTAATTTGAATAAGTTAATGTCTCTCTTTTTAAACAGTTTTAAAGGAATGGACATACAGAATGCTTGGAGGTAGTACTGCAGGATGCATGCATTAGAATTGTGAGTTTGTGAAAAGTCTGTTTGGAATTATTTTGCAAAAGTTGGCAGGATATGTGAAGTAGTTCTTCCACACTGCTAAGAAATTTTAAAGCCTTGGATAGTAAACTGAGTTGGTTTAGGTGCTGGACTTTGGGGAAGGTATAAATAAAGGGAGATAAGAGAGAATAATCAGTATTCTTGAAAATATGGCATCATTGAAATTATGAAATAAAATGGGACTAGATAGAGAAACGCAGGCATGGAGGAAAGGAGGGCAGCATTAAGAATTGGTAGCTTAATTTAGTTTTTGGAGGCATCTAAAACTGCCAGCTGCAGGCAGAGAAAGAACATAAAAGAAGTCATCCATACCCATGTACAAGGACTAGTGAAATTAACACTATCAAGGAAGGTTCACATTAGAGATAAACAAAACAAATTTTCTAATGGCAATAACATAGATATACTGACACTTAACACTTTGGAGATTTTACAACATTCATCACTGTAAACCATTTTCTTTGAGACAGGCCAATATTCATTAGAAGTAATATTGATTAATAGATGGTCCTTTGTAAGAGGGGAGAAAGGATAAGACATGGTTAGAATTTGACAGCTGTGAATGTAAGAATAAAGTTACAGGGAGAAAAAAAAGGTTTTGTGACCGCCTAAAGTGTGTATTTCCTAGACTGCTGACAGCTAAGATGAAAACAATCAAATAAAACTGTGCATTTGGGGACTTCATCTAATGGCATTTTTCAAAAATAATTATGAAAACATTGAAAACCATGGTTTGTAAAAGCTATACTGGTGGTCTGTATTCAGATTCTCCAGGCTTCCTTGCTAAAGAAAGGTAATGGCTGGATGAATTTTCATAAAATTTGAGGCATATAATTATCTGTATGTAGTGTGTCAAAGAAGTCTATCCCTTCCTTTCAATGGGTTTTTATTGAATTGCAGCACACACACATGGGATTATAAATAATTAATATTTCATTGTTTTGGTGTTGTTTTTCAGTTGGTTTGTGTTTTTCTGCATTTCGTTTTTTTGGTTTGCATATTTTTTTGATTGGTTAGGTCTGTTTCCTTTTTTTTAAGGCAAAACCAACACATAATGGGTGCATAGAAAGCCTTTTTAAAGCTAATGTTTTTACATGAATTTATATTGAAGGCTATTTCATATATTAGCTCATCCACAAAATTCTGTAGATTTGAAACTATGTTTTTTTTTATTTTTCTGTATGATTATTATATGTAAAATATAAACAACAATTTTATTAATCAAACTTAGCATAATATTTTGAAGAATGGTATCATGGCTTTTGCTTCTGTTCTTCGTTAAATAAAACATAACCAGGATGAGTAAAGGTAGGGCTTGGAGCATAGTTCTTTCAAAAAGATTGATCTGAGTTGTTTGGGACTTTTTGTAAACAAGCCGGTTGAAATATGTGGTAGCTAGGACTTAGGATGTGAAAGCAGCAAATCTAATTACAAGCTGATTCAAAAAAATGTCAGTGAAGGAAAATGGCAGTACTATTTACATAATTTACAGCTTTTAGGGTTCTTTTTATCATTTTTACACCTTATTATTGAGAACAGGAATAAGATGATGTTCTTTGAAATGAAATTCCATTTGTGTTTTTCATGCAACATTTTTATAAATTATCTGAATCATTTTAGCTCCTGATTTTACCCTCCTGTGATGCATTCCACATAAGGCTTCTCACCGCTTTGTCACACTTTACTGGCTAAAGAGGCCCATAAATATCTGTGATATTTTTTAATGTTTGCATATAAACTGTTGGGTGAATTTATGTTTGTTTGCTGTAGGTATGACAATACTTTCACTGACCTCACTCAGCATATATTAAATGAAGATTTTATTCAGCCTATGAACACCAATTTTGATGTGGGTGCTTATGCACTTGATAAGACTGTAAAAAAGATCTTAGTGAGCTGCTTAAAACTTTTTAATGTCTTACCTAATAGCTGGAAATAGATTCTCCCTTTGATGTAGGGAGAAGAAAGCAGTGAACTTAATATGCACTTCCTTCTTAAAACAAAGAGCAGCCTAAAGGTAGGCAAGCAGAGCTATTGCAAAAGGTTTGAAGTGTGGTCCTACCAACTCACAAGAGAAAAAAACCCGAATTATAAAATTTCCTCCTCCTTCCCAAGGCTCATTTGAATACCTCTACTCCTAACTTCCTAGTCTCAGTTTTCCTTTGTTTCACCAGTCATTCTTTCCCAGTGCCTTCAGCCCAGCGACAGACTGGGTGATGAGTGCAATACTGTCTGCCACTCCCAGATATCTTGTTTTACTCCTCCACTCCTTGTTGCTGCTTCATTTCCCTCTGCTCTGGCATGGTCTGTAGTCCTTCCCTGTGTCCCGGCCATTCCAAAAGCCACCTGCAGGCCTGGTGTGGGTCACCTGTGGGCTGCATCTTCTTTGTCATGGAATGCCTTCTTCCACAAGTGTGTCTCCAGCCATGTCCTCAACAATGTCCTCTTTCATTCATTCTGTTTTCCCTTCCACACCTCCTGTACCTTCCCCTTCCCCAAATGCTGCTCTCTCTCAAACATGCCTGTACAGAGATGCCATATGCCACAGGTTTGGCTGGCATTGGGCTGGTCACAGCAGTGTCAGAGCCAGCTGGAATGGGTTGTGACTGGCAAAGAGCAGCTCCCGGACCTGCTGATATGTGCTGCCAGTCATGCCCAGCACATTCCCTCAAGAAAAACATATTTAAGATGTCTTTGAACATACATCCATTATAAACTTTACTTTTCACATCAGCATCATATTAATACACATGTATTATAAATCCTGTTCTTCTTTCAGGACCTCAGTGTTCTCTCATTGCAACCCTGTGCACATCTACTCAGATAAAGTGGCAGAGTGTTCACCAGCCTCAGCCTGGAACCAAGTTGCAGGGACTCACACCATACACATCCATCAACACAGAGTCATTAAACATTTTAAACATTACCCCTGCAAAAGGTGTAATTGAAAGCAATTATGAGGTACTTCTTTCCCTCTCTCAGGGCCCTGGAGTGCTAATGGACCTTAAAGTCCTGACCAGCCTTACCTGAGGCCTCCCAGCCACACACCCTGCCTTTGGGACAGAGTCCCATTTAAACTCAGCTGGAAGTTGGATCTGTTTCCATCTCAGCCACAACCATATTTATTGCCAGCCAGAGATGCTGCTAATTGTGACCTTGACCTGTGTACTGGCTTCCCAAGTTGGCTTCAGACCTGTCTCATTACACAGACTTGTTGAGTGATCACTGAGCTGTTTGTGATCCCAGTTATTCTCACCAGACCTGGTCCTGAATGTGCTCCTCAGACTTACTTCTGACCCCTTTACTATGAAATTGAGTGGCCATCTAGGCTCTTGATTGAACCTAGCTGCCACCTCTGTTTCTGCACTGCCTGGCTTGTCCGGGTAGCACAGGATGGGGCCCTGCCCTGCTGGCTGTATCCTCACCCTCAGCTCCTGGCTTCTGAATGTCTTGTACCATTCCATGGGTATTGCACTGTCTGGCTGCTTGTGCTGTGGCTTTCTGACAAAAGTTCTGGTTGCATTTTCTGGCTCAGTAAAAAGCCAGAATGCTCAACAGTTTCCTGGGCCCATCTGGCTAAAAATAGCTTTGCTTTATGCTCCCATCCCAAGTCAGGCTAACTTATCAGCCTTATCGGTGTGTCTCTCTTCTTGAATTCCCTTGTGTTTGTGATGCATGCATTAAATTGCTTATTAAAGTACATCTATTCTGAGCAGCCATTATATTATTTTAATAGTTCTGCTGCCTATTAGCACAATTCCAATCTTTGAGCCATTTTCATACTGTATTAACCAACATTCAGAAGTCAGAACAGATGTGCTCAGGGCAACTGATGCACCTGAGCATCTTTAAAGGATATTTTCAGTGTCATTGCTTCTACAATTCAGAGTGTTTAGGCCTTTTGCAGGTGTCAGGTCCCCATCTGGAGGGATTCCAAGCAGTATCTTATCATCTTGGTTTTGCTTTACAGGTTCTGTTAGTAAGCAAACTTCATTTATTTTCAGAATTCAGTTCATTGCCTGTTGATGTTTCAGTACCCCAGGGAGTCTAACCTTCCTCATATTGTCAACCTGTTGGGCACTGATTGATACAATGGTCTACAACTACAACCAACACATGTCCCTGTCCATCTTGTTAGTACATGCCCAAGGCCTGTGTTTCTTGTGTGGGCCTTCTTAATTTTGTAGTATTAAATAATAAATCCACCACTGAACAAATTAACGATTACCTAGCATGTTTTATTTTACTTTGGTGCTGATCTTCTAATCAGTACATCCCCAGTATGGCATAAGGGTTCTGCAGATGCCTGCTGCTGTAAAGTTTAGTAGATGATGCCCAACAGTTTCAGCTCCAGACCAGACAGTTTCAGGTGTGTATAGGCCATACAGCTAATCTTGCACTGTTCTCCCTCCACTCTGGCAGGTATATATCTCCTTGATCAAAAGGATGTCTTCACAGGTTATCTATGACACCAGAGGAGTGCTAGTAACTGTGCCAAGGCATCAGAGATTTTAGGTCCTGACATCCTGAAATCACCACCTCCAGGGTCTCTCACTGTCCTGTGAATACACTGCAGCAGCCCAGCCAGCTTCTGTCTATTATCACCTTATTTCTCATTCCTTCCATGGGTGTATTTCATCCTTGCAGAATGGAATGACTATTAGCTTTTTCTTCCACCCTGTCTTGGTCACTCTGTGCAATATTCCTTTTTTAGGGACATGCTTCTTCCTCCACATACATATCAATTGCAAATGTGCCAACAGTGCACCCCGTAGCCTCTTGCCAGGTCAGACCTTTGTGGCACTCCACTTCTTGCTGATCTCTGGGTGCAGTACAAGGCATTAACATCTATCCTCTTAACCTGATCGTCCCAACTACATTTCTATCGATCATGTTGTCCACACATCCAGGTTGTAACATTCCTCCTTGTGTTCACTGTCCTGAAATCACTTGCTACATTTAGCTACAGACCCACGCTTTCCTTGTTCAGCCTTTGAACACTGGTGTAGTGGTAGAAGCTCCTCTTGCTGCCTCTCTTGTCCTCAATTTCTTCTTTTTTAGTGAGGGATAAAATTCTATGTGGAAATTTGGTTCAATGAATGGCATTTTGTCCAAGACATAGAAATACATGAAATGAAGGGATATGTTATAGTTAGAGTCATTGAGAAAAGCTATTCAACAATAGCAGTATGATTGTTCCTATAACTGCATTCATTATGAGAAATGCATCTGTTGTCATTATTTAAATGCTACAAGCAATAAATTTTCCTCTCCTAAAACTTTATAGGAGCAATTATGTTTTTTTAATGAACTCATTAGTATTACATGGGGGAGAAAAAGCAGGTTGTGCGCTGTATTTCACATCGTTAGATAGCTGTTGTGACTATAATCCTTTTTATTCAAAATTTTCTGGAGACAAAAGTGATTGAGAAAAGATTTTCTGTAGACTTAATTTTTTTTTATATCAACTTCAAACATTGAGTGAATACATTGAATTCAATGAATACATTGAAAATTCAGGTTATGACAAACAAGACTTCTTGACTTATCTTGATTTCAACTTATTTCCATTTGTGTTTATTTCTTTCAACATTATTGGGTTGATAGTACCTTTACCCACTCTTCTTTCTTAATGTCTTTTTCTTCGTCTCCTACTCCATTTTGTCTGAGCTTAGGATGAAAAGCCTCAGGATGTGATTTCTTGTCATTTTTAAAGGAAAAAAAAATTAAATTCTTCACCCACTCCTTTGTGTTTTCTTTTTTTTTTTTTTTTTTTTTGCCTTTGACATCCACTGCTCTCTAATTTGTTGCTATATTGCTTTATTTTTAATTCATATACAAACTGGTAACATTTTAGTCATCCTAAGATTTGCCTCACTGTTCAGTACTTGAAGCATTTACATGTTATGTAATTATAGAAAATGAAGTGCTTAATGAGTGAAGGCTTTGTGTTCCATCCTTTAACAGACATTTAAGACTTCCTAAATTTACTTTTTAGGAAGTCATAAATGTATATACTTGCAATATACTTGCATATTGGCTATGGTAGGAGAGGATACTTTTTAAACAAATACTGGTTTGGCTTTGGAAACAGGAGTAAAAAATTCAGTTCTTACTGAAAATTCCCTAGACTTGTGGGCATTAATTTATCAGTTTATAAGATGTCCTTCAACGTCTTCTGTTTTTCTGATGAAGTTACTGAAATACTTTAGCCATTAATGGCAATATCAATAAATATTTTCTGTATGTCTTCTGATAGAAGTCTTTTGATGGTAAAAGCCTTTTATTTTGTCTTAATTTCTGTTTACTTGCGCTAAGATTTTGGGACTATTACAGAAAATTAAGGGAAATCTCTCATTTCAGGATTTTTTTTTTAAATAGGACACAATCCACTGCATTTAGAATTACTTGAAACAACTGCAAAATCAGATGCTTTCTCTTCATTCTAGATGTTGAAAAGTAAAGAAACTCTTTCTTCTACATTTAAAATAATCTAGAGATGTAGAGGAAATGAATCTTCTTTCAGTATTAATTTATTAGTGTAAATAGCAGAAGAAAACAAAGCTGCAAGGCAAAGTAATGGTTTTGATCAATTTTTTCCCCTGTTGTCTCCATTGTGTTCAGTTGACAATGCTTTCTTTTGTTCAGCATCATCTGGTCCTGGAGTCTTGCATGTATTTATTTCAGTATAGTTACATTTTTGCCTTTAGAATGCTATAAAAGTTACGATGCCTGATTTTAAGAATAAATCAATATTTAATAAAATATGAAATCATAACATCTGCTTGAAGTAAAAATAAAAATTAATTCTGACTCTCAAACCCAAGTTGTTGACAGCTTTTCCTTCCCTGTCAATAGGAGACAACTTGGAGGATCTTCCTGTAGGAGTATGATGGTGGAGGGAGACTGCAGAAAATTGAAGTTTAACTAAAATTTCTGAGTTTGTGCATGAAAGCTTTCCCTAAGTGAAAAAATATATTTTGCATTACCATATGGTTGTGCTCCCACTTTAACATTTATGTTTATGTTTATGCAGTGACTTGTATCAGAGCAAAAAGGAATTTAGGCCACATGTAGTTGCTCATTTTGTGTGTCTTTCCCAGTAGTCATCTTGTCTAACAAGCAAGCAGTGTCCCACCACTGTTTTTCTTCTACAGACAGCAAACCTTCCATTCTCACCCATTAGTTGCAAAGAGTTTTACAAGAGACTGTTTTTGATGTTGCGTTTCCAGAAGCCATTCATATTACTCTAAATTAATGCTCAAATCAGAACAGGTTTGATCTGTCTTGTTCCTGCATTCAGCCGTTACGCTAGGTAATAATCAGCTCATCCCAGAATTTTCCTTAATCAGCTTAGAGCATAGATCTTGTGCTGTGATTCTTTATCCCTACCCTTCTGCACACTGAATGGCATCATAGTTGCCAGCCAATAAGGAAACAACCTTATGTTACATAAGGTTTAATATTTCATCATGCTTACCCTACACATGTTATTGATGATGGATTACTTACTCAGATCCTGCTGAGATCCTGCAGATCAATTCTCAGTAACTGCTAAATGTCTGAAAACAGTCTGATGGCAGTAAATGCTTGTTTAAAAGCCTGTTATGCTTAATCTCAGCTACCCACCTACATTTTTGTGAATGTTGTTAATGTTATGCATTCAGATCAAGTTTATTCTTATCTTTCATGTTACTCAATCTGCATGCATTTATTTTCCACAGCATCTATTTGACTGAAAAAGATGGGAGAGCATATATCCTGTGATGACTAAACTGGACTCATCTGCCTGCCTGTCACTCTAAAATAAATTGAATGCAGGTAAACTCTTTCCCAGATATCTCCCTTTTGACCTGCAAAATTTATCTGCTACATAAGCTTTACAGCTGAGACAGCTAGTCTACTCTTCTGGCTTTTGAGTTGACTCACCACCACAAATGGCAGCTTTAGCTTTGTTAAAGTACTGTTTGATAACTGTCTGCAAAGAACTACTGATTATGTAAACATATGGTTATCCATAGAGAAAATAGGAAACCTCCTTGCCCCTGAAGCATCCCTGAAGCAAGAGATTTTGTTAAAGTTTTACTGATATTCATGCTCATTTTAAGGGTTTATTGCAGTGTTTCAGTCCTTTCATTTACAGAAGCTTTTTTCTTTTTTTTCCCAATTTAAGTGAACAGTTGTCTAATGAAAGCTGTAAATTCTCCAAGGATGATTAGTGAAATGGCAGAAAATCCCATGAAGATATCTAGGTTACAGTGCCTATGGCAAAAAACTCATGTGTGTGTGTGTGTCCACCACAGATTTAGGTGATGAATGAGTGTGAGTTGCCAGCTGTGATATGATTTTCAGAGACAGGATTCAGTTTTTACCCTTCTCACTCAATTTTCAATTATATTTTTTTTACTTCTAGAAATTGCAGGCAAGAGTTTCTGAAGTCATAGATTACCCTCTAGGTACTGCCTCTTAAGTAAACTATGTCCTTTGGGCTTTCTTAAATGTTCAGATTAAATGGTTAAGATGTTACAGAATGTTACTTTTATACATGAAAGATACTGAAAATAGATCTAGAAAGATATTGAGGTGGTCACCAAGTGTCATGCAGAAAAGATTGAGGAGAAGCAATGAATTTAGTTCCAGGTCAAGCCTGCCCTTGGAAGCTGAAGGATCTGTTTGTGACTTATGTTAAGTCACATAAGACTACACCCACAATAAGGAGTCCTGAAAACTGTCACCTCAGATATTATATTCTGTTGAATGTTCTTAAAATATTGAGAGGGCTATGATTTTGTGCAAAATGTCTTCACTTGAACCTAATTTATAATTTGATCCCTGCTCAGAATTTCTCCCATGCCAGAGCAGACAAGCAGCACAGTGAGGCTTAAAAACTGGATATTAATCTATGGAATATTTCCTGTGTTTGCACAAAATATTTTTCAAGCACTGGCCCAAGATGTAGAATTTCAGATCTGCAAATTGTAGTGGAGCTGAATTATTAAGCTGAAATAATTATTAAATCAACCAGTAGAACCTCTTGTCTATCTATTCTCACTTTTTATGCACTTGATACACTTGGGGAGACCACAGGCTATCACACTCATACTCTGGTTTCATATGTATTTTTATGCAGGTTGAAACAAGTTCATCAGTGGAAATCAGAGAAACTTCATTGTCTTCATATAATCATTACCCAGTATTTGAGTAGGCTTCTGTGGAAGGTAAGGTAGAGTTTCAAATTCTCATCAAATAAGGAAGATGCTAACCTTTCATAATCTGTGCCCAGTGCATTACAAGGCTTATGGTGACGTAGAGCTCATCATCTTTTCTGGAATTAAAGCTAGGAGGATGAATGGAGAAAACTTCCTGATTCCAAAGAGTGTGTTTCATTAAATCTAAACGTTGAATCTGAGGAGCTGTAGTTCTAGGCTCTAAATAATATTCAAGAACAGTAAGAGGAGAACATGAATATCTGATTTCTGTAAGTCATCTTCTGAAACTTCTTTTCTATAATAACAAGTTAAGGAAACTTCAAAACCACTTTTTTTCCCCACAAACTTGCTTTTTCTGCATGATACCACTTTAGCTGCCTTCATCTGCCATCTTGTGGTATGTTGGCCTAATCTCAAGTGTATAGAAATGCACATACATTATTTATTATATTTTACAAAATTTTCCTACCTCACATTTGTAATTGCCAGAGTGATACAATCAGATTTTATTTTTGTGAACTAATGAATACAATAAATGAATTTTCATATATTATTTTATTTTTCATATGGGAAAAAGTAAAGAAAGACTACAAAATCATCCACTTGCAAAGTAATTCTTGTTGAACATATTTCTGTTTATTAGAAATCATATATATTCAAATGACTTTTTGACTCTATGTTTACTTGTCTCACTAAATTAACACTTTTCAATTCAATAAAAAAAACCAAGAATAATGTTTTTTGACATTTTCAAAATCAGTTACTGAAAAAACTAGCAGAAAGGTATTGTGAACACATGCTAAGCTTAAAAGTATATCCTTCTCTCTCCCTGAATTGTTTACAAGATCCAGCTACATTTATAGTGGATAATTTAGTCAAAAACATCATTGCAGTGACTCTGATATGTTGATGTGTTTATTAATATCTGTCAAACCTATTCCTCCTATTTTTATTACCAGAAGCTTAATAGGAAAGGGCAGGACAACTTGTACTGGAAAACTATTGGTACTCCAATAGTATTTAGCCTCTGATAAATTTAGATACATGCTTATGTGAAGTATTTATATTAAACACACAGGCATATTAAAGAACTTTTGTCTTCATTTTGCCAAAGAATAACACCAGAGTGTTTAAAATAGTAAGCAGAGGGCAAGATGTAAAAGCCCTTTTCAAAATTAGTGAAGTTGAGTGCCTTGATCCTGCAGTTGGTTTCAGGCTGAATTATGTTAATCAAAATAAAATTATATGATGCTTAAAACTTCTGCTTCTTTGGATTTATCTTAATTCTTCACCTAGCTCAACTTATAAGATCTAACTTTACAGTGAAGAGCTGCAATATTCCTTCCTGGATCTGTCATGTGTATTGATATATAGAACACATAAAATAAATGGAAAAGGTACTTGTGAAAAGCTAATTATAAGTTTTTATTCATTTTCTTAGGCTAACCTTTAAATATACTTAAAAGCATATAATTGTGACATCTTTCTTGTATTTTAACAGTTTGGAAAGCTACAGAAAATCTAATATTTTATTAGCCAGTTTGGTTAAATATAAAACATGACTGCGAGCAATTCCACAAATATTATCACTGACATTAAAAAAAATATATATACAGCTGTGAATATCTGGGGATATTTATTTTTTCAACACATTCTGGACTGTTAACTCTCCAACTTTTTTGACAATGAGATATACACCACAGACTGTAAATCTAAGCAGATTTACAGTCTAACAGACTGTAAATCTAAGCATGCTCTTTTCCCAAATGCAGTCCAGCCAACATTGTAAAGCGATATAAGCTAGAAAATCTCCATGCTTTAGAAATATATTACAAAGCATGCAAAATCTAAACTAGTAACTCTCCATAAGGAGATGGGTGTTTTATTTCCAAAAGGAAGATAAAAAGGAATATTGTTCCCAACTTTGAATGAAGTTGGCACTTCATTTCTGAATATTAGGCAAAGGTCAATTCAGACACTGATAGCAGTAAGATTCAATATTGCGATACCATGGCACAGACCATGAATTCCGGATTTTGCCAGTCTTAAAGCTCAATTCAGTTTGACACCCAGGAGCTCAGCCTTGTTAAATAATTACATTTTTTGTAAATATCAGTAAAACTCAGAATTACTGAACTTTGAAAAGAGGGACAATTTTTTTTCCAAATACAAAACAGATCCATAAGACTTATTATTTTGATGTTCACATGTCACCATCCATGAACTTTTCCTGCAGTGACAACCTCCATTCTCTTATGAATGAGCAAAGATTTCGTGTCTGGGTTCTATCCTCTGTGGAACAGGAATGATTTATTCATACGACCAGTTAAACATGATTTGCTGCCAATTTCTAATTTACAGTCCTGTTACCCCTTTGTTACAATGAAAAGATAAAGCTATCCCATGTAGTAGTCAGGCCCATGTGTAAGAATTATTTCATATGCAAGAGGATGAAAATTTTCATAGTAAATGTCATGATATTCAGGTGTCCACGACTAAAAGAAAAAAAAGAAACCCAAACAGGTGGTTATGGCTCTGTGATTCATTCACTTTATTGTCTTAAATAATGTGTATAGAGAAAGAAACCGTTTTACTATGGAATAGACAAGGTATTTCTACTTTTAGACCTTGTGATAGCTATATAAAAGTATAAGAAGTTAACAGAAGCTTAGATGGGCCCCAAAAAAAGATGCTAATGTACAAGTGTACCATACTTTTTTATTATTTTTTTTAAGAGTAAATTATTACGAAACACCTATGTAAAGCATATATTTGGGCAATTTATTGTATTTCCCAATTGGAACAGCTTAACTTATTCTTTAATATATTTTCAGAATTCAGATTTGGTGATCCTGCTTTTACTGTTGCAAGTGATTTGCAATAATAAGTTATCACTAACTGAACATTGTCAAAGAAGATTTAGTATTGTGTTGTTCACTGATTTGGGCATGAGAAGATAAGGGAAATAAGGTTTAGTCATAATGATAACTCAATTCCAGTGATATCAAATTTTTCCTTGATGTACTGAAGAAACAGCATTGAATCTCTTAGATGAACTGTAAAATTACAAGGATTTGTAGAGATGTATTTCGTTTTTTTTCCGGTGCCTCCTCTATTCTTACAAAAATTCAAACAGAAACCACTGATATCAAATGTTTTTATAGAGATTGTTTTTTAAATGACAGAGCTTTTTATTAAAATTTGCTAAAGTTAGGCATAATCTCCCAAATGCAGTCATAGGTCAGATTTTTTCTTCAACATACCTCAAATATTTTAAATCCTTGAGATAATAGAATAATTTACTATTTCTATGGTTTGTACAGGGAAACAAGCGCAAATTGGCATTCTAGGAAAATTGTATCACAAGAAGATGAAAGTCTGTAAGTCCTGCGGTTTCAGTTTTGGTTTACTGAAGACACAAATGTATTTGAGGATTTACAGCACAGTGTTAAAATGTTTCAAAGCATGTTCTAAGAAGGGAAAACAGATTACAACCTTTTTGATATGATACCAAATACAGCAAAACACAAAGGGAAAGGAAAGTCTGCAGTCAATCTGCATAAAAATGCCCAAACTATACTTGTTCTACAATCAATTTAATCTAAAAGAAAAAAATATAAGATGTGGCGAGGCTTTATCTACATTTTTTTTGGACTTATTATTGTATAGAATGTAAGTATTTAAATAAGTAAAGACTGCTGCACTGGATTGAATCTGAAGTAGAAGCTAAAAAAAAAAACAGACTGAAGTGTTATATATTGGCAGTTAAAAAAAAAAAAAAAGAGAAAAACACCAGAAAAAAACTGTTCAAGCATTTTTTCTTTGTTTCCATTTTGTTAAAAGACTCATTTGAACTCTGACTTCAAATGTAAAAGACTTTCTCTAAGTTATATGATAAAACAATACTTACGGTAAAGTTTCTATTAATAAGTTCAAATATTTGGTTCACAAAAAAAAAATAAGTTTGCACTATCTTCTATTTCACTTTTATGTTTTTCACTGACTCCCAATCATTTGGTACCTTAACCCAAAATGAGTTATCTGTTGAAGTTCCTTTAGGACCTTGAAACTTTTACCTTTAGACTGAATTTATTTTATTTCTTTTTCAAAAATGCTAAATTAAAAGTGGGACATTTGAAAAAGTTGAGACCCTAGGGAATTACTCTAGTTCAGATATCAGCATCTGTCTAGGAGGGACAAGTATTTTATAGCCAAGAGAATTTGTGCAACTGCCAAGTTAGAATAAAATATATTTACTGGCTATAATACTGAAGAAAAACAAGTACACATATGTTGATTTGATTTCATGTTGGACTTTTCAGAGGAAGCCATGAATTCTTTAATGGCTGTTTCTCTTCCTATATTAAAACACTATCACTTTTTTTTTTTTTTTAAGGAAGATACTATAAAAATGTTTGTGTTGTGACACAATATTTCTGCATCAGCCGTATCAACAGTACTGCTGTATGATGGCTTAATTAGGTCAGTCAAAACAATATTATTGAGGTTCTGAAAGATCTTGTGGAGTGATTTCTGACTCCCTGTTGGCCCTCTAAACTTGTGGAAAGATTGGAACCCCGTTATGAATCTCCTGACAATAAGTAGCAATCATGTCCCTGGCAGCTTTCCAAGGCAGCATGGGG
Organism: Setophaga petechia; assembly: GCA_024362935.1. Taxonomy (NCBI): domain Eukaryota; kingdom Metazoa; phylum Chordata; class Aves; order Passeriformes; family Parulidae; genus Setophaga; species Setophaga petechia. The sequence goes on along the minus strand of JANCRA010000008.1, from coordinate 12,167,587 downwards.
AACTTATGGATTTGTCACACTTCCAGGGTGTTGGAAGGTGCAAACCCAACTGTGATTCACTACTGATTGCTTTTGCTGTCACAGGATCCTTTAAGGCTTCAATCCTTTGGGGAAATCTCAAGGAGGATGCTTGGCAAGATGTAAAGTGTCAGCTAAAGCATCATGTAACAGGGTAGATAATTTGGTAAAAGCCAAGCTGTTCAGGTTTTTTAATGGTTTAATCTGAACCACTACTGTTCAATTTTTTTTTTAACTAATTAAAAGGGTGGTTGTAATGAAACACCTTTAGTAGGTTGTTTTCTGCTTATGAAACAATATGAGGGTTCTAAATACCGATTATTCCCCTCCCCCTTTTCCCTCTAAGAAATTGCTAATAATTCATATTAATTGAGGTAGCGTTCTGCAAATCTGGGACTCTACTGGGGCTAGCATAATTAAAGAAAAATCTTTAATTTTCAAAAACAGCAGGATCTGGAGGGAGGTTTATTGGTTTATAAAAGTTTTGTGCTTAGAAGAAATGGCTTCTTACCTTTTATTCATGTATCGGAACATATTTAAACACAATGACAAAGGTGTTGGTCCATAATGTAGTTGTATATGGTTACCTAAATTACTTTGGATATATAGTTACATAGCTGAGAACATAATTTACTGCTGTAGGAATATTATAGGAGTTATAACAATGCACTAGATTTTTTCTATTAATCAATTCCAGCAAGTTATTTTAATTTTATTGTGGTCATTAAGGAATATAGGTAGTCATTGTGGGATACTTTGTATGCAAGGATGTAACAAAGGAAACTACATAGTTCTAAATGTTTTGATAAATAATTGGTTAATCAGAAGAGAGCTGAAATAAATTCACATATTTAAACCTATTTAGTATTTTAGAAAGACAGAGAAATTTTTTCTGTTCTGTACTGACTGCTCAGTTTCCACATTAAGGAATTATTAGATATTGAACAAGCCTTGGCAGACAAACCTTTCAAAAGATTTGATATTGTTTCAATCTATCTTCCTAAATGTCACATGCTTGTATTTAAACCCCCCAAATATGTACTTTTTTGACACAAGAGACAGGTGATTAAGCATCACAAGCTACAATAATATTTTAAATAATTGTAAAAAAGTGTCTAAAGGGAAAGATGAATGTGTCTGGGCTTGAATGTGGCACCTCTATTTTGTAGGTTCTAATACAAAAATATATAAATACTGCATTCTAGAATTGACAGGTTTTTTTGTTCCCCACTAAGAAACTGTTCCCACATAGACAATGGTTTGATAATCATAAGTTCATGATAAAGTGACTGGGACACTGTTGGAAGGCCTCCTACACTTCAAGGCATATGACCACAGCTGATAAAATTTTAGGCTTGGCCTGAAAAAAAATCTAACAGTATTTGTTACATAAAGTACTTCAAAGATGTTCTGGTACAAAGCAGGAAAGGAAGCCAGCTGAGGAAGTAGGTTAGTTGTTTGAATGACTGATTATTATCTCTGCCTTAAGGGACAAGACTAATACCCTGAACAGAAACCTGTTTAGCTGGGAAAGTCAAGTAATTATTCTCTGAATTTGGTATTGCGCCTTCTGGAAGGAATAAGCCACGTTGTATTCTTCAGGTCAAATGTGAATTTTTTTAAGCCATCCTGTACAGAAATAGGAAAGCTTGGAAAATAGAGGCTATCTGCCAGCAAAATAAGATTGTGAACAAGTTAGTAAGAAGAAAATACATCTTAGTTACAGTATTGTCAAATAAATGCAAGAATGACTATATTATCCCTCAAATTGAACAAATGAAGAGAATATTGTGTACTGTTTTCTATGGTGATTTTTTGGTATGAATCTATACAGAAAAGCTAAAATTGGTCCAAAAGGAGCTGAAGTAAATGTCAATGATCTTGAGTTATAAAATAAATATTACTTTTCATCAAGGTGTTATATTTACAGCAGCATCACTTGGCCTTTAATCTCTTTCCTTAGTGCTATACATGGGCTAGCAGCTCTTCCCCTAAAAATCCTCCTCTTTGATCTTAAAAATGTAATGTTGTGTTGAAAATAATAGTACTTTTTCAAAGTAGAGAGAAAATGGTCATAACTGAGGGCATGCATGGTAAACATTTTTTTTCCCACGTTTTACTCCTAATCTGATAATGATCAGCAATTTCAAGCTTTTATTTAAATTGTGATAATATCATGTGGACATGCATTTAGATCTGCTTTTGTTCTAAAATTTAAGTTAGTGTTCACAGGGATATCCAAGATGAAAGGAAACTAATTTTGTTGAACTGATTTCAGTTCTAAACTATGAAGTGATTACTTGTCTCATTAACAACAGACAAAGATCTACCTGAGGCATTCTATCAAATTTTAAGATTAACCTTTTACATTTCTCTTCTGGTTTTGGCTGGAATGGAGTTAACCTTCTCGATAGTAGCTGGCATGGAGCTGTGTTTTGGATCAGCTTCACTCTGAATTAATTTAAATGACAGTTGTCACATTTACATGATGCTTATTTTTAGAGGTTTGTCTTATAGACCTTGTGGTCATCTTTCACCAGGAATAAGATCAGCTTTGATCGAGAAATTTTGAGTTTTTAATGTGCTTTTACTTACATTTTTACATTATATTAATTTAAACTTGTTAATAAATGGAGTAATCTGGCTTTTGGAAAGTTTTATTCCTTCAGCTTTACACTATTTCCAATAATACTAATTTTTAATGGAAATAATATTTGTCATTTTTATAGCATTTTCCATCTCAAATGGGTTAACCTGATTCACATACTTTATATTATAAATGGCATGCCTTTTCCACTAATGAAATTCAGTCAGACAATATAGCATTAATAGACAGGGTTTTTTTAACCTTTTTCAATTTCTATGCTGCCTACCACACTTTTAACACTGAAATTTGTTTTTCTGCAGACAGATATGTCTCTGTGTAGCATGGCACTAATATTAACAGAAATTTGTGACAGTTGTGCTAATCAGTGGGATATTGATTGACACAGAAGATTCTTAGACCACAGAGTATACTAAGAATAATATAAATATTTTGTTCATATTGCTGAAAAACAGCAACAACAACAACAACAAAACTTTGAAACAAGTTAGGAGAAGCAGTAGGATTTTTCTTCCCTTTTAATTTTTTTTTTTTTTTTGGCTGTTAGGAGGTGGAGAATGCTTGGAAGGGATAGATAGAGGAATGACTGTTGAAAACAGAAGAATCCTCTAGACAACTGAGAAGATGAACAGAAAGTAGATTAAAGGGATCCATAAAACTACTTAAGAATTTTTTTTACATTTATAGAGAGACTAGAAAGGAAGTGATCTGTGACTCAATAAGTGATCTTTATTGAGCTTTTATTTTTTAAAGTCATTGTAGGGATTGAGGGAAAAAAATACAAATTTTAAGTGTTTCTGATCTTTCTACATCATCCATTTTTTGCCTTAATTGTCTCCATTAAGACTTTGGCTTTTTGGTTTTGTTTTGGTTTTCATTTTTTTCAAATTACTATTTCTATTTAGAATTGTTTCCATTGCTTTCCTTTCCCTCTTGGCCAATATTTTTTGAAAGTAAACAACTGAATGTGACTGTACTTGTTTAGGTGCACAAAATAAAGATTTCTGAATTGTGACTGATATGTGCATGGTGGCTATGTCCTACTCTTGTTCCAACCTGTAATGAACATGTCCTTGCAGATATAGAATGAGAAGCTAAAAGCTCTGCCCCTGAGCAACTAGAGTTGCAGAAAACCCAAAATATCCCTGATGTGTGAGTTTTAAATGTTTATTTGAACATGTCCAGTTCTGGAGCAAAGCCAAAGACCAATTGTCAGGGTATGTTTTAGGATAAGTATTCTGTGATTTCACAACAGAACATACACTGCATTAGAACTAACATCTTCCCTTCTCACGTAATACTTTACTTAACTTTTGCTTAGGCAAAATCCAATGATGATGTCATGGCTTTTCAATAATGAAAAGCATTTAAATATTTAATTTAAAGGAATGATTAGTAATTTTCATGATTTGGATAGATGACTTGCAACATAGGTAATTTAGCTATCAAGTTTTATTTGCCTATTTGAATACCCTTGTAGGGAATACAGCATATATTTTGATGTGTGTCTCTATCATCATATCCAATGTATTTTCTTTTACTTGTGTATTTTCTGCTGTAGTAGAAGAAACCAGCAGGAATCAAAAGCTTCACAAAACTCCCTCTCTATGCATGATGTGCATTTTTTTAAGAAATAAATCCTAGCCATCTTGACAATGACTATGACAAAACATAATAGAATGTCAGTCTTTAGCAGGAGCATTAGAAGTTCAAAAGATATTAACTACTCTTCTTCAAACCTTTGATTATAAACTTACATCATCATTCTTTATTCCTTTCTCTTCTCAGACTATTTCTAGTAAAAGAGAGATTTATGCATAATTATGGTTGTTAGACTATATTATGAAAGATGTATATCTCACAGCTATAGCTTGTTATGGGATACTTAAGATAAATCAGTGATCTTTGCCAACATGTGCCACTCAGACATTCATGTGTACATAAGTATTCAGAGTTGTAGCTAAAAATACTAGTGGAAGCTATCAAGTAAATGAAAACATTCTAATGAATTCAGCTCTTATTAAACTCACCCACAGAAGTCAGGAATGTTGCTTAATATTGTCATGAACCTAGGGCTAAGTTCTTATTTGTGTAAGAAATGAACTCACATGAACTTTGAAGTGGCTGCTAATGCCTCCCTTATCATGTTTATGTGTATTTTAAATACTAACTGGTCAAGAGATTATCTCAAATTTGCAAAGTATCACTTAGTTCCTTTAATATCAAATGTAATGTTATTGGAAATATAGACAGCTCTTGTATGAAGTTACAAAGCTGGTATTTCTCTCTTTGAGGAAAAAATATTACAGATTCCTAGGCATAATTTAAAATCTGTACCATTAAATGTTACTTTTGTTATTGTACGAAGATGCTGGAATGTGTCCATTCCCTGTTGCCCAGAAAAGGGCAACAAGGCTAGTGAAGGGTCTGGAACACAAGTCCTATGAGGAGTGGCTGAAGGATCTGGGGCTGTTTAGCCTGGATAAAAAGAGGCTATGGGGGGCCCTTACCATCCTCTACAAGTGCCTGAAAGGAGGAGTAGCCAGGTGGGAAATGGCCTCTTCTTCAGCTAGCCAGTGACACAGTGGCTACAATGACACAGTCCTAAACTGCGCCAGGGGAGGCTCAGGTGGGACATTAGGAAGAAAATCTTCACAGAAAGGGTGATTGAGTATTGGAATGGCTGCCACAGAGGTGGTGCAGTCACTGTCCCTGGAGGTGTTTAACAAAGGACTGGATACGGCAACTCAGTGCCATGGTTTGGTCGATAAGGTGGTGTTAGGTCACAGGTTGAACTTAATCATCTCAAAGATCTTTTCCAACCTAGTTAGCTCGGTGTGGTTCTATGATCATTTATCTGTTTTTCATAGCAGTGAAGCTGCTGCAGATGCATAACAAAATTTCCATCACCGTATGTGCACAGAGACTTTGTCGCGAGTTACAAAGAAGACAGTGTATGATATATTTTTAGAAAGCTGTGGGAGCTCATTTTGTTGCCAAAGATGATAATTTAGCCACTGCATAAAGCAATTTGGGGAGACTAGAGGGAGGAGAAAGTTGCATGATTTTTAAATATGTACATGATAAGCACTCACAGGACAATGCGTTTGAATTCTTAATATAATATGAAATTTTCTTTTGGGCTTAACTTGCACAAGACTAGACTTTAATATTTTCAAATTTGTTTATGTATATTATCATTTTGCTTTTAATGTCTCCATTCCATAAACAGGTTTACGTCATCCATAACTTTTTGCCAATGAAACTTCTGGGTCCTGTTTCTAGTATTGAAGACTACAGGAGAGGCTCTTCATTTTCTTTGCCCCACAAATAGCTGAAAAAAAATTCATGTAGCATTTCCCAATCCACCTAATTCTTTACTTCTCACTGCAATGTTTTTAAGGGAGATTATTAATGATATGATAGAAGGTCAAACATCCCTCTTTATGGTCATGGTATCATAATTTACTACTAATTACAAAGTAAAAACCATTATACCTTTAGAAAACAGTTGGAGACTTTTTTCTGTTGTAAGTTGGTTGGGGTTTTTTGAACTGTTCCAGAAGAAATTAATTATTCACATCATTCTAGTTAGTGATTGTGGATGAAAGTGGCCCAGTTTGTGAGGGAAAATAGCTGCAGAGTATGAAGGACATAGTGACCTCAGTACCAAATGCCCTTGTTAAGTCTCCTTTGAACAGTATGTTCTGGATTGACTGCCCATTTCAAAAAGGATGCCCATATGGCAGAAGAATGAGATAGCTATTCCTGTTCTATGGAAGAGCATCAAGAACTAAACATGTGCCTTGACTGCTTTTTCCCCTATTGCCAATTAATTTTAGCTTCCTCTCATTAGAGTAGCTTTCATGAAGTACTGAGACAGACTTGTGGCACTTATTGTTATGAATTGTATTAAACTTAGCAGGACTATCCATATTTAAAAGGTCTGATTAAAGTTTCATTCCTAGAATTCAACTAAGAGAAAACCCAAAAATATATTAAAAACAAAAGAGATTTTCCCCTCAGATTCCCCTTGTGAAAATAGAATGACGGAGTTGGCCAGCAGCAGCACAAAATGCAAGTTTAGGAGGGACTTTGAAACAGCCTTCTGGTAATCAGTGTCACAATATAATCTGGCTGAATCACATTTATAGTTCAAGACGTTACATAAAACGTAAGCTTGTCTGGATCCTTGAAGCAGACCAGGTGGAACTGAGCATTTTTCATTTATATGTCCTTTTTTCTAGTTTTAGGCAGAATTCATCAAATGTATATGGCCTGTTATTTAAACACCTGTGCTGTCCCATTGTTGCACTGAGGCCATACATCAGGGAGATGAGTAGGTAGTTTTTAGCCTCAATGTTCTTTGGGAGTTCCTTGGGATAGGTTTCTTGGGGGGTTCCCGTGTTTCCAGAAAAACATGTAATACAAAAACTAATATAACAAAAAGCAGACAAGAGATGTATGTGGCAATTTTTTTAAAGTATATTCATTAACAATCCTAGTACTTCAGTAAAATATATGATGCTCCAAACAACTACCATTTTTCTGATACAAAATTTTATGGTCAGTTTCCCTGTAAGTTGTTCTTAATCTCATCACCAAGATGTTGGGTAAAAACCCAAGCTGGTTTTAGCTGAGATAGATTATTTTCTTAGCAAGGAGCTAGATTTTCAATTTGTGCTGAAACAGTGTTGGTAACACAAAGCTGTTTTTGTAATTGCTGAGCAGTTCTTACAGAGTGCCAAGGCCTTTTCTGCTCCTCTCCCTACCCCTCCAACAAGGAGACTGCAGGTGCACAAATAATTGGTAGAGGACAGCCAGGACAGCTAACCCCACCTGACCAAAGGGGTATTCCAGAACATACAACATCATGCTTGGCATATAAAGCTGGGGAAGAAGAAGCAGGGTGCATCTGGAGTGATGACATTTTTCTTCCCAAGTCACTGATACCTGGGATAGGGTTCTGTGTTCCTGGGGATGGCTGAACACATTCCACATGCCTGCCCATGGCAAGTGGTGAATGAATGCATTGCTGTGCTTTGTTTGTTTGTTTGGCTTTTGCTTTCCTCATTAAACTGTGCTTATCAGAGCTCATGGATTTCCTCATTTTTGTTCTTCTGGTTCTTTCCTGAGGAGGGGGAGTGAGTGAGTGAGCATGTGGTGCTTAGTTGCCAACTGGAGATAAACCATGATGCGAACAATCCTCTGTCCAAACTTTATTCCATAAGTATTAGTGCCTGCATTCAACACTTCTTGCATGACTGAGATTTTACTGCCACTTTTGCAGTTAAAAATAGCCTCAGACGTTGTGATTGGTGTACTTGTTTTGTATTTACTATGGAGCAATTATCATTCAAGTCCATCTTATTAAATTAAAACACTGCTGTGAATATCCTCATGGTTTTGCTTGTTTGGTTTTGGGATTTTTCCTTAGCTCTTGTGTTTCCATTATTATTTCAAATTCATAACTTTAAGAAAATAAATAGATGAGGAGAATTAAATCAGTGGAGTAAACAAAAAGAATGTAACTAGATATTTTTGGAATGAGATGTGCAGTATTTTAATACTTTTCTGTAGTTTCCAAGAGACTTAACATGCTGGAACATTGATACTACTTAGCAATTTAATTGTCTTCATTGGACCATATAGGTAATTTGTAACTAGGTGTGACCATTAAGCACTCAGCATGAATTAAGGAGACAGTATTTTGAATAAGGATGATGTCTTAGTCTAATAGGTTTAGTTCTGATAGCCTGGCTGGCTTTCTGCACATTTAATTTCCTGTGTGCTCCCTGTAAAAGTGACAGGAATAATTTCATTACTTTCTTCATCTTCCACATGTCAGACAAAAAGACAGTTTTAGTTATGGGGAGAAATGCCCATATGTGTCCTTTCTTTTTTCTGCCCTTGGCTTTTGAGATCATCTTGTGCCCTTTAATAGCATTAAGTGCCAAGTAGGAGGGCACAGGCTGGCCCAAGCTCATGGGTGGTTTCTGCAGTGTGTGGGCCGTGCCCCTGTCATGCCTGTGAGGAAGCTGTTCATACATTTATCTAGTTCTAGGTTGGCTGATTCAGACAGCAAGCAGAGCACAAAGCTGAGCCTTGATTATGAACTCAAACAGCACTCTGCGTTAGTCAGTAGTTGTGAAAAGCTACATAGGACCAATCAAGACTTGACTTAAAATCTAACTGTATCAACTACATTAGGAAAGCTACAGATTTTATCTTTATTTTTTAGATATATATAGGATGAAGGGAGCATAGATATAAAACAGGCGCAGATTCATTTTGGTGAACTGAGGCATTCAGTCATTGAAGTGATCTGTGCAGTGCCAGACTGGGAACTCTGGTGGGTGAATTGCTTTTTGCAGACATTCTTTTGACTGATTTTAAACCTTTAAGCAGATCAGTTACATGCCTTAAATTAACTCAGACTCTTTCGGACAAATTCAAGTTTTTATTTTAAAAATTTGTTCATTCTTTGCTAGGGAAAAAGACAGATGAGAGCAAGGCAGAGGTAAAAAAGGCAAACAATGTTTAAGGTCTTTACTATAATTAGTCATACAATATTTTAAAATATGATGAAAGACAAAAGTTATATAGATGATAAATAAACAAATTAGTTTTGGATTTGCCAGGAAATGCTGCACAAAGCCAGAACAACTGAGGACAAACTACCAATCTTCAATGGGATCTGTGAAGAAACATATGTATGCAGTCACTGCTATTTCTAAAATTTTTTTAAATTTTTTTTTTTTTCAAAATATTTTAGAAATTGAAATTAGGAAAAAAGCTCCATCTTTTTAATTTTTTTAGGAAACACATAACCAGACTACCAAGTTGGGGATTCTTTTACTTGGTTGGTTGGTTGGTTTTGTTTTTTTTGTTTTTTCTTGTTTGTTTTTAGTTTTTTTGTTTAATTTGGTATGGTTTGGTTTTTTGTATAGGAGCCATTTAGATGCAGAAATACAAGCATGGCCCTTTTATGAAAGCTATTTTTCAGAAAAAAATAACAGCTTATTTTGAATTTCAGATTTTATTGGAATAAAAGCATGACATTGACATGATTTCACACTAGTACTAGTAGTAGTGTGAAATCTAAATCATTAGATTTGTAACATCAGTTTTATTATATTCAGGGTTGCGTTTTCTTAATCTACTGTCTTTATTTATAATGTAAATTTAATTTACTTTTGAAAAGTATTAATTTGTTTTGAAAGTCCTCCAAATATCCTTAAGTCCTTTCAGAACTGTTTCTTCCTTTCACAAGTATTACCACATTCACTTTTGAAGGTCAAAATACTTTCAAGAGTTTTACAGGCCAGATGGAAATGCCTTTGCATTTGTGCTTCAGACTTTCACACTGTGCCTCATTCTCATTGAAATTAGAAGGAATGGGACATCTTGGCATGAGTCCATAGTGTGTTAGTAAGGGCACATTAGAGGACAAGGACTATTCTCTCTTTGCATTAGTAATATTCCTGCTTGTTTTGTTGCCTGCACCAACATATTGTGTTTCCCTTACAAAGAGTAGATTCCAAGAAACTGTCTCTTCCTGTTTCAAATAGAGGAATAAGAGGAGCATGGGAGAGGGTTTTGGATGAATTCTTAGTCTTGTGTCACACTCAAATAGTATTTTCAGAGATATTTTATTTTTTTGGAACTTAAGCTAATGCATTATTTGGACTAAGTCCAAATAATTAAACTATGTCCTAACTCCTGAGAATTTTTCATATTCTTGTTCTTGTGGTAGAATTTATATTTCCAAACTGTATTAAAATGGAAAAAAAATGGTAGCCTTTTAATGGAATTTATTTACTTATCTCTTTCACAGATTTTATCTGCATTTGCTATGAGACATAGCTGTAAAACCAATGGTAATTTTAATTTTATCAGGTTTCAGTTATTGAAGTTTAACAAAGTCAGGAATGCAAAATTTACTATGTTAAAAGTATCTCAGAAATACACAGATGAACAGCGTTTTTGCTGTTGGAATGCAATTCATAGCTGAATTTAATATAGCTAACATTTCCAGTCTCCTTTGATGGCATCATTGGTATATATTTTAAACAGGCATTCAATTTTGGTTTTTATTAAAGATGAGAATTCCAGGAATCTACAAAACTGAAATATCTGTTTTACAGAAACATGTTTTGCCATTTGCATTCCTTATTTTGTAGGGCCTTTTAATCAAACTCTTGAAAAGTTAGTCAAATTCTTCCACTTTTCAGCTGTTGAAGCACTTCATAAGTCAACAGATGCACCTGGTGTTTCTTGGAAATTAGCATTATTCCTGGTATGATTCAAACTCAGCGCTGATCTTCATTTTTCCCAGATACCTTCACCTGGCTGCAAGTTCCAGGTGCTGTCTTTCCTAGCTGAGACCACCCTGCAATTCCCTGTAATTCACACCATGCTTAGTGACTCAGAGAAAGAGACTTTGTGCAGCTGATAAAAGTGAAATTAGGTGATTTTTTTGACTGTCACCCTCACTGTTTGTGCCTCAATACACATTGACTGAAAAAAAGAGAAACACTCCTCAGTAAGTTCTTCCCATTGTACAGGAACTTTTTAGAGATTCCTAACTTTGTGTTGTTTCAAAGAAACAGCAGAGAAGAAGAATGCAGATTCCCATGCTTTCCTGGATAGGAAATCAAGGCTGAACTTGTTATGCTTTAAGGAAAAGCCTGAAACAAATCCAAGTCAAACTACTCCAATGTGGTTTCCTATTTGACATTGAATGTCATTTTAGAAACCTCTGAAATCCACTTTACCTCAAACTGTGCTTGTTCATATTACAGTATCCATTTTCTCATTATCATTAATTTACTCATGCATTTTGTTCTTTGTCTTTTTCTGTTTACTCAATATTTAGAAAGTAATGACAGGGCTTCTTTTGGTCAATATTGTTTCTATCAGCATCTTGTAAAAGTTCTAACTGCAGATTGACAAGCTGTGATACAGAATTGCTGATGTTAGTGGAGTCTACCTTATGCTGTTATTTGTGATTATCTGTGCTAAGGTGGGCTAATAGAATTTATGCGTGCTAAATTAAATTCAAGGAGTCTCAACATACTATACAAGATATGAAAAATATTTTCAGATATTCTTGCCATATTTTAACATTTCAAAAAGTGTTTATTTGTTGTATACTTGTGTGACCATTTGCTCAAGATATATTTTAAATGAATCTTGAGTTCCCACTAAGATTTAGGAACAAGTGGATTAATAAACATGTTTTGCTATTTATGTCAGGTTATCCAATGTCCAAAAATCCCAAGAGTGTTAACTTGTTGGGCCATGTATCCTGTGTAAAGCCTATACCTTTCTGTGCCTAAATCCAAAATTGCTGTCTGGTATGGTGAAAGATTTTATTTAGCATTCCCTAGTGAACAGAACAGAACATAACCTCTGTTGGATTAATCTATAGCCATTTCTACTTTTATTCCAATTGTCCTCAAAGGTGTGGTTTTATCTCTAGATAAAATTTAGCTGTAACAGGTTGCATATTCAGGGACTAGGAAGCTGGGTTTTATACTTTGAGTCTAATGCCAATGTAATAACAGACAACACGCTAAAGGTTCACTGTCTGATTAGCTGTCTGTCTAGGGCAACAATATGCACATAAAACTTCTGAAATTACTGATGCCTTTAATGTAATGTGCTTAAAAATATACCAAGTATGTTAGCATTTCTCTAAATGCTTCATTTTGTCCATTCTGTGAGTAATGAATTTACATTTCAAAACTACAAAATATTCTACCAAGCAGAATTTTTACTTTCCCAGTGAGTTAAAGGTCAAAATGTATTGCTACGTATGAAGGCCTGGTTTTTACGTCAATCAGTTTGCTACTAGGAGTGCTCATTATGCTGGCAGTAATGGTTTATGTACAAGCCTGCGTGTGCCTGTGTGGGCAAACACATCCATTGCAAACTTTTCCATTTTAGTTTTATTCTTCCACAGCTGTTCCTACATATATTTTTGCTTCGGTAATGAAAGAGAAGTTCCTGCCAAGTCAGCCTGGATCTGCAACTGTAAATTAGGCCCCTAAGGATTCACAGAATCACCACTTTAATTTTCAGATTTTCTACAGAAAGATACGTAACAACATTTCTAGATCACACCCAGTGCTTTGTGCACACACACAGCGATCAACTGGAGATAGCCATCCCATGAAATATAAAATCACTTCATCTTGTCCAACTTCCAAAGAGTTTAAATCCTCAATTGAGAGAGAAATTATGAAAAAGTAATGTTTGTGGTTATGTTTGGGATCATGCTGGTTAGCCACCTGCTAACCAATCTATCCCTCTTTAGTTTAAATGTTTTCTCCTCCAATAAGTGTGTGTTCAGCCTCAGGGCCCATCAAAGCCCCATATTTACGTTTGCTAGGTTTCCAATATGCTGCACTCAGCTGAGGAAAGAGAAATTTGTACAGTGTTCTCTGCCTGCCCTTGTGGTAACTGGCTGGCTACGTAAGAGCCATCTAGATATTAGCAACTACTCATAATTATTTTATAATAACATTTCAGTCATGACCTTTTCTTTGTTAAATGTAAACATTAAAAAAAGAAGTCAATAAAGGATTTATTAACATTTTCATGTCAGACATGAAATATTCTCTGTACAGAACCAGAGGTTAACTTAACTAGCCTTAGAACTTTGATACTTTTCTGAGGCCATGAGGCTTAGCATATCTTTTTAGCATATCCTTCAAATTAAAACAGTAGCATCAATTCTGTCAACATAAAATATTTAAAACCTTCCTATGAGATATGCAATTATCTGTGCAAAATGTCCCAAACTGCCCAAACTTGTAAGCTATTGAAATGTTCTGGTACAATTGTTGGTGTTGTTGTCTCACATAAACTTATTTCTTTAATCTTGGAATAATATTTCTGTTTCTGAGATATGTCAACTATTTTCAATTTTAAATGAGGAGCTCATTTATAGAAATATTTAGATTTTCTTTCACTACAGCAAGGGTATAGTGAATGCTTAATAAATATTTAAAAGCTCCATCTGCCAAAGTAAACTAGCACAGGCAAAGCTTCCATGTGCTCTGGAGGTGTTTAGCCCAACATATTTAAAAGCAAATCACTGTTCTAGGAAGTCATATCCTGTTTTATATGGGAATAAACTGAGGTGATGGATTACATGTTGCTTGGGCAATCGGGCCTTCACAATGAAGAGGTTTTTTTAGGAGTATGAATAAAATAGAAAAGATGAAACTTTTCTTCCCTGAGTCTGTTGGAGTGTAAAATATTGCCTGTGTAGTCAGTATAATAGATTGTAGTGAGGGGTTAATTCCATTCAGGAATGAAATCTAAGGTTTCTAGAGAGTGGTAACCATGTGAGGTTAATCACTTGGCATAGCAGCTTCTTGAGAAATCTTTTTTATGGTATAGCTAGCTCTGACAAATGATGACTATATTTGTCACTTTGCATTCTTGTTCAAGTGGTATCTTTTATTCTTCATTTTGTTCCTTAGTGGGATTGCTGAAGTGTGTGACTGTATTGGAAGGATTAGACTATCAAAGTTATCATTCAGATGAATGTCATTCTTCATAGAGTATATAAAATGTGAAATATATCAGGTGGTCCAGACTGGAAAGAATTCACAGAGATGCTTTCTCCAGCAGCAAAGAATGATTGTTTTGCCATCAAGAATGCCAATGAATGCAACAACAGTTGCTGCTCTAGCAGATCTTCTTCAAAACTCATTTAAAAACAGGGAAGTAATGGGAGAAACTTTTTCTTTGTGGATTTTAAGTGTCATAATAAAATGTGCTAGTCCAGATTCACAGTTTTGTACTTCACATTTAGCTTTCATCTAGAAATAATTAAGCTAAATTGTCAATACTGTTATCCTAAAACTGTAGTTCTATAATCAGCTGAACTAAATCTGAACACCAGACTGACCTAGAGAAAGAAAAAAAAAACTCTTGTCTCCAAATCTTTAAAGTTTAGTTTGGAACTTCTTTTTACTTGCATTTACTGCAGTATTTGCTATGTCCTGAGTTGAATGAAAAACTTATTGACTGTGTGATTCTCCACCTTTTGATGTACTACATTCAAACAGGGATTGTTTTGGTTGTTTTTCTTTTTTTTTTTTTTTTTTTTGTCTGTCTAATCAATTTGAGCAGAAGTGATAAATGAATAGATGGTGCCCACTTTCTCCAATTAATGACTTGAAGAAAGAAATATGTAAATAATTTTGAGTTGTGTTAAAAAACACTCATTTCTCTCTAGATTTGCATGACTGAAAGCATGGAGTGAAATCTGGGTAAGAATACAATATATTATGCAAAATCATTTCATGTTAAACGTGGGTAGGATAAGCTGGATTTTTGCGTAGAAATAACCAGTGGTTTACAAGAGTCACATTGAATCCTGTAAGTTACATGAGAAGTCTTTTAAAGCAAATTCCAGAGCCTGTTATTGCACTTGATGAAAGTAGTTTGACAATGCTCTGAAAAATACACAAGAATCACTAAAAAATATGTTTCCAAGATATCTTGTATTGACCATACTTTTTCAAGTTGATTTTTTTCTTAAGACCCTTGCATTTATCTTTACTTTGTAAATCAGATCTCTGAGAGTACAAGGAGACCAGGAAATGAAGACATTAGCAAACCATTGAAAGAGAGCAGGGGACAGTGGATGCTTTTTTTGATGTATTGCCCATACTCACAGCACTTCATCCTTGTGGGATGGGTCCTTTACAACATACAAAGGAAGATTAGAATTCTTCCACTTTCTAATATTTTCCCTAACATTTGGTCATTTGAAAAATTAATGGTACACTAAAATAAATCTGCTTCTGTCTTAACATAGATAGAAAAATCAAATTATTCAAAGATGTATCCAATAAACTAGATGAGAATGACACCATAAACTAGAGGTACTGGGGAATCAGTACAAGGTCCACAATTCCTAAAACCCTCAGTGATGCAGAATGAACACATTCATTTTTTACAGACTGTATGCAAACCAGTTCAGAACAATTCAAGCTGAATATGTGTATTTAAAAGGCATCTGGAAAGTTTCTGCTAATTTCAGATGGATTTAAGAGATTATTTAGAAGAAAGCAGAGTTTTACTTCGCATGTCACAAAGAATTATTTTGAAACATCTGTTGACTTCTCAGTGGGCCTGGAATTAGCTAAAGAATCACTGGCTGATGGTTTTGGTTTTACTGAAGTGATTGAACAGATACAATCATAACCTGATTAATTTATATCTATATAAACCTATTTATCATAGGAATTTTATTTCCTTTCTAGTGGCAACAGTAATAAAAGTCTATGCTAGTGATTTCAGTAAAGTCAGAGAATCAAAGGTATGATTTCTACTCCACAGGAAGATGTATGGGTAAAGTTGTATTGGGTATATTTACTGGGTTTTTATTATTGATACTGATTGTGTTTAGAGGCTGAAG
Organism: Setophaga petechia; assembly: GCA_024362935.1. Classification (NCBI taxonomy): domain Eukaryota; kingdom Metazoa; phylum Chordata; class Aves; order Passeriformes; family Parulidae; genus Setophaga; species Setophaga petechia. Next base: position 12,151,520 of record JANCRA010000008.1, on the reverse strand, counting down.
TAGAAGTGGTATTTTTCCACTTTCCTGAAACAAAGTTTAGCATACAAATATATTTGGATCTGTAACATGAATGTTTCTGATTCAATATAGCAGTAAAATGTAATCATGTCTGTGAGGACTGACTGTCACACAGATACGGCTGCCTTTCATTAGAGTGACCATAACTCACTATTAGAGTAGGATATCCAGCTCAGCTCCTTACCATGTGATATGAACTTCATACTGCAGCTAGAAACCCACAAGCTGACTATAGTCTGTTCTCCACTGTCATCTCTATTCAGCAAATATCTAGCCTTTGCTCAAATCTGTATGCAGAAACAACCTCTTTTGGTTAAATATTTTAAATTTTTCCTTACAGATCAAAAGACATGTACTTCTCGGTTGATATAACATTTTTAAAATTACTAGGATTACACTGGTTTAAAAATTAATTGTACTTTAATTAATTTGTTGTTTAAACTTTGTACAGTTTAAAATTAGTTGTATTTGTTCTCCTACATGTAAACTTTTTGCACTTCTATATGTTTCAGACATCAAAAATTCAGTCCATGTGTCACGTGATACTATCTGTTAACAGTATTATTTACAATATACATGAATTAAGAAGTCATTTTTAACACTTAGATGATCCAGCTATCTTCATATTTTTAATATATCTTTTAAAGCTCACATCAAGGGATCTTACATCTAAGGAATTTATTAATGTTACATGCAAAAGTGAAAGCTTGTCTCACTCTTTAAATAAACAAGTGTGGATACAAAGTTTTAGACGTTAGATTTTTGGTGTGGATGTCATTTTCCATACACACCTTTTAAAATTGCACTGCAGCCCTGCTCCAGGTCAAACAGCACATCAGTAGCTCATCTTCCTGAACAGCAACTGGAAATTCCAAGAAAAATCACAGAAGAAAGAGTTAATGTGAGGATTGCATGTGTATGACAAAAAATAGTTTATCAAGGGGATTCCTGAGCTGTAACTTTCATGTGAGCTATTACTCTCAATATTAATTTTTGATCTGTTTTCTGTCTTTACCTAATCCCTTGCTGATAGTTTTTATCTTGATAGGTTTCACAAGAAATACATGGAAGGATATCGAAACACTTTATAATCTCTTTTCACTGTAAAAACTGTCAATTTATTCCAGCTTTGCTTTCTATATTTAAATAAGTATTAGTTTAGAAGTTGGCTTCCTTTTATATTTCACAACACTTTAATTGCTTTCTTTTTCTTGGTGAATAATCTTATAAAATTCTTTCAGAAGACCAAGCATGTTATATCATCTTCATAACCCAGATGAAAATGCTTATTGTAACACTGAATGAAATACACACTGTGAACACTGAAGAGCCACCTTTCTACATTACCTTCCCTAATATGACAGAAACCTGTGCATTATTTAGAATACTAACTGCTATAACTTCTGTCAGATAGGTTGGTGCGGAAATTAGGTTTTCACATCTGTGTGTGCCAGTTTCACCTCTGAAACTGTGCTTAAATACCAAAGTGGCATTTGCCATCTTTCCTCCCTGCGACACCAAGCTTACTTTACACATAGGAATTGATATTAACCAAGTGTTATGGCTGAATACGGGCATCAAATTGCTGCAGAACTGTCTGATCTTATTGATTGACGTTCAAAGTATTGTTTTGCTTTGTGTTATGGGTTAAATTTTAAAATCTCTGAGCCTTTTCTCTGACGGTGGATTCCCATGCAGGCTTGGTCTGAGAACTGTCTTCCTGCCAGTAGGAATACATACAGTTAGCTTTAGCCTTTCTGCAATAATTTTAATGTCACTGTTCAATCCTTTTATCACTTGATTATGTGCTCTCCTGGCTTCCTGTTCTATGGGTTCCATTAAGGGACACATTTTCAGAGACATAAAAGCTTGTAGGCAGCTCCTTAACCTCTTGTGATATTAATTTAAAAGGCTAGAGATTATATTGTTGGCTATTTAAATTTTCTACATTTCCTTGAATATATTTCTGATATATTGTATCTTCTTCCATGGTTTTTTTTGTTCTTTTCTTTTCTTTTCTTTTCTTTTCTTTTCTTTTCTTTTCTTTTCTCTCTTCTCTTCTCTTCTCTTCTCTTCTCTTCTCTTCTCTTCTCTTCTCTTCTCTTCTCTTCTCTTCTCTTCTCTTCTTTTTCCTGGGGAATAGAAAAAGGGGTCAAAATGAAATGCAATGGTAAAGAGGAAGCATGAGTCAATGTCAGTGCCTAGTTCTTATGTCTTTAAATGATCTTCATGTTATATACAGGAATTTTACATACCAAGTGCTCCTTTATTTTATTTATTTCTAAGTTAGGTTTTTGTGTAGTTTCTCTTTTTAAGTCCTAGGGACTGACTAACTGAATGCTTTGTGAACTTTGTTATTTCACAAAGCAAGTAACTCAGTCTCCATGCAGTTCCTTATGACACCTTTCATCTCTGTCTTCTTAATAACTGAATTCCCAGTTGTGTCTGTGTCTCGTCTTATTGGCTGGTACCCTTGTCTTTGGAGGAGTATGCCTGAAGCAAGAGGCTGTAGGATGTATCTATATTCTGATATCACAACCTTTTTTACCTTTTCAGAGCTCATGTCAACCTCAGTCAGGCTAGAATTAAGCGTAGAGTCAATGTGAGATATGAATTTCAAAATTCATATCCATAATATTTAGTGTCTAGGACATATTGTACCTTTTTGTCTTCAAAGGTCACACAGTTCACTCTGGTGTATCTGACCAGAAAAAGGTGAATGAACTTTGCAGAAAGGACAGAGAAATATTTTACTGACAAAGTTTGAACATATTTTCATTTCTAAAGGTATAAATACAGATTTAATGTCCTCAGACATAGCTACTAGATATAGCTATACTTGAGCTGTTGGACTGTGATAAACTCAAAATAAAAAGGGTTTATTGAACAGACTCATTTGGACACAGCTAGGCTAGAGTGTGCATAAGTTGAAACACTGTTGATAAAGGGATAAACAGAGTCGAAAAACTCTGTAATGCAGAGTAATGCAGTAACATTGCAATATTTATAATATCCTCTTAGCTGTATCACTAGAAACTTTCTAAAGTCCTCAACCAGCAGATTTGCAACTGCTATGTTTATGGTTGCTTTTTAAAATGAGTCTAACTGGCAATGGGTTCCACAATTTAACCACAATATGAGAAAGACAATTTTATCAGTGAACCAGTTGTCATCTTTTAACGTGGTTGAATATTTCATTGTCTTTGAAACACAGAATGCAAGCATTTCCTTTAAATAATGTTTCTAATTTTTATTTGCTCTGTATTTACTAAGTAACCTCTTTCATCCTTTTCTTTAGCATAACCAATTCTCACAAATTTCAATATTTTCTCAGATTCTTGACCATTTCCATCACTTGCTTCCTTTTGAAGAACTCTATAAACAGTGTATCATTAAGTCTCAAGAATCTACTGCAAGGTAAATAAGGGAAAGATATCACCACCTGATAGGGAAACCACAACAAAAAATGAGGCAAGAAATACATTATTAGAGAAACATTCAGGCACAAAAATATCTAACTCTGTATGATATGCACCAGATATCCCTTTCTTTTGCGGGATTTAATTTAGATGCCTTGCTTAGTCACAAGCTCCTCTGTCAGGAGCTGCCTTTTTCCAGTGACTACATAGATTCATACACAGGGAACCTCACATTTATAAATTAAAGGCCTAAAATCAGATGACCTGAATCTCTTTCCAGAGAGACTAGAAAAAGTTTTTTATATTACTCAAATCAGTAGTTGAATACCTTTAAAATTCTAGCTTTGATTTTCTAAGGATTAAATAGGACACCTGAAGCCAATTAGGAAATAGAATCCAGGTTGTCTTTGCTCAAAACTAGCACTGCAACAGTTATTCTACTTCTCTATCCTATAAAATATACAAATTTGAGCATTTCCATTCTGGGTTTCATTTTTGCTGTACTGTCTAATTAAGTAGAGGGAAATATAAACAAATGTGACTTTTCAGAAAAAGTGCTTTTAGTCACATAGTTACAGATGATGCTCACAATTCCTTTGTACTAATGCCCTATTCATTGAAAAGATTTTAAAATTATCATAAGAAATTATCATTTAGTAAATAATGATACCCACAGGGGAACAACAATAAACCAAAAGCAAACCCATTTTTATTTCTCTTTAATATTCATAAAAGTTTAGTTTGGTTTTCTTCTCAAATCTATTTTTGGGCCTAAGTAAAGTGCCCTCCTCCCATAAGCTATTAAATTCCTTCCAGTCTTTTTTTCGTCCTGATGTGCCATTTCATTGACATGTTTGAATTAGTTCAGAGATCACAACTGCCAAAGCCCTCTGATCACACAGAGCTGGCCCTCCCACTACTGTTGCTGTTCAGAGCATCCACAGCTACAGCTGCTCAAAATGAGATCAGCCAGCTTATTCTCTGGGCTCTTTGCAAGATTGCTCCTGTGGTTGCTCTGCTTCCACCTGCTCTGCCCTGAGCAAAGTGTTTCTATTGCACAAATACTCAAGGACCTAGATGAGTTCCAGATGAGGTGCTCTGGGTCTTGCCTTCAGCCCAGCTCCAGTGGGAAGCTCAGCACCCACTTGGCAGCATCATGTGACTGCCAGGGTCTGAGTTTCCTTCCCATCAGAGAGCTGGGCGTACGGGGAAATCTGCTCCACTACTGATTTATTGTTCTATATTTATCAAAAAGACACTGCTTAGTGTCCATTATGCTTCTCCTTTTTCCTGTCTAACATAATTAGAACATTTTTTCACAGACTGTAACTTAATAATAGCACACTTATAAATAAATGATTAATTGATGCCCTAAGCCTGTCTTGAACTTAAGCTGTATTTATTTATGGAGTGGTTTTTCTTACTGTTGGTAATAAGTAAAAAAAATTAGATGCCTTCTGAATGTGTTGATGAATAAGTATATGAAACCTACTATCTCTATTTAACAAAGTAATTAGTCATTGAAGAATTTATTATCTAAAAATATACCCTTACTATAAAACCAGACATTACATAGAAATGTTTACTGTAAATTTTTGTTATTATTATTTTATGGTGTGATATATATTTCATACATTCAAGGTGTTTTTTTTTTTACAAATGAATTCTTCTAAATTTCAACTTTTACATCTTCAAAAGAAACAAACAGCGGAGCAAAATTTGGAGTTAAATTGTATCAAATATATTGCAGCATGTTGGTCTATTTGAAACATCTGTAGCACTAATGGTGTAGCTTCTTCTTGAGCAGTTACTCCCATCCCTGGATGCAGCCTATTATCCAATACTGATACTGAGCCCACAACAGTTGTTCATTTATTTTATGCTTGTGCTAGTTAATTTGTTTGTTTTGATATGAATTTAATGCTATGGGCTATGAGCAATAGCAGGGGCCCAGTAGTGTTAGTGTGCAATTTAGGAAAACTCTCTAATCACAAAGTGACAGGAACTACAAATTCCTGTATCTCTATTTCTACCCTTCTGTCTTTCAAATATTTCTAGTAACAAATCATCTAATTAATTCATAGCATTGGGTGGGATTCCACCCATTAGAACAGGATGCTCAAAGCCCAATCCAACCTGTCTTTGAACAATACCAGGGATCGGGCAGCCATAGCTTCTCTGTGGAATCTGTTTGGATGCCCTGCTACCCTCTGAGTGAAGAATTTCTTCCTAAAATGTAATCTAGATCACTTCTCTCTTAGTTTGATTTCAATTCACATTTCAGTAACTATTTTTTTTTATGTATTTTGACTCATTCTCTCTAGTCTCATTTTTCAAAAAAAAAAAAAAAAAAAAAAAAAATTGAAGACTGCATCAATTACAGACTGAATAAAGTAGAGACCCTTCAGTTGTTTCCCCATTCCAGTAACAGAATATTTTCATCCATGAGATGCATGCCACAGCAATTTTCCTGTTTTATCTTTTTTGCTGGCTCCTAGTACACTCTTTGAAGGTGTACCAAAGCTTAGATTGAGTACTCCACTCCATTTAACTAATTTGTGAGGACACAAGCAAAGATGATTACTTTGTTAGATTAGTTCTTGATTTCTTTGTACATGCTTTACCTCAGAGAAATACCAAAACAGCTGGCATGCTTCTATGTTAGTCAGAGAGAAGCTTGTTTGGCATAATTTGTTTCAAAGAATAAAGAAATATCCTACATTTATTATTAGGATCAAGTTGTCAGAGTGAGACTTTCTAAGAGATGGCCTTTTAGTACTCTTAAGTCTTCAAAAGAGCCGCTATTTTAGCACGTTCACTTGAATGAATAAATGGGGAATAAAATCAAAGACTTTAGGGATAAATTGGGCAACTAATAAAATATGTGTGACAGGTATATATTATACAAGTGACTGAAACTTTTCAGTGACACTTAACAACACACCTTTGTATAATGTCTTCTAATACATCTCACCTTTTAGGAGAAAAAAAACCAGAAGCCCTTCAAAAGGAAAATCACAGACTCTCGTCTCTGATGTAGGTAAGGACTTCAGTAGTGCATTTGAATTTGCATGATGCTATATTCACTTTTGATTTCTATTATTAGGATTTTGATATAGATTTTTTGCTACACTTCATATCTAAATAATGTTACAATTTGATTAGAAAATTTCACTTCATTTCTCAGGTGCAGTGCCTTCAAGGAAGTTAAGGCGTTGTAAGCTTACCAAAGTAAGAAACCTTTAGTAAAGCACCAGAATCTCAAAAGATAAAGCACATATCAAAAACCACTTCCATATTCCAGAACTGGTTTTTCTGCTTTTGTTGCTATTTGACTGGTCATGTGGGTTTTGGTATTTTCTTTTGTGAGTGGTGGCAAAGTAAGAGAAGAAGAGTTTGTGAAACTAGAGAATGAAAGCTGAAAATTGTTCAGGGGTGAATTTCTCACCTGATAGATTGCCTGCCTACTAATATTTGCAGCTGTCAATTTCTGCTAGCATCTGTTGAAGATTGTGTCACAAGGGGGACTGCTGCGCCCATAGCATGGGCATCCAATGTTCTTATGCAGGAGTTTCTTCCACAAAACTGCATCATCCTTTGATGAAATAGAAGGATGGTTTAAAAGCTCCATCCCATGTGAGGGAAGTGGCACCTCTATTTCCTCTATTTCTTGCAACAAACAAATTAGAAGAAATTGAAGGGGATGAAATGACTGTGCCGGGAGATAATCTATTTTTAATGAGGAAGAGAAAGGAAGAGAAAAACACTGAAGAGATGGAATGAAGGAAACTTTTTAGCAGTGAAATAGGGACACCTTCACTTTGACTCAAAAGGGCATCCATAAGAATATAATTATGTAAATGTCAAGAAGGCTAGAAGTGGTTTTAATGTTGTACATTAAGATATATATTAATAATATGATGGAATTGGGAGCGGAAAAGCCTATACTAAATAGAATGAAAAACGTTCTGACAGGGAGATACATTAGGCTGTAGAATCGTTTTCCATAGGGAAGACATCACTTAAGGGCTTTTTCTTCCATCAGTATATTCCCCAATTCTATGAAGATTCATATTCAGCTCTTCGTGTCCAAATGGAAAATTAAACAAGAGAGATAATTTCAGCAAGTCCCGAAGTCCCTCAGTAATTTTAAGGAAATTCAGTCACATCCTCCTATCAAAATATCCCTTGCTGGGGTTAAGTATAGACACCACTATATATATTTTATCGAGTTACATTTTAAAAAAATATTTAATTAAAAGGTGAATATCTTTCTCTGAGTTTAGATGTCAGGGTTTTTTTTTTGTGATAGGCCTGTCATATTTTGACCTTCTTGCAAGATTTTGGGAATATTGGATGTATCTGGACTACAGAATGCATGCACACAAAATGTTTCAAGTGCCTGTTTCCTGGACTTTCAAAGTCCAGGGTTCAAAGGAGAAGCTGCTCATTTCATTGAGGATGCAGAGTTGCATTTTCAGGTTCAAAATATCAGTGATCTGTGTGAGGCAGAAGACAAACTGAGCCTGAAGTCTGGGATCAAGTCTGAGCTCTAGTCCTGGAGACAGGGTGTCTGTTTCTGTTATTATGATTAAAGCATTGGCCTTTGAAGTAATGGGGCATATCCAGAGGTATGGGAACCTCAGGGAAATATAGGTCTTTGCCAGAAATTTAAAAACTTTGAACATCAACTCAGCATATGGGTTTTGTTCTGTTTGTGGGATTTTTTGTTTGTTTCTTTGGTTTTGGTTTGATTTTTGTGGTTTTGTTTGTTTGCTTGTTTGCTTTTTGTTTATTCATTTTTTTCCGGCCTACCCATTTCAAATGAACCATTTTTAACCATTGTTTTAGCTATAAAATTAGGCATATAAAATGTTTTCTCCTTTATTTTTGTTTTTTTATATCACTTTCCTTGGGACTGTGGTTTGGGTTTGGGCAAGACAACTTTTAAGATGTACTATGTTTTATACTGCAACTGTGAGAGAAAGGATTTTCTACAGCACTGCCCTTGGTCTAGAAAATAAGGATTTAGTTTACTTCTCTGTCATAAGTTATCTATATGGGATAAGGCATCTTGAGATGCAAAATGATTTTTCAGTATTGGGCACAGTTGGGAAAGACCTTCTTAAGCACAAATTTATAACGACGAGGGTTGGTAAACACATAACTTTTTTTACCCCAACAGAGGGATGGTTAGTGCCGTCTATTTTATTGTATTGATGCCATATGTTTTATACTTTTTTGTTCACCTTGTTGTGAAAAAATATAGGTCTCGCCTTTTAGATTATTTTAAAGGCACTAGGTTTTCTGCTAAAATTATACTTCTAGATAAAAAAATTGTGGTTATTAGTGTCTAAACTATTGATTAAATGGCACCAAAAAATTCTCTCATTAAAACATTGTGTATGTATATATATATTTATGTCTCCTTTTATTGCCTGGTTTAGCTTATTTTCTTTTGGTAATCCAGAAGGTACTCTACACATTCCTATGTGTCCATATACAGCTTCACTGCATACTACATAGCACAACTTAAATGAAGTGATAAATATTAAGTCAGAGTTTAAATTCTCTGAGTAACTGAATTGTATTGAACTGCAGGCGTTGTGAAAGTTTTAGCAGAACTTAGTCTCATCAATAAGTCTGCAATCCTTTGCTAAGAAGCTTTGCCTCTGAAATTCTCTTGGGGTTTACTAAATGAATTTAAAGCAATACAGATACCTTCCAAATCCCATAACAGAACTCACAAGTAAGCCAAATAAGCTGGAAAAATCTGTTAGTAGGAAAAGGCAATTCTTGTTGAATTAATGAAAACTGAAAATACTTGAATTCTCTGGTTGCTTTTAGCCTGACTTGATAAAAATCTCTGAACAAGTAACTTAACAAAGACAATAGAAAGTGGGCTGGCCAGCTGTAAGATGTTGGGCAACTACAATAAATTAAGCTATAGATTTACTAGGTAAAAAAACGGAAACAAAACAAAGGGAGTTAACTGTGAAATGAAGTGCTCCAACCTGCCAACCTGGGAGCAAATAATATGGTCCAACAAAACCCCAGTACAATAAAAAACTCCAGTTTAAGATGCATGTATGTCTGTGATTATTTAACTGAAAACTAGTTCAACACTTTCCTTATTGCACTGCATATAACTTATGAAAGAAAAATATGAACTAATCTTCAAAAAATCAGTTCTCTGAAATGTAGGGTTGGGACCCAGAATCCAAATATATATATTTAAATGTGTAAAAGAGCATACTGAAAATGTTTCATTGTTAAGTTCTGGACACCAAAGACCGTCAAAAATGTTGAGGATGTCCCTCTATTTGTGTTGCATCCAGGAAATAAATTGGTCCTTTTTTTAATAAATGGAATTTTAAGATCTGTGCTGAAAAAGATAACCAATTGCATGAGTTTCTGTTTATTTCTTTAACTTAAAGTGAATTCTCTGTCCATCTCTTGACTGCATCTAATTGTCCACCTTTATATATATATATTTATATACCATAATTTCCCAAACCAAGTATTGTAAAGAGCTTGCAAATGGAATTCAGAGTTTAACAGAAGCATTAGGAATAGAAACAAATAGGCAGAATAAGAAAGGACAGCAGTTTGATGAGCTATTAGTATCAGAAACCAGTTACATGTGTTCTAGCAAAGTAATGAATACACTATATATTTTCCCACTTGTTTTTTGTACATGTTATAGTACAGAGTAAGAACATGGATTAATGAAGATGTATTTGAAAGGATGAATTCAGTTAAATGTAAATATTCTAAATTTTAATATCTATTCTATGAATATTGCTGAGAGATTTTCACCTGGACCACTTTGGTTTGGTCTGGTTGTTTGTGAGGTTTTTGCCGCGCTTCATGAAATTAGTACGTTTTTAATTAGGACACAGCAAAAATGCAATGATCATGTTGGCTATGTGTAATGGAGTTCATTTTTACAGAGTAGGAGTTCCTCTCTTAAATGTGTCATAAATAAATGAAACTGAAAAGGTTGTACTCATTGCTCATTTTAACCTTGTTCCTTTTTTAATTTTTTTTTTAAACTGAAGTTGCTGTTGCACGCTAATCAAAGATGAACTCATAAAAGACCAAAGAATATACGGTTATTGTTACCAAAAATAAGTCCTATTTCTGTAAGTTTCAAATGTTCTCCCTTTATACCTCCTTTACCTCAATAATGTTCCACAACAAGACAAGCTTTTACCGAATGATCAACATTTCTGTGGTCTTAACTAGTATTTATTAGATAAAATCTAATACCTTCCCCAAAACACTGTTTAAATTTTAGTCATGTGAGCAGTAGCATTCATGAAAAGTAATGCTTCTTACTCTCATAAAGCAGTTTATAGAACAAGAAGATAAAGAATTTGCGATTGCTGTTTGTCTGGTGTTACTTTGCAAGGTAAGACTTTGTTTAAAAGCACAACTATATCTTAATTTAAAATGGGTTCTTTGAGAAAATTAGTACTGTTACCACCACTGTACTAAGTTTCTATGTTTATGTAGTTATTTAAAGAGTTTTGACCTTCACAGATTAGATTATTATTAATTTCTTGTTTTGTTTCTCTTGTAAATTAAAATGTATGACTGTTTAATTTCCGAAGTGTCTACAATCATTATACCCATATTTATCTCTTTATTAATATAATTTTCATACTTTTTGCATTTTAAATGAGTTTCCATGTTAAATAATTCGCTTCCTACATTCAAGTATTTCCAATCCCCTGAAAAATTTGTCTTTTTGCCATTGATCCTGCCCCAAAATTTTTCAATGTGTGTACTATTGTACCATGTACTTGACTATGAGGTTTTTGAGGAAGGTTCTTCAAAACTTATATCGTAAAAGTTTGAGGGTTTTTTGTATTTGTTTACTCTCTTAAATTATGTTAGAAGAAAGATTGTGATATTCTTATTTTGCAGATGCCAATGGATTTTCTCTGTCCTCTGTGTTGTAGAAAAACCCTAAGGAAAGACACATAGTCTCTTTAATTTTTTTTTTCAGAAGAAATTATTATTGATAATATTTCAGTGACATTCTGAACTATATAAAATTAATGGAAATTATTTATTGAGTTCTTAATTATAAGAACCTTATGAACTTGGCATTTTATTAAATATAATATCTGTTAATCACCATTCTCCTGTCCTGTAATTAGTTAGCTAACAACCACAGAGCAATGTAAAAACAACTTGTTCTGTAAAACACATGGCATTTACATTTGAACTCATCTGGAGACAAAAATAATCATAATTTCAAAGTATTTCAACAGCACTCTTTGCAGATAGCATTATATGTCTCCTTCAATTAGACAGTTTTTAATGTAAAGAACAAGCAAAATCCTAGGCAAGGAATTTATTTACACATATTTTTCATAATTGTAGTGAACAAAAATATTGTGTAACATAAACACAGGTTGACTTTAATATGAATTAACAGTACTCTGAAAGGGAGGCTGATAGGAAGAGCTGACAAGTATGAAAGTAAGATAGAAGGTCTGGTGAGATGTAATTTCCTGGCAAATAATTATCCCCAAGCTGTGTAAACTTGCTTAAACAAATACTTTATCAAAATCAAACCAACAAACGAAATAGCAGATTTGCCATTTCAGCACAAGTGTCAATAACTGAAGCCCATATGTTTGCCCAGGCCAGCCTCACAGAAGGATAACTCTGTTTAGCCACACTCTTATCAGCACCAACTGCAGTCAACATAGATCTTTACCTGCTTGTATCCTTTATGAACAGAAAGATACCAAAGGAATATATAAAATAAATGTCTAGACTTGCTTACAATCCCACTGCATAGTAATGTCTCCTTCTCTACAGGCTAACTCTGATTTTGTGATTCTGAGCCGGAAAAATATTCCCTCTGGTCCATTGCTTACAATATTGGTTACACAGCAATACATATGGAAGACACTTGTGTTTTAATTCTTAATTGCAAAGTTTGCTTTTTTAGAATTGTTATAATATATGGTATGAACTGATTGCTGCTTGGCATACAAGAAAAAATACACTAAGGAATGGTTTTCAGACCGAGTCCCAGCACCAAATGGTGATTAAGTATTGCAAAGAGTTTAAGAATTGTAGCAACTTTATCCAGAAGAACCAATTAACCTAAAATTGACTAGGTCTAGGATCAGTTATAGAAATTTGGACCTGAATTACATTTGACTACAGGAGTTAAACCTGTTATTTAATCACTTTATTTGAGGTTTTTCAACAGATAATCAACTGTTTTGTTGGGGGGAAGTTCCTAACATCCCTGATTGTGCTGTTCACCAGTTGCTGCCTACTGGAGAAATATCTCACCAAAAAGATACCTCACAAGAAGCATCTCTCTTTTGCGATATTTTGTGTATCTCAAAAAAGCTCAGTACCTTTTTGTGAGTGTGTGTGTGAGAAAATATGTTTGACATAATATCCAGGCTAGAAATATACGGCAGTGAATCACATTAATGTTTATTTTCAGTTTTTCTGTTAGTGTCCTTCTTTCATATTTCTTGGCCTTAGCTTTAGATGGTATTTTTTGTCCAGTACACGTTGATTTCTGCTAAAACAAAAGGAATCAAATACAGAAAGTGGGATAAACTTTGAGTTCCAACTCTCTGCATGTTTGGAAGGTACTACAGACATAATTGGGGCACAAATCATCAAATTGTATTCTGTTGCCTAGCACTGTATTCTGTTGCTTAGCACTGCAGCTGCTTTCTTATTTCTATCTCAGTGAAATACTGACTCTCATCATGCCGTTATGCTGCAAATAGTTCCAAAATCCTTGTGAAACCCTGAATTCAATTTAATTAGTCACTAGTGGTAGACTAAGTTGACTGGCTTTGGTTATCAATTAGAAGCTCTTGGTTTTTTTGTGATTGTATCCCCATGAGAGCCTGGGATATAATTATTAAATCACCTCAGTCTCACCGGTGATGATTGCTGGTGCCAAATTTCTCAGCTCCTAAATGCTTGTGTCCGTTGGCAACACTTTTTGTCCATTTCTTGTTTTCAGGATAGTGATTTAACTTTTCTTTTTTCTTAGTTAAACTTGATAATCAGGAGAATGAAACCTGCATTGAAAGTAAAATTATGAGCATGTATCGGATACAATCAAAGCAATGTCTGGCATATTCCATCACATTGTTTTATAAATAAAAAACCTGCCATTGTATGTGTTTTGTCCTAAAGATTATTAGAGTCTGGTCATGTAATTTAGATGACCTATTGAAACAGTCAGTTAAAGATAAACATTATCTTTAAATAGTCCTGCTTGTGATGCATTGGGAAGAACATGTGGGGTAGGATCTTTTAGAGAAGTACATACAACAGTTTCTGCTAGAGGGCAAAATAATAAATCCTCTCTCCCTGAAGCTTACAAAGTGTGACTCCCTTAAGTGAATCTCTTATCAGCATATGTATCACAGTGCAGTAAGTAAATTTTTTTTTAGTGTATGGAGTGTAATTCATTCAACATGAAATTGAAACAGTTTTTTTCAGGTAAACAAATTAGTCATCTACATGATAAATGATGCATTTATTTTAGCAAGAAAACAGAAAGCTTTATCCCAACAGTTTGTAAATTGTTAAATAACTTAATTTCACTTGCTGTCAGTCATATAATTGTAAATTAAAAAAAAATATTTTCAATCAATATGAAGTATCATTTGATCTTAAACACATTTTGGGGTGAGGTCATTTAGATAACTATAGTGCCTCCTGATCATCTGACTGAAAGGTTTTCCACTCTGAGGTGTTGAGATGGTAGAAAAATTGCCCCACTTTAATGGAAGACATGTCTGAAAAGGATTGGCATCAAGAGTTACATATTTGAGTGTGAATCTTACAGGTTGTTTAGTTTATACATCCAGTGTCTTAGAAGAAAAAAATACTTTCACATGTCTCTGCACATGTGCCCATTGCAGACTTATCTTTGTAAAAATGTATGAGTTAAAGTTCAATGTCTTTTCTACTGTATGCAAAGTTAAGAATGATGCCCAGATAAAAAAAAAAAGAAACCCTAACTTAGCAAATCATTTTTATAAATAGAAATATATGCAATTTACTCGAGTCAGGGGAAGCATAAAAAATTTAAGCCCATCCAGATGGACTATCAGGTTAAAAATTCTTGATGTTTTCCAGGTAGAATGGCTAGGATCTCTTGGCTGATAGTCTTGAATTTGTACCTAAAAGGAAAAAGATGATGTCATGACGCAGACAAGTAATTTATTTGTTCATTTGTTTTCTTCATTAAAAAGCATTCCTCAAGAATATTTTCAAATCATATTTTGTTCTTTCTATCTTCATGGCACAGTATTTCGAATTGTGTTCTTATTTTTGTATCTTTAGTTATCCGTTCTTTCTGGGTTTAAATTTGTTCTGTTGTCTGATTGCTGGGCCTGTGGGTTTTTTTTCCTCAATCAAGGAAGTTTTAGTAAAACTCTTCGTACAAATCCTTCTTTGTATGAATCACATCAGGATAAATTTGGACCCAGCTGAAATCAATACAATTAAACTGTCCTAATTTTACAAAATAAAAGTTATAGAATATAGAATAAAAGTTCAGGGTAAGAGAAATCTTTTGTTTCCCTCCATGATTTGAGACCTAGGGAGCCACATACGGTTTAGAAGATACAATGTTTTACTAACTATATAGAGGAATTGACAGATAAGACATGATACTAAAAAGAAATTCTTTCCATGACTGAATTTTTTGGCAGATAGGTTAGGAAAAAGCAGCTAGAACAACTTCCAGCTGCTACTTGCAGCTTGGTTTGGTAGTATATGTTCTTCTCCTACGGATGCTCAGTTTTAGCAAATACTGAATATGGATTCTGCTGAGAGTTAGTAATGCATTAGAAAGTTTTGGCTTTCATCAATGTGGGTTACAGTAGTAAAATCAAACCATTATAAAATTATTTGCTAAAAAAATATATTTTTTAAAGAAATATGAAATATAAATTTAAAAAAAAATTGCTGAAATATCAGCAAAAATATTGCTGCTTGTTATTCCGATGCTTATTGGTTTTGTAACATAAATTTAATATTGTACCATGTACTTTAATTGGCAACTATGTAAAAGGGAATTTTATGTCTCAAGTAAAGAACACCTTCCAGTCCCTTCATTTTGACAGGCAAGGTATTCTAAAATAAATTGATAAAGTACTTGAATCATTCAGATCATTCTCAACTAAATTTAAAGTTCAAGTGATTAATCAATAATGTAGTAATAGAATTTTAGATGTAAGTTAGACTGATATGGATTTTGTAGCTTTAATGTCATTTTGTGTTAGAGTGAACATTCACCTCAACCTGTGCATTAAAGCATTTTTCTTTTTAATGCATGTATATCCCAGTAAGTCTTGTTACTTATGGAATCTTATCCATGGGAAGACAAATGCTCTAAAGCAATGAATGATTCGTAAGGGTTAGTTAATCTCTACAGCATGATTTATAATCCCATCTTGAGTAGTCAGATACAATATTCCTACGACCTGAGCAAGGAAGAAATGCAGTGATATTTCACTGTTAGCTCTCTTCATTTCTGGAGTTGGTACAGAGTCTTCCTACAGCCTCATTTACATTTTTCTTTGTATGAATTGAAGTACAAAGCCATGGAACTCTTACATTGGAATAGATTTTCAACAGCAAAAACAAGGTCAATTAACAATACTTGCTGAATGGTTTACACTCTCATCTCACAATTAGTTTACAAGTCATGTTGTTCTCTTTGTAACTAGAATTTTCTTTTTATGATTCTGAAGTTGAATTAGTCAAGATTAAGCAGTAGTTGGTTACTTGCCTGTTTCAGTGGAGCTCCCTGCGGTGAGTTGGTCTGGGCTAACCAGCCCGCCACTCAGCTGCTCTCCTCAACAGGACAAGGAGACTCATGCATTGAAGTACAGACAGAGACACCCCTTACCAGTTACTGTAATGGGCAAAATACACTCAATTGGGGAAAAAAAATTAATTTGCTAACAATTAAAATAGAGTAGGACAATGACGCTGCTGTAGTCAAATGCTCTCACCAGGTTCTGTTACACTGGATTTCTGATTTAGCAGAGCGACACAATATATACTGAAATATATACTGAAAACACTACACTTGCAAGTTACACTTGTCAAAATATAGCAAGAATAATACACACTTCAAACACAATACTAATGTATTTCCCATTGTCAGTCTTCGTGATGCATTCACCCTCCCAACACTGGGTGTCCCCACATGCCAGGAGGGACTACATGGGCTGAAGCCAGCTCAAGCCTGTTCTTTACTTCCAAATTATTTTGCTGATTGTCTGGTTTTTGTCCTTTGCACTGGCTGAAGTTGTGTTCATTCTCCCTATACTGGTCTGATTAGCTGAGGGAGGAGCTGCCATCTCTGTCTAATCCATGCAACTGTGGAGAGCTGTTATCTAAAGAGAGAGCCTGCTGCTCTCTGTTCCCATTGGGCTGAGAAAGAGTGAGCTTCTTTGCCTCATTCTCTGAGCTTCCTGGACACATCTCCTTTGCTCTGCCATATCTGAGGGCTCAGCTGTGCCCTTCAGCGAGGCCAGTGAAGCCAGAGGGGAACATCTGGTCATTAAATGTTCATTCTCCTCAGTATATCATGCACCATGGAACAGTATGAGTAGGTAATGACTTTGACAGGAAAAATGTGTGCTAATGTCTTTACAAACAATTCCATGGGTGAAGGGATGGGTCTTTGAAACGGGTCTTAGTGTCTCTATAATTTCAAGCAGCAGGTTTGTTACAGAGCCCAGGCACCTTGGCTCCTAAAACAGACATGGAAGTCTGCACAAGCCTTAGGGAACTTAGGGACTGGGGTGAAATAGTAGGTTCAAGGAGGGATATGTGGTAGGTGGTTTAGGAAGGCTGTATCTTCCTAGTACCTCAGCTGATGGAGAAAGGAACAAGGCAATATGTGGCTGGGAGTTTGAGATAAAAAGAGGCTGTGCCCTCCAAACCCAGGAGAGAGAAAACCCTGTGGGAGTGTGCCCCAGTGGATTCTCTCCCTTTATTCAAATAAAGTTGCAGGACTCCTCTTTCTCCTTTATGAACACTGGCTTTTGATGGTGTGATCTTCTGCACACTTTCTTCACTTAAACCTTATTACTATAGGTTATTTGCAGTTAGAGAGTCAGTGAATAGTATTTGGCTTCCTTCAGATAACTGGGCATTTAAATGTGCCATTCACTATGTTGGAACTTACTCTGCATGTTCGCATCCCCAACTTGTACAAGGCACCTGGTATTTTTAAACCACATTGTACAGGAGCAGGGATCTGTGCGAAAGATACCAAAAGAAACTTCTCCTTAAGTAAGAACTCACTCAACTGTTTGGCAGGAGCTGATTTGACACTTATGTAAATATGATTTGTTGATCTGTGTTTTGCTTCTTGTGCCTAATGCTCTTATCTGTTTATTTTCCTCTCAGTCAGTCTGTCTATACCATAATTGAGATGCTGCCAAACAGAGAATGTTGTTTGTCTGATGTTATAACTTTATACTGAAATAGAAATGTTGAATACAAACTGCATTCATAATTAACACCAAGTATAATTAAGAGTCTTAAGGGAGAATAGCTCCTTTGCAGTGTGCTCAACACTTTCCCTAACAAGGCAACAGGTGGGCAGAGCACTTCTGAGCACATTATCAGTAAACTGTGACTCCTGTTTGGTTTTAAACAGGTGCATCACTGCAGAAGGGTGAAATAGCTTTCAGCTGTCTCTCATAAACCTATGTATAGCAGCTTTGTTCAGGCAGAGAAGCTGTGTGTGTTGTCATTCGTGCCTGCCCAAGAACAGAAGAACAAGGACATGTGAACTTGCTCCTGTCACTGTGCTCAATGTAGTTAAAGCCATCGCAGCTGAGTCAAGGAAGGCATATACTGAAATTATACAAATTCTAATGCATTCTGTGACTCAAATGCTCTTTGGACCAGCTCCGACCCTGACACAATGTACTGTCCCCAAACTCTGCTGTGCTTTAAAGGATGAGTAAGTCAAGTCAGTGTTCGTTCAAGCACCACTTTCCACTGCATGGCAAGCACATGTTTGTTATGAGGGATTTATTATTAGGTATCCCAGCTAAGATAATGCAATTTCTGTTTATGGATTCAGTTAATTACGGATGTCTAAAAAGTTCCATTAAATTTAGGAGGAGAGCTATCAGGCATGGTGTGGTGTATTTGTATTTCCATATTACAGAGAAAGAAAAAATCTGGGATGTTTCTGTACCAACTGTACCAGTGTATGTTGTTCACCTTCCATAACCATCATTTACTCCAGAAATCTATGGAAATAAAACATCAAAACAAATATTTAGTCATAGGTAATCAGAATGATTCCCATATTCTTTCATTTTTCTGATATGTCATGTTTATATAATTGTATGAATTTTATATTCAACTGTGGTTTTGAATGTTCACAAGGTAATGATGTAATGCATGAGGGTGAAAAGCTTGTCTAGGTAGCCTTCATTAGTTTACAAATATCAATTTGTCTCTTTGTAGGGATGACTTACACTGCAGTTGTAGAAAACACATTCTTTTACATAACCCAATAAACTTGAAATAATGAGACCTTCAATCATATGATTTGTTGTTATTATTATTTTCTCTATTATTGTTGTTGTTGTTCTTGAGGTTAATATTTTCTAGTTGGATGTGGAAGGTTAAGGTTGCAGTATATTGTTGTATTGCAGTAAATAGTTTATGTAGTTGTTGTTTTGCGCTGGGTGATTGGAGATTTGCACTGAGTAGTCTTTATATTGCACTGAATAGTTTATGTTATACCACAAGGTTTGTTCTTCCTTTCCCATGGGATTCCTCTCTCTTATTACATGGTTTTTCCCTCACACACCCCTCTCCCCTGATCAGTTCCTCCCCTCGCCCCTCCCCTCACTTGTACCCCTTGGCTGTAGTCTCTCTCCTCCAGTCCCTTTTCCCAGTTCTTAAAACCCCCTAGAGGGAACTGGCCCAGCCTTTTTTCCATATGGTCTCTTTTCCACCTGGGTCTCTTTTCCACCTGGTGGGTCTCCTGGAAATAAACTGAGGATGTTTGTCCCGATGTGGAGAAGAGTGTGTCTCATCTTTTGCCTTTCATCCATGTAAGATCATGTGGGCTGGGGTCCACAGCTAGCCGGATTGGACCCAAACAGCCCATCCAGACATGGATTCTTACAGTATACAGTATAGTACAGAATTTATCGTTTAACAACTTCCTTTTTTGAGGCTTCTCAATATTGTCAACACTTTTAACAGAAGACAAAACAAGGGAAAAAGTAAAACCCTCTCAGACTTGCATAATTGTGATACCTCACATGAGTGAAGGGTATGCTGTTGTCGTCTACAAGGTATTGATGACATATTAACATACAAATCTTTTTATTTTTCTTGGTTTTCTTTTTTTTATTTTTGTTATGTCTTAAATTGACTGCAAAAATAAGGTAGCTTACATGAACAGTGAAATTTAAGTTGGATGTTACGAAAAAGTTTTTTGTAGAAATAGTGACAAAGTACCTCAGTTGGCTGCCCGGGGAGGTGGTGGAGTCACCATCCCTGGATATGTTTAAAAAAAGATTGGATGAGGCACACAGTGCCATGGTTTAGTTGAGGTGTTGGGGCATGAGTTGGACTCAATGGTCTTAAAAGTCTCTTCCAGCGTGGTGATTCTGTGCGTGATTCTCTGTGTGTGTGTGTGAGATGTGGTCTCTTAAATTTAAAAGTCATAGGGTAAGGTTTACTTTGAAGATTAACTTATATTAATATAACACATATATGATAGGTAGATTGCTTTGGGGGCTTGTTTTTAATAGTTGATTTTATTTTTTGAAATGAAGCTACCTTTGGCCTCCTGTTAATAAATAACTGCAATGAAGTGAATATCTAACAATAATAAATTACATCAGTAAAAAGAACTGCTATTAGTCTCTGACTCACAGAAGTCAAATTAATTCCCTCAGCCTAAGCCTGATTCTTATACTGAGCAGTGTAATCAGAATTATTTTGATAGCTTGAGCTTCCACTATGAATCATTGCCTAAGTGAAATTCTAGTCACTAGTCACTGAACCATTCACTGTGCAGGTTGCATATGGCTTTGTTAGCAATTACATTATTTTAAATTGAGAGAATTACTTGGAAACATTGTTCACTGAAGATTCAAACCAACCAGAGCAATTAAGTATTAGTTGCCAAAGGCCTTCCATTACAATTATCGGATGGTACTTTTACTATAAATGTTCACGTATCTGATCCTGATCACTGGAGATTCTGACTGATGTCTAATAAGCATTCACAATTTCTCACTAACACCAGTATGAGTGTTTAATAATTAAAAAAGAAAACAAACAAAACCAAAACAACAGCAAAAAAACCCAGAAAACAAACCAAACCAACCAACTAAATACAAACCTCCCAAAAAACCTAACCAAAAAAAAAAAACAAACAAAAGAGGAAAGAGGAAGAAAAGTCTAAGTTCAGAAAGCTGATGAAGAGTGTTCAGGAGTTGTTTCTTCCAGGCACCCCAGTAGTAGAAACCCCATTTTATTCCCATCTGATGGAGTCCCTAAGCAAGGTCAAGTTGCTGTAGTCTCTACCATTATTAACTGTTACTCCCTCAGTATAAGACAGCTGCAATTACTGTAAGTTATTGCTTCTCCAAATTTACTGAATCAGTCCTATTATATTTATAACAGATATATAATGGACTTAGAGATCCCTTGAGTCTCTTGCTGTCCCGCCATTAAAATGGTTTCTTTTCAAAACCATGAAAAAAAAAGAAGGCAGGCTGAACTTATTTGAGGGGAAAGGATGTGGTGGTGCAGCAGAAGCTGTTGACACCACCACCTTCCCAAGAGTGTCTCCTCTAGGAAAGGGAGAGCTCAGCAAGCACTAGACGCTCACAGTACCGATGGTGATTGCAGGTCAACAGAAAAAGCAGGCAGGAGGGGTTCTTTCTTTGGAGTTCCAGGAGTGCTTTATTGGCCAACACATGGAAAGGGTCCAGGGACAGAAGAACAAGAAACATAGGAGGGTTCAGGGTTTTATATGGGACAAGGGAGGTGGAGCACCAGGTCTGAGAGCCAATGGGTAGAAGGAATAAGGGTGGTACTAAGGCAGGATACAGGGGTGTGACGGTGGTCACAGGGGTTTGCAGGTGAAGGAGGAGACGGAAATCTTGATTCCTTGATCAGAAGTCTTGATTTATTATTTTATGATATATATATATAACAATATGATTATACTAAAAAGAAATTTAAAAGAGAAAGCTTCTTCAGAAGCTGGCTAAGCTAGAAAGAATGAATAACAGAGGTCTGTCTCTCATCAGAGAGCGAGAGCCAGCTCTGCTGTGAGTGGTCAGTAAATCCAAACATCCACAGGGGACCAATCACGGATATGCCTGTTGTATTCCACAGCAGCAGGTAACCATTGTTTACATTTATTGCTAAAACTTCTCAGCTCCAGCAGGAAAAATCCTAAGGATTTTTCACAAAAGGTGTCTGCAACACAGGGGAGCAACAAACTGGGATCCAGAGGAAGAGCAGTAAGGAATGGGGACTAATGGGGAGAGTGGAGCATTCTAGAACTGGGAGGAGAATTGGGGTGATGTAACTGTGGTCATTAATATATTACTGCAAGGAACTGTGGGAGAGCATCTTTTTGTCTCACTCTGACCTAAAGGGGAGTCGCCTCCCAAGGCATCCCCACCTCAGCATCTCTCTTTATGTCCTGGGATGCCACAAAAGGAAATAACAATGGAATATTTAAGCAATTAATTTTACCAATAACAGCCAGTACTGCTTCCACTATTGTTAAACTCACACTTTAAGTATTTTAG
Organism: Setophaga petechia; assembly: GCA_024362935.1. Classification (NCBI taxonomy): domain Eukaryota; kingdom Metazoa; phylum Chordata; class Aves; order Passeriformes; family Parulidae; genus Setophaga; species Setophaga petechia. The sequence continues at coordinate 12,129,238 of JANCRA010000008.1, read as the reverse complement.
TAAAAAATTATTCATTTGCAGCAATGTGTGGTGGTTTAGACTGGGCTGGAGTTAATTTTCTTGACAGTGGCTGGTACGAGGCTGTGTCTTGGATTTGTGCTGAACACCAGCTTGATAATACAGAGAGGTTTTTGTTATCCTGAGCAGGGCTTGTACAGAGCCAAGACCTTTTCTTCTTTCTGCCGGGCTACTCTGGCGAGGAAGATTGGAGAGCTTGAGAGCTTGGGAAGAGACACACTCAGGACAGGTGACCCAAACTGACCAAAGGGATACTCCAGACTGTATGAAATCATGGGCAGTATATAATGTGGGGAAAAAAAGAGGAAAGGGGGGACACTTAAATTGATGGCATTTGTCTTCTCAAGTCACTGTTACACTTGAGGGGGCCCTACTTTCTTTGGAATGGCTGAACAGCTGCCTGCCCATGACAAGTGGTGAATGAATACCTTGTTTTGCTTTGCTTGTATGTGCAGCTTTTGCTTTCCTTGCTAAACTGTTTTCATTTTAACTCATGTGTTTTCTACCTTTTAGTCTTCCAGTTCTCTCCCTGATCCCACTGGTGGAGTGAGTGAGTGAGTGAGTGAGTGAGTGAGTGACTGATTGACTGACTGACTGACTGACTGACTGACTGATGGCGTGGGGCTTGGCTGCTAGTTGGGGATGTACCACGACAACCCTTTGGCAGGGACATTGGGCTTTTATGGTCTTACTTCCAGTAATTCTCTAAGTGGAATAGAACCACAGACTAGATGTGAGGTGAGGTGTCATCTTTGACTAGAAAGAATTAGGAACTAGCACTATTGTATTTGTAGACTGTTCCAGATTCACTGTAGCAAATTTTAATGACTAATTTCCATTCTAACAAATATCGAAGCTGTTTAAGTTATATTTAACAATTGCTCTGTAATTATAGAGTGGAAAATATGGCTATAATTGCATTTTATAAATGTAATTAGCTATAAATCCTGAAATCTAAATATATGCAGCCAGTACATTGGTTTTATTTCCAGCTATAGGATGAAGAAAAGCTTGAGAAATGTACTTCTAGGGGAAATCATATATATTAGGAAGCCATCTATTTAGAAATTTTTGGCCAAAAGTACATTAGTAATGCATTGAATAGCATTCAGGAAGATTATAAATTCAATAATTGAAACACAAATTATGCATGCTTATTATTTATGAAATTTTAAGTATTACTTAAATACGTCAGAAAATGTAAATGGCATTTAAAACAATTAATTATTCAGAATGGTGAAAATGGAAAAGCTAGCAAAGCACTTTACCATCCCTGAAGTGAAACTAAATAAATTGAGAAGACTCTAATTTCTTATGCTGTTTAGGCTTAATGTAGCAGCCTAAGTTCTCTGGGTGAACTACTAGATGTAATTCTGAAACATGCTAAGTATGCCACAATGTCTGATCTTGTTTGTGATGAAGAATTCTTAAAATGTACTTGAATTGGATCACCAAAGCATTTTAACCTTTTGTCTTCTCTTAGAAGAAGAGACTTTGTTTTAACAAATAGTGTTATAAAATGGGAAAGGGGGAAGATGGGGATGGGGGCAGGGCTTGAAAGGAAATATCACTGGCTTTGAACCAAATTTATCATTATCTCTTTTCCTCTTCCCCTTCTTCCACTTCTGAAATACAGATACTAAAGAGGATGTGAAATAAGAAGTTAAAACCGTTTGATAACACTACCTTTAAATAACTGTTAATACCAACATAGTGAGGAGGGAGATTCAAGCCAATATATTAACATCTCTAGGAATATACCAACATTGTTGTTATTTAAAGTGATTTTCTTAAGATTTCTGGACTAATAGTCCTAAATAGCTTGAGAGTTCTTTTGCCTTAAATCTATACTATTGTATTTTTTATATTTTTTTTTCCTCAGGGCACATAAAATATCTATAGAGTTCAGGAAAGTCAGGGAAATGATCTTAGTAAGTCATCAGAGGATTTAATGTAATATCTCATAGGCAGTGACATGAGGATAGTCCAAGAGTTAATCAGATTTATAAATGGGGAAATTAGGAGGATAATGAACTGATAAATCAGTAATAAACCTATTCTAAAGAGTAAGACATTTTTGGCTCTCTTCATTAAGATTTGTATCTCCTAAAGGAAAAGAGATTCCTTAATGCTAAGCCTTCTAGAAGTCACTGTGACCTATTTCTGAGAATAAAATAAAAAAGATAAACTTTCCTTTTAAATTCATAGGTAGGACAGAGAAGTCACAAAGGGAATGTAAACTTATTTTCTGCAGATAGCTCTCATGCTGTTTTAAAAAAAGGTAAATGAACTAGGGCTCCCATTGATTCAAATATCAAATCCCATTATAATGGGTGTTCTTGAAGCTTCTGTGATCCAGTAAAAGATAAATTCTAAAGAAAAAATTAATCCTGTAGATGGATACATCCCATTATCAACATGTATGCTAACATGAGCTCATCGCTAAATTTTTCTGGGCCCAAAATATATATTAATATTTCCATCCTACTACTTTCCTCATAGAAACTCTCAAAGATGTATTGAAACATTATTAAAAAGTGTAAGCAAAATTTTGCAAGTCTTCTGTATGGGGAGAATGTGCTTTGTCATCATATAATTTAGAATATGGTCTGGATCCCTCTGCAGGAAGTGAAAAATTCCTGAAGACTTATGCAGGCAGGATTCCTTTAAAATTATTAGCCTTCATATTTGCAAGTTGAACTTAAGGACTTTTTCCATTCCTCATTTCTAATATATGTGTGATAATCAGTTTTATTTGTTGAGTAATTCTACCAATAATAATGGAACTGTGGATGCAATGATCCAGGAAACCACTTGCAGTGCTGTCTTCCTTATCTTCCTGTAACCGCCTACTGATCTAAGTGCTCAAGGTACTGGTAGCTTTAAGATGACTGGGGGAAAAAACGTATAAAAAATTTATGTAACCATCTCAGACAATTTTTGTTCAAAAGAGGAAAAAACTAAGTGTCAGATATCCACTGAGTTTGGAAACTCATCTGTTGTCTGTATTCAAAACAAAAAATGAAATTAGAATTGACAATATAACACAATATATAATGAATTAAAATTAATTGTGAAATTTTTATAGACTGGTTAACTAATTTTTCTAGTTGGTATTCAGACCAGTTAGGAGCCTGAGTTTTAGCCTGCTGACTGAAACAAAAATTAGCAGCATGTAACTAGGATTCAATATCAAAATCCAAACAGAAAATCCACTGAAATCTTAAAGAGTATATAGTTTTCTATAATAGTAGTATATAATAAGTACATTTTTTTGATGAAATGAAAAAACCAAAATGTAAGTCTTCTCAATGTCAAAGAGATATTTTGCAGCTAAACAAAATGCTGGCAAGACAGGCTTTATTGTGACCCTGGACTGACATTGTTAATTTGGATCTGGAGTTAAACAGCAAAACATTTTCTCTGTGACTATAGAATGATACTGATATTTGAATGAAAACAAATGTCTTTTGTGATCTGTTTTTTAATAAGAGTTTATTTTAAATAATAAAAAGGAAAGATCATGACTTGATCATTCATCACTTCTTGAATATTCTTTCTACCATCATTGTTTTGTATTTACTAGTTTATTTTTTCCTAACAGTGAAAATAAATACTCTGCTTAGTTCTGAAAATTTTACTCTGGACTGTTCTCTGCACTTTACACTAAAATGGTTATTTTTATCTATCAAAATATTCTCTTTTCTTTGTAATACTGCCCTCTGTTCCCCTTTGTGTAAAAGTTTATTTTCTCTCATCTAGTATTACTCAAGTGTAGAAATTGTGGAACTCCTACTTTACAGTAAATATACCTCCACCATTAGAAAAAAGTTGCTTATCCCTTATCAAAGTCTTAATGGAAGTTTATGAGATATGGAACTAAATGAAGTAGACAAGATAATGGATAAATTTACTTGGTAAACACAGATCTTTCAGAGAAGTTAGTTTGAATTTTGATGATGTCTTAAAAAAGTTGTCTGGAGCTATTTCAAAAATTACAATTATTTGCTCACCCTCCATTGCCCTTTGACAACTGAGTACTAGAACCTAAGTGATCCATCCCACAGGCACCTTTCAGCAGAGCAGAAGTACAGTGAGAAACATGCTGGAGAAACACTGCAGATGCACACTCAACCTCATAAATTGCCGGAGGTATTGGTGGGGGGAGTGATTTGGTGTCTACTTTCCTTTTAGTTCTGCTCCTCCTCTTTTTCCATAAACCTGGCACTATTTAATGGGTTTACAAGTCAGTTAAGTAGGAAAGCATGAAGCAGTCCAACAGAGAGGAAAAGGATCTGTACAAGAGTATTTTCCTGTCACGCATCTAGTTCCACTCTCCAAACTGCATACATGCACCGTGCAGAATTGATGACCTGTGTGAGAAAACAGAAAGCTCCTTCTGAGTCAGCTTACAGGGTTTCCAGCCTATATAATTACCTGATAAAATTATATAAATTGTATATGACTTTTTTTCCAGGAAGTCAATATTATTGGTGTTGGAAGAGTAGCAGGAGGATTAATTCATAGTGTCAATATCGAAAGATGGCAGGTGCCTGGTAAAAAATCTCGATGCATCAGACCCACATCATTATTTCCATGTGAATACATTAAAATAGTCCATATCTGTCTGGGTTTTAGCACAGTCTACAATATAAGAGTGCATTTTGTCATTCCTATTCCATGAAATGTCTGAGGCAAATACAGGGGAAATTTTTTTCACTTTTTCCTTGCGAAGTTAAAAAACCACACCCTATCTAACTTTTGTGGAGATTTCGGTTCAGACCTATTGGAAAGGCCCAAGTCATTGTTGTGAAACATATAAGCATAGTTTCAGGAAGCTGGGGGAAGGTCTTACTGTATAAGCAGAGTTTCAGGAAGCTGGGGGAAGGTCTTACTGTATTCTTTTCTTGCCAGGAGTGCATGGATGTGGCTGCATATTCAGCCAGTCTCAGCTACTCTTCCTTTCATTTCCAAAAGCAACATTCAGGCCAGAAGCTGGCAGATGACCTCACAGTTAGTGCATGGATGCCTGTCAGAACAACATAGCGCAGTGTAACCAACATATGACACTTCTGGTTTTCTTCTGTGCTTCTGCTGGGAGCAGATGAGCTTTATGTGAAAATATTTGGACACAGTGGAAATAGAAATATTGAGGTGGGTTTCATTTGAGAAAAGAGATGGAAGAACAGCATTGGTGAAAGCACGTGGGATCTCATCAGTAAGATTTTATTATGCAGTGTGGTTGTACTGACCAGCTACAAAGGTAATTCTGGTTATTCTGTCTACATAGGGTTGTCTTTATTTTCACTAGAAGTGAATAACTTGGCAGCTTAAGGAGCAAAAAAATGTGGTAACAAAGGCTTGTCCTCAGCTGCAGGTGACATTGTGAATGTCAAAAGCTGTGGGTCTTATTTCCTTAGCTAATAAAGGGATAATGCTCATTTTCTTAATAACACTGTTGATGTTTACTTTGTTGATTAAATAAAGCCTCTACATAGTCTCTAACAGAAGCCGTTCCTGAAATGAGTACAGTTAGAGTTATGGATGCAGGGGAAACATAGGGGTGTGGGAATTCAAATTACTTCTGAGCAGTACTAGATCTTAGTTTTGGTATTGCTCGTGTTTTTGGTGTTACTACACGTACACTCCAAGACTATGATAAAATTCCTGACCCTAGTTCTAATGAAGGTCATTCACTGCTGAAATGTGTGAACATCATCACATCCCTCATTCCCTCGAGTCTGAGCCACATCAGAAGATTTTGAAAGGAGCTTTTCACTTTAGGGTTCTTGCAAAATTAAATCCACAGGATTAAATCCATGGAGTGAACTGTTACATCTATGTGTTTCTTTCAAATTAGAGTTTCTGGCAAGGAGGTTGCTGTGCCAGCTTGTATTTTTGTTTTATCATCTAAGATATTAACTGGAATTTATCAAAGTTTTCCCACTGTCTGAACAGACAGGGTCATCTGATCTGCAGATAATTAGAAGGCAGGTGTTGCCTTTTCTGCAGTCCTCTTATGAACATAAAACAGTTGTGCTGCAGGAAGGATGTGAATCTTTTTACCATGTATTGAATAAATTAAGGATTTTAAACCTAAAGAACTTTGTTGCTTATCCCAAATAGAATTCTTTTTTTTTTCCCTCACAGACCTCAGTAAGAGTCTCATGATATTTTTTTTAATTGAATAAATCCATAAGGGTTCTAGTATATTTCTCATCATCTGCCAAGTACCTCACTTTTTCAGCCAGGGAATTCACAGGGATTCTCTGTTCCTAAAGTTATTACACCTGGGGTGGAAAGGCTGTTGGGAACATGGAAAAGCCCAGCTTATAAAAATGCATGCCAACATTATGCATAGAGTTTGTTAGGCTGAGGTTCACCAAGGTCTCCACAGTGCAAGAATTCAGTACTCTAAAAGCAAGAGATAGATTTGAACCAGAGGGAGAGAAAAATGCTAAATTACAGAGTGGCATCTGTCTTTGAAAATACCTGCTTGCCTCTAAGGTTAGGCTGAAATCAGCTAGCTTAAGTTTTTATCCAGTACATGATTGATCAAAACTGAAATACTCCTGGATCCAAAAAAGTTCTACAGCATAATGGCAGCACAGCCATATTTATTAAGAGAATTGTGCCCCTAGGTTTTCACATTTCCATTTCATACAGTTAATGCACTTCCTCAAGAAACGTTTTATTGTGATGACAAACTGAAAATAACTAAAAGGAAAATTTGAAAAAAATAATGAAAATTATCCTTACTCAGAGGATATAAAATACATGTACTGTATAATCTCATTCCATTTGTTGTTTCAAATTATGTAAATACTCTATTGTCTGACTTCAGATATATTAATGTGTTTAAATTAATCATTTTTCACTGTTCACCTTAGGGGAAACAGAAGTTGGAATGGAGGAAGCAGGAAGCAAAATACACACAGAAAAATATGGCAAAAGTCCTTAGCTTAAATCCAAAGTAAGGACTCTGGAAATACAAACATCCTAGTAATATAAATTGCTAAAAAATCCTGATCAGGTTTTAGAGTGGCACTTCAAAATGTTTACTCTTTTCCAATAGAAACCCTTTTTAAAAAAAATAATAGGAATATTTACTATTTTTTTTTTTGGATCCCTAACAGTGAAAATAGTGTGATATTGCTTGTGAACTTCTTTGAAACAAGATGAATTTTTTTTCTTTCATGAAGTTATTATTAAAAATATTATTTTTAATGCCAGTGAAGTTAGTTATTAACGTACAAAAAAATTGCTGATTGATGAGAGAAATAGGTTATGTTACTACAAATATGTACATTTATTTAAAACAAAACAAAACAAACCCAATAAAATTCCAAACCCACAACTACCTCAAATATATGTTAAAAAAAAAAAATATCAAGGTCAAGAACTATGATCAGAAGGCAGGAAAATTAACATTAATTGAACTTACATATTATAGCCTGGACTTCATGTTTTGGGGAGCCCTACTAGCAAGTTCACATACTTTCAAACAGCCCAGAACATTTTTCTGGAATTTGCAGTATTAAACTTATCAGTAAATGGTAATTGACATAATTGACTAGGAGTATGAAGAATGGTGCATTTCCAGGCCCTGACAGGGCTTAGCTGCTCACATGGTTATCTAAGTACACCACAGCAAAAAAATATGAGTTACTGTAAACCAGTTTCATCTCCTCTTGAAGACAATGCACATTAGTTGCCCAAAAAGATAAATGGAAGAGTTTGTGCCATTCTTCTCGTGTGCCAGATTGGGATGGCACAAGTAGCTGAAGTAAGGAGTGGAAAAGAAGCATCAGTCTTTTTTTTCTTTTGACTGGCAGGAGCTCAGGCCCAGTACAAAGCACTCTGAAGAAAACATTCACCTCAGGATCCTGGCAGACCATGCAAGTTTAATCTGAACTGTGTAGTGTTGTTTCCAGCAAAGAGCTGATAGGAAAAACTTTTTGAGTGCGGCACCATATTTTGCCATGGATGTATTTCTAGCACTCCAGTATTAACTGTTGCTTTATTTTGAGAAAATGACACCAACAGCTTCACTATTCTACATCTGTGCATTTCAAGTTTCATAACATACCCAACTTCAAATATCTTTTTAATTATCTTTTTTTCTTTCCTTTTATTTTTAAAGCAAATGAGCTTAAGAACATGAAAACACCAGGATTTTCGAAACACAGTAGAAAACACTATTGGATAAAAAGTTATATTTGAAATGCTGTCTAGAAAGAAGTTGGAATACCTTCTGATTTTTTGAATTTGAGGCCAGCATTTTCTTTAACTATTGAGGTAGTTGAAACTACATAATAGGCCTTATCTCTGACACCAGAGAGATGAACTTTGTGTAGGAAATCATATGCTTCCTAACTGAAAGATGGTGATTTTCCTTTCAAAATTTACTAGAATTTCTTGTTTTGGGGGACCTGAAAATAAAACAGTAGGGGCAGAAAATAAAGATAAATATATATGAATGAGTGAACATGAGGATGTGAGGGTAAATTCTTATGTAAACAAACCTTGAAATTAATCTTATTTTTTTCCTCTACATCTCCAGTTTTACAAACAAGAAACAAAATAGTGGTCTAAATTGTCCCCTATTGGAGTTTTTTTAAGTATCCATCTTTATTATTTAGAAATCTTCTATTTCAAGATAGCATTTTTTCCAAGGACAATACATAAAGAGAGCTATTCTTAATGAAATGCCTTGTGAGAGATTTATCAAAACCTGACTTCATAAGAAAGCACATCTGAGGAAACTTAGTTGGTTCTTTCAATAAACCCACCCATAGTACCCATATGAAAAAGAGTAAAAAAATTCTTTAATTGACTTCATCTTCTCCCTTGTAGTAATGGGAATAAAATAAACAAATTTTTGCAGACAAAGTAAAGTTTCATTTCAACAAAATGTAAAAATTGAAAGATATTGCTTCACTGTAGAGAGAGTTCTTTGTATTCAATACAACAAACATAATAAAGACACTAGTTTAAAATCAACTAATATCAGTGTTAACAGAATGATTCCTAGAAGTACTTTTTATCACAGAATCATTAAGGTTGGAAAAGTCCTCCAAGATCATCAAGTCCAGCCTTTGACTGAATAGCCCAAATCCCACTAAACCATAGCACTAAATACCAGGACCAGTCATTTTTTGAACACCTCCAAGGACAGTGATTACACTGGGAAACATGTTCAAATGCTTAACCACTCCTTCAGTGAAGACATTTTTCTCATATTCAACCTTTCTTCTCATTCCTTTTTGTATTATCACAAAAAGATAGGGGTTTTTTTTCCCCTAATAATTTCTATGGCAAGTACCTCTCTAGTTAGCTGTGACTACATAAACATCTGCATTTATTTATAAGTGTGTCTTTCACATATAACTCTTAGTATTTTATTGATGTGCTATCTGGCTGTATTGCTTTATTAAAAATTATGGAACTTCAGTGTAATTTTTGTGCAAGAAGATCTACATAGGACAGTGCAGCAGAATGTTTGAGGGAATTTCTGCTTGTGATTTTCTTAGGTCAGGATGTAATTTAATGCGTACTTTCTGTATGGTATGTATGGAATATATATATATATATATATATTAACCTTTTGATATATGCTGTCATATGTTTGGGAAGGATAAAACAGTCTTTGCATTATTCAAAGCATATGTAAATTACTTGTATTAGAATTATATATCAAAACTTAGAGGATGGAGGGAAATTTGATGATTTTTGGGGCAATATGTTGGTGCAAGATTTAATTCTGCTGAATCCACATAATTTTACTTGCAAAGTGGGAGAGTCAGTAGTCTGTACTCTAAATTCTGCTTAAATCAGTGATGTAATGCTGATTCAACAAGTGAAACTGTTTGAAAGCAAATAAATTAGATTTTTTCACTGTTTTTTTAAATGAAAATGTCACTATGATTAAGTACATGTTACCCAAAAAGAAAGCAAAGAGAAATTATTTTTAGAATGGGAAAGTATAAACTGAAGTTCACTCAAACCTTAATTTGAAGCAAAATATTCGGAGCTCATGATCATAGGACATTCCAGTATAGCTTCCCAGGGTAAATCTTTTCAGAACTACATCTATGAGATGTGTTTCATGATGCACTGCTTTAAATTTGATCCTGGAATTTGTAGTGGGATTTGACACAGAAACTTACTTCTCTTGCTAGTTTACATGGGTCTCTGTCTCACATAAAGGAGGAAAAGCAGCCATGGAAGCTTGGAGACAGTGCTTGGGATAAGGCTTTGGAAGTATTTGGGGGTCTAAATCAACTGTTTCCTGTACATTTCCACACTACTGTACAAATTTTTCATAGCATCAAAGTAATGCCTCAGGCAGGCCTAAAAATCTTTATTTTTTTCTTAATTTAAAAAAAACCCCAAGATTTCAACATCAGATTTTTATACCTGAAAGTTTTAACTGGTGCCAAAACATTCACATTCACTGTGATCTGCTACAAGTCAACTCATTCACATATCTGCTCAAGTGGCTTTTTAAATAAAGACCTCATTTATGCCACAGGCTACATTCAGAAGTAGCATGGTGCAGTCTGAGTCTGATGTTATACTCTTACAGAAAGCTGTTTCATGCTAGTCTAACCTCCAATTAACCTAAATATTTCAGCTTGCAATGTGTATTCATGGAGTATATTTCCTGTTACTATTTGTCTGCAGACACAAAGTGATAAAGAGGAAATCAGAAGAGGAAGAACTTCAACAATATTAAAACAAATGCCAGTGGCCCTGACTCATATTTGACACTCATGGGTGTTCCTATACCAGTGTGGTGTGGATTCCAGTTTTTACTGCTAGACTTTGTCTTAAACTATCTCAGTTGTGTCTCAAAGGCTTCATCTACAGGTATCTAATGAAATTTGGGGTTTTTTATCTCAATTTTAGGAGAGGAGAAATTCTCATATGTAGGTATAGAGAACTTTGCACTCTTTTACCAAGCGAACTCCAACAGAACTCTTATGTCCAAATGCAAGAGGTCATCTTCAGTAAGGGATGTTACAAGGAAGTTTCTGCAGAGTTTGGAGATGGGTCATGTGCATCTCATTTATTCTTGGGTTTTCAGCCATAGAGTCCAAAGTTCTTACAAGTTAAAAAAGATTTGCTATTTCCACTTGGCAGTGGAGAAAGTGTCATATCAAGCATGTAAAAATCGGAGTAAGGACAGTCATGGGGATTTGAAAGACTTTTAGCTAGTTAAAATAATGACAGTTTCGTAATAATTCCCCGATGTTAACCAGGACACAAGAATAAATTCCTCCATTTAGCATCCAAATAACATTCAGAGAAGAAGAAAAGAAAGGCCTGAATTAGTAATTTAGTTTTGGAAAAAGTAGCTTGTCAAGTAGTGATAATGTTAGTGATGCTTGACGTAGAGATGTTCTAATCTTTCAGTAAAATTGAAAACTATTTTGGTGTGTCTTTTTATTTTCCCCCCACTTTTCTTTTTCAACTCATAGGATCTTCATCAGAAATAACTGGGAAGAAAGCAAGACAAAATTTTGTACATGAAACACAATCATGGCTATATTTTTAGTCTTGCCATTCAGCAAATCAGAGAGGTTAGTTTTTCTGCCAACTGAAACATTGATTTTCATTTTAACCTTAATCTCAGCAGTGTTTTGCTATGTCATTGGCATTTGTGTTCTACATCAGGGGATTAATGGCCACAGAATAGAAAAGGCAGTTAAGATATATTTTGTGTCAGAAAATGTTAAATAATGCAAAGCACCAGATTAGAATACAGATATTTTTGATAATTGATATATTGCCTTCGCCTTCTTGCTAAGTGATAATTCTTCTGATGAAGTATTCATCAGCATGCAGAGCTGTAGTCTACATGCAGTACTGACTTCTCTTAGTAGTTAAACATAATGAATTTCTCCTTGCTTCTTATCCCTGTAATTTAAAGTTCTGGATAAGAAATGAAAAGTATTCTTCTTCTGCTTAAAATTCATTTTTAAAAAGCAAGAGGATTTTCTCTTTTTTGTGAGTTTGAAGAAAAAGTTATTCAAATATCTTTGTGAACTGCTATTGGAAGCAATTAGTAGCAATGAAGAGTATTTTTCTGTGTACTAGGAAGACTGATTTGTCAGTGTTTTGTATAATGGATATAAATATCTGCCTTTCCTTGTCTTCTTTTCTAAAGAACGTATTTAGGGGGAGATGGAGAAAAGGAGTCTGGAAAAGTGAGGCAAAAAGGTAGCACACTTAAAAGTAAAAAAAAAAAGAAAAAAAAAGGTCTCCCAGAAAACAGCACCAGAAGAAGACAGAGCATTTGCATTGTTCATTTTTTGAATAAATGTTATGTTTTTATAGAACGGAATGTAGCTGTGAAGGTCACTAGTTTTAAACTTAAGGAATTATTGAGCACAATCTTAAGGCAACAAAAGCATCCAGTGATTTTCCTAAGAGCAATATCCATTGTATAGACTGTACAATGCTTTTAAAATCTTCAAAAAAAATAAAACAAAAAAAATTAGATAGATGCACAGTGAAGTATTTTTTTATAACTGAGCCCATGCACAGCTAGCAGGTACAGAAATGTGGTCTTTATGAAAAATTTAAGGTAAACATTCAAACTGTAAAGCAGATTAAATACAGACTTTAAGGGATCTGGGTAGACTGGTATGTTTTCTGTCCTTTTTCATACAATAATTCCTTGAAAATGGTTACAGTCTTTTCGTTTCTACCTTTGTAGTGCTTCCTTTACAAGCCAATACAAGAATGTACAACCCACAATTGTCTTGTATAAATGCACCTAATTTCTACCTGAATAGAGAGTTACACCTCCATAGAAAGTTACTAATTCTGTTGTAGTTCCAAAGACTGAGTTGCAGAATTTGACAAAATGTGTGGTAAGGTTTATAGAGAAATAATGATAGTATAAAAAAACACACTCCACTCCCAAAAACAACCAAGCCAAACTACCCAAAGCAAACAAACAAACAAACAAAACCCAAACAAAACCATTCAAAACCATGTACTGAGAAAATATATTAGATAAAATACTAATAAAGATTAACATATGTAGTCTGGTGACATATACATCATACCACTGGTTTGTATAAAGAATACCTATCAATTCTGGAGTATAGTATTAAAAATGTTATAAAAAAATATAGTATTAAAAAGGTTGAGTGGGCATGTTTCTCATACATGTCAATATCTTTAACATTTTGAAATAGTTAATGTATCATTTCAGCTCCACAGGCTACAGATATAAGCTGCAAATTTCTGATTGCAGCAATAAAAAGAAACCTTACCTCATGGAAAGAATTCTCTTTGTGTGCTACCTGGGAATTAATTTCAAGTCACACTTAGAGTTTTTTGGCATTCATATGTTCATTAATACTTCACTCTGTGATCATATACATAGTTCTGTATGACCGTGTCTGAAGTATCACTCTAGGTATCTGCAAGAGCTTATAACAATTGGATAATGTGTAAGAATTTTGTAGACAATAAAAGTCTCATTGTCAGAAATAGATCAATATGCAGCATATTTCTGTGCTCTGGCTGAACATATGGGAGCTTATGAGTGGGATTTTTATCCACTTGCTAATAAAAGAACAAACAAAACAGACCATAAAAGATAATAGCCTGTGCCCTGTAGCTGCCACATCTCTTTTGGTCAATGTACTTAAAGCAAGCTTCCCAGTTCCAACTTGTGCCACTTCCATAGTTCCCTGCTTTTTTTTACTGTATTAGTCTAAGAAGTCTCAAGTTATCTTTCAGCCTGGATACATTGGGATGAAATTTTTATTTAATTTATATTGGTTTTATCTCTTTCTAGCAAAGACAGTGAAAGAATTGTGCTGTTTAAAAAGCTGAAAAATGTCGGCTACACAGTTAATCACAATGAGCAAGGAATTCACTGTAAGAAGGTTTGTAATTTATTTTTTTCACTTCTCTTGATATAAGTGAGGCTTTGATTTACTGTATTTTTATTCAAAATTTCTTTATGTTCTAAAAAAGTGTGCAGAAATTCTTCTTGTAGAATCCAAAAGTAAAGCAAGATCATAAATTGACTTAGCATCTTCAGACATAGCTACTTTCCCATGGTCCATAGGTTAGAAATACAGAAAATTGGTCACTTCTTTCTCCTGTGTCCTCCTTTAAGACTTGAACCACTGTCCACCTGTGTTTTATTATTTTTTAGAGTTTTGAATCTTTATGGCTTTGATCTTTTTATCTTTATGAAGACTTCAAATCTAGTGGGTATTTGGTTTAATTAAACTAATGCCGCAAAGCTGTATGGTTGTATTATAGTTTCTATGAGTTGAAGACTAATTAACTTAATACCTAAAGATCTAATGATGTGATATTGTTTCCATTTGCATTCCTTTTGATAAACTTTATTGCTTGGGATTGCTACATTTGCAAATTCACTGCAGAGTTTAAAAGGATAACAGGCTTTTTTATTTAAGTTAAACCAAGAAACCCCCACTTCTATCAGTAGAGCCTGATAATGTTTGGTTCTAACCCTTCTCATAATTTTATTCAACTGTTGACACTGTGGAAGAAAATCAAAATCCAGCAATAGAGCCAGATCCTCAGGTGGCAAATCTCTTCAAACAGTGTCGATTGAATGTCTGCTACAAAGGTTATGAATGTTATCAGATTGGTAAAATTATATTTCCAGCTGTTTGGGGCTTAGTACTTCCAGTAAGGTAAATCTTACTAGAATTAGTAATTTCTAATCCTTAGTAGGAAAAAAGAATCTTATGAGTTGTGTTTATTGATAATCTAATTGGACCTAGTAGTAGTAAGATTATTAATTTCAAAGAAAATATATACAAATCGCTATGCATTTCTGCAGAGATTTAGTGATTACCTCTAATCTGTAAATCTCTGCAGATGCAGTGTTTACAGAAGGTGGGATGATAATGTGTGGTGGCTGACATGAATCTGATGTCATGTACCCTCTGCAGCCTAACTGGGTAGAACTGAGGCCAGAAGCTTGACCCAGCCATGCCTGCTTCTGTGATGATGGCTATCTCTTATTTGCATTGCAAAGTTTCCTAGCTTTTCTAGCCCGGAGATTACTTCCCCACTGTGCTAAACAGTCTGTAAACTGTCCAAAAGATTATCCTTACCATGAGAATTTTTAAAAGTCAGACACAGACAAACACAAGAGAAGAAAAAGAGAATATTTGTACGGTCATATGAAGCCAGCTACCACCTGTTTAGCCATTGCTAAGATATTTATAAGCTTTACATCAAGGAAAGGTTTTATGGAGACGTTTGAAGAAGGATTGGGAATTGCCTTTATGGAAAGATCTTATGAGGGTCAGAGCACATATAAAGGTAGAAAATCACATGTTAAAAAAATGTAATGAACAGATAATGAGGGTTAAAATTGTTGACTGATTTGAAACGGAAATAACTGTTATGAAGTAATATCTAAGCACTTAGTTCTCAGGGAAACTAGCATTTTTTAACACAATATTGTTATTCATCTGTCCTATACTTTTAAGATCATCATCAACCTCTGGGAATAATGTGGGGTGTTAGATTATTCCTTCTCACCCTCTTTATTTGACACTTATGGTTTCTCTCACTTTCATTCTTGAAAATCTGTCAGTAAAACTTCTTGGGCAATATTCCTTTAGGGACCATGAAGAAGATTAATCTCTGATATGAATAAAATCTTCAATATTTCATATTTTGTGGGGTGTTGGTTGGTACTTGTCTATCTGTTGTCTCTAGTCAGAGAACTTCTTTTCCTTTAAGGAGGCATCTGGGTCAGAAGAAATCTTGGTGGGAGGCAGAGGTTGCTCAGTTCTGTGGGAATAGCTGAGCTTAGCTGGGCAGAAAATGTGTTTCAGCCTGAGTGTGTTGAGAATGATAGTGGAGCCCTGAAAATGTTAAAGATAGAACTCTAAAATGTTAGGCTTTGTGTTTTCTCAGATCACTGCACCTGCGTAAGCAGTATGATAAATAATATAATTGTTAGATGTGATGACTGTTTAGTAACTAAGTAAAATTATTATATAAGAAGAATCATAAGATACTATGTTGGAAATTTAACGGGGGCTATGTTTAGCTGAAATCTATGTATACAGTAGAACAATATAAATTTAATAATTAACATGAAAGTTATGTAATGATAGAGTATAAAACACTTTCACCTCGAATGTATGGTCAGAATCAGATTTGGATTGTAATACCCCAATTCCCAGAACTCTTAATAAAAAGCACCGCATATAATCACTACGTGATTATGTGGTTTTGAACGCTAACAGTAAGAGGTGGGAAAAGTCAATAGTGATGAACTAACTCTGCAACTTGATTAGCACCACAGATTCATAGAATAGTTTAGGTTGGAAGGGACCTTTAAAGGTCATCTAGTCCAATTTCCCCTGCACTGAGCAGGAACATCATCCAGTAGAAAAAGTGTGACTCTAACTTTTTTAATGTACAGCCAGACATATCATCCTATTGCAGCAGACACAACTGAAAAATCCATGTCATCATTCTCACAGGCCTTCTTTAATACTAAAAGGCTGCAAAAAAATTTCCTTTGAGCCTTTTCTTCCCCAGGCTGAACAACCCAATTTCTCTCAACCTGTCTGCATAGGAGTGTTTTTCCAGCCCACTCACTATCTTTGTGGCCCTGCTCTAGACTTGCTCAAAGAGGCCCGGCTCCCTGGGGGCCCTGGAGCTGGAGGTGTTTCTCCAGGTGGGGTCTCACCAGGGCAGAGCACAGGGAGAGAATCACATCCCTTGCCCTGCTGCCCACGCTGCTCTTTTGATGCAGCTCAGAATACAGTCGTCTTTTTGGGATTCCAGCACATATTGCTGGCCTGTGTCTAGCCTCTTATCAGCCAGAAATCCCAAGTCTTCCGCAGCTCCTTCATCCCACAGCCTATATTGATACTGAGGATCCTAAATGTGAAGGATCATGCATTTGTCCCTGTTGAACATAACAGTTACCATAGGCTGCTCTTCACTCAGGAGCTTATCCAGGTCCCCCTGGATGGCATCCCATCCCTCAGACATGTCAACCACACCACTCAGCTTGGTGTCATCTACAAATTTGTGAGAGTGCACTCGATCCCTCTGTCATTGATGAAGACGTTAATCAGTGCCAGACCCAACACCAGCTTCTGAGGAATGACGCCCATCACTGGTCTGCACTTGGACACCAAGCCATTGACAATAACTCTCTGAGGAAGATCAACCATTCTATTCCTTATCCACTGAATAGTCCATAAATCAAATCCATATATGTCCAATTTAGAGAGAAGGCTTTTGTGAGGAACAAAGGCCTTACAGAAGTCCAGACAGATGAAATCAGTAGTTTTTCTGGACTCAATAATCTCAAAGGTCTTTTCTAATCTAAATGATTCTATGATTCCTTTGTCACCTGTGTCATGGTTTGACACTGGCACAATGCCAGTGCCCCCATGAAAATACCCTCTCCCTGGTGTCTGCTGTGAGATATGACCAGGAATAAACAAAGCAGGCTCCTACTTAGGGGAAAAAAAAACTTTATTAACTAAACTACAAAAAAAGAAAAAAACACACAAGGAAAATGAAAACTCCACAGATACATCTCCTCCTCCTCCCCACCACCAAAGTCCCAAATCGCCAACACTTGGTCTGGCACCACTCTTTAGATAATCAATCTTCAGTTCATCCAGAGGGGAGGAGTCCTTCTGGTGGCCATGGTGACCTCTTCCTTTTCATGTTTAGTGGTCTTACCACTGAACACGGGACCAGAGTCTTTTTAAGAATGCATCGTCCCGCTCCAAAAAGGCACAGTGTCTCCTTTAGGACATCTGTCCCCCCCATTTATTTTACACCCCCTGGGGCCAAGGGATACCCACACTGAGCCCTCCTGGTTCTGAGGCCTGGCTTCCCCCTGGATGCAGTGTCTGTATCACAAGGAAATATTGCTTTGTCCATGGCTACACAAAAGAGTCCAGCATAAGCTACTCCATCATCTCTGCCCACTAAGGCTCTTCTCTCTCTCTCTTCCTTGTTCAGACCTCCATCTCATTTACTCAGTTCCTTCTTCATTCTCTACATCCATCTCCTCTCCAGGAAAGGTCAATGCTCTGCAAAGCTTTCATTATCCACAAAATGGGTTAAAAGTTTTTCCAAGCAGCTGGACTCCTCACTGCCTCCTTCCCCCTCCTTTTCCTCCTTCTCAGCCGTGCTGCCTGCTGCCGCACATGTTTATCAAGTTTCAAGGTAACCAGCACGGGCTGCCTTTTCCCTCTGTCTCCCGGGGAAGGCGGGGGGGGGGGGGGATACTTCTCCGTGCTCCTTCCGTTCTTCCACCCTTGGGCCAGGCCAGGCCTACCTCCCCTCTCTGTCCCAAGCCTGGCCTCCCTCATGGCTGCGTGGCTTTCCCCTCCCCTGCCCAGCAGCAGACACCGGGCGGGGAAGGTCCGACCTGCTCCCTTGCTGGAACCCAAAAGGAACTTCCACCCCACAGCCAGTGCTCTGTTTTTAACCCCTGTGTTCTCAGAGGCATGTCCAAATGTCCCCAGTGGCCACACCAGGTGCTAATATTAAAATCTGAACACCTATTGGTGACCACAGCATATCCCAGAAATCCCATTTCCTGTAAAACTACCACAACCTGATGCAGACATTCCATCATAAAAGGCCGCTAGATTGGTCAGGCAGGATTTCCCCTTGGTGTAACTGTGCTGCTCTCATGAATCACCTCCCTGTCCTCCATGTGCCTTAGAATAGCTTCTAGGAGGTTCTGTTCCATGATCTTCACAGGCACAGAGAAGAGGCTGATAGGTTAATAGTTCCTGGAATCCTTCTTTCTAACGTTTTTTTTTAAATGGATGCAATGCTTTCCTTTTTACAGTCATTGGGGCTTCACCTAACTCCTGCGACCTTTCCAATATCACTGAGAGAGGTTTGGCAACTACATCAGCCAATTCCCTTAAGGTTCTGCAATGTATCACATCGGGTTCCATAGGCTTATATATATTGAGGTTTCTGAGGTGCCTTCAAATCTGATGTGTCCTTAGTGTCAGAGGGTCCTTGCTTCCTCATTCTCTGTCTTGAAGTCCATCCCAACTGAGAGGTGTGGGCAAAAAGATTTCCAGTGAAGACAGACAAAAAGTTATTGAGTACCTCAGCCTTCTTCTCTTCCATTGTTACAAGTTTCATAGATGTGTTCAATAGGGAAGTATACTGTCTGCTGCCTTCCTTTTCTGGCTGACATACCTGTAGGAGCCATTACTACGATTCTCTGCATCCCTCGCCAAGCTCAGCTTCAGATGCATTTCAGCCTTCCTGCTACCATCCATACACAACTGGGCAGCATCCCTACATTATTCATAGGATACAAGTTCCTGCTTAAACTGTCTGTGCATTTCCCTATTGCCCTTTAGTTTGACTAGGGGGTCTCAATTTAGCCATTCTAATCTTTTGTCTACCTTTCTTGATTTCTTACATGTGAAGATCAAGCACTCTTCCAGCTTATAGAAAGCATCCTTAAAAGTTTGCCAGCTCTTTTCTGCCAGCTCTTTCCCCTGAGGGCAGTTTCCCAGAGGGTCTTATTGTCTAACTCCTTAAATAGCTGGAATTTTTTTTTCTTAAAATTCAGGTTCCTGACTTTACTTTTTGCCTGACCTATATCACTCAAGACTGTGAAATCCACCAGGGCATGACAATTGCAGCACAAGCAGTGTTGACCTAGCCTTGATGTCACCCATCAGCTCACTTGTGTTGGTGACCATTACACCCCATATCACATCCCCTCTGGTATGGTTGTCTATTTCCTGCATTCCAAGAGTCTCTCAGATTGCCTAGAAAGGCTTAGAGATTTTAAAAGAACAGAATTTAAGATGACAGGGAGAGAACATTACAAGAAAGAAGCAAAAACTGGACAGAGTTAGCCAAAAGCAAGTTCATTGTGTTCTGCTGTAGTGTCTTGAATGCTTTTGTTACTGTGTGTTTCAGTGACTTATCCAGAGTGGCACACCAGGGTTTAAAACAAAGTTAGAAACCACTTCAGAACAAGAGAGATCAAAGGCAGCATGTCCACATAGGGCAATGAATTCTGCAGTTTTGATCCAAAACAATGCTAATGTGGTCACAGTGCCATGTGTTGCTGCTAGACTGGATGAGCTTTAGCTGGCTGGCTAGTAAATAGCTTGCTCAGGTGTCTCTCCGTGTATTCTTCACTAGTTCTTCAATAGCATGGGGCATGAAAGTAAACCAAGATAGTTTATTTGTTTGTCTTTCTTATTCTGGATTGCAACTTAATTCCTTAACAAGTACTGTAACCCTAGAATTTTCATATATTTGAACTGCAACCTGCTGCTCCCTCTAGATCCTTTTAAGCCGAGTTTTCGTTCATAGCCCTCTGTTTTTAAAATCTGGAAGAATGGCATAGTCCTGTGCCAAGAGCTAACACAGTACATTTTAATCAGAATCAGAACACAGTGTTACATAGCTATGCAGTAGAATACAGAAATTATTTTTCTTAAAATTCATTCAAGCGAGAATGTAATTAGAGGGTCATAAGAATCCTATGAAGAGGAATACTCTAATATAACCTTAACTGTTCCTAATTATGTGCCACATTATTAAGCCTGACCTACTAAACCTGCCTCCTGAATACAGCTTGTTAAAAATTTCTAAGTGACACTAGAGACACTGTGAGGCAGAGTGCATTCTGCCTCTATGTGTGCTCCATTTCCCACCAACAAAGTCCCTTTCTAGCCCCAGTCCTTACTGCTAGCAGAAGCTGGTTATCCTGAGTACAAAGGAGAATATGTCATAGTGTTTTTCTAGGCGTCCCAGGAAAGTGTTCAAGGATGTTCTCAGAAAGTGGAATTTACCTGTGTTTGTGTTTCAGAGTAACTTTTGTGTTGGTAACCGCTTTAACTTTGGACTTTGCATACCGTGCCACAAGCTGTGAGGTGATGAGGTCTGGGAGAAGCAATGATATCTCTCTTCAAAAGACACTAAGCTCTCTTCTCCACCCTATTCAAGATATCATCCTGACATCACAGCACTTGTTTCTCAGTGATGCATTTATAAGTTCATTGGAGCATAGAAGGGTGGGAGGGAGAGCAATATACCCAGGTGGTGACAGCCTTTTCAAATATGTGATTGCAAGGGGGGAGAAAAGGCAGAGCTTTCATGTCTGAAATGTGAAGTCTGTTGGAGTAAGAAACATTGAAAAGACTTCAAAATGAGCCCTGAATAAGTTTTGCTGCAAATGAGTAACAGTTTAAGATTTTTCTCTTGATGCTGGTGTGAAAGGCTCATGACTGTACATATGTAAGGAGTCTTTGAATGTTCCTTACCTACAAAGCAAAAGATTCAAACATCCTACCCCTTTCTACCTTCTTTCAAATCCTACATTTTCCTTCTAGGGGTCTTTATGCACTGTGAGGTAGTGATCCTCCACTGAAAATTTCCTCAAGCTTTAGTCTCTGAAGCTCTATACAGTGTCTCACAGATGAGGGACAGTCTACTCAGGTGGTTATAACAGAGCTGTAACCCTTTACTGTAAGTAGAGCAGGATTTTATGCATTTTTTTTTGGTTTTTACCCCCTTCTTTATAATATGCTGTCAAGCCTTTTTTTCCCCCTTCTATCTCAACCTTTTAAAACCTTTGACATTCTTCTGTGATCTCTTCCCCTTTCTACCCCTCTTCTGTTTTTTACAATAATAGAATAGTCTGCTGCTGTTTTTTTCAGACATAGAAATGGGTATGTTACTCATTATGAATGTAAAAAAAAAGCTTGTGCAAAAAACTCATTGGTGGATCCCACAATTCTGGGAACCTAATGCATTTCCCTTTCCTTTACTATTTGAAAATATTCTGGAAGTGACAAGCAATTATCACATTATATTCTTTTATTTCCTCTTGACTCCACATGTTTTTCTCTCAATCTTAAGATTTTAATACCACTACTGCTGTGCAGGACCTTTTAAGAGTAAGCAAATACTTTTTAAGGAGATGTTGATATTCTTGGCAGGATGGGGAGGAATAGAACTCTGATGATCTCTCTATCCATGCCCCAGTTTCCTTGAATTTGAATTACACTATCCATTACCGAAATCTGTAGTCTTTTCCATAAAAGCTTTAAGCCTTAATTTCTGCAGCTGAATACTTTTAATTTATTTTTGGTTTTTTCTTTCTTGCCCTTTTTTTGAAAAGGGTGAGTCTCCCATTGCTAGAAAATACCTTTTAATTGTGTTGAATACTAGGAACTAAAATCATGAATCTCCTAGGAATCTTATTCTCATACATTTGTAGTGCATGTCTCATGATCTTTAAATAGAGCAGTTTTCTCATTACTACAAATGACAACGGTGTGAGCATGATAATATAATTGCTGTGTATTCAAGAAACATGAATTGATTTAAGGGTCAGGAGCGTTTTTTTTTGTTTTTTCACCTGCACTCTTTTGCTGTCAGGCATTTTATTTTTGCTCTGTATTCGGTAGGATGTATTTTTGGTGAAAGTCCTCACCCAAATACAATGCAATGTAATTTTTGCAAATAAACATTTAAGCCAGAAAGAAGAAACAGCTAAGAAACATTAACCCCAAATTCTCCTAATCTTTATCTTTCCCTCTTTTCCAGTATGTTCTGTTATTCTGCTCTGACTACATTTTGATACATCTAAGAGTGCCATGGGGTAAATTGGGAGGAATGGATGTGCACTGCTTGCTGTGGAACAATTGCAGGAGTTTTTATTAGTCGGTCAGCATTTATAAGGGAATGTGAATTAGCAGCCCACACCCTGAGGGTACATCTACACTGAGCAGCACAGCACAGCCCAAGGAGTCCCCAGCTAGCTCCAAGCCGGCTGCAGCCTCAGCACAGGAATGCCAAAAGCAAAATAGATGTGCTGGCAGGGCAGTCCTCAGCAGCACTAATGAACACCAGTGACACACACTGCTTTAAAACTTTTTTAAAATTGTCTTTGCCTTTTCTTAGGTTTTGTTTTTTTGGTTTTGTTTGGTTTGGTTTACATTGTAGGCAGGACACTTGTAGGCCTCATCTACACAAGAGATTTCACTAATGCTTGTATATGTATGTTTAATACATGCATATAATTAATGTGCATATGTATATTTAATGCAGCATGATAAATATCAAGTGATGCAGACCTTATTCCCTGCAAAAGCTCATCTTGAAAACAAAGTAATTAAAGCATTAAAGAGGAGAGAAGGACCCTCCCCTTTATTAATGCAGCACATGTACATGTGACTGCTAACAGGCACGACTTTGTTTCACACGCTGGTTTCTGTTGCAACATATAATGTCTGTGTGGTTTGTTCTCTGCAAGACTCCAGCAGCCACTGGTGATACATTAGCAGTTGTTTACTGCTGTTATGCATTGATTTATATTTTGGTGGTTTGGACCCTTTTCAGTATCCATGAGTGATGACTCTGATCTGGAGCACATACATCAAGGTCCCTGAAGCTCATGCTGACTGTTCACCATTTGTGGCTCCAGCTGTACTCTGCGCACATTGCATCAACCTGCTGAGTTTAGCAGAGGTGCTCACCATCCCCTGCTTCTCAACATTCTTCTAGAGGAGGGGGAGAAACTTTAGTATGTTTTGGGAAAAGGAAGAAATACCTGAATGAGGCTCATCTCAGAGAAAAATTAAGGGGAAAAAGGTCCAAGAAGGATTTTTATATAAATGCAATGTTCACCAAAAAAGGGTTCCACACAGGAGACAAAAAAGGAAAGCATCTAAAAATAGTGATGTTTAAATACCTATTCATACACATTTGGGGATGTTTTCACATAATTTTTAGTTAATGCCTGTAGTAGGTTTATCTTAGCTGGCTGCCAGATGCTCATCCAGCTGCTCTGTCTTCCTCTGCCCACCCCCAACAGCACCGAGGGTGAAATAAGATGGAAAAGCCTGTGGGTCAAGATAAATACAGTGAGTTCTCTTACCACTCACCATCAGGGGGAAGAAATACTCGTCACAGAGAAAAATATTTTAATTTATTGACATGTGAAATGGAATTCAATATTGAGAAACTAAGAAAAATATGAAAAAACCTTTCCTCAGCTATCTTTTCTTCAAACGTCCACTTGGGAAGTATGTGCTAGCTTTCTACTGAAAAATTAATATGTGATCAAAACAAGTTCAGGCATTCATGTGGTGATAAGTAAGGACTGATAACATTTTTTACCTTGCTTTAAAATCAAATTCCCTAAAGTTTCTCAAGGAAAGCAGCTACTGATGAGGAGGCAGAAGAGAAACTGAGGTGAGACACAGAAAATGCAGAAAATCACAGCTCTGTTTCACAGGTGTTTTCTGGCACAGACTGATATTCCTGTTTACTCGCAAAAGGCATGCATGACACAGCTGCTGGCAGGCCACATTAGTGTCTGAATTTGGCATTTTGCCATGTACTAATCCCATCTCTGGTGCTGCATTTGAATGCAGCATTCCAGCATGCAGTGCTGACTAGCAGTTAACAGGAATAATGATGCACCATGGCACATGACGGCTTTCATGTTGTGCTCAAAGTAGAAAAGGCTGCTTGGAAGCACTGATGCTAATTGCCTGCTTTCAAGGCAAGTTGAGTGTTTCATTGTGCTCCCCTGTATCTGCCTGATGTGGGTACATAGATTCAGTCATCTTTAAGATTTTGCACTAAGGTAGATGATCACATCCTTGACAGATTCTTTAGCTGTTCTCAAACTCTTGCCCGTTGTTACATTTCTTTAACTTAGTATTCTGGGTGCAAGGCTGATGCCTCCATAATCAATTGATGAATGCCTTACCTGTTCCAGAGGGTTGGAATTGTAGCTACCAGTTTGTGTTGGTGTTGATGGATGCAGCCTCACTTTCTCTAAATAAGACCTCAAGAAAAGGCAATTGTGTCGGGGTAGAGAGGTGATGAGGTTGGCTAAAAACACGATTATTAAAAGACCTTGTTATAGAAGATTGTGAGAGATTTTTAGAAATCAATAATTCCACAATAATTATGCTGTCTCTTTTTCCATTCACTCTTTCTGTCCTTCTTATTTTCATCATGATAGCCATGTTGTTCAAAAGTATTTCAGTAAAAAAAAAAAAATGCCAGTAAGTAAAAACAAATGTACAAGGTCTAAAATCCCTAGCTAAAATATTGAAGAGTAAAATGATGCCCTACAGAGAAATACTAAATTTTTCTGTACAGCTAGTTTTAACTTATGAGAATGACTTCAATTTTAATTTTCTGAAATGCAGAAATTCAGTGCAGTCTGCCAAATCATTTCAAAATGAAAGTATTAATCAGAGATTCTTATGAATCACTCTTCCTTCATGGGTGCAGAAATTATCACAGACTTTATTCTGTCCAATGCTGTATTATCTGCCATTACATTTTCCTTACTTCATCCTCTTTTATCTAAGCTTTGCATGCAAATCCTTAAAGCCTCACTGCTCAAAATAATTTTTTCCCAGATAGTTTCTGGTGTATAATCAATCTATGCCTCCTACTATTGGCTACTCAGTACTTCTGGCAAAATTAATGTTGAAAAAATGCTGAAAAATTCTGCCATTTCTTCAATCTCATAATTTTATCATGATGTGTTAAACCAAAAAGACAAGTTTTGTCCAATTATTTCCTTTGGGGAAACTGTAACATGCAAATGAGAAAAAATAATCTCTGCACAGGCAGTCAGAGCATTCAAAAAGCCATACACAATGGAGGGTGGAAAGTTTTTTGTTTTCTTTTTAGATGATCAATTTTGCCCCAGCTAGAGTCATAACATACATTTTCCTTCAGGTTTGGAACCAGTCTCCTCACGTTTTTCTCCAATTGCTTGCATTTCACTTCTACTCCTACAGGTTTTTCTGCTGTTCTGTGTTCTGCACACATGGAGATAATTCATATTGTAGATTTATATATTCCTGTTAATTGTAAACAATTGTTTTCAAATATGTATATATACATACATTAAATATATAAATTTATTTTTATTGCCTTATCCATTTGAGTGCAAAATGTCAGATTTTCATTATTGATAGGTCAATTTATTCTTACCCTTTTTTTCAAAAATGATCATAATGTAAATTCTTGTTTTGGTTTCATGATCGGTTTCTGGAGCTTGATTATGAAATAAAAGGTTAGTTATACAACTAATGTTCAAATAACATTAGTGGGACTTTGTCATCTTAGTATTATGTTATATCATTTTGTGCAGAACCAGATGGGAAGGGAAATGAGAAAACTCCCTTGGTACAAATACCATCTGATGAGGAGAAATAAAACCACCTGCTATGCTGTGTAAAGGCAGAGAGTTAAGTCTTCTTGAGATAGATAAAGGTTTTTTACTCTTTTTTCTTCTTTCTGGCCCATGTAGACCTACTATTTCTTTCTTTCCACCTTATTGGAATTGTTAATTGCGATAGCCCATAGCCCAAAATGCATCGTTTATCCAGTGGTGAAATCTCACCTCATTTTGAGTAATTAACAGTTCTTGCATCTCTTTTATACCCTCCTTCCTTCCCTATACATAGTCATTATCATAGTTTGTCAATTATCTTCCAAACTGTATTAAAAAAAGATAACTCTCTAACATTAGCAATTGCTCAGAAGTTGCTAATAGCTCTCCTGAGAGCTCTTGTCTCACCCCATATCTCCCACCTTATCAAAAGGTCACATTAATTATAGGACCCTTGCTGGGAATAAATCAATGTGTCAATCAGAGACCCACAACTGTGTTGCAGTGGGAAAGAAAAAATTCCAGAACAAGGTAATATTTAGGGCCTTTATTTAAATACTGTATTTGTGAGTTAACCCAAGAACAAAGAATAATGGGAGTATATTGTGGATCAAGGTTTATGTATGTTTTTAAATGCATACTTTTATTTGTGCCTTATTATCAACTGTTCATTCTTAGAATTAAAATACGCTTTTCTTACTTGTAAAATGTCCAAAAATATTGTCTCCAGTAAAAAAGGGAACATAGAAAAGGAAACATTGCATTTCAAAGTTGTTCTCTTTCTCTGACAAACACTTCTGTATTTCTGTCTTCAGTCATTAATCTGAATGTTTTAATGCTGGATCATAAAACAATCACAGCTGCAATAACAAAGACTTCCTCATTTAGTCTCTTTAGGTTCATTCACAGTCTGCAAGGATCTTTAAGGTACTCAGTATATGTAGGAGTGTTTGTTTAGTTGTTTTGTGAAACAGAGAATTTCCGACTGAAATGCAGTAGATTGGAAACTGCATGAATAAATAGGAAAGTAAAAATGTTTCATTTATCTAGTGTCTAACTAATTTTCCCTTCTGATCTGGTTTTACTATATTGAGCTGGTTTCCAGTGGTGATAAGCTGCATACAAACTCATTCACAGACGGCTGTTAAATCCCAAGATTTAGATCAAATTCTCATACATTGTTATTACCACTAGTCTAATTCTTCAAGATCTTAATTGTGAGCTAACTGCTCAAGCAAGTTAACATAAAATTGAATTTGTGCCCATCAACTTGAGGCTATAGAAGTGTCTAATAAATGTGATTTATAAACTTCTCGTTTTGCTGACCATGAAATAAAAAATAATTTATGTGTGCATATGCTAATATAGGAAACAGTCTAATAACTTTCTAAATACAGTTGGATTGGTTGTTACATCTATTTAACATGGTGTCTAAATCAATGCTTTAGATCCAGACAACTGCAAGTCTGATTCTGGTTATTTTGAGAGGCAAAAGTAGAAAACTTCCAGCTCTAAATTACCCAGGTGGAGAGCTCACATAAGAGGAAAAATGAACAAAAGATATAGTAGAAGATCAACTCAAATGTTGGAAATAGATCCTTCCTTCCTTCCTTCCTTCCTTCCTTCCTTCCTTCCTTCCTTCCTTCCTTCCTTCCTTCCTTCCTTCCTTCCTTCCTTCCTTCCTTCCTTCCTTCCTTCCTTCCTTCCTTCCTTCCTTCCTTCCTTCCTTCCTTCCTTCCTTCCTTCCTTCCTTTTCCATCTCCTTCTTATTTCTTATTTCTTAAAGAAGACGAAATGTTATTCTTGCAAGGAAAATGAGTACCTGAAATGTTATTAGTAATACATTAAATCTCTGTTTCAGGCTTATAAAATACATGCTGCTTGATATTAGGTTACACTTTGTAGGAATTTGAATGTTGATTAAAAAAGGAGATTTTTTTTTTTTTTCTATCTGCCTAGACTTGTAATGCTGCCATAATATCCTGATGCAGAAATGAGAAGGACATTAATAGATTAAAATAGAGTAAAACAGGCTATGTTGTGTGATCTGTTATGACAAGAGATCCTGGATGGAAGGAGACTAGTTTTTAAGCACAGGGTGTATTGGCCTTGACTCCTAACCCAGTGGTCAATGCCCTTTCTTGTCAGTCTGCTGCTGCTGCAATCTGTGAAGAGCACTGCATCATCCCATCCCATAAATCTGACAGCAGCTAATTTTGTTTTGCTTAGTCTGTGCTTTACTTTCATTGAAGCTGGTGTGGGAGGGGAAAAAAAAAATTAAATCTTCTCTGCTACTTTTGTTTCATGTTGAAAAATTTGTGTCAATGTAACAGTGGGCATGGGGTAGCTACCATTACAGAATGAAACATCCTTGCTAATCTTTCTGAAGTAGATCGGTTTAAAAGACAAAGTAATAATGTAACAATAATGTATGTGCATTTTCGAAAGTGTTCAGGGCAAACAAATTCCTTAACAATTCCTATATTCCTCCAGGCTGTACTACACAGATTTATAAATAATTTCTCTCTATATGTGCCAAGGAAAAACCAAGTTTCAGGGTCTCTGTTAAAAAACCCAACAAGTGTTGGCATCTCTAAATCTCATAGCAGTCCCTGAGTCAGTTAATTCTTTTTTTATTCTTTGCAACCTGGAGTGCTCAAGCCCATTTAATAACTATGTATTTTTTATGTGAAACTTATTGAGGATGAGAGTGCTAGGATGCTTCATATAGACTTGCTGCAAATTTGTCTGTGCTTAGAACCCTTTGGACTTTTTTATCAATTTTGGTATAAAAGTATTTAGAACACAATAACAAAATGCTGTACCTATATGTGCCAAAATGACTTATCATGTAGAAAAAAATAGGTATTAGAAATGAAATTAAGTTTTGGATAAAAATAAGCCAGTTTTGATCAAGATCCAATTGGTCCATTATTGATCTTATTTCTGTATCAAATTTTCCCTTGTAGTACTGAACATGGGAAGCATTCATAGTTTAATTTTGTAATTTATGTGAGGCTCTGTTGCAAACAAAGGTAAACCTCTTGTAGAAGTTACGCATCCCAGGTGCTAATTTAATCATAATTATACCTCTAAACCTAGAAATAAAATCTAAATCTCAGTTTCTGGATTATTTGTGACATACTAGTTCATTGACCAGTATGCAATGAGGGAAGGGAAGGGAAGGGAAGGGAAGGGAAGGGAAGGGAAGGGAAGGGAAGGGAAGGGAAGGGAAGGGAAGGGAAGGGAAGGGAAGGGAAGGGAAGGGAAGGGAAGGGAAGGGAAGGGAAGGGAAGAAGTACTTGCAGTACTGGACCTGCTTTAGTTATTTATTTACTTATTTTTAAATATTAGGAGTGATTTGCGTTGGAAAATATTTTAAAACTATTGTGCTTAATAAACTCCCAGCCAGTTCTGATCACAGGTGATCATTTACAAGCACCTTCACATTTCCTGCATTTACTAATTTTTTTTAAATTATTACATTTCACATAAATGAAGAGAGCAATAAATAACCAGAATCTGAAGCTGGACACTGCAGTTCAAAATGATTATATCACTAATCTCATCTTCCTTCCCTCCACAGAAATGCCTACAAGAAAGTGTGACTGTAGCTGGTACTGCTAATTTGCAGTATGCCATTACAATTTCCAAAATATGTGTTTTAATATTTATAACTCAGATTGCAAGGCATATTCAGTGCTGTAGGAAAGAAGAAGTAATTCCCATGAATAATTTCTACAAGAATTAATGATTTCTAATATCAGGGTTCACATCAAGTGCATCTGTGCCTTGATTTCACGTAGGCAAGGGGACTGTGTTTGCTGTGAGGTTTAAAGAAAAATGCTGTCAGGAGTGTGTCCTGCTGTAGCTGGCCACTGGATTAATCAGGTGTGATTCACCCTTGGTGAATCCATGTTGGCTTTTGATAGATTGCACTGCATCTGCAGTTATCTGTATTTAGACTTTTCCCCAAAAAAATCTTCTTTCTTGCTCAGAAGTATTCAATAAAATCATGAGATTTCTGCATAAACTGCACCACTGTAAAGTACATGGAAACTGGATACTGGATGCATTGAGGATATTACTCGTAGGCAAAATATCATGTGAAGTGCTGCAAAGCATGCTCCTATGGAAGGTATAATAAATTGCTAAGGCTCATAGGTTATCAAAGAAATAAGGTATTTCCCAGACACACTTGATTGAGTAAGCATGCACAGAGGATGCATTATTAATTCAGAGTGTCAGGCTTGCTGTTTCTGTTAGGCAAATCTTAGGTAGAAATATGTCTACTTTGTTCAGATCTGAAAAAATTTAATAATTTGTTGATTTCTGTGTAATGATCATATGCAATGATAATAAGCTGAATACTAATTGAAAATCTTTGAATGAACAAAGTAGTGTTCATTCTGAGGCCAGAAGGTGATTTTTTTATTAAATCAACGGTTAAAAATTTGATCATGAACAAGAAGGTCAGATGTCCTTTGACATGCTGAAATATTATGCTAGATAAGGCATCAGAACTATTCTGACCTCATTTTCTTTCTCTATTTCTTTAATTCCTATTATCATAGTAAAATAGTCACAAAAGGAAGACATTCAACTTAACCACATTGCAATTTGAAAACTACCCTTTTCAGTCATGTAAAGTACAAAATATTCTGATTTCCATTCCCCAAAGGCCTCTAGCACCTCTGAATCTGAGTACAGTACACAATAAACTTCTGCTTCTAAATAACATTGTTTACATGTTTAAAAAGGAAGATAGGTTTATGTGCTTTCTTGAACATGAGATTTTCACTCAGCTTTCTATTGGTAAAAAGCAATCTCAGGCTTCTCAGGCAGTACTTCAGCATGATTTGTAAAGGATGATGGATTGTGTTTAACTGCAGCCCAAGGAGTAGCCTCCTATTGTACCTCTGACTGATTCCAGAAACAAAGCAAAAGCCATTCTGCAGAGGGATGGACAAAACCACAAAAACTGCTGCTACATTTCCTAACAAATGTATTCACTTGCTAAAGCTCTGAACAAATTGTTCTGATATGCAAATGTCTGCTAGTCTCTTGAAATACTTTAACAAAATGATGTTAACCCTTATTATCAGAGGCATTATAATCACACATCAAGTGAGAATTAGGTTACATTGTAACACTTTCATATTATTGCTCAATTACAAGTCCAGTAGAAAGATCACCCTCCCCAACACATTTTTCAAGCAATATTTTCCATATCTACTTGTCATTGAGATGATGGAGGAAACATTAGTATATTTTTCAGTGTAAATATCATTCTGTGCTGTTTAAGTATGTTAAGATACAATGATGAAAAGTTATTCCACATAAAATCTTATAGATTATTTTCAAGCAGTATTTAAAATCTTTTTTCATTTGTGTTCTTCTGGATAAATTTATTTACATTTTAATTTTTAAGAGTAATTGTTCATAAAATAGAAACTTTTTGGCAATAATACATTAATAGCCATGCTTTTTTACCCCCTGCAATTAAGGAACAAAGGACAGCCAAAAAAAGTCTTTTATTAACAATTTTTCCCTTTGCAGATTTGTTTGATTGACTGGTTTTACTCATTAACTGGAAAAATCATTTACATATGAACAGTACATTCCTTTCTTAGGCAATTATAATAATTTTTAAAGAATACCTCATTAGCTAGATTGATTTTTTTTGACAATAACTAATCTTGAATCAACTACAAATAGAAAAATGGCTTAATGTTTTGAAGGATGAATTAATTTCATCCATCTCCCCTTGATGGTAATACTCTTTCAAATGCAAATCTTTAAATGTTTCAGGTAGTGAAGGTAAGATGTTTGTGTAATTGACAGAACTACAAGTTTTAGAAAATACTTTTTGATTTACATTGATGGTTCCCTTTCCTAGTTTCTCATTTTCCCAGTTGGAGCTGTCGCCTGGATTAAAAGAGAGAGAGCCAAAAGGAACAGACCCCTACGCTGTCTGCTTTTGGTTATTTATAAAATGCTGATTTTTCCTCTTTGTCTGGATTAGGTTCATGCTGAAGATGCTGCTGGTCACTGGGAAAAACATTTTAAATCTTATATCTAGACTTAGCAGACTTGGACTTTATGAACTCGTTATAATTTTCTATGTTGTTGATTGATTTAACTATGTTGTTTTTGATTTAATTTTTCAGTTAAATTATGCAGAAAGGAAATTTAGGCCTTAACAGTTTTTTAGAAATTTCTAATGTTGCCTGCCTTAAAAGGCATATTTTTAAAGATATTTATATATATATATATATATATGTATATATATTTAGGTCATTTATGCAAATAAAGGCACAAACAGAACTTTTTTTCAGAATTCTTGCAGGAAGTATGAGCTCTTAAGTTTTATGCCAGACTGTTTTGTGAGGTAAAAGACAGGGACTATTAAAGCAGTTTCATGTTCTTCTAAGTTATTTCTAATGCAAGTAAAATGAAAAAAAAAAAGACTATCATAAAATAGAAGTGCCTATCAAGGCTTCATGAGAATATTTGACAGGCAATTTAGCTGTCTAGCAGTAGAGTATTTACTGCAGGCAGAGAGGACATGTGTCTTTAAATTTTTTTTTACTCCTCTTGTGTGAAGCTATACACTATAATTAACTGTAACTATGTTATCATATTGTAATATAATTGTAGTGAATGAGATATAGAGGCAACTCAAAGACTTCTTCTATTTAGTATTTAAAAATATTTCAGTGTTCTTGAAGTAAAGTTGGCTTGAATCAGTAGTTTTAACATAGATATATTAATCATATTTAATAACATCAGAACTGAACTTACTTTACACCTTTAATAACAAAGGATTGGGGATTTTTAAATTAGGTTTTTAAAAAGCTGGAAAATGTTATGTATTCTTTTGGTTTTATATCTCTATATCTTCCATGGTCTGACCAGAAGCCATCATGAAAGGCTACTGTTACTGTACTCTTGACCCAACTCTGAAAGAACTAGTTTTCTGTGAAGATGTATATTCTTGACAATTTGTAGTTCTTAACCATTGGCCATCTGTGTTTTGCAGAGAAACTTTCATTACTAACATATCAGAACTATCAGAAGAGACCATTCTGCTAGTATTTTCTTGCTCTGTCCCATCTCAAAACATTGATTTTTAAAGTAAACAATTAAACCATTCATTTATTAATAGTTAAGCAGATGTTTAGGTAATTTAACCTAAGAATCCCTGCATAAGTACAGAATATTGTATATATGTCTTAAAATTACATTTCTGTGTCATTACTGGAAAATGGCTGGTTTTATGGATTAACAGGTTATTTCTACTGAATATCTTTTTAAAGATATTTTTCCTGTAATACAAAACTTTTGAAGGTCTGCATCACTCTAGGGATCTAAGGCTCAAACAATATTCCTGCTCATTAGGAAACATGCTAAATTCCTTCAAGTGTTCTTAAGAACATTCTTGAAATTCCTCCTTTCCTGGCTGATGACTCTCCTCAGTTCTGGATTGGTCAGTGAATCCAGAATCGTGGGTGAAATCAGCACAGAGGTGAACAGCAATGGGAGGCTGATCATGTCTTTGCTACACAAGAAAGTAGAGATGTGGAAACTCTTCTACTCTTGAACAAGAAATAAGGATTCTAGGTAGGATGTTGTAGCCACAGGAAGGAAAAATGCAGCCTGAATCTGGAAGATACGGAGCAATCAACACCTGCCTTCAGGACCTTACAGGAGGCAATATGTATATTTACTACAGTGTGCATTTACAGAGGCCAGTCCACCTTTAAAAACAGACAGACCTAGGACACAGGTGCTGTGTGGTGCTGAATTGAATGAATTAGTCCAAGTTTTAATCAGTCTTACAGTGGCTTCCTACACACACACTCATTCATATACATAAGCATCATGTAGCAGAGCTCACAATTAATGGTTACAGTTTATTGTATTTATCATTAAATACATCACAACTTCATATTTTATTTACAAATGTGTTTCATATAATATAATTAGTGACTGATCCAATGTTACACATTTAATAAATAAAGCAGGGATACACAAGTCTGCTGCATAAAAGCCACATATTAAAAAAATAAAAAGAAATCTTTAAAATGTAGTTCATGTCAGGGTCAAAAGAATGTTTAATTCTCCTGGTTCTGTAAATGATTTTTCATCCAAGTTGGGTAATTCAAAAATAATTAAATCCCTTTTAGATTGCCTGCAGGCAATTTTATTATTTAACTTTATTATTTTTGTAACTGCATGGATTCTAAGTCAGTGTGATAGATCTGTAATTGTTTTCATTTCTTTATCTGCTATGTTTAGTTTTTTTGCCTCTCGTCTCTCTACAGCAGTCATTGTCTTAATTTTGTTTTTTGCTCCAAGCATGCTGTTGGTACACAACAAACAATAAACACTAATTACAGTCATCAGCCACATTCTACAATCCTTAGGGCTTGATGTAAAACCTGCCAGAGCTGAGAGGTATCCCTCACATAGAGCAAGATAGTTAAAGCTCCATAGTTGGAGTTAGGATGCTGTGACTCACCAGAGTCCTCAGGCAGACCTACTACATTAATTTGTGCAGATCTCTTTATGTGTTCCAGGCAAAATGTAGAACATGTACAGCTCTTCTTACTGATATGGGAACCTCTCCCAGGCAGATGCCTGTAATTCAGACTAAGTTAGTCAAGTCTAAAGCACAGCTGTGAGAAAGGTGTTTGGTGACAATGTTCCTTAGTAGGATACTATTGTGACCTTGTGGAGAAATAGCTTTAAGAAATAGTGGCTTTCCCTTAATCTGCTGATGCTGAATCAGAGAGGCTTTGTGATGGCCAAACCTTATGCAATTAGCAATCAGTAATGCATACAGTCATATCAGCTTGTTACATGCTCAGTTTAAACAATTCAGGACGGGTCACAACGGTAGACCGACCTAATGAATTTAGGCAGGCATTATCATTCTATATTAGTAATAAAGAATGAAGAACTAGTAATAAAGAATAAAGAACTATATCGTTCTATATTGGTAATAAAAAGAAATAGTTTTATTCTATGAAAGTTTTAATGCTTTTTTTTATGTAGATTTCACTTGTTTTGTTATTTTAAATAGTTATGTTTTGTTTTATTGATCTGTTATTTTAACCAGCTTTTAACCAGAAACACATTCTATTTTAAATGTTTTATTAAGTTACATAGCTTTATTCCAGGGACATTTTGTTCTGTGCATACTAGATTGATTCCTCTTCTCCTGAGAAGGAGAAGAGATATCTCTTCTTTAAGATGCTTTTCCTCAGCTGTCCTCCTATAAAAAAATCTCTGTCCAGATTTTATAAATTTTGAGTTCAAATCTTACAGTGTTGTTCCTCAGCTAAAGATAAGAAAAGAATATGGAACAATATGATACAAGCCTCTTTCTGCCTCACATTTATAGATTATTTTTCCTATTTCTCTCTGGTTTTAGGAAAAAAAAATCATTCTAAAAAACAGGAGGTTGGTATTGTCTGGAATTTGGTATTGTAAACCAGCCCGTTACTAAATAAATTTTCACCCAATGCAAGTGAGTAACTTTGTTCCTCAAAAAATATTCTTTATGATCATGGTATAGCTCATCTTAAATTAAACAGGCCAGCATGCTAACAGAAAATCTACACTATATGTTGAAGTATACATTTAGTTTAATTACTTGTTTAGAATGATATTGCACCTTGCCTAGTGTTAACATTGAGGAATACAGATGTCTTTTGGTGCTCTTCTTTAGGTAAAGTCTTGCTCCAAACACTGTTTTGACTCAATGCTTGAAATGGCAATGGGCAGAAAGCAGTATTATTGCTGCATTTAAAAGAGACACAATGTGATTTAAAAAAAAAAATTACGTGTATGTAACAATTTGACAGGAAGCATGACAGTGCTGTGAAAATTCAAGGAAGTGTGTAGAGAGGTTTCTTTAATTTGGAAGCTTTATTTCCATTGTTAGCATCTCTCTCAGAATACCCTAACTGAAATACATTTCTCATCTTCATACATAAATCATGGCTAAAAACAATTTATGGTCCCTGTATCATGTTGGGATCAGTATTGGCTCAAGAAATACCAACTCAGAACTTTTTTGTCCTCCAGGTCCCACAAAGTTTTCTGGACTGCTGGAAGCTTTCTGGGGAAGTGCCCCCACATGCTTTCTGCATTGCCTGGATCCAGTGCTTCCAGCTGCCAGCTCTGGAGCTGATGTAGTAGCCCTACATTTGAGCAGCTGCAGTATTGGGTAAGCTGACCTACAGACTGAAAGGACACCCAGGCTTCTGGCAGAACTGCCAGGTGGCCTCACAGGAGGTGGGCACAAGATTTCAGCTCTACAACTCAGGAACTGTTCATTTCACCAGAGCAACAACTCTTCCGTTGCTGCAATCACTTTGTTTTAATGAAGTTTTGGCTCCTGTCAACAGGCAGCATAGAAGCCCTGAGGTCACAGCTGGACAGTTAACTAGGTAGCACTCATCTGAAACTGAAATCAGCCTGTGATTTGAAATAGTGCAATTATGATCCAGTTTTGGGCAATGTAGCCATATATATATTTAGTCTAGAAACATCTGTTTCTACTGCCTTGTCTCAAAAACCTTCAAAACTGCCTTTGTTAAAGAAAGGCTAGAAAAAAAATCAAACCTGGAGAAATTATATGTTTTTCATAGAAAAAGTTGAGAGTAGCCAAAATGCAGTTTGTTTAGGCAAATCTTTTAGGCAAATCTTTTAGGCAAATTTCTTTATTGAGACTCAGGGAAGTGTCCTAACCAGGTTGATTATGGAATCCAATGTAGTTCCCAGAAACATTTGAAATGAGAGAAAATAGTTATTTTTCTCAATATTCCTGCATGTTCTTAACACAATTTCTGTAGTAGGCGTGTAACACAATGCTAAAATGTGGCAGAAGCAGCTTGAAGCATAATCTGTTTAGTTTCTTCTTACGTCTGATTTACTAAATTGGGCTGCTTACAGTTGGGATCATCCAAGTAGGTAGTTAAGTCAAAAAATCATGCCTAAAATAAAAAGAGCTGTAATTCTGAAACATGAAATTACACGGTGTACAACGTATCACAAGAGGGGGCTGCACAGTCATTGATATTGTGAGGAAATCAGAAGAAAACAAATAAATATTACTTTGTCAGCTATAGTATTTTTTTACATATTTTGGCACTTCCTCTCAAAATCCTTTTAAAAATTATTACAAAATACATTTTTCTGTGTGACCATAATTCTATTTCCTCCTCCTCTGTCTTGTTTTTGGTGTGTTTTGCCCAACAATTTTTCCATAAATTGCACACAATTTCGTGTGTGTGAGAAAAATTTTACAATTAAATGCACCAAAGGAGGGATTGCTTTAATTTTCAAGAGTTCTGAGTTCAGACGGATTATTTATCAATTGTGAGACCAAATATGTCAAAGCTGTTTTGTTTTACTGTGGCAAACCAGCTTTAACAGTTAAATACTTGTTCCTTTGAAAAACAAATAATTTGTTGGCATTAAAAAAGAGTGGCACTTCAAAGAGAATTTCCAAGCAAAACAATTCAAAAGGAAAATTAGTAGTTTTAATTTCAAGAAAGAGTAGAGAATTAGCATGCGTAGATGATTGTAGGTTTATTCAGCTATTAATAGTGTCTAATGCTGTTACTTTTTATTTTGCTCTAGAATCATAGAATGGTTAGGGATTCAGAAGGGTTCTTTGAAGACCATCAAGTCCCAGTCCCTACCATGGGAAGGGACATCTTTACCTAAACCAGATTTCTCAAAGCCTCTTCCAACCCGGCCATGAACATTCCCAGGAATGGGGCATCCACAGCTTCCCTGGACAACAACCCAAGACCCTCACAGTACAGAATATCTAGTGTCTATTCTGGACTTATCCCCTTTGATTTTAAAGCCATTCTTCTTGTCCTATAAATGCATGTCCTTGGAAAAAGGTTCTGTTCTGCTTTCCTGAATGTCTCCTTCAGGTACTGGAAGGAAGCTATAAGGCCTCCCCAAAGTCTTCTCTTCTCCCTCTGAGCAATACTGACTCTCTCAGCCTGTCTTCATAGAATAGGTTCTTCAGCCCACTGATCATCTTTATAGCTCTCCTCTGGACTTGCTCCAAAAGGTCCATGTATTTCTTGTATTGGAGGTCCCAGATCTGGATGCAGTACTTCAAGTGGGGTCTCACCAGAGCAGGGATGCAGAATCCCCTCCCTTGCCCTGCTGGCTGCACTGTTTTGGATGCAGCCCAGGGTGCAGTTGGCTTTCTGGACTACAAATTTAAATTACTGGATCATGTCAAGCTTCTCATCCTCCAGCATTCTCAAGACATTTCCCTAAAGGCTGTTCTCAATCCTTTCATCCCCTTTCCTGTATTTATGCTCAGTATTGCCCCAAAATAAGTGCAGGACCTTGTACTTGGTGTTATTGAACCTCATGAGTTTTGCATGGGCCCACCTTTCCAACCTGTCCAGGTCCCTCTGCATGGCATCCCTTCCCTGCAGCATGTTGATGCCCCACAGAGCTTGCTGTTGCTGAGGGTGCCCTCGATCCCACTGTCCATGTCACCAACAGGATGTTGAGCTGCAAGAGGTCTGCACAACTGACCTCTGAGGAATGCCACTCATGACTGGGGTCTGCTTGGACATGAGCTGTTGACCTCAGTTCTCCAGTGCAAGCATCCAATAACTTATTCACTAAGCAGTCCACCCATTAATACCATCTCTCTTCAGTGTGGAGACAGGATGTCGTTTGAGGTGATGTCAAATGGTTTGTGCTAGTCAGCACAGAGGACACCAGCTGCTCTTTTTTCACCAGTGTTGTAAACCTGTTGTAGAAGACCTCTAGATACATCAGGTATGATTTGCCTTTGGTGAAGCCATGTTAGCTGTCACAAATCACCTCCTTATTTTCTATATATCTAGGTAGTTCCCAGAAGGATCTGCTCCAGGATCTTGCTGGTCCAAGGTCATACCATATAGAAATATAGCCCTAGCATATAGCCAATAGGTCATATTATATCCCCCTAACACAGGAATGTTTGGTAGCAGAATGAAGATACATGCAGTAGCAGAAAATTAAAGATTAAGTCATCTTTGGAAAGTTTGGTTCCTTTTATTTGATAACTTTTATATATTTCCACTCATATGATGGCTGGACTACCAGGAAATGCAAAAGTAGTCCTATGACAAATTTTGTTCCCTTTATTTCATCTAGCACACAGATATTTCATTTTTTAAAATAGAAACAAAAACCAGTCCTCACTGCTTACAAATTTCTGTTGTAAAGTGCATAAGGGTGTTATGTAAAAAACAGAGAATATTTGTTTGAAAGGCCTAGAAAAAGGGGATTGGTGTGAAGGGGAAGTAGAATGGATGGTTCTGGCGAGTTCTTATTTTTAATATTGTGCTTGAAAAATGCTTATCCATACATGCTAAAATTAATCAAAAGACTGGTTGAAGTTTGATAAAACTTTCACACCTCTTCAAAATCCTTTTTCTTTGGTCTGTCTTCTTTTGACAGGTTGTTACTGGTTGTTAAATTGAAAGAGGAATACATTACAAAGTGTTTCTTTGTAAACTATCATGCAGAAAATTTTTTTCTACTTCTAGTCAATATCCATTCTTCAGTTTTCAGAAATACTGCTCATAAAATTTCATATTATCCAAATTTATTCATAATATTAATATTATATTTCATATAATACAGACTGAGATAAATATATAAATTACATGTCTATGCTTAGCTTTTAACCTGGGGAAATATATGAAATAAGGGTACTGATTCTCTCCAGCATTTCTTCCTAAATTTCAATGAGTCCAAGGAGGCATTTTGATATACCTGAAATAGTGAAATTGTTCAAAAATTAAATGAAAATTGAGAAAATCCAAAATATTATATATTCTGTTATATCTTTTTAGAGAGAAGATAGAAGATAGAACCAAATAGGAGCAAGTTTGCTCCACAAATTCACATTATTTTACAGGAATAAAAAATATAAATGTATTGTTTGGTTCAGAGAATAGCAGTAGAGAGGCACTTGAGAATTACAGTATATATATCCAAGAGAAGACTATAAAAGGGGAAGGAAGAAGCTCTCTGATTATGTGCTTGACACAGCCTACTGAGAGAATATAAAATATGAGATTTCCGAAGCCTGTAATTTATGAAACTCCTAACCAAATACATACATGCCCATTTCTTTTTATTTATTTTGTTAAATCTATCCTCCCCCCCAAACCCCCACCTTTTTTTTTAAAGTCCAAAGACAACAGTTGCCTCTTTCAATTAAATTTATGGGCAGTTGCTGTCAGTATAGGCTTGCACTGGGGGGATATGACAAATTCAATTGTTTAATTGAAGAATATATACTTAAACTACTTTAAAGTCCAGCTGATGCAGGTCTGTTGGAAGAGTTAAACTTGCTTAAATTCATTGAGCATTGGGTTAATTCCACAACTTTCACTGCTTTTTTAATGTTTTTTTTTTTACATATAGGCTTTCGAACAGAAACAAAACAGAAAGAAATTTCCTGTTCCTAGGTCTCCTGGCCATGATTAAATGTAAGACTGTTCTTGTATTGTGCAATATCCCTTCTTACATTCTACTCTTATATTCTCCTGTACATAAAGGAGAAGGAATTTAAGTTCTGCCTATTGGATGCTCTTTTTTTGGTGTGACTTTATTCACAGTCAAAAGGACAGTTTCTCTTCTACATACGAAATGTTTTCTTTCTGAGGTCACACCAAGCCTCTTCCTCAATAAAGCTGTCAAGTGTTCTATACAAATTATTTTCAGAGAACTTCTCCTTAACTCTGAAATTTGTTGGGTTATCCAGTTCTGCCATGGATTATGCCTTCAAGAATAAGGGTGCTTTCTTGACAATGTTTGTTATAATGAGCTCTGACTGTTGGAGCTTAAAAGCAGCTTGGATCCCTAACACACTAGAGTGTGCTGGTCACTCCGAGGATACTTTGTAAAGCTGAACACCCTGGTCACCTAAGGGAACATAAGCTTCCAATAAGCTAATAATGCTTCTCTGAACAAAAATATCAAAAACATAACTCTCCCTTACCCCCTCAAATATACAGTTTCCCTTCATGTTAGATTAGTAGTTTTTATCAAACTAGAGTGAAAATATGCTCAGAGATCTATGATGGTTATTGATTCTAGGGGGGAAGAATCCAGATATTCAAAACTGAGAAGTAACTTTGAAGATTTCAATTCAGATTTTGAGAAGAGAATGTGAGGACATAAGTGCTTGTTATTGAATCTGTTTTGACTAGAAGATGCAGTTTTGTCCTCGTCCTCATCCCATCCATTACACCTGCATTTTTCTGGCAGGTGAAAAAGCTCCCAGAACTGGGCTTCTGTTTGCACTGGAAACCTTCAGTCTGTGCAGAGACTAACTGAGACTGCACTTTCTTCCTTCTGCAGCAGCAACACCACAAGATCATGAAATGAACTCTCTGGAACTCTTTTCAAATGGCTGACAAATCTGAATATTTAAGTATTCATTTATGCAATATGCATATCCAGATTTGGAGTATTCTGAGTGGTAGTATTAATTAAAAGTCTACAGGGTTTGTATTTTGTCTACCATACCTCCTTATTGTATGAAATTTAACTGCCTTGACTAAATGAGGCATAACCACACCTGAACATTTTCCTTTGTTATTGACAGAAGCACTTTTCCCCAAAGCTGTGTTTTCTTAATGCTTATTACTTTTTCTTTCTGTATAGGTTGCCATCATTTCCATTTCACTGGGAACTGAATTATAGTTGTATCCACAATTCCGTGTAATAGTGATATCTTTAAATATGAAACCAGAATAAAGTTTTTTTAGTGTTTTATAGATATTGGGGGTTGTCCCTTCTGAATGGTACTGTTTTTCATTAAAAATTCTTCTGGTAACTTATAAAGATGTGATTGTTTTACTGTGGGTCTCTTAGTTGTATTCTAAATTACCTCTGCCTACCTACACTTCCTATTATTTGGTTAACGTGGTGCAGTGACACTGAAAGTTTGGTTTTTTTACTTTCTCTTCCCTTAATAAAAGTATATTTTCTAGAATCAACTTCTCAAACATATTAGTTGTACTTTTATGATATAGCTTTCCACTTTAAGAACACTTCAGCTGCTCTGCAGTATCAAAGAGTATCCAATTAAATTAAGTTGGCATCAAGAAATATGTTGTGCTCCTGCAAAAGGAAACACTCACAACTTATGGAGAAACCTTAATGTCAATGATCACTTTGCTTACGTATTTATCCTAATTATAAAACATTTTCTTATTTTTAAGTGAATCTTACATAATACTCAAAAGTTTATTTTACACATCAAATTGAAAGCTTCTCGTCAATGTAAATTTCAAACTCTAATATGCAAAAACATAAAAGAAATATAGTTATGGAATTTGAAAATGTTTCAAGATAGATATTTTTAATTTCATCCGTTCCTTTAAATATTTGACTTTATTGTATATATTAAGTCATATTATTTTTCCTGATTGAAACTTCTAATGTTCTTTCTTTATTGCTCTCTTGGTTTCTGTAGTAATTTACAAGGAGGCTAAAGTTTAAGATATTAGTGTAGGAAGAGTTTAGAGGAATGTGCTGAACAAAGCTATAACAGTTGAAGGGGAAGATAAACTTGTGTAGAGAATTATTGTAAAAAAATGAACAAAAATACCTAGTGGAGTAAATATTATTTAAGAAAAAAAATTGAATGATAAAGTATAAAGCAGCTCTTTTTTCACTTGCTTGACTAGAGCATTTTAATTGTAAATGTAAAAATGTAAAAAACTGAAGATGGAAACCACAGTTTTGCAAATGATGTCCAATCTCTCTAGAATTATGCTCTATTCATTAGAATCTGTACTAAGAGAATGCCTTTCTTAAT
The DNA here is from genome assembly GCA_024362935.1 of Setophaga petechia. Lineage (NCBI taxonomy): Eukaryota > Metazoa > Chordata > Aves > Passeriformes > Parulidae > Setophaga > Setophaga petechia. The sequence goes on along the minus strand of JANCRA010000008.1, from coordinate 12,086,135 downwards.
TTTGCTGTGTTTTGCAAGTTTCAGATTACATTTTCTAAATCCCCCAAGAAAGCTCTCATTCCAAAGTTCAAAAGATCATAATCTTCTGAAGCATTTCTTCTATTAATATGAAAGCCTGGATAATTGCATAGCTCAAAGCAGGAAACCTTGAAAAAAGCAGTGACTCAGCAGTGATCAGGCTGAGCATGTTCTAGTGAACTAAATATGAGAGGGTCTCTGTCAGGAAAAACAACTGGCAGAGAATGGCTTGAATCACACTATTATTCCAAATATATCAGAAAGGAATGACTGGATCTAGAACTCCTGCCAATGTTCCTTCTGTGTCCTTCGCAATTGTTTTGGAAAACACAAAATTTGTATTGGCCAAACTAAGAATGCTATACTAACAATATATCTGTGAAAAAACCAGAATTTCACATCCTGCAAGTGGTCCGTGGAAGTATTTACTTTACTAATGTAAAACATAAGTGTGGACTTTGAATAAATTGCTATTATTTATCCTAAGGAAGAGCCCATCCATCTCCCTTCCTTCTTTCCTCTCATTGTCTAACTGTTTTTCAAGTAAGTACAAATATTGCACATATTCAATATATGTTTTAATGCAAGCAGTTGATGGAGTTTCTGTGGTGACTAAGACAAATAGGACAAGAGGTACTGAGACTAAATTTTACTTAGGAGTCTTTGGATGAAACATGCAGAAATAATATATTTTTAAAGATCAAGGTATTAAAATAGATTGCTGAAGGAGATTCTAGAGATGCAAACCTTGTAATTCTTAGAGTATTCTTGGAATAATCATAGAAGTACTCCTTTAAAAATGGCATTGGTATGGGTGCTAGGAATGAAGGACAGAGATTAAATGAACTTTATTGTCTTGGTTCCCCCTTATTGCTTTGAAACAATCGTACATAGCTGAATGTATTTATTAAAAATCATCATATCTTACACTTGTCTACACCTTATTATAAAGAGAAATCAGTATCCTCTATTTTTCAGGCTTGTTTATTTGTGATTAAAATTTATTTTTAATGAAGCCATACCTGATTTTGAATATACAGAAGAATAATTCCTCTCTATATTTTCCCAGTTACTTGTTAGTTGAGTGTGTATTCAGACATAATAATACAACAATTCTTACTCAGTTTCATATACCATAGGCATGTTTTAATCTTGTTTTCATACGTTGGTTTCTAGGAATATTTATATAGGCTGTGTTTACTAGCTGTATCCTGGTATACAGCTACTCTTTATTTAATATTAAAACAATTTCATTAAAGTCAGGCTTCTTGATACTCCAAAATAGAATAATATATGCATAGATTAGGTGTGCTGTCTTCCTGTTAGCTTTTGTTCAAATCTGGCTGTAAAAAAAAGAAAAATTATGTTGACTTCATATTCCATACTGCTCTTAATAAAATTATTAAATTATGAAAATAGATCCCTGTATTGATCTCTGGTACTTTACTCAGTGTTGTATTTTTCTTCACATCAAAGTCAAAATCACAAATATAACAGAATTTAAACTCCTTTCTTATGAAATGTGAAGCAGCTATGTTGAAAAAGAGCCAACTTAAAAACTTGCTCATGATATATTCACCTTCATCATTGCAAGGCTGGCCTAAAATCATGCATCAGCTGATAAGGCATTCATTCCAACAACAGGTAGACAGATTCTGTGAATTTCCACTTATCAAGTGCTATGAGAATCAGATTGTTCTTTACCTTAAACTGTGGCCAAGCATCACAGATATATTTAAACTTTTATGATTTTGAAGGTGAGAATTTAATAAATATTTTAAAATACATCTTTTTAAATAATTAATATTTTCCCCAAAACTTACTCTATAAGCCAGCTATATATTCATGTGGTTACTATTGTGTTCTTTAGATTTCCTATCTAATATGGAAATACAAATTTTTGCTGGTTTCATGAACTATTTGTTGCTTCATTTCAAAGTTTCTTTTCTCAGGATAAAAAGAAATCTTACTCAATGTAGATCATGGAAAACCCATATTTATTATTTTAACTTTGCTTTCCAAGTAATATCTATATTTTACGTTTTAGTAAATATATCTTTTTTATATATGTATTTTTAGGTATACTACTTCTACCACATGGGTCTCTATGCTTCTTTTTCATAAGATAAAATATTGTATTTGTGTCATCAATAATAATTTTTTGAGTGTTTTCTGAACTTCAATCCCTTTTGAATTAGGTATATTAGTAGGCTTGTCAATATTGAAACTTTTAGCTTCTGCTCACCAAGATTTACTTATAGGTGAATTTTATATTCTAAGATACTTAATTCACTTTTGTAGAATCAAGAAAAATATCTTTGAGAAAATAAAGCTGAAATGATATCACAGTCTCCCTATTATCATGTTTCTTCTGCTATTTTTTAAAGAATATATTTGCCCCCTCTACATCTTGCTATGACATGAACATTCTAGCGACCTAAGGCTATAGTATGCTATATGTATATCAGAAGAACTGAGTTAAAACTCAAAATTCTTTCTTTTAAAAATTAGTATATACAGCTATCAGACATTCAAGCAGGTGTATTAATAAATCGGAAAAAAATTTTAATACACAAGGTGGTTTTACTCTAATAGAGAAACGTCTTTATTATGTTTTATTATGGCATTATTCATGTTAATTATGTGTGGTTTTCATTTTCATTTTATTTACTTATTTATTTCACTTCAGTCATTTTCCAGGTTTCAGTCTGGCAGATTTCCAGATTTTCAGTTTAGTAATTTTTTTTTTCTCTCAATAACTCACGAATCATAATAATCAGATATTCCACTGGGATTTGTTCTTACATACTTTTTAAAAGGCAGATTTCTAAGTTGAATATAATGCAGCAGAATACCATCTGGTGACCCCACCTGAGAGCTCAGCATTGGTGGATCTTTGTGTTATCTTTTCTTCTAAGCTCTCTGTATTACTGGAGCTGGAATTTAAGGACATGATATGGAGGCTTGTAATAGTTCAACACAACTTCTTTGGAAAATATATTGAAGCAGGCAGGATTTTTGGTACATGGAAGGCAAAAAAACCCAAAAATATATCACCTTTTAACCATGAAGTATTTTCAATTTTTGAGAAGGAAATTATGAAGAACTATTACAACTTGAGGAATTTTGTGTTTAACTTCAGGGGAACAACTGTAGCATATTCAAAATGTAGTATTCTGCATATTTTTAATATGGGCTGATTGAATACAATGAGCTGTATGTGCTTAGATAGAGCAGTAAGATATTTTTGCAATTTGAAAACCAATGAGGTCATAAATAAGTTTATTTTGTGATTTCGCTATTCACGTCTAACTGAATTTCTGAATGTGAGATTTTTTACAGTTTGAATATGTTATATGCCACGAAAAAAAAAATCAGCTGTGTAGGCAGAAAGCCAAAGAACAGCCTTTTATAAATATGTGTGTTTCTGTGAGTAAACAGCAATGTAAAACAAAATTTGGTGTATTATGTTTTAAAGACACAACATTTTGCATGCAAAGAAAATATCAACAGAACATGAAAGAAGGTTGATGGGGAGCACTCAAGACACAGTTAATTACCTGGGAAGTGATATTTAGCACCATGTTTTTCTGTGGCCTGTTATTTTGTTTAAACAGCACTGCAGACTCCTCTCCATCCATTCAAGTGGAGTTGGTGCTGCCTGTTGCAAACATGAATGATAATTAACCTGGTGTGATTCTGAAATTAGACAGAAGGAAAACAAGAAAGTTAGACTTCTGAGCCAGAGTAAAATACACTCTTTTTGAAGGTGGTTGTATATTTTGTCAGAAAAAAAATATGGGGAAGGGGAGGGGAGTGTAACAATTCTTAGTATAATTTCATATGCAATTCAGAATGCAATAATGCTATCTTTTTAATTAGCACTCCCGATAATGCTCCCTATATGCACAAGGGTTTTTGAAGTCCATGGAAAAACACTGAGAGCCATGCAGCACAGAGAAGAACCTTCTCCAAAGGGAACCAGGTAAGAAAGACAAGTGATTTAAAATAAATTAGAAAAGTTCAGGAGCAGTTTTGAATTTGTTAATATTGGTGCAATCTTAATCCAGCCCAAGGGCCTCTGTCCTGCACTCTCAGCGAAGTGGACCTCAATTTCTTATGTCAGAGAGAGAGCAGGAGTGAGTAAATGTTTGTGTAAGCTGGAAGGTGCTGATGATACAAGGGAATGGTGCCATTCCACTCTGCATCATCCTTCATGAACTCTAGGTGGTCAAGCTAAAGATCAATGGTAAAATGACGCCTGGTTACTTGGCTGCACTCGAAGTGGCAAACTGTGGTCTATAGCTATAGAACTATTTTTCTATTTATATATTTAAAAATGTGCCTCTTAAGCACTCCTTGATGGCATTTCCCAGAAAAGGTTATTTTCTCTCCTGAAGGATTTTTCCTTACCAAATGAAGTCCTGCCCTGAACAGTGGAAGTTTGAATTTTGAGTGTGAATGAATTCAAATAATGTTCTTATTACCTTTTATCCTAAATTACATGATATCACATGTGATTTTGAACTAACTAAAAGTGTTTGAAAGCCCATATCCATCAAATAATTCTCTGCAATTTTGGTAGTATTAATTCTGTGGAAAGGGCAGTCACTAGGAAAATGATGAGGTACTATGGAAATCCAAGCTGTTCTCCAAAATATTATGCAGTTTTATTAAAATAGGAAAATTGCCAGAAGCAAACTGGGAATCATATTAAAATTGGTTTGAAATGCACTTTGCTCTCACATTGTCAGGTGTTATCAGGCATTAGTTCAAGGCTCATGTCATCAGCCTTGATTTTTAGAGCTACAAGTCAAAGGTCTTAATAGATGAGAATATTATATATTTATCTCATCTATATGATATATATTATATATACATCAAATATTATTTAGCCTTTTTTATAGTAGAGAAAATTATTCTCCCTTTTTCTGCAGAGAATTAATCCCAGGGACTTCTTTGGTAATGCCATACTTATTTTATTATTTTTAGTAAAGGTGTGTTTAATTATTACCCACAGATACTGTTGCTAGGTATGAAACTCTTCAGGAGACCTGTACCTATATCTTATATATATATACATATATATATATGTGATAACAACTTGATCTTGTTGAAAATTGTGTTCAGCTTTGTTAAAACATAAATATGCAAGAAAGGAAAAATCAGAAGCTTTCTCCTCAAGTGAGAGAGCTTATGAGAAAGAGTTAAATGATGTCTTTCATTTTCCCCATATTCTCTGCCAGTCATTCCACCACAAGCCCCCCACAGACATACACTTGAATTGACACCTTATCTATAAATAATGGGTTGCTGTTGTGATATCTCCTAATGCTGTCGTCACAGATGCAAAATTGTACCAAGATTTAAATATTCTCACTTCCTGGAAGTGATTAACATAAGTCAACTGATTTACTTCCATCTGTCAGGTGGCAAAAGATTAACCAGCAGAGCTAAAGCAAGTAATTTGTGATGGTTCACTGTCATGAGAGACAAACAACTCTCTTAATTGGAAATTGACAGCTCTGGCACTCATTTGAGCTAAGCCTTTGCTTGCATTGCCTCTTGAGTCACTTCGCTCAATCTATAGCTAGTCATTAAAACACCATGAAATTCTCTCTGCAGGTACATAAAGCCAGATTTTTGCCTGTGGCAGACTTAATTAGGTAACAGCTGGATATTCAATCTTCACATAAAAAGAGGAAAATACAAGTGATGCAAATGCTTCTCAAAGCACCATGAAAGCAAAAGTTTGCATGAGCAGTGAATGATCTTGTCATGATGGTATTGTCATATAAATAGTAAAAAAAATAAAAAGATGTTGCAGAGGGGGGAAAGTCGTTTATGTCAGACATCAACTCAAACAATGACTGAACTATAACAACACATGTAAACTGATTACACTATATGGGTAAATGTCTTCTTTTCAAAACTAAACATCTGCAGGCCTGAAGTGTTAGGATGTGATTCTGAATTCAAATGAGCTAAATATTTTTGTAATGTAATTTTATTCTAGGAAATATTTATTTATGGAGATTTTTCTCTGCAAACAGAACTGCAAAGAACAAAATTACAACTTGCAAAAGATCCACTGCGTATACGTGATGCATATCCTACAAGTTTCACTGCAATACTTTTAGAAAACTATGTGGTTACGTAATTAGTATGCATTCCTTAAAGAGGAAAAAGAAGAAAGGTGAAGAGAATTCTGGTTTTATTGTACTTATTAGTTCCTACGCAATAATTGATTATAGTTGTTTTCTGTTCCAGTGGCTTTAAATAAATACTACTTGTGGCTTATATAAGGTGTTCCACACTATGGGAAATTGGTCTTGCAATTATGTATCATATACCTTTCCATTATACTATCAAATTCTGTTTCTGAAGTTATAGGGTTGTTGAGTTTTTTTACTTCCTATAGGAAAGCTTTTGAAGAATCCTGTGTTTCCACTGACTTCAAGCTTCCTTTTCATTGTCAGCCTAATCAGAAGACTGAAATAGCTTTGCTCTTTTGGTTCATCTATTTTGCTCCTATTCAGCTGCACCTGGAATGTTGTAATGAATTTTGATAATCTTGATATCAGTATTTTCTTTTAGAAATTGCAGGAAGTTAGAAAGACGCAGAGAGTTTTTTATGAAGTTATAAAAAGATGAGTCGCTTCACTTACTTAGTTATTTAAACATATTACTAAAGGTGAGAAAGCAACCTCTAAAGTCTTGACAGCATTGTGAGTTGTCAGTTTAGGGACGATTCATGCTGAAGTAGTGTTGTGTACATGGATTACTTGTAGATTCCCATAAGGATTCATCCTTCAAAAATGACAGTCACAGTAAGCTAAAATATAATGACACCTTTAAAAAGTCCCAAATATTTCAAAATCAAGAAATGTGGGTTCTTTTGTGTTACAATAGCTGAGTCTCTGATGTAACCACAATGAAGTTAATGAAGCTGCAGTAACAATAATGGTGCTGTAATCTCTGTCAGTGATAAGCATACATTTTTCAAATCCAAGTCATCAGTTTCTCTCCCATCTTTACTTTAGTTTTACATGCTGTAATCTTTTATTGCACCCCATTCGATGCCATAAAGGGAACTTTTTTCATGCTTCTTAGGCTTCCTTATGCAGGATTTTCACAGCAACTGTTCTAATTCCATGAAAACAATGGGAAAGTTGTGAAACCATATACAGGTGGAAGTGAAGTGTGGTACATGAAGGGTGTGTAGGTGCTACAGATAGACATTAGTAAAGTACACAGGTGTTGTAAGGGTACTGATATTTAAGTTAATGAGACCCCCAAAAAAACCCCAAAACCAAACATAAAACAAAAAAGAAAAGAGAAAAAACAAAACCCAAACCCAGATAAGAAAAAGAAAGCAATGAAATGCTAATGGAAAATTCTGTTATTCTGTTTTCAGGTGCACAGCTTGGAATAACCAACATTATGACCTCTGCAGAAAGCCATTGTCTCAGAGAGATACAGAACAGAAGGAAGAAAATGTCTCAATTTAAGTTGACTGGAAATGCACAGCCTAAGGTTTTATTTTCTCTTTCCTAATTACTGATCTAACCTCTGTTCACAACCACAAGGAATGAAGTAATGAAGTCTATGCCCATTTAATACTCTTTTTTTTAATGACATACATTTCAGCTGAGTTTTAGTGTTTGGCTAGCTAATATTCCAAATAATTCAAAACTCCTTTTTATCTCTTTCAAAGAATTTTCAAAAATACGTTTTTCATGGACACATACAAAAAAAGGAAATATTATGAGGTAAAGATATTTGCTTCCTGAGCAATCTGAATGATCTGTCAGATATGATAATCAGCTTGCACCATTCTGGAAGAACTGAAGACCAGATGTGTTATCCTGAAGTGATGCTAGACATCTGAATTCAGGAAACTGAATTTCACATAACCTTGTTTCCTTCTTTAAAAAAAAAAATAAAAAATGTATGTCTCCTATAACAAATATATTTCTCTCCACTTTAAGGTAATATATTAATTCACTTTAGGATTCCTGAAAAGAAACTTGAGTGCTAGTGTTCAGGCAACTGAATCCCACTAATATTACCTCAAAATAGAATGCCATAAATATTAAATATTCTCACTTCCTGGAGGTGAAAAAACCTTTAGCAGGTGATGCAAATGCTCTTAAATTAATTGAGAAGTTTGGGATTTTGCTGATGTTTTTCTTTAACAATAAAGGCTCATACAGGTTTTCATAACGGGCAACATTAAAAAAGTACATCTGGTATTCAGGTTCTTGTCTTGAACTGCATGTTATCTGAAGCTACAGAAGGAGGAGCAAGAAAGTATATGTAATATGGTGATGGAACTTGGATGTTGGCTCTTACCTTGAAATATGAGTGACATCTAATGTATTTTTATAGGAGATTTTTAATACCAGTGGAAATTGTTTTTAATTTTCATGAGCAACAGGCCCTTCAGAATAATAAATCCAAAAAATGGCTTAGTTTTGCAAGGACTATAAAGAGTGTCATTACTAAAACAGTTGTTGAAGAATCTTATGCATGACCTTCTTTATTAAAGCGAAATTTGTTCTCTTCCTTTTGTTAATAAGGCCATAGTTCATTTTTATTAAAGCACAGCATACACCACATGAGTGCTGCTCCGTGAACAGAGAGGCTTGGGGAAGGAAGACAAACAACTTCAGAAGAAATATTCCTTTTTCTGGCTCTGATTTCAGGCGTGTCTAACATATTTGACATACCTTTAATGAAATATGTTTCACTGTACTGGTAAAAACTTTAGAATATATTAGGTACATTGAACTCCTGGGTCAAATTCCTTAAGTATTCACCAAATAGATTTACTAAAAAATATTTAATATTATGTGAAACAGGAGATTGCTGATGGAAACTATTACTCAGATATTTTAGTTTAGAAAAACATCCAGATATGTTGTCTTATTTTTTTTAGTTCATTTGTATCTTATGAATAATTTCAGATTATATTTTTACTTATTGCTCTTTTCAGTATGTGCTGCATTCACAGGTGAAGTTCTGGGAAAATAAATTGGGAAAAAAAGAAGCCCTATAGTGCCTGTAATTGTTTCTTTACCTGCAACCTCCTCAAGAAGCCTAAAATGAGAGTAGTACCTGTCTTGCAGATTGCTTCCTAATGTGTGAGTTTTTTTCATTAAACAGAATAACATGAATATAACATGAGACAGTCTTGTTTCTCATTACGTTAGTTGGGATTGCTAAAGTTTCAACATTGTGTCGAGCTTCATCCATGTTAAATGAAGGCTGGAAACCATTCAGCTCCCCAGCTCCCTAGTGATTCAACCATCTCATTTAATAAATGTTTTTTGGGGTTTTTCCTCCTGATCTTTAAAGATTTCTAAGTTATAGGGTGATTTATATTGCTGCTCACGAGTAAATGGCTTTTTAGATGTCCAGGGTGAAACGTTATATGCATTTTGTCTTTATAAATACAGCAATCAAAACAAATGAGTGATTGATTTCAGTTAGGGAAAGAACATTGGGGGGATAAAGGTTTTATTATTCCAATATTATAATATTTTCTATGCTCATTATTGTTGTTGGTGTATGATGATACCTTGCTTTACTGGTGCTCTTTAAGAAAAAAGACCTGAAATTTTAAAAATAGTAAGTAGAAACTAGTTGTATCGACGAAGTTAAAGGAATTGAACTTTCTGTTTTAACATTCACTGAAAATTCAAGTCCCTATTGGTATTTTGAGATTGTGTTTTCATATTCAAATCATATGCTCAGAATGATTGCACTGAAATAAGGACAAAAAATGTGAGTAAAATGACCTTGGACCAGTACAAAAGAAAAAAAAAATGGATGCTAATAGATGGAAGCAAGGAAAAAACCTTTAAATTGCTTGGAACCTACTTATCTGATATTGTTAAACTACAACATTGTGTTTGGCACCTGAAATGATCACCAGACACCAAAAATGACTGCCAAACCCTCCTTTATCTGCTAGTGTGTGGCCAGGGGTTGCTGTTTAGCAGGTCCTTACCAATATGCAATTTGCAATTTATTTGTTCTTAAAAGCTGATAAGGATGAGATTTGTCACAGGTACTCAGCATCATTACTTGAATCATTAGGATTCTCAGGGGAATGAAAAGACACTACTGGCATTGTTTAGAGCCTTTTGGACAAGATTTAGTGGATATTCTGACAGTGTGATCTAGGTCGCATGTTGGGTTGAATGGTACAGATTTATTTGGTTACAGGTTGTGGCCTATTTGCTAGGAATTAGGTGTAATTTAGTACACAGATATCAATGAGAGCAGAGAAGAAAAAAATTAAATGCAGTATGCAGTAAATACAAGACTTTAGAATATACTTCAGAAAGTGGATTTGGGGTTTATAATACAAGTACTTCACATTTTGATAAAAGCTGAGAATAGCTTTACTACTGGTAAAGTGAAAAAAGGTGTAATTTTCAACAAAAGATGCAGTTCTTAATCTTGTCCATGAAAGCAATTTTTTTCTGGGTGCTTTATGGATGTAAAACTTGTAATATTATTTCTTTCCTTTCCTTCTCTGAAACCTCTGGGCTGGAACCATGCTTTGTTGTTATGTACCTGGGCTTTTTTGGTCAGAAATGTAGCTACCTTGGTCTTGAATTCCAGTTGATAAACTCAGTATCTACTACATCTCTATGAAATGCTGTTTAATTGATCATTAAAATAACTAGTTTGTACATGAAAGCTCACCAGTTTTTCAGGAAGCATCCAGAAATTTCCATGCAGTTGTGAATTTATCGATACCATGAAGTAAAGTAACATTCTGATGTTTACAGACCTACTCCCAGTGAAATAATAGAATTACTTTTTTTAGTGTGCTTGGAACAGGGTGAAGAAGAAGAGAGACAGAAGGAATAAAAGATACCTTTAGTTATTTCCAGATAACTTGTAGCAATCTCAGGTGAAGTCTCATCTGTGAATGAAGGCAATATTTTTTCTCTTGTGCCCTAATTTCTTTAATAGCATGGTATTTTTAAGTAGTCTATTCAGCTATAAAGTGATAATTTAACTGGAATAGGTAGTAAACCTGGACTGTAGGACATATTCTTAATAGCTATGATTTATTTTTACAACTAAATAATACAAATTGGGTAAGTGTAACCATGAAACCATTACTTAGAATAAAAGAGATGAATGAGTAATATTAGAGTAATATACATGCAATATTAATATGTACCTATAATTAATTTACATATTATATGCTTAATGTATGTATACCATAATGATGTTTTATATGATGACATTTCAAAACTATGAAATATTCAATAATAAAATGCTAAATTAATTCAAAAGTAAAATGCTAAATTAAAACCAGAGCTAAATCTCCTTAACTTAAATGATTTTTCAATAGAAAGACATAAGAAAATTAAAATATTTTTTGCCTTTTTTTCCCAGTGGTCTTATAAGCAGTGATTTTTTTTAGCAGTGATAAATTATTCTAATATTTTGCAAAAATGGTAATTTATAAAGCAGAAGTTTAATAGAAGATACAAAATTATTGTTTGTTTGTTTTCTTCATGAAAACTGGCATAGTTATTATCCCTCCTTCAAAGTCCCTACACTTGTCTGTAAACTTCTTAAAAGACATTACCGTTTGGGGAGTGTTCTTACTGTCTTTGTTGGGGGCTGAAATTCTGTTTCATTCTCACTGTCTATCTTCACCCTCTATGAATTTCTTGACACGTGAGAAGGGGGCATTTTCCATGAAACTTGCCAACTTACCTTAGAGCACCAGTTCCTTGACAATTACAGGACGCCAAGATAGAGAAATTAACTTTGTTTTCTCAGTGCACGTATAAAGAGCAGAAAATGTGAGTCATAAAGAAGGTTTACTATTCAGGGAGACTTGGTCTCTGATTTGATCCCTGTATTGAGATTGTGGAACCATGTTAATGGGTATTAAAGACTCTTTTATCTGTGTGGTATTAGTAGGTCTAGTAGAAATTTTCACTGGGATGCAGCTGCTGGACCAATAAGTCATTTAAATCACTTGCTCTTGGCTTATTCTCCTTCTTCGTTATCCCTAACTACTTTTCCCTCTCTGAGTGATCTTTTTTCCTTTTTGTTTTTCTTTAATAGTGTGACTCACTGGCTGATCAGAGGACTTTTGGAGCTGGCTTCTGGTCCACATATTTTACTGGATGCTTGGAGAATACCTGAGAACTATTTGATTCTAATTATACATCTTAAAAGTTATTGTTGGCATTTATTACAGAGTAACAATTACTGCTTGTTTTCTGGAAAAACCTAAGTTTCTTTTTCTGAATATCTCTGTTTTGCATTTTCTTCTTTGACATTGTGCTTTTTCCACCTCTTAAGTTATTAGCCCATAAAGGACAATGTGTATGCCTGAATATAGGTATGTATTTCAATGATTTCAAATATATTACAAGATTCTTTCATTCTGATTATTACACTTAGTGGCTCAGATGACTTTGAAAACAATCTCTTCAGAGACCTTTCTGTGTCCCCTATTTTCTGCTTCCCCTTTGAAGGGCATTAAACACACATTATTTTATTATTTTTATTTATTATAAATAATTATTAATATGTATTTATTATTCTTTATTGTGTTTGTAGAACTACAGGACCAGTCTCATACAAGGCTGGTCTTGTAATTCTACAAAAATAATTTAGACACATTGTAGTCTCCTTAGAAAGAATCTGTGGGGTGTTTAATTAATTGTCATCTCCTCTTTCCATCTGCTTTTTTCCCCCCTCTTTTTGCTGTAATTGTTTTAGGATTTTGACCTGCTGCAACAATCTCAGAAGAAGTGCAAACCAGTCAGCTGTGAATGTTCACCCTGATTTGATCTACAACTCTTGCTCTGCTTAATCTTCTGTTGTGTGTGGACCATAGGCTCCAATATTAATGATATACCACTTGTATATTTTGCTGTGTCACAATTTGCAATGGGAAATCATTCTCCCATCTATTATTAATGTAGATTTAGGAGGAATATATTTTCTGTTACGCATTATTATTTCAAGTTTCATTCAAATATGTATCAGTTTTCACTAAGTATGATCAGTTTGCAGGAACAGACCTCAAATATATTTATTTCACCATAGGGCATGCTATGTGCTGAGGCAAAGTAGAACCCCATTGGATATTTTTTTCCTATAGAAAAGCTGTAATTTTTCTAAAGGATGCCAAACAATTTGATAAACATACAGCAAATCATATCTTGTGGCTCTCTCCACTTTAATAAATGTGGGTTTTTTCTGGTTGCTACATTTCTGAAGTATTTTAGTAATCTTTCAAAATCAAAGATATTTTTATGTAGTACAAGTCAGGTTTTGTTAGATTAAAACACCAATGAATTGTCGTGTGGGTTTATTTTTTATGTTTTGCATTGGCATATGGAAATATTCAGTGTCATTCTTTACTGTTTTTCTTGTCTCTTGTCAGTTTAACTAAGGTCTTTAATTTTATTTAAATATCTAGTTTGTTTTGCCTCTATTTCTGATCCATAATAAAATTAATAGATATCCCAATGTTGCTCCTGAGTAAGGTAAAACATTGACATTTTTGAACACTACAAGCCAATAATTTTTTTTTTCTCCATGGAAGAGATGGTGATTGATGACATTGCCAGATATGCTTCGAACAATTTCTCTATTATGGAACAAAAATATTTCATCTCTGCCTAACTGTTTCATTTTCTAATTAGGATACTAACATCAGTGTGTCCCTTGTGTGTTTTTTTCTCTTTGAACTATTCAATCTAGGTCATACTTTCTGCACCTTTATGCATGGCACAGTAAAAATTAGACAAGGCTACAATTAGATATAGGCTAAAATACCTAGAAATAATTTTAATAGCTATTGAGCTTAAACCTATGAATAGCCTACAAGGATTTACATTTGTATTCAGGCTCATTTCTACAGCACATTAACTCATTTGCAACCCTTAGTACTTCATGGCAATATTTCTATCCTGAGCTTGCTAACACCACATTAGATAATGTTTATATATATGAATGACTGTGGGCTACTGGAGTGGGTTTTTTCCACTTATTCACAATCAAAGGCAATGATAGAAATGGAAAAAAGAAAAAATTGGGTGCGTATTATTTGAAAGGTCACAGATTTGAAACAAAACTTAAGTAATTTTTCATTTGAGTTTCCCTTTGTTTCCCTATCATTCAAATATTATTTATTTCAGATTTTAGAGCCTTCATAAACCAGCTTTGACACTGCCTAAACTATACCCAGATAAAACTAAGAAGGAAATTTTGCTACAGGAAAATATCCCTTTGCAAGTATCCCACAGAAATAAAGGTGAGTTAACAAAGAAATCCAGTCATTGCATTGAACAATTATTATATTTAGGGCAGATTTCTACAGCAGTACTTATGTGCTTAATGCCCAATGATTTCAGTGAAGAGGCAGGGGGAGGACAGCACTATGCACCCAGTCCTTTATGACAACTGTCTCTATAGAGAGAACTGTGCACTTTGCTATTTTAAATATCCAGGGCCAGCACCTATCAGGAAAGGCAGAATGAAGATGTTGCTTTCTTTGAAGAAGAGTCAGAGGGAGGACATTATAAAATGCATTCAAAACTCATTAAGAAAAACAAAAGAAAAATTGCACCAAGATCTTTTGGGAAAAAAAAAAGATGATAGGTTTAAACTGCAGTGAGAAAGCTTGAATTTAGGTGCAAGGAATATGACAGTTTCCTTATGACAATAATTGAAAGGTATTGGTCAAATAAGGCTTTTAAGATTATGTAACAGTGCATCTCTCTGTCAGTGTGATATTTGGTACCACTGATGCTGCCTTAAAACAGGCTTCTTATCTAGATTACCCTTGAAGTTTCTTATAGCTATGGTAGTTTAGCATCTATTGAAATATAAAAACAAAAATACCGCCACAAAGAACCTGGATGAGAGTAAAGGTTGTATTTTGTAACATCATAGAGAGTTTTCAGCTGGAAGGAACATCTGGAGATGTTGTATTTTGTAACATCATAGAGAGTTTTCAGCTGGAAGGAACATCTGGAGATCATGTACTGTAATCTTCGTTTGAAAGCGAAGATTTAACCTTAGATTTAACCTAACCTTAGATTAGGTTATTCGGGGCTCCATCAAGCCAGCTCTTTGATATTTCCAACAGGGAAGATTGCATCACATCTCTGGGCTGTTCATCTCATTGTTTAATTGTTCTCATGGTGAAGATATTTTTTTCTTATATGCAAAGAGATTTTTCCCTGAATCAACTTGCACTCATTGCCTCTTTTCCTGTAATTGTCCACTCTTGTGGAAGAGGAATTTCTATGATCTCAATAAATTCTTCTTATGTTTTTACGTGGATTGATAAATAAGATTGCTGATGTTGACAGCAATATGAATTTGTATTCAAAGGATAGCAAAGATTTGATATATATCTGACTTTCCCTGATAATTCTTTCTTGTTTTGCCTTAATCTCAAAACAAACCAGAAACCCATAAAACCATGCGCACCTTGGGCATCTGTTTTCAAGTTTCTCAGTATGGTCAGTCTTAAATCAAGGCTTCCTCCTCAACAGAATGCCTCTGACAATGTATATCCTTTTAAGCACTTCCCAGGATGCTGGTATTACTGGTGAGAGAGAGGTATGATAGTCTGCAGTCAGGACTCCCAGCCAGCTTTCACAGGAGTGAGGCAGGGAAAAAACTTCTAAGAGATTCAACTGGTTTTAATAATTAAGTAGCAAATTTCAAATGTAGTGTTTTTATATTAGAAGAATAGTGTTGTACTTTGATATTTATGTTTGTTATGCTCTATATTTGCTTTTATGAACTCAAGAAAACAAGAAAGCAGAGAAAAAATTCCTTACCCCTGATTACTCTTCACAGATCAAATGCAGTATAGCTTACCTCTAAGATTTTTTACAGCATGATTGTAGTTTTAAACTGATTTTATAATAATGTACTCATAATTTCAATTGAATTACTTGAATCTTATGCCATTATCAGAGATACTTATGTAAAAAATTGTTGGGAGGAGGATTCACTTTTGTCACAGTTCTTACAAGAATTTAATTATTTAAGGCATTATTTATCACATTACTTAAAACATCCAAAGCTAGTTGGTTGTTTTTGATATTTTTTGCTCTAATATATCACTTATGTAGTTAAGAACTGAGTATCTCTCATCTCTCATATGTGTTCTTGGTATACAATCTGATTCCACAAAATGAATATGTTCAAGTACTGACAACATGGTGAATGCAAATGACAGGAAATATGCTTCCATAAATGGTTGTAATTGTTTTCAACTTCTTAAAGGTACACTAAACCGTAATTAGGTGTTAGGAATGAACAAAAATCCATTCCATAGCTGTAAAGCCAATCTTACCTCCATGGGGCTTTAACTCTAGCTGAACTACCACAACCCTTGACATTTCAAATGCATTGAATATTTTATCATTCCATTCCTATGGATCTGTTTTGCTGAAACATAATCCAAAACAACAGATCCAGAAATAGAAGAGTTTTGTTTTATTTTAAAGTTGACTTGTTGTGTCACACCTCATTTGTCATGCCATTCTGCATCTCGTAAACAACCAAATACAATGATATGGTCCATAAAATATGAGTTATGTCTCCAAGATTTTTTCCAGGTTGTTTCCATTTCTGGAAATACATGTACATGCCCTTTATATGCAGATGATGGATCTTTGCTCATCATTTCTTAAAAAGGTAAAAAGTGAATGACAATTAATATTAGTGACATTCATTCTGTCTTTTGGAGAAATATATAATAACTTTCCAGTCTAAAACTCGGAATTTATTACTTTATTATTATTTTATTGGTTTTGGTTTGATTGTTTGGGGTTTTTTTGGTGACTGAACCACAGATACTTTAAACCTACCAGGATTTTTAGAAGGTGGATACTTAGTATTCCTAAAAGGTCAGATACCTCTGTCACAAACACTTTACTCATACTTGCCACTTATTTATGATGATCTTGGCCACTTATATAGGATACAAAGCTTTGTCAAGAGAACCCTTATTCAGCACACTGGTCACTTGAGGAAAAAAATGTATCTTTGCAGACAAACAGATGATCTACAACACAAATACTTCTGTTCATGCAGTCTGCTTTCAGTTGCATCAGAAATTAGCATAATATCATGGTTTGAGAAATGCTGTCAACCACTTAGTCTTTGTGCTGACAGTATGCAGAAATGGAGGCTGTTAAGGAAATAGCTTATTGCTTTGAAAAAGAAAGAAGTGCTTTCTTAGCTACCAAAACAGACAAAACAAGTAACAGTCTGAACCTAATGCAGACTTCATTGACATCAACAAATTTCTTTCCCTTGACTTCTGAAGCTTCTGAACAAAGTCACATGGGAAAAGGGTGATAAATGTACTGGCATTAGTGCTAATCCAAATTAAATAATATAGATTATATTATTGTCTGACATTCAAGCCATAATTGCATAAATCTGCTCCATGTATTTGCTGTCAATTTTATGGATGTTTCATTCACTTAGAAAACAAACAAACACACAATGTTCTGTTTGTTTTAGTATGCAAGAGATCTGAGTGCTTAAGAAGTTTATTTATGTTCCTTGTTGCCTGCAAAGATGCCATTTGTGTGCAAACTCAGTGAGACATATGATAAAGCCAACTTTGGTACTCAGGTGATAAGAAAATATCATTCTTAAATCTGTTTCATAAGGTAACCAAAAAAAAAAAAAACCAAAAAAAAAAAAAAGAAAAACGAGAAAAAAGAAAAAAAGAGAAAAAAAGAGAAGACACTAGACTGAAGATTCCCAGAGGCAAAGTAATATATGGGTTTAGCAAAGCCATAGGGAAGATAATTCCAATCAGACAGTTATAATGAGATAAGCCAGATAGGTTCAAAACCGGTTTTGGCTTTAGCTAATTAAAAAGAAAAAACCAGAAAATTAGGAAGGTGTTAGAAGTATATAATTTAAAGCCCTTATCATGATAAAGAGAAAAGCTAGAAATTGACATAAGATTAGGGGAGTTAAAGAAACAGAGTTGTCTTCACCTTTATTTTACCAGATTATTTGACTCAAACTTTTTTTTTTTTTTAATTTAAGCTGCCTTTTTAGTTAAAAGGAAGCTACAACTAATCTAGAAAACAGTTTTCAATCAGTCCAAGTTACTAATAATTCAGTGTGCTTTAGATTAATTGCTTTCCTTTTCTGAGCTCTCCATATGACAATTCTGCCCTGTGATGAAAACAAAATGCTTTTTAAGGGGCAGATGGAAAGGGAGAGAGAGGGATACTGTCTTATTTTCCTCTGACTCAAACAGAAATGCAGCCAAATAATAAATACAATTTTTTGTGATATCTGAAAATTTTCTATTGATAAGTGCTGTTTACTATGGATGAGATATTGTGATCCTCATTATGCATCTTGAGACATACAACAGGTTGAAGATCCTGTTTAGCATCCCTGAGTATACCTTATTCAAGGCAAATCATAAAGGTGTAGAAGAAGAATCCTTGAAACTGCAACTTGCTAGACATTACACCACTTCCCTTATTTAAAAACCAAAAACATGGAAGACAAAACATAAAGGCTTGTAACAAGGAAATTCAGAAGAAATTTTCTTGCTCCCAAAACTCTTGTTTGCTCCCTAGCATTTTTTACTACAGAGGTACAGTACAACATTCTGGCTGAAGTTAAAGCTTCAGAAATCTTTCAAACAAACAAACAAATCCAAAGAGGTGTAGATAGACCTGAGATATCAAATTTCTGCAACTTCACCTAACTCCATCATCCCTCTCTTGGGTATCAGCGTCATCTGAAGGCTGCAAGGTACCTGTATTTATTCTTTCTCAACCAGGTGCAGGAATTTAGGGACCTGAACTAGGTGGGCTGCGTGCAGGAGGCAGTTTTTAATGTCTGAATGTCATGGAAAATTTAAGCATTTTCACTCTACTTTTCCTGAAGTGTAGGAAATGTAATGTCTACTGAACATGGTGGACTTCCTAAAACAAGCATGGACTTTGCAGTAAATACTTCTTTCTCCACTATCTAAGGGAACATGAATGTTGAATCCTTCAGTTCTGCAGTATGGGTTTGTAGAGTTTTGTTCTTTTCCAATATGTAACAAGACTGGCACTGTGGTTTCTCCTTTGCTATTTACAGGGAAGAGGTTTCTGCCTTTTTTTTTTTCCCCTGGCTTTTGGAAGTATATGTACCTTGAGACACACTCTATGTCCTTCCTGGGTTTTGTGTCTTTTTGCAGGGAAAATCTCCAACTTCACAGAAACTGTCTTGGTAGATCTTGTAACAGAGCACAGACTTCTTAAATACACTATTTAAGTGGTTTGGCAGCATTTTTATTTCATTTCTGGTCAAAAAGTTATACTTTAGAAGGCTCTTCACAGCTTGACAATGGATAATTGCATTCAGAATTTAATTTATAAATTCAAAAATTTCAGCACGAATTTATCTTCTACACTTGTAGTTCAGAAGCCTTTGAGATTAACAGGGCAAAATAAAAGTAAAAATGGACTTCTACTCCATTTTCTCCACTCTAAGTTCACACAAAGAAAAAATTTGTATAAAGAGGTGTATGAATATGAATTTATAAAGTGAACTTTGTTAAACTTTGTTCCAAATTACCTGTGCAATATTTAAAAAAAAATTTAAAAAATGAACTGAAATAATAATTTAGATGTAACTAAAGATTTACTCTAAACACAGGATTATCCTCTTATTTTAATGGTTGCATTAAACTTTGGGGGGGAAAAAAGGAAGTTTGATAAGACATAATCACCTTATCAGGTGATCACATGACTGATGTGTATGTAAAATTAGTTGGATAAAATTCAGGACCTAAGCATGGGTATCACTGAAAGTTAAATCTACAACTACGTTGCTGAAGGAAGACCACCAGTAGTTGCTCATATTAGTTGCTGTCTTCAGGTCTTGGGTTAATATGCATGGGAACAGAAGTGAGCCTTGAAAATTCTAAACTACAGTGATTGCAACTTCATCTCTTGCAGCAGCTGTAATCGACCTGTGGCCTTTGGACATGCAAACAGTGTTACACTGCTGATCAGGAGAAACAAGTGACCCTCTCCAGCACAAATGTATACATATTTTTTGTTTCCAACCTGACCGGCACCTACTATGCCAACCTTAGGTCTGCAAGTTGCACACTTGCAGAAAAGCTTTTGACAAACTGAACTTTGCTGAAAAATTGATGTAAGAAGCTAAGATAGCTCAGCTAGTTAGAATACTTTTATGATAAAGGCTCCTCTTACTGCTTTTAAAAATGTCCCTCATCCCTAATCTGCTGCAGGGGCAGTGCATCTCATAAGAAAATTTCTCAGATGTCTACTAAAACCTGTGAACTAACTTATACCATTAGAAGTGGCCAAAGCTTGTCTTGCTGGCCATTATTTTTCTACTGTTTTGATATATGCTGCTGTCATTTCATATCTTCATGTAGTCTCTTGTCTTATGTTCAAATTGCAAATTTTCTGGGACCTGGATCTTCCTTTTTGTGTAGATACATAACAGTGTCTGACACAAAGAGGTCTGTGAAACTTGTCAGCAGTAGTGAAGATGTATCTCAAATGCAGGTATATGGAAAAGAAGGATTGAAATAGAGCATTTATGTATAGCATAACCTTCTCAAGTATTTTCAGAAGAACTAAATATAAGCTATTTATGTCATTAAACAGAGATTAGAGTTGTTACATATTTATGTCTAACTAGGAAAATCACTCTAATTGACTCAATCTTAGCTCATAGCTTGAACAAAATATATGTGAAAATCACAGAACTTCTCTTATGTTTATGAAAGCATAAGAAAAATGATAAATTGAGACTAGCTGCTGTTTTACTCCCAGAAATTTAAAAAATATAAGGATACTGGGGTGAGAATTGGATTGAAAATTTATCTCTGTAGACTTAGAAATCCACACCATATTTGGTGGAAAATAAACAAAAAAGATACAATTCCTGTGTAAAAAGAGAGGTGATGTTAAATCACTTGTCAAATTTTTATTTATTTATGGGACTAGAAGATTCAGTTTATTAAAAAGCCTGTCTAAACTCTTGTTTACATGTATAGTGCGACTGAATTTGATAGACTTGAATTATGACTTATAATATTAAAAATATTATATTTTAGAGACCATTAGGGGTGCAATTCCTGCAGCCATTTTGCATGAATAAGGCTTGACCCTTCCATATATAGTAGACATTTCCACTAACAATGAAAAAAAATAAAACTTCTTTGCCATTTCAAAAATTACCCATTTAGTTGTGTACAAAGTAATCTAGTGAAAAACTTGGCATTAATAGTTCAGTCCCACTGCTAGCAATGTTGCAAACTTGCTAAAATCAGTCAATATTGTGGAATTAAAAAATTCATAGGGTTGAAAGGGACCTCTGGACTCCATGTAGTTCAACCCCCCTGCCACGACAGGGTCACCTAGGGCAAGTTATATAGGAGCACATCCAGGTAGGTTGTGAATGTCTCCAGAGAAGGAGACCCCATGACCATCTTGGGCAGCCTGTTCCAGTGCTCTGCCACCCTCAATGTACGGAAGTTTTTCCTCACATTGAGGTGGAATTTCTTGTGTTTTAGTTTAGAGCCGTTGTTCCTCATCCTGCCTCTGAGCACCACTGAAAAGGGTCTGGCACCATCCTTTTGACAAACACCTTTGAGATGTTTATACATTTTGAGGAGATAACCTCTTAATTTTCTCTTCTCCAGACTAAATAGGCCCAGCTGCTGCAGTGTCTCCTCAAAAGATGGATGCTCCAGAATACATATGTGTCATTAATATACAAGCTAAAGACCTGAGTTGTTTCACAGAATGGTTGAGGTTGGACCAGTCCTTTGGAGATAATGTATTTCAACCCCTCTGATGAATGAGGTTCAGCAGGTTGCACAAAATCATGTCCGGTCAAGTTTTCAAATACCTCCAGAGAAGGGTACTCAAAAACCTGCCTGGACAGCCCCTTCCAATACTTGGTCACGCACAAAGTAATAAGTTTTCCTCACTTTTAGATGGAACTTGCTTTCATTTTGTGCCTGTTGTCTTTCATTTTGTGCCTGTTGTCCACTTTCCTGTTGCTGGGCATCACTGAGAGCAGCCTGGGCCCATCCTCTTGACCCCTGCCCTTAAGGTATTTGTATACATTGCTAAGATCCCCTCTCACTCTTCTCTACTCCAGGGTAAACTACTCCCTCATAGAGAGATGCTCCAGGTCTCCAATCATCTTCAGAGCCCTTCACTGGACCCTCTCCAGGAGCTCCATGTCTTTCCAGGAGCCCAGAATTGGACACAGCAGTCCAGATTTGTCCTCACCAGGGCTGAGACAAAGGGCAAGATCACCTCCCTTGACCTGCTGGCAATGCTCTTCCTAAAGCACCCAGGATACCACTGAGCTTCTTGGTCACAAGGACACACTGTTGGGGCAAGGACAGCTTCTTGTCTATCAGAATTCCCAGGTTCCTCTCAACAGAGCTGCTTTCCAGCAGGACAAAGTTACCTCTCCTGAAGTCCAGGGTTAAATCAATGCCTGAGTCTTGTAAAGGAAAGACTTGCTTAAGAGCTAAGTATACAAGTATGAAATGAACAAGACATCAATTTATAAGTGGAATCAGGAAAAAAGAGAATAATTTTTGAAGAGTGCTTTATTATATCACCGGACATCTACCACTTCTGGTAAAGGATAAAAGGAGCACTGGGAAGAAAACATGAATATGAAAGTCTGGTGTTAAAAGGTGTATGTAGAGTAATGGCCGTGGATGTAGAGAGAAAAAAAAAAACAAAACCAAACTTTTAGGAAAATACAGCCAGCATTTTCATATATTTGTTTCTAACTCCTTGTGCAAAAACCTGCCATTAGTGTGAGAATCACTTTTTGCAAAATCATACTGAGGCTTGAAATATCTGAAAAGGAATGGCAAAATGCATTAGGGGAGAAAAGGTAATTTCAGCAAAATTTTAGGAAGGTGGGATTAGAAGCCTTTGGAGAGGATAACAATGCTTAAATGATATAGTCTTTATGATGTAAATTTCCTGATGTGAATGCATATTTTGTCACGGGAATATTTTTAGGGTATAGAAATGTTATTTCTGCACAGGTTATCTGAGGGCAACAAACTTCCTGCTATAGTTTAGATTTTTTGTTTGCAGTTGCTAACCTGATGGGGGATATAAAAAGGAATGTAAGGCAGAATTTTTTGAGATAAGTCTCAGAGTATGCTGTCATTGAAAATACCATTGCTGGGAAGTTCAATATACCTTTCTAAAATGACAGTGTTACACAAATCTATTTTGTTTCAAATAGTTGTTTTTCACCAGTTCCAGGTTTGTCCTTGTTTACTTTCTTGTCTGTCCATACTCTGGACACATTCTTGCAGCATCAAAACACCCTGAGTTCTTAACATCCTTTCCAAAATTATTAACCAAAATAGTACATTTTCATTACTATGATGAACTGTATTTTAATTAAAAAATTGTATTTCCCTGCTGAAAGGATTACTAACCATGATCAAACACTGTATGTGCTTATTTATCAATTTGTAATACAGTTATTAACTTCTGTACATAGGCAAACGTTGTTTTGTTATCTGTTTTCTGGAGGATTTCTTGTCTCTGACAATATTCTTTGTATTTTCCTTCCTTTCCTCCAAGTTATGTACTTTGGGAAGATGATCAATGCTCTGTAGTAGAGTCACTAGGAAAGTTCACATCTTGAAGACTTCTTTAGGAAAGTTCAGTGTTTGAAAATGTTCTTTTGTTCAATATCAAGCCCAACAGATAAAATATTCACAAAATAGAAATAGTAATAAAAGATTCAATTAAGATGTGTCAAAAGGTCAGCATTAGTAAGTTAATTTTTACAGGGTTGCTGCACATCTTATTGATGAGAAAATATCTAATAATCCTATTGAATAAAATCATTAACATAAAGTATTTTATTCAACTAAATATTTGACCTGAAAGTGAAATCAAAATCATTGGAGTTAAAAAAAATAAAAGAAATATTTCCTTTAGATCTTGAAACACTGGGAAAAAGCGATGTTTCCACCAAAGAATTTATTCTTTATAGCACTGTCTGTTTTGATGAAAAGATGACAATTTTGATCATCCTTTAGTTATGCCTTGTTGTAAGCTTATTCAGTAAATAAGTGATGTAAACAGATGTTGCTAGCAGACACAGTGGTTTGCACAGAAGTTTGTGAATTCTGCTTCCAGATCTTCTAGGAAATTCTGGGAGCCTCAAGGTGTGTTCTGGTGGTGCATGTTTGTGCTGGTGCAGCTGCTACAGTGTTCCTAGAGGCTTTTGATTCTATTAGCAAAAATCCTGTTTCTGGTAATGTCCATCAGATATTGTGGTCAAAGGACACTTTACCCTTCTGTCTTCAGCTGACTCCTGAAGAGTCAGTGATAATCCCCATTCAGTGAGTGCTAGGGAGACACCTTGCACTGTCCGCCAACCCAGATATCAGGTGCCAGCAGTATCCAAAAAATGCATTTTTGTTTGTGCAGAAGCATGCACGGGGAGGGGGCAGGAGCTGCTTCTTCCACGTACAAGTGGTGAAGGACCACAGCAGAGCACCATCCTGGGTCCAGAGAAGGTCTGGAGAAGGGATGTAGCACTCAGAGCCTGTTTGGGCAGAGGGAGAGCACACGAAGACAGAGGGAGAGTGATAGAATCATAGAATTATTTTAGGTTGGAAAAGACCTCTATGATCATTGAGTGCAACTGTCAACCTAGCACTGCCTGTTCAGTCCACCCCTAAAACAGGCAGAGAGAAGAGGAGGGAATTGCATTCTGGTAAGGAGATTAGCTCAGAAGCCTAGAGTACTTCTATGGAATGGATGATGGTCTGGTGAACATTTGTGGATCTGGTTAAAAATGTGAAAAGTTAAATAGCTCTAGGAAGTCTTGGGATCACAAACACTGGCGCTCGTTGAAGGCTCAAGATTCTCTGACATCAACCAAAGGGGCAATGTAAAGAGATGTGGAAACTTAAGGAGATTTCTCAAGAGTTACAAGGAAAACTTCATGATACAGACACTGGTTGGAAAAACCAAGGGCGACACAGATGGATCTACTCTTCACTGGAAAGAGGTGCTGGGTTGTGGCAATTGATGGCAGCCTGAGCTGTAGCTGCCATGGAGCAGTGGATCTGAGATGTTGTGTCACAAGTTTGTACAATCTCTAGTCCTTAACACACTCAAGATCAGACTTGTTAAAGCCCTGAGATATTGGTCTGATTTGAGGTCTATTTAAACTTGAATTGTCCTTTGAACGCTTCAGTAACTATCCATCATCAGCTGAATGGCCTGTTTGAAGAGCAAAGATGGAAGTTGGAGGTTGTCTACAGACAAGGATTTCAGAAGTCTCTGCTTGAGAAATATTTCCTTTTCTGGGCCATGAGATTTAGTTTAATCACTTGCAAAATTACGATATTTTAGTATTTATTTCCTTGGTTTCTGCTACTAACTTTGTTTTCCATTGAAGATAATGGAGGATATGAGAACAGAATACTTTTTATGAGATTAAAACCACAACTTTTCATCTGCTACCTGCAGAGGCCAGGTATCTGAAACTCTTATTCAACACTACACTAGATCTACCTATAAACCTCAAAGTTCTGAATGAAAAGTAAAAATCTAAGACCACATGGTCTGTATGCTGATTCCCTATGAAAATGTCTATCTGTTTTAAGAATTTTTAAAAATATTTGTGGGTGGCTTTCTCACAAAGAGGCTCTTTCTGGCATTGCCAATTTTCTTGCAGAACCAGGACAGCATGACAAGGTCTTTATTTTATCTTCAGGTTATCCAACACAAATGGCACAAATGCTGAAAAACCAGCAGAAATAATTTTACAGAAAATTTAGCAGCAGCAATAATGGCATCATAACCCGATTATACAGCTGTAAAGAAGGATAGCAGATTTTTTTTTCCTTTTTGGTGGATACAGGGTTCTATAGATCACTATAGATTTCTTAAACTGTAGATTTCTGACATAGCAGTAATGTATGACAGAATCATGTAAAGAATAATCAGTTACCTTATTAAGTAATCATTTACCCTATGTATATTTGCATGTGAACATGAAGAATGAAGTATCTGAAAGTAAAAAGTGATTTGTACCTTTTTGTACCAAAAACTCCTGTCTCTTTCATTATGTTCATGTAGGACTTAATTTTTTCAGCCTTGAATCCAAATTAATATGATTTATTGGTTCTCTTTTAGAAGTCTTTTAGAAAAGTCTTCCTTTAGTTTTAGATGTAAAACTACTAGTAATACAATGAAGACATCTACAGCTTAAGGCCTTTTGCTTTCATTCACTCAATTGGGAATTTTTAAGTTTATCTTCATGCAAGATATTGAGTTGAAAATCTTTTTTTGCCATATCTTAGGTCTTGACCATAATCAGTTTCTACGAGAATTTTATTTCCAAATTATTGTTTGCTTGCAGCCATTAGTAACCTAGCCGAGAAAAATGCTGAAACTGACTTTTTTTTTTTCCACATGGAGATTCAATTAATACTTTGTATTTCTGTTGAATCTCACCTCATATGCATATTCCAGCAGATTGCCACCTCTGTCTTTTACACAATCTAGGCCGATGGGAATTTGTTCTACTTTGACATTCCTAAGATTGCTGTTAAAGCTGAGAAAGGGAGATTGGAAGTTCAAGAATCTATTGCCTTTTGAAATGGAATGGCAAACTTGTGATATCTAAAATATTGAAACAGTATACCAAAAAAGTGTGGGCTTTTTTCTTAAAGTTGTTTCCATTATTCTAGGGTTTTAATTTATGTGAACTTGAAGCTGCCTTCATTAAGCTCAATATTTCTAGCTGGTTCCAAACTTTAGTACAAAAGTTACAGTGTGCCTTCCAGTAGTTGTCTCTCATAATGATTTCTTTCCACTTAAATGCTACAACTCTAACCCTCCATCATCCATTACATGACAGGGGAAAAATAAGGTTAGTCATAAGACAGCAAAGAAGAGATGCACCAAGTAGCAACCAGCTGGCCCATGGTTCATAAGTGCAGCTTCCTATCTCTGCCAGTTTCAGATGGAAGCTTTTGTGAAGGAAAAAAAAGGAGACAGAGCATCCACACAAAAGTGCAATCACACAGTACATTCAACACCCTGCCAAGATGGAGAGATTTTTTTCAGCTAACATAGGACAACTCAAAAAATTCAGTTGTTAAGCAGTAACAGGAATAATCCCCCAAAATTATAGGAATGGGAAAGGTGCAAAAAATTTATGTTTTAAAGTGCCAAGCTGAAAGAATTTGATGTCACCTTGAAGTAACATATTGTAGCATGCCAGGATCTTTAAAGATAAAATGGGTTTTAAAAGTACTAAGAAAGAGATTAAAGCATGCAATTTAAGTGAGAAACAGGATGGCGGAAATTCCTTGGCTAAGCATCTTCTGTTTCACTTGAAGATTGAAAAGAAAAGTTCATGCTTGCTAACCAAGTCAGGGCTACTTTTATGCCTGTTTTTCACCATTAGACAGGCTACCAAAATATAACAAAGGCTATGGGTTGGATTCAAGAGCATTAGGAATAAAATCCTTTCATTTCCTTGGTTTTTAAATTAAAATGTATTTTGGATTTGAGTAACTGCTTAATCTACTGGTTTGCTCTATTATACCAGACTTGGACTCTGATTCCTAGATCCAGTGTTATACTGAGTTTTTTCTTTTGTGTAAACCATATACTGTTTTTTACCCAGTGTTGTGCCAGAGATACTCTGGCACCATTTGGCATGAGTTGTAGGTAAGCCCTGATATAAAACTAGCTCAGAGCAGAAGCAAACCTTGGAGATGAATGCCAAAAAAGCAGGACTGTAGAAGATCACTTTATTTTTATTTTTATTTTTAATAGCGACATTTGT
Source organism: Setophaga petechia (assembly GCA_024362935.1). Taxonomy (NCBI): domain Eukaryota; kingdom Metazoa; phylum Chordata; class Aves; order Passeriformes; family Parulidae; genus Setophaga; species Setophaga petechia. The sequence continues at coordinate 12,058,205 of JANCRA010000008.1, read as the reverse complement.
ATGTATATGTATATATGTTTATATATTAAAAACTATGTATGTATACACGTGTATGTATACATATATATGCATATAGGTATATATATAACATATATGCATATATATGTATATATGTATGCATGTGTATGTATACACACGTATACCTGTATTTGTCAGAATCTTTTTAACACTACAGTAACATTAAATGTTCTGGAATATAAGGCCCTCTTTGTGGAAAAGGGCCAATTTTCAATAAAGCATAGAGGGGTTTTTAATGCGAAAAAACCCCATGTATTTTCCACCAAGATTCTTTGCTGAGAAATTAAATTAAGTTGAAGTCTTACTAAAGTAGCAAAAAAAATTAACACATTTTCCTGTGAGTTTGCACATACGTGATAATTTTAAATGCTTCTGAATTCTTAGATTTAGCAAATTAATGCACCTAACACCTTAAGAAAAATTTAATATGAACTTTCAGTGACACAAAATTAAATGGTCACTCATATCAGCTCACGGAAGTGAATTTTTATTGCATTTTTCAATAATATTAAAGCATCAATTAAAAGCAGGAGAAACTGTGTGCATTTTTTTGCCTCTGTCACATATTCTGAAATCCACTCCTATGTAGTAATTATTTGCACTGGATTCGTAGAAGTGTTTAAAAAATTGCAAAGGGCTTAAGTAACAGAGCTATTGGCAAAACACATTCTTCTGTATGTGCAATATTTAGTATAAATTATTTATGTAAAGGATAATCTTTGTTTTCAGAGTAACTTCAAATATATTTTATGATTACCTTGTATGTTTGATTAAAGCCAGCAACTGAATGATAGACTATAGAAAAATAATGTAATTGTAGAAGAAGCCATTAAATTTCACCAATTTTACTGACTATGCCAATGCTATTTTTTTTACAATAGGAGTAAAACACAATATATTACCTGTTGCAGATAAAAACATAGAGGCTAAGGTAAGTCTCCTGACAATACTGTCAAACTGAAAAAATAGATCCTCTCTAAGACATGTTAGAAAAACTAGTGAATTGGTGAGTTGTAAATCAGATGTCAGTTGATATACTTAGTGATCATTGTAAAACAAAACAAAACAAAGGATAGTAGCATTTATCTTTATGTAGTAAGTAAACAAAAGGAACAAACAAGCTATTTAACATATGCATAAAATATTGTCCTGAGATATCTGCATTTTGCTTGGATATATAATTGAATGAAGATTTCAAATCTTTTATTGTTCTTTAGATTGAATGAAATATGACCAAATTATTAACTGAAAAAACTTACACTTCAATTAACTTTTTTCTCTATAAGAACTCTATATTTTAAATTCTCTGTCAGTTGAAGTAGCAAGTATATGGTGAACAAATGCCATCGTCTGAGTAGTTTATTTCAGACACTTAATTTTGACTGGTTCCATTATGTTTCTTTTTTGAAAAGTACTGTCTATACCTGGCTTACTTAATATAAAGTCTCTATTAAAAAAACAAGAAATTATGTAATGTAGTAATGACCGAGGGAGAGGCTTCAATACTTTTTTTTTTTTTTGTTATGAAACAATGTGAAATACATTGTGTTTTGAGCAGCATTTACCTTAAAACATCAATGTTTCTTCTTTAGATTATTAGTGAGATGTGATTATCAACAAGATGGTATTCCAAATGTCCCCAAAATTAGGCAATTAAAGAAACTACATTTGACATTGAATCTGAGATAGGTAAAAAAAGAACTTCTGGTCAGTTTCTGTGTTTTGTTGGGATGGTTCTTTAGATGCTGCAACACTGGTTGATGTAGGCCAAGGTCAATAATTTGATGTAGAGTTGCATTTAACATAATCTTACCTGTCTTGCTCTTGATAAAAAAGAGAGTATTTTATTAATTGGTGTGCATAACTCCTTGATTAAAAAATACCAATTTTCCCTCCTGTAAGACAGAAAGAAAAATAATATTTTGGAAATTCAATCTACTTATTCTCAATTCTTTCAAGAACTGGCATCATTTCACAGAAAACTTTCACTAAAACTTTTGAAGGCTTCTTGACAGTCCAATAAGCAAATTGCATCAAAGTGTCATGCAATTTACATCTGGTCTGTATCCTGAAGCTGCCTGCACGAAGGTCCCAAATTGAGAAAACTGGCTGATGCACTGCCATCAGCAGGTAGGTGCATAGTGCTGCAGTGCCATTGGAAACTGGACAAAACAACAGAGAAGTTGATGCTTAGTTAAGAATTTGAGTGAGCTTCTATTTAGTTGAAATTCTTTTGTTACCTAGAAGCTTAGCGAATATGAAACCAATGGGTCCAGCCATGTACTGCAATTACTGAGTTGTGTTCGTGTTTCTGCAGAAATCTGCTCTGCTAGAGGGACCACTAAGTCTTGCTGTGTCCTTTGTGCTTTGCTCATCTTTTTATGCTGTTGACTGGTTGTTTGTACATTTCCTAAGGCAATAGAATCTTGCTCTTCAAAGGGTTTCTTAAAACAAAAGAGCATACAGTGAGTGAACATTCAAATATTAATCTTGCAGAGAAGTCCTAAGAATTAGAATTCACTCATCCAAATGTACAGTTGTCTACTTCACACTTAAGTGAGAGGAAAAATAGATTTAAGCTAGAGTACTACTTGCATGGCTATAGATAAATTTAGACAGCTGGTACAAAATCCTTCCTCCTGATCATGGTAACTAACATTACACATGATTTGCTAAGTTAAACACCTTTTTGCCCTTGTAGTATTCAGGAAAAGTGAATATCACAGTTAATTTTAGGAATACACTCAAAATTTCTGTGCTATTTTTAGCCAGAAAAGAGCAAAATGAAGAAAGAGAGAAAAAACAGACAGCCCCCCTCCTCAGGGTTCTAAGTTTTTTGTTAACATTTCTTTTTCAGAAAACTATTCTGTTCCTGCAAAATGCTTGAGGAAATCTATTAATTTTTAGGAAATAAAAAAGTCAGTACTCACATTTACATTTAATGCTAAGGCATACATTTGCTAGTTTAGGGGAAAACCCTAAGTTTATTCAGTTTTGTCTAAAATATTGCCAGTTTTTATTTACCTATTGAGTATGGAGAAAAGTTTTATATATATATATATATATATATATGTATATATATATATATAATAAAAAAACAATGGCATAGACTAATTTTAATCACCCAAATGATCTCTCTTCAGCTTGAATTTACTAAAAGTGCCTGTTCTCTTCTAAAACTACAATTTTAATTTACAAATTTACTTCAACAATAGCACAGTATGGCTTGAAATATTCTTTCAGTGAATGTATCTATTATATCCGTGAAACTGCATGAGCATGGTTTTAATAGAGTTTGGGTTAAATTTAACTTAGAAACTCATAATAAATCTGCTTCCCAGGATGCTCTCATTCTCTCACTCCTGAATGACTGGTCTTTCAATTTTCTACATCAAGGAACCTTTTGTAGCGTGGCTACTCCATAAGTTAATATTTAAGTATTTTTAGTGATAAGTACATTTTCTTGTTTTGTCATTCATGAGATATGTTTGAAATTGTGACTGAAATTTTGCATACTTAGTGCTGTCTTTAAAAAAATACTAATTTAAGTTACATAGATGTTTTGTAAAATAAAGTTATGACAATATATAATATAGGTATTGGTGCCTAGTTGGAAGGTAAAAGTTCATTATAGATTACAAGATAAAGAATAGAAATCCCTTTATAAGAAATAGAGGATTCAAAAGAGATGGAATTAATAAAATTATTAAACATTTAAATTTGGAATGGGGCATTTTCATAAGTGCTAGGTCAAGAAACATCACCCATTCCTCCTGCTTCTGAAGTTTGATGTCTTAGACACCTATCTGGTGCTCTAGATCTTATTCTTAGGAGATTTAAAAGTGTGAAGGAGGCTGAATGTGTGTTTCACCAAGATTGCTCTTCTTATTATTACTGTATTTCATAATCAATGAATCAAACTGCAGGTGGAACAAAAATAATCATCTTATGTTATATGTTTTTTTGTCTTTTTTTTCTTCTGCAAAACAATCACATCAATGAAATTTTTTACATTTTCACTATTTTCTCATTACAAGAAGTGAAATTACTATACATTTTCTGCTCATATACTATTTTGTAACCTTGAGCAAGAATAATAAGGAAACTAACTTGAGAGTGATGCTGAAAAATTGATAATATTCAGCCCTTGCATTCTAAGTATATTTCAAACAGAGCATGATGAATACCAGTTTGTAAATATCTGTCCCGTTGAATTTAAAACTTGACTTTAACAAAGTTAAAATGAGGGCATTTTCCATGAACAATGCATACTAGATATATACAATGCAGCTAAAACTCAATTTAATGTGGTGTCTTACCTTTATTTGCAGTTGGAAGCATACAAAATACAGAAAAGAAGGAGGTTTGATGTATAATTTTCTTTCAATAACTGCCAGGGAATTATTCATAATCATAGATGTAACAGTTATGAAGAGTTATTTTTTTTTCTTATGTTTAGTTGACTTTTGGAGTGCAGCTTAAAGCATTTGTGTTCAGACAGGCTCCCAGCTGAATATTTGATGTCTGTGCTAGCTAATACAGCCAACAATTCAAAGCAATGGTTTCTGAATTACTTAATTTGGGGAACAAGAAAAGGGAGAATGTGTTTTGTTTAATTACATGTTTTGAATTCATAAGACATAACGTTCTTTCATGAGGAATGTCAAACAGAAGTAGTTATTTCCTTAATTATGCTCCAAGGCCCTACATTTGTTCTCTTGGACAGCTTTCTAGAAAATTTCTGCCTTCTGGCTCCTCAAGTTCCCAGTATTCAGAAGGAATACAAGCATTGTTATATTCTTTGCTACCTCAGAGACTCTTGGTTTTGTCTTCTATAAAGCCGTGTGAGACTGTGAGACTGGCATTCATAGTATACACAAAGATCATAGTAAAGACTTTAAAACAATACAATTTAATCTTCATTTGTTTAATAGGGGGTTTACTGATTAGGTTTTTGTTTTTTTGTTTTACAATTTGGTTGCCAGACCTGAAAATCTTTTTTTTTTTTTCTTTTTCCCATGGAAATGAAAGAAAGCCCCACATCTAGTCTTAAATCTAGATTTTATTTTAGAAACTAAAACCACAGAAAATGGTGTATTCATAAATGCATTCACTGCATGTGGTTGCATTTGACAAGATTGAGGGATTTCTGGACCTAGATTATCAGGCTTCCTGAATCCCATCTCATACATCCTATACACAGTGAGTGAGGATTTCTGGTGTGTACCCAGTTTCTGAGCCACAGACTGAGCTCTGAATAGTATGCTTGGCATTGCTTACCCAGAGATAACACTCAAGGTATTAAGAGGGGCTAATATCATAGGACCATGGTTTGAAACCTTGCATGGAGTATGAATGACCATTGCTTGTTAAAATGCATAAAACTGGAAGGTGTGATATTCTTTGAGAACTGTTTACTCAGATAATCCCACATTTGAGTCACCTAGCCTATCACCAAGTATATTGTATTTCAGGAGCAGCTGCATGTTCTTAGACATATCTGGGCACATCTCAGCTCGGTGAGGCACCTTTGCCCTCGGCAGCACATCCCTCCTTACGCTGGAGCTGGGGGTGGAAAGGAGCACCATTGCTGGTCTGCACTGGATGGAGGATCACACACTTCTTGCTACTACTCCTGCTTTTTCAGGGGGCAAAGAAAAGCTTGTGGAGGAGAGAGGAAACCTGAATGAGAAGCTGTGAGATGTATAACTGCCTCTGATTATATCCTGCTCTCTGCCCTTCTGTATTCAGAAACCTGAACAGTGAAGTTTTTCTGGTTTTGGAGATGTGAGAAGGTTTTTGTTCTATATGCTCTTCTCTGCCATTCTCAACTGGTTTCTGTCATGTACTGCCAGTCTAAACTTGAGAGATGAGAGTATGAATTGATTATTGTAATTAAGTATAACTTCTAAAGTACTCTAAAAACATCCCCCAACAAGTAATCTCTTTACTATTCTCCTTTGTTAAAAACAGAGATACCCCTTGTTACTTATATTGCATGCAAATTTGAAACTAAGTTTTTAAACTGCTACTGACCAGGTCAGCTTTACACCCTCTGTCACTGTGACTTGTTTTGTTCCCCACAGGGTTAAGCTTATTGCCTTACTGACAGCAGCACAGTGAAATGCACGCAATCTTTTTTCAACCATCAGTCGACATTTAGTCAACAACTAAGTGCTAAATGAAGCTTTTAATGACAAATGTATTTCTAGCTCATTATGACAAGAAAAGGCGTAATATTCATAACTTAGCCTATTAAAAATCTACACTGTGCAGCTTTGTGTGCATGAAATTTTAAGTGGTACATTTCAGAGTATCAGAATTACTTACACAAAAAGATATGGATATGAGTTGACAGATGTGTCCATGAATGTTTAGGAATTCATGGTTACTGACTGAATCTTGCTATTTAATGACTTAAGGCCTTATTCTGGTGGAATATGCACATCATGTGTGCATAATTCAAACACAGATATGGTAGGACACCACTGTCTATGTTACATAAATACTATTTCAACAGAATTTATTCTTCTTATCTGAAAACGTCATTTGAATCGGAAGACTTGTGTTCAGTGGAGCAAAGGGAGGTTTCAATGTCTCTGTGGAACTTTTCCAATGGCGAAAGTTGTAATTGTTTATGGGTACTCTATTTAGAAATATTGCAAAACTTGTCCTTTGAGCCTGACATCACTCAGTCTTTCACTTTTTTATTTGGAAACATCACTCAAATTAGTCAACTTTCTGTGCCAGAGTGTCTAGTGACATTTTTCAAAGGTTATTTTGGAACACAGATATTTCTCTCATTTCATAGAAGCTAACCTCATCTGCAGAAAGTCAGTGAAGATTTATCTGTGCAGTCTGGATTCCCAAAAGTGTTGGAAGTCTTTGACTCACTTCATGCCAATGGCTTCTACCAGAGTTAATGAAAGAATCTGTGGGAATAGATTGAGAATGATGAGGATGCATATACCACTGCCACAAATTTATGACAAATTTTTGGTTTATATTTGTTTGTTCAAATGATAATTCTTATTGCAATTTTTTTTCTGTAACTCAGTTATTGCTTGAAACTGATCACAAATTAAGTTTGCTAAGAAGATGAGAGAAATATATTTTAATGGAAAAAAAAAATAGACTCCTTACTTAAGTGTCAAAGATCTAAACACAGAACTGATTAATTTTGTTTTATACCAGTGACTCAAGCCTTATTTTTAGTATCTTATTTCCTGGCACTGCTCTGTGGACATCTGATCCTTAATTGCATATTCCCAAAATGATAACTTGAAATATCTTCATGGTGCTGAAAAAGCCCATCAAGTATGGCTTGATACAAAGGATCACAGTGATGCTGTTTTAGTACAGCTGTATGGAGCTCAGTGGGCAAGTGATATGAAAGGTTTTGGCTTTGGATGTTTTTTAAGTCATTATTCTGTTGGGAATCTGCTTTAACACCTTACGTTCTGGTGGCAGAGTACAGCCCTAAGCAGATGTATCAGGTACAAGAATATGTCTCAAAAGGATAAAATTTTCTATGTTGATGGATTTGCACTCATGGACATATCTTCTGCAACTCTGAAAGTCCAGGAGCATGGACTTGGCACTCGAGAAACAAATTAGTGTCTTTCTCTGGCTGCAGAATGCCTCCTCTTGTAGAATTGGAACAAGCTAAAAGTGAATGAGTAGTGCACATAGGCTCTCACATCCAAAACTAAGCAGAAAGAGCTAATGAGAATGTCATAAATGAGTCTCTATCACTCACTCTTTCACCCTGATGAAACACCAGAGGCTGCAAAATATCAACATTTTATTATATAAGCATCCAGAGCAGGGAACATATTTTCCACATTATTTTCTTAGGTTATTTAATCATCACAATCAAGTTCAGAATTAGAAAGGGGAAGAAGAAAGTAATGGCTGAAAACTAAATAACCATTCTTACAGTTTTTATGCACATCGTTCGAATCATCAGCTCTAGACATTCAAACTGAGACACATTAAACTGGTTAATTTGCAGAATGATAACTAAACATCTGACCACCTGGTTGATTAGCATTTAGAAAGAAATTGTACAGTTGAGAAATAGAAACCAATTACAGAACTTAAGAAAGAATACGAAAGTCACATATCTTATAAATATGAAACCGAGGAACTTAATAAGAATCATTTTTGCCAGCTGTTTCCAGGTTTACTGAATCAAAGTAAATGAGTTTTAAAAGCCATTTAGCAGATGGAAGGAAAATGTTCACATTTCCTAAAGTGTTAATGAAATTTAGTTATAGCAAAATTGGAAGAAACAGAAAATAGAAACAATGGTAATGTGAGACTAGCAGCTGCCACAGTAAAATTCTGAAATGTAAAAACAAAACAAAACAACAAAAACCCCAAATAACAACAGGTTTCTTTCCCTCATTTCTTAATGGTAGAATGGCAAAAGGAAAAGAAGAAAAGTGAAAATTTTATTCTGTTTTTTTTGAATCTTGCTAATGAGTGCCATTTTTTATTAGTCAGTGGTTATAATGCAGCACAACTAGCTCATAAATACACTACTACTGAGACTGGTAACGATTCAAATGATAGTCATAAATCCTTTCAAATTGATACTTAGGGCATTGATAAAGAAGGCCAACAGCCTGAAACATTTTAAGTGTTCATTTTGAAAGTTTTGGCACAAAGAACTTTATTTCCCTACAGGGATCATCATGCAGTTCTTAGAAGCTTTATGTATTTACCTGTATGAATCAGATAATGAGGCAAAGAGAAAGAGCATTACTGAAGAACAGTAGCAGAATGTAAGGACTAGTAGAGCTGCTTATTAACAGGCTAAAGATGATTCTCATCTTTATCAACAGAAATTAATATCCTAAAGATAAAATTGGGTTTACTGTGCTAGGCAGGAGAAAAGTGGAATAATGAAAGGCATCTGTATTGGCACAATAAACAGTTTCCAATTTGTGTTGCCTACCAAGAAAAAAAAATAGCTGCATGATCAAATTCCTCTGAAACGAAGCCCTTACTTCCTACAGGATAATAGCAGTTCTAAACAACTCTTTTTAAGTGTTGGTTGTTTTCTTTTTTTAATAGTAAATGAAGAAATACAGACCTTTGATAATGTTATCATTTTGTCTTGTTTCTTTTGTTTGATCAGCAGTCATACAACACATAAACGTCTCATTTCTGTTTTTTGGTAACTTACTTTATGGGTCCTTTGCCTTCCTTTTTGATTTTCTACTTCAAAACCATTGACCTACACATTATGCTTTGATTCATTTTGACTTCTCATGCACATACTTCCTCTGATGTCACCAAATCTATGCATCTAAGAGCAATTACTGTCATTCATCATTATTTAATTTTTAAAATTTTTTATTTTAATTCACTAATGTTAAGAAAAAGTAGTAATGGCTTAGTATATAAACATAAAATGGCACTTCATTCATCTGAATACTATATGGTTTTCCCATAAGTTTATGGAGTTGGAAGAATTCCCCAAAAAGGAATATCAACTACAGTATCCCTGCACCAGAACAGGCTCTGAAGCATTAATAAAAAGTGTTATTTCTTGTGTACATGTCAGTTGCCGCAGTACTGAAGATTCAAGTATTTTAGGAAAATTTGCAATTTCTACTCAGCCAGATATTCAAGTTTTGAAAAAGGAGGTATTTTATGACATGGGTGGAAACAACTTTAGCAGAATTCCTGATTCATGTTGCCCAGAGAGAGAGTTTACCTTTATTATCAATTCAGATTTGAATGAAATAACCTATACTTCTATTGCTATTGACCTTTTTAATTCTGCCTTACTGTCAAAGTGTCCAAAATGGTAAGATAATAAATGGTGTAATACTTTGTCCAGACTTCTTACTGTTCTACAATTATATTTGCAACACTTTTCTTTCAGTAGACGTGGAGAAATTGTTGGATTTTCTTCAGCCTTGAGTTATAATTATGTAAAAATTTTGGTGTGTACAACCCTTTAACATCCCTATACTGACCTTCTCTCAACCCCCCGTCCCTGCGTTCTGGAATAACATTTCTTTTAAGACATTAAGAGCTTTTCTTAAGCTATGTTAAAATTAGATTAAAACAAGTGTTAATTAGTTCTGAGCAAATTAATAATAAATTAGGGAGCTCCTGAGTCTTCCAGTATGCACTGATACTGTGAAGCTGTATGTAGTGTAAACACTAGCTTTCAAGACCATTTCTTTGGTAATAAAGGCTTCAGAATATTTTATCCATTCCAGTCTAGATCCAGGAAAGTTAATGAAATCAGTTCATTCTGATGCATTTAGTGCCATATAATGACAGGTATGTACTGTGAGCATAATGCATGAGGCTCTGGGGCAAGATTACTACATTTATGACTCTCATGAAGCAATTTCATGGAGAGCACTTGTCAGTCAGCCAGGAAAGTTTTTTTTCACAGAAGGCTTGAGAACTGGACACTGCCTGCAGGGAAAGAGTTGAGCAATACATTGATTACAGCATTTTGCAGCTATTTATGTACTTCAGTTTAATCAAACCCAAAAACTATTATGTAAAGATTTAGGTCTCTGTAGGCCAGGGCAGAGCGGAATAAGCTCACTTATAAATGTTCATAAGGTACTTTGTAACAAAATCTGTAATACATTTCCGTACCAGGAGATGATGAATAAAGTATACCTGGATATGTGGTGGGTAGGATGGGAAATATTGTATCTACTTCTGAAACCTCAGTTTTGAACAGAGCAGGGAGTGAGTAGTTGTGTAGCCACTATTGTATTATTTTACCAATGACTGTTTCTCTCAAAAAGCCAATAACACAAAAAAGTCCTGAGAGGCTATTCATTTTGGCCAGACACAAATTACTTGCTATTTTCTTCTTCCACTCTTTTAGGTTAGTTGCAAAAACATAATTTTTGTTGCTCTCATAGTCCTGATGGCCACCCACATTTCTAGCATTTTTAGGAAAGGGCTTGCAAAGCTGTGCTTATTCTGCCTTTCAAGTTGAATGACCTCAAAAATTAAGTCAATGGAGGCATGTACTGCAGATTAGTACTGCCACTGTTGATGCACAATGAAGTACCTTAGAAGTCCTGTGCTTAGGTTTATACATATGCATGGATTTGTACAGTTCTTCTACAAAATTCCACAAATTTTCTGCACTCTATTACAGGGATCCAGCACAGCTGAAGGCAGTGAATGTATTTTAGGTAGCACCTCTTAGCAGAAGATTGAGATAAATTAAAAGTAGTTCCCAAGTTCCTCAAAGGAAATAAAAATAATAGAATCAGAGGGAGAGGTGAGGCGAGGCGAGGCGAGGCGAGGCGAGGCGAGGCGAGGCGAGGCGAGGCGAGGCGAGGCGAGGCGAGGCGAGGCGAGGCGAGGCGAGGAGAGGAGAGGAGAGGAGAGGAGAGGAGAGGAGAGGAGAGGAGAGGAGAGGAGAGGAGAGGAGAGGAGAGGAGAGGAGAGGAGAGGAGAGGAGAGGAGAGGAGAGGAGAGGAGAGGAGAGGAGAGGAGAGGAGAGGAGAGGAGAGACAGCAGGTCCATTCTCTGGATATATGAAGTCATGACACATGCTGAATTGAACATGCTACCAAAGATGAGGAACAATGATGTGAATGAGAAGTGAAGTATTTCCAAGATAAAGCTAGTCTAAACCTGAGTGTCTTTTGAAATAAAAACAAGTGATGAAAAAAAAAAAAAGGCTCATGCAAAATATGTTCCTTCTCATCCAGAGAAAATCAAATTTATGCTGTGGCTTTCTCTCCTGGTCTTCAAAAATGTGTCATTATTAGGTCTAGAGTTGATCACGAATCATTTGGTCATTGAAAAATTATCTTTGACTCTCTATTCATGTAGAGGCTGTCAGAGAAATACAGGAAATGTCTTTGCTTCTTCTGATGTGTTCAGTTTGCAGAAATTGACTTTTACACAAATATTAGAAGTCTATTTGACTCACTTGAAGCGCAATATCATCATGTTATTCAGTATGCATGGATATTCTTTGGCCATGTTAAAAATTTATTGTATACAAGTAAAGAAAAAAATTAATAAAATATGCTCAGTACTCATACTCTCAGTTGCAATTAAGTTCCAGAAAGCTTATGGGTAACCTCTATCAGTTTTCATTCTTGCAAAACTAATTACAAAAAAGATCCTGGTGACCATTATAATAATTTTCCAGATTTTATTTTTTTAGTATAATGATTAATGATTGTAAAAACTACTGTCATGTGAGTTTTCAATAGACTTAACCTGTAGATTAAACTAGTACTTAACTTCCAAGTAGGTGTATCTTGTATCTTTTCCTTTCTATTCTGAAGGAGCTATGGAGATGTCATTTCTGCAATGAGTATTTAATATTAATTTCATTCCTGATCCAGGATATCTGTGTAGAATAGATTAACTTGGATTTAGCTTGCTTTGTGCAAAAGGAGACCCAAGAAGAGCCAGCACAGCTAACTTGTTTTTTCTTTTGTAAATTTATATTTGAATTGCACTATGAATTATCTTATATTCAGAAAAAAATGAAAGGTAAAAGTTGAAAACTCTAGATGAACTCTGGAAACAAAAGAGAATAATGCATAGGTTTTGATGCATTTATTGGTATTTTTTGGTGCTTATAGTTTATTCCATTCACACTGTTTCCATCTGCAGCACCAGCTTGCTTTTCTTCCCTTAGGACTGCAGGGTGTTTTAATAATAGGCCTTCAAGACCCCCATAGCAACAAGAAGTCTGATAAAATAAAGAGAAAAAAGAGCTGAAGTGATCCCTAGAGAAGGAAAACATATTTTCAACTTTTCATTTCCATTTCACAACAGAATGATGGGCTGAACTAATAAAAGCCCATTGGCATTCCAACAAACCCAAACAGAGTTTGCCTGTTGGGTAGTAATTATACATGCCAAGTATTCACATACATAATTAAGTAATGTTCTGTTTCTTTAAATAAACATAATTGCATGGAAGCCAAAATAGTCAAATGGTTTCCTCATTATTTGAACTGGAGAATAAGAAAAGTTTTCCAGTAAAATTTTATTACCCTGCCTGCTGTCATTGGTAGGCTCAGTTGACTTACAGAAATTAATTCAGTTGGCATGAGAAATACTCAGATATTATTAATTTCTGAAACACATTGTTATCATTTGGCCAGAGGAGCAAAATATATCAGTCCCAGCTAACAGCCAATTATCCAATCCTAACCAACTCTCTGAGTTTGGTTCTAATCAGTTTAAGTTTTCCTTGCCTTTCAGCACATACATGTTAAATTGATGGACGTGCTGTTATGGATCAATAAGGAATGTCCTGCCTGACTATCTGGCAGCTGTACCAGTATTTTCAAACACTTTTCCTTTCCTGAGCAATGTTGCTTTGCCAGACAGCCCTGTATTGCTCTTTTAGGTTGCCTGCATGGTGCATTTTCCATGACGACGTGTGAGATGCATGGAGGAACCTGCTTGTCTCTAGCTGACAGATCCTGGTGCTGAGCTACACAGCAGCAGCCATTGTGCAGCAGCTTCATCCCCTGAGACAGGGAGGGAAGACAGAAGTCACTCTGCAGAATATCCTGGCACATGTGAGAGCAAGTTTCCTAATTCCACAAAGTTAGCCAATTAATATTATGTATTTCTGCCATTAATGTGTCATTTCAGGAGGGAGGTATAAGGTCACTGTGTTGACAGAGTGAGGATAAGATGCTTGTGTCTGAAAGCACACTGGGAAGAGTAAGGGTGTCTCAGGCACTGTTAATAATTAGCTGTGTTAGAATAGCATCTCTGACTCCTGATCATACAGGTTCAATGCCATCTCTTATGCTATTTGCATATATGATTATCCTGTTTTCGTCCTCCATCTGGCTTATTACCTCAAATATTTATCAATGCAGGTAAAACACACTGAAAAGCAGGATAAGTGAGAGAAATTTTCCCTCCATGTCAGTAATTCTGTATTCTAATCATTATTTTTTTTTTGTGCATAAGGCAAATGTGGGTTTACCAGCACGTACAGGAAGTGCTTTATGGGGCACCATTAGGAAAACACTGTTGGGTTTGGAAAATGTCTCCTTAGGACATGACCAGTTAAAAGCAGTAGCTTGGATACTACATGGGTGATGTTATGTTTTCACAGACACATTTATGGCCTTAGGTATGTATATATGCATAAGGCTAATTTTACTTTAGTTAATTCTGAAACTTTAACTAATCTGAAATTAGTTAAATCTGAAAAAGACAATACTTTAACTGAGATATGTTATCACCATTACCTGAAGAACTCCATGGTGGATAGATAGAAGAGAGATATCAGATCTCTAAAAGTTTAATGTAAAAAGATTTTATGTTTCTGCACCTCTGCAGTGTTATGACTTCACTCATGTTAATGAGATGGGACTGGCTTGGAATTTAAAGAACCATTCAGATGAACCCAAGGCAGCATAAGAAAATCCCAATAGTGATATAGAAGAAAAATAATTTGATATTAGTGTTTCTGAGTGAATCCAGAGAGCTATATGCTAGCTTTTGGTTTTTGAAGAAATCCTATAACTAATAACTATTCAAAAGCAGCTCTGGGCCATATTTTTAGCTAAGGAATTATCATCAGACAAACTTTTTAATAAGCCATAACTGTTACTCAGTGTACTTTAAGAAGTTTTAATATGACTATATTTCAGAAAAGGTGTTATTTGTAGGCTGTTTCATTATGATATTGTGATTTCAGAATTATTTTAGAGTTTTAGTTTATCACTTGGGATTGGTCACCAAGACAATATAGTACTGTGTTTTGTCTTCCATTAAAAAGGAAAGGACAAAATTAAAAATTCAAGATATTTAATCAGAAAGCTGTGTGTCTTTGTGCAGATCTATTGTTCTTACCCTCAAGCACTTTGGTTTCTGTTCCGAAAATATTTTCAGGAAAGCAGCATTCCTGTAAATACATTTTTATTACCAGAAACAGCCTTGAAATATACTTTTGAAAATAAGAAGAGTTTTATTTTTTTTTAATTGATTTTAAAAAGTGGTTAAATACACTTCTCATTCTTCTAATGGAATTCTCTAGTGGCCTCTAAATCCACAACATTCTTGAAAATTTATAATTAATGTTAACCCAAAGTAATAAATATACTTCTCCCTTCTGCTTTCTTCTTTAAAGACATAGCCTTTTTAAAGTCCGTTTTGATTAGGGGAAAGTCAGTAAATTCTCTTTTAGAGAGCAAAATTTTATTTAGATTTACTGTTTGTTTATCTTTTTTTGCAATTGAAAATATTCTATAGATAACATTAAAAAAGGGGAAGTGGGTTGAAGTCATCTAAGCATTCTTAATCTTTGTGTGGGGGGGTGGGATTAGGGGTTGGGGGAAATTAAACTTGTAAAATTTAAAAAAACCTCAAACAAACTTGCCTGACAGCATTGCACGACAGTCACATAAAACATGATTTGCATGAGAAACTATAAAGTCCTATAAGTATCTGAGTTTCCTGTTTTACATCAATTATATTGCTAGGCATTTTCTTCCCATAGAGTCGTGTAGGATTAACTTTTTCATTTTTAATAATTGAGGTTTTTTTAAATGTCAGAAACAATTCCAACCAAGAACACTGCTAAGTTCACTGCTAAGAAATTAGTGACAGAGAATCTCTGTTTCGTGGACTACTTTCAAGAATCAGTGATGAGTTCATTATTATAATTTATTGGTATCTTATGCTTGAAAGGGAACATAAAACTGAAATTCAGAAACACTACTCTTGGTGCCCTTATAAAAGGAGAGTGTTAATATTAGACCTTGGACAAATTCCAAGGTATTTGATTACTTTTTACCTATCCAGAAATTGTGCGAGATTTTATTAGATATATTATGCCAATTGTTAGAGTTCAGCTGTTATGCTGCTCTTGTAGAACTAATACACAGTTATTTGTAGAGTTTTGGAAAACAAAGGATTAAGAAGCAACATTTTCTGAAGAGGTGAAATTGGTTATTATGAATACTTATGTTTCAGTTATAAATTAGTGGACAAAGCTGATACTTCAACATTCAGCATTGCAAAAGTTATTAAATTTTGGGTTGAGTCCATGTGGAACCATTAAGAACTTCCACTTCTAGACCAGAGACTTAGTCTCTAGACCAGAGACTAGCAACTAAGCATAGGCAAAACCAACAGCCATTACAAGACAACGAATAGCAGTACTGTGATTTTCTTCTTTGTTAACAAGGAACATATATATTATTTTCATGTGTCTTCAGTTTTTATTCTAAACCAGAAATATTAATTATTCTTACTAATTGAAATCTTATTTTGCAGGTCTAGAGATGACAAGAGAAATCAAATAAAATTATTTAAAAAAAAGTTATCTATGGATGATTACCTGTAGTGTCACTGCATAGCGCAATTATGTGCAATTATACAGTGCAATTATGCATTATTATTATTTAAAAAATACATAGCCCTGTCAAGGTGGGTTCAGAGCAGGGCCACAGAGTTGGCTAGAGGGATGGAGCACTTCTGTGAGGACAGGCTGAGAGAATTGGGGTTGTTCAGTCTATAGGAATCTCTGAGGAGATGTTATTGCAGCCCTTCAGTACTCAAAGGGGGATTTTAGGAAAGATGAGGACAAACTTTTTATCAGCGTGTGTTGCAACAGGATGAAGGGCAATGGATTTAAACTTAAAGAGGACTCAATTTAGATTCAATATTAAGTAAATTTGGAGGGGTTTTTACAAAAAAAAAAAAGGTGGTGATGAAACGCTATGACAGGTTGCACAGAGATGTCATGTATGTCCCATCTCTGGAAATATTCAAGGTCAAGTTGAATTCCTTGAATTCTTTCAAGTTGGTTGGGACACAGCACCCTGCTCTTGTTGAAGACATCCCTGGTCTTTGAAGAGGAGTTGGGCTGGATGCCCTTTAATGGTCCCTTCCCACCCAAGCCATTCTATGACTGTGGGATTCAATGTGTTAAGTGCTCAGACTTCAAGGAGGAGGGAGCCCTGTACCTTCCTAGGCTTTCAAAATTTAATGAGCAATTTAATAGGAATTCTTGATTTTAATTTATTTCTGTATACAAAGCTGCATGTGAATACTGAAGTGGGAAAAAGGAAATTGTATAAATTAAGGAATAAATGACCCATTCAGTTCCTTGAATGGAATTAACTAACTAATAGAATAGTACAAAGCTGTTAGTTAAGAGACTTTGCTGGTCTTTTGCTTTATGCCATTTAATTGCTCATGAAAGATGGACTTCTCTGTTTCAGTTTTCTCACTGTCACAGACAGCGTAGTTAAATTTGCTTTCCTCTCAGATATGCTATGAAACTTAAAAACTGACATGTTTTGTAAAAAAGCCTGGGTACAACTACAAGGTGTGATTTTAAAATTATTTTGGTTTATAGTTTTGCACCTATATTGCTACTGTTTTATCATTACTCTGATTGCTCTTTCAGTGCATTTGAGAATATATGAAGATGTTAACAATCTATGAGCTGTTATGACATTGCTTGTTGCCTCATTCTGAAGACCATCTTACTCTTTCTTGGCTCTGTAGTGTGTCGAGGGGCAAACACCTCATGCTGGCTGAACTGGAGCATTTAAACTGATATCCAGGAGGAGCATACACAACCAGACAGCTGTTGCTAAAATATCTATCTGCTGTTGCAGTTGGCGCTTCTACTGCTCTCGCTGCTCCCAATCTGTGGCCCCCAAGGTCTGAGCGACACTGGGTTTGCCTAAGCCAGGAAAATGGAGCCAATTTTTGTAATGAGAAAATTGAAGTGCTATTGCAGAGGATTAGTACCCTCCTGCTGCTTGCTGCAGAATGATGGGACCTTGGTGAAGGAAGGATTGGTACAACAACACAGTGTCAGTAAATGCAGCAGCTTATGACTGCAAACAAAAACAATATTTTGGTATTTTGGCTAAGTGACACTGGAATACTTTCAATATCTAATTAGATTACAGTTCAAATGCACCCATATTGAAAGTGTGATGATATTAATCCTACATCCGAAAATATAAGCAATAGTCACCAGATGTTGCACTTTGAGAGATTAAACTCTTTTTTTCTCCTTCCTAATAAAATGTCCTGCTGTCTTTGTGATTTTGCTGGCTGAAAAGTGACATGCTCCAATAATTCATTATGTAAGAGCAGGACCATAATCTGCAGTTCCACTGTCTCAAGAGAGATGTATGTCCATCAGGCTAAAGAATCACATTTTTTCTTGTTCTACTTTTGTCACTCTTTCCCTCCAAAAGTCTAAATAATCCAGAGAATGTGGATCAACTTCAGTAGCAAAAGTTAAATTACTTTGTGTGATGTTTTTCCCAAGCAGCAGTGATTACATTTGATTTAGGAACTTTCTTGAAAGGGCAGAGACTGAGATTTAAATTCTCATTCGAGGGAATGGAAAACACGATTTCTAGGTCTTCTTACCTTGGTGGAGTATTATATCATGCTTTATTTTGTTTTAATTATGTTTTGAAATAAAAAAGACATCTTCCTAATTTTACAGCAAAAACATAGTTTAATTTTATGGGAGGATGCAAAATATTTACAGTACAAGTAGGAGGCACTCCTCAGCAGCCCTGGTAAGTTGCTTGAGTTAAGGAAGAAATAGGATTAATTTCTTTCAGGTCACTTCCCTGTGCAAGGCGTTTCCTGTCTCCTGCTTTATTCACCTTCCTTTTCTAATATTTAGAATGTTGTTCATCCCCATTCTGAAACCACTTTTTTGTGACTCTTTGACAGAACCTCTGTACTACACTGGAATCTCTGGAGCTTGATATGGTCCAAAAACTTATCAGTGAGGTTATTTTTAAGGCATAGATACATCTTCACCATTGAAAGTTGTGCTGGTTATCTCTGAGGTAGAATGGGGCCCTGCTCCCATGTGATGGGAGCAGCCATCTCCTGCTCTCTTGGAGATGGCTGAACAGCTGCCTGCCCATGGGAAACAGTGAAATGATTCCTTGCTTTGCTTTGCTGTTGTGTGCGGCTTTTCCTTTCCCCATAAAGCTGTCTTTATCTCAACCCACAAGTTTTCTATCATTTGCCTTTCTGATATTTCCCTGATCCTGCTGGTGTGGGAGTGAGTAAGTGGCTGTGTGGGGCTTGTCTGCTGGCTGGGGTTAAACCACGACGGAGCACAAGAGCTGTAATTCTGTCTTTAGCTGGTGGTTTCAGCAGTGTCCTTAGAGCTCCTGTTTCCTTCTGTGACAAAGCCTTCAGCCTTACAGAACCCTGCAGTCAGCCACCCGAAATTCAGTGGGGTTGAGCATGGGCCTTCAGTGCTGTACAAACTCTAGGGAAGTTTGTGGCTCAACTGGAATGCAGCCTCTTGTGTCACAACAGTTTTCTCTTTTCTGGCAATTGATTCCATATACAAACCGTTCACAACTCCTGGGGAGGAGTAGGAAGGTACAGCAAAATGTTGAAATATGTTGTGGGGTAACAGTATTGCAGTCAAATGTTCAGAAATACCCTCATGCTTTTGAGGCTTTGTCTGGCTTCACCTGTACCTGCAGCATGCACATGTGGATTTTTTGGTACTATACTATGTGTGGGAAGCACAAGCTGTTGTAGCAGAGTTTATTTAATGTGTAAATCCTCTCTAGCTGCCTTTACCCTTATTCCCTTTCCACCCAGTTTAAGCTTTAGCAGTAACACCCTGGCTTCTTACAATGTTACTCAAGCTGTCAAAATACTATTTTCCCCTCTGTTTGATATAGTTAAAAGCAGAAACAAAGAAAATCAGCTAGGCAAAGATGAGGAGTTAGTACAAAAGAAGAGCTATGCTAAATTTTTTGTAAAGATTGTCTAGCTTCTGCTGACATAAAGGGGTCCACATCATATTACCAAGGTCTGTATACCCTTCTCAAGGTTAAAAAAAATTTAAAAACTCTAGCAAGTATGCACTCAGATAGAGAATGACTACCATGTCTGTCACATGGGTGGAAAGTGCTCCTATATTTGAAAGGATATTAGAGTAAAATTTGATAGAAAATCTAAATATAATTATATAATATATAATTTGAAATATCAACTGCTGAGCGCTGATTCTTTATCAGCAGAAATTATCAAAGCCCAATTTTTTACAGGTATTAACTTACAGTTTTATCTTTCAACCAAATTTTCAGCAGTAATTTGTTTTTTAAATCACCTCTGGAATTAGACTAAGAGAGAAGTCTAAGGTATGTCCAATATTTCCAAAATGTACAAAAATGAAATCCAACTCAGTTTCCTGTATTTTACACACTTGGGGATTTGAGTGTCCACTGACTGTTTGTCTACATGATGAAACCCTTTTAACTTGGGGTTGAGTAGGTGAAAAAATTTTCTCACAGTAAAGATTCATTCAACATGAAAAATACGTTAGACAACTGCCCACATTTGATATATCTACAAATGTTATTCATATTCTATAATAGCTGTGACTGGGAAAAAAGAAAACAACAAACCAACAGAAATAAAAAATCAAAAGGTCTCTGCTAGCGTATGAAGATAGAAATCTTTTGCTTTTTCTTACTCTGCACACTTTTAATTTTATATTCATTCAACAAAGGGACAAAGAGTTTCTATCATTCTGCCTGCTTACTCAAAGCATGTGTTGCGTCTCCCCTTTAACCTTTTCCTTCAGAAAGAGCATTAGTAGTCTGTCATTTTCCATTTTAACTAAGCAGTTACTATAGTGATTTGTCATTTTTAATGTATTTATTATATCCTTTGTATTTTGTTTTCCTTTTCCACAGTGGAGATCTTGGCCCAATTAAAGACAGGGGCCCAAATTTTGCCCTGCTATTTTGTAATATTTTGAAAAATGTGAATGATCTCTCTTCAATTCAGCACCTATTATCCATGTGGGCACATGCACATGTTCATGATTTGTTTAAACTGTGAAAAAAACAAAAGAGGTAAATATTTTTATTCTAAAGTAAAATGAAGACACACCCAAATTATTTCCATAATTCAAAATGTATTTCTTTATTTATAAGTAGATTTCAAAATCATTACATTATTAGAGCACACTTGCTTCTGATGGGCATAAACTGGGATTGTATCCTCAGAGGGTAGCACTGCATCTAGCATTTTATGGAAGGCACTTTTATTGTATTTAGCATTTTGGAAGTATCACATATGACACAACTTTTGGACTATGTGCAGAAGCCTAAAAAAGATTTGACTTAATGTGAAAATTTTCAGACTTGCAATATCTGTTTTGGGGGATGGAGGTGGGGTGTGCAAAGCACTCCATCTGCTCAAATTATGTAATACTTTTTCTTTAACACAAATATTATTATGTTTGCATTATGAACTGACCAGATTTGCCTTCTTTAGCTATCCC
Source organism: Setophaga petechia (assembly GCA_024362935.1). Taxonomy (NCBI): domain Eukaryota; kingdom Metazoa; phylum Chordata; class Aves; order Passeriformes; family Parulidae; genus Setophaga; species Setophaga petechia. Next base: position 12,036,880 of record JANCRA010000008.1, on the reverse strand, counting down.
TTCCTTTTTTCTCTTCTACTGTCAAAAGCAGAAGCAATAACATCTGCAAAGCAGAGATTAGAATCATACATCATATTGATTGTTTTTTGGTTTTTTTTGAATGCTGGTATTTCTTCAAAAATCTCTCCCTTGTGATACATTGCATGGAGAAACTGAGAAGTCTGCAGGCAGCAAACAACCTTGAAACACTTTCACTGCTGTTCAGAAGTAATTAATGATAATGTCTCTACTCTCACCCTTCATGTCCACTGATGCATATTTGTGTGCTCATACTGTGGAGACATGGAGTACTTGTTCTAGAGAGATAATCATCCAGAAGGATATGAAGAATGTCACTTTGGGTCTGCTTCTTAAAACAGTACAATACTGGACATTTTAAGGTTGTTTTATTATTATGATTGAGATTTATATTGCCATGGGTTCAGTCCCAAACTAGAAAGAAAGGAATCTCTTGTTGCATTAAGATAGTGGTTACATAACTAAGTTTTTCAGAAATTAAAAGCCTTAAAGTGTCATTAAATTGAAGAATAAGAGTCACACGTAATATGGATTTGATAAAAATAATGTGATTTACTTTCAAAGGGCTTGTGGACCAAAACTTTGAGGAGTTTTTTCAGTTATGGAATGTTGACAATAAATGAGGCAATCAGCCTACTCAGCTATTGGCCAACCCCAAAGTGAGGATGGCCACATTAAACACCATTGATTTGATAGTAACATTTTTTTGGCTGGATTGATAGTGGAAAAATGCCAAACAAAAGGCTATAAAAGGGATGTTAGGAAGTGTGCCCATAAGGAAGGCTGGGAAGGGGGAGAGACTAGGATCTCTACCAGCACTGATTCAACAGTAGGGTTTCTGGATCATGGCAGAAAGAGCAGACATGGCTGTCTGCTCTGAGTATCTGTTTTTATCCTTCAGAACTATTAGGCACAACCTATGCTTCATCTCTAAGTGTATGAAAACAACATTCCTTTGGAAGACTAGGATGTTGTGTTTTTAGCAAAAAACCCCGTGTGCCAAAAAATCCATTTAATTGGGAATTCGAAGCTATTACTCCCTAAAATAAGGTGAGAGGTCAACACCTGTTTTCTTCTAAACTACCTGGTGAGGCAAATTTGTTGAAATAAACAGCGTTCAATTGCTCCTCACTAGACATCTTCCTATCACCAGCTACTTATTTCAGCTTTGAAAGAATTTCATAGCTTATAATACTTGCACAAACTCCCTTGGTCATATGCTATAACAACTTCTAAAAATACCTTAAGAAAAAACAAAAAATATAGCTTTCCCCAGTGGAACCTAACTGCCTGTCCAGTTTGTATGTACAGTATCTCCCAAGTGTAAACTAACCTTTCCCTCTATGTAGAGAGGAAGCACTGCAAAGTACTTTGTGGAAATCTTTGAAAAGATAAAGGGAAATGCAAGCGCAAAGCCTCATTATCAATGAGGCAGTTGTATGTTTTTGGTGATGATCCAGACCATGTCAATTCACAAGAGGAAATCACCTTGTATACCTTACTAATTTAGAATGAATGACAGATAGAAATGTCTAATGGATATTTGGAGCTGAAGGTCAAGTAATATATTACTGTAAAGGCATGTTCCTTGAGATTTGCAATGAACTTAGATGTATGGCCCTGATTCTATTTTAATATACCTGTTTCTATAATGACTACCTGCATTAATCTGCTTTATGAATGGAAGGAATATATTCCAAGTGGTTTTGATGTGCTAATACTTAATCCTGCTAAGATACCTTCATCCTTGGTCCATATTAAACATGTGAGGGTTTTGCTCAGTGATGCCAAGAAATTCTTGGATGTAAAAAAGGCAAGGTCTGATGCAGAGGAAGGTGAAAGTGTACTTATCAGTAGATGATGCTATAAAAAGCATACTTTTGTTGCCAGGTCTCTAATTAAATTACCTTTTATTGCCTTTTTTGGGATTTATTTCTCTTCTTTAAAGCTTTATCTTGCCCCATAAGCAAGATTTAAGATGTAAGGGTAGCTGTCCTTCAACTGTTCTCCAGCTAAACATTTCCTACAATCACCAGCCTATTAAAGTTTGGAAAAATAAAATGGTGTTTAAATAGAACACAGAGCTGCTATGAAATAAAATGAATGTGACAATAGATTGGGATTTTAAAATTAACAGTTTCTAGGAGCTTAAATCTCCTAAAAAATCAGATTTTGGGACAGATACAGACTCTTGATATCTAAAGTATTACTTACATGCATATGCCCAAGTGACACAAAAGACTTGCTCAAAAACTGCCTCACAGTTTAGTCTTCAGGGCATCCATATACATCAATACTTTAATCCTTTAAATTCCCAAGGTAATTATAATTCTTGTGGAGTGTATGTCCAGGTTGCTTGATCTGAGAAACAGTGTCTGACACAGCAGCTTGTATGTAATATACTTCTTATGTCTCTCTCCCAGCTGCAATATCTGTGAAACTCAATCTGTTTTGCGTTCACACCATATTTTATACAACCCATCAACAACCAGATTAACAGAGGACATAGTTGCCATTATCACTTTCATTTAAAAGCATGGGGTGATATCAGTCTTACTTTTTATCAAAATCAACTAAATATATCCAGCAGCTTTCAACTGACCAAGACATTTTCATTCAAAAGCTTTTATCATCGTAGGGGGCTTCTGCACCCTACATCCAACCTGCTGGGGCCTGCTACATGAATTAAGTCAAAGGTATACTCAGTGAAAATATGGAAAACCAGCAATATTAATTGATCTGAAGAGAAATAAGTAAGTTAGAGAACATTTCCCTAAAATAAGAGGGAGATTTTTCCTGTTAAAATGTTGAAGTCTTTTAAACAGGACTGATGTAGAGCAGCTGAAAATGTCTGACGGTAATGCTTCTTTAAAGAAAATATTGCCAGCATTATTGGAGGATGGTTTTAAATACTGCATAACATAATAAAGAAAGCATTTTAAATTCTGTCAAAGAAGTGAGAAATAGCTGAGAAGCAACAGGAGAATACTGAAACTTAGCATGTTTTCTAATGATTTAATGAAGAAGTTCATTTTACTTCATTTGCTTCAGCAGAATCCTGCACACCATGACTGATGTTTCAATAATGCAAAGGTGGCACCTAGTGTAGGCCATCAGATGAGGGACATTTATATCTGTTTGGATCTGCTCTAATCACTGAGTGCCATGTGAGATGTTGGCAGCACGGACACCACTGTCAGTCTTGTGCAGTGTCAAGCCAAGAAGAAATTTAGAAATATACCACATTCGTGGAAAGAGTATTACTGAGGACAAAAGCAATGACAGGAAAATATTTGTCAGCTCAGGTTGGCCAGTCACAGACTAAAGAAAATGTTTCGGATAGAAGAAGAAGCATGTACCATGTGAATATGGATATTTCAAGATGATAAGTTCCATCTTTTTTGATGTTTTCTATAAACCAGTGGACAGATTTAAGGTTTGAAGTGAACACTAAATATCTGGTTTCTACACAGTGTTAGCATACTTTCTATGCTAACACTTTCTATTGCAATCAGAAAGAGAGGTGTTTGCAACTTTTCACAGGTGTGTTGTTGAGATATTTACTAAGATATTCCCATGTTGCCTGAATTGCTGCACTGTGCAAGCTTTTGGGTGTCATTAAACCATAAGACTCTTGAAGTAAAAATCAGTACAGGAAATACTAATGCCTTAATTTAATTAAAAAAAAAATATTACTTAATTTGGATCATTAGAGTCACAAGCAGTATTTTGTGCCATGAAAGCAAGAGCTACATGTGGACTAATTAATACTTTTGGGGATAGTCAAACTCATTTTAGAAGATTGAGCATTATCGTAAAGAAGTAAAATGGCTCTAAAAATTAAATTAATTTCTACTTTTGGAATAAAATACACAGAGACCCAGTGAGCATGACTCTTCACAATAAAATACCATAATACAGCAAAGAATAGTCAAGTACCATGACACCTGGCTTATTAGCTTTAAAACATAAATTAATCTGTTAGAAAATTAGGAATGTATTATGGGACATATGAGGGATTGTAAAAACCCAGAAGTTCCAAATACAAATCTAAAACCATTCAGTCTGGTGTTTTCCTTGCCTCACTAAATCAGGGAAAATGAGTTTTATGAACAATCCACCAGATGGGAAAATGTTCAAATACCACAAAATGTTGATCAGATTTATTTGAAAAGCAAGCTGTAACCATATGCATATGTGAGGAAGCAAAATGGATTTTCAAATATGCAGTCACTGCTGTCAAGTTGCAGCTGTATGAATTTAATGTTATATTGCCGTTTCTACTGTAGACTTTCTTGATTTCACTTACCTATTTGCCAGCTAGTATGATTAATATTGATTCAGTATTGCAAGCAATTAAATTGGCAAACATAAACAATCTTTTTGCTGGCTTTTCACCAGATAGTACCACATATCTGATTTTTTTTTTGACAAGAGGGGTCTCTGAGACATATTAATGTCGTAGCATGCAAAATATTTGTGCACAAACAGATCACACAGATACCATGGCATTTTTACAAGTCTAGGATTTCTCAATTATAAATCTTCTCAGATTACAATAATTTCTATTTATTCTCCTGCAGTGACATCAGTTAATCTACTGGAGCAGGAAAAGGATATATAAATAGTTATGTCTGCTTGATAATGAGTACCATTTTTATTTCAATTTTTAAAAATATTTTATTTGTTCATTAGACTGGAAATCTAAATTAGAAATAAAAGGGATTTAAATATGGTTCACTCCTATGGAAAACGACCAAGTGATTCTGTAAATTTTTGTTTCACTATCCTTTTTTATATATCAAGTGATGAGATGCAATGTAATCTTTATTTTGTAATTTATGTATTAATTTTTTAATTTGTAACCTTTTTGATTGAAAATTTTTTGAAGCCAATGTCAAAACTAGGTTAGACAAATAAACATTCCTTTTCATAATGTATTTTTAAATGGCAGAAGTTTGGGTTATTAAAAAACTCAAGTGATTTTAAAATATGTCCAATTAGTACCAAAATTACAAGAAACTGAGGAAAACCTGGATATCAAAAATCATTTGTGGTTAGGCAAGGAGAGCAATTTGAATTCTCTTACAGTTTTGTCTGCTCTCTTTGACTGAGAGAAGGAAGTTTTTATCATGTGCTTTGAATACAGACTATAAAGTAATTCTCCAGAACTGTTAGAACATTACAAGGTACTTATCAAGTTGATGTTATTTTGTTGACAGTCATTGCCAAAGTTTTGAGGTTTTTAATTTTTACCTTTCAGGACATTTATTACAGTTCTGGTAGTTTCCTACATCCCTGACTTTGTTGAATCACAGTTGTAATGCTGCACTATTTTGAACTGGGTTTTTAAACGCCAGCAACCTCTATCTGGTGGCTTGGAAATGACACAGTTCCTTCTAGTATGGGTCCTCCATGCTGGATCTGCACTGGGTCTGTCCCACATTGCAATGCTGACCTCATGCAGGATCCTGACTCCTTCAGCAAGAAGCTCAGTCCTCAGGCTGGGGCTGTTGGCAGCTCCTTTGCGCTGTGGGAGATGGGTGATACCCAGTCATGGCTCATTTTGAGTTCTCCTCCAACATCTATCTCAAGATGTTCAAGATATAGCCTAACAACTAAATTCCTCTTCTGGCCTACTAGTAGGAAAGTGGTTTCATATGTATACTGCTGAGTTAACACAGAGAACCCGAGGTTCTTGGGAAAGCTATGCTTTATTTCGTGACAGTTTCCCACTGAGTGTTCATAACCAAGAGGTGTTACTGCACTGTTTTGCTCAGAATCTTCTGAGAGAGTTGACTCCCTAAAGTAGAATTCACTTCAGAACAAGAAAATCATGGGTACATCAACATATACTTTGAATTTTCCTAGAAGAGATAGGTTATTTACTCTGACTAACTCTTAGAATTTTATTCAGAGGATTAGCATATAGAATCACAGAATCATTAAGATTGGACAAGATCTCCAAGATCATTGAGTCCAACCTTTGACCAAATATCATCATGCCAACTAAACCACGGCACTAAAAGCCATGTCCAATTGTTTCTTGAACAATTCCAGGGATGTTAATGTATTTTCTATGAATTTTAGAACTCCTAAATAATATTTGCAAAAGGGAGTATATTTTAGAATTAATTCAAAGTTAGAATATGTTAATCAGAATGAAATGGTTGGAAAGTCTACCATGAACTTTCAGATTCTGAGGGGCAAAAAGGCCTTTCTTTCTCCCCATTTTTAATGTCTTTTCTTTAAAAGTTTTATATCCATGGACACATTGAAGAGGAATGATAGTGAAAGCTTTAAAGACAAATTATTACATAGTGGAAAGATCAGCAGTGGAAGCAAATGTTTGTGTAAAATTATAATGGGCAGGACAAATTTAGATGTATCTCTGATATGTTTGCATTCCTTGCCAGATTAAAGTCAGATTTCCACACTGTTACCTTGTTACTTGACTTCTTGAGTTCGTACAAGAACCTCTTCAGTTTTAAGGAGGTCACAGATAATAAAATAATTGTAAAAAATGAGCCCCTGAGCATGACATCAGTGTCTCCTATTCAATTTCCCAAGTTTGATTCTATTTTACATTAGGCACTTGGGGCATAGAGCAGAAAGCCAATTTGTTACAGCATATGTGAAACAGATGAAGGGAGCAGCATGAGAAGCCAGAACTCCAGATTATACTCTGACTGCTTTTTCTGTCACCATTAAATAAAGAAGAGTGACATAATGTCATTCTCCAGGTAAAAATGAATACAGCCTGTGACATGGGCTTACTGCTATTGAAGTGTATGTGGAACCTTAGTGGGATTATTTGGAAGGACACAGGCTCACGATGCTGTGGTCATACTGCCAGAAACCAGAGATATTGAGACACTTTTCTTTTTTTTTTTCTTTTCTTTTTTTTTTTTTCTTTTTTAAAATTTTTCTTGTAAGGTCAACCCCCTTGGGATTACTCTTCCATCTGGTCCTATGTCTGCCTCATTCCCTGGCTCTGCACTAAGGCAGCTGGTGGCAACTCTAACGTGACAAAAACTGCCTTAAGTCATCAAAGTCCCAAACTTGCCTTCTGGAACACATAAAAAAGCAGAGATTAGTAGCAACACCAGCTTCTGTTTTCAAAAGAGGAAAGTAGGTTGACAACAAAGCTCATTCATATCTGCCTTCAAAGGTTTGGCTATTCTTTGCCTTATTAAGTAATCAACATTTAAGCCTCTGAAGTCCCAAGCTGAAAGACTGATTAGATATTAACCTGACTGCACAGTTTGCTCTAATTTAGATTTATGACTATGTCAGTTTAAGGAATGAATCTCTCATATCAGACACAGAAGTATTCATTTCGGTGTTCCTATGGAATACAAGTTTCATTCACTGGCAAAATTCCCAGACCTTCAATATGATGGGAATAAATTATGTACGTTTACATGGCACATTTGTGAATTCTTAATTAGGGAATCGTAACCAAGCTCTGAAAAGATGCACTTTATGCAGGATAAAAAAGAATAAATTCATTAGCACCTTTAAATGCAATGTTTAGCAAGACTGAAAGATTTCTGCTTGCTTTTAATTTTCTTCCATTGTGTTAGAAAGTCCTTTAACCTATGAGCATTGATTCGGAGCAAAGAGTGAATAAGTTCTGGTTGCTTTAAAAACAATTTTTTTTTATTTTGAGAATATTACTCCAGCTTATCTAAACGTGTTAAAGGAAAAAACCAAAACCACAAACAAACAAAAAACCCAACAATAACAACAAAGCAATATAAAATAACACTCTTCCAGTCAAGGCTAAGGCTAAATATTTTTGCCCTTTTAGGATTCCTCTTATCCTACACAAACAATTAATTTACTGAACTCTTCTTATAGCTCTCATGAGTGTTATTTCTGATGTTTCAGAAAGAGAAGAAAAATGGTTCACCGTATTCTGGTATGAAGTGCTACAGAGCACCACTTAATTATCTTTAAATAGTTAACACCATCAAAAGAAAAATGTTCTTCCTTGTTTCAGTTCAGTGAAAGAATTTACTTAATTATGGGAGAATTTAAACACCTATTGACAATTGCAATTTTAATGCATCTTAGGTTGGGCATATTTTGGCAGTAGACATTTGTGGATGCATGTGTGTATATGCTCTTATAATATATAGAAGATATAAGAGAATATAAAAAGAAAATTATAAAAGAAGATTTTTGTTGTTTATTATCGGGATATTGCCCACAAAATTAATTTACCTAGTCACTGTATACTAGAAAAATGGGAGAAAAAGGCTAATACCTTTTAAAAGGACCATATTGCTGTCACCTTCTTGCTCCTTTTCAGGGTAAACCCAAGCTGGAACATGACTAATCTGAGAACTTGAGCACATCAAGCAAAATCTGGGTTGAGAGTTGACATACAGGTCCATGAATGGACGAAATATCTGGTACTCACTCTTTATGTGTGAGTAAAAAATGCATAAGTGGAGTGTTGTAGACAGCGCACCAAGCTGTAGCCTGCGCCTGGCTAAAACAGTTACTGCCATTTGGTTGTGCAGCTGCTGTGTGTCACCTTTAGGAAAGAGTCACAAGGGAAGGTAGGGATGAGGTGACAAAATTTCTGGTGGAGATCGATCCCTTGATCCCCAAGGCAAGAGCCAAACCTGGAAAAGACACTCTTCAGCCCAGACACAAACATCAAGTCTTAGATTGCTGTAGAAGATTCATCCCAGCCCCTTCCCATCAAAAGTCCAGACTATCCAACTCAGCCCTGGCCATAAAGCTTGGCTGAGCGAGTCCAGGGTAGCCACTTTCTCCAGAGATAAATTATTCCTCAGAAGATAACCTAAATATCAGTCCTGGCTGGTCTGGGAAAATGTTTTCCAGACCCCCATGACAACAGTTCTAAAATTTCCTTTCTCTTTGCCTTAGTTTAAATGTAACCCAGTCAAGGAACACATCTCTTCATCACTAGAAATCCTCAGCACAGACAATTTTTTACCCTTTCATTTCCCTTGAGAATCTGTTTACAGCTCTGCTCCACTTTTGTCCTGGGCCTTCTTATCTCTCAAATCTAATTCTAGTGAAATCCATGTACAGAGGACAACTTAGGTGTTAAAACTCAGAAAAACCAGGTAAAGTGGTCACTACCTCTTAAGAGGACTTTATACTTGTTATTTTCCCCTTTCCATCCTCATTCCAGGTAACAGTACTGGACTGTTACTTAGCTGGGAAACAGAGAAGTCTGATGTGTAGAAAAAACATTTACAGCTGTGCATGCAAAAATTCTCTTTGCATTTTAAATTTCAGTTTATACTTTAGAATACCAGCTATTATCCTAATATTGATAGAGTAAAGGTGACTGACCATCAAAGTACAGGGAAATAATATGTGCAATTCAATACTACTCATGCAAATTACAGGGACATTAAAGAACACAAATTATTGTAGTGTTTTAAGGACAGACAAATGAAGAATTAATTGGAAAAAAAATGTATTTAAATCTTCACAAAATGGTGATTTAGACTGATATAAGTGTTTGTATATTAGGAAGCTGTAAATATCAAATGAAAGCATGAATTTGTGTTAAGAATCACAAAAGAACCTAATTAAACACTAGAACAGAAGTGATCGAAGTGAAGAATAAAGTGAAGGAATAGAAGTAAGATTAGGCTAAACATGCAAAGAATAAACTATAGAGCACAGTGTTCTGAAAGATGCAGTGAAACTTGTTCAAAATGAAACTTTAGAATAAGATACAAGATTGGAAATTAAATTGTAGGGAACTTTCTTCTCTTGTAGAGGATTGGGCAAGATTTTGATTATGTTTCTCCAAGAGTTTTTGAACAAACAATTCTTTTAGGAAATCAAAAGCAAAATTAAAACCAGGAATTAAAGAGAAATTGTAAAAAGAATGGGAAGGACAAAGCAATATTCATTTGTGAAGCCATATGTGTTCATCAAAGTGGCATGTAGCAGAAAATGCACAGAAAAAAAAATCTTTCAGTTATACTGAGGAAATATAAAATACACATTGTATTAAAACACAATTTTAATTTATTGTAACAGTGGATAGTGGACAGACAGGATGAATTCATGCTGGACTTGCTGTTAGCTCTGCACTGAGCTGTTTCAGTTTGCACAGATCTTAGTTCATGCAATGTCACAACCTCCGCTAGAGCTGCTCTCATTTAGAAAGTATAGTCTATTCTTCACCTTCCAAACTATCCATGTAATAATTAATCTGTACAATAAAATTCCATCTTCTCAAACCTGTTTACATTTACACAAATACAAGGCCACTGGTTCACCTTTTAGGCTTGCTAGCAACTACTTACTACTTACTGTACTGCAACTACTTACTGTACTTTTCTTCCCCATCCCAAATAATTTATTTACAAAGTATGATAAAATTCTTTCTTATGTTTTGAATTTCAGCTGTATGGCACAAGAGTAAACACTATTTAGAAAATATCCAGATGGCAGTTTGCAAAGATAACCAAGCTAGGAAGTTACATTACTAAAAAAACCACAGTGGTGTATCAGAACACATCAGAATGGCATTTATTAACTTCCTGGCTTGTACAGCGAGTACCAGGAAAAAACCCAAAACAGCAACATTCATAATATGACTACTTCATTTTTTTTTTCTTCTATTTTTTTGGAGTATGGTAAATACTCAAAGTAAGAATGAAGAACTGGATAAAACATTTTCCTTTTGGAAGTTTTGGCTCATGAGTGCCAAACTCTCAGAGACATTAATTTATCTTTGTTTTGGGTCACCGAGCTGACCTGTGGCTGCTGCTTCTACAAACAGAAGTGAGGCAGAGCTGGAAACTGCAAATAAATGTCACAAGTGACCTTCTGTTGAAGGCTCTGAGCACAACTTACACTCATGGATGAAGAGTTAGGTCTCACAGCTTATAAATCTCTGTTCTCTATGCATAAGCCTAGTGGTACAGATGCTTTTTGAGATGCTCTAGGTAAGAACCGGCCCAATTTTGAGGAGTTGCCTGTGTTTGGGTTCTTTCAAGCTGTGAACTAGGTCACAGATCCTGTGAGACCACTGTGTAAGGTAACAATAGTCAGAAACAAAGATATGGTGGAGACAGTGAAAAATGGTCTAATGCTTTAAAAACCTAAAAAACACATGCAGAATCAATTTACCTCAGTAATTCTGACATCAAGCTGTGTGAAAACAACTGGGCTAAGTGATCTGCTGATTCTCTTGAATGCTAAGATATTGTGATTAATTTCTAGATCATGTTCAATTATTTGTCATTGATGTAAACTCCAATTTTAAAAGTGATTAATCATTGAGAAACATAGTCACACTGACTTTGAATTAAACTTGAAAAATAATTTTTGTACTCTTGAAAAATTGACAAAAGTTATGTAATGGTTTAACATCAGGTATTCATTATTGTTTTTCTTTATGTTTTTGTTTGTATTGATGCTTTAATGTTTGTGAGTTTTTACTACACCTTGTAACTTTGTTTCTATTGTAAAATGTTAATAGCACAATTTTTAAAGACGTAAAAATAAATGTGTCAAATTTTAGGAATCCTGGACTTTTTTGAAATATAAAATAAATTTTAAATTACTAGAAAGTTGTAGCTCAGTTTTTCTGTACTAAATTATCCTCTTTGCTATCTAAGGAATAAAGTTTATGCAAAATGTATTCTACTGCTGTTACTGCATATCTTTCTATGTTATATCTATCACCCAGGCTGGTATGGATTAATCAGTACAAAGTGTCAATCTCAGTGTTAAATCATAGAATCATAGAATGGTTTAATTTCAAAGGGACTTTAAAGATCATCTCATTCCAATCTCCCTGGCACAGGCAGGGATACCTTCCATCACCAGGTTTGACCAGGTTGCCCAAAACCCTATTCAAAATGACCTTGAACACTTCCAGGGATGAACCAGCAACAACCTGTTTGGGCAGGCTGTTCCTGTTTCTCACCCACCCTTACAGTAAAAAATTTCTTTCTAATATCTGAACTAAACCTACTCTCAGTTTAGAGCTTGCACCTCTTGTCCTGTCACTACATGCCTTTGTAAAAAGTCCCTCTCTGTCTTTCTTGTTGGCTTTCTTTCAGGTATGGGGAGGCTGCTATAAGATGTCTCTGGACTCTTCCCTTCTCCTGGTTGAACAGCACCAGCTCTCTCAGCCTGTTTACACAGGGGAGGTGCTCCTGCCAACTGCTAATCTTCATGGCCCTCCTCTGGACTTGCTCTGCATGATCCTATAGGTTGTGAAACTTGTAGATGCAATCATCTTTAACCACTTCAAAAGGGGTATTTACTCTTTCATGTCTAGTCCTTCATCAAATGGTATGAAAGCACATTCTTCATTCTTCTACTTCATTCTTGTTTTGCATCATAAGGACCAAGTTCTCTTCCCCTTGAACTCTGCAAAATTATATCATCTACCTCAAGGAGGCCTAAATAACTAAGTGCATAGAAATATCTTATATAAATGAAGAGAAGGTAGCATAACTGAATAAAAATTGTTTTCTTATGTATAGAAAAAAAATTTAGTGACATTTTATTTATAAATGTTTCGAGCTTGCTATCAATGGGATGGCAAAATGGATTCCTATCTAAAAGTTTCAAAAGTTTTAATCCAACCCTTTTAGCTTCCCTTTTTTTAATTTAATCATAAAAATTAAAATTATGAAGTTCATCACTGATCTATGCATGATTTTAATTATAATTTAATTACTTAGCTTTCATTCTCTTTACTTTTTTGCAGCAGAAAATTTGCCCAGGTAGAAATGCGAAACCTCAGATGACAGCATACCAGAAGTGTCTTCAAAGATATCTGGTAAAACTTCCCATATTTTAGCATTTGCAGTATTTCAGGACTCAGAACTGTGTATCCCTGCAGCAGTCATTAGGAATGGGCAGGCTCATTTCATTGATTGCACGGTGAGAAGGCTGTTCAGGTTCAGATGGAGCAGAAAGGTTAGTGGAATGCCTGTTAAATGCTTCAGTGGTCTGTGGCAAATCTCCAGTCATACTCTTATCACAGCTGATGAATTTAATGCTTAAAAAGTGCTAAAACTGAGTACATCCTTCTACTTTTCAAGGCTGTGGAAGCAATTCAGTATATACAAAATTCTAATTTAGATAATAGCAATCTCTTTTCTTTTATATGGAAATAATTGTCATATAGAATCAGCCAGGGGAGAATTCTCTGCCCTACCCAAAACTTTATGATCACAGGATTTTTCTTTAATTTTAATGTATGAAACTCTGCCAGAAAAAATTCTGCGTATATTCTGGGCTGTGGTAGACAAGTCAGACTCTATAAGTGGTTGTCATAAAATGACAAAGTCATGCATAAAAATAAGTCACCAGCTGTGAAACAGGAATGCCCAGTCATCTTTACTTAAATATTCACTCTTTAGTCTAAAATTATCTTTTGCCCATATAATAGCATTATTACTCACACTGGATATCAGGAAATAGATTGTCATTTTCCATTATTAATTTTACTCATTTTAGCCCTATGCAGCTCTTTTGCTCTCCAGCTTCTGGTTCCAACAAGAAAATCTTTTAGAATGTTTCTTTTGATTTGTCAGAATTTAAATATGAAAAAAAATATTAACCAAAAATATTATGTATTTATATAGATAAATAACTATATTGTTTTATTTTAACTAACATTGAAAACGTTTCATAGACTACAGAGTCTGCCTGCCAGAGGTCATTGTCTGTTTACTGCCTTCAGTCAGACTTGAGACAAGTCATACTTTTAAACTGAGAACTGGGCAAGAAAGAGGCTTTCTGATTTGTTAGCAGTTTACATATCTCAGAAAAGGAATTATTTAAAAATAATTTTTGATTGTATGAAAACAAAATGCACTAAACATTTATACCATTTGTCTTTTAAATTTGAAATGCTTTGATGAAATATGAAATAGTTTGGTTGTCACATTTTAATTAAAAGATACATCAATTCAATGACTGGCTAAACAAGAAAACAAGATTTTTATGGTATATTGAATTGAGCAAATTCAGTTTTGAGATTCATTTTTATTTGATTGAATTATCAACATGAACAAAACATTGCATGTAAACAAATTTATAAAATCAGTATTTGTTTGAAAGGACTATACATGGCGGATTTGTCTGCATTTATTTAATATTTTTATCCAAGTCTAGTTCTGGCTGTAACTTTCATCCCCACAGGGATGAATTTTCAAAATCCCTTAAATATTCAACTGGAATATGTGTTCTAAAGTGGATTGGCATATAGTAGTGAGGATAGAGTTTAAGTGCAATGTAAATCACAAAAGTATTTCACTAGTCCCATTGCACCTCTGAAAGGAAATCCACACATTTTGTGGATTGTGAAGTGGTTTTTGTTGGTTTAAATGCTAGTGGTAAGTAGGTGATTACAGTAGGATTCTCCTAGTTTTAAGGTCATCTCAAAGTGTTATGTATAATCACAAAAGATAGAAAAATCCATAGAGCTTCTGTATGATTAATCTCAATCAATGAGAGAGCATTTATCTTTAGCATCCTACAAATAAAGTGCAAGTTTCTAGCTTCCCAAAGATTTGAGCCCTCCTCTGGAATCAATGGGACCAAACACCAGGGGGGGTTTGGAGCTGATATACAGCACCTCTAGGATCTATTAATATCAATGAAACTAAGACAAATACCAAAGAAACTAGTGACCTCCCTGGCCTGCTTAAAAGATTTGCATCTAAGTTCTCACCTGAGTGGGAATTAAAAACTGGCTATCTAAAGTATTCTTGTCTTCTTTACCCTGTCACTGCTTTCAATGATATCCAGCCTTAGTGATGTGCTAAGAAGTGTGACCAAAACTTAACATCAATCTTCCTGTGTATACCCGTATATATTAGAATTTCACAGTCACACAGAATTCCATGATGCAAACAAAACTCTGTTGGCTGATCCAAGAAAGGAAAATTAAATACATGGTTGCAATGTTTGCTTCTATGTAATATTAGTCATTAATAATACGCTAAACATTCTTTAACTTCGAATGACATTGAGAAAAACATATTTACATATTTTTTAAACCTCAGAAAACTTTAAATTTTGAAGGATCGTTTTTAACACTGACATAAGAGAAAATATGATGGGAATATTAATTACTGTATTTTGTGCAGCATTGAGTTCTAAGAGGCATGATGAGCTATTGTGAAACTTTTGGAATGGGTTTTTGCATGTGCTATTGATGACAAATCAATAAAAACCAAAAAAATTCAGTTGACTAAGCAATTGACATTTTACAAGGGTTCAAACATAGATTTTTTTATAATCGTCATTAGTCTTCTATGACAGTAAAATGTTAGGGTTTGAGAGCAAAGCAGAACAAAACAAAACTTCATAGCACGCTATATAAGAGGACATAAATAAAAATTTCAAAGAGAAACATGGGGAGTTTTGTGATTATATAGCATTAGAAATTCTGGAGAGATAATGTGTACATAAAACCAACAGGGAAAAAATATCAGATGCAAATCAATTCAGGAAAATTCTTAGTAATGCAAGAAAATAGGCCTTTAGTTTTCATGAATTGGCTCTTGGACCAAGTAAGATGAAAAGGAAGCTGAAGCCATCAAATGGATGCAGTTCCATAATATGCTAAGTCCTTTGAGTGAGATGGATGGTGCTTTATAGAAAAAAATCTTTACCAAGGAATGAAAATTTAGTTGAATCAAAGCACATTTTAAGCAGCTTAATGTAACAGATATACTACTAAACAAGAGGGATAACATCAGAGTAATCTGGTTTGTTGGACATTTGCCTGAGAAGTGAGGAATCTGAATTCCTCTTCCTGATTTAATTAGGAAAGCAATGATTAAATGTCAAAGAGCTCTAGTTCTTTCAACTTCCATGAAATTATTAATTTGATCCAAAAGTTTGACTTCACTCAGCTGTAATTGTTCAGTTGTTTGGGTTTTTTAAGTTTTTGGCAAATATTTTGTAAATTATCTTAGCAGTAAACTTTATTTCCTCAAAACCCTCCTAATTTATTTTTTTAATGTACGCTAATGATGATTAAAGGACAAAGTTAGCCTGGCAAAAATAAACAAAGTCTCCAAGTAAAATTTCCAACTGGACCTTAAAACTGTGGATTTAATAGCTAAAGGAACATCATCTATACTAAAAAATGAGTTTAGAAAACTAACAGAAAATGCTTGGAACACATAGCAAATCCAAATCAAACACAGGCAGTCTGAGACAATGATGGCAAGATAGTACTTACCACTGTAAAGTCAATCTGCCATGATGGTGGTTTATTAGTCATGGTGGTTTATTTCACTAGCCAAATCTAAACTGAAAAAAATTAAATGAATTTGCAATTGCTCAGATTTGTGCAGGTTTTCAGGAAGCTGAGTTTAAATAGTCAAAATACTTAGTAAGAATAGAGGAAAACAGACTTAGAAATTTGAACTTAGTTTCTTTTCACAAGCAATATTTGACATATAATCAAGAGAAAAAGTCTTAGGAAAAAAAACCCAAGATAATTCTATAGAAAATTAAACAAAAATCTCTTCAAAAATTTTCTTGCTTATTTTTAAGAAACAGAAATAATATCATAAATGTAATGTAGACTGATCAATGAAATATGATTTTACTTCTAAATTTCTGCTTGGAATTCCACAATGCCATTAAGCACAAAACCATAAAGAAGTAAAAAATGTGAATTCTTTATCCTAATTTCCTAATCTATGCAGACAAATTTTGCCTACTCAAAAACAAGTGAATACATATATCTGTTCTTTGTGGTAGCAAAATAACCCAGGCTATAAAAATGATAGGTTACATTCTGTCTTCTGTCTTTCCTGTCAATCTCTTAGCTTTCTTCATAAGTGTTCATCATAAATGTGATCAAAATTATCTTTGTCTACTTGATGTAAATTTGATAATTAATGTCTGTATTAATTTGAATTTGTTTGCTTGTTTTTTTGTTTGTTGACAACACTAAAGCTGGAAAAATATTTTAAAAACCCCCACAGGAGCCCACCTTATTTTCAGTAAAAGAGGATAAAAAATAATTTTTTTATTCCAAAATATCAAGTCATTAAAGGTGGGGTTTTAAAAATTTTTTGACTGGACACTGGGCATGGATATTCAATCAATCTTCCTCCAATATAAGGACAAACTGTATATCACACACCCACACACATACATTTCCAAATTTGAAAGAATGGAGAAGTAATAATATTGTAAATGTCTAAATGGTGAAATTCCCGTTTATGTAGAAAATGCACACTTACAGCCCATCAGTAATATTTTAAAAGATATTAACATTAGATAACAACATGAAGCAGACTGGCATGCAAAGGTATTTTTGAAAGTTTCTGTTTTGGTTAGGTATTGAGCAGCACATCTGATCTAACTTGCCGAATGGAATCACAGAATGGTTTGGGTTCAATCAGGTCTTAAAGATCATCTTGTTTCAATTCCTCTGCCATGGGCAGAAGCACCTTCCACTAGACCATTTTGCTCAGAGGCCCACCCAGACTGGCCTGAGGCAACCACATCTTCTCTAACTAACATACTCCAGTGCCTTATCACACATACAGTAAATGTCTTCCTAATATCTAATCTAAGTATATTCTCTTTCAGTTTGAACTACCATCCCTTGCTCATCATTACATATCCTTGTGAAAAGTCCCCCTTCAGCTTTCTTGTACATTTCCCTTTAGATAGGAAGGCTACTGTAAATTCCTCCTGGACTCTTCCCTTTTCCCTGCTGAACCTGCCGAAGTCTCTCAATCTGTCTTCACAGGAGAGGTGCTCCAGCCCCCTGATAACCTTCATGGCCCCTCTCAGGAGGACTTGCTCCAACAAATCCTTTTTGTGCTGGGAACACCAGAGCTGGATGCTGCTCTCCAGGGAGGGTCTCATCACAGTGGAGCAGAGGGGCAGAATCCCCTCCCTGACCCTCCCTGGTCCTGCTGGCCACGCTGCTTTGGATGCAGCCCAGGACACATGCTGCCTTTCAGAAAGTTCATGTTGCTGTGTAGTGTTGAGCTCCTCATCAATCAACACCCCCGCTATATTAATTAGTAATAATACAACAGTTAATATCTTTCACATTTCAAACTTCACATTTCAGGAATGCATATGTTTAAATGAGGTTGACTTTAACGAAGTACCTGCTCTCCTAGAGCTTTTCTGCATACGTGACAGTGGCACTTATTTTATCAGTGAATAGAATGGTATCACTGCAGATACTGCAGACAATTCAGCAAGTATTTTCCTGACTAAAGCTTTTGACATTCATAACATATATTTTATGAAAAGACATTTAGACCTTTGAACTACAAACAAGGGTTGCAAAGTAATCTTAGGGGGAAAAAAAAAAGTAGAAAGTAACTCTCTGTCTTTCTGGGGAGTATTTTCACTGTTAACTTATATTTATCACTAAATCAGCGTCTGTAATGCTTGTTCCAATGACTCAATGTATCATTTGGACAGAGCTCCCAGTAGCATGCTAAATATATCCAGCTCTTGAACAGGACTTTCTCCTAAAATTTACTGTTCACCAAGCAGGGCTGTAACATATTGCCAGAAGTGAGAACAGCATGTGTTACTGGAAGGTTAACTAGTCTTCAACTTCAGCCTCTGAACTATGGATGATATTGGCAAAGTGTGTTAAGGTCAAATCCCTCTCCTAAAACCATATTTGAAAACGTTTGTAGCGACACGGGTCTTTAAGGAGCAGTGATACATCTGTATGCTTAGAACTAGGCAACATGTTAGCAAGACAGGAATTGAGGTGGCAAGATAAGTGCTGCAGCATAAATAGCTGTTAAAACAAGGATAGAAAGTCTTTTCTGTTCAATGTGTTTATTATAAATCTGGTGTGACACTGATATCTTTCTTTTGAATGAGTTTGACTAAATCTTCCAAGTGTGAGTTTTTTTAATTTAGGAAGAAATGAGGAGTACTATTCTTGTTAATCACCCTTTCTGTTTTTATAGGAAGTAGATTAATTTGTAAATAGGATCATTACAGCATATTTCTGAAGCTGGAACTACAGAAAGTTAATCTCACAAAAGTATGGGAAGATATGCCAAGGCAGAACTACCCCAGTCAGTCTGTGAATCTCTTCCCTTTACAGGCATGGTTGGGCACTTGTGGCTTCTAGTAGTGCCGATGTTTTGGATTTTTTTTCCTTTGTGTTGTGTTTTTGTTTTTTTTTTTTTTTTTGGTTGAATTTTATATCTCTGTCTACCCATAAGGTAAATTAAATTGGCTTTTATTTTTCTTCTTAAAAAAAAAAAAAAAAGAGAATTTGACCAATCATTCCTGATCCAATACTAACTAAAATGAAAGTCCCTATACTTATATATATATGTGTCCAACAACTGACCATAAAACGTGTCGTTCTGTCAGAGAGACCCAGCCCTCTCAGATAGCCTAAATGTATCTGATCCTTTGAATAAATGTTTAGTGTTTTACAGCCCTAATTTACACAAATAAGTATTTGTTAGCATTAATTTGTCATTATGGTACTGAACTTCCCATTGAGGATGTGAGTGATAGTTTTGCTTGCTTCCAGTACAGAGACTGACAGTAGTCAAGATAGAGGAAACTCTAATCTGGAAGGATAGATACTGGTTTATCCATTTTGTTCTCTATACCAGGAAAATGTTTGGTCTTTCCATATTCCAAACTGACTGAAAAGTACATGGTGGTTGCTGCCAGCCGTGTGCAATCACCCTTCAGGGTGATCAGACTTCTCTGGGTTAATCTGGTCTACATCAGCTGAGAGGTCATTGCAGAATTCAGCTGATATAATAAAGTTGGAAGAAAACGTAATTTCCAGAGTCCAAAATTAAATCTGCCTCTATTGTTTGACATGTATATGATATTTCATATTTTAAAATATTTGTAAAGTCACAGAGAAGTAGAATGCTTAGTAGGTTAGACTGGCAAACGTGGACAAACAATGTAACAATCGCAGTTCTCATTAGTGAGCAGGTCAGAGGCTTTTGAAAAATGTTGGTAAGATGCCCTGAACAATTGCAAACTTTTGTATCTGACAAAATAGAATTGCAGGCAGAATCTCGAAGGAAGTGCGTCTATACGCTATTCTACAAAATGCAACTTTTAACAACTGCATTGTGTCGTTATATAATGTTGATTTAGCTGTTGGTCTTTGACCTCTGCTTTTGTGGTATTTTTGGATTCCCCAGGACGAAGGAGGAATTGATGAATCTGACTCCATGTTCTTGGAAGTCTAATTTATTATTTTATGTACTTACATTATATTCAAGAATAGAGAAAGGATCGAGATAGAAGTTTACAAAGAACGATTATGAAAACTCGTGACCCTTTCCAGAGTCCCAACACAGCTGGACTGTGGTTGGTCATTAAGTAAAAAAAATTCACATGAAACCAATCAAACAACCACCTGTTGGATAAACAATCTCCAACTACATTCCAAAGCAGCAAAACCCAGGAGAGAAACAATCAGATAATTATTATTTTCATTTTTCGCTTGGTCTTCTCAGCTTCCCAGGAGAAGTAGTCCTGACGAAGGGATTTTTCCATAAATATGACAGTGACATGCTTTTATTTTAACCATATGGAAATTAGAAGGATTTCTTTTATTTTATAGAAGTAAAAAATAGCCAGGACACATCACAAGTTTCTGACATGTAATTGTGAATTTGCAACTAATGTATTCATTGGGAAACCACCATTTCCTTATCTTCTTCTGTCAACCTTACAGTATCCCAGCCATCATAAAATTTCTGTTTTGTGAGGTTTTCCTGGAATTTAAGTGCTTTGCAGGTTCTTATTCTGTAAAGCACTCCATCATTCTTTCACCAACTTCCAGAAGTTTAGGATTTTATTTGGAAGTCTCCTTTTCAAGTAGTAGTTGGTTTCTGCCTATTCTGTATTATAAAAGCCAACATTATCAGAGCCTAAGGTGGTGTGATTGCAGGAAGAAGCTGTTTAATACTGAAGTCTGAAAGCAAAGATGTCTTTAGATCTTATAGTGCCTCATATGTGACCACAGATAAGGTATTTTTTAGCAGGGATTTGCATTAATAAAAATTAAAGCTTTAGGATTTCACTTCAAAGGGAAATGTCAATGAAAGCATATCCTCTCTTAGTTGCTTTGGTAGCAGAATATTAACATTGCTAATGTAAAAGTTTATACAGCTAGAGGCTGGAGTCTCTGTCTCTCAGTAAAGAAAAAAATTCTTAGACCACATCAGAAGTGTGCAGCACTTAAAATACAAAGAAAGAAATGAGGAGTGTCTTTTTCTCAGGAGCAGTAAGCATACAGAGTACATTTATTTTCAAATTGATGTATCTATTATTTAAAAAGTTTAATTTTTAATGTATTAATTCCAGACAGGCATTGACATAGAAATAAATATATTAGTCATTATCTGCTAGCTTTTTCAAGTTTTACTGGTGCTAAGTATTATTTTGTCATATTTTTTGGACATATTCACTCATTGATTTCAGAAAAACAACTCTACAGTATAAGTCACTGCTTAAAGGACAGAAAAATCTGTGTGAAGCATAACCTATCAAATACAATTACACAGTAAAATGGATTATTTCATTGATACTAGTCCATAGAAACATCCAATTTGCAAATGTTTAGTGAAGAGATTATTGAATGCAAAAAGTCCCTTTTAGTTAAAAGGAGGAAAAATGGATTGTCAGGTTTTTTTTAATAAATAATAAGGAGAAGATATGTGTATTGTTGTACAATGTTGTTGTATGTATGTTCTTACTGGCCCAAATAATGGAGATATTTCAGTTCCTTTATTGCAGGAAATAAAAGTAAATAAAACTATCATTCACTTACTAAGTGGAAGCTCAGTAACATTCATTGTCAGCCAGGCGTTGCTCAAACATTCAAAGCATTCATTAGTCTTCTGAGATCTTGAAAATTGTTATTAAAAATTCTGAAGTTTTTAAGAATATCTACTGGAGATTTTGTTTACATGTTAAGCAGGATATGTTATTCTTTTTCAGCATCAGATAGTTTCTGTGCCTGGGTGGATTAGCCTGTGATTAAGGGTTACATGAAGAATATATAACACTAAATGAGATGGAAACTGCAAGCTGCCAGGCTAACCCACTGGCCTGTAGAAAGCACCGTTTTCCAAAAGCTATTATATGTGAGACCTTCCTGTCTTTTTTAAGTAGTTTTAAAGAATTATTTCTACAGTTATATTTAAATGAACCAGAAGATGCTGCTGCCTGATTGCATCACTGCAACAAGGTCTAATGGAGAAAACGAACAGAGAAGCCTAAGTAGGATTTTTATAACAATTCAGTTACTTGTGCCCAAAACTAGGATATAAAAAAGGCTTTGCCCAACAACCATTGAGAAAGAATTCTTGATTTCATATGTTCCATTTTTATAATGAAATTTTCTCAGGTTTCCATAGTCATCCTCCAGAACCGTGCTTCATTGAGTAGCCAAAGTATCACCTCATGCCTAAAATATGTTAGTATTTAAATATTCCTGCACGCAAGTGCAGAAAGAAGACAATGGTACATTTGTGATTTCCCTTCCCCTCTTCTGTACAGTGATTTAATCACTCACTCAGCTATTAGGAAAATCTGACTCAGTTCCTTTTCTCCCCTGAGAGGATTTGGTCTAGTAATTACAGAAGTGCAATATATGTGTCGGAATAAAAAGACTGACTGGCAGCCAAGACTTGGCATTTCTAGGAAAGCTTCCTAGGCAGCATGACAGAGATTCAGAGCCCCTTTTGGCACTAGATTTTACCCTTTTGTAAAAATTTTTTTTAATCATTAAATTTTTTTAATCCAATTTTTTGACATAACAGCAGGAGAGATCCTGACTTCTGTGTAAATTGTTTACTTTTTGAACCTATTATAAGTTTAATAAAAGTTCTCTGACTTGTAAATGATGAATAAAATTTCATTCAGTTTTCATTATGTAGAATATAGGTGGAGAATTTGAATCTTGCTTCTTTGTGTTTATTATTGGATACTTAACTAGGTATAACCTACATAGATATTAATATGATGGCATAACAACAGTTCCTCAGCAAACCCACTCTTAGGAGTGTGCTCCATCTTTAAGCCCTAATCAATGAAGACTGAAGCTTAGGCTTTCCATGTACCTCTCTTTTAGCGGAATCAAGTTGAAGGAAGAAATAAATTCAGAAATACTCCAGAGGCTGAATGTGCTGGTTCCACAGGTAAAATACAGTAAATATCTTGTATCCAATTGTGGATGTGGAATGAATTTATTGATCTAACAGCTTGCATTCCACTTAATTCCAATTCTTTTTAGAGTTATATAGAGAGAGGATTTGATGCTGTATATTTGAACTACTGTGCTGTTGTTCTGATGGAGAAATTGTGATTGAAAAATTCTCAGATGTAATTTTCTCAATTACACATGAAGGTATTGTTACCATATTTCAGGCCAATACACAAAGGCTGAAGTAAAACTCCTTTTAAAAAGAAGTCAGCAAATGCTTTTTTTTGCTACCTCATTAAAGGAGAATGTGATTCATCAAAACTGAACTTTCTAATCCCAGTTAGAATTTCTTTACAGTCCCTTTCCTACTGCCCTGAATATTTTTCAGGGTCTAAATTCATGTTTTTCGACCAGCACCTTTCTATGTCAATTTTTCAAAAAAAATCTGTTATGCAAATTTTTGTTATTCAGAAAGAAATATAATTTAAAGAATAAAAATTCTTTAAAAATGCATCATTCCATGCAACTTAGCTTAAAATAATGCACCAAGAACAAGGATATATTGATAAAATCTTACTGAAAAGCAGCCAGAACCTTTCATCTGCCTTTTGACATAATTTCTGATGTCTACAAATGGATCATTTATGTCTAAGTTATACTTCAAACTGTTGAGGTGACAATTTTCAGATTACAGATAAATTACCAAATATCTTTGCCAATTCAGCACATGTGAATGGATGCATGATAATGTTTTTGTTCCTCAGCTTCATGACATTATTTTTAACTAATGAGCAATAGGAGAATGTGAATATAAATTCAAAGCACTTTAAAAATTACTTTTTAGTAATTTTCATGAATACAAGCAGCTGTTGAAATGTTCCTAATTAAAAATATCACTTATCAAAAGTAGCATATTGAAGCCAAGTGGATTGCACGCAAGCACATTTACAAGACTGCTATACTCTCCTTTTTCTCTTCACTCTTGAAATAGGTTTACTTTTTCTTAATACGCATAATACTGGATTTGAAATTGTTTAAACTGAAATTAATACTCAATGCTCCAATAAAAGACATCTTTATTCAGAAAATTCAGAGGAGCAAAGAAGCTGTAGAATTAAAATTTTTTCTTACTGAATTAGATATATTGTCTGTCACAGTAGCTACATCACGTATTTCGTGCAAGATACTGGATTAAATAAATTACTTAGTACATCAAATAAATCATCTGGTAAAACACACTGTATTAATAATAAATCAAATATGTTTTAGAATTCTGAAGCTTACAGGTAGTTAGAAATATATTCTTTTCTCTTATTAAAATTCAAATCACTAAACATATAAGGCATGCACTCTCTGGTAAAAGGGAAAAATATTCTTTTGACAGCTTTCTTTGTCTTTTCTGTATTAGACTTTATCAACTCTGGTACTGAAATAGTAGAATGATAGTAAATTCAGGACTAATAAGCCTTCTTATACTTTTTAATTGTGAATGAAAATTCTTTGCTAATGAGGAATATTGTGAGACAAACATTTATATGATGCCTATTGTGTGGATCGTTGTCATGCTTGTTTATTACAGTTCTTAATGAAAGGCAGCTTCTTATTACATATGCATGGAAGTCTGCTTTTTACTGTCATGGCAATTTTTTTTATTTTAAGCCGCATAATATCTGCTTAACATTTATGACACAATGTCCAAATTTTAGCAGTCAGAGTCTTTTGCTGTGATGTGTTTTCATTTTTTTTTTCTTTAATTTTTTATTAATTTACAAATCGAGTTTTGTACCTTTTTTCTTGTTTTGTTTAACCTTTGAAAGAGCTATTGTCTTTCTTGGATATTGATCTTGAAATAAACTACATATTATGTATATGGAACTCACTTAGCTAATATAGAGCTGTTTAGCAATAGACTGTGTTAGGAATTCCAGTCCAAAGAGGACAGAGTCCACAGTGCTTTCTCTATTTATATTTAAGGTGTGAGACATCTGCTGTATTTTACAGTACACCTGATATGACTCAGTTTGGTATTCAAGAAGAACAGTTGCATGTCCAGATAGGCTCCTTGTTGATTCTGATCATAATTTTAAAATATCATTGTTTAGAAAAAAAATTATTTTGCCTCAATTATTTACTTATTTGTCCTTTGTCATCACAAGTAGAGATCCTAATTGTTGTGGTGAAGAGTCCAGAAAATACTCACTGGTAAGCTGAGAGAGGTAGGCAGAAAAATGAACAGCCCCATCCACATCTGATTTTAATGTGGTGCATCAAGAAAGATCATTTAACTGGGAGCTGTAATCAACTCAAGTTGTGAGGAAGGAGAAGAGCTCCTTTCAAAGGGCAGCTCACAGAAAGTATGGCAGCTAACACTAGTAGTTGCTGATGTTGGCAGAGTAAGAACTAGCAGGTGCCAGAAAGAAGTACAGTCTTCAACAGGATTGTCAACATCTGTATGTACAAGACTGCTGTTGCCCAGTTTATGGAGGAAGATTTGGCTTATGGGGGACAGTTTCAGGTTATTTAATACCAGCATATGACAGTGCAGGTAACTGAAAAGTTTTCAAGGTCAGTTCAGCATTAGCCAGGACGCCACTATCAGCTATCTTCAACATCTGCACTGCTTTGTCTTTCAGATTAAAGCCTTTAGCTGTTTCCCTTTGGAACAAGAAGTACCTACTCTTATAGGGCATTAACAAGTAGTTACAACACAGCACACAGATCTGTAAAGCACCAGTGTTTGCTTTGTTCCTTTCTAGGCTGTGTCTCACAAAGCATCCAAGCAACATATTCAAACCCCAAAATACAAGCCATTTCATGTCAGACACTAGAACTGACTCCCCCAACATGCAACAAGCAGGCTGTACTTGAACAGCCAATGCAAGGCAGAGTCTGACAGATATCACCGCATGGCAGCCTCACAAAAACAGGTTCGATGCTCTGTTCATAAGCCTAGATTAAAGTTAAATGAAGAATTGCAAAAGCAAAAATATATATTTTAAAATAACCTTGAACATTTTCTTCTCTTGTGGGCAATTTTATTTGCTTGCTTGTTTAGAGTTGGTTGGTTCATTTTAGATTAAAATATTTTACAAGTTCTGAGAGATGACATAAAAAACAAAAGATGTATCATTTTATTACCTCTTCTGTGAAATGTAAAAGCATACTTCACCATGAGAAACTGTTCAGATGAATTATTCTTATAGAGATATACTGCTAATAGCATATAAGGATATTTCTTCTGTGTCTTAAATAAATTCAAGTGTCAGTAAGTGGGTTTTTCATTACCTTCCTCAGCCACTGACACAGAGACGAATCAGCATCACTTGAATTTATTTTCATTTGAACAGGAGAGAGTGTGGAAAGAAAAGCTTCATTTCTTAAGACTAACAAATTCAAAAGCAATATTGTCTTTGTGAAATAACACAACATCAAGAAGAGCAAGGATTTATCTGAAAATAGGATTTGACATAAAACTTTGTGTAAATCAGACTGTAGGTTGGGTTGGTACAAACATGTTGTCAGTGTGGGTTCAGTTCTAGGTGGGTACTCAGAGAATCACAGAGCCAATTAGGTTGAGGAAAAGACCTCTGAGGCCATCGAGTCTGAGCTGTGACCAGACACCACCGTGTGACCTGGACCATGGCATTAAGTGTCACATCCAGTCTTCCCTTAGATACATCCAGGGTCAGTGACTCCACCACCTCCATGGGCACTCCAGTCCAATCACCCTTTCTGCAAAGAAATTCCTCCTAATCTCCAACTTGAACCTCCCCTGGCATGGTGTAAGACTATGTTCTCTTGTTCCTATTGGCAGGGAATCCTTATAAACTGAGACAAGACCATTGTAATAAGTCACTGTTTTACTAGTTTCAAATGTAACCAATATCAGACATAATTAACAAATTTCCCATATTATTAAGAGTGCCTCCCTAAAATAGTATTTTTATACTTTCATATTTCAAAACAGTTGTGGTTATGTCTAATGCCTAATATTCATACAATTTAACAGAAAATTGGAAATTATTATAATCAAAATGCATCTGCTTTTAAACATCCCTGTCCTAAACCACTAACAAATTCAGTAAATATTTTCTGTCCAAAACTTGGAACATTTCTCTACAGTTTTGTTTCTTAAGTGTAGTTTTCAGAAAGTAGTGGCATACAAAAATATTGACATAGGACCACATAATAATTTAAGTTGGAAAAGACCCTTAAGGTCATCAAGGCCAACTATTAAACGAATACTGCCAAGTCTACCACTAAATCATATCCCTGACAGGATTTAGTGCCACATCTATGTGTCTTTTAAATACCTCCAGGACTGGTAAGTCAACCACTCCCCTGGGAAGCCTATTCCAACATCTAACCACCCTTTCTATGAATAATTCTTTTTCTTAATATCCAGTCTAAACCTCTCCTGGAATAAATTGAGGCCATTTCCTTTTATTTAATTACTTGCTACTTGGGAGAAGCCAACCACACCCATCACCACGACCACCCCCCACCACCTACCCTTTCAGGTAGAGAGTGATATGGTATCCCCTCAGTCTCCTTTTCTTCGGGCTAAGCACCCCCAGCTCCCTCAGCTGCTGCTAATCAGACTTGTGCTCCAAACCGTTCCCTAGCTCTGTTGCCATTCTCTGGATGCCCTCCAGTACCTCACCAGTGTCAAGTACAGGGAAACAATCCCTGCTCTGGTCCTGCTGGGAACACTATTGGTGATACAGGCCAGGATGCCATTGGCCCTCTTGGCATCTGAGCACGCACTGGCTCATGTTCAAACAGCTGTCAAACAACACCCACAGATCTTTTTTCTCTGGACCACTTTCCAGCTACTCTGTCTCTAGCCTACTTTCCAGCTACTCTGTCCCTACTCTGTAGGGCTCCATGGGGTGGTTATGACCCAAAGAGAAGTCCTTCACGGGGTATTTCACCTTGTTTAATATCATACAGCTGGGCTTGTCCCATAGATTTATTTTGCCCGTATCCCTCTGCAGAGCCTTCATACCCTCCAGCAGATCGACACTCCTGCCCAATGTGGCGTCCACGGCAAACTCACTGAGGGTTTTCTTGATCTCCTTGCTAAGTTATTTTGTAAAGATATTACACACAACTGGCCCCAACACTGAGCCCTAGGGAAGCCCACTAGTGACTGGCCACCAGCTGGATTTTGGTCCATTCACAACCACTCTCTGGGCCTTGTCATCCAGACAAAGTTATACCCAGTAAAGTGTACACCCATTGAAGCCTTTAGCGCTCAGTTTCTACAGGAGAAAATATTGTCAAAAGCTTCACTAAAGCCCAGGTCAACAATATCCACCAACTGGATGCAAGCAGAACATGCCTTTCATAAATCCACACCGCCTGGGCCTGAGCTCCTATTTCTCCTGTGCATGCTGTGTCATAGCACTCCAGGTGATCTGCTCATGATATTATCCTAATGCAAGGTCAGACTGAAAGACCTGAAGTTTCCCAAAACTTCCCTCCAGCCCTTCTTCTAGATGGGAATAATATTTTCCAGCTTCCAGTCAACTGGGACTTCTTCAGTTAGACAGAACTGCTGATAAATAATGGAAACCAGTTCACTGAGCACTTTTGCCAGTTCTCTGAGTACCCGTGTGCATATTCTATCTCATCTCATAGAACTGTGTGTGTCTAAATGGTGTAGTAGTTTCCAACCATTTTCCCTTGGATTGTGAAACATTTTTCTGCACCTTTTCATTCTTCTCTAGGATGACTGCCAGTTCAGGGAGCTGGGAACCCTGACAGGAACTTACTCTTGAAGACTGAGTCAAAGTAATTAAATACCTAAACCTTTTCCTCATTCTTTGTCACTGTGTTTTTCTCTGTATCAAATGAAAGATGAAGATTCATAATGGTGTGTGGAAACCAAGAGCACTGGGAATATATTTCTGTCTGCTTTGGGGTGTCCTGATTCCCTGGGGAGCACTGACTTTGACCCTCATTCACAGAGAAAGTTTCCTAGACTTCAAGAGAGACTAGAATCCACAAAAGTGTGAAATAGATTATAGACAGTAGTGTAAGTGTAGCATTTGGTGAGAAATTTAGGTTTTGGGATTTTTAGTATGTTGTGGATGGAAGCGAGATGGAGGGCACAGTGTCATCCTGGGTTTCTTCCTCATGCTTCTTCTTCCTTCTTCTTCATGAGTTTGGGTGTTGTTTTGTAATTGGACAGAAAAATCCGCATTGTGGGCACTTTGGGATCAGTTATTGGGTTAAAAGGGAAAACCATCAAGGTGTCAGTTCTTAATTGGAGAAGAATTAGGTAGGTAGTTTAGTCTTAAAAGGTAGTTTAGTCTTAAAAGACCTTGTAACAAGCCATTTTGTGCCTTCTAATGAAAAGTTGCTGAAGTCATAGTTGTGAGACTGTTTTACTGATAAGATATAATAAACACTTGAGTCCAAACATGAATTACTTACTGTCTCAAGTGCCTTCAATCCAGACCCAGAAAAATCGACGACTGGTACTGCCACAATGGTGACAGCTGTCCTTCTAAAGGACAAAAGTCATATTTTCCAGCCAAAGCTCTCTGTTCAGACATGCCAGTCTTCCTCCCTACTGGCTTGTTTTGCTGCACAGGAGGATGGACTGTTTATGTATCAAATGTAGCGGTTCATACAGTCGGGAAAATTATTCAATTTTTTGAGTGTAAAGTAAATAGTCACTAGTTCCTGTTTTCTACGGAACTTCACAACATAAAGCCTAAAATAGATGCAAGAAATAAGCACTAGGTACTAAGCACATATTTAGCCTTACACACTTCTCAGTTTTCCACAAATATGTGATGCAGAGAAATATGCTCTTTCTTTCCACACTTTCTGTGAAAAGAGGGGTTTAATAGATTACACAATATTTAAGAATTGTTGAAACCAAAACT
The DNA here is from genome assembly GCA_024362935.1 of Setophaga petechia. NCBI lineage: Eukaryota > Metazoa > Chordata > Aves > Passeriformes > Parulidae > Setophaga > Setophaga petechia. Next base: position 12,006,775 of record JANCRA010000008.1, on the reverse strand, counting down.
AATTCAAAGATTCTTCAGAATTATAGCATAGAGTCCAACCTATAGAAATTCATCTGGTAGCTGGATGAAAGAAGATGTTTGAGGAATTTATTATCCTCTCTTTAATTTAAACACAAGAGAAATTAGACCCTTAACCTTTGGTGTTCAAGTTGTATACACCCCCCAAAATGCTAAAAGTAAAAGGAGGTAAATAATATTTTCACAATCATAGTTTATACATTTGACTCTCTGAAAAAGAAACAAAAAAAAAAGTTAGGTCAAAATTTCAAAGGCATCCAAAACAATAATTCCCATTTCTATTTTGTGAGTGGATTTTCTGAGTTTCTTTTGCATGTTTTTTAAATTTATGTAGCCATGTTGCAATACTAGCTTTTGGGTAGTTAGGCATTTGTGAGGTGAATACCATCCTAAGTAACATACCCTTTCCAAAGATAAATTTGAGAACCACTTCACTAGTTTTTTAAAAGCCCAAGTAATTCAGAAAGTTCCAGTTCTGAAAACCTGCTCATATGAAGAAATTATTCTAGAATTATGAATTTGACATTTGAAATTAAACAATTTACTATATCAAAGACAGACATGGATCAGATTTTCAATGGTAATGTTGTATCTGCTTCACTTTCAGTAGCATTTTAGAAATTAATATTTCCTGGACAATTAATCTATAATTTTTCCAACAAATGCTCTCTTTCAGTCATGGGTAATAGGTGCTGTAATTCTATGGTACTAATACAAAATATGCTGGAAAGTATTTTTTGCATCATGGACATTATTTTATTAATGACTTCAAATAAAAATTCCTAAATCTGTCAGACCATGACACTCCAGTGTGCTGGAATTCTTATGTGTGTAAAATAATTTACAGGCATTTTAGTCTGAAGGATTTACCATTACAGAATGGTTTTATCTGTTATCTTCATATTGTATTCAAAGAACTAAATGAAACGTCTTTGATGTTGAAATACACTCTAGGATTGTGGCACTCAGTATTTTTACTTTAATCAATCCCAGCAGACATATCTTACTATACTAGATCAAACAAATTGAGCTTTTGATTTAGTTTGAATCTAGTGAGGCTGAATAAACTACATTTATTCCACCTAACTCTGTGGTTGATAATGTGCAAATGGACAACCAGACGGCATAATCTTTGCAAAATTTTTAAGACACATCCTGGAGCATACAAAAAAAGTGTTCATAAAGTTTCCTATCCTCTGCCATGCATGACAACTCATTCCAGTAAAAATTGGCACAGAAGCTACTGTTTTTCTCCATTACGATTGATTTTTAAAATGCATAAATTTCAAATCTCAGATTAAAAAATGGTACCTTTAATGTATAAATGCAATTAATCTTGTGCCTTTTTTTCTTTATTCTTTCAGATTATTTTGTAAGTGAAGGTTCTGGAGAAGGCATAACAAAAATAAAACACCTTAAGATGCATAAATTTAGAAATGCACTTTTTTACTTCAGACAAAATAAATTACTTATAAGTAGCATATATTCTAAATGACACTTTTCATCAAAAAAAAATTGAAGCTTCCACACTAAGCCAGTAAGGCATCTGAATAATTGAAATGCTCCTTAAGGAAAGACAGTAATCAGCCTCCAGCAAACACTTGTACAGGTGAAATTCTAATTTTAGTTGTAACTAGCTGCATAGGGGGATCTCTGGGATAGGAAGATTTTGCACCCACGCTGGTAATTGAGGCAGACACTGAAACACCCATGTACTACCTAGCAGTGGTTTTTGACAGGGACTTTCTGAAATTTCCACTAGAAGAAATTCTCCAAAAATTTGTCAAATTATTTTTCTGCAGCATCCTGGCAAAAGGCAGCTGGCAGTTCAATCAGCCACTCCATGACAACAATTCTGCACATGTGCAAAAAGGCTCTACCTAAGTTAAACATCCAGTAAGAATTATATGTATTCATTGTATCCAGAAGTACAGCACAGGTCTCAGAACATTTTCAGGCATCTGCAATTTCTGCTGAGTTTATGGGGATACTGTAAACTAGCAGAGGAGAGGTGAAGTGAAAATACTCATTTTCCTTGACTTTTCCTTTCTGAACTTGGGTCTTCAGCTGGTGGCCAGTTCCATAGCTAGTCTCTCACATCAGCCAGTCCCACTGTCAGATAATGGTACTAATATCAACACCTGTAGTTAGCAGAGACTTTTCTCGGCTATCTTTTTCTCTGCTATATCTTTTTCTCTGCTTCACCATCAGCTGAGCAGCAGGCTCTAGGTACCAGAGCCAAAGAACAGGGACAAAAAGAGCTATTTTATAAGCCACAGCATTCAATAAGCATCTGAAAACCCTCTCTCACTATTGTCCTGCTTTAAGGCAAATTTGGGAGGAAACTCCAAAAGGGTCCCTCCAGAAAGCAGACTCAAGCCCCTCCCCCTACTGGTCTGGGAAAATATTTCTTTGTAGAAAAGTGGAAAAAGCCCCCAGTTTATTTAACAAGCAAAGTATTCACAAATATAAAAATGAATAATATCAACTATAATATATTAAATGCATTCTAATAAATATTGTATCTATATTTTATAAAATTATATTAAATATACAAGTTATTAAAATATAAATAAAATAATTAGTTACATAATAAAATTATATTATATTATTAATTATGTAATTAATTGATATAAATATTAAATATAATATTATAAATATTGTATATAATATATTAAATGAATACTATCAAACAATAAAATCTCTTGCTGTTCTGAAGAGATGGCAAATTCAGAAAGCCCTTGTTCTGGAGGGCAGCTCAACTCACTCAGTCTCTTATCAGTCCCTCCAGCACTGGGTCCCAGTGGGCCACAGGCATGAGCTCCCTGTGTTTTTCTGAGTTTTCAGTCCAGAGCAAGTTTGAACAGTTCCAAGAAAAAGAAAAACCACAGTCCAAGGAACTCTGCCTCAGCTAGTGAGAAATTAACTAAAAAGCAAAGGAGAGCTCTCTCCGTCATGTCTGTGCTGAAGACAACACAGCCCAGAAGGAATGAGGAGGAGTGAATGCAGTTCCTGAAAACAAACTGCGTGCTTCTTTTTACCCCTGCTTCACTCTCAGAACCAGTCTTAAAGGTGCAAAACTTATTTCTGGGCTGAACAGACAAATGGGGATATGATTCAGCATCATAAAGTCACCCCAGGACAACTATGAGCCACACTGAGGGATTACATCTGCAGGAGAAGCAGTGAGGCAAGCACACTGAATCTGTTATATTGTCTCTGTCAATAAAGTCTTGTATGTATGCTGAATTTCTAGATAGCAAGTGTGGAGTAGCTCATAATGATAGTGTTTCAATTGGTGCAGACAGACACCTGTTTTTCTGTCCATATTTGAGGGCAAGTGGACCACAGTCTGTGCCACTGTGCATGAACTCATCTCCTGAGCCTTATCAGGGCCTGTGCCTGCAAACACAATTATGTTTTAGTTACTTGACACAATTGTGTCAACCTTCAGTTCTTCCTGTACACAAACACTGAGCACACTTATAAGGAGTTATTCAGCTCTTCAACAGCACACTTGGCTCCTAAATGTAGAAAAAAAAGCACCCATGACAGGCATTGGGGATTTAGTCAATAGTAGTGGGGGACTGAGAAAGATATTCAGCTCATCTCAAAGATATTTTTCAAGCCATATCTACACACACACACACACAAGAAAAAAATCACCATTTATTTATTGCTTTTCTTCTCAATATTCCCTAGGAAAAATAGATATTTGACCAATAACAAAAGAGGACAATTCTGTATTGCCTCCAGGTTTTTATATTTTTCTCAAGTAGAGAAAAACTATTATAAAAATAATTTACCTTCTTTTTCAGTGGCCGCTGGAATGTGATACATTTTCTTTTTCCCAGCAGAAAAAGGGAAAAGAAAATGTTAAGAACTCCTCATGGTCATTTTCCATTTAAACTGCATGCTTTACATTAAAAAAAAAAAATCTTTTGTGTTTTAGAAAGGTCAGCACAATTCAGGAGCTATAAACTATAAAGTTCAGGTGTATGTAAAGGCTAAAAATATATTTTAAATTTTGCTTGAGTTATTGTTAATTGGTCTTTAGTTTTTTTATCAGTTTTGTACATGTCTGATATGTCAAGTCTCTGTGAGAATTTCTTCATGAGCCAGCATTGTGCAAAATGAGAAAGTGTCTTGGTCATGTCTATAGAAACTGGAAATCCAGGAGGATGTCCAAGGATTGTTGGAAGTATTCATCCAAACAGAACCATGGTCTCAGTGTGCAAAAAACATAGAACATTTTCTAATGATAACAAATATCATTGGATCAAATTTTAAGACAATTTAAATTAAACTAGACTAGGTTTTTATTTACCTTTGTTATCTGTATTTCTTGCATTTTTGGTATATTTCCTCTGACCTGCACCATTGTTAATGAACAATGAAGGGACAGTTCCTTGCACCCCAAAGATGACTTGTTCACAATGTAATTACCAAAATGATTTGGTATCATAAACTGGGAAAACTGAAGACATGAGATTTTTTTTTCTTTTTGCCTGTGCATACAGAGACTTATTTTCAGTTCTATCTAACTTCACATATCTATGTTTTCTTTTATATTGCTGAGCTTCAAGATTTTAAGGTAATTCTTTTCCAGTTCAGTTACAATTCCTCTTCTATTCCAGACACAGAAGGTTAACCTACTGAGAAATTTTATGTAATGCATGAAAGGGAAGCAGTGTGTAGCAGCTACCAGAGAATGCAGTCTCCAGACAGAACCTTGGCTCATGCCATGTCATGATTCACATTTCCCACCACATGCCCTGTTCTGCAGGAACCTCCCTGTACTGTGCAGTCTGACCTGTGAATTCCTCTTGTCACATGATCCAACATGCAGCATTGCTTGCACTCGACTGGAATGTTAAATTGATTGATTCACTACACCATTATCTTCAACTTAGCCTAAAGTAAATTTTCTATACTGTCCTGAACCATAAAAGGTACAAAAATTTTATGGACCCATGATAATATTTTGTCTTTCCACCATAACAGATTGATCTCTCAAATGCTGAGAACTTTGATCTACCAGAAAGCAAAACTGTAATATAATCTTTGAATGTGATTTTCACTTGTCTGCACCTGGTATTGCCAAAACCTAATATCCTTATCTTGTAAAAACAGAAGCAATTTAAAAGACTAGCAATTATAATACTGTAAGTATATTTATTTCTTATTTGGTGTTCACACTCTTTCCCTAGTAGTCTGATTTACTTTCAGGCACAATAAAATGTGGACATCAAAAGCAGACAAGTTTCTTCATGAACCAGGTAATGCCTATACCTAATTCCTCATACTTATAGGATGCAATTTAACTTTTAAGAACATCGAAGAACAGTGTAAACTTTAATTTTCCAACTTCTCATGTTAGCACACTTTCATCTCTCTTGGCTCCTTCTTGAGCATTCTCTGCTTCTAAAATGCCTCAGTTTTGAATCATATTCATTTAGACATGTCTTGCAGTGAGATGTAGATGTAATGACAATACGTTGCTTTTAGTTGATTGCCATCATATCTATTTCCAAAATTCATATCAGTGTAGATATCCATGACAACATCCTCAATGACCTATTTGTTATGCCAGAGATCCCACTGTGGGTGTTCTTTAGAGTTTCTTGAATTCCACAGTATCAGACTTGTGAGAGGCATCTGCATATATTTCAGTACTGGTTTTGTCCTCTGTGGCCAAATATGTATCCTATGAGGAAAAAATCTTTCTCTTACTCCATCAAGACAAAACAGACCTAAAACAAAACTGCTTGTGGCCTAAGCAGTCTAGTGCCTTTGTTTTTGTTTTGTGCCTCACCTTTCTTCCCTTACACTAGGAAACTGGTCACCGGGAATATACAAAAAATATACAGAAAAAAAAGCTGTTATTCACGTTCTTTAAAAGTCTTTGTTTGGCCAAAATGTAACCTTTGGCAGTAGCTCAAATATATGAAGTAATAAATGCCATTAACATTTTCTTGCTTCACTGCTCTTCCTCCTTCACAGGATTCTCTTGGCTCCGGCAGATTTCCCCAGGAGCCCAGAGCCCTAGGGCTCCATACAGGGATGATTTGCTGGACTGGCTCCTTTTTAGCCTCTGTGAACAACTTCCTCCTATTTTTCAGCAGCAGTGCCCCCTTAGCCTTTAGCAAAACCCCCTCAGTTTACCAGAAAACTTCTGTTTGGTTTTATCTTACGATTCATCTCTTGTAGGAGTAGAACTGATAACCAAGTGATGGTCAAATGACCCCCAGTAGGAGCTTTCTTCCTTGATCCATAGGAAAAATATGCAGACTTTTTCTGGCACTGAAATCTGGCTTAAGATATCCCTGCCATTTTGGGTGATTCATCTTTGCTCTTATTCTTTTTATATTTTATTCAACCTTATTGTATTTCACACCTTAGGAAAATTGAACTAATAGCAGCACAGTAAAGTTTTATAGTAAGACTACATTTTTTTAGAAAAATTAAGACAATGCAGTGGGGTAGGATGTTTCAAATTTTATTTCAACTTCCTACAGTTTGAGAAAATTAGGTGGAACTATGCATTTATTTGAGGTCTTGTTTGGTAAAGTCCAAGCAGTTATCACTAATTTTTAATTGTCTGTAGTAACCCAAACACATCAGTATAACATCTGCACTAGTATCCATTGCTTGTCTATTCCACACTGGAGAAATATATTTTCAGGAGAAGAGGAAACAAATCATTAAGCATTATTAAAAACATAAAGAAATCTTAATATTTAACAGAAATAATGTAGTAGGCTCCCACTGTCCAGTGTACGTTTCCTGACTGCTCAAAGCTATCTGACCAAAGAATGATCCTTCTGTTTGTGTCTCCTAACATATTTGATGGTATAAGCGCTAAAATAATTCTGAATTAATAAAGTTTTCATGCCAGTCTGTTCATGTAAAAGGGAATTAAAATTAAATTTCCAAAAGAATGACTTTGATATCAGTACATCATGGCTGAATTTATTTTCCCATTTCTAATATCAGCATTTCAGGTCTGTTCTCCATCTGCCATTCATTGTGTATAACTAATTTCCTGTCAAACACAAGCATTACTCAACTATAGTAACAGTAGTGTACAGTATGAGGCAGGACTAGCAAAATTTTGAATGGTCATATATTTTTTATTTTTAATTTGGTCATTAGTTAAGATCATTATGTATTCTCTGCACAGATATGCTATAGTTATTTTTAACTTTTAAATTTGATGGTATTTGCTAAGACCTGAAGTTTTTTTGTTTAAAGGAAACCAGTGAGGTAGCTCGAGTTGAACAAAATTATATTATCTCCATTTCCATTACACATATCTAAATGGGCTTTAGTTAAATATTCTAGCACTGAGCAGTCACTTGTGTTTTATTAGGTTTGCTTTCAGAATATATAGGTGTTTTATGTGTCCTGTATCTGGAGAATTATCTTATTTGGATAAATTGTATTAGATTGCCTCAGTTCTACTTGCTCCTTCACAATATAAGTTTCACCAAACTTATAGGCTCATAATGATCCCTTTGGTTACATATGCCCAAGCTGTAGTTTGAAGATTTTATTGACCAAGAAAGAGTTCTGCCTCCTGAATGTAACAACTGCAGAGGTCAAATCAGACATTTAAATATGCATCAACAATTTTCCCTTGATGGAACTCTGGTTCATGCCTTTAAATTTACAGCATCAACTGTTATCTGACACAAGGGATCAGTTCTTGACAAAGGTTGATCTATCATATGCAAATATGTATTTACTGAACTGTTTTTATTGGTACACTAAAAAATTATTTTTCAAAACACGTCTTTTTTAGAAGGTATTTATTACAAGACCTCCATAATTGCAAGGCATATCTTTACTAGTCCAGTATATACTAGAATGCTCATAACTACATGTTGACTGAGATTTTTAAAACTTAGTTAAGCAGAAAAAAAAATTTGATTTTTTTTTCCACTACAGTAGTAATAATATTTTCAGTGGTACTTTTAAAAATAATTATCAAGTATGTTAAACCTAAGAAATACTTATACCACATCTTGAAATGAAATGCACAGATTTATTAACAGTGTTTACATATTGATGCTCATGACATTTAATTTGAATATGAAATATTAATCTGACTTTGATCCTCTTGATTTCTTGGAGATTAATTTTTGAGTCAGTAATTTCATTCTCTAGGCTTCTTCTCTTTACTTCTGTGTAAATTTTGTATTAAGAATCGTCACATTTGGGTGGATGTTGGGTAATTATGACAATCAGTTTGTAGACACTGGTAACAAAATTTTTAGAACCTTATACAATGAACTGCTGAATATTTTACCTAAGCTGAGGAGATTATTCAATTCCAAGAGAAATAATTAGCTCCTGACTGAAAAGACAAGGCTATACCAATGAGCAAGTTTTGCATTCATGACAAGGTATTTCATATCATCCCTGGGGAAACTCTTATTCTACTGCATCTGGGTGCAATAATGGGTTGATTCAGTATTAACACATATGTTCTTACTACAAAATAGACCAAAAAATAAAAAGTTTAAATCACTTCTAGACTAGCCAGACACTGGGAGTATTTCTATATTTTGTGGTACTATGGAGCAACCTTAAGGCTGGAAGTTTCTTGGTTCTTATTTCTTTCTCTCCCTTTCTTGCACAACCTAACAATTTAATAAATTTTAGAGCATTGAGTTTCTGACTAAACTGAACAAAGTAAAGATGTTTCATACAGCCATATGTACTCAGCATAGCTTTGAAAATCCCACTGCAAGAAAAAGGTGCTCCTTTGACTACACAGTATGTGCTGCCCTGGTTAATTTCCAATACTGGCAACTGAGGCTGGGTCTGCGTGGCCTTTGTTGGGTATTTGTCTGTTGTTCAGGAACCACTGAATGACAGAATGCATAAGGTTGGAGGGGACAATAAGAGGTTGCCCAGTTCAGCTTCTCTGCTTGAGCAGGGTCTCCTAGAGCATGTTAATCAGGGTTGTGTCCAAATGGCTTTTGAGCATCTCCAGAGAAGGAGAATCCACAATATCTCTGGGCACCATGTTCTAGTGCTGACACCCATAAATAAAAGAAATTCTTCCTCATGTTCAAGTGGAACTCCCTGCATTCCAGTTTGTTCCTGTTGCCTCATGTCCTGTGTCTTGGTATCACTGACAAGAGCCTGAATCCATCCTCTTGACACCCTCCTTTCTGATACTTATAGACATTGAAGAGGTTCCCTCTCAGTTTTCCCTTCTCAAGGCTGAACAGGCCAAGTTCTGTCAGCTTTCCCTTGCAAGAGAAATGCTCCAGTTCTCTAATAATTTTCACAGTCTTTGCTGGACCCTCTCCAAGAGCCCCCTGTCTCTCTTGAGCTTAGGAGCCCAGAACAGGGCACAGGTCTCCAGATGTGCCTCATCAGGGCTGAGCAGAGGGACCAGATCACCTCCCCCAACCTGCTGGAAATGCTCTTCGTAGTGTACCCCAGGATACCTTTGGCCTTCTTGGCCACAGGGACACACTGCTGGCTCATGGACAGCTAGTTGTCAGCCAGGACCCCCAAGTCCTTCTTTGCAGAGGTGCTCTACAGCAGGTCAGCCTCCAGCCTGTCCTGGTATGGTTATTCCTCCTCAGGGGCAGGACCCCGTGTTTGCCTTTGTGGAGTTACAGACAGTTCTTCTTTGCCCATCTCTTTGATCTGTCCCTCTGAGGGGCTGCATAGACCTCTGGGGTATCAGCCACTCCTCCCAGCTTTGTGCCATCAGTGAACTTGCTGAGGAACCACCTGCCCCTTCATCCAAGTCATTGAAGAATACATTAAACAACACTTTCCCAGTACTGAGCCTTAGGCAACACCACTAGTCACAAACTCCCAACCAGACACTTCCACTGATCACAACTCTCTGAGCTTTGTCATTCATCCAGCTCTCAAACCACTTCACCATCCACTTGTCCAGCTCACACTTCTGGACCTTGCCTATGAGAATAACATGGGAGACAGTGTCACGTATAGGAATACCAGGATTTAAGCAATTTCACTATTCCTGAAAAAAAATATATTGCAAATACTGTTGGGAGCAGAACAGTCTGTCTTAGTCAATGCTGGACAAAGCAAAGTGCAACTTCATAAAATGCCATGTGCTGAATCTCTAGTACAAAGTAGTGTAGATCTAACAGAAGAGGGCATGGTTACAAGGAATACAGTGGCTTAGCAACTGTATATTAAACTTTTTAAATGTTGCCTACACTGTTCCTAGAATTAACATTGGAAATTAGGCTACCAAGCTATTCTGAGAACATGTATCTGAGCATTGTATAGATATTAATTGAAGTAAAACCTTCTCCAGAGAGTTTACTATACAGCCCCACAGATGTGCCACAAACAAAATAGAGACACAATCAAGAGGGTCAAGATTGCATGAGAATTACACTTGCTTGCACCGCTTCAATCAGTAGTTGATGAGCAGTGCTCTCGCTACAGCTTGATGATGGCACCCATATAAAAAATTTTCTGGTTACTGCCTCTTTATCAAAACCAATCTAAAATGGTAAATTGTGCTTGTGCAAATAGAAGGATAAAGTGTTTTTGCAAAATTCAAATAATCAGCTGTCTTGCAGTCTCCTGGAGAAATCTGTGCTATTTCTCTCTTTTTAATTCTGAAGTCTGTTTTTTATCAGTCCCTACTCAGTAAACAACATTTTCATACTCAGTTCCCCTTTGAATTAAGCTAAATAAGTTTTCTTTTAGCTTGTATGGGTTAAATCACTTTATATTTAATCTAGGTAGCCAAGGTGTCAGAAGCAACCAAGATGTGGCTCACAGATTCCTGCATGAAACTTTCAAACCCATTGGTCTGTACTCAGAGACATGAGCAAATCAAACATTTCTGTTTGTACTGTTACTTAAGCAGATCACATCCTTGCTACAGTTTTTATAGAGAAAACTTTCAAGTTAAATCAGCAGGATTTGAGCAGATGCTGATTGTCAAATATACACCTAACCATTTTGCTAGTCTAGGGTGTGGAAATGAGGACACAGAGCTGATGTGTGTCAGAATAATCTCCGTAGCTCAGAACAACTGCTGAGGAAAGCAGCTGCTACAGGTATCATTTGTCATTTTGTTCCAGTATTAGCATATTACAGCAAGTCTTCAAATTAAAAACGATTAAAAATCCACCCCAAAACTCCACCGACACGCATTAAATATATTAAGGGGCCGTTCTTTAGGTTCTATAAATGTTAAATTTCATTCAGCAAGAGCTAACATTATATTTCTGTCTGTTCTGGGGCCTCTGGAGCTGCTGGAAGTGACTATACACTACTTACCGACACACAAGTAAATATTTTGTGCACATAAGCATATTTTATAGGTTTTCTTAAATGTAACAACACCTGAATGCTGACCAAATTAAATTGAAAACACATAATACAGAATCTGTACAGAACATATGTGCCCAGCTAGCTAAATCCAAATCCATGCCTGTGAATGCAGAAATAATCATCATCTTTAGAATAGAGGTTTTATGCTGTTTCCATACTCTCCAGACATTCTGAATTAGGTTGCCAAGACCTCATCTTCTTTTTGCTATTCTGCGTCTTGTCACATGAGGGATCATAAACACAGTAATGTTACTGAAAACACCATCAATGTGATAAAGCACATCAAAACAAGTATTTCAAATTACATTTCTGCAGATAAGTGCAGGTCCCTTTTCACAAAGGTCTAATACTTACTGGCTCACTGACTTCTGGGAAGCTCATAGTTTGGCCTTTCCTTGGATATTTTCTGTTTTCCTTAGATAGGTTGCTTCTAAATCACCGCTCACATAGCCATGGTTTTAAGAGTCTACAGAGACGTTATTAAGTCTTTCTATTCCATATAGTACTCTGTGGGGTTTGTTACCTCTTATTCAGAGTTTCTTGATTGCTGGGGTGGAAGAGTCAAAAGCCTTGATTGCTGATGGATGGGCTTCCATAGCAGCCTATATATACAGAAAAGGTAGAAGTCACACTGGAACTTCTGCTCTCCCCATTACAGCAACTATCATTGTTACAAAAATAAAATAAACACTCTACTACACAAGGCTCTGGAAGCTGATCATTGTGTATAGAAAGGAGTAATCCCTTGCAACTACCTCCAATAGGTAGGTGGTTATTTTTGCGTCAAACCTTTCAAAACACTGTCATTTCCCAGGTTTTTCTATGGTGAAAATATTTACTATTAATGAGTTATAATAGTAAAAATTTTAAAGTTTTCTTGGAAGAACCCAGGACTATGTATCTATTTAATTGGAAGGACAGTTATGTTAATTTTTAATACTGTAGTAAAAATGTGCTAGTTTGCAGGCTGCTACATAGTGTTTGGCCCAAAAAATGAACCTTGATGCTAGAATTTGGAAATACTGAAAAATATTTTAAAACATACTTGGTTATCAATGATTTAGTGAAATATTTCTTGAAAATAATTCAAAGTTGAAATTACCAAAGTGCATTCTTACAAACAAAAAACATGGCTACTTTATGTATTTAATCACCAAGGTTTTTTTAAATCTTACATTATATCTCAAAATGCTACAAATTGTAAGATTGTCAGACATCAATAAAATACATGACATTAATACACACAGTGACTAAAAGTACTTTGTTTATGTGCATGAATTATAGACTTTCTATCCTACAGCTGAACAGTTATCTAGTGATAATGTAACATCTACACATCCCTTTAAAAATATTGCTATCCATCGCTCTAGGTTGCATTTGTTTCACCTCAAACATTGTTTTGCAGTTTTACTGTATTTGATAGGGATGAGAAAGGTGATATTACTTCACTAAAGGCTTTTGTCTTCACACATGTAACTAAAACTTTTGTTCATAGTGTTCCTTCTGATTGTCTTGTTTTTAAAATGTTTCCTGCAGCCATAGCAAATAAAACCTTCTCCATGCTTGTCCACTCACAATGTTGCTGCAAACATTTTTTTTTCTAGATATTTTACTCTGGGCATTAAAACTTCTACTGGAACCATTCACTGATATGTCTCCTATAATCAGTTAGCTTCAGCTTTATTATTCCTATATTCGTGTCCCTTTTGCCCATTTCTCAGTTCCCTTTCAGGAATAGAAAGGAACCCTTATTCCAGTATGCCTATATTTCAACCATGAAATTTCTTTTCTTTTATCATGCATGCCACCCTGCACTTTGAAGAGGCTGCCCTATCTATGCATTTTTTTTTTTGCATTATTGTCTTAAAATTTTTTTTCTCATAACTCTTCTAAAATCACACAAAGAAATACAGAGTTTGCAACGTTTCAAGCTGCTCTATGTGCATGGATCAGGCTGTATCATGGTGAATAATTGTTCTCTATTTTTTTCTTTCTATTTCCCCATCCATCTTTATTCATATTTTCTTCTCTTAAACCAGTCTTTCAGCTTTGAACTTTTTATATGCACTGACTAGCACAAAATCCACAACTGGAGTTCACATACATTATCTAAACACAATGTAACAATGGTAAGCAATGATTTATTGCTCACCCATGGGAACACTCTAAGAAAGCTCTTGAGTGGAATATAGGTGTGGGGAGAGATGTGCCACAAGGAATGGCATTAGGGTCCAGTTATGTTTTCCTAGTGGGGACCGCTCAAGTAGGAAGAGATGCATCCTGCACATCGAATGTTGGCCTGACATTGGAAGATGTGCTACTGCATTGTATTGGGATCCTTCTGGCAAGGTGGAATGAGAACATCTTCAGAAAGCAGTTTGCTTACCAGCTGAGGGAGATGGGAACATTTCCATAATTCCTCCCTCAACTTATGGTTGGATTCATATCTCAAATATTAGTATAGAAAATATACAGCATGGGAAGTAAAGAGAAAATAGGTGTTGGTGCTGAGCCATACAGCTACAATCTGAGAAATCTGGTTACAGAGCTCGTGTAGTCTCAAATGCTGGATCTGATTGGGATGGAAGTATTTTTGCACATAAAAGCATGCCTGGTGCTATATTTTAGAATTGTGACTACAAATGTTGATAACCTGCCAATGTTTTACCTGCTTCTAAACAGCAGTTTCATATCACCAAGGCTTTTCTCCACTCTTCCCCAATGGGTAGACTGGGAATGCATGAGAATTTTGATGCAGATGAAGCCATCAGAAATGACCTGAACTGTGTAAGAGAGTATTCCATGTTGTCATGCTCAACAGTAAAATCTCAAGGAATGGAGAAGGAAGGTGAGACATTTATGGTTATGTTGCTGGTTTTCGCAACTAGGAAATAGCTGGATATCTGTCTGACAATGGGAAGTAGTGAATGAATTCTTTTTTACATTCTCCTTGCATGTGCAGCTTTGCCTTTTATCTCTACCCACCCCACTGGTTTTTCTTGTGTTTACCCTTCTGATCCTCTCTCCTATCCTGCCACCTGTGAGTGAGTGACTGGGCGGGACTTAACTGCTAGCCAGTCAGCCCAACATAAATGTACAGAACCCTGCTGTGGAATGGGCAACAGATAATTTGGGAGCTTGTGTAATGTGATCAGAGCGGAGGCCAAAAGGGGGGCAATGGCTGTGAACATTTGCAACAGACTGCCACTTGAGAACAGAGGGGCAAAGCCTCCTTTAAAATAGCCTTACAATAATAACACGTCCTGGATCATGTGAAGGACTTTGTCTGACATTTGCTGAAAAGAAAACTTTGAGAGGATAGGATATCTGGAGTCTGTCAGGATCGATTTTTGTTGCAGGTTTTGGATGGCCAAACTAGAGAAAGTGCCCTGCTGCATCTACTGTTCATGCCAAAGAGAAGTGGTCATGGATTTTAAGTTTGATGGCATTCTTTTCTGCTGTGAAAAATGCCATTGTACAATTTTAAGTTCTGAGGTAAACAGAGGTAAATAAGTAGCAGAAAAAGGCCCTTCAGGTCAGCAGATTTGGGAGCTAGCCAGAAGCTTCCCCTGAGTGGTCTCGTCCTCCCAGGCATTCCATTCTTGAGGACAATCTCCTCAAAGAAATACAGTTATCTACCCTCATATGCAGGAATTTGTAGAAACAGAGACTGAAAGAAGTTTGGAGTTTTGTCAAAGCTAAGTGAGTAAAGTGCACACTAGAAGCACCTTTATTGGAGATGTGTGAAGATACAGCCAGCTATTAGCTGGAATAATGCTACACTGGAGCAAGAAAACATGCAGAAGAAGAAAAAATATGCAGGCAGTGATAAATTTAATCATGAAGTAGGAAGACCTAAAGGGGGATAAATATACTTTTACTAGTTACTAGGAGAAATATATAAATTCACCTATACTAGAAGTGAGCATGCTAAATTGTAAAAAAATTATTAATTGAATAAAAATTAATTTTTAAAAATAATTATTTTGAAAAAGTAACAGATTCTCAGTAATCTGAGAAAGGTGCCAAAAACTTGTGAGCTAACCAGAAGAATGATATCAACCATGCAGGGAGTAAAGGTTGCAGAAGTATTTCAGAAGATTAACAGTATAAAGTACCTGACCCATATGAAATGCCAAAAAAACACATTTAAATCATGGAAATTAAAGGAATCAAATAGTTTGCCAGGCTACTTAGTAATACTCTTTAGCTATATATTGTATTATTAATGTAAAAGGTTTGTTGTTCTTATTATCAATATAAAGAAAATATTGAAATTTGTATTAGTTACCCTAGAGTTACACTAACTTCATCCAGAATCTGAATGAAAAAATTACCATAAATTTTAAGAATAAATGAGTCTATTATAGGAAATTAATGACAAATGCTAAACTGAATCTGGAATTAGACTTGAATCCATTTATATTTGCAAATGTTACCTGTCTGGTGAAGAAGAATAGATGAAAGGAAACACCTTGAAACAAGAGAGAAGAGGAGAGGAGAGGAGAGGAGAGGAGAGGAGAGGAGAGGAGAGGAGAGGAGAGGAGAGGAGAGGAGAGGAGAGGAGAGGAGAGGAGAGGAGAGGAGAGGAGAGGAGAGGAGAGGAGAGGAGATTGAAGAATGAAGATTTTGGTGGTACTCTAAAGACCTCTGATTACATTTGTAGGACCATTACTGAAATTAAGGATACAGATGATTTATCAGGGCAGGAATGCTCATGTGATACACACATGCAATGTTTAGAAACTTCAAAGAATTCAGCATAAATAATGTGGGGCTTAAAGCAACAGGCTATGGTTTGAATGGCATAAAGGAATAAAAAGAAAAAAAAATTGGAAAGAAGGCTTTGTTTTGTAAAGCTTTTACTGTTCATGGCTATTGTTCCTTTTTTCCAATGAAAAAGTGTTTTAAGGTGGGCCCTCTGTTTATATAATAAATATCAATTTATAGAATAAATATTAATTAAACTTTTGTCAAAGAACAAGTATGAAAAATGGAAAAAAAACAAGTATGAAAAAGGGAAGAAAGCAAAGGCAGCTGTACTATTCACCATCTTGACAAAACTAACATACTTTTCTTCTTCTTTTATGGTTAAAGTGTAGATTTAAGTATGACTCAAGCATCATATTCATCTTATAAGTGTATGGCATGAAAAAGCCAAAGGTACTTTTGGTGCCATTGAATATTTGAGCAATAAAAAGGATTTGCAATAATTCTGAATATGGCATTAACTCTGTAGAAGAATGAGACTTTAAAAGGATGTATGGCACTAAGAACCCACTAAATGGTGTCAATCATAAGTATGTGAAGACTCACTGTGCACTCTTTCTCCTGCTCTAAAAAAGCAGTTATATGTTCACTTATATGTTCAGCTATATTTTTCCCCACATGTGAGAAAAGGGTCCCAAGAAGTGTTTAAGATTAGTGTAATTTAGATAATAACTTCTATCTAAAAAGATCAGTTAACAGGTGACACAAAAATAATTCACCAACATTCTGAAGCTCTCTGTAAATGTAACATATAAATTGAAATGAAGAATAAAAAAAACCCAAGCAAACCACAAATTATATCATTTCCTGCAAAATGCAAATTAAAGGAAAAGCACATTCATCTCCCACTGTAGTACTGAGCTCTCAAGCCAGCTAGGCAATTACATACCTTCAAATTAACCCAAAGACAAATATAATCTGGCCAAAGTGTAAGCCTGCTCACTAAGCTAATCAGCAAATGAAAAAAATATAATAAGGCTAAGTTATATTGTCTTTCCTGAATTACTCATCATAGTCCTTCATTCCTCAAACATATGGCCTGCTCCTTCTAAAATTTATGAGTATGCCTAATTTAATACAGTAAAAATTCCTGTGTCCCTAAATGTATGCTGACTTCCTGGCAGAGAAGTTATTAGTTCACAATTGGTACTGCATGGGAAAAATGTCATTCAGACATTTTTTCTAGTGTAGTGTAGTTTAGCTGTTACTGATCTTATAGGTGGGAGGGGAAAGCTTGTGTTTTCTCAATCCTTTTGAAATTACTTTATTTTACTTTGCAAATGCAGCTGCAATGACTAAGAAGAAGAGAAAATTTAACCATATTAAAAAAAGAATATTTTGCATACCGTGTACAAATTCAGATAATTACCCTTGCTGAACACTACATGGGGAAACTAAGGGCCTTATTTGTACATCCTTGAATAAAATGAGGAAGCTTCTGTTGGTTTTCAAAAACTGGGATTTTGTTTAGGAGAAAGGGAAAGAAAATTTTAGTTTATTTCTTCTGCGGAACATGGAGTATGGGGGGTTGGAGGGTGGGGCATATAATCTCTATTTCTTTTTCTTATTTTCCCTTTGATGTCCAGGGACATCACTACTGTGCACTGCCCACTATTCACACCAAGTCACATGTTATAATCTAGTTTGTGATAATATATTTGATGCACCTGCTTTTCAACCTGTATGTCACTACTGCCATTTCTTTACATGTAAATGATTTAGACCATAGATCTAAATATTTTATATATTGTATATATAATATATAATGTAAAATATTATTTTATACAAAATTATTCTATGGCTTTATTGGAACATCCATTTAAACAGCAAGTACAGCAAAATAACTAACCAAGGAGCTTGGCCATAAAATATGTGAATAAGTTTTCAGAAGCCACACGTGACTATGACCCAGATTAAGGCCAACCTCAACAGAAAATTTCAACTGAAAATAATATGAAAATTTAAATAGGCACGTTTACAAAGCTTTTTCTTAGTCTTTAAATGTATGTTTTAGCACCATGCACAGCTTATTTCTGAAAGTAGATGAAGATGGAATTAGCTTTCTAATTTCAAGCATTACTCCAGTTCTAAGATTGCAGAAACATTCTATGTAATCTTGATTTATTTATGTGAAAAAGAAAACCCCAGTATCTTTCCATATTTAAGCTATTTTTCCTGTATTTAAGCTATTATTTATTAATGTACAAGTTCTTTATATAGCTATGGAATTATTAGCTTTAGAGTTGCATGAACTTTGTGTTTAAAGTAGTGCTATACAGGTTTTATGGTATTTTTCTCCAAACAGTATCTTTTGGGTATTTGGGAATTATTCTAAGAATTATGAAGAACGTAAAATTAAGATGCTGTCATTGTACTTGTATCCTAAGAAGAGTGGATAACCTGTGATGTGTTGATGGGTTAGTTTTGAGCAAGATTGCTGAGGCCTCCATAGAGAAGGTGAAGATAGTGTGTTCAGTCTCTAAATCATAAATTTTACAGTCCAAAGAGCCGTGCAAATTATTTCTAGGCTGTTGATTTTAGACCAGGTATGATTCAACGTCCATTAGCACAACCTGAGCATCCAGTAAGTTATCTAGAGGCTGGAAAATACTTGGTGACTAAGAGTGGACATTTTGATTTTGGTAGCATAATGGATAAAGCAGCAGGTATTCTTTAAAAAATCTTAGTCCAGAACTTAGGTGAATAGCTGGGACAAGGTTGTCCTCTGGCATTCCTCATTAGTTCAGGAGGCCACCTGAGATGCCAGGACAGCAGAGGCAGATGCAGCAGAAGTATGGCAGAAGTGCGCTTGCTGAGAGCAGGCCGCAACAGAATTGAGGAGTTGAACCTGGAAATGCAGGCTCTGAGCTGAGTTATGTAAACCCAAACTGAGGGCTAAATTATTGGTGTTAAACAATTAGATGGTGCAATGTTGATAACATCTGTTTTGAAACTTATGTGTGTCTGGGCTGTATTTGTGGTCCAAAATGGTGCCAAGTGTCTGAAGAGCCATCCAAGGCTCTGGGGGACACTGATGCTGTAGATATTCCTTGGGTTGTTAGGGTAATTAGCCTAAGCATCACAGCAATAAATGCATTTGATTGAGTGATTCCTGTTTTAATGTTGGTTGTTCTGAATTAAAATATGATTTGGTGGTAGAAGATTATTAATTCCTGCCTAAATTATGATGCAGAACATACGGTATTGTCGAGTCAATTCCATTAATTTCTTAACTTCTTTTTATGAACTAGAGGCCAAAAAGTATTTGAGGGTGGATTTAAGGAAAAGTCTGTGAGCAACAAACAGCTACAACTGTAAAACTACTGCTAAATATCAATATAGAAATAACTTTTTGAATTTGTTCTTTTTAATGGATTGCATAGGCTGTACTTGAGCGATCCTTTTATGACCATCACTTTTTCTTCCTATTGAATTTATTTTCCTGTGTTTATGCTTACCTTCTCATCCCTAAACCCTAATTTCTTACAACTCTTTTATATTTTTATTAATTTTGACCAGTTCTGACCACCAAGCTTCTGTGTGTATTTTACATTGATATATGTGCTTTCACTGATGACTACAGTATCTAATAACATGACTTTAACATGCTTTTTTAAAGCTATGTGATACTCAGGAATGAATAATGAAGCTGGGAAGGTAGGATCGCATTGTTGGTTAATGAAATGATAAATTGTAAAGAAATAGAATCAGACAGCATGGAGCAAAGAGAAACTTATTTTTATTAAAGCTACTTTAGGGAAAGATTATAGAAGCAGTTTTATTTTGTTGGTCTTCTGAGAGTTCTTCACAAGACTCAAGGATTGAAGATATACACAGACTTCCATATTTTACCAGAGAGATTAATGTTACTGAAATTGCAACAATATTGTTAATTATTTCTCCACTGTATATAGCTGGCAAAAAAGTGCTACAAAAGTGTTGTCTCAATATTCTTGGTCATCAAAACTAATCCAGTTATTTGCAAAAAGTTAAATAAAACAGTAGGTGCTGGTAATATCTCTAACATGGGAAAAAAATATAAAACAGCTTTACAAGCAGATCAAGTAGAAGAATAAGTGGGCTATAACCCTATTTTTTTATGAAGTAGGATAACCATTTTTTAGGATTCCTACCTTATCCTAAAATTAAAGTTTACCCTGGTAACATTATGTATGTAATATCTATCATGAAATCATCTTGACTAGATACTAACAACTTAACTGTAAAAGATTCTTGATTCTTTTCCAAATCAGAACTACTAAAACTCAGAGGAATTTAGGTTTCAAGGGAAGGAAAAACATCTGACATAGTTGTTGAGTGAGCCAGATGGGGAAGGTGTCCTAGTAGACTGGTGGTTTATGAACAGGACAAGACTTCTGGGTGATATGATGATTGCAGGCTGTCTTGAGCATAGTGATCATGAAATGGTAGAGTTTTTGGTTCTTTGAGAAGTAAGGACAGGAGTCAGCAGAACTGTCATCTTGGATTTCCTGAGGGCACACTTTGGCCTGTCAAGGAGCCAAAGTTGACAGGGTTCCTTGGAAAGCAGTCCTGAAGGGCAGTAGAATTCAGCCAGGCTGGATGTTCTTGAAGAAGAAAATCTTAAAGACACACGTGCTGGAAAAAGAGCTGGTGGGAAAGTAGACTTGCTGGGCTTAACAGACAGCTTTGTTTTGAATTCAAGAAAAAATGGAAGGTTATTTTATTACTTCTGGGGAAAGGGGTGGCTCATTCAGAAGGATTATTCAGAAGGATCTTGTGAGATTATGTAGAGAGAAAATTAAAAGGGTGAAAGCTAACTAAAACCTAATCTGGCTACTGATAGAACAGGAAAAAAAATTCCTACAAATATGTCAGCAATCGAAGGAGACCCATGGAAAATCTTCATCCTTTATTGGATGGAGGAGGAAACATTTGCAAAGGATGAGGAAAGGGCTGAGGTAATTAGTGCTTTGTCTCAGTCTTTAATAGTCAGAACAATTTTTCTCAGGTTATCCAGCCCCTGAGCTAGAAGACAGAGACAGGGAGTAAAATGAAGCCTCTATAATCCAAGCAGAAGAGGTCAGCAACCTGTTGCATCATGTAGACATGTACAAGTTTGAGGGGATGAATGGGATCCATCCAAGGAACTGACAGAATTGATCACTGAGCCACTTACCAGATTTTACTTGCAGCCCTAGCTAACTGGGGAGGTTCCAGCTGACTGAGTTGACAAATGGTGATGCCCATCTAGAAGAAGTTTGTCAGCCTGACCTTGAAGGTTATGGAGCAGTTAATCTTGAGCATGATCACAGCTGAATGTGAGACAGTGTGTGCCCAGGTGGCCAAGGCCAGTGGCATCTTGGTATGGATCAAAAACAGTGTGGCCAGCAGGACAAGGGCAGTTATCATCCCCCTGTTTTCGGCACTTGTGAGGCCATACTCAAATCCTCTGCTCGTTCTGGGGCTCTCCCTACCAGGGGGACATAGAGGGGCTGGAGTGTGTCCAGAGAAGGGACAATAGAGTTGGTGAAGGGTCTGGAGCACAAATCTGATGAGGAGTGCCAGAGGCAGCTGGGAGTGTTTAGCCTGAAGAAAAGGAGGCTCAGGGGACACTTTAGTGCTCTCTACAACTGTGTAAATGGAGGTTGTAGCCAGGTGGGGGTTGGTCTTTTCTTTCATATAGCAAATGAAAGGACAAGAAGAAACAGTTTCATATTGATCCAGGAGAAGCTTCATTTAGATATTAAGAAAAGTTTCTTCATGGAAAGGGTGGTCGTACGTTGAAACATGCTGCCCAGGGAAATGGTGGAGTCACCAAACCTGGAGGTCTTAAAAAAAGTGTAGACATGGCATGTAGGGATGCAGTTTAGTGGAAGACTTGGCAGTGCTGGGTTAATGATTTAGCTCAATGATTTTAGAGGTATTTTTCAAACTAAATTTTCAAATTTTGTCTTATTTTATTCTATTCCATTATATTGTATTCTATGTTATCTTCTAGATGGTAGTGATTTTTTTTTTTTTTTTGACAAGCCAGTATGGAACAAATAAAGAGTTGAAGAAAAAAAAGTACTGATACTCAGTAGTTATATTGCTTGAATGGAAATGAAAGAAAATTACTTAGGCAGCTCCAGGACTTATAAAATGACCTTGGCTATTCAATTAAAATAAATCTAAAAGGAAATAATTATTTTAGGAATTCACTCAAATGAAAAAACCTTGACATGTTTGACATAAGTACTAGCAAAATAGCATTAGAGTGACCTTACATCTTTCTTAGAGAAGATGGACTGTTTCGCAGTCATCTTATCTGTTAGAATTTCCATAAAGCCTTCAACATGATGATGAATAAAAACTTATTTTTAAACAAAGAGAGGGATAGGGAAATCTTATAAAGTAGACAGAAAAATAAGATTGCAACACATTTTACTGAATGTAAGCACCAACTCAGAATGAAGTTGTAAACAGAGAATCTTAAAGAGGTGAATAACAGAAAAGAGATAAAATTCAGCTGTATAAAAGAGACATATTGTACTTAAAAAGTAGGAAATAATGATTCTATTAAAAGATAGTTACTCTAAATTAATATGTATATATTAATTCCTCATAGGATGGTTATAAAAAAATGCAATGAAAATATAAGATACAATTCAAGAAAATCTAAGTGTAGCTGTTCCTATAGAACAAGAAGAAATATTTCTACTTCAGAAGCCACTAAGCTGATTTAGTATAAAATACATGTGATTCTTGTCCCATGTGTGTTTCTACAGGTTACACTTTTAAAATCCATGTGGTACAGACAGATATATGTAGGCTAATCTCAGGACCCCACAAACAGAGAGGACACCCTATCCAGCAGATTTTCAAGGAGCAGGCTTTAGTAAAACACAATATGAATACAATGGCTCTGACTGTTCTTAATTTAAAGAGCTTATTTTCCTATTTCATGCTTATCATTTCATCTTATTTACCAGTATACAATACTGGGCAAGAGATCAATTGGGTAAAAAAATGGCTTTGAACTAAACAAGGATCAAAATATAAGACAAATTCTAACAAAAGGATCTGTGATGGTTTTCAGCAAAATAGCAATAGCAAGATCAAGAGGCCTAAGTACTTTTTAAATGACTTGATTAAGTTTATGAAAGGGATTATACTACATGGTTGTCTGTGATGGCAGGTGCTGCATCCAGGCAGTTCATCATAGGAAAAAAGGAAACAGGATTAGGAAGAAATTACTACAATAATCTTTTCTGCAATTCTCAGATATGTGTCTTATGGTTAGGAGGTGTGGAGCAATGACAGTCTTAGTCAAGCAGCAAGAAGGAACTATCTTTGTTATTATCCATAGTTCTGCTGATTGGATTTGATGATTTGTTTGGATTTTGTGTGCCTTTAAGGACAGGGTTGACAAAACAGTTATTCAGAGAGCATTTAAGGAAAATATCAATAGATTAGCAAATACAGAATGCTAGGGGTCAATATAACTGCAGCAGGAAATGTACAGTGCTGATGAAGTTTGCCTGTTGGTAAAAAAAAGGACAGTGTGAGAGAAATTAAAATCTAAAAAAGTAACTCTTCAGAGGTCTCATGTACCCTTAGGTTTAAAACTGAATTTTCACTGACTTGAAAGAGAAATAGTCTCTGCTATCCCATGCTGGCAGAATGCTATGTTTGAGTACTGCTACTGTTGATGTATACCCTTTCCTCTAGTGTTTAAAAGATGCTTCTGGGCTGCAGAATATCAATCAGTAGTATTCTTTAGAAATGTCAATAGCTGGCATATTAGCACTTCAAATCTATACCGCTTATAAATGGGGACTACTTGACATTCATTCTGTACCACACAGCAATACCTAAATGGTGACACTATAGAGGAGAGTGGAGAGAGAACAAATATAAACTTAGAATTTTAGAAATGACACAAGGACTTCTGGACTTGATAGTTTTCAAAAGGAATGGGAAAATAGTGTATGAACAAAGTTCTGGAGTCACTGGGGGGGGCTTTGCTACTGGATTCAGAGAAAGATGGGTTTCAGAATAAACACAGATTAAAGAAAGTACTTGAATTAGATTGTGTACTTAAGGAATATGGATTTTGCTGAAGCCTTAGTATTTAAAGTAGAAATGTGTCACAGCATTTAAGGATAACATTTTTTCTTAACTAGTTAGAGTAAATTCTTTGGATTAAAGACCTGTTATTGTGTTTGTACTCTGAAACAACAGATTCCATCTTCTATTAGTTGTATTAGTGTCATTGTATGTTTTAAACTCTCAACTCAGAATGTTAATGATACCATTAATTATAGACTTGTTACTTATAATTAGTATCACATGGATATTAGTTAAGGCAATACAGGTCCAACCTAGTAATAACATTGTTAGTAATATTAAAAAAGAACAATTTCTTGCCTCAACTCAAGTAAATTTCTTAAAACAGAATATTCCCTGGCCTCTGTCCATCACAGTAATGTAACTTTTCAGCAAGTTATTACCTAACATCCACTCCACATCTTCTATCTATAACAAAGCCACAAAACGAGACATTCTTAAAGAAAAACCCATCAAAATATCAATAAACTTTGGAGTGAAAAAAATAAAACAAAACAAACCACCAAAAAAGCTGCTTCACAATTCTCATAACAAAAACTTCTACAGTAGTGGGACTGTGAGAGGAACTTTACAAACGTGAAAATTCTGCTACTACTGTTACCACTGAATAAATAAGGGCATGTCCACAGTACAGTCAAAGTATAAATCTGTATGGAAATAAAAAAACTACATTTATGCAAGTGAGATAATATATTGATTAATTTGCCCATGCTGGAATTTCTGTTGGATTTAGAAGACCTTAGTTTATCAAGCACCATGTCAAGTAGGATATGCTTCCCAAGTAGTGAAGTGTCACTCTCAGGAGCTGTGCCCTCTGTGCTCACCTCATGACTGTGTCTTCTGCCACTAAGGCTCACCTATAAAGAAAAGAGGAGGCATTTCTTGGTGACTGTGCTGCCGTCCCAAACTCCAGTCTTTCTGGTTCTCTTCCGTGTGGCTGGATGCACTTGATATCATCATGGTTTAACTGCACCATTTTCAGACGGTTTATGCAACGGCTTTGTGCTCCATCTTAAGCTGAAATAAAGAGGTATTTTCATTGGTATCCAAGCTACCTGAAGGCAATTTTCACCATGTCTGCACAAGCTAGAGTTCACACTGCAACAAGCTAAAAACCAATTATTAGATTATTTTAGCACAGTGGACTTATATATGAATTCTAAACCAATGGATTTAAAGCCATCTCACTGCTTAAATTAACCTTTCATGTCAACTTCTATCTTACTCTGATTTCCTCAGCAGCTTTTATAATCAGTTTTGATTTGCCTATATTACATATTTTCACCTATTTGACATCCATCTTTGCAAGATATTCAAATGAACTGCATTACAATGAGCCATGCAGGAAAATCCATTTGTCTTCAGTTCTGCCATTTTTGTTCCCATCTATAATCAGCTAATATGCTTAAAGAGACTAGCCCAAGAGTGAAGTGCTGCTTAACATAATGGTTGCTCTGGTGGTCCCTAAGGGATGAAACCAAAACTAGCACAGTGATTCCACAGCATCGGCATGACCAGAGTTCAGGGAACCTGACTCTCCGTTTGACTCAAACAAACAGAATTGGCTGTAGGACAAACTGTAATGGGTGGATTCATCAATGATTTCACTGGTGCATTGATGAAAATAAAGACCTTACTTTTGATATTGTGTTAAAGGATTTGGATGCAGGCATCATTGCTAAAACATCGTTATAAATTTGGCAGACCCTCCTCATGACCTTGTTTATAGTTCCTGTTCTCAAATGTTACCCTTTAGTCTACAAGGAAGAAGCAGTAATGTGAAGATCCTGAATGTATTTTTAAGTTTTTCTAAGCTCTGCTCATCATCTTGTGCATAAAGCTCATGCAAAATATGAAATGAAGATTGACAGAAGGACACTAGGAGCAGCAAATATGGGGAGAGACTCAGACAGTCTAAGGAAAAAAAAAATCAAAATGTTAACAGAATGGAACTCGGTAGGCCATGAATGTAGATCAAGAATAATTATCTATGAAATGCTGCAAGGAACACAGCAGACTCATGAGGACAGAATTTCATGTCACTAAGATGAAATTTTGAGGATTAATTCCAGTAACTGTTAGTGGAATTATGTACTAATTTTCTCACAACATGAATATGAACTACTGTAGATCATTTCAAAGCGAAAGTTCAGCTAAATATTGCTAGTACCTTGAAGAGGAGAGGGCTATTAATTCAGAAACTGAGCATCCTTCTAATAAGGCATGGTTGATTTTTAAACTTATTAAACTTATATTTTAAAAATTTATTTTAGGGTTAATGAGTCAGACAAATTTAAATATGCATGTTTGAAAGGGCCCAATTCACTAAATTAGCATTAAGTACAAATCACATATTCGTAATTTTGTTTTAGTGGTGTGATTTATTCTTATGGGTTTTACTAATATAAGTGTATTTGTGGACTACAGGTTCTCAGGGATATTACATCTGTCTGGCATGGTGTGTTGTTTTAAACCACCTGCTGTCAGCTTTGCTAGAGGGCTGAAACCAGTATCTCAAATTATCAAAACTTCTTTACTTTCCTGAATGTTGTTACTGCCATTTGCAGCACTTCAAGCAGAAGGGATTACCGGGTCATCTTGAATTTCTTCTAGGGTATAGCAGTTTTCATGGATTCCAGACAAAGGTACCGGCTGACAGCAGTTCCAGGAGTGCTATCTGACTTTGTAGCTTTTTGAACTATTCCCCTGGTGACTAGGCAGAAATTCAGCCAGCCAGCCAGCATATCAAAATCAGATTAAAGTGTCTTCTCTCATAGGGAGTGGTGGTGTGTCTGGTCTACAGCTAAACAGTGTAAAGAAATGTTCCTGCGCGGAGGTTTCTGTGCTGGGTTCAGACCTGGAAGTAAGCAGGGGCTTAATGAGAACCTACAGACATCACAAACATGAATATATGATATCTGTATTCTCAGCTGGGAGAAGCAGAGGTTAGATCCCGCTATCAAACACATCCTGGATATAATTTTGGAAGTTCTACCAATTAAATACTGTCAAGGGCATCATTTGGCTAAAAATAACCAGAAACACCTTTGAATCCTGACTAAGGTGAGATACATTGTTCTGCTTTCTTGGTCATACAAGCATAAAAAACATTTATATTGGAAAAGGCGGCTAAGGCAATCAAGTCCAACTGCTAATCCATTACTGCCAAGTCCGACACTAAGCCATGTCCTTAAGGGCCACATTTACAACTTTTAAATACCTTCTAAGGACCACATTTACTTCTTTTAAATACCTTCTAAGATGGTGACTCAACCACTTCTACAGGCAGCCTGTTCCAATGCTGACCAGCCTTTAAACACTGAACAAAAGTGTTTCCATTGTTGAGAAGTATATTTCTTCCAGTACTTCTCTGAACTTTTCATAAGTAATTATCCTAGGTAAAGAAAGCATAAGCAACTCATCTCCAAGTAAAATAGCCTTCCCTGGCTTTTTAACCATCTCTATTGCATACATTACCACATCACATTAGCTACTGTCAATAACCAGCCCATGTCCTTGGATTTTTCCAAAAAGTGTTAGGAGGAAGGAATAGCAGAGAGGAGCTGCTATGGAATGACCTCAAGCTTCCCTTCTCCATCCCTCTGCTCCAGTTCTCTCAGGAAAATAAGTAGGGGAACCAGGAATGGAAGAGTGAAGTTGAGCCTGTGAAGAAAAAAGGTTATGGGGAGGAAAGTGTTTTAGTTTTAGTCATTCTTTTCTTATCATGCTACTCTATTTTACTCGGCAACATGCCAAATTAATTTTCCTAGTGTTAAGTCTCTTTTGCCCATGACAGTACTTGATAAATGCCCTTGTCTTTATTATGACTCTTGAGGTTTTCCATATTGTTTATTCCCTTTGTCTTGTTGAGGAGTGGGAGTGAGAGAGTAGCTGAGGAGAAAACTGGCAGCCAGCCAAGATGAACCCATCATAAGGAATTATTTTATCTGTCCTAATCGCATCATGTAAGATTCAAGTTACTGGAACATTTTTTATTTGTAAAGTTTTTGTTTTCTTTTTTCCACAGCAACCCTTTTATTTTTCTTCACTCCCTTCCTCTCAGATCAGCACAGTTTAAACTGACACATTAGTCACAATTGAAACATGCGAGTTAGGATGTATGTTTGATGGTACACTAAAGTCATAGAGTAAGTCACAGGTTTTCCATGCAAAAGAAGTAGATATAGGAGGCACTGCACTTGTTATTGTATGCTGTCAGGTTGGAACACGGTCTTCCCCAGTCAGATTTACAGTCTACCTGTATGAATGGATGCTTCATACAAAATCACAGAATCATAGATCAGTTAGGATTGGAAGGGAGCTCTGGGGATAACCTAGTCCTACCCTCATGCCAAGGCAGAATCACCTAGAGCAGGTTACACAGGAATGTGTCCAGGTTGGTTTTGTGTATCTCCAGAAAGGGAGATTTCATGACCTCACTGAGCAGTCAGTTCCAGTGCTCTGCCACCCTCAATATAAATAACTTCTTCCTCATGTTGAGGTGGAATGGGTTTTTGTGTGTTTTACTTTGTGGCCATTGTTCCTCATCCTGTCACTGGGCACCATTGAGAAAAGTCTGATACCATACTCTTGACAAACGCCTTTGAGATATTTATATTCATTGATGAGATCCCCTCTCATTCTTCTCTTATCCAGATTTGACAGCCTCAGTTCCTGCAGTCTGTCCCCATAGGAGAAATGCTCCAGACCCCAACAGAGTCGTCTGCTTAATTTGTTGTGATCAGCTAGCTATGACCTTGCAAATAGACAACTGGATTTGTCTTGGCCAAAGAAGGCAAAAATCTGAGGACCTTGAATATTTTACCTCTCTTCAAGGATTCCAGGCAACTTTCAAACAATAATTTAAAGAGATCAGAATTGATTTTGTGAATTGGTGTAATTTTAGGCGACCTAAAAAGTGAATCTGTAAGCTATGCTAAAACTAAACTTAACTGACCTTAGACACCATACTGCCTTTCCTGAGAGGCAAGTTCCTTGATCCATTAACTAATTTGCTACTGAGCTGAAAGGAACTTACCGTGCAGGTACTTAAGCACTCTATAAGGACAGGGTAATAAACCGTGCTGCTGGAATTAATTGAAGGTGGGCATCTGGATACGTGCACATTTGTGAAAAAGGTTTCTGATTTTATCTGTCAGGAATTACCCAGCTCATCTCAGAGCAGAATAACAATTTCCTCTTGGCTGGTGAATAAATACCCTATAAAATGACTAATGGACTATTTAATTGTCATATCGAAAAGAGCATGGTTGTGACTAATGTGAAAAATAAACCAACTTTGGAAACCTCATCCAGTACTTACCAGCCTTAAAGTAATGAAGCATGATGATGAGATCTATACTTGATCCTAACTCTTCTGTCATTCATGTCAAAGTATTCCTCTCAAGAAATTAAATGATCTTGCAAGAATGTTCAGAACATGAATGAGCTTGACTTTCGCAATATAAATTACCAAATTTGCCCTGAATCATTAAGTTATTTGTTTGAGTCAGATACTATCTTGTCCTAATGTGTCATCAGTGAGGGAAATATAGTTGCAGAATGACATTTAATTCCAACACTACAAAGACTTAAGTAAACAACAATTCTTTGTTTGTGTTTCAATGGGGCATAAAATTGCAGCGTTCTAATGTTTTTAGCTTTCTTTTCTTGTACATATATCTATTAAAATCAGCCTCAGCTAATGGAGAAATACATAGCACAGCTGTCAGTCCAAATCCAGCCTATTGATTCAAGACTGTTTAATACAAAACTGCAAGAACCTTGCAGAAGTCTGTGTAAGAGTGCAGAATCAGGCTACAGGGCAAAAGAAACTGAAAATTATTGCTGCCTACTCTGTCTGGCCTTCCTCAAGAGTGTGAATTATGAAGCAGTTTTCAGGGACTACACTGAAATTAACACTAATTGATGCTGTTATTAACAGACTTAATAGTAAGATCAAATTCTTTTAGGTCCTAATTTAACAAAACTTTAAAAGGTATGTTTAAATTCTAACCAAGACAATTTATCATTGAGTAAGATGTTAACATTTAGTTGACTGCTCATTGCTTTTTACTTTATCTGCTAAATTCAGAAACAGGACCTGCAGTACAGGGAAGACATAAGAAGCTGAAATCCATGTTTTCAGTTCTTTGTGAGTAAAAGTTTATGCGCAGGATTTTAGAGCTCTTCCAGAGCCTGAATTTCCCATGGTAGAAGAATTGGAATTAGATAAAGTTTAAGGCCCCTTCCTACCAAAAATATTCTATGATTCTATGAATTCAAATGAGACACCTGGAAAAAAAAGAAAAAAAAAAACAAGCAGAGAGATATATGGTCAGTGAACATTATGTTTACATGTTTAAACCCACGAGCATCTTACAGTACATTTTTACTTATTGGAGAATACCAAATGAAAACAATTTTTAAATAAACATCTTAGTGAACCATTTTTTAACACATATTTAAATTGTTTGAGCTGTTGTGACTATCTGCTGAGTTCTCTAAAAATCAGCCAATGGAAAAATAGACAGACATTGCTCCTAATGAAATTGCTTTGTCCATTTTATCAGGTATTGTATTCTCAATAAAACTCTCAACATACTCTTCAGGTATCAAAGTAGTTAAGCAATTTAGATGCTATTATATCATCCTCAAGGAATGTGGTTAAAGTTCACAGCTATGGCAACTGACAGGCACATATCTGTTGTGTGCAATAATAGCAGATTGATAGTCCTGATGACTTTAATCTGTCACTTTTCAAAGGCATGAAGCTGACTGAATATATATTTCAAAATAGCAGCAACTAGAAATAAGTTTTATTTTAAACAAATTTCGAACATTTTCAGGTCTCTTTTGCTATGCATTGCCATCAATGTCACTGCTATCTCCAGAATATCCATCACTCTCTTTCATAAAGTGCCATTTGACTAATACTTCAGAACATTTTGCTCATGGTTTGTAGTGTCTGAAGGAAAAGCTAAATTATAAAGGAGAGCAAATCATGACTTTAGTGGAAGGGCTCCAGTAATCCAATTCAGTTTAGGTAATGATATATCATTTCTTGTTTTCTGGTTTGGATACTTTAGGTTTCTGACATTGGTTCCAGCAATTTTATTTCTTTTCTCCCTGTCTCTTCTATGATATAAAGAAGCCTTCATTCAAATAGCTGACATACACTTTTCAATTTCTCTCCCTCCCACCTCCACCTACCTGCAGCCATCATGCCCATCAGATTTACAGGTCAAACCTTTAAACTTTCATGTGACATTTTTCCAGTACTGACAACCCTTTGTCATACTCACAGAATATCAGAGTCCAGGCACAGCAGAGACCCAATGTAAACATCATACAGGAGTTTCTTTCTTGTCACTTCTAGCAAAATGCATGATTTGACAGAGGGGGATCATAAGTTGCATTCAGATATTATGACTACATATCTCCCTTCAAACAACAAAAAACAGGTCACACTTCAGAGATCTTGTATCAAGGAGATGAGAAGAGGAGAGATCCCAAAACATTTGGGGAAGACACATTTAGAGATATTTTGCTTAGTAAGGTAGAGCATATATCTGGATTAATGGTCATAGGAAAAATCTCTTCAGCAGGAATATCTCATATCTGTCCTATTTTCTTTTTGCCAGATGAATTTCCTCAAGGCTTCCAAATGCATTACAGTTGCACAGAAAGCTTGACCAATGCATTAATCATCATTGATCAAGCTGACTTTAGGGGCATCCTTCAGGTGCTTCTAACAGTGATTTGAAACAAGTGCCACTTCCTGGCTGTCCTGTGTTTTTTATGGCTCCTAGTGAAGACCAATAATATGAATTTCATTTTAATTCTTCTGTAAGGGATCTTATTTATGGAGCAATTTCTTGTGCAGTGCCTTGTCTCTATGAAATGATTGCCAGCTCAGGCAGTAGTTAAAGTTTACTGCTTAGGCCTTCCTTCAAGGTACCATATGGATATTACTTTCTAAAAGTAATTTAGAGTCCAAAGTGCTAAGAACATATTAACCCCTTGCAAGCTGCCCACCCCTTACTGGAATGTTGATGGATTTTATGAACTGATCTAACTTAATTCAACAAGTCAACAGCTTTTCCATTCTCTTTCATTTTCAAATGTGGCTTACAATTAACTCTGATCATTAAAACAGTGTCAAGTTTTATTTAGTGTTAATATTTTTCTGACTTAAACTATGATGAATTGTTTGGCTAGTATGTTTTTCTTTATGAGTATTTGAGAAACTACCAGCTTTTTATTGTTTCCACCTCTCAAATAAGATATCAGTAAATGAAGAAGGAAACTATCAAAGAAACTTAATTTTTGAAATTTCAGGAGCATTCCAAAAAAATAGTCATGTATTCTTTTCGGATGATGGATATTTCAGTAAAGAGAAGCAAGAACTATACTAAAACATAGTATTTCGATCAATCTATTTTTGCATTTTGTGATAGAAGTTTGGTTTTTGCCTTTTTTTTCCCTCAAAGCTAAAAATCATTTGTACATTCATTTTAAAAAGTTAATGGGCCTTTGTTTTGCTTTATCCCCAGACAGCTACCAAAGCCTACTCATCTGCTCCTTCACTCTGCCACTAGTGAGATCAGGGAGAGAATCAGAAGGATAAAAGGTAGACAACATGTGGACTGATGTAAAGACAGTGTAATATGGAAAAGTAAAACCAGGCATTCATTTACCATTTCCCATGCGCAGGCAGGTGTTCAGCCATCCCCAGAAAAGCAGGGCTCCATCATGTGTAACACACGGGCTTGGGAAGACAAACTATCACTCCAAACATCCCCTCTTCCTTCTTCTTCCTTCCACTTTTATGTACTGAGCATGATGATATATGGTCTGGAATATCCCTTTTATCATTTGGGATCATCTGTCTTGGCTGTGTCTCCTCCCAACCTCCCAAGAAGGACCCTCCCAACTCCCAACTCCTCCCAACTCCTCCCAACCTCCCAGAAGGACCCTACAAAAAGCAGAAAAGGCTTTGGCTGTTTGCAAGCCCTGCTCAACAACCACAACAAAATCTCTGAATTATCAACCCCATGTTCAACAAAAATACAAAACATATCCCTGTACCAATCACTGTGAAGGAAATTAGCTCTACTCCATAATCAGCACAGCCATATAATGTTTCTATTTGTTTTGCCTTTGCCAACCTTTTTCTGAAACTCAAAAAATTAGAATTTGGAATATAATTGATTGTACTTTTTCAGACATTTAAACAAGAGAAGGATTGTGTTTTTCTTATTATCCTTGTGTTTCCTGATACCCTGTGAAAGTGAAATGTTATGGTTGATGGCTTAGACATTTCCCTGAAGGACCTTTTGCCCATTGTGGCAAAATGCATAAAGAAGCTGTGACCACCTACGCCCACCTCTTCCTGAATATGCCTCCTGACTGGAACTTTGGACAGTGAGTTAAGCAGTTTAAGGCAACTTGAGACAAGAAAAAGGTGATGCTATCATCCATTTATCTTAGGTCTTGGGAAAAGTAAACAAGGCTGAGGGAGAAGAATGTATCCACAAGAAAGCCAAACCCAGGAGCTGTCCTGAAAGTCATTCCTGACTGGGCTTGGGGTAGGGGAGCCCAACCCCATAGACTTATCTGCTGAGGCTGGGTTTGCACACACTCTCCCACAAACTGAGTAGAGAGGAGGAGAGTTTTGGGTGTGTGGCATAATCCCTGGGAATATCAGAGGCAGTGAACACCCATCCTTCATTACACAAACTGACTCAGTTCTTGAACCCCCAGTCCTGGGAAGGCCACATACCTGGGACATCCATGTGAGGGGCATCAGGGGAGGTGTCATAATCCATCAAAGGTCCTCCAAATTGCTCATTCCTGAGGCCTTGCACCAGAGCACTGTACGTGATGCAAAGTGATGCAACAGATCCAGTGCTGCAATTTTCCTTGCCCCGCCCCAACCCCAGGGGAAGTATCTGGGCATTCCCACCTGGCTTCAATGTGTATGAATCCAACAGTCTCTATGTTTTTGAGGGACCCTCACCACCAAGAAGACTGGAAGAAGAGGATCAATGCCTTCAGGATCCACAGAGTAGTGATATTTTATACTTTGTCTCCCTGTAACTCTCTTTTTCTCTCTCCCTTTTTTCCTATTTCTTTCTATCTTTCTCTCCGCCTCAAATTTACTGTTAAATAAAATCCATACTCTTGACTTCAGTCTTGTTTGCACCTTAATTGGGGCAGAGGCATCTCTCTAATAATTTTAATAACTAGATCATAGCATACCTTTAGGTGTGATTTGAAAAAAAACTTATGGGTAATGGATACCGATCCTGAGGTTTCATGAATCTTGAGTAGTGGCTTATGAGCTGTCTTGTATCTGTTTTAGACCTGCAGGTAAATTACTTTCATTTTAAATCCCCTCTGTGTTGCCAGTGTGGTGTAAAGGAAGATGTGTAAACAGCTTCTTGAAAAACTAACATGCTGGAGGGAAACTTCGGATCAACTGTATAAAGCACTTTTCAAAAAAATGAAGGTGTCTCAAAGCCAGCAGGTGTTTTTAAGTGAAAAATAGTTCTAAAAACACAATGTTAAATTCAGTCCCCAGAAAAACTCAAATAAATCTGTACTATTCTGTTAATTTCTTTCCTTTTACTGTTAGACATAAAAGACAAAAAAAACCCCAAACCAACAAAAACCAAACAAAAATATCACCTGCTTTGTTTTCTTACAATATAAATAAATCAATCAATTAAATAAAGAGGATGTGTAAAGGATTTTAGATACAATATATTCAGTACAGAGTATCAACAAAATGCATTTAGGAAATATCTAACACTTTCCTTGGTGACTCACTTGCTATGGAATAGACCAGTCACCTTTACATTCCTTATTGTTAGTGTTCTGGGTGAAAACCAAGATTATAGATAATTTTAGTTATTATTATTTCTATTGTCAAGTTGCTTATTTTGCAGATGATACCACTCCACCATTTTGTGGCTTTCTTCCCTTCTACAACCTGGAAAATTAGGTTTATGCAGTTTTTACTGTGCAGGCAAACAAGTGGTTTACATAATTTTATATACATTTTCTATGTTTGTAAAGATCACACAAGAGTGCTAAAATTAATTCCTAAAATTTGCTTTTTCATAATTAAAAAACCCAAAAACAAACAAACAACCCTCCCAACCAACAAAAAAACCAAAAAACCAACAACCAAAATAACAAAAAAAACCTCTAAACAGGCTAGGAAGGGCGCTGATTATTGCAAGTACTCCAGGCTCAGCAGAGCAAAGCTAAGACATTGTAATGGAGTTTTCTGCAGAACATCAAAGTGCTACCATATTCTGGTCCAAGCCCTCATTTTCACTGAAAAAGGACCAGATTTTGACACCTTCATCTTGAAAAGAACATTACTCTGCACAAAGTTATTGAAAATGCCTAAAACAAAAATACTGTTAAATGTGAATTCCAAAATTAGGAAAATAAGTTTATTTCCATACAGGTTATAATGTTTAAACACCAGCCACAGAGATGAGCATACACAAGCTTCATGTC
Source organism: Setophaga petechia (assembly GCA_024362935.1). Taxonomy (NCBI): domain Eukaryota; kingdom Metazoa; phylum Chordata; class Aves; order Passeriformes; family Parulidae; genus Setophaga; species Setophaga petechia. Next base: position 11,971,009 of record JANCRA010000008.1, on the reverse strand, counting down.
ACTTGGGCATGTAATTTAGCAAGGGTTTAAATCAAGTAATGAATAGACCCATAAAAATTCTTTCTTGTTGAGAACCTAACACACGATTTCTGTTAGAGAACCTTCAGAGTACCTTGGGCAGGCTTTATAATAGTAGATATGAAAATCACATTGTAGCATTTTCTTCACCCTCCCTCTAAAAGAATCTGAGATGCAATTTTCTGAAAGAAATTTGGTGGAAGTTTTGCCATTTGCTGTGTTCTTCTGCAAGTTAAGTTTTACTTTAAAAGAAGACTTATGGGCTTCAATAAATCATTGAATTCAGTTGTCAGGTTACCCAGAAGCATATATTTGCCTGAAAACATACTCAAAATGCTTTTCCTGAAATTGCCTGTTTAACTATTGAATAGAATAATAACACTTTGCTTAAAGTTCAAGAACATGAAAGACTTTTTTTATTAAAGAATTGATTAAAAAACCTAAATTAGGTAATGATTTAATTCACAGGAATACAATTTCTGATATTACATTATTAATTTCCATGACATTATGTGTGTGCTTTTTTCTCCTCTTGTAGGCCTGACTGATTTTTCTGGCTATTGACTACCATAGCAAACATTTCCTTTTGAACAGTTGGGGTTTTTTTCATATCATTGTCACTGGCCAGCAAAGCATCAATTTTAATCTTATTTGTCATAACAATCAAACAAATATTGAACAAATATCAAGCAGTGTTTCAGTCATGTTTTATACCTCTAGCCTTCCAGCTTCAGTCTCATTCCTTTGTCTGTTTTTACCTTTACCTAGTTCATTTTAAATCAGGTATCTGGGAACATTCTGGCCAACTGTATTGCAATTGACACCCTAAAGGTATAAGTTGAGTTTATCTCCTCTGCAATAAATGCTTAAAACTAGACACCACTATAAACCTTCCCAAAGCTCATTGTCATGTTTTTGTCCTCAACTATTTGTACCTTGTCTATTCCTCACTACCTCTTTGAAAATCCATATAATAGTATGACTTTTATTTTTTCCCTGTGGTATGAATTATTACATTAGAAAATAAGGTAATAAGGTTAAAATGCTTCCTTTCCAAAATACAGTAGAATATACTTTCTGTTCTCACTGAGTAAATGTTTTGTTTATGCATATGAAAATTTCTTCATATGTGAAATTATATAATATATTGCACATACAGTCATTTTTGCATTCCTGAACCCTATCTGGCAGACCAAAAAAATATGCAGATATTTCACATATGGCCTGAAATATAAATAATGAACACTATTAACTTTATTTTAATTCCAAAACAGAAAGGTTGCAATTTTTTTTTGATAAAACTCTCCTGTAATCTATATTTAATGAAAATCTTCCTTTATTCACGTTTGAAATAAAACTAACTCTGTTTTTTACTAGATTCTGTTCCTATTTTAAATTATTTTTTTAATTTATTTTTTTTTTTTAATCTAACTTCTTTCCTTAACATTTAGTCTGAACTGTGCAAGATGCACTTCAACTTTTAGTTAGGTAAGTGAAAGCCACTGTGTTGAAAAGCTGTAACATGTTTCAATTCCCAGTGAATACACAGACGCCTATGTCTATGAATATCACATCTTTAACTGGCTAGTCCTAATCCCACTTAGCAAATTATTGGCATAAAAATGATTGACTGTTTTTCTGTGTAGTACATACTTTAACATGAAGCCTAGATAGAGTACACGGACTAAGGATCTAAAGCTGTGGGAGTGAAACTTTAGATGGTTTACTAAAAGCCCTGAGTTATCTATGATCAGTTCCTTCTAAACTAAAGAAAATTGTCATCCATTCAATAGAGGTCTCACGAAATACCTAGCAGTGACTTCCCTTCACTTCCATTGCCTATCTCTGCACTCAGTCTGCATCATGCCATGAGTTTATAGCTCAGCAAGGTTTCCCCTTTCAGATTTCAACTCCTGTTCTGAATATACAAACCCATTTTCCCCAAGAGCTTTAGTTGCTTGATGAAGTCAATATAAACAAAGGAGTTTCGTGATTGTAGCTTGGTCTCTTTGGTGCCCATTTCCACATGCAACTCACCTTTGCTAACAGGGAAAGCTGTCTGCTGGGGGGATCTCACAAGTTCAGTCCTTTCATGTCTTCTCTTTTATCTTGCTCCTTTCTTTATCCCTTCAGTTCCATAGGCAATAGCCTTCTCTCTGTGGGCTAAGACCCCACATTTAGTAACTCCAAGCTATTTTTCTCTTTGTATCTCCAAGTCACATTTTCTGCCCAGATTCAGTTGATCCTTATTATCCTAGGCATTCTCTGTGTATTTAATTCATATCTAAAGGGTTTTACAGCCTCTCAGCAGCAAGATGATTTTTTCTTCTAAGTAGTTTTATATACCAGTTGCATTATGTAAACATACAGAAGCATAACTTAGAAGCCTAAATTCTGCTTGAGACTTGGTCTTCCTTCACAGACAAAATTTATTATGAGTAAGAAGTGAATGGATTTCTCCTGCATGCAGAGGTGATTTACCCTAAGACATAGAAGGATGGACCTGCAGTGTACAGACAATATGTAATTCCCAAGCGGAAATTATTAAACTCTTCAATAAATACCACTTTCATACCACTGTCAAACAGATACCAGTTCTCAGATGAGAAGTCTTAGGAGACTGACACGGCAGCAGAGAGATAATTTTCAATTTTTCATGGATATTTCTTTTCTACAAGCAAGAATGAAGGCTTATATCATTATTACACTAAGAGGCTCCATCCACCAGCTGAGCAGCTTGGAAGTTAAAACGAATATATAAAGGGAGCTGGCAATATCAAAGGATAAAGCAGAGAAGAAAGAAAGGCTGCTTAACCTTTAAAGTTAGCCTCAGGGCTTTTCTTTTTTGTTTGTTTGTTTTAAAGGATTTGTTTTTTGTATCTCTATCATCTCCACCATTATGAATTACAGAAGGTGTGGGTAAGGATAACATTTGCTCCATTTCTCAGTTTGAGACATACATGTTCGAAATTCAGTGAAACACTATGAAGGCACAATCTTCACAAGTTCATCCAAGGTGAATATTCACTAGGTCTATCCCCCTCTAAAGTATTTTCAAATTTCTCTGAGAATTTTAAATATGATTTGAAGAAATGTGAGTTGAGTTCTAGACATTCATTAAAATAGGATGTCCATTGAGCTTGTTTCTAAGGTGGAGTTGTAAAAAAAAAACAAACTAAAAAAAAAAGAAGGAGAAAGAAATCATAGCTTTAGCTTGTGCATTAATTTGTAAGGTTAATGCTCCAGGTTTAGAAGAGGTACTTCTTCTCATAAGGGAATAAATAATGGCAGTAAAAATAATTACTACACCTGCAGATTCTGAAATTCCACAGAAGATTTTTTTAAGAAGTTGCAAGGTTGTAATATACTTTGGAATTCCATTTTACAAATGTAAAGAGAATAAAAATGGAAGCTCTTGACAGTCTGAAGAAAAATATCACCTTCTGATTACTGGATGCAGCACTTCCACTTCAAGGTTTTTCATTTCAGTGTATTTATACAATAAATTTGGGTAATTTCAAGTCACAGCTCTGAAAATTTTCTAGTGAGAAGCATAGGTTTGGATAAAGGAACTAAACATAAAAAGTTACATCATAAAGGTAATTTGACACTGGTGTAGTGGGAAACTTATGTTGAAATTCTTCCCCAGGCAGAGAGTCATAAATGCCAGAGCTGTCAGATAAATTACTAGAAAATCCAGCAAACAAATGCCTAGATAAAATAATCTGACCAAAATAAACTATTCCAGCAGCATCTTTATGCAAAATTTATAGTAGGTGAACTGAAAATTATGCTAATGAAGATCAGAAGGTCTCTCTATCACAATGTCAGCATTTCAATAATCCTTTATTGGCACTGTAATTAGAAAATTCCCAGCATGACTAGCTTCCTGTATTTTCTCTCATACCTCCTCCCTATACTATTGTTTCCCTTCAACTTTTCTTCTAAAAATATGGAACTTGCAAACAAATAAGCAAAAGTTATACACTTAGATCACAAAGACCAGAAAATATTGTAAAAATATTATAAAATAAGATATTTCTAAATGATGAAAATGGAATAACCTTCTTTGAATAACCTTTTATAGTTTACTGTTATGGGAACATGGAATGATTAATTGAACTAAAATTGTTGGGTTTTTTTTTCCTGAAGCAGTACAATGAACATTTTTCTCTTCACTTTGATTGTATTCAGCATTAATTAAAATGTTTTGCATAGTTTCTTTTAGTAGTGACATTTAGAAAATTGGACAAAAGGCACTGTGCCTGATAGTGAATAATGTATTTGAAACCATCAAGGTGAGACAAAAGCAATATCAACTATAAATCACTATAATGAAATAAATTAACATGGAGAGATAATGTTGTGTTGAAACAACTGCTGCTTCCTAACCTAAGAGCATAGTCTGGGTCTGAAGCAGACTCAGTTTTAGCAGCTATGCTGCAATCCATTTCAATGTTGATAGAAACGCAGAATATGAGTTTTAATCTGATCATACAGTCTTTCTTCTCTTATGATCAAACTAAAACTTTTCTCTGACATTACTGCCTACAAAGCCATAGAAAATTATATGTGAAATAATTCAATTTTTAATGTGAATTGCAGCTTCTTCCAGAAACAGAACCGGTGTATTAGTGCCATGATAGTCCTGAATGAAAACACAAATAGAAAATAACGCATTATGGGGCTGTGTTATGACCATCTTGTTTGTCTGTTTTCTCATTCTTGTGGAAATAGAGATGACTCTGAATTCATTCAAAAACTTGACAGCATGTTAGGCTGCAGTGTGGAATTTTTTGCTGGACTGGGGTACAAAAGATGTCTTGTTCTGCACAAAACCAAATTTAATTTCTTTTTCCTTTCAAAATGCAAGCTCTTAAAATGCTCATTAAAGGAAGGAGCCAGAATCCAAAGATAATATGAGTGTGTTTCTATATGCCTAGTAAAGTGAGAAATGCAATTCTCCTTTTTTGCTTTTTGTGTTTCAAGCATGCCTGCGGCTTGAATATAAAGAAAATGATATATAACAAAATATAAATTATTTAATCATCTCCAATTCCATATCAGAATATGGAGTCTAGAGCCAACCTTTATTTTTATTTTTTCCATAAAAAGAAAAAAAAAAAAAAAAAAAAAAAACAAACAAACAAACAAAAAAAAAAACCAAAAAAAAAAACAAAAAAAACCCCAAAAAAACCAAAAAAAAAAACCCCAAAAACAACTCTCTAGGTGTAATAAAATGCATTTGTACCCATTAACTTTAAGAAGGTGCTTGTACCTAACACGTACCAGAAAAAAAATCAGTTTTAGAGATTCATACATATTCACATCAAAAGATATTTCATAGTGGCTGTGCATTTTTACATCACACATTTCTGCTTCAGAAAAAAAGGTGAAATATTTATTAGAGATTATAAAAAGAGATTATAACAAATTGATTCTGCTCCACTTTGCAAGAAAACTTCCAAATGCTGTAATTCTTTGTGAGGGAGAATTAATCACGCTGTATCGCTCTTTCCCAGGAGCCAGAGTTTCTCATAATCTCTGGAAACCCAGACAGCTGAGAAACTGCTAGGCAGGAGGGAAAGCAGAAAACTGAGGCTTCAGCTCCCAGGCCAATGCAGTTTTGGGCACTGGAACAGGCTCCCAGGGAAGTGGTCACAGCACCAAGCCTGATGGAGTTCAGGAGGTGTTTGTGCTATACCTTCAGGTACATGGTGTCACTCTTGGAGATGGTGCTATGCTGCCAGGACTTGGATTCGATGATCCTGTTGGGTCCCTTCCAACTCAGCTTATTCTGTGGTTCTGTAGCTATAAATATAATAAACCCCAGTTTTAATTCTACATCATAAAAATCTACTAAGATAGCTGAGACATTTAATAGTTTGATTTCAAATTGTGCAACACACTGGATTTGGCCTTGTGTTGTTTAAATATGTGTGAAATGAAGTCATTAAGCATTTTCTAGCATTTTAGTACCAGAAATATTGCTTTGAGTCCTTAATGTAGCAACATAATACTCTTCTTTTGTCTTGAAGAGAAAGAAGAGAGATTAGGAAGCAGTTAGCTTTCTCATGGCAAGCAGAGAAGAATGAGTGGCAATTATCTCTGCCTCTGGATGCTACCTCTGCTGCAGGTGGGATGCAGCTGCCCTTGCCTTCCTGCACCAAAGATCTTGGATCACAATTTGAGTTGCAGTTGACTTGGAGTTCTGGAAAGAAGGTCAATGAGCAACCCACATGGGAGAAATGGACTAACCTGACATTCTGCAGGACTGCTATCCTCAGATTACTGTTCCACATTTGCAACTGGTGTCATTGTCATAATAATCTACAGAATTTCAAATCAGAAGCAAATTCCACATGGCTAGAATAAGAATAAAGATCAGTTCACAAAGTTATTTTCTGTATAATGTCCATCACCCCAAAATGTCATAGATTTTTTATGCATAATTTTTTATAAAGTGAATTTGTTTTGTTAAGATGTTTTACTGAGCTCTTGTGGCAAATGATTTCTGCTTGAAATGATTTTGCCTGAGTTCTAGCTTTGCAAATAAGTTTGGAAAGACCAGTAAGCAGAACATCGATCTCAGAAGTATGTCAAAGATAGGTGTTTAAATTAATGTACAATTCATTTTACTGCATGTCTAATTTCTTACAAATCATGAAAAATTTCCTTCTCTATGTAGGCATTTATACAGACTATTAGATCTAGTTCTAAATCATTAACCCCTCCAAGTTGCAGTTAGTCATAATGTATAAAGTAACTTCCTTCTACATTTCCCTTTCTTGGGAGGTTCATAAATGTTCGTTTTACTTTTTAAAAACTCTGTAAAATAAAACAGATGTGATTAATATACACAAAACCTAAGTTCATTCATTTGTGCAGGCATGGAAACTTGCACTTAATTTTTCTGCAACCGTATTTTTCAGAACACTTTCAATGAAAGCTGAAAGAAATAAGGAAATTCGCAATTGCCTTCTGTGAGTAAACCAGCGTCCTTCTGCAGAGCATAAGTCAATCTGCAGTCAACCCAGGAATTTTCCTATAAATGTATTTACTCCATTATAGAGAAACTCCAACTTGCATTTTACTTGAAAGGAAAAAGTGAAAAGATACTTTGTGCTGTTGCCACCAGCTGTGAAGCTCTATGCAGTACAGGGTTGAAGAAAACATATCCTGCATACATTTTGTGCACGTGTATTTACATGTAGTCAGTATTTGTCATATGACCAGCCCAGTTCATCTAATTCTCTTTAATTTTCTAAGTGTAGAAGAACCTCATTCTTTTGACTTTAAGAAAGGTGATCACTGAAGCACATTCTACAACCACTCCCTCCACGAAGTGTAGCTAGTAAGCTCTCCTGTTGCAGACCAATCCATCAGTTCCACAGCCTTCAACAAAAATCTCCTACATCTTCCCTCATGAGAGAGGCATTCCCCCATTTTGAGAAACTCATAAGGGGAAAAGCTTTGTAGTCAGTATGACTGCAGCCTTAAGCACAACCCCAGGGATAAGGCACATTGCAACACTATATCTGGAAAATCCTGTCACTTATTTGTTTCAGATCTTTGTCATAAAGAGCAAGTTGGAGTATGATCTTCAAGGTCAACTCCTCACTGTTTTTCTTGTTTATTCCTGTACTGAGACAGGAAAAAAAGAGAAACTTTTTCAGAAATCCTACTGTGATTCTGGAATGTGTCAGGCACATAAACTTGCCATTCATGTCAGTGAAGCTCTAGATGTACAGCTTCAGCTGCATGTCATGGTTTCTCTGGGCTGTGAGCATGTACAGGGAGATAAAGATGGACACATTGGATATGGGATGCCCTTGCAGGTGTCAGTGCAGATATCACTGCAGGTTAGTAAAATAGCAGATTGTGACTGTAAGGTATGAAAGAAAATGTTTTTTTCTGTTTTACCTCGGCAATAAACACTATTGAATATTCACAAAACTGGAGTGCTTTAAGAAACTTGCCCGTGAAACTTCAGTTTTGTGCTGCTATTACTAAAATTTTGCACCCTATAATTTTTATGGCATCTTTTTACAAAGGAAAAGAGTGAGGAGCTCTTGAACTGCATTTTACAGACAAGAAGGTAGTAGGAATTTCCTTCTTTCACCCAAATGGTGTGGCCTGAGAAAGTAAAACTGAAAGATTCATTTTGTTCAAAGGCCAAAAATATGAGAATGATCTCATTATTACATCAAACCTTAAAAAAAAAAAAAAAAAAAAAAAAAAAAAAAAAAAAAAAAAGAGAAACCTTGGCTCAGTGTTATAGCTATAGCCTACATTTTAAAAAATGAATCTGAATTTAATGCTTTTCAGATACTGCCTGAAACACAAATTTTCTTAGGAATTCCTTGTTTTCTTTCTCAGTAACATATAAATTAACTTAGCTTTTTAATTTCATTTTATAAGTTTCCATGTGCTCTTTTCAGATCTGTTGAAATATTTTCATTAATTCCTTCTGCCTCTTTCAGCTGTACTGGTTGAAGTTTCAGAACAGAGCCTTACAAGCACCCTGAAATCTTTTCACAGTCAAAAAATTTTTTTCACAGTCAAGAGATTTTCAAAATCAAGATATTTTTCTAGGTACATTACAGGCCTCACCAGCCAGGGACTGTCCCAGTGCCCCAGCCAGGAGCAGGACAGCCAGGGTCACCTAGGCAGACCCAGGCCACGGCATCAGGCCCCTCCCTGGCGAAAACTCCGGCCAGGCTGGGACATCTCCCTGCGGGTGGGTGTCACAGGCTGGTGTTAGGAGCACGGCTTACAGAGACAGCCCCACAGGTCACTGAGGGGAGGAATCTTTCTAGGTGGGATGAGGAACAGTCATTACATAAAGAGCACTCAGCCTTTAAGCCAGAGGTGGCAGTGGGATCCCCTTTTTTGGATATAACCAAACTGCAAGTTAGGCTTAAGTATAAATAACATGAAATGGCACCCTCAGGCTGCAGTTCCTCACTGGAGGTTGAGGAAAATTAGGGTTGCATGCCCCACTGCCCACCTTCAGCAGCAACATTCACGAACTGCAGCTTTCACTCACTCTTTCATCAAGAAAGCCTTTTGTGAGCAGGGAGAGAGCTACTTCCCTTGTCTCTCTTCAAGTTATGTTGCTCATTTAACCGTAGGACAAGGTCTCAGCCTACTATGAAAGGCCACTGAGTTTTTTTGATTTGCAGGAATATTATAGCCATGCTTGAGCGAAGCATCGTGCCTAAAGAAACTGGAAAGCAATGCAGCATTCCCTCTACAACAAAGCAGTGTATTCATACACCTTTCAGAACAAAAGAATAGCAATCATAAGGACTCAGTGACGTGTATTCTCTGAGTGTTCAAAGAGTGAAAGACTGTGGCCTCTTGCTATCTGTATGATGCAAGCAATGACTTCTGCCCCTCTGGGTGATTCTGGCTTTTCATCTGGCCTTTGTTACTTAACTGAGATATATTTGAATGCTTTAGGAAAAACATAGACTTTTTCTGTGGTTAAGGGCTTTTTAGGGCTTAGGGTTAATGCAATCTCTTTAAAGCACACTAAATTGTTCACTGAAGTAGGACTGTAGAATCTTGAACACTGTTTTTACTTATTTTCTCTGTGATGTTGGAAAATTGTCTTAAGAATGGATGGATTGAAAGTAAAACAAGTTGGGTAGACAACAGATAGGTTTTACTGCAGCGTAGTAAAAATACTCATGGAAACCATATGAAACTGTGAATTTAATCTTGAGTACTGGGATATACACAAAAGTAAGGGCATTGTGGGATCTGTTATTCAGATTATTAGGCCTATTTGACAAGTGAAGATTGCCAAAGTCACAAAGTCCAAATACTGTCTGAACAAACCTGGAACCCATCAGCTGAATCAAACCACAATGGGAGTTCTGTCTCAAGGTAAATAACATGTACATCTTAAATAAGCTGTAATTGGATAATTAAATAATTTGAAAAACATTGCAAAGGCTAGGGCTATGTTATTTAATTTTAACTACTGAATCTAAAGTCTCCCTGCAGTATCAAATAATGTCATATTCTAATTAAATTCCCTTCCTGAACTAATAGAAATCCTTAAAAATTATGACGATAAAAGCAGCTAATTAGAACTTGCAAATATAATTCAAAAATTTAATAAAATAATAAAGATGCCTCTGGTTAATATTAACAATGGCATCTTTCTTTGATACTTAAACTAAAATGTCCTGCTCAAAATACATAAATAAAAAAGTTTCCATTATCAGCTTTCTTGAGGAGAATATTAAAATAATTGACTCCATGCTGATGATTGCTGCATTATAATCCTAAATTCGAATCCATGCAGAGAGTCAGATGAATGGTTATCATTCTGTCCTAGGGTGACTTTATTCAAATGCTCAATGGACAGTCAAAGAAGCAGACACTGACATTTTGTGTGTGGAGAAGGGTGTGAGGACCTGGTGGCCAAGGAAAAATAACAAACATATAAGACCATTGAGAGGATATTTGAGTCACTGGTAAATTCAATGCTTTGCAGTAAGGAAGGGTTTCTATAATTTTCTGCCTTCTTTTCAAAATTACAATCTTTTACATTCTCTGTGTGGAGGAAGGGATCCTCACAAAACTGATATGATGCAAACATAAACCCATAATGCTCAACTGAATCTCTATGTGGAGTCTTTAAAAGGTTTTACACAAGGCCCAAGCCAAGGCAAGGCATGAAACCCAGAGACAGAATATATTTTTTTCTGACAAATAAATGAAAACTTTCCTAGTATCAGTGGATATGGCTGATAAAGAATTGTCAAATCCAAGTATGTGACCTATTTCTTTCTCCCAGCTGAATCAATTATTCTAGACTCAAAAGAGCCAAGCACAGTCTCTCCTTTTGCTCCTCACCTATTTCAAGGATGTGTTAAGAGTCTATATAGTCAAATGTGTCTCAAGATGGTTTTTCATTAAAAGCAAATTGAATTGTCACTACCACAAGTATGAAGGATGCAAACTTGGTTGTCCTGATATGAGATAGATGGAGAAACAAAAGAGGATAAAAGCGAGTCAACGAGAACTTTGAAGAAACAGATCTGTCTTAAGCCATTATAACATCTTCTACTTCTGGCTGATACTAAATTTTCTTCTTCCCTCTAAAACCAGATTTTTCTACTTTTTTCCCCTTATGCTCTCTGGTTTCTGTCTATGTGTAAAAGTCTTGCTTTATATACATACAAACCCGAAAGAAGGAGCATAGCTATCAGGTCACTTGGTTCAATCTACTGCTTGGAAACCTTAAATGGAGAAGCTCATAACCTCTTGTCTCCCTGGTTGTTTCATCTGATGGGACAGCTACTCTGCCAGAATGGATCTGAAGGGGGCTCTGCCTGTGTTTATAATCTGTGACCCAGGCAGTCCAACTAAAACTTGAGTCTGTGTGCTTGAGCAAGAATTTAGTCCAAACTACATGTTGATTGGCACCTTACCTTGGTTGATTACTTTGAAAGCAGGAAAGGGTTTTTGCTAATATCTTTTGCTGGTCTGAATAGCTTTGATGAACTCTGTGTATAATATAGAGTCAATGAGCCTTTTTTAGCATATTTTGTGTTGTGCCTTTAGTCAACCTAGTGCTCATCCCTCAGTTTCAGTCTGTACTATATCAGAATATTTCAGTGTTACAGGATAAAATAAAATTAGCTTTGAGCTGGAAGCGCCTTGGTTTATTGAATCCATATATGCCATTTCCATCCAGATGTTAAATATCTGTAGCCATGCATTTAAAATATGATAACATCAGAATGTAACAAGTCACTGAAACATAAAATATTTAGAGGAATGGACCAACTCGAACAACGAAAAAAATGAAAATAATTATTTAGGATATTTTTGGGATGTTAGTTTTTGCTGGGGGAATTAGAGGCTTTGGTTTAGTTTTGTTTTTTACCTTGAAGGACCAATTTATAAATATTAAAAAAAATATATATATAGACCAATGTTGGAAATTTTTGATGGACCAAGCTTAGAATTTTACTGGAAGCTAAGATTGTTTTAAAATGAAAAATATTTTCTCAGCTGGTTATATTTTTTTCATGTTATGCACCATCACAATAGAATGTTATTTGTGAATCCAACTTTTCTGTTAACCATGTATGTTTAAAACTGCCACCTTCTACTGTACTGTTTCTAAATCTATATGATAGGACTGATGAATCTAGCAAACAATTTTTGTCCTCTACCACATGAAACATAACCGTAGGTGGAAAGTGAATTTTGTTCACTGTGCAGTGATGAGAAATAAAACACAGTTTAAAAAAGTGCATGTAACTCTACATGCACAAAAGGAATACATGTGTTTTGAACAAGAAGTAATTTGCCACAGAAGACTTATTCTCTACAAGACAATTTATAATTTTAAGTGATTATATAAAGCAATTTTTCAAAAACAATAAAATTACAATGTAAAGGATCATGGAGAAACTGCATGATGATAACATTTTTCAGAGCTGACAAGACAAACTTTTTGTACAATGATAAAAATGTGATTGTTCCAGGGTATTGTCTGGATCTAATAATTTAGCATTTTAAAGGTGATTTTCTTAAAGGGATATGTATTTTTTTCAGAATTAGTAAAATTATTTAACAGTTTATCTACATCAGTTCGAAGTAACATTATCAAAAAAATCCTCTACTGGAAGCCAAATTCTGAAACATATGTTTATCCTTTTTCAGAGTTTATTTATTGCAGTTTATGTGAGTTGAGCAAGAACACAAGTCAGTCAAAAACCTAAAAAATTATTTTATTATTAGTTTTATAATGAAAATCAGACTGATAGATTTTTTTTTTAACAGACTGAATTCAGATAAGAAATAAAGAATAAACACAATTTTTTGTTTAGTGAACACCATGAAAATCTATAACCAGGAATAAAAAATAAAAAATCAACAGGTATTAGTACTGCTTAAGACTGCAAGCCAGAAATAGCCAGGGGAGGTCATGGATTTATGCCCATTTGGAGGTCCTGGTGTTCTGCTGAAAGGTTTTCTATTTCAGTTGTCCCTACAAGTTATCCCTGAGAATTTGGCAAAACACTACAATTCAAAACTGCCGATTTGCCTTGCTTACTGCTATAATTTGTCTTTTCAGTTTAGAAGAAATCCTTTGTGAGTGTTTATATGAAAATTATGAGTTCTACAAGTATTATTTTCAGCTCAGAATTTGTTTCCTGTTTCCCTCAACAAAACCAGCTGTTGGAATTTGAATATCACTGAACAAATAAGGATAACAATACTGATTTTATTAGGGCTAGAAAACACCAACTTCTCTAATTTCATTATAGGAAAGATGGATTGTGCGAATGTCCCTGCTTAGTTAACAGGCACTAATTTGAATGTTGATTAGTAACACATAAAACGTCATTATGCATATTTTAGATTTCCAACCCATCTCCTTGTCCTATTTCTCTCTCTCATTTTAAAATTTGCATTCTTTTAATATTTCTTTTTGTTTTCTTCCAAGAATGATTCAAATAATGATACATTTTTTGTGGTAATAAAATTCTTCGTAGGGAGAACATTTTGAAGAAAAGTTAGTTTTCATCTACTAAACTAATAAACACTACCATAATATATCTAGCTGGCTCATCTGGTCATAAAAGGAGATCAGGTTGGTTAAATAGCAATTAATTTTTTCTAAATCCATGACAGCTGGACCTGATCCCCTTGTTGTCCCGAACTTGCCACATGACAATACTAAAGATGATCTGTTAATAACCTTTCTGGGCACTAAGGTCAAATTTTGAGGCCTGTAGTTCTTCAGACCCCACTTCCAACCCTTCCTGTAGGAGGGCATCAGCCAACCTCTGGTCTTCTCAGCCCTCCCTGGTTAGTCAGGACTGATGATGAATGATGGAGAGAGGCCTGATGAGCTTTTTCATCAGCTCCATCAGTATCATGCCATGAACCACATCCAATCCCGCAGACTTGTGAGTGTCTAAAGGGCTCAGCAGTTCACCAACTGGATTTCAGGGGTGCAATTCTGCTCCCTGTTCCTGTCTACCAGCTCAGGGGCTGGAAGAAAACTGGGTTTTCTGTTGAAGAGTGAGGTAAAGAAGGCATTAAGCATGTCAGCCTTTTCCTCATCCTTGGTGACAAGGTTCCAACCATCACCCAATAGAGGATGGAGATATTTCTTGGCCCTCCTTTTGTTGATGATGCATTTTTAAAGCCACTTATCTTTCACAGCAGTGGCCAGATTGAGTTCTAGCTGAATTTTAAATTTTTCTATTTTCCTTTCTACATGATCTAAAGAGACCCTTGTAGTTTTCTGGAGCTGCCCATCACATTTTCCAAAGGTCATAAACTCTCTTTTTTCCCCCTGAGTTCCAACAAAAGCTCCCTGTTCAGTCAGGTCAGTTTTCTTACCTGGAGGCTCATCTTTTGGTAGACAGGAACAGCCTGTTCCTGTACCTTTAAGATTTCCCTCTTGATGTGTTTCCAGGCTTGCTAGATCCTTTTGTTATTCAGATTTCCTAAGGGACTCTCTGAACCAATGCCCTGAACAGGTTAAAGTTCATCCTCCAGAAATCCAAGGTAGTGGTTTTGTTAAACTCTTTCATTATTTCAGCAAGGATTGAGAACTCAATCATTTTGTGATTGCCATGCCCTTCACCTACCACATCTTCCACCAGCCCTTCTCTGTTTTCGACCAGCAGGTCTAGCAGGGCACAGCCCCCAGCAGGGTCACTCACCAGCTGTGTCAGGAAGCTCTCCACATTCATGGAACTGCCTAGAACTCCCTCATCTCAAGTGTGTTGAGTTTCCAATTGACATTCTGCAAGTTAAATTCTCCCACAAGAGCAACGACTGGCAATCATGAGACTGCAGCCAGGCACCCCTGAAACACTTCCTCTTCATCCTGTTTGGGTGGTTTGTGACAGACAGCCACCAGGATACTGCCTCGATGACCTTCCCTCTGATTCTTATCCATCAGAACTCAAACCTCATTTTCACAATCCTTGAGATCCCTCAAACCATTCCCCAATGTAAAGAGCCACCCCACTGCCTCTCCTTCCTTGTCTGTCCCTTCTGATGAGCTTGTGACTGTCCATTGCAGCACTGTAGTCATGTGAATCATCCCACCATATTTCTGTGATGGCAACTGTGTCACAGATTTCCTTCTGTACCAAGGTTTCCAGCTCCTCTTGTGTGTTATCCATGCTGTGTGCATTGGTGTAGATGCTCTTCAGTTGGGCTGCGAATTTCACCCCCAAGCACTGAAATGCCACCCATTTCTAGTGAGCCTGGTTTTGCCTCCTTCCTCCTTCAAACCTAGTTTAAAGCCTTCTCAATCAGCCCTGCCAATTCATGGAATAGAATCCTTTCCTCATTTTAGACAGGTGAACCCATCCATTTACAAAGCAGGCCTGGTGCTATACAAACTGCCTCATGATTAATAAAAGGCCAAAATTCCATTGATTACACCAGTCTTTAAGCCACATATTCTTCAGGTGGGTTCTCCTGTTTCTTTCATCATTCTTCCCTGCTACTGAAGGGATTGAGGAAACACACCTGTGCTCTTGTCCCTTCAAAAAGTTGTCTTGAAATTCTTCTTGATTGTCCTAGGATTTCTGAACACTGTCACTGCTGACATGGGCAACCAGAAGTGGGTAATAATCAGAGAGTTAAATCAGTCCAGGGAGTCTCCTACTAATATCTCTTACTTCCTTGTGGGATGATCTGATTGGCATACAGCCCTCAGTTCCCCTCAGAAGGGAGTCACCCACAATTTAAAAACTTTTGCCTTATTTCTTCATAACTTTTAAACTGGATTTAGAAGTGCAACTTTTCTCATGTTTCAGTGTTCCTTCTCCTAAACCTGCAGAATAATATTATGTGTAGATAATTCATCATTATCTCCTTGACACAGTAAGCTAATTTACAAAGAAACATTCCATTTTTTTTTGTCTTTTTTGTTACTTTATGTAAATCTTTCAATAGTTTTGGCAAAAGTACATAGTTGACAATGATAATGTATTCTGTTGAAAGGGGAAATTCCATTTCTATACAAACACGATATTTTTCTCAATTGATTGTAGTGGGAGAAAAAACGTTGTAGACTCGATTGCAATTCAGTTCCTTTGTAGAATCTTTGTAGAATCTTTATTTTGCAATTAATTGAATTGTAATCTATTTGCAATTATGATTGTTCTTGTAGTGATGTGATGGTCTTCTTGTTAAGATATTGTGCCAACACTCTAGAGTCCTTAGTTCTGTCACTGGCATTCTGTGTGACTTTGGAAAAACAATTTTAGTCAATGTTTTCAAAAGTATCTACATTCTTTCCACAAGATCCATGGAAATTCAGACTCCTAAAGGACCTAGATAATTTTCTGCCAAATACTATGGTAATTTTGTACATAATACTTTCCTTATTCTGAGAATAAAATAATAAAAATAGAAAGTTTCTTTCAAAAATCTCAGATGTTTAAGGTGGCTGGAATAAATGTTGCAGTAGCCCTCATATAATGAAAGCAATTTTAATAATGTTTGATTGCTTTTGTGAAGAATTAGAGGTTGGAGAAATATTGTCATTATTTTCTGATTTTGGAAAGTTCTTTTTTTTATTGTAGTGCACCATTCACTTCTTTTGGCTCTACCAGGTAATTTACATGGTTGGTAGTAATGTCGATTGCCATATATGGTAATACTAATTGTAGTGAACTTTACAAGACAGAGATAGATAAAAATAATTGACTTGGATCCTAGGAAATAAACTCAAATATAAACCTGAAATATTATGCATTAAGAGGATCAAAAGGAGGTGAAAATCCCTCTGACATCCCTGTTCAAAACTACAAGTTTGCTAGATCCTGATTTTTTTTCACCCACCCTCTTGTGCCTCTTTTCAGGGGATGAATGTATGACACTGAATTAAGTGCATGCCTCCTGTGGCAATAGGGAATGTCCCTCACTAACCTCTTCCCCAGGGGGATTTTACTTTGAAAGCAAGTTGGCAGGTGGAAGACTTACTGTTCCTTGTCCTCACAGAAGAGCAATGTGACACAGTGCCTTGTCCTTCCAAAATAGTTTTTTACCTTGTAGACATTCGGGTGCTGTGGAAACTGCTGCCTACTTGAGATCAGGAAACATGGATGGCAATAAAACATAGAAATTTTACAAATATGAACTCTAACTTGCTTATTCTAAAGCATCATTTCATTCTGTGTTAAAAAAAAAAAGGGAGAAAAATAGTGAAATTTAGAGTTCCTTGTACTGCAGAGAGAAGTAATAATACATGCACAGTGCAAATGCTTCAAGAGGAGCAAGCATTCCAAATTGCCAGTTTAAAAGCAGGATTTTAGTTTTTGGACAAGCTCAGATCAGTGTTGCAGGTTATAACAAAGTGTAAAGAAAGGTTAGGGGTAGTACAGGTCTGTATATGTTACTTTTTCATGGCTACTGAGATAGAAGGAAGCAAATTGCCCCAGGAGCCATGTGTGCAATCCTAGGGTGAGAGCACAAATCTGTCTATGCTTTTGTAATGGTTTTAATCTGTCATGTAATTCAGGAACATAGGTAATCCGAGTTTGCCTGCTTGTTATACACAAGCAGGTGAGTTTACACAATATTTATTAAGGTAGCTTTGATTTTATGGTTTTACTCTATGAATGAGTACAAACATTCTAAATATTTTAACTGTCTTTTCTCTCAGGGTGCTCCAGTGTAAATTTTCATCACATAATATAGTCATTGCTGCAAAAAGTTCATTAGGGAAATAGAGAAATAAAAGATTTTTTTTTCCCTTTAGCATGCCTAGTGAGATAGGGCCTTGAGTTTTTACTCTTATTATAGGATTGATTAATTGACAATAACAATTATCAACATACAACCCACTACAGATTTAAGAAATAGTTCAGAGTCCAGTGTATGTGATCTGCGATTCTAACAACCTGATAGAAATAAAATGCACAATTTGAAATGGGTATCACTTTCAAAATCATAACAGCTGTAACTAAGTTCTTTCCCCTAAAAATGTGCCCTGATCATTGATTATTGTGTGTCTGAAGAGTGAAGCTGTTGGGTCAATGTTACAAAAATCATTTAGTCCCTTATTTTCAGTAGGAGGGCAAGAGGGAAGACAGGGTCACAGCTGAACTCTCCTCCAAGCCAGACAGCCCAGCCAATGTGTCCTGCATACATTCACGGGCTACCCGGTCAACTGTGTAGGGTTTCATATTCAGCAAAGACACTCAGTCTTAAAAAGTGAGAACCTTTCTAGCTCCAATTGCAATACAATCAATCTTCCCTATTTCTTTGAACTGCAATAAAATTCTGCAGGTTTGACAGGTTGAAAATGCAGTTCTGTTCTGTTCTGTTCCTGTGACACAGCATCTAAAATCACTAATTATCAGAGTTCACAATTTAGGGCTAGAAATACAAATAATTGTGGATGAAAATCTGTATTTTATTGGATGTAATCTATAGATTTCAATGCTCAAATCTTCCTTTCCAGACCTAAACATTGTTATTTGAAATTTCTGCTCTCCTAATAACATTTTTTTTTAAATAAATTATAGTAGGGATGGAGAGACAGTCTATTCTTTGGGATCTCTGGTGATTTGTTTATATTCATAAATCAGTCAAAATTGGCTACACACAGCTTCCTTTTCACCTCAGAAACACAGAAGCTGAATATCTATTGAACAGCTGTGACCTAATGGGTCCAAGAATAAAATTTACATACAAACACATTAATTGGTCTGTGACAACTGACAATGAAGATGTTCCCCAAGACATACAGATTTTCCTGTTATTCCCCAAAGCGTTATAATATCTTTATGTTAAATATTGTGATCTTCTTTAGCCAAAGTACAAATTAGGCATAATATAGAAACTGTCAGAAAGAGGTATGAAAATTACACCAGATTATCATATTTGTTTCCTATATATGTTTTCTCAGTAGGTATTTAGATAACTCTATAAAAAAGAAAATACTTCTAGAATTTTTATATGAAGTATTATTGATAGCTGTGTTATAAACATAACCTATATGCCTTTTAATTATATTTATATTTTGTAAGTACTGACCCAATGTTACTGGAACATTTAAGATTTGCTATAATTAATGTCTTTATGGAGAAGTGAGAAATTAACTGACTTTCTTAATGGAACTCTTTGGAATTAGAAACTTACAGCTGTTTTTCTTGTCTTTAAAGTAAGAAGCTTATATTTTTCTATTTCTTAAACTGTCTTTCAATAAAAATTTAACACGTTATTTTTCATGAATAAATTCTTCTTGTGCATTTGTTTCTTTACAATTCTTTCCTTTGGTTGAGGGGACTACTTAGGTATGGTTATGGGAATTGCAAAGTTACAGTGCCATGGTGTTATTACAGGCTTTGTGTGCTGCGCTTTCTGCTTGAGAGGTTTTCAAGATAACATTTACACAACAGTAAAATTGCAAAGACATCAGAAACCAGAGAGGAATAAATGCAGAACTGAAGAAGACCCTAATATCCCAGAGAGCAATGGACTGTCTTGGTATAAGGGAAAAAGAGATTGCACTGTCAAAGACATCACGAAGGGAATATCAAATGTGTCTTGGCAAGTGCTCATCAGGTGATTAAATTGTCTGAGTTGAACAAGGTTACAAAAATGTGCAGATAACCTTCAGTTTTAGGCAGGTTTTCTATAGTTTCCAAAGAAAATACAATATTCTAAATGCTCTATTTGTTTTCTACCCTGTAATTTCTGCTCTGGACATCTTAGGTTGACTGGTCTCTTGTCAGTGCCAGACAGACAAAAAATAACTTTGTGTGTTTCACAGGAAACACCAACTGAAGCCTGAGCAAAAAGCTTTGTGAAAACAGAAGGTGAAGCGGGTATCACTGATAGGATATGACGTTTTAGATCTTATGCTGCAACTGGCAGAAATATGTTCTCAGAAAGAAATTCAGAATCTGTTGTTTTCCTCTTCTTCCTTTAGTAAGTGTATTATTTAAGTCAGTTCAAAGATACTAAGCTTTCAGCCTTCACAGTTTTTCTACAAGCACCATGATGTTCTACACTTATCTTAAATTCCCAAGCACTGCAATGTAGAATAATCTTAACCTTTTTTTGCTTTATTTTTTCTTTAATTCTTAATGAAAGCTTTTAGATCTCATATCCACAGAGCAGAGTTCAGTCTCTGTGAATACTGGCAATAATAAACCACCAGGAAAGAGAAGAAGAAAAAAAAAAAGAAGAAGAAAATAAAAAACTATATTATTGTGTTACTATCAAATGGCTTGGAACATGATAAAATTACTATTGAGGTGTGTGTCAGTAATGGTATTTGAATATCAGAGTCTGACTACTTGAAATTTCAGCTTAATTTTATGTGTATAATCTGGATTTTAGAGACAAACATGGATCCTGCATATATCCTGCTGTCATTTCATAGTGCCCCTGCAATGGAAGTGGTCAGCTTTTCACATGCTGTGATTAATCACGTGAGTTCATAAGCATTCTACTCCACACGGTATTTCTGTTTGAGCACAGAAATTGCATTTGCATATTGATTGCAAGCAGTAGTATTGTTGATCCTAATAAATCTATTGTTTTTGTTCCTGGCTGCATCTGTTTGTTCTTCAGGTAGGGATATTTTCCCCACAATTTTGTTTTATTTACAAATTTTGTGATGAGCTTCTTTATTGATTTCCTCTTACGTGTGGTCTCTTCATTGCCTTTGTTATTTTACAGAGAACATACTGTAATATAATGAAATAAGGGTAATAAGTAAAAAGAAAATTATTACCTTTAAAAGAAGGAAAAACTAAAAATAGCTTTGCAATTCTGAATGTAGAATATTTGTTTACTGATTTTTTCTTCAGTAGGTCCAAGATTTCTTCTTCTGAGAATCTGTATACAGGAATATTTCATCTACCCATCTACAAAAATACCTGCCTCCTGCAGAACAGGACAATGAACATGTGTTTATTTCGTGCTTTTTGCACCTGTAGGGACCGAGGTGCTCCGACTGTGCCCGGGCCGGCCCCAGGCGGTGCCAGCGGCTGCAGCGGCCCCAGCGCAGGGCACGGCTGAGCCCCTGGGCCCCGGGGAAAGCCTGGGCAAGGGAGGGCAACCTCTCATCCCTGGAATGCCCAATGAGAGATACCAATCTCTATTCCTAGGGCTTAAGAGAGGTAAATTCGTGAGGAAAGCATTAACAAATCGTTTCTCTTGCTCTATATTCACATAACCGCTATGTCTATTCTTAATTTGTTTCTTAATTAGCCGGGCGTGAATTGGGTCTGTTTTGAGGATTCATTTCAATAGAAAAGGATTGATTGATTTAAAAATTAAAAAAAAAGAGAGCAACACACTACAAAACACCTTTCTGTATTCATTACAGGAAATCATTATAATAAACAACACATTTATGGTATCAAAAACTAAAATTGAAGCTTCAAAGAAAAATTATCATGATTTTTTTTAATAGAAATGATGCTTAAATTTTCATGTCAATTATTTCTACTTAACCATCTCAGACTGACTTTTCTGCTCTTTTGGTTTGGGTTTTTTTGGTATTGTTGTTTTCTTTCTTTCCTTAAGAAAAAGAGTACTAAAAAGTTTTCTTAGTCTTGTAGGCAGAAATTACCACTGTGGATGAGCTGTTGCCAGAAATTTAAGTCAGATTGCTATTTTAGCCACTTTCTAAAACTTTTCACAGTTAAAATAGAAATTCTGTTGAACATGATCACTAACACTCTATATTCCTGAATTCTTTTAACAGTGAGAATTTTGCTGCGTAGATTTTTTGTACAAGACTTTTTCCTTTTTTCTTTCATGTGATCTACTTCTAAAGAAAAACAATCTTCTTCCTATCCTCCTTGTTGATATTTCATTGCAAAATAAATTGTCAAATGTTGAAGAACAACCTCAGTTATTTTAAAATTAAAACTCTGGAGTTTTAAAAATTATATATGAAAAATTATAACTTTTACCTTTTGATGATAACTTTTTGTTAGTCTTGGAATTGTTAAGCCCTGTAGTAGCAATCTGAGATAAAAAACAATCATCAGCTTTCTGTATCCACTTTTCTTTGATATAGGTCGTCATGCACATCACATTGAAGGACTCAGTTCTTTGACCAGCACTGTGCAGGACAAAAGTACTTTTTTTCCCCCGGTACTGCTCACAGAATCTCAGGCTCATCTAAGTCAGAGAACAGAGACATTCAGATTCTTTTCTTGACTCTTAATATTTTCTGTCTGGATAATCACAGATTAAAATCTACTACATGGTTGAATTTTAATGACTGTAGGAATTTTAATGACTATAGGAGGTACATTTAGCAACATATGTTATGGAATTTAAAAAAATAGAAAACAGGAAGTCCAAAAATAAGAGTGAAAGGATTTCTAATGAAACTGTGTGATCTATCTCATAAGTTATACATAGACTCTCTTTAATATTATATCCACAGGAATTTACTTAGGAATACTAAAGAGAGTTCCTTTAAAACTGAGGCAAGATGTCTCATATTAACTGCATTTCACCAGATTTTTTGATGCTAATGTCAAAATTTCATATATTACAAAGAATAAATGTATAGTTAATTCCAATTAATATTATTATTATTCCAAAATTTGCCAAGGAATTTTATTTTCCTTATGATTTAAAGCATGTTCTATTTTTCCTTTTTTTTTTCTTGAATGGTAAAAAGGTATGTGGTATAGGAGGATATTGATAAAATTTTGTTTTTTCTGGCGCATCATAAGTGGTAGATGTTACATGGCAGAGAAGCACCATTGTTAAAATTTCAATTTCTATATTTCAGTATTGTGGATACAAACACTCAAGTTTCATTGGGTGCTTAACCTTTTAGCAAATCTACACCTAATATTTTAAATAAAAAAGGCGTTGGGGCTGATTATGTTGTTTATGTTCTCTACAGCCAAATATTGCTCCTAATGTATAGCTGGATTGTATTGAATATATAATATTATATTTGTTGGTTTTGACATAGGATTTCAAGCTATAATCACTAGAAAGCACCATTTTAGGTTCCTGTATCAAGCAAAACTGTTTCCTATTAATGGTGCCTACTGAGTATATTGGCTTTGGAGAAGCATCTAAAGGGAACCTCAGGGATCCTCTTCTCTACTGTTTACATTGTGGAATAGCTTCAAAATCAAAGTTTGTGCTGCATCCATCTTCATTATCGTTTTATGTTAACATTGCTTCACAACTAGCTGTTCCTAGTCTGCTCTGATATGCTTGAAGAAAAATGGGTCAATTATTTCATGTGCATTTTTGTTTACATAAAGAAGTATCCGATAAGCCAAGAATAATCATGCTTATTTTTTATGTCTGACTGTAAGGTGATCTTCATCTGCAGTGTACAAACATAAATAAACAAAGACAATCCTTAACTTATACACAACTATAAAAATGGCAGGTGCTAAGAAACTGCCCTAAAAGGTGTGGAAAGAGGCCAGTTGTTTTTAAAATGTGTACGTAGGTAGGAGGACATCAACATGAATAAAATATATCTACAGTTCAGCTTGAAAAGGGATGTCAAAGGCATTCTTACAAAGACTTGTCAAGGAGCCTACCAAAATGATGGATTTTTTATTAAAAACAGGTTGGCCGAAAGAAATAGTCCTAAAGTCACAGAAAACATGGCTTCACTAAGGCTTAAAATTGTCCTGAAAGACAATGTACAGCGTGTGATTAATAATATCAAATTCACTGACTCAAAGAGCTGTTTCATAGAATCATAGAATACCAGGTGGGAAGGGGGGCTCAAGGATCATCTGCTCCAAACTTTCTTGTCAAAAGCATGTTCTAAACAAGATAACCGTCCCATCTGGAAGGGTACCCCACATTAGAGAATCAATCCTCTATTTCCCTGGGGAAATTATTCCCGTGACTGATAGTACTCGCCATGAAAAATTGTCCTCTTGTGTCTAATCAGAATTTCCCCAGGGGTAATTCAAATCCATTGCCCCTCATCTGTTCCATATGACTCCTTGTAAAAATGGAGCCCCCATCTTTGTAGTCACCCTTTAAGTAGTGGCACATAGTGATAAGATCTACCCTAAGGCTTCTTTTCTAAAGGCTGAACAAACCCAGCTCTCTCAGCCTTTTCTCACATGTCAGGTTTCCCAGTACTTTGGTCATCTTTGAGGTCCTTCTCTGGACCCTTTCCAAAATGCCCAATTCTTTTTTTGCACAGTGGGGACCAAAAGTGAACACATTACTCCAGGTGTGGCCTGACAAGTGCTGAATTGAGTTGGATAATGACTTGTCTGTCTCTGCTGGTATGCCCTTGTTGATGCAGCCCAGCATCCGGTTGGAATGCTGTGATGCAGCAGCATACTGTTCACTCATACTGAGCTTTTCTGGCCATGCCAGGTCACTTTCCAAAGAGCAACTCCCCCTTGTCAGTGGCTAATTTGCCTTGTCTAACAGCAGGCCAATATTTTCCTTCTGTTTCTGCTTGTTGTTTACATACCTGAAGGACATTTGTAGGTTTTGAAATCACTTGAACCCCAAGGTCCTTGTTGATTCTGTTCAGGTTATGGCTTGGGTTGTCAGTTGCTCCCTAACAGTTCTCTTTTCAGTTTATCATGCAGTACAAATGTGTCACTTAAAATGGATTTAGCGGCTAAACTCATGTTGGATGCACATCTTAGTGGAATGTTGTTGAGCCATTGTCACTTCAGCATTTCATGGCTCAAGTCAGCCACTTATAAAACAGGAGAAATGAGAATGATATTATGAAATATATGTAAGAACAGGTTGCTAATATTGCTATTTTCCATAAGGTCCTCTTCCTAGTAACACAGTCTTCATCTCTGTTCCATTTACTTTTTTTCGCACTCTGTCCCATTTAGCATACATTTTGGAAGACCAGGATGACACAGCATGGCATAATATTTATTGGAAAATGAATGATGCTACTTGAACACTTCCATTTCTCAGTATCTGCCACCATACTCTTTATAACTCGAGAAAGCAAATACATTAAATTTATGGTATAATGAACACATGCAGCAATTTTTTTCATGGCTTATATACACTGAATGCAAGCTGTATGCCACTGATAAAGGTTTTTTTGCTAGCACTTTGGATTCCTTCTTTATTTGTACTACTTGAACTGCTTAGTAGACTTTTAACCAGCTAGCAGATAGAGTGAAGACCAACCTAGCCACACAATGTTTCTGCATAGAAAGAGTTTGCTGATTCACAGGCTCAATTGATTTAATCTCAGGTGAAAGAACAGCTGAAATACTTTTATTGCAAAATGTGTCCATCTTGCATAATTTTATTTGGAAATAAATTTTTTTTCTGGATATGGGATGTTTTTGTTTTCGTAGTGGGATTGCTGACAGCTTATAGTGTTCACAGAATTTTAAAGAGAGAAAAAAAGAACCCCAAAGCTCTCCACCCCTTTTAATCTTTATTTTTCTATTTAAAGCAATTGTGATAAAATTAAGAAAATAATAATTAAGAAAACAAACAAATAAAACACACTGCCTCATTATTTCCCTGTATGTATGTACCCTTAGGCTTTTAAGAGAAAAACTAAGAACCTACTGATTGAGATTAGCAAGGCTGCCATTTGCTCAGGTAATTTTCCTGACAGGACTTATCACCTGCATCCCTCATCATCTAGAAATAGAAGTGTTTGATTTGTCTATTATACCTAACATAAATCCATCAAGAATGCAATTTCATTTCTAACAGGAATTAATACTGGATGATCCTGAAGTCTTCTTCCCTCTTGGTCAATACCCTTTTTTGTAAATCAATAGTGTGTGAATTAATAACCTAAAATAATTATTTGAGTAGAGCTAGGGGTGAAGTCTAACCTAACTCTTGAATGTGTAATATTGGATTACATGTGGAAATAGGCACAGTCTTTGTCTTTCCAAGATGACAAATATAAACTAATATGAAGACCTTTATTGCGGTAGAAACCCAAATGAGAATGTTGCGTATTTTAGTATAAATTTTAGCATAGAAACCAATCAGGTAACAAGCTATCTGTCAAAAGTATGTCTCGTCATCCCTTTTCACTAAAACACAGACAAAAAATAATGCTTTACAATGGTGCAGCTGAATGGAAAAGGGCTCTGTGTCCCAGAGTAGGCTGGGTGGTCTGGGGGGCTGGAGACAAGTCAAGCCTAAGTGAGCATGGTGCAGGTTCAGGACCACACCCTGCTAGGCTTATGTATCTTATATATATATACCTTATATATCACAAATATAAGAAGGGAAAGGTCCTTAGTCCTGCAGTGCTCTGAAAATGGCAGGTACTCATTGCCTGGTAATGAAGAAAAGACAGGAGCATTAAGCTCTTAAAAGTGTTTTATTTATAGGGCAAGTGGAAAGCACAAGTTAAAACTGACTCTCAACTTGGCTGTAAAGAGCCCATCAGAGCTTGCTAGCTGAGATGTCTGCTGAGCAGCCAGCAGTAATGGTGGCTTTTAATGAAATTGTAAAGCAATTCAAGTTACTGGCATCTGAAAATAAGTGACATTTCCACATAAAAGTGTTCCCTAAGACAACATACAGGAATGAATAATGGCAATAATAAATTTGCTTCTGAGGAGGAGAGGCGAAGGCAGAGGCAGTTATTTCTGGCAAAGTAAGCAGCACTTAATATTCTTTCTGATACAAAACATCTTCCATTCATATGTATGACCAATCCTCTATTCTTAGTGATACATTATTGAAAATTATTGATTCAGGTAAGTATTTTTTAAATAGAAGGAAGTGTCTTGCTATGAGATAGAAATGCTTGTGAATGGTTTGGAATTTGTTAGTATCAAAACAACTGATTTTTCTTCTTAGCATTTATTTTGAATCTTATCATAAATACATACTCCTGTAAAATATATGCAAAGCCTCATTTTTTTAGTGTTTGTTCAGTCACAAACTTTTCAAATGTTGTCTTAGAAAACAAAAATATAGGAAGTATTTTTCTTTCTTTTTTCCTTTTCAGAGCACCAGGCTAGGTTGCTTCTAACTTCTAACTCTTCCACCAAACTATCTTTGTTACTATGTTCTTCTTCATGTGAATTCATTGTGTCCTGTGAAAAGGGAACAGGCAATTATTTTCTTAAATGCATTAGCTGAGGAAGGGTTTAAGATTAGCTACAAGTCAAAATAAAAACAATATTTCATATAGAGAAAGGTGTTTAATTTTTGAACTTTAATCTTTTGTATTTAATGGGAAAAGGTAACAAATACTTTCAAAAGTATATGATGATTGGACAACATCTATCAGAAATATGTAACCATAGCTAATGCTGTTTTGGAGACACAGAGGAGTTAGGTGGTGTTTTAGTCCCTCCCATTCTACTATCTATGATTTTAAGAACCTAGAATTGAGCTCAAGGGTTTTCTAAAGTACTGTTGAACTGTCTCCATTATTTTTGAAATATGTTGCTTTCTCCAAATACTGAAAAAAATCTATTTTAATCATCCAAAACACAGAAGCTTGCAGGGAAATAACTGCAGCCTTGTAAACTACTCTGGTAGAATGGTCTGTGCTTTCTAAATCAAGTGTTTCCCGAGGGTAGGTTTCCCAGCACTTTGCCCAAATTGTGTTTTAATGACTAATGTTAATGAGAATAGCAAAGGGAAATAGTAAACCTGACAGGAAAGATTCATTACAGAGAATACAGAAAGAATGACAAGACCTTACAGGAAAAAAATATTTTTGGTATATCGCCATTAAGAAAGCAATTGAAAAACTTTGCGTGAGTTTTCACCACAACACAGAAACAAAGTACTTCCAAATTTCCTTTCCTGAGATTAATGTTTATAGCTAAATAGTTGGGGCTTTCTAAAGCTTGGTTTGTTCATTTTTTTACATTGTCATGAAACTTTATCTTGTATATGTAATAGGATTCAGAATCTGTGATTTGAAAGCTTTATTTTATTTAGAAAATAAAAAAAACAAACCAAAGTATGACATCGATCAAAAGAGAGACTCGGGAGTGTGATGATCAAATAATCTAAATTTGATAACATTTTTATTAAAGGAAGAATTTTTAACTGTGCCCATGAAATGGCAATACATGAAATAAAATGGTATCATTTGAGAAAATTAAATCTTGTAAGCCCAGTTTTGTATGCATTTTTGTTTTACTGAAAAGATGAGGCCACATTTTCTAAGAGGAACTTAATAATTTCATGCTAATAAGTCACACTTCTGAGTCCTTATGTTTGTAATTGAAGCCAATAATTTAATGGCCATATGTTGGCTTACACATCAAAACTAGTTGTTGCACAGTGTAATGGTGATGCTGAGATATAGCAGAAAACTGAAACAAAAATTGATGCTAAGCAGCCAACATTTCCCTAGGTAGAAGACCAAATGGCAGGATGATGCAGAGGTAATTTTAATAAATGAGCCCTACTCACACAAAGTTTCTTTGATCAGATAGTGCAAGTCATGTCCCTCCTTCCATTTTTGCAGTTATTGAAGTTGAGCTATAGAAAGAAAAATTAGCAAGCTGGAATGAAAATATAATGTAAAGCCTACATACAGACTTCTGACGTCCTACTCCAGCTTCTCAAGTCCCCATTTACTTATTCAGCAGTCCTATAAATGTCTGAAAACAATGAATACCTCCTGAGCTTTTGACATAAAATAACCTTCAGCATCAACATTTCTGCTCCTACACATGTCCTGGGTTGCCTTGATCTTGCCAGTATTATATAGCTTCCTACCTATTCTATTCCTAGGCAGTAACAAGACCCAAACCTTGAAGTATTTGATTTGTGACTTTCAAAAACATGCAAAAACACCTGATATACATCTCAGTGCACTTGTCCCAGGTATCTGTGCAAGACAATTAGAGATGGAATTTTCACATAAATTTTTCATGGAGCTGAGGAGCAAGACTATGCTTCAATGGATATTCCTGGTACAACTACATGCCTACTTTTCAGCTTCTGTACTACCTTTCTGCTTTTAGGAGTCCAGGTAGATGCTACAGTTGTTGAGATCCTATTTCTTATGTATTGTTTCCTCACCATAAATGTACCTAATCACCTGAGAGAAGGCATAAGGAAATATAGGAAATGTGAATGTTCATTAGGTCTTTTCTTGAAATTTCTATGTCCTCTGAATACCTTTCAATCAATACATTTCATTATTATTGTTATAAACAACACAAAAACCTATTTGACTACAGTAAAATACTCCAATGAGAAAAAAAATCAATGATTTTGAAATTATCATTTGATCTTTTTTGCTTGTATAGAAATCTATGGCTGTAAATTGGCAAAAAAGCCCCCAGACTAAACCCCAAAAAACACTGCTGAGGCAACTTCTTCAGGACTGTGCTTAATACGTTTCCAGTATATTAAATAGTGGGCAGGTTCCTCTCCTTGTAGTCACTTTATACTCTGTTCCCCCTGTCTGTCTGAAATCCTCTGGTTCTGAAGCAGATATTTCATACAGACAAGGCTTTGTTCCAGGGAAATTACCTCTCTCAATTTTACTATTTCCCTCTTAGCTTCCTCTGCCCAGCCCATCTTTGCCCATAAAAGGCTCTAGGAGAAAACAAGGAAAAGCAGAGCTACCAGAAATCTTTTCCCTTCAACAATAAATTTATGTTGTGTATAAAAATACTTCGGTCTTCACACAGTTCAGTTTTGTGTGCAAGAACTCAGGATCTCATTTTTATCCAGATGAGCTCCTTTGTACAGTTTATATTCTGGCTGCATTTTATATTGCTCAAGTGCATGAGTACTGAATTATGTAAAATCCTGAAACAAATGTTTGTCATGAGTACTTGGTCTTGTAATTGATATTGAGGTTACTGTTATGTTTAATGTTGCATCATCTATTTTTTGTTGTTAACAGGACCAACTCCATAACAGAGTTGTTTAAGAATCATTTGACAGCATCACTGAAATTATTTTTTCTCTTCTTAACAAGGTGTTTCCACACAGGGTCATCAAAAGCCTGAATTATTTCTTGTCTGGTGGACTAAAATTATATCTGCTTTCTTAAAACTGTTTCACCACCTAATGTGATGGATGGGTGAAAGAAGAAATGTGATAGCTTTCTGAGCAAAGAATAATGCTTCACTCAAGTCTTTAGAGACTCATTTATATGAATCTAATTGTTTTGTTATAGCCTTGTCCCTATGCTCTCCTCTGTGAATGCTTCAAAATATAATCTCATTGTCTAGAAACCCAAAATCAATATAAAAGGAAGTGAAGCAGCTAAGATGTGAAAGAAAGAATTTTTCAAGTTAGAAATTAGCATGGAATCCTTTCATTTGCCCTATTAGAAAGAAATGATTTTTATGTAAAATGAATTTACCAACTCTTTAGTCTATTAATATCCATTTAATAATAAATAAAAGTCATATTCATTGCAATAGTTCAGTAGGACTTTTTAATCTCTCTTACCTGAGGGGTTTTTAATAATGTAACATTTAGAATGATATGCAGATTATACACACAAATGTCTTTAAGTTATTTATATTTTAAAATTTGACTTATCTTCACAGAGACAAAAGACTAGTCTGCTATCTTGACCAAAGTGCTTCCAGTATTAGGCAATTCAATAGAAGAAATCTCACTGCGGACTGTTAGCATGTAATCTGTTCCTAAAGGACATGATGAAAGCTGTTATTTTTGCCTGTAAAGAAGATTTAAATTTCATGTGTTGGGGTGCTGGAGTGCCTGCCTCAGATTTAGTAAACCTGCACTTATATTCTTGGTGTGACAGAGATTTATGAACTTTTCACCAAAGAGGCAGGTAAAAGGAGTCTGAACATAAAGCACCATTTCCTCGGCTGATTAAGTGAATGCAGCTACAGGAGATGTTGCAGGCAAGATGATGTGCTTTGTACAGGGTGGTACATAGGCAGCTGGAAATGCCATACTAATGTGTTTATTAATTTTATCTTTCCCAGACTCCAGGGCCCTCTTCCACACAGGATTCCTGTCCCTGAAATCTATCAGAGAGGGACACACACACATTGCTTTTCTCACAAAATATACCTCATCCTTCTGCATTATGCATCTGTTCAATAGATGAGCTTCCAATGAATGGCCTTTGAGGTGGATAAGGGAGCTGTTTTTTCTCTGTCTGATTAATTTGGTCATTAATCCATCTGAGAACGAATTGCTGTGATACTCACAGTGCTCCCCATTTCTTTAGCAGGAGGTGAACACACTACCACTTTATCTGTGTCTCTGCTGTCTACCAGACCACAAAAGAAAGGGAGGGCCAAATCACGTTCTTTATCTGCACTCCACGTGTCAACACTGCTGGTTCTAGGGTGCCTGCAGCTGAGGTGAGATATTCATGTTGTGTTCTAAGGACAGCCATATTCAGCAAGTCCTGACACTGAACAATTGCTGTGTTTGGCATCTCAGCCTCTGTGGCAGAGCTTCTTGCTCAGTTTTTTGATGCATAACACTATTGGCATCCTGACAGATGCTTCTGGATGTACCTTCATACAGTTGGTGGTCAGGAGTGGAAATCCTTGGGGAATTTGGTTTTGTGGCTCTTCTCACATGAGTCCTCACCACAAGAATGGGAGATAATAACTCTGCCGTGCCCTGTGACCTGTTGTATGGATAAACCTGATGCTCCAGATCCACACTAATGCTGGTATTCAGCCTATGTAAACCTAGTAACATAAAACATTTCAAGCCCCACTCTCCCTTTACTGCAAATCTAAATACACAAACCAGACAGAATACCTAATGCTTTTAAGCACTGTGGTCTCTGTCAATGGCAAGTCCTTTGCCTTTTTAATTTTTCTTTATATAATAACTCTAAGAATGAAATTAATAAATGAAATTATTTGGGGTTTTTTCTCTTCAGTCTACAGATGTAGTATAACTGAGATTGGCTTGTCTGTATCCCTGATTTTTTTTCTTTTTTTCTAACTGTATAATTTCTTGCTTGCAGTAATGAAAACCCTAAATCTATAACTTGTATTGAAATTTCTCAATATATCTAATTATTAATGTCGCTCTACCACATACATTTTTTATGACAGTCTTCTGACACAGTGGCTGAGTCACTTATTATAAATGAAGAAAGAACAATTTAATACTCCAAAAAGGCTTCTTTATTGTCCAAGGGAGACAACAGGTTTTTTAATCTCAAGAAAGAGGGGGCAGTTGCTTCCTTCTATTGACTTACAGCTATATCAGCCTTAACTTATTATCAACAACACTTTACAGCTGGAAAGTTTAAGTATGTGCTTCATACTTCATGGTAGGGGATTAGTTTAAACACTATCTTTCAACTCCAGTTTCTAAAAGTATTAATTAATAGTTTTTAGGAATGCCTAATTTGTATTATATTTAAGACTTTTTTCATCACCCTAGGAGTGTTGGAGACAATTAAATATGATTTGATTTCTGCATACTTGAATGTATTTTTATTGTGTTAGTGAGGCTGTAAAGTGGTCGAGTGTAAGCTCAAATGGGAAAATCCTGATTTTGGTCAGTGACAAAATTCACATTGATTTTAATGGAACTAAATTTCACTCAACTTTTAGGACTGGAAGAGGCCATAATAATCAACTAGTCAGAACTACAGCATAATACAAGACAGAATTCCTTCAAGTGTTTCCTGCATAAAGTCTATAATTTCTGCTTGAGCTATTACATAACTTTCAGGAACATACAATTTTCATTTAAAGTTCTCAGTGATGACGAACCAACTACTTCCCTAGGTAAATAGTCCAAATAGTTGATTAGAGTCACTGATAAAAATATGCCCCTAGTCTAATATCAATCATCCAGCTTCCATCTTCAAATATTGGATCTCGTTATGCTTCATTTGTTAAATTAAAGGGCTATTTGCAATCAGAAATCTTCTCATTGTGAGTAATTGTAGGCTGTAATCAAGTCACCTTTTACCCTTTCCCTGGATATATCAGAAACTGCAAGCCACCTTTTTCAAACATCAGGTTGTTCAAATAGTGGGTTTTTTTACTGAGATTTTCTATTTGTCTGTAGCTTTTTAAAATTGTGGACATGAATAAACATGATCTTGAAGATCAGACTATTAGTGGGGGGATGAAGGGGGGCAGGAGAGTACAGTAGTCTTTATATATATTTATTTTATATTAATCCCACTGCCAGGAGTTAAACTGAAGGTGGTTGCTCAGACATAATGAACTAACAACAGTAAATATATTATGTACGGAGCAAACATCTGCAAACTAGTCAAGAGTGTTTATGCCTATAAAATTGAAAATAGTTATATACAGCTTGACATATTTTACATGTGACTAATTATTTCCACAGCTAAGTCTAGAATCAAAGAGGACTTCAATGTCATAAAGTTTGGTTGGGAAAGATGATATGCTGTCAGCACAGTGTGCATAAATCACAGAGTGAACAGGAGACCCCAGGCAATCAGCAATTCATCTAATTTCTGATATAGGGGGCAGAAAACTTAGCCATAACTGAGTTATATAACATACAGGTAAAAAAATCATGTAGCTGGGATGCTGTGTTGTGCTGCACATGCCAAATGTAGTGTTCTGTGTTCCCTCTTTGCACTTTCTGCATCACTTAAACCAGCTTTTTTTACAGATACTTGTGGTACAAGGATGCATATGTGCCAAGCATGGTAGGTTCTGCTGGTTTGGCACAGGAAGTCAAAGAGAGAAGTTTCTGAGACACTATATCCTGGAGTAGCCATAAGGGCAGGAAGGGAGCTCTGTGACACACATGCAGTCAAAACCCTCTAAAGAGCCATCAAATGTGTCCTATATGTTTGCCATCTATGACCTTTGTGAAAAATCCAGTCATCATTTTCATCGAGTATTTCCTGCTCTATACATCTCTCTGCTTTCACAGCATTCCTCCTTACCATAACCTTGTGCTGCACCAGCAGCTCATCTTCAGTCAGATATAGATGTCATTTTTCCAAAGGCCTTTTCATTCTTTCTGCTTTCCAAAATATAGGCTGGCCTAGCTGGTGAATTTTATTTTCATTTTTAGTTTTCAAATATGATTTTAGATTTATCTGTTATCAGATCAGCTGAGGCTGCATTACCAAGTACAACATATTCTCTTCAAGCTTTATAAGACTAATTTTTTCTTAGCATTATTTATTATAAATCTAGAAAAAAATTAGTGACATTGATGTTCCACGTCATTTATCCAGATACTAATACATTATGGTACAATATTTTTCCTCTTTTAAGCATACCTATTCTTCTCTTCAACCTTGTAACTATCAATTCCTGTCACCATTACTTTTTTTTATTACAGAGTATTTTAAATGTTCTTCTAGTTCCTTACTCAATGGTACAACTGGATCCACAATGTCAGATATAACATAAGACAGTATTGTTATTCTTATGACTGTACTGTGCAGTGACCTCATTCTGTAGTTAGCCAAATTAACTTCCTTTTTGGTGGTCTTCATAGGGAAACATCAACTCTGTTAGCCTGAATCATCCTTTAAAAGAAATACAGATCATATACTTCTTATTTATGTGCAGAATCATGGTCAGTTGAATCTTTAGGAACATCCTGTGAGGGCCTGTTCTGAGAGAAACATAGGAATGTGAGTAGGCTTTACACTACAAAACAGAGAAAATTTTACAAAAAGGAAAAAGCAACCTAAAAATACCAACTATTTATGAAGTTTTCCTTTGTCAAGGTTCTTCAGATTGGAATTAAACTCATATATCGAAAATTCCTGCCAATTTCTGAATACACAGTAATGAAACTGTGTATATGACCTGAAATGTAACTATAGGTAGAACTTCCATATGCTCAGTAGGTGTCCCTAACGCCTCTGAAATTCTTTGAAATGATGTACAGAAGATCAAATCTCACATTGCATCCTGTTCCTGACACAGTTAGCTCTCTCCAAAACATAGCTCAAGTGAAATTAATAAGTTCTTTCAGAGTTGTTTAAACAGGATCTACTTATTCATGCTCTAGCTCAGCTGCACGATCTCCATCTTCACTTCCATCCGACCTGTTATACTTTTCAGAGCATGAGGGACTTTAATGTTTCTAGCACTGTGCAGGCAAAAAAATAAACATTAAGCCTAAATTTGTGTGTGTGTGTGGTAGTGCTGACTTGGACAGAATTCTGGAAAGCTGGCACTGCTCTAAGATGAGAGCTAATGTTAAGAATTATCATGTTTTTTCTAAAATAGCTGATTCTATTTGCAAGGATATATGGTCTGGGTTTTGAAAACATAGTGTCACTAAGTATCAACTTATTGCAGCACATTTTTAAGGCACATTAGGTTTATATTAGCTACCACACATAGTTTGCATATATGCAAGATAACATGTTAAGTATGTGCAATAATATATTTCGTTATTATACATACATGTAATTACTTTACACATGTGTAGTTAACAGATTTAAATTTATGTCACACAAATATTCAGGAAGAAATATTTTATAAGAAGACCAGTTGTTATGTTTTTCTCTGTAATTCTGTATTGACTTAATGATGCTAGAAGAGAACATCCCATAACATAGACTGAAGATTTAAATTATAACATCCATTCCTGAGTGAAAGAAATGCAAGTCTGTATATGGAAGTTTTGTGTCTCTGTCTTTTAGTTTTCTGTGTCAGAGAGCACAGATTTATTCAGGTTTAGAAAGGATTTTTTGAGGCACTTTGTCTCCTGCTCAATGTTGCATCAACATTGATTTCGGTCCAGATTGCTCAGGGTTTTATCCTGTTTGGACTTGTAAACCTTCAAGAATGGAGACTACACAGTCAATCTGAGAAGCCTGTTCCACTGCTAGATTTTGTGTATATGGCAATTGTTTTTTTTCTTTTACCTATCAGAACCTGTTTATATTTCCAAACATGTTTGTACTTAATAGATTTTTCTGGAAATATGGCAGCCCAAGTACTGTTACTGCATGTTTGAAACACTCCTTATGTTGCTCTGTATCCAGATATAACAGACTTTATTTATTTCAATTCAAGGAAACCTAACATGTCAGACTAACAAAATGTTGTGTGGAATGTTGTGTAGGGTGGTTTTTTGTTGTTTGATTTATTTTTGTGTGAGTGTTGGTTGGTTAGTTGGGGGTTTTTTAGCTGTTCTTGTTGTTTTGGTTTTTTTGTCATTTTTTTTTCTCCAAAAGCGTATTCTGTGGGAAAACGAACACTCTAGAATTCTTTCTCTGGAAAAGACAAAATATCAGTTTGTGAAGAGTCTGGGGTTTTGCCAATACTAATTTTCAATTTTTATTTTCACTACTGCTTTGACATCCTTGAGAAAAATGAGGGTTTTGCCATGACTATTTTCCAAATATTTCACATATAAACATGGTTTCTTAGGAGGCAGTAAATATGTGACATAGCTAGGGAGATGGAGTAGATTTCTTTCAGCAGATGCTTGAAGAAGAAGAAATATTTGTATGGGTGTGATGTGCCAAAAAATGTTGCTAGAAAAAAGACATAAGATAGTGTCATGAAAAAAAGATCTTATATCTTAAGTATGGCTGCTGGATTATCATGTGTCATTCAAGATAATGTTAATAACATCATCACATTCAGCTGCACCATTCCCTTAATGTCATACATACCCCAACTAGTAAAGGTGTTTGTGTGTAGAAAGGAAATAAAAAGAAAAGTGCAGTACAGCTAGCTCAACGTGAAACTTCAGACTAATGTCTTGGGCATTATTCCCATACTCACAATGCAGCATGTGCAAATAATTGGTAAAAGCACAACAGACTTTCATACAGATCCCTCTCAATAGTTTTGAATGAAATTTTAAAATAACTTAATTCCACATAACTATAACAGTAGCACCTATACAGGAATCACTAAGGAAGTGTTTTGAAATGAAAGTCAATCTTGTAGTCATCCACTAACAGGGATTGTTGCCAACATATTCATCTTTCTATTTTTTCTGTCATATTTGATTATATTCAAATTCCTGTAAGTCCTTCAGTTGAATTACAAATTATGCCCTTATTTGGAAACAAATATGCCCACAAATGCATTGTGTGCCTTCTTATGTGCAGAGTGCGGTGTTAGTGACTGCAGAGAGAGAGCAAAATACTTTGGGCATTTTCCTGCCAAACAAATGATTGTATGTGATCATTTCAAAACAGTTACCATTGGTAAACAATGAAATCCATTTTAGTTTCCCATAAAGGAATAGAAATCAAATTCCTTTTGGGAGAAGAAAAGAGAGAGTGTATGTATGTGTGTATATTATGTATGCTACATAGTGTATTCAAATATTTCCAATCCATATTACAATATATTTTTACAAACTGATAAATAATTCACAGCATGTGATGAATTAAATTGCTTCTTTTAATCCTTAATATTTTGGAACACAGACAAGGGTTGCAAACAAATGCCCTTTTTTTTTTGCATATTGTCTATTTTAAAATTTGCACTGGAAGATAATTCCTTTTTCATTTTTTAATTTCAAGTATGCTTTTATTTTTGAAGTTAGGTAAAAGCAATAGTCAGCTGATGTACATTTCATTGTGACAATGGGATATCTGTTGGTTTTCATGCCACTAGATAGTTTCTTAAAAGAACTTTGAGATGGGAAAAAATCTGGTTGACCTCATAAATCTTCATGTAATAGGAAACTAGGTCATAAGTAGTACATAGCTACCATGACTGGGAGGTTTGTATAGTGGGACTGGAAAAAAACCGCAAAAATATGTCACATTCATGCTGAGCATCTCACATGCACATCACTGACATTGGTGAGATATTGTTATTAGAAAGCCAAGTAACTGATTTGTTCTGATTTGTATTGATTTGATTATTGCGATTCATTTGCTGACTAGTTCTGTTTTCTGTTTTTTTAAATGACATTTCATAAAAATGCTAGATGGAAGTTCACTGTTTCATCGAGCATTCTTATCTGAACATATTCACAAAGAGAAATGTAATGAAACAGAAAGTAATTTCCATTAGATAATAATCTTATTTGATCAACATTTTTGTCTAGCTCTACATATTAGCTTAATAAAGTTCTTCCAACTCCCTCCCCTGCTTCTCATTACAAAACTGACAGGAGAAATCTTTCCTTAAAGTAATAACTTTTTGTCTTCATTTCAAAAAGTTACAATTCAAGACTAGGCATTACAATATATCACTGTAAAGTCTACATTTGAGAGCATGTTTTGAGAATATCTGTGTTTTGAGACTAAGGAGCAGAGTGGATACATTTTGAAGCAGGCAGATAAAGCACAAACAGCACAAGCTTCTCTTGGCAGCTGAGATTTCCTTCAAGTCTTCAGCAACAAACTATTTTCTCTAAATGGAGTTTAATTATTCCAGCCCATTCTGCCTTTAAATCATGCTCCTGTGACTTCATATTGCATCAAGCACAATATGCCAGCTTGCACTTCTCTCAGCCCTCAGAAACACTTTTGACTCATTACTCTTCCTCTTGCCAAATAAAAATAATCTGCCATTTAATCACTTGCTTGGAAGCAATCACTCGCTAACTTGATATGCTTGGCAGATTTCCTATTTAGAGCTGTCAGGTATGGACACAGCAGGAATCTCCCATGTCCTGCTGCTGGTTCACGTGCAGGGTCACTAGCCAGGACACAGTTAAGCAGCTGATGATGTATGTGTTCCCTAAAATTATTGCAGAGACAATATCAGGTCTTTCTGGCTGGATGTCCATAAGATTATTATAACAAATGGTTACAGATAAGCTAGATCACAGAGGAAAATGCTCCATTCACTCCAAGTTGGTCTAACAACCACTGATATCAGTCATTATAAAGCCCACCTACCTTCTAGTTTTACCAGATACATATTTAAATTGTGCTACAGCTGAAATAAACTGCTCTGATGTCTATAATTTTGACCCATTGTCTGATGATTTACTGACAGCTGTATGTAAATTGAAAAAATTAGATATGCATCTTTTTCCACTTTTTTTATAATACTACTATTCTAGAATAGTAGTATTCTAGAATACTACTACTAACAATAGTAGTATTCTAGAAGTGTTCAAAGAGTTCAATCAATACCATCTTCATCCTGTAATAGACTGTGCATCTGCACCTTCCCTGCAAAAGGAGTAACAGAAAAGATGTTGAGTCCAATGTCCTTATGATATTTCCTCACTGTCTTACTTGATGATCTATAAATAAGTACTTCTACTGTTACAGACTTTTGTTGTTGTTATTAATATTACTGTTATTATTACTATTTAAAAAGACTAAACAAAGAAAAAAAAAAAAAAAGAAAAACATGTGATGTAAAAGCAATTACTCACAAGCAGATGATGAATTGATGAATACATACCCAGTCAGTTTCTGAGCATTGTCAACCCTTAATAAACACCAGTGCTGGTTTTATTGCTGGACTATTCCTTTGGTTAATTTACATCAGCTGTCCCAGTCCTGTTTCCTCTCAGCCTTTTATCTTCCCCAACATACTCACTGTTGGGGGAAGAGAGGGAAGTGGAAAAAGTCTTGATGCTGTGTAAGCACTGTTCAGCAATAGGTAAAATATTGGCATGTTATCATCAGCGTTTTGGTCACAAACCTGAAATTTAGGGGGGTCTACAAACAAGATTAATGCTGCTCCAGTCAAAACCACTACATGACATAAACATGTTTGCTATAATTTGGAAGCTTTTCCAGACATCCAAATGACTTCTGCTCTGTATGGGAAATGGGAAAAAAATGAACCAAAACCTAACTGCACCCTTATATATCCAAATAGTATTTTAGAGAATACAACACAGGATTTTATTAAGGCAGCTAGAACAGTCTCTTCCTAAGATATCACATATCTTTTTTTCACATAAATAGCTCATCAGATTTTAAGGACCTTGATGTAAGTTTTAGGCAAGCAAAGAATTGACTTAAGTCACTTTATTTTAGCTTCTGTAGGGTTTTCAATTCCTTGTATCTGTACATAAACTAACATTTCAGTTGAAGAAAGCTTTTGGCGACTTCTGCAATGTCATTCATATAAAAAATTGCTGGCTTGGTATAAAAGCTAATAATTTCTCAGAAAGCTTCCCATGAATTAGGCCCATTTTCAATATGAAAAGTAAATTAAATTCCTACCTAATTATTTTCTATTAATTTGCATAATATACACTAATTTCCAAAATCAAATCTTTAATATTGTACTGATTTTACTTTCTACTCGCTTCCTTTAGAAATACAAACAAAAACTCAGAAAAACAGGAAATGTTAAGATGCACACATTAAAGAGAGCCTTCTTCCACTAATAAAAATGATGTTGTTATCCAGAAAAAATATTGATTTAGATGTTATATGTTTGATGAAATACAAATTATATTATATCTACTAATTACCATTTTATTACATGCATTTGTTTCTTCCTAACTAGATAAGTTGAACTCTTTCTTTACAGTTATAAAAATTTGTTTGGAGACTAAACTGCAGCTAATGTGCAAACCTCTCTGTCATCTTTCAAGTCCTAGTCCCTTGAAAGGATCACATTTTCCTCCCCTTTCTCTATCTCATACACACAAGAACCCTATAAAACCATTAAATTGCTACCTTTGAAAGGAAATAGATAGGCTCCAATTTCCCTTCAAATGGGTCCATTTGTTAACTTGTAAACTATCCCCT
Organism: Setophaga petechia; assembly: GCA_024362935.1. Taxonomy (NCBI): domain Eukaryota; kingdom Metazoa; phylum Chordata; class Aves; order Passeriformes; family Parulidae; genus Setophaga; species Setophaga petechia. Next base: position 11,930,436 of record JANCRA010000008.1, on the reverse strand, counting down.
AGTAATTTTCAGACATAATGTATAGTGCCAGTCTCTCAGCATTTCCAGCACTCAATGTTTCTCCCACTTGAGGCAGTTGTTATTGTGTTCACTCCATAGTTGCTTAGAGAACTGCAGACTTTGTTTAAATTACTATTGCAGTTGTCTGCCTTGCTTACACTTGCTGCAACTTAAACTGCAAAGGAAATTTTATTATCTAATCCTAACCCTACATGCTGAGGGAACAATTAGAATACACATTTTTATACCTATTTATTTTACACCTATTTATTTTTGTGAAGTCTGTGTACAAACACATGCCTGAGTTGAATTTTAACAAGGATAGATTTTAGTCAGAAAAATACAGAAAAAGGAGACAAATCTTGAAAGTTATGCTAAGTGTAACTGTCATTTAATATTAATTCTTTCTTGAAACTGGATGATCAATGTAATAAAAATATTTCTTTCTGAAAAGAAAACAAAAAAAATTTTTACATTGCAAATTTATATTTAAACATCTTTCTGGCTTCTGTTGGCCTATTATTGGAGCACCAAGATGTAAATTATTCTTACTGTTTTAAGCCTGCAATTTAGAGAAGTATTATAATGTTTTACAAATGGTTCAATAGAGGTCAAGATTTGTCTTTCTTACATTGTGTTATGTGAAAGCTGGGTGTTTAATTTAAATCAGTTCAGTGGGATGTCTCCAAAGTGAATGCAAATAGTCCTGGATCATACAGACAACGAATACTCAAGTTGTCCAATCTCTTAATTTCATTTCTTTTGAATTAGGAATATGTGGTAGGTCATATTTAACCATATCTTCCAACAGTTTGATGTTGATATGAATTATTAGTTTTATCAAAATCTAAACATGTATTTAATCATGCTGTAACATAAAATCTGCCCAATGTATATAGAATTGCAAATCCTATCACCAGTGTCGAATTAAATGGTAAGTACATCTGTTGGCAGGTTAACGTTTCATGCCAGTATGCAAAATGTGAAGGGTGAGGTATGGCATCAAAAGCAGGGAGCTTTACATGTTCTCCATTTGCCCAGCAATAAATTACACTGAAGCAATTCCAATGCCTTGAGTAGTTACAGGCCATGACACCTAGTGAAAACTCAAAATCATGTTTGTATTGTTAAGAGAAAAAGGTCCTGTAGTACAATTGACAGGAAGAAAGGTATCAGATTAAAGGGAGAAAGATATAAATTTGTAGTTATCATTTTGAGTATAAACCTTACAGCGGTTTCCTTATCAACTTTCCAAGTAATAAAACTACAAAAAGGAGCACAATTTTTGGAGCTCGTGAAAATAGAAACTGTAGCACAGACTGATACAAGAATGAGATATAGGGCTCTTCATTTATGCTTTTCTCAAAGATCTATTTTAATTAAAAAGAGTTTGTTTTCCACTACCTCTTGCTTTTTATTGCAGCTCCAAAGGATATCATTGTTTAGAACTTATCAGATCACAAGCACAAAACATCTGCCACTTCTATGCTGGTGACCAGGACATTTATATAATAAATGGTATATTTCAAAATTCTTCATATCTCTATTTTCATAGCTTTTCACAACAAACTCTTATTGATCTTTAACTTATTTTTTTTTTATATCTTGTCCTTTATTGCTCTTCTTCAATGGTGAGGTCACTTAGCCCACACCCCAATTTTCATTGAATGTATTTGCAGAATTACCTTTCACATCTGCACATGCGAAAATGCTCAAATCTGTGTTAAAAAAAAAAATCAACAGAGGACTTTAACTTTCTTAAATAACAACTTCAACAAAAGAAAAAAGATTGGGGTAAACTAATGAAAATGTTAATTCTTTATTTCCCAATGTTTCCTGTTCTTTAGGGGTGGAGTTGAAATGATGTGCTCCTTTCTAATTTTCAAAGTTGATGTTTCTTGTTGACAGATTTTTTCCTATAAGTGTTTGATCCAGAAAGTTAAAACACCAATTGTTCTAGTGTGTCAAATCCATCCACTAATAGAGCAACTGGTTATGGATGTGAAAGGCCACTTTCTTTAGACCATGGAAAATAAGAAGACGCAAGATTTTAATTAAAAGGCATCATGCCAGTTTGAGGCTATTACTGAGTGGGAAGTTGCTATTTATTGGTCTGTACTGCCATTATGTGGTTTTGCCTGGTGCTTATCCTGAACAGCTGCTGTAACATCTCTTTAGCATGAATGACATTGTCAGAACATGCCTCAGGAAAGGCATAACAGCAGCTTTAGAGTTTTGGATCACTTTATATCATTGTATCTAACAGCTATCACCATTAAAGACTGTCATTGTTCTGTACAGTGTTGCTAGTTGATCCAGTCTTGGAATACATATACACTCACAACAAGGAGCAGTGCAGCTTTCATTTAAAAAATCTTCTACACTGGTGCAGGCTGAAAAAACCACAGATTTATTACAAAAAAATATTGGTTGTCTCTATCCCTGTAACTTAGTTTCTTCCACGGAACTTGTCAAGGAGGTTTTAAATATATATAAAAATTCATGATATAGCAAAACAAAATTCTTGAACCAGACATCCGTGGAAAAAGTAATATGCACTATAATGGTGCACATTTTCCAATAAAATTCCTATTATCAATAGCCTTCTTCATCTCCTGCAGCTTCCCTAAATATTCCAATGTCCGAAAAACTTTTTGTTTCTGAGGCAGGGCTCCTAAGAACTATTAGCCAATGTTAAGAATGAAGACAAATAAATAACAGCCACAGTCTTGCACTTTATGTTCTCTATGGGTTAATTTTGAGCTCTTCTGTGACCCAGAATGAGACTTTTGTCCTGTTTGGATCATATGGCAATAGCATGATATAAACACAAATAATTGTAGAGAGGACAAGCAATGAAAATTGGATTAGGTTTTGCTTATGTAAAGCATTTTATCTGAACTTTAACACATGCTGTTCTAATCATTCAGAATATATATTTTACTTATTTCCTTAATTACATTCGAGAGGAAGAATACTGATTTAATTTTTTCCTCTAGTATGAAAGCAGAAAAAGAAAATGGAAAAAAAGAAAATAATTACTAGAATTGTATAATTGGTGACTTTAAAGGCTTCTGTTTCCATATGCTATAATTTCTTTTTCAAGTAGACAATATATCTGGAAATGTATACATTATGGGCCATATGAACCTCTGTATATGACAGTAAAAATTGTCTGTATTTCATAGATTCTATGCTATAGAAAGACATTTGATCTTTTTCCAGTACCTTCAAATAATGAAAAATTAATTATTTGTTCTTGAGAAAATATGTCCTTTTATTTTTCCTAGTCTGACTATGATCAGCCTCTAGGTATTGTACTTCATTATATTTTCTTTTCCTGCACCCAAATTAAAGAGTCACCTGTTTTCAGAAATAAGTTCCCTGGGTTGGTACTTCAAGGCTAAGCTAAAAAAAAAATCTCTTACCTTCTCATGGGTAAGCTGTGAAAGTAGAATTTGCCAAGTTTTTCACTAAAAAGTAATTTTTCTTTCTCTCATATTTCTTTTTCACATCTCAGCCATTTTTAATAAATTCCAGTTACACAGGCCCCTTTTTTATTATTGATGTCACACCTGAAATAATTAATCAGTAAATTGCTGGGTTTCTCTCAGACATTTCCACTGGAAGTAGCTCCAATTTCAGATGTGACTATTTGGACATTGTGTTCGGCTGTTAACCTGAAGTGCAACACTTTCAGCCAGTTTTAAAGTCTTTTCATTGATGTTGTGTGCTGCTGTTTTCTACCTTTACCTGTTGGAGTGGGATTTTATTCCTAGATATCTGAGTTAACATTTTGGCAGTGTTAAAAATTGTTATTATTCTACAAATTTTTACTTAAAATGTAGATGAAAATAACACGAGGGCAGGAATAGATTCCTGTGGAACTCTATTAACATTATCCTTGTTTCTCATTAGAATTACCACTGAGATCTAGCATTATACTACTTTTAAAACTATTAATAGGCTTTCCACAGATACTATATGATGCTAATTGCATTCAGCCTGTTATGCAGGATTAAGTAAAGTGCCCCATAGAAGCCTGCTATACAAACCAGTTCCTATTAAAAATGAACCTTGCAAAATCAAGTTTTAAAGCTGATATGAGTTTGATTTTTTTCAAATGTTCCCAGAAACTATGCTGAACGGTGTAGGGTTATCCACCAAGCCTCTGACAGTTGCATCTCTGCTCTGTCTGTGAAATGGCCTAAGAAATACGTACAAGTAATTGACTCTTGACTTCCTGTCTTGTTAAAGACTAGTAAATAAGGACCACAAATGTTCTCCTGTAAGACCTGAAGGCACTGAAATTAGTGGCAGGTGAGTTACTGATTCTGATTTCCAGCCTCTTAAAGATAGTAAATATGGCACCAATTTTTGAAAGCATTTCAGGGCAGATGCCAGCATCCTCACACTGAAGTGTTGGTCACTTTTGTTTCTTCTGCAAAACCTGGTAAGAGTTAGTGTAAAGAAATAGAACTAGTGTCTTCTTTAGAGACAGAACTCACAAATCTATGGGAGTTCTTTGAAGGGAGCAATGAGCCTGTGCACAAAAGTTGGTATGACATCCTTTGATTTCCAAAGGCAATCAACACAATCCCTCAGTAAAGGCTCTTAAAGAAACTAAGCTGCCATGAGATAAGAGAGCCAGTCTTAAGGATAAATAACTTATTAAAAGATAAGAAACAAAAGACTGAAATAAATGATTTTTTTTTTAAGTGAAGACGACAGGAGTATGCCCTGGAGGTTCTTTGCTGAATATCAAAGAAATAGTCAGATGATGAAACTTGTTGCTACTAGCAGATACTATGGAGTGCTAAAGGTGAAGGCCAGTTGCATAGCTCAGTGGTAGAACTGCTGATGCAGCTTAATGTAGAAAAATGTAAGCTATGGATATGGAAATACACAATCTTCAATATGCTTGGATGGACTCTTCACTCAAGACTTATATTTTGGGTTTATGATAGATTGTTCTTCTAAATGTTGGTTCATTTTTCATGAACACCAGGAAAACAAAAGTGAGTTTTCAGAATTAAGAAAAGAAAATAGGTTTGGTTTTTTTTTTTCTTGTCTGAATGGTAGTTTGTGAACAGGTTAAAAAAAGTAGATTTGCTTCCAGTTTATTTCTTTTTTAGTAGGTAGGCGTGATTTTGAGGTGAGATCAACATGTTTCTGCATCACATTCCTTGCATATAAAATTTTGCTTTTGATCTTTCAGTGGGATAATGAAGCCAGAGAAATAGCTAGCAGAAGGACAGCATATAGATATGCATGAAAAAAAAAAATTAAATTAGCTCTAGATGGTGCATATTAAAAAGAATCACCTTTAGCTAGAATAAATAATGACTAAACAAACAAGTAACATAAAAAAAATACCCTTCTCTTGTTATTTGGTATTCGTGGGGAGAGTTAAAGAAGAAATGCACTGGGGAAGAAAGCACAGAGACAAAATAAAGAAACTAACAAAATGAAACATTTAGTTTTCATTCGGTGTATCTGTGCCACACCCCAGAACAGAGAAATTGGAAATTACTTGGAAATAGCAAACTACTTAATGCATCAGGGAATACAGTGTTAAGAAAGCAATATTCCATATGTAGAAGACACATAAAACATTCTAAGAGTAAAAATATTTAAATTCTCTTATTCTAGAACACTTTCCACTGTATCCATTAACATCAGATAATGTCCTTCTAAGGACATCAAGACTCTTTAATAAATAAAATATTTTTTTAAATTCATATCTGTCTTGAATACACTCAAGTACTCTGATAATTTTTTCCTATGTATTTTCCTAGTTATCACAGATATTGTGGTTGAACTAACACAATGACATATCATTGGGTGTTTTTCTGTTTAGTTAATTAAGACCTATAGCTATTTTTAAAATGAAAAGTACCTGTGTGAACCTCTGAGTGAAAACCAAACCCAAGAAAAATACAAGGTTTTCCTTTTATTGTATCTCATTAGTATCTAACAGATTCCTGCGTATCCTATGTAAGCTCTGAAAAAATCTTTGAATATCTTAATTTCATTAGCACATCAAAAAAAACAAAACTGACCACAAATGCAACCAACCAACTAGCAGTCCAAATAAATGCTTGATTTATACCTTAGGGAGGTCAATTTATTGACACAAGTATTAAATTAATTAATAAAGATCAGAATGATAGATCATTATGCACTTTACTGCATAAACACTTATGAGTACTGATGACCTGCTTTGGAGTAGGAACGACCCTGTGGATGTGTAATTTGGGGAACCCTTTTATACTGTTCTGAATATTTTGACAATGACTTTTAAAATAAGCAAGCAAGCAAAAAATCTATTTTGCTTCAAAATACTACCCACTCAAAAGAGGATGAAACTGAAAAGCTGAGCTGTAAGTGTCCAAAACACAACTCTTTGTTTTACAGAATGCTCCATTAAGGCTCTTGCAAGGCACCTCTCTAGTCAAGCCAAATAATGTTGCTAACACGCATTTTTCTTCCTTTAAGTAATGATTTAGTTTTAATGTGCCTAACCAGAAAAGCTGTGTAGGTATACTGCTTCAGTGTGTTTGTTTCTGCATTAATTCCATATCTTGTGTGTTACCAGCTGTCGCCTTGATCCTTGTAGGTAAAACACCACTGAGGTTAATCGCTGCTGTGTTCTCTGACAAAGCAAACCTGGGACTGTGGTCAGGATTTGGCATATCTTTTGGCTCTGTGTCTCCTCTGCAGGCTGCCAGCATGAAGCTTAACTCAGGCCATCTACAAATCCCATCTGCTCTGCTAGCAGATGATCTGTCATGGTGCTGGTGGGAAGGATATAGACCTGTCCCAGTTGCCCCTCTTTGCAAGGCCAGATAGGATTGCCTGGATCTGACAGCAGAGACAAGAACCCCTCTAATTAGCATCTGCTTGTACATGATCCAAGGTGCACTCTGCAAAAAAAGGCATGCACAAATAAGAGAGGAGATAAATTAAACATGGAGGCAGCAAATATAAATGCAAGCTGGTCTTTGAGGCTGTTCCTGTGTTCTCTGTAGTGACAGTCTGTGACTTTGTGTAAATACATCCATGACTGGGTTTAAGACTGCTTTGCTTACAGAATGGCTCAGACACTTTTGGGACAGAAGGCTGTGGTTCACAGGGGCAGCTGGTTTCCTTGTGACATACTAGCAGTCAGTAATTGACAAAACTATGCATGTTTTTTTAGTGCTGACAAGCCTCAGCAATGCTCTCAGTTACTCAACTTTAAGCACATTACACAAAATTATGATCCTTTTCCTAAGTTCAATTAAAACAAGAGGGTGGAAGGTAAAATGTACTCTTCAACCTGGAGCCAGAGATCACAACCTAATATGTAATGGGCTCATTTAATGGGCATTCTGTGAGTAGTTTAGTTATGAATAAACATAAGGCTTTTGGCTATGGTTACAGATTTGCTTTCACCTTTGCATACAGTGGAGGTCAGGAAATTTGAGTGATAGCTTTTCTCTGCAAGACAGGCTCTGAAACTTAAGCTTTTAAAAATGCAAAAAGTTTTTACCACTCTATTACGGGAGTATTTCTGTAAATATTGCTCATCCTCTAGACCAAAATTGACTATTGCAGATCCCGGGAATAAATGTTTGCAACTGTTAATCTGTCCAGAGGTATCGTTTTGACTCAGCATACATAAAGCATACATGATTTTGTCATAAGAAAAGTTATTTAATATTTGTACTGGATGTAGATAGTCCATATAAGAAATCTATAATTATATCTACAGGATGTGGGTATGAACATTTATTCACCAGAAACTGAGGAAATAAAGGTCAAGCAGACAGGGTGTTGCCTTATATTAAAAGGGAAAATGATATGTGACTATTCTCTACTGTCAAAAGGGAATCTCACCATGGACATTATTGCCCCTGGTTTTCAGGTATCAGTGGTTGATTCAAAAGACCAAGAATCAGAGGAGTGTGTGCTTTTTAACACTCCTTAGCTGCTTTTCATGTTTTATTCAGAGAAAAATTACTTGTTTACAGTAAATCTTGGAAGTGAAAGATGATTGCATTTAAATGAAAAATTACTGTTCTTACATTTTGGCTAAAAATAATAGCAAAAATCTATTGTTTGGAAAATTATTTTGTGGTATTTCACAGGAATATTCCATTGGTTCTTAGTTTTATTATTTTATTCCTACTTTATCTGTATTTCCAATTGTTCTTTCCAATTTGTATTGACAATCATTTTGTATGTATTTTCTCTTGGTGTCAAGATAAACTATGGGAGATAAATACTGGACAAAAATTTCAATTTATATAGAAGAAGGAAAGAAATAATCTCAAAGAGAACTTTTTTTTTTTTTACATTAAATGTATTACATTTTAAAAAATAGTACTTTCAACTAAAAAAGTTTTCCTTCAAGAGATGTCTTATTTTCAGATAGAATGGGTATATTTGACTACAGTAATTTTGGCCGGGATTTGTTTTTAGGAGTAATGGGGCACACACACATACCACACAAAATTAAAAAATGTTATCACTCTACAAAAATTCTAAAATTTTATCAAAAAATTGGTTTTGTGACATTAAGGGGAAATATTTAGGTGTATAAAATATCCAGACAATATATCTTCTCAATGCAACAGATTATGAGAGGTTTCACACTGTGAGAGTAAGCACAAAGAGAAGGGAAAAGGACTGGGTTTGGAAAACTGATGATATGAACAAATCACAGGTATTTCCTTAGTTTATTCATTGCTGACTCGTGGATTAAATGGTGACATGACAAGTAAAAAGATAACACAGTATATACAAAGAAAGATAAAAAAGGCTGGAAATCTAAAGTACCTTATCTGTAGCTTGGGCTCAGTAGATGCAAATAGACTTTCTATGAAAAGATCTGCTGGCCATGGATCAGTCTGGAGTGATCTGCAGTTATATACTGCAGTGAGTCCTCTGCCTGACTCCATAACTTCCTTAAGTTCGTCAATCTGGAATCAGAATGTACATCATGGAGACTAAACTACCTTGCAAAAAAGCTTCTGGAAAAAGATTTTTGCAAGGTTGTTTGGTCTCCATGATGTTCATACTCCATGATGTTCACCTCGCAAAAAGCTTCTGGAAAGGAAATTTTTTTTCTTGCACTTCCTATTGAAACACAGGAAGTCCTCTTTTCTTCTGCACCTTCAACAGAAGTTTAAATTCCAAGTATTTCCATTAAATTCTAAGATGGGTCATGAAAAAGACCTTTTTATGTTAACTTTTTTGAGGGGAAGGGAGATTGATTTTTTGTTTGTTTGTGTGTTTGTTTGTGTTTAATAAAGATGAATACACTTCCACAGGGTTGGCGACAGTTCTCAAAATAGAATGGTTTGGGTTGAAAGGGACCATAAAACCATGCCATAGGTCCAGGGGGATAACTTTCACTAGACCCCGCTGCTCGAAATCTTATTCAACCTGGCTTTGAGAGTTTACAGGGAAATTTCTCTGGGCAGCCTGTTCCAATGTCTCACCACACTTACAATAAAGAATGCCTCTAATACCCGTGCTAAACCTACTCTCTTTCAGTTTGAATCCATGACCCCTTTCACTGCAAGCTCTAGTAGAAAGCCTCTCTCCATCTTTCTTGTTAGCCCCTGTTAGGCATGGGAAAAGCTCGAAGATCTCCCCAGAGCCTTTTTTTTCAAAGACCTAACAACTCCAACCCTCACAGCTGTCCTTCAGTTATCTCATTTGCTCCTTTCCTCCAGTTTCAATGACCTCTTGAGGACAGTTGGACCTCACCAGCACAGTTACAACTCCACCTATGATTAACATCTACTCCAGTTATGCAGGCTGAATATTTGACACATGCAGATAAGAAGAACAGCTGGTAACTTCAGAAGAAAGAAAGCACTGAGGGTCAGAACGAAAGATGTGTTAGACCAAGCTACTAAAGGGCAGCAACTAAGTTTCAGATATGAGTGATAACATTTCATGGAAGTATTCATAAATTGAATTCTAAGTTTTTGAATGAATTGTGGAAAAATCCTCTGAACATTTTCAATCAGCTTTTGGAAGAGTTATTCTAAACCACACAGATTAATTTATATAAACATGCACATGCTTTATTTTTTTTTTAATAAAGAGAGGAATTCTTACTGTATTTCATCATATAATGAATAAGAAATTATTCCATAGTAAAACTAGGGAATTCCATAGTAAAACTGGAAGATCTTTGAAGTGTCAGTTTAATTTAGATCTTTGGCATCAAAAAATTTATTTCCTAGAGCTTTCACAGAACAAAAATCCCTTAAATAAACAAATAATTTTAGGGGCCATTGGATCTAAAGTACCAAACAGTCTATCAAATAAAAAAGATATTTAATTTCTTTTTTTTACAGCTGTAAAGGGTAGTGGTTTTGTTGCTTGTGTTTTGTTGTTTTGTTTTTTTCTATTACTGACAAATAAATATCAGAAGGAGAGCTGCATATGCAATATTATACAGACTTTTATATTTCAAATTTTTCTTTTTTTTTAGCTCATCCTCATATCCTCATTGTGTTTATTTTAGGTGTTAAATCTAAGTTACTCTTTTGCCAAGTTGAGTTTTTTGTAGGACAAAACTCAAGATTATATGCTAATAATAGCTTTTTTAATTTTTTTCATCCCCTGGTAAAAGACACTGTGTCCCCTACTGTTTCACAGGAGCTAGACAAATGTTGGCACAGTTTTACAGATAGGAAATAAAATGGCTAAAGAGTTGTAGGCCACTGACTTTATAGGTTCAAAAGGCAATTAAAACCCATAATTAAAATGCATGATGAGGATCCATCATATTGTGCTCTATCTCCCAGATAATTATTTATTGGTCAACTGTGGCAAATTTTGCCAACATCACCTTCACTCTCATTTATGACACATGCTACCCAATCAAGCCAATTAAACAGTCTGAAATGGACAGGTTCTTCCCTTTATTTATTTTTAAGGAAACTCCTATAGGAAAATACAATGAAGCATTTTATGCTGTTGATTTTGGACCAGAGATAATTTCACACCAAACCTGCCCTCCTCTAAAATCAGACCTCTACCCCTCTCCAAAAAAAAAAAAAAAAAAAAAAAAAAAAAAAAAAAAAAAAAAAAAATCCAACAAAATTTCAAAATAATACAGTTTTAAAAACCTGCTTTTTACAAAGAAGTGAAAAAAAGCTACTAACTGGTTTCCCCTTGAGTCCATTGCAGATTTTCACTTTACGGTTACCTTCTGGTTTTCCAGGACATCAAGCTCCACTGACACTTAGAGTATGCTGAAAGACATATTTATTCAGACTTATTCTGAAAAGGGCAAAGGTGGCAGAATTGGCTCTTCAGTTGTCCACTCTCTGCTTTTCAGTTACTGTTGTCCCTCTCTACATAATTATATTTTCAGTATATGTGTAAAGAGACTCAACCAAGATTTTGTTGTACCCTGAACCATATAGATGATCAAGATAATGAAACCCAGCTTCTCAGTTTGAGACTCAGACAAGGCTTAGACTGCATGAACATTACATTTGGGTTGTGCTTGGGGTCCATTACTTTCCCTGGATCTTTTACTACGTGGTAAAACCCCTCCTAGAACACATGGCAGGAAGCTCAGTAGTACATCAGAGTCCAGTCATATCATACACATTCAAGCAGGAATACATTTTCCCATCTGAACGTGCCCCTCCCATTCCTCATAGAGCTGAATATTTGATATGTGAACACCCATACAGGTCAGACTGGGGAACTTCCTGTGACTTTTTACTTGAATTCCAGACCCTGCTTTGGCCAGGGTCATGGCTGATGGGAATGCCATAGGACAACACCATCTCTAACTTTTTCGTAAGTCGCATTGCCTTGGGTGTCAGTTTAGACAGCTGTATTTGTGATAACCCCAACAGGTACACATGTCCCAGATAAACATTCTCAGCTCTGAGATGTACCAGGTTTTTTAAGGTTCAGATGCTCCTGTGATTCAATTTATTATATGGGAACACTTCAAAAGAGCAGTTTCTAATTTATCTCTATGGCTCCTCTCTTTCCAGCACATTGCCTCTCCATTAGGTAGTTTTAGCTGCTGGTTCTTACAATCCAGCTTCTCCACTTCCCATTCTACCACTCTGCCTTGTAGAGACAAGGATTTGTTTCACTGTTCAGGCCCACTCATACTTTGTTTGGTGAATTTGGCATGGGGGTCATGGGTTATGGGGTATTTGTATACACTCCCAGGCTAAATTTGGTTGAGACAAAACTATATATCTATACAATAGAAGTAAAAGCTTTTCCCATAGAATTTTTTTCCCTGTAAAAACACAAAATAAACTTTGCAAAAATCAAAGTAGCATTATGCAAAATAATTTGACTAATATTTGGTCTCCCAACAAGTCCCTCTGAGCTGTCTTTTCAACATGCAATTAAAAAAACCCAAATAACAAATGTTAATGAACTGAAGATACAGGCAATTTGCTGACAATGAAAGTCTCAATAGTTCCACACAGCTCAATCTCATCTGTTGAGAGGTTTCTATAAAGAGAAAAAATAAAAATCTGGCCCACTACAGATCAATTATTAAAAAGAAGGAAAAATCCATTGAGTGTTGAGTTGAGGGTTTACCAGAAAGATAAAGGGGCCCAAGGGAAAAACTATTTTTTTGTCAGCTTTCTCATGTAAATAAACCATAAACTGTTTCAGTCTCTCACAAATACATGTAAAACACCCTCACTATCTTGCTTAGGTAGTGAATGAGGTTCTGAGGTGGAACTGCATATCAATAAACAAAGAGTAAGGTATACAACTTGCTAGTAAACTTCGACAAATGAGCTCAAGTGAAACGTAGATTAAGGAAGAAGAAGGATTCAGCATTGTGCTCCCTAGCAAGGGGTTTTAGAAAACAGAAACCAATCCAGCTTTTATTTTTCCCATTGTCAAAATGTCACCTGAGAAGGTCACAAACTTTACACAGTATATATATCAGCACAATATATATGATATATATATCAGATGGCATCCAGTACTAAAAAATAAACAATGGGAAGTCCTCATAACCAGGACAATTCATTTGGAGAAATGAGTAGAAGTGTACTATAAACCAGACTGCTTCCATGACTCCTTTATGCTGTAAGATCCCATTATCACATTTTAATAAACATTGCAAATTCTATATTTGGTAATATTCTTAGACCAAAATCGTACCCTTATTGCAGAAAAGGATATTGCAGAAAGCAACACTGCAAAATACTATTTTTATTTGCAGATGGTGTAACTTTCTGATAGGACCTGCTAGGTCTTTGACTTTCCTTCTCTGATCAGCACAGACTGACATTAGTTTCACTCTCCACCAGGCTGGCTTTCAACTGTATAAATCATCTTTTTATGTTTCATGTTATTATTTCTTGCAGCTTGATTTATTTAATCACTTTGAAATTTGTTGTTGATTCTAATGAGTCTTAGATGAATATTCTTTCTTTAAAAAAAAATTTAAAAAACAACCAAAAAAAAAAAGCAAAAAACCTTAAAAAAACCCAAAACACAACAACAACAAAAACACAAAGCAAACAAAATGAAACCATAAAAAAACCAAAACCAAACCAAACCAAAACAAAAAAAAAACCAAAAAAACTTTCTGACCATAAGAATAGTAAGAATAGCTTGTTGAATCTTTTTTTTTTCCACTTTGGTAGAAAAAAAAATAGGTGTTTTTACCTCCCCTAGTCCTTAAAAATGTTCTTTTGCCTTCTTGATTATCTGCATAAAATGTTTAGTTTGAATGCTCTGGAATAATGTGAAAATGACTCAGAAATGAGGCAGAAATCACCAGCCTTCCAAGTTGCTATTCATTCAGGCCATCCAATCTTGGCTCACTAAGGACTGGTAGGCACATCATATGTAGAACAGTTGGACATGTTTTCTCATCATGTTTAGAATAATGTTCTTGCTTACCCTGCTTACAGATTTAACTCAGAAATGAAACAGATGACAAAATTGTAACTTTAACTAATACACTCCATGAATATTTCTTTAGCATCTGAATGGATATAGAAGGTAACTATTCAGAGTTTCTGTTCAGAGTTTCTTACACAGTGAATGAAACTCAAAAGCTCCAGTACTTTCTGAGATACACACCTCAGAGGAAATAAATTTGCATCATGAGGTCAAAGGATTTAGAAATATATCGAATGACCATTGAGTGATTTCTTCAAAGATGAAATATTAATATTTTACTTAACTGTATATATATCTACTTCTTTCCTTTATCCTATCATCTGTCTGAAAAAGAAAAAAGAAACCCAACAAAACAAAACAGAAATATCTTGTTTTAATAAGTGCTTCAATGTTTTTTAGCATTTAAGAACTGGTGTCTTGTTTTTGAGATAATAATAATCATAATAATTGCAATGATAAACTATGGTTATGATTTGACTAATAAGAATGAAGGAGTATGACCTTAGATTAAAAAACATGCATTATGTGAAAAGCATAAATATCATACCTTTTCTGAAATATAATATGAGCTTGGGGAAGAGAAGAATAAGAAGCAGCATAAGAGTAAAAAAGTATCTTAATCATTATGGTCTTATTTAAATGATGATAGCAGACAAGGAGGAAGGCTGGGGCTGGGATGAGAGTGAGAAGTGGAATGCATTTCAGGAGCATCTATTTGTTCACATGGAGACTCAAGAGCTTTTTGGTTTGTTTTTTTTCCCCACCAGTTCCAAAACCTCTTAATTTCCATATGCTGGTGCCCGTTTTCAGAAAGGAGTTAGCACCTTAGCTATTACTAATTCTGCTGAACCCAACACAAATGGCAAATTATTTCACTTACAAAGGGGAAATATGCTCCAATTTTAAAATATGTACAGGTATCCTAAAGGGTAAAAATCTGCTCCAGTTTTAGAATGTGATAAATGCTAGAACAACACAGAATAACAGTTGGACAGTGAACTGAAACCTACAAAGTTCTCATAAGTACTTTCTGTTTGCATATTTAAACATAAGCACAACTCTATTTGTAAATATCACAACCAGGGAAGGTTCTTGCCATAAAAATAATTGGGTTCAGATTCACTAGAACTCTAATCCTCAGAAAAATCTTATTTTCCTCACATACTATTCAAGGGTGGAGCCAGGTCCACAAAGTACCAGTACAAAGCACATAGCACCAGCAGAAGTATACTGTGCTTGTGGATATGCCCCACCAGCTAGAAAACTTTAGAGGTGAAAGTGATCACAGCACATACACAATTTCATGTATTTCAAAAATCTAGTTTCTACGCTTGAAGACAAATAGGTGCTTAACCCTCCTTTAAAAAACTAAATGTGACAACCTAAAGCTGGAAAACAGAACGAATCTTCACCTTTGATAAAAGGAACAGTAATTCCAGGGCAACTACAAATGGCTGAAATTATTTTTCAAGCTTCAAATTAATATTATTTCTGCAGATGTGAGCATGACTAGCACAATTTCTGTTCTGCAAGGCTGCAATAGCAGGTATGGAAATAGAGCTCAGCAGTCTTGTGTTCTATTAGTCAGTCTTCAAATTCATTGTATACAAACAAGAATGGAAATGTATCTGATTGGTTCAGCCTCCAGTCACTCTGAAGTGCATGTCAGAGATTCTTGTGATGTAATGTATTTTTCTATTACATATTTGTTTCTGCTTTGTCCCTTTTTTCAGCAGGATGCTTGGGTTAATAGATGTGTTCCTTTTAAAATGGAGTCAGTTGGTAAGCCAGAATTTTCAGTAAGTGTCTTTTGCATGTCACCTTTTAACACTTACATCATTTCCCTCTGAGATGTCTTTTCATTCTTCTTATCACCTTAACAAATGCAAATAAAGTCATTATCTAGTTAAATTCTGAACAGGCATTATTAATTTGAGAGATCGTTACTTTGTAGTGCTAAGGAAGCATTTTTCCCCCACCTTTGGCACTTTACAATAAACTCATTCTGATCTAAATTGATTGCTCTGGGATTATCTTGGAGTCATTAAAATAATGCTGTATTGACTTTCACTAATGTCTTTAATTGGCAATTTAAAATTTCAACATTTTGAATTAAATATGCACAGGTATAGCTCATTTTAGCTGTATATAATTTTTATATGACTTAAGATTCAAATCTAATTTTGAATATTACATAATTGGTCTCAGAACCAATTATGGTTTTGGTGGAGTAAAGGGGATGGCAGCAAGGAGGAGGGAAGGACCCCATAGGTACTGAGATGGGGAAACCAAGAGAAGAGTGGCCAGTCTTCCAGGTGTGACTTGAGAAAAATATGTTGTGAATTACAACTCCAAACAATTCATTGAACTCTGTGTTACACCAGAGACAGGTTGATTTTCCTTCCAGTTTGTATCCATACACATAGCAAGACAAGAATATTCTTTTCATATGTAAGAAAATCTGATGTTTTAAGTGAAGACCTTGTAATATTTTACGTAAAGGGCTAATTTGGCTAAAGTGAATAGTAAAATTGGTGTGTGTGATTTCAGATCCAGGAAATCTATTTATGATTCGATCTACAGAATATATTTTTGGTTTGAATCTTTGTTTTTTTAACCTAGCAGATAAGAAATATCATAGAAATGTTTGTGATGGCTTTCTCTTAAATTAAATTTTAAATTTGCAGAGAACGTTAACCCTATTACTCTCAGATTTTCTCCTCCTTATCGACTTCTATAGCACTTTACATATTTAGTCTTTGTGTGAATGTAATCCTTTTTGTGGCATAAAGTATGCCACAAAAACATCACCTTATTCTATGATTTCTTCACATCCTTTGTGGCACCCACAATTCATGGATTCTTCTTCTGCTGCCTCTGAAACTAGAAATGTTCTAATTTCTTTCTGGACTTCAGTCGCTGTCTAGACATGGTCCTGGACAACTGGCTCTTGGCAGCCCTGCTTGAGCAGGCAAGCTGAAACAGATTATCTCCAGGGATCCCTTCCAACCTCAACTATCCTGTGATTTGCAAACTCACTAGTGCTTGAGGAAAGATTTGAAGGTGGCCAGGTTGCTGGTAGATATAATTAACATAGTTTTAATTACTGTTGAGTTATTTAGTTTGTTTGCTTGTTATAGGAATGAATCATACAATGAAAAATGAATAACCAAGGAAATTACACCACCAGCTGTTTTATAGAGCTGTTCTTACAGAAGTGTTTTGGCCATGTGAAAATTAGTATCAGTCTTCTGCTTTCTTAGAGCAGTAGCAGCATAAGTTCCAGCTAGTAAAAATTGCATTTCCTTCGTTAAAAACAGTTAACCAGATGTTCAATAGATGGGAAAATGTATGCTTTGGATTTTTAGAGTGTGTCTGATGGGTAAAGGCTAAATAGCACTGAGGATGCAAGATGCTGTGGTCAAAGATTATTTGGTCCCAGTGACTGCTGTGAAATGCAGTTGAGGTAGTCAATTGCTGTTAATACAAATTCATTCAAAATGTTCTGACTCAAAAACTTTGGTGGCAACTCTGAATCATTGTCATTTTATGAACAAGGAAATTAACTTTTTTTAAAATTGTGTGACTACTGCCACAAGAAGAATGGAAATTCAAGGACATGCATTTCATACAAACTAGAATTAATTTACAAAATCAAAGTCATTATGAAAAGGCTTATTCCCTCAGGATATTGCTATTCTTAAATTAAAGGCGATTTGTGAGTAAGATCCATTGAACAAGAAAACACATGTCTACTCCCTTCCTCTTTTGGACTGACTTAATGGCTTAAATAATCTACTTATGCATGTATATAGTGTCAAAAAGTGGTTTGCAAGTAGGCTTGTTTAAGTAGTTAGAGATCCAGCACCATGAATTATTTGAATAAGCTGCAAATTTTAAATTTCATATTTTATTATGTCTTTTTTTTTAACACCAACAGGAAATTGAATAGGTTAGTTTAATGTTCTGAACAAATCAACTGGTAATCTTTTACTTGGTTTGAAGATAACTTGTTAGTGCTACTGCAATTTCAATTAAAGTAGGGGTAAAGATGTGTATCTGTTAACCATAAGAATTCATGTAATTTTTTACATGCATTTTTGTAGTTCAAGATCTTGACAGATGTTGACACAAAATGTGGGAAGTCAGTATGTCTTCTTCCCCTCATGTTATACAAAAAGTTTCAATGATTAATACTTTTCAACTAGCTTTTAAAAGCCATTAATGGCTTTTCCTGACCTCCTTATAGACTGTACATGGAAAGACAACAGATTATGGAGGGTTAGCAATGAAATGAGAAAAAATAGAGGCCTACACATTTCACTTCTGCCATGAAATTATGAAACATTGAAAATGTTCAGTATCTGAATGTTCACTCAAGTTGGGAAAATCATGGAGAAGAGAGATTTGGAGACAATGGAAGCTCAGTTTTCTACTGTCTATGGTCTTATGGAGGCTGTTTGCTTATTTTCAAAAAGGGGAAAAGAAAAACTTTCCTTTCATACCTTTTCCCAGCTTTCTGCCTTTACTCCCCTCAGCTGCTGGCACTGCATAATGGAGTGGGAAATAAATGAAGTAGTGGAGGTACCTGCTCATCAGATGTGTTTTCCATATAAATTCCAGAGCAAGGAAGTGGGGTTCTTTTGCTTTTTCTATTGTGTTTAAAAGTCCATATAAATCTCAGAAACAAGGTCTTCAAGTGATTATGGGGATGTGAAAAATAACTTGGACACAACTTATACTGTTGAGCCTTTGTGGATGCTAGGAATCTGACCAATGATACAAAAAGGTGTATAGAATTTGAAGTTCCAAAATTGAATTAGGTAGAATTTGAAATTTACAGATAAGCTGCATTAACAAAAAAGTTTTTCTATTCTCTGAACTCATTTTTCTGATATTTCTGATATAACCTTAGTGGGCATAAAAATACTGAACTTTATTATGATTTTATCGGAAACATCAGTTAAAAGACGTCATTAAAATAATTTTTAAGAATCTATATAAAAGATGTTTTAATTATTGGGTTATACTTCAAAACATCACTTAAAATTTTAAACATTTTAATACGGAGAACACAAAGTAACGATTTTTTACCTTATTGAGCTATTTAAGGTTTGGGTTTTTTTTAATCTAGACATGGGATTCAAATTACTTATTTCAATGGATTGATATTTTCTGTCAGAATGCATTATTTTGGGCAAACACAAAAGATCCAGTTCCCATTCCTTTAAATATACAGAGTTAGCACCAAAGAAATTTAAACAGAACAATTTTTTCTTAAGATTGTTGATGCTCTTTATTGTTCATATTAACAAAATAACAAAGAATACCAGTTCTGGATCAATAACTCAGTGGATTCTTACCAAAGATTTATGCAGTGATCATCAAACATAAACAATCAATGCTGTCTTCAAGAATTCAGTTGTATTAATAAAAGAGGAAATTACCAGAACAGTTTTTAAGGGGAATTTGTAGGGTTTTTGGGGTTTTTTTTGGTTGTATTGTTGTTTATTTGCTTGAGTTTTTTAATTGGAGAACTGTATTTGACTGCTCATCTTTGACAGTCGTATACATCCTTTTGTTGTAAGTAGTTAAGAATACTTGCATAAATTAAAATTATTACCACAGCTTGAAATTAAGTAGGCATTATTGACTCAAGGGACATCAAAAATTTACCCAAGTCCATTGGGTAAAATGTAGCCAAGTCCATAATACTCTAATTTCATTTTTAATGCATTCTTTGTTTTTCATAGAAGTTACAGTATGAAGTCAAGGTTAACCTCAACAATGACATTTCAAAAGATGTCTTTAAGAGCCCAGCAGTCTGTTCTATTCTGCCTTCCCTGCTCTTTCTCTAATTTCTAAGGGAATGGTTACTTGTTTAGGCTGAGATTTTCACTGTTGGTTGCTAGCAGTGGAGACTGATCAATACAAATTTTTATAGCTATGTTTTTAAAGTAAATGCAAGATCCATTTATTACAATCAAAAAGTAATCAACTATAAAATAGAAATTTGATTTGGGAAACTAACACCACATGAAAACAGCATTTTATAACTAATCTGTATTTCATCCAGTCATCCTAAAAGTCTAAATATATGAATGTGCATTAATGAACTTTATTTCCAAAGGTAAATTTAATTGATAGTCAGACTCCGATGTCTTAATCACATTGTGCATTCTTAATTCCTTGCATATCTAAAAATAAGGAGCTCTACAGTCTCATACACAGGTAACAAGCAGAACCATCCACTGTCTGAGCTCAGAAAATTTTGACATTGTTCATTCACTGCTCATTGGAATGGAACAGAAGATATTAGAAACACTCCAACATCAGCCCAGAAGTCTTAATTTAAAAAAAATGAAAAAAAAAAAGAAAAAAAAATATTTTCCAGAACTAGATATTTTGAGTACACTCCTCAAAGCTTTGGTTACCTGCAAAAAAAGAAAGATTATTTCTCTGTTCCACTAGAGACAGACACTTTCCCCCTCCCTGTAACAATTTCAATTTGAGATAATAATTTCTATTTCCAGAAAGCACTGTCTCTTGTTTATAAAATATAGCTGTGAGACAGTGGTTCACTGACACCTTAGAATCAGTCTGCAAAATTACAGTTCCTAAAGGTGATTTTTGCAAGAATGGCATCTAATCATAATCAGTCACCATTTATTGTCAATGAGATACTGGATGTCACCACATAAACGGAAACAATTAATTAAAACATATCTGGATTCAGTGGCATCTCTGAATGATGATCTCAACAGTTCATTATTACTCTTTGAACTCTCATTTCTCCATCTCCTACCAATCACTTTTTCCTTTTAATTAATTTCTTGACTTAAAGAAAATGTAAATATAGAAACAATTTAAAATCTAAATATTAAAATATACCTTTTTCTGATACTTACATGATTAATAAAACATATTGATTCAAGCTCTTCTCTGGTTTCTAATTCCACAGAGGAAGCAGGAGCACTTATTTTCCTGACTGCATATCTCTACCTTTTTCTTCCATTAAGTTGAATTACTGGAAATAGTGGAAAAATCTGTTATAAATCATCTCTGCACTGCTGGCCAATTTGTGTTTTAAGTTTTTCAGCATTCTGTAGTCCCCAGTGCTGTTCAGGAATGCTAATAAAGTAAGTGAAGGGGTGCTACTGTGGCATTAAGACAGAAAAAATCGTTGGTTTAAGAAGGGAAAAAAAAAACCAAGGATGTTCTGGGTTTGTGTGTGATTACCACAGGTCACTTTTTAGGTGGTTTTACCTATGTTAGTAATGATGCTGAAGCTGAAAAACTTGCGTGCATTTCAAATTTATGTATTTACCCTGAGTTATTTTCTTTCATTTCATTGCTGATCTCACATTGGTTTTTTCCATAAAAAGGAATTATTGTTTTCATAGATGGGTAGATTCTATGAGATCCACTACAGGGTTTTGATGTTGATACCCAGTTTTTATAAGAAATAAGGATAGAGCATGTTATATTAAAATGTGGTTTCTCTCCCTTTTCCCTGCATTTTTTCATCAGGAAGAAAATTTAGTAGTTTATCCATCCTTCCCCTCTGGAATGATTTGCACTCCAGGATGAATTCTACACACAGCTTGTCAAAGAATCATTTTTGTTGGCTGTGATTCATCCATATAAATTGAATACTTCAAAGATTTTTCTCACTTTGACCTGCATCTCAAAATCCCTGCAGGAAACTCCATCATACAAAAAAAAAAAAAAAAAAAAAAAGCAGAGTGATCAGAGTGAATCATCTTGGACCATACAGAAGGGCTCAGAACTAATGTCTCATTGCTATTTGCTTATCTATACCTGCTAGCTCACCTGTGGGCCCAGAAGAAGCAACTTTCTGACAGTTTTAATGTAATATGCAGGCTTTAAAATCCTTCAAACTGAAACCTAAGATGAAATTGATGTTGTGTGTGCTGCCTCCCTCAGAATCTCTGCATTAGAAACAGACCTCCTACAAAGCCGACTCGCACCTACAGGGGTATGTGTGCACATGTTTGTGATGGCTGTGAGGAAGGAGCTGCTTAATGCAAAATGACACAGCTCTACAGAAATCTGGGATTCTGCTTCATGTAAGAGACAAATCCCATATGGAAAATAGAGTACAGAAAGGGCTTTATAAAGCTTTTGCATAGAACCAGTGGTGTTTGAAATATGTGCTTATAAAGGTCCCATGGAAAACTCTCGTTTGATTAAAAATTTTGCAAGAATCAGTTCCACCTAAAATCGTTCTGTAAAATTACTGGGATAATGTCTGTGCAGTAGCACTTAGAATTATAAGGGTAAAAAGTAAAATATTTCCATAAGCTTGTAAAGGAATGTGAAATATTAAAAATATTTTGTGTAACACAAAAAGTTTTAAATTTGGCTTTCATTTCCATTCAACATGAAATTAAATATAAGAC
Source organism: Setophaga petechia (assembly GCA_024362935.1). Lineage (NCBI taxonomy): Eukaryota > Metazoa > Chordata > Aves > Passeriformes > Parulidae > Setophaga > Setophaga petechia. Next base: position 11,908,093 of record JANCRA010000008.1, on the reverse strand, counting down.
AACATGGCTTTTCAGGGAGAGAATTTAATTTATGTTTTCAATATTTAACCTGTACCTGGCTAAAATCTTATTTTTCTGAACATTAAATGAGAAGGATTATATATAAAAGATGAAATTACTAAAATCCCCCAAACATAACAATTTGTAAAAATTATACCACTAAATTTATTAATGTAAATAAAATATCATTTAAGACACCATTGGAATTTGTTCCTTAGCAGTACACATTTCTAACTTATCTGATACTGGTTCAGTCCTGAAGCAGAATTCATGGAATTAGGCTGAATATTTTCTTTTATTACATCTTCTAAATGATAAAACTTCTGGTCTATGCTTCAAGACTAAGTTTGAAGTAAAATCTTTGTTTAAATTATTTTTGCAGCAGTACTTTAAGGAGAAAAAGAAAGACACAGAGAAAAATAATATTCTACAGTAAGTTTCATTTGAGCATTTTCATGGCAGCTTACTCATTTCCACAAAATAAAAGCAGTTCCAATGTCAATGGGCTCAATTTGAAGCACTGCTTCTCTAATGTTATTGGGATTTCACTGCCACTTATTCTTGTATGTATCACAGTTTCATTAGCACAGAAATGGTGGTATAGAGTTTTGGATCAATAATCTTCAGTGAAAAAATTGTGATTTTTATTGACACAGCTTTAATGAAGTAGCTTTGAAAAATATCATGTTCAGTCACCTGTTGACATTTTTCTGAGTCCTTTACTTACTCATAAAAATCAGAATAACCTTCTAGGAATTTGTGCTATAAAAGAAAAACTGCCATTCTGAGTTCTGATATCCCAAATTCATGCTTTGAATTTATTTTTTTTTAAATATTAAGAAAAACCCTGAAACCATCCAAAACATTCCAAAGCAATATCTGAACTATTCCATTTTAGTTTTTAGAAAGAGTATTTTAAAGGGTTTTTGGTAAAAATTGAGGTTAGACCATCAATTTTTGCATATATCTATTTAATCATCATAGTATATAATAATATAATACACATAATTGGAAAATGACCAGAGTCCTGCATTTTCTCCTGCTAAGAAAGAGAGTTCTATCAGAGGCTAGGGCAAGGAGAAAGACTAAATGTTTTGCTTCATTTGTTACCATTATTTTTTTACTTGATTTTGCTTCTTACCTGCTTTGATGGAAGAAAGAACAATGGAGAGGCAAATACAAGTTGGTGAGTGATTTGAAAGTCATTCCGATTGAATGGTCATACCCCATTGAAATCATACATTCTGAATTTCTTTAATAAACTCTAGAAAGACAATGCATAGCTAGATCTCTGCCTGCCCACTGAGATTTATTTTTCCCAGATGTAAAGCTCTTCTTCCAGAGCCTTATAATTGTCCTAAAGGACTACAACTGTCTTCTTGGTTCAAAGACTTCTATGTTATCTTTAATGTAGCCAGAGCCTGAATGATTAATTGAAATCTCTTTAAGGCAAAAAAATACATGGATAGAAACAAAAAAGTCACAATGACATTAACTTTGAGACTGCTAACTTGAACAAATAAAAAAATTAAAATTATTAAATCTGAAATTTTAGCTTTCCCTCCTCTGTGTATGAAAATTATTGTCTTCCAATGTGATGTAAATTTAAAACCTATTTGTATGACTCTGGAGTTATTCTCAAAATTAATGGGATTAATGTGTGTGTTTGGTTAAACACTGATAGTTCTTGGCACTTTTCTCAGTGGTATCTTTAGAGAGAGAAGTAAATTTCTTAAATAAATTTTGTTCTTCTAAGCATTGTTTTTAAAATTTTATATTTTAATCTAAATTAATTTGTTTCACACAAGAAGCAGTCAAAATCCTAGTTGTCTTCTTTTTTAAGAGTGGAATGCTTTTTTTTTTTTTTTTGACTATTTAAAAACAACAATTTACACAAGTATGTTTGGATTGTGGTTGAAGTTTACACAATTCTGCCAGAGATGAATTTGTCAATTTTGAATTTTATAGTTCTATACATTGGAAAAGCTGTACATTAGGTTCTGTCAAGAACTGATCATAGTTATCATAGCACAACTAGGTGAAAATCAACCGATTGCAATGAAATACATTTGTCACCTTAAAACAGCTAAAAGACAATAAGATAAAAAAATAATTTATTTAACAACTAAAAAACAGAGTAATGTGTAACATTTCCCCTCTTCCTTTTCCATTCTTTCTCCCACTCCCTTTCCTATTTCCTTCAGACAAAACAAGGCATTTATTCAGGGTAGTGAGTTTTCTGGCAAGGGAGCAGATTTCTGTTCAATGCTTGCACAGTTCTTTCTATAATGCTCAGGGCATGATGAGGACTACCTATCTATCAGTAAGACTACAACCAGAAAAGTAATTCCATCTGAGCAGAAGTTATGAATGATTCATTTAGTATTCATGTCCTGTAGTTAGATTGGTCGTTGTGCATACAAGGATGAACTTATATTAAAATTTTCCTGTGGTTTGGGTATTTATAATAGCTTTCTTCTATGTTGATCTCTAAAGCTTAAAAAGACTCAAGTGTGCCTCATATAAGAGACAATTCCTGTATGGAAACTAGGGTAGAGAAAGAGTTTGTCAAGAGTTTGTTTATGTAGAACCAGTGATGCTTGAAATATGTGTTTTAAAAAGGTCCCTCAGAAACAGCTGGTTTGACTCATCTTTCTTCTGTTCATTGAAGGCTTTACTAAAAGTCTCTCTATACAGTTTTCTACTATTATGATACCAAATCATATCACCTACATCTCTGTAGACATGGTCAAAATTGACCAACAAGTCCTAGGATTTCAGGGAGACCTATTTTCTCAGGAAGTCAGGCTACAGAGCTATTATAATAATGTTATAATAATTATCTTGCTTCCTGTGTTTTCAAATCAGAGGGATAGAGTTTGTTTTTCTCCTTGTTACTGGGAAAATAAAATATTTTTAAGTAAAAAATAACACTATTTATCTAGATCTTGCTTCAGTGGAATGTAGCCAAGCCTGGGACTTATTTAACTGTAAACAAGAATTAAGCAATCTTGAAGCAAAGCAAGCCTATCTTTTTGCTAAAGGGATTTCCTATGATGAACTTGTGTGGATCCTATCCTGCCAGAAATGTGGATGCTGGAAGTCATGGACCTAGAAGGAATGTCCTATGACAGACATATTGATTTCTCAGCTTGGCTGGCCTTTGTTCAGCCCTGCCAATTCCATTTGAGCTTGGTATTAGTTGCTCCCTTAAGGGACTATACAGACCTCCCTCTATGCTCACTATCTATTAACATAAATGTTCAGCTTGCCTAACATAGTGATGCAGCACTGATCATTGAAATTTTTCATGCCTCATATTTTCTCCCTGTTTCACAGTTTATGAACTCAGGCTTAAAGAGACTAAAAGCTAACAGTTATTTCACAGGAAATTTGGTGTATGGTTACTTTTGAGATGCTGGGTTTACATGTCTAATTTAAACCACAGTAAATTATCCCCTCTATCATTAGGCAGGCTTTAAGTAAGTAAAAGGGAATATTGTGCTTTCAATTTATTCTGTCAGTTCACTCTCTTTAGAAAATAGAGTGCCGAACAAATCCAGCACTTGTTTTTGCCTCCTTTATTTTTCTTCGCTGCACTCCCCCTGTTATTATTCCCTTTAGTCTGCACAGTCATTCAGGCTGTGCTTCTTCCCTTACTTTGTACAATATGTCATCCACAGCCTGTAATTGTTTATCCTGCCATTACATACACCACAAGCTTTTACACAGAGTGAAATGGTTGTTCTGGGTATAAAAGGAACTGTAAAAAGAAGTGTAAAACTTGTGATGTATAACAGTAGAGTGAGTGAAAGGCATATGGATTTTATGTCTCTAAGTGCTTATGAAAGGATGGAAGGACAGTGTCTGACTCCCTTCTAGGACTTAATTGGAAGAATGGTTAAGTATCTATGATCTGAAGTATGCTATTTGAACAACCCAAAGCAAAATCCTACACTCAGTACAGTAACTGATACATCTTTGAAATGGTATGAATGAGAATAAAGGTAAAACTTGGCCTGTAGCATCCAAGGATTCAATATTGCCATGACAATCCTTCATTTGTAGGAAAATTGTGGCACAAAACCTTGCGTCAGATTTTACTGACAACCAAAGTTCAGTAATTATTTAGCAACCTTAGATTTCAGTGAAAGTCCCTCTCATCTAGTTTCAAGTCAAATTATTTGTGGACCATCTTTCAGAGACAGAAGAAATCTTGAAGCCAGACGGAAGCAGGGCACCCAGGTGCCACAGGATGGGAGGTTCCTCAGGGCTGGAGCTAAGGGGCTGTCCCAGGCCATGCTCCTCTGTAGGCTGCAGACATTCCTTGAGTGACCTGACCCCTTCCTGTAGTGGAGCTGCCGTCTGCTCCCCTCTGTTTCCCCCTTCCTTGTGGAGCTGGGACAGAGTGACTCCGGACTATGCTGCTGCTCTCTGGGTGCAGCTCTGTGGCCATTTTGTCTGGCACTGCTGGCCACTGCTGCTCCTGGGCCCTCACACATCTCTTGTTCCACAGAGGCACGGAGCAGACTCTGTGCCTCCTTGTCACAGGGGTGTTTCAGCCACACAGCAGGGGCAGCACATCCTCCACACCAAAATGTGTCAGAAGGCGTACTCTGGCTCAGCAAGAGGCCACCTGAGTCTTACCCAGGCATCATATTTAGAGAAATTGCAATTTATTCTTTCTACCAACAAAAAGAAAGATTCACTTTCCAAACTCATAGGTATCTCAGGTAATCCACAAAAGCCTTTTCTTATCAGTCTCACTAAATCTAAACTCATTGTTACACTGTCTATCAAGACTGATTAGAAAAATCAAGTGTTTATACACACAGAGTTGTGAAGTTGCCAGTTTCATTGTTATTTTTTGCATAAAGGGTCTGTGGTCCTTTTTTTGACTGACATATTTTTCAATGTTTTTGAATGTATGCTACTGATATTTTGGGGGTTTCTCTGAACAGTTCTGCAAGCAAAAAAAAATTACTTTCATGTCTACTCCTTCACTCCTCCTTCCTCCTCCCTCCTGCCCCAATAACTGTAACTGAATATTCTCATGTATCCCTTCCCTTGAGTCCAGCTGCTGATATTAAAAAGGAAAAATTACATCACTGTGCGACTTCTAAGCATATTTCAAGAGTTGGCAATGTACAACACAGGGAGGATAACATTTTAGAGGATGCATTAAGGATGATATCTCCAAGAAATTATTTAGTCAATGGAAAAGCTCTCATAGGGAAGCAAGATAGGATTTTTTCCTATTTATGCAATGTGCACTGAGGAGTATAGATTTCTACTAATTATTCAGTCTTAGGCATTCATAAATCAGCTGTTGAATAATCATTGAGATTTTCTATTGATACAAGTACAAGTAAATCTGCCAATAATCATCTAATCTCCTGCACATTGGTTTTAATTTAAACATAAGAATGCATATCAAATTGCAAAGAAACCTGTTCTATGCAGACTTGTTCAAGCTACTCATTTATTTTTCTTCCCGTTAAGAAGAGAGTGGGAAACAATCATTTTTAGAAACAAGTATTTGTCCTAGTTCTATCATTGGGATTTTTCTGGATGATGCCTGATCCATCCTAGTTGAACTAATTGATGTGGGTCTAACTCTCATGGAATTTGTTCTTCATCCATTAGTGTCCTTTTTCCACCTAATGTCTTGTCTCTCTACTGTTGGATTCTTCCAATATAAAGCATTTTGCCCTTTACTAGAGGTGCATTGGCAAATCATTCTGTTTTTCTTACACTAATTTAAAACCCTCAATGAAACAATTTTTGGGATCTTAAGATGTACTTCATTTTACAATTTGCCACCAAGTAAATTGATTTAGAACAAATTGTTGCACAAGCTTAGAACACACATAGCACCTAATAACATATTTTATATTGTATCTGAGGCTACATTTTTACAAGTTATTCTTTGTTTTAATTTGATTTATACCACTTTAAAAAATAAATAAAGCATTACATACAAGAGAACTTACCTCTTCCTTATGGATATTTCAGAGCCTTCTGAGGGCTGGTCATTTTTCTCACTAGTTTTTGACTTGGATTTATAAGGAGTAATAGTGCTAATATAATATTCTATGTCTTAGCATAATACAAATTTAGACCAGAAATTAAAATAGAGGGATATATGTAGAATAGTCTTTCAAACAAACAGAACAGATTATCTGCATTTTAGGTATGGAATAGCTTATCATCATCAATAATGAGAAAGCTTTACTTTTAAGAATGTAAATTTGGTGATGAATTCAGAAATTTTCAATATTTTATGATAATTTGAAATCCATTCATTAAAATTACACACAAGTAAGATTTTAAAATAAATTTACACTTTTAAAAAGTATGGTTTATGTGAATATATAAAAATCTAGTATCAACTATGCTTTGATAATTTCTGCTTTCTGAAGTCAAGTTCAACTTCTTCCTTAGATAAGACCTTAAATAATTATATTTGCAAACATGTCATTGATGACAGCAGTTAAAGAAAAGTATTTTGCAAGCTATCTTTCTTACATATTTATAGTCAAATATTTTGCTCTGTGGAGAATAATCACAAATACAGACTAAAATCATTACTGCAATGGCAGTACTGATTTCTTAGTCCTATGCAAATTCTTCAGATTGACTCAGAATTATAGATCCAATGTCTTTCTATCATTCATTCAGCTGGTTTCCTTAAGGAGAGTAAAGGTCCATTTCAGAGTCACAGGCATTCAGTTTCTAATTTGCTTTCTTAATCATATACAGATACAGAGATGGGTTGATGAAAAAAAAAAAAAAAAGTTATGCACCTGATTGTCTATCTGAAATAGGTTTGAAAGATTAAATAGGAAGCAAGCAATTGAAGACCCAAGCCACATCCTCTCAAAATTGTTACTGTACAGGACTTGAGGGTTTGTTATTTTGGGTTTTTTCTTTAAGTAGAACTGTAGGATAGTTTTTCAGAGTTATTGTTTAAATAGGAATATATATCTTCACTCTTTGTTTTGTTAAGAACCTCAGTAGAAGAAAAAACTCTTTTGTTCTCAGCGAGTTTTCTGTCAAGATTATACTACACAGAGAACGTGCATTAGTATTTCAACTTTCCATAGGTGAGAGAAGACATTCCCTGGGGCCTTGAAATCCCTTCTAGTTTCTGTTGAGACCAAGCTGTCAGAATAACACTGCAAACAAAATTTGTTCCTCAGACTGTTTTGTTGCTAAGTGCAATTTTTTACAGAAGGCAGCATATTTATATATTGAAAGAACTTACAACAAAGAGTTGGATCTTAGAAACATCATAAAAGAAAATGGTTTCACACATTGTAATCATTGCCCTGTTCAAGGAGGTGCAAAATTCTGTGATTTTGAAATTATATTCCTCTCAATTAATTTGAAGGTAGTGTAAATTTTACAATAATGATCGTTGATATGCAAAGCAAAGGAGAAATCAATCTCTATTTTTCTTACATAGCTCCTTGAGCAGTGAATTACCTTTCTGCATTGTTTATGATTTGTATTTCTATGAACTTGGATTAAATTAGAAAGTCAATATAAAGTCACACCCAAATTTTCTGAAAATTAAAATTCTGTAGGTTAATGAAAAAAATTTACGTACTCTCTGATAAAAATGTTTTTTCCCAGTCAATACAGTTTCTGATTATGGACTTGATTTGCTCAAGAAAATGAGATACTATGAAAAAATCTTAGCATTCTTTTCTTACATTTTCTTTTGCTCACTCTGGTAGTGTGTAACATCAACCACAAGTCACTTCACAAGTTTATTCAATTCACTTCACAAGTATGAGCTGGGTAAACTCATATTTACTTCTCTTGCACTGCTTTTAGAATTTTCCTTCCTGTTGTCCCTAAAGCTTCATGTTAGAGTTTACCACTATGTCAGCTTTAAATTCAGGTGATCAGGGAAAATTACATTCTGTGCAGTCAAGCACAGAAAAGAGAGACAACCTTTGCTTGGACATTCCTTGTTCTCACTCTTAGCAAACTACATGAATTAAATAAATGATAAGTATTTTCTTTTATTCAGTATGTATTCCAATCATAATTAATGTTTTCTCATTTTTCTAATAATTAGAAAATTTTATACTTGCTTTTTTTCATTGCAATGAGAACAGGCAACAAGAGGATCTGTCAGATGTATAACTAATTTTCTGAGATATTAAAAAAAAAACTTGAAAATCACATACTAGAATATTTATAGAGGAAGAAACAGAAAATGGCAATATGACTGCATAGGTACTCCACAAGTTAAAACTTCTTGGTAGGTCTCTTCAGGCTCTTTTAGATTCTTTGTCTAAAAGGATACCCACAAGTTGGGAATGTGATATACCTGAGTGATTAGAGTTTTGAAAGGTTGAAGCTCTTAAGTGATTGCTATTTTTATATCATGCTTATTTTCACTGTATAAAGTAATAAAGACTGTTACTAGGAAGGAATAATAAAGTATTGGGAAAATAGTTGGTAAAGTTAATATTTTATTACAAAGGTAAATAAACATTTAATTGCAATAATGTTTTAACTTTAGGGAGTACTGTCATGCCAAATTATTTACTAGTATTCAAGATATATTTTTGATAGGTAATAAATGCTTTTGTAATTTGTTTTGGAAATCATTGAATTTTAAATCAAAGATGTGTTATCACTGCCAGACAAAATGTATCAACCTCGGTTTACTTTAACAAATGCTAGTATCTCAAAGAGATCAGTCTCAAATGCAGTTAAGTCATGGTCCATGGTAGTTAGGTGATACTGTAAAGGAATGTTTGTGAAAACTGACCTTCTTCTGATGCTGCGACTTCTTGTCATGCAAAAAGAAAGCTGAGCTTTGAATACAAATATTGTGTGAAAACCTGCTTAACTGCCCAGTAATTTCAGGCACTTCTCATTCTACCAACAAGTGCACAAAATGTTGAGAGGTCCTGGAGACGCTGAAAAAAAGAGAATGCTTTGCATCCTGTTTACATGGGGAAATGCAATCTTTTTATTCTCCATCTTTCATCTAAACAATTCCTTTTAAATACTTTACAGAACTCATTCCCAAAACTTTTAATCTTCTGATAAGTATACTAAAGAATTGTTTACCTGATATTATTTTCCCTCATGATTTAAGATGCATGCTATTGATGACTTTGCTGGCTAACTTTTCATTTAAGCAGTGTAGAATATCAGAGCTGAATAGAAATTAATAAGAATAGAGTTCTAGAAGACCTGATTAGCAATCGTGTGACTCCAGTGAGGTTTATGCTCTCCAAATTTACTTTAGCAGAAGTACAAACAGAAACAGAACAAAACACTGTTTGAGTTTTCCCTCACCAAGACAGTGGAAACAAGACAAAATTTAAGGAAACATGCCAAGTCAACTTCAAAGAGTATCTGTGTGTACACAATGTGTACTCTGCATATATTAATGGATGCAGTGTGAACAGTTTTCTTTATTGATTTTGTGTGTCTCTGCATTTTTTTACTAACTTATATTCTTTGTTTTTCCTCTCTGTACAGAGCCAAACCTTAATCTGGATTTAGAAGCACTTGTTTAGTTTACTAAAAGCTGGAGTTAAGCTCATTTAAGCACTGATATAATTAAAAGACAGCAGGTTTGGGCAGTTATGTGCTGCCAGTTTTCAGCGCCTTTTCAAAAGGACAAAAAGGGTGGAGGACAAGTTCTTTCTGGATGCATGAAGCTGGGAAAAAAATCCTAGAATATATCCCACAGAATTAAAAGAAAGGCATGCACACCTATATGGATGAACATCTGTAGAGAAGGGGGATCATAGACTGGGAACTGACTTTCACTACCGTGGATGCCTGTACTTGAACAGTTCTTTCATGGATTGATTAGGCCAAATCTAAACATAGCACATTTGAAATCTGCATTCCAGAAAATTTACCTATTTGAGAAACTGCTCAATCTTTTCTAGTGACTGATTAAAAATTCCCTAGCCCACAGAGAACTTCTAGAAACTTTCCCTTTGGATTACATAAAAAAAAAATTAAATAGCTTGTAAGTGGTAACTCAGTCACACATCATCTGTGATCCACCCTGGTTCCAGGTTTGGATGTCTCAATTTAGCATAGGCAACAAGTACTAATACTACAGCAGTATTTCTGGGGCTTTACAGCCATGACAAATAATGACAATACAAGGACAGATAGGAAATTTTGATCATATTAGGACATGTATAATCTGTTCTAAAGTTTATCCTTAAAAATATATATTTCTGTTGACTGTTGTATTGATTTTTAACATACAACAAATAGGTGAAGTGGTCTGGTAAAGCCCGAAGTAAAGTTTGACATTTTTGCTTTAGTGACAAAGCTCACTATGAATATAATTTTGGGAAGCTTCTGTATATTTATCTACAAGGTTTCCAGTATCTGTGTCATTCTTCATAATGTTTCTAGTAACATATTTGCAAAACATGTGGATTAAAATTGTTGGTTTTATTTTATTGTGATTTATGCTTTCATTGATCTACTGCTCTGTCACAAAAGGCATTCTCCAAGCTGATGGCATTTGGTGAGTTCAACCACATTTTTTTAAACTATCATGAGATATCAAATAATGCCTTCTAAACCTTTAATCTGAGATTTAATGAACAAACAAACAAACCGGTTTACTACAACAGAGTTCTACTTTTTACCCAACAAATGGATTACAAAATTATTATCTATTTATTTTTCATCCTTTGCCTTCAGAAAAAAACTTTCTTTTTTCTGTCATTTATTCCATAGGAAACTTTAAAAAAATGACTGTCAATTATTTTCATATCAAATATTAGGATGAGTGATCATACCTCCAAGTCTTTGTAAGACTTCTACTGTTACTGCACTTATAAAACAGACACTAGCAGAATATTGGGGAGGAGAAAGAGAATCCAGTGGAAAACAACTGAATTAACATTCTGATTTATGCTCTGTAACATTTATATTCTGTTCTGTTAAAAAAACCCAAACAAACAAACTAACAAACAAAAAAATACATCCAGATCTACTAAATTATAAGACTTATTTATTTTTATTTGGTTAAGAATGAATTCTCTGAATGTCTCAGATTTTGAAATTTCTTCTAATTTCTAAAAATTTACTCTGTGTACCAGATTGCACTGCAGATGCTAAGCAACCTTAAATCTAGGTAGTCCCTAGATATTTGGTTTATTTTAGGCATTTTTTTATTCTGTGGCTGTTGTTTTTTTCTCTTAAACATTTTTTGAGATACAGCTGAAATAATTTTCTCTGTGCTAAAAAGAGCAAAAAAAGTGGCAGCTCTTTAGAAGTCTCTTGCCCTGCATTCAATACTCCAGCCTTTTCTGCACTGTCAGTGACTAGCTACTTAGAAACAGACATGGAAGAGTAGTCATTTTTAGCTTCCAGTGAAAGCATTTTTAGCTTCTTTGTGTTTCTTCACATTCTAGAACTGACATGCAAGTTTGGTGCTCATTAGTTAAAGTCTGTTACAAGCTCCTATTTATATGGAAGATTCGGTTTGAAACAGCCCAACACTGCAAGAGAAAAGAACTGACACTTAAATATCTGTGCACTGACAAAATTGTGTAGTGAGGAAACTGAATGAAAAAGCAACAATCTGCATAAGACTAGTAAATGTAAAGATTCAGCCAGCTTTAGCATTCATATTCTTCAAAATTATTCTTAGAAAAATAAAATAAAAATAATAAAAAACTTTCAATAAACGAATGAAACATTTATTTTCTTCTTTTTTTTTTTTTTCTCTCCCTGAAAGATGACATGAGGATTTTTTGCTTGGGCCAATGTGAGAAGAAAAATTACATTGCTTATTGGCCAAAATCTTGGCTCCTGGCTCAGCAAACATTTTGAACCAGTACTATTCCTACTGTTATGTTTGCCCAATTATCTCATCATAAAAAAACCAAACATTATCTTAAAGTAGTAGTAGTTTTAATTGAGTATTTGAAATAACAAAAATTATAAAATTGGATACAATACAATTGAATCAAAATAAAGGATAATTTGGTTCAAATAATAGCGCATAAGCAAAAGATAACCGCGGGGTACGGAGTGCAGGGTTCTGGGACCCTTGCCACCTCACGTACAAGCTTGCCAAGTAAAAATTCCCCCCTTATATGCCATGGGTTAATACCATCTCCTCCTATTTTCGGTTCGTCATATTTTTATCTCCGCCCTCATTATCACCTTTACCGTGCATGCGCCACCACTCGGTTTGGTGGTCGCACAAGTCTTTTGGGGGTCGTCTGATGAAGATTTCGTAGTCTTCCTCTGTGTCCTTTAATTCACCTTTGGGGTTACACATGCGCACCAAGCCAATACAATATAAGCCAAGTCTAACATATCACTATATCTACATATCAAGGCAATAAATCCCTTATAATTAGCATTTTCTGGGACCCAACCAGGTTTTGCTTCCTCTCTACTCGTTTTTAGCAACTGTATCTTCGGCTTCTTTCCTCCTGTCCTTGTGAACATCTGCCGGGAGGGGTGGAGCCCCTCCTCTCTCTCTCTTCTTTGGCATTACCACTTTTTAACTATTTTTATTATTCCCAATTAATATAATAATATAATTACTGTACCAATATTGATTATTATTTCAATTTTATCAGTACGAATCATACCTATTTATCACACTACACTCAGATTAGAGGACAGCAGGGACATGTTGGCTCTTAGTCACAAAGGCAGCTCATGACACTGCCTGCTGGCATGCCAGTGCCAGTCACCCCTCAGTTTTGATTTGAGCCAATCACCACAAGCGTATGTCTCTGCTGGCAAGCAGTGTATCCCATCCAGAAGGCACTGGCTGCTGATGCCCTTCAGCCCTCTCCCAAAAGAACCTGGCAGGATGTGTGCTTCTTGTCTGAGCTACCCTGCCAGTGTGATGGCTGTACTTTTGGGTAGGCAGATCAGGATTTCTCCAAGTTTTCATACCTGGTAAAGAATTCAGATCAAGGCCAGGAGGTTTTTTCTTTGTTTAACATCAATCTCAATAAAAATATGAGTTTGGCAATACTAGCATAGCAGAAATATCTTTTGATAGTCCAAAATATACATCAGGAATGCTCTTTTCACTTTAGTTTAAGACCATCGTGCATAGTTTTTTGTCCTGTTAGTCTGTGCAATACAGAATATAGAATTTGTAATATCATTAAGGTTGTCAAACCCAATAAATATAGAATAGAGTAGCCTTCTATACTTTTGCCTCCTTCAAAGTCATAGTCCTTGCAGATATTCAGTTATAATTATATCCTAGTAATAAAAAAGCAGATATTCTAATATTCTGTCTTCCTGTAGTAATTAAACAATGCAAGTCAATCTGACAATAAGTACATTTTTGAAAGGCTCTAAAGGCCTGTACTTCAAATGTTCCTTGAAGAAGGCAAGACATGCAAGCAGGACATGCAGAAGTCCCTTTTGATTCTTTGTGGCAAATACAGGTGTTGCATGCTATAGAAGTAAATAAGAAACTGTTTTTCAATATAAAAAGAGTTCTTGAGACCAAAAAGAAAATCAGGTTTAAAAGCAGATTTTTTGCAAGCGTCACTTATGTCTTTTAACTACCAGTTTCTCACCAGAAGAAACATACATTCAAAAGAGGAGGTATTTAATCTCCATGATCAAAAATTCTTCCTGTAAGTAAAGGTCAAAATGAGTAATTTTAAGTTTCTTAGTCTTCTTTTCCCATGTTTGGAAAACCAATAAATTTTTCACTCCCCCCAAAAGTGTAACACCCTTCCCACAAATTGTCTCAAGTAACTAACATTTTGTATGGAAAATCATAGAATTCTGTGTTTAACACGAATGTTAATTGACAAACCAGCTGTCTGATTTCTCATCTTCCTTTCCCTCACAACTTTCGATCTCTGTTTTAAACATATGGCTGAATTTTTGAAGTCCTTTCCCTTTTTTTACGAGTAAGAAACTTGGATGTTATCAATGCCGCATGTTTTCTTGATGTTTCATTAATGTGTAAGAATATTTCTTCTACTTTCATGCACCCCTTTTGATGTAGGTGTTTTTTAAAGCCCCCTTTCAAGAGATAATATTTTTAATGTGAATTTAAAGGAAATAAAACAAAGAAGAGAACCCCAAAACAAAACCCCCAACTCTCCTGATTGCTATGGTCTTACTCAGTAACTAAAAGACTGTTTAAAACATTTACTTTTGTCTTTATATGGACTTTAAATATCAGGATTTTGGACCTGAAGTAATGATGTTCACATGCACATGATTGATGAATAAATAATGTAAGAATCTAGTGGAATTACAGCAAATAGCAAATCATATGGAAAGCCAATTTTACTTAAGATCACAGACCTGAAAGTGGTTTCTGAGGAAGAGCCCATGCCCAAACTAGAATAATCTATACTTGTGTCACTGCTGATTGACATTTGTCTAGTTTGTTCTTGAAACATCCAATGACTGTTTATGAGAATGTATCTGAGGCAGTGTCAAAAACCTAATTAAAGTCAAGATATATGGCATCTTACATGTTTAAAAAAACCCCATCATATTATGGTATTGTAAAAAAAAGATAGATTATTGTGACCTGAATTATTTTAGATACCCATAATGACTTCAGCTTAAATCTCTTTTGTTTAAAAGCTATTTACAGAAAGAGATCTTACTTTTATTTTTCTAGGCATAGCAATTTTTTCTCTGGACTATAATTCCACAGAATCTTTCTTCCTCTCTTTGCAACTCTCTAACTAATTTTTAAATTCTCCAGTATTTTGGAAATTACTCATCCTTCATAGAGTCTCATATATAAACAAAACCAGTAAGCTCTTTTTTATTCTGTGCTCACAAGTTAATGTTAGGGGATTTTTTCTGTGTGATTAGTAACCTCAGTTAATTTTCACTTCCTGTATGCCTGGTTAGGCTTAAACTCAATGAAGAGCTCAACATTTATGGGTGCTGGATGATTCTAATAGCTACTTTTAAATGACCTTATCTACTTTCTTCATTGTTGTGTAGCAGACAGTAGTAAATTCCACTATGAAAACTGTCATAATTTTTCCCTCTTTTCATTAAAATTGGAAATTTTTCAATGTGTCATACATGGCACGACGTATTTTGAAATGTATCTTGAAATGTGCTGTCCTTTTATATTTAATGTTGAACATTTAGTCTTTCCTGAAATATATTTTATTAATTGAAATAAAAGTTAGAGAAAGGAGTTAAAGGATGCAAAAAGAAATAAAGCATTCTCTTTTAAATCAGAGTCATAGAATATTTAGAGTTGGAAGGGAACCACAAGAATCACTGAAGTTCAACTCCTACACCTACACAGGACAACCCCAAGAGTCACACCCTATACCTGGGAGTATTGTCTGAAGGCTTCTTGAACACCTTCAGGCTTGGCATTGTGACGACTTCCCTGGGGAATCTGTTCCAGTGCCCGAACTTCACCCTCTGGGTGAAGAAACCTCTTCCAAATGTCCAACTTAAACATCCCTAGACACAACTTCAGGCCATTCCTTTGGGTTCTGTCACTGCTTTTGCAGAATGTCACTGTCACAATTTTTCAGAATGAAGAGATTGGTTTCTGCTCCTCCTGTTCCCCTCATGAGGAAGTTGTAGACTGCAATTCCCCTCAGTGTCCTCTCCTCCAGACATAACGTCAGCCACTCGTCCTATGGCTTCCCCTCTATCCCTTTCACCATCTCTGTAGCCCTCCTTCGTACGTTCTCCCATAGCTTTATGTCTTTCTCATATTGCAGCATCCAAAACTGCACACAGTACTTAAATGAGGCTGCACCAGAGAAAGTAGAATGGGACAATTCCTCCCTCAACTGGCCAACCATACTGCGCCTGATGCACCCTTGTCCCTCCTGGCTGCCAGGACACTGCTGACTCACATCCAGCTTGTTGATGACCAAGACCCACAGGTCCCTTTCTGCAGTGCTGCACATCAGGTCCTCACACCCAACTCTGTATGTTCATCCAGGTTTACCTTGTCCCAGGCACAGAATCCATCACTTTTCAATTTCCCAACCCTCTAATTTGTTCAGGTCTTTCTGTAGAGCCTCTCTACCTTCCAGAGAGTCTGAAGCTCCTTCCTGCTTATTGTTATTGGCAAACTTAGTGTATCTTCCTGCATTCAACTCATTTAGGTAGCATTGAAGAGCACTGGCCCTAAAGACCTATAGAACCCATCTCATGATGTGTTTATCCCTTTGCATGCTGAAATTTTATTCAGAAGGAAAGCCAAAAAGATGACATTAACTGGTTTCCCTAGATCAACTAGACGGGTGATGTTTTCATAAGAAGAATTGAAGTATATTGAGCAGGACTGGTCACCCATGAACCCATTCTGGCACTGACCAATAACTACACTGTACACTACAATTAAATATCACCCAGAATAACCTTCTCCGTGATTTTAACAGTCACTGAAGTGAAACTGACAGGCCTGGAGTTACCAGGACCAAACATCTTGCCTCTCCTTAAAACTGGGACATATGCCAGTTTCCAGTCACTGGAACCTCTTCAAATTCCTGAGACCACTAAAAAATCATTGAGAGAGCTCTTCCAATGACTGTAACCAGGTTTTTGAGTACCCTGGGAGTACTCCCAGATTTTTGAGTACTCTCATCAGGTCTCATAAACTTAGACTGCAGCAGAAAATCTCACACAAGTTCAGGGTTGACTGGGAATTTATCATTCTTACTGTCATTGTCGTCCAGCCTAGGGCTTCAGGAGTCCCCTGGATTAGTATTGCAGACTGAGGTGAAGGAAGCATTACACATCTCTGCTTTGTCTGTGCCCCTGTTTGTCACGTGCCCGTTCTCGTCAAGTAACAGAATGGGGCTAATTGCCAATGGTATTTCTGGTCTGCCTTTTGCTACTATGACATTTTTAAAAGCCTTTTCTGTGGTCTTCCTCAGTACCCGGCCAGTTTAAAATCTAACTGAGCTTTGGCCACACAAAATGAATCCCTATAATGGTGAGCAGCATCTCCATTGTCCACCCAAACTGCCCAACTTGCTTCCACTGACCATCCACTTTAATTTTTTTTATTCCTTTATCTACAGAAGGGGACCAGTGTTCCAGAAGAAAGCAAATAATTAATTTTGGATTTACTCAGTTGCATTTATTTTGGCAGATGCACAGGCACAAGAAGATATACTTCAAGTTAGTTTTGTTTTTGACCCTATCCTTTATAAATATTGAATATTGTATTCGATCATAGGACCACGTTGTCCTTATCATTCCTGTTGGAAATGCTGTTTAATATGTCCAAGTGTATGTAAAATCAAGAAGGCAAGGGAGAATGATTGATTTTATTTTATTTTTTTTTTTAATTTCCATCTGGTTTAAAAAAGGTAAATTATCAGAAGATACCTCTGCTCTGTTAACAGAATTTCAAATTGAGGATTTGTGTTATTCCATCCTTTCTTCCACAGATAACAACACAAAAATAAAAGATTGTTATCCTGTCATACATGAAGAAAGTGATGGTCTACAATCTTTGAACAAAATATAAAACCATTTTGTTAAGCTACTGAAAGTAAATGGAGTTGTGTAAGTGTGTTCAGTCTAATCACCTTCATTGTAAACAAGGACAGAAGGGATAGAGGTCAATGAGCATTGCAGGAGAAACTACTAACCTTGTGGCTACAGTTAGCAACCTGAAGAGCAGATCCTCAGTAAGGTACAGAAGAAATAAATACAGACTTTTCATCACTCAAAATATGAAATCAAAAGGACTCTGGATACTTTGATACATGCTAATTAGAGAAAAAATACAGAGAGTAATCTTGTCATCAAGTGCTGTAATTCTCTCAGATCTTAGAAGTGAAGCATAATTGGGACATTATAGCACTGAGTGATCTGCATGAAGGGGAAAATTAAGGTCAGGAGGAGTGGTTTTGTCACTGACTGTCTTTCTTTTGGTATAAGCTTAATACTTCACCACTCTTTAACTTGGGAAGGTGAAAATAACTTCATTTTAAAGGCCTACCAAGTCATAAAGAACAGCCAGTTGACTTCTTCCTAGACAAATAAATTTGCTTTCCAAAAGTGTATATAAAAAGACTTATATACCTGTAAAGGAGAAAGCATAACACTCCTTTCGGAGTTTTGGGGTTTATAGGTTTGCTCTGTACTGCTCTGAAGTGTGAGAGAGCTCTTGGAGTTATCCTCAGTGACTTCAGTGGAAGACATTTCATCCCCTTGGCCCAGCAGTAACACCTCTCTCTTTAAGTTCATGAAGCTTCTACAATGGCATATGGAAAAAGAATCAGGGGATGTTCAAAATGTCACAGTACCCTGCTTTTAGACTTTTGTGCTGATGCTAGGGAATGATTATACTGCATATATACATAGAATGCATAGATACACCTGCATGAAAATATGAATGCATGTGATATAGGTATATAACACAACAGCCTGTTCTATGTATAGACATTTATTTGATTAGGTATGGATGAATTAAGTAAAAGGAGAATCAAAACATGCACTGCTTATATTAAAATAAGCAACTCTTTTGCTCTGATTCACTTCAGAGTTTTCCCTGCCCAGCTGCTCAGGGTCCTCAACTTCATTTGTTCCACGTTTCAAAGAATGTCTTGTTGATAGCTTTTGAGTTCTACCTCTTTCTTGAGGGTCAGCAAGTTTGTGAGTGTGGGTTTTGGTAGGTTTGGGGTTTTTTTGGCTGTTGATTTAGTTTCTGCTTTGTTTTGTTTTTAATTCAGTCTTTCTCCATCAAATCCCCTGTATGAAAATGCCTCTTTGGCATGTTCAAAACAGGTTTGCCATCATTCCTCCTTGACTGGCTTAATAGCACCTCCCTGATTAAGTGAAGGATATGAACCAACAGTTTCTAGTGAATCGCTGCCTATATCTCAAAGAGAATCTATAGGTGTTTCACAAAAACCAAAATTTTGATAACTGAGTAAGATTGATGAATAAAGACCACTACCATGAGACAAGATACAAACATATGAATTTGACTCAGTTTTAAATGCTTTTGAGCACTCAGATAACATTGGGAGAAATACACAAGAGACAGACAGATAAATATAGAACACATACAGACAGAATATACAGATAGGTGATACAGAGATATGGAGTAGATAGATAGATAGATAGATAGATAGATAGATAGATAGATAGATAGATAACAAAAGCTTTTGAAATCTTTCTGAGCAGTAGGAAATTAGGGCTTTTCAGTATTATATTTGCCCCAAATTCAGTGAGTGTAAGTAACATAGGTAAGTAGCTGGTTATTTTCATAGTAAACTTACAGGCTTATGCTTATAGGGATAAAATACCCCTAGCTGAGTTCCTCGTGATGCAGCACAAGACTAAATGCTGATCAATGTAACATTTTTACAAGAAAGTAGCTAATTTTGTATATATTCCAGAATATTTGATGGAATAATCACTACCTGCATAAAGTCTCTTGTAAAGAGGAAATTATATGACATACTCTTAGATTTTTATATTTTGGTTAAAGATACAGATTTTTACTCTTTTTTTTGTCCTTCTTTCATGACCAATGACACATTTCACTGGAGAGGAAAAGGGTGCTTTAAGTTTCCATAAGCTTTTAGATTCTAGTGCAAAATGTACCTGATGAATGCAGCTTTGTTAATTTTTTTCTTAACATTATTCAGTAGCCTTCTCTACAGCATGGATTTTTTGCTGACTGTCACTTCATCTTCAAACCATGAAAGATTTTACATCATATTCTTAAGGTACACAGTATTGTGAAAAAAACTCCTTTTGATACATGTGGAGTAGATTTGGAAGAATCTGAACACGCTTGGTATTTCCTGAGCTGTATTTAATTAAAAAACCCCACAAAAACAGGTCCCTGATTGACTTTAATTTTATCAGAACAATTTAGTCAACTTTACAAGTATCACGTTTCTCTCCATTCCTGATGGGAGTACGCCAGCTGGTAAAGCAAATCTTATGACTAAAGCTGAGTTTACAATTTTTATGATAACTATTATAGAACAAGATAAAATTTCTCTTTTCTGTTCTAACTTTTCAGTGCTAAAAAGAGTAAAAGCAGTAAAAGCTTATTTTTGTCATTAAAATGAGTAGATATAATCCCAGAAGTAATGCACTGAATAAGAAGGTATAATTTTTAAACAGTAAGTTTTATAATTATCACATTTCTCATTATTACTATCTTTTAGGCTAAGAGCGGATTAAAAGACTGAACACAGGAGAAAGCACTGAACACTGTAACATTTTTATGCAATTTAATATGATCTAATCTCTACCTTTGGTCTCCAGAAATAAAAAGCATGATATCTTTAAAATCATGGTCTTGTAATCTGCATTTTAACTAAATTATGTTTTTGGTTCACAAGACGTTTTCGTTTTTATCCTGAAAACAGATTATTTTCATTTTAATTAGGTTCTCAGTGCATTTACTATGGAAAAAGAAACCAAATTTTTATAATCTTTTCAATATAATTAAAGTAGACCTTCATTTCTTACTTCAGACAATATGACCCAATTAGAAGACTACCAGTGTGACTGTAACTAAAAAGTCAAATCTAAAGCTCCCCAAAAGACAGGAAAAGCTTAAATAAATAAATTATGTACCGTGATTGGACTGAGGTGGTTTCTACATTTTGTAAAGATTTTTAGTGCTTAAATTGAGATTAAAACATGATTCAAGTTCTTGATATTCAGACTATGATCCCAAAACCTCTTTATTTTAATACAATTTTATAGTATCTTGTCACAGCTAAGTTCTTTTTCAGAGAACATCTAATATTGCTTCAACATCATGTTCAGAACAGGTACAGCCTGAGCAGTACTAAAATGTTTGACATTCACTTCAGTTTTATATATCACTGAGGTACAAAAATACTATTCTGTTAATTTTTTCCCCTCTAATTTTGAGCTCAGTTTGTATTAGGTGCTAATAAATCACCTCTAACATAAACTTACATGATTGATTTCCTCATAAAAATCAATCTGTCTTAACTTTTAGCCACTGTTAGAGAAGTGTGTGATTCTTAACTTTTATAAAATAGTGTAGTGTTAGGGAATTTTTCTAGGAAATAAGAAAAGCATTTAAATGTTCACGTCTCCAAGTGTATTCTAACTACATCTTTTAAAGCCCAGGACAGGACCACAACCATCTCTGTAATGATATTGCTGTTAGTAAATAATTTTAAGTGTACTAATCCCAGGGTCCCAAGGAATTCTCTTTATGAATGTAAAGAAAACGCTTAAAAAGCACAGTTACTGACAGCAACTACTTATTATTAAAATTTATGCCAGTCACTCAGCTTAGAAGTTGTGCTTGCATATACATTAGCTGCAGTAGAGACCTTAGTGCACATTGCTTTCTGTAATGAGGCTTTAAATGTTCCAAGGTTCTATATTTCAATTTAGGAGAACATTTTCCAATAATATCTTCTGTTTGAGAGTCGGAGTTCATTTTGGAGGGGGATGAATTTTATTGTAATGTTCTTGGTATAGTATCCTGCCCTTCAGAGTAGAACTCTGAAGAATTTTTCTGTAAGGGTTAAATTCTCTAAAGAATTTACTTCCTTTATGTGCTCAATAATCTTGCTGAAGGCTCATGCCATGGTTTAACCCCTAACTAAGTACATTACAGCTGCCTGTTCACACTCCCTTGGTGGGGCAAGGGAAAGAATAGAAAAGGTAAAAGTGAGAGAACACGTAGGCTGAGATACAACCAATTTAACAAAATTTAAAGCAAACTAGGGGATTCATTCACCACTTCCCATGGGCAGGAAGGGGTGCAGCCATCTCCAGGAAAGTTAGGCTTCATCATGCATCGTGGTTGCTTTGGAAGACAAATGGAATCACTTTGAACATCCCCCTTCTTCCTTCTTCTTTCCCTCTCTTTGTATACTGATCGTCATACCACACAGTACGGAATACCCCTTTGGTCATTGGGATCAGCTGTCCCAGCTGGATCTCCTCACAACTTTTTGTGCACCTGTAGCCTACTTGCTGGTGGGATGGTTTGAGAATCAGAACAAACCTTCAATCCATGCAATCACTGCTCCAATTAAAGCATCCATGTGTTACCAACTCTGTTTTCAACACAAGTCTAAAGTAGAGCTCCATACTGTGAAGAAAATTAAATCTATCCCAGTAAAACCCAGAACAGGCTATTTTCTTCTTCTTATGGACTACAAATCCTGAGATCAAACTTTTGCCAAACCAGTGCAAGTAAGAAGTAATTTGAAATCAAGGGTTACAAAGTACAGAAGAAGTCCTTTTTTCTAGAAGGGACTATAGAGGTTGTGATTATAGGTGAGCAGGTCAGAAAAGGAACTCATAAAATAATCTAAAATTAATTTAAATTTCAAATAAAGGAAAAAGATGAGTGAGATGGGAACGAAAAAGATGAGTTCATGAGATGGCAAAGATTTTCTTACAAAAATACTGTAAATTCAGGCTTTTATCTGCTGAAATAAACAACGTGATTCTGTCTAAAAAAAGGCTGAATAACAATGATAAGCATTGTCTCAATGTCTCTAGCAATTCATAGGAGCTTTACATCTGCATTCTCTGAGATGTAATAAGATTTTTCGGTTGATGTTCTCTCTTCACTTGGGTTTAGCATTTTTTGGGAACATTTTGAACTCCTTCATCAACAAAATTTCTAATATTTTCAGAAAAAAGTTGGAAATTTAACATTGCAAAATGTTTTGGAATTGGTTAAAAGTCATGAAAGTACTTCCAAAGACTTGATCCAACACATGCATTTTATTTTCAGACCACATGCATTCTTCCTGGACTGGAAGCTAACGGTGATTTTGTTTTTAACCATTGTCAGTTGTGAAGAACTGTTCGACTACTTAAAAATATGCAGTAAAGGAGCAGTGAAACTTCTCATGAAGGCTGGACTTGATCAGCAGCAGGTAATGAATCTTGACAGTTAATCATGTGAGGTTTTGTGTTGCTGAATATGTCTCTGTCCTTATCTATGTATATACCGAGAGGGAATATGCTGGCTATTATATTGTAATAATACAGTACATAGTGCTGCCTACAACTACAGTGTTTAGATAAAAGATAAATTAAAAGATAAAATATTTTAAAAGTTATAAGAATTTTAGTATAATTGTTTATTCAGCACTGAAAATTTAAATACTGGCAAATACTGTCTCTGTCCATGGTACTTCAGAAAATTTTCTGCAAGGGAAAAACCTGTTCTCTAATTCAGTGCATAGGCATAATGCTCATATCTATGAAGAAAATAAGTAAGTAATCTTTGAGCCATTACCTCTATTTATGAACAATTTCTAGAGAATTTGTTGAAAATTAGTTGGCCTGAGGCACTCAGACTAAACAACTCTCACCTAAAAATTAGTGCACAGTCAATAGTTCATAAAAATGTTGTGGCCAGACAGAAAGCTTCCTTGAGTAGAGTTTCTCACTGTCTTTTGGGGTTTTTTTCCCCTCCTGTTTTCCTTTTTTTTTCTTTTATTTTTTTTTCTTACAAGGATAATAATCTCTGAGATAGAAATAAATTATTCTTAGTCACACTATGCTTTTGGTTTTGTTGATCCAAGTGAAACTAAGTTTAGAAAAGTGCTGAGAGAGGTGTTCATTCTACAGTTGGAGTTTGAGTTTATGGAGGTGATTAAGCACTCTTCATGTTCTACAGTAATGTGCTAAGATGCAATTCAAGTGTGAGTGTATCTCTTCAAAAATATGTTCTTTGGAGCAGTACAGTCTGGGCAGATTTAGATTTGGTACACTGTGTATGAGCATGAGGCAAAGGACAGATATCAGTGACAAATGAATGAATAAATTCTGTTATTTTTGACACAACCTGCCTTTTTTTTTTTTTTTGTGACAAATAGGATGAAAGAAAGAAGAAAGTAAATAGCATAAGTTCTCTTTATTGCATCCCATAGAGGAGCTTACTCTAACTGTAGAAATCCACAGTTTAGAAGCTGGATGGTATAAGCCTACAAAACTGAAGAATGAAATCTTATTGTTGTGAAATCAAAAACAATTAAAAAATGTTTGGATGAGCAATGAAGAACTCAAGTTAGAAATCCTACAAGATTTTAAAACATTTCACCTTTCTTTTCTAAAGGAGAACCTTGAAAAATTCTGCATAACTTTCACATCTATTATGGAGAAGGACCACATGAACAGCAATGCACTTTCCAAAGCAGACAGGTGCCCTTCTGTTTTTTTTTTTTATTTCTGGAAATTTGATTATGCTGCAATTTTGCAAATGTATCTGCAAATATATATATCTAGAGGATTTTTTTCCCATATCTCAAATTTCTTTTAAAATATATTGCCTTCCATTTCAGCCTTTACTTTCTAGTCTCAGTATTTTCTTTCCAGGATTTGAAGAGGTTACTGAAAAAGTTATTATTCAATTCACTTACTATTATATGCTAACAAGTTACTAGAATAATTTACTAAAGGTAACAACAAAAGTAAAATCTAATACAAAACCACTTTAGATCTGGGCATTGTACAATTATCCATGAAATACCTCATTTTGTTCTGACTCTATTTTGCCACTTTGTTTTCAATTTAATAAACAGCATTGTAACCTCTCTTTTCATCAAAATAAATTCACTGCGTTTATTTTTTATTTTTAGGCTTGTTTACCATTCAAAACATTGCAAATGAAACTGTAAAACTGGAGATGCTTTTGTTTCTACAGAGGTAATCAGTGCAAAAAAATATTCTGGATGTCTGCAATCAATTTGGAAATCTCAGAAGCAAGTCTGATATCAGCATTAAAGGTTCTGTTTGATGTCTGGCAGCTAGAGTAGGGAAAGAAATCTGCCATAAATATTAGCTCCTAGTTCCTGCTACAAGCAGACATTTGAAAGTGAGACTTTGAAAAAGCCAATACAAATACAGAAGCTCTAGCTAGCTTCTGCCCAGTGCTAACATGAACTTAAAAAGCAAAAGCAAGCACTTAAATGCTGATTAAGATCAACATTCTCTTTGCATCTGTTCTTTCCCTGAGGATAAGTCTATATGTTACCAAGAATCATGAAATAAAAAGGAAGTATTTCCAATTTTCAATTAGTAAATGATGGGTGAATATGTATCACTGAGAAAATAATTCAGCTTACTTGACATTGTTTCCCCAACAGGACACCTATCATCAGGATACCTATCATTTGGATCTAGCTCTGCTAGAGTTGGTTGAGTTTGGGTTTTATTGCTTTGGTTTTGGTTTATTTGTGAGCTTGTTTTTTTCTTTTCAAACATATTTATCTTCATTTCACCTGTCTGCATCTGTATATATTCTGTACCAGTGATTTGGAAGGTAGAATTGTGTTAAAAGCATAGGTGGGTGAGCAAGGCCTTCCTGCTTGGCTGACTGTCCCAAAATGTTACTATGGAAACCATCAAATTTCTAAATACCATATAAGCACATTTAAGAAGAAAAAAGACATAAAACTTCCAAAACTACTAAAAAAAAAATCCTAACAGTCTTTGCTAGTCTGTTTTCATGTTTGTAAAAAGATTTTGCAACAGATAATCTTTTCACTTGGTACAGATGAAATTCAATCAACACTTCACAGTAAACACTGCTAGATAAAGATGGTCAATGGATAAATTGCAGTTGCTAAAACCAATTGTCCTGTGCTCAGTATCACATATTTGAGTCAATAGATTGCTTAATCATAGAGGAAGTAAGCTTTGAAAGCAAGAAAAGGTTTTGCATGACTTCTCAGGAAGTAGGAAATGTTAAACTCTGGACCTAGAGGACAGGAAAAAAAAAAAAAAAAAAACAAAAAAAAACCAAAAAACCAAAAAAACCTTTAAAAATTACTTTTTTAGTTTTAATCATATTTTATATCTATATATTTCTAAACTGCTCTTTTTAAACTTCTTTCAAAAATAAATATGCTACTGACCTTTCAAGAAGCGTCTTTAAAGGTGTATATTATATGTCTCTTACCTGCATTTTAAGGTATTCCTTAGCTATTTACCAGCTATTTTTATATTATGGCCTCTTTCAGAAAGTTTCTTTTTACTAAAAGCAAGAAGTTTAAATGAATCTTCTTGTTCTTTAGTGGGATGAGAAGACTCACCTGGGACACAAGTTTTATGGAAGTATTGAAAGACTATATGCTATTTTAATTTTCTGCACCTACCCATATTTTAAGTTCACAGTTTCTTCTGGTGGGGACTATCCCTGAACTAGACATGGTCTTCAGATGCTTTAGTGTATATTCTGTTAACTTCCCCTGCTGGCAAATTAGACTATGACATCATCTCAGTTCTGAGGTTAAGCTGTAAACTGACTTTGACATATATGTTCTTTGCTGAAAAATTCTTTGGGGAATAAAAAAGATTTTTTGAAGCAAAGCTGTGCTAAAGAATTTTGGATTGATATTTCTTAATTTTCTCAACACAAGATAATATATATATTGTGATATAATATATATAATAATAATGATATAATTTGTTAAGGGATGAAAGTGAAATAGCAAGATTCACTCCTTTGTTACCTCATTTGATGCTGGTTGAGCAGTTTAATAGGAAAGGAAAAGCTGTGCATACACACAAAGAAGAACAGTTCACTTCTTCCCATGAGCAGGCAGGTGCTCAGCCATCTCCAGGGGAGCAGGTTCCTACATGTAACAGTAACTTGGAAAAACAAATACCACTCTCCAAGACGTCATTTCCTCCCTCATTCTTTCTCTCCCTTTATTTACAGAGCATGATGCCATGCAGCCTGGAATATTGCTTTGGTCAGTTGGGGTCACCTGTCCTGGTTGTGTCTCCTCCCAATCTTCCAAGCACTCCTGATCTCCTCACCAGCATGTCAGTGTGAAAAGCACGAAAGGCCTTGGCTCTGTCAAAGTCCTGCTCAGCAAAACAAAAACATCTCTGTATCATCAACCCTGTGTTCAGCAGAAATCCAAGACACAGTCTCATACCAGACACTATGAAGAAAATATACTTTACCTCATCCAAGCCCATCTATCTGCACAGTTTTATTCAAGATGTAACTTTAATGTTTGTTGTGGGTTGACATGGGCTGGTAGCCAGACACTGAGATAGCTGCTATGTCACTCGTTCTCAACAGGACAAGAGAAGATTTTAATATTGAAAAACTCCTGGGTCAAGGTAAAAACAGGGTACTTTAAAAAAAAAAAACAGGATACTGTCATGGCAAAAAAACCCTCAGGCTTATGATTATTAATTTAACTTATTGTCAGTTAAAAATAAAGTTGAATGGTGAAAACCAGACATGAACTAAAATGCTTTTCCCTATATTCCCCATCTTTTTTCAAGGCTCAATTTCACTCCTTCATCTCTGATTTCCTTCCCTGAGCTTGAGCAAGCTGTAGCAGAGGGATGGAGAATGGGGGCCTGCAGTCAGTCCCTAGCAGGTCTTCTCTGCCGCTCCTTGCTCCTCGCACTTTTCCCTGCTCCAGCCCGGACAATTCCCAGGAGCTGCAGGGACAGCCCAGCCCGCCCCGGTTCTCTCCCACTGTCAGTGTTTAAAGAATTAAATTCCATAAGAAAGCAGATGCACTGTGATATTTTCTTTGTGGTGTCTGTACCATATGAAGAGCTGGGGAGTCTTCATCTGATTTTTTTCTGAGTACTACAACGCCATTTTTGTGACTGTGGACAAGGCTGGGATCAAGAACAGTGCTAGAGTCAAAATGGCAATTCTTTCATAAAACATTTCACTCTTTATTCATTTGGTATTCTTCTCAAATAGCTAAAATATAACTGTTGTTGGCCCAGAGAATTTAGATGTTGAAGTAGAGGGATTATATGTAGTATAAAAAATGGAAATAAAATTAATTATTTCAATGATCTTTCAGTTCAAGAATCCAGGCACAAATCACCAAGGCTCCTTTCAAACTCTATCTGATCTTAGCAAGTCCACAGAATCACAGGAAGGTTGGGGTTGGAAGAATTCACTGGAGATCTCCTGTCACAGCTCTCCCGGGCAAAGCAGAGTGACATAGAACAAGTTGCTCTGGTTGGGTTTTTTAATATCTCCAAGGACAGAGAGCTGGCCTTTCTGGGCAGCCTGTTTCAGTGTCTGGCATCCTACCCGCTAAAATATTTGTACGCATTGATGTGGTCCCCCCAAGTCTTCCAACTAAAAGGTTTCAACATTTTCAGTCACTTCTCAGATGACAGATGCTCCAAACATTTTTCATCATCATGATCCTTCCCTAGACTGGCTCAGATATGAGCATGTCTTTCTTACATGGAGGAACCCAGAGCTGGACACACTGCTGGTCTGGTCAGTGCTGGGTAGACAGGAAGGATCACCCCCCTCCACCTTCTTGTGACACTCATTCTCCTAATGAAGCTCAGGATGCTGCTGGCCTTCTTTTATGTATTTCTAGTAAATGGTCCATGCTAATTCCAAGACATTTTAAGAGCTGCTTCCCAATGATAGAGTTATTCATCCATGGTGTACGACTTTCTTTTTCACTTTGTTGAACTCAATAAGGCTCCCATCTGTTAATGTTTTCAGTCTGACCATGTCCTTCTGAATACTACATAACCATGTAGTGTTATCAATCACTCCTCTCAGTTTTGTGTTCTCTGCAGATTTTCTGAGCACTCACTATCCCAGCATCCTGGTTGCTAATGAAGATTTAAGCAGTATTTGCCCCAGTATCAACCCCTGAAATACATCACTAGAGACCAGCCTCCAGCTGAAGTTTGTGCCAGTGCTCACAACAATTTAAGTTTGACAGGTGAGCTAAATTTCCTTCCACCTCAATGTTCAGTTACCTAGTCTGTTCTTCATTATGTTGTTAATGAGGATGTTATGGTTTTGCAATACAATTCCAAAATTATTAATCTATCACCTTCAATTTTTTCCCTGCAAAACAAAAATGAATTCAACTGGTAGTTACATCAGTTAAATAAAAGTTAGCATGCTGATCTTACATAAATATAACCCACTTATTGCAAAGCTTAAGGCACTGTAACAGTGCATAAAAACCATAACTAGAGCAGAATAAATATGTAATTTTAAAAAATCTACTTCATTCAAATGTCAACAGTTTAGTCACATATATATAGACTATAAGTAGCATGCAATATGTTATATATATCTCACTATATAAATATATATCAGTTTTAATATATTATATATATTTCATATATATATTTTAAAAGACCCTCCAGTGTAAATATCAATGTGCAAACTGGAAAAGGAAATACAAAGTCACAAACAAAATCACTGTGGCTTGGACCTGTTACCCATATCATGTACTCAGTGAATTACAGGATTGCTTTCTATTTCTGTTCTGAAGTCCTTTCACCTGCACTGCCACTGAGTAACTCGAAATTGCATGAGTAAATCTGACAGTGTGATGTATAGTCCACAGTAGAGCACCCACACCAGGATGAGCCATACTAGGGGCCCAATCCAAAACGCAGTGCAATCAGCAGAGGGGTCCTGAATCTTTCAAATTGGACTCTTTTGAAGTATTTGGTCCATAATATGTGATGTCATGTTTTGGCGACAGAGGAGAAATTAATTTTTCCTTTGAATATTTTCTACTTTCACTGAAGGTGGTACCACAGAGCATTTTTCATCTAGGGTAGGGATTAACTTCAGCAGTTTTATTTTTATGGCGTACACAATTTTCCATAGAACTCCCATATCTTTACAGTAGAAGAAAATTACACATGCTTAGACCTATGTGAAACTAAACACTTTCTACCCAGACAATAGCACCAAATCTTTTATGTAGTTAAATGTGCAACCATGAGATTTTCTCAGTATTTTAAGTTCCCGGTTTTATGTAAATAAATAAATAGAAAAATAATTATTTTTTTATATATATATATACATATATATATATATATATATATATATATATATATATATATATACATATACATATATATATATATATATATATATATATATATATATATATATATACCCTGAATCTAAAGAACGATTTATTAACTTCCCAAGTTTTTCTTACACACACACACACATCTATAATTTCTTAAACTGAAAATCATTACTTTAAGCATATTTTTAGATAAATCTAGCCCACATTTGAGATTAGTTTTAGTGCTGGGTTTGTTCTACACCTGACTGTAGAACTCTACTGACTTGGCATTTCTAATTTTCCAAGATCAAGAAACTTTACAGGCATTACTGGTAGTACAGTAGATCAAACCAAGAATGTTCACTTGTGCAAGATAAAAAACTATGTTCACCGAGTACTAATCTAGGAAATTTAATACTTGTAAAGCTCAAGCCATGGAAAAAATCAATTTATTTCTAATAATATTTGATAAAACAAATTTCTATTTCCTGCTGATTCTACTAGATTTTTTTTTCTTTATACACAGTATGGAATATAAATATTTTAATATCAGTTTTCTTGGAAGATAACCTTTATTTCCCTCAAAATCTCTACTCTGCTTCTGCCAAATGGATGTCTCCACTAACATATCAAAAAACATTTTTATTGTCATGACTGTGCATTTTGATCCATTTAATTTTTCAATTACTCACAATAATAATGGATTAAGTGTAGTATTTTATGCTTTTTATGGTCCAAACCCACCTTGTTTTCTGTGCATGTTTTGGCAGCAGTAGAGACATTAGACGTGGCATCTGCCAAGGAGTTAATAAGATTTGAACTCAATTTTTATGTGGTTCTAATGAGTTGATGCCTCGATACTTATAGAGGTGTCTTGTACAATGAAAATATTTACTAATTTACTTTGAAGCTCCATTAGATTTACTGATTCACTGCCATGATCTGGAGGAATTTTTTCAGGTGTTAATTTCATTTTGGCTCATGTCTTTTTTAGTCACATTTAGTCAAGCTATTTAAGAGATGGACTTTCTGAATAAACAAAAACACCCCAAAATTAGATAGAAATCAACAAATCAACACAAGTAGCAAGACTAAGAAGAATTTTTCTGCACATTAAATGTGGTTCATCATTTCAATGGTATTTCAAATTAAAATGTGTGAAAATGAAAAAAAAATGAAAGAGCTAAATGTTAAAAAGTCATTAAAATAATGAATTCATAAAAATATTTGGTTCATTTCTGAAGAGGAAAAAAGAGTTTTACCTGAGCATTTACCCTAAAATAAACTGTACAGAAATTGATTTGAAGCTTAAATGGAGACTGTAATTCTAAGAAGGAGACATGTCTCCTTCCTAAAGCCAGATCCACTGAGGTACTTAATCCCTTGCATCATTTTCAGCTCATGATTAGTTCTGCTGTAGTCTAATGATTGCAGAATTATGACTGAATTTTAAATACAGAATTATGTGTATTTTTGGTGAATATAAATCCATCTTTCTGGGGTTTATTTTAAAATAATACCCAAGTAAGACTTTAGAACTAAAGACTTTAATCTTACTCTTCTTTTACATCAAATTAGGAAGTTTTTAATAAGGTTTTTTTTCCCTAGAATTTCAGCTGGGAAATTTAGGACACCCTAAATATATATTCTATTTTCTCATGAACTACCAAATCCATCTGTCTTGCTGGCACTGTGATATAACATTTTGTTCTATAATATAAAGTTAATAAGTTAATAGAGTGTACAAACACTGAAAATAGTTTGTAGGATTAGTAGAGAACTACTTCTCATAAATGGAAGTGTGCTTCAAATGAATTTTTTAAACCATTCCAAATAAATAACTAAAGGAAACATGACAGTTAGGAAATCTTCTTCCATAAAATAGTCCATGGTAAGAAGAAAAATATATCATCTTTCACCATATATTCTTTATCATTGTTTTTTTTTTCAAGTGTCATGATATAGGTTTTACAACATAATCTTTCTTATTTTTAAACAGATAGCTATATAGTGAATCGTGAAATTCCTTACAAAGTTTCTTTATAGTTAAGAGTATGACTTAGAAACTAAATGCAATTTTTTTCTTTAAGTAGAAACCCTTACTCTTCATGCTCTAACTATTTTAATGAAGATTTTTCCCATTACTACCTGGCTTGCATTTTTGTTTTTCATTTTCAATCACTTTATCTCACAACAGAGATTTCTTATCTGTTGTTGCACTTATACAAACTAATAAACTTGTTCATTCGTAGCTTTTAGATTGATTTTTTTCTCTGCTGGTTTTTTACAAAGGAAAGGACTTTACAGGTATGGGTTAGACAGATACAGCAGATAGTTTTTGAGCCTTGGCTGTTTGTATTTCTCGGTAAAGTCAGTAAGGCTGCACAAGTTAAAAATCAGAGATAAGATACTTCCTTTAAAATTTACATACCATACCAAAAAAAGTCACAGTGGCTTTATTTTTAAAAGGCATGCAATGATAAAAAGTGGGGCAAATCAAGAGTCCTCTTCCCATTATAGTTTATAAATTTCACATCAAACAACCAAAAGATAGAAGCCATCGGGAAAGTAGTTCTGTGAGTCTCACTTAGTAAAAGCTAAACTTGAAAAAGGGAAATATGGCTTTGGATCTTCTCAGGCTGAAAGGAGGCTAGGTCTCATATTTCCAGCTTCCTGAGGGTGTTTAAAACCTCTCAACAATTATGTAAAATGTAGGCACTATGAATATTGACAGAATGGTTCTTTGAGCAGCCATATTTTGGAACAGATAAAAAAAATATTGGTTCAAGCTATGTTCCATTACTCAAAATCCTAAATTGAAAAAATTGTGTCTGTGCAATCCTGATTTAGGAACCTGAGTCTAAGAGAATTACCTGTTTACTATCTGGTTGCTTTTTCCATTGTTTTTGAGATTGTTCTGCAAAGGGTCCAAATTTGTTACACACACTGTACAGTAAATCCATTAATGTAGTTTCAGGTTTTGCATTATTCTTCATGGACTGAGCAGGTAGTGAGACATCTGCAAGTGCCTAAGCCATTTTTTAGCCTTGATTGCTGAGAGCCTTTTGAGGATGTCATTTTTGTAGAAAAAAATTGTTTGACTGTGTCCCTTGGACAAGAAAAATTTCTCCAAAATTACAGTCTCTTTGAGTCTTGCATGGAAATATTTTTCTACTAGATAAAAAGCTGGCGTCATTTAGTGAGATGCTGTTGCTTCATTGCCACCCCCTCAATCCACCACACCCCAGTATCATACATCATTTATTGTAAAATCATCTTGAGGTTGAAGTTAAGAGCCATAGCACACACAAGTACTCTTTCTTTCAACCAAATAATTTTTTTCTGCATTGAAAAAAATATACAAACACAAAATTCCTTTAATGGCATCTTCTGAAAGAATCTCAGGCAGCGCATTGTTGAAGAGCAGGTCCTCCATTGTTGTAAGCAGCTCCTCTTTGCGTGGTGAGGGGCCAGCAAGAACACTGCCCAGAGATGCTATTAAGGCCTCCACAAAATTTTTAAGTATTCAGACCCCCTTTAGAGATTATGACAATGCTGAACATGAACACAAAGACCAGACTAATATTTTTGTTTATTATACCAAACTGGGGAATTTTTAATGACAGAATCACTGTAATGACTTGTGCTTGGATTAATGGAATGCTGATGGCTAAGAGTCTAAATAACCAAAGTGATTTCTGTTCTCTCTGCTAATGTTATTCTTTTTTTAGAAGATTAGTTCATTCTTTTTGCTGTAAAACTGTGCTTTAAGTTTCAAACTTATGTTGCAAAACATTCCTTTTTCAAAAATTACATTTGTAGGAAGTGGGAGTAGAATACCAAACCAAAACCATATATTATTCATTTATTTAGTACACATTTTTTCTTCAAAAGATACTGAATTCATTATAGAAGAAAAAAAATACATTTCTTCAGGTAAGATATGCTACCCAGATGTTACAACATAGCTGATGGGAGACAAACATGGGCAAGTTCAAATCCTGCTAGCAGCAAGATTAGGAGTACATGTAGTGTGGACTAGCAAGTTAAACAGCTCTTAATGAGTTCTCTGCTATGTCCATGGTGCTACAAAGCACTTTAGCTAGCTAGCTGAATGATAACCTGTTTTCATCTATACAACTCCGTTGCCACAGCAAGGGAACTTATTCTGTAGGGATTTTTGACACTTATGAAGCAGTCAAAATGGAAACATCCTCACAGAATAAATCAGCTTTAATGTTGATGTGCTAATTAACTGCCTACTAATAACTTCTGTGACTTTTAATTCATGCTTTCTAATAGGCACTATTATTCCAGTACTATAGAAATCTAGGTGAATATTATAAAATGAAATAAAATTTTAAAAAGTACACTAATCAGATTGTCATTTTAGTCTGATTTTTGGGGATAATGTTATTTAATTTGGTCATTCTCAAGGTATGTTACAAGTGGTACAAGGTGATCTTAAAGAAGAAAAAAAAATTAGAAAAGGACATATTTAGGAAACATTGCAGACCCCGGTTAAATGTGAGACCCTAACGGTGTAAACTTTTCTGTGCAGGCAGTTTCCAGCTTACAGAATAGTTGCAATGAATCAAGTGTTTATAACATATGGATTCCTTTGTAGAGTTGATATCTACAGACAAATCTTATAATTCCTGATAATTCAAGTATTGCCAATTTTGAAAGATGCACGGATCCAAACAGAAAAATTTCAAGTAACCTCTGAGTCCAACTAGAAACATAAACCAGAAACATAAACTACTTGAGCACAATAGTAGGTGACCATTCTTTTAAAGCACTTTATCATAGGAATTGATAACCAATGGACAAATACCTTCCCAGGTGTAGGAAATAGAGTGCAAACCAAGAGTATTTATCACTTTAAAAAAAAAGGCAGTATGTTTGGTAATTTCATTGTTCTAAGCATGTAGTCGAAGTTGATTTTTGAACATTTTAGTGCAAGTAGAATTTCAGTAGATGTTGAATGTTAAGCTACTTAATATAGAAATAGACATTTATTACATGCATACTCAGTGCCTAGTGGAATGTGGCCATCTGTAAAAGTATCTTGGCCAAAGTCTGTAGATTTTATCAGTGATTTTTTGGTCTTGAGAGGCTACAGACATGAAGGGAAAAAAAAAGGATAAAAAAAGAACAAGAGGTACTAGAATTGAAAACAAAAAAATGCAAGTGATATTAAAATGAAAACAAAAAGTTTAAAAATTGATGTTGCTACTATTTTCAGCAGTTTTAATTACGGTCACTTTTTAGGGTAATTCATTTTATTTATAACAGTTACACATGATTTGATTCTCAGATTGAGATTTTTAAAAGAACCTCTGAGAGGTATCCAATTCCCATTCAATTCCCTAAAGTTTGATAGGTTCATTTCAAGTAATGTAGGTTATCCTGGTAATCCATGGCCTGTGCCATACAAGGTAAAATAACCTCCTGATGTTTCCTGATGTTCCGATCCAGCAGTCCTTGCTGGGCATAATGGGTATAAAACACCATTCTCTCAAACCTCACTTCTCTCTTTTTTACGCACAATTTCTGTGACAGACACATCATGCTGTGAAGCAAACACTCCTAAGGCATAATGTAACCTTTTTTTTCTTCTTCTAAAGCAACGCGGAGGAGCAACAAAAAGAAGTACAAAAAATGAATTCTGATTTTGTTGGTGTGCCTTCTTCAGCTTGTGTTCTTGTTGCTATAATGGACTTCTGAGCCTCTGTTGGAATCTGATTGCATTATTAAGTGGTTTTTGAAAAACAAAAATGTCAAAAAAAAAAAAAAAAAAGGTTCTTCTTTGCTTGTAAGCATACCCCAGAACCAATTTCTGAAAACCACTGCATACAACGTCTGGCAGGTGTATTCTAGTATTTTTATAGGGAATAATGAAGATTTGTTTCACTTACATGACACAGATTGTTAGTTGAGCTTTTGAGAAGGGATAGAAGTTTAAACTGAAATTTTGTACAAAATGGAAAACACAATAATTAATTATGCTCAAGTTTAATTGAGATTTACTTTCTTTTTTTTTTTTTTTCCTGTTAGACAGTTACTCATTCTACTAAATATTCTGCATTTTCCTCTCTCTTCTCCCTTTTTTATGTTGCATTCTTTTCTTAAGATGGTTAGAGGGGTTTTTCTGTGTTATTTTCTCTATTTTTTTTTTTTTTGTTTTTTTGGTTTTTGTTTTTTTTTTTTTTTTTTTGTTGCTTTGTTTTGGTTTGGTTTGGTTTTTTGTTTGGTTTATTTTTAAAAAAATCTTCTCTAACTCCTACCCTTCTCAATTCAGTTCCCAACATTTCTTTTTTTGGTTACCACTATTGTTTTCTAATTATTTCTACTACTCTTAATGGATGACTCTTTCTCCTCTTCCTTCAGGTTTCTGTATTCATATAGATTGTCTAGTATTTGAAATCTTGTCACAATTTTCTCTTGAACCATTTTACTCTTTTTCACTTATGATTATTTCTAGTCTTTTAAGATGTTTCTCCAATATTTTCTTCTTGGCACATTTTTATTCAAGGTACTATTAAAATGTATTTGTTTTTTCTGTGTGGTTGGGACAAATTTTAACCTTTCTACTAATTATGTATCTAAGTATTCAGAAATGTGAGGTAATTAAAAGATCCATATATGATGGAAGTAGGTAGGAAATTCATTTACTGTAAAATTTATTTTCTATAAGGACTAATCATTTTCCTGTAACAAATGCTATAAGAAAACATTTGCTGTGACTAATTTTTAATCATGAATTGAATTTTCTTATTTTCCCTCACCCTCCTTTTTTTTAATTTATGAAAGTGATAGTATTTATTTTAACAAAATTCTCTATGACAGTTATTACTTTCTAAATTTTTTAGAACTGTTTGCCCCTTAGGAGTCATTTTGACAAGATATTCTTTAAAATTACTTCTAGATTCTTGCTGTGCCCACACGTTGTATATTGTGCCAGTTTTTTGACCTGAGAATTTTCAAGACTGAATCTTTTTGGACATCACAAGATCTAAGAAACACTTTGTGTTTAATTACAGGTGTTACAAGAAAGGAAAACCTTCCTAAATTATGAGAGGTTTATATTCTACTGACAGAATGCAATTAAACCTAAAAAAGCTGCCACTTACTAATTCATTAAGCCCCCCTTCTTTCTTAAATTTTTGCTTGGGAAGGTCCTAACTTTCAACTTGCTAGATTTGTGGAATTAAAAATCTGAGCTCCACCATTCTCTTCTATAAAACTTTATAAACAATATCATCAGCTTACAGCCAAACAGTAGTCTCCCTCCGGAACTGAGAGTCATGGCATTACAGCTGTATATCTGTTGCACACAGAACACTGTTCTTTACAAAAAATATTCAGATTTTTACAATGAGAATAATGATTTACCAAAAGTAAGGGTCAAGGGTCTATATTTTGATCCTTTCACTTAGCTTTGTAAAGTGGAAGATGTCCAGTAATTAACTTTGTTATGACTGAGGTGCAAATTACTTCCAGAATTTAACTGGGAATTAATTTTCCAAGAAAGCCATTTTTGGAAATCTGGGGAGGTGATTATATTAATATTTTGGCATCTAAATGTCTTTGCAAGGGCAGTGTTCAAATGCAGGCTTAGAAGTTAAGCTCAAATTTATTTATGTATTTGGTGATTAATGTGCATTTAAATGCTTTGCTGAATATTGATTTTAGCATGTGCTAAACTGCTTGGTTGAACTGGGGTCAACTTGAAGCATTTTAGCTATATGCTAAATTGATGGGCTCATTCATTTAGTTTCTGCACTTAAAAGGTGAAAAATTGCAGATGCTGCCAATATGTAGGTGCAGAGAAATTTCATTTATATTACTAATGATGTCGGTAAATAAATTTTTAGAAACCTGTAATTTTATACATAGAGCTTTTTACCCTGATTTCCTCATAAACACACATCAGAACAAAGTATCCAAACTCACATAAGACTGCTTAGAGGAAAAACTGGAAAATATTTTGCTGGAAGTAAAACATTTGCATCTCAGTTAAACTTCCATTTCTCAGTCTATAAAACATGTGAATTAGCTCACATTCAAGTGGCCTATCTGCATAGGCATACATAGATAAGTTTGACTGTAAGTATCAAATGTTACTCTTGGTTGTTTTTTGGGGGGATAGGGCATTTCAGTTCAGCAATTTTTTTCTTTGGCATAGCCCATTATATACATTTTTTGCATACTTACTGAATAAAGTTTTTGAAATTATCATCTGGTTTCAAGTTTTTTGAAATTAGCTTTAATATGAAAGATGTCTTTATTATTTAGCATTAGCATTGTGAGTAGCAGAAAGTTGGCAATATTGCACTTCACTTGCGTCCCAGAATCATAATTGTGGTGTAATGTACAAAGCTTGTCACTTAGAAGGTAAGGCAATAAAGGTACTTTTGTCTGTAATACAAAAGCTTAATTCTGATTGCATTTAAAAAAAAAATATCCAGAAGTTTTGTGGTTTTACTGGCTTTTCTGAATAGTTGTTATTCACACTGTTATTTAAGGCAACTAATTATTTTCTCAAATAGGTGGTATCTGCATTTTTTCATTGACAATAAATAACAGATAATAAACACATTGTTTGGTATCTTTTCAGTGCTAGATACACATGCAACTGAGGTTTTTAATAAAAAATGGAATTAACAGAAAGAGCTCAAGCATCCCAAACAAGGCATAACAATAGTAATAATTTTCCTCTCCATGTGGCTTTTCTTTCTAAAGATTTCCAAACCACTGTGTGAACTTTGCCTATAACATTGGAACAAGGACTGGAACAATCATATCTGGTTTGTTGGAATCTAAGTATGCAACTGGATATCGTCACTAATATTAATTTACTCTTTATGTAGCACAACAGTAATGGGTTAGGTGGTTTTTTGGGGAAGGATGTGAGAAACATTTCCAATATTTTTCTTTTTCTAAGTTCAAATGTTATTTCTTGTAACTAAGAAAGCTTCTAACATTTGTAACTATCAGGAACTGTAACCTGAAATCAGAACTGCTAAATTTATCTTTCAGAATGAACTGGTGAGTTCATCTCATGGTGAAGCTTATTTAAAGTGCAGTATAAATTGGGCCTATACTCACATTATAAATAAACTGTGAAATCAGTCCATGTGTTCTAGAGAAACCCACATCAGCACTTCATAAAATTTAGGCAAAATACTGCATGTTTCTGTGCATCCCTAGTACACCTCCATACTTCTGCTCTGCTGCCAGCCTGTTAACTTCTGCTGGGTTTCTAAAACTTGCAAATGCTCATGTTGTTTCCTTCCTTCCCAAAACCCTGAGATAATGAAATCATGTAGAAACAGCTAGCTTAAAATCTCTATCTGAACTGAGAACACAGAGAGCTTTTCCCAGTGGCCAGGCTCAAGTGGGAGCCTGTGGAAGAGGTGCTCATGCCAGAGTGGGTGGATGCGTGGAGAAGGCTGTGATCAGTGGGAGAGTCCGTGGAGAGAGGGGCCCTGCTTCCAGGCTGGGGCTGCTGGCCTTGGAGGACAGCACCCCGTGGAGGAGTGACCCACACTGCAGCAGTTTTGGGAGGACTTTGTGCCCTTGGGAGGGACTCGCGTTGCAGCAGGCGCAGCAGGGCTGCTGCTCGTGAAAGTGGATCACACCAGGGAAGCTCACTGAGATCTGTCTCCTGTGGGAGGGACCCCACGGCCTCACAGGGGAAAGGACTCCCCTCCCAGAGAAGAAGAAGATCTCAGTGATGAACTGACCAAGAAACCCCATGCCCTATCTCCCTGCACTGTCAGTGGGAAGGAGGAAGTGACAGGAGGAGAAAAGGTGTTTTAAGGGGTTATTTTACATCTCCTTATCCTCCTCTGATTCTGTTAGTAATAAATTCAGTTTGCAATGTTAAGTTGAGCCTGTTTTGCCCTTAAAGTTTTTTCTCCTGGTCTGTCCTTATCTTAACTCATGAAGTCTTTGTCAATTTTTTTTCTCTCCTCTACCCAGTTGTGCTAGGGGAGGGTGAGTGAGTGACTCTTGTGGGTGCTTGGTGTTGGGCCAGTGTCAAACCACAACAGTCTTTTGAGGCAGGAATATTTGTAAGTGAAGGATTCCTGTTTTGGGATGATTAACTCACTCTTGAGGTTCTATTAATTTTCATGAAAATATACTGCTTACATAAAACCACTTGGAGAAGTAACAAATACTGAAATTTCAGATGTGGGTTTAACCTAATTTCCAAATTATTTTCCCCTGCAAAGGATGGTCTTGCATCTTCTCCCCCTGATGGCCACTTCTCTTCCTTTCTCTGTTGATCATGAGTATTGCTGATACAATCCGACTGCTGACTGCTTTTGGGTCCAAAGGACTACAGAATCTCTCTTAAGCAGAAAGGATCAGCCTTCCAGGCCCTTCAGCAAGTGGAGTTCCTTGCTGGAGGTGCCAATGTGTTCTTATTCTTACAACTTTTGTACCAAGGGCTATTTTCTGTTCATTAGTTTACAGCTAATGTTTGAGAGCTCCACTATATCTTTCACTTGCCCCATTTACAAAACCAACTACTGTTTAAGTTCCTTAAACCTTAGCCATGTGTGATATCCACAGAGTAAAGCTGAAAAAGTTTAGGCAGTAGTGCCTTAACCTTTAGATGATTGTTATTGTAGCTAAAATCAGCTCATGGCAGAACAAATACAGATAAGTCTCAATATGCTGCACTGACAAGTTAAAATAAGGCCCAAATAATTTTAGTAGTAGTAGCAATGGTAGTAGTAGTAAGACCAAAAGTTCTTATTTATTTCAAGTACAGAGTTGATGTTGAAATCACAGCTTAAATCTAAGATAATATTAGAGGTACCCTGAGGGGAAAGTAAAATTTATTCTGAAATGTGCAATTTGCAGAACATAATAGAAAATAATTAATAGCAGAAAAATAAAGCAGTTCATCTTGTCACAGCTAACTAATAATATTGTTTTAAATGCAATTAATGCATTAAAAATAGCCATTTTAAAAGCATAACATAATAAATAATAATAATAAAAAATTATAATCTAGTAAGTGCACTAAATAGGAAAAATAAAATATTTAAGAAAGAAGTGTTTTGAAGACACTGGAAAAGTTACTAGAAGTGAGAGAAAATTTTATACCCTTTATCTGTTGTTGCTGTTGGCAAAATTATTTATTTTGATTTTAATCAAGAAAATTCCTTGCAATCTTTTACTCTCTAGAAGCTTATGTTTGCCTCTGCACCTAGTCTCAGAGATTCTGCTGACATTAATTCGAATCTAACTGGTAGATTCTGCTCAGAGAAATTTTTTGCAGGATTTATGACTTGTCTTTAACCAAGGAGCCAATAGCTTATTTTTTATGATCGAAGAATTTAGTGTGCATATACCTAACACTATTCTGGCAGAAAACCATGGGAACACTTTTCATCTCATACACAAGTAACTTTTGAGATCATCAGCATCTGTGAGCTTCATGGTGAGTCTGGTGCTGAAAGAGACAGAACTGCACATTGCTGCATTTTATAATTCCCTCCAGCAATTGTGGTGAAGAAAATGGTCTGAGTTAGGTGAGCATTGGGAGAATCAAATAAAAGTGTACAGAACTGAAATTACTAAGTCTTATAGTTGTCACTGTCTTTGTTTTATTAGAGTCCATAGGCAAAATATTTATTATTTGCTTGTATGTAGGATTTATGCACTAGTCACATTTACATTGGTAGACAACAAAAACAAATGTCTGCAGAGCTTCATTGTTTACCTGGTGGTTTTTTATTGATCTTCAGGCTAATAGCCAAAGTCATTGGTCATTATTTATCTAGCTAGAGAAACACATGCATGAAGTATTCCGGCAAATATCCAGATGAGAAAAAGCAAACATCTAATACCCTACAAGAGTGCTTAATATCTGAAAAATGCCTTATTTTGGATAAAGCAAACCTTTCCATTTTTACTAAGTGGGATTGAATAAAGATTGGATGTGTGGTTAAGGGGGTCACGAGAAAAGTTTGCACAAAAATTTCATTTGCAGCCACTTCTAAAAGATCTTTTGTCATGACTGTTTTCAACTTCTCTGCATTAATAAAATGTACTCATTTAGAATCTATCTCTCCTGAATATGATCTCTACAGACAAGGATTTATGGCATTTAATATATTTTGAAGCTATCCCAGAAAAGGCAATCCATCTTTCTAAAAACATGTTTATGTAAAAATTAAAGCTAGAGAAATAACTTGCCACACTTGCAAGGCAGTCATCTCTGCCCCATTTTACAAAAGCAATTTATTTCTATGGACCAGAACAAAAAAAACCCCAGAGGATTCTCCCAAGTCTATTTCTAATGAAATTATTAGCAAAAGAGAAAAAGTATTCAGACAGTAATCAAGGAACAACTACATATTTGTCAATATAGTATTGATGAAAATGCAACCTTTGCTTATGTAGGACCTTTAAAATCTACTAAATATATTAAGAAAGCATATGGATGATTATGAAGCATAAGCTTCTCATCAGCTTGTCACCTGCATTTCTCTGACCCAGAAATGCAAATAATTTTTGTAGGCTTTAAACATTCTCTTTAAGCAATGAAGAATGATCAGATAACCATCTGATGAAACAATGTGCAGACCTGCAAATATCTCTGCCTAGTTCCTAATAAAGTTAATGCAGTCAGAGAGGCATGGTGACATGTAATGGGATCTCCTCAGTGTTGAGCAACCAGGGAGTGAAGAGATAATCCTTTCACATATACTGCATCTGTAGCCTCCATTCAAACAGAATCCACATTCCAGAAACTCATTAAAGCAGTAATTTGACCACTTCTACCATCATATTTAATATTTGGGCATGTAGCTCATAATGACTTGGGTGTAAATTTCTGTAATTTGTGATCCTCTTTGACACTAGAAGCTAAATTTGTCCCTGTTTACCTTAGAAATTAGCCACTCTTCCATAAATTAGGAAGCCATCCCAACTGCTGGACAGCCGGAGGCAACAAATGCCTGCAGAGGCAGAGCAGGTCTGTGCTGCCAAACTGGGTGACCCCAGCCAAGGCTGTCTCAGCCGAGCTTTCCTGAGGTGCCTCTTTAAACACAGCATAGGTTTGACTATGCAATGATGCAATACCACTTTTGCAGTCCTTTCCACATGGTAATTGTGAGGGAGCCTAGGAGTAGGATGTCTCCAAGTGTAAAATGCTCCTTCCATCATGCAAAGGTTGTTTTCCAGAATCTCCTGTTCCTTTCTAGAAGCAATGCTAGCATCCTTATGAAAAGGTTTTAAATCCTGTCCTGTGAAAGCCCCCAGGAAAGGACAGAGATACTTTAAACAAACAGACATATATGTGTAGATGCTACTTCCTGCTTTGGAGGGCTCTCACATTTTATTTGTCCCCTTTTTTCTCTGTCTTGTCTCCACATTTTCCTGCTTCTTTGTGAATCTGTGCTCCATCCCTTCTTCTCAATCTCTAAGAGGATGAAACAGAAGAAGAAGCTGGAAGCAATTGCCTATTAATTACTGTTTAAAGTTCCCTGCCACAGTGGGTTGCCCAAATGCTTTCTCTTCATTATCAGAAGCTGCAGTGTGAGAGTGCAGAAATCTGATGGACTTCGAATTGTCTGTGCAGCAGTGCAGCAAGACCAAACCTCTTCTGATCACATGAATAATTTTCTAATCATTTTCGCACGTAATTTAATGACACAGGTTAAACCCAAGATAGGAGAATTAATAGGCATATACAAGACAAATTTTATTCAGTCTCTATTAGACTTATCCTGTTCTTAGCCTTTAGGTAAAATAAACTAACAAGATATAGTACCAGGTAAAGCACTATGACTGTATGCAACCATTCAAAGCCTTTCTTCTTCCTGTAGTTTCTCTTAAAAATTCTTTCTAGATCATGTAAATATAAAACTATCATTTTTTCTCCATTGAATTCATAAAAAAACCAGTAAATACTGGCCTAGCAATACACTGGCAATAAAACTGAGTTCCAATTTTGATTTCTTGGCTGACAGGATCATTGATTAACTGTTATCTCCATTCCTGATTTTTTCTTCCTGGTTTTAAATTAAGGGTTTTAACTGAAAACATGTGCTGCTCATTAGCTCTGCTACTGCCACACCTGTGCTGTTCTCCTGCTTATTACAGGCTTTTGCTCCAGCCAGGCTCCTAGATATCATTATATTTGCTGTTATTGTAGTGGCTAGAGGATTTATCTGCTGTTATTGGAATTTCTATCCTACA
Source organism: Setophaga petechia (assembly GCA_024362935.1). Taxonomy (NCBI): domain Eukaryota; kingdom Metazoa; phylum Chordata; class Aves; order Passeriformes; family Parulidae; genus Setophaga; species Setophaga petechia. The sequence goes on along the minus strand of JANCRA010000008.1, from coordinate 11,864,078 downwards.
TTTCAAGGGCAATAGAGAGGACTGACTTGACAAACAGAAGCAAAGGGATTTTAACCTAAAAGATGGGGAAAACTAATTGTTTGTGACTAGGGTAATTCTCAAGAACAGTGGTTTTTAAAGTGGGCATCTCCTAAAGATTTGCAAAAATTTGACTAGGAGTTAGACGAGTTTTTTCATTACATTGGATGGATTGAAAAAGGCTACTTTGTTTTGTAGTGCTGAATACGCTGGCATCTTTTAGCTAGGCTTTTTTGCCTAGAAATATAGATGCTGATATTTTAGACTTGCCTATGGTCTGATTGTTTGTGTTTTGAAAGTAAACTGACACAGTCACCTTTTCTGTCTTCAGAGCTTGGAGCGTGAAGCCTAGCTATAAAGGCTGGGTAGTCAGTGAATATTTTGTTCTAGATGTTGACTAATCCTCTCCTGAAGAAGGCGTATGAGTCTGATAGCTCCTGATTGTTTTCAAATAATTGAAGTGAGATACCTTATTTACAGACAGTGAATCTATGAATTTGGTGTAAGGCATTGACATACTTACTGCAGCTGAAGAACTAAAAATATCTGTAAAATGAAGGAAGCTGGTGAAAGAACCTAGAGAGCATGTGCCATCCCTGACTTCTGTCTATTCACTGAGGCAGCAAAAGGCTGGGTGTAACTTGCTTCTCCTCAAACATGCTTTGTTTAGGAGTAAGCAGAGAGGGATAAGGTCTTACTATAGAACTGCCTTTGGCTATTCCCTTTTGGGAATAAAAGAAATCCTTTAGTGAGTTTGATAAACAGTGTGTTGATTCTGCCTGCCATTCAGCAGTAATGCTTAGCTGCTTCTAAACTCTTGTTATCCTATACTTAGCTTCCATCTTTTATGGCCATTTTCTTCAGGGGCCTGAGAGAGAAGGGTAAATACCTCAAACTAATAAAGTTGGTTCCTTTTTCTTCCTCAAGGTACTTCTTGAATTTTGAAAACTGAGTTTCTACTAGAACATTCAGGAAAAAACTTGCCATCAGGATGGATCTTTTAGTGCTTACAGGGTGTTTGGAGGCAGGGAATAGTACAGTGTAGGGTGGGAATCATAAATCAGTGCTTCCAGTGAGAGGTTGTACTATAAGGTCAGACTCTCTTTAATTACTCAAAATCTTACAGAGAAAATAACCATGAGTCAGACATGATCAGGTGCAATTATTTTGCTGTACAGAAAGTCTGTTGGAATAATCAAGCTGATCTTCATGTAATGGTAACATTATTGCAAGGGCTGGAGAGATAAAGATGTTCAAAGTGACTGTATGGAGAGGCAATGTGCAGTGGCCTGAATTTGCTTACCCAGAAGTCCCATGCATCTTAATTTTTTTGCCCTCAGTTCCAGGTCTGTAAATGGGACAGATATTTTTTCATCTCATGAGATTTTGTAGCCGTTACTTTTTTGTTTGGTTGGTTTTAGGTTTTGTTTGGGGTTTTTTTGGGTTTTTTTGGTTTTTTTGTTTGGTTGGTTGGTTGGGGTTGTTTTGTTTGGTTTTTTGTTGTTCTTATTTTGATAGGGGAGGAGGTTTGTGAAGTACTTGGATGCCAGAATAATGAGGGGTATAGAAAAAATCTATTACAGGAATTACTAAATCTGTCTTTTTTGTCTTCTTGGCAGAGCCTGAACAGCAAGTAGTAAATAAAATCTGAGGTCAAAAAATGACTGGTGAATAGGAAGGAAAATATTGACTAGTCAACCAGGAAACATGTACTGTCCTTTATGAGTTTCTGATTTAAGCAGGGATCTTGTGGAAAATAAGTTGCTTGTAATTAAAAATAAATCATAACATATATATTGAAGGGAAACAAGGATTAAAATGTATCTGATGTTGAAGTTCTGAGCATTTCTCTTTGTGATAATGTGTTCTTTATGGAGTGTGTGAGGGATTAGAAATAATAATTTACTTCTGCATTTAGGTGATGTGCTGCAGAAGAAAATAAAATTAGAAGTTAAATCCTCTGGGAAGAGGAAGATGGACACTGCATATAGCTTGAATTACAGATCTGTTTGCACGAAGAAAGTAGTTTTTGCAAAGAATATCCCCATCACTGCAGTTCCATATTGCTCTGCTGCATAGCTCTTGGATCTGAAAGCAGTCAGGAAAGCATAGTTTGACAGAGTGGAACAGTGCTGTGACAACAACAAGACCAGGTGCCTTTGTTCAAACTCGTGGAAAGTGACTGACTGATGGGTAACATGAGTAATCTGCTGCTAGGAGTTCACTCATGTCTGTGGCAACAAAAGCACAGCTGTTCAGCTTGAGCTGGGTGCCTTGGCAAAGCTTCTTTGTAGAACCTTGTAACAGCCTTTGAAATGCTTGAAGTAAGTTGGTATACATGTGCATTGCAATGTGGACTTAATGTCTATTTCTCTTGTCAGATGCTCTCATAAATAAACATGCTGAGTCATTTACCTGGTTGATATAATTGACCTTATCATAGGAAAAGCATGGAGCTGAAATCTAACTTGAAGATATTACAGATATATGCATTCTGCTAGAGGCTTTCTAAAATCCAGGCTCTGTCCTGCATCCTCACCCAAAAGTGTTCCTGGCCTTAGCTTCCAGGGATGAGTTTTCAAACATGACTTCAGATCCAATTTGTAATCTTTCTGCATTAACTACACACTTGAAAATGTTACCGGCTTCATAAAATAAAATATGAGAGTACTAAGGGGAAAAATAAAGAGAACCGTTTTACATAAATTAATTGTTTAATTTATTATTTGTCAAGATATGTATTTTATTAGGGAAACTAAAATTATTTAAGTACTTAAGTGTTATTTTTCATTTTATTCTGTGAGCAGATAAATTAATTTGGCCAACTAACTTGTTGCTAAATCTCTTACTTCATCTTCCTGAGGTACTATTCAATTATCATTTTCCCTTTCAAAAATACATCTGATGTTCACTTTCACCATTTTTTCTACTCCCTGCTGCTCTCTGAGACAGAAAAACATATTTTCTGATTATTCTTCATGTAAGCCACCCACAAAGGTGAGGGCACATGATGCCTGAGAAACATCGATAGATTTATAATGAGTCTTTCTGGGTCTCCCACTGCTCCAACTAACTGCATTCTAAATTTCCAAAACTGTTTTGACATTAACGCTGTAAGAAAGACTTTGAATGCTATTATTTGCAGGAAAGCTCTTTCAAATTAACAGGCAAATTTTAAGGCTTAGTCTGAGACATCTTAAGACACCCTATTTTCAAAGCAGATTTCTTGTGTATACAGAGAAAACTCACATATTTTCAGATAAACACTTCTAATTGCTAGCTTGGTTTTCAATACCTCCAATAAAATTATTAAAACAAAAGTTAAATCTTACACTTGTAAGACCTACAAATTATGAGCTTCCACTTTCAGGAATTTCTTGTACATATACAGCATTAAGTGACTGGAGAGTGATTTTCAGTGTAATAAACTGTACGGAAGAGGTAAACTGTGGAGAACTACAGATTTTTTTGTTTGTTTTAAGGAATGGAGATCAAGAGGCAGAAAACTGTGTACCTCACTGAAGAGGAAAATGTTGGCGTGGGACTCTTTTAAGTGCATTAATTCTGTGTGTTTATATTACTGTGGAGAGAAATGGTACTTCGAGTATATGTCTGTAAATAAATTACTCTGAGATTAACCCTGTTAATTTTCTTCAACAGTTTCAAGTTCAAATCAAGCTAACTCAAAACCCTATCCTTTTTGTATTAGGGGTAATTACTAGGAAAAAAAAAAAAAAACAAAACAAAACAGTATGCTCAAACAGTAAAGTTGTCAACTGAAGCAATAAAAGACCAGAAAACTCTAAAAAGTGATGAAGTGTTATGCAAATAATAATAATTCTTTCTTGTTATGTGTATATATTATGATACAAGCTATGATAATATCACAGCTAATGTTGTTGGGCTCTCTATTTTCACACTGGACAGATTTTATAGTCTGCACAGACATGCAGAGATGCTAAGGACTATAAATTGCACACTTCAACAGACTTAATTTTTAAATGAGAAAAAATAGCAGTGTCCATTTTCAATGTTAGATATGACTGATTGGTTTCTGTCTTAAGCTTTCTGAAATACCTTATCTGAAGAATATTGCCAATATGGAAAATTTCACCAGAAATTTCACCAAAAAAAACCAATTGAAAAATGGGATATCAATATTGTCTAGTGACCCTCAATAAGAGGGCAGATAGCACAGATGCTACGAGTGTGTTTTGGAAACAGAAATGCAGATAAAGTCACTGTACAAAACTAACTGCAGGAGAAAAAGGTAATGCAATAACTAGTTTCTATCTGGATTAAACCAACCACAAATAATGAGCAGGTTCCTTCAGTGAAGATTTTTGAATGATGCTACCTCTCCAGTGTCATTAGGCCATTACTACATGCAAAATACACAGCACCCTAGGATGGGTATATAGAAAATTGTTGGTTCCTTTTTCAGAAGCTGCACTCATTTCTGTTCATTCTGCGAGATTTCCTAAACATAAATTCAAGTAAAGAGCAACGTTACCCCAACTATCTTTCCTGAGCATCCTAACAAGAGACTAGTGAAGCAAACCAAGCAATTGAGATGCAGAGTTGAAGCAGGGAGCTGCCCGAAAATACTGTATTATGAAGAAATAACTTTTCATTATAGGCTGACTAATAGTCAGTCACTTGATTCTATACCCCCCACAATATTATATATGCTCCTAGGCAAAGAAGAAAAGAATCTTAATCTGAATCCAGATGCAGAGTTTGATTTTAAATAGCGCATAATCCATCACTGTTTGTACTTTTGAGCAGGAAAGAAAGAGGAGAGCGTAGAAAAAATAATGCCAGCTGTTGCTTGCTGGATAGCAAAGCAGGATATTTGGTATATGTTGTCTCAGCTTTTTCTAGACAAGACCTATATCTTTCCTGAAGTAGAGAAGATATACCCTTTCATCACAAAATCCACTCCCATACCAGCAATTTGAATGTCGCCAGTGTCAATGTAGCTGTAAATTTTTGAGCAGCTTCAGAAGGATGTGTTTTTAAGCCATTCTCTACTAATTTTTAATACTTCTTAAGTCTAATACATTTTTCCTTTTATGAACCTAGTCAAATTTTTATTTCCAGCAGAATAGTTTCTTTTGTAGTTTTTTTTTACTACTGCTAATCCAAAAGTAAAAAGACCAACTATTCTGTGTGTTAAGATGATCAATATAAGGGACAGTTGATTTTCTTTTTTTTTTTCGTTTTTACTTTCTCTCCTTAATAAAATCCCAACTTTGAACATCAATCTCATACTCCAAAATTCATATTTGTTACATCAAATTTCAAAGAAAAGCCACAGGAGACTTCAGCTATCTAGGAGTCATTGAGGAAGCTGATTGAATCAGCTGAGGTGCACTCACATTCCTCTGAAAGTTTTTCAGAATTCTTCTGTTTTCTTAAAAGATTTAACAATCTGAGTCTGGGTTGAAGATTTTCCTTAAAGAAAGAAATTTAAAATAGAACTCATGTTTATGGAAGTTACTTTGGTAGCAGGTTGTTACAATAGAAGAGATTAGACATTACTAAATTTTTGGATATGCTATACAGCTTGGATTGTTTTTTTTTAAGTTTGCTGTTATTTTGGTTTTTTTCCTCCCAGTCCCAGAATATTGTGGTGTCTGGGATTTAGGTAGGCAATGACTACCACTTCAGTGGAGATTGAGCTGACTCACAGGAATACCCTCTCCTGCTGCTTTATTTTCCCATTGGTTAGCTATTATTAAAGTTAACTAGGCAAGAATAGAAACCTCATAGGAAACCCCAGCTAGAAGCTGATTTTTCTTTGTCAGCTCAAATTCGTCTGGTTAGAGATTCAGGCAGCAATTGCATACCCCATACCTGCTGCTACTTTGCCTGCTAATGAATCCCTGCAAAGAGTCAGTAGCCAATTAATTGATTTCCTGTATGTGTCTCAGCTTTGCTATTGAGTTTAAAAGGAAACTATATAAAAAAGAGTAGAGAGGAGGTTGGCTTATTGCTTTTTTGATTACTGTTTTGTGGTTTTTTGCTAATGTTTGATTTTTTAAAGTTTTAATGACTCCCATTAGATATTTCAGCTATAAATAGGCACACAGCAGTTTACAAAACTCAAGAGAAGAGGGCGAATTGGAGGAGGGTTGATATTTTTTAAATATAACTAAATGTTCAGGGATGGGTCAATTGATAGCTGATAATGAAATTTTAATCATAGCAGTAGTTAAGATAAAGTAATAAACTCTAACATAAAATGCATTGAGGCTTTTTACGTAATTACATCTTTGCAAGAATTTAATTAGTATATGGTATTCTCTTGAAACAAACATGCTGTGTTGGGTTAGATTTGTTTGCAAGCATGATCAAAATGGGAGCAATACTATCTTTTGCTATTTTTATCAATAGATTATGAGGCTTTGGGCACTGGAACACACTATTCATAAATAAACAGGTAGTGTCTGCCAACCAGAAAGGGAACAAGGAGCTTAGAAATGGGAGATTTTTGGCTTCCAGCTGTGTCACTGATACAAGTCCACCACTATGCCTAAAAAAAAAAAAAATCAACAATAATGGAAAAAACCCCAAATTAACAAAACAACGAACAAACAAATTAAACCCCAACAAAACAACATGGCTTAGCCACTAGAGTCATACTACTATTTTTTTTACCCTATAACTATGTTTTTACTATGTTTTTTACCCTATAACATATACTTTAGTCTTCTCCCCTCTTCCAAGTCCAGATAAAGCAACTAATTTTAGGAATAACTTTGAATTAGTTATCCCCCAAAAGAGAATCTAATAGGAACCTGTTTATCACTGGCAAATCCCATATTTTTAGTGGCATCCTCTTCCTGTCTAGAGGAAACTGCATTCCTCGCATCTCTGAAAGCCTGCAGAAGCAACAAGCTTGAAAGTCTGAAGGTAAAATATTAAAGAATTAGTGCAGTTATTGTTTTGTTCTCTTTCAAAGTTGTTTCAAATGTCATCTGTTTCAGAAACATCCTGAAGGAGAAATTTTGTCTGCGGCAACCTGTTCTGATGTTTTTGGTTTTTTTTAATCCTGAAAAATATTTTAATACTACAGGCAACATTCATAGGGATGATTAAAATAAAATAAAATCCTAATTCTTTACATTAGAAAACATCTGTGATATTTCTTCATGCTCCTTACAAAGAAGACAAAACACCCCAGAAGTGTACTAATTATCCTGTAACTGAAAGAATTAATAAACAGAGGAAGAGATGAACTTATATCAGAGATGTCACCAATAGCATAGCATTTTCCATAACCATGCTAACATTTTTCTGTTTCTACTTATGAAACCTAAATGAGGTAAAAGATGGCATCTCTGGTTGCTGTTTGATGTCCTTAATACACATATCATAGCAACTTCACTTCCGTTTGATACTGCAGTATTTCCAATGGAAAAACTATGGGAGACTGCAACTAGCCTAGAACTGAAAGGCATAGCAGAGAAATTGGCACAGGAGAGGTGTAGCAGGAATTGTAGCAAGTTGCAAAAGCTTTTCATGGGGGAGAAAAGTTAACAAGCATGAACTGGAGCAAAGATAAAAAGGTGGGTGTACAGTAATTTCTGGACCCTGGCAACAAGGAAGATCAAGTAAAGGAATTGGTTGATATCTTTCTGAGGTGAGCAGTGCTCAGGAAACCATGCCACAATGGATGGAACAAGGACTTGGACTATGATACTGTGGAAGAGGAGGGGCTTTCACTTTACAGTCTGTTCTGTCCCTGACTTAGTTAATAGTCTACAAGTAAGAATAAATATTGGGAATGGGTACCAAATAGAGAGACAGTAATGAGAAAAGAATCAGGAACATGAAAAGAAGATTAGATTGCTTGCCTGCAATTGTTACTTGTACAGAAGACTGCTGGTTTGCATACGTGCTGTAGTGCTCATTTCATAGTGCTACAAAGCTGTCTTTCTAGGACTTAGGAATGAAAGTGTTGTATAGGTTGTTCCTGGTATTCTGCAGTTGTTACACCAAGTCCTGATTTTATCTCTGCAAAACAACCTCATTAATAAAACAAAATGACCTGGTTAATAAAACAAAACTTTGTGTTTATTTTTTAAAGTTGAGATACACAGTAACTAGTCAGATCTCTAACAAAAACAGAAAAGGGACGATATGACTAGTTGTTAAATTTATTTTTACTTTTGGTAGAACTTGTAGAGCACTCAGGCTGTTCAAGAATTATAGCCTATATATGTTCCAGCAATGTCTGCTAATGACAAATAGACGTCATGAAACTGACCCACAAAAGAGAGGATGATTATAAGTGTCTGTGTACTACTTGGCTATTTAGAATTACTGGGTATATACTGGCCCCTTTTTATTGATTCCATTACAGGAATTCTGTACCGGCTGCTCATCTTCTGCTAAGTAGTGACAAAACTACAATCATCAGTGCTTTTTTGCTTGCTTGTTAAAACAGAGCTCTTTTCAAAGGTAATGTTCTCAAAACAAAAAACTATGAATTTCTTTTAATTTAAAGATTTTAGATAGCTTGATAGAAGAAGTATAAATCTGTTTGTCTGGATAAAAACTTATTACTACTTAAAACAGGTTTTTAGAGAAGAATTATGTTAACAAAGTTGCTTCAGAAAATGTTAATAAAAATGTGGTGGTTTTTCTTTTATTTTATAGTAATCAAAGAAATCAAATAATATGGAGACTAAAAGATCAGAGTGAAAAGTAGATTTGCTTAAAGTTCATGAATTGACTTTGAAATCTTAACTATGTATAATTTCCCTTTCTCTTCCCACTGTACTTATTTTTAGCTAACTCCTTCACAAACTCTGTGGAGAATCATAGAATGGTTTGGTTTGGAGAAGAACATAAAGATTATATAGCTCCAGCCCCGCTGCAATGACCCATGACCAAGGACACCCTTCACTGGACTGAGTTGCTCAGAGACCCATTCAGCCTGGCCTTGAAAACCTCCAGGAGTGGGGAAGCCTAAACTCTAGGCAACTTGTTCCAATCACATTCACAGTAAAGATTTTTTTCCTACTCCCTGTCAGTCTGAATTGTTTCTCCCTTGTCCTGTGACTACATGCCCTTGTAAAAGTCCATTTCCCTCTTTCTTGTTGGCCTCTTCCTGTGCTGGGACCCCCAGAGCTGGATACAGCACTCCAGGTAGGGTTTCACAAGAGCTGAGCAGAATGAGAATGCAGACTTCATATCTTCCCCACATTTTATACTTCTGAAGAATTCTAATTGAAGCTACCTTTGGGAAGTTACAGGATAACTTAATCAGTGGAATTCTGGAGGTTAAAATCTATATGTCTTTTTCTCAAAAAAAAAGATACAAGTACTGACTGGTACTAATTATTGAATTTTTTATGTACATGTCAGTATGGTTGAATCATTGCCTAGCTATATTGCTAAGCCAGCAAGCCTAGGCTGTATTAAATTTCATTCTTTAGAAACCTTAGAACATGAGAAATCTGTCACACCTAATGTGTTTGATGTCTAATTCAGCATGGTTTGTCATGTAAAACTGGACTGTGAGGCAGAAATGGATTTCTGAGTGCAATAAGAAACCTTTGAGCAGAAGTACCATCTTGAATAGTCTCTCTGCTGCTCCTTTTCCATAAAAACTGCTGTTACAGATGCTTTCATTGACTTGTAAGTAAACGGCTGCTGGAGTAGACAAGTGTTCACCCAGTCAGATACAACTAATGGATGACTGAACAAGCTGTTCTTATTGCTACTGTGTTGTCATTTGCCATCTCCAGCTGAGGTTACTGTTCACAGACACCTGATGATTTGCACTCTAGAGCAGTAGGTAGGGATGCTTAAGTGTTAAAGCTCTGGATCAGACTCAGGACCAAAGCGTTAGGAGGCACAATCCGTGTGCTCTGATTACTGACATAGACCTGCTTCAGTAACCTGCTGTGTGTATGTGTATATCTGATTTGATATGAGCTAGTAACCAGGGCACTTGAGTTGACTTATTTGTTTTTCTCTAGTACCTATAAATACAGAAAATCAATGTGAACATCACAAGATACAGGATGCTGTGGCTGTCTTGATCAGCAGATTCTTCATAAATATTCAATAAAGGGTGCAGGTTACTGCTCAGCTTTTAATGTGAAACATGTTATGTTGAGATACCCAGCTAAGGTTAGTTAAAATCCATAATGTCAATCTCCCAAGACCTAAGGAAGAGAACAAAGTCTTCAGGTTTTTTAGCACGTATCGTTGCTGGATAGGAAAGACGCGTACTTGATGACTTCCTTGAACTTTGTTTTCTTTTTGTGCTCTTGCATATCTCTCACTTTTGGTGGTTATCTCAAGGAAGAAACAATAACCAACTCATAAAAACAGAAAAAGAAATTTGAAACTATTAGTCCACTAAGATAAAAAAAAATAAATTACAAGATACTCTCAGTGGAGCAGGACTTACCCAATTTGTTCCAAAGTGTAGCATATGTAATGGCTGATCTAAGAAGCAGATTTTGTATCTGTCAACGCAATTAAAGGATCCACCAGTATCGAGTGAACAGGCATGTGCTTCTTAGTTTGGTACTACTGAATTAAGCAAATTAGGGAAACCCTTTTTTCTTTTAATGTGGCTGACAGGAAAAGATCATGATAGCCTCACCTATGTTACTGCATTCCCAGTGTTACAGAAGAGCATCAAGTTTTAAAGATGGAAAACACTACTAACAAGAAGGTTTTTGGAAAAGATTCTCTTTCCAGCTGAGGTCAGTGTCCTCTCATGCTCAAGGTACAGCAGAGGGGTGGCCACAAGTAGGCGTAAGAAAGTAATAGTGAGTGGAAATTCAGTGATACATGGAAACATGGACACTCTTGACATCCAGCAGGACAGTAATGGGAACTTCTATGCCAGGCACAAAAACAATGAACATGAGGAGATATCTATTCACGAATGCAGATATTTGTGTTGGAACCAGCAACAAAGTAATCACAAAGATGTAGTAAAGGTGTTTAGGAGAATAACCAGAGTCCAGGACTTCCATAGGTTCATCTGCATTTTTTATCTTAAGAGCAGGCAGAGATTTGAAGTCTCAATGTGTGGATGAGATATAGATGATAATGATAAATTATAATGGTATGAAGATGAGTAGATGATTTAAAGATGGGATTTACTTATGTTTGGAAGTGAGGAAACTGTATAGGAAGGATGAGCTGCATCTTTATCATACTGGAGTCAAGTTGATGATATTGAATTAGAAAGGTTACAGAGGAATATTGAAACTTAGAAATTGATGGAAAGCTTGGAATCACAGAAGATCACTTGGTTTATACTGATTTGAAGAATGTCCAGTACAGTCCCGAACAGTCTGAAAGAAATAAATGGCATACAATAATTAAAGGAGGTAAATTAGTTCACCTGTAATGCCAATTGGTTCATATGTGCAGCTTTAAATGATGGAGTTAGTATAAAACTTAGAAGTATTTCTACACCAGTCTAAATTCTGAAAAAAAACCCAAAAAAACAAAACAAAAAAAAAACCCTGAACAACAACAAAAAAACCAAACCAAACCAAACCAAATAAAACCCAAAACCCCAAAAAACCCATGACATTAAGTGGTGCTTGGAAGCAGCCATTTCAGAAGCAGGAAATTCAACAGGACATAATTTTACCAGGCTACCAACTTCACAGGGATCAAATTACTTTCGCTGATGTGAGGGTGAATGGCATAACAGGACAGCTTTTAAAGGAAAAGAGAAGTATTGTGGAATCCTAATGGCCAGAATTCCACAATTCTAATAGTAAGATTTTATTAATTATACTGTTTATAACATAGTTAGGAAAAAAAATGAACGGTGTTAAACAAAATCGGTCAAACTGCAAATTTATGGCAGGTAGAAAAGTGGGAAATTAAAGCTACTATAAACAGATCAATTCGATTTCTAGATACAATAATTGGCTGCTTCTGAGGAAAACTATGTGTAACAACAGGAAAATATGCCTTTCTGGTTTACACTGGGTGCTGATCCACACTGTACATTTGCTCTGTAGTAGTTACCGTAATACAATTAGTTTTAATGTTGTAGCAGGAGCCAACAGGCAAAACAAATCCAGTCCATGGATATTAATTTTTAAGAGTTGGAAGTGTATGAAAATGAGAGAATTTGTCAAAACCAAACACCTCCTTAAAGCAGCAGTGCAAGACAATGCAAGCAGTCTAGAGACATTAAAAATCCATTTTACTAGAAGACCAAATAAGTTGAGATGCAAACAGAAAAGAAACAAGACTGAAAGGTCAGTGTTAAAAAAAAAATTAAAAAGGGCACAAAACCCCACAAAATATGACAGGTGCCATTCTTGAGCTCATATGAAGAAGTTCTTTATATAGTTGAAAACTGGGGCAGCAGGTAGGTAGTTGGTGCTTTTGCTTAGTGACAAAAGAGTCAGAGAAATAAAGTAAGTTCTTAGCATTGGCCTTTGCTGCTGCAGGTATTGGAGGGATTCCCAGTAACCCACGCTTTTGAAGAGACAGAGCAGAAACAGTAGCTCAATTTTCAGTAAATATATGGGTTATATTAGATCTGATAGACAAGTTGCATCTGGTAAGGCTAGGATGGTATTCACCAGAGAACTCTGGAGGAATTTAGATGTGAAATTACGAGCTTGGTCTGCAGTCCAGCATTACAAATAGGAACTGTACAGGAGGAGTGGAATATTGCTGCTGCAATCCTACCTGCCAAAGTGCTCTGAAGGACATCCTGTCAGCTACAGAGCAATGAAGCTGGTGTATCCCTCTGATAAGACAGCAGAAACTGTAATAACAAATATAAGCACATGGATTAAAGCTCTCTGGGAGTCAGCATGGTTTCTGTAGAGGAAGGGCCTGCCTCACTAAATCTGTGTAACATTTCTATGAATGGGGTATCATGTCCACAAAGTAAATTTAGGGGAGATATAAAAAGTAAATTACCATGGCATGACTGACTAAAACCCTAGGGGTGTAAAGTAACCCAATGAATGAATCCTTGTGATAGAAGAAGAAGAATCTGCAAGGGCAATGGGCTCATGAAACCCAGAGTATGCCCAGATGCAAAGAAACTGACTTCTTTCTTCACTCAAAAGGCACCAGTGAGTGGGTTTTGTTTTGAATGGACAGCAGTTGAGTGGCTTAACTAGAGCTGTCAATATCTCCCTGAGTTAGTCAGACTGGAATGGGGGGAGTGAGTTCATGTCAGCCCAAAACAGAGTATAAAACAGCAAAAGTATTTTGAAGAGAGAAACAATGTTGGGCTGCTTTCAACCCACACATTTCTTCCTGGTAAGGTGAGATGCCCAGTGCTGTGACAGTCAACAGGAGACAGGATTGCTAATGGACTTGAACAGTATATTGTAACTGCTATATTTTGTGAAGCAAAGTTTCCTTGTGTATTATGTTTTCAATATATTATGTATCCTTCTGCTAAATCAGAAACCCTGTGTGGCATCAAACATCTCCAAGTAAGTAAATTTTACAATTAACATTATCCATTCCATACACAGAATATCTAAAAGACCTTGGTCAGAATATGTTGAACACTGATATGTGGCTTTAGGCAAAGTTTTTTCTTGTCTTGAAAGTTAGAGTAGAGGAAGGGTAGGGCTTAGCAATCACTTTGCAGGGTAAAGGAGGAGAAGCGAGACATTAGTCCTGTAGAATTGACAATGATATTGACTTTATTTAACTTTAGTAGTGTCTTGGAAAATATATGAAGAGTGAAACTTCCAAGCTTGCAGATGATAAGCATTTACCCCTGAAGTAAGCTAAATGTGCTTCCTTACCTCAATGGTAAAGCAGTCTAAAACAGCCTTATAAAACAGAGAAAAAAAAGCTGCATATGAACTTTCACATAGGTGATTAATGTCGACAACCCCTGAAAGACCAAACTCAAGGAAATTGTGCCAAATGCAAAACCAGAAGCTCCAACACAGCAAGAAAAGTTTGGATTGACAGTTCTGTGAAATATTTGGTTCAATGTGCTGTTCGCCATTCCTGTAACAATTGATTTTCAATATCAGGGTGGTTTGAGGGAGTAGATGGGATGACAAAAAGTGTCTAGACCTGAATGGTCTTTCTAAATAGTATATCTGTTTTGGAGACAGAAGCTGAGCTAGGTGCTTGCTAGGATGTGCCTGTGCATGCCATGTCTTTGATTGCATTCAGATAGTGAGCACTAGTTGCTGGTAGTCTCTTTGTGTAGTGCAAGTCCAGACAGTGCAATAGTGCAGTTCCTTCATGTCTCTCTACCTCATAATGAGGTAGCAGAACATGGTTGCTACAGTGGAACTAAAAGCCCTGCAGATAATATGACATTGTCAGGTTTAGAAACACCAGCACAAAATGTGAGTAATTGCCACTTGTTTTATCACTATGTAGAATGAGCTCCCATTTGTTATCTGAAGCATAATGATTAGGCAAATGTTTCTACTCAATTCTGAATGTATTAATTTAAAACTGAATAAAAGATCATTTGAACACCTCCTTGGGCAGAGAGCATGCATATTTTCCAGTTATTGCAGTTGACTTAATGAGTGGCTACTCGGTTGTGTACTAAGCCCTCAGTACCAAGTTGCTTCTCTGGATTAATAATCTTTGTGATATTTCATTAATATTCATTGTTAATTAACACTTATGGAAGAGAGAAGGAAATGTGCAGTATTGCATGAGGTTTTTTCATCATTTCAACTTCATTAATTCAACATCATGTTTTTTCATCTAGGTAGAGTATATTATATTTTCATCTAGGTAGAGTATATTATTTTTCATAATATACTCTACCTAAGAAGAACAATATTTGGCAGAATTAATCTTGTAGTAGATAAACCGCCTGATAAAAGCAAAAGTTTTTTCAAAGCATCTTAAACAACTATTCATATCCTCTCCATTGAGGCAAATATTCAAAGGTTTCCCTGTCTGCTGTTCTGTTAAGCTGTTGCACAAAAACATATTTTTCTTGCATTTATGTAATTAATGTTGCTGCTTTTGTCAAGGTCTAGAATATATTGTGGCAAAGCTTGAAGGGAAAGATTTTATCTTCTGTTGGACCTGTTAATATAACCTCGGGAAAAGAAAAAGCAAGTTTTCATGTATACAAGTTCTTCCTGCCATCAGAAATAATGTTAGATTTACAACACCTTCCTCTCAAAGTTTTTTATCTATACATATGCAAAATAGTCAGTGAAGGGATGGAGAAAACAAGCAAAGCACAACGCACCCTAAATCTTTAAATCCACAAGATTATCAATCCAAAACATTTTGTTCCACTCAAAATTATTTCCACATCATAAAAATATTACTTAAAAAAAAGCCCTAAACAAAACAAAAACCACAAAAACAAACAAAAAACCCCAAAAGCATTTATATTTCTTGATAAAGGATCAATTATAAAGTTTTCTGGAAAGAAAGACAATATAGAGGAATTAATATTGAAAAATTCCGTGAATTACAATGCAGTATCTATTTTCATATCTATGATGAAAACAAATCCAGCCAAATTCTCCTTTAATTTCAGTGATAAAGAGAAAACATCAGAGTTAAACCTTTTAGAAATTCAGTCTTTGGGGTTTTATCCTTAAAATACTGAAGAAAACGCACCCTTCTGTGAAAAGGCAAAATTAGCATAAGTTTTGTTTGTAAGTTGAAATCTGGATCAAAATGTTGCAAGGCATTTCTATTGCACAAAAGGTCAGCTGTTGTTTTGGCTGACATTCTTAATATAGTAATATTTCACAGCTGGTAATTTGCAGCCAGTAATAGCCAGATGGTGCTTTTTCTAAGGTGAATTTAGAGCATTTTGAGCAGTTGTAAATGTGAGACTTATAATAGCACAGCAACACAGAGTATTCTAGAGCTCTTTCTTTCTGGATTCAATAGCATGATTAATCACAGCCAAGACCAGACATGCTCTACATGGTAGACTGAAATAAGGGACTTACGATAATAAGGCATAACAAAATTGCGGTATTTTTGACCTCTGTCAGACTTAAATTTCAACTCACAGAGCTCTTTGCTCTCCTGAGAATGCTTATTTTGTGATTTTCTGCAATTTTTGTGCCTATTTTGGCAGACTTTATTTTAAATTACTGCCTTATTATGCCAGGTGTCCCCAGTGCCTA
Source organism: Setophaga petechia (assembly GCA_024362935.1). NCBI lineage: Eukaryota > Metazoa > Chordata > Aves > Passeriformes > Parulidae > Setophaga > Setophaga petechia. The sequence continues at coordinate 11,847,942 of JANCRA010000008.1, read as the reverse complement.
TGTAAAACATTTTATATTACTAGATACTAATGTTATGAGGTTTTGGAAAGCTGGAAGAGGAGATAAAAGGGTGGATCTGAAAACATGTATATATGGAATGAAATTAGTCAAAATCGAAAGTCTAGAAATAAATAGTATGTTTGCCATATTCATGCAGCAAGACTATGTAATTCTGGTTTTTATGGAAACCTGCTTAGTAAAATCTTGTTACCATGTTCACGCAGTTCCAAGCCTGAAATGTTTATAAGTGGCAAGGGAATGGTAAATGATGAGCTCCACAGATTTTTTGCCAGTTGATAATATTTTCTGAAAGTTATTTAAGATAATGGCTTGACATAATAATCTACTTTCAGACTATATTAGAGTTAGACCCATTGTCAAGTGAAAGATGTCTGAAACCAAGAAACTCATCTCCCTATCCCTTAGAAACCTTTCCAGGAAGCATGTATATATATATTTAAGATACAATGTTGAAAAGAGTCTTGTGAAATAATTTTGATAATCCTGGATTTCAAGGCAAAAATCTTTGTCCTGGTAATATATACTAGTCTCCAGGGTTTTTGTTTTGTCCAGCGAGCAACAAATTTACCAATATTCATTTGTAAATTTTCCTTGCAGTTGAGCTAATGGTATGTGCAGTAACAAGAAGACAGAACATTGGACTATAGGGATCTGAATGGTTATAGAGTCTAATCTCTCCCAGCCGCAGGCAGCAAGCCACATGTCTGCTCTCACTTAGTGGGAGAATACAAATCCAAAGGAAAGTACTGCCATCTCATCCCAAGCAGGGTAGAAGTGTAAAGATCAAGTAAAATATCTAAACAAAGGATTATGAAAATATGTTTTTAAGAAGCTAAAACTGCAACAGAATTAATACTTAATGTGGATTGGTAGGAATTAAGTTTGCTATATCTAAAACTATTTAGTGCTGTTCTTGTTTAACTAAAGGGCAGGGTTTATAACTGAATAAAGAGAATTGTTTTCCCCCTGAAACTGCTTTGTTAAAATCCATAGTATTTGCATATCTGTACCTTACTTTTATAAAGGTGGAAGAACTCTTGAATTGAACTTTTGCCTGAAGGACTCAGGGCTCTCAGCTAGTGAGGGATATTCTCTGCTTGGGGAGACCACAGCTCCTGTCTGTTGTCATCCCCAAGACCTGAGGTTGGCATACTTGATGTGCCCTCTTACATCAGCTGGGACCACAGCTCCTTAAAGTGGTGAGAGTGCTGCAACTTGTAATCCTTTCTGTGCACCTTTCCTAGACTGTCTAGTGAAAAGAAAGTGCTCAGATAGTAGAGGCTCAGCGCTTCATGGAGGTCTTGCATTTATGGTGTCTGCATGTCTCCCTGAAAAATAGGTAAGCCTAAGGGAAGTTGGGCAGCTGCTTTCCTCTTTCCATAGTTTGCAGGGGAAGAAGTAAGTGAGGTGGGCAGTAAATATTTGGAAATGTCTAACCAGAGTGTTTTATGACTAACAATAAAGTCCTGATTTTTTTTTTTTTTATATTTGCATTTAAGCAACACAGTTATCACTCTTTTTCTCCTTTCTGATTTTAAACTCACAAGTTATATCCAGAAATTCTGTCTTGGTTTTTGTAGTAACAAAAGTCTTCTGTTTGGAGGCAGAGAGCTCAGTGATGCAGCCAAATATTTCAAATCTCTATCAATAAATGTCTACATTTTCACAGAGCCAAAGATTCACAGACCTCCCATACAGGAGGTCATTGCATGATTGGGATCTACAGGGTTTCTTTGTTCTTGTAAGTTGGGTCAGTGATGAACTAGAGGTACTTTTAGAGTGTACGTTAGTGAGTCATTATATAGTCCAGCATTCTGAGCCTCTTCTGAGAACTCAAGGGTCTGATTTTTTGTAATCTATAAATGTATCTTAGCCACAGAAAATAATTTTCTATTGAGTTACCAAAAGACGAATAAGTATTTTATTTCCTTATACTGAATATCATACTGAAATATTATATTTCCCTGTTTTAGCATCTGATATAGTTATTATGTGTCATTTTTTGGGTGAAAAGTAGTTCATCATGTGCAGCAGTATGCGCTTTCATCCCAGAAAGCCAACTGCCTCCTGGGCTGCATTAAAAGAAGTGTGGGAATTAAGACAAGAGAGGGAATTCTCTTCTGCTTTCCTGAGGTCCCCTTGGAGTGCTGTGTCCAACTCTGGGGTACCCAACATTAGAGAGACATGGACCTCATGGAGTGAGTCCCCAAGAGGGACAGCAAGATGACCAGAGGGCTGGAGTACCTCTGTTTTACAGAAAGGCTGAGAGAGATGTGGCTGATCAACCTGGAGAAGAGAAGGTTCTGGGGAGGTCTTATAGCACATTCCAACATATAAAAGGGCCTACAAGGAATCTGGAGAGGCACTTTTAACGAGGGTATGTGTGACAGTGGTCACAGGGGTTTTCAGAGGAGGGAAGAGACAAGAATCTTGATTCCATGATCAGAAGGCTTGATCTTATGATATATATATATTGATATAATGATATATATATAACATTATAACTATACTAAATAGGAATGGAAAAGAGAAGGCTTCTTCAGAAGCTGGCTAAGCTAAGAATAGAATAGAAAGAATGATAACAAAGGCAGCTTTCTCCATCTTGATTGGTCATTCATTATAAACATTCAAGAGGGACCAATCACAGGTGGACCTGTTGCATTCCACAGCAGCAGATAATAATTGTTTACATTTGTTGCTGAAACTTCTCAGTTCCAGCAAGAAAAATCCTAAGAAAGGATTTTTCACAAAAGGTGTCTGCGATAGGTATGTAATGACAAAACTGAGAGAGGGTAGATGAATTAGATGTTAGGAAGAAACTCTTTACTGCCAGTGTGGTAAGGCACTGGCACAGGTTGCTCCCACTCCCATCCCTGGCAGTGTTCAAGATCAAGGGGGATGGGACTCTGGGCACAGTGGTCTCAGGGAAGATTTCCCCCTAAATGGTGGGGGTATTGTAACTAGTTGATATTTAAGATTTTTCCGAGCGAAACCATTCTATGAAGCTATGATTTTTGTAACTGATTGCTTGAGAAAGATTCCAGAAAACCAAGTCATGTCATCCCAACCACACTTGGATGCTGTAAGAGAGGAGGAGAGATAGCAAAATTGACAGAAGATGTGATGTTTCCCAGGGGAATATAGAATTATATTGTTTTGTGTGACACATAATTTTCTTTTTCCCACTTCTGTTTAGAAAATGCTAAATGACTGCTTTCTGCAATACAGAGCCTGGAGGAAGAAATGCATGGCTGGGGGACAAAGATTTATAAACCAAAAACTGCAGGGAACTTAATGGTGCTGTAAGTAAATGTCTAGCCCAGTGACACCCCAGTGAGGGTCAGACCTTTGAGGTGAAGCAGCCATCAGAATGAAGTGAGTTGTTCTACTGGATATATAGGACAGAGAGAGATTACCAGCAGGAAAGGAATTAAATCTATTTGTGCCTCCAGGACACTTTGTTATAAATTTGATCCATTTATGCTTCTAAAAGGTTGTTTAAAACCCTAATTAGCAACAGGAAACCTGAAGGACTTGAACTGCAATCCATTGTTTTGTTTAATGTGGAATGTGGTGAATCTTGCCCAAAGCGCCAGAGACAGGAGTAGGAAAGCTGCTTGTTCTGTGTATAACAAAGTGCAATGTGCATTGCCCTTAACCTCAGCTTTTCCCCCCAGTCTTTAACTTAAAGAACTAATTTGAACAAGACAGAATTCATTAATTTTACCTAACTATAGCCTCGGAGGAAGTTGGGCAAAATTGCTAATAACTGTGTCTCTAAATGTGGAGTTGCTATTTGTACAAAGTCTGTCTGAGCAGAGCTACTCCTAAAACTGCATCCTGCGTGACTTACATTTCTTAACTCAAGAGGGCAAAATGCAGTGAGTGAATAGTACAACTTAACATAAGCTTTCATCTTAAACAAAGATATTAGTGCTACATGGAGGTAAAAATTAACTGTGACTAACCAGCAGACATCATTTCATATACTGATTTTTCTCAAAGCCTTACTTAACAAGGGAGGAAGGAGGAAGCAAAATACAAATTGTAGACATAGAACATATAAAATCTTATTACTGCTCTACTGAGCTGACCAACTCTTTAATCTCTTCTAAATTATTTTTGTTTGATGAACAGAAACTTAATCATTCTCAGAGAAACCAATAAAAAAGACAGGTGGATCTGCTTTGTGAGAAATGGATTTGAAGTTTTAAATGTTGCCACAGGTGTAATTTATTTTAACCTTTGGAAATCATGTGCATGTTATTTGCATTCTTTATATATTTCTTTTGTTCCCTACAATTGCTTTGTGTTTCTGTGATCTCAGATAAGGCAGTATTTCAATGTGATACACACCACAAAACTATCTTTTTTTTCCCTTGGCAAAGTCCACATGCTAAATTTTATTGACCAACCTTCCTAGGAATTCAAAGTGAAAATGGCTGGTTGAGAAAGTTTATGCATATGCTTCCTAAAAGGAGAATTGTTTTTAAGTTATATTTAAACAGGAAGTGGTAATGTTTTGATGTATTAACTAATACTGGACAACATACTAAGCCGACTTCAAGTTGGGATTCATGCTTTTGCATCATATAATATCTCTGGTGAAGATCTAAATTCTGGCACTCATAAGACTATTATATCTGGTTTTTAATGCTCTTTCTGAGTTTTGGGTTTTTTTTTTTCTCATTTAATACAAATGCTGACATTAGAGGTAGAAGACAGGATTACTTTGGGTTTTCCTAGAATTTTCATATGGAGTTATTTCTGCTGAAATTATTGTTTTAGCTTAAATCTTTTTTTTTTTTTTCATCTCCTCTCTTCAGCTTCATATTGTTTCTGATACACTGGCAGTTAAAGGATCGTGCCCCTATCTGAGAAAACATGTTTGTTTTCTCAAAACTGTCTGTCATTTCTAACTTGGCAATGAACCTCTGATCCATCAGCATATGCTTGCAGCAGGATGTTAATATTTTCAGCTGTCCAAAGCAAACTGTTACTCCAACTGCACAGAATCAGCTTTTTCACCTCTAGACTGCAATTCTTCTTTGAAGTCTACATAGCCTTTAGAGCAAAACTATAGACTTTATTGATAATCAGAATGGTCTGGGAATTAATTAATGGAAAACTGATAAACAATTTTTTTCAATTTGGGAATAGTTCAAAACAAACTGAATATTTAGAAATGCTGTCAATAGCATATCAAGATGTGCCAGAGGAAAAAAAATCAGGACTCAATAAGGTGTCTTGATTTTTCAAAACACAGGAATAATGCTGAAGGATTTTTTTACTCAACTATCCCCACTACTGCCACTCCACTCCACATATTTAGTTCATCTACTCACCCTTTCAAAAATAAGATATGAACAATAAAATAGTGCACAATATGCCTTGAACTAAAAGCATTCTCTATGCATTTGTCTTGTGGAATCCATCAATTTGTGTTGAGCTAAAAGAAATATTTCTTTGCTGATGTCTATAGGTGTTTTACCTTTTACCTTGTATCAGACAAGTCCTAACCCAGAGGAAATATAAAAAGCTAAATGCATAAATATTTTATTTTATTTTATAATTTATTTTATTTTATTTTATTTTTATATTGAACGTTTGACTATGTACTATAGGCAGAGCGTAGTATGGATCCCCTCTACAATTCCCTACCCTCTCACCTCTAAAGATAATTTCAGATACCTAAGGTAAGGCTTGTTTTTGTGGAAGAAGAAAAGATTTTAATCATTTGAAGACATCATAGCATATTTTACTAGAGACATTGTTGAGGTATTTTCTGACAGTTTGTGTGGAAAAATATTTTTTTCTTCCTCAAGTAGATTTTGTCACATTGCAGTTGGATTAGTTTAAACCAACTGCATTATACTTTTGACAGTAAGTACTTCAGTGTTCAGGTCATTTGCATGCTATTTGTTCAAGAAACTGATGAAGGGGTTTGTCCTTTAAAAATTAAATTGTTTTCTATCACAGGTTGAGATGCCACCTTGAGATGCCACAGCATGTGGACAGCTAAATGCTTGAGACACTTATCCATCAACGCCACTCTTCAGGTAATAGAGCAGTAACTGATACTTCCTACTGGTATTTATTTCCAGATGGTAATTTAGAGATGACTAAGAACTTATTTATAGCATTGGGGAAATTCTGTACCTGCTTATTTAGTTTCCTAGGATTTAAAGAGGAAATATCCCTGAGTATAGCGGTGCCTAAAAATACTCTAGAAAAGAACAGTTTAACAAATATCTGCAGAAAAGATTCTCTGTAAAATAGAGTTAATTACAGTGTTGACTGAAAAGAAGCTTTTGGAATGCCTATTCAATATCAGGGGATTTTAGAAGGTAAGGGAGCCAGGAGACCTGATCCAACCTTTTATAGGGGATAAGCTTTCAAATTATCCAGTCCTTGTCCACTCTCTAGCTTTATCTGCAGATATGCTGAGAAATAGAAGCTGCTTCTTAAATTTGTTCCTTTGTTTGTATTCCTGTTTTATGTCTGTTTACATTTATTTTCCTGCTTTAAAAAGTACTACATAAGTTTTTAGAAAAGAAAATATTTTCATCAGTGAAAATTTTCTAGTTGCATACATTCTTGTGTACATGATTGTGCCCAGAAATAAAAGTAGAAAAATTAATTTGTATAATCCAAATGCTGAGACACCAAGCAGCCAGCAATGTTTTTTGTAAACTTTCAGTCTTTGTAATTTATTCAATACAGAAATAATCAGCGCTAGGTCTTTGTAGATGGTCAGAATTTATAATAGTGGTCTTTATTAATGTGAGAAGGCATCAGTTCCAATTTTAAGACTGCTAATTTTGACATACTTCTTTTGAAAAATCAACAAGCGATTTTACTAGCCTTGATTTCTAATGTGCACGTGAGTGCCCATAGCTCTCTTCAGAGTGTCTAATCCTGAGGCACTGGAGACCTATGTACAACTTACAAATTCAGAATTATTCAATTCTATACAAACACTGTTATTTCTGGAATTCACAGTCTCATCCGTGGCTTTAAATGGTGTCTGTCATGTCCTGCTTACAGGACAAAATGAAAGACATCATTAACTTGAAACATACTTGGCAGTGTTGCAAAATATGCTTGGCAAACTGAAAGACTAGAACAGTGATAGTCTTCTAATATTTTCTCTATGAGGTGGCATTTATAAAGCTTGTTTTTTTCAGGAGAAAATAATTGCAAAGAGTAGTTTTTAAGTGCTTTCAAAAAACTTTGACACATGCCATCTGAAGTCATAAACCTTTGATGTCTAAACCTGAACCAAATTTCAAAAAAGTAATTTTCAGTAATAGACAAGAAATATTGAAGGCTTCTTTGAAAAGGAGAGCCTTAAACACAGAAAGGACTAAGTGAACAAATGATACTTAAATTGTGGGGTTATTTTTATGTAAGAAATGAGGTTGCTCTTGAATGACATGTTTTTGCAACAGTCACCAAGCCCTGTTCCTAGATGTAAATATGTAATTGACAGCAGCCCTTGATGTAAGACTTTCGCACTTCATGTATCTTTAGAATGTGAAGAATTAAGTAGAAAGCACAAGAACTGGGGGGAGAGCAAAGGGAGAAGGGTGGTGGTGGTGGGGAGAGCGGGGGGTGTTGTCGGTGGTCACAGGGGTTTTCAGAAGATGGAAGAGACAGGATCTTGATTCCATTATCAGAAGGCTTCATTTATTATGTTAGGATATATATACAGCATTATAACTATACTACATAGAGATAGAAAGGAAAGAGGCTTCTTCAGAAGCTGGCTAAGCTAAGAAAGAGATAGAAAGAATGAATAACAAAGGTCTGTCTGTCTCGGCAGAGAGGATAACAGCTTCACCGTGAGTGGTCATTAGATCCAAACATCTACAGGGGACCAATCACGGGTGGACCTGTTGCATTCCACAGCAGCAGATAATAATTGTTTACATTTGCTGCTGAAACCTCTCAGCTCCAGCAAGGAAAAATCCCAAGAAAGGATTTTTCATGAAGAATGTCTACGACAGGGGGGAGAAGACAGACTGGAAGATTATGAGTGATGAAATTTAAGAGGCATTGGTGCTGTTTAAAGCAGATAACCAAGAAGTCTGCAGTGCCTGAATGCATTGGCATTTCACAAAAAAGAGTGAAGAAGGGGAGCAACCCCACAAACATTAAGGTCTGAGAATGACTGGGAGGAAAGGCATTTCCTCTGTCCTGGGTAGGACAGAGAGTGAGCAAAGGGCTGAGTTGGTGTTCGGCAGTCAGCCAAGGTCAACACCTCGCACATGAAATTAAGGATCATTCAAGCCTGAACCCTACCTGGATCCCTGCTGGTGTGAAGGAGGGGCAGGGTAAGCAAGCTCACCTGGACAAGGCATGCTGCAGTGCTTGCATTCACACACACAACAGGAGCAGGGACAATGAAGCTGGCAGCCAGCCTGGTTGTTTTACAAAACATTTCAGTGGCATTTTGCAACACTGTTGCAACACCACACTAAGCTTTTATGCTATTCCCTTGCTAAGTAATGGGAAAAAAATAAATAGACAAGAGGTAAAATTTACATTCTTATGGTAGTTGATGAAGCATAGTTAGGTCCAGTGCAAATTGCCCAGGGGCCCACAATATCTACTATAGTACACTATACAATGCAGGTATAAAATTCAGATGCACTGGGAGGCTTCGATAATATTATTTCATGCATAATTTCCTATTTCCTGCTGTTTTATTTTCCCACTTTCCTGAGTCTAGCTATTAAGTTTATTATGAATGATCGGTTTAATATCTACTGTGTACTTAATATAAAAGTAAAAAAAAAAAGTCTGTTACTTTCACTTTTTTTTTTTTTTTTAATCTTTGCTATAGCTGTGGTAGGTTTTTATAGAAATTCTTTTTTATCAGGTTATTGCAGTATTTGAAGTAATTTCCGTATTTTTTCCTTCAATTTTTATTTGTAAATAAGTGTCTTGCTCAGAACTAGAGTCATATTCTTTTTGTCATAAACTTTCAGTGTTGTCTGGTTCTGTAGAAGGAATTATTCATTTTCTGACTGTAGATAAGATGTTGCATTATTATATTACTTAAGAAATAAAGGCAACATAGAAGGATTACTTGAGTATATCTAATTTGATATATACTGTAAACTGCTGTTAAAAATGAAAAAAACCTCTTTAGAGTAACTTGGCCAGATCCCTTTTAGAAAAGTTTTCCTCCCACAAGTATTCAACCATAACATGCACCTCTAAAAGGGTAGAGACAGGCAATCCTTGTTACTTTTCTTGCCTAATGTTAAGGCATTTCAGAAAGGTACCTGAATTTAAGCATGTGATTAAGGAACTATTAGCATGATGAAAGTCTGACGTGTACAGCTGGAGTCTCTTCTCATTGCAGTGATTGCATTGTTTCTTCCCTTCAAAACGACTTCTAATGGTTTTCTTGTTTGTGCATTTAGAAACATTGTTACTGCTCCCTGACTTTTGAAAAACTTCTTGGGTAATAGCAGAGCATCTCCAAAATGAAGGAGTGGAGATATGTAGTGAGACAAAGCTCTGCATCTTTAGAAAAGTATTTTTTCAGGCTTCAGTAGTTAAATGGGACTGGTTTTTTCTAAGTCACTTTTTTCTTTTTCACTACAGTGACGTCCTACTTTCACTGTTGTCCTGTTGGTACCATTCTCACATTTAAGGGCTAGCAATTAATAGAATCACTATTAACATACTAAAAAAGGAACCTCCGTTTTGACACATGTTTTTAAAGCTTTTTCTTTATACCTAATGAAAATAATTTTAATTGAGATGAGACTATGACACCTTTGAAAGACGTTTGCAGGTGTTTAAATTCTCTTCTGCTACTTCAGCCTGTTATACTGCCTCCTTCCTCTTGTGCTTTTGAGTTGGGATCCATCAGGTTGCCCCCAGATGACTCATTCTCACTATTCATCACCTCATATACTCTGCCTGTGACTTTCCTGATTTCATCATCATGAGCTGTGTCACAATAGCAAAGCCCCACTAAAAAGATTTTGTTTTCTTTGATCTTCTGTCTTTCATTGCACTTAGCTGTAGACTGTGGGTATCCTTTAAATCCCCAAGATAGGTGCAATTCATTAAGCTGCACCCCTTATCAGCTCCACTATTGTTGTTTCTATTTTCTCTTAATGTTTCATCTCCTACAGTGAGGTTTTTTTGGAGGAGAGACCCTCTTACTAGTTGGAGATATACTGTTGCCTGTAGTTCCGGCGCTGATGCAAATAAATGGTGAAACATTCACGCTCTTTAGAAGGCTATTTTAAAGCATTAGGATCCACTGAGGTCTAGAATAAGGAAGGGCTGATTATGTTCAAGTGACTTAACTGTGCAGAAATGTGAGAAGTGAAAACTTAGGCAGCTTGCATAGCATAAACAAATTGCATTGTTTACAACACAGAAACTAAATGTGAAAGGTTATACTGACCTTGTTCAGAATTTAAATTACAGGTGGGACATTTCTGTTAATGTAGAGTCGTAAGCTACAATTACTTTTTGTTTGTAACAAAGAGTAAGGTTAAGACAGATTGGTAACAATAAATGTTATAACAAGTAAGAGAATTTTCTGATGCTATTCTAATAAAGTGATTTGAGACCAATAGAATCATACCTAGTATGGTCATGCATATGCTTAAGTGATGCTTTGCAATCAATATGTGCAATTGATAAAATAAATCATAAAGAATTGTTAAAAAAGAGACTTCCCTGAGTTACATTTCTGGATTTCATGCAATCCTCTTTCTGCCATCCATAAGTCATATGCACTTTTGTTTTGGTTTGGACAAGGAATGAATGAATGCTAGGCCCCTTTTCAAAGACAGCTTATACAGACAATAGCAAAAAATAAAAATAATATTTCATTTTTTGAGTAGGTTTTTCTGGAGACTAGAAATGTATTTATTGGGTAATCTGTTTATTTTATCAAAGGAATATGACACTTCTTAAATTATTTGAGTATTAGTTTATGTTACATTGTTGTTCTATTATATCATATGTTCTATGTTTATCTAATATCTCTACAGTGTATGTTTTAAATCAGGGTCAGTATTTTGTTATAACTAATTGGGAACCTGACCAGTATATGTTGTGTTTTGTTTATATCAATAAAGATTGATGTAAATCCAAATCTAGTCGGACACCAGCATTTAATTCAATATTATATATTGAATCAAAATTTTCAGTTTTATCTATATTTATGTCTGGCTGTTCTACTAAGGAAAGGCTTTGTGGAAGAACTAAACATTTTCTGTTCAGTCTCTCTTTCCACAGTCACCCAAGGTTCTTTTCTGTTTCCACCAACACTATTCACATGAGCAAAGGTATACAGGCTGAAATGTTTGCTGAACTATGTAACTGTCTAAAAACCAACTTTTATCTGAAATAGATCAGGCTATTTAATAAAAGACTATAAATAAAAGACTTTTTTCCACCAATAGGTGGGATTTTTCTCTTTCTTCTGAAAGTTAGTCTTACACTAGAATTAAAAGTTGATGTATGCAATACAAATATTTTGAAAATAATGAATGCTAGTTTACAAAGATTTATGGATTTGAAATTGCAATGAGCTTCAAAGGTTCCTTAAATTATGTTTCCATTACTTCAAGAATTTTTCACTTCTATAGCATTCTCCATAACACAATTTGCAGTTCGTCTTCAAGGGCTTGAGTGTTACTTAAGCAATGTAAAGGGAAGATTTGATGTCTGCTTATTTTTACTAACCTTGTAAAAATATTCTCTTAGTTCAAAGGTGGGAAAAAACCCCTAACAAACCCAAATTGAGAGGCCAGGGTGACTGTATGGAGAGTGCCAAAAGTAATTTTATGGTTACATCTTCATCTCTTACATAATATTCATGAATGTCCTGAGATATAAATACTGATAGGGTTTTTTTTCCAGAGTGGCCTGTAAAAATTGAGAACCATAAAATGAAGTGCTTACAAAGAATATAAACCCGTTCGGTAGACTGGCAGTGTATAAACTTCATAAACTCCAAAAATCTGCCTGTATTCCGAGTTATATTGATGCTTCATCTGTAAATTGCAATATCTATTGCCATGAATTAGCTTTGCAGTTTTTAATATGTCAGCTTCCTCAGAGAAATCAGTGAGCATAATCATAGATCCTTCTGTTTATTTATAAGAAACAATGCATGTAGACTTCATAAGATTTCTATTTTTAGTCTACTCATACATAACACATAAACACACGTAAGAGATGGGAAAACAGGAACTTTTCAGGATCCGTAACCCACACAGAGATACCTTGATGTTTACTGATCAACTACTGAAGTACTTTCAACACATCTGATCTTTTTTCTATATGTTAATTTTTAAATCTCTGACAGGACTTGTTTTTTTAAACTGAGTTTCAGATGCTTTCATTTTAAGTCCAGAATTTGGATGTTCAAAATTGTGCCAAATGCTTAAAACCTGTGAGCTTCCTTACATCCATAGTCATCATTGAAGTTTCCTTTCTCTGCAGCATCTTAATCCCAATGCTGTCCAGCAGTTTGGCTTCAATCTTATGCACAAACCCAAGATTTTGGTCAAAGCCTATTTGTTCATTTACTCTCTACCCTCCTGTGACTTTATCTGGAAAGGAAGAAACTAATTGTTTAGGCCTCTCTACGTGCAAAACAGCAAGTTCAGCACTGATGCTTTTACGTGGTGAAGTGTCTGTGAATATTACAAAACATGGAGACCAAGCCGAAGAAAGGGATGTTACTCAAGAGCTCTCACTTTCCTCACCATTTCCTACAGCTAAGTTAGGTGACATCTGGCCACCTACCAGCATTGGTGGTCTTCTGAATTGCTTATTCAAAAATCTAATTCTTACTTGGGGTGCTCCACTTTGGTCCCAAATGTCTTCACGTCAGATGTTCCAGATTGCTGTAAGTTTATATTATAGCTTCAGTTCTTGTTCTTTGCAGGACTCAGCTTCTAATGCTAATTGCAGAGTTCACCAGTTGAGAATTGAGTAGTCAAAGGTTAGCCAAGATTTTTGGGCAGGATGAAATCAAGGGGAAAGGTAGCGACATCCACAGTCAGAACTGAAATCTATTTGTAGTGATCTGCTGGCAAAGTTCTTATAAAAAGTTTTAGATTTTGAGATTTTCCGTGTTCTTTTTATTGGCAGTCTTGCAAAAAAATCTTGTATCAAAGTTCTAAGCCTTGAATGCTGAAGTGTAGTAAGGTGAGAGAGAGATGAGCCAACAAGTAGTTCAATAAAAGAGCCTTTTTAATAATATAGGGATAATGATTTTCTTTTTCCTAATCTGCCCTCTAGAGAAGACTATTGGAATAAATCTGGTGTCCCTTCCAATGCTGACACCATCCTGCTCATGCATCATCAGAGAGACCAAAATTGATATCCACAGCAGGCTGCAGAGATCCTGTCCAAGGAGAGAGGTTCCTCCCTTCTGATCCTTTGACCTATATATGTCATTTTCTAGAAAGCAAATCTCTCCATTCATAAAGGATGTTCTCACAAAGGCTTCTTAGAGCACTTCAGTTAAAAGTGAGGTCATACAGGTGGTGTAATTGCAGCGCCAAGGGGGAGCTGCCTGCATGCTCTTCTGTCATGATGAGCTGGCTGAGTTTGTCCTGCAAGCAAGGTGTTTATGCAACACCACAAGCCTGAAGCCCCACTGGACAGGTGGCCCAGCACAGCACAGGCCTCAGGTCAACTGTGATGTGGATCACTGACTCCTGGGGGTGCAGCAGCCCCCCAGTCAGAATCACTTCACTGCACTTCTTGATCTGCATAGACTCTTCTGCTCCCAAGCATGCGAAAAGTTACAGGCTATTTGGGGAAACTGTTCAGCTATCAGAGTTTCCTGACAGGCTGGGATGTTCTCTCTGCCCTACCACCTACTGCTGCAGCACAGGCTGGCATTGGGCATGCCAGCAGGTTCCCCTGCAGTGGCTACTCTTGCTGCATACAGCCTGCTCCAGCCCAGAGTACCAGCAGAGGAGACATGGACCCTTCAAGGTCAGCAGCTCCTCAGTACAGTGTCTTCTGCAAGGCTCCCAGTGCAAAGAGCAAGGAAAATATCAAAGTCTATCAAAAAATCTTTCTTTTGTTTTCTATTTTTGTGAAGATAATTGGTAATCCAGCAAGGACCTTCAAGGATCTGTAACTTCCCTTGCTGGACATAAACAGGCAATACATACAAAAAAATAAGTAGGTCCATGTTTTTATAAGGCAGCTAAATTGTGATCATAAAATAGCAAAACTCAACCCATGTCACCTTTCACTGTTTAATAATCTAAAATATTTTAATATTTAGATTTCTGTCTTTTCAAGTTAACTTTTATTTTCTTCCCCAAATCCATGAAATTATCGAATTGGGAGTTAGGTGAAAGCTTTATTGATCTTTCTATTTCTATAGCATGGTGCATCAGAGATATTACAAGTGTCAAATTCCAAGGACAATTTTATGATGCTTAATAGTTTTTCCAGTGGTTAACCACAGCACCCTTTCATTAACAAACAAGCAATCATCATTTTCAATTTTTTTTCTTCAGTCATTAAGTAGGTAAATGAAATAAATAGCTTGTTAATGCTAAATTGTAGGAGCTTCTTGAGACCTAATGTGCTGAAAAGAACAGATTAATGCTCTTACTGCTGCTTTGTATGTAGCTCGCAAATAATATACTTGAATCTGATTTGCTGCAAAGCAGTACAGATTCACGTAAAATAAACCATACAAATAAGAAACAAGCACTAAAAAATGCATTTGCATAAAGGCTTTGGATAGCCTGTGAAAAGACAAGAGAATCTGAACTACCCCATACATTCTAACTTTTAAGACATGACTCCATGCTCAGCACATCAGTCAGAATCATTGAAAAGACAAGAATGATTTATCTGGGGAATGAATTTGACAATAAAATCCTTGAGTTGTAATTAAAATTGTCAGGTTCAAGGCTGCTGGTGGTGGCAGCAGTTTTACTAAGGGAAAAAAGATACATAATTTTTGTAATGTTTTATTGTACAGAAGGCTGTGTTAATATTGGACATTGTATGCTTCACTGGAGATGGAAGGGAACTGTATAAAACTGGTGTTGTAGTTTCCTTAAATAATCAAAATCTTGATTTGTTTTAAGGGGAATAAAAGGAACCTGGAATCAAAAAAAGTAGGGAAAGAGTGTAATTTATTTACATTGTGGAAATCGCTTTCAGTAGACACTGGAAATTTTCAAGTGTTGTGTGCTGGTTTGTATTTTCATTTCCCAAAGTGGAGGTTAAGCATTCTGTGTTAAATTCCCTGGGGGATGTACATGTAAGCACTCAAAAGCTTACAGGAGTCCCCTGACTTCCTCCACATTCTGTCCTCTAGATACTGCATGTTTCTCTCTTTACCCTGCTCAGAATGTGTCCTGTATTCAAAACTGTTAATTCTGAATTGTAACTTTTTAACCAAGACTGTGCTCATGTGACACTGTCAGCATTCAGAGTAAACCAGTGCTCCTGGAAGAGTTTAGTGTGTGTGCTTGAGGCAGCAAAAATAGGGAATGAAATTCCTAGGGGAATCAAATCCTCTGCTCAAGACTCTATATCAAGAGACCCCTGAAGAGAGCCTAATATCTCTGGTCCAGCCCAGTGCTTCCCCAACTGCAAATGGGCTTCTCCAATTCTGCTCCCAACCTGAAGTGAGTGTGCAGCCCTGGAGGTGCTGAGAACACTTCTTATGCTTCTGGTCTTCCACGTGGTTTGGGCAGCTCTGCCCAGATCTGTAATTTAATTGACCCTGCCTTGTCAGAGGGGTTGGACTACATCTCCAAAAGTCACTTCAAACTCTAACTGTTCTGTCATTCTGAGATTCTTTGATTAGTCAGTCAGTCTCTTTATTTCCATATTTTTACTTAAAGATTCACTTTAATTTTTAAATTTTAATTCAGAGGTCCAAGTAGTTATAATCTCAGAACACTCAACTTTACCTGACCAGAGTGAACTAAATCACTTTATTTCATCTTGAAAGAAAAAGTTACTCACAATTATTCTGATTTTAGGATCTTGTAATCACTGATTGCTAAATTGATGTGTCATGATTTTAACCATGCTTGTAGACATGTAGTATTTTTTTGGTTGAAAATTTTTAAAAAATGAGGTGCTGCCCTAAGGAAGATGCTTTGAACTGGAAGGTTCTTACTTTTTCATTGTTTGGGTTGCAAGTATTGGGCTGCTTGATGTCTGTGCTTGTTGCCATTTGGATGCCTGTGTCTGTTTTCTTTTTCTCCATTCTTGCCACTGCTTTTTCCAGAGGTATCATATGAGAGGTATCAAGAGATATCCAGCTGTGCACATTTGCTTAGTCCACAAGTAGTTTTGCCATTTGGGGCGATATTGCAGAAGATTGTGTGATGTCTCTTGAGGGCTTTTTGAAAAGACAAGAAAATTCACTTTCAGACTATTGATGTTATTCATACGTTATTCATAATTCAAATGCTGTCTTTATGCACTGTTTTGGCACTAAACTGAACTAGAAAGAATGATTTTTTTTTGTTAGTCATGATCCTTATTGAGAGGGGACATACTTGTCAGTCTTTTTGCAAAATTGTTTTCCCTACTGCTTTTCTCTCTTCATCTCTCCTCCTGTTCTAATCTTTCAAATTATATTTTTCCCAAAGGGAAAGTGAAGAGCCTTGTGTCTGAGCTCAGTTAATTCCCTTCCTCCCACTCTGGTCTTAATTTCAGCCTGTGTACATCACAAAGTGCATTAGTCCTGTTGCTTTTATTAACTCATGTTTCAGTAGCTCTTGAATCTCATTTTGAGTCAGCTCTGATCATGTCTAAGGCTTGTGCTTTGTTTGTTGCCTTTTGGGGTTTTTTATCCCTGCTCAGCTGTTTTTGCCTGGCTTCCTATTAATCAGAAAACTATTTGGCACTTTAAAGCTCACAATGAAAAGCAGGCTGCGTAGGCAAACATCATTAAACTTGTGACCTTTAGGACTGTATTTATTGCAATTTGAATTTCTTGCAAATATTCTTCTGTTTAATAAATAATCATTAGTTACAGATCTTGAATTTGTGATTTAACCGCTTAATGATTTCAGAATACAGATGGTTGTGATCTTTTCTGGATTGTGGTTTCTCTTTCCGTATGTAAAGGAGTTCTGGAGGGGAAAATACACTGCTCCCCCCACTCCTCAAATAAATGAGAAAAATCTTGAAATGTAGTGATCATCTCAGTTTGGAAAGTATAGCTTAAAATTATAATGAGAAGGCCATTGCTGCTCCAATCTAAAGGGATGCACATAAACAGCCTTCATATGGCATGAAAAATGTTTTATAATCTTAGGCAATTCAAGGACTCAGATTCAGAATTTTTCAGGTTACCTAAGCTTCAGTGTTTGTGCTGGGTTGGTTTTCAGGAGGAAATGTTCAACACATTTGACACACAAAATGTCCAGAAAATATCAGTGTTCACACACCCCACAGTCACATCCAGGTGTGCCCTTGGAGAGAGGCTAAGAATGTCTTGCAAGGAAAACATGTAGAAATGTTTATTTCATTTTTGAATTGCTTTGAAATATATGATTAAAGAACATACAGGATTTTAGTTCCTAAATTCGTGAAAATTTTAAAATGTACAGGAAATAATGAGCCATACATGTTTATTAGATATCTCCTATTGCCAGAGTAGATGTCAGATTTTTCAGGAAAACTAGAGATGGAAATCGAGTCTAATTATTTTTTTCAATATATTTATAGCTTCCAGTTATAAAGAATCTGTCTTCCAAAGCTGTTGTAGACAACAGCTATGAAAGCAGTGTTTTTAACAGGTTTGATGGTGTATCCATTGTACAGTTCTGCTTGAGCTATTAATAGGAACATAGTAATTCTTAAAAACAGGAGAGATATGATTTTGTTTGTACAAAATGCTCCTCTGGGTGCCTACAGGCCTTTTTCTTTTCTTGTTTTTATCTTTTTCTGTGTGTAGTGGGAGAGTTCTTTCCTTTTATCCATTTTCTGTGCACTGTCTGCCCTTCTTATTGCTACATTTAAGGAAAGTAAACCTCTTTTCTTACGACACAGTGAGTAGGTTGGTTCTGGTTGAACGGCACAGTGCTTCTACAAAACTGTATTTTCATGAGTGTGATGAATTCTATGAATGATGAATATAAGCTTCTTTGGGACTAATTTCTCTCTTCCGAGCTCCACTCACTTAATAGAATAGTTAAAGAAACATATTCAGACCCAAATTCTAAGCAAATGTAAAAAGATGCAAGAAGTTTGTTTCGGTTTTGTTTTCTTTCTCTGTGTGTTTGGTTTTTTGTTTTTTGTTTGTTTTGGGGTTTTTTTTTTTTGTCTTTTATTTTTTTTTGGGGGGGGATGTATAGTTTTTTTTGTTTAGTTTTGTTTGTTTATTTGTTTAGTTTTTTTTTTTTTGGGGGGGGGTTGTGTGTTTTTTTGTTTGGTTGGGTTTTTTTCTGGGGTTTTCGGTGAGTTTTATAAGTTTTTCTGTTAGTTTTTTGCTTGGTTGATTATGTTGGTTCTTTTAAGTCAGAACCGCAGCATGATATATATGCTCACTCAGGGGGGCTCTTCCCCTGTCATCCAGTAAAGTATTGAGTGGCTTTATTTAATTTCTTATTAAAATCTCAATTGATATTATTACTACTTGACAAGTTAAATATAAGACACTATCCAAGATTGGTAGCTGGGCCTGTTTGCTGTGAGTCATTCTAATCTTATTGCATAAATAATTGCTATATTAGTAATTTCAGCATAAGGCCATCCATCACCCCACAAAACCATCGCAGGCTCAGAAAAAAAATATTTTCCAGTGCCAAGCAGTTCTGCATTAACTGTTTCTGATCAAAAATTTAGGCTGATGGGCACTACTATCTTCTAGCCAGGTTATGAAAATGTCTGTCAAAAATGGCTTGTCCCCTCAACTCCTCTGAGACTCAAGTGATCAGTGAAAATCCTTGAATGTGATTTTCACCAGACACATAGTGGAGCAGAGATAGATTTCTGAATCTATAGACTTCACTGATACAATCTATTCTATTATTTTTTTAATAGAGTAAGATGCATTTTTTTGCTGTTTCCTAGAGGTTTTGCTGGGTTGTGTTTTTGGGAGGTTTTTTGTTTGGTTGATTTTTGGGATTTTAAAAATCAAAGTTCTTTAATTTCTTTATACTCTGGTGGTTTTTTTTTTCTTTTTTTTTTTTTTTTTTTTTTTTGCTTTCTTAAGGCATTTTGAGAGCAGCACTGGCCCACAGTTTCTCAACTTGCTTTGAGCACTAGTGTTAAATGGATAACGAACCTGAATTATTGACTGAAGTTTAGGGACAAAAGATCTATGTTTCTATTTTCTTCAGATCAATTCCTGAACTACCTTTAAGCACTTTGAGTTTTTCAGTGATTGACACATCTCAGGTGGAATCATTCTCATTGGGACAAATTCACTTTCCCAGGAAAATTACTTTACCAGTAAATTGCTTTGCTTTTCCCAGGAAACTAATTTGGGATCTTGTACGGGGGTCTGTGTGTACTTTTCTATGTGTACATGCAAAACCTTGAGTCTGTAAGAACATCTTTACATGACTACATTCTCATTAGAAATATGCTGTAAAGAACATAGGGAAGCCTGAAAGTTGTCACAGTTTCAAAATACAGTTTCATGCATTTTATGCTGACACAGCTCTGTAGAATTTTAGATACTTGGGAGGGTCACAAGTAAGAGGTGGAAATAGCATAATTTTTCTGAGGTCACACGGTCAATTACAGTGTGTCTTCATCTGTATAAGAAATTTGCAGATGAGCATACTTTTCTATTATCAGACTCTCAGTAGGGAGAATTAAAGTGATTTAGATATTGTGCTGATCTGTCATGACTTGGGTAAAGGAGGATTTAATGAGATCACTTGCACTGCTTTGCCCCTGTTCTGTAGCTCACTATTCAGGCAAGTGTGAGAATTTCAGGAGTCCAAAACTACACAGAAATCTTGAAGGGTCTTTCTGGAGAAGGAGGAGGTGACAGTCAATGATTTAATTTTCTGTTTTGTCCTGTGTATCCCTTATGTCATAAGGAGCAGTTGATACCCCACATTACATTATCTGCTCAAGGTAATGCTGGAAATTATCTGAAAAAAAAATTATTTTTTTCTGCCCTACTGTGATTGGAAAATTCAAATTCCTGTCTTGAATCTCGGTTTGTCTTAATAGTCTGGAATTAAAGAAATCAAGGAAAAAATACTTGATATCTTGGATTAATTTGTTCTTAAATTCTATTGTTCATTTGCATTTCATAAAAATATGAGCAATGATTAATCAATCTTACTTTTTTGCCTTAAAACTATAATATTTCATGCAAATGGGTTACATATAGAAACCTATTTATGAATGTATGCTTTATTTCATAAAATGGAATTAATTTTATATTTCACTGGCATCTGTTCTACGAGATCCTTCAAAAAAATCTTTTCAAACTGTTGGGGAGGGGTAAAGAAAATGGAGGGAAACTCCCTCACACATACTTTTGGATTGTTGCTCTGTTTCCCAGGTCACCTACTACCTTGTTTGGTTGCTGTGTCCAAGTTGCTCTCCTGAGCTCTTTTCATATGCTTCAGTTTGGTTCCAGCCTGACTCCTACCACCCTGCTGTGTGGTGCTGCACTGCATGGAATGAAAGTGCTGCCTTGCAACCCCATCTGCTTTGAACTTCTGCATTAAATAAACATTTTCTGATACTGGAAGAGCTAATATTTGCTCCAGAGAATTTTATGTTGGTGTGAGGAATGGTTTGGAACAAATTAGCTGTAATAGTATAATAGCTGAAGGTGGGTCATTAAGAGTTACTAACTACTCATTTCCCAACTCCCTCTCTCTTGCTCTTCAAAATGCAAACTGCTGTTTGTTATTATGATTAACAAAAGTAAAATTTCTACCTTCATCTTTCATTTTTTTTCTGTATCAGAGATGATACTACCAATCTAATAAAATATTTTCTTCCATTTACATACCTGGTATAACAGCATTCCAAGTAAGGTCTGCCAAGTATGTGATGGGATTTTGGATTGGCTGTTTGTTTCCAGGATGCCAAGCCATCAAAATTGTAACTTGTATTTTTTGACTTTTTTTATTTCTATTCAACTCTTTACATACAAAGTAATGACCAAATCTTTCAGATAATCAAAATTACATATTTCATGGTACTCAATCAGTTCATTTACCACTTCAAAAGTACTTCCAATTGTAAACTTTTAGAAAGATTTTCTATAAAAAGTTGCACATCTTCATTAAACAAGCTTGCAATGCATTTAACTTTAAAAAATAAAAAAAAACCTATAGGACAGCATATATTTCTGAAAAGCTGACATGATTTTGAATTTTGTGGGTGTTATTTCCAATGTTTTTCAGATTATGACTTCATGTTCTAGTGAACTCTATCTAAAAATTTCAATGGATGGTAAAGAATGATGGTATGAAAGGAACTTCCTGATTAGCTTTAGCTCTGTACACTGTGTTAAAAGCAATTATGACCAAAATAAAACAAGTCCCATTTCTTGTAATTTATCTCTTCGGGTATTTAACTGGAAGGGAAAAAATGCTTAAATGATGAAGAGAAAAAAGGCAGGCAGAAGAAAATATTTCATATCACTCTTGCCTACTGTGCTATTTTTGTTGATAAATATTCATTCATAATTTACCTGGTGCATACATGTGAGCTAGGCATATATTCCATGCATTAACAAGTATATGTACACTTCGGTGATATCTTTAGATTCTGCCCTAATAAGCATTTTCTATCTAGAAATTGCCTTTTCTTTGAGCAACTCCCAGTGACTCACAGCGGCAGAAAAGTATATTTCACTCATATTATTCCTCCACCACAGTACTTACCATGTTCATATTCCAAATCTGTATTGACATATAAGTAGGAAACAGATTCTGTTTATCCTGTTCATACCAATGAATGTTCCAAACTAATAGTTTTCAGCGGAAAAAAGAAATTGTGATATAAGGGAGGAGGGTTTTCGGTGGTTGTTTTCTTTTTGTTTACAAATATCAATGCACTTAATTAGATTTTTAGGTAGGTTCAGATTTTTGTGTCCATGAATTTTTTAGTCTGTCTCTTTTTTTTTTTTTTTTTTTTTTTTTTGTCATGTGCTTACCTTTGGAAAAGTCAGAAATTCAATCAGCTTTATTTATCTGAGTAAACTTGCAAAAAATTTAGCATTGTCATCTGAGTGGCACTGCCATCAGACACCGTCAGACAGACTGTCTTTTTTTAGGTCATAAGGCCCTTTCTCATTTTTAAAAAAATGATCCATGCTTTCATGTCAACAGTTCAAGTTTTTTTGATGGGATTGTATACAAAAGTTTACAAAAAGATTTTTTGTGAAAGAAAGCAAATTTCCAGTTAACAGTTTTCTATTACTCTCTTTTCTATTTCTGTAGTCTTTATGGATTTAGTTCTACAATGGAATATTATTGTATATGTGCATATTTATTATGTGTTTTCCTTAAGTATCTGGTAATGGTTTCCTTCAGAGGTTCTAGGCTGGACAACAGCTAATCTGTGTGGTAATACAAGAAAGTTGCATTATTAAGTTCTAATTTTGAAGTTAATTGTTTGACAGGATTGTGATTATGGAAGTGAAAGAGGTGAGGAAATTATTTTACTCCTCTTCAGATGAATTCTTTAGCAAAAAATTAATGAAGTAGGCAATAAGGTATGGTAATAATAGAAGCATGGATAAAACCTGAACCCTGGAATAATTCCTGACAAGGATTTTCAATATTTCTAAATAAATTGGGATTGGTCATTTCTTGTGGGGGTTGTTTTTAATGAGAGGAGCTTTTTAGTAAGGAAGAAAGTGATTCAGTTCAATATGTTTAATCCCAAACTCCAGCAAACTTAAAAACTTGTGTGTTAGAGAAATGTTTCTATTTAGATTAAATCAACCCAAACCAGTCTCACTTGAGTGAAAATATGCCGTTGCATGTTGCTTCCCCAATAATTTGAAGCTCTGTTTACTTAACACACAAAATGCACTGTATTAAAACAGTATTTTAATAAAATAGCTACATTCATGTGGAAGAGTTGTCAGCAGAGCTGTTTCAAAAACAGGAAAAGAAAGATTTCTTCTCCTACATGGTCTTGGGATATCTGCAACTTTAGAACAGAGCTGGTTTTAAATGACCAGTTTGCTTCCAGTACCAAAAGATTAAAAATCACGCACTCTGGACATAGCCATGCCAAAATGCTGTATTCCAGCAGGTTTCTTGAGTAGTGTTGGAGTTTTTAGCATTTTTTTGATTGTTGACATACTGATTTCAGTTTCATTAATTCTAAAATCATTGTAGTTTCCCTAGGAAAAAAATAAAAAAGCTTTCCTCACCGTAAGGGACTGATTTTTCAGTGGAAGTCAATTTGGAATGTAATAATTCATTTCCCCCCAAAATACTAAGTAAAAATTTTGTATTTTCTTTTATTCTGTACCAGAAAGCTTCTTTTTTTTCTTTTTCTTTTTCCTTGACATGCAGTTTGTATTTATTTTATTTTTTTACGATGCTAGATGTTACACAATACCAAGAGAGACAGATATCAAAAGAAACTGTTCACTTAGATCTTTCTTTTGAGCTGACAAGCATATTGCTATGACATTTAAAATGCAAGCTCCTTATTTTCATTTTTTTTAATGTGAAAAATTTAGAGAGAAGTACTGAATTGATTAGTAAAAGAGTAGTAATGCTATAAGCACAGGCAAATGAATAGAATAAAATAATGGTAATTTTTTAGGAGCCAGAGGAGGATGTCTCCTCTGTTCTATGTTCTTTGCATTGTGTAATCTTAGTCAGAATTGTTCCATTTTGTGCTCTAAAGGTTTATCTTTCAAAGGAATGTATATTCTTGTTTCACTTGAACAGTAATAATGTCTAGAAGATGGAAACAGAACTCTACAACTTAGTGTGTGTAACTGCATACTTTTAATGTTAATAACAAAATTTAATGATGATTCTAATTCAGTTTAGTTAATTGACAGTAATTTTTTTTTCCTATGGACTCTATGAAATTATATTGACTGCAAACAGAAATTTGACTCCTTTTTAGATTTAAGTATTATTTTTGAAATAATTATTGATATTCTATATATAAATGTGCTGAAAGTGAACTAAGGTATTTGACAAAGATCTATTGACTTCATTTAATGCAGCTGAATATTTAGTTCCTATTATCAAAAGCAATCTTAAGTCAATAATTTAGTGGCAGTAATATGCATCTTTTGATTTTATTTGGTTTTGTTGGGGAGTGAAGTATGACTCTGGAAGTGAAATTAGAACTGGGGGGAAGCTCACAATAAAGCAAAAAATAATTGTTGTTTTCCCCAGAGCATGTTTCTCCTGAGTTACCTGTATTTGCCTTTGTTCCAGCATTGTCAAATGTGAGTGTTGGCCTTAAAGACAAAAGCTTTCCCTTCTTAAAGCCCTTAACAGAGAAAAAGAGGAAGGAATAATCACCCTTCCTTCTCAATTTCTTCCAGCAGCTCCCCTGGGGCAAAATTCTCTCCTCATGTTCAGGTTAATTGCACTACTTTGTTTCTTTCAATTTTACTGCAGTCTTTTTCCTTATTTTAATTTAAGCTTCTGTATTTTACACTTATGCTAAATGGTGAGGTTTTTAAAATAGCTCTTTAAAATAAGTATCAGTAATTCACAGAAGTGGCTCAATGGCTTCACTTGGAGCTGATTAGTAAAGTTACTCCTCTATAAAAATGGCATTGGTCCTGAAAAAAGATAGGAAAAAATTCCACTCTTTGACTGCAAGATTATGGCTTCCCCAGCAAATTCTCTTACTGTAGATCTCTGACAAGATCCAAAATGAGTGGGCAGCTGCATGACTCAAAGTGGCCAAGTGCCTGAGTTGGCTCATAGATCAGAATGGAAAGGGCTGAGTTCCCTGACTGCATCTTGCCTGGCAGTGGGAGCCCTTGGTGTGCAGGAGGAGCAGACCTGCTGGGGACCTTCAAATCCAGCCAGGGGAGGTTCCATGACACCTGCTCTAGATCATCCTCCTCAGCACTGCTATTCACAACCCTCACCTCCTCTCTGTGAAAGCAAAAGAACACTCTATCTATCAGCACTGACAGCTCATACCCCCTTGCTCCCCCATGGCATTTATTCCTCTAGTATCCCCATCTTGTATTTTGTCAGGGGGGTGTCAGATACCTCCTGCAGTGACACCTCAGTTCTAGGCTGTGTTTTCCAAATGCTGCCCAAGTACTGTCCCCAGTTCTGTTGGGTTGCTCACTGTGGTGTGAGTTGCTCTTGCTCTGCACTGCCTGTTCGAGGTTCTGCTTGCCTGCTCTGTCTCTATAAGACTTTTGACAATGCCATAGATGTAGCATTGTCAAATGGGGCCTGTGTGAAAGCCTTGGTCTATTTACTTATTCCATTCCTAGCAACATTGCATTATGCATAGTATGCAGGCTTCTTATATACATTATCACAGATTTTTTCAAGCACTATAATTTCCTCTGGCACTGAGGAGAATAAAATGAAATCTGTTTTAAAACAACCTCTTTTTTACTTTTTAACATTACCTCTAAATCTCAAACCATGGGGCTGCAATCTATTTCCTTTACTTTAGGTGGTTGTTTGCTTGGAACTCACTCCTGTTGCATTTTTAGCAACACAGCCTTCTCCAGGATCCCACAACCGTACTTCTTTCTGCTTTGTGACACATTTTCTAAACCTGATAAAAACCTTACACACAATTTGCCATGGTTTTGATCTTCCCCATAATGCCATTAGTCATAACTGCTCCTGTCTACCATATGTCAATAGTGCTTCCCCACAGACAGTCCTGGGGCCTGGGGAGCCAAGCTGCAGCCTCTTGTGGGGTTTGGCCACAAGCCTTATGCTTACTTAAATAATGGCTCTGCACAATCTTATTTTGGGCATTGCCTGGCAGGTAGTGCCTGTAATCACTCCACTGGGAATGACTACATGGAAACCAGAGTGAAGTAAGCCTGGGGTGAATGTGGGACTTTACTCACTATTACTCTCTCAGCACACACTCCAAATCCAGTCCCCCTAAAAAGTGGGGGTAGGATGGAGATGTAAGTAATGAATCTCTAAGAATGGTGCCTAAAGGTTCCCTATTTAGAAAGTATTGTAAGATTTTTACAGAGAAAAAAAAATCACAACGGGCAATGTCTTTTTTCTTCCTTTCATTTTTTCTGAAGGAGAGTGTGAGAGCAAAAGAGGTTGTAATAAGACAAGGAGACCAGTATTTTAAAAAACTCTGCCTTTCATAATGGCATTTTATAAAAATATTTACATTGAAAAGTTTCATATTTCTTTCTATTCAGGCTTTAGTGAGCTTGGTTTTCTAAATGAATATGGTGAATTGCCTGGCTGTGCTTTCTTTGACATCCGTTAAATGACTTTAATCTTTCCATATAGCTCTGCACTGAATCAGGTTATAATGCCCCTCCAAATTAGATTAATTTCTAAATTATTTTTACTTACCTCTGGAGGTATTTCCAAATCCACCTGCATTCCTCCAAGCTTCTGCAGTATTTCACTTTGAGATAAACTATATAGAACGGAACACAATAATATCTGGGGGATTGTAATTAATATTTCTACAACAAGATATTTCCCATCATTTTCTGTCCATTTCTTCACCTACTTTACCATTTTTATGCTATTTCTATTATAGCTATTTCAGCACTATTAATGTTTTTGGCGTGTTAACTTGCAGTGACAATGTCAAGACTTTTGCCTGAGTAGACAGAGTGAATTTAAAACTCAACAGTGTATGTGACTCATGCAAATTTTCACAGCGTGACTTGACTTGCACAATTCTAATCTGCATTGTACTGACAAATTGCATTATATTATTTGGTTCCTCTGGACTTCACTAATTTAAAAGAGCGATCTCAGTATCAAAAATTGCTACATTATTGTATATCCTACAGAACAGACTGTAAACAAATAGATTCAACCGTGAGTTAAAAAACATGGCATTTTTCTGTTATGACAATTGACATCTTCTTCAATTTATTTCCCTTTATCTTAGAATTTTTTAACACAAAGATAGTGTTTCAGGAATGTTAACTAACTGTCTATCACCATATTCTCCCCTCATGCACCTGGGGAGGCTAATGTTATCTCTGTTTTGCATGTAAGGAAACTAAGACAGACAAGCCAGAATAAATGAGACATCTCACAGTGGGATTTTGCATGAAAAGAGTAGCGATTCTTTAATTTATGGAAGTTTTCCTTACCATTTTTAACTAGCTTTTTAGGGAATGTGCTCTGAGTAGGGATTTTGTAACATGAGAGACATTCCTTGAGAGAGTACACAGTGACCTTCATGATAGCCCTTACTATGATTTGGACTCCAGCTGGAGTTGCACATCTTTTATTTATAAGCAGCTCAGAAGTACCTACAAAGCCCATGAAGCTTCCTGTATGTGTAACTTCTAAGGTGAAAACATAAAGAAGCACATAAAATATGCTATTCACAGCTTTTCATATTATTTTCCTATTTGCTCTTTTACTCATATAGAAACTGTACAGAGAAATAATCTTGCTATGGGCTTAATTCTAAGAAGCTGGTGCAGAAGACTTAACACACTCAAGTGTCCTGTTCTTTTGTATTTTAACATATTTCATTATACTCTGCACCGAATGATATGCAGCAATGTGTCACAAAAAATTATTTTGTGACTTTATCCTGAAAAATTTATATATGCTAGGAAAGCATATAAAGCTGGGGGTAGGGGGAAGAAGGAGGAAATGGGAGCTTTCTGGAGTGATGGTACTTGTCTTCCCAAATCACTTTAGCACATGATGGGATTCTGCTCTCCTGAAGATGACTGAGTACCTGCCTACCCTTGGGAAACAGTGAAAAACTTCCTTGTTTTGCTTTATTTGTACACATGATTTTTTTTCATCTTTATCTCATCCCATGAGTTTTCTAACTTTTACCCTTTTGATTCTCTCCCCAGTCTCACTGGTGGGGGACTAGGTGAGCAACTATTTTTCAGGGCTTAAATCAGAACAGGCACCTACTCTCAACTAATTTTTATTCCAAGAAAACAAAAAGTGTTGTGTTAAATACTAAACATCTAGGAACTTCTCTGTCTGTTTATATTTTGCTTGAATAATCCAAAACTCTGTGGGTTTCAGATGTAATGCTTGTCTCACAGGTACAGATTGTGCAATCTACTTACTTCCTAATCACAGTCAAGAGTTTGGTGGAGTTCTTGGACTAATACTCTTTATACTCAGACCCTCCACCAATTTCAGGTCAACTAAGCAGTTCTAGAACATATTCTGTGGTCATTAAGGCCTGCTATTATATAAAGAATAGACTATACAATATATTTATTTTTGACTGTAAGTTAATAGGAAAACTGCTACTAACTTTCTTCTGCTTAAAGATATCAACAATGATTTTATAAAAGGAAGCAGAAAGTTGCTTTTGGATTATATTTAAAACTTAATTTTTCTAGCTAGTGCTGCTGCAATTTTTTTGGATGTACCTGTTGACTAACTGCAATGGTGTTCGATAGTGAGGATTTCCAGAGAAGATTGTAAGAACCGTGTTTCCCTCCACTGGTGTTGTTTTTGTGAATTCATTCTGTTTCATTCAGCATTCCATTCTTTTGGTATTATAATTCTGCCTGAATTGTAATACCTTATTGATGTCCACCACACTTCTTATGACAATGGTAAATTGGGAAAAGTTCTATGAAAAATGACGAGATTGTACTGCTGTGAAATTAAGTGAATGGGAGGACAACCTGGTTTGATATTTATTGTGTTTCCTTAATTATTTCTCTCATCTGAAGGTTTTGAAACCTATTCTTCCATTTGAATCATGATAGATTCATTTCTTTGAAACAATGTGTTTTCCCAGGGAAAATATTCAATATCTTAGACACTGCACTACAATTTTTAAAGTTGTAGAGACTAAGATAAATTTGTAACCTAAAGTATACCAAAAGATGAATCAGAAATACATTATCTGTCTCATCTCTGTTACTGGGCTTGTAGAGGTAAGAATTTAATAATCACCTGAAGTTTTAGGCTTTTGCTTTATTAAAAACCTCCACCCAACAATGATAATAACAGCACTTGCCTAGTAATTATTTGATCAGTGGGTGGTTAAAGAGAGTTTTTATGTTCCACCTGCGTTCTACTTTTTAATTTGATTGTACTTTTGACATTAGCTCCCCAATTAAGATAGGTACATTTCTTATTTCACCAATTGCGGAATTAACTAAGAGTAGAAGCAGAAACAAAAAGGAGGTTTTGCTTCATTATTAGGGTAATTTTTTGCACAAAAATATGCAGCTGGATGCTGCACGATCATGTATTTACAGTGTCACAAGCCTACTATGCCTGTTCTATGTCTGAAAACATATCTAAAGAGATTTCTAGAAACATATGTTGTTGCTAACTTATTATCTGAAATCCATACCTCACCCAGTTAAAATTCTGTTCAAAAAGCCATAGCATCATATGCCCGGTTCTGTGAGCCAAAAAAATCTCAAAAGATCAGAAACTTTTTGAAGGACTTGTGCTGTCATTTTGATTGTACCTAAGTTTGTCATGGAATGAAATGGTAACACTCTAGAAAAGCATTGAATGTATTCCTTTTAAAGATCTTCCTAAAAATTATTTGTACGTTTACTTTCTATATGCAATGGAATGTTAACTTTGTCTGAATAGCTTGCAAAATTTGCTTATTGCCCTGGGACAAGTTCTATTTTTGAATTGAAAGTATGAATAAGAAATGTTTCCATTTTACAATCCTTGTAAGAATTTGAAATGAAATTCAGGGAGTTACTATAAGGGAATGCTGATCTTTCAAATACTGATGACCTTTTCTGGGGATGTAAGTGACCAAATTTAAATTACAAAAGATTCATCCTAATCTCAAAGCCTTATCTAGACCTTAATTGATTTAAAGGTCTTGACTCTGTCACAATTGAAATAAGCTGGTTTACAGCTTTGTTACAAGTATTTGTTTGAGTAGTGTCACTGGTACAGCTAAATTTGCCCTGTGTTGACTAAGATCAGATTCCAGTCTAGGATTTTTCAAAAATCTGGGATGGAGGGAAGTCCTGAAGGAAACACAAATAAAATTTCCTCTCTAAATTATCTTTTTTGGGTCAACTTGAAGAATATTTGAAGGATTATATGACATGCAAACCTCAAAACAGCTCACATGCATCATACTGAAATGTGATTAAACTAGTTTTAAAAGGGTTGAAGTGGTAAAGTAACTCAATATATGTCTTATAACATCTGAAGGTTTTAAATTTATATTCATATTTTCCACTGTGCATTCTCACCTTGAATGGTTGAATAAAATTTTATAATGCTCCTCATTTTAGCAGAAGAAAGCATGCAAAATTACTTGTCTTTCTGTCGCCTACCTTGCAGTCTATATAATGTCAAAAATAGGATTAGAAAGGAAAGGGAGTGAGAGGACATCATCATCTCCTGTTTCAATTCTACTTATATATTTAAATCTTTTCCTTTCTGGGGAAGGGGCAATCTGATATCATGGGACTACACAGTCATAAAGGTCTCTGGTAGTTCTATTTTGCCATTTGTTATTCAGTGGATCAGCATGACTGGATGGACCTTGTTATGTATGATGGCCAAAGACAATGTTTCTGTAATGAAGACTTAACAGGTGAAGTGACCCACAGTAAAGGAAGTGGATTTTGCACCTTTAAATTACGTTTTAAAGTGAAATGTTATAAATTGTGAGTGACAGAGGATAAAAATTAATATAAAATATTATACTACCAAGATTAAGCAAGCACTCAATGACGTTTCAGACTAACATTAGGAATTTTTGCTGTGTTTTGTTTTGGTGATTCCCTCAGATAACTACAAGATTCCTTCATTTTCTCATCTCAGAAGCAGCATCTAACTCAACAAGCCACTTTTCTACATCATTCTAGAAACTAAGTGGACTTCTGAGGATTCCTGTCATCTCTTTTGTTTTATTTATACTCTGCGACATAAAAGATATAATTTCTGCTTCCATTTAGTAGCCTGGAAAATGTCATATGTAAATAGAAAAAATGTAGGGAATGAATGGGTTTCTGTCTCTGGAATTGCTGTTTTGCTGGACTTGAGGATAAAAAAAAATTTTTGGAGAAACCTCAGCGTCCTAAACCAGAGTAGCTGTGATTATAGTACCCAAAAGTGGTGTGTCTCGTACAAATGCATTCTGTAAAAGATCTCCCCTTTGAAATGTCATGTATTTTCTCTAAAGCTTATCATTATATTGAGAAATTATGTTCCTATGAGCTCAGTTTAGCAAAGCCAATGTAACTTATTAGAAATTTAGAAAGGTCTTTTATCTGTGAAAATGTTAGTATAAAATCTGCTTTTAAATGAACTCTTAGAACCACAGTTTTAGATAGAAGGGGTGAGACAGAGTACATGAGAAATATAAAAAGCCGTAAAAGTTAAAAAAACCAGTCCAGTATAATTTTTGTCGAAGATAGTTTACAAATTGAAATGCATACTCTGTATTTCAAGAGAGAGGACAGCAAAGAATACAGATAGCACAGTGTGGTACAAGTTATCCAAGTAGCTCTATTATAGAATTAATTTATTCACATTCTAAGAAAAGCATGTTTAGGATAGGAAGTAAATTCACATCCTTCAGTCCATCACTCTTCCAGTGTTCTGTACTTGAATGTTCCTTGTCTGTGGGCTGCACTGCAGTATTAGAGAGTGAGGCAAGGCTGGGGCATTTTCCCTTGTCCTGCTATGTCCTGCTATTACTACCCGGATAGCTCCTTCTGCTCTGAATCTTATGTGCTCTTAAATTTTGATTCAATGTCTTCTTTGGGCAGCCACATTATCAGCTGGCATGTGGAGTTCAGCCTCTGTGTCATGGTTCATCACTGTTTCTCTGTCAAGCGTTACAGCTTTCTCCAATGCCATTTAATCAAAATGAGCTCTCACAGACTATGTAATCTATTTTCTTACTTTTTGTTGGTTTGTTTCTTTGTTTTGGATGTTTTGTTTTGGGTGTATTTTTTTTTAAGCTAAACAGCGTCCAGACTCTTTGGAAGATAGATCTGAGGAGGTGAAGAGAATATAAATAAATAAAATGACATGTAGCTGCTATGAGTGAACCCACAGAAGAAATACTCTGCCAGATCACCAACCAAACGATCCTGTTCTCACTGCAATCTTACAGAGTCTATTCTCTTCTTTTAACATTTTAGATCTCATTTCTACCTGTGTACATTTTCCTTGTGATACACATGGTCACATTTCAAAGTAGATTGAATTGTAACAAACACAGAGCATGTCCATGCTTTTATCTATTAGTTGATACATGGACAGAAAGTTTAAATAAGTATGCAAAAGCTAGGAGCGTGTAAGTCTAGGACACACTCCTGATGTAATCATATGGCTTTGGATGGTTTGTAATCTGTATTATTAATATGGAGGTTATCAGACTAAAAGTAATTACTTGAAAAATTGCGATATATATTAATATTTTTGGCAGTATATTATTACTCAGTAGCAATCAGAATCTCTTTCTCTTCTCAAAAATGCATAACTATAGTACTAGTTTGTCTTAATTAATTTGTCTTAAGATAATACGCTGGAGGAGCTGCTTATTCAATGTGGAAGTTGCAAATATTAATTCAAATTTGTTTAACCTGTAGGGAATTAATGATAAGATGACAATAAGATGGAGTAATTTCTTTAGGTTGGTCATTTGCACAGTTTAAACAGGGCAACCTCTAGACTTCAAATCAGTAGAATTAGGACATCATCTACTTTTGAAAAGTGGAAGGCTCTGTAAACTCAAAAAGCATGCTAATTGTGCTAGGATAGCACAAATTACATTATTTTTGGTAGTCTTTCAAAAATTACCCTCTAAAAATTCTGTGCCTAATTTTGTTAAGTCTACATTAATTTCTTTTTGTTATATATGTATCTGTTTTAGTTAAATTTTTCTTGTCAAAGAAGGAAATAAGGATGAGTTCAGCCATTGAAGTGAAAAACAAAATTTAAAATTAAAAAAAGAAATAGAGCTCATGTGATTTTACAAGCCAGATATTTCTGAAAATGTTGGCCAGTATGTGATAAAGTGAAGTATTTTTTTGGGTTACAATTTACACAATTGATGCAGAACATACTGTTGTCTCCCCACACTCACCTACATGGCTTATTTATGCTCTAAGGCCTTACACCAAAGTTGTACCTTCATAAAGTGCAACTTTGCATTTCTAACTTTGCATTTCTTGCATCTTCAAGAATCTGTGGAATAAAACAACTGAACTTAATAATTTAAGAAGTCGGGTTTTATGAGGAATCTAATGCATATATTTTTCAGTTTTAATATCTAAATTTGAAAAAACTCATCTATCAAAGCTAGGTTGATTGTTCTGAGGCTATCATTGACATGGGGCTGTGAATTTGGCACATCTGAAAAGTCATTCGGTGAAGTTTGTTTTTTCTTTTTTCTTATTTTTTGGGTAATGATGATGATGGTCAGTTATGAGTTTGGTGGTTTTTTTTTTTTGTTTGTTTGTTTTTCTGTTTTTGTTTTTTACTTTTCTTTTTTCACCAGCAAAGCAGAAAACTTGTTTTAATTAAAGTATGCTGTTACTGAAATACCTGCAGTTCCAGACCTGGCTGGCTAGTGATTACAAAAGTAATCAACCAAAAAAGGACAAATAACCAGATGTAAAGTAGTTAAATAAAATTATTCTGGCAATTTACCATAAAATCATTATGATTCCATCTTTGGTACTTCACTGAGACTAAATAACTCTCAAAGCAAATGAGGCATGAAATATTTTCAAAATCTCTGTAGCCCCAAATATAGTAAAATTCAATATTTTATTTCAAGATTAAGTTCTGCCATGTGTTTCTAAAGTCCTGCATTATCTCTTTACTGTCTGGTACTTGTTCAGGGGATCTTGTTTTAATATTTTTTGCAAAATGGTTTTTCCTTCCATCCACCTTTTCAGCAGTTTTATGGCTTATTTAAGAAGTAACTTTTTAGAGAGGGACAGAGAGACCAAATAAATTAGAAATTTCTGAATTTTGTATAATGCAAATGAATTATTTTCTTAACCCTTTTAAGCATATTTGTGTATATGTGCATTAATGTATATTTATGTTTATATATGTATGTAGCAATTTTGTGAGAAAATATTGACTCCAATATTCTCTCAGTTTTCTTTGTAATTACTTTGCTAGAAAATTATCACCGTGGAAGAGAAGGGGGCAGTGATGAATTTTTTTGAAAGCCATCAGTCCAGTAGATATTGCTGGACCAAAATTGTCTGGAAACCACCAGTGGAGATCTAATCTCCCTGCTAAACCAGGGTCCCACAGAGCATGTTACTTGGAATTATGTCCAGACAGCATTGTAATATCTTCAGGAAAAGAGATATTCACTCCACAGCCTCTCTAGGCTACCTGTTCCAGTGCTCAGCTACCCCAAGGTAAAGAATGTTCAGGTGAAACTTTCAGTGTTCCAGTTTCTACCCATGGCCTCTTGTCCTGTTGTGTGGTACCACTAAGAAGAGCCTTCATCCATCCTCTTGACACTCTGCAGGGGTTTTTTTTCTTTTCCACATTGTCAATTATTTTTGACTGAGTCTGTCCCACCTCAGTGATAACAGCACCCCCAATCAATACATCATCAGTGTGTTGATATACCTTGGCAACCCCACCTGGTCATTTCCTTCAGCTCAAGACCTGGGGTGTGATGGGCTGGAGTGAGTGCTGGTATCCCTGTGGGAGGTGGGTATAGGCATATTGGACTCCTTCCCACCTGAGAGTAAAACATTCCCTATCTCCCTCTCTAAAGAGAACCATTAAATCCATAATCCTGTACATTGATTGTAGCTAAAAGAAGGTGTGCTTGTTCCGGAATGGTGGAAGTCAGTTCGGTTGTATTCGGTGCCACAGCAGTCAAGGAACCAGCACTTGCATTCCAGCCACAGTCAGGCACCACCTCCAGTTCAGTTCACTAATGGGCCATGGAGGTGAATTATAGGAAGAGTGGCTTTGAACAACAATTCTCCTCTCCTTTAATTCTTGACTTCAGCAATTCCATCTCTGTGACAGGTGATAAGGCTTTACATTCAGTACCTGAGCAGGGGTAGTGCAGGAGTAGTTTGTAAAAGCCTTACTGAGAGCACAGGGGAACTGAATTTCTAGTTCTTTACCTTAGAATACACCCAGGCTTCTCCCTCCAGGAAGCCCAATCCCGTAATATTCAAAGGGAAAGAAACCAAAACCATCCAGGTCTCTGTGGGGTTATCACCTGACAACCAACATTTTATTTGAGCATCTGCATGGCTTAGAGCACCTGAACACATCAGTAAAATGTAGCTGTCTTTTCAGGGACTATCCCACTTTGTTTGGCAGTTTCCTTATTCGGGGCAGAGGAAGGCTGTTGTGACTATTAAAAAGGTGACTGGGGATCACAAGGAACTAAGGGAAAGAGTCAGCAACATATCCCCATCTTTATTTTCAGTGAGTCTTCTAAGATCTTTCCATTGGTTGCATCCTGGCTCTTTCTGGGGACAGCGTTGAGAGTTTCCCAGCATCTCAGAATCAGCTACATACAACTTCACTTAATGGCTGCGGGCTATTAAGAGGAAGGACAGTCTCTCTCCTGGGGACTCCTATCTCTTTTCTCCCACATTTTCACCAGAATTTGTAAATTCTGGAGAGGTTGTTTATCCACCAGTTCCCAAAGGATACCCTTCTCCAGTCCCTCCTTCTGTAGGTGTTTCCTTGGGGATTCAACTCCCTGGTTCCAATCTCCGAACCAAGAAGAATTTTCTCTGAGTTCCACCCTTTGGACAGCCGTGTGATTCTTCACTTCACTTGCAACAAATCCCATCTGTCAGCCATAAATTGGTAGCTTATCTGCTATTTCCCCCCCACGTAAGATGAGGTCCAGCTTGCCATCCTCCTACACAAGCAGCTTGAAGTCTATCTTGCAAATGGGTTGCAGAAACCTTCAGTGAATCAGGCAGTCCTTTAATTAGGGGAGTCGTTTTATCCGGGTTAGCAAACAACTCCATGGGAGAAGACAGACGGAATACAAGATGTCTCTTGGGTATGAATTGGAGTCAAGCTGCCTTTTGCACACTCTCAATGGTTTTATCCAATTTTGGAATGGAGATAGATATGGATTCTCCCCTCTGCAAGGGGTCTAAATGATCTCCTTATTTTGTCTCCTACACTGATGGATGTGGTGACTTTTTTTAATACACTAGGATCTGTATCCTCAACTAGATTGCAATTGAGATAGGGAGTACCATAGTATTACCTCATCCTCATTCTTCCATGCATTGCAAAATGCATTTCAAGCCTTCAATTATCAACATATTTAGGAACATTCCTTTGACATAATGATGTTAAGGATAGAGTCTTGAGTCTCTGCAGCATTACAGCAATAGTGTTTGATGTCTATTTGCTTCTTTTTAGTTCTTTTTATTTGCTGGAGAAGATGGATAGGGATGGGAGGTTACTAGTGGTGCTCTTCTTTTTTCCTTCTCTGGATCCACTGTTGGAAAGCACAAAATATATATTTAGTGCAGTGAATGAGAGTTCTTGTTACATATGACTAGAAAAAATGGGCTTATTTTAGTAGACATGCTTTTAAGACAAAAACAGACACAATATCTTTTAAATTTATTTTTTTGTTGTTGTTGACAGTGAGATTTCAGTTTTTTCATTTGTTTGGTGTTTTTAGGGATCGCAAATGTAGGTGGGGTGCCAAAAGAGATAAATGAGTCTTTACTGTTATACTAATGTAATTATTTTTCTTTTCAGACAGTGCAATTTTCAGTCATCTTCCCTTAAGGACATTAAATATGTTGTGAGTCTTTAGATCCTAGGTTTCTTCATATCATTTGAAATGAGGAAGTCATTGCCTTTGCATGCGTTTTGGTTTGGTCTTTTTTTTTTTTTTTTTTGGTTTTCAATGTGTGACATTTAGGCATCTGTATCTTGCTAATTTAAAACCTCAAATATGTATAGTTTTTGCTGCCACTAGCCCACTTGTTTTTGTGTTTGGTCCTGACAGCTTACAGCAACTTTAAGAGGCCAATTTACTTTCTCCTTCAAATCTTCCATCTTTCCCAACTAGAGTTTGAGATTGGACTATCAATGGCATCTAACTCAGCATCACAAACTCTGCTGAACTTTGATTTGTTCCCCTAAATTCATTAGATGTACCTGAGAATAACCTCTTATATACTAAGGAGGAGTTAGGGATTTTTGCTTTATTCCTTGGAGAAATCATAAATTGAAATAAGAAGGTTTTCATATTTTGGTAAATGTGAAAGGAATATATGACACTGCTTTTGCTTATAGAAACAAACTTTACTGTCACTACTCTTGGAAATAGGTTTGTAGTACACGTCCCCAGGACACGCTGTGTCTGCATTCATCAATCCATGATTTTAAAAGTTTTTCCATACTTTCTATAGTAAATTATTTAGATTTAATAACAAATAATAATTTTAATACATAAGATAAAGCTGAAATGAATTTCTGCCTTTGCAGCAAAGGAATCATCCTACCCCAACCCTTTTTTTTATTTTCTCCTGAGTCTACACCTTGTTACTCAGTCACTTTCTTATGTTTGAAGTTCCAAGTCACTTCCTGAATCTGAAGTTATCAAGTGTGCTCTTCAGCAGCATTTCTGAAGTCAGAGAAGACTTGAACCTATGTATTGCAAACGTTTAGAATTTGCAGCTCTTTATAATATATTTATATTAATACTTTGTGATGCATAAAAAGATAAACTTATGCAGCTCATCAGAGTCTTTTTGGAATAGAGATTCACTATTCAATATGTTTATTTGTGTGTGCAGTTCATAGGTGATTTTCTGACAGTTAATGGTAAAAGCAAAGTGGTATTCTTAACAGTGAAATTTGGAACTTGTAGATAGTTCAAGAAACTTGTCTGTTTTATATCAACCCATAGTGTAAAGAAAGCTGAAAAAAATGAAACAGTAGATTTCTGCTCAAATCCTTTGTAGATAGCTGTATGTATATAAAGAGATATATATGTGACATTGTGAACAATAACCTCCTACTTAATAGAACACTTGGTTACAAAAATAATTTTGTTTTCAGTGCAAGGTTGAAAACTTGAGCTTTTTGCTTCAATATGTTGAAGCAAAGATGGTACCAAATTTCCTGTCTTGCCTGTGATGCCAGTTTCTACTCTCTGCTCCTGCATTCTCACAGGGTGCTGTGTAACAGACAGACTAATCCTGCCTTGTGCTCACTGTCTGCTCAGTGACCCTATGTCTCATTCTGGCAGAAACCATAAGGCTAGTTAGAGCCCATTCAGGAAAACAGACTCCTGAAAAATGGACAATGAAACCTCCTTGGGGGACACGTCAGGCAGGAAGGACCAATGGGGGAATGTAAATGGGTCACATCCTTGTCTTTATTCTTCAGTAATTCAGAGTGACTCTGTGGTTGTCAATAGGTAATGTTTTCTAAGGAGAAATTCTCTAAACTCCAATATGTGAGCTCTATAGAGATCATTAACCCTAATGGATCTTCATTATACATTACAGTAAGAGGTATTAGTCATTAATATTGGCAGCTAGTAATTCCCTGATTTTATTCAATTAATGATTTTGCATTATGCAAAGGAATGAAGTAATCATTGCTCTGCTTTTTCACAGTTTTCCAGGTGTCTCTCCAGACGCTTCCTGGAATATTTACTTCAGCTGTGGTCCTGTTTTTAGACATAGTGTGCTAAATCCAAATATCTACCTACCAGAGCACTTAGACTATGTGAACATAGAAAGTATTTCAGTACTATGAAGATTCATAGCTAAGACTGTTTCCGAAGGAATATGATATGTGAGTTATAAACATTAAGGAATGCATCTTAAAAAAATGTCAATTATTAACTTGAATCAATGCAGTTAAGTTCTGCATCCTTTCTCCACTAGTAAGAATAACGATCATACTTACAGCCTAGTTTGCAGCATTAATTTCTGCCTGTCACTGTATAACCCTTTATTTTTTCACTGTTTATTCATTTTAAGTACACAGAAACATTAAAAAATTCCTAAATTTTCCACATAACAAAGAATAAAGGTCAGAAGATACAGATGTAGAAATATCAAAAAGACGCTACAATTAGGTACTGAATACTGCCACACTTTATTGACAATTCCTATGGAATTGAGGATCACTTCTCAAGGTTGTATTCCATTAAGGATTCCATTCCATATTTACAGAGTTTGTGTCCTGTTTAGGTGTTGCTTTACTCTAGAAGTGTTACAGAACTGTCAGTGGTTTAGCAATTCTCTGAAAGAACACTAGAGCCTCTATTCTATGTTGGTATATTGATTACATTTTAATTTCATTCTAAATGGTTCTGAAAGTGCAGGAGTTATCATGACTAACTATCAGCATGACCACTTATGCAACTGACCCTCTCTTATAAGCATTGCTGCTTCTACGTGTCCACAATACCAAAAGTGAGCCAAGCATTTCATTAAAAGGCCAATAGACAGGCAATGTCATATATTTTCTAATAATTAAAAAAATAATAGTGCAGTGAATCTTCTTGTAGTGGGTGCTAAAATCTTCATTTTGAAACAGTTTTTCTGTTCTAGTCATAATTAATATACTGATTCATAATATTTAGATTCCTTTTAAAAAATACACTGAAAAAGTTATTTCATTTGACTAATATTTTTTTTATGAAAAAAATATCATAAGTTTGATTTAAAAATATAAACTTATTTACATTTAATGCAGTTCATTGGGTTTTTAAATAAAAAAATTATTTTCTTTGCCTTCCTGTGTTTTGTATCTCCTCTCTGTTTAAAAATATTTCCTGCTGACTGCTACCCATTTTTGCTCTTCTGAAAATGTGTCCAGCCCCACAAGCAGACATTTTATTCATAGAAACCCTTTTTCATATTTAGTATTTGATGAAAATAATAATTAAAAATTTTGAGTTTTTTCAAGTTTTTTAGTTGTCCTTGGACTTTAAGGCACAAGAAAGTTAACGTTTATTTGGAATAAAGAATAAAATAAAGAATGAGCAAATGACACTTGAGATTTTAAAATTCTGTACTGAAATGCTACCTTTGAGAAATAATACCCCTCTCAGATGTAACTTATAGAAAGTTGCATATTGAATGATTTCTAAACTTTATATAAATGTGGGGTCAGCATTTGAGAAACAGTCACCTCTGAAAGAGGTGCAGCAATTTAACACAGATTAGGACATGTAAAGAACAAGATATAAGAAGAAGGATTTATTGCAAGCATACATTTATAAAAACCTCTGGTCTAATAAGAGCAGAAAAGAGCTAAATCAGCAAGAACCACTTCATAATCCTCTGTTAAAAGAATTTTAATCTGAAAGTTGACATGTCACACTGTAGGATAAAAATAATTGATAGGATTACAGCATAAAACTTGGAGGTGTAGAGTGGTAGGAAAAGGATGAATACTTTAGAAGCTCAAGACACGGACATGAAATCCATGAGCTAATGAATCAGTGTATGTTTAGAAGTCACAAACCCAGGCTATGTGACTGATTCATGTGACATTACATGGACAGCTTAATATATTTGGTTTTTGCTCACTTGTGTTCAAAATGGAAGTAAAATGGTTGTCTGTCTTTCTAAAACACATCCAGCTTCTGGATGACAGTGTTTGGGTTTGTATGATGTTGTTAAAGCTGGAATATTTTACCAGCTATATTGCCATCTGTAATGCATGTAATGTACAAAAGAGGAATAATTTTTCTTTTTTCTTTGGCACAGGAAATGAAGTGTTGTATCACAGTATGTATTTATGGTTTATATGCCAAGTAGCACTACATTTCTCTTTGTTTCTAATAATTTCTCAGAGTGGTACATGAAATGCCAAATGAAAAGAATGGCAACAGACCAACAGAGATGGTAATTGTTCACTCATAGTTATGCTTGAAGCAATATATTCACTTGGCTGTGTGAAGTCTTAATCAGTATTTTTTTTGTGATTTCAAATTTGGTGTTTAACATCAAAAAGTCATTACCTTTTTTTTTTTTTTTTTTTGTTACTAAAGTATATAAAACAAGCAAATAAACAAAATTGAAACCCTGGTTGTTTCTGTTCTCTCTCAGAGATCAAATGAAAGGAAAACCCTCCCATGTCCCCATCACTTCCTCTGCCAAATTTTACTTCCCAGCTTTACCCAGCTAGTAATGTAATAGGAGGATATTGGAAATATGTCTCCTTTTTCTCCAAAGGAAAACCCCAAATCCTTTAAATAATCCACATTAAAAATAAATACATCCAATTTTGTTTTCACTCTACAGACCTATTTATTTTCAATGACCCCGGGTTCTCCAAGAAAATATGTACTTCTTCAATTACTGCATAAGCATTTACAAACACACACTAGTTAAAACAAAGCAAAAAAGCAGTTTTTATATAGAAAATTTCAGAAGTGATTTAAAACAACTCATTTTATGTGTGAGATTAGAGCATTCCCTCTGCTGATAGATAAAATTTTTCTTGAATGTTTATTCCTCTGGAGGTCTAACCGAGAAAAAGTAGGACCTTGACAAATGCTAACTTCCATAACAAATGAACCTGTGAAAGTCTAAACAGGCAAAGGAGTCATCTGCCATTAGCCAAGTTTAGAATTGCCCATCAAGATACATTTCAAGTTATGGTACACTAAAACCACAAATAAAGAAGTCTCCTAATGGATTGCCTTACAGAAAACTATGTCAATTAGCAGATTTTTTTTATAAGCTTCTTGTTTCTTATTAATGTTTTTCTTCCTTTTATTGTCAAAACAAGACCATGTGAAAGTAGCAGAACACCTCAATTTCACTGCAGGAAAAGGTAAATCTCTGCATCAAGGAGTAATTTTTAGATGTTATAGTAAGATTGAAATACAAATTAAAAGGCTTGACTCCTGGTAACTGATAAAATAATGAAAATAGCACTACTATTTAACTACTTCAGCCACCCCAAAATATGACAAATATGAAGGCTTACTAAGAATACATTAAAATATTTAGTAGCATTAAAAGACCAAGGTTATAATAAAATATATATTGTTCAATTCAGAGGTAGTAGCCTACTTATTTTTTAATACATTACTATGTTTTGCCCTATACATTCCCCTTTGTTTCTCAATTTCCTAAAAAAGGACTAAAGAAACTGAATATATTTCTGTGTGTTCAGCTAATTTACAACATCCATGCAGGCCCCTAACTTCTAAGAGCTTGTAGTGATAATTCCAGTTTCTGTGGTTGCTCCAGCAGCTGCCAGAAGGACCCTCACAATATTTTCAGTGATGTTAGCAAGATGTCCGACATATTCTCTGCTTTCCATCTAAAAAGGAGTCTGTCCGGTCAGTCATTTTTCATCCAGTTTTCTTTTTATGTTAAATGTCTGTATCTGTGTGATTTTCTTCTGTCCAGCATCTTAAACTGCTGTGCCTTTTCCTGACCAGCACTCCACTGCGACTGCCTGGGACAGCTGCCTTTCCCAGCAGCACCCATCCCTCATGTTAACCATGGCAGGGAATTGCACTGTAACCTCTGTGGCCTTTGTAAGGACAAGCTGATTAGCACACAGCTTCTGTCAGGGAGCGGTGTCCAGCCTGTGGGAAGACAGATTTCCATAGAATAGGGGATACAGCTGATTTCTAGAGGCTCAGCAGAGCACTGGATGCAAGAGTTGAAATCCACATGAAGGATGAGAAATCATATATATCTGTATATCCATACAAATGTTGGTGAGCAGCTGACCACGTGAATTTGCTTCATATTCAGCACCCTCCAGAAAAGTTTTGTAAAAGTAATTATGTGTACCTAGTAATAATAGCTACATAGTCCAGTAAATATTAAATCTTTCCTCTAAACATCAGAAGCTCATCTTCCTCTCAATGGACTTTTACTGTAATAGATAAAATAAATGTTCCTCATCCACAGATATTAAAATCAGGTAAAGATAATTCTTTACTAATGTAGGGATTGAGACATGAATCCAATGAGCTGCAGAATGCTAGGGAAACAATTAATAGTATAATTTAACTGGAATCTATTTGCTTGATATTGAGGCAATGAAAAACCAATATAAGTTGATTTTCAGAGGGAATTAAAAAATAATATTCCACAATATCAGTCACAATATTTTTAAGCGTAGAGGACAAATTTGATGTTTTGCTTCACTGAATTACATTCTCTTTTCTTCGATGTTTCTATGTACCCTTCTTGGCTTATGAAGTATTTAGTTAAGCACTATGCAGCATTTTGATTAAAAACAATGAGCACAATCACCATAAAATGATATGTATGTTTTATAGTTATTTTTTAATCTAATAAATTGATTTGAAAATAGAAGCATATACGGAATCATTATTCAGCCAGAGCATCCTGGTAAGCTAAATAATCATAAATCCATTTTCAGCATGTTATTTTTGTTAATAGTTTGGAAGTAGAAATAAAATGATTACTAGTAAAAGCTACAGATGAGAGAAAATGGTGAAATTCTAAATCTGCAGAGAAATCTTTTTAAAAAAACTAGCCTGCTTTTATCTTCACAAATTCCAGACTACTTCTCAGAGTTTACCGAAAAACAGTGAAAATTCCTACACTGTTGCAGGCATCATGCCTAAGAAAAGAAATACAGGATGAAGGAGAGGAAAACTGTTTTCAATAGGGACGTGGTGTCCTGAAGTGTACTGTGCTAGGTGCTCTTAGGAAATGATGATCCTTGATGTGAACACAAAATAGAAAGTGAAAAATGTATTACCTTCAGTACATTGCAAGGCTGGTGCTGGTAGAACATGAGCAGATGTGTGCCCAGAAGGCCAATGGCACCCTGGCTTGTTCCTGCAGAGGTGGGGCCAGCAGGATCCTGGCACTGATCCTCCCTCTGTACTCGGCACTGGTGAGGCCACACCTCAAACCCTGTGTCCAGTTTTGGGCCTCTCGCAACAAGAAGGACATTGAGGGGCTGGAGCAGGTCCAGAGAAGGGCAAGAGAGCTGGGGAAGGGTCTGGAGCACAAGCCTGATGAGAAGTGTTTGAGGGAGCTGGAGGTGTTTGCCTGGAGAAAAGGAGGCTCAAGGGGGACCTTCTTACTCTTTTCAACTACCTGAAAAGGTAGGTCTGTTCACAAGTAACAAGTG
This sequence comes from Setophaga petechia, assembly GCA_024362935.1. Taxonomy (NCBI): domain Eukaryota; kingdom Metazoa; phylum Chordata; class Aves; order Passeriformes; family Parulidae; genus Setophaga; species Setophaga petechia. The sequence continues at coordinate 11,803,729 of JANCRA010000008.1, read as the reverse complement.
ACAGGGTGAAAGGAAATGGACAGAAGCTGCACCAGGGGAGGTTAGATTAGGAAAAAATAGAAAAAAATTATTCATGGAAAGGGTTGTCAAGCAATTGAACAGACTACTCAAGGCAGTAGAGTCACCATCCCTAGCAGTATTTGAAAGATGTGCAGATGTGGCATTTAGGACCGTGGTTTAGTGGTGGAATTGGCAGTGCTGGGTTTATGGCTGGACTCAACAATGGTCTTCTTCTATCTAAATGATTCTACAAAGAAAATTAGAGTTTTTGCAGTAGGAAGTTCATGGTCTCCATTTTAAAAAATGTACTTGACAAATTATGTGTTATCAAAGTTAATAGATAAAGAAATATCATAGTTCACCCTTAAAATCTAATTTCTTTGGACCTTCTGAAGTCACAAATAATGATTTTTCAGTAGTGAGAAACATTCTTGTTTTCTTACACCTCCTTCCGGGTGTCTACTAATATTCTCTAAATATTTGTGTAGATAAATACAAAGAAACCCACAACAACCATGTTAGGAACTAACATGTATTTAACAGTTTTAAAAATCAGCTTGGCAACCAGGCAACCAGATTCTAACAGCAGCCTAATTTTACATTCATTTTTCCTGAAAATGTCTTTGTTTGACTTCATAGCACAGAAAAACTATGAGGACCTCCAGTTTTTTAGGACATACAACCTCAACAAGTCTGTTTACAAGATTAACAGTGGTCCAAGAACAGAACACTTAACATTTGGGGAAAAAAAACAACCAGAAATAATTTTGTAGAGCAAGGTTAAATGTTCTTATGCAACATGGATTGCTATGTCTTAGGGTGTCTGATAATGAAAATTTTATTAAATGGATGTGGCATTACTGGCTGGTTTTTGATAACTTGTCAATAGAGTGCAAAAGAGTATTGCCTTTAAGGCAGTGCAGAATTAAGTATTATCCAGAACCAAAATTGTAGGTCTTGACAAACTGAGTTATAACAATGACACAATTCAGTTACCTGAAATCTTAAATCTGATAATGAAATCTTAAATCTGATAATGCAATTTGGCTATAGGGGAGTGGTGCTCCATCCCATTACAACTCAACTATTGATATAGAAATAATGTTCTCAGTAATAAGATGTGATTCTTAGAATGGCATATTCTATGACAAATGTGTATCTGCCCATGATTTCTATGAACACATGAATTATGTGTATCCTGAGTTTCTGCTCATCTCAGAAAGGAATAAAGCAAGTTTTTTGGGTTTTTTTTTTATTTTTAGTGGTGATTTAAAACCAAAATGTGTTTTACATATTTAAGGCTTCACTTACCACTCATCACCTCACCTATCTTCTCCCTCCAACTCCTTCCCATAATTGTAAGAAGGAATAGAAGTAAGACTTCTACTTGCAAAACACAATTAATATGCACAGAAGATGGTTGATTCTTTTAATTTTCCTATTTTTTTTTGCTATTTACTCCTGCATCAATTTATAAAGTCTTAGTCTGGAGAATTCTTAGGATCATAGGCCTAATTATGAGAGAAAAAACCTCTTTGTCTTGTTTTAAGTATTCTATTGATGACCCATGTTTTCATGGATAAAACTGTAAAGCAAGAAAGTTTTCTCTGTTTACAAGTTCACTGCGCCAATTTTTAAATATTCAGTACAAATAACAGAATTTTTCTGGAGTAAAACTGCTCCATATAGATGCTTATTTCGTCTTTGTGAATGTTGTAATTGAGGTGAAGGATTTCTTATAGTCTCACAGGACATATCTGTGTCATTGTTTCTCAGTGATCTTAGCTATTTTAAATAGCTAGCAATAATTTATATTTTAACTGTCTAAATGTGCATAATATGCTGTACCAGATCAAAGGCTCATCCTGCTCTGTACCCTCTCTCCATCAGTTAGATGGAGTGCTTCTCTGCTCACTGGAAGATGAGATGATGCTTGAGAAAAAAGTACAAGAAAGTGAACAAATAGAGCATTTTAGGGATTATTAATGCACTGACAGAAAGCAAAACAGAACACGGTATTATTTGCTCATATCTAGAATATTTTTGGTAATTCTCATTTCTTTCCTATCTGGAATAAATAAACCCTAACAAACCCATGGAAAAAACCAAACCAAACTAAACAAAAAAAACTTCAGAAAGAAAACAAACAAACAAACAAAAAATCAAAACAAAAAACAAACAATCAACCCCCCCCCCCAAAATCCCAAACCAAAACATCAACCAAAAAAACCCTCCACAATTCTCTAGAACAAACTAAACAAAAAATTGTCGGGTTCAGGACATCCCTCTGGCTGTCCTGAGCAGCCAAGACCTTGCCGGGGGGCTCAGAGACCCTGGCACAGAGCCCAAAATGCCTCTGTGAGTTTGATTATGGCCCGTGGAGCAAATACCAACCTTCTATGAAGATCAGCAAGCCACAAGAGTTTAAGTAGAATATTAGTGAAATTATCACAGGGTGAATTATGTATTTTAGGATTACTGTACAGGGGGGTTCTATCCCTGTACAGGGGGTCATGGAGACAAGATGGAGGAATCGGGGCGTGCCTCGTGCTTCTTCTTTCTTCTTCTTGGCCTCCATCTTCTGCTGTGATGTTGGCACTTACTTATTGGTTTAGAGTAGAAGCTCACTGTCTAGCATAGGTGATGGGTATTGGGGAGTAATTGTAAATATTGTACACGTAGTTTTTAGTATAAAGACACAACACCGCCCCGGGGGCAGGCAGAGTGCCTGTGGCTGCCCTGCTGAACAGATCTCTGCTGGGCAGAAAGAAAATTTTTTAGATAAGAACTAATAAATAACCTTGAGACCGAGAGATGAAGAGCTCTGACTACTTCTTTAAGCGCCGGGCTGGGAAAAGAGACTTTAGAACTTTTCTCGGGGTCACTCTGACAAACAAATGATCCCGACAAAAAATGAAACTAACAAAAAAGATCTCTTCAAAACCTTTCAAAACCCTTAAAAATGAAAGATTCAGAGCTCTAAGATAAGAAGATACTTGAAGATAAGATTATTTTCAAAATAAGTTAGGACAAAGTAGGTTGAGACACTCCTTTCTGAAAAGGTTTGGGAAGAAATTGTACTGTAAATAACTATGAAAATAAGCGTTGATGAGATGGTAAACAAGTATTATGTTTGTTTGTTTGTTTTACTGCCTATTCTAATACACTTACGTTAGAACTATTCAAAAGTCTTCCCCTAAGTACATTCTCCCATTCATTCATAATTTGGGAGAGCTATGTAATTCCTTTTCCTATGTCTTTTCTAAAAAACCTTCAGTGTATTTACTCTTTCCTTATATGCATTTGTTCCACATTTTAGACCATCCTTTTTGCCCTTTCTCTAGTTCTTTTTCCACTTCTGTTTGCTTCTTATTCATACATCAGTCAAAAATTATATAGTATTTAAAACAGAGGCATATTAGTGCTCTACACAGTGGTATCCCATAGTTTCCTTATTTTTCCTGCTAAATTCTTACATCTCACTTAAATTTTTGAACCTGTTTCCAGAGATCTATCTATGATCTCTATCAGGAGCTAGTTGCAATAACATATAACCAGACTTTTTTTTCTTTATGTGTTAAAACATATCATCCCTGACTTTTATTTGTGGTTTAATATCTAGTCATCCAGGATAAAAAATTTTACAGTTCTCAATTGTCAGTTTTCATAACTGATCAAGTAAAACTGTGCAAAAGAGACTTTGTAATTTTTAATTTCTTCTTGTTCCAGTGTCCTTTGTGAAATCATTGAACATTTTTCATCCCACTACTCTATTTTTGAAAATTACTTTTTTTTTTTTCCTAGATACATATATTAAAAAACTATCAACTGAAATATCCATTTCTGGTGCCCATTTGATGTGACAGAAATGGTAGTATCAGAACTCTGTGCATGTTTTCAAGTGGGATAGAGGCAATAAGCCAATAAAGCAAATTTTATCCACATGATAAAATAATTTAGAGATTTTTAAGAGAGGTCTGCTGTTTATTACCAGTCAGCTATGAAAGTCACAAAAAGGAAAGAGAGAGAGGTATTTGCCTTGATTTTGGAAAGATAGCTTCATTAAACTGGCTAATTTATGGCCAGAACTCAAAGAAGAACAATATAAATCGGTCAAAGATGGCCAATATATATGACTGCCCACACGTATACCCTATTTGTAGATTATATTGTTACTATGCACATTTTAATATTTGTGAAAAAAATCCATATATTATGAAATCTGCTGTGAGTTATTTGTTATTAGATGCACATTGACAATTTATATGAGTTTCATGAACTATTCTTTGTGAAACTTGCACTTTTCATAACAGTTATATAATTTATTCAACAGAGTCAAAGGAGGGGTGCAGTTTTTAATGATATAATTTAATATTTTTAGCTGTGCAAAACACACTACATAGCAATTGAGATCAACCTTGAACAGTTATGAAAAATTCACTCTCAGAAAATTGTATTTGCACTGATAAATGAAAAATTGATACTGTTCAACAAGTTTAGAAAACTTTCTGGTCTGTTGCCTTTTTTTTCAATCAACTATTTCAGCAGTGCATATACTGTACCTTTGTGTGTATTCATGTGTGCATCTTAACACTTGATTAATACATTCACAAGCAGAGATAAACAGATAGTTTGGCATTTGTGAGCTTTTATTTTCTTTAGTCTAAATAAATACATAATAGAAATAACATAAAAAACCATTGCCATGCTATAGCTTTCCTATACTTAAAGGCCTTGGTAGATTTTTATTGTTGTAGATAGCAGGGTCGCTCGAAACTATTGCTTGACTTTTGATGTCTGTCCCAAAATACTGAAGTAGCTACTTTTCAAAACTTGGTAAATTGTAAGTAAAGTGTTATGAGAGCCCTGCAGGTGGAAAATCAAACCAACTGTGAGATTATGTTTTCCACACAAATCAAAATATATGCTTATGGATGTTGTAAGCCTCCTAAGATAAGGATGCTAGCAGAAAAATAAGAGATGCACAGATAAGACTATGAGGTATTTATAGAAGGCATACTGATGGTTAAGCTAATAAATTATCAAACTAACCAAGAGTGACCTGGCTTCAAAAGAAGTTGACTTAGAGAAGTTGAATTAATAAATAGATCACACTGCCTTGCAAAAATATGCTTCTTGACAGTTCAGAATTTCCCTCAAGAAGTTTTGCAACGATCATGCCTGTAATTCTTTTCAGATTGTAAACCCTTTATGACATCAAAGGTTCTACTTGACCTTTTTTTATTAGTAGGAACCTGTAATGACCAAGGAAGACATAGTGATAACATGGTGTAGCTGCTATAGCTAGAAATTTAGTGTAATAGAAACAATATTTGTGACAATTGAAAAAAACCACAAGAAATAGCAATTAAAAAAATTAAAATGGCAGTAAGTGGCTCTGTTGTAATTACCTCTTTCTACTTCAGGTGAGACATGAAAATCAAAAACTTTTGAATCATTGCAAAAAAATTTTTATTGGTCAAAATAAATTGTTTTTCTGAGATTACATTTTCAATTGTTAATATTTTCTGCCAAAAATATTTTGAACCAATATTATACCGTAACTATTTAATATACTAACTTTGGGATGTATGTTAAAAGACTTCAAACAGATTTTTGGCCGGTTATCATCAATTATAATTTAGTACACAATATTGTTTTGAATTTTTAAGTTCTTCCTGATCTAGAGAAAAAAACTAGCTATGTTTTACTTACAACATCAGAATTACAAAATTTTCTATAAAAGCATTTTTTGAGGTTTTCTGCTTTGTTGGGATTTTTGTTTGTTTCTTTTTTGGGTTTTTGTGGGTTTTTTGATTTGTTGGTTGGTTTTTGAATTTTTTTGTTTCATTGGTTTTGTTTGTTTGTATTTTTCTTAGTAGTGTAACACTATTACACATTATTCCTAGAGCAAAGAGTTTTGACAGAGTATATAGCTTAAAAATTGGGAAGCTAGTAAGCAAAATATGGTGAATAATTTTCTGATTCATTGTTCTATTCCCACTGTTGTTCAGCCGCTCTGACTCTGAGGAAGGAAGTAGGGTTATGTAGGCAAGGTCACCAAGAGGACAGGACTTGCACTGGAGAAGAATGTTTCCATGGTGTATTTAGTTTTGGTTTAAGATATGGGGAATGGGTTATTACTTTTATTCACAGGCACCTGGGCATTGCAAAAACAGAATAACACCCATGGCATCAGGTACCAAACAAGATAAGCATTGTTGTGCTTGTTCACCAAGTCATGGGAGTGACAGTGGCCCATTCATGCTCACTTCAGTTAAAGAATGAGTTACATTATACTGAGAGAGAGATGTGATGTGCACAAAAACTATCATGGTTCAGGCAGAAACTCATGAAAAAATTAGAAATCTGAAGGCTTGTCCAGCATCCTAAGGAAAGCTTTTCAAATCCAGTCCTGAGAATCCATTTCCTACGATTGCCACATTTATAGGAATTAACAATGCTGCTTTGTCTTGGCCAGATATCTATTCATCATTAATAAAAATGTTGTATACAATTTTTATATGATATATTTGGTTAAATCTAAGTAGACTACTTTGTTACAGAAAAACTTTAATTTTTTTTACTCATTCCCCATTTCAGAACATTGCTTTTATAAGGCTTGCTTCCATCTGTTCTGAACAGTTGGTTCCAGGTAGATAACAATTAGACTGGGTTTTAGTTTCTTTTCATTTTGGTGATGCAGTGTTTTTAATTTAATCTTCACATAAACAAGCATTAAAATACAATTCTGTGTAGGTAAAATTATTGTTACAGGTAATTACCTTTAGAATAATTTTCAAAATTTTAAAGTAATCATTTAGCAAATGTCAGTCATAAATTTTACCATTTCCAAATTTGTGTAGATTGAGATTGCTTCTTTTCACTTTCTTTTACAATATTTTTAATCCCCCATGCACAAGAATATTAAAATAATAAATTAAAACCATGAACAGCAGCTTATTCTTATGTTAACTGCTGCTCTGGGGTTTATTTTTCTTTGTTTTTGCTTTTTTTTTCATTTCAGAACTAGGAGAGAATTCTGTATCACGCAGCATGGGTGCCACTCATTCAGATATTCTGCACTGTTGTCAAGTATGGTTTCACAACTCTTTCTTGCAGCTCCATCTCAGGTGTCTTTCATCTATGTTGTAGGTTTGGTTTATGAATTGATTTTGGTCTTTAAAGTTCATCAAATCAGGTATTTGCAAATTCTCATCTGCAAGCTTAAAAAAATTAACATATTTGTTTTTCTGTTCTCCCCCATTATTTACATACATTTCTCATCCCTCTGCAAAGTTCTGTCACCTTTCTCTAGGCTCTGGCTCTTAACAATTTGAAAAAGTGGCCAAAAGGGTAAATAGTAGCCCCATTACCTCCAAAATGCACTGTTTGTTTGACAAGTTTTTGTAAAATAAAATAGATTATGGTTTTGCACTATAGTGAAGCAGTGCTATTCTCTAATTTTATGTCTGCCTAGAGGATTAATTATAGACTAACCAAGCCTCACATAGAGAAAACTTACTGAATTACAGAATTATCCTCACATTCTTTGTATGCTTAAAACAAAGAGGTACCATACACTGCATAAGGAAACCTCAGTATGAGTCTTGTTAACATAAATGAGACTAGAGCTGCCTGGTCTAAATGAAGTAGTATTTAATAGTATGAACTAAGTTCATAATTGTTTACATTCCCTTCACAATTCTGTCTACTTCATAGTTTTGGGTAGAAGCTGATTTAATACATGTGCTAAAAGTAAAATGGCACTAAATCTGTTATAACTTGGCTGATCATGACAATATTTGGTATTGTCAAATATACTTGGTGTTTACCTGGAGTTTTATGAAACAGGGTAGTGATGAGGCCAGTGGCATGCAGGTGGCCAGGAGGCATGGATCAATAACTTAAACTCTGCAAGTACATCTAAAACTCAGTTTTTACACAGTATCAAAAAGATACAAGGAATAATTGCAATCTTTCACTCACTCTAGGGACAGAGGAGGGAATAAACCATCCTATTTTCTTCCTATAATATCCCCTGGACTGGAAAACATCTCTCTAGTCCATGTTCCACTTCATAGACAGTCTCTACTTGGATAGCTACCAATATCTTGATTCTTCTCTGAAGCAACTAAAACATCAGCTTCTTTGCTTTCCACTTTTTCCAGGGTAGGAAAAACTACTAAACATTCAATTTTAAATCATTAAAAACATCTTTTGCATCTTAATTTTTGAAAAAAAAAAAAAGTTTAAAAAGAATCACTTGCACTTCCTCTAGGTTTTCAAGTAGAGTATTTTCCTTCAATATCCAGATATTTGGAAAATAAATTCCTAAATAAGAAGTCCTTCATTTCCTATTAGACATCATGATATCATTAAGGGTAATTTCAGGCTTTTTGTATTTTCTAGAAATATTTTCAGAGCAGTTCTAGCTAGTCAAAGGGAGAGACAGGTTATTCTCCATATGGCAAGCTCTAAAGGGTGTAGGACTTCATAGATGATAGTTAAAATTCTCCTTACTCGTGCAAGGCTGCTATATTGGGAATTTGATCTCCTTGGGACTCCATAATGAAAAAACACTTGAATTTCCTGGGAAACAAATTAGAAATTCTTACAGTTTGGTTCATGCTGAAGATGGAAAGACCTATTGGTCTCTGGAGCAATGAAGCTAGAGAGTGAAAAATCTAGCATTCTGATATTTGGCAGAGTAGGAACAGAGAAGAAAAAAAATGTTAAAAACCCCAAATGAAAACAAAGAAAATTAAATAAGATAGAGAAAGGTAACAGGGTTCTCATACAGATTTCATGAGTTTTAAATCATTTCATACCAATGTAAAAATTCATATGGCTTTGATCTAATGCAAATCAAATTTGTGCAGCTATGAGCTGAATCAGACATAGAGCATTACAGGAACCCATAATAAGTGTTCTCTTCCTCATACCCTAAGTTTCTGGTATAAAAAAAAAACTGAACAGATTTCTTGAGACAAAAATGTCCATATCTCAAAAATCAGATACTGGATATGCCTCGGTTTTGTTAAATGCACTGTTTTTATTTACTGTGTCTTTTGCAAAGCTGGTATTCCATGTGTTGAGATAAAAAAAAGAGCAAAACAAGGAAATTCCCTTGTCTTGTTAACATGCATATTACCAAGTTAACATAAGATGGAATTTTCTATTGCCTGGTTGTTTTGGGTTTTTTTGAGAATAGTGCTTATTCTCACCTCCTGCACTTGAAAGCAGAATATTTGGAAGAATATTGTAAGGTAGGATCCTGATCCAGTTTACAGCTACATCAATGTAGCAGCTATTGCAGAATTATGAACCAAGTATTATATAGAAGTTAAAAAAAAAAATATCTTTACAATTAGATAATTTCCACTGTAAATATATTAATAAGTGGAGGATACTAGTTTGAACATGGGAAATATTCTTTAGGACAGACTGCTGATTTGATTTATAAAAGCATTGTGCTGTTAAAATATAATCTAGAAAACAACTTAAAAGGCAACTTGGTTTTGCAAACAGCAGTTTTCAAGAAGAGGTAAGGCATTGCAATCACTTTCTTTTTTTCCTTAGTTTTTTTTCCCCCTAAGACTAAAAGAGACATGCTGGAGCACAACAAAAACAATGATAACAACAACAGAAGTCACTCTCCCCTCTTTCCACTGTAAACTCCCAAGAAATCTTCTGATTGATAAGCAGAGATGTTACAGGATATGAGGTCTGCATATATCTTCAGTACAGCTTTGGTCTGCTATTCCATGGTGTTTTTCTTCTAGCTTTTTAACTTGAGCTTTTTTGCTCCTGAATCTGTTTTTGCAGTGCCATAAAAATATATTGTTTCCTCAAAGGAAAAAGTAATGTAGAAAAATGTGTAAATAACAAAGAGCTTGCATATTCAGCCACTTAGATCTCAAATTAACTCTAACTTTGATTTTTTTTTTTTTATTTTCAGCATGAGAAATATTTTTTCATGTTGCTCATTGTGAAAAGTAATCTTCAAAATGGTAGGAATTTCAGTACAAATATCACCTTGAGAACAATATGGTTATCCAATCCAATCTACACCTCTTGATGTGGAATTCAAATCTCACAAGAACAGAGAGGTTAATGAAATTTCTCAGGCTTTTCTTCTCAGGGGTCAGAGATACCACTGTAACACTTTATCATTATATTTGATATTTCGATTCCACTTGGATCTGAAATTGTAGAGGAAAATACAAATTAAATCTTATGTAAAGGAAAAAGCAAAAAATGACCCCAGCTTTTTGAAGCATCAAAGAAACTCTCATCAAGTTCAGGCAATTCTCATTTTTATTGGAGCTGGTTTAATTATTTTTTCTCAAGCAGAGCATACAAATTCTTACACTCTTTAATAATTTCTAACATGTTTTACGAGCTGTAAAAACTTATATAAGGAACTTTGAAAAATGTTTACAAAGAAGTTGCCTGGCCAGTCATCTCTTGGAATATCAGAAAGTCTTTAGGTAATGAGACACCTTGGAAAAGAAGAAAATTTCTACAGTTTGCAAAAATTTCCAAAACCCTCAACCAAAACATAAAGTAAACCAAACCCCCCCAAACCATGAAAAGGGAGTGCTGAGGCATCCTGATAAATTGAATTTGGATCTGTGAAAAGTATTTTAAAAAAATTTAAATAAAGTAAAAATTTTGATATTTCAAAACCTGTCTTTTTTAAAATAAGAGCAAAAAAGCATTAGGGTTTCTGTATTTATGTCATGTGGAAAAATACAACACTAATCAACCAAAATGCATTGTTTCTCTTTTTTTTTTCATTATTATTAAAATATTTTGCCACAAATTTAAAAAAAAATTATATAAATACACTAATTTTTCTAGCTCCAAAACATATCACTGATTTGTTTCTATATTTTCAGAATCTTCTTTGCATCCAAAAGACTGTTAGAGAAACTAATGTATCAAGATATTTTAATACTGATAGGACTAAAGTTATGTAGGAAAAATGATTCTATCTTTCCAGTCATATCTTTAATGATATGACTGCATATAACTCTTCTAATATACTAAACTTGCTTAACCTACCAGAAAAAAAAAAATCAGTGATCTTTTGAATGATTTTTCAGCTGTCAGATGAAGGCTAGTGGAAGCTGTATTGAACCTGAAAAAGATTTTGAAAAATAATGTTGTTAAAATATAATTTCATTCTTACTTTCATGGCATGGCTTTTTCTGCTGTTTTCTGTGCAAAGCATTTTCTTTTAGTCAGTAAAACCCAAAATGATGTGTTCTATATGTTTTAAAGAAACTGAAGTTACTTGGTGAAGTACTCAGAACAGAAATAATTTTTTGGCTGCAAAAATCTTGGTTTCATTTGTGAATCTGGAATCTAAATTATTTTTGACCTTCCAGCTGCCACCCTTGGCTATATTAAGTGAACTACTTAATCACATATTTAACTGGTGAGCAGTGGGATAAAGGAAGATGCCTAAATGCATTCCTAAGGACTTGATGGATTGAGGTCTGGTTTATATTCAAAATATGCAGTCAAATGTCATCATTACATCAAGACTGTGTTCTTACAACAATACAAAATGTTTAGTCTACTAACCTCACTTTATGTGGGAATAATCCCATAGCTCCTATTTTAAGAAGAAATGTCGAGTTAGAAACTGCAGCTGGGTATCTTCAGCTGGAGTTTGTTAATAAAATTTTAAAGGCAGGACAATGTAGGCTGAATTAAAGAGTAAAGAAAAAAAGAAAGGATGACAATAGTACGAGAAAAATCTAAGGGAAAATGATAAATTTAATGGAAAAGGTTTTGTTCTTTTCCTTGAAACATCTAATCTTGCTCCAGAAAATGCGGGTCATTAAATGCGGGCAGTATTTCACCGAATGTTTGAGAGCCCAGTATCTTTTGGAATCTTTAAGAACTAGAAATCTGATGGTGAGTTTCTCTTTATCTTCTACTATGACAGGTGCATTAGATCTAGTTCTGAAGATGGACAGAAGCTGAAAAGACAGAGAGATAAAAAAGTTTTTTCATTTTTCTCTGAAATCAGAATTTAAGTAGCTTTACAGAGAACAAGATAAAATTAGATAGCTCTATTTACACACCAAATACTCTATGAATACATTTTTTGTCTTTCCAGGAAAAAAGAAATTACATGAGACTATAAAATTTTTCTTTTCAAAGTGATTAATGATATGTGTTAAACAGCTGAATATAAAGACAAAACGCTTATCTATATTAATTTTTAAATGCAAGTAGGCATGTACTTTACAATTTCACACTTCATGAAATGAAGTTCTTGAAATGTGTTCATTTATTTTACTTTGGAAGAAATATTTATACTATCCTAATATTTATATTAAAGATCAGAAATGTTGAAAGTGACTATTTTGAGCAAATACAACCTTAAAAGGAAAACTGGACATGTCAAGAATTTCCTATCAGAAATGGGCATTTAATAGGTTCTTTCTCACTCTGTTTAGTACACTTTCCCCTGCTGTTTTCTAATGAATTATCTACAAATTATTCACTTGCCCTGTTAAGAGAGACACATGCATTTTCACACGTAGATAGGTTTCTTTCTCTTAACCTATATCCCAAATACCTTTGTTATAATTGAGGATGGTGATACAGCAAGCATCTCAAGCTAATATGACAAAAAGAGAACAAACACATTTCAAGAAAGATATGCAATTTTAATCATGCATTGAATATCTTACTTCCAGATGGATTGCCTTAGTAAACCACAGAAAAGTCTTGTAGTAGCACATATAAAGGATAAAAATGTTTGATCAATTAAAAATATTTTATGGTGTCAAAGTTCCAAGATAATGATAGTCCATTTATAGAATAGAACAGAATCACAGGGCAAGCAGAGTTGGAAGAGACCCATCAGGATCATAAAGTCAAAATCTTTAGAGACCCAGCACAGAACACCCCAAGAGTCACACCATGTGCCTGAGAGCATTGGCCAAATGCTTCTTGAACTCTGACAGGCTTGGTGCTGTGACCCCTTCCTTGAGGAGCCTTTTTAGTGCTCAGTCACCCTCTGGGTTAAGCACATTTTCCTTATGTTGAACCTAAACCTCCCCTGCCAACTTCACGACATTCCCCTGAGTCCTGCCACTGGTCAAGACAGTGAAAGGATTGGTATCTGCCCTTCCAGTTCCCCTCATGAAAATCTTAATGGCTTATGAAAGAAAATGTTTCTTTAATAATTGAAACTCTAGTAATCTATGACTGAAAAAAAAAAAAAAAAAAAGAAAAAAGAAAAAAGAAAAAGGGAAAAAGAAAGAAAAAAAGAAACCTAGGATTATTTAATGATATTATGTCTAAGGAAAATTGTGCTGAAGTTATTAATAACATTTTCAGGATTCAGTGGATATTTAATACATCCATAAACTCCTGCTATCATTAAGTTTTAGTCATTTACAAACCTGTGTTTCTGTTTATGCCTTCTATTTCAGCTGGGCCACACTTCTTGGTACAGCTGTAGATCCAGGACACTAACAGTGTTACGTTGTTTATCTCTGATGAATAACATGAGACCTGTTATTTCTGCAATCCTATGATTGTCGGTGCTGGGTCAGGCAGCTGGAGCTAGTAATAAGGATCTGACTTGTATGTAAATGAATGTCTTTGAAGATCAATTTGACAGTGTTACTTTAAATGGGATTAAATTTTGCCTTTACTTTCCCATTTTCTGCAGAAATGGTTCAAATATATAGGAATAAAAATAATTTTGTTCCCTTTTTAATACTAGTGAATGGAGTCTGCAGCTTGGGGGCAGACGTATGACATGGATGGTCCAGAAAGCCACTCTGAACTGTACCATTCCCTTTAGGCTGAGCTGGTGAATTGACACAGCCTTGTACCTTTTCAGTGTTGTGTGACATGGGACCACCCACAATACACATGCTGCATAAGGATTTATGAGGAGCCCATCCAGCTGAATACACAATTCCTTTATCAGGGAGTCTGTCCTAGCTTACAGCAGAAAACTGCACATTGCTCTGGTTCTTTGATCAAAGCCAACTGTCTGGGGTTGAGACCTCATCACACAGATTGATCATGTGTTTAGAAAGGCTTTAATGAAGAGATTTTCTTTCAATTGTATTTTAGCCTCTACATTAGCCTCTATCTACACGAGTATTAACTGAGTTTTTTTCACAATACATAATGTTAAACAAATGTTTAAGCATTTTATGATTCAGTGTTGAAAATATTTCAAAAAATAACAATAGTGCACTTCTAGATGCAGAAGTCACTAAACAGAGTGTAAAATGGGGAAATGAAAGGAGTTCTTTGAATCCATTAGCTGTCATTTCAAACACCTGTTTGACTGTTGCTCTTCCTGGGCAGATAGAATGGGTGAAATTTTTCCACTATTATAATGGATTGTTATATGATTAAAAGAATTCATTCCCAAAATGTCAATATACACTATATTTTATTTGGTGGTAAACTTCGGTTTAAAATTTTTTAAAAATAATAAATCCCTACCCTGACACAGACTTAGGACCAGTGTTTCCTGGCATATCTACACTTAGTTATCCCCCTGTTTTATCTTCATGCAGCTGTTTGTAGGACTGTGCTGTAAATCAGATCATTGAAATGAACCAAGTTAACTCTACAACAATATGGTTTTGGTGGTATATTTGTGTATCTGTGAGTTCCACAAAATGGTTTCACTGACTGTATTTGAAGAGTGCTCTACAAGTTGCTGTCCTGAGAAGACTTTGTGGGTGGCACATGGCAGAGCAGAGAAAAGTGATGGAGTGTTGGCAAAGTCACCTTAATGTAATTCCTCTGAAGAAAATACGTACCTGCCCCAGTGGTTATGGTGATGCAATGAGGAATTGCTGATGTCTGTGTCTTGAATTTTACTTATAATTCTACTCATGTCAATTTTTTTAAATTTATCTCCTAGGATTTATCCTTGGTTTCCAGCCACATTTATGTTTATCCTTTTGATTGTCCAGTATTTTCATGTTTTTTGGTGCTCGGTTTAAAAGCATTTTTTAGGCTTTGTCTAATTTGGGCATATCATTGAAAGAACAGATAGGATCTTATAAATCTCCATCTAAATGTGAATAACATGGGGGAAAAATTATTTATATTTTGCATCAGCTTGAAAACTGCTTTGATTTGTCTGCAAAATGTCAATTGCTAAGATACTGAATTAATATGGGTGCTCATTGTTGTTTTTATTTTCCAATCTTAAACATCACCAGGAGGATTTAGTGGATGGTGATTCATTCCTTAGTAATTTTAATTAATCCACTGTTCCTGAATTTAGCAAGCGCTGAAAACTGCGTCTTCCTGTCTTGTACTGTCTGGGACCTTGCTGTGGTGACACTTCATCCAGTCTGATGCTGACTGGTGGGATACTGCATCTGGCTGCTGCCAGTCTCTTTCTGTATGGCATTGTGGTTTGGATCCATGCTGCTGACTGCAGCTTTGTCATGCTGATCCTCTTCAGCTCCTGCACTCCTTGCAACCTGTACTTGTCACCCTGTGATACAAGAAGATATGGGGAGCAACATTGACACCTAACAGTAGTGGCACAACTCTTATAATCTATTCCTCTTTAGTCTGAGAGTTGATTTGGTCTCAGATTCAATGACCTTTTGCATCTGATGTAACTAATACATTTTCCCTAAAGATATCTCTTTGTTATGTGCAGGACATTTCACCAAAAGCTATAATGCCATACTGCACAAATAAGGTAACAGAGCTTTGCTGAAAGAAAAAGTTTTATAATCATTTTAAAAACTGGCAAGACATACAAACTTATAAAATTATTTCTAAGATTGTAATAATCCATTCTATAAAATAATTCAGGGTATAGCAAAGCATTTAATTTGCACACCACAAAAATGAGAGCGTATATTGACCTTTTGTATGTTGCAGCCAGGGTTTACCCTTCCTCAAATCTACACACAATCACACTACCCTCTTTTTTTTCATTCCTACACAGTTGGTACCTTTCTTCACAGCAAATATCATCTTCAGCTTGCCACAGAGTCATTTCTCTGCTGTGACAGCACATAGGAAAGAGCAAAGGGGTAGACAGCCAGGGAAATCCCTGACATGACTCTACTGGCTCGATGGAGTTCTGCTTGCAGACTGCACTGAAGAAGATGAATTGTTTGCACAGAAGGAATGGACAGAGAAGGTCAGGAAAGCTGCAGAAAACTCACTAGGCTTTGTCCCCTCAAAGTGGGATGTGAAGCTGCTTTGCAGATCTTTCAGGACATAAATCTCCAAGGTACCACTGCCACAGCTTTCAGATGCAGGCTAAGCCATCATTTTTACAGGACCCCTCATCTATCCAACACTAGGGAAGGCAAAAGGGTGGAGAGAGAGCATAGATCATGCTTTAGAAGCAGTGTGTAAGGACAGGTGTGTACTTCAGAATTCTGACTTTTCAACTGCCTGAGAAAACAAAGTACCTCTGGATATTTCTTTTTGCAAAGCAAAGCTCTACTCTATAGAACCTATACTTATAGGCAATGCAAGTAAAATAATTTCATAGGATAAAAAGCTGGAATAGTTAGAGGGAGGAAGTATTAGCATTTCATAGGCAGCATTCCAGACATTTTTGTGAATTTTTTGTTAAAAATATTTTATCCAGAAAACATCGCATCAAATAGAAACAGGGCAGCATAATAGGAGGAGGTTGTTTTTAAATTCCATCTGAGTGAAATGAGATTTTTAAAAAAATATTTTGTATGTTTCTGTTCAACAGAACGGATATAATTCTTAACTATCTGGGAAAAAAAAAAAGATATCAAGAAGTCAAATGAAAGTTGGTAATTAGTATTGGATAAAAGCTGCTTTGCACATCAATAAAAGTTCTTTAAGATTTTATATTTTTTTTCTTGACCTCATCACTTGGAGAAATCCTTAGAAATATTTTGTCAGAAAAATAGCTCTCTCCAAAATAACTGTTTCAGTTTCAAAACTTTTACCTCTGATGATAGGGGTAGATGTAAATACTTTTTGGGTTCCATGTACATTGTCTCAAATATTCTAGTCGAGAAGCATGACTGGCAATCCCAGAGTTTAGACTGTTGAACTTTTTGTGGAAATTTTCTATTGTAAACTTGAAAACTTTTCTTGACAGGGTTTCTTATTTTTTAAAAATTAATTCTTCTTGAAGAAGATTTTGCTAAGAATGATTAGTAATTCACAAAAGAAAGTTTGGATGATAATATCTTAGCCAGCTTTCAGTGCAATATTTTCACTATTTTTTGCGTTTCTTCTCGGAAACAAAACAACTTCTCTTAATGTCTTATTTTTTTCCAAGGATTTTGCAATTTTTAAAATTTTTTTTCTTTACGAACTCTGCCTTTTTTTTCCTAGTAGTTATTAAATTAGATCTTGGTTCTCTATATTGCACAGTAACAAGTAACACTTTGAAACAGATGGAGTTTCTCAATATGTGCTCATGACTGTGACCTTAGAAGCTTCATAAGCAACATTAGCATTTTTAAGAAATGACAACTTTAAACTTGCGCATTCAGTGTCTGATTTGCTGCTTTAGTTTGATCATTTACTAGACTCATCTATTATTTGTTCTCCAGCAATGTTTCATAATAAGGTCTAAAAAGGGCAAAACAATTATTTTCTTATCTAAATAGTTCATAGAAATTACAATAATTGTAAATGAAATTGAATATGAGGAATGACTTCAAAATGCCCTGAAACAGAAGAGAATCCATCTTGCAAGCATTTTACCATTCTTCAAGAAGCTTATAAATATACATATTAAAGTAAAAGATCTTTCTACTGCTTTAATAATTCCTTATCTATTAGATTATTGAATAAATCTAAAGCATATAAAATAAGTGAGGATGGAGGCAATGGGATAATGATCTAGAGAGATCTGCCTGGTTACAATGAACATTTATATTTAATGAGTAGCTTATTGTAGTTTTTTGCTGTAAACAAAGCTGTGTAAGATTTGGGTTACTAAATATTTCTAAGCACACCAGAAAGTAACCATTCATTTTGAGTTGGATGAGGAAGGATCTCAACATCCCCAGGGGAATGCTTGTTCTGCAAGGAGCAAGGAGGGCTCTGGTCCACTTTGAAGCGTGGATTCAAACAGCCAGGGTACAAACTGGCAGGATATCAAATAATGCTTGGCACAGCCTGATTATGCCTCATGCCTAGCACGCTGAGAGTGGAGGTGGAGATCACCTATCCTTTGCTACATTTGTGTGAGCAAATAGACTCATGCTGATCTCGTACACCTACGTGCTTCTTTGTTAGAAATATCAGCTTCCACCTCTAGGCTTCCTTAATGTTAGAGAAGCCAAACTAAACACTCTCAACAACTCAGACACCCACAATGGATAATAAGGGAGAGATCTGCTAATTTATTAAGCTAAGTACAATATTTAACAGTGTTGCCTACCTTCATGTATTATTAGAGTGAATCTCTACTTGTATTTCACTATATTATTCATGGAAGCCTTTTTTGCTTTTGAAACATATTTTTTTATTTCTTCTCTGGTGGTTTCTGTAACTGTAATAGCAATGACCTTGAATTGTGTCTTCTTGCTTATTACAGAGCACTGACCATGCAAAGTACTTAGTGGGTATCAGTGCAGGCATGGTCAGGGTGTTTCAGATGTCAGGTTATCCTGATATGGATTAACCCAGTGACCAGCAGTCAACAATGCACTGTAAGTACTGCAACAATGCTGACAAATTAGCTTTGAAAACAAAATGTGATTATTAATCAGAAGTTTCTAGGCACTTTTTGCATGTTATAATTACTGAATGTCTTTTGTGTGTGGCTGTTTCCATAAGGCAGTTTGTCATACTTCAACACATTCTAAGAAAATGCAGATCTGGTGCCAAATACTAGGAGAACAGAAAATGATGCCTCTCTCTTGCTAAAAAATATATTTCCTGACTCTCAGAACATATTCTCATTGAACTTTACTTTGCTTTTTATGCTGCATCTTATCTCTCAGTGACTGGCAGGTGCTATTTACAGTCCCTGGTAGTTTTGTAAGTGCCTCATCATTAAAGAGATATGTCCTGATAAGCTGTCTTTTTAAGGAAGTAGGTTACTTTCCAAGGAATGTAAGAAAATTTCTGAAGCAATAACAGAGTAGGCCTGGGGCTGACATAGCACAGTAAATAGCATAAAACACATAAAAGCAAGAAGTCCAGTGAATTTCAGTAGGTTCTAGTCTAAACTTAGTGACTGCTACAGAAGTGATGACATTATTTATATCTAAGCAATCCTGTCTTGCAGCAAATTCTGTTTCAGGCAATGGGTTCCATGCTAAACACGCAAACACTTCTTACCTGGGAAATAAAACCAGCACTTGCTGCAGCCATGTTCAGATGTGCAACTCACATTCTGGCTCAATGAATGGACACTGAGTGAGTTCCTCAGGCCCACTCCACCTCTCCTCCCTCAAGATCCTGCACTGCATCTAAGTTTCATCCAGGCTGAAATCTTTAATTTTTGCTGTATTATTTTTAGGTGTTAGTGCTTTAGAATTTGTCTGCATTTTGGGAACAGCAACTATTAATGCAGAGCTAATAATACTCGTAAGGATGTGATATTTACCTTCAAAAACAGAAGCCTGTTATTTATCTTCAGATTTAACTTTAAGAATTCTGTTTGCACAGTTTCCCCCCATATTCTGTATTGGTCTCATACTTTGGTTTATTTTATTTCTATTCTAGCTTTTGGTATTTTTTGCGCCTTCATGGTTCCACTCTCAGCTTCATATTTCTTGGTATGCCCAGTGTCTTGGAACATCTGTTTTTGTTTTGCCTGGCTTAACTTGGACATCTGTACTTCTTCTGTTTCTGCACTAAAATTTAATATTTTGATTAAACTACAGATACCCAGGGTATCTGCAGTTGTAACAGAAGTGTTTCTTTAAAAGTAGACCTGTTAATTTCAACTATTTTTAAAACTGATTTTCCATATTAAATATACAGTTTTCTGATAAAAAGAATATGTAGTATGCCTACAGTATAATGTAAGGTTTTCCCAGCTTCAGTTTCTCTGTTATTGATTAATCAGTAAAAAACTCAATCAGCATATATTCTTATTTTAAAAGAGGATCACAAATATCTGTACTCTTGCATATTTGTTCGGTCAAAAAAAATCACATTTGACATGGTTCTGTTTTCTTTAACTTTTCTTCCTTTTATTTTTATTTTTCAATCTGCAAGATCTTCTAAGAATAGCATTACACTTACTGCTCCCACACTGCTGAAGTGATTTTATTGAGGGTATGCAGCATTCCCACTTTTTCCCTGCTGTTTGATCAATTTCTGTGTGGTGTTAGCCTTTCCTTAATCTTTTCTTTAATTTGAAAATGAGTACTACAACTGTAGCAGATTTAGCTTTTTATCAAATGATTACCACAGAACTATAGGATTATAGCCTCAAAGGATTTTATAATGGGATTAGAGGGTATGTACCTGGACATTTACCATACAGCATCTGCTTTGTACGTGTTGTATTTGATGTGTCTTAGCCCTAGGCCTAGCCCTAGGTGAGTAGTGGAGGGGGCACTCCTGTGGGAGGTGAGAGGTATGAATTTCAGCTCATTTTGCATGAGGAGGGCATTGACTTTGGTTTCCTTAGAAACTGCTGTAATCTCAAGTCTATTTTAACATTCATTTCTCCTCCTTCTCCTTTGACAGACAGGTTTTTAAGTGAAAAGAGTGAACCAATTTTCCATAATCAAAGGAGTTTAGGTGCAGGTGGGATTCCAGGTTGTGATTCCCACTTTCGCATAAGCCCATAATTTGGGCTGCACTTAGGCACTTAGAAGTGGGAGGCAGCATTGCAGATAATTTCTATCTGCAAATTTTTTTGTTTGCTCACCTATGTATTTCACTGTTCAGGAAGCTGATCCCTGTCAATCCTGCCCCTTGGCATCAATTTTCATATTACATTGTTCTGAGGCATTCAGCTCTGGTTCATGAACTCATTTCACTGCAAGAAAAGAAAATACTCATAATCCATGCATATTGTTCCTTTAATGGATCTGAGATATTTGCCTTTGCTTCTTAGAAGTACCAAGAGGAATTAGTATGTTTATATTTAGGCTATAACTGCCCCATGTCAAATCAGGAGACATAGTACATCAAAAACCTTAGCTAGCATCCAGTAATCTTAAGCAGTCCATGTGTTGGGAACTCACTCCTCATTTAAAAGATATTTTAGGCTTCTAATTTCTAATGTGTTTTTGCTTAAGAAAGACACTTGGCATTTTAAAAACACTTAGCCATTTCCAAAAATGAAAATTATTGCTTTAGAAAATAAAAACATTATTTTTCCCCTAAATGAACTCTTCCTCTTTTCTACTTCTAAAAAAACCTCCCCCGTTAGGAATTGATGGGATGTTTCTTTAAAAAATGTTTCTTTCAACAACGGCCTTGAAGTAATAACAACGTTTTGGATTAATTTTAGATAATTTCTAGTTGCTACCTGAGTAGGCAGGGCTCTTCTACATCACCTCTTACTCTGCCTAATAACTTGTTGTAATAGAAAGTAAGTAAAGATTAATTTTATTCTCTTGGCTTCTGAAATTTATCCAAGTTGCCCTTCACAAAGACCCCTTTAATAGCTATACTTACTTGTCATTAAATTACAGTTTTCCTCAAATTTTTAAAGGGTCCCTAAAAGTCTTATTGCAATCTTGCTTCTTATGCACCTGGAATTTGCCAAACACAAGGGTGATATCCTCATTACTATCCTCCATTTATACGGCTATTTTAAACCTGACCTCTTCTCCCTTCTGTAAAACAGTTCACAATCAGTAGGGAAATACTAAGTAATCTTGCTTTCTTAACTGAAAGAGAAATAGCCAACCACTGTATTAAAGCAGGCTCAACAGCTAGGAAATAAATCACAGTGAATAATTTTCCCCCTGTATTTTGTTGTTTCCTCATTTGCAATCACAGGTAAAGTTTTTTTAAGGACTTCAGTAATTTAGGCATCTAAATCACCCCTTACAACACAAGTAGGAAGTTAACCTCTGCTTCCTCAATCCTTAAGCATACAAGAGAGATGTCAGTTTTTCTTCCATTTATCTACTTCCTTCAATAGCCTTTGGATTCTTATTTTTATCATGTATTTGTAGGTATTTGTCGTAATGGGGAATGAACTTTAACTGGGGCCTCAGGCACTATTGTAATACAGGTAATAGGCAATAATTATAGTGACAGATGTTGCCAGCTTTTAGTTTCATTCTGAGATATTTAAACTCCTGTATTTGAGAATGCAACTCTTCAGCAGGAGGTTTTATTTATGTGTCCCTAATAGGCATTTGGCTGCTTTTTGAAGGCCAATATTACCCCGCATGATTTGTATTTTCTTTACACACCAATCTGATTACATTATCTTTTTTGTCACCTTATATTTTTCACAGGTTTCTAAATATTATCCTCCTTTCAAACCATACCACCCTGGTTACCTTTATCCTAGTATGTTCTTAAATATTCTTTTTTCTCTCTTCTGTCACCTCTACGTCTGAAAGATGCAGCAATAGCAAATCTTTTGAAAACATCCACCAATTAACTGTACTTATCTGTAAAATAGATTCAGTCATTTCATCCACTTTCTAAGATTTATTTTTCAAATCCTACTGAAATCACCTAGCTTTCTTTTTTGAACTTTGCTAAGCCAGCTCTTTAATGTTACACCTATGAATTTAATTTCTCATAATGCCCCACATCCTCTGGATACATATTCCATGCTGCTAGTGAAGCTATGGAATTCTGGGCTGCCTCGCAAATGTGTTGTGTTATTTCTCAGTTTAACTGAAACTTCTCATCAGATGTGCTTCTGCTTTTCCTTATACTTGATTCCTGGCCCTCAGTGGCTACTTGAAGATGATTAGAAGAGCAAACAAAGAATCAAAAATCATTTACTATAGGTTGGATGCAGCTTCCTGTTTCAAGTTTTCCTACAAATATACAAGTGAAAACTCTTAAATGCTATAACAGGAATCATAAAACATTTTCTGGAGAGCAAATTTGGCAATTATGATGGATGTGACATTTAAGCCCTATCTCTGAAAATAATTGTGCACAAGGGAATAAGTATTTAAATATGAGCAGATGTGGTCTCAAAGAAGTTCATGTTTAGTTTTCTCCCTCTTTTGCTAGTATTTCAGGAAGAATGAGGAAATATTTAATTTTCGTCTCCAGTGGTTTATTTATGTGTGGGACAGTATGTATATAGGTTCCAGCAACCTGAGAAAATGAGTGGGTTGTCTTAAAAATAATGCAAGAAAGATTGTCAGGACAACGGATAATTGCAAAAATCAAATGAATAGATTTTCTTGTTTGAGTTTCCCATGAATTGAGTTCTTTTGGAGCAGAGGAAAACATCAGGAGCACCTCTCTTCATTTTGTCACCATCCAGAGAGAAGCATAAGAAAAACAGTGCCATTGCTCTCTGTCTGACAGTATTATTTATAAAACTATGGCACGTATTGCATTGCATGCTGCCTTCACAGTGGCTCTCAGTTGGAAGCACGGTGGAGTTCCCCCTATATAGCGGCATATAACCGCTTCCTTTCCTGGGCTTTGCTTTCTTTGGGGAAAAGAATGTTCCCTGATAAAATAGAGGAAAGGTTAAGTGGTTGGTGCTGTCTGGTTTGCTTGTTCCCTCCTCCCTTTCCTTCCTTCTTTTCTATTAACTGCTAATATTTAAGGAAGGACAAAAGAAAAAACGCTTGGTTTCAACACTAAGCTGTACGATGGATGGTCCATGCAGATCTCCTGAACACTGTGGCTCAAGGGAGTATCTGCAAGAACTCATTTACCTGAGAGAGAGCATAATGCAAACCAATGCAAACTAGGGCTCTAGGATTTGTTATTTATGTCAGGGATGGCATTTGCATGGATACGTTTGTATAATATTGCCTCTGTTTGACAAACTTAAATTGCTCTAATCATATAGAAACTTTCATTCTTCTCCTACTAAGTTCTTGCTCGATGCAGCTCAAAATATGGTTTGTACTGTGCCCACTTTTGAATGGCAAGAAAAAATCTCCATTGCAGTTGCATCACTGAAGGTGTACAAGATTGGACACATAGTGTCCTTGTCTTCTTTCATTCTTTGGCAGCCTTTATTAATTTAGAAATTATTGGGTGGAAAATTATGAATTACATGTAAAAAACTGTACAAGATATGAAACTGGGGAAGGGAAAATAAAACCAGCAATCTTTGAATGAAATGTACGTTACTACAAGTAAAAACTCCTCGACTAGAATTTTTATGTTCAGATTATAGATTTATGACTTACTCTTTCCAATATTCATGAATGCACAGACTGCTTGCCTTAGGCATATTATAGTAGCAAGGCCTTGAAACTGGAAATAATTGCTTAACACAGAACAACACAATTATATATTTTTGAGCATTTTAGCAATTGATTTAAGAATATACATGTATATTAAAAAAAGTAAGTATGAACTTCTAAAGGAGTAAAATTGCTCTTTTGTCATTTTACCTTCAAAAGATGATTTGCCTCCAGACAAATAACGTTGCTTTCATTTTACATGCATAGACATTTTACAGGTCTTATCGTTAGTGAATCCCACGCAGTATGGGTTTAAAACTTTAATCAAACTAAAACCCATGGTCCACTGGTGTTCTATAGACCTGCTGGGTTGAGAGCTGTTACAAGAAGAAATTTTCCCTTTGCAGCCATAGAAAATCAAATTAATTATCATATAGTCATTCCTTCCGAAGAACAGAATTGCTTGGGCTGAGCTTAAATATACATGTATAACTCTTAATAAATGCATTAGAAAACTTTTGTCTTGTTAACTGCTATTGTATGCTTTTCTTTTTCAACATTCTGTGGAGAGTATTTCTTTAGAAAAATTAGTAAATAAATTCATCTGGCATACAGGCTGCTGTGTAAATTAAAGATAAATCTTCAGCATTTGATATGAATCTAATTTCTATTTATATATATTTTTATGAATGTCAAATGTTCATGGAAAGGTTTGAAAATGTTTAACACTAATAGACTATGTTTAAAAATCTGTTTTTAAGGTTTGGTCTACATCCTTGATGATTCAGTTCTTCCTCAATAGAAAGGAGCATGAGATAAAAAGCAGACATATAGTGTGGTTCTGCTAGTATCCAAATATTTAGGGCAGCCTATTGTGGTGTATGTTTGCAAAGGAGAAAGATTAAAAGACAGACCTACAACATTATAATGTACATAGTGTAAGAATATCTAAAATACTTGTAAATATTATTTTTTTCCCTATACTTAAAAAAAAAAAAAAAAAAGAGGAATAATATGTTTAAGAGAAAGAGGGCAATGCAATGCAATAGCTGTGTCTGTCACTTTCTTAGTGGGTTATATGCCGCTATATAGTTAAGGAATATTTCTTCTATTCTAGGAGGGTGGGGGTGAGGAAAAAAATTTTTGGTGCTGGATGATGCAGGCAGGGAAGGTTTCATTTTTCTCCCTGGGTAACTTTTCAATGGCTATAACTTTAGCATCTCCAGAACTAGTGAATTGTTGTAAATTTTCCTGCAAAATCTGGCTCCAAACACTTACACACAGACACAGACCCACACACCCACACACAAGTGTGCACAGGCACATAATACCTGGAACTTTCAAAACCCTGTCCATGTTCTCCATTTTTTAATGGTTTATAGAAACAGTATACATTCAAATTGAGAGAATCTGTAAATATTTCAGAGAAAAATAATTAAATTAAGCATAAAGAAATTATATTTTTCAATAATCAGAATATAGTATTTTAAATAACTTGAAAGAATTATAGGAAATGGGATATTTTCTTCAAATACCATGCATGCTGATAGATGTGAAAGTGTTCCATTCATAACTGATTGGATCTTTAAAATGTTTATTAAAGCTAAGTAATATATTTTATGCATCTCATTGCCATCTTGATAAACTCTCAGTGCTAAAGGGTGTAATAATACTGTAGATTGTAACAGCTGCTGCACTCTGTGGTCTTTTCAACTTCAGATGATTTATTTTCGAAGCTTTATTTCTATAGGCTTCCAGTTAATTGCTGTGTGCTTTAATTGGGCTTCAGTATGCTCATCCTTTGATCACAGTGCAATAACAGGAAACCATGTCTGGATAAATCTTGAGGATGTTTGCAGCTTGATGGACTGTGTACGTGAATATTTCACTCCTCGGTCACACAAGATGCAGATGCAGTTATTAGAGCAGTGCAAACTGCAAGCAAGTTACAGAACCTAGCAGTGCTACTAGTAGGTCTATGCTGTGTCATAACTTAAGCATGACTTTGAAGAAATCTGAAGGAGCAATAATACCATTGTGTTGCATATAGGTAAAACCTTATCAAAGAAAGGACTTGTAAAATCAGGCCTTATTGCTATTTCACCTGAATTAACAGCTAGCCTGTAAAGTTCCCATGAAAAAGAATCGTAAGAATGAGAATCAGTTTGCATAACAATCTATTCTTGTAAGAAGGGAGCTTGCATCTGTGAAAAAGAAGAAGTCTATCCTGTGACAATGCCCAAAGAAAAAGTGCAAACAACCCTGTAAAGAAAGTCTTAGCACACACACACAGAGGCACCTTCTAACCAATGAATTGAGTGGCAAGAAAGTTTTTAAGCAATTAGAATTAGACATGATAACTTGGGAAACTGGATAAAAAATAGGCTGTAATATTAAAGTGGGGCTTTTTGCCAGTGATACTTTGAACTGTCATGTCTGTCGTTATTTGCTGCTATTGCTGCACTATTGCTCTGAGAGCTTTAGTCATTAGCTCCCTAAGTAAAAATGCAGCTGAGGAAAAATTGGTGTTGAAGTTAATTTGCATTCTCAGGCTGTTCACCAGATGATTATATCCAGTCTTCAAAAATTAGACGGAACTCTGTTGATGTGCCTGTTTTCAAACTTGGATGAAAATGGGGAGCTGCTTGTATCCCTAGGTTGCAGCAATCATAAACCTCAACAGGCTTGAGCGGTAGGGCTGTGTGAGCCTGACAAAGTTCAACAAGGCCAAGTTCTGCACATGGGCCTGGCAAGCCCGAGCACAATACAGTCTGGTGGAAAATTAATTCAGAAAAGCCCTGAGGAGAAGGACTCGGGGGTATTTGTGGACAAGAAGCTTGACACGACCAGACAGCAAGGTGCACCTGCAGGCCAGAAAGCCAAACAATATTGTGGGCTGTGTCAAAAGACATGTGGCCATCAGGTCAAGGGAGGTGATTTTCTCCCCTTGTATTCCATTCTCCTGATACCTCAACTGGAATGCTGTGTCGAGCTCTGGGGCCCTCAGCTTAAAAAGAACATGGACCTGTTGGAATGAGTCTAGAAGAGGGCTGGGAAAATAATAATAGCAGCTATCCTGTAAAGACAGGCTAAAAGAGCTGAGGCTGTTCAGCCTGGAGAAGACGAAGGTCTTTCCAGTCCTAACAGGAGCCTACAAGAGAACCAGAGAGGGACTTACAAGGGCATGTAGTGATAGGACAAGAGAGAACAGTTCTAAACCGAAAGAGTTGGTTTAGATTAGATACAGGAAACTCTTCCCTGTGGGTGTGGTGAAGCACTGGGACAGGTTGCCCAAGGCAATCCATCTTCAGGCTGGGTGGGGCTTTGAGCAATTTCATTTAGTGGAAGATGTCCCTTCTCATGATAGGGAACTTAGAAGTTGATCTTCTAGGTCCATTCCAACCGTAACACTCTTACAGTCAAACTTGTTAATTTTATTATTCACTATATTAACATGTGTTAATACCATTATGTTCTTACCATTAAAATGCATTCCATGTAACTGAATGTGAAGTTCTTGTCTGAAAGAAAAACAAAAAGTACAACTTGCAACGTACTTTTGAAAAATCCGTCTCCTCAAATGTGATAATATTTTATAGAATATTTATAACAGAAAAGTTTGCCTATAGCATATGGGTTTTTAAACCCAGACAGGATTCTTGCCCTGATGGTTTATATACCTTAACTGAAGTTATTCATCATATAATTTCTCATTTTTTCTTACTATTAATTTATTTCACCTGTTATTCGATCTAGCTGTAGAATCCATGGCAAGGATTGTTACAGTTTATTTGTGATGTCAAAGAGATTTCTTTCATTAGTTTTAAATCTAACTCTGGTTTTGTTTAGTAGTTACTTCCTGGAATTACAAGAAAAGTGAACCATTGATGATTGTTGAGCTTTTAGCACCTTTTATTATGATGATACCTCTTTATCACCGTTCTCTAGTGTTCCTTCTGCAATTTTTTCCATCCTTCACTCTGCTATGGTGACCTCACGTGTTTAATTATTTTTTGTTACCATTTCTTGAAGTTTCTATTTCTGTCACATTTTTGATATTTTTCATCTCTTTTGGCAAAAGTATTTTGGCAGTGTACGTGAATGAACGCATCAAGATATATAAAACAAACAAAATGTAAGTACATATGGTTATGTATACAAATATTATGTATTTACATGTTTATGTGCACATATAAAAATACGCATATTTTAGTAAATATGTACATGTGCATACACACATGTAAAAGCACATACACAAGTATACATGCATATCATATATATGAATACATAAAAATGTGATTCTATGGATTTTAATACTATAGGTTTTGAGGTTTTATCCCTTTTTTCTTACATAAAAATGCTTTTCTACCTTAATTTCTTTTTCTTGAAATGCTGCTCCTTCACATATTCTAAGTATCTTTGGAAATAACATATTCATTTAAATCAAGGATTTCTAGAGACACCATACTTTAATCACATGCAACTTATATTATAGAATAACCAGAAATAAATACACTGTTTAGGTGAATTAAATATTAACTGTATGAAGTACGAAATCTATAATGTACGTACAGACTAAGTAGTGAGAAGATGGAGAGCAGCCCTGTGGAAACATGCAGCTCAGTAAATATTTGAAGCCATAGGCACTTTTTCCTTCCTGGAATCTTCTGTCTACTTTTGCCTCTTTCTTCTAGTATCATTTCTTTCATTCCTGGTTCGATGTTTAAATGAAGCAATGCTTCCTCTCCTGTCACATAGCCAAAATTCTGCCGCCTGTAACTTCAGCCCCTGTCACCTTTTAACCTTACCCATAACTTTGGGCTTCTTCATTTCTGTCTGTGTGCAACCAACATAAATAAATTCCATTTGGATAATAAGTTTAAGATTAGAATAACGAATTTGAATTCCATTTTTTAATGTATAAAAACACACAATCTTTTCACTGAGTAAAGTTTCTTTTAGATTAGTTTGCACTATACTTTATAAAGGAGAAAGTCTTATTGTTTTGCCTTAGAAAGAACCTTGCAAAACTCAGTTATCCCTGTCATATTCCTTCTGAGTCACTAAGGTTAATTACAAAAGGTAACAGTAAAAAAGGGCGTTGTCTCCACTTGTTCTGTTGGTCGTAGATGCAGATACATTATTTTGGGTAAGACTGATGACACCTGCCCTGAAATCAAAAGTATCTGTCACTTTACTTGTGGGGACTTAAAGTTTTCATAATTACCAGATAGAAGTTTGAAAAAAAAAATCCTAACTCAGGCACTAGATCTCAGTTTTATAATACCCTGTTCAGAAGACTATGGTACACAACAGTTTATGTGTAAATCTTGGAATTTAACACTCAACCCAGAACAGAGCTACACTCCTGTCTTTAATGGAGACATAAGATACACTTGTCCAGACAAGTATTTCTGGGTTTTTATAAGCTAAATACTTTCTTTTAGGAGTAATATTAGTGAAAAATACCTGTTAATGTCAATGCAGCAAAGAATGACTCTCACATGACAATGTACCTTTATCTTCAAAAGTGATTCATTTTGTAAAGTAATTTTTTGGTAAATTACAGATATGATCAAGCCAAACTCCAGCCTCATTATATAATACATAATGCATCATATAACACACATCCTATAATACAGTAGCAGGCTGCACAGACTGGAGCAGTGTGAATGCAACAGGAAGGAACAGGAGCTTTAGACCTGTTCCATTTGTTAAGAATTTAAAACAGGTGGAGCATAGTCCAGAAAATGGTTTTGAACATCTGTTCAGAACATAGTCATGGCTAACCAGTGTAATATTCAGAGCAATTACAATGAGTTGTCTTCATAAAAATATATTCTGCATGGCCTATATATACGACACATTGTGGTTGTTGCTTGCCTCTTATCTGATGTTACAAATAAAAGAAAGTCAATTATTGGTGTTTTATTATACATGTTTTATTGGTGGCTCTCACTACTTTGATGAATGCCATTATAAATGAAAAATGAGTAATTGCAACCTTATATGTAGCTTGAAAAATTAACCTCATGCACCCCATATGAAACTGAGTAAAGAAGAGTTATATTAAAAATTGCTGCTGGGAATTAATCCAGCAGGTCAGTGGGTCAAACATTTCCTGTATGAGTGATTGGAAAAAGAGCCCAATAGCTAAGTTGTGTCCATTTATTACAGTTCCACCCTACAAACAGCCTTATTTTTCTCTTTGGAGTAGATGTCAGAAATGACCTTCTCATACTCAGTTTGTGGTGTATACACACAATGGATTTATTTCACCCGCTGCTTCTGTCTTGTTCTGCTCCTTTTGTACTGCCACACTTCCATTGAAAACGGGACACTATTGATACATCACACATCACGGGCCAAAATGCTTATATGTCAACCCTGGGATATACAGAGATTGATAGGAGAATTAGTCCAGGATCATACTGACAGCATCAAAGTTGCTGCAGGTTCACTGAGGAAATGAGGTTAGATTATTCTGGAGCGCAGCCATCTACCTGACATCAGAAAGGCTACCTCTCTTCTGAGACCATGTCTCTTGCATCAGATCTTCTCTTCATTGCCTCAAACTGAGGTGGCATACATTTCCCCAAGCTCTAATATTTTGTTTACATTTAAAAATACCTAAATTACTGTTTAACATTTTTTTACCTTTCTCTGTTTTTCCTCTCTTTTTTTTTTCTTTCTCCATTGGAAAAATTGCTGCTTAAACTGTTCATGGTGATTGATACTGAGTGTTTTCAAATGCTGGAAACATATCTAGTAATTACACTGTTCAGACATGAAGATTGTATTACCTCAAATTGCCTGGAATGATGTCAATTTATCAAACTTCCTGTGAGAAGTTCATCTCTGCTGTAAAGTGATCACTCCTCTCTCTGTTAGCCTGCTTTATCTAATACAGAGGGTCCAGAGGGGATTTATCCACTCTCGTTTTCAACCTCATCCTCTTTTGGATTCTACTAGACCAGTGGGGAAGAAAGAGAATGTTTTGTGACTGCCTTGTTTATTTTATCATCTCTCAATGCAGTGGAGGGAGAGGATGTATAATTTGATTCGAAAACCCGAGACAGTTAAGCAACAGAGCTTCGACAGAGCAGCAGTAATCACATCTCTTTACTGGAGTAAAACATGGGCTGCTTGTATTCCAGACAGAAGATTTCAATTATGGTTATTAAAGACTAACATGTTAAAAAGCATATTCATTTCCTATTAAGCACTGCCTTGGAGAATCCTTTAATGCAAGCATCAAAGTGCACTTCCTGGATATTTTCCCACTGTTTAATGCTGACAGAAGGAAGAAATCATGTTTGTAACATTTGTCTACCTGTTAACTGATGCCTTCAGTTTTAACTTCCAAATTTTTCAGATTCTATGCTGCCTAGGGGTGTAGCTCTGAGCTTCATATTAAGTGTCAGTGGGTTCTCTTCCCAGGGTAGGTAGACAAAATAATCTTTTTCCAGCTTAAGACCAAGGACAACCATTACAAGGTTCAGGCCCAAAAGAAAAACAACAGGGAACTGGAAAGAGCAAACAAGGACGATGTGACTTCATAACCTGAAGTCATAATTGGACAATTTACCCCAATATGCAAATGGTCCAAAAACTTATAAAATTGTGAGACTTCATGAGTGGTCATCCATTTTGTTACCATTTTGGGTCCATCTTGGGTGTAGTCCTGAACAGGCTCTTTACTGCCCAAAGTACATCTTTTAAGGCCTTTTAATAAATAGTTGCTTTATTCTTTAATTCTGTCTAGTCTCTGTTCTGGGTCAGCCTCTCAAGGTATCCATTCAATCAAAAAAATGTCCTTTTTTTTTTTTTTTTTGACTTTTGGACTAGCAGTAACATAATAATTAATGTATAGCTAGGTGTACAAATGCAGTGTTCTTAGTCTTTTTTTTCCCATGGTATCATTCTAGTACTGTCAGAATAGCTGACCTAAATAGAAATGTAAGGTTAAAAGGAGATTTGTCTTATTCAAAGGACAATTACTCCATGGTAATCTGGACTAGTATCACTCAAAGACTAAAATGAATCATGATTACTTAATGAACTCAATTTATTTTTTTTCATGCATATCTTTCAGTTGTCTGATAATATATGTCTGAAAGGACATATTTTTATATTATTCCCCTCAACTTTAGGATCTGTGTTCTGTCTATTGTGAAATTGATGATTTCCCTGTGTACGGTTTGTCATTGCAATGTGAGTGAAAACCTGAGCTTTTGAACTTATTTCTATTTGTTCTCTAGAGCTGCAAAAGTACTAAAGAGTTCTAAGAATGCCGTGGTCACCCAGCAGAATAATCAAGTTAAGCAACAATACATCCTAATTAAAAATTACTTTTGGAATTTTCCAACTTTTTGCAAGGTACTTGTTGACCAAAAGAATCCATATAGCAAGTCACCAGCTGTATTCCCTTCACACACCTTAACCTTAAAAAAAAAAAAAAGCATAATCAGGACTACTTCAGGGGCTCCAGAACCCTCTATTTCCCCTTGGAAATAATGGAACCAAACTCTCTTTACTATTTGGAGCTTATCTATACTCAGTTGCTTCCATCGTTACACCTCAAGGAGAAACTTCCAGCTGGGAGACTGAAAAAGCCTTTTGTGACTTTATTAACTTTACTTAAAGTAAAAGGGGCACTTCTTTGCTTTGTATTTTACAGAGACATTGAGGAACTTTAATCTTTGAGGTAGCACATCCAGGTGATTCAACTAATTAGGCAAACCCAGTGATGTACCACTGAGTAAGTCTGGCAAAATCTTCTATCCTGGATTTGTAGTCCAGAGCGCCAGTAAAATAACTCAGTAAGTGCACTCATCAAAGGTCCTGTTAACAAGGGAGGAAATAGGTGCTAAATAAAATTCAAACCAGATTTAGCAACCTTTGATAACACTTAATATTGTAATTTTCATACTGCATTTCTGCTACTTCTATATCCTACACACTCTGCATTTTTCATGCTATGAGGCTTATGCACTTGATGTGATTAATTTTTAAATTCATAACATTTTTTAAGGGAGAAATTCAGGGAATAACTCTAGGTATTACTGAATTACTTAGAAAATTTAGCTCCTTAATTCCAGGTTTGATTTAAGCTTACTGTTTAGCACATATATTCTCAAAGCTCTTTCTCAGAAAGCACTATTATAGATATAGACTATAATCTTTGAACAGCTTGCAAGAATGAGCCATCTTTTTATTATATTTACACAGGCAATTACTATGATTTCATGTCCATGCTCTTTTGAATCTCTCTAATAATACAAGTCTACAATGTGTACCTGTTACTCCCATCCTCACTAACCAGTTTAAAGACTATTCCATTATTTGGTGTCTGGAATTTTTTTTTTAAGTATGCCTTTACTCTTTGGCTTTAATGACCTAATGGACTAGTTCAGACATCCCCAGTACAGATTGTCTCATGTTGCCTTATTCCAGAGAGAAAACCTGCTGTTGCTGTGCCTGCTGTCACTATTAGATTACATAGCATAAAAATCACTGTCCACTGAGGAAGATCACGTTGTCAGCACTGTCTGCCTAAGAGACACTGAACAATTTAGGTCCTATCTCCTACTGTGCTGTACTCCAGGAAGGCATTCAAGGAAAATAAAATGACTGTAGCTTGCTGTCAGGCTTAAGAATATGTTCTGTAAAATATGACATGAATAATTCTCTTCTTCACCATTTCTTTATAATTCTAAGTCTCCCAACAAAAGATGTGTATAATTTGACAGTATTTTGCTATTGTGAAATAAGAATTTTCACTCTATTGTCAAATTGTGTGCATGAATATCTGCTAATGGACCCCTTTTTTAAGTTAGTATAGAAAAACCATGAATCATTAATCAAGGAAAAAAATAAGCTAATACAGACCTAAGTCTTTCCTACACATATCTCCCTATCCACTGCTATTTGCAATTCAAGTTGTTTTCTAACTTCATAGAAGTGGAGCTACACAAACCTGTATTTGGACATGATAAAGATGCTAATCTTGGAAAAATGTACATATTCACTTCATTTTATTCATTCAGCAAGAGCCCACTCCCCAGTAAGAGTTCTAGTATCACATTAATTAATAATGTAATGAAAAATAGATCCCAAATTATTTTTTAAACATAAATACCTCTAACAAAAGTACAATCTTTTGTTTTCTTGCTATAGTTGCTGCCGACATTGTTTATAACATTTTTACAGTATAGATTGGTTTTTAGTCTAGTTGGATTGGATGTCATAGTGCATTTCAGCCTGAACATTTTTTTAAGTCTTTAAATTCCTGAGAGAGTTTTTTAAAGGGGCAAGTGTCATGGTAAGGTAGATTTGATTCAACAACTGGAAATATGACACTGCTATCTTGTGGGAACTCTTTTTCTTCATTCCATTTTGTGTCACTTCCCCATGTCCCAGTTTCAGAAGAATTCAGCTCAAAAAGCACAAATGTAGCTCCACATGTCCAAATTCCTAACAGGCAAAAACTCATGGTACATTCAGTTCCTTCATGAACTCATTTGCATGGAAGTGGACTTGATTTTGATAAAATGTTACTTATGGCTGATTTCTTGATTTTTCAGTATGGCATTATTCATATTCCCTTTTCCACAGACACAAGATGTTTATAGAGCATTCTGTAATTCAGATTAGTGAGATTAAATGCAAGCTCATAATTAAGGGAGTGCTAGGGAAAGAACAAGAAAATCGTCTTGCACTGATGATAGATGGTGGCAAACACAGAACTTAAAGTCCTCTCTTCCATGGCAGATCCCTAAAGAGGTAGCTCAGGGCATTGAACAGTATGTATAAAATCAATTTAACAGCAATGGTGTATAGTGGCAAGGGAGTGAGTGGAGATTTTCAGGCTAGTAGGGCAAGGGGGTGAGTAGTTGAGAAAAATGGAGAAAGAGATATTGGCAGAGGTTGTGAGGAAGGAGTAAAAATCAGGAGGCTTTTGAAGAATTTAAAAACCTGAGAAGTCATTTTTTCATTTGTTTATTCCCCCACCTTCTGCTTCCTAGGTTCTTAATGAAGCTTGCAACTCCTTCAGTGGTCTGAACTTGAAGAGGTGATTTGAAGTTGTACCTCAGCCTTGTCCTCTTTTGCCTTCTGTTCCTGGCTGCAGCTTGCTCAGGGAGGGAGGGAGGGAGGGAGGAAGGGAGGGAGGAAGGGAGGCAGGGAGGGAGGAAGGGAGGGAGGAAGGGAGGGAGGAAGGGAGGAAGGAAGGGAGGGAGGAAGGGAGGGAGGGAGGAAGGAAGGAATGAAGTTATATGAGTGAGAGGCTGTAAATGTAGCAGTGTAGAGACTGCTGCTCTTAGAAAAGGTTTCCTTCTCTTTTTTCGTAACAATCCCACTTACATTATGGTCTGGGAAGTCAGTGTACCTTTTTTAAAAGTATGGACAGCTATGATGTGATTCTGACTTTCAAAACTCTTGCTAAATTGGCCAACAAACAAGCAAACAACAGAAATCTCACTATTGTAGCTTTCTTACCAAACATGTGTAGAACATATCCAGAAAGGGAGGGAGAAAAGGAGGGAGAAAGAAGGGAACCTTGAGAGGCAGAAAGATTTTGCTTTTCATTCTTTCTTTAGCATAATCTGAAAATTGAGACACATGGAAAAGCCATTGTAGTGTGTAAACATTTGTCAAGGAGAGAAAGAATTCTTTTTAACAAAAAGGTTCTACAGATAAAGCCACCTGGCATCATCACTTGTTTAGTACATGACATACAGGAAGACCACTAGCAGGTAAATTGCTCCTGGGGAAGGAGGGGGAAGCAAAGAGCAGAAGGAAATCAATGCCCAGACATCTTTGTGATGACTTTCTCAATGTGTGAGCCTGAAACTGGAAGCTTGAAATGGTCTTTGCACCTTGAGTCATCAATAATTTTCAAGCATCATTCTCAATAAAAGCTGTGGACCTGACGGATGGTGATGGGGCACGGATTTGAAGTCTCCTCTTGGCTGAATTGCCTGTTGGTGCTGGCATAAAAAAAAGAATTAAGTGTCCTCTGCACCCCCACCCACTTTTTTTTTCAACCAGCAAGTATTCCAGCAAGAAGCTTTTAAATATTTTATTTCTAGAGTGCCTTTTTCATTAAGAGTACACTTTTATTTCTTGACATTGAGAAAATGGATCAGGATCCTCACTTTAAAAAATTTTGTTTAAATGCAGATTTTGAAAGCCTGCCAGGGTTGAATAAAGAATCCCTGCAGAACAAACACTATAAAAATCAATAGTGTTCTTTCCAGGGAGGTATATTTATCTCATCATGTCTCCTTGCATATCTCTGTAGCACTTTTTTGTGGTTTTAAGCCCTTTTTCTTCCATAAAAGTGATGTCTTGCACCTGGATAAACTAAAAAGGAGTGTTGCACCCTCTGGGCCTTGAATAAATAACTGATCAACATCATAATTAAGCACACATTATTTAAGGTTTCTATTATTTTTTCCACTTTTATTTTTACAAGGGAGAATTCCAAATTACCTTTAAATCTGTTCTTTAACATGTTATTGGCATACATACATATATTTATATATTTATATATTTATATATATATATGTATATGTATCAGGTGATAGCATCTAGCAGCAGGAGCAAGGGACTGCGCAAGACTAGCTACTCAGCTTGGTGTATCTGCAGCCAAAAGAAAATATGTCAAAAAGCTCTTAGAGAGCAAATATCAATGTCTACCCATGGACTGTAGACATTGATATTTTCAAAATTTTAAACCTCAGGAAAAGGGTATGTATAACTTTCAGGAATTAAAAAAAAAATAAAGCAATGAAAAATCTATATGAAAAGAAAAAAAAAATTCCCTTGTTCATCATTAGTTCAGCAAGTCCATAGTTAGAGAAATAGACTGCAAATATTTCCCTTCACACATGGTACATAAGAGCCTTATTACAGGTGCATAAAGACTTTGCAGCAATGACGTCTTGGTCTTCTGACAACTGCACATCCTTGGCTGGGAGGAAAGAAGGAGTGCTTTTGTGACAGAGGAGTTAATGGATGAAGTGTTTCTGGAGTCTTCTGTAAGTGCTGAAAAACAATTCTTGAGTAAGTGAAAGCTAAAATACACAAGTTATAATGTCCACCATAGCAGTTTGTTGTCTAAATGAAAAAGTTGCAATGCCAGAGATATAAAATACAGGAGAATTCCTCCTGAGCTACTATAAAATATCCTGTCATGCAAATGTCAGTGGTCTATTGGGTTTTATAAATGATGTACTTCTGCCAGCTCGGATGCAGCCTGGGAGTCTTGCCTATTATGAAGTTTTGCCAAAACACTTCAAAATGCTGCAAGTATTTTCTATATCAAATGGTGACATATTTTAAAGTCAAGAGCTGCATTCATCTGTCTTCTATTTTTTTCTCAGTTCTCATCAAGTAAATGTGAACTGTTGGATGATTCTTAAGCATTTAAAATTTGGGTTAAAAGTCATGTTGCCAATATTGAATGCTAGAAAATATGGCAGGCTTTACAATTTTTGTCGTCCATCATATTTCCACTTCTACTTTGTCCTCTAGGCTGAGCCAGATACTTTTATATGTGGGATTCAGATAACAGAAGAAAGGCTTCAAGTTTGTTTAAGCATCCAGATTGTGAATGCTATTTCAGTCAAATTAGATTGCCAGAGCATGACAGCAATGTCATTGATTTATTATGTTTGGAAGTCCTTCCCAAACACACATTTCATTATTTTGTTTTGTTTGTTTCTCCTTTCTTTTTCTTTTTTATACCTATGTTTTCTGGAAGGATTCTTTTGGACTGGATAAACTTCATGCTATACTGTGGTCAGGGTCCCTCTGAGTCTTTGTATAAATGACCAAATATTTATATCCCACAGATAAAACCAAAAGTGAAGCATGCAGAACTATCACATGAAAACAGAGCATGTCAGGACTTGCAGGGCTTTGCTTTATGACATGAGAGCAAATTCTGCTGCAGCTTGTATCCCTCCTAATTCAACTGCAATCAACTCACAACCACAGGTAAAGACAGACTGTGTCCATAACTTACAGGAAAGCACCCCTTCTGATCACTTCATCCTCAATTTTATATCTCTTTATATATACTTTAAAGTACATGGAGGTAAAATGGTGACAGACTGAACAGTGCATGAATCCCTCAGGCTTGAGTGGTGGGAGCATCTCAGAGAGAGGATGGATTAAAGAGTTCCTGACACCTATGCTGTGTGAGTGTTACCCCTTATTGGATGGGCAGAAGACTGGATCAATGAACCAACACACCTGAGTTAATCTTAACAAAGATCAGTTCAGTAGATGTGCTTACTTTGTAGATCCCCAGAAGTCGTGAGGGCACAACCAAGTCAGAGTAACAAACAGATATGGTCTGGCTGATACTGAAGTAACTCAAAGCATTAGGAACCAAATAGAAACCCTTATAAATCTCCAGTACGTAACAGCTAATTTTAACATTGCTTGATGTCTCTGGTGGCACATATAATCTTTTCTTAATGCTGGGCTATGAGGCTACATTAGCAAGGAAAAATGAAGTTTCTGACTCAGATGAACTTGATTTAGATTCCAAGTTGAACACTCTAAGCAAAGGAATGTCCAGGTCTAGGCGATGGTCATGATATATAAGTCAAAATAAATTGCAGGGACTTTTTTTTCTTGTTGAATTCTTAATATTTTTAAATATACTTAGCCCTGAATATGGTAGTTATTTACATGTCAATATTTAGAAGAATAATTTTCAATAGCCAAGATAATATTTCTGCTTATGAAGGTACCTGCTTATATTTCAGTGACTTCAGATAGATGGAAGTATGTAAGAAAATACTTCAGCTGATACTTGAATAGTTTTTTTTTCTCTAGTGAGAAATTCAATTAATAACCATTAGATATGTTCATGAATACAATTAGACATGTTTCTAAATTTGTAATGAATAAGTTAATTGTTCTTTGGTATAGTAAAATGATCCATTATTGAAACTCATCCCTTGAGTACTTTGAAGATTTGTATTTCAGCCTTTTACAATACCAGAGCATTCTAAACATTGAATGTGGTTTATGTAACATTTTCTCTTTTATTACTAAAAGGTCTTTATATTGATTTGAAAAAAAAAAAATCCAGTGCAAGAATGATCTTCTTAACAAATAACTAATTCATAAATACAAGGAATAAAATTATCATCCTATTTTCCAGAGGACAAAGAAATTTCAGCAGAAGTCATACTTTCTGCTTTTAAAAATACAGATATATCTGAGCAAAAGCTGCTTTATATTACTCTCAAAGCTATGAAGATGACTTTCTAGGTAAGTTGTCTTATTTTATATGCAGATACACAGTCTGGATTTCAAACATTAAAACAAACATCTGTATTGCTGATGTGTTATTGTGAACCAGTGTATTTATACCTGCATGAATTAAATTATATAATCTGAACTTTAAGTCCTTGCTATCTTGTAACTTCATATTCTATTTCATCAAAGAAAACAAAAAGATTTCCTTTACGTTCCAGGCCTTTTAAAATTAGGTCAATGAAACATGTTTGTGAGATACTTGTTTTTACAGATTAAATGTAGTTTTTCAGCACTAACTCTAGAAAGAAAAACTTCCCTGCATTTCAGCGTGTGTATTTCTGTGCTCGCCTAAAATCATGCTGAAACATCTACCTGGGAAGAACTTTCCTTTAAAGTTTTAGTCAAACAACAAAAGCCTATGCTTTTATCTGTGTGCTTTTCTCCTGAAAACAGATTAACCAGAAAGTGAAAGAAAACACATGCATATAATCCACTGAATTTCAGTTACATTATTTATTAGCAACAGAGAGGGGAAAAAAAATAGAAAAGAATGCAGGTAGTCTATTTTTTTGTCCTCGGATGAGATATGTTTCTAATGAAACTTCTGTTTTTAAAGAATATGTCAGCCCTTCCAAAATTCTAAACATGTGTGTGTTATTTAGATATGTATTATTTTACTATCATACCTATTGCTAAGAAGGAACTAGACAGCTCAAAAATGCTAAAGAAATAAATTTGAAGTGTAAAAGACTTAGTTAGATGTGGCAAAAGGTTGAAAACTAAAACTATTAAGGTAGATTTATACAATTGAAAATACAAATGGTGCGTGAACAGTAAATCTGTAAATTCTCTTTGCATATGCGCACCTAAAAGTGCAGATGAACACAAACCACATCTGAAGTAAGAAAATAAGGGCTGATTAACACTGTGGTTGCTCTTTGTAATTCATAACAGTTTATTTTATTGTTTCAGAAAATAAATTCACTGGGAGATGGGATCAAGAGGAAATTACTGTCAATAGAACATCACATGTAAAGGCCTTGAATGGTTGTGGAGGTTATGCTTTATGGTGTTTCATACTACCAGAAACATTTTTCTAGATTTGATGGACCACACTTTATTCTGGTCTAGAAATCCCAATATTCTATGTAATGTTTACCTCAGCCATGATGCTTAGCATCACAATAAGAAAAAGAGTGATAATGGATTCTTTGCTCTCCTTTCTTTGCTCTACACCTCTGACACCTTAACTGTGGATAAGTATTATGGTCCTTGAAGGAACTTTTTAATGCAGTAATCAAATCAGTAACTTGTTCAGCTCTGAGATCAGAATCACTTAACATTTTCCTTAGGCATTCATGATTTTTGGTTTTCTTTTT
The DNA here is from genome assembly GCA_024362935.1 of Setophaga petechia. NCBI lineage: Eukaryota > Metazoa > Chordata > Aves > Passeriformes > Parulidae > Setophaga > Setophaga petechia. The sequence continues at coordinate 11,762,766 of JANCRA010000008.1, read as the reverse complement.
TTTTTTCCCTTTCACTGAAGTTGTTTCATGGCAGGTAAAGTGCCTTCTAAGATTTCTTCTGAAATATATTCTTGCTTTAGGAGACAGCTTTCCTGTCTTCCCCAAAAACAAAGGACAAAAAGTCTTTGAACTCTTGAGAGACTGATGTACACGCTTCCTCTGTAAGCAATATGAGTATTAAATGAGGGGAAAAATTCAAACCAATTGTGTTTGAAATAAAATGGGAACCTAAGAAATATCTCCCATGAGAAATTAGGAGTCCATTTAAAAAACAGGCTAATGCATATAGCACCCAAAATCAACAAAGGGATAAGAGAAAAAAAATCGATCTATAAATTAAGACATCCAAACAACACTCTCCTAACATATGGCTCTTGCTGCAATCCCAGATATCAAAGCCATCATCCTCTAACCAACTGCCACTCCTCAGTGTCCTTCAGTTTATGCTAATGATGCTAATGATTCAGGCATTGAAGGCTGATACTGGGAAAATAGAAATTCAGACCTTTAAATGTCACACTTTTCATTTTGGAATACTTTGTTCTTCTAGTCTTAGCTACTCCACATTGTTTAGTTAGTTTTTTTGTCAGATGGTACTCCTCGGTAACCCTGTTAGGCAGACCATGGTTATGAGGATATTTATAACTCTGGATACAGGTTTCTGGTCATTTCTAAGAGAGGATAAAGTTGGTGAGAAACACAGTGCCAATCAAAATTTAAAATAACTCCTTATTTCTCATTGGAAAATAGATTTATTTAGACAATTCTAGTTCCAAAAAGAGTTTTTTTGTAAAAAGAAAAAAAAAAGACAATAAAAAATGAGGGAGGATACCATTATGACAGGTTTTTTAAAGAAAGAAAATCTTGATAGTATCTCTGACAGCTCCAGTAATAATCCTGACTCTGCCAGCATAGTGGTGATGAATCCTTGTGTTCTCACCAAGAGTCTCTTTTCAGACATGCTGTCATAGGAATTGGCATTGTTAAAATGAGGGTATTGTGATGATATTTTTTCTCCTGCAACCATCACATCAGGTTCATCTCTACATGAGAGCAAACTCAATGCTTCTGGACAATTACTGAAGGAGAGAAATTAATGCCTGCTAATATATGCTTTTTATGTGTGGGAGGCTAGCCTGAAGTTCCAACTCAGTTATATACACTGAAAAAGCAGTGAATGTTTCTAAAACAAATGCTTTGTGAGTTTGTTTCTTATTAATCTCTCAGGAAATGTTTATGATACACGATTTTGAAGGTTAAAGGAATCCAGCCTTGTTTGCATGCCATAAATTCAAACCATCAGTATACAATTCATGACTCCAGTTTTCAGTTTCTCGGAGTGGAAATAAAGGACACTGTCATTGTTGCTGTCCTTTGCAGGCCAGGGTTGATGTGTAACAGCAGGTGCTTTTGAAAGAAATGTTGTTGGCACTTGTAAAGGCAGACTTTCCAAAGCTGCATCTTTTTCTTTTATTTAGGGAAAGGCCATTGTTTCTTTTGTTGGATTCTGTCAGGGAAAATCTTTGTGGAAGAGCTCAGGCAGATTAAATGGCATAAAAGGTTTAAGAAATATGGCCACACTCGAGTTCATGGACGTTACAGGTCAGCAGTCATATTTAAACATACTCATATTTGAATACTGTCCCTATGATTATCTAAACCTAGTAATCCTGGAAATGTAAAATAATCTTCAGCTTTAATACTGGTTTCATTGAGATTTTTTTCTTACTTTTTATTTTTTCATGTTTCAATACATAGAAGTATGAAACACATAACTTTTAAACAAAAAGACTTAATAAAAGTCTTTTACTAAGTACGTAAGAGTCGTAATGAAGCAATGAAAAAGAAAGCAACCTGAAAGAGGTAACTCTAGGAAGTTCTAATGCCAAATATTAAAGATATTATTGGGGTTTAAGTTGAAATTTTGGAAGCACGGTAATGTACATGTCTACTTATAGCCTGTACGATTGTATAAGGCTGATAGTCCTCAAATTTTGGAAACATTTAAGTCTTGTGCCATTTCATATAAAGTTGAATTATATCCTCTCATACACTAGAATTTCATTGCACCATTTTGTAGAGATTTGGGTTCTATTTCTATGTTGAAGCTGACGTCTCTAAGTAAGATTCAAGGTAATTACTACTTCTACTTGCTAAATCTGCAAATAGGAGTATTCAGTCTTCTAAGTTGCATCAATTAGAAGGAAGTCTGCATGCATGATTTTAAAACACCAGTAATGAAATAATAATAGTGTTGGGATGCTTTACCTGTGTCACAACATTTTGTTCCAATAAAATCTTTAAATTTCTTCCTGACTTTTACAATATGCTAAAATATATTTCATTTAAACTATAACCAAATGCAAACCATAAAATTTATACAAGTGCAATTAAATATCTCAGCCTCAACAGAATTAACTGTTGTAATACCTCTATAAAATGAGATATGTTTGATTGTTTGCATTTCTGGTTTTTATTTAAAGCTAGCACATTTTGAGAAAAGAGTCTTCCAGCAACCAGTTTCGTCTATTGACAAATATTATCAATGGAGCAGAAGATTTTATCTGTTTATAGTTTGTAGTTTGTTATGTAGGTTATTTAATTACCTTCAGTCCTGTGTTTTTCAAGTGAGGAGTCTCAGTTTTTATCCTTTGGTCTCTTCCTTTTGCCCACCTTACTTCTAGTATCTCTCTACATTTAAAATCATGTTGAAATAGCACACCAGATATGAGTAAAACTTTTCATAAGCAATATGTCCTGTCACAGACATCTTTTTGTGAAAATCTTTTCTTTAAGATTTTTCTTGCTAGAGCTGAGAAGTTTCAGTAACTAATGTAAACAATTATTATCAGCTGCTGTGGAATGCAACATGTCTATCTGTGATTAGTGTCTCATAGATGTTTAGATTTATTAACTTGTTACAGCAGAGCTGGCACTAGCTCTCTGTTGGAGCCAGCTGCCTTGTTATCCATTCTTTCTATTCTATTCTTAGCTTAGCCAGCCTTCTGAAGAACCTTTTTCTTTCCCTTTCTTTTTAGTATAGTCATAATGTTATATATATCATAAAATAATAAATCAAGCCTTCTAATCATAGAGTCAACATTCTCGCCTCTCTCTCATCCTGAAAACCCCTGCGACCATGGTCACAATGTCCAAAACTAAAACATGACAGAGAACAGTCTTGTTATATGGAAAGGAGAATGCAACACCTAGCCTATTTTTTTCTGGATGCACTGGGAGTCATTCTGGATTTGTAGAAAACTTTATTCCTTATAATTGCCACTGACCTGCCTCCAACACAAAACGAAGAAACCTCACCTTTTTCATAAGTAAGTGGAAAGTCAAAGGTTCAGGAAGAGGGTGAAATATTTATTTGAAAAGAAATTGTCAGAATTTTTTTGACATCTCCATTTGAACAACACCGCTTGGGTCGCTTGGGAGACCTCTTCAGGAAGACTAATATTTATGAAAATAAAAAAAAGACTTTAATCTAAATTAATCCTCCCTTTGCCCTCCCTTCCCTCTGCTCCATATGAATATTGAAAGGAAGGATAATTACATGATGTACACAAGATGCACTTGATTTGTTTGACTAGCTCCAACCTGCAGCAGTCAGTGCTTTGTGCTTCGATTCAATATTTTAGTTGTCAGGAAATGTTCAAAGGAACCTGCAGTTCCCTGTATATTGTAGCCGACATCAGGCAGTATGTTCACAGTTATGTATAATAACATCATACAAAAAAAGTGATATACAGTGATTGCAAGCTGCCAATCCCTGCATAACATCAGTCTTTGGAGCACATTGCATTTGCTTGCTGATATATTATGCCTCTCCAAACAAGGTGATAATCTATGATAATTAGGTTACATGGTACGTGCTGGGACAAAAAGCAAGCGTGCAGGGACCTGTTCAGATATCCTCGTTTCTCTGCTAGAGCTAGCAGGGCATTTAGGATCCTTTTCAGCACAAGTCTTTTATTAGTCATAATAAAACATTTTCCATAGCTAAATTTTCTCCTGAAAATCACATTGCTAGCTGGAGTGCTGTTTTTCCCTGTGTAACAACTTGTCACATGTGGCACTTTCCTAATCAGAATCGGACAAAAAATTGCCATAATATTAAGACAAATCCATGGAATAGCTGCACTTTTCAATTAGAGTGGAAAAGGAGAAGAGCAATGAGTCCTTGGGACAGCAAAGACATAGGGATAGCTATCAAACCCAGCTCAGACCACTCTCATCCCACATTTCTACTGTGGTTTTCAGTTGTGCTGCTTTTTTTATACATGAGATATATTATAATCAAACAAAAAATCAAATTTTGCACTTGGTGGTATTCCTGTAGTCAAGGATGGCATTCTGTTGAAACAGAAATCCAAATTGATTCTTATCTTATAATTTAGGGATTTGGAAATTGTCAGCACCCTAGAATCCAATCTGACATGCTTAACACAGAAGGAACACTGCTGCATGTGTCACTGCCCAGCACCTGAACAGGACAATGACCAAGGCAAACAAACAAGGGGGAATTGGTTAAACAGTGTTGCACATGTAGATCCAGAAAAATGAAAACATGGCAAAATGTTCTGGCTCATGTTTCAGGATGATCTTAGGTGGCAGCAGCAGAGGGCCCAAAATTGCTCAAAGAAGGGACTGATATGTCTGAACTTTTTCTGAGCTCAGTCCCAGTCCTGGCTACATGCCTTCTCTTCAGGCACTCAGCAGGCTGAGGTGCAGCCCCCATAATGCAGTAGCTTTGAGGGGTGAATACTGAACAAAGTCCTGGCCTGCAGTTAGGATTCTGTACTGTAGAGACAGAAACCTTATTTTCCCCAGTAACCTTCCAAACTGGCTCTAGTCTTGACCCTGAGGACCTTGTTGTGTGGCTACTGAGATTGTTTTCATTTCAAAAATCATAGTGAGAAATACAATTTCTCACTTATTAATGAAATCCAAGGCTTTTCAAGAATAGAGCTAAACTGTAACAAACTTAAGTAAAAAGACATCCATATGAAACAAAGCTCTGTTTATCTTTGCAATGAACTGCTTAAAAATTGGAGGTAGTGCCTCTTACTGTGTTTTCACTTCCAGATATGACCTATACAATACTTTTTCATAGTATGTGAGGTAATGTGAAAATCTGCATATTGGAGCAGTATACATTTTTATGCTTCCTAATGCATGATAAAGACAAGGCACCTGCAAAGTCTATACCAGACCACTGAGATAAAATGACGGAGAAGGAAGGGTGAAGACAAAGAACTCCCATATGCAATGCCTAGTGTAAGTGTGTTCTCTCAAACTAATACTGTGTCACCTTGTAGGTTATGGCAAGCAACTGTAGTACAACATAAAAAAAGAAGTGCAAAAGTATAGTTTATTCATAAAATAAATCTATTTAAATATGGAAAATACTCTAGAGACATATACATAAAAATAAAGAACTCTCAAAATTGGGATCCTGTTAACTCTGTGTACTATGCAAAAGATATTCTGTTTGTGGGTTGTAGTATGTCTGCAGAACTAGTGATTTATTTTTTATCTACGCACCAGAAATGCAGATGTTCTGTCACTGATGGGGTCACTGGTTCAGGCATGCATGCAGTCACTTATGTTGAATACAAGGTGTGTTTTACTCAAGTTGAAACAAAACTTCAACTAATTAATGATGTTTTTGATATTCTTAATTTATTGAGACTTCATAATACCCTTTATCACATTAACTCTTTAGCATTTAACTAATCCATTGGAACCTTATGAGCTATTTTGAGGAAAAATAGTACTTTTAGCCTATACTGTATTTTTGTGCAGCAGTATTGAGCCTTCCTTACACTTCTTTACAGATGTAGGCTGATCACCCTGTATTCAGCCATGTAAATGGGAATCATACATTAATGTACATACAGTACATTAAGTTAATGCAATGTTATGCATGTAAGAGGAGCTAGCCATTGATCAGCTTGGACAGAGGAGAAATCTGGGCTGCTTTGTATGACAGTCACTGAAAGGCAGCACTGTGATGACACTGATCACAGTGTTGGTAATTTTTTTTTCTGAAAATCATATTTTTTCCTTAATAATCAGATATAGTGGTTTTGTTACTCCTACAGAAGGAAAATAAGACCAAGAAACCTGTTCTCAAATCAAAATTCTGCAGTATGATATTAAAGGAAAACAACCTCAAATAAAATGCCACGCCAAATTACCGTATTTTATATTGGAATGTAAGAGACACATTTCTTCACAGTCAATTCAATATTTTTGTTCAAGTTTAAACTGATTACTTAGAAAATGAATGAAAAACATTTTGTAAATTGAATTTCAAGGCAGCTGGCTGCTTAACAGGAAAGCTGAGTATCAGACTAGTACTGCTTGAGAGGTTCTCCAGAATCTTGAAAGCATCCAAAAGTATGATGATTATAAATTTCTACAAGTTTTATGTAATTATGCATGACATTTAATAGAAATCTTCCAAAGTGGCTAGATGAAGCTTATCTGAACTCAAGTGAAATTAACTGTTAAGAGTACACTTCATAATGAAATGCTCCTTGTTTTTCACGTCTCACATTACAACAAGTAATTTTGACAAAGACAGTCAAACTGTAACTAAAATGAACTGTGAAGTAGAAGCTATATTTTTAATTAGCTATTTGGAGATTTGATTTAGTCATATTTTTTTATCCTCATTTTTCTTTCCTATAATTTTAGTTCCTTTGATGCAGGTGCTCTGTGCTTTGATGATTTTCTTTTCATGCTTTCTTTTCAAAGCATTTGATACATTAAAACATGCTGGTCTAGTTGAATCATTTAAAATAAAAAAAGAAATAACTTTTCTATCAGTCTTCATTATTTTGTTGATTGAGTGACAATGGACCAGAATAAGAGTCTTCAGAAATAGGTTTTGCATGCAGTATGATTAGGTAACAGAATCAGAATGCTATGTCTTTATGCACAATTTTTTTTCCACTCAAAATCCCACTAAGTATTTTAAAATAAATCTGTCTCTATCCTGAAAAGAAATCAGAGAAGGCCAATCATTTATTGACAAAGATGTTACATAAATGCAAACAAAATACTGAAAACACAAATAATTCAGATCTTCTTATTGATATCATTCTCTAATGAGTTTGAAGCAGAGATTATTTACAAAACTCTCCTAGTCTGCATGGAGCACACTTGTGAAGATTCTACATAACCTTCTCTTCTGTGACAATGTCACAAGCTAAACTATTGAAAGCATTCTTATAGCCTTTCATCTAATATTCCCATTGCAAATTCTAAACCTAATTACACAGTGTAAACTGTTTTTTACTGCTCTCAGTATTCCTTGAATTTCAACAGGAAAAAAAAAAGAATGAGAGATTAAATAATCTAACTTCACTCTTCTATTAGGCACTTATTACCTTTGTCTCTTTTAATACCAGCAGTAAAGTCAGCAGCTGGAGAATGTAGAAGTGTTAAGAGTGGAAGATGTTTGAAGGTTCACAGAACAGTTTACTGAAGAAAGTCAGAGGAGATTTTATTAAATAGCAATTAAGAATGGAATATGGAAAATGCTATTGCTAAATATTTTGACATGAGTCATTAATGGAAAGGATTTCTGGTAATTTTTTATCTGTACTAGGGAAAAGTAAAATTGTCCTTATGTGCATAATCACTTTTTTCCTTAGGCCTATTATTAGCAATGTCAATGGCAGCTGACCCAGCTAGATTTCCAAGGCTTGTGGTGAGGCAGTTTCCTCTTGTAGTGCACTTGTGCCTCCCACATATGTCCAGCTTGAGGAACTGCAAGAGTAGGCACCAAGTGTAATGGGTGGTACCTGGTAAAAGAGTCTGCAGAACCCTCCTGTTTCACAGGATCTTAGGGTTTTTTACCCTATTCTTCCCTAAACTTCTCTGAAACTCTTTTTCTGGGCATTTTGTCCATAAAGCATGAGAATATACTGTAAACAATAGTTGCGATTTCTACTTCTTGAAAGTCTTGTGCTGCAATTTGCTGTGACAGCAACCATAGCAAAGAACAGGAGTTTGGTGCCTGTAAGTGGAAATGACCCTCATTTTCTTCAGGAAGTCTAAAGGCCACATAGAAAACACCATTAACTTTCAATTCAGCATTATCTTATCTTCCCAGTTGATTCTTATTGAAATGAAGCACATGGGGAACATGGCTATTTTCTTCTTTCAAAAACTTGCTCTAGATTTTCAGGTCTAGCAACTTTCAGGTGTTGAGTCATAAGGACCTGTAAGTGTCAATTATTGCATTGGCCTCCATCAGGATTACCAGCAAGCCTGAAGAGGTTTCTTCCAAATTCTAGCTCAGGACTTAAGAGGCAATTAAAAAGTCCTTCTGAAACTATTCGCCCAAGGATTTTTTTTTAATACCTTGTGCAAATTCAAGTAGAAAATCTTGATGGACTATTTGGTGTCACAGATATACTAAAGCAGAGCAATTCACAAGGATCTCACTTGAAGACTTGTAACTTTCATTTTAGTTGCTTCAAATTAACTCAAATTTAGCTGCTGCTGTTAGTAAATACTAAGTAATTTCACTTAAATTCTATTTGAAATACATTGACACCAGTCCCAAGTATTTTATTCAGCCCCTGCCTATGTTGTGGTGAAGATCAGACTTCTGAGTAAACATCTTCCACTTCTCCAATTGTGACAAATGTTTTGGTTGGTGGGTATCTTTCCAGAAGTCAAACATTTTAAGGTAATGTAATGTTATATTTTCACACTGCAAATTCCTTCAATGGGGAAGATGTTATTACCTTGAGATAATATTTGCAAAACTAAAATATAAAATGCTTTTAATATTTTACACTTGCATTTACCTGTTTGTGAGTGTTTGAGTAAACTTAAGACTGGAGGAAGACACTAAATAAAGAAAACAACGGTGACATTTTAATGCCAACTGTTTTTGTAGTGCATTATTTCTAACTCCAGTTGGAAAATTCAGCTCTTACCATACTTCATTGAGTCAAGTATACAACTTAAAACTTTATAAATGTCAAAATTTAAAATTCAAAATTACCATGAGGCCTGGTGTCTGTGCTCTAGGGCTATGTGAACGGGGTCAGAAAGGGGGCAATATGTATGCAGAGGGGGTTGAAAACAGAAATCTCAAATTCTGTAAAGAAGACCACTTTCAGATTTAAAACTTGCTTGCCTCCCTCCTCCAGTGATACTGAAATGTGTTCTGTTTTCTGCCCTAAGTCTAATAATTTAATTATTTTGAATGAGTGAATGGATGAATGAATAAATGAATAAATGAATGGATGAATGAATGAATGAATGAATGAATGAATGAATGAATGAATGAATGAATGAATGAACTGAATTAATATATCCCATTACTTCAACAGATTTTCTAGGTTATTTGATCCAGGATCTTTTAGGCTTCTCTTGCAAGAGAAATTCTCTACTCCAGTGATCATCAATATGGCTCTTCTGTGCTCCCCTTCCAGGTTGTGCTCATGCAGCATTTTCCAAACATTGACTGCAGTTAACAGCACTTCAAGCAGATCATGTCCATACATGGGAAAGAGGACGAGGATTCTGAGAATAACAAATTCAACCTCACAGCTCATATCAGTGCCCCCTGACTGAGGACTTCACAGCAGTGAAGTAGGCTTGCTAGCAGTGAGCTCAGGCTTAACAACCAGTGGAAATATACCTGACATTCAATACATCTTCCTACAACATGATGGACCTGTATTATATGCAGCATTCCAGGTGATATATTAGGAGTGCCTGCTCCAATGACATTAATACTTCCATATTTCTTTGTGAAATACCTTGCCTGAAAAATCCTAGGATTGCTTTTGACATTTTCATGGCTGCTTCACAGAGATGGCTCATAGTAATCTTATAATTGACTAATACACCTAGATTTTGCTCTTCCTCTGACATTTCCAACTAATGACTTTCCTTGTGACGGAGGAAATTCTTGTTATTAATCCTCAAATGTGTGACCTTGCACTTTTCTATGAAATCTCATGCCATTTCCTTGTTTCAATCCTCAAGGTCTTTTGTTTTTTCTTAGAGTAAGATTTTGATCCTTCTGTGCTGACAGTACCTCTACTTTATATAGTCAACAGAATCATCAGGCTGAATGTAGTACCAGAATCCTCAATGAGAATGCTTCAGTCAGAACCTAACATCAATCTTCAAAAAGTTTATTTGTAACTGCTTTTGAACTTGATATGTCAGTTTTTAATGTGGCAATTGTTGTCTTTCATTTAGTTTTTTCTCATCCTAAGTTAAATAGATTTTTCCTAGTCTGGCAAATCCTTATCAAAACAATGTCCTTGATTTTTTTCAAAGAAAGATATCAGATAAATGTCACAACCTACATGTGCTAAAACCATGTTTGCTTTTTGCTCTGCTTGTCATTTACTGATTCTTTCTTTCAACATTTGTTCTGTAGTTCTGGATACTCAATAAAGAAGTTTGTAACATCCAAGATCATTTCTCTAACCTTTCGAAAACATTCTCAGAATGTAAATACCATCCACAGTATTTGTTCTCTAAAAATTGCCGCTACTCAGTCTAGCACAACTGGGTGCTGAGAAACATAAGGATCAAAACCATCCTGCAGATTGCTTGCAACAAAGGCTACATTTGTGCAGAAGTCAGGCTGGTAACATCTCTTAAGGTAAAGACACAAAATTTTTTGCTCAGGCAGCTGTGGCATTTGCACTTGGAGGTGAGTTGAGAAAATTTCTTTGCTCCTTACCCCAGAGTGAGTCACTGAACGGTTATCTCTGCTTAAGATATTTAGGACAAAAAAACCATTTTTTTTCCCATCACACAACACAAAGGATTTTTATAATTATGGAAAAAAAATTTGCTCCTTTAAGTCTTGGATGTTCTTGGTTACTGAATTTATTAAGCATACAGTTTGTATATATGCCCAAAGGACACATTTTATGGCAATGAAATTTTGACTACTCACATCTTTATCTTACAGTCAAGGGAAAAGGAAACTCTGGTCTTAGTCTTGCTACATAGAGGTCAATTTAATTGGTCCCTAGGCAATATTGCACCAATCAAGATGAAGTGGAACTTGTTTGCACTGCAGTTCATCTGGAATCATATTTGTGTGAAGTGAACCTGAAAAGCTAGTTGAAAAATACAGGTTTTGAACTCTAGCTAGCAAGTTCTGGATCACTAAAATAACATTGGAAGGCATGTATCACATTAAGTCGTACTATAGAGAGAACTAAAATAATGCTGTCTAATTGAAAGGTTTGTATGCCATACATCCTTTGGTAGAAAAAAAATCCTCTGCGTTCTTTCACAAGCTATTTTTGTCATAAACGATAAAACAAATTACATTAAAATTCTAAAGAGACAGTATTTGTAAAATGTAATTAGCCAAAAACATCTATTAAAAACATTCAGTCTGATGAAGATGACATCAGCCAGTGGTGAAAAAAAGCCCCATAAGAAAAACAAAACCTATTGATTTATGCAGATATCAGGCAGCTATGTATTATGCCTCTTTAGAGCTTAAATAGGCTCTGGTAGAGGTAAAATTTCTGAGCAGAAAGAGTTGAGTTATGCCTAATTGTGGTTTGTTATGTAAATTCTTTAAAACATCTAAGCCACTCTTCGTATGGTTTAATGTGCCTGTTTATGTAGATAATGTATTCTCTCTTTCTAATCACTGCAGTGATATTTCTTAAACATAAGTTTTTTAACAAGAAATGCAACCAAAAAGTGCATATTTCTTTACTGATTTATTTTAAGATGTTTAGAAAAAATAAACCTCTAACTGTATTCATGGAGGGGAAAAAAAAGAAAACACTATTTGCTTAACATAAAAGTAAAATCCAACCAGGCTTTCTATTGAGTGCACCAATTTGAAATATTTTGTGTTTTATTTATTACTCTTGGCAATGAAGCTTTTATTAAACATCTCAAAAATATAAATGTACAATCCCTCCCTCAACCCCCTCCCACACACCTCAAGGCATCTACAGTTTTATTCAGCCAGCTATTAGGATTATGGAGGATGACTAAGAAAATTAATTAAAAATGAATATACACCAAGGGTTGTAATTTACAGCCCATCAGGTTCAAAATATTTTTCTTAGTTCATAACATGTTCCATGTGTGTGTTAAAATTCAAGAAAATTAGTCTCAGCTCTATATATTATATTTCACTGTTTCATTAAAAAGTTGCTTAAATGCTTTCATTAAGCGGAACATTTATTTAGATATTAAAGGAAATTATGTTGAATATGTAAATGATCTATTTGACACCAAAAGGGGAAAGAAGCAGTAACAATTTTAATTAAAAATTCAATCCTAACAGGGTTTGCCCTCATCAACTTAGAAATATTGCACAGACTCTTTATTAAATTGCAAACTATCTAGTTAAAAGCTATTCACTGTGTTATCTAAGCCATCCTTCTCCTCACCAGATCCAGTTTCTACAAAAGTCAGTGGCAAAATTCTGACTCCACAAGGCAACAGATTCAGTGTATAACTTCAGAGCAGTTTCCTCCATCGGATACCATAGTGCATTCTGGCCTTGCTTTAGTCCTGGTTAGATGGTTCCACAAGGAAGGAAGAGGAATGTGACATATGCAGATACATCTCCTGTCCTCTGTGCCAATCTCTGGCTGTTCCTACCAAGGGACAGTATATAACAGAACACATTTGCTTTTGTTCCCTCTCCAGAGCTGCTGGACGCAGGCAGAAAATAGAGCAGCTGAAGCACTTGCATTAGTTTCCATTTATGCTGCCATGTATTTGTTTTGCCTGTCTTGTTTGATGCGAAGGATAGTACTTTCTTACTGGAAAAATCCATCAGTGGCATAATGACCTGGAATTAGCAGAGGAAGTGGGAGCAAACCAAAGAAGTTGTGAGCACATTTGGAAGTATTTAAGTTTTCAGGGTCAGAATGCAACTAATGGTTGAGGCAGCAAGGGGTCTCTGTTCCTGCTTGTGTTCATGTGTGGCGAAGACATTTCAGCTCAGTGTGAGCATCACGTGGCTGATAAAAGCTGCCTCTCTCCCCTCTTCTGCCATTGATCTTGGAGCATGGTCTTGTGTAACTACTTTCATGTTTGAGTGGTGGGGATTTTTTCCTTTCTTTTCTCTTTGCCTTTATCTCTCTTTCCATTTGAACTGTAAGGCTTAGGAGAAGGAGTGTCTCATGACAGGTGTAGTTATCCTGCTCAATGAAACTCTCTTATTAGCTAAGACCTGTGGAGCTGTAATATCAATAATTAATAATCATGAACAGTGCCTGGTTACTGTTTCATTAAAACTAAAATTTATCCTAATTTAAACTGGAGCCTCAAATCCCTGTAGACAGGCCATACAAACCTACTTAACAGCCCTACCAGCCATTTGACTAGTTCATATTATCATTGGATTTAATCTTTCCAGAACTAAATGACCTCGTGCACATCAGCAAAGGAAATAGATTGACATCAGCAAAATCTAGGGCAGTGTGAGCAGTACTTGGGCTGGTAAAACATCGTCTGAGGAATTCTTAATTCCTATAGCAGGTTGTAATGTGGTATAAATCGAATTAAATTGTCACAGGACATGGAAGCAACTCTCATCTTTGTACTTTGAAGGGGTGAATTTTCCTTTTTTTACTTAGGCAGCCTAAATACATAGTGCTTCTTTTTGTTAAAACACTTAGGAGTAAATCCAACAGCTAAGAAACACTGAAACAGAAAAAGAATGAGGTTGTCTGATTCAGGCCACCTGACTGATCTGTCAGATCTTCACCTGGGGAAAATGAATTTAATTTTTTGTCAATTAAAATAGATATTGAGAAACTTCTTGCCTATTTCTTTTCTTGAGTTGCCATCTCGCAGGGCTGTTTCTCGCTCGCTTCCCCTGGCTCAGCCCTGGCTGCCGGGCAGCGTTTTGCCCTCCCTTGCCCAGGCTTTCCCCGGGGCTCAGGGGCTCAGCCGTGCCCTGCGCTGGGGCCGCTGCAGCCGCTGGCACCGCCTGGGGCCGGCCCGGGCAGCCCCAGCACAGCCCCGGCACAGCCCCGGCACAGCTCCGGTGCTGCCGCCACCACACAAAGACTCAAGAAAAGATGAAAATCGATCTTGTCTGACAACACACTTTGGATAAGCACCTCAAATTTCAGATTATTATATTTAATGACAAAGCACATTGAGGTTTTAGAGACCTGCACTCCGTCTTTTTGTTCTTGCTTTTACTGGAGTCTGTTATTAAAATACAACTCCTTTTCCTTTTGACTCTTTCATTTGATCTTACTCTGTAGACACTTTTAACACTGGGATGGCCTTTTTATCTGAACCCAAGGAAAGGGCAACATAAAATAGCATGTGTTTGCTCCTTTGAGCACAGCCTATGCTATCAGGAGCTGTGCCTTTTGGGAGATAAATCTGTCTTTGCTTCTGAAGCTCCATCTGAAGGGACAAAGTAAAGGCTTATGGTTTTGCATGAGCTCAACCTGTGCAGGCAGGGAGTATCCCATTGGGGAGCTGCCTGTATGCTGTGTTGGTACTGCTGTAGCAGAGTTGGAGACCTAGTTATATCTGGAACAAATGTGTGCATTTGTTTTTAGCTATTAAACTTGTCCTATCCTGTCAAAAGGAATCCTGAGGTGGCTGGTTTTGTTTCCCTCAGAAATGTATCATATAAGCAAATCATAAAACACACAGAGTAAATAGAAAAGAAAGGAAAAAAATTTAAAAGGGTCAAACATAGAGCATACTTCCTTGCTGTGCCATGTTTTGGGGCAATAAGTTTGCATTGATGCATTGTGGATTGAATTTTCAGGAGCTCAAAACAGTTGTGTCTCTAAAGAAGCACGTGTAGATGTCTTCTGCCTGAGTATTATTGAAAATGAAGTCAATAGAGAAGAAAACAACAAACTTAAATTCTGTAAAACTTACATTTACATGGTAATACTTTTCTCTAGCTCCAGGTGCCATAGAGATTACAAGACAGACCTCATTAAGGCTTGTATTACTTTAGTGCTTTGGTGTTTAATTTGTGCTAATTTAGACTGGGGAAATGAGTAAATGTTACTCACCATTCTTTTTCTCAAAATTTTGTTAAATTTCATTGTGAAAAAGCTTCTAAGTTTACTGAAAGTTTACTGAGTTTCCTAAAAATCAGACCAGAACCAAAAGCAAGAATCCTGGTTTAGATAAAACAGGAAAAACTCCTTCCAACAGTTAAAAAAATATGATCATTTTATATCCCAGTATTCAAAAAGATATTCTAGTATTTCTACTGCTTACAGTCTAACTGAACAAAGAGAACCAAAATATATAGGATGCTTACTCTGTTATTATTTGTTTGGATAAATTGAATCTTTTGGAAGAAACAAATAAATTTATTACTTTAGTTCCTCACAGAAACACCACTGAAATTCTGAGCCTTTAGAGATCTTTCTGCCACTGCGTATTGGAATTGGTCAGGCACTTGATAAACGTTAGAGAAGAAAACCAGAAATAGCAAAGAGTAACTGTCTGTGAAGTGCAGCCACTTAGCTGTTGCTGTTTTTCAATCTTTTCATAGCTTCCAGTTCAGCATTTTAAAATGCATTTCAAAATACATTTCAAAATGCATTTTCATTATGAACTGGAATGAAAAGGCAAGATTTGGAAAAATCTATTAAAAGTTCAGAAACACATTTGCTGAAGGCATAAGGAGTTTTCATTTGTGTCACACTTAAACCTTCTGTGTACATACAACATTGTATATTAATTAAATTAGACTTTTATTAGAATAAAAATCAAAATATAATCTAAATTGTAGAATTGGCACAACAAATCTGACAACAATCAAGCAAAAAAAAAAAGGGTAAATGTTCATTTGAAGTCTATCCAATAAAATATATCATCAAGGTGATCAAAAAGTACACTTCTGTGTGATAAATCTTCAGTATTCAACTGTTCCTTCAAGACTATGTCAAGCTATAGAAGCACACAAGCAGCACTTAAGGATAAGAATATCTTGGCTTATGGGAAGCACCTTGCTCATGTTATTGAAGCAACAGTGGAAAATTAATCTCTCTCTCTCAACAGTAACCTAGTCAGCAATAGATGTTTTAAATGAAGAAGGAAAGGGGAAGAGCTGCTGTATATCACTCCAATTGCACTTTTGATTTATGACTCACTTCAACCTCTCTGCTGAAACCAACATACATGAAATCTACCACAACTGAAATGGACTTCTCTCTCTTTAAAAGTAAGCTACAATTACACTATCTGAGCCTGGTATTATAATTAACTTCAAGATGAAGTTAAACAAAGTTAACTTCAACAATAATGAGCAGGTCAGTTTGAGAAAACCTAAAGGAAGTGTTAAAGTCACAGGAGAATGTAGGTGATGCTAAGATTTATTCTGCTCTCAGTAATAAACTAAAAATTTTTAATGTTTAACAGTACTCAACTGGTAAATCTGTTATTCAGGAACACTCAGTGAAGTTATGAAATTAGACTTTTTAAGGTTTTTTTTCAGCCTCAAAAATATTGTAGTCATTCTAGTCATGAATATTATTATAAACCACCAAACAATGAGAAAGAAAGGTGCATCTGCACAGTTCTTTGTGTGCAGGTACGTGATACTTATGCTTTCCAATGCAGATGAATGCAAGCCAACTCAATATCCAAAGTTATAATACATGGTTAGAAAGATGGAGCCTGGTTAGCCACACTGCATCTCCCAGACATGTGTTTATGGAGTCTATAGACAAATTGTTCCCTCTGTCTTTTCTGGCAATAGGAGATTGGGGAGAATTAGGGAACAGATAAGAGAAATCAAAGCACTTAAACCCTTATTTGCTCATTCATATTTTCTTAAGGTTGTGTCTCCTAGAGGAATATCCAAGAGATGAGAAAATTGTGCATTGCTTTGTGTAAATTGTGCGCATGCCCCCATGTGCTTGGAACAGCCTAGAAGAAGTTGTTCCTCCCTAGCAGCAGATGCAAGACAGCTGTATCTTGCCATTAGACAAATTGTGACTCTAAATGTAGCCCATACTGGACTGGTTCGGAAATTTTAAGAGATGTGGACTTTAAAAAAAAAAAAAAAAAGGTATCTGCAGGGACCAATACCCACATAGTGTAAGAAGTTTAAACTACTTAACTTTAGGGAACAAAGATAATTTCCACCATTTGAGAAAAGGCTTAAGATTTGTAGCCACCTTAGTAAAACACATGAAATCAGTGTGATGTTAAGTGGGAACTGAGAAAGGCAGTGTTTATTTTCTTCCCAGATGATTGCAACATTAACAACAGGGGTATCTTTCTCACCTCCAATGGCTCCTAGTAGTCCCACTGAGTCTGCACAGAGGTATTGCTTTGTGCTGCCATTTACAGCTGTAATGTTAAGCCCCTCCACATAATCAAATATATCTATATACTGAGCTCGTGCCAGCAAAAAAAAAAAAGAAAAAAAAAGAAAAAAAAAGAGGAGACGCAAAGTCAGCTGAAAACCTGGTTTGATTCCACCTCTTCCTGGCAGTGCTTCTGTCATACCACAAGGGGTAGAATAAGATTAATGCCATCACCACCACTGTAAGTGATCTTCAGCTGAGCTACTACAATGAAAAAAAAAACAAGTGCATTGTCAAAAAATGGAACACCTAAAATGGTATTTCAAGTTTCTTATTTCTCAGTTCTACTAATAGTAATGAAATTTAAGACATACTAGTATTGCTGAATATAATTTAAAAAATAAATTTGTATAGTCAAGCACCCTATTTCCATGGCATTAGACTCTCTGGCTATGCTTTTATCACTAGCAGCAACATTTCACTCCCATGGAGAATTTAAGTAAAAAGTTTAAAAGGCCGTGTCATTTTCATAGGTTTTTTTGATTATTTTGAAGCTGAACATAGGAACACATCTGTTTATGGGTGATAAACATATTGACTTCCTTTCCTTCTGGCTATGCCAATTCTGTAATCAGGTGAATCTTTCACATGTTTTTACTTCTTGTTAGTCTAATAGGGACAGCATTATTTCTTTAAATGCAGTTTTAATACAGCAAATTCCTTTAATATATTACAATACAATATTTCTTTATTATATAATTTTATGCTGATCTATGTCTCAATATGTATTTCTCCCTCAAGTTTCTCTCCATAAAGAAATATATTTTCTCTTTGACCTTCACTGTTGTTCAGGTTTTTATTTTATCTTCTGTGCCTTTACTTCTGACATTTGTTCTGCCTGGTATCATTGCTGTTCCTTCTGTTTTCTTTGTTCTCTTTCTGTCCCCTCTGTATGTGTATGATTTTAGTGATCTGGAAAAATGATCATCTGCAATATTCTTGAAGCTTATCCTCATGCTGCAATTCCTCTTACTTTAGGAGTTTAAAAGTTTCTGAGAAGGGTTTACATATATATGTATATATATATATTAAAACATTTTTTTCTGATGTCTTTTTCCCATGTTCCCATTAACAGCTGTCCTCCTGTGTCTTGAATCACAAGTAATTTTGTTTTCTTGGGATTTTTTTGACCTTGCTACATAGCTGCTTTTAGTTACTTCCCTTATCTCACTTTGTTCCTCTCATTAATTCTGAACTTTCTTTTCATTATATTGAATTCTAAAAATACCATTCTGTAATTTCACTGCCTTGGATAAAAATATGAAATGATTTGAAATTATCATGTGTTAAGGGCAAAGGATGATAAACTGCTGTACTAGATAGAAAGTTAGTATCCTAGTAAAATAGTGTTTGACAATGGATCATGTGTTTGTACCTACATAATGATCTTCCTATACCTTCTTGTAGAGGTTTGGGAGATAAGGAAGGAACGTTTCAGGTCACATGTGTATATGTAGAGCAGGTATACAGAGTATATCTAATCCCTAAACCAAAAACTGTGAGTCATGATAAGCAATGCTCCCCAGGGTTTTTTCAATCTTGGGTCCTGATTGGGTCTGATTATACAAAATAAAATGTGCTGACTTACATAAGATAAGGACCCTATACTGCTGTGTGAATTAAACTGGCTGTGATAGAGAGGAAACTGTGCAGGAGCAAAAGCTCTCCCTGAGCTTTTGCCAGTGATTGAGATTACCCTAGAGTGAACTAGTTTCCTTCAGATTCAGGAAGATTTATTCCAGTTTAAGTAATGCTATTACACTACCAAAAGTATTTTTATCTCTTATGCAAACTGTTTCATTCCCTAGCATACTCCTTTTAACACCCAAGGCCTTGGTGCACATTTTCCATCATTATTTTAAAGGGGATTTACTTCTTCTTAAAGAATAGAGCAAAATTCTTGGTATTATAAAAGCACTGGACATTGAAGTCTTATATTTATCCTTGGTCTTACTAGAGATGGCAGGGAGGTTGAGAACATCTCTATCCTACCCATGATTCAAACCTGATCTATAGGGATTGTCTTTTCTTTTTGAGAGAGAGATCATTCAGTCTGCAGAATTGAGCTTGACAGAATTTTTTCGTCGATTATGTATGAAGCTAGTATGCTATCAACTAGGGAGCTGGATAAAAACTTCAAAATTCAATTTCTTTAAGGGTCTTTAAGGCTTCAAAATTCTGCTGGATTCTTTTCTATTGAAAGCCTAAAACTTCATCCAACAACACAGCTTGACTCACGTCTGTATAACAAATTATTTACTACAGTAAAAGTAAACACTTTTGTTCTCACGAAAGACTGGGGATCAAGTACTCTGCTTACTTTTGTACTTATAACCACTTATTCCAGTGGGATGTTGATTATTTGGGGGAGTTTTTCCAACTGTTGATTTTAGTATCAGACACCTTTCTTAATTCTTTAGTCTGTGCAAGAGATGTTAGCAATCAGTCAAATTTTAGTCCACAGCATCTATCACTAGTGTGAACACAAACATAGAATCATAGAATGTTAAAGTTTGGAAAGGACCTTAATGATCATCTATTCCCAACCATGCCATGGTCAGGGACATTTCCTACTAAACCAGGTTGCTCAAGGCATTGTCCAGCCTGGCCAGGGTTGAGGCATCCACAACTTCCTGGGCAACTTGTTGCAATGTCTAACCACCCTCACAGTGGTTAGACATTTTCTTCCTAATATCTAATCTAAATTCCCTCTCTTTCAATTTATAACCATTACTCTTTGTCCTATCACTACACTTCCTGACAAAGAGCCCCTCTCAAGCTTCCTGGTAGGTCCTAGTCAGATCCTGGAAGGTTGTTCCTCCCTGAACAGCCCTATCTCAACCTGTCTTTGTAGGGGAAGTCCTCCAGTCCTCTTATCAACTTTGCATTTCTCCTCTGGACTTGCTCCAATGTCCTTTTGTGCTGGGGACCCCAGAGCTGGGTTCAGCACTCCAGGTGGGGTCTCACCAGAGCAGAGCAGAGCAGAGAGGGAGAATCACCTCCTCTGACCTGCTGGCCACGCTCCTTTGGATGCAGCCCAGGGTTCCATTGGCTGTCTGGGCTGGGAGCACACACTGCTGGCTCACGCTGAGTTTTTCATCAGCCATTGCCCCCAGTCCTTCTTCTCAGGGCTGCTTCCAATCACCTCCCTGCCCAACCTGTGGGTGTTCCTGGGATTGCCCTGACTCAGGTGTTGGTTCTTGCACTTGGCTTTGTTGGACTTCATGAGATTTGCATGGGCCCATCTTTCCAGCCTGTCCAGGTCCCTCTGGATGGTGGTCCCTACTGGTATGGTAGAAATGAAAGCAAAATAAAGATTCTTTGATATGAGTTTTTCAAAACCCAAACATTCCTGTGTTCCTGCTGTAGCTGCTGTACAGGGACTGCATTTTCTTGCATCAACCTTTATCAAAAAGTAGATGGTCCTTCACATTGCTTTCCTCCTCAGTAATATTTTAAGAATAAAATGGAAACTAAATAGCAATGTCTATTTTGAGTAAAAAAAAAAAATCAGAATAACTAACTTCTCTCTGTCTACAATAAAAGTGGTGGGAAAAGTACAGCAAAACAAAGGTCATGAAAATCCCTATAATATTTTCAGCTTCCAAAACAATCATGGAGAGATAGTCATAAACAGTAGATTGAAGTAAATGACTAACAAAAAGCAAGTTAAACTCTGACCTTTCATACAAAACTTTCCTTACATGCAGAGACTCAGTCTGAGTCAGGACGTACTGTCCAAGGATATGCTTTGTAGTCCTGTCTTCTTTAATTACTGCAGTGTCAGTTCAATGGTTCTGTGAATAAAGAAAGCTTTTTTCTTTTTCCTTTTTTCTGAAGCTAACTAGCATATCATCTTCCTTGGCCTGTTTACCCTCAGCAGAGAAAAACATGTTGGAGACTTCAGGCACGAAGTGCATGACATTATGATGATTTGATCTGACTGCTGCACACACAAGTAGTTAGGGCAGAAGTGAAATTTCTGGAGTGTTCTAACAAAACAATGTCCTTTGTGCCTGTAAATATATGTGTTTATGTTTAGATTATCATATCCAGAAATATGTGCATTTTGTCTTCAATATAACTTATTTTTCTTTCATTTTTCATACCTTACATAATTTTTGGCTCACTATCTATGAAGCCACCTCCCTGTATGTGATCCATTGCTCCTCTCAGTTTTTCACTGGTCTAAGTTTTAAAATTTATATATGAACTTTTAAAACAACTCAGGGTTAGTTCATGAACTCTAGATTTCACAACTGACAATTTATTCTTTTTATACAATTTCTGCAGGTTTGTCCCCTTAAACAGAACCCTGAATGAAAGCTTCTGTGTAGAAAGTTAACAATAAAGAGAGAAAGGGTAGGGCTATTTCAGTCTGTTCTGGAGAGAAAGCAGTGAGTGATATTCACCCCTTCAAATGCACCCCTGTGCCCCTGCCTGCAGCTGGGTTTACTGAAGTTCACAGTCCAAGTTCCCAAAACCTGTAAAAAAGTACAGCATCTAGGAAGATTACAGTCATGATACATTAGCAGTTTTTCAGCTGTATTACCCAGCATTTGGTATGCTGTCAGTATGAGGTTCCCAAATCAACTTCAAATGGTATTATTTTTATTCTTCATATGGTATTATGTTTAAGATTAGAAAGAAGTTAAAGCCTTAGATTAAATGCTAGTGTGCAAATCAGGAGAATCTATTAAATAGTTAATGATGATCTAAGGCCTTCAGCATTTCTAGTTTATTACTTTATAGATAAAACTCATCTCTCATCTCTGAAATACATAGCGGGATTTTATAGCCTTATGTTTGGTCACTAAATGGACACCTTGTGCAATGCATTTAGCATCTATTAAGAATATTATCAGCATCATGAACAATCACTAAGTAATATATGTAGATGATTATATTTGTGAAATATTTAACACACAGCCTGCATCTAAGCTCGCACAGTTTATAATAATGTGATTTTTTTTATTAGAAAATATTTTAGTTTGAGACTAATTTTTAAATACATCAGAGTGGATGGTCTAACCCTTTATATATGTAATGTAGCATTTAAATTTATACTAAAAAGTTAATTCAAATTAAAATACTATAACCCTAGCCAAAGTAAGATAGAATTAGGATTGTATAAATAAAGAATAATAATTCTTTATCTATTAATAGGGATATTCTACAATTAAAAGAGCAAAATGTTATTTTACATCTGAAATATAATTATCATGTGCAAAAGAAAGAAAAGAACTTATGCTGGTTCACACAAACTAACACAGAGTTTCCAGCTTAAGGAACTAGCCTAATTATCTCCTTCAAATTTGGCAGTCATGTGACAGTTACCTCACAAGAGAATTTTGCACTTGTCTGCTGTTTTCCAGTTAATAAGCATTTACCTCTTGATTATATTTTCTTCTTCTTGCTCCTGAGATGGCAAATCTAATACCCTAAAATGGGCAGGCATGTGTCTCACAGTCAACATTATTATTTACAGTATTTTATGAAAGTATAAGCAGTGATGTTCAGTTTCCTTTCATAGCAAGTGATTTATGCTGTGGGATTTTAATAGATTTATATTACCTTCTGACATGAGATCCATTAAGATGTCACAGCTGCAGCTGTGTACTTATCTCTTTCACTTCATTTTGTGTTTTGGGGAGGGGGAGGATATTGGATCAGATGCACTCGCAGGGTATGGGATGAGTTTGTTATTATTGGCACACACATGGAAGACATTTCATTCATTCATTGCTTGATCTTCAGCCTTTTGAGGTCACTAGACAAACTTCTGTTGACTCAATTGGTGCTGGATCAGGCTCTCAGAGAGCTGACAAATGTTATCTAGTTCTTGTCAACAGTAAAAAAAAAGGAAAGTCAGTGTGAGCTACAAAAAACAACCCAACCTCTTAAGTCTGGCAAGAAAACGTCTACTTACAACTTGTTTAAAGCAGGAAAAAACTCAAAAAACCAACAATAATTAGAGAATAATAATAAAGCAATCCTTTTTCCAAACTGCATTTTTTTCTTAGCTTCTCTTTTTGATGTTTCTCACAGAACATTTTTTGTTGCCTCTTTTTGTCACTTCCTAGGCTCTTCAGCTAACTTTCAGGCTCCCAAAAATGCCATTCAGGATTTTTTCACTATTCACAAAAGAGTATACACACCTGCTATGTTGGGCCTTCTTTCCAGATTTTCTTTATAGTCTTGTCTGCTTCTAATGATAATCACGTATTAAATTGTTTGTCCTTTCTTTGGCAGTGGTCACATCAGGCCTCAGAAGTGAAATGTCATTGGAACACTGACTTTTTCAAATAATTTTGTAAGTGACTTAAAAATCCTGAGACTTCCACCCACTACTATATCATTTTCTCAAGATGTTATCAGATGTAATAGGCAGCATCCTTTTTTAGTAATGTGATGAAAAGGAGGTGTCCAGAAGCTAAGAAATATTGTGAATTCCCTCAAGACAAATTCCTTCTTGTCTTACTAAAATAAATAGGGTTTTTGTTCTCTGATTATGTATCAGATTTAGCTCTGTAAATATTAGTTATGATAGTGGATTAGCATGTCTACTCCTATTACACTTTATAGTAAAACATTCTTATGTCTTCTGTTTAGTCTAATTTAATTTCCCATGAAAACTTAAGTTGTACCATTAACCTGATGGATTTTTTCCAGTCTGCGAGGGTTGTTTTTCTTTCATTATTTACTGAATAATTTTAATGGGTGTTAGAGGCCTGTAACTTGAAGTTGCCATACATAACAAGTGAATCCACACTGTTTAGCCATAATGTCCTAGAAATTAATTTGGTATGCACAGATAACTGGCCCGAAGTTAACTTGGAGGATGGTTAAGAGATAACCCAGTGCCATTAACTTTGGGTTCTTGCAGCCACGGTCCATTTGCTCCCAAAGAAAAACAGCAAGACTTAAAAGCAAACAATTAAAAGATCAGCATGAAAATCCTATTAAATCTCTTCACAGTGTGTGAAGATTACGTGAAGGCTTCCAAGGTGCACATTATAATTTTCTATGAACATGCACACATACAAGCACATAGACAGAGGCAGGTGTGTATGTTTGTTTTGATGGACTTTTCTTCTACACTAGCAAAATAGAGGAAAAGGAAAATCTGCATCACTAATTGTAATGTTCTGTGCTGCTTGCCATCACAAAATGGCAGCTAGGCTGCACACTGAGCTAGTTTACCTAAATTTGGATGCACCATTAGCAAACAGGAGTGTATCACAGTGAGTCCAATTGCTCAAATATTGCGCTATTGTGATGCTGGAACACTCCACAGTCATTGATAATTCTGTCTTCAGCAAGTATTACCATCTGCATATCGTTGCCTAGCTACAGAAAAATTAAGTTTATGCTGAGTACCAGATGTGCACCATGGCCCGTGCGAGAACCTTGATTCCTACAGGATGGATAGTGGGAAGCTGTCAGAGCACATTGCTGCGCCCTTTCGGTCTGTATGGACAGGCTTTCCTTTCCACTTTTGAAACCAAGGTACAGGGATGCAGAAGTAGAGGGGTGAGAAATTTCATGTCTGAGCTCCCACTTTAGATATAAATTTACATATAATACTGGGGATTCAAAGCAGATGACCCGAGATATGCTGGGTATGATGGGAAATTGGGTGGGTGTCAATTAGGCAGCTAGCCTACCCACTTCACTGATAGCCATCGTCTGACAGGTTCTATAAGCAGAAAATATTTTAGTGTTAAGACACATTCACAGGTGGAGCAGACTTGGGTTTTTCTCCTACATTATCACTGTAAGTTAAAGTCCAGAGAATTTCCTACAGAAAAAAAAATCTTTTTTTTTTTTAATGAGAACAAGAATGTAGACCTGCCTGTAGATGCAGCAGAAAATTTTTTTCTTCACTGAGATTTGACATTTTAAGATATTTTTACACTGGGTTAGTGTTCATGAAATAGAAGAAATGGCAATTTATAAGAGTTTTTTGCACAGTTCTACATGCATACCTCCATCCTTATCTGCACAAGATGTTCTTGTTAAAGGGAATCCGCCAATAACATCAATATTTATGATACTTTTGTGCAACTAGGACTGAAAGGAAACCATCAAACTGATTTTCACTAACAGAAACTGGACATAGATATCCAGAATGTAACAGCTAACATTTTTATGTGCTGTTTAACATTCTCCAGAGTGTGTGTGTATTCATGTACTTATGCAGCTTTCTTTTTATATATCAGCATTCATAAACTTCTTAGGAAAGCAGATAAGAAGGAAGATCATGATAAGCCCTTCTTTGGGTATTAGTGATAGAAATTGGTCATGCTGCCAATATAAAGGTATTCAGAGCCTGTGCACCAGTGTGGTGCTTATGTTTTCTTCCTCCAAGAAACAGCTGCGTGTAGCCTTAGATTAATGGAAATGTGTGAACAACAATCTTTAATTTTATTCAGCTAATATTTCAGAAAATATCAAAGCAGTTGATATAGTGTTGGATGAACTACAGAGTGCAATCTGAGTTACTTTTATCTTTCTATACACAGGAGAAATTACCAAAACTATCCTTCTATTTTAAGATAAATCTCTTCCTAAAATGATTCAACAGTACAATATGTAACCATCTTATGAAACTCATTTAATATTTTTGTCCCTGGACATGAAATGAATTTCAAGAATGTAAACAGAATTGATTAATTTTTTACTGTTACCATGATTACAGGTCTAGCTGCGCAGCTGTTGAGTTTTTGGTCTCTGTAAGAGCATCCACTGAGATACAAATTTTTAGGCTTTTACCAAACCTAATCTGGGAATTATCTTAAACAGGGTTCATGATTGTTTACTGTACTTGCTCATATGCAGAACCCTGCGAGCATCCACGAATACAATGATCAGTAAACATTTTGTAACCAAACAACATTTGATTATTTGATTAAATAAACAACATTTCTTTATTTGATTAAATAAAGAAAAAATGCAGACAAAAATGACCTTAAAAATGAGGCAACGTACAAGACCCTTTAAATCGAAGATTCTTGTGAATCTTTGTGATTTACAAAAGTAATGTGATGTGAAGTGGAACAGAATTTAAAAAATAATTAAAAACCTTTGTGGGTGAGTCCCCATATTTCTATTCATTTTTAATCACCTTGAGACAAAGAAAGATGTCTTTACATTTCATTAGTACTTTTGTGCCCACTGTTCTGTCACAGCAAGTTGGAAAAAGCGTGGATGAGTGAAGGCATAGATGGATGGATGGATGGATGGATGGATGGATGGATGGATGGATGGAGGATGGATGGATGGAACCTAAAATTATGAACACTGAGAAATTAACTTTGCTTGAATAAATTGATTTGCTTGATGACGGGCTTACCTCATCACCACTGAGGATATTCTGTTAGCTTCTATGAATCTCAAATTAAAACACCTCAATAATTTAACCAACATATGGTTTTCATACGTGTTTAAAGTGTACACTTAATTCTATATCATCTGTATTCCTGATTATATGTTATATTCTTCAATGTTTCTTAACTAAATCCCAAAACAATGGAAATTTTTTTTCAGGATAGGTGGTAAAAATTGGACTCTTCAGAGTATGGTGTATATTATTCCTCTAACAATCTTTACTATCTTTGAGAATATTTTAATGCCATGTTTTAGAAAACATGGGTAAAATTTGATGTCAGTGCACTCACTTCAAAGAGCCATTGATTTTTATTTAGACTGCCTGATCTTCTATGGTCTTAGGTATGTACTTAGCTGTCTCCTTCTTGACCACAGCTTCAAGTATGTGGGACTACAGCACAGATATATTTAAATGTGGAATTTTTGTGTCACTAGTTGGACCTTAATTGAATCCAGAACAAAATCTTGGTCTATTATTTTATAATTTTAATTTATTCCAGAAGAGAAACTTTGGTCTATTATTTTATAATTTTATGAAAGCACTGATCAGAAGCATGCAAACAAAGAATGAAACATTACTTAGTTAAATAAATTTCTATGTCGTTTAATTTTTGTCATGCTTGGCAATTAGGTTATTGAAGCTATTTACTAAGCTATTTACTAATCAGAAAAATTTGTTTCTTTCTGACCTGTATTATCCTCTTCTGTGATTTGACAACGAATTTGTAATACTGAATTACCTTAGACTGTGATGTTCAAAGAGCAGGACTGGATTTGACTACAAGATTGAGCAGGAAGAGAAACTGGGTTGAGATATATAGTGTATTACATGAAAATATCAAAATTTCAAAAACAAAGAGCAGGTAATAGGAGAATCATAGACTTGTTTCGTTTGCAAAAAAAACACTTTAGGATCAGCAAGTCCCAATATTAACCCAGCACTGCCAGTAAACCATGTTCCTGAAAGCCACATCTACATATCTTTCAAATGTCTCAGGGATGATGATTCCACTACTTCCCTTTGACAGCCTGTACCAGTGCTTGACAATTTTTCTGTGAACAAATGTTTCTGGATATAAGACTTTAACCTCCCCTGGCTAAATTTGCAGCCTTTTTCTCTCTTCCTGTCACTTGTTACCTGGGAGAATAGAACAACCTTCACCTGGCTACACGCTCCTTTCAGGCAGTTGTCTAGAGGAATATGGTCTCCCCTGAGCCTTCTTTTCTCCAGGTGATACAACCTCAGCTCCCTCAGCTGCTCTAAGTATAACCTGTGCTCCAGACCCTTTACCACTCCATCGCCCTTCTCTGGACATGCTCCAGCATCTCAGTGTCCTTCTCATAATGAGGAGCCCAGAACTGGACACACGATTTGAGGTGCAGCCTTACCAGTGCTGAGTACAGGGGTACAATCCCTACCCTGGTCCTGTTGACCACAATATTGATGATAAAGGCCAGGATATCATTGGCCTTTTTGGCCACCTGGGCACAGGTGGCTCATGTTCAGCTGCATTTTGACCAGCACCCCTTGCCAACATCTCCTTTTCCAATGGACAGCTTTCCAGCCACTCTTCTCCCTGCCTGTAGCATTGCATAGGCCCAAGTGCAGGACTCAGTCTTATGGAATTTCATCCCTCTGGCCTCAGTCCAGAGATCCAACCTGCCCAGAGTCTTTTGTAGTTTTCCCACTCTCTAGCAGAACAACATCCTCACCCAAGTTGGTATTGTCTGTTACTGGACATGTACACAATCCCATCATCCAGATCATTAGAAAAGTTTTTAAACAGGACTGTCCCCAGTACAGAGTCATGGGAAACCCCACTCATGATCAGCCACCAGCTGGATTTAATTCCATTTACAGTGCCCTTTGGGCACAGGCATCAATTTTTTTTTGTTTATCCAGGGAAGAGATGATGAATCAACCATGTGTGGAGCAGAATATATGGGAAAATATATTTTGTGCGTTTTGAATTTTCTGAACAAATCCACAGAAATCAAGAGGCAGTTGCATAGTCCATTGGTCAGTGTGTGCTCTCTGCTCCCACTGTAGTCATCAAAGAGGGTGACTTTTACTGTAGTTTTACTAGAGACCATGGATTTTCAGCTTCAGTCTCATTGTTTAATCCCCTGAAGTCTTCCACTGCTGAGCATTGATATCAATCATCAGTCATGTTGATAGCTGTTCAAATCATAGTGCCTTAAAGACTGTGACATAATAGATGCTTCTTTCTTAAGCTCACTCTGGATTCTGTTGTTGAGAAGAGAGAAAGAGAGAGAGAGAGTGGGAGTACTTAAAATGGACTGAATATCTAACTGGCCTTTATGTATGAAAGAGAAAAGCAGAAGGGTAGACATTTACAGAGTAGTAATGTGAGGGAAAATTTCACCCCTACTAAACAAATTTTACTTAATCTTACCCCTAGGATTTTACCCCCTTAAATCTTAATTAATCTTACCCCATAGAAATCTTGCCCTTTTATTCAGCACTTAGAAGAAATAGTTTGCACCAGAATTTTATGAACAATTAGGTACAAGTTAATGGAAGAAGTTACTGACTTATATTTATGGTAATTAAATGGTACTAATCTGGCACATAGTGGCTATTGTGGAGAGAAAAAGTTCCCTCTGTGATTTTATGATTCATTCTTTTAGCATATTTGTAGACTGAGAGATGACAGATTTTCTCATTCTTATCCCCACAGAATTTCTACTCAACATTTTAATAATTAGGCTGTGGGTAAAAGGTGAATGTCATCCTTACTAAAAATAGGCAGACCCAAGGGAGGAAACTAAAGGCAAAGTTTCAGCTGTAATGGTAAGATCTTGCACTGAACTTGTCACAAATTTGTAGCTACTTGGGATGATGGTACTCACAATTTCTGTACTTAAGGTAAAAACACAAGAGCTAATAAACAAGTTTTGTGCAGCTTTGCTACTACACAAATTTCTGTACAGGTAAGAGTAGCCATAATCTGACTAAGCCTGTTTAAAAAATTCAAACCAAAAGTGACACCAAAAGCAGAGAGGAGCAAGAAGAGACTTAGTCCATCTTGCTTTGCTCTTCCTCTTACTTTTAAAGCTCATGTCTAGCCAAGCTCACATTTATTCCCCAACCCTACACAGTTAAAGGGTCTGCTTTCATCCAGTCATCCACTCTGGCAGTTCAGGATCTGCAATCATGAGAAGATTAAGTTTTCTTGATTGAACTTTTAGGCCATGTTCTCCAAAAAGAACAATGAAACAAAGGGCAGTACTCATTTGTGAATATGGATAGATCACTGCTTAGCAAAATGCCACTGATAGTTTTATCATTTTATAGAATCTTTAGGACACTGTAAGGTTCTGAGATGTTTACTGATCAGAAACCCTTATATATAGGATATACTTTTTTTTTTTTTGTACTTGTGAAATAATTTGGAAGATGCTTCCTTACTAGCCATGCTTGGTTATTTCCTTCAGAATTCTCACAGATGTCTGATCAAAATGTCCAAATGTTTCTGAAATTTTCACATCGTGTAAAGCCTCACAAATTTTTCAGGGCTAGTTAGTCCTTGCACAAATTCTATTTCACAGAAAAGGACTGACATCAGTCTGTGTCTGCAGAACCCAAATACATTTATTTTAAAATCAGTCCATTTTTCTGCAATAGAAATGTACAATGGCCATAGCATTTTTAAACTAGCTTGTAGATCTTACAGGATGAATAAAATTTCTATAAAGATTTCAACAGATTTGAAGTATTTATCTTGTCGGTAGTTTCTGTAGAAACAATTTCTGTAAGGAAGATTTTGGCAGGCTCCCAATTTTTACAGGATCAAAGTTATTCTATCTATTTAAAATATTAGCATGTATTTTTTGTGGGGGTCTTTTGGGAGTGAGTGGTGGTTGCATTTTGTCCCTTCCTGGACTGGACTCAATCAGTTTTAAACCTGAATTACATGCGGGGTTGGGGTTTTGCTTTCATTTCTTTTGTGTATTTTTGGGGTTTTGTTTTGTGTTTGTTTTATTTTTTATTTTGTTGGTTTTTTTTTTTTTTTTTTTTGTAGTTAGTGCTGCTTTTGGAATTGATACTGCTTGCTTAGATGACTCTGAAACAGCAGTTAGAAAATACCTAAATATGTAATAGATGCATGAGTGCATCTTGGGAAGGTGGTATTGTGGATGGAGAGCTGTCATCACATCCTTCACAATTACATTATCATGTGCTCCTGTGGTGTACACCTGTGGCTTGTTGGCAAGGCATTTAATTCTAAGGACTATTGAACTCCATGCATTTTCATAGGGAATCAGTGCAAAGTTATTTAACACAGGTGTTTCTGTAATTGTGATACATTGGGAGATTTACAGCGCTCAGTAGCCTTAAAAATTACACCCTCCACCTGCATGTTGAAGTAGTCTAACAATACCTCACTGATGCTGCTAATAAGCCGTGATGAGTTCAAGTTAGGCATCTGTGTGTGCTCATGCTGAACCAAATGCATTTATTTTAAAAACAGTTCATTATTTTTTGTGCAATAGAAATGTAAAATGGCCATAGAATTTTTATACTAATCTGTAGCTCTTACAGGTTTAACAAATTTTGAAACTTTATTAATGAAATACATGCAATGAAATACCTCAGGTATTTTAATATTAATATTATACCAAACTATTCATTCTCTTAAAGGCCCAGTACCTAGCTGAGACATTTTTGGGTTTTTTTTGCAGGGTGTTACCAATCCTCCCGGTGGTGGTGAAGCAAATTTTACTACATTCAAGAAATACTGCATTATGAAACACTGACATGACTGTTTCTTTAAAAGATTAAAGATCCAAAAATATTAAATTATATACGTTTTGACATGTATATAATTTAAGGTTACAAAAATATCAGCAGTGCTGATTTTATTTATGGAGTTTTTGAGTTTGTTTGTTTGTTTTGTTTGGTTGGGGTTTTTTTTAAATAAAGGTAAGATTCTTTCCACTTCTGTGAAATATTTATATTTGAAAATAGGGATTCTAACCAGAGGCTCAACTTCACAAAGGGGAAATCAATTGTTTCCCTTGAGATCCACCAGGCACTGCAGAATGACCACTTCAGCTGGCAAGCAGAACCTGCAAGAAACAGGATCCTGATGCATCATTGCAATATTTGGTAGCTCACATCTCACCTGCAGGGCAATTAGCCAGAGGGCCCTTGCTTTGCAGAAGGTGATGCTGGGTAGCTATACCTTGCTTCTGTGGAACAGGCTGGATTCTAGTGTCCACATATTTGGAAACATACCTCCCTCTGGCTTTTCCTTGTCTCGATTGCTTCACTTTTTGCTAGATATTAAAAATGGAAGGGGCAGCCTGAATTATGAGTTACAGTGTATACCACTCAGTTGCTGGCAGTTATTTTTTGTCACTCTTCACAGGATCTGAATGGATTTTGGAGGGAGCAGTAGAACTGACATCTGATATGCCAATTGTATATACAACCACAGTCGTGCTAAGCTTTTCAAAGGGAAGTTTGCATGGATTCCCTCTTAAGGAAAAGTGGGGTTTTGATTTAGCATTTGGCTTCTCTCTTAGTCTTATTCTTATAAACATACAAGTGAAGTATATGCAAAACTTTCACCAGAAGTGGAAACACTGGCCGTTTGGCAAAGTTCTCTTTTGCTAAGCAGCAGGCCATGAGAAGTGTCAGGCAATTATAAGAAGTGGTGCTAAGATGACTTGTTCCAGTTTTATTCCTGCTTCACAGTTGTGTAACTATTGATTTCCCTATAGCTAACTCTGTAGCTAAATTAAATTAGCTGAAATTTAAATTAAAAAAAAAAAAAATCAAGAAAACCCCAAAACCCTGAAATAATATCAAGAGCTAAAATTTCAAATTGGTCCAATGTGAGACCTTATATTCCAAGGACTATCATAGCTAGCATGGCAGAAGACCAACGTGATCAGTATGGAACTCCTGATTAAGCTCAACCACATAAAGGAAGAACACAGAAGCTGGAAGCAGGGATAGGGAAGAAATACGAAAGCACTGCCCAAGCATGCAGAGATGGAGCTAGGATAGCCAAAATTCAACTGGAACTGGAACTTGTGAGAGATGTGAAAGACAGTCAGAAAGGCTTCTATGAGTACACTGGCACCAAAGGAAGGTGAAATAAATATGAGACTACTTCTCATTGGAGATGGAAAGTTAGTGAAAAATGATATGGAGAGAGCCCAAGACTGGTTTACCTCAATTTTTCACTGGTTAGATTTGCCCATCTGTTAACAGATCTGAGGACTCCTAGATCCTCAGATCTGTTAACAGAGTCTATAACATAACCAACAACAACCAACCAACAACAGAGGTAAGGTCAAGTGAAGATGCAGTTAAATCATACAGGCTCAATGTCAAGAGGACAGACAGAATGCACACAAAGGTGCTAGGGGATTTAGCTGCCGTCTTTGTTAGGATGCTGATAATTTGGAAAAGGGAAACAATACCACTGTCTTGAAGATAGGAAGAAAGGAGAATCTGCAAAATTCCAGGCTTATCAGCCTCACCTCATGTCCTGGGAAATCCTCCATAACAAACTGGTGCTTACAGAGTGCACTTCCCATACATTTGGGACAACAGTGGCATGAAGAAAGGCTGGAGGATGGGGGTACTCTTCAAGGGACCACACAATCAGACAAAGGGGATGACAAGAACTGAATGAAGTTCAGCTTTGGTAAACACAGACTTCTGCATCTGGGATGGATTAAATTCATGTTGCACTACAATCTTGGTGTTACCTGGCCAGAATGCAGCTTTATAGAGTGCAGGGCCTGGGTTTCTCTGTGGAAAACCAGTTGAACTAGAGGAGTCAGCAGTGCACCCCGGCAGCAATTAAGGCCATCCACATGCTTGGCTGGATTAGCAATGGGACAGCCAAGAGTTCAAGCAGTGGATTTTGTGCCTCACTCAAGTCTTGTGAGATCAAATATGAAGTACTGAATTCAGCTTGGGATTTTTCAGTATAAAACATTGAGTTACCACTGGGACAATATGGAAAGATGAAGACAGACTGCTCTCAGAAGTGTGCAGTGGAGGCAGGAGAAGCAATGGATGCAAGCTGAAACATGGGGAAATTCTTACTAGGTACAAGGGAAATATTCTCATTTAACACTGGTCAATCATGTAGGCCAAGTGCCTCGAGGATCTGTAGGATTTCTTGGATATACTTAAACTCTCAGCTGGACACTTGCCTGAGCAAGCTGGTCAGAATGTTTTCACATTAGCCTTGGGTGAAAAGAGGCTGAATGGTCTCTGGTGATCCCTTCCAGCTTATGTTTCACTATGACTCCATATAAATGCTTAAGACAAATTTTTATGTTTTGTGGACAATAGTGGTGGTGGGAATTGTGCTCATAGTGATAGGGATGTAGATATACTTTAATTCTGTTATAAAACTGATCTACACTATATTAAACAGTTAATAGAAAATACATCATGATTATCTTGAGCAGAATGCATTGCTTTAACAGTTAGATCCCTAGATTGCACTAAACATTTGGCATTAAGCTCTGCTAAGATTTTTCAGAATGCTGACCATCTAGAAGTTAGTGCCTGTATAGAATATATTTCTTCAAATACTGTGTGATTTTTTAAAATAAGACTTTACCATATACACTATGAAGAGAATACTAAGAAATTTAAATTAGAACAAAAAAAAAAAGGACTGCATATTGGTCTAGTCTTCAACAATGTTTTACTAAAAAAAAATTACTAGCAGCAGCCATAGCAAGGAAGTAGGGTGATAAAAGAATCTAAAATACAGATCCATAGCCAAAATTGTTAAAATAAATGATACAAGAAAAAATAAAATAAACCTAAACCAATGTCAAGGATGTCCTAAGCCTTCTGGGCCAGAAAGTGAAAAGCCAAGGAGCGAAATTTTCATGGGAATGAAAATTACTACAGAGGATTTTTAGGTATATAAGCACAGTCCTATAAGATCAGAATTAATCTTGATGTAGTTCAACCGAAGGCGCTAAAGTTGGATCAAGAAACAATGAATACATTCTTATTCACACCATCCAGCAGTTTCTTTTCTAATTTGTTCATTCTGTTAAAAAAAGAAACAATCCTGACTCCTGAGCCTCCTCTAGTGTTCTAAAAATAAAAGCAAGTAATGTATACTCAAATCAAAGAAAAGCTAAGTACAGAACAGTTGATGAATCTTGCCAAGTAGGTATTCTTTTGCCTGTACCTTTTTGTCTTCTTAACTTTCACGGTGTGAAATGAAAATTTTCCAATTGGCTTTGTATCCTCATACTTCTCTTTGATTTCCACTGCTAAAAAATGTGATAGGTCAGTACATTCTAAAAAAAAATATTTTTTTACAAATACTAGCAATACTGATTGAATATACAAGAAGCAAACAGAGTCCCCACTCCGTATTTCTCTTGTGACAGTAACTACATACATTTACCTCGCCCATGCTCAGTCATCAAAATTAAAGAAACCATTTATTAGGATACTTAATACTTTTACCTGAGCCCTGAATAATCTATCTGATTTTGCTAAGTACCTTAAAAGCATACCACTCTCCAATATTTCTTTCATATTTCATTATATACCTCATCAGTGTTTTGAATATTTCTTTTCCAGTAAGTTGTAAGTTGTGTGTACAGTTACAATAGTATCGAATCAATACATCTTTTTATCACCATACACTTTTTGTGCCACTCTTTTTTTTCTAATGTATTGCTTCAATAGAAAAGCAGTCAAATGTTTTAGGTCTACATTGAGCTATAGACCTGTATGTATATACATATATATATATATATTTAATTCATAAGGAATTGATACATATTCCTTGCATGCTCACTTTTAGTCTTCATGACTAAAGACAGAAAATATAAGGGACTATGTTTCTCAGAAAATAAGGAGCAATCATAGATTGCCATGTATCTTATATGGTTCTGATATTGTCATTTAAATGAGGGCTTATTTAAAAGCTGTAAAAATTATTAAAGCCACTTTTTTTTTACATTCTTTAACTTCCATTTTCTACACCACAACAAATAACAGCTTATACTCTTATATAACATTTAAATATAGCATTTTACTCATCTAGGCACAGAGGAAGGAAACAGAATTCTACCTTAATTTGAATTTAGAAGAAATCAACTCCCTCCCCAAATCCCAAATCCAACTAAGAAATAACATAATTATAGAACTATTCTCCTTGCTGTACAGTGGGGAAATCAATACGAATACTACTGAAGTCTTTTCAGCCAAACTAAAGCAACAGTAACAACATGTGAGGTGTAATTAAACAATCATAGTTTCATGTTTCTCATGGCAAAGCTACAATTTATCAAAGCAAGAATTTGGAGGAGTTTAAGTCCTTTTTCTTCTCTTATGAAACTAAATGTTTACTTTTAATCTATTTCCATGTAAAAAGTGATTCCCTAAAGTCGCAGTTAGCAAGAAATAACAAGTGTAACTTTTTTTCCTCAGGGAAGAGAAGGGAGGAAGAAGCATTATCAACTTCTACTTTGATATGAAAAGGCATCTGAACTGAAAATAATTCATGGCTAATGAAATGTGTACTGTAGGTCAAAGTAAGGCTTTCTTTGGAGTTTTAACTATGATGAATTTACACTTGATCTCCTCCCAAAACTCAAAAACAGTCCTACATTGTTTCAATGTAGCAGTGAGGTTAGCTTTAAAATACTGTTCTGTCTGAATTTTAGACCAGGTGGCCAAAAAGATAATATTATAACTTTAGGAAAAGATTCCCTACTCCATGATGCTTTCTGAGCTGATTAATTGTCTCCACCTTAATAGTTGATAGGTTAAACAGGAACAGTATTGGGGAAAAAAAAAAAAAAAGAAGAAAAGAAAAAGTAGAGATTATATTTTTATGCAACGCTGTCATATCAGAAAGAAGGTTCAGGTTCCAAACCTTAAATCTTGATATATCTGGGGATGCGTGAGGCTCAATACTTCAGGAAAGATTCTCAGACCCCTGACAGAGCCATGATACCTTGCACCTCCCCCAGAGAGAAGTTGGGGTGACTAAGAAATGTCAAGCAGTTTCAGAGTCATAGTCTGTCTCATTTTTAAATTTAAAATTAGGTGTTCTCTTTGAATGTCTAATACTTTCTAAATCTGCTGTAATCTGTAAGTATACTTTATAAATTTTTAAGTGTGGTGTAAAACTTCCCATGATGTCTGGAAAATAAAGAACCAGCATTTGTTTAAAATATTGAGTTAGCAATTTTCCATCAGAACACATTAATCAAATTTTATATGAGGCAAGGAAACAAGTTTTCTGTGATAGCACTCAGCAAATTCAGACACAAAGCTGATGTTTAGTGTAACTAAGGCTATTGATTAAAATCAGATTTTCACATTTGTGTCTCTCATTTAGCTCACAAATGGCAAAAATATTACCAAGTATTCTTTCCAGGAAAAAGTTTATTATGTTTTGCATGGTGTAATGTACTACTACTCATTTCAGTGACTGATATTTGGCTTATTTTAAATGTTTTGTTGCAGAATTAAATATTTTACAGTAGAATAAGAAATAGGAAAAATTAGTTGCAAATGGCATATTTCCAGAATAAAATTGTTGAAAGATTGGAGACCTAATAGTAATGTTCAGTTTGAGAGATTTGGCTAATTGAACGTGGATCCAAACAAATGCATTAGTCAAGGTATGTAAAGCCAAAGAAATGGATCTGAG
This sequence comes from Setophaga petechia, assembly GCA_024362935.1. Classification (NCBI taxonomy): domain Eukaryota; kingdom Metazoa; phylum Chordata; class Aves; order Passeriformes; family Parulidae; genus Setophaga; species Setophaga petechia. The sequence continues at coordinate 11,725,328 of JANCRA010000008.1, read as the reverse complement.
CAAATTATTCTGCCTGATCTGTTGTTTCCTTGTTATAAAATTAACTGATTAATAGCCTAATGTATGTGGCAGAAACATTTATTGATGTATCTGAGAACTGAAAATGAAAAAATTCCCCACAGGTCTTATCAGAGCCAATGATAAGAAAAAGATTGGTTGATCTATTACATCTTGGTAAGTAACAACAAATTTTGTAACCACTGTGAACTCACTTCTGCAAACCTGTGACCATCCACATTGCTCCTATTTGTAACAGTGGAAAACACAGCAAAGCCAGTCCATGTGTTTCACAGCTATTTCTCTTGCTTATTACAGTGAACACAAATCATTAAAGTCAAGTTTTTCTGAGAACTTTCAATGTCTTCATTCCATTTCCCCGCTCTGTTCCTGGCTTTTCCTTTGTTACTTGCTGGGAAATTGCATATTCTCTGAGTTCATTTTCCCAGAATGTCTGTGTTCAGGAGAGCAAAAGTGGGAACAGTATGCACTTGGAGCAATGAAGCCCATCTTTTTTGCTGGGAAGGTAAAAGTCAGGAAAGGCATGAACATGAATTCATGCTCTGATAATGCATTTATTGCAACTATGTTCTACTCTGCAGCCATGTTCCACTCTCATCTGTCTCACTAAAAGATCACAAGGAAATACAACCAGAGGAATACTGGATTGGAAGGAAAGGGTAAGGAATAATCTACTCGAGGCAAAATATTTTCAGGTAAATATCAACAGAAAATTTAAAATAGATAGACTGTTTCAAGTGAAAAGGGCCTACAGCAATCATCTAGTCCTTTGCATATTGCAGCAACTATGACCATTGCACTCAAAATGAGACCAGGTTATTTTAAAGAGAGTATGTAGGAAAAGAGGGCACATTTTCATTTGTTCAGGTCTCGGCAGAAAATCCATTTTGTTTTCAGTTGCCTGAAATATATCTTACCAGTGCTAACTTCCAGTCTGGGCAATCAGTAATACTGATTGGCACTCACTAACAGTAATAGGCACCCACTACAACTTCTCCTTTGTTTTCCATACTCCTAAACTTCACCCAGGGGATCTCAACCACATTACCACTAACTGTAAGGGCAGTGTAATAAAAACTCTCCCTTGAGTATAGTGTGACACCTCCACCTTGTCTGCCCTGCCTATCCCTCCTGGAGAGCCCATAGCCTTCCATCCCACCAAGTCTCACTAAGGTCTAGTATATTGTAGCTCTGGCAGCTTACCAACATTTACAGCTCATCCTGTTTGTTTCTCACGCTGCCTGCATTGGTGCACTTCAGATATGCTTCTGAGACCTCAGTGCTCCTGAGGCCATTGTAAATGTTCCCACTAGCATTGAAACGCCCAGGCAATGTGATGCCAACCCTTGGCTTACCTGCTGCAACACTGTTGGTATCCCCTTTCCCCACTGTGTCTAATTTAAAGCCCACATTAGGGATCAGTCCTGACAACTTATGCCCAAACATCCATTTTCTCCACCAGGACAGGTGGTCCCTGTCAAACACCAGCATAACTTATCCTATCAAGACTCTTCAATGGTTTAAAGCCCCAAAGTTTTGGTGGAGATAAATTTCATATCATCCACTAAAGTAATGGATCCTGATGACTTCATCTTCCTCATACAAAGGTTAAGACCTCAGCAGACAGCAATGTTATAGCTAGACAAGACAGGCAATGATGCTTTTCATTTTAGATGATTCTCCACTGAGGCAGTGGAGAATATGTTAGCCTTTTGCATTTGACAAATGAGGAACTTATGTTACATTATCTAACTACATTTTACGTAGCTATGAAATCCCATCACCTTCCAGGACATCTGTTATTTGCACTGTCTTGAAATGTTATCCAAACTTTGGGCTTCTCATGGTGGAGATGACAGATTATTAAAAAATTATATTTTACCAATTTTCTTCTTTGTGAACTGAAAGAAAGGAGCCATCCTCACATTGCCAGTTACGGGAAAGGTCATCTAAAGTTTGTGTCTGGTGTTTGAGTAGTGCTTGGCACTCTTTTCTTACCCTCTCTCTGCTCCATACATCATCGCACACAGAAAGGTCAGGAACAGAGAGGAGGTACGATACCAGCTAAATTAGGACCAAAAAATTCCTCTCCTTCTGGAAATCAACAGAGGAGAAAGGGAATTTCTAGAATCCTTTTGAGATAGGAAAGAAGACCTGAAATAGTTAGAATATTTGGACTACACACTGCACAATTGCTTGGAATCAGCTCATATCCTTGAATAAATAAAGGAATTAGCTTTGTGTAAACTGTACAAAGACAGAGAATAGATACAGCTGACATTTTTTCTTTAAATTTTCTTTTACTTACAGCGTGTGTTTTTCCTTTCCCTCTACCCTTTTCCTTGATCCGACCTAACTTTTGCTTGTCTTCTTGAATATGGGAAAAGACAGAGGAGAATTGAGTAAAGGACAGTTGTTGCCATGTTCTTCACCTGACACAATTATTTTTAATCAGGTAGTTTTAGACTTGTACCCTCTTAAAAAGGATTGAGCCAAAATTAACCTCTAAATAGGTATATATTTTATATCACATAAGAACAGGAGGCCTTCAGGAAAAATAGTGACAAAGAAAAAGATATTTTCCTTTGTTTGTCTCCTTGCTTATTTCGGTGGCTATTTCAAAATAGTGAAAATTTCACTAAACAGTGTGTTTGGACTGTTTGAAGCAGAAACTAACATTAAACTCAGGATGACTTTATGGAAGCTGTGAGCCTGAAACATTTTGCTCATACAAAATGGGCAGCTTCCTGTAGATGTTTTTAGTATTGTGGGGAATCTGGCTGATTTCCTGACCTTTTGTAGACATTTCTACTGTTCTGTGAATAATATCAAAGTGGTCAAACAAGAGCAACTTTGAGGAAATTATGTCCGTGCTTATTTGAATAAAAGGATGAAGTATCATACATCCACTGCTTTTTCACGGTGATTTTATGGTCAATCTAATTCATATCTATCCAAAAAATACCAGTGTAACCTTGACTAGACATTCATAAGCACAAGTTCGGGGACTTGCAATTCTTGATTATTCCATTCACAGTTTTAAAGCTTTCTGTCATGAAGTGTCCTTAGTCCTGCTCAAAGAATTTATGTGGTGAAGGAAGGAAAACATTTTAATATGGATAAAACGTGTCTGAAAAGATACTTCTCTGTTCTATGAAATATTTGCGAGAGGTGTAGACCTGGTGAGAAGCCCCACAATGACTTCCTTTTTTTTTTTTTTTGCAAATATGGCAGAAGACTGATTTTTCATCAGCACAAGTTATAATAATGCTGAAATAATATGAAAATTTATTAAACTCCATTTTTGTTTAACTTCAACCAAATACTTACTATTACTTCAAAATATACATACCCTTTAAGAGTCCAAATTTGGAACCTGTGACAGTGAGTGTTGCACAAATGTGCAATGTGAAAAAATGTGTAGAAGGAAATACTTAAAAACAAATATTTCCAAAAGAAAATTTAAAGACCTTCTTTCCAGAACAAGACCTGTAGAGGTGCTCCCACAGGACTTGCCCAATTGTGAATGTTCCTTTAGAGACCATGGATGGAAATTAAGTACTTAGAACATATACCTATATAGATTGGTATAATATGTTAAGATATGTTCTAGATAGGAATAAACACTGATGAACAGAGATTTTTTGGAAGATTTAATTGACTTTGCAATTAATCCTCCTGGCCTTTCTCCTTAGAAGAACTTTATGAAAGAACAACAAAGAGTTGTAAATAAACAAGGTTTCATTAGGACCTAAGCAGGAATAATAAAATTCTTGCACTGAGAAAAATCAAAAGAAATGCTTTCTTTTCCCAGGACAGGTTCTTACTTTCAGACTTAATATGCAAAAATTCCAAGATTACAACAAACCTTCTCAGTGCTCTCTACCCCTAGAAAAGAAATCTCTTTTCTTTTCCCTAGAAGAGAAATCTCTTTTCTTTCCCTCCAAGCTGCAGTTCCAATCCCTTTGCCAACGTCCTTGTCTATATGTACCAGGCTCCTAAGTCCCAGATGAGATTTTTTTCCTGCTCAATACCTCTCAGAGCTGGAAGGTCCTCTTCCAGAGGGGCGTTTGCCTTTCCTCTCTTCCTCAGCAGCAACATTTCTTCCATCCTGGAGCATCTATCAATATTCTGTTGAAAACAATCTGAGAATAAAGAAATAAATCTGCTAAAAGATTGCACTGTAGATAGGAACATATTTAGAAAAGTATTTCCTTAATTTCTCCTGGAACATAAACTCAGAAAGGATGTAATGAGCACAGTTTATCTTTTCCTAAACAGGCAAACCTTTTTTAAAGGCATGTGAAACCCAAACCCAAATTAGTTGAATGAGCAGTCTTATTTAACAGGCTGAGAAAAAGTAAACTACCCATTCTGCAGAACATGCTTAGAATATCATGGCAAAAATAGTTTTGACACTGCTGTTTATGTTATATGTCAGGTGAGGAAGAACTCCTCTTCTGTAGCAACACTCAGATGAAGGAACAAATCTACTATACTTCCTTTCAGACATCTCCTTCTTCCTTTTAAGCAAAAAAGTTGCACAGGCACTGAAGTAGTCTCAATGCTGAAACTATTTCACTACCAAGATATACTGCAGACTATAAAACAGTGTCAAAATTCCAGAGAAGAACAGATGCCAGTACTGTGAGGCAAGTATAGCAATTATTAGATACTCAGTTAAATGATTGTGGTTATATCAAACAGCCATTCAGGAAAAGAAAAAAAAAAAGAAAAAAAAGGAAGGCATATTATAGTCCCTATATCTTGACTGGAAAGATTAGAAGAAGCTAAGCATAAAGTTTGGAAGAAAAGCTTGCAATTCCTTTGTTCAACATTGGTTTTAGTTTTACTCTTCTTATATCTGTAAAATATTAAAAAAATAGTGAGCCTAATCCTTTCTATCAGCTAAATGTGTGTAGCTGAATTTCCTGGGGGGGAAGAGGATGCAACAATTAAGCAACTGATTTTAACCTTGTAAGCTAAGATCATTTATACAAGGCCTCTGCCTGAAATGAATTTTCAAGGCTGCCTATTTAGAGATTAGCAATAGTTTAAAACCAAAAGATCTGGCACAACCCTTCCTATAAAGAGCACATGAATGAAGATATTAATAAAGACAGGGAAAATTGAATCACAGAATCACAGAATCACAGAAATTCTAGGTTGGAAGAGACCTTTAAGATCATCGAGTCCAACCCATGTTTCAACACCCCAACTAGACCATGGCACCAAGTGCCACATCCAGTCTTTTTTTAAACTCTACAAGGGATGGTGACTCCACGACCTCCCTGGGTAGATGATTCCAGTATTTGACCACTCTTTCTGTAAAATACTTCCTCCTTATTTCTAGCTTGCATCTCCCTTGGTGCAGCTTGAGACTCTGTCCTCTTGTTCTGTCGGTTGTTGGCCGGAGAAAGAGACTGACCCCCAGCTCACCACAGCCACCCTTCAGGAAGTTGAAGAGAGTGATAAGGTCACCCCTGAGTCTCCTTTTCTCCAGGCTGAACAACCCCAGCTCCCTCAGTCGTTCTTCATATGGCTTGTGTTCCAAGCCCCTCACCAGCCTCGTTGCTCTCCTTTGGACACGCTCAAGCATCTCAACATCCCTCCTAAAGTGACGGGCCCAGAACTGGACGCAATACTCCAGGTGAGGCCTCACCAGTGCTGAGTACAGGGGAAGAATGACCTCCCTGCTCCTGCTGGCCGCACCGTTCCTGATACTGGCCAGGATCCCATTGGCCTTCTTGGCCACCTGGGCACACTGCTGGCTCATGTTCAGCCGACTGTCAACCAGCACCCCCAGGTCCCTTTCCTCCTGAGCACTGTCCAGCCACACCGTCCCCAGCCTATAACATTGCAGGGGGTTATTGTGGCCAAAGTGCAGGACTCGGCACTTGGACTTATTGAACTTCATCCCATTTGATTCTGCCCATCCCTCCAACCGTTCCAAGTCCCTCTGCAAAGCCCTCCGTCCCTCTAACAGATCAACACACGTTCCCAGCTTTGTGTCATCTGCAAATTTGCTAATAAAGGACTCTAAACCCTCATCGAGAGAACATTAAAAGATGTTTTAAACCAAAACAGAGAAAACAACAACTTGAAAGGATGGGAAGTGCATTTTAGTGGTTATTACTTAAGGTTTCCTGGTTTTTTGGAGTTTTTTGGGTTTTTTATACAGTCCAGTCTCCTACACTTCTTGTGATGTTGATGACAGAGCATGAAACCAGCTCAGAAGTGCAGTACAGCTCCCAGCAACCTGACTTGAAACTCTAAGCTTCAAAAGGGCTAAGACTGAATCAATCAATCAATCATCCCCCTCCGGTTTCTTTGCACACTCACTTGTCTTACACCATATAAAGCTCCAGTGTGGAAGAAATTGTTATCTTTTCCATTTTATTTTCTCAGTTCTTCCAGGAGGTACAGGTAAAGTATTACACTCTGACAACCTCCTACATTTTTGCGTGCTGAAAAGACACTTGTGTTAATGTATACATGTTTTGTACAGACCCGATTTCCTCTGTGTGGTAGTGGCTCTGTCATGTCATGGCTCCTCCAAGATCAGCTGTGTGAAATGAATGGATAGATAAGGAAAAACAGTGACATTGTTTATACAGATCAGTGGTATTTTCTTACATATTTTACTGGAGAATTCAACTAACTTCACCTTCAGAGCAATTTGAAAATCATTGGGGTTCATAGTAGGTTCCTTTCAAACAAAATAGAATTACAGTTAAAGAAATTTTGGAAACTGAATTTCCTTGAGGGATCTTTTTGATGGAATCCATAAAATTAGAGGGTTTTGAGAAAGTTGTGAAAAAGACAGGCCCCAGAGACAGCAAGGATAGTGAAATGCTAAGGCAGCAGAAAAAGTTTTCTAAGCTGTAGCACAGACGTGAGAAATAGAACAATAGGCCTATGTAATTTGGCTTTCTAAGTTGCAAAAAATATATTTTAGTATATCTTTAGAAGGTTAAATATGAATGGGGCTCTGTGCTTTGTCTCTTATAAACGAGCCATTGTATGAGAGAAAAGGCTACTATTGTTTTAACCAAAACTACGTGTGCTTCATGTGGCTAGATAGAGCTACTGTCAATATGCTTTTGCTCTATGTGATTGGCTGAGACTGAGATTGAGACTGTTTTTTGGTATGTTGTAATATTAAGTTTCTCTGGCATGCTGTTTGGGTCAGAGAGCTAGTCACATCTTCTGTTTCCATTGTCATAACAATGTTATGAAACTGGTGTTGAAATAAACTGCTCACGATGCTGATTCCAGTTGTCCCATCCTGTTCGTGTCTGTATATAATTTGCCAGCAAATATTTTTTATTTATTTATTTTAAAAATAAATAAAAATTCTTGAAACTCTAAGAAATATTATTTTGTTTAGTTTTGGGGGTTTTATTTTTAAATAGAAAAGATAAATGAATGACTGTTCTATTCATGCTGTTTCTGTTTCATCTCCTACTTCAACTCCCTGTAGCAAAAAAAAAAAAAAAAAGAAAAGAAAAAAAAAATCCCAAACTGATAGTGTTCCCATGGGCAACAAAAGGTTGAAAAGAAGCAGCAACATGTTGGTAATAAAAAAATTTCAAAGGACCATATTTCAAGCTGTGGGAGTGCAAGGAACATCATTTCTTATATAAAATGCACATCATCTCTTGTGAATGACAGCTCAGGAGACTGCATATGCTCCTCTCCTACTTGATAGGAATTATCTAGCAGATATAAATGAAGGCAGTTTGATAACTAACTTAATAAAATTCCAAAGAGTAGGGGTGGGCAGCTCAAGCTTACATTTTAAGATTTCATGAGGGAGGGTGATGGGTGAAAGAAGGAGGAATGTCAGTTTGGTACAGACTGAAACTTAATTTCTTTAGTTTGGATGAATTCCAAGCAGAGTTATAGCATTTTTACCATCCTCCTTTTTCCTATACAAGGCAAACAGTTTTCTTCTGTTTACTTAAATACACTGAGATGAAAAAAATCCAGAATCTTACAAGACCACAGCTGTCTGCTCTTCAAATACTGGTTCAACACTTTGATGAAAGGTAGTGTTGTTTGCTTTCTGTGCACTACAGGTTAAAATTAAGCAGGTTGTTCTCAGGACATAATTTCTCTAGGGATGGTGCCTCCTAGTTGAATTAAAAGATAAATAAAAATTCATAGTTCATTTAATTTATTTTTCCCATATCAAAAATAGTTTGATATTTAGTCTAAATCAGGGCTTGAGTCCAGAGACCTCTAACTCAGGCAATATGATTCTTCAAAATTATAAGTAATTAAGAGTAAATTTATGGCAGATTAAGGTCTCTTTTTATTTCCCTTCTTCATATATTTTAAAGGCCTGGTGCTCTGAATCACTACTTTCATCACTTTTCATCATCCAAGTGTGCAGTCCTGACACAGATGGTTGTGATTCATGCCACCCTTTCCAGTGTTTTCATTGAGATTACTTGACCAATTAAGAGCTGATTACATGAATAGGGCTTGTTATACCATCTTGTGGCACTCACCTTCCTCTTTTTTCCTTCTGCAGTTTTTATTTTCCCTATCCACATTAAAATCTGTCACAGTCAGCATAGGAAGGTTCTCAGCAGAGTTTTCTGCAGCCCTGTCTATTCACCTCTGCAACCTAGGCTACGATGAGGTGCAAGGGAGAGCTCTGTTACTATGAGGGTTACTGTGAGACCCTGGCACAGGTTGTCAAGCAAGGTGATGGATGCCCTATTTTTGGAAACATTCAAGGACAGGCTGGATGGTACTCTGAGAAACCCTATCTAATGAAACGTATCCTTCCTCTTGGGAAGGGTAGCAGGGGGAGATGCCCTGAAACCAGACAATCTTTAAGGTTCCTTCCAATAAAAACCATTTTGATTCTGTGTTTCTATTTGATTTGTACAGCTCAGGACCTGAGCAACAGTAATCTTAAATGATACTGACCTGTCATTTTCACAGAATATCATATTTAATCCCTGAAGAAATTAGGTGAGGAGACCAACATTTCCAAAATGGACCACGCTTGTGATCTCACATCAAATTTTATGTATGCCCAGCGGAACAAATGAGAGTTTGAGGAATGGATGAAACTGTGTAGCTCCAACAAACCTTATTGACTTAGTGCCCAACAAACAGACCTAATTTTTCATGGTTCTTTGAGGTTCTCTGGAAAAACATTAATGTCAACAGGGTTGTACATAGCGCATACTTATTCTCCTCAACTGAACTTCTTTGGACACTTTGAATCTCAAAACTTTGTTTATAGGTATTTTTGGTGTAAGAAGAGTAGAAGTGGCAGATAGGGTAAAGTTTATAATAGTGAGGTTTGGAAGCACTATCATTATGTAGTGCTTTGTATAGCACACGCACCTTACATCTTTAACTTTTAAGAAATCCCAGTATCAAAGATATGTACTTAAATATATACTAACCCACATAGATATTGGCATATATATTGATGGTACATTTCAATGAAAGTGTTTGTGATGCACAAAATCCCATAAATAAGAAGTTATATAACAAATACAGCACTTAATTCTTTGCATGATTCATCAACAATTTTTTTGTTGTTGTTGGGGAATGTTGATTCTGAAACAGTCATCTGTACACTTAGAGAGACAATATAAATTTGTGCTGGTTTTAGGAATTTTACTATCAGAGAATGTGGACATTGAAGTTCAAGAACTATGTTTTTCTTCACACTAAAGGAAGAGCAAAAGTAAATCAAAGTATAGATTCAGCATTCTTCTCAGGAAGTCTGTTATGTCCTCAGAACATATTACTGATGTCCCTTTTTTGTAGACTGGCAGGTGTGAAGGACAGGTTGTGGAGCTTGCTTGTAGAAAAGTATTTACACCAAAAACTGCTGGGTAAACTGGATTGATGTGAAGAGAAAGACTTTCTGTGCTCTTCTAATATCATTATCTCTTCTGATTAAGTTATAATGCAAATATTATTGAAGACTCACAGCTTATCTGTAGTATTGACATTCCCAACACTGACATTCTCAGGTCAATATACTAATATTATAATACACTTCCTGTGAGTTAAGAATAAAATTACCCTGCTTTCTATACACAAAACTTTAAAAAAAAAAAGGGTATGAAAACTAATTCTTTAAAAAAGTAGTACTTGAAAGTAAGCATTTGGATAACACGTTTCTTCAGATACCCGCAAAAAACTGGAGATTCCAAGTTCCTTGTACTAGAGGAAGATGTGTATGGATATCTATGAGACTTGGAAGAGAGGAGAAATGCAAGGGAAAAATAAATTTTATCTGATGTGGGAAAGTTCGGGATATTTTTCTATAGGTGTTTTTAAACCTAAATAAGGCATACTTCTGAATTTGTTCTTCTTTTAATGTTTGAGGTGGCTGCCTGTGAAGACGAGGAAAGCACTGGCTGTTGTTTTCCTTGTGTTAGTGGCATCTGGTCTGTCTCTTTTGGCGCTAGGTTCCACAGTTAGGGAAGCAAATTGGACTCACGGCATAGAGATGGTACAGGGTTATTGCCCTACTGATGCCACACCAATCAGGTTCATCAATGGGGTCTGCAACCTCTTCCTCCACCCGTCCTTCCCAGGGTTTTGGCTTCCAGTGCTCAAGGCCAACTCTGATATAATGTGGAATGAATCTTGGATCAGATCATTGGGAAAGATGTGGATGTCAGAGTTTTGAATGAAGTAAACCTTCTGGTCTCCCTTTGTTTGGAGCAGTGTTGAAGGTTTCTTGTCAAAGCTACATTGTTGATGTGTCTGTGCCTGATCACGAAATCCATTCATTCTGAGCCTGGCCTGTGGACTTGACTTTCCGGCTTGACCTCAGATCTCCCTTGTCACCATGGACATGATTAGTGTTCTGGACACTTACCTGATTACCATCCTCTGTTCTGCTTTGCTATTCTTGTTAAGTTTCAGTGGGACTGCCTTTGTTAGAGAGGGCACAGCCCTGCCAGTTTTGTTGTCTCAACTCCCTGTTCTCCTTCCCATCTGGAGAATAACCAACCTTGCTTCTCCTTAACAGCACTCTCAAACAACCCAGTCAAATTATTTGCCTTCCAGTATTCCCTTGTTTCTCCTTTATCCCAACAAAAAAAGCTGTCCTTTTTAGTCTTTCTTTGCTCAACAGGTTTTGCACCTTTTTCACCCTTATATGATCCTAGAATCTTAGTCTTTGGTTTTGGACATTGACCCCAATAAAACTGTTTCCTGTCATCTTCCACCCAGAAGCAGTCCTAGAATCAGAGAGTTATTTGGGTTGGGAGACATTAAGGATCACATAGTTCCAACCTTGCTGCCACAGTCAGGGCTACCATTGGCTATATCATGGTTGTTCAGGCTCCCATTCACATTTCTATCACACTCATAGAATTTGGGACTAGAGTTGACTCTCTACCTGTGTACTTTAACAACTTGCTTAAGAAATGTTTTCGGCATAGCTTCCAACATGTTTTAGAGTCAGGTTTGTGAGATACAAAATGGGCAGAAAATTTACTCTATTTCTGTGCTCAAATTGTGGTGAAAAGCCATAGCAAATTTTACTGCCATCTGGTTACTTAGTGGTGTTTTTTCCAGTAGATACAAAGGCCAATTCTGTGTAATATTTTTTTAGTTAATAACTGGATGATATAAAATGTTACACTCCACATATTTCCAGACCATACCAAATTGACTAACCATCAGAGGGCAGAGCTGAAATGAGGATGTAAGTAAGGTGGAAAAATGGGCTAATGGGAACCTCATGAATTTCAAATGGAATTGCCAAGATCTCCACTTGGGGAGAAATAACCCCATGGACCATCAAAGATTATGCTTCATTCTGATTATTCTAGCAACATGTAATTTTTAGCAAAATATTGATTATAATAATATGTACACAGATAAACATCTGTGATATTCCATTGAAATGTAGAATATTATAGCTAAATCATTATGTATTAAAACTTGAGCCAACAAATATTCATGCACTTTTGTAATTTTTAGTCTTTCAGTTTACAAATTTAATAATAACAACCTTACCAAAAATGTGGGATTTTTTTCTCCAGTCTGAAGTTAGTAGCTTCTTAATTGCTGAGTACTTTCAGCAGGATAGTACTTAAGCAGAATTATGGCAGTGCATATATTGGCTTATGTGTAGTTCAATACCAGTTCTTAACAGATGTCTGATTTAATTATAGGCACCTCATATACATTTTCATTGGTGTCATGAACCTATCCCCATGGTCTCAGCATTTCTAAGCAACACTGCAGCCAATTAATGCAGTAGAACTGCATAAAAGACCAGTTTTCTTGTTCATTCTCCTTTCCTTTCTCCTTCCAGCTCCAAAAAGCTGTAACCCAATAACTGCTTTTCCCTGTCAGGTAGCTGTATGTCCATCCTTGTAACCACACTTCAAAATGTTTTTCGTTGTATGGTTAAAAGAAGGTCATGTTTGATTGAAACGCTGGTTGCATTTCACTGTTGGACAAGTTGCTGCTAACATATTCAATTTCAGTTAAGTCACTACAGAGATGAGGCTCACAGTGAGAACATAATATATTTTTCTTTTTTAAGTCTTCAAGATACTCTATATCCAGAAGGAGTGAACTCATTTTTCAGTGTTCCATGATCAGGGCACTAAGGCATGAATGGAGAAACTGAGGAACTGTGCTTTCTGTTCTAGCTTGAATAAGAGATGTCAGAGTCTCAGGTTCTCCATTTGTGAAGGGAATACTGGATACTCGCCTTTCTCCAAAATAGACTCAGATATTAATGTAAAAATTTAACATGTTCTATAATAAAATTCAAGTTAACTGGCAACTTGGAATACTTCAGTATCCGTAATTCTGAGTTACACTTCAGTAGCTATTCTGCTTCAGACCAGGTTATATTTGATATTCCAAAACACTTCCGGAAAACGAGAACAGGGACATGTGTTTCTGTCGGCATCACGTTGAAGCACAAGAGAACTACTATGAGAGTTATTAGCACGGGAGAAAAAGGAGCCACTTATTACTTGGGAAAAAACCCCACAATACTTTGATACTGCAAAGATGGTGGAGGCTGAGAGGGGGAAAACAAGTCCTTTAAAGTTAATTTTATTCAGTTCTGCTGTATAAGCATATTGAGAGCCTCAGCAGCACATAAATCAGTGTGTTTTACTGAAAGAGTAGAAAGGGGAAAAAAGAAGAATAATTATCAGGAAATGTAGTATTTGCTACTATAAATTAGTATTTTTTACACTTATAGCATTTGGAACCAAGAATGGTGAATTCCAGAATTTGGTTGACATGAGAATATGGCTGGTTCTTTTCCCTCCTTTCCTGTGTCCTCTTATTTAATCATTTTTGTACCCATAGAACCATAGAATCGTAGAATATCCTGGGTTGGAAGGGACCCACAAGGATCATCATGTAGCCTGCACAGAATATGCGTGTTAATCGGATAGAGTGACTGTAGCATGAGATAATAAAAGGATAAAGTGCAGTATGGTGCCTTGTGTGAGGATTTCAAAGGCACTGTCACTATCTAAAGTGAATATGGACTGTGGTGCACAGGTACTGGAAAATAGAATGCTAAACCTGCAGTCTGCAATTCTACATTGTCAGCCTGATTTTTGGAGGTGTTGGATTCTCAGAAGGCATCACCACTTCTACAACTTTCAACTAGAGTAAATGGAAACTACATGTAGCTGAAAACCCAAATGACACAAAAGCAGACAATTTAAAAATGAGATGACAGAGATTCAAGTAAAGGTGCTTATTTTGTCATATCTGCCACAAACTCTTTTGTGAGTCAGGCAAGTTAACACAGATTCCCTGTTAAAAAAAAAAAAACCAACTCTAAAAACAAAACCCCACAAATACTTTCCCCTGCTGTTTCTCTTCCACTGTATGTCCACGTGAATGTGAGCTCTTCAAGTCCAAGTCTTATAAAAGAGGTCTTTCATTTTTTTTAAAGACCTTTGCATATCTATCAAGAAAATCCACAACTCCATATTGAATTTACCAGCACTTACAACACAGCAGTGTAGTATTCTTTGTAATTTTGAGGAAAGTTGCACCAAAATGAAGAATTTATTGGAAGTCAGAAAAAGATATACACCTACCCAGAAGTATCAGGTAAAAGAGAGAGCAAATATTTGGAGAGAAGTGAAATTTTGCTTATACCCTATCTCTAAATTACCAGTAGACATAAGGATTTAGTCCTCCTTTAATTTAGTGCTTAAAGGTTGCAGAAATGTGCTTACATTTTCACTTGAACCATTGGTTTAAAATAAGAATAATATAAAAGTGGTATCTTGTGCCTGATACCAAGCAACCAAGAATTTGCTTAGTTGAATTTGTAGGTCAGATCCTTCTTCCCCTCAAGTCATTTTCCCATTGATCACACCGAAGTGGGGAAGGGAGCGGTGGGAAACTTTCACATTTAAAATTATGTGGAGACGTTTTCACTCAGATTAAACTGGGACTCAAAAGTGGCTATTTATATGCATGAGACCAACACAAAGTGCATATTCTGCCTGAGGATTAAAGCATTTAGTTTTTCAAGAGGGAATAGTTCATTGATCAATGCTTTATGCCCACATTTCTCATGTTGATAGAGCTTTGCCCATGAACTCTCATTAGATGTCCTGATTCAAACTTAAAACTTAAATTTGATTTCAACACCAGCAGTAAGATGTCATGAACAAAACAGATTGCTCCATATATTCATCTAAATACAGGTCAAAACTAGGTGTATATCAGCAGCATTTCATCATCAATAACGTGTGCCACCAAGATGAATTGATGAATTGATGGTGAAGGCTGCAATTTCTAATCACTAATAATAATGTTTGCAATTAATTGTATGTACAGCTAAGTGTGTCTCAGTTTATTTGCTAAGGCAATTTTGCTAAACCAAGTAATTTTACTGCTAAATACAAACACTGAAAAAGTTGTGCCTGTTAACATGAGTAGTTTCACTTGTCTAATATATGACCTCACAGTTAACCAGTCTGATAATTTAATTTCATGCAACAACTGCTTTATGCTGAATATTTGGTATAAAGTAGATTAAAAGTTTGACATTAGAACATTTCCCCCAAATACATTTCACTTTCCTGATCATCTTCTGCCATAGCAGTACAAACTGGCATTTTACAGTAATTTTTTCTCACCAAAAAAACAACCCAAAAAAGCAAAAAGAAACAAGGGGCTCATTGGTTGCAGAGATCCAAAACAGCTGAAAGAAATTTTATCAGACAACACTCAGTGATTTAATGACAATTGTGTGGCTACATTCTTACACTGATTTGAATTCACTCCTTTCATTACAGGCCATTTTAACAAGTTCCTGTCAAATATGATGTGAATAAGCTGTAGAGGAATGGTTCAGGAACTAATTCACACTTATTATTCTGATAAGTTACAGCATGTGACATTTCACCCTTCAGAAGCTGTGCATTTAGTTTAGCTTCAGAGTACATTCTAGTCTAAATACCAAATCTCTCACTAATAAACACTAAAATATGATTAATTTACTCAGCATGTATGTTTCTACAGTTAGAGGCTCCCTGCCATATTCCAAAAGTATTGGACCTGATACCAAGTAATACTTTCAATTCTGCTGTGAGTCACTACTGTGTGCTGCAGCTGTCCCCTGAACTGCTTTGGGTTCTGGACCTGAGAGCCAGGACATTTCACAGACACCTGCTCTGAAATCCCTCTGACTGAAATTATTAATCTTGATTTGTTTTAATATAAAGCACCATGTTAGAAATAAGCTACCTTTGAACAATTTTGTAGAAGGTTAAATAGTGTAAATAGATCTGTATTTTTAGCACAACAGCACTACATCATCAGAAACCATTCTGACTAATAAAAAGCTATTAGTCTACCAAAACTGTAATGAGATCATGATTAATAAACACCCCTGAAAGGTCTGCATCAAAGTCAAGTCTTTTCTGTGATAAATGTAAACATGCAGACCTTACTTTGCCAAAAGCTGTGTGTTCCAGTTACCCAGCTCTACTGATTGATTTGTTCATTAGACTAATAAATAATTTATCACCTTGAAGAGGACAATTCGTTACACAGATAGTATGAACAAGTAATTTTAAGCAGCCAGGTCTTTAGAAGTACAAGTGTTAACAGTGCATGAAGTCTGATGTCTTGAATGTGCAGAATCCAGACCAGCATAAAAACAATGAAATTGCTATGAAAACGGGTAATTACAGATAGTGTCTAAGCAATTGTCCATGGGTATTCACAGTGTAGCTCTATCAGAAATCTCATTGTCATATTATCTTTAGCTCCTTTTAACTATCCTGCCCTTGGAATTATAGTAATCTATGAGCATTCTTAAAAATAGGCGCAGAAATAAATTGCAGCTTGTAATATACCCCATTTTCTAAATTAGGGAGAAAATCTATAAGATTTATGCAGTATTGATAATTTTATTCTATTATTTTCTTTCCTAAATACCTATATGATTTTTTCTTAGCAACAAATGATAGAAAAAAATAATATACAAATCAGGCAGAGGGGGCCTTTTCTTCAAATGTAGGAACTATCATTACAAAAACTACATTGTAACTCATTCTCTAGAATTTCTTATGCATTTGAAGTTAAAAAAAGGTGGAGATAAGGACAGTTGTATCATGGCAACACATTAGGGGATAAATTAGACACAATTAATCATCACACTTTCCCCTAATAGGAACAAAAGAGATTATTACTTTTATTATATCAGTTTTATAACTTCTTTTGTAAATCTTTGAATGAATGTAATACTCTCTTTGTTTAAGGTGGAAAAAAAGCCTACAAATAAGTGTCTTTGTAATTAAAAGTGTAACAGGTCTAAGAAAAACGATTTTTCAACTTCATTCATAAAATTGATAGCATCACAGCCTAAAACCATTTAACCAAGTTTTCTCCCTCAACCATGCACAAGAACAGAGATATTGTTTTCCTTTTTTTTTCTTAACAATATTTAATTTTATTTCCCCCAGCAATAAAAATGCACTGAAGCTTGGGTACTCCACTGCAAGAGAGGAAACTGGGAACATTTAGAGAATGACCTGCTGTTTCATCCACAGTGAATGTCCTTGCTTTCTCAGGGAGTAGCATCTACAACAGCAAGCATATCACCAGTCTTGGAATACCAGCAGTCTAGTCTCAGTCTAGTTCAAAATAACAAACCAGACACATTTTTTGTCATCACTTACACATGCTTTCCTGAATCTATCAGATATTTCCTCAAAACAATGTCTCTGTATAGCATTATATTGTGTTGCTACACCTGTGACTGTAAGACTGTGATGATAAAAGATTGTGTTTCTTGAGACCCCTGATTTTTTTTTTCTTTTCCCCCCCAAATCACAGATCTATCTTGGGGAAGAAAGGGCTGGTTAATACTGCTCTTTCTGCTTTTTCTGTCATTATCCTAGAATCTCATCTGCAGGTTCAAGTGCAGTGTATTCCTTTCTGTTGCTGTCGTTGAAGATGATAAGGCTGTTGTTGCATACTCAAAACAGCAGCAGGATGACTCAAAACTGGGATACTTCATACAGATACTTTGTATTGCCATTTATATGTCTTCTACCTTCATTCAGGGAGACTCACAAAGACAATGTCTCAAAAGAAGATGCTGTAGCAGTTTGATTTGTACAGGATCCAGAATTATAATGTCAGGAGAAAGCTAGAGAAGCCAGGCGGTAGTGCAAAAGCTGATAGTCTCCTTCAGATCCTGTGGAAACTTCAGGGAACTAAATCCCTGCCTTCTGGTGCAGGGTGAGGTAACTTGTATCTGGTGGAATCATTCCAGAAACTTTATATTGCAGGGAACCATTTTTATCCAAACCAAAGCCAAGACACTTCCTCTCTTGTGAAAACAGTGGCCTCCTTGGATGATGAATCCTGTTTGCTTCTATGAACCTTCATTGACTGTGAATATCACTAGGGAGATATGCTACCCTAGGCAGGATAAGATAAAGGAAAGCATATTTAGTTTCAATATTGAAAAAAACCAAAACACCTATTTTATGTTGAATTTCCTCTCATGTGCTTTAATTAACTGAAAGTTAACATTTTTCCCTTTATGAAAAAACATTTAATGAACCTGTGCTTGCTAGATGGATGTCTTCCATTATGTTTTATTTCCATATATTACTCCTTAGTTAATAGAGAGAGAGAGAGAGAAAGAGAGAGAAAGAGAGAGAAAATGAGAGAAAGAGAGAGAACTTTAAAACCAAGGGATGTGACCATGGAATGAGCAGAACAAATGAAACTTGGAACAAAGTTTTCCTCCAAATAAGCCACAGTGCAAAAAGTAACCTACAAGAACTGGGATAAGAGCTGATAAGAGGAAAGCTTGCTTTATTGATTTTTTTCCTCTGCCCCCAATTAGGTTAGGTAGATTCTGTTCATCTGCTGACTTAAATAGATATGAATGTGAACTCTCTAAGGTATTCTTAAGAAGTTTTCAGTAAAAATGTTTCCATATCACTGCACTAAGAAGGTTTGGAGGTAGCTGACATCTGTGAGTATATAAATTAAATTGAATATTATTGATGTATTTGGAAAAAAAAAACCCAAAAAAAAAAAAAACAAAAACAAAACAAAACCAAAATAAAATGAAGCCAACACATTTTTCATCAAATTTCAGCTTTCCAAAATTGTTCAATAGTGTAAAACGCAGCATAGTTTCATATTTTATATCTCCAGATTTATGAAAACATTACTCTCTGTAACTGTACACAATAAAATTATTTGCCTTTAGAGTAATCCACATATTGTGTTCACAATATCTTATCTACACAAGTGTCACAAAACCTGTCTCTCTATGATTTGTTGTTTTTTTATAAACTTGTGAACTTGTCTCTGAACCTAAGTGGGCAGCTGTCCATGCCAAAATTATTATGGTCAGCTCTGGAAATGGAAGAACCTGATAAATGAAGTCCTGATCCTAAAAGGGATGGTTGAGAAGCATGAAGCATTTGTGCTTTTTTGGAAAGTTTCTACAGAATAAGGTTTTAATTTTCTCCTGTGGCAAGGAAGCTCAATCAGAGTCCAGTTTCTTGGTGAGTTTAGCAGAATTTGCTACACCCTGGAGAAGTGTGCAGGCTTGGGCTTTGCAGTGAGAAAGGATAAATCACTGTTTCTGCATGCATAATGATAGGCACTTTAGATGCCTCTGAACAGCAGAAAGAGGCAAAATGCTTCTCTCAGCCCTGCCAAATTGTGTGTGAAGGCAGCTCTGAGGGGGCAGGCTCTGAGGCTGGCTTTGCTGTCACTGAGGGAAGAAGGTGAGCTGGGGAAGGCAGCTCAGTGAAACCCACCATCGTCTGAAGATGGAGGCCTCGTGGTCAGCTGTGATTGCTTTGTGCTGTAAGGCAGACACTGGTGGTGGGACAGGTTTCTCCTGAGCCCCTCTGGTCATCATATTCCAAATAAAACTGAATTAGGGAGGAAGAAAAAGGTCTGAACACTGTCCTTGTTTAGGACTGAAATGAAAACCCCACAGTGAAAGGCACTATGAGCCCTTGAAAAATTAAAGGGCAACATTTCAGAAGTGTGGTCATGGGAACTTTGTCACCAGGGCTTAAGAGAAGCATCACTAGATTAAATTACACCCTTGTATTCCACATGGAAGAGGGAAGGCTTGGTCAGAACTGCTCATTATCTGCTGAATTTCTCTGGAGAAAAGGGAGGATAAGAAGAATCAGTTTAGGGAGCACCAGGCCTGGTTGGCTAATCTATGAGCTTCCTCTGTTTTACATACCTGCATTGCTTCCTCAGAGGGACCCCTCATCTCTGCTCTGTTCAGGCTGTAGGGTGGCTGAAATGCCATCTGTAACATGCACTGTAACTTGCTTTTCTGTGTGATGAGTATTGAATCAAAAGAAGGCCACTGCAGTTCTTCTCTGTAATATCTTGTAATAACCTACTAATAACAATGACGTGACAGCAATAGATGCAGCATTTACTCTTTCACAGGCAGAGCAGCTAACTACAGTAACCTGATGGTGTCATTACAAACCATTCCAGTCTACAACAGACAGCTCTCATGTTGTCATTTCAGTGACACTGGTTGTGTAACCCATGTAACTTAAAATACTTGCATGCTTGCTTCACATCCACTTACACAGGCTGATGAGTGCTCTGTTCATTTATTTTGCAGGAATTTTTAGCATCAAGAATAAAGGGGATTTTTTTTCTTTGGTTTGGGTCAGGCTTTGGGTCTTGAAAAAGGCCGTGCATTAATTCTGCATGCTTGCTGAATTAATTTTGAAAATGAGGAAATACTGTTATTACAGCAAGTTTGCTGGTAAAATGTGATAAGGAGAATGCTGCTCTTCCAGCTGCCTGCCAATGACTCTGGACAGTAAGAACATGTCCAATGTGCTGTTGCAGAGGCTTAGCAAAAAAAAAAAGGCTTTGTTTTTCAGAAATATTTATTTTGACTCAGTGGTTTACACAGCTTGTGGGAATGAAAGCACAAAGGTTACATTACTTGATGTTCTTCCATGTCTCAAACATGCACAAAGCTTCTTCCTGCTCTTTTCTTAGGAGGCAGTAATAATAGACACCCAAAGAGTATCTATTATAGTAAGAAAACAATACATTTCATTTAATATATTTAGTTTTTTGGGACGTTTGTAGGTTTGTTTTTTTCTATATTGCAATCATGCCTATTAAAAATGGATTGCACTGCAATTATGTTTAGATTTACCAACCAATTCCGTTGAACGGGAGACCAAGGAGGTCAGTGCACTGCAACCTCTGGGTATTGCAGATATTTCAAACATCTGGCACTGCATTATTATAACTGTCACATAGAACTGGAGAGCTTTGAATACCTATTATCATTCATGCAGGTTACAACTGATGAGATGAGATGTGAGTGGGTTTAGAGTGATGCTTCCCTTTTCTCTTTCTGTTTTTTTTTTTTTTTCCTGAAAGAATGCAGCACATAAACATTGTGTACTTTTCCTGTCAATAAAAATTTGAAATTAGACAGGCTTAGAACATAAGATGTTTGATCCCTTGCTCTAAATTGTACACCATGAGTTATTTGCTGGGCTTTTCTAAGCTGATTCAATATATACCAAAAATGCATAAAGCATTTGGATTAAAACCAGCTTTTCTTTCCTTTCTTGATTGCACAGATTTTCATACCCCCAAAAGATTCCTTTTCTACTGTGAGTATAGAAGCTTTTATATGTGTGTATATATATTTTCTTCTTCTTTGTGTGGTTTCATAACTTAATGTATGGTTTCTTATTTTTTTATTATATATATTATTTTATTAAAATAAACATTCATGGACTCCACAATGTTTAATTACTGTTGATTTAAAAACTGTTGTCAGCTTCAGGATTTTTGGCTCTTATTTAGAGAAGTTCTTAAAAATGTTTTTAATTTTATATCAGATTGTAGATTCCAAGCCTACTAATATAGCTCAGAGAACCTGCAAATAGTTGGGACTTTTAAGAGCAGCTGGAGAGAGCAAAAGCTTGAAAAGTGTTTATGGCAAGTGTGAAGATCACAGATCTCTATTCCTAAGAGAAATAAATGGATGAAAATTGAATACTGAATACTAACAAAATTTAATTAACACAATTTTCATTTACCTTAGTCATGTTCTTCCATTAGAGACATATTAGAGCCAATTGTAATTCTGAAATGAATTTTTACTTACTCTAGTTCTGCAGAAAACTCAATTACTCTTTAGCCACAGGTTCCAGCCTTTGTTCAGGGTTCATTTTTGCATAGAATGATGTGTACAGTTTGGAGGTAGTGGACATTTTATGACATTCTTCATAGGACAGTTTACTTGAGAATTTCTGGGGTACAATTACATCCCCAGAAACAAGGGGCAGTAATGTACATGTGGAAGATCAAAGAAAACAAAAGAAATTGAGAAGTAAGAGACAAAAAATGATGGAAAACAACATATAATAGAACCATAAAATAGACCTTAAAGACCACCTAGTTCCAACCCCACTGCAGTGAACAGGGATACCTTCCATAAGACCAGATCACTCAGAGCCCCATCCTGGCCTTATGCATCTACATTCAAAGAAAAATATATCCATCAATTTATCTGTGTTTTTAAGGTTTATTTTATTTGTTTTGTTTTGTTTTATAAAAACATGTTTGCTGACGCTTCTAGTTACTCTGAACTCTTACTGTGAGTCTAAATGGTTTAGACACATGCCAGTGAAGGAATGAACAGAGCTCAGTACAAAACACTGAATTTTTATGTCCTATCTTCACTTTCAAATATTTCTAAATATTTTTTTAATCAACATGAAGTATGTCATAAAATTTCTGTAAGGGTTTTTATGAGGAGTAGGGATGAATGAAAGAAAAGAAAGCAAACAAAACCCCTTGTCTAGCCCATATATTTTATCCTATTCATTAGAGAACACAGCACAAAAATGCCCAAATTTTTTTACAGTGGAAAAAAACAAGACAAACAAAACAAAAAACAACCCAAGTTAAGCTATCTACAAGTTACAAATATTACAGAGCTACCTACCAGACCATAGGCTTTATGGATATTGCGTAAAGCTGGCACAGGTTTGTGACCGATAAAGGACCACAAGACCAAGGACCACCAATTTAGTGCCAAATCCAGAAGAAAAAAAAACCAGATAACAGTAATATTTGAAAAACAGTTCATTGTGTCATATCTGCAACAAAGTATTTGCTATTGGGTCTTATTCACAGCTCAGTAAAATCACTGGCATGGGGCTTGGAGTCAGCAGTGGTCTCTCCACTTAGTTTTCATATTATACTGTATCAAGAAATGTAAGACTGTTTACTGAATGAAGCACAAGATTGCTAGGACATGAAAAGATATTTTTTTCAATTTATGTAAGATTTAAAAAGTATATATTCTGTTAAAATATCTCTTGTGAGATTTCAAAAGCCAGCACTCACAGGCTCACTTATTTCTTACAGACCAAATGGGATCATAAAATGAATAAACATGGTCAGAAATGAAGAGTCCATAACCCCTGCACAGATGTATAAGGTGATCAGAGAGTGCAAGAACAGACAGGGCAAGACAGAGAGGTAAAGCATCCTGGTAAAGAAAAGAAACACATCATTAGGCACAGGTCATGCTGCAGACTTCTTGATTCACAAAGTGGGCAGAAATTGTCAGATAGAATGTGCCTCTTGAGTGCTGTTAGCAAACAAAGTCTGTTATGTTGCAGTACTAAATCCCTGTGAGGTGGTGTGTGGGTGCTCCTGGGGTTTTACACTGTAAATTACAGGGGCATACTAAACTAGTGTGTGTCTACACAGGTAGTTTCACTTAATTTAACTGTCAATCTAAATCATTTTAACATCATCCCTGAAGTTAAACCATTCATTTTGGCAGCCTGCCTTTAAGACCTAGTTTTGCAATGAGTCCCTGATGGATCCTGGTTGAAGCTAATGGGGCTGTATATGGTTGCAGAATAGGAATTGCATAAAATTCATTAAAGGGCTGGGACTTATTTGGGTAAGTCCAACTCTGATACCTATGCTTATTGGGAGTTCTTTACATAATAATTGGTCCTCTTGACTTCAGTGGGACTATTTATGGGTTAAAGTACAGCTCAGCAAGAATTCAGTTTCATGCAGGGGAAGATGTTTTTTACCTTGCCAATGTCTCTCATCCCACTGAATTCAAGGTGACTATTGATGACTGTGGCTTACTGGAATGATGAAGAGTTTGTAGGAGGGAGATATTCTTTTGCCATGGGAATATCAGACATTTGCTTTTAGAGTCTCAGAAAGTCAACCATAGAAAAAAGAAAACTTAGAGAGAGAAAACTTTTTTTTTTTTTAATGCTCTCTCACGTACTTTGTCAATATTCCTAGAAAAACTGGGAATAATTCCTTATGATCTTAATTTCTGGGTTAGAGAAAATAATTCATCTGCAGATGAAAAAGTCCAAAAAAGTAGCTCCTCTCCTAGTCATCTACACTTGCATTTTGGAGAGGAAGGTGCCACTGGTCAGAAATACACACACTTTATGCCATAAATGCCATACAAACTTCATAAAATTTGAATCTGAACACGAAAGTTTCTACTTTCCTGTCCAGGTGCAAAACAATACAGTGAGCTGATTATTGCCAATACCTAACCCATTTTAAGAAGCTAACAGATTACCCACAGCAGCACATGAAATAAATGGAATTACTTATGTAAGTACTGTCTAACATAAAACCTGTAAAATTCAATCTTGACACAATTTCTTCACTATTCTTGCTGTGTAGTGTTAACCAGTGAGTCAGGTCGGTCTCTAAGATGTAATAAAATATTCCAGTGTGGAAAGAGAGGACAGCTGTCCATAGAGAAAAAGAGTGTTCTGCTTCAAATTATTTTGTTGTCACCCAGATTTCAGCTCAGCTTCTTGTCCAATTGGTTAAATCATATGAGTGATAGAAATTGAAAAATATATAAGATGAATGCAAATAGCTATGAGAACATGCACTTGTTATGCATTTGTATTAAACCATTAGACATGAATACATTAAGTCTCTCACCTTTACATTTTGCATTTCAGCTCTTCTTAGAAGGCAGGGATGTCAGAATTTACTTAACTGAGATATATTCTGCTCTCATTCGTATCAGAAAGAAAAATCAGAGAAATCACATTGACTTCAGTGGAATTATTCTAGATTTACCTTAAAAGAGATAATTCTTTCCACGCTCTACAAAGCAACCTGGATATAAGTGGACCATCTTCATGACGGATGATTTAATCCTGCTGTCTGTGGAGGGTGTACAAAGAAAGTTGATCCAGGGGATGAATAGCTCGAGAACTACGGATTTTCTGCCTCTGAGAAAGAGGACGTAAATCCATGTTCTTTAATCTCATTGAACTTTATTCTTTGATTTTCCTCCAGTTCCATAAAGGTACTGGAAAGCATCAGAATGTCTGTTCTGCATAAAGCTGGAAAACTCTGTCTCTCACGAGTACTTTTACTTATCACTACACACAAAGCCTGTTTAATAGCATGTATGGCTGTAAGAATCCAAATCTTCAGAATCCTATAGGTTTTTATGTATATTAAACAAATCTTTCTGTAAAAGGAGGATACATTTTCATGACACAGTGAAAGATTTAAGGTATCTGGGTCCCAATAAAAAGTCATTTCACACTTTAGAAAACTTACTCCTTCATCATGCCATGATAATTAATCACAGCATCCATATTTAAATTGTATCCTGAAGTTAATTGATAATACAAAGGCAAAGGAAAGACAAAGGAGTGATCTTTGAATCCTGAATGCGTTTACACAAGAAAATAAGATGATATTTCACAAACATCTTCAGCTAATAAAACACTCATAGAGGAGAAATGATTAAATTGAAACAGTATCAGACCTGAAGTAGGAGTATCAACACAGAAATTCATCATGGGAATTAATTTTGTTGTATGAAGAAATAGAGGGATGAAACATAAAATTGAATCGCCTACTCCTTTTCCTGGAAGAGCAGGGGAAGATGCCAATGCATTATACAATTATTATTCTGTGATTCAAAGCATCTCTTTCTTTGCCTTACTTCTGCTGCAGGCTTTCAGAAAAATCAACAATTTTGTCACTTGGCTTCAGTTCTGCATCTGTAAAGCCATAATAATTGCCTATTTCTTGTCTAATTGGGCTACACAGGTGTAAAAGAGAGGACAGTAAGCTTCTTATCTCGCTCAGAACCTTTGAGGATTCCTGTAATAAAAATATGAAGAAACATTGTTGTACCACCATTTTATCTGTGGAGAGGAGAAGAATTTCCAAACAGCTGAGCTGACATTGCTTGTCCTGCTCTGATTGCCTATCTTTGCTAGACCATGCACTTTGCTATTGGCTCTGTACAAACCTTCTGGTGGTTTTTTGCCCATTTGGACACACAACCACCTCTTCTGTGTTTGATGTTAGTATTTTAACTTGATTCCATGTTAAGCCTGTTTATTCATCTTACGTATGAAATGACAGCCAAAAACTTAGCAGATGGAAGGTTTTCTTGTGTATTTTCCAACTTTCCAGGATACTGATTTCTGAAAGGCAGGATGAACCGGATCTCCATCTTTCCTGGGGCAGTCCATAGCAAATGGGAATTATCCACAAATGCTTCAGAGGTAAACACCTTGTTAGATACAGCTGAACTGAGCTACTGTAGCTGTACCGATCCAGTGATTGGTTGGAACAGATAGACAGAGCTGTGCTTATGATCAAAGAAAAAAATCTGGGAGGACTGCATGAGGGAGGGTGAAGGGAAAAGTGAAAGAAAGGAGCATGTACACTCTGAAATACCTGGTAGCCCTTATTTCATGCTCTATTGAGTAGGTTGTGGCAGTAAAAAGGTAGGAAAGCTTTCCTATGTGGGGAACTGTCTGAAGTTGTTTACCTGTAATTCACGGGATGACAAACACCTTGAGTCTGCATTTCTTCATTTCAAAGCTATTAATCTAGTTTACTTTCTGGAAATTCTTGTGTCTAGTTGTACAGAAACTGAGGAGAATTGTGCATAACTTTCCATATAAAATGTACAACATATGCCCTCCAAATCTTATCACATATGCAGGAGTTTGAATGGGCACTCCCTTCAATCATTCATTAGTGATCCCACTAATGGAACAGTTACCTTGCCTTTGCCATACCCTGAATCACAAACTTGAAACAATTTGTAGCCTTTGTAAGACATATTCAGTCACATGGATCCTGGCATTCACAAGGCAGCATGCATAACTCCGTGCACAAAAAGGCAGAAGGTAACAGTTACTTTTCTACCTTTAATGTAAGTGTGTCCTCACTCCATTCTGAGTCCTCCCAAAGCTTTTCTTTCCCATGCTGCTCACTTCCATCTCAGCCAACTCATGCATAGATAATTTATTTTCTTTATAAAATTTGTTGGTCCTTTTCACTTCTGAATTTTACCCAACTTTGATGAGATGATATTTTATTCTTCCTGTAGGCAGTAGCACAATGCACTTTTCTCTTCAATGAATACAGGGAAGCCACTACTTGTGTGTGTCACTGACTAGAGATAAGTACAGCTTCCCCTGAACCATCCTGGTGATATAAAACACAGCATAGAAGTCCCTTCAATCTGCCTTTTCACAGTGCAATTAGTCTGACTGGTAAGGTTAAAGGCTTGTGGTATATCAAGCATAATCAACAGCAACAGTCTTGTCAGCATTGAATAAATTAGGTTTTCAACTTCAGGGAAGAGTCCTTCATAGAGATATCCCCTGAAGTTGGACTAAAAAAGAAATCTGTTTAAATTATAATACAATATGTGCAGGCTATAACTGTCGAGAGGATATAGGACTTATGTATTTTTTTAGGTTATAAGTTTTCTGACTGTATTAATTGGTGCATATAGAAACTGGGGTTTGGTATTTACATTTTGGGAATTTTTTTGTTATTTGTTCAGTACCTGCAGATTAATTATCATGTCTGTGCACCTAAAAGAATTCTCATATGGCAAGCCAGTTTAAGTAAGTTGCATATTTTTTGTCTATTTTTCTCACTCTGATTTTCTCTTCTAATGAGACCTGGTTAGAGATCTCAAGAAAGAATAGGAGGAGTAGGAGTATAAAAGAGAGAGAGAGAATGCTGATCCCTAACAGTATAATTACAAATGTCTTCTTGTAGGAGGAACCTGTCTTCCCTTTGATTTCATGGATGGTTGGGAATTTCCATTTGAGGCTATGGGAACAAATGTGCTGGCTTGTCCAAAAATGTCTATTTCTCTTGACAAGGGCTTTGTCCTAGAATGTGCTAAAAGGACTGAAAAAAAAAACATCCCAAGATTCTATTTTTGGCTGCCGTTTTAAGCCATTAAAGATGATCTATCTTGCACCTTTTATGCAGTATGGCTATTATTTATACATGAAAGAAAATTGTACAGGGCTTGCATGGAGAGGGGGGGACTTCAAGTTTCTTTCCTCTTGTGCTTTAGGTCAGCTCTCTCACCCTTTTCTCTAAAGTTCTTTGTTCATGTTGTGAAATCTTATGCCCTGACCCAGAGCCCACTGAAGTAGAGGAGTTCATGCTAACAATACTTTGTTTTGTGCCTAAGGATGTATGTTAGGTTAGGATCATTCTGTCATTTCTCCAAATCCTTAGTGCTTCTCTACAGAGAAGAAATGTACCAACCCTTTCTTTCTCTGATGAGGCAGCAGTGTGTTTGTTAAAAACTTTTCCTATCTTTTCTTAACATAATTAATTGCTTTTACTTAGAGTGTAGGTGGCTTAAATTGATATTTGAGAGCAAGTTTACTGGAATTCCCAGAGCTGTTTAAATAACAGCTAGATCGTTTCTAGAGGGAAGCTGCTTGGTAAAAATTTAATACTTGAAAACAGTCAAAATAGCCCTTTTTTCTTCCTCTTTTAGAATTGCTTTCCATAGGTTTGCAAATTGCAAGCAAAACAGAACCAAGAATCCTTCTAGAAATGACTAGAGACTCCAATTAGCAATGACATTAGACAGTTTCTTGTACGCAATAATTTTCAACACTAGCTTTTGAGCAGTTAGATACTGGCATTTATAAGCTCCCCTTGCTTGTAGATGAAAGGAGACTGAAAGCTGATTGCAGATTGTAAAACATGTCCTGTTTTGTTCAAATCTCCTGGGTAGCATCACTTTGGGACACTTTCATAGAATATACAAATATCACTGTACAGAGATTCCCATTTTGTAGTTGTCTTCCTAGATTCTGTTTCTTTTGTTTCCAAAGGGTCCTTTTGGCTTAACTTCCAATATGATTTTCATTACTGTCTGCAAGAAAAATGTTCAGCACTGAGAAGCTACTGGCTCTGCAGCTAGCTGAATATCTTCGCTCAAAAATACCTAAAGTGATCCTCTGCTGAGTCACACAGAGCAATGATTCAGTCCATCAAGTGCTTGCAGATTCTTCTTCATCCATACAAACAGCAGCGTTTGCTTTAGGCAGCACTGTTAATGCCTTATTGCAGACACTGCTGTCACTTCTTCAGTTTCATATAAAATTCAAAAGATTTGTTAGAACACTGCAAGTAATGACTCCAGTAGCTTCCAAGCGCTCAGCCTCTTTCTAGAACTCAAAATGTTAATAGGCAGTATAATTTCAAACTAAAAAGTCCTTACATTACATTTAAGATCAAAACCAAATACAAAACCAACCAACCAAGAAAACAACAAAAACAAAAGCCCAACACAAAAGCAAACCCCAAGAAAACAAACAGAACACAAAAAGCCTAAATCAAAAAAAGGCCAAACAAGCCAAATAATAAAAGAAACCCACCAGAAATACAACAACTAAAACAAAAAAAGCCCCACCCATTTTTTAGGTAGGCATTAAATATTCATATATGCTCAAAACCAGGCAAGAATTGATTATAAAGACACTGGAGAGAATCAGAAGTTCAGAGATGAAATGCAAAGAAATTTAAAGACTTGTCCAAAACCATATAAAAGACTAGTAGCAGTACTGCCAAGAGTATCTAACTCCATGCCTCTAACCAGTCTGATTTCTAGACCAGTAGAGCCAACTATAGATTGAAAGCTAAATTTAAAAAATATGCAATGAATCAGGTAGTCATAAACTTCCTAAGAAAAAGGAGCAGCAGTAGTCGAATGTTCTGCTATTCTCTTTGCTATTAATTGTTCCACGATAACATGACTGGAAGTTATCCATTTAAAAATGCTGAGAGTATAGTTTTTGTTGTTGGTGTTGTATTTTTGGTTTTTTATATCGGAACAACTGTAGAAAAAGTCATAGCAAAACTGAGACTTAATCAGGAAAACAGTGTTACACAACTCTGCCTTAACAATACTTATAGCTTTAATCCTTAATTACTTATATTGATTAACCGGATGTGTAGTGTCTTGACAAGCTCACCTGCATTTTTTCAATAATTCCACAGAAGCAAGATTTTCAATATTGTCAGATTACAGTATTTCAACTGTAACCAAAAAGGACTAGGGTTATTTCCTTTCAGTTTGATCTTCAGTTGGGCTTTAACCTGAAGCTATCATAACACCAACAAATGTGGTAACAGATTCTGATGTGCAAATAATGGAAGAAACAGGGTTTAAGCAAAGTACATATTTCTCAGCAATCTCACTCTTTGAAAACTGATGATAGATATATAGCCATATATATCTTCATGTCTACTGTATTGTCAGCTATTTTATTAGTTCTTTTTCCCCCAGTTTCTTGTTATGGTATAAGCCATTTCATCTTTCTCTTCGACATAGATTCTATTGTAGCGTTCATGTATAAATAAATATACATGGCTTTATGCACATTTCTCTCAAATGACAGTTACTTCTGTCCCAGATGCCTGATGCATAATTCAGAGTCATCTAAGGGTTTTAATTTAGTCTTTAAAAAGACAAATACAAAACCAACAAGAAATGTGCGTTTGCCAATGATACTTCACACTGTCTGAAAAGCTGTCCTGGATTTTTACTATTATTCCCCTTGTAATGTCTTTCTGCTGCTGTGTTATCTCAATAGCTCTGAGTGAAGGGGGAAGAGTCTCAACTATTTTGTAGAGAAAGAACTGGTCTGCCTGTATCTCATATGTGTGTGTCAGACATGGGCTATAGGTCCTATCCATCCCCAGCTCAGTCCATGGCCAATATTCATGTAATTAGCCTTAACACTTTTCAGCCAGTCTGAACTGAATGAGGTTGCCAGGGTGCAGAATGAAATTACACAGTCTTCTTTGGCTTTGAGCAGGAAGAATAGGGCACATAGAATTTAGCATGTATAAATCAGCAAGAATGGTGCACCTAAAATGTGGTTTGAAAAGGGCAGCAGTCTCTTAAAAAGCTTTGGAAGCTAACTTTTACCTTTGAAGAGAGGTTTGGAAGTTGAAATGCAGCTTGTGGTATTATTAGGATGATTACTGTACCCATTATCTTTCTTCCTTTTCTTCCCATATGTATAAAATGCTCAATAACTCACCAGCAATGTGGCCAATGTGGAGAATATTCCCCAAAGCTGAAGAAGTGTATGCATTCTTTATTATTTGGAGATTTTATTTATTCTTGAAGAGCCATTTTTTCATATTACATGTCCATAGGTTTTACTTGAATTGGCATATACCTTGAAAAATGATCCTGTTTATAAAGTTGGACAATAAACCTGTAGTACTATTTAAATTTCAACTGCAGCACTGCATTGCACTGAATTTTTCCTCTTGTGAAACAGATAGTTCCTACAAAACTAATAGGAATTATTTCTATGCAGTATCTTAGCAGCCACTTAATGAAAATATAATCACAAACTGTACTACAAGGCAAGTATTTAATGAGTTGGATATGACAAAGGATGTATTATATTGCAATATAAAAATCCTGAGGTGTTGGCAACCAGAAGCTACTTGGCTTGTTAAGTCCATGTAAAATGTATAATGCAACTGAAATTGGCATTATGCATTTATTTTAAAAGAGTTTATTTTCATTTAAAAAAAGAAAAAACATAAATCCGCTTTTATGAAGTTCTTTGAGATCTACTTATTGACCTCAAAAAGTACTAGATTTTCAAATTTAATTCAAAAAATACAGTTACAGACCCTAAAAGCCAGTTAAATGTGGTAACTTTTAGGGAGGATTTTTTTTTTTTTTTTAATTTAGGCCGCACACTTGAGATAATTTTTCTTCCTATTTCTTATTTCAGCTACCATCAGTTCAATTTTCATTTGTCTACCTATCTAATCATTACTGCTAGAAAGAACCTTTTAGATTTATAGATAGCTGATAAGGTCTCAGTAGCCCTGGTGGACTCTGAAGTATGTTCCTTTTACACTGAAAATTATCAAATATGTAAGAATGGCCTGCTAAGCTTAAGTATTACTCCCTGAATGTAGAATTTTCATTCAAAAAGGAAGATAGTTCAACTAAAGAGAATTGTTTATTTTATTAGCATGAAAATAATGTGTTGTGGGACTAATTTGCATCTTGAAGTCAAGATTATCAAGTTCTTCTGTTTATTTTAGCTAATATTAATTCTATTATTTCCATACTGCTTTTCCCAGCAGACTATAGATAAAAGAGGTTTAAATCAATAAAGGCACATGTAAAGTATATGTACGTGCTGCACACAAATTTTCTAGCTGTCATTTAATTGTAATTGTTAACATCCCTGTATAAGCACCTCTCACTGACTGCCTGAATTGGTACACAGCAAGTGAACAGAGAAACAGGACGTTGCACTATTTGTTACTTAGAGCTACAAGACAGGAGTTTTGAAGACAAAAAAGAGTATCAGAATGGTTGTTATATTTTCTGTCAAACCCTGGCCTAGGCTTGCAGAGGGCTTAAGGATGAGTTCAGCTTTTAAAGAACAGCTGAAGCCCTTTCCTGGTGAAAAAACAGTTAAGGTTCTCAGGAGCCCAGAAATGTGTGCTACTTACACAGAGGGCTAAACATATATTTGAGTGGTTCTATTAGCCTGGGATCTTAGGAAAGACTGCACAATAAACCTATAGGTAGTCTGTCCTGCCTGTTCAGCTATGGTTCTGTTCATAATTTACTATGATTCAAAGAGCTTTTAATATTTCTTTATCATCTTTTACATCTTCCATACTTCACTAATAAGTCTAGAGCACTCCTATAATTATTTAAATGAAATTTTGCTGTAAATTGTGATGTAACCTACAATATGCTAGCTCGATTCCTTAGCAAAAGCATCCAATCAGTTAATCCTAGAAGATTAATTTTCCTTTCCTCTTAGAATGCAAGATTCATTAATGACTTAGAAACTTTCGGTTAATTAGTTGAAGGATGGTCATCCATATCTATCGCCAGTGGCAGACAGCTGGAGTGGTTAAGTCCAGGAAAATAAATTCACTCTCAGCACCAAAGTATTAATCAGCTCAGGAAGGCTTGTTGAGGTCACACCACATGGGTGTGAAATAGAAACATCCTAGAGTTTGTCTAATTGATGGCTTGATTTACAGAATGGAATTCATAGCTTTAATGATGGGCAGTAACCTCACATGACAATATTGTTTCTGGTAAATTTGCAGCATTTGTTTACTTATTTGTGGGTGAAGGAAACAAAGATGTGCATGCTGATACTTTCACAATGTCTGCTGCCAAAGAGAGTCACATTTCAGAAGAATGCACACTGCCTTTGGGTGGGTGCTCCCCATAGCACACAAGCAGAGAATGGGGATTTATGCAAGGAAATGTCACTAAGAACAGCAGGGGAACTCAATGCCAAAACTCTGCAAAATGGACCTTTTTCAAAAATTTCTTGCTTATATGTCAATTTCTTATTTTTTTTTTTTTTGTTTATTCCAAAGGCTTTTAAGAGCTGAAGAATCCTCAGTCCAGTATTTGGTAGACTTGATAGCAAACACTGTAAATTAAATTTTTTCTGAGATATCAAAGCTTGTTAGATTTAAGGATGATCAGAAGGACCTAGATTTAATAACTTTTCAATTTTAAACAAATCTATTGATCTTTTCACAGCTTTGCATGGTAGCTTTATTATTGTTAGCAGAAACTAATCAATGTGGCAATTACATTTATACATTCATACATTTCCTGATATGTATATGATGATAGAACTGCTTTCACAAATATTTCAGTGACCACAAATTTAACATAGCCTGTCAATTTAGCTTAATCTTCAGCCACTAGCTATGCTTACCTGAGAAAGAAGACATGTGGGTGAACTACTTCTTAAAATTAGCAACTCATTCATATGAAGCAAAAAAGAAACTGATACTATGGAGAATAATTGCACCAAGGAGTATATCTATATATCTTATATACTCATCTGAACAAATTAAAATGATTGAAACATGAAATCTGTTCTTCTTCTGGCATGCTTACTAGTGTAATGAAAATACAATAAATTCTTAAACAAGCTCTAGTTCTTCATGCACGTTATCACGTTCCATTGTGATGCCTATTAGCCATTTTTATTGGAAATTGAAAAAAGTAGCATGGTAACATGACAAACAAATAAGATTAGATGTATTTTTGGTTTTTACCATGCACTATTTAACAGTCCACCTAAATATTTAAAAGGCCTGGCTATCAAACACATTGTATCAGACAGTGTGAATACTCTTAATTAAAATCAGGCCTTTCAGTTTGCCAGCTGAAATAAACTCTGTTTTTTACACAACAAGGGTTCATAAGAATACAAGACTAAGAACAAATTTAACCCCTTCAGAACAGGAAGAAGAAATAAAATTACAAATATTTCTTATCATTAACTCTGGAAATTAATATTTTTACTAAATTTTATGAGCAGTTTTTTTGTGGATAAACTTATTTAAGCCTAAATCCACAAAACTAATGTATAATTGACACTCAATTCTGTGCTTTACTAATGATGGATAATCAAATCTTCATTGATCTGGAATGTAGGAGCACAGGAAGATAAATATTTACTGACTTCAAACCAGAAGAACTTTACGAAATTTCATAATGCATACATTTCATTTCCATTCACTCTAATACATGAAAATGCATAATGTCAGAAGTGTAAGTGAATTAGCACAATGCTAAATACTTTTCTCCACTGTGGCATGTAGAAATTTTATTTAGACCCTTTTTAATGTCTATGGTTAATCAAGTTCTTGGATTAACTCTATTGCCCTTATTATTTGCATTATAGTTGTAGAAATACTTCTTGAGTGACATACATCTGAGATGCTTTGAGGACAATTTTCTCAATTTTTTTACAGTTTCACCTTTGCATTGAGCTGGAAGATATGTTTAGGGAAATATTTTTAATCCATACTTTGTCCGCTTGCAAAGGAGTATTCACCATGATTATACTTCAAGCAACAATTCAAGAAAATATTTTTTTTCATTCAGAAGAGTTTACAGAACTTCTCTGCACTTTCTGGGAAGGCTATAGTGAGCACTGGCTGTAAATATACATTCAGGAAAGTGAGTTCCATGGCAAGCACAGGAATATTCTGGTGATTAGCTAAGCAGTACTAACAGCTGCTAATTCTGTCTTGGACATCCCAGTCAAATTTGTCTTTATGGCAACCCCTTTATGCCCCACATAGAGCACCACAGAGGGCTGGCATGGTTAATCCACAGACAGCAGCCAAGTTCCACACAGCCACTCTCACTCCCCCGCTGGTGGGATTGAGGAGAGAATTGGAAGGGTAAAAGCTGGAGAAGTCATGAGTTCAGATAAAGCCAGTTTCTTAGATAAAGAAAAAACCACTAAGGCAAGCAAGCAAAATAATGCTTCCCATGGCTGGGTAAGAGTTCAGCCATCACCAGAAGAGCAGGGCCCCATCACATGTAGCAGTGACTTGAAAACACAAACACATCACTCCAAATGTCCACCCTCTTTCTTCCCTGTACTTTATATACTGAGCATGATGTCTTAGGGAATATCACTTGAGTCAGTCTGTGTCACCTGTTCCTGCTGTGTCTCCTGACCACCTTCCAAGCACTCCCAGTTCCCAGTGTGGCAGTAGAAAAGACAGAAAAAGCCCTGCCTTTCTGTAAGCCATGCTCTGTTTTCAACAGAATTCCAAAGTATAGACCCACACTAGCCACTTTGAAGAAAATTAACTCTACCCAGTCAAAAGAATATTCTTCAAAGACTGTTCCAAATCCAAGAAGGCTCTATTAGCTTCAGTGGGCTTTGGTCAAGTTTGGTTTTGAAAGTAAAAAGTTATTCCAAGAGACAAAAAACCTCCCACAGTTTCTACCACTGAATTCTAAATCTGTACTTCTTCAACTGTACCTCTGCTGTCTGCAGCTATTTTTTTTTTTAATGGCTTGCTGAGAACACAGTGTTCATTCTGTTACCATGTATTAAATGCAGACTGGCAGCATTTGCCTCACAATTTATATATTATTACAATCTCTACTTGTTGTAGATAATCTTTTTGGCATATAATTCATCATTTGGAAAATCTGAAATGTTCGTCTCTTCATGATCCTAATTACTTTAACCACCTTGCCAAAATTAAAGTCTATATATATATGTATGTTGTTGCACTTGATAAATTCCCTAAAGACAATAGATTTATTTAGTTACTAATGGGTTTCCACTAGACATCTAAGTAATATAATTAGTCTGTCTCATAATCAAATAATTGATTAATCATTACATCTTTTTTCCAAAGTTATTAAGTTGTTATAGGTTCATTTTTATATATGTTTCAAAATAATTGCTTTTTCTATACTATTTGCCAAGCAGTTCCATAAAAATGATATTTCTATATATTGTTTACTAAGTTTATTGAAAATAGAGTTTGCTGTAGGTATTCAAATCAGGCAAATAATTTGTTGATTTTAAACTTATTCCATGTACTTTTCAAGAGTGTTGAAATTTTTTTTAATAAATATTAATTCAATGCAAAGCCTTTGAATTAATATTTAAAAAAAAAAAATTGGGAGTATTTGACTCCTGTACAGGTTCTAAAGGAATAGTATAGTTCCACTTGTGTCATAAGAAACTAAATAATGTGTGTAAGCCTTTTATTATTTTTTTTCCACTTAATCAGAGCAATTTAACATATGCTTTAATAATTTACTTGGGTGGTTTATTTATAAAGAATAGATATGCCCATATCCTGCTGTCTTAAAATGAATGCCTTAATATACAACTGTGTTTGGTGCATTCCTGGCCTGGGTAATTATCACGTGTAACAGGTAGAATGCATGTAATATACTTGTACATACACACTTACATATTCAATCCCTGAGAAATTTACATACCATTTTTGTCTCTGTTCTGAAAGCAATTAAAGTCAAGCAATAATTCAGTTCATTTAGACATGGTTGAACATTCAGAGGTTGAAATGACCTGGGATACTGTGGGGTGTGATGATGATACCTCAGTCAAATGATTCATCTTTTTTTTTTTTCCAGGAAAGTATAAAAGTGAGTGGAATACACCCAGGGAATTCTCTTTTTTTCTTTTTTTTATGGTTGTGTAAACACTTTTCTTTTTTCAATGGTAACTTATTTTTTTGCAAGTAAAAGTTTGTTGTTCATAATTATATGCAACTATATTTGATCACTAATAGTGCACTTGTGTATGTGCAAATGATACATAAAAGGAAAAGATGGGTGAAAGGAGAAACGAATAGGGTAATTTAAGTGATATTTCATTATATAGGCTCTATGTGTCTTCTTTGAGTAAAAAAAAGGTTTATGATTAACATACCCTTTTTTACTGCAAAAAGCAGTAGATTTTGCTAGGATTTGAAATTAAGGTTTTATGTCTGTTTCTTAAGGTAGTACAATCCATGCCTCTGTATAATTTCTGTTTTCCATTTGGATTCCCATCTTTCCTATCTTGTTCTCTGTGCCCTCCTAAAATGAACTAATGGAACCCCAAAATGAAGTAAATGGAATCCTAAAATGAGGCAAATGATGGTAATAATGGTTCTTTTGATGTTCCTTTCCCTGTGATGTTTGGGGTACATGAGAAGAGAATTCTTACCCTAGGAGTTTGTTTCAGCAAGTGTAGAATCAAATTCCATTTTCTAGACAAGCTGAAATGACTTGCTAATAATAGAAATTAATTATAAATTAGAAAGAATCCCAGGGCTGATTTCAGACATACTGAATTAACAAAAGAAAAAGGGAAAAGGGGAAAATGAAACAAGACCTTGAAAATTATGATCTGCATTACTCTGTGTAACTTTAAATACTCGATCGAGTATGAACTCATGGCTTCCTTCTGGGTATCTGATAAAATCTAGCTCTAACAAAGCGCTTATGTTTTTTTTCCCTTGAATTAAAATATTATTTTTAGAGGAATTAATTGTAGTTAAGGGCAAGCATTTCTTCTCTTTCCTTAAGTTAGTATGTAATCATACAAACTTTAAATTCTATTCCATTTAGCAACTGTGCTGGACATATTTGAAATGCCTTGATGCTGATGGAAAAGAACTACTTAACATTATGGCTTGTTTCTTTTTGGATGTTTTGGGGGTTTTTGTTTGTTTGGTTTGGGTTTTTTGTTTGTTTGTTTGGATTTTTTTGTCTGACCAGACACACAATTGATGCCTTGTTATATCATGGCTTGAAAATTTTCATCTTTATGCATCCCAGAGCATAAGTAACATCCGTCCAATTCCAATTTAACAGGTGTCTCTTATAAAACAGTGACAGAGAATAGAATGTTTTGATATTTAAAAATAGTAATTTATTTTTAACTTTTATATGACAAAACACAGATTTTGATGCCATATATTGTAACATAAGTACAGTAAATACTAGAGGAGATGAATTTAAAATTCCCATTTGGTCATCATTAGGCGAGAGATTCTTTCTAGAGAAGACTCCACTCAGAGGCCTTTCAAGTTGAAAGAGACGTAGAACCAATAGCTTCACATAAAAAACCCCAAACAACCATGTCAAACCAAAGCACAAAACATAAGAAAATATGTAGACAGGTACATAATCATATTTTTGTTAACACACAGGAAAAATAACTCAGCAAACTTCTATTGCTTTACTAATGGGCCTTTTCACTACTTTGAGTCATTGTTTTTTCAACAGGGGTAATGGAATTTAAACAAATACATTTAATCTATCTTAATCTACTACTAATCTAATATTAGCAATCTTAATCATTATTTATAGTAATATTGAAACATCTTTTAAAAAGCTTTCACAATTATTTTTCATTAATTATTTTAATAATTTCATGGCTCAAAGTTATTACAGAAATCTAAATATGTGTAATCTAGTTGTAATACACTTTATTTATTAGTGGTAATATCATACTAGAAAATTACGTTTAAAAATTGTAATTTTCTGTGGAAAACATTGATTGAAAGATTTTAGTTAAAAAAACAGATGAAATGTATTGAGCAGAAAACATGGTGTTTGGCTTAAAAATATGTTCCTAGCATTTATTGTTTTCCTTTGTTATGGAAATTCATATTACCACTCTTAATTTAAATGAGTTTTATCATATTGTTTGACTCTGTAAAAATGCTTTGCATTTTACCAAGAATTTTTTTGGGCTCTGAGATTTTCTGTGCAGTTGCAGAATTTCTCCTGTGCTGTAATCCAGATTCTTCTCATCTTCTCCATTCTGTTGATGAAATTTCTCAATAAAATTCAGTATTATGATGTGGACAGGAGCTACTGTGTTGTTCTGTTTTAATTCAAAATGGACCTTTTGAAATTCTTTCTTCCACAGTGTTTTATAATCTAAAGTTTTTTTCTGGTTTGGACACACATGTAACACCATTTACAGTACCATGTAAAATTCCAGTCATTCATACTTGAGAAGTAGAATGAATGCAGAGTATAAGAAGTGCAGAGAAAAAATATCCTACAAATACAGAAATAACCAATTAGATAAAAGATAAATCTTCCATCAAACGAGGAGAGTATATTTCTTTTTTCTTTAAACCTAACAAAATAAATTCTGAAAGAAAAATGATTTCCGTTTGCAAATGCATCTGGTTTGTGTCCATAAAAGAATAAGAGCTATTTCATAAAATACAAAATTTGCAGAAGAGAAACATTTTTATATTGAACGTGTTGAAAAATGTGTGAGGAAACTCTAGGAAGGAAAGTAATGTAGCTGCTGTTTAAGAAGGTACAATTTTATTTTTTTAGGGGATAATATGGCAACACTCAATGTAAGTGAAAAGATTCAAAGACCTAGGAGGCTTGCTCCACTTGTGTACTGCTTGAATTTCAAACTATGAGACTACTGCTGGGTGGAAGTAATGCTTTTCAAGTAATTCTAGTGAAAGCTGTTTTAAGATAGAGAGGTTTTGAACTGTTTCCTCTTTAACAGAAGAAAGAATTTTTCAAATAGGTGACTGTAAAAAGAAAAGCCTAAAATTTCAAAACTTCAGCTTTTTTTTTCAAATCTCTAATGTAAAATTTCAG
Organism: Setophaga petechia; assembly: GCA_024362935.1. NCBI lineage: Eukaryota > Metazoa > Chordata > Aves > Passeriformes > Parulidae > Setophaga > Setophaga petechia. Next base: position 11,685,490 of record JANCRA010000008.1, on the reverse strand, counting down.
TGAGGAAATATGTAAACAATAAGTATCATTCCAATACTAATTTTAAAATATTTTGCACAGTTGCAAGAGGACCACGGATGAAGGAAGTAATAAATGAATAACTTAATGCACAAGAACAAATGGAATACCTGATTGTGTTTTGTCACATAAAAATAGGTTAAATTCATCAGGCAAGTTATTGCTTGTGAATTGTTCACTATGTTCTACTGGCTGTAATTTTTTTTTGCATTTAATTACAAGGGGCTACAGATTACTTAGAGGTCTTGTAATGCATGTGCCTGACTGCCAAGACCACTAATGGAAATTGCATACCATTGCTGAGAGAAAAGTATACACTTCAGTAATTACATGTGGTACTCTAAATGCAGATGCAAAAGTAATTATCATAAACTGGTGCTCTGCATATTGGAATGCTGTATTGGCTCAATACATCAGCTTTCACTTCCGAAGATCATCAGGACTCAATACATAGTTAGTTCTCTCATGAAATATAATTTAAGGTTTCCAAGTAGCTTCCTTTTGTTCTTGTGCTCTCTGAGTAGTTCCATAGGGAGTGCTACAGGCATTATTGCAAGGTAGAAAAGAGTGATATTGGTTAGCGCTTAAGAATTTTGGTAGAATTTTAAAGAAAAATCTTACAACGCATGACTTTAGCTACTCTTATTTGTCACATTTGCACTGGCAGTTTATATAGCAGAGCAAGTTAATTTAAATTCTCAAGAGGTTTATTCTCATTCTTCTCCTGAAATTTCAGTCACAGTGAAGCCTTGAAGCTCTGACCTTGTGAAGAGATGAGTAAACAAAAACTAGAAAAAGGGAAAAAATTGTGTGTCAGAGGTAGAAAGAGATATCCAGCAGGGCTATCAACTGCAGAACTCGATGATTCATGCCTGTAAAATAGTTTTAATTTATGACCTTTGATGGTTGCAATGCTCCAAACATGACTGAAACTCAGACATTTCAGCGTTTCTCCAAATATATTGTGAAAGTGAATATGTTCAAAGGTGTTTGGTCTTTCTCTCTAGTTACAGGTGGTTAGTGCATTTCCTGTTATACATTGGCTAGAACCTTTATTGCTGCATGGAGCTAGCTTACCTTTTTGTCTTTTCATTTTGGTCTTTCTACACTGTCTTGAGTCTCAGATTAACCCCTGACTTTTCTCATCACATCTTTAAAATAACTTCAGAGAGATATTTCAAACTTACAAAATATGGTTGGCACTAATGTTTCACATAGTTCTTTTAAATAAATGAGGTAAGAAGTTTGTTTTGTTCATATAGATGTTTCCAGACTCTGGGATTTGCTTGGGTCTGTGTAAGTTTATTCTCTTTCTTTCCTCCTCATTCTCTTGTAGGTTTTTTTTCCTGAAGGCTCACTTAAGTACTGACTATTTGCCAGGTCCTTCTCCTGCTGATCTACAGCTTACATACAGCTACCTCTCATCTGCCTTCCCAGCTTTCTGTCCTGATTACTTTTATAACTTCATGTATCCTGATAGTTCTAAGTTTAAGACCCTCTGTTTCCTCTCTTCCCATGGATTCTTGGATCACCATCTGATGTCAGATGTCAAAATACTGCGGCTTTATTTCTGACTTCTGAATTACAAGTCAGTGCCAAAATAAAAAAGGTTAAAGGTTTCGAATTTGTTGCAGTCCTGTATAAGACTTCTAGAAGTTCTGCTCTTCATGAGGTTACATCTTTCCTTGAACTCTTTCACTTCTACAAAGGTCATCTTCTCATCTTTACTTGTTTGCATGTTAAAAAGTGATAACAAGACACACTGCAATAACTGGGAAAAATAATATTTGTCCCTCTCTTCTTATTAAACTGAGTTAGTTACTCTCTTTATATATCTCATATTTTATCTTAAATGTTTTAGATTTTCTGTTAATAAAGGTTTAAAAGGGTATTCTTTAGGCTGCAGGTTGCTAAGAAGCTACACACATTTCTGAAATTAGATGGAAGTTTTACTGAACTGTAGTCAGTTGCAGCATCCTTCATCTGACCAAAATGCACAGGAGTGTTTATACAGAGGTCTACATAAAATTCCAGAGCCTCACATGAGAAAAGAATTAATGAGAAGGCTTAGAAAGAGGAATCCTGGCACTGAGCATTAAAAAAATGCAAGCAAATACTTATCCTCATACATCAGCAATCAAAGTGGTTGGTGTGTATATGTGTATTTATATAAAACATCAGTTACCAGCATCAGGAACTGTTTAAATATCCTATTTATGTCAAATATTAAAATGAAGGTGTTTTCTGTAATGGTTATTTATGATTATTTACCATCTGCTCACAAATAAATTCATTACCACGAAGATTTAGCCAAATAAAATAAGTTAACCTGTTACAGGTGATAAAATACTGTAATTAGCTGTGTCTGAAACACAAAATTAGAGAAGAAAATTTTGTTTACCGAATAGCTGTTAGACTGACTGCAAGAAATGATTGTTTTGCATGATGTATGTGACCAAAAGAAATTGTATCAAACTGTTTCAGAGATTAGGTGTGTTTCAATCAAAGAATTGATTCTTAATGAAATTATTTTTAAAATAATAAAATATGTTGCCAGTGAAAAGGACACAAAATGAAAATAATATCTTCTCTTCAGAGCTATGCATATGGAAAATAATAAATGCATTAGCAATGCTGACACATAGGAAAAAAGGTCTTAAGGGTATAGATAGGGAAGACAGAGTTAAGGTGACAGCAAGCGTATACTCTTATGCGAGCTGAAGTGACAGACCTATACTGTAGCTGGAACACCAGACTGCAATTCATAAGGCCTTCTACTGCTTAAAAGAAGCTTTTGGGTATCTGAAGTTAAACAGGGAATGAAATAAGACCATTAAAACTGGAAAAGTTGAAGATGAGGACCCATATTCACATCTTTTCCATATCAACATATTAGATATGCTTTGCAAAAATCTTATATCTTTTGTTCTTAAAAAAAAAGAAAAAAATTATATAAAAAAGAAGAACGCATCATCCATTCTGGAGCATGCACATTAAAATGAAGAGTTTTCTCTAATTAAAGACAGAAACTTTGATGATCATTTCTCCGTTTTCTCCTTCCAAGAAATATCAGATGGAGGGGAGGCTAATTGGGCCATATTGATGTCCTCTGGAAGTTCAGTGATGTCCACATAAACGCTAAAGCTCTTAGTCTTGTCTTAGGACTCTTGTTTCTTAATGTTTTCTTTAGAACAACTGTCCATGCTTTGAGACTGCCTCAAAGAAATGTTGTTGGAACAGGATGACATATGGAATTATTTACAAAGGGGAATACCAATATTTTTGCTGTTATGTCAAATCTTGCAGTGAGTTGGTTTGGTTCTTTTTTTTCCTTTCCCCCCCTTAAGCTTTTGGCATAAATGACAATGTCACTCGCAGCTAAAGCAGAGCACTGACACAGCTGACATCAAGTTTCCTTGCTTGATCAGCCTGCAAAGTGTGCAGAAACTGGTGTGTCTGGGAAAGTGTGTGTGCATGACTGCTGAGGGATCCTATTCCCAAGATACTTGTTACAGAGTGCTAATGTCAGAGTGTCAACAAGGAAGCTTTTAAATATCAGAATTACACAAAAATAAAATGTCAATTATGTCTTAGGACAGATATTTTGGAAAAAATATCCCTCATTGTTGTGTCTTTTTTCATTAGGCATATTAATCAAGTCAAAATTATAATTTGTTTGGATTTCACATAAATTACATAGCTTTATTAGAATCATCATTATTTTTTTTTTCACAGCAAGATATTTATTTATTTAAGAATTTTCCATTGTGTAGCTTAAGTTAGCTAACAACAACTGAGAATTCAGTCAATATATTCCAGGTAGGAATGTTGGTTCCATTAACAGACATTATTAATAATTAGTAATATAAAATGAAGAATGTGAAATGATGTAGTTGAGGCAATCTGAAAAACAATATTAAATATTGTTTGGAGAACAGCAATGCATAGATTCTGTAAATGTGATAAAATATTCTCTTTATGTACAATTAAATAACTTTTTTATGCATTCAAATATCTTCTTCTGTACAGACTAATAAATTAGAATGTGTCTAAGTATGCATACAAACAACATTAAATGAGTTTTCAGATCTGTCAAGCACTTTTTTTTTTGCAGATTCAGGCTTCTATTTGTATGTTGCCCTTTGTACTTTGAGTTGAGCTGTGTGTACCAGCTTTTGTGGGGGTTTTGGGGGAGCAGAATATTTAGCAGAAAATAATATAATTTTTTATGAAATTTCCCTTGAAGTGGAAATTATCACAAATAAATTATTAGAAATAATCAGATTTTATTTCTTAACGATAGTTTAGCATAAAAAAAAATCATTTCAAGGAAACATGCTGTCACAAACATTAAATCGAAGTTAAGCAACTTTAATTTTTTTCTTGAAACATAGATTTAATTCTAGTACAAATAATTTTCTGTTACAATAATGTCTATAAGCTTTTTCAGCCCCCATGTTTGTGTCTTTGACCAATTTTCATCTTCTAGACTGTTTGTATGGAGATATTAATTTTATTCCTACTTGATGGCATTCTTCTCACCCAGTTTCAGTTAATCTTTATGTAAAAAAATCTACATCTGATCAAATTGTTTAGTCTCTCTTAAAGGCAGGGAAGGGAATTACATTCCTGTCCAGTGCAGTTCATCTTGCACATATACAGGTGTTTTAATGAACATGTAAAGTGAAGTTCACCTTAAAACCTTTCTATTTGTCTCTACTGACTTGGGTGTAGGTGTCCAGGTGTTGGTGGGGGGTCCAGGGGTAGGGTTTGTGGACAGAAAGGATATGATGTGCCCCTAGGGGCAGCCTCTGTGACAAGAGTAACCAGGATAACCCGATAAGGATCCCACCACAGAGAGCAGCTGAGTCCATCAACCATTTTCCCATACCTGGTAGGATGAAAATTTTATTTTATTTCGATTTCTTAGCATTTTTTCTGAAGCTGACTAATCACTTATTCCCAGTGGTATTTGTACTATTATACCAGTATTTTACTATATTTGTATATATATCATATTAGTATGTTTTATATTTCAAATTTATAATATATATATTTGTATATTTTTGCCATATACTAGAGGAAATGTAAACTTTTAAATAATGCAAACTTGTTCCCTTACTTGTGAGTTTATATGCCTGATGAACTAGTTTAGCCAAAAGATTATCTCTATGATTTGAATTGGAATGAACTTTTGCTTTCCTCATGTTCTTCTACAATACAAATGCAGAGTGATGAAGCTTACACTCCAATTATGTTTTACAATGTTGACCATGAAAACTTCATTGCAATTGTAATGTCAGATAATTTCCAAGAACATGGTTCTGACTCGAAACAATGTGACCAGCTGCAGAAAGGCAGGACTCTGCCAAAACCTGTCACTTTTCATTTGGTCACTACTTCCAACAGAGCTGTTCCTCATTTTATCTCTGTTTAGGGTTTTCCTTCATGAAATTTGGCTTCTTGCATTGAAAAAGCTCCATGCAGCATCTGCACGTGTCAGCAGGCCCAGCAGAGGATTGTGCCTTTCCACATTATCTGTTATCAAAACTCTGTGAGTGAAGACATGACCAAACACCTTTTTCTGGAGAGGCTAACACAACAATGCATAAAAACGTGAGGTTATGCCCCACAACTGGAGGCTGAGACAACTTCATTTCAGCTGGTTCACATGGCAATTTATGGATGGCTGCAGATCAAATTGGCTGGCAGTGCGCTGACCGGGAAAGGACAGGCTCCCGTGTTCCAGGCCTACAGCTCTACTGCCATAAGGGCTGTAATTTCTAGCATAATGTGGTAACAAACAGTATTAAAAAATAGCATCAGAAATAATTTTGGCTATTTGCTAAATGAACACATAGATGAACTTTTAAAAATTTTTTGTTGAACTCAGAAATCAAACATGTAGCTCACTTTTCTTTTGACAATTTTCTCACTTACTTCTGAGTTTCTCTTTGCTGCTTGCAGGAGTAAAATCCCAAAGCACGTTAGTCTGAATTTCTCCAGTTTCATTACAAAAGTTTTGTGCAGATCTAGCTAAAATCTTTGGTTTAGAACTATAATGATTAATGTCCTGAGCCACAGAGAGAGGATATCTGAGCCAGAAAGAGAAGAGAATAGAAAACTCAGAAACAAATGGGACACACAAAATTGAATGCAATTCTTGACCCCAAACCTGCTGAAAGAGTCTTTTCACAGTTTGATATTTCATATTCCTTCTCCCTTTCTTTAAACTTTAGAAACTGATAGTTCTTCATTTTCCTGTCAATGGCAAACTCTTTCTTTATCTCATATAATCTCAGATATTAGTGAGTGAAGGAGGGTGGGTTTGGGTTTTTTTATTTCTCTTCATTGTTTTTCTTACACTCTGTCTTACACTTATAACAGATTGCCAGCTATAATAGAATTCTTAAGTATGCTAATTTAGAGTTAGGTATGGAGCATCTTGTTTTTGAATTAAACGTCTGATTTTGGAATGCATACCATCATCATATATTTTTACATATTGGTGCCAGAATGTAAATGGATTTAGAATTGTGTTGGCTGAACTGTTAGAGAAATGCAAATAAGTTCATTTTGGCTGATATCTTGCTTGTTTTACAATAAATATTTTTACAGACTTATAAAATGATCTCAAGAAACAAACAAAATTCCAGGATATCAGTTATGATAGATATAATACAGGCCAAGCAAAGCTCTCTGGTCTAAAACTCACAGTCGTTAGTCAGATTAGACTTCATGCCAAGGAAAAAGATATAATGGCTGTATGTTGTTTTCAGTTTTGAGGAGGAAATTATCTGCATCACATCTGAAATGAAATCAAAAGAAAGAATTATTGAAGGAAGTAATGACCACCATCTGTTCCTGGTATAAGTAATGTACAGATCTGCAGTGAGTTCAGAGGTTCATACTGAAGCTGCTTGTGAAAAAGTTGTATTTTTCTTTAGATACAGAAGATCAGCTTTGGATTCTGTGCATGTTTTCTATATGGGCGCAGTAAGTACAGTAGGAAAAACTGATTGATATTTTTATTCAGTAGCCATTATCGTAATTAAAAATATTAAATAAAATTTAAATATATTCTTTTATTTCAATGACGTTTGGAAAAACACAAGTTTGGTTTGGGTGAATAACATTTTTAAATGCTGAAAAAAGAACGTTAGCTACTTGTAATAAAGGCCAATGAAACAAAATACAATATTTCAGGAAAGAGGAGGAATTTTTCCATGATTTGATCAAAGTCATTATCCAGGATGTGACAGAGTCAGTGAGGGTTTTCTCTTCTGCTTGAGATGACAGAAACTCTCCACATTCGTCTTTAACCTTTCCACTCCTCCTGCCTCAATTGCCAGACTCTTTGCTGAGCTGAGCAAAGGTTGGCCTCAGTTCTGCCAATGCACCTCTATTTGATTAGGAGTGTTCAAAAGCTGAATGGCTTATTTAAGGGAGACTGGATTCTGCAGCTGGATGAAGACAGTACCTTTCTGGAAGGTCAGAGATTTAGTTTCCTGTGACTGCTCCAAATCAAGCTGAAAGTGTGTCTGATCGGTCTTCTCCTACCTCTGAGGAGATTGCCCACCCATCAGGCAGCACAGTAAGAAAACAGCCAAGGAATAACTTTAAACATCACACTGGAAAGGATTTAGCAAAAGATGCCTCTGTGAAAATAACCTATTGATATCAGAGTTAATAGGATTAGAAAAATACTAATCCTTCTATCTGGCATGACGGATGACCCACAGATGATGTTTCAAAGCAAGAAGGGATTGTAGGAGAACATTGGTCAGAATAAGGAACAAGGCTGCAATCCACTCAAGCATTACTGCAGAGGAAAATGAAAATCTGCCCAAAATGAATAGAAAAGGTTACAGAAAGCAGATATCCTCCTGTCCATGGCCAGAAAGGTGTACTGCAGCAATTTCTATTTTGCAGTTTTATTTTTATTTACATTTGTTAAGTAGACCTAAGTTTTGACAGGTCATGTAAGGGGAGACTAGCTGTAGTAATATAGTGACATGCATTGCATTTGAACTACTGCACAAAGAAAAAGAGCCTGAAGAAGGAGAATAGAAATAAACTCTGCATAAATTTTGAAAATAGAACCTTATTTTTTTATAATATGTTGTGAAAATTGTAAATGTATTTAGCCATGCATGCACAATACTTTTTGTGTTGTTCAGACTGGGTAATAGAAAAGCTTATAGACAGCAAAATAGAATTAATCTATTCTTGAAGCTACCTATGTGATCAATTACAGTGCAACCTGCTCAGTTAGCTTTTCAATTACCGAGAGGGCTGTTTTCCCTAGCTTGCCATGTTGCTTGAATGATTTATTTCCAATACCACATTGATCTCCAATAAATTTGTCCTTTGAATTAATTGGAAACATAAAATAAAGACAATAGTTTTTGCTTTCTTAAGTGTTTTTGAGGCTTTACTTGTGAATATTTATATTCTATTTATATATTAAGGAAGGGAGATATTGGAAAGAGGAAGGTGACTATGAAAGACATTCAAGTAGAGAGATGGAGATATTAGGGAAGAAGGTCAAAGTCTTGTTGATGGGAAAACAGAACAAAAGGGAAATATATCAGTGGTATAACATGGTGATCACACACAAAAGGCAGGTCTGTGTGCACATGGCTCTGGAACAGCAGTCTCCAGAGCATGAGCCCCGCTGGCCTCTGCCTCCTGTCCACATATTTTTCTGCCCAAGAGCCTGGCGCTGGCAGGGGAAGTGCCCACACTGAATGCAGGCAGGCACAGCCCACACCATGGTGAGCAAGGCCACCTGCACACACAGATACTGAATCCTGCATGCTCTGGAGAGGGGGCCAGCCAAAACTGAGCACCTTCTGCACTGTGCTGTGCACAGTGAATAAAGCATCTTCAGCAGGTGCTGGTAGCACCTGGCACCTTCTTCCTGCATCCAGGTTTGTGGTGAAATTACAGACCTGCAACACCCTTGGACTGATGCTTACAGTTCACACCTGATGTGCAAAACATAGTTTCTTCTCTAGAATTTTTTTTGGAGAGAGCATGTGTGGATTATATTTCTGTTTTTTCCCCTACCTTTTTGACATGTACAGTATCATACATACCTTGGTGCTTTCTTGTCAGCAACAGCACACTAGGAGTTTAGTGCCTCTTCAGGAAGCACCATTTCTTCTAAAGTGGACCAATGTTCCTTCTTCTGCTTTACATTTTTTTCTTGCAATCAAACTAAACTCTGAAAAGTTGTCATTCAGGACCTGAGCTATGCAGGAAGATTTTAGTTAGCTAAATTTTTTTTCATGCTCAAAAGTCAACAAATACACTTCTATTGATTAAGTTGGTATGATTTTTACAGAGTAGTACTTTGTAGAACATTCTGAAGTTAATAAATTAGTTGCTCATTTATTACTCACACAAATTTATTCATAAAGGGAAGGATATTGAGCTTATTTCTGCAGTGTAGAAAATAGGCAAAGATAATTATACATTGCAGCTCAGAAAAATGAATTCAGCTTCTAATGTCCTTCCTTCCTTCCTTCCTTCCTTCCTTCCTTCCTTCCTTCCTTCCTTCCTTCCTTCCTTCCTTCCTTCCTTCCTTCCTTCCTTCCTTCCTTCCTTCCTTCCTTCCTTCCTTCCTTCCTTCCTTCCACCACTACCTGTCTGCTGCACCCAGGACCCCAATATAGCTGAATTCTGTTAATTCTGTTTGTATGTGTTTTTACTCTGTTGCTGATCTACTCTTATATAAGTATCTTGCTGTCTATGTAAACATCAATTTTGTTCTCAACAGCTGCATAATGTGCTCTCATTTGAGGAAGGACTCAAGATCAAATATGTTACACATGTGCCCTCCACAAGGGAGATTTCTGAAACTGCCTTGTCTCTAATTCTATCGTTTCCTTATATCAATAATGATACATAGACCTTGTTTTTAAAAATTTAATTTAAATTCAGAATTCTGTAATTATGCAATTTGTCAATTTGTCTCCATTTGTTCAGTTTCCTCACGCAGGCATTATGTCCTGTGGAAATAGCAACATGTAGTTAGAGATTGCCATGTGGAGTATAGAAAATGTCAAAATTACATGGATCACTTAGCTTTTGTCGTTTCCTGCAATTTGGAGGCTTTGTAACTTCATTACTTTTAAACTAGATTTTTTATATATATTTCCCCAATAAAAAAGAAATGTCTAACAAAACCCCCTAAATGCATTAAGAAAATTGATTTAGTAGAAGTCTTAGGAATATCTGTCTCTAGCCAGACATGGATTATCTTCATTCATATCTTAAAGGCCAATTCAAAAAGAAAATGCTCTATCATGAGTCTGCGTACCTGAATACAAGTTTTGAGCAAAAAATTGCTGCTGAAACTGCTCATTATTTTTTCGTATACTAATCTATTTTCCTTTTTTGATTAAAAAAAAATTATCTTAAATATATCTAAAATCAGCTTTGGAAAAAGCTGAACATATTTTAGTTTGGATATGCTGGTGCACCTGGACACAGAATCATAGAGTCACACCATGATAATCATAGCATGATTTGGGTTGAAAGGGATCTTAAAGATCATCCAGTTTTGACCCTGCTCAATCCAGATACTTCACAGCCCAAGAGTACTACAGAATCCCAAGACTGACTTCATGTGTTAAGTGGAAACCTCCTAGACACTCACACCTGAGAAATCCCTGTAACAAGGGGCTAGGGTGAAAAGTTGGTGAAATCCCTGTAATAAGGGACTAGGGTGAAAAGTTGGCCCAGCATGAGTCACCATATTCTGGATCAGAAGCAACGTTTTGCAGCCATTGCCTGAAAGGCAAACTGCCTCTGTTTCTTATTGTAAATTAACTTTTAATTTACCTGGTATAGATGCCTCCAACACAAACACAACTTCAAAAAGAATATGCTATGTAGCCCTAGCATGAAAAAAAGGATCTCTTAGTGTTACCTCTGTCACTGTATTATCTGGGAAAAGACAGCATCTTCTTCTAAGCTCTCATTAACTGCATTTGCACGTGTGCTCTGTATTTTTAAATATATGAAAATGATAGCTGACCTGTAATTGCAACTGCTCAGAACAAGCAAGTCAAACAGTCAGGTCAAAGCCCTCATTTTTCTTTTGCTCTGCTGACAGCCTCAGGATAAACAGCAGAGAGAATTCCCGTCACTTTGTCAGCTTCCTTGCTGCCAGATAGCCCAACAACTGTTGCAGCAATGTAGAGACAGAAACTGGTGAATACTTCATAGGAAACAAGCAGCAAGCTAAAGTGTTTCACAGTTCATTCACTACTCACTTTTACTAGAAAATACAATGATGATGGTGATTTTGAAAGCCATAACATTCGGTATATTTCATATTTATTCTTTTATGTAAGTACAGGTCTTCTCTCCTGATGAGCCAGCAGACAAGAGGTGAAAGAAAACAAAAGGCAACAAAAGGTACGAAACATATAAAATGCAAATAGCTGTATCTAAAGTGGTGTCTACAGACCATTACTCAGCCTAGGTTTAACTGATGTTTCTGATATTCTGGTCTTGGTTTGATTCAGCCTTCAAACAGGTTGTTTTGGGGAGCCACTGTAGAGGGAGTTGTTAAGGTTTCAGTTTTATGCTAAGGTGTTTCCCACCACCCCTTTTTTTTTTTTTTTTTTTCCCAGATCTTACTCTTTCCTCTCCTTGTCTCATGTGCCACCAGAAATCTATAGCTGGAGGCTCTAGATTTGAGGTCTCTAGTGAAGATGGGAAGGGAATTCTGTAACTACTTCTTTGACAGCAGATACTAGTTCCTCATGGAACCCTGATGTCAATACTGAGCAGGCTGCACTGAGTGACAGAAGGTGCCACATGAAAAAAAATGATACTTCATTTACAGATAAATGGCTCTTCTCCTGTGATCACTTTTGGTATGGTATTGTTCTTTCAGATATCTGTTTTGTTATGATCCTATGCAAGATACTGTTTATTAACTGTCTCTTCTGCACAGTTTCTAATATTTAATATAATAATGAGCTTTTGCTCAGGGACATTGATTCATGGTTGTCTATGCACTTTATTACTAAATACTTTCTTACAATCAAATATAGGTAAAGAAAAGGCACTTAAAAAAATATCCAAGCCTCAACTATGACAGGCAGATAAATGATGTAGACAGACTCAACATATTAAATTCCAAAGTGTCACGCTCTTTCAAACAAAAAAGAGACCTCCTCAGAATTTAGGATGAAAGCTTTATTCTCTTATTTTTCTTCTTGCAGAGAGTTAGGTGTGTTCAAAGTTGGAATTGGAGGCAGAACAGAAGAGTTCTGGGTGTCTGTGGGGCAGGCCTTGCTGTGGTCAGTTTGTAACACAAAGGAACCTTTTTGCATGTGGGTCGAAGGTGGTTTCTGCCAGAGGAAATGAAGCACAAAGGTCTTTTAAGCTTCTTAGACTCTCAACCTTCCATTAGGTTGAATCTGAGTATGACAGTTATTTCTTTTCATTTTTTTCCCCAGGGGATATTTTCAGAAATTTTGCAGGCCCAGGTGGGTAGTTGGTTCACCCTCACGTTTCCTCAAAGTGTTTGTGGTTATCTTCTGTATTGGTTGAAGGAAAGACTTCTGCACTCAAAAGCCAGAGCTTCCACTTAAAAGTTAGATTCCCATACTGTGTTTTCTGATGCCACATTGAAATCGTATTTGTATTACATTTATGTATGTAAATTCTGCATAATTTCACAGGAAAAATATTATTGCACTATTATACGTGTGCTAACAAATAGATGCTTGCAGTTGACATTCTGAGATATTTTTGTGTCCACTGATATCACTATATAGGCTTTTAAATACCACTAGAGAGATGTTTTGAAATTTCACAATAAAATGTTAGTCATTAAATACCATACACTATATTTTTACCCTACATTTAAATGGATTTTTTAAAAAATCATAATTATAAGCTTTCATAATAAAATGCTGGCAGCTGACATAGAGAAATGACATTTTAAGTGGAATCATGAAAATCCTTCAGTAAGCACTTCTAGATTTTGTGTGGAAAGGAAAAGATCTATTGATGCTTGACCCTATAATATCAAAGAACTTCCTGTAGAAAATATCTGACAGCACAAAATTAATCAGTGCTTAGTATTCAAGAAGAAGTAGAAAGTAGTCTTAAATCTGTCTAAATTCACACTGTAATTGTCTACTCAGCCCCAAAAATTATATTTGACATCATCACCATATTTAATGTGTTTATATTTTTTGTTTACCTTTTGTTTTCTTTCTAAACTCCCATGTGAACCCTTACATTTTAATTAAGAAAAGAGGTCAAAGTTCAAATGCTAAGCTGAATTGCAGATAAAACTTCAAAATGTAAACTTCAATATTTAATTGAATAGTAAGCCTGGCAGTACTGGACTTTTAGAAATTATATTATTATTTTATTTTTTCTATTTACCTGTTATTAAATATTTTTCTAAATGGCCTTGAGACATCAGAAATCAGTAAAAAAGGGTTAGGAATCTGACATTTGGGAAAAATGTCAGTGACAGGTAAAGTATTAACACTTGCAAAAACTTCCTGTCATATTTATTTCTTTGTATCAACACTAAAGTTCTTGTATGGAGGGGTGTGTGTGTATGCTGTATATGCTAAAATTAAGGTATACATTGACTTTCATGGGTTTGGATCAAGCCTTACACAGGATTACCATAAACTGCAAGTTTAATGAAGTCATGGTATCTAAAATTAGAAGATTGCTCAAGGAAATGTATTGTAAAAAAATTTGGCTACAATTTTCAACATCACTGGAAAATTAACATATAAATTAATAACAGAGCTACTGCCAGAAGCGCTTGTGAGGGCAGCTTGCTGGATTAGGCAGTAACACATAATTAGTAGCTATTACCAAGGATATCTAGATTCAGCAGCACCTGAGAGAAATGGGAACTTGTTTGCCCTCCTCATCTAGTATTCTTTAAAATCAAAGATAACTTCTACATGTAAGGCATTGTTGCATTTAACGTAGAGCTGCAGGCTTAGCTAAGAGTTGATATGTACTGAAGGGAGAAATGATGGCTTTATGGTTAAAAACATTTATTCAGAATCAAATCAGTAATGTTTGTAAACCACTGAGCAAAATAAAGATTTAAAATCAGATTCTGCACATTGAAAATATAAGAGAAGCTCACATTCTGTATTTTGGGTGAGATCCATCTGCAAATGACTATGAAAGTATATATTTCTTCCATGCATCATTTGTGCTGTCTTGACATGAGAAAGGTCGTACACACCACCACTGTCAGCATCATAAATACACATTGGAAGACTGGCAGCCCCTCCTTAGTACAGCCACTGTGAGATACTATAGCTACCTTCACTATCCAAGAGTCCTGAGATTTAATTTTCTCCGTATATACGTCCATGGAGACAGCTCATATATAACACCAGAGAGGTCAAAGCTCTGAAGCAAAGAAGAGATGTGGCCGGACATGAGTAAGACAAAATTCTGTTCATAAGAGCCACTAATTACTTCTGTCTCTTCTCCAAAGATTGATGACTTTTAAACAGAGAAATAGCTCTCACAGAAAGATGAAGTAGAAGGCTCAGTAGCTCAGCTGATCACTAGGGATTCTGAGCTCCTGGTAGAGTGAGACTTCAGTACTCAGCTCTCTTTCTTTAAAGCAAAACTTAAGTTTGAATATGCACAGTGAAATGTTAACCAGGTAAGCCAGGATTTTCTGAACTTGAATTTAACAAAACCTCATTACAATTAGCTGAGCAAGCTACCCAGACTTCTGATCAGAGATGGCAATAGGCTATAACCTCTTGAGCTATTGCAGCTTACCATTGGCAGTTAGTTCACATCTTGATTCATTGGCTATACACGTGTGGATAAAAAGTGAGGAGCATATATTCAAAATGAAAAATCATTTCCATTGAATCAAATATAAATGCTAATGCAGTAGTCAAAATTGCAAAACAGACTCAGTCTTGTGTTCCATTTAGTGCTTGCAATTAACTGTAATGATGCCTACTGCAGAAGAAACATATCCAATGTAAAATTAGATTCCTTTTTTTTTGTTTTCCACTAACAGATTACTCTTGATTTACAGTGGCATAGTAGAAATAAGAAGAGAAATAAAAACTAAAGTAAACCAACAGCAACAACAATAATAATGACAAAAACTACTACTACTACTACTACTAATAATAATAATACAGTAATAATTGTAATAATAGTAGCTGTTTACTTAAAAATGCTCCCTTCAGGAATCCCTTCAGGACTTAGAGAGCACTTAATTTCCTCCCTTTTTTTATAGTTTAATTTTTATAGATAGTATTCTGCGGTCTTCTATATGTCAATATAACATTGACATATTACTTGGACTACAGTTTTCAAAGTCTTACAATTTCATTTTTTTTCCCCCTTACACAGCAAGTGTAGATTACATGAGTTTTAGGATTGTTTTTTCAGTCTTCTCCCCTCAATCTTATTAACTCTTCAAATAGACACTTTGTATTTTAAGTACAAAAAGTTTTTTCAAGAATAATTCATATGAATTGGGATGTGAATATCACATTTATCAGTGTTATCGGGTATACGGAACATCATAAAGCCTCATCAGCTGTGGATTTTCTGAAAGCGTTAACAATGGCTGCTCCTGACAGTAAGACATGTAATATTTAAGTACTCCATTTGACATTTGAAAGCCTCAGCTGTTTTCAAGTCAGGCGTCTACCTGAAGCTTTAGCTGTACTTACAAGAACCAGTGTTGTCCAGAAATTAGGCAAGCATTCTCACCAATTTAAGGGATACTGGAATCACTGGAGTGTTCAAATGTCCTTATGAGTAAAGGAGATGAAGGATTCCCTTGAAATGACAATATAAGGAATTGGTCAGTAAGCGCCTGAAGATTTGCAGTTTGTCCTGACTCTCCACATGTCAACAGGAACAATGTTTCATCTTTCCTATTAAATGGTATTAATTTACTTTTTAAAAAAGTAAACATTATCCATTTCCCCACCATGTTGAAACAGATTTAAAGAAGTGATGCCTGTGGACTAAAATTAATGGTATTAATTTAATGCCTGGACTACATGAAATAGTTTTGTTGAAATAGGTACCTCCCCTTTTTCTTTCCTTCACCCCTGTCAACTCCTGTCTGACTGTGATCTGTTGAGGTGTTCTGCTGGATAAATTACTAATGGGGAGAGGGAGGGAAAAGAATGACTGCTGAAAGTTTTATCAATTTGATGACCATGTCAATCTAAGTCATCACTACTCTGAACAGGTTTGGTTTTCCAAATGTCATAAATAAATTTTCCATAGGTTATCATTTCAAAATACTTGGCTATTAATATAGCATATTCCAGTGAACACTCTGCCTGAAGCCAGATAGCTCTGCTGGCTAAGAAGAGGACAACCTCCTGCTCAAACTGTGCCCCACAAGTTTGTAGATACAAATTCCCGGAACACTTGGCTCTGGAAACTCAATCTTGAAGTCCAGTAAAACTACCAAGGACAATATAATCACAGTTGCAGGAAAGCAAGTGATCACATAGCTTCTTTCTAAAAACAACCACATAAAATAACCTCATCTTTTTATAAGGAAAATGATACATTTTCATCTATGGACCTTAATCCAATTTGAAATAGAGAGTAGAAAATATCTATCTATATCTATATCTATATCTATATCTATATCTATATCTATATCTATATCTATATATCTATATCTATATCTATATCTATATCTATATCTATATCTATATCTATATCTATATCTATATCTATATGAAAGTGCAGGGCTGAAATGATGTATCTACTAAAAGATGGCTAGTAGAGAGTGAAAAACAGGTGCCCTGGTCTAATGATCTAGCTATAATACCTCACATAAACTACTGAATCTTAAGCAGCTGAAAGCACTGATAATTTGTAATGAGCATTTGAACAAACCATGACAAAGCAGAGTTCTTGAATTTGTTTGCAATCTCTTTGCATCAATTGATACACACTCTGTCTATTAATAATTATTTTATGGCTATTGCTCTGAATCAGGACAATGCAGATGTGGAAGAACTGCATGAAAAAATTAGGCATTTTACAAGCCTGGAAAAATCAAAGCAGTGATCACTTGAGAAATTGGGCAAATAGGAGGTCAGCACACTCCTCAGTGTTCAAGGAGTGGTACAAAGATGGAAGAAATATCTCTCCTGCCTTGTCACCAAAAACTGAGAAGAGCATGGAGCACTGAAATACATCAGTATTTGGACATTTTCATCAGTGGAAATTTTTAATAATAGACAAGAACTACTGGAAATTATTTAGGACATTTAGGAGCAAACATGTGAGATACTCATTTACCAAATTTCCATCCCACTATGTGTTCTGTGTAAATCTTGGCTGATCGTTAAAACTTTTCCTCCATGAATATTTTCTAGCACAAAAAGTCAATGTGAAGTAATTACTAGGAGGTACTTTGTGTACTGGGAATGATTCTGCAAAGAAGGTTTTTCTCTGACTCCCTGCTTTCTGGTCCTGGCTTCTGCTTCTTTTTGTACTCAAGAATAGATGAGGAGCAATGAGTGGTCACAGAAGTAATATTTGTCAGGAGGAACATCTTTCTTCTGTTTACTTGCATCAGACTTTTATTTATCTTTTAACATTAGAGACCTAAACTGTGTACAGAAAAATGGCTCTAAAATCATCTAATTTTGAAGTGTAGCTTCTTGGCCAAATGCTTCTACTCCACTAGCACACACCTGCCAGACACTATTTGCAGCAGAATTGAATCATATTAGTAGTGGATACAGCTCCAAGTTCCTTCTGAAAGATGGAGGTGCAGGGCTTTGATAATTTTTAATTTATTTACTCTTGGTACTGTGACAGTATAACAAGAGACTGTAGTACATGAGAATGTTGTAAAATAGCAAGCTTTTAAAAAAGTAAACATTATCCATTTCCCCACCATGTTGAAACAGATTTAAAGAAGTGATGCCTGTGGACTAAAGATGATAGAACCATAAAAACAACGTTTTGATTAAAAGAAAGTAGCCTCTGTGAAAAATATTGCAATGATGTTTCATCATTTTTTGAGAGAAATTGTTTGGGTGGTGTTTTACATAGAAAACAGAGAAAGGGGGAGATTAAAGATTTAACTTAATCCTTTCAGATGACAATTCACTTGTCATTTCCTATTAAAAATCACTGGATTCTGTTTTCCTGCTGGAGTTTGTAGAAGGTTTTAATATTCACAAGCTATGATTGTTCTTGAGACTTAAGTTTTTCTGTCCGGAAGGGTTTAGGATTTTCTCAAGATACATTCTATTGGATAATTCTTTCTTTTCATATTACAAATAAAATAGCAGTGAGAAACTTGCATTAAGTGAATAGCTGATGTCTCCTGTACATATAAATCTGTGAGGCTGTTAGGTATATTTCCATAGATTTTTTCAAAAGGTTTTACCCCAAATACTTGCTGTTTCCACCATCAGTGATAGAAATATTCTGTACATATTTGGTAAATTTCAATTTTGCATCTCTATAAAGAATATGATTCACAGTTCCCTGTAGCTATCACCAGTATATATCTCTTTATCCAAAAAGAGAAGTCATGCAGCTGCAAAGACTTGGTTGGCAACACCACAGTATAAAGCCAACTTCTTCCTTGCCTTTACTTTCCCCACTACTTCTTACAGAGAAGTGATGTTGATTGGGAATGTAAATTTCCTACTCGAATTAACTATTTTCCTGAAATAAAGTAATTTATTTACAAAATTTGTTTTGCTATTGTATGTTCACCACTGGAATTGTTCAAAAAACCATGAAAGGTTTTGTGAGGAGAGAAGCTAGTAAATTCTGCCAGGGTTCTTGGCTTGAGCTTAAGCTCTGGGCCAAAGGCTGATATGATTCTGAAGCGCTGAGCAGTTTGGCAGTGAGGGGGAACTATTACGAATGAAACAGTGTGAAGAAGCAGTGGCAAGTGTTGAGAGGAAATGGGGAATGGGAAGGAAATTGTGTTTTGTTTAGGTCGGGAGTTTGCACTAAACATTTCACTGCCCTTTTTCATTGACAAGATTAGGTACAGGTAAGTATTCCTAGAAAGTTGCAAGGAGGGGTTTTTAGAGGGGTGGATTTTTTTGGGGATTAGGTAGTGCTTTTCTTGTAGTTCTGGTTTTTATTGCTGTTGTTACTATTGTTGTTTTAACAACATTTATGTGCCTATATATAAATGGATACAGATAAACTTACAATGCATGGGAAATGTCATTACTCTTAGTCTATAAATTCATGAGGGGAGGGGCATAAAGTTTGCTCACTTCTAACCATGAGTCCTGTAAGCTAGAATACATATTTCAAGTGTTTGAAGATGAAGATACATCATGCAAACATAAAAGTCTCTCTTGATATTTAAATTTGGATATGTTAGTAGGTACACAGCATGAGTCAAATCTGACAGATTTTCAGCATAGCTGTATCAATTCATAGCTGTATCAATAGTTTTCTGCTAATAGTCTACAAAATCACCCTTCAGGGGACCTCAGATCCATTTCAGCATTTTGTGCTTTTTACATTATTATCGTAAATATCATCATGCTTGGGGTTCAAACACAATCTCTCCTTCAACGGATAAAAGTCAATCTATTTATCATAAATGGTGTACAAAAAATGATTTACAGAGGGAAAAAGTAAAAACATGTAACCTAAAATTTACACTTAAACAAATTGATTGTAAGTGTACATAATTACCATTTTGCAAAAGGCAATTGACCATTAATATGGACTTTGATGGAGAAGATTTCCTTGAAACATAGATTGCTTTAAAGGTTAGAGATTCTTAGCCAATGTACACGGCATTCATTCAAAGCCACAAAGATATGATGATCTTCTTCATCAGAGTATCTAATCTCTCCTATTTCCATGAAGAGATTGAATTCAAGTCCCTTATGGAATAAAAACTTACATAGTTAGAAAGTATTGCTATTCTCCAAGCCAGCAACAACTGCATTATGCTGCTCCATGGATGTGTATTTTCTATTTATATTCGCTGAGTAGAGCTAAACCCCTATTATCTAGGTGACTCAGGGGTCCTTTGAAAAATTCAGGCAATTAAAGTTCATTGTAAGCAAAATGTGTTTCTATTTGAGTTTTGAAATTGGAGCAGAACAGTATGTTCAGTTTTCAAAAAGTTGACTATTGGAAAATCAAAGCTAAAACATTTGAGATTAGCATTTATCTCCAAGTTGTACTGAGCCTGTTTGCTTCCTTGTTTATTTGTTTGAAAAAGCATTGAGCTTCATTATTTCTCTAATCTTTTGGATTGAGATTTCCTGGTTCTCTGTTCTCTTGAGACAGGATAATAGAGTATTGCATACTCCTCACTACATTTCCTTCTATGACGTTCTACTTCAAACAGTAAACAAAATCACAGGCCAGTCTGGTGTGATTTGCAGGTAAAAGTGGGTGACTGATAAAATTTGATTATTTACTTTTTCTGCTGACATTTTTATAGCAATAATGTAGCATCTCTCCATGTTGTTTCATACTCTCTAATAGTATTTTTCCAAGGTATCTACTCACCTCAACAGATACTTGTAAATGAGCTAGAACTTAACAAATCGTATAATGGCAATTTTTAATGTAATTTTATGCTAAATTTAAGTGTTGTGATGGCTTTTAATTTGCTTAATTTGATCAAATTTCATCTAAAAACCTGAGTACTTTCAATGAACTGTAGTTTCAATTATCTCTCCTTCTGTTAGGAAGTTACAACATAAGAATATCTTTTGCTGAAATCTAGTTACAGTTGTTTAAGATTATGGCGAGGTGAAGCTTCCTTGCAGGTAAAGAAATAATTTTCACTAGTTCTGAGAGAAAGAAAATATACTGCATATAAATTCATGCATAGATATACCTTTATGTACACACAGAGAGCAACTTTACCTAGTCAGAAGATTTCCCGTTCTCCTGCCTGAGTCTGGACCTTCCAAATTCATAGGAACCTATCTCATCTGCATGGATCTTGCCCTCACCCTTCCTGCCTTCCCCAGGAGCTGTGCCAGAGGGGACACAGGGTAACTATTTTTGGAGCAGATATGAGGAAACGAGGCAGGTTGGCCAGCAGCCAAACACTTGTCAGAGGTGCCTAAATTGCAGGCAACAGCCATGACTTTCTGGTTTACACCATCTGCTCTCCAATGTCACCTCCTGCTGTAAATTCCCCAAGAAAGTGTCCAAAAGCCCTCCTGACCTTGCCAAGGGCAGCACCTTCCTGGTTCCTGTATGCAGGAATCCATTTTTATAGAATTGTCTACCCTCACTACCAGATCCTTCTTCCAGAATTAACTCCTTTCTTCTAACCTCAACCCTCCCACTGGAAATGTTTTAAAATAACTCTTTTCATACAATGTACTAAAGTAGATTTTGAGCTGGTCTTCTGAAGGATGCCTTGCAGAGTAATCAAAGATGGCAATTAATAGAATTAAATACTGTAAATCACACCAAAATGTAGAAGACAGATGTCAAGCAGGATTGGAGTAGCCTCTTCTTCCACCTTAAGGTCTTCCACCTTAAAAATCTTTGTTGTTTTTTATTCCTTTTAATTTTTCTTGTTTTTTTCTCACAGAATGAATCAGCCTTTTAACATGTTTTTGAGATATTTTAAAGGTCCAAAGCATGACTCTGTGTCTAGATGACATTAGCAGTTACTGAAGAGGAGTAGTTCAATTAGAATAGTGACACTTATGGACAAGAGAACTGCGATGTGGAAAAGGCAGTGTTTCAAATAATCATATACTTGTCAGCCCTAATAGATTTAAAGCTGCCTCCCTCACCACCTATTATCAGTGGACAATATGTGGTTAATTCTGAAAACAAAATGTAGGCATTAATGAGAAAAATGCTTCATAAAATTCTCAATTTCTTTCTCATACCTACAATTTCACTTACTGCACTAGAGCCAGCAGATGTAAAACTTTGTATTTTATTTCGATTAATAAACCTATCATAAGGACATAAAAGATTGTTGGTCATGAAAAGGCCACATGCCTCGGTAAAACTGCATCCTTTGGATCTATTTTAACCTCACCTCTCTGCTTTGTAACTATATCATTTAACCCCTTTGTCTATAAAAGTGTCTTTTGTGGCTCTTAAACACATTTATTCTGTTTGCCATCTTATTTAATATGTTGCCAAGTAACAAAGACCACTGAAGCTAAGTAGGTCACCTCAAAGTCTTCTCTTTTCCAAAGAGAATAAATTTAACCTTTTCTTTTATTTTTTCTTTCCCTCATAAGAGCAAATACTATGAAAGTCCAAACCTTTTTTTGACTGCTCTCTCTTATATATTCTCTGGAGAAGGGATATTTTGGGGATGGAAATAGAATCAGATTTGCTAAAAGACATTAACTAGCACTTCTTTTGCATGGAATATCTGTCTGTCTGGATTCCAGTTTGTCTCTTTTTTCTTTTTTTTTTTTTTTTTTTGTGATGTTTAGATTTGTGATCATTTTCAGAAAAGTTTTTCTTTTTAGCTTTGATGAATTTAGGGAATTTTTTTCCAAATAAAAGGTATCTCCTGTTCAAGAACTTCATGATGATAATATTATATATATGTCCTCTTTTTATGGTGATTGCTAATTTCAGAGAAAAAAAATATTTTTTAAATTTAATTTTTGACATTGAGAAAATATGTACAGGTAAGACTCTCAACATATTGCTCTTGCTTTGGCATTAGCCTGAGGAAAAAATATCTGACAATTCTCTAATGTTTGATTTAGGCAGGCAGAAGAGAAGATTTGACAGTAACCAATTGTTATGATTTGTCTCTGGCAAAGGTTCCTGAGGTCATTAGTGTCACTCCTTTCAGTGACTGTGGCTGTTTGTAGGACCCTGTCTGCCCTGAGGTAAGAAGCCATGTGGGAATTGCACAGACAGTAGGCAGCAAGTTGAATTATCCGCTCTGGATGTGGTTATTGTTCCACAGGAAGGAGTTTAAGAATGCTGATGAGGACATGGCAGACAGAAAGCAGATGTAAGAATTATTCTGCTGGTGTTAATCCAGCTACAACTGCCCACTCATCTGGGGCAGCAGGCAGAAAGGGAAGGTCCAGCATGGCTATAGCCCTCCTGGCCTGCCCCATGTGCTCAGCTCGATGTTCTGTGGAGCCCTTGCCACAGTAATGAAGAGGGGCTGTATCCTGCAAACATCTCCTGATGCTGACAGATCTGAAGGGACCTTCTTACTCATCATTGCTGCGAGGTTAACCTATGACATCCATTTTTTGCCATCTCCTCCTTATACTGTTCAATCATCCTGGACTCTAGTCTGAACGGCACAATTTTTTCTATCTTTAAGAAAAAAAATTAAAAAGTAATTCTTCACTTGGTACTACTTAGCACCATCTCCAAAAGCCTTTAACAGCACAGGACAGCTTACTGCATTGAAATGAACATCCCAAATTACCTGACCTCCTTTGCTACTTAATGCTCTTTAACAATTTTCCAATCATTCTAATGAGAGTGGGCAGTTTTGTATATGAAAATTTTAAGCTCAGGGTTTTAAAGGTGTACTTTGCTAATATTAGTTGAACTTGGAGCTATTTAAAATCAAAAGACGGGGGAAATGCAGTAGCTGCTAGAAAAGGTCCTCTTTACTATTTCTACTCTTTGTTATATTTGTGGATGTCTTTTCATTTTCTAATAGCATTAAAGCTATCATTAACGATCTAAATAATAATGTGATTTAGTGAGTAAATAAATGTTAATCCTTAAAGTAGTTTCTAGTTTCTTTGACCAATTTCTTTGACAACCTCCTCTGTACAACTACCTGATAGAAGGTTGTAGTGCAGTGGCTGTTGATCTCTTCTCCCAAGTAAAAACCCACATGACAAGAAGAAATGGCATCAAGTTGCACCAGGAAAGTTTCATTTTGGATACTATGAAAAATTTCTTCACCCAAAGGGTCAGTGAACACTGGAGCAGCCTGCCCAGGAAAGTGCTGGAGTCACCACGTCTGGAGGCATTAAAAAGACATGGCACTGTAGAAGTGGCACTGTAGGCATGGAACTTAGGGACATGGCTTAGTGGTAGACTTGGCTGTGTTAAGTTTATGGTTAGACTCAATGTGTGGGAACACAGCACATCACTCCGATGTCCAGAGTTACCGAGAGAATCTTTGCGGGGCTCGGGGGTCTTGGAATGTTGCCAGAAGCGCCCGGTGCCTTGATTTTGATCCTTCTAGGGATGTGCCACCTGAGGACATGGGAATCACTCGGGTTTGAATGGTGCAAGAATGATATATTTACAGGGTGAAATATAGATTTTAGGGTTTTGGTACAGGGGGGTTATGGAGACAAGATGGAGGAATTGGGTGTGTCTCGTTCTTCTTTCTTCTTCTTGTCGTCCATTTTCTGTGGTGATGTTGGCACTTGGGGATTGGTTTATGGTGAAGGTGCACTTGTTAACAAGGGTGAAAGGTATTGGGAATAAAAGGTAAATATGATGTACGTAGTTTTTACTATGAAAAGACGCGACTGCCCCGAGGGTGGTCAGAGTGCCCTTGGCTGCCTTGCTGGTCAGATCTCAGCTGGGCAGAGAGAAAATTCTGTAGATAAGAAATGACAAACAATCTGAAGACTGAAAAACTGAAGAGTCCAGACTCGTCCTTTGAAGCTCAGGCTGCCCCAGAACCATCCTACGCGTGTCTGGGCAGAGGCACACAGCTGACTGGACATCAATGACCTCTTCCATCCTAAATGATTCTGTGATTCTATAAACACAAAAAGGACATCAAACATGGTGCTTTTCAAATGAAAATGTGTTTTTGCCTTTCTGTTGGTGGGATTATGGGTTTTAGATTACTTTGAGAGTTTCAGAGTTATGGCAAGAAAATAGGGGAAAGGAAAATGTCTCAAGTTTTTCACAGCTTTTGTAAGTAAATAAACAAGAGAATCCTATATTGGTGATGTGAGCTAATGGGAAAGACAAAATAAAAGAACTAATACAAGGTCCAATAAATTGAAGGATAGGTGTTTTTCTTTTAACTTACTGAATTTAATAAATCTTTACATTAACAATTCTTTTTGCTGCTTCCCTCACTAATCCCTCAAACTGATCAGAAATCACAGAATATTATCAACTAAATAAGTGAAACAGTGAATTGTATCTCCTTTGTGTCCTGTGTTTTGCTCTGTTCCTTCTGGTATTCCTGGTCTGCTGGCCAAAGAATAAGTGAGGTGGAGACTAACATGTAACAAAATTACTGGAGGACTCAGGGGCTTACCTGAAATTACATTTGTCTCACTGCTTTTAGCCAACTAGATTTCAACTAGAAAGAGTCCATTTAAATATATTTAGTTCTCTTGATAGTTGAAGACCAAAGTCTCATTAACTTAAAATTTTTTGATGCAACACTATAACATGTCTTTTTGTTATGCTAATTATTTCCTTCCAGCTGTTACAAGAGCATCTGTTGTACATTGTACACAGAAAACAGCAGTAAAGGTAGAGACTTTCTAGTTATCTTCTGCTGATGTTTCTACTACTTCCAGACCTAAGTTCCATGTCTGACATCCCAGTGGGACCTACTAAAAATGGATACAACAAGGAGAAAAATTAAGCATAAAAGCTACCTTTCACCAGCTTTTATGCAGCACTTGCCAAAATAGTTTGACACTATGATATAACTCACCTTTGGTACAAAAAGGGAGAAATAAATTAATCATTATAGATTTATATTGTGGCTAAGATCCTTCTCTAGATCTGCATAGAGGCTGCCATAGAGGTGTAGAAGCTACAGGCTGGTTTTGAGAGTAGTCTGCATGACAGCAGTCCTAGGCTGCCTGACCCACATATTGCCATGCTTAGTCCTGTATTCCAGCTGTAGGACCTGTAGTACTCACACTGCACTTCAATCAAGATAATGCTCCCAATGGCCAGGATCCCACCTTGCTCTGCCACGGCCAAGGTATGGGCCACGCTGGCAGCCTGTGCCAGACTCAGCCCTTCAGCATCCTCAACTATTTTAGTGCTTCACTCATAGCTCAAGATTTTTTGACACAAGGTGAATGGAAAGAAGGTTCATGAAGCTGGCACAAAGATTTCACAGGTTCCCCAATGTGGAAACCACAGTGTTTGGGACCACTCTTGTGATCCATATGCACAAGGCATCTGTGAGTTCATGATAAAATCTTGTCACTGTGACTGACACAAGTCAGCTAATTCCCCTGGTCAGTATTACACTAAGAGTATGATAAAATCACTACTGTTTGATAAAAGCTAAACAACCTCTCCCTAAAATAAGAAAGCTTAGTGGGCACTAAGGACAAGAATCCACAGATCTTAATTGTGGGATCATGTGGATTTTTAGAAGACATATAGAAGTGGGCAGATAAAGTGAGAAGAAAAGGATGAACCTGCACAACAATTTATGCCTTTACAGTGTATCAGCATCATGTATCTCACAGACTATCCATTCTAGCAAAAAAAAATAGGAGGGGGTCAAATGGTCCTATTTGGCTATAAGTTAGTGATCCAATTTTTTGAAAAGGGCTGTTAAACTCTTAATGGAGTTGTGGATCAATGTTTGCCTAGAAGGCAGTTGTTGACATGTCTGAAAGCATCTGTCACAGTTTTAGGATCCATCCCAATCTTTGGTAGAAGAGCTGACTGAGTTGTTATGCAGGGAGGGAGTATGTGATGTTCTGGGAGCAGCTGTCTGGAAAAGCACCACAGTGTTTTTAACGCAGGTCAGCACTGGTATAAGAGGCAGCCATGTGGCATGGCTCAGATCAGGCAAACCAATCTTTGCATCATAGCTCCCTGTTGAATTTTCAAACAGTTTGTAAAAGCTGGAAAATACTGATCTTAAGTTTCTGTCTTCTTTGTAGATAAGGAGAGTAAAAAGTTTTAGAAAATTTGTCTCATAATCTTCAGGATGTACCATAAACATTGCATGGACATGCATTCAGCGAGTGATCAAACACAGAAGCAGGGACCATGAAAGGACAATGGTAATTTGGGATTTTGGGGGTTTTTAATATCCTATTCTCTCCCTCATGTCAGAACTCCCTTTGTTTTCCAACACCAGAAAAATGTAATAGATGGATTTGTCTGTATCCAGGTTTGAACATACTCTTGAACATATAGGTTATTTTAGATAAAGGTCATTTTATAAGGCTATGTTAGATAAAGGTGATGAGGAAATGAATATCAAAGCATGCATTATACCATGATTTCTTTCATCTTTTCAACCTGTGTCACAAAACATTTCAAGTTATCGTGAGAACAGATCATATAACAATTTTGACAGGCATACAATGATGCAACAGAACACAGAGTGATATTCCACTTGGTTTAAATTAAACTCTTAAATCAATAGCCATTATATACTACTGCTTTTTGACTACATAAAGTCTTTCATCTGAAAGCCTTTAAACAGCATGGGAGATGATGTTAACCTTCTTTCTATGGAATATAGAAATGATATGTAGAGAGGTTAAGAAACTTATCTGATAGAGGTGATTCTGGCAATAGAACTCACACCTCCAAGCAGCACGACCTAATTGGGTTTTGAGTCTCCATAGAAGTCTCTGTTAGAGAAAGGTTTTACTTGAGGCTTGTCTCCTAATCCCACATGAATCTAGAAAGCTTCAGCACTTTATATGGATCAAGCCTATGGTCATACTAATCTACCAGTTTTAAAAATTTAATTTGTAAGCAAGATCAACTTTATCACTTCAGCATGCTCAAGCAGCTCAAATCAGAGTGAGCATGAGTTTTACCATAAAGTCTCCAGCAGCGCAAGTTTAAGGCTTGTAATGTTAAATAATTCATATTTAAATTAAGCCCTCAGAATTCTTATGTCATTTCACTGTTTGCTGCAAGTATTCTGCCTGTGGTATAGTGGCAAACCTACCCTGTTTTATACTGATATTTTCCATTCACTTCTGTGAGATAGAAACAGAACTACTGAACTATAACTATAAACTCTGCACTAATAGTTAGGAGAAATCTGTTTTATTTAAACAATTTGGAAGATCCAACAAGGTTGTTGCAAGAGATTCTGGTCTTTATAATGCTCTGAATCTTAAAGAAGGCATAATATACAATTTAATGACAAATAAAACTTGTACTGTACTCTGAAATTTATTGATTTGCTTTTAAAACAGACATACATTATAAGTAGGTTAAGTACCTCTCTCAACAACAAGGATAAATATTTTAAAATCATCCTAAATTTTTGGAAATTTATGTGTTGGAAGGTTTTTTTTCTTAATAGGCTGAAATTTATACTTTCAGTTTGTGGCTCATTTGCAGAGCACATTCCTTTGTTGTGCATGCAAAGTAAGCAAGGTAAAAAGCATTACCTCCAATTCCAGATGGTCATTCCAGCACAACTTTGAATCATGTAGCATTAGCTCCAGAATAACTTCAAATCATGTGAGCCATGTCCATTCTTCATAGGAGAGTTTTCAGCAATATCCCATGACAAGACATTTCAAGTTATTGAAAATAGATATATTCTACTCTTTCTGTATAAATTTTCTTATAGTATCAGGTTTCATGGTGGTCATAGGTTGAATCATATATCTGTGAAATGCCTATCAACATTCACAGTAATTCTCATTTTTGACCAATTTCCATGCACTATTTTCCCAGATGACTTCGTATTTGCTACACAGTGTACTCCGTATTTAGTAAATTCAGCTGATAACTAAGCACATCAACAGACAGCGCTGATAATGTATTCTGTCTGCAGCAGAGCCTTCTGCATTTCATTTTTGGATATTTTTGACTGCTATCACAAAATTGAAGGCTGAGTGACAGCGGTGACTTATCTTGACAAGAGATACTGCTGGTTCACAGAGGACCACAAGGAGGAAAAACAAGAGAATGAAGAGCGAAGGCTTGATTTACGTCTTGTTCTACATACAGTGCATGTGGAATTATATTTTCCTTTGAAGACTGCTTCGAGCACAGAAATGACAATGAGGTATAATTTATCCACAAGAGAAATGACAGGGTCAGCATTTCAAAGTAAAGTTTAATGTAAGTGTTGAGTGAAGTAACAAAAACTGTGCTAGTCACTCATCTGTCTTACCATTCATTACAGAATACACAATATACCAAAATCTTTATATTCTATATTTAGCATCTAGTCATTATATATTATATTCAACCTCTTTGCCTATTCTATTTGCTCACTTTTTCTCAAATCCCAGTCTTGGATACTTTGGTTTCCTGTATTTGGAGTGAGATTGTACAATGAGGAACAATAAAATCCCCATGGCATTATTTCCTTGGTGTATAGATGATCATGCAGATGTCAATAGGTACATTTAATAAAGTAAGATCCAATCCATGGAAAAATAAAAAAAAAAGGATTATTTCTCTATAAAAATTACTCCTATAATGTTCATTGATTTCCATTGTCTTGATTTCCAGGAAGATTCTATACACTTTGATCTATACCCTGCAATCCTCCTTGCCTTATATAAAACTTCCAAATGATGCCTTTCTTTCAATAGTCAGAACGATATCCTAGAGACCAGTATCAAAAAAGAAAGACTAAACAACATTTTTTCCTAGCCTGTGGGTTCGTCTTTTTTCATTAGCTGAACAAAAAATGAAGGTATTTCTAGTATTAAAATGAAGGTTTAAGTTAAATTGCATTAGAATTGAACATTTTAATGCAATATGTATCTCATGGAAAAAACGAAATAATTTAGTAAATTAATTTTGAGCTCAGGTCTTTAAAGCAGCAATTTGAATTTAAAAAAAAAATATTCATTTGAGCTTCTTCTTTAAAACATTTCTCTCACAGTGTAAAAGATAATTGTAGGTCCACTTAACACCTAAAAGACAAGTAGTTTTAATTATGCATATGATGCAGAAGAATCAATTAAGCAACAGAGTAATTGTAATATGACTAAGGTCAAATACGCAAGACAGTGGCAGAATAAGGAATAGAACTCTTTTTCATTCTGTAGCTACCATATATAAATGAGATGGAAATTAAAAAGTAATTAGGGGAAATATATTGAATTTGTATTCCTAATAGACTACAGGGTTTTGGCTTTATATTCTATGCTCTGGCAGAACCCAGGTGACTGATACACATTTGCTGGTAGGTGCAGGAGGTAGCTAAGCTGCAATGCATTGATCTGTGTACCACAGGTTGCAATTGTTCTCTAATTATGCATTTTATTCTGAAAGCATGGCTCATCATACTTGACATATTGAGATACGCATTTGTGATTTGGTGGAAACAAATGTGCCCTACAGTATTCAATATGTTTGCAAATAAACAGCAATTTCATGTGAGTGAGAACATCACACAGCCTTAAAACTAGCCTATGGTATTCCTTGCCTTATTCTTGACCAACATTTAGTAACCTCAACAAGTAAAATTTTGCTCTTAACATCACTTTTTGTTTTTTTTAATTGTGTGGTGAAAGCAGGGCCTAAGTTTAAGCTTTTTTATCTTTCTAACTCAATTGACCAAATTTGCCTAAAATGCCCATTATATTTTTGGATTTCCAAAAAAAAATGTGCAGCACTGATCTACCAGGAACTACCTTGTGTACTCATAACTATGGCATTTCAATATGTAGTTTAGTGCACACACATAGAATTTAGCAGAATATCACAGTCATGTGCTTGATTGTGGACGATGCATGGTAACTTCTACCAGGTGTTTTTTGCTACACATACTTTAGCTTTCAGTCAGGAATGGCAGTGAATACTGAGCATTATCAAGTTTCCCGTTCTTTTCTGATTTAAAATGCTGTAGTAAGAGATTCTGGGCCATGTTATGACTACTCAGACTATAGATATAACCTTCCCCTGCCCCCTTGCCCCTGCCACTTTAATTCCTTTGGAAAAACCAGTTGCCATCAATTAAGTGTTGAACGAAGCAAGGCAAAGGAGAAAATGTAAAAAGAGCTACTTTCCATACTTGTTGCCTTCCAGCTAGGATAACCCAGAAAGCAGGAGTTTTTAAAAAATATACAAAAGTTGCATGAGAAATTTTTTCTCACACTCTCTTATTTTTCTCTTTTTTCATCAATCAAATAAAGAAAAAAAGATAAATTATTAAACTGGACTCTAGATAAAAACATTTTTTATTTGCAATTGAAAAGAATTAAATTCTAAATATATCATTCAAAATGAAATGTTCATTTCAAACAGTCTAAATAGAAATGTATAAAATTTCATAAATTATTTTTCCACATGGAAAACTTCAGTGTATGTTAGGAATTAGCATTTAAGCCTCTAGTCTGGATATGGGCTGGTGTCTGGATCTGCTAGAAGCTTCATTAAAGAATTATTTTTCTTTGTTGGGAGTAGCTGCATTTTATGCATGTGGAACATCATGTGCATCTGCACACTTGCAGCAGAGTTGAAAACGTCTCCCATCGCTTCACAACTGTTTTGTGAGCAGAGCCTTGCAGTTCCAAATACAATGCAGTTATGAACAATTACTGAATAATACAATTTAACCATGCATGCCTAAGAGGAAAAGTAAGAAAGAAATAAGTCTGCATGCAGTAAACAGTAAATTCATGGAGAATTTACAAAAGGAAGAAAAAACTCCAAAATTATTCTAATTGGACTGATAACAAAGTTAATATTGTCATGATATGAAAGGAGCATCTTTGGAGGAGAAGCAATATCTGGCATGAAAAACAGCTGTATCATCCAATATGACACCAGTGCGACATCACCATGGCCTAGAGAGAGTAAATCGTCAACAACTATAGGAAGCTTCAATTTTCTGAATTTTTTTAATTAAATCGTATTCATCTTGTTATTTAAAGAATTCTAGTGTCAAAGACCTTGGAAAGTGAAAAACTGTGATAGACTTATAAAATGTGCTGTTAGAAGGAGAGATAATCCTGAGCAGATAAATTTTTTAAGGCTGAAATATTAAAATATTATTGAATATGATTATTGTATTATTTGAAAAGGGAAAGATTGGTTTAGGGATTAAAAGACTAATGATATTATTTTAGAACTCTTTCTTTTGCTAGCATCTGATAGAAGAAAATTATCAGTTCCTTTCCATGTCATGAAAGGCTATGAATTGCCCCAAAATGTGGAAAACTTCTGCTCAGAATTGGACTAAACTAAGCATAAATGTCAAACTGTGTCTAGCACAGAAACTAATTTTCTTGCCTCTCTATTTCTGATTATAATGCTTTCGAACAGCTAAATGCCAAATACAGATTTTTTGAGTACTTCTTGTAAATAGAAAGGGTCCAAATTTATAAATTTTTATCTCGTAAGAACAGAGGAGTGTACAGACTGGTTTTGGTCAATTTATACTGCATTTGTTCATGGAAGTAGTAGACAGGTAGCCATTAGTCTTTATAACCTAAGGTTTTGTTCCATTTGAGAGGAATACATAGATAAAGTAAATACTTTAAAAGGCAAGGAAAAAAAGTTAACATCAAGAAAAATAATGTTGAGTAAAAGATACCAAGGAATTTGTGAATGTGTAATATTTTTCTAATGCATTCTGATTGTGCAAAGTGTCTTTTATCATTTTAATCAAAATTTATTTGTATGTGGAATTAAATGGCTGTGAGAGAATTTAGCATTAAGGTTTATGATTAGCAAAAGAACCCTTGGTACAATTTCAAAAAAGCTAATGGTGCTAGCAGGGAAGAAAAGGTTTCATGAAACAAGGATATAGATGCATGCTGTGATAACTCTTAGGGGGCTAGTTCTCATTCAACAGATTTTGGCTGCTCCAAAGGAGACTGGTATGGATCAAAAAGCTATTTAAGTCAACCAGAATGTTTCTAGTCACTCAATGGGAATTAAGCAAGTCAGTGGGAATCCAAACAAGTAGATATGTATGTTTTGATGTGTGCTGCAAACTCCTACTGAAATCTCCAGATATCTCTGCCACTGAAGTAAGACAGAAAATCAGTCATGTTTAATGCAAGATTTGAACTGCAGTTTGTGAAAGCCTGACTTTTTTTTTTTTTTTGTTTTTTTACTGGGCACAGGAAAGAATATCTATTTTCTGAGAAATAAAGTGCATGAAAATACTTCCAATACCCATGTTTTATAGTGTGCTGTAATAGACATGAGCATCAAATAGCAAAACTGTGATTATCATATTATCATTTGATTATTTTATTTATTTCCTTAAAATTTATTAAACTACCAGCAGCGACATGCCCAAATGTCACAGTTATGTCACTCAGTTGTGTCAAGGTCAGTTATGTCACTTGAGGTGAGTGTTGCTGTGAGCCCTGTGCCCTTGGTTTCCTTTGCCACATGGTCCAGGTGCTGTGGTTGTCATTGGCATTGTGGTCCCAAGTGTCAGCACAGACGAGGTGACAATACAGGGTCAGGACAGGAGAAGCTGTCCACAGATCAGTTTAAGCCACCCATAAAACAATGGAGAAGTAAAGGTTAAGAAATATGACCGATACAAAGGTTTATCTGAAATCTTTGTGGACAGAGCAATTTCAATCGTGTGAGTTCAATGGAGCATGAGACCTCTAAGAGCAGACATAACTCCTACAGGAATACAGACATAAGGCACCCGTTTGGAAAACAGTTTAGTTTGGCTCACATTGCTGTCTCTAAACATAAAAATGCCTGTGCTTACCAGAGAGACTGGCTACATGGTGGTGGGTGTGCTGGTAGGGTGCAGCCAGTAGAGACATTGAAGAACAGCCCAAGCAGTGCCTGCTCCTTGTTTCATCCTCAGCAATGCGAAGCTCTGAGCTGTTTTCCAGAGACCACACATTAGGTCAGTGATTGGCTGAGAAAAAAACACCATCCAGACTACTCACTGTAAAATGTGGGACCCACTGTATACCCACAATTTATTGCTTGTACAGAAACCTTCACAGCAGTGTATAAAACTGCTCCATGTAAGGTCAAACATGTATCTGTAACTTTGGTGTGATCTTAGAGTTTTTCTTGTGTATCTTCAAGTTAATCATTTGCTGTGCTTTGCATTTATCTGAACAATTATTTTTGTTCTGGCTGCATAATTGCTCAATTCCTTCTCTTACGTTATCCAGCACTGTGAATTTAATTACTCCTCACCTTGAAGTAATTTCTGATTTAGCCTGTTAGCTTTGCTCCAGGGTGGTCCCGCATGAGCTTAAAAGCGCATGGATTCAACTATCTCCATAGTGTCACTAATGCTGCATCAAGCAATTCAGTAGTATGGGCAATGCTTGACTATAGAAGAGAGTTCCCTATTTAAAGAATAATGTTTTTGCTGTGTGAGAAATTTGTATTTCCCCTTTATCTGAATGAATTCAAAGAATTTTTATTATTATTTTTGTTTAACGGGAAACAAAGCATGCAAATCCAGTTGCTACTCAGTATTCGTTCCAGGAAAAAATGAGGCAGTGAATTGGATTCAATAGGAAAGGAACAAGCATGTGTCATGTGCATGTTGGGTTAGCAGACATTCCCTCAAGACAATATGAATTCTCTTGCTTTTCAGTGAGTCAACACAGCAATTATGCACAGCCCTCAGGGTATGCAGTGCTCTGCTCATTGGGGCAGAAATAATTTTTTTCATTCATGTTATTCTTAGCAGCCCTCTTTGTTATCCTCTCAAAGGGAGTCGTCCCTGGGCATCACTGGGGACAGGACTATACAGCTGGATGAGTACTGTTCTACCAAACACAAGAAATAGCAACACTTGTTCCAAAAATAATAGGGTACCTTAAAACAGTGTGAAACAGAATCTTTTCTAAAATACTATTATTCCTGGTTCAGCATGATGCACAGAGACAGTGATCTGTAGAACTGTAAAAAACCTTAGTGAAATCACAGAAGTTGCTATTCCTCACTCCTGTGGGGTGGGCATAGGAGGTGTTGTAAACCGACTCCCATTCTGATGTGCTTTTGCCTGGGATTTCAGATTCTGCCTCTGATTGTCATCTTCCTGTCCTGTTGCTTGTGGTTGCCTAAGCAGCCTGAAAGCCTTTGTTTCATGAAGCATGAAACTCCATTTGTAAGCGGTAAAGTCTAAAGGGAAAAGTGATAGATAACTTAAAATGCTGTGTGTAGTCTACTGGAAAAAAACACCTATGCAGCAATTTTTTAATGAAATAATTTTTGATTAGACTAGGACTGTGCAGTGCATGCCATGCACTTTTCTATGAAGCTAGAAAAACATCTTTAAAAAGGTTTTGAAAGTTAATATCCTCAGTTGGGCATGAATGAAGGTTTGATGTTGGGGGTTTTTGTTGATGATTTGGTCCTTTTATGAATAATTGCTCAGAAGAAAGACTATAGTAAATTTAACTTTGGACATAGAATACTTAATTTGAATCTTTAAAATATAATTTTCTCTTCTTTCTCTGCTTTCCATCTTTTAACTGTTTGAAATCCTACATAGCTAAAAAGAATCATTTTCTCTGGGGGACATAACAGAGTGAGGGTAAAAAAAAGAACAATGAAAGTTGTAGCATTTGTCCAATAACCATGAGTTTACAAGTTCTGTGGCTGTCTCTAAGGGCGTGTCCTTTCCAATCTCAGCATCTCACTATCTCTTAAACTTCAGCCACTTTTATAGCTGTATCCCTGAAGTCATGTGCCCACACAATTTCCATCTTCTATTAGTCATTTACAAATATGTGAGGATCCTGCAATTGAAGGCCAGTGTTTATTTTCTAAGTTTAAAACTATGTCCCTCGCTATCTTGATTTGGTGAGGGGTAGGAAATTTTTTGGTCACAGAGGTAAATTTACCCATGCTTTCGAATGTAGGTTTGGAAAGGAATCACAGAAACCTGAAGGGCTGAATGTTCTGTTTATTCAAGTGCCATGTATGGTTTTCAGTCAGATAAAGGAAATAAGCTAGGGTGTTTTAGGCCTGGACCTGTAATGACTCATATTTATACTTTGCTATAGAAGGCGTCTTAATTTAGGAATATCTTAACAAAATTTGGGAGCTGAGTTCTACCATGTGCCAAGCCTACTCCTGGCTCATGTCTTCAGAAAGCTGGCACCAAACTGAGAACTGCAAGTGAAGTAATGCCTGTTATAAAAAATACCAAGAGTTTGCAGGAGGTTTCAAGGGTTTAGGAAAACATATCCAGCTGACATATGTACAAGGCACATTCACTCCTCTGTGCATAAGCCAGGACTTTACTGCAAAATTGCTCGTATGCTCTGACAAAGTGTGGGAAGGGGAGGCTTCTGGTGTCTTGCCCTGCACGCACAGAGTTGTATTCAGGTTGCACGGTTATGTGTTAACCTTATATGCAAAATTTGGTTGTGCCATTTTGAAATTCATGCAATTGTTAGGACCTGTTTTTCTGTCCAGCCATTTTGGTTAGATAAATGATTTCCCAACTTAAAGGTTTTCTTTAATTCTTTTCTGTTTCAACCCTCCAAAAATAAGACTTTGGAATGTTAGCTAGGAAAAACTAAAAAACGCACACAAAAACCCACCCCCAAACTGATCCAAAAATACTGCAAAAGTGTGGTGTGAAATCAGGAAAAGGTGAATAAATTAGAAGTCAAAAAAGTATTCTGTTCGACACAAAGATTTACTGAATATCCTGTTCAGCTGTTCAGGTTTTCAGTCAATAGAAATACACTTGTCTGGGCTCTTGTGTATTTTCTTCATCTATAAAGACAAAGAAATGCTTTGGAAGCTGTCTTTTTGACACTAATCTGGATTTTCTTTTACTCTGATTTTCAAATAAATAATCATTTTTTACAGAGCAATGAAATTAATTATTACAAGTGAGAAAATGAAATCTAGAGAATATAAATAGTGGCTCATTCTCTATTGATGATTCCTGAACATGCCATATTTTCTAATAATACGAAAGCTTTTTTTGACACAGATTTATTCTGAAAAACTTTATGTATTGGCTTCCTCGGTCTAATATTTTTCATGTTGTTCAACTCACTAGCATACTTCTTTCCAAACCTTTCAAATACTGATTTACAAATAATCACCAAAAAAAAAAAAAAAAGAAATAAAGAGGAGTAGCTGAATAGCTGCCAGGTGGTTTCACTTGAGATGAAGAAGGGGGAAAACTCTTAAACTGGCTATTACTGAACTTCTTCAGTTAATTGGAAGATGTTAAAATTCATGCAATTTGGCTCTTGAAATGCATGTGAAATTGTTACCAGAATGGTGTAAATATTTATAATTGCATTTTCTGAAGGCAGTTAGAGTAAGAACAGCAAAATTTGTGAATTCTGAGTAAAAAAATATTTGAATAAGTATATGGAACATGTGGATTCAAGCGCATGAATAGAAATTTCTTTCTGTTGTTAAAAAGCAAGATTCACATCAAAAAATCTGTTCTTCCTTTTTTTTATGGCTGACTACAATGAGGATTTTTAATTCCATCCACATCCTCTTTAAGTATCTTTAAATTTGAAAATATGTATTTTATGGTCCACAGAATATTTAGAAATATCCTTACTCTTTAAAATCCTCTCTTAAAAGATGTTTTGTTTTTCATATATCCTTTACAGATATTTGTTTTATTTTCCAGAACAAAGCTTAGCCTATATAAGACAAAAAGAAATCAACATGCACACTCTTAAGAGTATAGAATATACAACTATATTTTATATACTTGTACAGAAACAAACTGTGGTGAAAACAAAGATTCTGCATGTCTGCATAATCTTGTGGCTGATATGAATAACCAAACCCCCATATTTATGCATACACAGAAATTTTCAGTTCAGGAATACTTATGCAAGACAAATTGATGGATTCTATGAACAGTTCTAGATCCATTCGTTTAGCTTATTTCCACTGTTATTTTTTCGTACCCAGATGGGAAGATAAAAGTCCTGTAGCTTGTACCTTATTCTGAGGAGAGACAGGACCAGCTAGGGACAGGACATTGGTCTCACTTTTCTTGGTAGAGGTCCAGCTCACAGTATGCTTTTAATATGTTTGCTTATCTTACTTTCACACACTTTTTTAAACCAAAACGGTAACACCTTGAAATCTAAAAACTTGTGTTTTAAGGAAACCCAATGTTTTTTCACTGCATAAAAGACAAAAAAAACCCAAACACAAAACCAGAAAAAAACAACAAAAAAACCAAAACAAAACCAAACAAAACCAAACAAAGAAAAGAAACCCCAAAAACCAAAAAACCCAAAAAAAATCCCCAAAACCAATCAAACAAAAAAAAACACCCCTCAACCAAACCAAACTTTGCCTACAACCTTTAGTTTAAACAGATTGCATTTTAGGAAAATTATAATGCCTTAAATGGACCTCTAGAAAGCAGAAATGATGATGAGGGAAGTGGGGGTGTGTTAAGAACTCATTTTCAATTTTAACAATAGTCTAACATTCCTGCATGGTACTATTTATTATTATCTTATATTTTTACACAGCAAGATGTTTAATTTTTTTCTACTTTATTCTAAGTGCATTTATTAAAAAAACATTGGTATGGCATTGTGAAGTATATGTATACATATATTTCAACCAAAATAGTGTTGCAAACTTGAGGAAAACTGTGGAAGCATGGATTGATGCTATAGCTCTTGAGCCACTCCTACTCTGAGCCACTCTGGCATACTGATACATTTGGCATTCTGCTTGAGACAGATTTTCAGCTTCTGCTCTGTTGAAAAAACACACTCAAATGAGTTTTAGAGAAATGTGTGATTAGAATCAGCAGTATAGTGGGTTTTGCACATTTTTAAGATAAATCAGCCCCCCACCACAGTGCTTCATAGCCAAACCTTCGGTATTTTACAATAAATCTGTGTAGATTATTTATCAAGCCTTTGAGGAAAAAAAAAAAAGAATAAAACAGTCTATCCTGAACACTGGGATTGATGTTTGCAATTATAAACCATCACAGCTTGATAATATACTAGTCTTGCATTTTCAATTTAATTTCTCATTGACAAAAGAGTAAATTATACCAATTTTATTTGTTACTGAACATTCTTATTTTGGGAAAAAAATGTGATCTACCAAAAAATTAGATTTCAAACTTGCATATATATATATGGTCAAAAATACACTCTTTCAATATGAAGTTATTTCACCCATGAAAATTTATTTTCAACAAAAATAAAAAATCAGTATAAGTGTAAAAAATTGTAAGAAGAAACATTCAGGACATGGACAGAATAATTGTGCACATTTGCCAAGTAATATGTGGTATTTTAGGGTGGATACCTACACATGTCAATAAATTATTGTAAGATATGTAGGTTCAGAACATGATATTGTTTCCATTTGTTTAGAAGAGAATAGTAAGTTCTTTTCCTAAAAAAAAAAAAAGTAATTAATAATAGCTGTGGTTAATGACACTCAAAGGAGAAAAGTGAAACTTAACACTAAAAGTCATTACGCAGATGATCTTTAACTGTTCCCCTGCTGCAGTGTAAAATGTTATATATATGGTGAAAGAAATTATAACAAGAAATATAAAAAAAACATTTTTGAAAAAATTTTATTTTCTTACAATCTATTTTTTGCAGAGATAGGAGAAAATTAAAACTTTGTAGCGATATGAAGGCAAAACTGTCAGAAACAGCTGATTTTTTAAATACATTTCAGTGCACTTATTTATAAATATGTTTAAAAGCACATACAGAAAGGCAGTACGGGAAGTTCTTTGTGCAAGCCACGCCTGATTTCTACTGTTCAGAGGACTCTAAACACAGGCTATATTTGCAGATGTGGAATCAACAATTATATAAATATCAAAATTATACACCATAACTGGCTATCTTGTCTGTTTCTTTCTAGAAGCCTTTGTTTTTTGTTTTGAATTTTATTTTTATTTTGAGGTAGTATCAGATGTAAACAGAATGCTTCCAAATAAGCGTGCTGAAATATAGGCCTTTTTTCACTGAACTTTGTCCCAGAATTCAAGGGAATTGACATTCCATGAGAATTTTTTTCCTTGCTTCTGTAAGAAAATGCCAAACTATGAATGTTACACCTTTCTTCACAGTTTCAGATCTAATAGATATACTTCAGCTGATGCCAGGCAAATCCATGATCAGTCCAACCTCATTGATTTTTTTTGTAATTTCCAGTAAATTCACAAAAATTCACATTATTAAATTACATTAAATTCACAAATTAATAGGGTTTATATATTCAAATGGGAAGAAAAACAAAAAAGTACGCATCTAAATCTTCTGCTGTTGACTTAGTTTTAATGGAAAAGTATTTATGTCACCATAAAAGTAGCAAATACTTTGCTGAAACAATTTCTGTGAAAAATTAAAATTGGAAACAATTATGTGTTCCTTTTTTTCAATCAGTGCTTATTAATTGGTGTTAATAGAAATTGTGTGCACACTCAGAATAGTGATTAGATCCCTATGCAACATAATGGCAGCAGAGTTTAGCAATAAAAGCAGTTTTAAATGAAAACTTGAAGAATATTACTCCTACATGGAATGGTTATTAAAAGCATGTTAAGAAAATATTTGCATATTTTTACACTGATTAATAAGAGAATAAATTAATAAATAATAAATTGAATTTTTTTCCTCTTAAATAGCAATAGGCTTTTCTTGAACACAAAGAAGTATATTTTAAACAATCAAGAGTGAACTATAAATCTAAGTATCTGCAAAAACGTGCTCAGTAGCAAAAAACAGTCAAAGAACACAAAGCTGTTTCCTCTGTAGATTGTTTTTCAGCAGCATTTTTTTCCTTTATGTCACAGTTGCTTTGGTGATCTAGCTCTGTAGTTTTGTGGGAAACCTCTCATCCCTCCACTCCTGCTTTCCCCTTTACTTTTCAAAAATTAAAGAAAATTAGGAAAGAAATACAACTGTAAACCCTTTGCTTTTCATCTGACACGGGTACTAGTTTTGTAATTTTCTATCTGTATCCTTTGCACTTGGTTATTAGCATCAAGCATGTTCATGTATAATGGCATTTTCAAGGCCAGATCTGCAGCACATGCAATTTTTGTTCTTAAGGCTACTAATTGTAAAACTGGGGAAAATGAAACTAGTTATTTAAAATACTGTAGAGTAAGATTTTTCAATTTTTATAGTGGCACTGCCATGTAAAACCTAGTGACATCCATAGAGTTAATAGTTGTTGCTGTAAGTCAAAGGGGAAGCACCGCCAACTTCTCAGTGGAAAGATGCCCAGTGTGAGGTAACAAATTTATCATGGTTGGGGCAGCCCCAGGAATTTGCTTTAGACAGGGGCTGAGAGTGCAACTTGGTTTTTTTACTGCTTTGTCTTGGGAGAGACACAATTAATGATTTCAAAATTTGGGGGTTTTTACCCACTGCACACTGCAAAGTACTACAGTTGCTTTGTCTCAGACCTAAAAATCCCTTAAACTCCAGAAAGCATTCACTTGCTAGATTTCAGGAAGAGATTAATGCTTGCAAACTGGCAGCTCCAGCAGAAAGCATGGCACAGTTAAGCAATACCTTGGTCTGCAGATCATCACAGCTTCTTTTGCAGTGGTTAATATCAGTGTAGCACTTTTCATCCTAAAAAGGATGAAAATGTAATAATCTTCTCTGAACTGCTATGATGTAAGCAAACATTGTTAATCCTATCTGATTAATGGGAAAACTGCACAGCTTGGTGTTCCTGGTCATATTGAAGTTGGTAAGACACAATTTCAGCTGTGGAATGTAAAAGGTTTTTTTACATGTGATGTTTGCACCACTTTCGCCATATAAACTACCACCTCTAGGGTAGTAAAAGTCTTATAAAAACATTTACATATGTTTTTATAAGTGTATAAGTGAACTTGTATAAAAACATTTCTGCTGGAATAGTTTATTCACATTTGATTACCATGGCAGGAGAACATTGATGGTAATACAGCAGAATCCATTCCACTATCTGTACTGATTACACTGTTCTTTGGTTAGGAAGATATTTTACTCAACTATAATAATTTTGTAAGTGTAGAGATGTGTGTAGACATGACCCTTAAGGAAAAAATAAAAACATAGCAATTAAATGTTAGAGAGCTTTCATACTTTCCTGTCTTTACTACTCTTTTGCTTGCAATCCACCACTTTGTTGTAGTGTGTGCTTTGTCTCACTGTGTCTGCACTTTTATACATTTTAGAATAAGCAGGTAAGGACACAACCAGCTGAGTCAGTTTCATGCACTGCTTTGACTGTCATTGTATTTGAACAAGCAATATGTGCTGGTGGGTGGCAAATACATTTGGAGATTCTGTTTGTCTAGTCTCAAGTAACAAGAAAAGAGTGGCCATCAGCTACCTCCAAGTTGCAAGTAACAGTTCCAATTGCAAATGATTTTTTGAGGAATTGTGGGTAGCTCTCAATGGTTTATATAAGTATTACACTAGAGTTAGGAAAAAACTACCAGGAAGGATTGTAATAGATGCTTTGGTTCAGCCTGCAAGGCAGCCTAGAAAATATATTTTAGAACAATTATCCTGCTTGCTCATGTTATTTGCAAATTACAAAGGAGAGGAGTAGCCTTCTGACGCGATCATTAGTTTGTGAGAGTGACCCCGAGAAAAGTTCCAAAGTCTGTTTTCCCAGCCCGGCGCTTAAAGAAGGAGTCAGAGCTCTTCATTTCTTGGTCTCAAGGTTGTTTATTTTATCTTATCTATAAAAATTTTTCTCCTGTCCTGCCGAGGTCAGCTCAGCAAGACAGTCCGAGGCACTCTGCCTGCCCCCGGGGTGATGTTATGTCTTTATACTAAAAACTACGTGTGCAATGTTTACAATTACTTCCCAATGCCCATCACCTATGTTAGACAGTGAGCTTCTACTCTAAACCAATCTGTAAGTGCCAACATCACCACAGAAGATGGAGGCCAAGAAGAAGAAGGAGAAAGGCTGGACACACCCAGATCCCTCCATCTTGCCTCCTGAAACCCCATACCAAAAACCCTAAAATTTACTTTTCCACCCTGTGATAACTTCACTAATATTCTACTTAAACTGTTGTGGCTTACTGATCTTCATAGAAGGTTGGTAATTTGCTCCACGGGCCATAATCAAACCCACAGAGGCATTTTGGGCTCTGTGCCAGGGTCACTGAGACCCCTGGCAAGGGTCTTGGCTGCTCAGGACAGCCAGAGGGATGTCCTGGGTCCCGACAGCCTTCTGTATAGAATATGATTCCTTTGCTTTTGAATAGCCTTAATATCAGTAAAGTATTTCTTGATAAGGTGAGAGACTTTTATACTGCAATAGTTTGCAGGTCATGTGGAAACCCTGGAATGATGATGGACTCCTCTAGACCTGTCCAAACCAAGTCCAGCTTCCTAATAGCCTGCACTTCTGCTCTGCCTTTTGATGGGAAGCCAACAGGGGGAGGCAAGAGGCAGGCATTTGGGATACTTCCAGACCTTGCCCCGGCATGGAATCATGCACTGATGTTCCACAGTTTGAATATAAAAGTAATAGCCAAGGAGCCAGCAAAATATCTAAAGCCTGGATCTCAGAAGTCACAGTTCCACATGGCTCCACAGCTGGCAGGCAGTTTCAAAAGTCCCAGTGCTGAAGGTAGATTCCTTCTAAATGAAACCATTTTCCTAGGAAGAGCTATACTACAGAGTTCTTCCACTTGTCATCTTGCCATATGTCAGTACTATTGCAATTTTATTATTAGAACTGCATGAAAAAGTATAATTTCTAAGAATATTATTAAAATGTTCCTAGGTATATATTTTTCACTCTGAATAGACAGCTAACTGAAGAACCATGTCCAGTTTCCACAACCCCATTTGAAAATTTAATTTTGCTTGGATTTGGATTTTGTCTGAGTTCTTTTTCCAGTGTGGTAATAATAGAGGATATCACAATTGAGAATTACTTTTTTCTTACTCTTAAGCATTTCCATTAATCACTCTGTTCTCTAGTAGCATGAATATTTAGTAGTCAAAAGCATTTTTTAAGACACTGACATGTCTGAAAACCATTATAAACTTTAACTTTTGAACAGTAATGATGTTCAAGATGAAAATTGTTCATGACCAGAAGATGAACATTCATGACAAGTTCTCCTTGAAGAACAGCCACCTTTGGTAGAAAAAATTCTCTGCCCTTTTCTAGTATTTGAATTATATGTTGCTTTCAGTTTTTGTCATATCTGGATGTCAACCAGTTGGCTGCCACCCAGTTACTGTTAGCAGCTTTCTACATTTTGTTAAGTCAGTTTCTCGGCAAAATTTCCTGGGTGATTGAATTCTCATCAGAGAGGAGAAAAAAAAATGTATATTTCAAATAATCCAGTTCCCTTTTTGTAAAGTAAAGCAGCTCATGCTCTGCTAATCAGGACAGCAGATTAATAACAGATGCCTTTTTTACCACTTTGCTTAATGAACATCAGCTACTGCCTCAAGCTCAGCTTCAGAGACATTAATAGAGCAGGAGGAACTCCAAGAGAAAGGCTGTAGCAAGACAAACTTTGCTTAAACTTTTTGGGAGTGGGACTGGGAACAGAAATGCGACTTTTAACTTCAATTTTCTGCTAAAATGGGTCTTCAGTTGCTCACATATGCATGGAGCTAATGGACAGATATAAAAGCAAGTTCAAAAGTCACTAACAGCAACATCTGCCTTTTCAGATTTCAAATCTAGATTTGAGGTAAATTAAACAATTTAATTATTTTGCATTTTTACGCTAAACATCATTTTAAAAAAAAGACAAATTATGTTTCGTGTGTCTTCCATGAAACACAAAATAAATAACTTGTTTTGGAAATTAATTGTGCTCTTCCAGACTTATGAAATAGTCTAGTTCCAAAGACTATTTTTTCC
Source organism: Setophaga petechia (assembly GCA_024362935.1). NCBI lineage: Eukaryota > Metazoa > Chordata > Aves > Passeriformes > Parulidae > Setophaga > Setophaga petechia. The sequence goes on along the minus strand of JANCRA010000008.1, from coordinate 11,640,766 downwards.
ACCTTTTTTCCCATTTTCTGGCTCATTTATCAAAATCTTAAGATTAATGAATACAAGTACAAACAGCAATATAGAAAGATAAAATAAAATTATCTAAGGCTGCAAAAACCTACCCAACTATAAAGTTCAAACCCTAGAAATTATCCTGTTTCAAGGAAGATTATTCAGGTCTCTATGCTGCATAGAATTGTTACCTCAATGCTAGGCCATTACAGTCTTTCTTTTTCATGTGTTTTTCTCCTCCAAGTTGATTGTTTCCAGTTGTTTGTGTATGTGTACTGAGGTACCCAAGTTTGCTTGATCTGACTTTTAGACAGTTGTTAAATATATGATGCCCTCCATCCCACATAAAAAGTAGTATTTATAAGAAACAAATATGCTTATTTCAGGATTCATAGCAATATCAGACTACACATTTCAGGAACTGTTTAGTTTTTTGATAGCACTTTCATCCTTCTCTGAATTTTCCTAGAATAATAAAATGCAGGTTAAATGCAAGGCACGTCTGAGAATCCAGAGTTCAAAAAATATATGTGCCGTTTATACAGTAGACTAGCACAGTAGACTAGCATTATAAAATTATTTTAAATCAGGAATACCACATCTGTACTAAAAAATGGCCTTTTAGAAAGGCAGCCCAAATTTTTCACTTTTTCACAGCACCAGTATTCTTCCTATTGGTGAGGAAGTCAATGAGATTTCAGCACTCCAGACTTCTGAAATTCAAAAGGATTTTTAATCTATTAGTTGAAGGGTGCAACACTTTCATTCTGAACATTTATATAGCAATAAAACGTCTTACTCATCTTCAAAAAGTGTCTACTTTTCATAGAATCATAGAATAGTGTAAATTGGAAGTTATCCTAAACATCACCCAGTTACCCTAAACATCATCCTAAACATTACCCTAACCCCCCTGCCAGGATCAAAGACGCCTTCCACCATATAAGGTTGCTCTAAGTCCTATCCAACCTGGCCTTAAATTTGTTTTCTCATATCCAGTGTCAAAATTTTTATTTCCAAACCACTTGAAAAAAAACCTTTCCACCCTTCACCTGTGTGAAACTCAGAAACAGAGGAAGAAATTTGTTGAGTTGTTTTGAGTTTCTGTTTTGTTTGTTCGGTTGGTTGGGTTTTGATATTTTGGTGGAGGGTCTTTTGGTTTTTTGTTTGTTTGTTTGTTTGTTTGGTTTGTTTGTTTTGTTTTGTTTTTGCAGGGGAGGAGGCTGATTTTTAGGGAAATGTAGAACAATTCACAAAATAAGTAAGAAAATAATTCCCAGTAATCTGGGTACCTCTGTGGAATAAGTATATCAAAGGGATAGGATTGCTGATCAGAAACGAAGATATTTTTCGAGAAAAAGACTTCAAGCTAAGTGAAACATGCAAGCAGCAATCCTACAAATACTTTTATTAGATATGCAAAAACAAGTCTATCTAACTGATATCTTGCTAATGAAGGGGGGAAAACCTCTGGAAAATATTGAGCTCACATTATTCTTGCACCTGTAACCTCATTGTGCAATTATTGCAAATTGTTATATTTATTTATTTATTTATTTATTTATTTATTTATTTATACTTACATAAATTTTAAAATATAGAACATAAATTAAATTCCTTTCTTCAAATATACACATACATGGTAGAGGTTTCTCTCATTCGAGTGGAACATTCCAGGCTTTTTTGATAAACAGAACATACTGAAGTTTCCTAGACAGTGTTAATGCAAAGGGAGTAAATGTTTTGAGCAACTTGGTTATTCTCTACCCCTGGAAAGTTTATAAGCCATCCTCTTTATAATATCAGAATATCACAGTGTGCAAAAGAGGTATTAGACAGACAGTGAGAGGGAGACCAAGTGAGCCATGACTTGGTGATTGATTTGATCTCATTGGATGTTTTTTAAAAATTTCTTTCTGTAAATCTAATTAGGAATTAAAGAAGCTTTAGCTCCTTCTAGGTCCTTGAGAGGCAAGAGAGAGGCCAGCACAGTCATCAGGTATGAAAAATCAGGTGACATATGGGGAGGGACATGTCTCACTCTCTGCACAGTGGATGAAGAGCAGTGGATGCTTCTCTATTTCAGTCTTGAAGATGAGGAGCAAGGCCTATCTCACTCTCTGTGCTCCCCTTAGTTCTAGTACAGGGAATATTTTATGTGATGCAAGTTTTTCTGAGATTTCTCTGAACCAGCAGTGGTCCTCACTAACCCTCCTCTGGAGCAAAGCCTAACAATGTGAATCTGTAGTTCCTGTCCAGACACTGCACAATGAATACCTGAATATACAGTAAACTCCAAAACATAAGAATAACCATAGACCTCATAAAATATGTACGGTACCATAAACATTTATTCCTATGGCCACTTGTGAGGGACTGATGAATGTTAAGATGAAAATGTCTCAATGTTGTTTGAACTTCATTTTTAACTGTTGCTTAGAAATCTGTTTTACTGCAAGAACTAACGTTAAGTGCTTTAGTTGCCACTTCCGTATTCGGAAAAGTACTGGAGAAGCAGCATTTGACCTATGGCAGCAGACATGAACAGGAATGTTCTGGGATCCATGGTCACCATGGGGAGGAGGACAGAGAGAGGCTCTGTTGCTGGGTGGTTCTGCTCCACGGAGGACTTCTTTGGACAACATCCTTGAGTGCAGAGGGAGGCTCTGTTGCTAGGAGGATTTCTTCAGGCAAACCCCCTTGAGAACCAATCATTTCTTCGGACAATCGGACTGTGGGAGGGGTTATGGTGTATATAAGGAATTATGAACTGCATCACCTGTCAGCCCCCTGCCCCTTCCCCTGCACCCTGACTGATGAAAATCCTGCCACCCCCTGAAATCGGACCAACAAGAGACTGTTGGATCCATGGTGGTAACTCTCTCTCTCTCACTCTCAACTCTCCAAAATATTGCTTCTTTTCCTTCCTTTATCCCTACCTTTCCTATCACTTCTCTTAGGGCCAATTTCAGTATTAGTAAACTGTTTGTGGGTGTAGCATTGACCTCATTTGTGTCTAATTTTGCCACAGGAATAATTAGAATCTCCTTAATCCTCTCCAAAACAGGACATGGACAACACTATAAATAGTGAATAGAGGTACATGTTTTAACATTAATGGATAATCGAGCAAACTAAAAACAAACTCCAGAGTACTTTCTTGTATTTTTAGTAATATGGTGCCTATTTTTGTTTTCGATACAGCAGTTCTTTACATACTGCTATTATAAACTTCAGTCACTTTCCTTTTGAGTCAAATCCTGAACAGTCACAAATGTTATGAATAGATGTGGGGGTTTAGATAAGTCCCTGCCTTTTGCCCAGCTCGCCAGCAGCAGGCAGTAACTTCATTGCGGTGGCCAGCACTGCAGAACCCACTCTCATTCACAAGTTGTTTAATAATAACTGATTTGGTCTATTATAGAATGAATTTTTTATTTAATAGACACAAAACTAACAAACATAAGACTAAAGCAAACTATATATGACACAAGAATAAGGAAAAGAAATGTCTCTCAGTCAAGGATATTTCTTTTATCTCTTCCCATATCTGCTCTCCAGACTTTGATGTTGATTCTTATCTGGGGCCTGAGCCTTTAGGCACCAGAGATGACCCCTTGCTGGACCTTTCACCCTGGGTTTTCTCTTCCATATCTGCACCAACTCTCTGTGGTAGAGATGGGGAGGATGTGTCCTGCCACAGTAACCAGTAAGACTGATACTCACACTTATGTAAAACCATCACTGCCTTTGCAAGGGACTATTTTTTTGTGTTCTTGTGGGTTACTTTTCCCCAAGCTGGTAATCAGGTGAGGCTCCTGTGGCTTTTGCCACTGACTTCACCTCCAAGTTAAAAACATTGCATTTGGTCAGGTTTCATAGCTATGGTGCTGCTCCACTGCTGGGAGACAGCAGAGTTCTCCCAACGCTTGAGAGAACAGTCACCTCTCTGGGGAACTTATTTTTCTTTAATGCACAGAAGACTAAAGTGAGAACAGAAAGCCCATGAGGAAAAAAACTCTGTCTTTCCATTCTGCAGCATCTGATGGATAAACAAATTGTGAGGAAGATAAATTATAAAAAGGGGGCAACATGCCAACACCTCATTCCAAAATTAGACACAAACTCAGGATAAACGTTGTAGGGGGGAAGGAAATACGATTTTATGGCAGTTAATGAGGAAGAATATGGGCAAGCCAAAAATAATCCTTGACCATTATAGTAACTCAGTCTCAGTAAAGGTAAATGCTATCAGAAGCTTCTTCCTGTCTTGACTGTTCCATCAGGAGGCAGGGAAAACCCATAGGCACCCTCTCACTGCAATTCCAAACGGGTCCCCGTAAGAGTTTTATCAGAGTTAGAAAGTCTGAGGTACCACTACTCTGGAAAGATTAAAATCCTCTTTGTCTGCTACATATCATAACAGATGATAAAAACAAAACCAACAATAAAATTAAAATAAATTCATATTTTCAGACATTTTGAAGCATTTATAACACAAAATGCATTTTAACTTCTCACCAGAATAGGTTTTTCTTTTTTTCTTTGTATTTTTTTTTTTGTGGAGAATCTTTTATGTTTCATTCAGAAATTAGATGAAATGCTCTAAAAAAAAGCACTAAAAGCACTCTAAAGGAGAGTAGGAGTGTGTCCTGGGTTGGCTGTATGATGCTTTTATCCCAAATCATCTTGTTCTGTTCATGCTGAATAGTAAGTTTTGCAGCTTTAAGACTTATTGCAGAGAGTGAAGGAGGAGAGAAAATGCAGGTTTTTTTCCTCCAGACACTGCTCTCACTCCTCCACATTCCTCCTCCTGGCCTGTGGTGGTTGTCTGCAGACAGATGGTGGACAGAGCTCTTCTTCTGCTTTTTAGTTAGTGTTAGCTAGCTGAGGCAAAGAAGTTCCCTGGACTGTGGGTTTTTTTTCCTTTTCTTTGGACCTCTTGAAACCTGCTCTGGACTGAACACCCAGGGGAGCACCAGCAGCTCACATTTCTGGCCCACTGAGCCGGGCCCAGCCTGCGACAATTCCAGCACCAGAGGGACTGATCAGAGACTGAGTGAGCTGCAACCCGGGGATGGGGTTTTCTCAGTTTGTCATCTCTTTTAGAGTGGCAAAGGGTCTCATTGTTTGATACTGTTTTAGTTTTATTGTTTAATAAACAGGTTTTTTTCACCTTTCTCCAAGCAGGTATTGCTTCTTTTCCTCCCAGACCAGTTGAGGGGGGGAGGGGCCGATTGGATCGGTTTTCCCATTGGAGCTCCTTGGAGGATTCTTCCCCAAATTTACTCTAAACCTGGACAGAGTGCAAGAGATTAATATGGAAAGATGTTTTACTCATTTTGGGTACTTTCCTTTGTATATTCACTAGAAACTTTAAGACATAATATGTCTCAATTAAGTCCACCATACTGTATAATCCTTCTTGTGTAGCATCCAGAGGGTACTTAGATGTTGCACTAGGAAAAAGTTGAGCTCCAAATCATGATAAAACTATTATTTAAAAAAATTATGACTGCAGTATAGGATTCTTGCCCCCTAACTTTAGTCATTCCAAAATTAAGAGTTTATACCATTTTAGTCTTCAAAGCTTCCTTTTGCCTGGAGATAATAATCCTGAGACTTGAGTAGAGGAGGAATCTCAATAACTCAGGCAAGTAATATAACTTTTAAAGCACTAAATTTGGTAAAATGGAGAAATATGAGAGACAAAAAACCTTGTATATTTTTAGGGGAAGAATATTTGATTTCAGAGGCTACTCCAGTAATTACAAAAATGACAGAACTACAATGGTTAATAATTACTGATGCAAGAATGGATTAAATACCAGAAACCTTACCCAAAAAAACCCCCAAAGCATGCTGAAGTTTGCTGGTTTGCTTCCTTTTTTTCACAATTCTCCTTTGCTTTGTTGGAAGGAGAAGGCAAAGAAGGAACTGCAATTTCTCATTTTAAAGAGTGATATAAATAATAAAATCCAGATATTTCTAGTACTTCTAATCTACTGAAAAATTTTAATATAGATTCCTTGTGATGAAGGGAGAGAAAAAAATAACCATCAACCTGCTAAAAAAAGCAATCAAACAAGCTAAACCAAAATACAGATTTGCATTAACTAATTTCAGTAAAGTAGATTTTCATGACAGATTACACATATTTTTATAGTTGCCAGCAGCAACGTTCCTGTCAGGCAACAATACCCTGCATTAAATGACACCTATTAAACAAATCTCCTGTTCTGTCACAATTGCAAGCCTTTTATAAATTGAGGACTATGTTATGCTGTTTGCTTAAGTTTATTTGGTGCCAAAAATACTGATGTTTTGACTGTGTTACAGGTAAAATATTCCAAAACTTTGCAAACATTGGACCTCAATGCTGAGTTCTGCTTCTGTAAAGAAAAGTCTCATCCCAATACAGGGTAAGGAGTATCACAGTCAAAATTTACATAATTTATCCCTATGGCACCAAAAAAAAATCATATATATATATACTTTTAAGAATTAGAAAGATAAGAATCCTTTGCATATAACATTTAAGATTTTATGATGGAAATTATTAACTAAACTTTGCCTGTTCATACTGCTGGGAATTGAAAATATAATGCATGCACCAGGTGTTTTTTTCAGAGCAAAACACATTAAATAACTAATTAAATTGTTGGAAGAAAACAGCTTTATTTTTGTTTTATATAACTTAATTCCCTTTAAAAATAAATCTATTTTATTTTAAAGTTGTCTGCAATCAAGTTTAATGTTGATGAAAAAAATCAATAATTTTAAAATTATATGGCTGAAAGTGTAGGAATGGGTAAAAGTGCCTATCCCTTTTACTCCTAAATCTGGCTTAGCTGAGTTAGAAACATAACTTTGTATTTCAGCATAGTCATGCTTAGAGGAAAAAAAAATGTCATGCTTCAATAAAAGCTGAGAACTATCAGTGATGTTAGACATCTTCTCAGGAGCACAGCTCCTCTCCTGTGGCCTTAGCAATGCAGCTACATTCTCTCACATTCCTTGTATTTCGGTATTCTACAAATAAAGAATCTTAAGATTTTCCCCCTCTGCAGCCAATCATAAGGCAGTAAAAGGTGATGCAGTTAGGTGTAGACCTGAGCTGAGGGGTTTAATTTCAATTCCATCAGCTTTGCCATCTGTTTCATCTCAGTAATACAAGGTACTGACAGATGGGAATGCTGATCTTGAGTTCATGCTATTAAATACTGAGCTATTGACTAATAAACTTACCACCATTCATGGTAAAATTCATTATTAAATTAACAGTAAGACCCTTCTATTCCCCAGCTAGATACCTAGGCCCTACATGGGAAGATCTATGATACCTGCATCCTTTGAAATGGCTCATCCCAATGAGAAGGGAAGGGTTTCCTGCATATCTGGCCATAAATGCCGGATGGCATCCCACTCCAGAGCTGGGTACAATAGAAAAGTAATTTCTGTTTGATGCAGAGTCCAGGTTAGAGATTTGGTTGTGTCCAGCTGCAATGCACAGATCTTGATACAACTCAGAGTCCTGGGCTACCCAAGAAACATTTATTTTTGGTTTTTTGTTACTTCTATAGGTTTCAGAGCTGAATGAACACAAGTAAAACACTGCTAAACCAGTTTGTGGGTTATGGCTTATCTGACTGAGGGGCTTGTCTCAGGTGAGCTGTAGCTAAACACTTGGAGTCGACTTGGAGATCACATGCAGATCTGAGATTCACTGATCCAAATTTATTGTCTGGAGTTCTATATCGGAATCACCCTAGGCTCTCTCTCTCTAGTCATTAAAAAGAAATAAATGCTTCCAGAAAATAATTAATGTCATGCTATAGTAGACATCTAGGTATAGATAAATCATGCTATTTCTCTTTGTTGGCATCAAAATGAATTTATTTCAGCAGAAAATAGCACACCTCACATGAAAACTAGTAGTATTTTTCAGATTACTGCTAACATTCTAAAATAAGGAGTTTAAGACCGATGTGTGTTTTCATTCTCACACTGCATAGATTATTTAACCTCTGCTACCCCAGTATGGACTCTGAGACAGAGACTGATGGGGAGGCTTACCTGTTTGACAGCCGGAGAAAGAGAGCTGGTGTTTGCCAGGGCATGAGGAGCCAGGTCAGGAGGGTGCTGCACCCTGCTGCTGTTCCTGACAAATCTGCTCTCCCGTTAGATTTTCTTTGTTTCAGTTTAAAGGTGATTGTCCTTGGGCCTCAGCTGTAACTGCCTAGTAGATCATGTCTTAAATTACCTATGTACTGGTTAGGAAAATGTATGCAATAGACATCAGTCTTGCATAGTGTGTGGATTGGCAGGTGTGGTCTCTTGAACAAAGAGGGTTTCCTTCCTGTTAAGATAGCAATAATGGGGCACTGTATTTCAGATTATTTCTATGCTTCAGCAAAGCTGAAAGGGTCACTTGAAATAAACAAAAAATATTAGATTTCCTTACTTTTAGTATCTTTAAAACATATAAACAGCAAATTCAATTCTGACAAGTATAAATGCACACAACATGAGGCAGCAGGAGCCAGTATTCTGGAACAGGAGGTTTAGGCTCTTTCATTAAGCTTAAGAAGAGCTCAAATTGAGTTTGCTCAGACTGCTTAGAAAAGAATCCTGTTGGTAGATAGCATGCAGTTCTCTCTTCTTTACATGCCATGAAATGGAAGAGGAAACCTGTTTCACTGAGCTAGAAGCCTGAAAAAAATTACCTTCCAAGTACTTCACTAACTCTTTGTTACAACAGCTGTAAATCAAGTCACTGCTAATTACTGTGGTTGCACTTCTAAATTTCTTTTTTTTTAACTACATATATCCATTTTTACTGTGAACATTAGTTGCATTTCCTTATTTTTTTCCTATAACTTTTAGAAAATAACTATCTCTCAGTTCTAAAAGACAAACAACTCTACCCCCTCCACCCCTATTTTAAACGATTTTATAATGATTAATTTTCTAAGAATTTATATTTATGCTGAGTGAGGAGAGGGTAATATATTCATGTCACATACCATTTTTGTCAAAAAAGATTTCTTGGAAAAGCAGAATTCATTATTAATTTTAAGTCCCTACAAACAAGAGTGTTTCTGAAGATGGTTTTTTTTGTCATTTTTTTTAAGATGTAATGGAAAGATTTTTTTTCAGTTTGTACGTTTGTACAGTTATTCCCCAGTAACAAATTTGAGTTATTGCTTCTGTCTGTAGATATAGTTGGACTCAGGTCTATTTCCTTTTCTGAAATCTGTAAATAGGATTTTTTACTTTTTTTCTTCAGCATTGTTAATTGGTCCTTTTTTTTCTCACCCAGCAAAAAAAAAGTGGCAGGGTAAATTTAGTTTTTTTATTCCGTTCTCCCCCTCCCTTAGCATGTTGTTTGAGCTCATTCCCCTCTTCAGAACACAGGAGAGTATTCCACTACTGCATAAAGTGCACCTAAACAGTCACTTACTTATATGAATGGTCTCTGAGAACTCCCCAGTAAGCAGATTTCATTTTCCAGTTCTGTTCTGAAATCCAGACATAAATATGTCCATAATGCATTTAAATTTTGGCATCCTGTTTTCTGTGATAATGTTATAATAACTCATTCATGTAATGAATCTGAGCCTTTACCAAAATGTGTACTAAATTATGTTATTCTATTGAAATAAATTGTTAATTAGTAAAATAAATCCTTGAGAAAGTGATAAACATTTTACAGATTTTTTCTGGAACAATGGCCCAGTAAAAAGAGCAATTTTCGGAGGCAATCCATGAAGGGGCAAAAATATTGTAATGAATTGGGAACATACGGACCCAAAACAAAATGGAAAGGTCATCCAAGCTTCAAAGAGCTTATAGAATATAGCAAAAAGTAACAGTGTGAGACAGTCAATTTGAAGAGCACAAGAGAATGAAAGATCTTGGTACAGCAGAAGTATAAAATTTTCCTGTTATAAAATCATGGAATAGTTTCAGTAGGAAGGGGCCTTTAAAAGTCTTCTAAGTCCAAATCCCCCTGCACTGCGCAGGGACATCATCACCTAGATCAAGTTTCTAAGAGCCCCGTCCAGCCTGACCTTGAATGTTTGCAGGGATGTAGCATCTACCACTTCTCTGGGAAACCTCTTCCAACTTTCACTAGTCTCTCCTGTTCCCCTACCTTCATTGTAAAAGTGTCTGCCTTATCTCTAAAGTGAAGCTATCCTCTTTTAGTTTAAAACCATTATCCTTTGGCCCTACTGAAGAGCCTGTCTGCATTTAAATTATGATGAAACCAAATGTTTATAGACTATTTCAATAACAGGAAGATATAATAGAAAATTATTCTGTAGAAGGAAAATAGAGAGGTCCTTGGAGAGTCCAGGGAATGAAAACAAGTAGTATGTTTGACATAATGAAGACACAAGTAGAGAAATAGGCAAAAGGGAAACTGGGATTAAATTCCATAAGCGACATTCTGAAGGAGGACAGTTGAAAATTATTCTGTTCTTATACCTGTGAAAGGTGTTGCAAGGAGATGGCAAGCTGCCATTTTGTCAAAAGCTAAAGCTGAAAACAGTATACAGAAAATCTGTACATATCTAACACAACCTTGATTTGTGGATGATGAGATATGTCAAAATCTGATTATGTCAAAGTAAGCGTTGAAGCATGAAGAGAGAGGTGAGGAACAGAAAGTGGATTGGGAAAAAGAAGGAAGGCTGAAGTGTTAGTTGTTTATGTTAGAGAGACAAGATGAAAATTTAAGATATTCTTTAGGAGTATGAAATTAAAACAGTACACTGCCTGCAAAATGTTCAGAGTTAAATATGCATCGATGATTGAAGTTAACCTAAGGAATTATGGAGAATGACGAGTTGTGACTGAACTTCAGGAAACATAGACATCTGAAGAAGGAAAAATCCTTTAAAAGACACACCAAATAAAGAGTTACTAAAAACCTAGGAATAGACATGGGAAAGGGTATAGGCTCAGAAGTCAATGTAATACAGAGGATATCCCATGAAGAAAAATATGGTTTACTGTCAAGGACAGTTGATGGGCAGAAAGAGCAGGGTGATAGACAACAATTCTTGAGATTTGGCTAGGAAATGACCATTAGAAAATCTGGCACAAGGGTTTAAGCTGAGAGCGAGATATGAAAGTAGAGGAAGGGATGAGTGCATCTGTAAAGGAGAAAGCTGCAGAATGAGGAGGATACGTGGAGGAGAAACAGTGCAATGTCCCTGCTCTTGTACCTATCTTCCAGAGCAGCAACTGGCAGAATCTGGATGGCCCAGGGGCATGGGGAGCACCACAGGACTTGCTCTACAACTGCTTTAAGCACCTCTTTCTCTCACATCACTGACAAACACGTTCACAGCTAAGAGCACAGAAGAGATGATACCCACTGCTGGCTGCCAGGCAGTGAGAGGTGCAAATTGTCAAACTGTTGAACTTTACAGAGGGTGGTCTAGACTTTGACAGAGATCTCCTTTCCAAAGCTTTCTAAAAAAAGTGCAGAGGTAGTGTATTTTGAGAAAAAAGTCAAAGGAAAGAGCAGATAGACAAGGATTTGGAGGAGGAGATTACAGCCAAGTCAAGAGTAGATAATAGGTATCTGCTTATTGTGATGTATTTCCAGTGCACTGCTCAGAGCTCCTGGGGTTTCAGCTCTGTCATACTCAGAACACTTTGCCATCTGGACAGCAAATGGTGTGAAAAGGTGTTTAATTCAAAGTGGCAATCATATAGTACTGTGAGTAAACTATAGACTCAGCAAGAGGCAATAGCTGGTAGAAATCATATATTTTTATACCTCTTAAAAGTTTTAAGTTGATTAATGTTAAGACCTCCCTGAAATTCTACTTGGTGCTGACCTTTATAAATCATTTGTAATCTCTCTCAAAAAAGTTTCATCATCTGATAATACCATTGTTGAGAGGTTCCCTTTGATTTTTATCCCTTTATACTCTTAAAATACAAAAATAAATGGAATTGTAACTCTCTTCATCCACATGTAACCCTGTATACAGCTGTTTTATTTATTTTGCTGTTTAGTGTTGAAAGCAAAGGTATTAAATTCTGTCTGCAAGATGTAAAAAATTAATACAGCTTCTGTTTGTCTATACACCACATTTAGACATTGGGGTACCACAGACATCACTGAATGTATCTTGCTGTATTGCCACAGATTCCTGAATGGTATCATTCAGGATTAAACCTGACATTAAAAAAACCCCCAAACATATGTGCTATTTAGGAACTAAAATCTGAAAATATGCTCCAATCCCTTGAGCAAAATTAAGCTATGTAATTTTACATATTTATAGGTTGATATTTAACATGCTTTATTTACTGCAATGAAAATTTTAATTATAAATTAATGTCTATTTTTCTTCATATTTTTCACATTCTTTTTCATTATGCCTCCTCTGCAATTCATCTTTACCTTTTTGGCATCATTCCACTACTTTAAACCAGTTGTTCTCAGGATCAAGTAAGCCTATTATTGTTAGCAAGTACATTATTTACACACCTAGTCTGAATTATTTAATATCTTCATTCTTAGGAATTAATATCTTGATTCTAAAATGTTGCATTGTAATAATTAGAATTCCACTGCAGTATGTTATTAAATGTTTTAGATATTTAACACAGAAATACTTTTTTGAATGTAACCTTTTTTTTTCAAAAGGACACAAAAGCCCAGTCCAGTGACAGAAAGTTACACATCTTATCATCTTAAAACAATAAAACTGTCATAGTTTAAACCCAGCTGGCAACTGAGCCCCACACAGCCACTCCTTCCCTGGTGCGATGAGAGTGAGAATTGGAAGGGTAAAAGTGAGAGAATTCATGGGTTGAGATAAAGACAATTTAAGAGGGAAAGGAAAGCCGTGCCCACAAGCAAAGGAAAACAAGGACTTGATTCATCACTTCCCATGAGCAGCTACCTCCAGGAAAGCCAGGCTCCATCACACCTAATGGTGACTCGAGAAGACAAGCACCTTCGCAATGAACATCCCCTTCCTCCTTCTTTGTCCTCAACTTTATATGCTGAGCATGACACCACGTGGTCTGAAATGTCCCTTTGGGATCAGGTGTCCCAGCTGTGTCTTTTCCAACTCCTTGTATAGTCCCAGCCTCCTCACTGGTGGGGTAGTATGAGGAGCAGAAAGGGTCATGGCTCTGTGCAAGTCCTGGTCAGCAATAACTAAAACATCTTTATTTATCAACACTGTTTCCAGCCCAGATGCAAAACATAGCCTCTAACTACTGTGAAGAACACTACTAAATAACTAACTAACTAACTACTGTGCAGAACACTAACCCAGCCAAAACTACCACAAAGCTTTTATTAGATGCTTAAACATACATTTAAGAACTTTAGTTCAGGTTCCTACCCTTTAAAATTCTGAATACCTGATCACCAGAACATTGAATGTTTTCTTACAAGACCCAATGTTGTTTTAGATGTGACTATGCAGGACATACTGCATATTGAATACAATTCAGCAAGCCTCATTTATTTTTCTCATTTTATAGAAGAAGATGTGATAAGATAAATTTTGGCAATTAGAAAAAATGGTACAGTTTTTTGTATAATTTTTCTCCATTTTAATATGGAACCCTAGGCTGATCTTTAAAGTAATATTATGAGGCCAAGAAAAGTATTACAGTACAAAATTTTCCTTAGGAGTACTACAACCAAGTTCCTGAAGATTTCTCACTTCATACTCATTGTTGCCACCTATCCAGGGTTTCAACAGAAAGCTAATACTTTTGGTTTTTATATGGCATTCCAACTCCATTAGTGACTCCACTAATCTATCTCAAAATATATAGGGACTGAATCACTGCTTGAAACGGTGCCATTCAAACATTTCTGTTCCATGTCACATGTGGTAGAGAGTGTTGTTCAAAGAAGCTCAGGCACCTTGAATCTTGAGCACAATGATTTCTGCAGGAAACAGACCCTACCTGAGACTAAGCTCAGCTTACCAATCACACATTTCCCTAGTTACATTTTTATGGGGAAAATTATCCTGATTTTGGTCCCTGACAATAAACATTTTTTTACATCTGAAAGTAGGTCACCTCATGATCTCTATACATAAAAAAGCGCCTTAAGCACACTTCAGATTTGTACAGAACAACTTATATTTCGCCCAGTGTATTCACTTAATCTTACAGGGGCATTTAAATGTATGAGACCATTTGCTGTTTCTTGCTGAGATTGCCTTGTAAATCATATTCTTTGTTTTGAGAGGTTTTATAGGCCATTTGTGGGTGGAAGTGAGGAATCAATAAATAGTGTAGCTATGTATGTGATGTCTGGTAGGGTAAATTGACTGAAAGTCTAAGACTGAGGTAAAGAGATGAAAAGTACATGAATACACTGTTGGTAGATCTTGAAAATAGGCTAGATTATTAAAGCTAACAGTATTGGCAAACAAGAAAACGGCAATTAATTTAGCCAATTCCTATTTCTGCTAGCATAAGCCTCAATGAAAAGATGAACTGAACTGTGGAAAAATTCCAGACCACAGCCTCAGCTCAGTAATCATTGTTCACAAATCCAAATCAGAAGTGTAACTCCAACTCCTCTGAGCTCTACTCCTTTCATTTGTTCATCCTGAAATCTGACTCTAGGCCTGAAATACTTCAACAACGTGCACTTTTACTTTCAATCATTTCTCTGTTGGGCTCCACTTTAAGAATTACTACAGATAACTGATGCTTCTGGTTTTTATTGCCCACTTGAACTTCTAGAGAAAGTTAAAGGTTTCATATCTTCTACAAATCACATACTCTTCAGCGAAACAGGTGTTAATAACAGACAATTCCTCAATATTCTTGAAAGCATGTTGATCAGTGAAACGGATTTTTCTTGGGATATGACTTAGCAGAACTTATAGGCATATGTGAAAATATTTTCTGTATTCAAACATTTATTCCCCATCAAATGGTTTTCCATATCCTTCCTCCAGTGTAAAACATCTGCAGAACAGTGTCTCTTTATGTTCACTGTGAATCATTCAATGCAGCAACTGCTGTTTGCATTGGCTATTTTATCCATTCAATTAGACCTGTTAGTAGACTATAACAATCCTTTTAGTTCTTTTATGAATCCTTTAGTTTCATTTATTTTATTTTGAGAGGGGTGTATTGTTTGGGTTTTAGCATTTAAAATACCAGCCAGATAGAATTGCGTGTGCTGGATTTATTTTTTGTTTCCTTGTTGCTGTTTACATCCTCCAACATGCTCTTGATCAGCTTTCAAAATGAGGGTAACACCTGCTCTGTGCCTTCAGGTTTTCAGAAACCACAGTGAATTTCTACTAGAAAATAAGCAGTGTGGAGGGAGGTGCTCAGAGCTTTAGCAGATATAGATGTTCTGAGCTACTTTTAGAGATCTCTCACACTACTTATGCTATGTAAATATCTCAGCCTGGTCCTGAAAATAGAGCAATGATCAGGACCTAATCTATGCTAGACCTTAATATATCTTTTTCAAGCAGTTCACAACTATTTGCCTCACCTTTATTTTTTACTATTTTTTATGGCCTCATCTAAGCCATGTGCCATTTGTTATTGCTGTTGTTCAGTGACTGGATTACAATATTTGTAGAGAGGAACAATGTAAGAGAGATTTCTAGTTAGTTATATAAATCCTTCCCTCCCTGAAATTTTATAAAGAGTAGATATTGACAGCATTTTTGAGAGCTTTGCTAATGATATACAATCTTTAGTACTAACCAGTTTATGGAAATACTTGACAAAAATGAATTTACTTGGGTCAAATGTCTATTTACTGTTATTTGAGAAAACAAATTCTTGGTTGTAATGATAAATGTTCTAACACATTCCAACATGAAAGACAAGGTCAAAAAAAGAATCTTAATGGGTAAATTCCATTCTGTCCACATATCAAAATTGAAGACGCAGGGATGAAGATCAGAAACTTCTGATTAATAATTTTGGTAATTTCCATCTTCAATATCTAATATTAGCATCTTGTAAGTATACATTTTCCCAATAACAGCACTAAAAAATATTTTTGATAAGCTAGTATAGACTTTGCTAATTTGAGATTTCTACTGCTTTTTTCATAAAGGTGCTGAGTAAATTTCTCCCCCTCTTTAAATTATGATTTTAATATACTTTTTGCATGGTATGGACTTGAGTGTCTCTAAGACTGAGAAAACCTTATACAAGTAAAATAGCTATAAATTCACTGTTCAACTTTGGAAGAAGTAATATGTATCACATCTATTCAAAATTATATTTTCTCTGACAAGTGTTATTATTCTGGACTTTTTTTCTTTTTTTCTTTTGGTGAAGAGTTGTTATCTAGCCTTCATTTTTGATTCCATTACTATGACCCATTAGTCTGTCATACAGGGCAGGAAACAAAAAATGTAATAACAGGTTTATGTATTGTTACTGTCTTTTTTGTCCCTATCATGCTAGAGAACTTTATTTCACTTTTCTACATTTTTACATTTATGGCTGACATGTACACTATCATGCTTAATCTTACTGTTATCTTCTGTTCTGCAAAATGTTGCCATTTTACACAAATCTTTTCTGAGCCTACTTCTAATAATATCATAGGTAGGTCATGGTCTATGTCCATGGGTTCTCTTATTCTCTTTACTGAAATTTGCCTAAATGTTCTGTATAAAACTGTAATGAGATTTAATGAGAATCGCATTTCTATTTTGTAGTGTTGATACTTATGTCTAGTAAAGCAGGCAATGAAGCTGTACTTTGTCTCCAGACTGTACATAAAGTAGAATTAACCCTTCTATTCAAAAGATGAAAAGTTTCTAAGTATAAATACGCGGAATAAATAAAAGTTTTTCAGTCAAGAGATGAAAATACATTTGTGCAAAAGGAAGCAAAAGTCCCTTTGCTCTACTCTTGCCCCAAGAAAACACATTGTGCAGGTGTATATTTAGAACCCAGGACGGATGTCATATGGTGGGTCCCTCAGGCTGCCTGACAGCCAGCAAACTGTTAAAGAAGGGGTAACAGCTGCTTCCAGTAAAACTGCAATGAAGATGCAAGTGGATTAAACCCAAATTTGCTGCCCAGATCTCAAAGGAACAAGTCTGGAAAAAAGGCATCCTGTGCCTGAGGAAATGGCTTAATACCATGATACGAGAGAGCTCCAATAATGTATCAAAGACAAATTACAAGATACTTGAGAGGCACTTGAGGTTGGAACTGCCCAAACTTCTCAGACTTTGTGCAGTAGACCATTCTGAGAAGTGTTATACGAGAGAGTTAGCTGCCTGGAAATATGGGTACATCAAAGAAAATGTCAATAAAAATGCCAACATGCCTCAGCTGGAATATTGCAGTAACCACAGGAAATCACACAGTATCAGTCTGCTACACAAACTACCCAGCTACATTTGATTCTATATTTAAAATATATGTGGATGTATAGAGACAGAGGGGCTCTTGAAAGGCACAAAGATTTTCATGATGGTTTTGGTGAAATCCTGCTCCTCTTTACACTGGTATAAAGAAAATACAGCAAAGACTATATTTCTGTGTTTCAGTGCTTTTGTAACCCAGCTAAGGAATTTTTTCCCTTGCATGAATTGTAGTCTTTACTGGCTTAGGAATTACAGTTATGGGTGAATATTATTTTCATTACATACTGTTTAGGAAACACCAATACACATACTTAGTGTATGGGAAGAAACCACTAGGCTGGAAATACAATTAAGGAAATTAATCTCATTCAGCTTTTTTAAGGCCTAACCATGCCTAGGGATCATTTCTTTTTTATTGTTCTATACTGGCTTTAAATTAGGCTCCTTGAGCTGAGATTGGCTAAGTAGGAAGATGGTATATGGATGGAAATGGACCAAGAAGTCAAGGACAAATACCTAAGCTTGATCCACAAGTTTTGCTGCCTAATATTGTCAGTATAATGCGAGAAAACCATACTCCAGCTGAAATCATTCTTTTTCGCTCACATAAATGCAGCTCTTCCACCAGAACAGGTTTGCCAGTTTATAGCATATTTTGCATGGAGGTAGTAAAACTACTGAGGGAGAAATTCCTTCTGCTAGTGTACACACTGCCTGCTCTGAAGCACTGCTGACATAGTTATGCCAATGTAACTACAGAAAAACTGACAGCCTCTCAAGTTAGCCTGTATTTATAGCTCTAGGTTAGAGACAGATTGAAAAGGCCATTAACACTTTTATGTAAAATGCACTGTGAATAATATTCTCTGTAATTTATTTTAAAATTATGAGAAGTACTTACAGTAAGGACTCATTTAGGTGGAGCTCATGAATGAGCCTTCATGAGTTAGTAAAACACAGACCAGCTAAAATTCAAACAATATTTATTTCACATAAATTTGTGTTTGACACAAGGCTGCAGATTGTCACCTGCTTGATCTAGTGATTATCTGACTTTGAGTAACAGCAGCAGATATCACCAGTACTGGCCATCAGCTTAAGAGTTACTTTGTGTTGTACCTTTCAAAAGTCACCTTTTCTTCCATATTATAATCTTCTTCATGCATGAGATGGAAAAAATAAAAAAGGGTTTAAACGTAACAGGGTTTTACTTGGTATTTGTAACATAGTTAGTAAGTACCTCTGAGAGTAGTCTGCAAGCTGTGAAAATATATGCTGAAGAATTTGTAAAAGGAGAAAACAAATATTCTAAGTTTGAAATTATTTTGGATCTTCAGAATTAAGCTAAAATTTTTAAAGACTGATACAATCATTTAACACTTAATTTTCTTTATTTCCTGAGATCAAGAGCAAAAATCTGAAAATAAAGTGTTTGAAAACTGTGATCTTCTTATATTTTTGATCCACTAATAACCAGGAAATTACAGTAACATTTGAAAATCTGTTTTGAACAACACATAGATTAAAGAAACTGAGATAAACTTACAAAAAGAAAGAAAACTTCAGACTACTAGTTCAAAAATTGTTGATAACAACAAGCATTGTGACTTTGAATGTTTGTTAGGACTTATGTGATGGTAATGTCAAGGATTCAAGTCCAGCACTACTTTTTCCTATTACCCAGGTCGTTAGAGCTGAGTTGAAAATGTCTCCTGTGCCTTTGTGTATTCTCAAGCCCAGAATGCTTTTTCAGTTCTTCGTGAGTGTGACGAGAGTGAGATTTTGATGATTTTAGAGATTATCTCTGCAGAAGTGAAAATACCAAAAATCCTGTTAAGGAGGATCTTGACTTAAGAAGTTGGAGGCTCAGACTTGGTTATTTCCCCATAAGTATTTTAGCCACCTGGTAATTTATTATTATATGGACCAGGCTTGTTCAGCCCTTTAGCTATCTCTCCAAACTAATCAAGTAGTCAACCATTGATCAGTATTTTTTCAGATTCAAGGTGACCTGTTGACTTCTGCAATCATTGGAACATATAATTAAATACCTGTTCTGATCCTTTAGCTATAAGTATGGACTGTGAAAGGAACAGATTCCAAAACCAAGCAGTTCTACCCTAATCCCAAAGAATTTACATTTTTAATATATATCCCTGAACTGTCTTCATGGGGAATTCTGATTATTATGGAACCAGTGTCTTTTGATGAGGGACGAAAAAAATCTTTTGCAAAATAAAACTCCAAACAGAACTGTATTTGAATCTTGCCAATTCTACTTGTTTAGTTTGCTCCAGTCTTTCTTCTCTAACTTCTATCACTCTTTATGCTCTGGACCAGAAATTAAACAAGTTTCTTTTTACATTTCTTGAAAGTCCCAGAGGAAATATTCACACAGGATTTATCTTGTCATTTCAGTTTACTCCCTCTTTACAGAAGGAAAGAATAAAATAACAGCCCTGTTTATGCACATTCCTGCAAAATGTCTACATGAAAAGGGCACATTGCTTATTTAGACCACTCACGACTTTACAAGATGAAGGCTAAGTAGATTTTTGAGTAGTTCTAATTGCACTATATTGTACTAAACTGTACTGTCTAACTGTGTAATCAAATACAGCATAAGCTCTTGCTAGCACCTTGCAAGTACCAAACATAAAAACCAGTAACTAATAAAATATGTAAGTACAAATCAGGAGCAACAATTGTAAAGTACAAAAGTGTTAGACATCACTGCAGCTCAAATCTTATCAAGCATACATTAAAATTCGGTGCTGTAGAGAGGAAATAGCTCAATATCTTTTAAACAGCAGCCTATATCATAGTAAAGAAGAGTAGAGAGGTTTTTGCAAAGCCTGTCAATTTATGCAATGTGTATACCACCAGATACATAAAGGGTAATTTTCTCACAATGGATCTGATACATAATATTTGAGAAAACAGGCTGATGCACTTTATTCTGGTATGTCAAGTCTCTCACACAAAGGAGCTTCATTCTTATATATAGGAAAACAAATACTTTTGTATGCAAGGTTCAGCTCCAAAGCTCCTATTCTCGTGGATTTTATGTGCTGTAAGAACAATGCAATGAACCAGTCTGACCTTTGAACATTGTTCAGCCTCAAAAGCTATATTTCCTAATTCCTGCACCATGACAAATAACCCGTGGTATTAGAACATATGCTTCAGAAAGACATCTGACCTCAATTTTAAAGTTCAGAGAGTATTTGCTATCTATTTATCACTGTATTACTGTGAGGCTCAAATAAGCTTCAGTCAACAGCTATGATTCTACACTCTCTAGCATATGTCCCTATGTTTCTTTTCCCAAAAACAGCCATCCAGATCAACTTTTCTTCCTCAGAAGAAGACAGACTTCTAAAGTAAAATGTTCCTTTTTCAGATGGAACTTTTCTATTTATAACAATGATTTCTAGCTGAAATCTAAGCCACTTCAAAATTAATGTACATTTTGCTGCTGGCTTGATAGTCCAGGGATGTACTCCTGAAAAAGACTGGAAGTTTGTAAGAGGGTGCATCACTGATGTAGCTCTACTTTGTTCTAGATCATTAGCAAGCTGATTTGGAAAATCACGGTGGTATTGCTAAGGAGAACCACTTTTAATGCTTGCCTGGTCAGATTGGACATCTTCTTTATAGATGTACATCTCAAGAACTTGTATAATACAATGTATTTTCATTTCAGATCTAAATAATTAGGGAAAGTCCTAAGAAAACACTTGTGCTTGAAAATTTTACCCATTCCTCTAAGACATTAATTAACTATGTGTATCCCTTTCAAAGATCAATGATGCTACTACTGCCGTAACATCCCAAAAGGGTTGTAATTCAGCAGTGAAGGTTTAATCTTTCAAGTATAGGCTTAATCTCTTAAGTATATACTTAAACACATTCCTATCAATCAATGAATTAAAAGTGGTTTTATGTCCTATTGACTTTATCTGTCCTATAGCTGATTATATTCAGTTTTGAATAGTAAGCAAACACATAATAGGAACTCAAAATTTCTAACGTCATTTATTATTTCTATTTCTCCAACAATCTTCAATCTTCCAAAGAATGAGGAAAAAAACCTATAAGTTATAGCATTTGTTGGAGAACTTAAATGTTCCATACCATCAATTTACATAATAATTAATTTTGACCATTTTGTAGCAATGGCCACAGGGCCATCCCTGCCGGGTCTCTCCTGCCCCCGGCCCTGCTCCCGCTGTCCCCTCGGGGCTCGCAGGGCTGTTTCTCGCTCGCTTCCCCTGGCTCAGCCCTGGCTGCCGGGCAGCGTTTTGCCCTCCCTTGCCCAGGCTTTCCCCGGGGCTCAGGGGCTCAGCCATGCCCTGCGCTGGGGCCGCTGCAGCCGCTGGCACCGCCTGGGGCCGGCCCGGGCAGCCCCGGCACATCCAACATCTTGCCACGTAAAGAGCATTTTCGTGGATTTCAATGCTTTCCATTATACTTTCTCCAGGAGACATAGTAAAATATTGTTCCAGCATTAAAATTAAGTATGTGTGGCTTTGCTAATGTGTACTTGATACAAGGGTCTTGTGTAGTCAGGATTTCAAAAAACCCAAACAGCATTTCCTTAAGTTTTGTAATTTATTGAACAAATAAGGCTAATGGAAAGAAAACAAATAAACTAACAAACAAAAACAAACCTCAAACTAAAAAGATGTCATATCTACTGTTTGTGATGAAATAAATATTTTCATCAGAATCCACTGTAAGTTGAATCATGTCTATAAAATGGTGGGTATTTTATTATTCCTCACTTTTAACCTTTTCCTTGCACTGATAGTCATGCACTGGGATATCTATCTGTTTGCAGTCCAAACTTGAGTAGATGTTGTTTCAATTAAATAAATTGGAGCTGGAAGTGAATTACTAGTTTTGCTACTGACTTTCTGGAGGACTGTCAAACCTTATCGGTATTTAGAAGATACTTCCCAGCCAAGGAGGAGAACAAGACCAGTATTCATATGCAGGGAGCAGACTTTTTCTGAGTGGGAAATGCACTCATAATCCTGTTTTCTCTCTAGCAGACAGGCATTAAAATTGAATTAAGAAGACCTCAGCTCTGCTTTCAATTAAGATACCAACACTATTTGGAGAGTTCTTCTGTTTCTCTGGCTTTCCTTTGCCCAGGCCATTAGATGATGACTTTTTCTTTCCCTGTACTTGAACAATAACTCACCGGCAATTCTAACTTACTTATAGCTACTACTGTAATAATAAATAGAAAGAACAAACAAAATGTATAGATAAATGTAGAATTTCAAATATCTAGACAAGCATTATATTTTGGATACTAATTCAGGGTGAAGTTTCATGAGAGATTAAGGAAGTTTAAGTGTCAGTGTGCCCTTTGCTCTGGCACATTTGCTTATCTTGGCTCTCTGATGTGTCAGTTCACTTGCAAACTCAGCAGAAAACTAACCCAAAAAAGAAATAGAATAGATTCCTGAAAGCTCAGTAAAATGAATTGATTCATTGGTAGGCCAAATGAAAGCTGGAACTGCTACAAAAGAAGAGGGAGGAAGTGGGGGACTGTTGTAGCCCAATTTAAATCTGTTTGTGCTGCACTAGGATTATTTCAAATTGCACAAGAAAAGTAAACAGTTTAGAATGCTTAACAGAAAATGCATGTCAGTCATGGTGATGTCTTTTGTAATTTTTGTATTTATAGATATTCAATAAGTATTATTTTTGTTGAATGTATACTTCAGATTAGTGAAAAATAAGCGGATTGAGTATTTGCTAGTATTTTATCAGCAACTTAGAAAAGTATAATTTTTTGTGTACTTCTCCCTCACCTCTAGTTTTGGTCACAAGTAGAGTTGGTTAAAACTTGTCTTCTGCTCTGTGTTGTGAAGAAAAATAAAACCAATAGAAAATTATGTATTCTTATCACTTACTTTTAGTGGATATTGAGTACTATAAATATAGCAGCAGCAAAAAGGCTAAGAAAAAGGTGGATTCACTATTCAGTAAGGTAAGGAACCTGTTGATACAGGACACAGAAAAGGCCAAAATTCTCTATGCCTTTTTGAATTTCTTTTTTTAAAAATGGTAAAATCTGCTCTTTTATTATTCAGCTCCTTGTACTGCTTGCAGCCTTTGCAAGTGAAACAGTAAGTATGGTAGAGAAAAATACATTAGAGAGCACCTGGGTCATCTATAGGTACAGAAATTGTTGGGCTGCAGAGGAATTGCATCCAGAGGTACTGAGGGAACTGACTGATACCACTGCAAGATCTTTACCATGATGGAAAGGCCATACCAACCAGAGAACTTACTGGGGTTTGAAAAGACCAACATCGCAGTCATCTTCAAGAAAGCAAGAAGGAGGAACTAGGGAACTGCAAACTAGTCAGCCTCACCTTGGTCCATGACAATGTTATGGAGCAAATCCAACAGAAGCCATTTACAAATGCATGGATGACAAGACAATAATCAGGAGCAGCTCTCATGAATTTACCAAGGGGAAATATTCTCTTGCTAAATCATTATGAAAAGGCCAGCTCTGCGAACAAGGAGAGCAGATGTTGTTTTCCTTGACTTCAGCAAGACTCCTGACCCCGTCTACCATGGTGTCATTATAGGTAAATCAGTGAGATAGGGATAGGATAAGAGGACGACAAAGTGAATGGAAATTTGGAATGATCTCTGGCAGCTGGTCATTTAGTGATATTCTTTAGGGACTGACTCTTGCATCAAAACTGTTGAATGACTTTATTAATGACATGGAATATGACACAAAATCAAACCTACCCTTAGAAATACAGCCATGGCTCATGGCCATTATGCTGGAGGGCAGGGCTGCCACCATGATCCAGACAATCTTGGCAAGATGGGCTGATGGGAATTTAACAGGAGAGGACAAAGCAAATGCAATTTCATACAGCTAGGGTAGAATAATCCCACTCAACAGTACAAGATGGCAATTGGCTGATTAGGAAGCAGCAAACCCAAGAGGTGTCAGCAATGTGTCTTGGAGATAATCTGGCTGTCCACCCCCTGGACTGCATGAGCAGCATGGTAACAAGCAGGCCATGGGATCCTTTCCCTCTACTCAGCATTTGTGCAACTGCATCTGCAGTGTCATGACTCTGCTTTGAGCAGAGGTTTGGACTGTATGACCTCAGGGGGTCGCCTGTAGCCTTAAGCATCCTGTGATTGTAAAAAATCTTCCTTCATTCACATAATATCTAAATATTAATACCAATGCTATCCATCATTATATTTGTTGCTCCTGGATGATGTGTCCTTTCTGGGCGCTCAGAGATTTGGAGAATTTGAATTCCAATTAATGTGAGGACTACAGTCTAGAGAGTAAAAATCAGTGCAGAAGTGCAATGCTGTAGATGTTATCGATAATATCTTTCTAGTGTGAGTATTTATGTAACACTAAAAAGATTCACTAAATTCTGTCCTAGGTGGCTACATTTAAAATATTGAATAGGCTCTGTTAATGCTATTTCCCTTTCAGTTGTTTGGATTCCTCCTAAACCACTGGAATGGACACTTGAGGGCATTACATACTCTTACCCTCTTTTAACTTTGCTGAGTCAGGATATTTTTGTTCTTCTATAAATAAGGAATTCTTGCCTATTCTTTAAATCTAGTGACAGTTTTTCAAGTATATATCTATCATTAATTTATAGCTTGAGTTTCTGTACTTTTGGAGAACTCTCTTTTATCTGAAATACTGATTACAAAATTAGGAGTCAAACTTTTACATTAATGTATTGAAGAGTTATAATTGATACCTTTCTGTCAAGCCTTTTGAGATGTCACAAACCTCTTGTTAATCAGGTGACATTTTGTGATCGAGAATGTATTTTTTGCACATTCCATAAAACATGATTTTGTATAAAATGACGGATATAAAAAGCATAAAAAGCAATCACTATTATTATTTTTCTTAAGATTAAAATGTATAACTCAAATTTTTGCATAGTTCTCACAAAGAAATACACTGCATAAAAATTTAGTAATGAAAAGAACCTACTCTTTCTTCACTGAATAGAACTGTGGAGTATACAGTACACATAAAAATGAAAAATCTCATTTTTGTTGCAAAAAACTGAATCTACAGAGAATTATTAAAAAGTGGAGCCACAGCATAATGACATAAAAATTTCCATGCTGACTTTTCTGAGACAAGATGTATGTTACAATTGTGCTACATTAATAAAAGATTAGCTAAATATGCCAATTATCTCTTCAGTAAAATTTCCCCCTCATTCAGTATGACTAGGAAGTTGGGAACTATTTTAACAATTTGTTCCATTTTAATCATCACAAGATAAAAATTTACATTTAAAAAAAATCCCTGAACTTCATCAAAAATAGAACCTTTTCTTTTTCTTTTTTTTTTGTTTAATTCATTTTTTTTCTAAAATTCAGATGATATCAATTCAGATGATTTTATTAAATTCAGAATAATTATTTAAAATTCAGGCTATATTCTGTTTTAAGCAATTCCACTGTTTTTACTGGAACTGCTTGTAAGGGGCTTGATCCAGGTCTACGAAATGAGAAAGGGATTATTTCCTTCTGATCTTAATAAAGCAAGAATAATTTGCTAATTCTGGTTTTGTGATCATATATATAAAGTATTCAATGAAAATAGAGCAGATTGGTTTTTTGGGGTTTTTTATCGAGCAAGTATATTCCAAATTGAAATGGTCAAGGCTTTTTTTCAATTTATTTAGTTTAATGCATTTACTTTTGTGCAGTTAGCAATGACAGGGAACAGTTTATATATCTAGTCTGTTCTAATCTAGCTGGTATAAACTATTGATTTTAGTGAGGGAGGACAGTAATAATCCCAGTCTGATGAGACTTGTCTTGATTTGAAGACACATTCCTGGATCAAATCCAGGGTAAGAATGTCAAATGCTTCCACAGAGGCTTAAAACCAGCTACAATCAAAGGTCTTTGAAAGGTATTAAGTGAGAAGGAAGAAAGAAACAGAGATTTTATTAAACATAATAATGCTATTGTGTGTACATTTTTAGGAGAAACAGGGTTCTGTCTTGTGAAATTAACAGAAATTATCCCTGTTGTAACTATCTGTTGTATAAATATACATTTGAGATTCTGAAACATGACAGTTTAAATGTCTATAATTTTTTGCTGACTCTTTCAGTGTCATTTTAGTGTTAGGGAATAACATTCTAAGGGAATTGTTAGAATCTCAAAAATATACAATAAATTTATTTTCAATATAACTGAAAGCCAAGATCAAGGCTTTTAGTGCATTGGGGGCAGCCATTTCCTATTAATTTCTGCTTATCCACATTATATGAGTTGCATATTCAGAACTGTACATAAGGGATTTCAATACCCTGTTTCAATTAATTTCTAATGATAACTGGGAATCAAAACCCTTTGTATGGCTTTGATAACCCAACAAAAATATTTTAAGGACTCCTATAAATGTTTAGGGAAGGAATCTTCTTTAAAATGTGAGTTGACATTAAGACAATTCCTTCTGCTCTTTAAGTTAAACATAACCTTTTTCATCATTTGCATCCAATTTGGGGTTTAATGCAGAATGAAGTAGAAGTTTTCAATGGAAGTCAGTTGTCAGCTGAGAAAATGGCCATTTTTTTGTCTTGATGGATGAGATCTTCACGCTCTGTATTCCCTGGTATAATACACACTCCATTTTGAGGAAACAGTGTAGAAGCAAAAGAAGGACAGCCCAATATCATCCATCTTTTCTTCTTTTCTGTCAACCCCAGCTCAACCAGGAGCATTCCCTGTATTCCCAAAGTTAAGTTTCATACAACATTAACAGGAGAGTGAGAGCAACTAAGAGGAAGAAATTAATAATTTATGGTCAGAAAAAATAGAAGTGTTATTGCAGTAAAAACGATGCAGGGAGGTTGCTCCAACAGCAGTGCTATAGCACAAAGGATCTAATCATGATGTGGCTGCAGGCAGGGACAGTGACAAGAGGACAGAATAACATATTAATGGAATGATGAGACAATATAAGTCTAAACAATCCTGCATGTTTTTACTGATTTAGAAAAAAGTGCTATTTTCTAGGTTTGTGTACTTCGCATGCTGTGGAAAATGTTATTGCAGTCAATTGATGACTGAGAAGGAAAGAATTTTACATTCCCAGGCATAAATGGGAATATTATCTTAAGATATTGATTAAATTTGTTTTCCTTCAGTTTCATAAATAATACTGAAGCAAACTTATGTTTAGGATATCATATCCTAGTGTCTTTTCTGTCTTTTATTTCCATAATTAAACTGATGGTCTGAGATGGTGTACAGGAAAAGCCCTGAAAGAAAAAAAGAATGGTGCATTAAAGAGAATGAAGTTTTAAAACTTGTGGCCATGGTGTCACATTATAAGTATACTTAAATATTTTAAATTGCATTTTGTACATTAGATTGAGGTTATTATACAAAACTGTCTCCTTGACTTAGCTGTCTTTTCCAGAAATGTTCCAATAATAGTATTTCTTTGTCCAAATTCCTGCTCATCATGATTTCTACAGTCCAAACATACATATGCACAAAGAAGCACAGAGACACATTCCTTTCTGTAACGGGAGGGGTTTCTCCATATCTGAGAAACAGCTGGAAATCTTCTGTAGGACTAAGGTGGGATTACAGTTCCATTTTAATGTTTATACTCACAGATAAAAGCTATCGCCCATGCAGCAGGGAAGATAAGATGGCTGACAGCACTAAGCTGCCTTCACTAAGCAATGCTGATGGCTGCCTTTTTGGCAGCCTGGGGCACTATGCATGATTAAAGAGAGAAACTTAAGCTAAACCAGACACTTTAAAAAGAAATACACTTTGGAATAATGTTAACTCTACTTAGCACCTAGGATTTCACTGTATATATCTTAATAGTCTTAAGCAGCTCCCTTTGTAAGCAATTCATCCAGGAGCTGATGTGTCAAGTTTAATACGCATCAAGAAACGCTCATTTGTAACTAAAAGGTTCATAATGCAGAGGAGCTTTTCATCTTGGACGTGTAATCACCAGCCTCCAAGCAGAACACACCAGAATAGATATCCTGGGCTTGAGCTCTAGAACTACTGCAAGAAAAGACTGCTACAAATTTTCTTGCTGTTATTTCCCTTCTCAGTCTCCTAACCTCAAAAAAAAATCTGTATATGTTGGACAGATGCTGTAAATGTGCAGAAAATTGAAAGCTAGTCTCACTAGAAATTGTATATGGAAAATTTAAGATTTATCTTGGCTAGCTCAGGAAGCAGGAAACAGCTGGTGAGGCAGGAATGGTTTCCTTTTTTGCTGTCTTTGCCTGTTCCATGCTGAACTTATTAGGAATGTTTGCCTAGTTAAGGTCACTGGAAGATGAAAACCCAATTAGAAGTAATCAGGCATGCTTTGGCTTTCAAATGGATGGATTTCCACCAGCTGTGATCTGCTGAGATCCCTCCAACCTTACCCATTCTGTGAATCTCCTTGCAAGGCCTTCAGATGTTATACTCTCCTAAAACTTTCTAGATGGAGTTTAGCAAATAACATCATTTGTGCTCTGTAAAAGAGTAAGACTTTAAAGAGAGTTTTAGTAGGCAAGCTGTCAGGCACCAACTTGCTGAGGAAGGCTGGAGAACAAAATTAATGAAGTCCTAGAAGTGGGAGTACTCATGTCCTCCTCATTTATACTGAAACCACCTTGACAATTACTTTAATTTCATATTTGTTCAAATATGATATACTCTTGATAATTTTTTGCAGAAGATGAGAAACTCTTCATTTTATCTTTTTATCTCTAATTATATTAAAGAATAATGATATCCTATCTTTGGTAGCTGATCTTTCCAAGAATATTTGTTCCAACTTTTCTTTCTTCTAGGAAGATGCATGATTATTCAGGTTCATCTGGTTAACCAAATTAAAATGTTGTCATGAAAACAATATGCGAGCTTCTTATATATGAGGTTTATTGCCA
Organism: Setophaga petechia; assembly: GCA_024362935.1. Lineage (NCBI taxonomy): Eukaryota > Metazoa > Chordata > Aves > Passeriformes > Parulidae > Setophaga > Setophaga petechia. The sequence goes on along the minus strand of JANCRA010000008.1, from coordinate 11,611,419 downwards.
TAAAGCCCAGGTTCTGCAGAAGATTATTGGAATTTTTGCACACAAATTTATATTAGTTTAACAGCAATGCTCTTTAATGTTATTCGAAACAAATGTAGTTGGTAAATATTCTTCATAGTATCAAATGCCTTCTTTTTGTCTTTTTTATTCTTATTATTTGCTTTTTCTTCCCCAAAGAGTGAATATTTATCCAAGAAAAAGTGGTTTTTTGTTTTGTTTTTTTTTTTTTTTTTTAACAAAATATACTGATTTAAATAAAGACTCAATTAATGTGGAGGTATTTGGCTGAGAAAGTGCAATACCTTTAGCTTGTCTTTGATTGGAACTTCAAAAAGTTTAAATCCTTAGTCTGATTTGTCCTTTGTAAGTGCAACAGCCACAATAACAGACTGTAAGGCTCTCAAATAGCCAGTTTTTAAGCTCCTAGAACAGTGTCCTTGTTTGGGAGGAAGTGACCAAAAAGAGTCAATAGATGTTTAGTATTTTTGCAGTAATCAGTTGTGTATCATTTCCTGTAATCCTTTATGAAATATTTGCTACAGGCTGCAGCTGTAGAAATATTAATTTTCTCATCTTGGAACACTGTGGGTGGTAGGGAAACAGATTTTTTTTCCTCAGGTCTAATTCTATAGAATTATCTAAATAAGAAAATATAAACTTTCTTTTGATTCTTGAAAAAGCCAATGGGATTTCACTATTTATTGGCGTTAAAAAAATATGTTCAACTAATTCCACAAGGCAACAAGGAGATTCTGTTTAAGGGAATGCAAAATCTAAAGGAACAATGATGTCCCATTAGCATCAAGTATTAGAATCAATTGAGACTTTATATTTGAGGAAAAAAAAACCCAAAAAATGTAAAACTTGCACGCCCTTTCTCATCTCCCACACTAAACCTGTGACATTGCTAGGGAGCATTTTGAGATTCTTAGTATACTACTTTTGCATTCTTCTAATGGAATTCTGCCAGAGAGCTGAGAAAAATAGTAGAAATTTTCTGACAGAAAGCCTTAAACTGTAGGTATGGCTGGAATCTCTCCCTGCCCACCATGAATGGAGTACTGCTACTGGCTGTGCAAGGTTAGAATTTCATGCAAAACTTAAGCATGCTACTTCCATAAAAATCTTGAAAAATGGTGTAATTGATCAAGCATGTGATTTATTCTCAGTATGCAAAATAGAATATTAAAACTAAGAGCTTGATCTTGCAGCCTCCAGGCATATTCAAGCACTATTTTTCTTTACATACAGTAATCTCTCCAAAATTTCTGGTAAATGGAAACATCTATCAAATTGATTTTCGAGATACATATGGAATATATGTACATAATATATCTGGATGCCCTGGAAAATAGGATGATTTGTCAAATTGCAGAGTCTCTTGATTCCCCTCTCCAGGAAACCAGAAAACCAAAATCTAATTCCAGGAGAGTCTATCATAGAAAAAAAAGGAAAAAAAAAGGAAAAAAAAAAGTGATAGGCAATCCCTGATGAAGAGAATATAATAGTATGTAATTATGGGACCACCTATGCTATGGTCTCTACTCTAAAGTAAAACAATGGCTGCAGTAGCTGAAACTGTACTCAAGTGTGGGAATAAAAACAACTGCTGGAGAATCAATTAAATACCATTATTTAGAAAAATACACCAAGCCAAAAAACATTTTTCTCTTTCCCTTTCTGTTTGACAGCTGTTGACAGTAAGGGTCAGTAGAAGGAAAAAAGGGCCAAAAGAAGTCATTTCCTGTGCTGAAAAATGCAATAACAAAATATGAATAGATGTCAGAAACTAGTAAAACTGAGAGTAACTTGATTATTTTGTTCACATTACATGATAAGCTAAGAGGAGCACCAAGGCAAGTGGTAGGCTAGACATGGATATGTGGGTGAATTAAGCATAGTTTTTCCTACTGGGTGCATGAGGACGGGCATCCTGAAGCTGAAAGCTCCCCATACAGGTCCTCATGCAGTATGACTTGTGGGATATTGGTCTCAATATAGCTGTGACACAAAGAATGCTGGGGATCTCTCAGAGGAAATGGGATAACTCACTCCAGCAAAGCTCTCTGGCAATCCATGGAGTAAAGATAGCTATCAACAGCCTGCTTTGTGGCCAATATGGTCAGACAATTTAATAATAAAGAATTTATAAAAACTAAATCATTAAGAAGCCTGAATAAGCTATCCAGACCTTCTCTAATGGGCACTAAAACCCAAGCTGTTTCTATGCTAAACTCCAAGCTGCACTAATTTAAATGGAGGTGGGTTTTCTCGCCTTCTTTTTATTATATTGTCTTACTTCTCTTGAAAGACAGTGAAGGTGATGATGGCAGGTGAAGTACCAAGACTTCCCTTGATGTCATTCATACAGCTGACACTTGGAAAGGGTTGTCGATGCAACATTTTGGTGCCTGTATATGTTGTCAAGAGCAGAGCAAGGCAAAGCAGATGAAAATAGTTTAGCAGAAATGAAACACATTTGTCACAACATTATCCTAGCTTTGCTTTTAGAAGCTAATGTCTTTGTAGGCAGAACTATGTAGTTCATATCATGTTCATAGTGTGTAACAAAGGATCTTCCTGCTTATTTAATCCCTAAGTATTAGCTTGAGCCCAAAGAACAGTTAATTGTTGAGAAAATAAAATAGGTTTTGGAAAATTAAGTTTTAGGAAAGATTTTTATTTTTAAGAAGGAATTAACTTTCTAGGGAAAAAAAAATTTAAAACTAAAATTTGTGGGTTCTTACAGACCAAAAGAAATTGAGAAAGAAAACCTAAATGAGATTAAGACAGTATGATCTTTGTCAAAATAATGAATTTTTGACCCAGTTTCACGAATGCTTAGGAAAACTATGTAGTTTCTTTCAAATTGTGGAACTGAAATGTAGATGCAATAAAATGGCTTGTTTAATTAAAATCTTATAGAAAAATATTGAGAGAAGAGATATCAGGAAAGATGGGCTTATTCATTCAGCACTGACCCAGGTGGTTGGAGTTTTTTTCCAAAGGCCTTACAGAAAACTCCACAATGTTGCAAGGTATTATTAGCCTCCTCACCTCTGCTGCACATCCTTTCTTGCCTTCTCTTATATTATAGACATAAAGATTTTGTCCAAGAGAACTGAGATTTTATAATGCAAACTATAGCAAAACAGAAATTCAGAGAAGGAAAGGCAGGGCACCACACAGAAAGTAGTCATTTGAGGCAAATAAATTATGACCATAACTAGAGCCAGTATCATTTAAGTACTCTTTGGTTTCTGATGATAAAGCACTAGCTTACTGCAGTGTTGACAGCAATCCTATGGCTCCAGCTTATAGCTTGTCCACTTGCTACCCAGCCATCCACAGTGAATTTAATGTAATGCAATAAACAGTCACAATCATCAGAAGCAGAAACAGACACAGTCTTAACCCAACAGAAAAGACTGCCAACGAAGCAGAGCAAGGCAGTGAGAAACACTGATGTGAGGTCTTTAGTTCATGTGTCATGCAGCTATTAAATATGCCAACAGCTTCGGCAGAGAGAACTAATGTAGTCCAGGCATGACTACCAAGAGGAGAGAACATGTGTAGTGAATATCACTATGACAAAACTCTAAATGTTGTTACTTTTTGAACCTGAACTCATAAAGATGGTAATAGAACCAATTCAAATGTATAATTAAGCTTGCTCCGTGGAAGTAAGCAATTTACATTATTGTTATTTTAACAGGCTTTTCCAGCACCAAGATATTTGAGCAACACATTTTAATTCATACAGTCATGGAATACAATGCATCGTTCAATGAAATCAGACAATTCACTAAGATCTCCTGTGTAGTTCAGAACATGATATGCCACACTGCTTTCCTCATGAAACCCATTACTTCTGGTTTAATTACTGCCTATCTTTCAGAATGGCATCCAGTTAGATCTTCTTAGCTGTCCCCAGGCTATATCAGCTTTTTGTTGGAAGCACATCCAGGTGGTACATTAAGTCCAAATTTTCATGTATATATGTGATTGGATATTTTCAAGTTTCTTCCTGTAATTGTGCCCACACTACACTAAAAATGGAAGGTTAGCACAGTATGAGTGAGAAATTCAAGCATTTGTTTTGACAAATTTTTACTAAGTCCTTGAGAGTCTTCCTGGTAAAAAGGTGAAGTAGCCTAAATTCTTGGTATCACAATTCATCAATTAGTTTAATAAGGTCTGAATTACTTAAATTCAGATCTCTACAAACCATCCCAACTGAGAGCTCAATCCTTGGTCATCTGGTGTATATTGCAGACATGAGGAAGAAACAAAGAGAAAAGATTATTTATCCATATTTCTGTTCAATTTCAGGATATTTTTTAAAAGCACATAAATTTTAGCAGCTCTTAATCTTCTCTTTCTAGCCAGCTATGGCTGTATTAATGTATTTGCAGTATGAATAAATATGTAAATGTAAGGTGCATATGTACATATTAATGTACATATTAATGTACATATTAGTAATGATAACTGAAACTATAGTATAAAATATCTAGAATAAGGACTGTACCATGGCCTGCTGTTTGAGACATAAATTACCAAACAAGTAACAGCTGATAAAGAATTTTTCTTTCTAAGAGTCTTGTAAAAGGTCATCAAGATACAGCCTTTGAGATGGCTCACAGGCTCATTCCTTGCACTTAATATATTCAGGGATTTCTGTTTTCTGCATCAAACACACAGCATCAACACACTGGCCACAGGGGCACAGAAAAAAAATGGGGTTTTTTATTTATTAGGTTTTACAGCAAAAAGGGTCAAAAAAACAACTTTATTTCTAGTAATTACATCTGGATTCTGCAACCAAAAACTGAGTGTTTCATCATGTTTAACACTTCAGAATCATGTAAGAAGACATGATGTAAAATACATATGCAAAAAATTGACCAACCATACCCCAAAATAATTTCTGATATAATAAAAGGTGTTATTTAATTTGAGAACTCAAAAGTCTGGCCGCAAGGGGAGTTCTGATTCCCTGAAGCATGACCTTGTGATCAGGGATCTTTCCTGCTGGATCAGACTGGCAGCCTGCCCAGTCTGGCCTGCTTGGCTTCAGATTTTTTTAAGTGTTTTATTTTTTATTATTGTACCTACCCTTGTCATTGAGTATAAATCGATTAAATAAGGGGAGAGAAACACTTGCAAACTAAACTAAACACAAGCAGAAACAGAAAATCTATTTTTGTTCCTAGTCTTTGAAAGTAAATTAAAAATTTATGCAAGAGGTGTCCATTTTTTCAAACTTAGAACAACAGGTTGGCTCATTAGGTGATGTAGGGTTGGGGGATTTTTTCTCGGCAATATTTTCAGTTTATATAAAATTTTCTTTTGAGGTTAAGACAGTGAAGCAGTGTCATCAACAAAAACTGCAGCATCTAAAATAAGATATGATGGAAATGTACTTGTTATTTAGAGCTCTCTTTTTAGCTCAAATGTTAGTGAAATAGTTTTTTGGTTAATCTGCGTCAATTTGAGAAAACTCACTAAATGGAATAATTTTTTCAGTCATGTTTCTTTGAAGAGGAAAGAACTCACATTAAAAGATTTTATTCTATAAGTGTTCAGAGAAAATGATTTTATTCTCTTAGGGTTTGGCACATATTTATCTATTTATTTATTAATAAAACACCTGGAATAGAAAAAGAATTTTTCATTCAATGTTTAGTTTACTCTCAGTTACCTCTCTTATCAATTTCTCTTCAGTTACTGATCTGTTCAGTCACAGTTTTCTCTCTCTGTCCAATTTCCATGAAAAAATGCTATAACACATTTCCTTTATACACTTTCTCTGCCCTTTAAATTGTTTAAATTGTTGGATTCCATTTCTTGGCAGTGGTCACTAACAACAGTTAAAATTTTATAAACTTTACTTATAATTACAAATTGTGCCACAAAGGTAGCAATTGAGAAAGGGATTTTAAAATTCATCCTGTAAACTACATTGTGGTTATATCACTGCAGAAGTAAAAAATTGAATTTATTTTCTCCTATCATCCCAATCCTTCAGGAAATTTGGATTTTTCAAATTCATTTTTCCATTGATGTTTAGAGGTATAAGCAAACTCTTTCTAAATAATGTATTGTTTAATAATTTTTGTAGCTGAATTTGCCTCCATTTCTTAATGTTAGAATGAGAATTACAGTCAACACATTATTTTTGATTAATTAATTCAGAATTATTTGCTTTTCCTCCAGAAGTAATTAAGAGTTAGACCATAGCAGTGGTATTAGGAACTAATAAATGGCACAAGTCATTTTAAAATAAAGAATTTTTCTCATGAAAGTATGCAAAAATATTTTGACAATTACTTTTGTGAAGCAATACAGTGACTAGTAAGGATAAATTTTCAGCCATGTTGATTGATTTTGCATGTGCTATTTTTAGAAGAATGGGAAAGACACACAGACATTATTAAAACTGAGAAACTTCTGTTGAAATGTCAGCTGAGGGGGCTGGCAGGCAAGGCTTTGCAGTTTTCAGTCTTTCTTTGGACTGACTATAAGACCTAATGGTATTGACAACTTTCCAAATTTTTAATCTACAATAAAATCTACAGTAAATTGGCACCAGATGTTTTCATTAGCCAAGAAAATTTTTTCCAAGGAGATCGGTCTTGGTTTTTTCCCAAATTTTAGTTGGTTGCTGCATCATCATCATGATCATCATCATCTAATCTTCCTAACAATGAAAAACTCATAGGAAATAAGGAAATTTAATATTTTAATTTAATTTCAAGCTATAGCTTTTATTCTTGAATTGATAACATAAAAATGCATTGAATACTTCTTATTTTACTCAAGGTGATAAATCATGTGCTTTAGGTGATAAATCATGTGCTTACTACCTACATTCGTAGGTAGTATATATGAGGAGGAATATTTCTGCCATCTGTCCCTTTTTCTGTGATTGAACAAGCTGGACTGAATTCCCCAAAGCCTGATAAACTGCTTCCAGAGTTTTGAAAGGTACTCAAAGTTATTCAAAGGAATCAGATTTCAGTTATGTTATCAAACACAGAAAAAAAATAATCCTAGGTGATTAAATTTGCATATTTGGATTGCAGATGAAGTCCTACATTACTTTACACCTCATGCTAATTTGTTATGCAGTGTTGCAATGCCTTCTCAGACAGTTTTATTACAGAATTCACAAAATTACTAGGTTGGAAGAGACCTTCAAGATCATTCAGTCCAACCCAGCCCTAACACCTCAACTAAACCATGGCTCTGAGTGCCACATTCAGTCTTTTCTAAACACATCCAGAGATGGTGACTCCATCACCTCCCTAGGAAGACAATCCCAGTACTTTACCACTCTTTCTGTAAAAAACTTTTTCCTAATATCCAACCTATATTTCCCTTGGCACAGCTTAAGACTGTGTCCTCTCATTCTGCCAGTTGCTACCTGGAGAAAGAGACCAACCCCACCTGACTACAACCACCTTTCAGAAGTTGTACAGAGTGATAAGGTCTCCCCTGAGGTCTCCTTTTCTCCAGGCTAAGCACCCCCAGCTCCCTCAGTTGTTCTTCACAGGGTTTGTGTTCCAAGCCCCTCTCCAGCCTCATTGCCTCCTCTGGACACACTCCAGCCTCTCAACGTCCTTCCCAAGCTGAGGGGCCCAGAAATGGACACAGCACTCAAGGTGTGGCCTCACCAGTGCCAAATACAGGGGAAGAACTTCCATGCTTGCCTCAGCAATGGGTGAATTACTTCTGACTTTATCTCACCTTTGGCCTACAAATACGCTCTTGAAACTTTGTGTTACCACCTTGTGCGTATCCAATGTCCCCAGTGGCCACACCAGGTGCCAATATTAAAATCTGAACACCTACTGGTGACCATGGCATATCCCAGATAACTTACTTCCTCTCAAACCACAACACCTTGCTACTGAGATGAAGTGCAAGAAGGTCCTGCATACTGTGTATTGTGATATGCAGGAAGCCAGACAGCCATCTCCTTCCTGCTCTAAGAAATTGTATCTATCAAAAGCTTTAAACAAATATAAACTAAGGTTTCTTTGGCATTCATCCATCATGGCCAACTGTCTCATTTGCAATACACTCAAAAAATGTTTTTCCTGTCTCCTATGATTGTCCTAAATAATGACAAACAGCTGTCAACAAACAAGGTGATGATCTTTGCATGCCAATAATGTAACAGCCATGCTTCATTTTAATCTCAGTATTCCCAGGTCTAGTTTCCAACCTTAGAAAGAGTAACTCAACTGGTTATTATATTTCCCAATGGCTTTTCATTTTAAGTCCGAAATGGAAGACAATTCTCACTTCTGACAATCTAGTGCACATGAATCACTTTTGTTAGAGAAAGATTACAGTGTAGGCATGGTAACATGAAATTTTCCTATTCATACAGTGAGCTCCATCTAGCTACAAAACAAAAACAAAGAAACAAAAAAAAAAACACAAAAAAAAAAAAAAAAAAACAAAAAAAAAAGAAGAGAGAAATTACAATTAGGTTTTCTTGAGTAATTTAGATTTAGCAGCCATTCTGCCTGAAGTGAAATTGAAAGGCTGAGGAATCTTCAGCCAGTTAAAAAAAATCCTTTTGGAACTAATCTATGTCTGGTTTGAAGTCAGTGATAGCTTTTTCTAGTTGACTTCATTGATGCTAGATTGAATAGTTATAAGTGATGGTTTGTCTATTTTCTTAGTAGAAATTGAATTTGGAATTGAACATTTGGCCTCACTGGATTTCATCCATTATTTTTTTTTTAACTTCAGTCAGTCTAGAATTTCACCCAACTGAAAATAAATCAAACGCCACCAACTTCCTATGGCCTGAAGTCAGTGTGATCTTAGGCAGGAACAAAGATATTCAGGATTGTGTATATTTAAATACTGTCACACTTCTAAAAGCAATCAGATGTTTCAGAAAAAAAGTTTATGGGCAATCACAGGACAGCAGGTAGGCAGCCACATAAATGAAGCATAATTGGCTGTCTACAAATTTTAGTCAATAGCAAAATGTTTGATAAGGTGACCTTTTAAAATAACCTGCTTTAAAGATGCAATCTTTCTGAATAGACAGACACAAAGAAGCCTATTAGCAGTAGGTAAGTTGAAAAGAAAAGCCATCAATTAGATTTAATGATAAAAAAGGTCAGTTTTCAAAAAGCCCACTTAACCATTGAAGCCTTTTGCTTTAGCAGGAACAATTGCTTAATCAACACCACTTCACTTCAGTAGTTAAGTTCTGTTCAAACAGAATGTGGTCATCTTGCTTGATCAACTGTAGTTGGTACCAAAGGAGGAGATTACTGTTCCTCGTTTTAAAAAGCTGTTCTGAAAAATGAATTCTCTAGTTTGTGCTTCAATGCTAGAATGGAGAGCAGTCCCATGCAGCCAAAATGACTGCACAGCAATATCTGGAGCTCAAATGGAAATAGACATTGCTACTTACCTAGTCAACCCCTGACTCACTTTAAACTTATCACCTTCACTCTAGAATTCTTTTAAAATATCTCTCAAAATGCTGAGAATTGTTACACAAGTGAAAAACGTCACAATCAAGAAGCAACTATACTGTTTATCCTGTGGTGGGGAGGTTTCACTATTACCTCTGTATGTCACAGGCTTCCACCTGCTGCACATAAAGATTAATCATTTCAGTTTTGTATGCACAATCTCCTTTACCCACTTGGTGTTAGGAGGTAACACTGTATAAAACATCCTGGAGATTCAATAGCCAGATCTAAATAAGAACTAGTTCTTTGATTTCCCTTATGCATTAGTAAAAGTCTGAAGGATCCAAGGCAATCTAATCCTAGAAGGTTTGTTGGTATCTTACTTTATCAGGTGGAATTCAATTTAAATGGATTTTTTTTTTTTTCATGTCAGAAGGCCTCTTCTGATTTCATTTTAAACTTAAACACAAAGGATGTTAAGGAGCATACTTGTCTACAGGTACTCAGCACAGGAAAAGCCTACCTTTCCATTGCATTGGCTCTTTGGAAATCTTTGGCATACAAAGCCATGGCTTCCTAGTACTAGATTTTCTTAAGATGTCTTTCATTTTATATGGGGGTAGAGTTGTGAAATAGGTATTAACCTAATTTTACCATAACAATGAAATGTATTGCTTTTACTATAGGTGGAATGAGTTCAGTGCACAGACAGACTAGCATGTCTCCCAGCTTTCATCAGGAAAAGCAGCAGAGATTCAGGCTAGTCACTGTACTGTAGAAATGACAGTTCTGCTGTTCGTATTAATCTCAATTTTTTTAAATCTCTGAGACAGAAGTTGACAGTTTTAAGACAACAAAGAGAAAAAAAAGGAGGGGGAAAGAAAGAAAAGACAATTTGTCAGTCTTTACATGAAATGTTGCTTTTTACTCATTTCTGGCCTCTAAACATGAAAGATCTTGTTGGTGTCCTCAGTTAAATGTAGGAGATCAAAGAATCAGTGATATATAACCTACTGCCTGTCTAGCAATATTTCAAGAAAGAGATCAACTGAAAATTATAGAAAAATGTGCCAAAAGTTGCTAGAATGTAGGAATGTAGGTCCTTTTTTTTTTTTTGCTTTTGCTTTTTAAGGAAACAAGAGGGAAATTGCAGGTGACTTTCCTGACTGTTTCCTGACACACAATTACATAGGTATCAAATGGAGCATTAAATTACATAAGGAAGAAACACCATGAATGCAAAGTTCAGACAGTATTTCTGACAGAAATATCAAATTATTATTTGTCTTCCCTGGCATCCAAAACAGTATACTAGATACTCCGTGTGGTCTATATGACCTTATTTCTGAAGAATTTTACTTAGAAGAGTGACAAATTTTAATTTTCAGAAAATATTTTAGATAGATATTAGACAAAAAACACAAGTGTGAAATATTTTGAATTTCCATTCTTTTCCTCCTACATTTCCCCTTTAAATTCACTCTTTCCAAATATTTGAGTCCAAAAGGCTGAGAAAATAGATGAAGAAAGAAAAAATTAAGAAAAACGAGACTTGTAGAGATGAAGATTCCTCTTTTTAGCAACATTTTCTCTTCCCCAAGTGTTGGAATAATATATTTTTGCTCTAAGTGAACCTTTTTTTTAAGACTTACCATTGCAAAAAAAAAAAAAAGCTGATTTTTTTTTTTTTTTAGGTTTTTTCTTCTTTCTTTGACTGTCCACATGAAAGCGAGTTACCTGTAAAGATCTGTGATAATTTGGTGGACTTAATACTTGTCAGGTTCTTTTACAGCATACAGTCAGAAATTGTAGAAGTCCTAGTGCCATTCTTATTCCCCAGTGAAGAGGAGATACCTGTGTGACTGATATCAAAGCATTGTGACATGGATTTTAGTGGCCTAGAATTCACTTTCTACCTTTTGGGGGAAATTTGCATACCATGCTTTAGGTTTTCCTGTATCTTCAGAGCTTTAGTGCTGCAATTCTACCTCTTTCAAACTGCTGCTAAAATAACATACTGCTAATGCAAGATTTAGCTGTAACTTTGCCTATGGGAGGAATGTACTTCTCAGATTTTGTGTTCTTTGCACTCCTCAAATGGATGATGTGTGAGTTTGAAAGGCTCTTTGATGCCAAAGCTACTCTGCTATCCCCCTTGTGTAAGCTGCTTTGAGATTTCCAGATGAAAAATGCTATAAAAGTTCTAAATGGTATTGCTGTTATTATTTATTATATTTAAGCTAGAGTAAACTGCACATTACTTTTTTATGTTTATGCTTGGAAAGGGGAATGTATAGATAACTCATATTTGATAATGTAGATATTTGGAACATTTGCTCTATGCCCTACCATCTGTTTCCATTTTTAAAGCTAAGAGAGAGTTTTACCTGGGCAGAAACAGAACAAAGATGGCAAATTCATTTCACTGTTTGTATGTATTGAATAAGGGATGTTTCTCTGTTCACTTTCTAGTTTTCATCCAGCTGTAATTGTCTGCTTTTTGTTTTCAGTACCTTTGTGCCTGTTGCTAATGGTGCACATCACTGGGTTGTGAGAAACTTAATAGTTTCATAAACTTTATTACAATGTCTCTATAAACATCTCAAAATCTAAAATTACAAATAATTGCTTCTCATTAGCAATGGCCTATAAACAGTTTATTGGTTCACCAATACAAAATCTGTACAAATAATATGTGCAGGACCAGAGGAAATAGCCTACATACTGTTAAACACACCCTGGGCTATGAAAAGCAAAATGCATGACAGAAAAAAAAAGCAAAAATCCAGCACAAAGAGCCACAATGAAATTTCTTGCTTTAAAACAGAACTCCTGAGGAATTAACTAAGGGTTTTAGCATAAGCATTTAAGACATAATGAAATCCATAGTCATACAACAACAGATTTCTGGCAAAGATACTGTTTGCTGGTTTCAACTTTTTTCAGATTATCTGTCATGGCCACATTTGCCATTGGCTTTAGATTCAATATCAAATCCGTCAAAGATAATTGCAGAATATGTTAATGATTTGCACAAAATGAGTCTTCACTTTCAGGGTGGTGCCTGGCTACTAAAATGATATTAATTGCAATATTAATTGCTGCAGTGTTACCAGCTCTCCAAGGTAATTGCAATTATGTACAATTCAAAGGCTGAAATCTTCTAAACTGAAATGTGATCTCGGGTTCCATAAACTGACTGTGGTCACTGTCAAGCATGACACACATTATTCACGTGAGTGGTATTCAAATAAAGTCCTACATTTTCAAGAACAAATGTGTCGTAAGAGAATCTAAAGAGAATCCAAATCCATTCTCATAAGAGAATCCAAAGCACCAGCCACATAGAGAAATCTGGCATAAATTTTAGGTTCCCAGCCTTAATATTCAGACAGGCACAATATGGAAATGTATCAGAAAGTAATAAACAGTAAGAGACTTATCTGTAAGGAAAATTCCTTGAGTTAGTCTCTGTGCTAGTTTCAGTTAGGAAAAAGAAAATTTTTTTTCCGAGTAACTGGTAAGGGGCTGGGTTTGAATTTGTGCTGAAAACAGTGCCAATAACACAAGGATGTTTTTGTTACTGCTGGGCAGTGCTTGCACAGAGCTTAAGCCTTTTCTGCTCCTCACACTGCCCTGCTGTCAAGGGGGTAGGGGAGGCATGGGAAGTCACGAGGAGGCACAGTTGAGACAGCTGACCCCAACTGGTCTAAGCGATATTCCAGACCACAGACTGTAATACTCAGCACACAAAACTGGGAAAAAAGGAAGTGAGATATGTCCAGAGTGATGGCATTTGTCTTCCCAAGTCACCATTATGTGTGATGGAGCCCTGCATTCCTGTGTATAGCAGAACACCTGTCTGCCCATGAAAAGCAGTGAATTAATTCCTTGTTTTGCTTTGTTCATGTGTGTGACTTTTACTTTCTCTATTAAACTGTCTTTTTCTAAACCCATGAGTTTTCTCACTTTTACCCCTCTGATTCTCTCCCCGGTCTCACCAGGAGAGTGTAAATGAACAGCTGCAAGGAGCTTAGGTGTCAGCTGGGGTTAAACCACAATAGTCCCCGAAACTGAGAAGGCGGCACCTAGGTCAAATGATTTTCAAAACTTTGGAGCCTCATGAGGCCTTTCAGAAGGGAAAAGGAATAGTCTATTTTAGTTCACAGGTATCAGCTTTGGTTGTTTTGATGACTAAAAAATGATATTGTAGAATTGTTGTTGATTGCAGGCAGAATTGCTCAAGTACAGTTTTTAAATGCCTTATATAATAAGACCATGAAATTATTCCACACATGGATTGTTTAAAACAGCTGCAGTAAGTGCCTGAAATTATTTCATCTAGTACAATGCCATTTTAACTACTTTTTTAAATTTAGAAAAATATATGCAATTAAGGTGCAATTACCGAAAAATGAAAGTGCCAGTGTAATTAAAATACATTAAATGTATAAATACATCCAAAATTCCTTCTTATTTATTTGTCTGCTTCTATACTCTGAATTGTTTTTTTGAGATAATTTTTTTCACATATATTTTAGGAAGCTTAGCTGGTGGAAAACATTTCCCATATGTCAAAATCATTTAACATCTTTCCTAAAATAGGTAAATTAACACTTATTTTAAAATCAAATTAGACATAACATCAAAAAAAGCTGTAGATCAGAATGTGGAAGTAGCAGTCCTGAGAGCTAATGTTCAATCAAACCAAGAACAAACTCACTCAGCATTACTTTCAGCAGAAGGACACTCCTAGTTCTGCCTCCCTATAACTGAAAAGGGCTGAACTGTTTGCTGAAGAAACAGAACTGAATAACTTAGAAATGGAAAAATGTCCATCTCATTCCATTCATTTTCATTTCATTCTATAGTGTAGAGAAAACTTTAAAGAGATGTTTCCACCTTCTCTCACAGTAGTAAACATCCAGGAAAATTGACATGCTGCAACTTTATGACTGATAAAAAGAAAAAGCATTCTCACACAAGCACCTTTGGTAGCTAATTGCCCAAAGGTATTACCTAGGCCAAGAGCTTATCAGGGTTAAAAGCAGGATTTAACATTTACAGAGATAACAAGAATATACAAAACTCTAACAACAGGATTAAGTGTTTGACCCTGCACCAGTTGGACTGAATGGGTTTCCTACGACTTCAAGGGTGTGCGATCCATTCTGTAAAAGAGAATTTTAGAAAGGATAAAACCCTCTTGCTTCAGAATATAAGACAGGCTTTAACAATCAGAGATTAGGAAAATATTTTTCTGACAATGCATCTCATAACTTTTTGATGGATATTTATTCTCTATTGTATTAATTTGGGCATAAATTTGTCTTCATCTTTCTTTTTAGGGGTAAACCTAAAAGCACTGTCAAAATCTGCATCAATAAAATGTAAGTCAGTCAGAAATAGAATGGATTCAGACCAGTTAATATTAAAGTACTGTTAGAAATAGTAACCGGTATATGTTGAGGAAAATTAAAATATGGGGAGGGATTTCTTATTGCATCTAAAAGAGTATTGTACATTAACTCAAACTGAAAGCAAATAATTTCTAAGGAACTTAAATGTGCCTTGTATGCAATATATATGATGTATATTTTTGCAGTGGCTGTAGAAATTGCTCTTATTTTTAAGTGAATAGCAGAATTAATACTGCATATTCAGATGAAGCCTGCACAGATAATCAGAGCATATTTTAAAGCTAACCTCAGCACTCTCACCTACCCTTTCACTGGAGAGTCAATAGTGTCATTATGCCAATAATTAGATATGCAAATATGGGTTTAACTCCAGAGAACTTAAAATTGTTTTTTGTTTAATATCCACTATGAAATATTGTCTTAGTGTTACTTCCAAGTGTCTTCAAATCTAACTTATAAAAAGAAAAGGATTATGAAATCATCTTAAATATCAACTGATTTTCTTTTGTTCTTTGGGATCTAATGTTTTCTTGGCATGCCCAAATGTATATGAACAAACAATAGCAAAGCAGAAATTATTCCTTCTGAATTATTCTGAAAATTAATTTGAAAATAATTTCCTGACAGTTACTACTCCTAATATCAGAAGTATGGTACTCAGTATGAGTGAGAAGATGTGGATTTCTTTATGGAGAGAAAAAGAAAAGTTTTAATGTTGTAATTTTTTTTTTAATGATGAAGCACATATTAGAACATACTTTCATTTTGTTTATAATGAATACATCCTACACATGCATGCACATTTGAGTATATTCACTTTACATGTTCATTTGAAGTCAACTACCAATAAGCTGGGGCTGAATTATTTAGAGTAACAAACATTGTGCAAAATGAAGAATCTCCCTAAACATTGAATGTAAGTTAGATAGAACAGAAGTTTTGAATTAAAAAGAATTTAGTCTTTAAATATTCTCAATATTTCAGAAACATGATTTTTGCCTAGGAAGGTTGATGACTTAATCCATGAGTGAATTTTAAAAAATCTTTGAGATTGACAAAATATATTTGTATTAGATGGCACACTCAAAAGGTGATGTTTTATCAATAAAGAAAAAAAAAATTATCTTTTGGTCACCAGCTGTTTCTTAACAATGAAGGAAACTATTACTCTTTGAATTAATCATAAACAATTACATAAAGTGACGTAAACTGTTCTTTAGTTTTTTTCAGAAAAGGTGTAACAATTTCCCTTTCAAGCTTGGAGAGTAATTTCTGGTGCTACTTTAAACATTGTGACTGAAACCTAAGACTAGAGAAGATTGCTGCTGGATATGACTGTTGCTATTAAATCATTTAAACATCTTTGATATTGTTACTGATGATTCTGACCTCACACTCTTTAAAATTTATTGAACTTGGATCAATTCACATGAAATGTTTTTCTAAAAAAATACATAATTTTTCTATTATATTTAGGTAGACATAGTGAAGCAGACTTTATTTGGAATGCATTCTGGATATTAAAGGTGGTATTAGAAATCTCCTTATTGCACACCAGAAGTTTAAATGTGACTCATGTATCATGGAGAGGGTCACTATGTCTACCTAAATATAATGGAGAATCTCCTCAGCAACTCTGCTGCTAATAAAAACTGGAGGGAGTGTCTGACACACCAGCAGGCTGTGCTGACACTCTGTGAGACCTGGACAGGCCAGCGAGCTGGTGGAGAGGAGGGGCCTGAACCAGCACAGGGGCCCAAGCTGCTGGAAAAGCTGTGGGAGCTCAGCCAGTTTAGCCTGGAGAGGATGGAGTGGAGACCTGACCAATACATGCAAATATCTTCAGGTCAGGCGCCAAGAGAACAGAACAGGCTCTTTTCAGTGGTGCTCATTAACAGGATAAGAGGCAGCAGGCACAAACTGAAATATGGGAAGTTCCAGCTGAATATGAGGAAGAACTTATTTACTCTTTAAGGTGAAAGACACCTTTACTCTGAAGATGACAGAGCACTGAAACAGGTTTCCAGATAGGTGAGGTGTCTTCTTCTCTAGAGATATTCAAAACCTGCCCAGATGTGAACCTGTGCAACCTGATCTACACCAATCCACTTCAGCAGGGGGGTTGGCCTAGATTATCTACAGAATCCCTTCCAAACTCAAACCTTCTGTGACTCTGTGACTTCATTTTCTTTCACTATTTCGGTTGTGCTGAGCACAGTTTGACAGCACCTGAGACTTAGATTGACTATAAATTGAAAGTACCCAGTCAGGTTCTTATTCACAATGTGACAGTCCAGAAGATCTCACAAATTCTGAGATTTTCTAGGTCTATTATTAAATCAAACATAGTGTATTATTAAATCAAATCAAACATAGACCAGAAGTCAATACTGGTCTTCACCCAAATGCCACTGTCCATTGCAAAAGTTCTTAAGTAATTTACAGCAGAATGATGGAGTAAGACCTCTGGAGTTCAAAACTTTTTTCTTGTTACTTCTATGTAGACTTGATTTTATTTTTGTTTTTAAACCACCAAAAAAGCCTTTCATCTCTTTATTAGGAAGAGAGAGTGTTTTCAGTGTTATGTTGTTTAAGAAATACTGCCAAAGGATAGAAACCTAAAAAGCAAGACAGAACCTTTGAAGGACTCTGTCATTTTCTCATAAATTCTGCCTTGAGTGCAAGTGCAAAACAAAATCAGAGAAAGAGCAGAGTGTTAATACTCCATGTTAACTAGGGATTTTGACCTAAAGCGAGATTGCATCCTTGAACTCCTTTTGGAAGGATGGCTAGGGGTAAAATCAAACTCAGATAAGAAGTTATATTCACATGCTAACAGAAGTTGTAGTGGTACAGAAATTATAGGGTAAAATGCAGCTACTACTCCCGGGATAGAACACAGTTGTTATGCTCCATGATGATTCCCCAACAGTAAGCACCTGCTAAGGGGCATGGAATGGAGGGAATGGAGGATGGAGCACAGTGGAGATACCATGTCTTGCTCAGACTCTGTGGAAATTCTTTCAGGAAGGGGAACTCAGTGGTACTTTGCAGCTGAGATACCACATAACACCTGTCAAACAGTGGAGGGAGAAGATGTCCTGCTGATGAGCCAAAAACTGTGATGACATCTCTTTCCTTAGATGAAGTTGGTTCATTATAGCCTAATTTTAAGATTAAGGCACAGATCCATCCCAAAACTGCCTACCTTCAAGGTACAACCATCCCTCACTGGGCACATGCAATATGTTTTTTTTTAATGGTATCTTTAAAAATGGAGCAAGAGAATTTTACACCAATCAGTAACAATGGGAGGCAGGACTAGAGTCACCTGAGTTCCACCTAAACATAAAGAGACAGTATAAAAATAGATCAAGAACAGAGGAAAAATTAGGGAAGACAGAATCATTGCTGGGATCAGTCAACAGGCTGAACCTTCTATCTCACTCATAGGGATGCTTGTTGGATTAGAACTGTACTCTGTGCATGCTGAATGCTTGTGTTGAGGATTTGAGATAGTCATTTGAACATGAACATTGTCAGATACTGTCTCTGACAATCCTTGAAGCTTAAACTGATCACAAAATCATATTAATAAAGAATGTCATGCTGTAAAGTGTTGGTGAGTCCTTCATGGGTGACAGCAGTCGCTGGCAGTGGGTCACAGTCTTGAGCCAAGTGTGAGACCCACTGAGGGGTCATAAGTGGGAGGACCTGCTGAGGGGCCTTCCTTGTGCCCTCCTTTGGTGTGTGCCCCTGAATAAATCAGTCAAAATGCCCTCCAGTCCAGCAGCACTGCTCAGGGAAGGGTTCCCCTAAAGGGCACTGGTCAGGCACAAGGGTTTCCTTTCCTGGGGCACTGACAGACCAATTAAACACTAAGGGTCAAGGAAATCTCCTCACACCAAGGGCTGAGGAAATCTCCTCCTCTTCACACGGCAGCTCCTTCTCCCTAAAAGAAGAATTTAATTGAGCACTCTGGTGCATTTCAGGTTGTCCAGTTTGTCAAATGTTACATCAAGGTGGTGATCCATATTCTACTGCTGAAAGACATAAGTTCCCATCCTCATTTATACACAGGGCTACTTCTTTCACTATCATATATTGGTTGTGAGTAAGAAAAGGAAAATAAATTTCTATAGATTCATGCAAAAATATTCATGGATATGTATATGGATGCACCTACATGCAAATATGAATATTATAAATATAATATTTTCTATCTTTTAAATTTAGCTTTCTTCTGTGATATTTAAAATTTTGGGAAAAAAAGAAGTTGTGATTTCTATCTATTGAAAGTGAAGTGAAACTCTGAGTTTCCTTTCTTTTGCTTTAAAAATATATTTGCTACTTTCAGTCAGCTTTAGTCTTGACCAAAGTGTTTGACAGAGTTTTCAGCTAAATTTGCACTTGCTATAAAATGCTGGACTCACATCTACACTGAAGGTAGGTGTCATGTATTGTTTATTTGCTGTCTTGTAGATGAGACATTTGAAAATAGAAAATACACAGGCTCAACAAATCAGCCATGTTTTTCCACTATGAACTTTATCTTTGTCAGTGCAAACATAGATAAAAAAACATCAGAACTGGAATACAAATACTTCCTTACATTTGAGCTTCTGACTCAATTCTCAGGTTCTCAGTTCAAATAATCACCTTCTTGAGAAAGTTTTCCTAAATATCTTTTTGATATCTTTTGAGACTACCTCTTTGAGTTTGTTATTTACCATTGTTTGTACCTTTTTAGAAATATAAGATCAATTTCTGACTATTAGCAAGTTGTTTTATCAAATTCACTGTTACAAAAAATTTTATATATTTGATGTCTTTTTATTTTAGTATTGCCTGAAAGACAGAAAGTTTGCTGAAATTGGAAGCAAAGAACATGTTATTAGCTGAGCATGGATATTTTAATAGGGCTTTCAAGTCCTCATATATATTCAACTATTTATTTCCCAGAGGCTTTATTTTTAATTTATCTTTAATATGAATGTGCTTCATTATTTTAAATGCTAGCAAGTATAGAGGGACTCATAAGGAAAAAAAAATTATACTGTTGTCCCCATCACAAAATTAGCAAGTATTTTTTGTTGTCTTTATATATTTTCTTATATTCTCTACATGCAATAACTCAATGAGTAAAACATTTGATGCTGCTTTTAGTGATGGGGCCAAAAGACCACATTTTTCTTTTTAACTGGTGAAAGATTCAGTGTACAGTGCAACATTTAATACACAGCTCTCCCGACATTGCTGGATTTTGGAACATGTCTTAAGTGAGCTGTACATTCCTGATTCACTTGGGAAATCAGCCCCAAAACTACCTCACAAGACATGACCTCATCCTTATAATAAGCACCGGACAATTTGTTTCAGTAATGGGTATAATGGCAAAAAGCCAAGGAGGGTAGGGGAGAATCTTGTCTGTTATTTTTGTCAACCTAGGAATAATGTAAGCTTTGTACAACATACAAAGCATCACTTAGGAGCTGTGCCTAAACTGCTAAAGATGAACTCTGCTCTCTGCTATAGGCAGACAGTTCTCAGGGAGAACAGTGGGTATAGTCTATGCATGTCTGAATTTAAAATTTCTTCTAGACAGTATTGTTTTGTAGCAGCTTTTTTTTCCAGTGGATCCTCTCTCAAATTCTTTCCCTTTCATCTGATTGAATGAGACAATTATTTTATTCTGTCAGTATACCAGTATCTTTACTTCAGTTTCTCAATCAAAACATTTCAATTGTGAGCCCTTTTAGTCAGTGAGCACTTTGGAGTAAGGGTTGTATTTCACTCTGCGTTTAGTGCTCAGGAGTATATTGGTTTTTAGACCCATGGCATTCTAGATTTTAAGTAATACATGAAAACTTTATAAAGAAAACACATATTGAGTAAGAGTTACGTACCTGCATCTGGTTTGCTTTGAATCCTTCACTTCACACTCTGGTAACCAGCATGGAGAAGGCACAGATTTTTCTCATTTTTATTTCACAGAATCACAGAATCACAGAAATTCCAGGTTGGAAGAGACCTTTAAGATCATCGAGTCCAACCCATGTTCCAACACCCCAACTAGACCATGGCACCAAGTGCCACATCCAGTCTTTTTTTAAACTCTACGAGGGATGGTGACTCCACAACCTCCCTGGGTAGATGATTCCAGTATTTGACCACTCTTTCTGTAAAATACTTCCTCCTTATTTCTAGCTTGCATCTCCCTTGGCGCAGCTTGAGACTGTGTCCTCTTGTTCTGTCGGTTGTTGCCCGGAGAAAGAGACCGACCCCCAGCTCACCACAGCCACCCTTCAGGAAGTTGAAGAGAGTGATAAGGGCACCTCTGAGTCTCCTTTTCTCCAGGCTGAACAACCCCAGCTCCCTCAGTCGTTCTTCATATGGCTTGTGTTCCAAGCCCCTCACCAGCCTCGTTGCTCTCCTTTGGACACGCTCAAGCATCTCAACATCCTTCCTAAAGTGAGGGACCCAGAACTGGACACAATACTCCAGGTGAGGCCTCACCAGTGCTGAGTACAGGGGAAGAATGACCTCCCTGCTCCTGCTGGCCACACCGTTCCTGATACTGGCCAGGATCCCATTGGCCTTCTTGGCCACCTGGGCACACTGCTGGCTCATGTTCAGCCGACTGTCAACCAGCACCCCCAGGTCCCTTTCCTCCTGAGCACTGTCCAGCCACACCGTCCCCAGTCTATAACGTTGCAGGGGGTTATTGTGGCCAAAGTGCAGGACTCGGCACTTGGACTTATTGAACTTCATCCCATTTGATTCTGCCCATCCCTCCAACCGTTCCAAGTCCCTCTGCAAAGCCCTCCGTCCCTCTAACAGATCAACACACGTTCCCAGCTTTGTGTCATCTGCAAATTTGCTAATGAAGGACTCTAAACCCTCATCCATGTCATCAATAAAAATATTAAACAGACCTGGCCCCAGCACAGACCCCTGAGGGACACCACTGGTGACTGGCTGCCAGCTGGATGCAGCACCATTCACCACCACTCTCTGGGCCCGGCCATGCAGCCAGTTCCTAACCCAGCAAAGAGTGTTCCTGTCCAAGCCACGGGCTGCCAGTTTGTCTAAGAGGATGCTGTGGGAGACAGTGTCAAAAGCCTTGCTGAAATCCAAATAAACAACATCTACAGCCTTCCCTGCATCCACTAGGCAGGTTACCTGGTCATAAAAGGTGACCAGGTTGGTCAAACATGACCACCCCTCCTAAACCCATGCTGGCTGGGTCTGATACCCTGGCCATCCTGTAAATTTTGCATGATGGCACTTAATATAAACTGTTCCATTATTTTACCAGGTACTGAGGTCAGGCTGACTGGCCTATAATTACCAGGATCTTCCTTTGCACCTTTTTTGTGTATGGGTATCACATTAGCCAGCTTCCAGTCATCCGGAACCTCACCAGTGAGCCAGGACTGTTGGTAAATGATGGAGAGTGGCTTTGCAAGCTCATTTGCCAGCTCTCTCATTACCCTGGGGTGGATCCCATCTGGTCCCATAGATTTATTTACTGACTAATGATATAAACAATTTACTGACTAATGATATAAACAATTGCAATTAATTGATGTGTTCTCAAAATACTGTGTAGTCTTAATTTTGTAATGTCCTTCATACCCATGGAACATAGATAAATGTAACATTGGAAAGCAAGAGATACAATTTTTATTGTTGAAATGAATTCACCTCAAAAACAATGGACCTTTAAAACTGAGAGAGACTTTATGATTCTTATTTCTGTTTGCAATGTCCATTTGACGCACTTAGACCTAAGATTCACATAAATATTTCTTTTCAGAAATGAGATATTAAGACTAATTATGACATTTTATAAAAGTAATTGGCAATGACCTTAATGAGAAAGAAAATTCTTTTGGCTTTAAAAAAATAGAGTTATTTCCTTGTTTTTATAATGTTGTGTAAGTGACATATGGATGTCCATGTTTCATCTACTCCTGAATGTGGACAATATACATTCATATATATGAATATATATCTATATATATATATATATATACACACACATATATATACATATATGTATATTCCAACAAAGTAGCATTTGAAGAAAAAGAGTTTAAATTGTATAGAACCAAAATAGAGAAAAGACAATAAAAAATGAAAGTACTGAAATGTTCAAAATAATGTATGATTCAGAGACAGCAAATAAAATAATTTCTTCTAATAACTAGATGAGACAGTTCATAGAACTGAAAGGCAACCCGTTCCAAACGAATAGAAAGGAAATAAATATATACATAATGCACCATTAGCTTGAGATAATTGTTCCACAATTTGTCTTTTAGGTCAAGGCTCAATAGGATTCAAATCATCCTAATATATTCATGGATAACGAAAATAACTATGCTTACAATAGGAAAGTCACAAAGTCAAGGTGTCAAAACTATAAACTGTCATTAGACATGCAGGATGCAGAAAAGCTTCTTCTATGTCAGTCCACAATAACACATCAGTGTTTCTACTGTACATTAAATTTGTTATTGTCAGAAAAATACCACAGATGACTGGACTCAAAAGTTTCCCTTCTGGTCTGGACTAAGAATTGTTACAGAAGTGGTATCTTCTGATGAAAATGGTCTTAATTTTACTAAGAGTCATGAAAATACCTATTCCTGTATTTTCATACAAATCATCAATTAATAATAAAACGGTTTGAGTTGAAAAAGACCTTAAAGATAATTTAGTATCAATCCCCATGCCATAGGCAGGATCATCTTTCACAAAATTAGGTTACTCAGGGACCTATCCTACCGGTCCTTGAATGCATCCGGGGCAGGACATCCACAGCTTTTTCACCAACTTGTCACCGCCCTCACAGTAAAGGTTTTCTTCCTTGTATCTGATCTAAACCTACTCTCTTCTAGTTTAAAACCATCACTCCTTGTCCTATCACTATGCACCCTAGTAAAAAGTCACTCTTCATCTTTCATGCAGACTCCCTTGAGGTACTGGAAGGCAATGCTAAGGTTGTCCTAAAACCTTCTCTTTTCCAGGCTGAATGATCACAATTCTCTCAGCCTTCCCTCATAGGAGAGGTGCTTTATTCCACTGATCATCTTGGTGTTCCTTTGTTAGACTCATTCCAACAGGACCATGCCCTTCTTGTGCTGGGGACCCCGGAGGAGCTGGATGCAACACTTCTGGTGGGGTCTCAGCAGAGTGGAGGGGCAGAATTACGTCCCTCAAATGGCTTACCATGCTTCTTATGATTCAGCCCAGGATACAATTGGCTTTTTGGGCTGCAAGTGCACATTATTGGCTCATGTTCTGCTCCTGCAAGTTCCTCTCTGAGGAGTACTCTTGATCTTTTCATCCCCCAGCCCAGACTGATACTGAGGGTTGCCCCAAATCAGGTGCAGCACCTTCTCTTGATCTTATTAGACCCCATGAGATTCCCATGAGCCCATTTGAGCTTATCTTGGTGTCTCTAGATGACATCCTGTCCTTCAAGTGTGGCAATCACTCTCTTCAGCTTGGTGATATCTGCAATTTGCTGAGGATGCACTCGATCCCTTCATCTATGTCATTAATTAAGATAATAACACTGATCCCGGTACAACTCCTGAGGGACACCACTCATCACTGATATCCATCAGGATTCTTAGCTGTTTTCCACTACCTTTAGGGTGCAACCATACCACTAAATCCTTATCCACCCTAAATGAGTACTTCATGTCTAAAGTCCACAAAATGCCTTTCAGTCCTTCTACCCGGATTTTGCTTTTGCTGAATGCCATGGTTTAGGAATGGCTCTGCCCAGTTTAAAATTCCACCCCCCACCAAGACTATTGCAAATCAGATGCTGCTTATTTGCTCCATCCCTCCCTCTCCCCTCCCCTTCCCTTCTCTTTCTCACTTTGGGGATAGACTTGAAAACTAGAAGCCCAAAAGGTAATAAGTATGGGTTGAGATAAGAAACAAATTACTAGAAAAAGGAGTGAGTTAAAAAAATGAACAATAGCAATAACAATAGCAAAAGTATAGAAAAAGAGGGTTCACATACAGAAGTGCTCACTGCAGACTCTGGGTGGCATTGCACAATTGTTCCCTACAATACCACGCCCTTCTTCTCACTGAGGTGGTATGAATAACAATCTAAACATTCCCACGGGGGTCCCAGCCCCTCCTGCTCGCAGCTACTGAGAAAATGTAACTCTGTCCTGGCTGAAACTAAGTCATTGGATCATTCAATACAAGAACATTAGGAACATTTGATGATAAGCCTCCTCTTTTCATTTGAATTAAATTTTATTCATATTAAATGGGAACCTCTAAGGTTAAAACATGGCAGAGAAAGAAGGAAAACAAAATCTCTATAGTTCAGGAAGGGTGGACAGACTTTGTGTACCTCAACATCAGGTTTTACTTTTTTTTCGTTTTCCCTTCTCATTCTCTAGTCCATGTGAGGTCAGGTCATACCAGACTGAAACTTCCAAAATACTCAGCCAATTAGGGTAATTCTGATGGTATGTACTCATGACAACTGTTGGTATAAGATACTGTGAAACTTGTGTAAGTCAGCATGCCAAAAAGTAATTGGTGGCAGTATTCCAGAAAGAATTAAATTCACTGAATAGCTGTTAATAAGGCTTTTACTCAGGGGTATTTCTCTCTCATGCTTTGTGTTAGTAACCCTAACAACAGAACTCTCCCTGATGAATTAGTGGAACAGACTAGATAAAACAATGTAAATGGAACATATAAAAATTTGTATTAAATGATACAAAGCTTAAAGACTTTCCCTAATCCCCTCATCATTTATAACAGAGCATTTCACATACACATAAGATGCAGAGGTTTTGATGAATCATATCAGAAATACATATGTGTATGTTTGCACATGTATGTACATGCATGCCCGAAAGAAGAAGGTGGCTTTGTCTCCTGTATCAGTCATAGAAATAGTCCACATAAGGAGGAAGAAGTTATGTACAAAATAGCAGTAGAGAATTACCAAAGAGCCTTTTCTTTAACCACAACATGGGCAAAAGATCTCTTATTATAGACATATTATAGAGAGTGGCCCGTAGTTCATGTGAAGAATATGGATTTTAGGAATTTTGGAAGTCCTCTGTAGATCAGAGGTCTTCTTTTCACCCTGAAGATTGCTTATTAGCATTTGCAGGTATCCCCCACATCCTCATCTCATCATCATAACCACCTAACTACAGTCGAAAACTTTCTTTGCTTCAATCAAACAAAAACAGATTGAAATCCCATATTTAAATAAATTCATTCATGAAAGTTTATACTCTCCTGGCTCCATTAGTCATGAAGCACCCATAGGCAGACGAAACTACTGCATAGAGTAACATCAACAATACTATAGATTTGGTTCAGGTTGCTCTGAAAAAATCTATTATACTTACCATGGGTCCTCTGTAAACACATTTTTCTGTAAGGTTTGAGTCAGTTCCCAGTGAAACTGTGCCAAAAGGTATCTGGGAGGAACATGTCAGCAAGTACTTAGAAGTAATCCTCACATCTTTCCTCCAGTAATTCATTTTGCAGTACCCTTTCCTGTCAAACTGGAGATGAAAAAATTGCCCCTTCTGCGCTGATGAGATTGATTTCTTTTACAGGCAGTGTTGTAACTAGTTTACGTAAAATGAAATGTGTGTCACAAAAAATAAACCACACAGTGTCACTGAATAAAGGAGTTAAGTGTTTCTTTATACTCATGGAAAGACTTATTTTTGAGTAGGACAAAAATATCAAAAGAATGTTTTCTGATGTGTTGTTTAACACATTCTTGTCTGTCTGGCAATGCAAATGGCATGTTGTGTTATAGCTAAATGGTTTAAACTATTAAGGCTTACTCTAAGCTGGTCTAAACATATCAAGATATAGACTATGCCATGAGTAATTTTCATATTTTTCTTTTTAAAGGTGCTTTGCAATGCAGGAAGAGCTACATGGATCAGGAAATCTTTTCGAAAAGTTGAGAGAAATGGAGAAAACTGAGCAAAAAGTATCAACAAATTTACGTGTGTATTATGGCAGTGCTTTTAAGATTTCTATGTCTGTGTATGTTTCTGATATAATAGTTCCACTTACATGCATCAGCACTTATTTAAATAACTTTCTCTATTAATCTATGTCACAAATACTACAAAACTTATCTAGCATGAATCATGGAGAAACATGTCAACCTCTTTATTTTAATGAATCTTTCTGCTTAAAACAGAAACTTCAGAATTTCAAGAAAGTCAGAGAGGATTTCTGGTGTTCAATGACTAGGGATGTCAGTAGGTCCCCTCTACATGGAGAACTTGGGAAAGAAGAGAGAGGTCTTTTTGAACTGTTGAGAAAAATGGAGAAAACTGAACAAAAAGTGTTATCAAATTTACATGTGCATCCCTCTGTTTATGAAAGCACTATTTTACTCTAAGTATTGCATAAAATCAAGATGACAGGGAAAATAATTGTGTGCTAAATTATGCTTTGTTTGCAACACTAGCTTTATTCTGATTTCCATTGAAGTGAACTTTTCCTTATGTCTTTCTGACAAAAAAATGTGAGGAAGAAGACAGAGGCTACAGATATACTTGAATTCACTTGAGCATCCTACTTATCTCCAGAATGAGACTTCAACTTGTCTCTTCAATTTGTACTATGGCAGCTGTTCCACTCTGCATGATCATGTAGTGCACTGCATCCTATTATTCAGTGGTTAAGAATAGGATGTAAGTGAAACTCTATATTTACAGGACCTTCTGATGCCTGGGCTAGAGAAATATTTGATTAATAGTAACAGCATGAACTTTAATATGTATTTCACAAATTGCAATCTTGATGGCAATTCTAACTACTCAAGCTTGTCTTTACTGCATTTTGACTAAAATTTCTGCTTGAATATGGTCAAAAGGAAGGCAAAGATAAAATAAAATACTTGCTTTCAACATTTCGAATAAAACTGCATGGTTCTAGGAAAAGATGTAATTCGAGTATGACTTTTTTAATAGTGGACATTATTTTCAAGTTCTTTTGGCAAGGTCACTGAAACATTCATCTTGTGTTGGTGGTCTTTAAAAAACTTCGGTGGAGTGCTAGAAGTATGCTACATTTTTTAATAGCAAATAAAGGCTGGTTCCTGTCAAATGAAAGAATGTCAAAAATTGCCTGACCTCTATGCATGAAACATTTCTCCATGTATTTGGGTGTCCTAATTTCTGTCAGCTGAGTTCAAATAATTTTCAATAAAAAGGGAACCATGTTTATTGAATAATATCTGTTTTCTGGTTGGTACATGGGCCAGTATATACCTATGCTTTTCTGCTAGGATTTTCTTACAAGCCTGACACCTATGAATAAGAATCAAACAAATTTTTCATATAGACCATATTAAAGAAACACTCAAGCCTTGAAGGAATTCAGTGATCCTTTTTATAGCCTAACTTGTAGCAAGTGGAGTATGACACTGCGGGTTGACCTCAGTTTCTGGTTCTGTCTCTGGTTTCCTAGGAGACTTTCTGCAGGTCACTTCCTCACCCTTTGTGAATCATAGAAAGGCTGGGGTTCAAAGGGACCTTAATGATCTTCTCTTCCGGCATGTCTCAAGTGAAAGAACAAGACCAGATTGGATATTAGGACAAAAAAAAAAAAAAAAAAAAAACAACACTGAAAGAATGGTTGGAATAAGTTGCCCAGGGGGGTGGTGGAGTTACTATCTCTGGAAGTGCCCAAGTGACATCTGGATGTAACACTTAGGGATGCGGTTTGGGGATGACTATGGTTCTTGCTGGGTTGACAGTTTTACTACATGACCTAGAAGATCTCTTCCAACATTTATTATGCTGTGATCTATTTCCAAAATCCTCTGTCATAGAATGGGCACCTTCCAATAATCCAGGTTGCTCAAAGTCACAGCCAGTCTTGCTTTAAACACTTCCAGGGATGGGACATCCACAACTCCTCTGTGCTGCTTGTCCCAGTGCTCCACCATCCTCACAGTAATGAATTACTTCCTAAAATCTAATTTAAACGTCCTCTCATTTGGTTTAAAAACATTTTGCTTTTTCTTGTCACTGCATGCCTTTGTAAAAGGTCACCCTCCGCCTTTGTTTGTAGTCTCTCTTCAGGTCCTGCAACACTGCTGTAAGGCCAGACAGCCTTCTCCATGCTGCGCAACCTCAGCTCTCTCAGCCTGTCTTCATAGGAGAGAAGGTTCAATCCTCCTCTGATCATCTTGGACTCCTCTGGACTAACTCAGGTTTGGGGCCACAGAGCTGGGTGCAGCACTCCAGGTGCGGTCTCATGAGGGCAGAGTAGAAAGACAGAATCACCTCCCTGGATCTTCTGCCTCTTTTGATGTAGCCTGGACAGAGTCGGCTTTTTGGTCTGCAAGTGCACATTGCCAGGTCATATTCACCTCATCAACCAAGAGCCCAAGTCCTCCTCAGGGCTGCTCTACACCCAGCCCCCTCCCCCAGTCAGTATCTGTGCTTGGGATTGTCCTGGCCCAGGTTCAGGACTTTGCACTTGGCCTCGTTGAACTTCATGTTCGTGTTGTCATCAGTACTAATTTGATGCATTTAATCCTTCATTTCCTTGACTTTTTTTAGTAGTATGTAAAAAACAAAAACCTCAGAAGTTCTGAAACAAACCTTCACCATTTGCCACATTTTTTTGATTTTGTGTATACCTTGTTGGATAATTAAGCTTCAGGCATAGCACTTCCTGAAGGCCTCCACTTTGGTAGACACATTTCTGGTGACTTAATAATTATCTGAAATATATCACTCAGGTCCATTCTGATTTGCTTCTCTGTAAGAATCCAAAATTCAGTAAGGAAAGAAGAAATAATTCTGGGGATCATCTGACACAAACTGGGAACTACTGTAAGTCGTCAGGAAAAACTCTTTTAGTCAGATTTAAAAAAAAATAAAAATTCAAGAAACAAGCACTCTGAGTATTGGCAGAAGATCCAATGTTAACTGAATATTAATTTTTGATTCTTTATTGCAAAGAAGTGAACAGAGTCCTGAGAAAGACTGCTTGATGACTGAAGTGATTGATATTGGCTAACCCAATGTGCATTTACAAACTATTTTGCTTTACAAATTCTTTATATACTATCTTTTCTCATTTGAGATGTAGATATTCTCTGTTTAGTGACCTCATTTAACTTTATCAGCATTTGAGAAACAATGCAATTGATCTGAAGACAACCCAACATCCTTCTCTGACTGTTTTAAAAGATGTTAATAATGAAGTTTGGTAACACAAAGATTTCATCTCATTCTTTTTCTTTCTATTTGTAAAATTTTCTTCTCTATTATGCTGTATACTCAATTAGTCTGATTCTGTCTTTCTTTACTCAATCTTGTAAATATATTTCAAATTTAATTAATAGAAACTAAAACCAAAATGTGAACTAATTTCTATGTTTATGATATGTATTTTCCATTTTAAGAAAAAACTTTTTGAAAAGAAGTTACTTTGTACAAATTCCCTTCTAGACAAATTTCATGCATCACTCACAATACCTTAAGCTCCCTATTTTTAATCCTAATTTCAGGTAAAATGCAAACATTTCCTGCTTTAAAGCTTACAGACTACTATTTAAAGAAACAAGAACTCCTGCCAACTCTTGGCCACTCTAAAAAAGAAAATCATTATGGACGAAAATGAGCTGCTTCCTTCCTATTGCAAAATTTTCCATTTATACTAGTAGTCCCCTACAGGTAAGTGCTCATAAACTGTGTCCGTGATGAGCAGTATGGTTTTCAGAGGATGGCAATTTGTATCAAATTTTGAGGGCCAGCAGATGGTGCTATTGCAGGTGGCTATCTTGTTTGGTTTTGTTTAGTTGGGGCTTTTTCCTGACAAAATATGGCAATAAACTCTTAAAAACTGCACTTATTGTCAGTCAAGGCCTGGTGCTTTTCAAAAACTGTGGATGTTCTTTCTATATAAGGCTGTATATCAGTGGTGTTGTTTTCTTAGAGATATGTTATGGATTTTAATCATATAAGCAACCTGATATTATATGGTGCAGTATTTGCCTTGCTGGAATGGAGGGATAGTACTCAAGGAAAAATCAGTAATGTGCTCCTGCGAAGACACAATATTCTGGTTCTATAAGGTCTAAATAAAGCAGCTTGAAATTACTGTAATTGGAAGTGTTTCATTAGACTCTCTTAGGTATAGAAATGTAAAAGGACTGTGCTTCCAAGCACATAGCATGCGTTTTCTCTAACAAGCAAAACACAAGTGAAACATCTCAAGACAGAGATATCATTAAAACAATGACTGTCCTTTGACAAATGCTGTAATTTATCACTGATACAAAGCTTTTTGTATTTGGAGCAGAAACTGGTCATCAGCTCCAGTAAAAAGTAAGGAAGAAAAGGAAGAGAAAGTGGACAAAGACTTAAATTTAAAAACATAATGAAAGTTACAATAAAAAGATGTAGTGACTTTTCTTGATCAATACCAATGAAAATATAGGCCTTCACCTTTGAATTTTATTTTTGGAACCATTGAACAGAGATCTGTAAGTGCTTCTGTAACCAGGCTGTTGGTATTCAGATACAGAACCTGTGAAGGCGTTCAGTGAAACAAGGCAAGTATGAACTGCCTTTCTCCCAAGGGTGCTACACGAGCTTTTTATTTTATGCAACATAAAATACAAAATTAAAAATAAGAAAGAAAAAAAGAAATAAAAGAAAAGAAACAAAAATGATATGTAATCCTGTTTAAGCTCTCAGAATCTCTGGCACCCCACTCAGTTTTCTGTCTGTCTGTGCATTTCCTTTTTTTTTTTTTTTTTTTTTTTGTTAGAGAGCAATGTGTAAACCAGAACTAACCATTTAAGAAAATGATGGGCAAAGACAACACTGGAAAGCAATACATTTATTTTCAATATCCCAAAAAAGATTTTTTTACCCAAATCAACCAATATGATAAATAAGATAAAGTAATAATAATTTTAATTGAAGATAATATTTGGAAATTTATATGCAAAAAATTAAGGATATTTTTCCAGTTGCTTAAAAAATAAAGTTAGATGTAGCTTGGTTTATCCCAACCTTTAGTCTCTCTTCTTCAACAACCAAAGATCTTTAAACAAAAAAATCACATTTGTCTTAAAATCAGATTAACTTCCTAATTCACTTTACACAGCTCACTGAACAAATGCTAAATAATGACAGATTTTGGGCCAAGTAGATCTGGCTTAGGTCTGAGCTTTTCAGTCCAGTGGAAATATGCTTAATATCCAGTCCCCTGTATTTCATAATTCCGATACAGGTACCTGTATCTCTGTGAATTCTGTGAAAATAGAAAAGTTCTGCCATTTCATGACTGCAGACAGACGTTTCCCTACCTCAGATTTCTGCCTCTCCTCATTGCTACTTCAGCACTTACCACAGACATTCAGAGTAGCCTTGGTTTCAGGCGTACAACAAGAAATGAGAGATGCAGCTGGCAACACAGCCCTCGTTTTTCAAGCTTTGATTGCACTCTAGGGAATATGAAACAAAGGCTCTTCACAACCTTTTTACTAGACAGTTGATTGTGCCAAAGGAGGATGGAGGAATCAGAGGACAGTGTGAAATGGCCACACAATTAGAGAAGAAGTCATGCATAAACGTTTTTGGTTTACATTCTGGTTTGGATTGGTTTGGGGAATTTTTTGTTGTTCTGAGAGCGGTAATATCCCTAGAAAAAAACAATGAGAAAGCAAGGCAGCACAGTTAGGGATTAAGCACATCAAAATGGCACCATGAGGTAGTAAGGAGCAAGGGTCCTTCAGTGTAATGCAGGAAGCAAGCTGTCTCGCTATTCACTTTCAAAGGGCTTTGTCCAGTCATATGTTGTCTTGTCTCCTAATGACAGCTATTGTAAAACTCAGAAGTAATTTTTAAAAATTTTAATTGCTAAAGTCATCCAGGATATTCCATAGTTGTAAAGTGAGTGATATCTAACACAGATCTGCAGTGTGTCATGATCACATTATAGGGACTAGAAATAGGGACCGAATGAAAAATTAGACTGTGCTTTTTTGGATCCCAATGAACATCCTTGAACTGAGAACAAGCCCAGGGAGAAGTGCATTGCATCTTCTAACACAATGCTGTAGATGAGATGTAAATACCTTATCAGAAGGAATATTTAGACCATTCTCTCCACTTCAAAAAACTGTTACTTTTGCAGGTGTCCCAAAGAATTACACATAGGTAGTGTCTATTGTCCAGGCCTTTATCTACATCAACAAGTTTTGCCACCTTACACTTCCAACCTAATCACTACATGGTGCAAATCTGACTAATATGCTCATATTCTTGCTTGCTTGTTTCCTACAAAAAAAGCATTTTTCGGATACTGAGGTTTTGGGAGGTTTTAAATTCATAGTCCCCAACAGTTCTTCTCAGTATATCTGTAGCGTGGCATCTGTGCAGAATGAGCTTTATTTAGGAAAGACCTTGTGGTAGCCCAGATCTCAGGAAGGCCAATACACTTGGCATTTGCAGTGTCTTTAGAGATGTGCCTCGTCAGGCAGAGGATAGCTGGACACAGACAGAGTGATCATTAATAAGAGCATTTATTAGAGTCAGCAGTCAAGCTGTTGGACTATGATATGCTTTAAAAAAATCACTAAGTGGTGCACTATGGGGAAAAATATTTTTGTTTGTGCCTGAATGATAAGTATTAGTCATATATGCAGTATTGTTGACAGTTCTCTGAGAGGAAAGCCTGGATAATATTTTAACATATAATACTACACACTGCATGCATTTTGTATCCTTAACATTTTTATTGCACGGAAAAAATAGAAGACATTAAACTCAATCATTCCATGAAAAACAAATACAGAATTATGCCACACCTGTTAGTCAGATAACAGAAATATTTGAACAATCTTTCATTAAAATACTAAAAGACCTCAGAAAAGCAACAAAGGAATTTATCATGGTGCTAAAAATGTATGTTGATAAGTTAAAAATGCTTAATAGCATTGAACAATATTTTCCTGGAATTAAAAAAAAATAAAACCGATGTGAGGAGAATGCAAGCTGTTTGTCATAGAATCACAGAATAGTGTGGGTTGGAAGCAACATTTCAAAGGTATTTTAGGACCAGTTAGTCCAACTGCCCAGTAATGAGCAGCTCCATCTGCATCTAGATTAGGTTTTTTAGAGTCCAACCTGACTTTGAATGTTCCCAGGGACTTGTATCTTCTCCCTGGGCTTTTTCCCTATGCTGATGGAAGCTCTAGCCCTCAAGGATTTACCATACTTCATTTTATTCTCCACATGTCCAGAATGAGTTGTTGAAGACATGGGTTACATGGGTTGTATTGTTTACTGTCCTAGAATACCTGCACAGCAGCACAGAGTGAACACTGCTAGTGGTGCATTGGAAATGTCAACATGTTGGGCAAATTTATGCAATTATATGCGTAAGTTTGAAGACTCATGGTGTTCTGAACACTGTCCCCGCTCCTTCATTCAGGCTCTGTTCTCTCTTCCAGAGGTCTTCTGTTTCCTCTCCAGGGCTGGATCCTTTCTGTTCCTCATGGCTCACACACAGTTTTCATTTGCATTTCCTGATCTGAGTCAGTCTTTGAATGCTGTGAAGGGTTTCTGACAAAGACACTGATCAAGAAAGGTAACATGACTGTTCAAGGGGACAAAGTAATGATGAAATCCATCTACACTTCTATTTCCCCTCCATACATTGTCCCCTATAAAGATTCTTTAACTGATATGTAGAAGAACAAAGTATTTTCCTTCCTTTTATTTTAAGTGCAGAGATTTTCTCCTGTGCGGCGATCTTAGTTCCCAGCCACAGGGAATGGTGTTAAAGAGGAGTTTAAAGCTATAGGGAACAATTTAAGGAACTTATTACATATAATGTCGTTAAAGCTGCAATTTTTATTCCTGAGAGTGTTAAGACTTTTTATTGTTTCTTTAATACCTAATTGCACACAGAAAGGATCTCCATGGATTTCACTACATGTTGGCCCTGAAAAGTATCTTGGGAAAAAGATCTACATTTTATTACATTTTATTTGAAAAAATGACATCATCTGCTAAAGTGTCCAGGATGTCTGTCTATAGACCAACAGACACACTAACATAAGACTTCGGTGTGTTTCTACTGCTTAACAGCACACTCCAGGAAAGCAACCCTCTTCCTGACCTTGCCTTTGTGCCAACTATGTTACTTTTGCCTCTTTCTCAGCATGTTCATGAATGGTCTACCTGGGACCAATGCATATTTTAATATATTTATTTTTAGAAGAAACACAGGATTGGTCATCAAAGCACAGATATTCAATTAGGCAAATATTAATTTGCTCTTGTGTTTTTGTTCATAGTGGCGAGGCACAGCTTTGCTGGCAGGGATGCAGCTGGCTTATTACTGTTTGCAGTATCAACATTTAACAGTGACTGCAAAGTTTTCTGGAGCTGTATGCAAAGCACACCTCTAAATATTATATAAAATAATAAAGAGTAAATAGAAATAATATAAATAGGAGAGATTGGTAAATTATTCATTTAAGAGTCCTCAGAGTCCATCTGCCCTTGCAAAACCATGAAATATCGGTCTCAGACTGAACACAACCTATCTGGCAAGAAATTCTGGCATCATTCACCATCCATCATCAAATACATCGTCTTTCTTATGATTACTTTTTTGCAGTTTCTTTCAATTCTGTATACAATGGCTGGACCATTTCAGTTTTTCTTCTTTTCACTTCTTCTTTATATGCTGCTCTTCCTTGTTCAGAACATGGCATACAGATCAGAAGTCCAGGTGACTCTGAAATTCTGTCTCATGCAAGTCTTTTTTGAAGGTTAAGTCCTCAAAGCAGTTCTATTTTTACTTTTTCAGCCCTCACCTTATAGAATATTTAGCCTAATTCTTTACCTTTGTTGTTTATTAATTATTTGCTTCTCAGCTTTACCATAATCTTAGTTTATTAATCATTTCTTGCAACGGTTGATGTGTCTTCAATTGCCTTATGATTAATTCTACCACCCAGCAGAAGGACAAATTTGGCTTGTTTTTCTTAGACAATGGCACATGCACATAGGGCATGATAATGTACAAGTAAACAAGGTATTGTTTCCATAACGTAGAAGATGAAGGATATAGGAAAACTGAGAATAAAACTCAAGATCTCTGTGACCTTTAGGCAGTCTGGGCAGAAGTAGACCCTGACTAGTTACAGAACAGCAATTTTTGGGTCATTGTTAGAGCAGCAGAAACCAACACAGACAGTGTTGCAAAAGCGCTTGATTTGTCTTTGTTGCATGTCATCCCTGTACATGACAGAGGCAATTTATTTTATAACTGAAAGACTTGGTTGCACCTACCTGGGTTGCATTATGTGAAGTCACATTCAAGACTACAACAACAAAAGTCAAGTCCTGACAAAAATCTTGAGGCATAAAGGAAGGATACAACAGACATAGTCACAATACCTGTAATATGTTCCCTTAGAACCGTGATTCATGACATGACAAAGAGCAGCCTCCCAGACTGGGGGAGGTCTCACTCCCCCTGAAGTCATTCTCAAAAATTACATTGAAGATGAATTGGACCCTACAGGTAAGAGGCCTTTGTAAGTAAGTGTTAAAAATCAGAGGCGTCCCTTCAGCAGTCTCCCACTGTGTGCAGTTGTTTCCTTTCTTTTCTTAATGGTCCAGAACTAGTCCTGAATAGCATTCACTGAAAAGCACCAGGAGGGACTTAAAAAAAAAAAAAAAAAAAAAAAAAAAAAAGTGAAACTACAGCAATTCTCCAAACCTTGTTTATTGAATGTCAAGCTGAGAGCGGTTATTGACCCAGGGGGATTACAGTTTATTCGGGGTGCCAAGTAATTATAGAAGTGACATTAGATCATCATTTACACTCACAGTATAGTCATGAATGACAATGTCAGCTAAAACAAGGACAAATGAGAAAGAGCCCACAGCTGACAATATTCCCGAGAAGCATTGCACAAGGTGTAAGTAAATGAGGGTTGTCTGGTCTAGTAGCTGCTCGTTTCCATTGGAAATTACCACTTGCTGTTCTCAGTGGCAGTTAACACTAATATGAGAATCCCTGAGCCAAAGCAATAAACTAACAGCAAATGTTGTTTTCTGTTTTCTGTCTTTTCACTTAGGTAACAGATAGAGGAAATTACAGAAGAGACCTTAAGCAGAAAGCTTTGATACTCAGCAAATGCACTCTTTTATCGGGAAATTCTGTAATAGAGTTTTGCAAAACTTGCAGTACTTGCCTAAATTCATACAAGTTATTCATTTACAAGTCATGTAGCAGTTGCCTTTGCATGTTTTCCACCCAGTGCTTTCCAGATTAAATTCCAAAATATGCAGACTCATCTGCTAGAAATATGAGAACTCCTCAAATCAGAAATACTCTACTGGTGTCTGGCATCAGTATAATCTCATTGCCTTATACAGATTTGCAAGCAAAACTGAATATCCAACCCAGGAACATTCAGTAAAAAATATCTTTCTAAAATTGTTAATGTCAGGATAACCAGTAGAGCTTTTGATGTAGCATACCAGCTTTGCAACCAGGAAGCTGAAGGAAATTCTTGGAGGTGATTAGGATGTAGTCTTCCACTTTGTGAGATGAGGGTATTTTGCAGAAATATTGCCAAGAACTCAACCCTAGCAACTGAAAGACAAGTGAACATAGGAGAGAGGACTATAGGAACATACACAGTAACCCTCTCTCTGCATCTTGGACAGAAAAAGCTTTATTTAGCAAGGCAGACAATTTTGCATAGAAGAGAAAATAAAAAAGCACTCTGCCTGCTTTAAGATCAAAGGATATCAAGAAAAATTTTACACTGAGTTAATTTTTCATCTTCCTTTTTTTTTCTTTACGCAATCTAAAAAGAAAATCAAGTGCTGCCACTTAGGAAAGGGTACCTCTAAAAAAGCACAAATTTCACTTCCCTGCACCTTTAAATTATCATTATGTCAAACCTTCTGAAGTAAAGGCCTTTTTTTATAATTCCTATGGGAAATAGAAAATACTCTTGTTCTTGTATTTTTCTGTGGCAAGCTCTCCTTCTCTATCATGTACATTGTGTAAGATGGGTCCCAAAGGCAAAAGGAAATTTAAAAAATAAGAAAAATTAAGGAAGACATATAAGGAAGAAGTAAACTGGCCAGTAACTACCTTATTAGATGTATATTTATTATGTTTATACTAGTTTCTTCAGGCATAGAAGCAATTAAATGCCTATCTGAAATTTTCAGGCTGCAAATCTCTCACTTACAACCCTATTTACATGTGTATTCTGTGAACATGCAAATGTCTGTACACAATCACACTCACATAATCACTAAACTTTTACACATTGCATGTTTTACTTGGTATATTCTTATTAAGTTACTCCTGTTCCCAAAGAAAGAATTATTGTTGACTATATAGACACTTGTTAGGCCACATCTGGAATACTGTGTCCAGTTTTGATGTCTCCAGTTCAAAAGAGGGAGCTTGGAGTGAGTCCAGCACAAGACTAGTAAGGAGCTGAGATAATTAAAAACTTGGTATATAAAGAAATGTTGGAGAATTTATGTTTGTAATGGGAAGGCTCAGGTGCACCTCAGTTTTCCAGTATCTGGAAGGAGTTCAAGAGAAGATGAAGGAGTTAAAGAGAAGATCCTTTCTTCATGAGGATGCATGACAACAGGAGAAGACAATATGTGCACAAGCTCCTTCAGGATAAATTCAATTTGTGTACAAGTTCTTCACAAAGACAAAAACTCTAGATTTGGGATACGTTGCCCAAAAGAATCTCTCCATCGCAAATATTCAATGCTTAATTTGAAAATCCTAATCTGAATAAGGCCTTGCTTTCACAAGAAGTTTCTGGCAGATGACCTCCAGATGTTCCTTTGAACCTAGATTTTTCCATGAGTTGCTATTCCTCAGGTTCCCTTATTATAAATGGATATAGAAATGTTTAGAATATAGTCTTAAACTAGCTGAACCTACAATCCAAAGGCTACAGTATTTTGGCTTGCTTCTACATGTATCCTTGGTCTGAAACAGGAGCCAAGTGGTCAGTAGTATAATAGACAGAAATGCAGCTAGCTGCAAAGAATTTTTCCAGCAGCTAAGGAAAGGGAAATAGCACAGGAAACACTAATGAAAACTGGCATGTGAAATAATCAAGTATCTGCTCCACAGTGATGGAAGAAAAGAAACCATAGTGCAGTTTCCTGGTGTTTTCATGCAGACAGTGTTTCCCTGAATCTCTTTATACCCTCAAGCAAAAGAGAAGAAATTAGAAGATATGCTTTTGCATTTAAAAAGAAAGGAAGGAGGAGGGAAGTGGCAGAAAAAAGGGATAAGGAACAAGGATTATAATGTGTGGTTGGAGCTGAAATCCTCCTTCTGTTTTCAAGCAGATGATCACACATCTGCCTGTCTTCTTAAACATAAATACATTTTGGGATGGCAATAACTATCAATGTCTAAACCAGCATCAAGAGCATGAGGTACTTGTCTGGTCTGTATGTACGAATAACTCTACCCCTAGGAACAGTGCATTTAGTTTATTTCTTTCTGCTGTTGATGATATGCTTTGCATTAACAAAATGTTTAAGATCGTAAAATATTGCAAGAAGGTAATACATGAATTATTTCCAATTATTTCATCTCATTTGTGCATCTGATCTCAGGGAATAATCATTGCTTGATATAAAATTTACCATGGCACACTAACAACAAATGAAGCGTTGTAGTGGACATTGAAATGCCTGTTTCCTACAATTCAAGTACTCAAGGCATTTGTACTCTGAGACTTAGATTACAACAGTCATACTGTCCTAACAGTTTGCCTAAATCTTATGTTTTCCCTGCCATGTCACTGTGAATTAGGTTAGAAAGAAAGACATCCTCATTGCAGCATAATTCTGAGACATTATAATTCACCTGCCTCACAGAATGCATCAGTGAGAGTGTTGTGTGTGCAAAGCTGCTGAAAAAATACAGGTTTACTTTAATGGATGTGGGATTTTACATCACCCTTGGCTACAGGAATTTAAGCACAAAAGAACACTTCCTTGTGCAGGGATTACAGTGTTAGTTAAACAATAACCCCTCAATGAAAATCATCTAAAGTCTCAAATCTCAAATTCTTTTTTCTTACAGTGCTAGGAAGGAAGTCCATTAGCTTCAGCAAAGCTGAGAAAGAATAAAGTACTTCTCTTACAATATTTTTCTACTTCAAGAAAAAATGCAATAACATCACAGTTTATAAAGCCAACATTGTTTTCTAACTGGAATAAGAGGAACAGGGTTATGTTCTAGAGCAGGCTGGTCTGTAAAATATTCATGTTTGTTTTCTGACAAACACTGTGAGCACAAACAAATCAACATTTCTGCTAGGAACAGAGATAATCTTTGTAAATAGACTTCACATCTGAAAGATTAATGTTTTACTGTGGGAGTTATTTTATACAAAAAATGCTTTAGCAAAAAAACTACATGAAATTTTGGGGGCTCTTTCTCTAAATTCAAAATTTCTAATAATCTTAAATCAAATGGACTTATATAGTTTAGCTATATAGAACTTAGTGAAGTAACTAATTCTATTTCTTATATCTGTTTCTCAGCTAAATTCCATGGTCAAAGACCTATATTTTTTCATTACTCTAATGGGAAGAGAAATGTTTAAACTATTATGTGCAGTGTTCATGGATTCTTATGAAGCCCAAGAAAGATAAAGCATAAAGAAATTTCAGGGACATTAGCTTTCATGCAACTCTAATGTATATCCCAAATTTCTAAATTTTGCCTTTCTATTGAAAAGATAATATTGCAAAGAAATTTAAATACTATTGGCTCAGGTTGTGCTGCTGAGTATCTGATCACAGCTTCTTTCTTCATCAGCCAGTAGAACTGCCTTGTTTTAAACTTCAGGAGTGCAAGAGATAAAATGACCGTTCTGTGCCATATTTTCATTTGAAAGGAACAAGTGCCAGCAGAATGGTTTCACAGGACAATATTTCCGTGACCACTTGTTTACTGTGCAGTTACAGGTTTATGGGAATACTCCTTTAGGTCATACGTATTGCACCTGATATATTTTACCTGGTATAGAGCAGGTATAAAATCAGACATGCATTTCCCAATAGTTTGGCATACAGGTCACACCTACTGCTGTATTTTGACAGGTAGATCAATTATTCAGTGTAAAAGGCAAGTTACCTTGTAGAAATCCTAATTTTGAAGGTGTTTGCACAGCTACATTGCAGTAGAAAAGTTTTTGATTTTCTTTTGTCTTAAAAAGCCAAAGTTTTGGAGTGATTGTATGTTTTGTTTAGGTCTGAGAGGATGCTTGTTTTCTTTGCCTTCTGAGGGTTGAATGTCATCATACCTTCAGGTAAAACTGTGGCTTCGATGACAACACTGTTACTGATTTAAATAAAACTCACTCATATATGCTGTCATAACTGTAGAGTTACCCAAAGCTCTCAAAGACCCAAGGATTGAATGGGCATTTAAATTTCAATATATTATATTGTCAAGATTCATTGCACATTAAATACATATATATGTTTTAAGGTCTCTTTCCATGCTATCTTTAGCCACACAAGAATGGAAAAAGAAATAGTCAATCTTTTTTCCTAAGAAATGGCATGTATTGCAATATTCAATTTTACTTTGTCTTCTGAAATATACAAATACAGACAAGTCAAAAACAGATAAATTCATTTCATTATGTTGTTTGAGACTTGCTCTCCAAAAACCAGTTTATTTTATAAAGCTCATCCAAAGAACTGATCAGATTTTATACTAATTTGTCCCTTCAGAACAGCGAGTAGTGATATATCAAAGACGCTTAACAGCACACTGTTTTCTTAAAATGTTTGCATTTGGCTCAGTAACTCTATTAGGTGTCTGAAAAGGCTTCTGACATCTTAGAAGTTTTTTCTTTTTTATTTTTTTTCCCTAGAAGTTTTTGCCTTAAAAGGATTGGAATAGTCAGGTCTGTTAGACTGGTAAAAATGTTCCAAAAATAAACTTACAAATGTAAAATATTATCAGAAGTAGGACTATTTTAGGGAGGATTATTTCATAACTAAAATAAAACTCATTCCACTGCAGTCATATATGTGTCCAACATTCAGCCTCTGGCTAGGAACATGCTGCACACAGGACTTCAGATGCATGAGAAAGCTTTATTTATTTTTCTCCTGTCTACCTATATAATCAAGAATACCATGGATCAGCAATCCCACAAAGATTACAGAGGATGAGGTCCTAAACTCTTGAGGTTTCTCTCTATTTTTTTCTTTGTTTTTTTAAAGACCGATTGCTTTCCAGATTATTTTTAGCTTTTCTTGGAATGCAAAGACAAAAAGAAACCTTAAGGAAATTCTCATAAGGAATACAAATGGACAATTCCATCCATTTTCTTCTTATACTAAAAAAAAAGGGAAAAAAGGCAAAATTGATTTTTTTTATATTGCTGGTTTTATTTTTTATTCTTTCTTATCCAAAATAATTTCATTCTCTCTAGCCATATTTCTAATTGTTTTTCAAGATATATCATAGCCACCAAATATGTGCTTTGAAATATCCATATTCTCTCTTAATTATCTGCTTTCACTGTCTGCATATAACTAATTCTGATTTTTTGGGCTTTTGTAAAAGGCCTTTTAAAAATGGCATTTTAGTGCTAATGAGTCAACAAAGAGAAAAGTGTGTGTGGCTCTCAAAATATTGTTTTCAAATAAACTAATAGCTTTAGGAAAAAAAAAAACCTTATCAGATAAGTACTAATTACACATTAGGGAAGAGATGAAATTATGGGTTTGACTTGTATTTTAGAGAAATTTTTCTAGATATATAAGGGAAAAATCTACTCACCTGACTCTGATTCTGCAAGCAAGACAGGAGGAAAAAGCTATTCCTGTTTTTTACATGACAAAGGCGGTTAAAATAATTTTTCATTTATAGTTCCATCCTATACATAAAAAGCCACAAAATGCAATAGGAAGCTTCATGAATACATCTTGGTTTTCTAGAGCATGGTGGAGGACTGCCAAACGCAGATTGTCTTTAAAAATACAAAATCAGTCCTTCTTTTTCTCAGTTCTACATTCTTCCCTCATCTCCCTGGCCCCAAAAAAATCTATGAGATTTAAAAATAGTGCTCTTTTTCTTTTTAAAATTTGCATTGCTTACTGAACTCTCAGAGTTTATATTTTTGCATTTTTTTGCACACCAGGAGCTCTGAAACCTTTCTGATATTTTCTAATTTTAAAATAAATTATCACTTAACTGCAGTAATGGCAATTGAGAGGGAGCCATAGGCACTGTCCCTGTCTCACTCATAAAGTTGAGAAGGGCAAGACCTGTCCATGGAGGGAGTGAAGGGGTTCCCCTCTCTTCTCATCCTATTTCTCAGTAGGTAGAGACATCTGCTTTCCACTGATTAGTAGGGAATGAGGCCTCAAACACTTTTCCATGTCTACTTCTGAACAACTTCAGATTTTGGGGAATACTAGAATTACACTGGAGTCAAAAGTTGAGGTGGGACCTAAGGCTCTGAGGACATAAAATTCTGAACCTCTTCCAATCCCTGGTGTGCAGGCACTACCCAACCTCACTGCTTCCCTCTGAAAAGTGGGAAATAACCAGCAAATTTCATTTTCTTTGTAGGTAGATTTTACCTGACCTTATTCTTTTCTGTTCTCTATTAGGGGAATAACACATCTCTCAGGTATATCATAATATATATATTTATCTTCTTTCCTAATCAGAGAAATTATTTCTGGATGAATGCTGGATATGCTGGATGTTATTTTTTCCTAACATATCCCTCAAAAGTAACAACAATATTAATATTAATAACAACAACAACATTAATAATAATAGTTTCTGTCATCATCATCATCATCATCATCATTACTAGTACTACTAGTGATACTACTACAACAATATGCACTTAATTTCCAAAGAAATTGGAAATTAAAACAACTTTCACAAACAATACTGCATCTAGACAGCTCTATAAAAATGTGTTTACTTTTGAGCTTAAAAGCAGCTGCTGAGCAGTAAATAGAAGAGAGCCTTGTAGAGGAAGAACAAATTTGGTATGAGAAAACTGGGATAAACTGCAGTTTCTACAAAGACAGTCATGACATTTGTCTATCTTACCAGAAAAGTCTCACCTTAAAAGCATTCTAGAAATTTAGTATTGCTCAGAGGGCTGCAAAGATCGGGTGGAATTTACAGGAATTTGGATATGAGCTGTTAGAAAGTCATATAATCTCAAAACACCTATGCATTTTTGTCACTAAACAATGCCCTGTGGACTTGGGCTGTTCTTGTGTGGCCCTTAAAATACTGACTTCAACTTGCACTGAAGTCAGTTTGTCATCAAAGAACTCATCAGTTTAGAAGTGAACTCTGTGAGGAGTTGGGTCTTTAACAAACCTAAAGTGGACTAAGAAAAGCAATAGCTTACCTGACTCAGTCAGGGATTTCACTTGGCGTCAGACCTTATTTCTTCATTTCCTTGCTGAGCATCTTTCCACAAGCTCCTGAATGATGCAGGCAATACTGAAGATTTGCTGGGATAAACCAAGTGAAATAATCCCCATAGGAGGTTGTGGTGAATAGTTGGTTCAATAACCCCACCTGAAGTATGTCTTTGGCAGGTTGAAGTGGAAAGGGTTGTCTGGCTTATCAGGGACTATGATAGACAACTCTCATAGACAACTCCTTCATTTATTTCCTTTCCAAGACCAAGTCTATCTTTAAATTAATTAAGGTTTCTTTGTAAAATCTATGATAAATTATACTACTAAGAGACTTTTCCTGGTTCTTTGTGATTTTTCACTACTTTCATCTCCTTAGTTATGGTTTCCTTCAGAGTTCATGCTTATGTTTTGCTTATTGTTGAATGTTGGTTTAAAATGTTGTGGTTCATTTTTCCCTAATGATAGATGGGAAAAGGGAAAAAAATATTCTTTCTGAACATGTGATTGCATATATGACTTTTTTCTCAGTGTAGAAATTAAGATAACTAATTCCTCCTTAAACATTCAAAAAGTACTCCGAAGGTC
This sequence comes from Setophaga petechia, assembly GCA_024362935.1. Lineage (NCBI taxonomy): Eukaryota > Metazoa > Chordata > Aves > Passeriformes > Parulidae > Setophaga > Setophaga petechia. The sequence continues at coordinate 11,566,440 of JANCRA010000008.1, read as the reverse complement.
TTTTTTTTTTCCTTCTATTTCAAAATTAGATTGGCAATTTTCATATCTACATTTTTATTTACCAAACTGTCCCTTTTGAAAGAAACCTGTAAAAATGGAGCAAGGATCCACTGTAATCTTTTAAGTCCAGATGTTTTTAGAGTATGTAAGATGCATACATACATGTACACTGCATGTACAGAAGCTTGTGTCTTTGTTTATCATATTATCTACTGTGCTATAATCACTTTTCTGCATTAGGCTTGTTTGGGGTTTTGGGTTTTTTGTTGTTATTGTTGTTTTTGGGTTTTGGCTTGTTTGTTTTGTTGGTTTTTTGTTATTGTTTGTTTTGGTCTTTTTTGTTTTGGGGTTTTTTTTCTGAATACTCTTTAAAAATTGAAAGAAAACTAAAGTTCTCTGTTAGTTCAGCTTTTGCAAAAGGAGATATATGCTCCAGAGAGAAGGATCCAGCTCTCAGGAGACTTTGTTTCTATATTGCTGAACATACAGAGCACAAAGAGAAGGATCTGTCCTCCCATATATCTTTTCTCTCCCTATGGGGAAAAGAAAAAGCTTCAAATCACCCATTTAGCAGTCTGCTCAGTCTTTTTTTCTTAACTTTTAAGGGACTAGGAAACAAAGGAATTCAAACTCATTCATTTGGAAAAGCTGATTAATACTTTCGCTGATTTCGAAGTGAGGAATAATCCAGTCAAAAGAAATGGGGTGAATTTGGAGATTCTTACTATCAAAAAAAGAACCAGTGGACATATGAATTTTCAGCAGCTACTGTAATCCCAGGCTATTAACAATAGGTGAAACTGAATTTGCTAGAATTTAAATTAGCTTAATGTGTTGCCATAAATAGTTATAAATTTGAATAAGCAACTGTGTTACAATTACTACACTAATTTTTCTTACTTAGTGGAGGAGAGAGTCTTTTGTGTCAGTGGAGATGATCTCCCCAGGATCTACTTTACTGGACATCATTGTTCTATTAAAAAAAGCTTATTTATTTGAGGGCAGTTCCCAGCTCCCTTTTAATCTCCAACATATCCCCACTGTATATTGATCCCACTTTTCTTTTCATTGTTCTTTTCCTCTTTATATAGCTGAAGTAGCTTTTACTTGTTAAAACAACCTTTTCAAGATCTAACACTTCCCTGATGGAGTTGATGGTCTCTCTTTTTACCGTCCTTATAGACTTCCTATTTATTCTGACTCTCTTACAGAAGAACTAATTTGTATAGTTAAGTCTAGAAGTCTTTCCTCAATATTTTTCTGCCTTACTTCCAGTAAAAATGGCAGATCTTTGAAGGTCAATACCAATAATTTTCATTATTCTTTCATTATTTTTACTTTTTGTTTTGACTTATCCAAATTAAAAGACTAATGTTCTACTACTTTGTGTTTCTTAGTTAAGTTAATCATCACAAAATGCAAATTCTGTTTTCCATAGCACCTTCCTTACTTTTCAGAAATCACATTTGTATTAGTTTGTAACTAATCAGTTAATATCTTGCTGGTAATAGTGTAAAAGACTTAAAGATCACGATTTCCTCCAACACTGTTAAGATCACAGCAGGACTTTGCCCTCTGTAGCAAACTGTGCAAAGAAGCAGCTGCTCATCTGCAAGCAACCAAAGCCCATCCCCTGAATATGCTGCTGCAAATAGCTGGAGATTTGGCCTGTCAGTTAAGCCACCTGAGAGGAATTTGAGATAAGAAATAGGTAGTGCTTTTGTCCAGTTATCTCAGGTCTAAGGAGAGGTTAACAAAGCTGGGGAAGAAGAATGTGCCCACTAGGAAAGCCAATTCTGCAGCTGTGCTGAAAATCAGCTCTGGCCAGGCCCAGCTTCGGGAGGCCACAGCCCACAGCCCATTTCTGAGCCCCTTTCCACCAGAGGACTGCATGGGACCTACAGCGTTACAAAAGACAGTGGAAAACTCCCCCTGCCCAGGGGAAGTGATTGGGCATTCCCCAGAACACCTGTACATATATTAACCCATTGAACTCCCTGTTTTTCAGGACCCCCACCACTGAGAAGACCAGATAAAAAGGACCAATGGGAAACCATCTGCACCCATGGGTGGTGATACCTTTCTACTTAATCTGTCTTTCATTCTTTTTCTCTCCTACCTGCCTCCCCACCCCTTTCCTATTTCTTTTTTACCTCTCTTTACCTTACATTTACTACTAAATAAAATCCATAATATTGACTTGGCATTTGGTCTTGTTTGCACCTTAATTCGGGTAGAGGCATCTCTCTAATGCCTCTACCCGAATTAAGGTGCAAACAAGACCAAATGTTTGGATCTTAATAAGCAGAGACAAAATCTTATGGTGAAATGTTTGGTTCTCACTTCTAGCATCTCTAAGCTAGAAGCATTCATTCTCAAATCCCTCTAAGGAAAGGCAGAATTTTCTCTGAAGACTCTATAGCCGCAGTATTTACTTCTAATGCCTTTACCCATATCCAAGTCTATCTAGAAGTAACAACTTCAGCTTTAGATTTTAGTCATATCAAAAGGTCTATAGAGGGTAAGTGAATTTGTGGAATTATACTCCTTGCATATATCTTATTATGGCAACTCTCTTTGGGTATTTATATTTACAGGAACATGAGATAAATAAAAATTATGGAATTTTGCAGTTAGTGATTTCTTTACTTCTATAAACCAATGATCTGAAAACTTTGAACAATACACGCAAGTACAAGTTGATCTGTGTTATATGTCAAAGTGACACAATAATTAATATTCCTAATAATAATCTAATGTGTTTCTCTACTTGTCTATAAAGCACTGAAATGCTTAGGACTAAGACTAAAGCACTTAGTCTTTATAATGTTATCAAATACTTTCATTCTTTTGCAAGAAAATCAAGTTATCTCACCTTCATCTATCACACAAGACAATTGGAAAACAAATGTAAATTTAGAACCTAGTAAAGGATAAAACCTAGATGCTTAGTTTGTCTAAGAACTCCTTTTGCAGAAAAGACCAGTGAGTGTGGAATTCTTGCAGCACACTATACGAATTCCAAATTCTTTTGGAATTTGGTGAAGGGCAAGTCAAAATATATGAAACTGAATATTTGGTGCAGCCTTTGTCTCTTGGCTCTATTTATAGCATGGACACATTCATTTGCCTCTTTAAGAAATCACAATTTTTAATTTTCAGGAAGAGTATTGATTCCAAGACTCCACAAGACCAATGGCCCAGGTGATCAGCAGCAACAGGATCTAAGAGAAGCTTACTCCGCCTCTCATGGGACATGGGAATAAATTAAAATATTGAATTATTAAACAGTAAATTTATATTAATAACAAAATTCATTATAAATACCCATAAAAACTTATAAGAGCACACACACAACTCATAAGAATATATACTTATGTCTGAGACTCAATGTCTTGAGTGTCTTTTCATACATTTTGCCATGCAATATGGCAAGTACTCATTTCGTTACACTGAATACCTTTTCCCAAAGCTATTTGCAGTGCTGTTGATAAGCTGTTCTGTTTCAGAAGAAAAAGACTACTTTTAATATTTTCAATTTTCTCAGCTTGAAAAATATCCTTTCAATTTATCATTTGGACTATATATTTTAATGGCAATACCCCAGGGGTATCAAAATGGACATATATTTTTGATTTTACCTATATTTTCCTCCTAAACTGTCACTTGCTTACACGAGTCAGCTAAATAGGCAAACCTTATTTGCCTACTTCACTTTTGGTAAAATGATTTCTTCTGTTAAGTCATTGGTTGCCTTTGTGTTTATATTTGGACCCTGAATGTTTAACACCTAACTTAGGGGTCTCCTTAGGAACTTGGCCCTTACAATAACCACTTCTGGAAAACAAACCATCAAAAAAGCATGAAATACAGTTTTCTTTGTATTTTCTAAAATTATGTAATCATTGTATCTGTCTTTTTGTAGCATTATTACCCACAAAGGCATTTAAGTCTTCAAAGCTAAAATTTTCTCATTTATGGTACTTTTATATAAAAAATTTGTTCACTCTTATGTTTCTACCCAGTACTATTAATTAGTATACTGTTTTTTAAATGTAAGTAATTTTTAAAATTTTACAAGTTAGTGTTAGATGGTGATGAATTTACTTAGAAACATCATTTCTCTATGTCATATTATACTGGGGAAAAAGATGCTGCTGGGCACATCTTTGTGTGTCTGAATCTGGCCTGCAAAACTGTGCAGATTTCTCTATTACATGATGGCCAAAACAGTGAGAGAAAATATTCCTCTGAAGCCAAATGGACAGGAAATATTGCTGCAGAAAAGCATGAATTGGAGCCAATACTGAGTTGTTAATCCTCAGAGAAGCCTCTGAATAACAAATAGATACATAATTTTCTCTGACACTCACAAAGGAAAAAAACCTACACTTTGAACTTACAGTGTTGAAACTTGTACATTCAATAGCTGAGCTACACAATGCACTCAGTAAAATAAATAATAGATTAATAAGTGTTTGGATGGTTTGGCTAGCTGACTAACTCCTTGGTTAATGAATCCAGACCACTTAATATTTCAAAACAGAAGAGTTTCAAACTGAAATTAAAGAGAAATGTGTTGAAAGCCCAAGTTATCCCAGCAGCAGCATGCTCACTGATATGTTTTTTCATCAGGTCACCACTTTTGCATGTTACTCTTAAGCATTTTAAAAAATCATGCTCATATACAGATGTGTCTGGATTAGGAGAGTTTTCTCATCTTTTGTTATGTGTCACTCTTTGGGAAGAAGAAGGACATGTGTGATCTTTACCTTGACCAAAGGATTACAATATCAGAAGCAATTACTTTGCCACTGTATTTTAAAAGGGGTACTTTTTTCCCCCCCTATGAATCATTTGACCCAGAGGTTAGTTATTCATGGTTGCCCTAATTAAATCTGTATTTTCCATTCATACTCAAATAATTTTTTGGTTGTTTTTCAAGCTGGCCTTACATTCTGCTTCAGTGACATATACACATCAGACATTGAGGTCTGTGGGCTAAAATTCACTCTCATACCAAAACTAGGAGAAATTAAAACTCTGTCTTTCAACCTGAAGGAGAGAAACATGCATTAGGTTTCACATTGACGCAAGTATTTCAAACACGGTATATTATTGGACTAGATAAAATCTGTTGGCTTTCAAGTTCTCCTGCAAGCTCCAGAGAATGAAAGAATCTGTGGTGTCTTGACCTTGGCTGGCTGTCAGATGAACACCCAGCTGCTCTCTCACTCCCTTTTCTCAACAAGACAGGGGGAGAAAATAAGATGGAAAAGCTGGTGCGTCAAGATAAAGATGGGGCAGTCACATAGCAGGTTACTGTCATGGGCAAAACAGATTCCATCTGGGGAAAATTAACTGATTGGCAAATAATTTATAGTTTGATGCTGAGAAACAAGAACAGACAAAAACTAAAACACAGACAAGAGCTAAAGCCTAATTTTCCCAAGTTGGTGTCACTCTCTCATCTCTGGCTCCTACACATAGTCTTTCCCAAGTAGCTCAGAGGAATGAGGAGTGAGGGGTTGCAACCAGCCTAACAGCTTCTCTCTGCTGCTTCTTCCTCCACACAGTTTTTCTCACTTCAGTGTGAGACCTTCCCGTGGGCTGCAGTCCTTCATGGTCCAGCATGGCCTCTTCATGGGCTGCAGTTCCTTCAGGAATATCCATGTGCTGTGGGGCAGGCTGTGAAAATTAAAAACAAGCAAACAAACAAAAAAAACCCCAAAACTCCAAAACAAAACAAAGCAACAAAAACAAAACAAAAAAAACAAACAAAAAAAAAAAAAAAAAAAAAAAAAAAGAGAGAGAAAACCAGAAAGCAAGTGGCTCAGGTATAGAGAAAAAAGCAAAAAGTATTTTCATTTAAAATGAGTAAAGAGCATTAAGCGATGGATTTGCTTGCCTCACTGTGTTTTGTATTTAAAAAATCACTTACGTAGTCTCCAAAGTTATTTCTCTAACAGCTCACTACAAATTAGCAAGTATAATTTTAATTCTTTTACCTATAATCTTCTATTAACTGGCTATATGGTAATTTTTCCAGTAAATATTCATATTTTTCTTCTCCCTTTCACAATGTACTCCATACTTTTTTTAGTATAAATTTGTTATGATGGTTTAAACTCTTTTTTATAATTTCTCAATAATGTAGGGTAACTAGAAGATAATGTTGCATAGAGTGACCAAAAACATATAAAGGCAAAACTGGAAACTTCTAATTCTGTTGACTACAACAGTGATCTCTCCATTTATGTCATTAATACAAAATATTGTGTTACTTCCTCATTGTTTCCAGTCTATTTAGAAAGATCAGAGAAATATCTAAATACCACCAGGCTGATATCTAGAAAGAATATATATTATCAAATTTATCTTAAAATGAAAAGTCTAGAAAAGGCTCCAGGTGTCAAAAGCACCTCTCTCTAATGGGAGAGGTATAAAAATTCTTCTTGCACCTTGTGTTTGACTTCATATACTTGAGCTATCAGGGAAAATCAAACAAATGTCTTTGCTTTTTTGCTTTTCTCAGTAGTTTTTGTAAATTGTCAGATACACTTTATGAATGTCATGCATTGAAGGCAAAAGGAAAATTTAGCAAGTGCACTTAAAAGGAATTTAGGCATGAATTTGCTGGGAGCTTAACTGCCCAAGCTTATCAAAATCACTGCTCATGAGCAAGTAATAAGGAATAGCAAGAAAACACTGCTAAGGTTGGACTTCAGCTGCAGACAAGCTCTGAGAATTCAACTTTGAAAAATCTGACATGTCAAAATCTCATTTAACTTTTTTCTTCAGTATGTATTTTCCACATGAGACTAGGGGGAAAGTCTAGACACCACACTGGGAGATTCTCTCCTCCCAAAACCATTTCAGCATCCTTCCCATTTAAAGTCAAGTGCATGCACAGTCTTTGAAACAGAGACCAAAACCTCAAATTCTGATTTTTAGCAGTGGGCTATGAAGCATTAAACCATTTTGTGTTAGGAGAATCTATTTTCCCCAGCAATTGCTGCCACCTGGGAGTCATTATGCAAAAATAGAGGGTAGGAAAAAATGTTTCTTTGAGCCGAACCTGGACACCAAAGTATGTACTAAATGGAGCGAGCCATGATACTCAAAGTGGAGCTTGCTTACTTACCTCCTCATCAGCTGAATACTTAGCAGCTCATTTCTGGGATTTGTTTATTTATAAAGAAAAAAAGAGAAACACTGCATTCAAATGCAGAGATAATGTCTCAGACTTAAACTACAACTGCAATTCCAAGGTGAAGTTGAGAATCTTGGAGTAGATAGTTCTTAGCACTCTGAATAAGTTTTGAGCCTTTCCTTCAGACACATAATCCAATGTATACATAATGCACAGTACACAAGAAATCACTGTAGACTAACATTATGTCATACAAACAGGTAGAAAAAATGTAGATCTTGGAGTAAAATCTGGAATATCTGACGCATGAGCCTCACTCCTGCCAGAAAGAATTTTCATGCATATTCTTTTGAAGGAATAGACTACTTTCTTCTAATAGAAAGCTGTGAATCATTTGCTGTTAAGAAAAGCAATGTAAGATGATAGTAAAAGAGAAGAAACAGATCTTTGTGTTTATAGAATCAATCATAACACAGTATAAGTTGGAAAGGACCTTGGTAGATCACCTAGTCCAACATTCAGCGGGAAAGAAAGCCTAGAAAAAATTATCTAAAACCCTGTTAAAATTGCATCTTGAAAACTTCCCTGTGATGAGGACTTCCATGACCAGTGGTTCCAGAGAATGACTGCTTTCACATAAGAAAGTTCCTTTCTAAAGTCCAGATAAGGCCTTTCCCACTTCGGCTCTTACCCACTGCCATTTGTCTTCTTTTCATGGTTCCTCATGAAGAGGAGCCTCTGTCATCTTTGTAGTCATCCTGAAACTAGTGGAATAGAGCTCAGTGATGAGCTCCCCACTGAGTCCTCTCTCCTCAAGCAGAAAAGACTTAGCTCCTTCAGTCATTCCTCTTAAGGCAGGTTCTCCAGCCCTTTGATCACTTTTGTGACTCTCCTTTGGACCCTTTGGATCCTTTGGTCTAGTCAAGCTGCATCCGTTTTCACTTGTGGGGACCAAAACAGGACACAGTAGTCCAGGTGCAGCCTCACAACTGCTGTGTAGAACTAGTTTACGTAATATACATCATCATAAGCATATTTCTAGCCCTTTGAGTTCCTGTGTTGACATGACCTTGAAGTTGCGCCATCCTAGTTCACTCTGATGAGGAATTTTGTGCTTTTGTTTTATTTTGTGTTCTTTCACTGTAATAATTAGATTTTGGATCCAACTGGGATTATCACATTGTACCTCTGTACTTTAAAGGTGCAATATTGGAAAATTACCAGACCATAAGAAAAGATGAGACTTACAAGAAGTTCTATTTGCAATTATATTAACTTTGGTGATGCACTGGAAATTAGGAAACTTTTCTTGATGCAGAAATGTGTGTCTTGGATTACATAAGACATTGGGCTTTTTTCACTGTGAGAAGCTCAGCCACCCAAGCACTTTGCTGCATTTTAGTAATTCTGCTTGTTTTTTTCTATAGTTAGATTGACTTCTGAAATACCCACAGAGCAGCCATAATGCCAATGCCAAGTTAATCTAAAGGGGTCTCCAACCATCACCATCAACAACTGAATTGCTGTAGAGTATGCATTTTTTGTCCCCTACAAAAATTGAATACACCTGGCTTTATTTCACAGTTACCTACTACTACATGCACTAGTGAACAACTGTGTGTTTGTCTGTCTGCACAAAGATGTGCATGAATGCACACACAATTTCTCTTTTTCAGACAGCTGCCATAATGATTCCAGATCCCCATCAGCTTCTGAAGTTTGTTTCAGTTTAGGTAGTGTTCAGTATACTGAAGACACAAACACAGTCTGAACTTTATGTGCCTCTGGAGTCTACAAAAGTCAGTTGCAGCTTTCTCAAGATGTGCAGCACTTCCTGCTATGGGGCCTGATTCCCTCCCTAGAGCTGCACTTGAATAACAACTCAACCTCTGTAAACAATTGTTTCTTCCATAGAAAAAAGAAAAAATAGCATCAGCCTTAGGGATGCAGTGGTTTGAGCTGAAAGATACTCCTGCAGAAAATGAAAACCAACAATAGAGATCACGACAATGCCTTCAAATTTCTCTACTCCCTGCACCTTCATACTTTCATATCTCGCTGTGATTATATAGAACTCTTCATATTTTTGAAAGTTGTATGCTTGCTGCAGAGACCTCCTATCATGCATTTCTAAGATCAAGAAAACAGGATAGTTGTTTTGAGGATACATTGTTGTAAGAGTCTTTGTACTTTTCTGTAGCATATCCAATTGATCTGCACACTGCAAAGTTCTCCTGGCTGATGAGTGAAGTGTTGAGGAGTTAGCCCTAATTCATCTCTCTTGACTTACACAGATAACCTGGGCCCAGAACTTTACCTTCCTCACTTCTGTCTTGACAGACTTCTCTGATGTGCATGAATGAGGGCCTTGGCCTGCCTTTGCTCTCTCTGTAGTTAAAAGGAAGTGTAACTTCAATTTTCTGAATCTTTCAGTATTATTGAGTTGGAAAAGAGGAGATTAAGGTACCTAAATTTTATTTTATTTTCCTCAGGTAAGTACTTTAAGTAAAGAGGATTAAATGAAATCTTTGGAGCGAAGCAGTGACAGAGATCCTAACTGTTCAGTGTTCAGTGCCAGATAATAGAATGTAGAATAAAATGCTTTGGGAGCTTTCTTCAGATTTCTCATGCTCTTAACAATGTCCTTCCTAAGGCAAACTCAGTTCCCAAGATTGAGCAATCAGATTGGCCAAGCCCTTATGAGAAGCCATACCTCTGTTATGCAGTCCTTGCCAGTTCTACACCCTCAAAAGTCGTTCTGGATGTCTTCTTAAATGCCATGGGCAAACCTAATTGTTGTTGGACATTGACGGTAGCTGGGATGTATTCAGGAGGGATGTCATTACACAAATAATGTAGCTTGAATCTTTACTTCTGGGCAATTTTCCAGATACTAAACTATTTGAGTTGAAAGTTCTGCTACAACTAGGACAGTGAAATGGTGGGTAGTGAAAAAGGGAGCTACCTAAATGTGCTGTGAAATGTAACTGTAGCCAGCACACAGCATGGAGGCAGAAAGTCATCATGTAGATGTAGCTTCATTTGAGTATTCCTCATCCTTATGATTTTTGTAAAGTAATTAAAACTGTCTAATCTTCACATGTAACATTTCTTTAACTGTTCTTTTTTTTTTTTCCTTAAAATAATTTATATAGGCTTCTGGACATTAATTGAATTTGAGTCAACAGTGTTATGTTTACATGGGAATCACAGAATCATAGTAAATAAAGTCCCAAGGGGTCATCTAATACATCTTATTGCCCAAAGGTAAGATCAGCTATGACTAAACTGTTCTTGACAGATTTTTGTCTCACCAGTTCTTGGAAACTTCCAGTGGCAGAAGTTTGCACATTTTCCCTTGGTGTACATTAGTGCTCTGCTATGCCTGTAGCTGAAAAGGTATCTCCCAATTGCCAACCCAAATCTTTCTTGCTGTCATTTAAACCCATTGCTTCCTGTTCTATCTGTGAGGAATAAATAGAAAGCTTATTCCATTCAAAAATGTTTGGGTTCTCAAAATTATAGTTTTATTCCGCCTGAATATTGTCCAGATTTATAAGCAGCATGCCTGTTAATCCCTTCAGCTATGATGCCTTCCACTTCTTCTCCACACATTATCAGCCACTTTTTCTCAAAAAACTTTATGGAATTTGGCTGATATAATTTCTTCCTGACAAGTCTGTGCTAGCTGTTACTTCCCAACTTATTCTTTAGAGTATTCAAACCAGATTTTGGTTTGGTTGGTTGGTTTGTTATTAGTAGTTTTATAAATAAAATTATTTTTATGACTACCTATATGTATACATGACGAGTTCGACGGGAGAAAAGCTCATCCGATGATGATCGACAAGATCGACAATCTCAGATTTATTGATTAACAGGCACACTTTTATAATCACAGTAATAAAGCTCATACATATTGGAAAAGTAAAGCTCATTATTGGTCAGCTATAAAAAGTCAGTCCCACCTCTCTCAAGATGTTTGTAGCTTCTTTTTACCTCCTGTTATCACATATTTTCTTGAACAGCTTCTTGCTCAAAGAAACTGTGTCCTTGAATTAAGCAGCTGTTGCTTTCTCAGATGTATTTTCTCATGTCTCTTTTCCCACCAGCTATGTCTCAACAAAAAACTATCCACATATACATAATCTATATTTATCTATACCTTTATGTTCCTAGGAACTCTGAAAGTCTGATCCATAATTTCCTGATTTGTGCTTCCTCCTACCTCTCAGTACTCTGCTTTTTCCAAGTGTCCTGAAAATGTTCTCATAGATAACTGCAATACTGTTTGAGCATGTTTCAAATCCTCCTTAGGGGTTCTAGACTAAATTTTTTTGTTCAATTTAGTTTCAACAAAACTTTTTCAAGGAGTCTCTAAGCAGTTCTTCTGCATTGAACTGAGTTCTTATCCCACTGTGAATGAGGCTAGGTCAGCCATCTGATCACGGCTAATATCTTTCTAGTGAAACTTAGAAACAGAACCTCTCATATTTCAGATCTTCCATCACTCTTACTTTCATTCCTCAATAATGTTAACTCTCTTGAAAAGCAAGTAATCTCCTCCCTCTAATGAGGTGTTAACTATCTCAGATAGGAATGAATATTTTCCTCATTGTGCATGGAAATTTGTGATGATTTTTAAGACATATGACTTTAATAAGCTGATACTGAAAATCCGAGCTGCCTCTTATGCTTGCTGACTGCCAAATGTTCCAAATGTCCCCAGACAATATATCCAGCTTTCTTCTGACAGATTGTATAATATACGAAATATTAGCCATAGAAAGCACCATGTGACATCAAAAGTTATTTTACACTATGAAAATGAACCAAATTAAAACTCAAGTTTAAAAAGGGTATTTGAACATTGTATTCATTTCAATATTTCTATGAGCATCCTCCTGTATTTTCTGCTGTGCCTGAAGCTCTGAAAGGCTCCCTGTTCTGTTGCAGTGGAATACAACACAAAGTAATCAGCTGGTGTTTTAGTCAACTCACATACTCAGTGAGGACAGTGCCTGAGAACCTGATGGATCATGGGAATCAGTCTGACTAGAGGACCAGAGTTGCCTTCCTTTTCCAAGATGAATAATGAACTCAAATCTCTGCTGACACAAAGCCTGGGAAAGGAAGCAGCAAACTCTCTGTGAGAATGAGAGAAGCATGGCCTTTGTTCTGACCAAAACATAAAATTCATCTTTCTTAACTGTACATTTTTATTCTTTCTCAAAGTCCGGCCTGGTCTCAATTGGACCCAGAGCCAGAGAAAATAGGTATAGTGATTATTCCTGAAGACCATTTTGAAATACTAATTTTACCTTTCTTTTTGTTTCTTCCTGGTCTCACCCGAAAGATATATTATATAAATGCAATGTTATTTATTCTGTCTAGTTCTTGAAAGGGGCTTAATTCAGAGCTTAGAAGGGGAAAATTTTCAGTCATTTTTGGTTTATCCATGCTGCTTTTTTTGCCCAAGCCTTGCCATAAAAGATGTCTTTAATTCTTTCTTAAAAAATGCAAGCAGGCTTGTAGAGCCTGATTTAAAATGAAATTTTCAACCAAAGTTCAGAAGGATGAGGTCCCGTTTAGGAGGGGAATTTCATCAGAGCAGTGTTTCTCAGATATTAATTTAGTGGTTTATTGAAAAACACTTCTTTGAAATCTGACAGTGTTTATGCAAAATTGCTTTCTCCAATGGATGGGTCGTATCTTAAATATTTAACTTCTGTCTACTTTGTATTAATTTAGGATAAACATAGTGTGTGGTACAAGTCTTGATTATTTTTTTGGGGTTTTTTTTTTGGTTGTTTTTTTTTTTTTTGTGTTCAAAGACCTGAAGAATTCACTAAAGATTTATTTTCTGGGAGGAAAGATCTGCTTTTCATCATCTACTTACTCAGGCCCCATAAAAAACATTCAACGCATGACAGAATCTCAACTCCTAATCTTTGTTGGCAAGATAGCATCCAAATAACATAAACCATGGTTCTTTGGTATTTTTCAATGAAAAGTTAAGTGGTCTATATTAATTACACACAAACCAGCATGCCAAGACTTCAATGATATTGAAAACTTGCTGCAGCAAAAACTATTTCAGAGAGGGGGAGATTCAAAATTCACTGCCAGGGTTCATCACTCCAGAGTAGATTGCAGTGATCCTGTGGATATACTGTCTCAGTATATAGAAAAGGCAAGATTTTTAAGATTATTTTTCCAAAAATTAATTAAACACAGTGAGTTTGAAATTTGCTGACAAGTGCTGAAGTTTGATGACCTCCATTCTTTTGGTGCACTTTAAAAAGCTGGCCCTGAAAAGATTTAAATAGCAGCTATTTCAGTCCTATCTATGTTCAGCCAGTCAATCAAATTTCAATTGGTGGCCAAACTGTGAAGCAAGAACTGGATATTGTGTGGTATCAGCAAAATCAAGATGGAATTGATGGTATTATAAAGAGATGGAGAAATAGAGACCTTGGACTTGGGGAATAAAAGCAGATGAAAGAGAAGGTAGATGTGGACTTAGACACTGTGGAATAAGAAAGGGTATAGAAAGGCATAGAATCAGTCATGTAATGAAAGGAAGACCTGAAGGAGTGAGAAATATAAAATATAGAAAATAATAGCTGTTAGAAAAAAACAAAGAGGGAGCAACAGAGAAAGTTTTGGTACAATATGAGAAAAAAGAATGTAGTAGAGCCATGTAAACTGTAGTAATTCTGGTAAATATGGAGACATTATAATCACCTGGCACACATTCTTTGAGGCAAATTAACAAATTCTTAGAATGCATCAGTTAATACTGTATTTCCTCAAGATATTTCTAGTTTTAAGAAGCAATCAGACATTTTTGTTCATTAAGTCCATTATCCACCATGAAAGTATTTGTAAAGTTCATGGAAAATGTAATTGCGAATGTATACAGTTTAGATTCATACGAAAGTAGAATTCTAATTCAATTTCTGAGTTATCAGATTCAAAGGTCATCCACAAAAGGTCCTGAAGACTGAGGAAATGAAGATTATTTAAACAACTGGGAGGATGAAACTGGCATGGGGAGTAAGGTCATGCTGATGGCTCATGATGCATGTCTCTTCCAGCACATAGTTATATAACAGTTTATACACTAGTAGCCAAATTCAAACCAACAAGAATACACAAATTAGAACACTTGTTTTCTGATATGATTTTAGGAGAGTACTGCTCACTGTATATGTAAAATCCATCTTAATTAATCAGCATTACTTCCTATTTCAGGCTATCAATCATGTGAGGCATCAGTAGATTTGGCTGTTGTTTTACATGCTTATGATATTTACACAAATATTTTCAGTCACCATCTTCCTAACTTGAGTCTTGATTTTATTTGGAGCTGTACAGAGTTCAATGCCTTCAACAATGCATTTCCAATTTAATTGGAAGATAAAAGGATAAAGAAAGATAAAGTGATCACACTGTATATTTGGAGCAGGAGCTGAAATAAGCCCAGCATCCTGATTTCACAATTGCAAACTAATGCTGCCTGTGCTGTCTTGCATAAATCTTTTCATTGGATACATTCCTTATTCTTTCAACTGTTCAGTGTAAAATCCTGTCCTCCTGCACTGGTGATGCTCTAAAGGTTTTCCTCTTTCTCTGAGATGTTTTCTGGATGTCAGAAATGGAAATTGAAGCAGCAAAAATGTTTCTGCACACATCATTGCTGCTCAGTCATTTTAGTTCCTGACCTCACCCTACTCAATTAAGAAATCCTTGGAGCCTCAAGATAGCATCTGACTTGTGAAGTACTGGGTGCTTTCTGCTTCATTTGCTGTTCACAGTGCCTCAACAGGAAAGCAAGCTTCACAAATTAGGAAGACTGTGGAGACTGTTCTTGTGTGTCTGTACACACACGCAGCTCACGTATCCATGCGTATGCACACGTGCCTGTGTCTACACCCACATATGGTATAGCTGAATTCAGTCTCTCTCTGCAGCTTGATAAAGACACAAAGTTTATCAAACAGTTTATGTTATTTGTCAGAACTAAAGGTAGAGGCACAATAAATTCTGTTTGCAGGCACTTATGTGTAAAAAATATGTTTTAATGCACAGAGATATAGCTGAATGAGTAAAGTATTTTCATATGTACGTGGGTGTGTGTCTAAATGCATGTGTATGCACTCTCTAGACACAACTGATGGTGTTTGGGTCCAGCAGACACTTTAAGGTTTGAAAGAATGTGACTAAGCACAGAAATAATTGAGATGTAAAACTCACTTGGGGAGGGAAGACGGAATTTAATTTTTTTTTTTTAGTAGCTAAAAATGGGCTCTGTTAAATGAATGCAGTTATGCTGTGAATAAGAGAACAGTGAGTTGAATATAATTCCAAGCCACATGGCAGACAATGTGCATCCCACACAGGAAAATGGCAACATTAATGGGCTTGAGCATTTTTATCCTACCTAGCAATTATCTGATTTTGGGCTTCATGTTACTAATTTCTCTTTCCACATCTCACCCTTAGTTTCATACAGGGGATAAGAACCAAAACAAATGCATTCTCCTTTGACCACGTTATTTTCTTCAAGAGTCTTACACAGGATAAAGGGTAAATAGAGCTCATCAGAGATAATATCAGAACACTGAAAACAGAAGTACCAATTTCCTGTAAGGTTTTCTTCCTCAAACAATGTGACGGCAATTTGGCAAAATACAGTGATGGCAGGAGGCAAGGAGGGGGTCTGTGCCCCCATGTTTGCAGCAGGTTGGCCTCTTGCTGGACGGGTGAGCTACCAGAGGTTGATCACACACAGCAGAAGTGCAAATGACTATGCAATTGCAACCCTATTGCACTAATGAGAACCCAAAGGCCGCCTTGCCTGGAAACTTGCAATTACTGCTGCTGGATCAGGCCCCAAAAATGCTGCTGACACAATATACATTTAATTTAATGTTTATGTTCCAGGAAATGGCTCCTCTGGAGAAAACACTGAACTGACCTTCAGACCATAAACCTATGTCCTCTTGCCCTTAGTAGTGATGGAATTGATCCCCAGAAGCCTTTTTAATCTTACTGTTCATCTTACTCATTTTACTCTTTCTTCTTTTGAGAGCTATGGGATAACAAAGAGTAGATGGAGAAGATTAGAGGTGAGACGGCTGATAAATAATTCTGATTTTTAAGAAATTAGTTTTGAAGACAAAAATAAAAATTCCAGTGAAAAGGGACAGCTCACCTTTCTGTTTTTCTTGTGTGCTGAAGGAAAAGCATAGCAGTCTCAGCCTTGGACATCCTAAGACAGTAAGAATCATCTCAGCTCAGCTGAGCACAGAGCTACTTCACCAGTAGAACAATTTTTCCTGAGCCCTAAAGTACACAAATTCCTTCCTTGTCCTTTCCTTCATTTTCCTCATGCCTGTCATGAGATGAATCTCTTATGCTTCTTTTTCCTTTATATTTCATTGGCCTGTCAAATCAACATGACAAGTGCAATATTTCAGTAACCACTATCAATTTTGCTTATTGTGCCTAATTTTTAAGCACTCATTTGTGTTTTTTTCCAGGCACTTCCCAATTTTCCATTCCTAGAGGTGGATCAGAAAAAAAAGAAGTTGCTTATTCTTTTTCTTTATGAAAAATTTGAAATCTATTTGGCTTTTGAGAAACATATCCAGAAAAATATAGCACTTTTCTTCTTCTGACCTCCTATTACTTTTGGAGTTATGAATTAAGTCTGTCTCTCACGCTGATTCTGAGAAGTAAAATCAAAAAAAGAAAGACAAGATCCTTGAATTCAGAGACATATTTATGGTAAAAATAGGAAAAAATGACAGAGATATTAAAGCCTTTTTTGTTACTCCATTTGCTAAATCCAAACCCCCACCAGTGTTCACTGGAGCAAAAGATGGTTAAATCTGAAAACTATAAGCAGCAGAGATCTACATGGAATCTACATGCATAAGAATGGTATGCACACCTGGTAGGGAGTACTGTCCTCGCTAATTAGGCTTCCCTCTCATTTGGGCTAATTAGCTTGCACACCACATTTATGTCCCTAAGCTACTTCCAGCTCTAGACCTAACTTTTCAAGCCAGTTTGGAGAATTCTGCCCCATGCTATGTTCACAGCTTAAGTACTGCTTGCACCACCAGGTATATAGCTAGATACCATCTCCTTGCTCTTCTACTTCAGACATCAGCATACAGCCCCCTGGGGGGGTTTTTGAAAACCTGTTCTTGGGAATGCTGCAGGAAATCAATGGAACCACCTGTCTGGCTGTCTCTATGGACAGAACCTTACACAAGGTGTGCTTCTAAAAAGTAAATAATGAATAAAGTTCTTTCCCTATGGACCCAGTTGTATGACCTACTAATGTAAAAGTGGTTTTAAGAATGCCTTTGTTGTGTATGCTGTTTAAAAATTATATAAAGGCTGTCTTGAAAGGCAAAGTTGCATTTCAAAACTAATCTTAGCCAGTAACAAAAGTTGTTTGGGTTTTTTGTATCTGAATTTATCTTTGTCATCAAGTTAACAAGTACCTTTAAAATGCTCAAAGGAAGAGTTTTATCAGACAAAAGAAAAAGACAGAGTAGAATAACAAGACAAAAGTGGATATCAATAAAAGTATGTCTACATGTATGTACATGGACATACGTATGTTTATACATGTGTGCATAAACTACAGGTAGCATCTGTAAAACCAAACTACAGATTGCAATCTTGGCCTGTGTGACTCCTGTTAAGGACAATCTGTCTGGTAGAATGAATGGTGCAGCAGCAAAAGCCATCCTACAGCTCTCCAGTCACTTCTCTAATGCCTGCCTAACTATAGCCTTGAGGAAAGTGAAATCTTCACAGACTGTCTACATGAGTAAAGAGAAGCTGATTTGTTCAGTTGTGCTTTTATTATTTTGTAGAAGAGGTTTCTTGGACTAGCTGACAAATTGTGGAAGGATAAATGGAAACATTGATTTATCCCAGAAAAATTTCTTTAACAAAAATAAAAATTAAGTTCCCCTACCACAAAAAGAAAATATAGGCACCAAAAGAATGTTAAAACAATGCAGAAGAAGAAACATATTCAAAAAAGAAACACAACTGCAAAAGAATTTTCTCCTAAAAAATTACCATTGAAAGTTTCTTGCTGCTCTGCCTGGAATTTAGCATTATGATCTCTTTTCCTGGTACCAGTTGCTAAGATTTATCAAAATAAAAAGCGGACTGTTCTTGACATCAGAAGGGGTCAAATCCAGCTCTAAATTGTTGCCCAAATTTCAGCGAAATCTTTGGCAGTGGCAGTTGTATTCAGCTCATAGTGCATGATCTGTATGGAATAAGTAAACTTGCAAAAGTATTTATGGGGTCCTTTTGAATTGTTTTCTGCTAGTGTTCTTTAAAATGCCAGGTAATGTTGTGGAAACCAATATCACTGTTTCACTGAGACTCTAAGCAATGTTTTATTTCTTGTCTTTTAGTTTTAATGAGAGCGTGCTGCTTGCTACTAATAGAGCTGAGTAAACAATCTATGTACATTTTATTCAATTACTTTAGTTCTTTTTCTTCTTATGGTAATTACCTATGAGCGGACAATGATTGCTACCATTTGTTTGTTCCTCCCAAGTACTTGCTGATTATTCTGCACAAGCAACTTGTAGCCTGTGTTATTGCAAACTGACTGCTTGCAAGTACTCCTTTGGGTATAGGTATTTGGTTGCCTAAAGCCAAGTACTTGCTTCTTTTCCTTGATTGGATGATCTACTTTGTCACAAAACACACTCTATTTAATAAATTTATAACATCATTCTGCAACATGCTCTCTAGACCAACAATGTGGAACTGCATCATGGTGATTGAAAACTACACATTAAATACAATCTGTCTCATGAAAAAAATAAATCTTAATAAATATAGTTATTCCAAAGTTGATATACCACTCTCTGTGCAGGCACTTATTTAATTTTGTTGTTGGCATTAACAATTAGAAGCATTTTTTTTACCCAGATTCCTGTCAAGACAATTTCAATTGTCATTAGGGACAGCAAATTTATTCATAATAAGAAATTTAGCATTTGGCATTGTTTCCTTACAGAATTGTAATGTTTCTTTTTAGTCCCTGAGTTCACTTTACATGGAAAGTGCAATGGACAAACAACTATGATTTGCATCAAAGCAAAGACATTTCTGGAAGTCTTTTCAGGGCTGCTATCATGGTAAATCTCTTCCCAGACTTCTACTTATCGTAAACAACTTAATTTTTCACTATCTATATGATTAACAATTGTGCAGGGCCTTTTGTGAAACAACATTCTGAACTACGGAAAGCTAATTTACTCCAAAATCACTAACCTATTTTTAAATTACTTTGAGACTGAGTCATATCTGAAACAAACTTAAGGCAATCTGGAAGATTTGGATCCTTAGGAGAGCATCTTGTGAAGCCTGGCAGAGCTGTGTATCAGTGGCCACTGTCAAGGTCACTTCTTTAGAGTCAGCACCATTTGAAACAGGTGGCTGTTGATCTTTTTTGATAATACAGCATATAATTCCACCTGGATGTTTAATGTAATCTACCATGAAATCATAGCAGTAACTAAGCCATAGACTTGAACCTATTTCTCAGAGCTCATTTTTGCTGGTAAAACATGGTTATTGGCTGAATAAACTTATTTCAGTTCACCTCAGTTTCTTGTTTTTCTCATTATTTCCTTAGCCTGCTACCAGGTATTTAGGTTCCTATTTTGCTTCAGAGCAGGTTAACAGGTCTGTCCTCTCAGTAGTGGACTGTGCTGACTGTCAGAAGGTAAGGGAGGGCACAAGGGGAGTTTCTGAGGAGTTGCTTGTGGGGCTGCAGTTCACCCCTACACTAAATGCTCTGTAGTGGATGCATCAGAAACAAATCTAACAAGATACAGAAATTACAAAATGCACGGATAGATTATGATGCAAGACCATGGTAATTCAAAATTCTTTTACGAGAGTCTGTCAGCTAAATAGGACCATGTGAAATAATCTGCCCTGCCATAACATTTAAGCAAAAGACAGTAAGCTAAATACATATCTTACAACCTTCTACATTTAGTACTTGCCATGTTTTCTACTTCAGAACCAAGAAGCTATTTAAGTCCAGCTCTGGTTTCAGTTTCCAGACCTGAACTTCCCCTGTAACAGTGGCAAGAGTATTTACCTTCAGACTTCAATTTCTCCAGTCGTAAAAATTATGTTTGTCTTTATTTTTAAAGGTCCCTGTAGATTAATGAATGAAACTATTCATAAGTCACTGACTTTCATTTACTATTTGACATCCATCTGGACATTCTGCCTGTAGCATAACTCTGGAGATTGAACAGATTGTCCTTTTTCATTTAAGAAAATGAAAGGGATTAGGCCAGATTTTGATATTAATTTTTTGCTGTGTTATTTTGAGGTAGAAGGTATGGATTTGAAGTTTTATGACATAGGAATTTGGATGTTTGAATTATACATAATAGGAAGAGATTCATAGTATCTGGGATAATCTAAATAAAAAATGAATGTGAAGTTCACTTTAAGGAGTTCTTTGTGGTTTTAAAAGATGAACTAAATGTTTCCTCCCCAGAAAGGCGGCATCTTGGCCATACATTAAATGTCAGCAGCAATCCAATACTAATGTCCTTTACCTGGTGGATACTAGTGAAAAAAGAAGAGAGGCTAATGTCCTGCAGTGTTGGCATCAAAAGAAGCAGATATTAACAGAGTCAGCATTTCTGAAGCAACTATTAACTTTTTGTCCCACCAGATTTTAGATAGAATCTTGCCCTCTCTTGGATTTCATCATCTCTATTACCAGAGATTTCAGTAGCCAGAGGGGCAGGGAAAATCTGAAGTTGCATGTAAACTTTTTAAAGGTTAGTGATATGTGGGAAAAGATACTGTTACTTACACACCTTTGAAGTGGAGATAATGTTCAATGACACAAGACCAAAACATGTCTTATTATGCATCATGCTTTGCTGTCACGCTCATTATTGCTGCGCTAATTCTTCCCAGGAAGGATTTGATTTGCTTTCCAGATGCTGCAAATTGAACTGGATTGTTGCACTCAAGAGCTGATTTTTCAAGTTTGTTCTTTTGTTTTTAACTCTTAACAAGCACCAATTTGCCAGAAATACTGAGAGTCTCCTGAAACATAGTTTGGCTGACAAATCAAATGACCTTGGGATATCATGTTATAAATTACAAATGTAAGGAGTCATAATATCTTCAGAAAGATAAAAAGTATAAAACACAATAAAGAAATTGTACACATCTCAATGATCATAAAGATTGACTTAAATTGTCTAAGTAATATGATAGTGGAGAGTGTGTATGACTATTTCCTACCTCTGGCTTTTTGAGACAGTTAAAATTAGATCAACTGTGCCTGTTTATTATGCTCAGGTATTCTATATCCTGAACCAAGGACAAAAAAAAAAAAATACTGAAGAGATGAATGCCTATAATGCCCCTAATTCTTAGGAAACTAGCTGAACTTTTTAAAATTAATCTTAGCACTCTTTGCTTTTAATTGCCTTTATTACTTTTAACTGAAATCAATTTGCAAACACTGTTTGTCAAAGAAAAGAGTTTGGAGGGTTTTTTATTATATATATTTCTGTATGGTATGTATGTAGGAACATTATCTAATTTCTGCAGAAACACAAATGTTAGAAAAAGTCTTCACTTTTGTGAAGACTTTTGTTTAAGAAAAATTTTTGGTTTCTTTTTCAACTAGAACTGTTAAACATTTTCTTATAAAATGCTGAAATATATCATATGAGTTGTTATATTTCAAGTTTATCACTGACCTCAAGGGGTGGAATACTTAAGTAGATATAAACCATTCATGAGGCTCTTGTGATAATTACAAAATAATTGCCCTTCCTCTCCAAGGAAGAGGAGAAACAGAATTATGGAGTGGAAGGTGATATACAACTAAGGAATCTTCTAAAAAAACCCACTCACATAAACTTTCGTTATACATGCAAAGAAATGCCAAGACATACAAGGCACAGATCTTGTGAAGTTCTACAGCTCATCATAATTTTAGGCACAAGAGTTTTGATAACATGGACAGTCATACACTGAAAGTTCAAGGTCATAAAAGAGCTGCTTTTGAAATGCTATGGCTTTCATTTACAAGAAACACACAAAGATGTGTCAATTAGGCATTGTCCATGAGTAGAGAGAAGATGCAAGAAAAACATGATTCTGTTTTTTTTTCACCTGAGGGAGTTGCAATTTTTTCATTTTAACTCAAGACTGACAGCTGAGTATAACATGAAACCAGAGGCATTCATCTAAAGTCTGTTAAAGCCAAGGTAAAGATCTAAATAGATCTCAGCTCTGTTCCCCTTGAAGTCAGTAGTAAAGCTCCCAGTGGTACAGACTTGTCAAATCATTTAGCTTTAAAACAAATGTGCTGTAAGAAAAAAGTATGCATTAAAAAAAAGTGGCAGGTGTTTTCAAAACTGAATGGGGCAGCATTGCACTGCCAGTTAAAAAGACAAACAGCAAGAGATCCTTGCCACTAATTTCTAAGTGGTTTTATGTATAGCGAGGTATCAGAGTCAACATCAGATTGTTTTCCTATGAATGAAACAACTGAAGCGGCTTTGTAGAGGAATTCTACAGATCGAAATATCAAGCCTTAATATAGCAAAACAATTTATTCCTTTCTTGCCACCCCCTAATCAAAATTTAGTTAAAATTATAAAACAAAAACACTGGTTTTAAACTATAAAGTCCTGATATATAGCAGTAATAGCACAGCCCTGACTCTGTGACCAAAATCCTCATAGGGCACAGCTGTAGTACGCAGTATATCTGCTGAGTCTTCATTACATATACCTTCAGCTAATTATTTTGTGAGATATATTTACTCTACATTATTATTAGTATTGCATATTCCATTGCTGTTGCTTCTCCTAGCAGGATGGCTTGTGGTGCAGCCACACTGGGGAATCTGTCTGGGATGAAAACTTACACTTCACTTGAACAACCAGATGGGGCCTCATTTAGTAACGCATTATAAGGCTTACTAAGCATGCCTCGTTTTTTTTTCTAAGCAGGCTACTAAGGAAAAATTCAGACAACTTTCTCAATATTCCATTTGGAACGGTTTTCCCTATTCTACACAGATTTTAATTGGAAAAAGGGTTTAGTTGAAGCTGCCTCTCTGCATCTTCTGGCAAGATGCAGGTGCTGAAGGCCAGATTGGGATCTCACTGTGTTCTAATTTATGTTACTGAGTGCTGAAAACCCCACTCTGTTTGTTCCCACCTATCAGGAGTAGAGCTGATATTGCAATTCTTGCCTGCCAGCAGACTAATCACGAGAACTGAGAGATGGCTGTGCCCAAGGCAAAGGGCAGCACCAAGGTGCATGAGAGGGCTCTAAGAGTCGATTCTTTGAGGAGGATGAGCTCTTTCTACTTGTCAGTTTTATTTGCTCTCCTGACAACAGTAACCACAACAATGGCTACCAAAGACATATTATTTACAGAACATCATATCCTTTGAAGGGATACAAGCCTAACCCTGACAGCAGATCACCTAAGATACATCTCTAAGACATGGGTTGAACTACGTTCAGAAATTAATCACAACAAGCCTCTGTCCCTACAAATACATCTAATTTTCTAGGAAGTTATGGTGTTTAAGTGCATTCAATATTCTGAATTAATTACTAATAACTTTCTTGGAGTTATTTATCAGCATACTTAGTACTTTAAATCTGTACTACTTTTACCAGATATAATAAGTGAGATCTTTGGGTGGTGTTAACTGTATAACTCCAGTAAAATCTATGAAATTGCAATGCTGTACATGATCTGAGAGTTTGATAGCTGTAAGCAATAAAAATAAATTTAAGTTCTCTAACAGAATTGGCTTCATTCTTAGATTCCAGTCTCTGCAATGAAAAGCGTTACTATTATGAATTCAGGTTTGGCTCACAGCATGTATTTTATATTGCTCACTTAAATTTGTAGTTCCAATTAATATGTCTTATGGGTAGCTCATTTGATGGTAAATCTGTGCCTAGTTTCACCTGTATCAATAAAAAAATGCTTTAAAAAAATATACTTTTTTTTCTGCCACAACAGGCATTTTTTCTCCTTGTATATGCTAACAAGTCTCATGATGACCTTGAAGTGTGTGATGGAACAAAACACACACAAATACATTTCTAAACTAGAGGAAGCTGAATTAATTCTAATTTTAGTACAACTGACTTTTGGAGTTTAAGAGAAAGAAACTCTTGATTTAATTTTTTTTCTTTTGGAAAATGATTACTGATCACTGATCCTAAGTAGGTTGAAACAAAAGGAAAGTCCTCCATTGATTGATATAATTTGGGTCACTGTTTAAAGATCTAAGCACTTAACTCTGAAAATAAGGAGTACACATATTCAGAAAAATTATCTATGCAAGTTTTAGCAAAAAAAAGGACATTTCTGCAATATATGTCAGCCAATACATTGTGCTTGACTGGTCTTCATATTGCAAATGCTCTTTAGCTGCACACTCCAGAGAACTATGTAACTGCAGAAATATGCATCACAAAGGGGAAGGGTGAAACTCACAGAGGAGTTTCATTATCTGCCCCACCACACAGGTAGCTCTTCTCATGCCATCCCCTGCTCCTCATTTCAAGTGCTGTTAGAAATTGCAATCACTGTGATCACTATATAATAAACCAAACTTTACAAAATATTTAAAACATCCTGTGCCTATTCATAAATAAACAGTCCCCAATTCACAGCTGTTTTGGTAAAATTTTCTCCAAAGAGTCCTATCATCTTTCTTTTTCTCCAATGTTTCTTTTTATAAAGAAGTGAAAAGTATTGCTTGTGATGGGCATGAAGCTAACTATCAGATCTGCTTAGTTCTGTGGCAAAGGAATTGGACATTTTCTCTGACATTTTTCTTGCCTTCAAGAGGATTTTAAAAGGTGAGTTCTTAAGGGACTCTGAGAGTCTTTGCCACTCATCGCCTTTTCAATTTATAATAGATAACTAAAGCCTGTAAGGTCTGCCAAGAATTCTCACTCTTAATTTTTGATACAGATTTGTTTTCAATAAGCGTAAGTATGGACTTGTTTCATTCTTTGCTGAGCTCGATTCCAATTCTCCCCAGGGAGTCTAAAGAAATAACATATTTAAAAAAAACTATTAAAAAACTTAAGTGAAGCATTAAATTTTGATATGTTGTAGAACACAAACCTGAAACTGGAAAATTAAAATATTCTGATTATAAGAATAATACTAGGAACAGCTGCCAGTAATTTTTTA
Source organism: Setophaga petechia (assembly GCA_024362935.1). Classification (NCBI taxonomy): domain Eukaryota; kingdom Metazoa; phylum Chordata; class Aves; order Passeriformes; family Parulidae; genus Setophaga; species Setophaga petechia. Next base: position 11,540,995 of record JANCRA010000008.1, on the reverse strand, counting down.
ATGTCCATGATAATCTTGAGCCAACTCTGAGCATAGTGAAAACTGTTTGACCCTCCGCTTCTTCCAGGTGTACTGATTTTCTCAATTTGGAGACAAACTAAATAGAACAGAAAAGAGATAGATCTGAAATTTCCAATTATATAATTTAAATTTAAGACGAAGACCTGACCCTTATAAACTATATGACTAATTAAATAGCTATTAATTTTCTTTTTCTAGCACAACTCAAACCACGAGTGCAAACCTTCCTGATGTACAGTATGGGACAGATTTGTACAGATAAAGTTCTGCACAATCAGGAGGAGAATAAAGCTTGTAGAAGTGGAGATATTTGTTCATTTTACCCATTACAATAACAAAGCAAAACACTACTTAATGTTTATACTGTGAAAGAAGTTCACATTTAGCACAGTTCCTTTGTATGCTCAATATCAATGATGTTATTCAGCTGGACACTGAGATTTACACTGAGTTTAAACAAAACATTTTCCTTTCCAAAGTTAGCATTTTGGTAAGCTTTCTCTCTTCTGCTCACCTGTCACCTTTTAATGCTTTTGTCTACTCTGTTTATTCACTGTTTCTTTTTATTCCTTTCTACCTTTATCTCTGAAAACTTTTTTGACTTTGAGATGTCTTGAACTTTATACAAACTTTTCTTTATATAAACCCATTGAACATTACCTAAACTGGCAATGCTGCCTTTAAAGGAAATAAACTAAAATCTAAGATTATTGAAAGTCACTGAGTATAGACATGTTAAAGAAACTCAGGATTTGCAAATATTATTTTTTTCAATTTCAAGTGCTCATGCAATGGAAAATGTTTGCATTGCTACATGCCATAGATATGTCCTTTACACTATCAAGTGTCTTAAGGACATAACTTTATACATTTTAATTAAGCACTGCAGAGGTAAACTTTCAAAACATCAGTTTGTAAGTCCATCCCTCTTATTATTGAACCAAGCAGGAGTGGTGAAAAAGGCCTTTCGTGACTGTTGCTATCTTCCTTCATAGAAAACCGCAGATTTCTTCCATCTATCTAGAATCTTAAATGTCTTAAATTCTGCAGCTTTATTTAGCCTCATTGTAAGGATTTGCTTCTATCAAATTCCTGCGTTTTACCTAACTAGTAATAGCCATGTAATCTGCATGACTTTTTCTGTTATATTGAAATTTTTCCACACACAAAGGTGGAATTGCTCTGTAAAACGCTGAAATAAAGAAAAAATAGCTTAATGTGCTCTTTCTTGCTCATCGTATCATTTCAATATTAAAACTATTAAATTGGCCCTAACTTGGCGTAATAACTAAAGACATTTGACTTGAACCTTGTAAAGCTGGAGATCCTGTTTAGGAGGCTGGACTACAATCATTACAGAGAATGTTCCTCTGCTGCTATGTGAGAATATCGGGTCACATGTATTCCAATTTCTCCAGAAGAAATTCCTCAACATTTATTTTTGCCTCAACTATAAAATACATGATTGGGTTCATTTGTTTGCACTTTGTTGGCAGTAGCTTTTCTCCTGTTTTTCTTGTAATAATAGTGGGAATTTGTTATGTCCTTCATCCTAGGTATTCACAATGCTCCACTGCTGTTCAGCATGGTTTATGGCAGCAAAACTAATGTAATGCCTGTAATAGACTGGACTCACAATTGCTTCAGAGCTCATAAGAAGATGTACCAGGGCAGTATGTAAAACACTGCTTTTCTGAATTGGCAGCATTTAGTAGACTGTGTATCTTGTCCCTGGCACAGAAAAATAATATGCAAGGTGCAAAGCAGTAACAAACCAAGCCCTACATCTCTGGGTGGGCATAGTTGTATAAAAAACCCCACATTCTCTCACTCTCTCATGCACATGCAGAGCAAGACCTCTTAAAGATTGATCTACCAGTATTTACCATCAATGGATGCCAAGATAACTTAGAAACTTCTCATATTGATATAAAACATACTTACCTGGCATAGAATTTTAAGTAAGCATAAAAAATTTTGATGATGGAGCATTTCTGCCAATGCCACTGCAGTAATCCAGGTTTTGACTGTCTTGGAGGATAAGCAAGATGTTACCATCCACCCTTACCCTGTTTTAACCTGAAACTTTCCTACTGATTTACATCTGTGCAGAGCATGTTGACTTTCTGAAGTTTTTATTGTTCACTGATGAAAACAAATAAAGATTTAAAGTTGAGTTAGTGCTTATCCAACTAGGCTTCTGAAGGCAGTCTGTAGCTTCTAAGTGGGTTAAGTCAAAACTTTTCTGGCTAGTCATTGACAAAACTCAGTTCAACAGATATAAATAATAACTGAATATTTTTCTTTAATGTTCTTCAGTATAATTGAACAGGTGCCTAGTTTTATTATTTATGCCTGATCCCATCAGAATAAATTGAGAATAGAGAAAAGATGACCAAAAAATGAAATTTTAAGGGATTGCCCCACAGGGATAACTGTAAAATGCCTTTGGTGGAGTTCCCTATTGGCCTCAGCTCTAAAACTTGAGAGTAAAATCCTATTTTCCCAAGTTTGTAGGAAAAATTTGTACTGATTTCCTCTGAGTAAAGCATGATGTCTCTTTCCCTCCGCCCTCCTACCCTCAAGTTATGGGTTTAAGCAGAACATAAATCATTGCTCTTATTTATCCAGATCCCAGTCAGGATTATTCCCCCGCTGTCCTATGCCATTAGAAGTGCTGTGAGAGAAGAGCATACTCCCACTTGTGCTTTCATATTTATCCAGCAAACCCTCCTGAGCTACATCCTTGCATACACTATGAAGTCAGGCATTTGTCTTTTTCACAGGACACTTGCCTTGCTGGTGGCTAAGGACATTACAAAGCACAAGGCATTTCAAGCTGTGCTATTTCTACTTCCCTCTGGGAGCCATTTTTCTGCAGATAATCTGGTTTTTATAACTTATATTATATTCTAGAAAAGTTTACATGTATCACAATGGTCAGAACATTACCCTTAAATAGATACAAGAGGCCTTTCTGTAGAGAAGCTCATTTCAGCACCTGTATTGTAAATAAAGTATTACCAAATTCCACTTCTGGAAATAAAAAATAGACTCGACAAACTTAGAAAAAAAATAGCAGTGATAGTAATGATGAGTAGGTTAGATTTGCAGATTATTAACCTCAAGAGTGCTTTATTAAACAGGCAAATACTTTTGCAATTTTAATAGCTGGATAAAGTCTTGAGTAGGTCAAAATTAAGGATTCTGTTAATAGACTTTGGAGAAGACTTTTTGAGGATTCTATTGCAAGCGTTGTGAAGAAAAATATTATTGTGATAGTTCAGGCCTCTGCATCCAGATTTGGGAATTTACACCAACAGAAAAACATCAATGAAAAAAGTCCTGTTCTGCAATGGGAAAACTGCACTTTTAGTACCTGTAGGCCTGAAAATAGGTAGCTAGATCTCCACAATTAAAAAGCAAGCAATTTCATGAGCTTAAAATTAGAACTTATTTGTCAATTGGCAATTTAAATAAATAATAATAAATTTGTTTGCAAGTGTTTATAAGAAGTGACTCATTGCACCACAGAAATTGAAAAATGTGTAATTTATCTGATCAGTCATAACTTACCAACACCTAAAAGTTGAATACTGAAGACTTAAAGTCAACATCAATTTTTTAATCCCAAACCTAATGGATATAAATAAACAAAAGCAGGAAAAATGTATTTGGCAAATTCTGATAGCAAAATCAGGGGCACTTTGAGTTGTCATAACAAAGTAAGCCCTGGCTGAAGCATTCATCTCATTCTTTTCACATTACATCTGACTTCAGCTTTCTAGATTTTCCACAGAATGTTTGGGGTGTGTTTAGAAAGCATTACACTGAGGTTTGATTCTGTGCAGAAATTAGCTCTTTTCTAAGGAAAACTTCAAAACTTTGACATCTGGTATCTTATCTCTACAGGTTTTACATTAAATGAAAGGGAAAAAAGAGCTGTAGGGCATACAAAAGGTTCTGGAAAACTAAAAATAGTAATCATACTGCTATTATATCCTCCACTTTTTTTTCCCTTAACATGTGTCTAGAGTTTGTTTTCTTAGTAGTAAATTAACACTTGCATCATCTTGATGCCTTCATTGTCATGATAGCTATGAGTCATAGAGACTAATTATTGGTGGAACGTCCTCTAATTCTTTATTATGTTAGCCTATAATCCTTTGCACATTCAGTATAAAATCATACCAAAATGCCATATCCAGGCTTGTCCTCACAAATTTCTGAAAAAATTGATAAAATAAAGTTTTCTTTACAGTTGAATCTTGTTCATTTCCTTCAATTAAATATTTAGCCCACAAACCAATGGTTGCAAGAACCTTGGAATGTGCACTTTTTTTTGCAATGGAAGTATTCCTCCATGCACAGTTGATGGCCAATGTACTAGACATAGAAGAGTTGCAGTTTATACAGAAAATTTTCACAGTTAATCAGGCTACAAGGAGATTATTTATTATCCTTTTGGTTTTTTCCTTCTTTTTCCTTAATATACAGTTATGCCAGTCATTAAAACGCTGCCTGATGAATTTCTCCTGGAAAGAAATAAAACATTGAAAAACTGCCTTGATGAACTTGTCCTAAAAGAAAGCTCAATAAGACAGACCCTCCTAATAAGTTGCTCAAACAGCTCCCATCTATTCAATCTTTATCCGTGCCAGTAGAACCCAGAAATATTTTAATTTATTTTGAAGCTGTTGAACCAAAAATATATTAGCTGTGGGGCTGTTCTTGCAAATTGCTGAGCACCTCTGGGAGACATTCTGTATTTCAAGCTCTCATCATACCACTGGGAACTGTGAATGCTGAACAGAGGAGGAAAATAATGCAAAACAGTTTCTGCAAATATTTGCAGACATTTTAAATAAAATCAGTTTTGCTTTGTTTCCACCTTATTCTATATTCAAGCCTGATGAGCATTGGCAGTATATTGACAAAAGTGAAGGATAGTATTTATGCTTGCAATATTAACATGATCATTCACTTAGTGAGGAAGCAGAAAAATGATACACCCAGCCACCTAGATTTGTTGGCATAGATGATTTGCTCACAGTGCCTCTGGTAATACTTCAAACTTTGTGCTGGGTCCTTGCTAGGGATAGACCTGAGGGATTTTGGTTTTGCTCTATGTTAAACGATGTTTAATAGAATTCACAGAGCAAGTGATCATGCAAGGGTGGCAACACAAAGATGATAATAAGCTCTCATTTATTTATTTATCAGTAGGATTCGGCAGGCAAATTCTTCAAACTTAAAAAACAGATGCTTTGATTACTGTAGCATCACTGTTTTCTATCTTGCTTCAATTTCCCAAATCTAAAAAATGAGCATTTTTGCTGTTTTCCAATAATGCTCTTCAGGATGTAGAAGTATCTTCCTATATAAAAACCAAACTATTTTAATTCTAGATTTTGATATACAATTTAGAAGTCTTCTGCATCTTGGACCTGCTTGTTCAGACTCACACCAGACTTTCATATTGAGCCTAAGGATAATATGACATGAATAGAAAAGAAATGATAGAAATAAAATACTGTTGCCCTTTATATTCCTGATATATTTCTAAATATCTTTCCATGGATCCATCAGAGAAAAAGCAGAAAAATCACAAATTTGCATTATTTTTACAGCCACAAACCATTAATACAGGTTGTTAACACAACCTAAGAATTATTCTTCCTTTAAATTTCCTGTCTCATAATTCCATTTACTACAGTTATGTTGGTGCTTATTTATTTTGACAGAATTAATTGCATGTAAAAAGGTTTTGTTTTCCCCTTTATTTTTGCCTTCTTTCTTCAAACAGTTGGCTAATTAAGCCAGTAAGGCCAACTCACATCTCTGTCATATTTCACCTCTCCCTCAAATGCAGATATGACTGCAGGCTTGGCTTTTTCCAAGTGATTTCAATTCAATTAGAAATGAATCTCCGTATGCAACATAGCAAAGTGAGTGAGTGTTCTAAGGAAAGTAAGAGCAGATAGCAGATCTGTAAAACTTATGTTAAGAAACTCACCCTTCTGAGATGAAGGGCTCACATTCTGCTTACTGCATGAATATCCTGTCGTTCCCTTCCTTCTGCTTCTTTTCTGTCTTTACCTATTTGGACTGGCTGCAGCTTGGGACAGGGTGTTTTTCACGAGACTCAAGAGGGAAGGAGGACTCATCCAAGCTGGAAATGGCAAGCACTATTTCATCTGGACATAGCACAATGGAATCAAAATGGTTTGGGTTGGAAGGGATCTCAAAGGTCAACTAGTTCCAACCCCCTTGCCACATGCAGGAATGATTCCTAGCTAGTGCTACTTTATCCCTTTACACCACATTTGCAAAAGAATACAGTTTAACTGCAAAATTTACACAGCTGCTGTTACCTTCATTCTGGTGAGCTTCAGTCCAAGGCTACCACATCCCCTTGTCACCTGCCAGCACTTTCAGATCTTCACCACAATCTTCACTGAGCTGTCTCCCAGCCAGGCAGTAGTTAAATTCTCCACAGTCAATGTCAGAAATCCCACCTTACTCTAATGGAAAATTTCCTATGAAGCATGTACACATTTAGTGTTCTGCCTTCTGCTCCTGAAAAGTGATAAAAGGATGTTTGAGAAGATAATATTTTTTTGTGATAATGCTTGGGCAATGTTTTCTGATCTCATTTGCTCATGACTAAGGATGTTGGTCTTCCAAGTCACCATGCACTCATTATCTGCTGGCATATAATAAACTATTAGTAACCACACAGCAGCTTTTGTTTCAAGGTTATCAAAGAAACAATTTTTTAAGTAGGTAGAGAACAAATAAGCAACATCTTCATTTCAGCTTTAGGGCCTACAAATATCTTTGGTCACTTTTTAAAGGATAAGCATCTCAGCTGAGTTGATGCCCCCAGTCTTTACCAAGGAAGTAAAAATTGAAGTGGTGGACTGATATTTAGTCTAAAATGTTAGCATGACTTCTTTTTGGTGGTCAAACTTGAGGAAATTATACATAAGATAACAAAGTATTCAAAATATTACATCACTTGTAGAACATGACCAGCACAAGCCTTTCAAGCGATGTCTTGATTTGAGAGGAAGTGAGTTTTCCGGGATGCTGTGGTCAAACCAATAGGTATTCAGATTTGAATATTGGCACCTGGTGTGGTCACTGAAGATATGGATACACCTCTGAGAACACAGGGGATAAAAGCAGAGAACTCCCAAAAAACCTCTCTCTTGAGTTCGGGTGGACAAACAAGTCAGACCTGCCCCTGCCCAGCTGCCCCCCTAGGCGGGAGAGGGGAAACCATGCGGCCGGGTGAGGTAGGCCTGGCCCCGAAGATAGAAGAGTAGAGAAGCGCCAAGAGGCATGGAACAGCCGCCCTTCTCCCCACTGGAGACAGAGAGAGAGAGGAGAGAGAGAGAGAGAGAGAGAGAGAGAGAGAGAGAGAGAGAGCCCGCCTGTGTCCCTTGAAATTTGATATCATGTGCTGGCAGCACAGCCCGGCCGAGAAAGAGAAGGAGTGCAGCAGGAGCACGGTGAGAAGTCATGAGAGTTCTGAGCAGGCAGAGCATTTTAACTCTTTTCTTGAATAATAGAAACCTTACAAATACTGATCCTCCTAGATCTGAATAAAGAGAGATGAAATGGAGGAGGAAATGAGCAAGTGTGATGAAAGTTCGTGCAAGTGAAAGATGTCAGAAGGGTAGAGAAGAATCTTAAGTGAGAAGAGGTGATGGAGTAGCCTTTAGCTAGACTTTTCTTGTTACAGCCATAGACAGAACTGTTTTTCCTGTGACACAGAAACTGCATCTAAGGGAAGGCAATGGCTCAGAGCCAAGAGAGTTCAGTGTTAGTACCCCTCGGCCCCAAAGAGTGAAATTTGGGAAGAACAGGTGTCCTGAAAGTGAGAGATTGTGCTCTTTTTAGAATGAGACAAAGCACCCTTAAAAACAAAATCCTAGAAGCAGCTCTAGTCCATGTGCAGTAGTGAGAGCACTCGACGTAGAAAGAAGTCATGATAGCAAATGTTCACCAAGCAGTGCCACAGGTGACATGGAAATACACGAAGTTTCAGCTGTGTTTCCTAGAGAAGCTTATAGCACAAGAAAAAACTCCTCTCCTCTTAATGAACTGAGAACTGATTATCTGAAAGGTAGTGATAGACTGAAAGTTAGTGATCTAAGAGATAGATGTATTAGAAATTTAGTAGGGAAAAGAAGAAATGTTTTAAAAATGTTTTCACTCTTTCTGTGTGCTTCTTTTTACATATAGTTGTAAGTTAGTTAATAAAGTTTTCTCTTTATTTCTAAGTGGGGGCCTGCTTTGCTTATTCCTAGTCACATCTCACAGTAGACACCAGAAAGAATGTATTTTCATGGGGGCACTGGCATTGTGCCAGCGTCAAACCATGGCAAGTGATTGTAAGTATCTTCCATTTTCATTGCACTAATACTGAAGAATCCAATGACAGGTCTAAAACCCTAATTCTGGATCTCGTAGAGATGGCAAAACAAAAAAAAAGGCAATCCTGGTAGATAAGAGTTGAAAGAGAATCTGCTTTTGCACCTTCCCATTTCCCTTAATGTAAACTGGACTGACAAGACTGAAATTAACACAATTGTTCTCTTTTAGTATGAAAATAAGAAAATGTAGACTTGAAAAACATGGTGATGGAAATCAGGGTGAATATGTCTTTTTGCCCACATCTTACCATTCCTCTCTCATGTCTTGGCCTTGGTGAAATATATCTAGTATGCAATTTCCATCTTCTCAAAAACATTTAATGGGCAGAATTTAACAGTGATTATCCAGGTTAGCACTTGGGAAACATAGCTTGGAGGTAAAAATTAGGAAGAACTGCCTGAAGTTCACCACTAAAGTCTGTAGAGAGTACAATGCACAGGAGGGAAAACCTACCGAGCAATTTTAAGTGTTACTTTTCGAGTTCATTAATAAATGTAGAGAATTTTAAAAAGGGAATTATGCTTCCTGAAGTCCTGAGGGATTTTACTACCAACTGTCTGAAAATTATCATTTTTATAGATAAGCCAATTAAAGGGAAATAAGGCTTTTGCATCATACCGTGAGTACTAAACAGGGAATTGAAAAGGATTGTTTTCTGCTTAATAATTTAATAAGATTTTGTGGTTTGTATTCTCACAATGGGCAGTAGAAGTGCAAAACCTTTTCTATAATTTCAATTAGAAGTGAGTTATTTATTGATGTGGGTTATATGAGGACAGGGTTCTTTATTGCTGTATGTAGTTTTCCAATAACAACTGTTTTGGGTTAAGGAGAAGACGACTCTGAAATGGTGATTCATAATTCTGCATAAAGGTGATAAGGAGGGAACCCAAATTCAGTCCTTCAGTTATTGGCCAAGTCCTACTGGCTCTGAAAAGTGCAAAGGCTCTTATTTTTCTCAGCAGGCTTTGGATCTGCCTGCTAACTGTCCCTCTCTTTCTCAGGCTGGAAGTGGACTTATGATAAAGGTGTCATCTGACATTTTAGTCTTTGCAAAGGGAGAATCCTGAGTAGCCTTGTTAGTCCAAAATAAATTGCATTTGGGTCTTCAGAAAGTTTCATACTAAGAGTGCTCAGCTAAACTCCTTTCCTTCAATTAAGCTCTGACTGTGAACATAGAGTGCTTTGCTGCACATAAGCACATAATTTAGATTTACAGTGAAGCACCCAAGAAAAATATACTGCTATGAGCAGAGAAGGAGAGGGAAAAGAGACACAGATGGAGGCAGAGGTAGTGCTCTGGGTTGTTTAGCATGCACAGAGACATTGCCAGCTAGTCAAGGGAGGTGATTGTCCTGCTCTGCTTTACACTGGTGTGGCCTCAGCTTGAATATTGTGTGCAGTTTTGGGCACCACAGTGTAAAAATGACATTAAGCTATTAGAGCATGTCCAAAGGAGGGCCATGAAGATGGTGAAAGACAGGAAGGTCTGGAGGGGAAGGCTTATGAGGATTGGCTGAGGTCACTTGGTTTGTTCAGCCTGAAGGAGACTCAGGGGAGACCTCGTTGTCTTCAGCATTCTCACAAGGGGAAGAGGAGGGGCAGATCTTGATCTCTTCACTCTCATGATCAGTGGCAGGACCTTAGGGAATGGTCTGAAGCTGAGTCAGGGGAGGTTAAGGTTGGATATCAGGAAAAGGTTCTTCACCTAGAGAGTGGTTGGGCATTGGAGCAGGCTCCCCAAGGAAATGGTTATCATCCTGAGCCTGACCCCATTCAAGAAGCATTTGGACAAAGCCCTCAGGTACGTGTGTGATTCTTGGGGTGTCCTGTGCAGGGCTAGGAGTTGTACTTGATGGTCCTGATATGTCCCTTCCAATTCAGCATAGTCTGTGATTCTATATATAGGATTCTCTATATGCCCCTGTACACATACCCAGATACCCAGGAAATGCTCTATCTGAGCATACCTAGGTTAGCTTTTAATGCACAAGATAAAAGAGGTTTCCATGAGTCTTTGTTTATGAATGTAACTAGTCAAAGTATTTTTATGTTAAACTGTTTTTTTCCTTTTTCTCAGAAATGAGGTTTTGAATAAACGGAACATTTCAATGAAAAAGTTTTGTTAAGCCTTCAAAAAAAAAAAAAACCAATTAACAAATTTTGAGTTTTCATCATTTTCTTATATAACTGGTCCCAAATTCAGTAAAAAAGAAAAAAGTCCTCCTATTTTTCAATAAATTGTACAGGGCACAGTGAACAGATAAACCATAGACATACTAAGCTTTTTAAAATAGGTTGAACATTATGTGAATGTTGTTCGACTGCCACAACATGGTACCAATTCAAGGCTCCACAGGAGCATAAACCAATTTATTTGGTCCTCATTTTTAGAAAGACAGCAGAGCAGGATGTAGGGAAAGAAATCTGGAGGAAGAAAGGACAAGTCCCTCTGTTCCTCTTCTCTTCTCTATATCTGCTTTCTCAACTGATTATTCTGCTCTGCCACAAGCATGACAGTGTTGTTTCTTCTTTAAAAAAAAAAAGAGGAGAAGAGAAGAGAAGAGAAGAGAAGAGAAGAGAAGAGAAGAGAAGAGAAGAGAAGAGAAGAGAAGAGAAGAGAAGAGAAGAGAAGAGAGAAGAGAAGAGAAGAGAAGAGAAGAGAAGAGAAGAGAAGAGAAGAGAAGAGAAGAGAAGAGAAGAGAAGAGAAGCAAGTCTGGATTTAAAAAATGGAAAAACCACAGGGGAAAGAGAGAGAAGAAAAAGGAGAGTAGGGTTAATGAGCTCATGCAAACTTCTAAGGAATGCTTCTTAACCCCCTGTAATAATTTTAGTAATTGCTTTTTGTGAAGGCAGAAGTAGAAAATTGTTCTCTGTTTTCCACTGTTCAGGCAAGAGATAGTGATGAGCCAACTGAAAAAATACATTCTTCTTAAACAATTACACTTCTCTTTTTGACAGACGGATAATGCAGTTACAATTTCTTGTGTGTTCTTCTGGGAAGTCACAGAATCACAGAATCACAGAATTTCTAGGTTGGAAGAGACCTTTAAGATCATCGAGTTCAACCCATGTTCTAACACCTTAACTAGATCATGGCACCAAGTGCCACATCCAGTCTTTTTTTAAACACCATCGAAGGATGGTGACTCCACAACCTCCCTGGGTAGATGATTCCAGTATTTGATCACTCTTTCTGTGAAAAACTTCCTCCTTAATTCTAGCCTGTGTCTCCCTTGGCACAGCTTGAGACTGTGTCCTCTTGTTCTGTCTGTTGCTGTCCAGAGAAAGACGCAATCCCCAGCTCACCACAGCCACCCTTCAGGAAGCTGTGAAGAGTGATAAGGTCACCTCTGAGTCTCCTTTTCCGCAGGCTGAACAATCCCAGCTCCCTCAGTCGTTCTTCATATGGCTTGTGCTTCAAGCCCCTCACCAGCCTCGTTGCTCTCCTCTGGACACACTCAAGCATCTCAATGTCCCTCCTAAACAGAGGGGCGCAGAACTGGACACAGCACTCAAGGTGTGGCCTCATCAGTGCCAAGTACAGTGGCATCATGACCTCCCTGCTCCTACTGGCCACACTATTCCTGATACTAGCCAGGATGCCATTGGCCTTCTTGGCCACCTGGGCACACTACTGGCTCATGTTTAGTTGACTGTCAACCAGCACCCCCAGGTCCCTTTCTTCCTGAGCACTATCCAGCCACACCGTCCCCAGCCTGTAACGTTGCAGGGGGTTATTGTGGCCAAAGTCTTTGAGTATAAACCAATGTTGAGTTTGCCTAGGCAGAAAGGCTGGCCCTTAATATGCACCTTTAAATTCTACTGAGCAGAATAGGACAGAAAACATATTCAGGACCACATAAGGTAAGCAGTTTCAAACTTTCTTCCTGCAGTCTTGTGGATGAGAAATCTTGTTTTGGGGCCTTAGTAAAAGGATTTCGTAATATTTATCAGCTTATATGGTTCAGTGCAATACCCCTTTTGCTTTCTCTTTGTTCTACATACACTGGAGAAATGAAGACTTCCAGGAAAGGAACATAATATAGCATGCCTACACTAAATACTACTTGGTATAAAGTGCAATAGCCAAAACCCCTGGCATAGTCCTTACACGTTGTCATCTTATAATTCTGCACATATTTTTCACCACAATGTGCAATTGTACTGGTCAAAAATATGAAAGTGCTGATATTTGTTATTTTAGCTGTTTTTGTGTGTGCACACACCTATGTGAATGTGTGTGTGCAGGTGTCTATATACACTTGCATTTCTTAGGCTCTGTTTTGGATTTAGTTTGATGTTCCTTGTTTCTTCCTGTGGCAAATCTACACTGGCTGCATGCAAGGAAGCAATCATAATAATGATTGACCTGACTGTCATGCTCGAACAGCTCCTGACAAAAGCCTGGGTTGAAGGAAGAGGATGTGAAGCTATTAACCTATAACAGCAGAAACTGTATCTAGGAAGACCTAAGTTGACTTGACATGGCAATAAAGTTAAGAGAAGGAGTGGAAAAAATACAAGCTGGTAGGTGGGCATTAAACCTGAAGCCAGTGGTATATCATGAGATGTTAGCATCGCTTTGATCTATCAAAGAGTGAAACTACTTTTTTGCCACCTAATGATCCTTTCAATAAAGCCAGTGCAGCTGAGTGCAGAATGCAGCTGTCTCATGTAATTCCCCTGAATGAGAAAGGTAGACCTAAGGGTGCCATTTGAAGTTGGATTTGACTCTTTCTTTTCCTTTCACTGTGAGGTATTTTCAAATGGTGCTTATGAAGTTAAATTTTTGGTTGACACAATTTTGCTGTCAGGAAGCAGGGGATGGACAGGGCGGTGATGATTTTTTGCACAATCTGATACAGTTATGCCTTTTCCAGCACTATTACACAGGGGCTGAATGAAGATAATGGTGGTACACAGCATTACACTGAAGCTCCCATACATTTGGTTTTAAATCATTATGCTTGTTTTTATTTGCTGTTTCTTTCCTATTGTTTTTTTCAGAGACAGTTTCATTCAGAGTAATGGGGCACTGGGTATTAAATGAGTGTGCCTGTAGTCCAATGAACTCAGTATGCTGCTCATCTTGTTGCTATACTTAATCTAAATAACCTTTTTTATGCTCTGCTGGAATGGCATTTTCAAAAGGCTATATAGTAGTAAATGAGTGTATATGTCAGTAAGGATTTGCTAGACAAATCAAATCTTCCTGACAAGTACATTTATTCATTGCTATTTACTACACACTCCAGTTTGAAGGACAATTTTTGTGATCGGATCATTAACATTTAGTGTCATTTTGGCAACATTTCCCAACTTTTCTCTTTCCCTTCACTCTTGCCTGTTGTGTGCTTAGCAGCCTCTGCCTAACAGAAGTTAGCTTCACAAGGATTATATCACCAATATGTTAAACAGATTTTTTTCCCCCTGATTAGCTGGTTTATTGCACAGAAGGCGCCTAAGTGCTAAAGTACATTTTAAACACAAGGTTTCTAAGTGCAACATTAGGAATCTGCTACAGTTACAGCCCTGATAACAAGTAGAGATTTTTTCTTAAAAGATCACAGCTTCTTGACAGGCATATATACATGTTAATTTTATTCAGGCCAGACCTTCAGTAGATATAAATCAATACATTGATCCCAAACGAAACACTTGCCTGTGACATTGAAAAATATCATGCAATAATGTGAAGCCTCAGTGTATTTTGCTCTTTTATTTTTTTATTATTATTGCGTCTTCATTTGAATAAATCAATTTCAGTAAACTTCTACTTAGCAAAAATTAAATGGGAAAAACATGGAGTTTTCCTGTTTGGAAAAATTTGTCCTTTATCTCATCAAGTGTTACACAGAAAAAGTGCTGATGTGCACAAGTTGTGGAAACTGTGGGAAGTAGAACCCAGAAAAAAAAAGCACTGTGCTCAGATAGGAAGTCAGAAGAGAACCACCAAGATCAGACCTGGGAAAAATCCAGCTTTCTTTACCAACAAGGCAGAGTATAATAGAATAACCTCTTTGACTTTGAGTACTTTTACCAACCCAGAAAAATATCCAGTCTCTAGGGTATTTCCTAGCTAAAACCTTCATATAACAAAGCTCACGTTGTTTTCAAGCTAAATCCTTCCCATAACAGAGCTCACAAAAGTGTGCAAGTACCCAGTGAAGCCTCCTATAGTCAAAATTGTATCAGAAATTTCTTTCACTTCAGAGGATGGTATCTGGCATCCCACTGAAAGTACAAGACATCTATTTAAATCCAGTGACACCATTTTTGAGTGACAAAGATAAGAAAGGAGTGAAATGTACCTCAGTTGTTTGCAAAATAATGCAAGTGGGGGGGTCACCAGGACGTAGCTCTGGATTGAATCACTCAAAGATAGATTTTGCTATCTTGATAAATAACTAATTGCTAAAAAATCCCAGCATCAAATTACTAGAAGCACTCTTAACACAGCAGACATACAAATACCAGACTGCATCCACTGCTGTTTCATTCTCACCAGGCCTAACTGGAAAATACTGAAGCATCAAGCACAATGATAAAAATTTGGGAGGAAGGATAGAAATGAAGAAATTATGGACTTTTATGTGAACTTCCACCTTGCTGGTAATATTCTTGCTGCCTACTGCCATTGCTAACTAAGTCCTAGAGTAAATAAACCACAAAATAAAAAAAAAAAAGTTACAAAAAAATTAAATATTTATTTAATGTATATTTTTTATCTTACTCTTTTTTTTTTTAATTTACATTTCTCTAGATTTAAGAGGAAAACCCAAACACTGACATTACACGTAAGATTTCTCTACACAATGTAACAAGTTCCCCAAGCAGCACCAAAGTCAGCCTGCTCCCCTGGCTGGCTGTAAGCAAGGAAAGAACTTGGATTCCCAGGCAGACTGACCCATCTGGTCTCTCCAGGCAACTCTGGAGACTCCCTGGGAAACTGGGTGCCCTCACTGCAGCCAGAATGAACATGAGTTTCTGACCACTGGAAATTACTTTCAAGACAATATGTTTACTTGAAAAATTTGCTATAATTGTGCTGCTCCTGAGAAACATTTTAACTGTGACAAACTGCCACATTCTACTGGAAAAGGAAAAGTTTCAGCTGCTGAATTTCTTACTGATTCTCTTTAGAGCAGTTCAGATTTCATATTTCCAGCTGAGTTTATAAGCAGGTCTGTTAGGAAGATTATCTTGCATTTGGTAGATCTGGTTTAGAGTCAGGCAGAGCATGTACACAACAAACCTTGGGCTACCTGTTTTTTCATTTCTTTCCCTAAAATTGCATTTTGAAAGTAAAAACTTTTGCTCCATTATCCTGAAGTATTCCCCTAAAAGTTATTAACTTCTTTTTTTTTTTTTTAATAAGCAGCTTTTGCTGCTGCTCTTTGCAACACTGCCCATTTCCTCTCTCCCAGATTAACCCAATAACAATACACATGTGGTACTGTGAGTACTGTTGCTGTAAATACATCAGTCAGATATTCATAAAGGAGGAAATGTGATAACTGAGCAGGTCAGAGAAAGCAAATGCTGGATTCTAACTTAATTTACAGAGTGTAAAATGTCACCAATGAGATCTACAGAGCTACATGGGCTTAAACCAAAGGTAAATAAGAACTCTATAGAATGCAAAATAACTGTCTAAGATAATACAACATTATATAACAAAATTTAGCATAATATTCCACATGAAAACTTAAACATGTGTCATCTGGCAAAGCTCTTCTTAAAATTAGTTTACCTCAGTGAGGGCATGCTCTCCTCTTTGAATTATTCATCCTTCATGCTGCCTTTCAGTCCTTATATTCTCTGTTTGAGAATACACTCTGCAAAGACAAATGTGCGTAATTGGTGCTGGATGAGGCTCACAAAAGAGATGCTGTTTCACCCTTCACCCATAAGCACAGAAATGTGTCATCAGAACATAGTCCTTACCAAGCTGTTGTCTCTTAATTTCTCAGTGTTAGAATTCCAGTAATCCCAGGTAAGATGGCTTCTTTTTTTCTTGGATCCAAGTTATTTTCTCTGAACCAGAAAAGGATTTACTGTGGAGCTTTTTAAAAACAAATAAGCATAACATATTGGCAGACACATATACAAAAGATTTATCTATACTGCATCTAGAGTGGTGCCTGGAAATTCAGTATGAATCCATCTTCATAATCTTTAGCTAGCCACATTTATGCATAGATAGACAAATATGTGTGCTGGTCTGATCTTTGTTTCTAGGTCTACACATACTATAGATAATCTTTAGAATTATACCACGCATTGTGGTTTTATTGTGGTTTCTTTTTATCACTCTGTAACAGCACAAAAATACTAACATGAAGGCAGAAATAAGCTAAAAAATGTATCAGTGCTTTTAGGTCTTACCTCACTCACCTTATCTTTGAAGTGTGCAGGGCTATGGCATTTCTATTTAAAATGCAAAAAGGATGGATACAGGGACCACCCACCTTCGTAAGGTTGCCATTTGCTCCACTGAGGAGAAGTGAAGAAGAGAAGAAAAAGAGAAGAGAGAATATTTAGGGGAAACACAACCTACATAAAAAACTATCTTTAACTACCCGACTACAAGGATATTATCATCTCACATTCATGTTTCATGGGCTGTGGTATACTGCAGTTCCACAAATCTTAGAGATCAGAGAGATGGAGGATCCGTTGTACTTGCTTGGTTCAAGGCAGTTGCTGTTTACCATCAGGGCAGGCATCTGCTCTGTCCAAGCAAGGTCTTCACACATTATTTTAGCTCTGTTTCACTTTCCCTGTTTCTACCACCATCAGGTTCCTTCTTCTGTCAAAGCCTGCAAGCAGATAAAAAAGCGATGCAAAATGCACTTCAGGCAAAAACATGGGATCTCATGATGTATCTTAGCTCCAGACTTTGGCGGGCTGGAGGAGCACTCATAAAAGCAAAACTCTTCCCTAGAAATCTTGAATCAAAAATGGCAACTGACAGTGATAAAGACTGCAGATTGAAAAATTAACTTGTCTGGCTTGAAAATTAGTATGTCATAGGATAATTAGGTTTTAAGTAATAGGGTGGAAAAATTTGGGGAGATGGGACAAAGAAAATCATCTTCCAAACAAAGTTCCAGAGGCAGCAAGGAGATCCAAAGAGCAATTATCCTGCAAAGGCATATCTACCCAAGAGAAAATTGGAGCTTCATATCTTTCTCTCCCCACTGTTTCTCTAACAGCGTCTGTCTCTTACAGTTTCATTTTACTTTCTCTTTTAGAAAACACATGACAGCAAAACATCCAGCTTCTTATGGAAAATTCAATAGCTTTTGTGATTTAAATCAATATGATTTAAGAGCTGGTTGTTTCGCTATTCACATTTTTTAAAAATTGCTGCATTTATAATTCTGTCATAATATAGTTTTCTTCACATTCACAGCTTTTGACAACCTTTGCTCACTCACCAACTTCCATCACGTTTCTGGTAGTACCAGATCCCAATAATCCTCTCCCGTTCTTACTTAAGTTTCTTGACTTATCTTAAGACAGCCATTGTACTACCATTATTACTATTTGAGGTATTATTTGTGGATGTTGTAATTGTTGACAAAACCAGTGGTTTAACAGTCTAAAAAGCTCTCAGTTTGAAGTCCAACCTTAGCCTTCTGGTGGTATTTCTCACAAGAAGGGAGAAGCAAAACTAAAAACAAGAATTCCTCTAAAGTATTCACCACTTTTCCCAGTTGAAGAAATTAACAGTTATTAATTTGTTTTATATTCTGTTTCCTGTTATATTGCCAGTTGGAATTATGTTATGTTATGTTATTAATGCTCGGGCCTTCTTTTAAATTAAAGATGTACAGATTGAAAAGTTATTTGGGAGGGCTGTAAATTAAGGGCCTGGAAATTAAGAATGTTTTACAATCTGGGATAACACAGAGATCATGAAAAGAAATGTGCTTGGATACATTCATCTGCTGTGCTGTGCTCCCCATTTGTATCATTTTGGCCTAATACAAAAACAGGAATTGTTCTGATTGAAAAATGGTGTTCAAGGACCAGTGATCTTTTCTTCTCTTTCCACATTTTACACATAAATTTCTAATCACTTTGACTCATCCTAAATGTCACAAATGAAGGCTGCACATTTTGAGAAGGTTTGGTTTTGGTTTTTTTTGTTTTTTGTGTTTTTTTAAATGATGATAATTTGTATGTGACATGTTTTGGCAACCTTGAGTCGAAATGTAGCCAATTTTCACTGTGCATTTTACAAAATAAAGGGCTGAAAATAATGAAGGTTTATGCCAAGCTGTTGTTGAAAGTCTGGCAAAGTGTTTTCCAAAAGACAGTCAGAATCTTATTGTGCACACACAGTATGGTACATGGCCCATTTTTTTTTTTTGTGTACCGAGTAGACCCACTCAATAAATAGATGAAGATCTCAGTCTTCCTGATATGCAGAGGGTGCAGTGTGTATTGTTTGTAGATGGAACATTCAGACCCACATACACATCCAGAAAACACTTCAAGAGCCTGGAAAATTAAATATCCTCTTTTATTGACAGAGTTGCTCCAAAATCCAAGACTGGGGTAGTCTGAGTCATCTTGTCAATGTTCCTGTTATTTTCTACTTGATCTGCCTTATTTTCCATAATTTACAGGCACATTATTTGAATAATTTTGCACGCTCCTATTTTCTGTTCTAGTCTTAAGAACAATAAATTCCCCCTTGAATT
The DNA here is from genome assembly GCA_024362935.1 of Setophaga petechia. Classification (NCBI taxonomy): domain Eukaryota; kingdom Metazoa; phylum Chordata; class Aves; order Passeriformes; family Parulidae; genus Setophaga; species Setophaga petechia. Next base: position 11,521,810 of record JANCRA010000008.1, on the reverse strand, counting down.
CAGTGTAGAACTAAATTTTATCAAACAATACTAGTTTTCAGTGAATTTGAAGATAATTTGACCTATAATGCAATACTAAAATTTAGGACAAAAGTCTCTTTCAAACACAACCACTTATTTAAGACAATGAGGCCTGTTAAATTCTTTGACAGTCTTTCTCAAAGAACTACACAGTTTCTAAACTTATACAGGGGTTAATTTTTAAACCCAGTGTTACATTAATTTTATGTACATATTAGGCTTTTTTTCTTAATAAACTAAAAAGAAAGTGTTTCTTTTGTTTAACCTTCAAAGATATTTTTTTACTACCTTCCAATTAAGTGATTACTTTTTCATTTTGTCTGTGTTTACCCTACCACCAAGTATTATTTTTCCTTCTATAAGGCTCATTTTAAGATAAACCTATTGGTTTGGTGTTTGGTCAGAAATCCTTCTGTCTGGGGAGTGCGACAGTGCCTGAGCCCTAAATGACTGGTTTAAGTCTTCCTGCTTGCCCAGGCTATACAACAAAGATAATAAGTACTTTACAAACAGATCTGCAGTGAGGATTCACCAGTTAACGTTTGAAGACAAGGATGCTGACAATTTAGCATTAACCTGTAAGAATGTATGACACCAGAGTTTAGGTTCTGCTGCTGCATTTCTTGTCAATGGAATAACTATCCCTAGATGGAGGGATATCTCATGCAAGATGTTTGTCAGGAAATGAATGCCCTCTGGAGTACATGATGCTATTAAATGTTTACAATTTCTTCACATCAAGAGCTCTAGCTCTGCTGCTGAAAATAATCACACAGCACATACTTGAAATCCGCGCCCCAGTGCTGAGCCTCAACTCATTCAAAGGTCGACAGGTGCAAACCAGGTGTAGAAGAACACCCCAGCAGATGTTCATATGTGCAGACTAATCAAAGACTTCAGATGTACCAGATCGTGACAGAAAGGCTTGTAAGTAAAGATTTGGTGTTTGAACAAGAAATGTTATGAGTTAAAAATGTAATAGATGTCAATTTGCATATCAGTAAGATTTTTGTAACCTTTAGCTGAAGTCCACTCAGCCAAAGAGTTATGATTAATAAATATAAAAACAAATTATAAGAAATCTTTCAAGTTGCTGCAACCAACCTTCCTCCCTGAAAACTTGCAACTAATGCATGTGAGCCAGGTGAGGAGCAGAGGACCAGCCAAACAGGTGGAGCAGCACACAGATGTAATAGTATCAAGAATCAACAGAAAAAATGATGACGTTACCATAAGCACTGGAGAGTCTTACTGTGCCTGGGTTTATTTTACTTTCTTTGCCCTCTTTCTCCTCTCACTTGTCTTTAGTTTTTGGTTGCTTGGCTTTTCCCTTACTTCCAATTTTACTTTTCCAATTTTTTGCCATCTAAAATCCCACAGCCAGAAGAGATACCTGCATTCTAAGAATGTCACAACAATTGGTAATGTCCTATTTATAAATGATATTGCAATCAGATCTATTCATGTTCTCTCTTTTTTTCTTAATCCTATACTCTTCTGCAAGGCACCAGTGTGTTCTCTTTTTTATCCAGTTCTTGCAGGATAGATTTTGCAAACATGATTATTTTATTTTCCCCACACTTTTCAAATCTATATTCTTTTTTTTCTCCTATTCTTTTTGGTTTCTATTTTCTTCTTATGACAGGCCTTTTTCCAGCAAGATATTTTTTTTCTGACATGACTTAGGATTTTTTTTAGTAGTCTCAAATTTTGTACAACATCCAAGCATTGTTTAAATTAAATACTATACATTTATTGTCTGTTGTAAATATGTAATATTATATCCCAGGCTGCTAAGGAAAAAATCATAAATCAAATTCAACTGAACTTCACAAGAGGAAAACATAATGTATGAACTTTATTGATCATGTCTATATGTATGAGTATTCACACAGCACTTAATAAATTCCTGAAATCCTATCCTAAAATAGATTGTAATCAGAGCACAAGTTCTGGCTGGTTTCTTGGAATATTTTTTTTTTCTTTGCTTCATTCAAGATCTAGATTTGGAACTTGGCAGAAATGTCCCTTGGCAGACTATTACTGGTAATGCTATATTGAATGACATCAGGGATGAAACAACTCAGATTTGATTACCACTACAGTGTATTATTCCCGGAAGCAGGAGGGAATGGTGTGTGCTCTTGGACATGGTCTAAATAAACTCTAAGCTGAATCAGAAGAATCAACCAAAAATTATGTAGAATCAAGTATGATACCAAATTAATCAAAGTATCTTTGATCTACTGATGTTCTTCTTACACTTACTGAAAGAAAAGTTCTGAGAGTCCTGTGTTGTGGGCTGCTGAGAAATAGAGATGTGTGGGCTGTCAAATATTTTCTGTGACAAAGATCTCATCAAGTAATTATCTGCAACAAATGTTGGGTCCAATTTCTGCTACCCAGACCCTTTTAGAATTCACCAGAGGGTGATTTTGGCAGCCTGTCAGTAGGAAAAGAGAATGAGTTGGGAAACATTAATAAAAGTTGAAAACAACAGTTTCTGAAACATTTGAATCGTCATTCACATGCATGCAAAGGGCTGCCAGATGAAAAAATAAGAAAGTGAGCTGACAGGAGATAACAGAAAACTAGAAAAGGGACATTGGAGAGTTATATTCTGAAACCTGATGTGAATTTGAACTGTTCTTTTTTTCCTCAGCTTTTTCCAGGTGGCATCTCTTGCAAACCCAGAAAAAAGTCCTGGTGCCTTTTATCCTGGTGCCACATACACACACCTGCTGTGCTTAAATACCCACAGTAGAACAGATCCTCATTTTTGTTTGCTTTAACTGAGAAAATCATTAATTCCCAGCTGAGAGAGGAGGAAGGATATAATAGTCAATCTGAAAAAACAAAGTCAAAACAGGAATGCAACTACAGCCACTGTAACCACCTAACTTCGCAAGGAGAGGGAAGAAATCCTCATATATCACTGGGACTATGCACCTTCTATCTCATCCTCTGTGCTGCCACATACAGAAGAAACATGCTTGTAAGTATGTGCAAATGCAAATGAGAGATTGGAAAAAATCGGACCATGTTTTTCAGGAGGCTGTTCTCAAACTGCATATTGTCAAGAGATTGGTCTTCTATCATGGAAACATCCTGGTTTTGCAGTCTTCCTACTCCTTATTATTTTCTTCCTCCTCATTTTTTCCCATTTTTCACTTTCAAGGAACTAAAAAAATAAAAAATCCTGCATACAGGCAAAATTATCATTAAAAAAGTATAAACCTAGTTTTCCCTCTACTGAAGACCTATTTTGCTCAATACATGTCAAAAGTGACAGAGACAGTTTTTTGTCCCACACCAACTAAAATACACTTAGAAAGTTGCAGAAGAGTAAAGCGTTAAGGACTTTGGATAAAATTTGCAGAAGAAAAGCAAAACCATTGGCTTGAGGAAATCTTGGATTTCGCCTTCCATTTTCTCACTATTGTAGTATTAAAAGTTTTTAATGACAAAGCCAATGATAGTTGCAGTTCTTTTAAAACTTGTGACAGTACTAAAAATGTCCTTAATCTGTGTCAAACTAGGCTCTATATATTTGAGGCAAACACTTAGATCTTCTTCAAGACATCATGAAGAGAAGTATTTCAGATTTTTAAACCTGTGTTCTATATTGCTGTAACTTGTATTTTAGCCCTAGAGGAGTTCCTACACTGGCTGTGAGGCATGTGCTTGTCCTGTCTGTCGGGATCATTAGTTTGTCAGAGTGACCCCGAGAAAAGTTCCAAAGTCTCTTTTCCCAGCCCGGCGCCTAAAGAAGGAGTCAGAGCTCTTCATCTCTCGGTCTCAAGGTTATTTATTAATTCTTATCTAAAAAATTTTCTTTCTGCCCAGCAGAGATCTGCTCAGCAGGGCAGCCACAGGCACTCTTCCTGCCCCTGGGGTGGTGTTATGTCTTTATACTACAAACTACGTGTACAATGTCTACAACTACTTCCCAATGCCCATCACCTATGTTAGACAGTGAGCTTCTACTCTAAACCAATCCAAAAGTGCCAACATCACCACGGAAGATGGAGGCTAAGAAGAAGAAGAAGGAGAAAGGCTGGACACACCCAGTTCCCTCCATCTTGTCTCCATAACCCCCTGTACCAAAATCCCAAAATGCATATTTCACCCTGTGATAACTTCAGTAATATTCTACTTAAACTGTTGTGGCTTGCTGGTGTTCATATAAGGTTGGTATTTGCTCCACGGGCCATAATCAAACTCACAGAGGCATTTTGGGCTCTGTGCCAGGGTCTCTGAGACCCCTGGCAAGGGTCTTGGCTGCTCAGGACAGCCAGAGGGATGTCCTGAGTCCCAACACTGTCCATCTTTATTTTGGAAGCTATGACAGCACTGATGTGCCATTCTAAAGGTCTTCAAAAATCCCAGAATCAGTTTCATGGAAAAATTATAAATATTCCAAATTTTTTTTCCCATTTTCCTGAGGAAATCAGCCAGACATGTGTAATAGCTAAATAAGAAAAAAAGGTCAAAACAGTGCTTATAATTTGCTGTGCTTTATTTCTAAATATTTCAGTGGTGGTTTTCCTTAACCTCAAAATCCAGAGGAAGAGGAAGGGATTTATTTGGGTGACTGCACGGGCTCCAGATCCAAGGGCAGCTCAGCTTTGTCCTTCTGGCCTCGGTGCAGCTCACACCTGCTGCCAGCCTGTTATGCTGTGCAACCCATCGCCGACTACTGTGAGGCTGCTGCAGCAAAGGTCTGGGCTGTACAAGGGGAAATGGGCTCACCCACAGGCATGGGTCTGAGAGTGAGATAGGGGCATTGAAAACAAAACCTGCAGGTGTTGCAAAGCCCAGGGTCACAAAATCATTCTTAAAGCATTTTGTTTGGGCTTTTGCGACAGCAAATTGTAAATGTTAAGGAAAAATGTTATCAGCATTTAGAAAAGGTAAATTTCACTTTTACTGAAACTAGTTTTGCTCCACACCCAAAAAAGAAACCCAAACTGAACAGGTGCTTTAGGGATTTCTTTCTGGTGCTGTCATCAGGACTTAATTTTATAGCATATCTTTCAGATACCAGTTAGAAACAGCTAAGTGGAATCAAGATTACATTTCTAAATGTCATGGTTCAGTACTTTTACTTGAGTTAATGCTAATCAATTGGCGTAACATTTCAAAGTTACATGCTCCTGAGATACACTGTCCAGAAAATTTAAAAATAAGAAAACCTTCAATAATTAAAACCTTAAATATTAAATTCTTATCGTGTACAATTTCAATCCCAGGGTTCAAGATCAAAGGAAACCATCTTTAAAAGGTAAAGTTTTTAGCATTAGATGCACAGCTCTTAATTCTGCTGCAAAAATTGCAGACTTCCTGCCTTGTTATTAAAAAATACTTTCATACAGTGCCATTTGCAAAAACTTGTGTTCTGTAAAGCATATCCTCTGTACTTCACAAGACCCTAACTGTGTCCAAATGGAGGTCTTGATCATACTGCTTTGTTTCGTGACCTAATTACCTCAAAAATCTCTGAAAACCAAAGCACAAAAAGCCATTTTGATAATACAGTCAGAATACTTAGAATTAACTTCCCTTTCTTCACTAAATCAGCATGCCACAAAAACACCACAGCTTGCTAGATAAAACTAACATATTCTACAGTCTTTTCTCTCATGTTTTCAGAAGAATTTTGGTGACTGATGGAAAATAGATAGAAATAAAATTATCTCTGAATATTTGATAATTTCTTCCAACTTTCAGAATCAAGGAGGAAAGACGAGTAAAGCTTGTAATTACTTGTCCCCTTTTGTTTTTTTAAATTTCTTCTAAATTTTCATTAGCATCTATAAGAACAGAAACGTTGGAAAAGCAAAAGTAAGATGATTTTTCCTACAGCTATGGTATGCCTTAGATCACAGTGAAGCATTTTTAGCATTTTTTTTAAATCCTGATAAGAAAAAGGATGACTACAGATAAGCATTTTGTGGGATTTATTCTTCTCTGTACAGCTAGCTCCAGGCCTATTCTAACTCTATATTATTCTAATTCCATATTCCATTAAAATTCTGTTATATTTGTGGGTTTATTTTATAGGTACTATACAGTACTTTCTCAGCATACTGGTTTCTTCTTCAAGCAATGGAAGTTTCATCCTTCTGCAACAGTACATAAGCCAAAATTTCACTAGGTTTTTCTTTTAACTGTTATGATCAACCAACTTGTTTTTGCTTGTACAAGATGAAATGGCCAGATTTCATAATCTACTTTTAATGTAGGCAGTGAGATAGAGATAAAAAAAAATCATATCTAGCATTAGACTCAATTCTACAGACTGCAAGTCACTAACATTAAAAATCACGTTAGCAGGTAGGCAATGAGATAGTTCACACGTAAGCAGGTGCTTAAACAAGACCATCCAGTAAAAATCTGCAATCATATGAGAAATACCTCACAAGTTGTAAGTTTCTGTTAATTTTCATGGAGGAAAAATTGTATATCTTTAAGTTACTTAAATGGAATTAGTTCTGGACAGTGGAATGCATCCAGTGATATTGGTATTTTAAAAGAACTGGAATTGAACATTTGTAAGGCCATATTTCTAATACGTTTTAAAAGTCATCTTACTCCTTTTGTTAATAATAATCTTTTGAAGCTTGTAATCATGTAATTTTGAAGCTTGTAAAAAAAATGGACATATTAAACAATGTTTATTTTAAAATATGAAATCTAGTATTTCATGAAATAAGGTAATAATGTAATTTCATTAAATAAGGAAATCAGGTATTTAAATTTAAAAGTTTACAACAAAGACTAACTAATCTTGGCAAAATAATCATTAAAAATAATATATTTTGTGACGTAAACCTGATTATTGTTTCTTTAAATGCAGAGAAAGACAGGAAATAGCAACGACTACAAAAGTAAGAATTGTAAGGGGAAAATTCATCCTTGTAATGTCACTTGAATTAAAAGCACTGCTAGTTTAAAAAATAAAAAATAATAATAAAAATACTAATATATCATCTGTGGTAAATCAATGTAACTCCAATATTTACAGCAGACAATCTTGTAATATTTCGACTTAAAAAAATCTATGATTTCTCAAAAACATATGTTCATGGCTGTGTAAATCTGAAGTAGTAGTGTCTTGTTGTGCTGGAAACAGTAAGATTTCATGGAACCACAAAGATAACCATGTTTCCTCCAGATGACCAGGTCTTTTAGGACAAATAAGGGTGAAAAAATTTCTTTTGGTGACACACAAACTGTGTCACAAGCAACAGTCCCATTTCCCAGCTCTCCCAACCCCACTCCTTTCCTAGGCATTTTTACTGGCTGATACCTCCTGCTCTGTTTTAGCTTTGTTTCCCATGTTGTCCCTGCTGAACTCATCAGACCTGCTGCTGCCAGGTTAGCTTTGTTTAAGGGAACAGCTAAAGGTGCAGTACTATGCCCACAGCGAAGATGGGAATTCTTTCCCACAGCTCCCAAAGTCCCTGTTGCTACTTACTGGCAGGGACACACTTGCTGTCTGGTGTTAAGGTCTGTGCAGCCCAGATGGGGTCTCAGTGAGACCACCCAGTGCCCACTGAATTCGTAGAAAATGTATTTGACAGAACAATGGGATTTTCTTATTTTTGTTTGTTATGTGGGGTGTTTGAATGCAATGAATGAAAAATTAATTGTACAGCTCAGTAAAAACAGTCAAAAAAGATGTTCAGAAGGCCAAGAAAGAGACATTGAGAGGAACAGCTCATAATCACATTCACTATAGGTAAAGAGAGATTATTTCACTGTCAGTTTTAATCAAGTCACACTGTACTCTGTGGACAGACTTAATGACTGGATTTTTATAAGAAAACATACAGTTGAACAGAATGCCATATAAAATATGTGACCACTATATACCATGTACCAGGTCTGGGTTAGAGGAAAAATGTTTTTCAGTTATTGATAACAAGATGGTCTCACTAATTTTCATACTTTTCCTGTGTCTATAATTGTGCATTCCCAATAATTGTCATATAATATTCATATCTTTTAAAAATTATATTGGAAAAAAAATCTGCTAATATGAATTCCAGTAAAATTTGTTTCAAAGAAGCAATGGTAGAGAGTACAGGACTTAAAAAAAAAAAAAAAAATGAATCTTTTTGTTAATAGTGTCAAGTCTGGTCAAAATATAGGCTGGAAATAACCAGGATAGACAGCTCACAATCACATAACCAAGTGCAAGTCATCAAAATATAGTGTCACTGTAACAGAAAAAGGTTTACATTACTTCTTCTAGTTTTTTTTCCTAATAAAAGGCAATTTTACAGACTTTATGATGTCTGGAGCCCTTCCTTTGAACATGCTTTGCCTTACCTTGCCTTGCCTTACCTTCCTTTCCTGGGATATTGCATATCTTATTAACCTCTAACAATGAAAAAGGCATGGAATTCAGTAAAGGGAAGGAAGGGGTCAACAGCTATATAATAAAAGGCAAAATTAAAAAGTGTTTTGGATTTCATTGTTGCATTTTTCTGAAATGTATTCTTTAACTTAAAAATACATTTTGAAATTCTATACACAACATATTTTAAAATGTTGCTATCAGTTCTAATATCAAATCTGCGCCTTTGCTAGTAAATGAGGTATTTCATGTAGCAGTGCACTTGTTCTTCTGCCCAGAGGATCTGTTTTGATTTGCCTCCATTTCAGCAACTGCAAGAGCTTTAGTGTAGAAAACTGGAGCACTTTGGGATTGGCTAGAAACACTAAGACAAGGTCTAGATAACTCATGGGTCAAAACTTAATTTTTCCTTAATTTCTGAACACTTGGCTGCCTTTCCTGCACTGTGTTCACTGTGCTGGTATTGTCTATAAAGGGAAAACAAAATCAAGAAACATTACTTAATGTGTGAGAGGCCAAACTGCCATGGTAATGGATCCCAGTAGAACTGCCGAGCCATTTTTCTTCTCCTCTGATTCTCTTTGTTCATGAAGTTCCTGTGTTTCTACTGCCAGCCAGAGTGATCAAGTGCCAAAAGAAAGGATTCTGTAAATCTTTCAACACACATAAAAAGCAGCATGTTATTTATAGAGATGAAGAAAGTCTGCTTTGCCCTTTTCCATCTTGAATTGTGAGATACACCAACGCAACAAGATCTGCTCTTGTGCAGTATTTCTCTCAGTATTTCACCACACGAATTTTTACTTTTGGGGTGGTAAAGCTTTCCCCATTAACATTTGTGAAAGAAAAAGAAAAATGCCATTGCTTTGCAACAGTCTTCTCTTTTGCTGGAAGAACATTACTGGTTTTCTGTTTTTTCTCTATCCTTCCACCCTCGGTACAGAAAATCATGATCCCAAGGATCACAGCTGGGACAAAATAGATGGGGAAAGACAGACCTACGAAAGGAGAGATGAGAAGCTGATTAGCTAGGAGGCAGATTTTATTTATCTTTGGACATATCTTCTCTTTGTTTACTATAGCCAACCTTTAAAGCCAGCTCTGGAAAACACTGCAAAATTACAGAGAGGGAAGCACCATTCTCCCAGTGCTTCTGTTCCTGGGATTTTAAAACTTCTGATATTGTCTATTGCATACCAACAACCATGGAAAAGGTTAACTTGCTTGCCAAACAATTATTTTCTATTTATTAATAGTGTTTTTTATCAGTATGCAGAAGAATAACTCATTTGCATACTTCCCCAAGGTTTATGGGAGTATTAGCTTAACTGCTTCTAAAGCCCATTCATCAAGTCATTCCTTTAGCTGTGGTAGGGCTCACAGCAGCATGATATAGTAGAAAGTGAAGCTGGGGTAAAGGGTTACCATAACTTAGGATCACACTTTGGGCAATCAGCTCATCCATTTGCTTCAGCATTTATGTGTAAACTTAAACCTGTCACATGTGGAGAACATTGCCACATTTCAGCTAAGGCTTATTAACTGCTATTCTTCATAAGTTTAAATTAAAAGACAGTCTTACTCAAGGTTCTTTCCTCACTTTTGAAGACTCAATTTCCTACAGTCAGGTTTGTTTATTGGCTTCACCATGAAAACTCTTAGTAACCCTGCTTATGTTTGTTATGCTCACAACCATTTTTAATGTGGTATCTTAAATACGATATACAGTCATTTAGTTCATCTGAAAATTAAACACAAGGGACACAGGGTAATGATAAATGAAATTGTGTCAAGTGGAAGAGATATTCAGTCAGCACCAAAGGAATTAAGGTTTGACTCTGCATTATTTAATTAACAGTCTACAAGAGGGGTTAATAAATGTTAATAATATTAACAGTTCATACGAGCTATTAAGATGAAGTAATCCATCCTGCGATCTGGAAAAAGGACTGGAAGGCAGAGCACTCAGTGCTCTCTCACTGGCCTTGCCAGAGAATCTGTGTGCAGTTTTCAGATCTCTTTCAGTGCATCCTCTAAACTGCCCAGTCACTCAGATGTCTGTGTAAATCTGACACTGAGTTTTCAGAGGCATAGAGCATCCACTGCAACTGATGTTCCAGCAAAGTCAGCTACCCTGAGCTCACAAAATTTGAGCTGAGAAACAGCTTCTGCCTCGAATATGGTGTCAGTCCAAGAGGATGTAGCCAAAAGAATCACCTTTCCTTCACCATGGGGAATGAGTGTATCCAGGCCTCCTGCTGAAAACAGGTCACCCACACAAGCTGTGCACACCACTGGTGCTAAGTCACTGAGCAAGCTGGAAGGAGCATGTTTAGCTGTGTTTCTCTGGATTATTAATGTAGCTGTGCTAAGATATTAATAACATTTCATCAGTGGTGGTCCCAAACTGCTGTGCCAGAAAGGTCAACTACATAAAGAATTTAAACCAAAGAAGTGCAACAAAATCTACACTCTGTTCAATGAACCAACCAAAAATCTCAGTGCTACAAACAAGTAAATACCAGTGTCAGTTAATTTTAAATGACAGATATAAAACCATTAGTTTGACTGTATTTGATTTAGTACTGTTTTTCTGTAATTGTAGTACGAAAAATTTAGATTTTTTTTTTTTTGGTTCATATTTCACTTATTATTTGGAGGGTTCCAAAGAGTGATTTAAGACTGCAAAGGACATTATGACTGGTTTAGAAGTATTTTCTAAACTGTTTAGATCCCTTGTTTCTGTTCATTTTAATGAATAATGACATCAAAATCACCATGACATCTCTGATAAATTTCATAGCTATATTTTCACAACAGTTCAAGGACAGAGTGTGTTCATATTGGTGGTTTAGTTTAGAGCAGGAGCGTGGTTTAATCGCTCCCATTTCCCACATCATTTTTTTCACGCTATGTAGCAGTCTAAGGTTGACTGAATATACATCCCTTTTGGATGAAATTAAACAGAAAGATGAACACCAAAGGCACAACTAACCAGGTTCAAATATTAGTGGGGTTTTAGTCCATACTGTGCACTAGGTGTAGTTTAAAAACTCTGCAGCCTGGACTTTGAATTGTCAGCCTTAACAGGTCACCTCAGAGATGCAATTGACAGAGATGCAGTTCAAGACTGCTAGGACAGCCACACAGAGCAGATAAAATTTTGTCTTCCTTCAATTTCAGGAATTGAAGTTGGCAAGCTCCCCCAAAGCCACAGAGTAACCTAATACATAAGATTTGCAGGAACATCTGCTACATAGACAAATTAATGTAAGTATATTTTTTTAAGCCACAGATCTGAATACTCTTTCACTAAGATACTCTCGCCAAAAAACCCCATGTCTGTCAGCACTGATTTCAAACAGATCCTCTACTAGAAAACTGCACTACCAGCTCCTAAACTCATGCAATTTAATGGAGGTCGTCCTTTTTTGCTATCTGAGTGCTGTGTATAAATGCATTCATGTACTAAACAATGCAAAAGATGTTCAATCCAGGCAGCTTGAAGCAACCTCAAAGTCACAGGCACTGGTTCTTGTGGGAGCTTTAATACCCTGGCATCTGCTGGAGAAGTAAGAAAGCAAAGCACAAACACTCCAGGAGGTTCCTGGAAAGCATTGATGACTTTCTGACACAGATAGTGGAGGAGCCCACAAGGATCAGCCTTATACTAGCAAACAGGTATGGCTTGCTGGGGATGTGAAAGTTGGAGGCAGCCTTAACTGTAGCAACTGTGACTATGGAGGTCAGTATTGAGGGAGGAGGATGCAGAGCAGCAAGACTGTACCCATAGACTGAGGGAGAGTTAATTTTAGCCTCTTATAGGATCATCTGGGAACAAACCCATGAGAACAGGTCTTTCCTGTTTTCAGCAGGGAAGAGGAGTCCAAGAAACTGGTTGATACTGAAAGATCACCTCTTCCCAATTCAGAAATGTCACTTGTCTCTCACAGCATCCTCATAGGCAAATCAGGAAGTGTGGACTGGATGAGTGGACAAAAAGGTGGATTGAGAACTGGCTGAAGAGCAGATCCCAGAGACATGTAACAAGTGTCACATGAGACCTGCCCTTAGAGGTGTTACCCAGGATTTAATACTTTGTTTAACGTACTTATAAATGACTTGCATGAAGGGGCAGGTGCCTCCTCAGCAAGTTCACTGATGGCACAAAGCTGGGACAAGTGGCCCATATCTCAGAGGGCTGTGCAGCCCCTCAGAGGGACCTCAAAAAGTTGGAGAGATGGGCAATGGAGCCTTCTGAAATTCAGCAAAGGAAATGCAGCATCCTGCCCCTGGGGAAGAATAACTCCAAGTACTAAGACAGGCTGGGGACTGACCTGCTGGAAAGCAGTTCTGTGGAGACAGACCTGGGTGTCCTGATGGACAATGAGCTGTCCACGAGCCAGCAGTGCATCCCTGTGGCCAAGAAGGCCAAAGATATCCTGGGGTACATTAGAAGAGCATTGTTGCCAGCAGGTCGAGGGAGGGGCCCCAGCCCCTCTGCTCAGCCCTGGTGAGGCACATCTGGAGAGCTGTGTCCAGTTCTGAGCTCCTCGGTACAAGAGAGACAGGGAGCTCCTGGAGCAGGTCCAGGGGAGGGTGACAAAGATGATTAGAGGACTGGAGTACCTAACTTACAAGGGAAGACTGAGGGAAGACTGTTCAGTCTTCAGTAGAGTCAACTGAGAGGGGGCCTCATCCATGTCTGCAGGTATCTGAAGAGAGGGTGTCAAGGGGATGCATCCAGGTTCTTCTTAGTGGTGCCAAGCAATAGGACAAAAGACAGATGTGCAGAAACTGATGCACAGGAAGTTCCACCTGAATGTGAGGAAGAATTTTTTTTCTGTGTAGGTGATCAAGCACTGAACAGATTGCCGAGGGAGGTTGTGGAGTCTCCCTCACTGGAGATATTCAAGAACTACCTGAACACAGTCTTGTGTGATGATTTCTAGGATGACCCTGTTTGAGCATGGAGGTTGCATCAGGTGATCTGCTGTGGTGCCTTCCAGCTTTACCCATTCTGTGACTATGTGTTTCTGTGATTTTGTTTTCTAAAAGTGTAATCTTTTGTCAGGTTGTCCATGTTATTTCCAGACAAGATTTAAATGGCATGTTTACTTAAAACAGAGATCTGCACTAACAGAACAAAAATACAAACTGCTTAAAAGAAAAATAAATTTCTAAGGCTGCTGCTAACAATTCATTGTTGCGAGTGTTTGAGGTTTACTAATTAGCCTTGAAAGTTTGTCTCTGATCTGGCATGCTCAGGAGAACTACGAGAGCTCTGCTTTAGTTTCTGCCACTGCTGACTGCAAATATGAGAGACACAGGGCAGACTCCTAGTCAATAATGGACAGGGTCTACTCCTATTTCAATTTCCTTTGACTTTTCTCTGCTGTGACTGGGCAACGAAAGACCTCATGGTCCCGTGGAGTATTAAGACATCTTCCTTTGTCAGCCTTAGAATATCTCCATTAACATTTCAATCACATCTCTTAATTAGCATATTCCCAGCAGACTTCAGGCTGCTTTTCTTTTTCAGAAGCCTCTAAAGATGCGTGGGTAAAATTGCACATTTCATATAACATAGGGAATGGCAAGTACAATATTCTTCATGAAAACTTATTGCTATTTGCTCTCTGCAGACAACATATAAAGGGGGAGGTGATTTTAAAAGGCAACTCTTCGAATGGAGAACTTATGCTAAGAAACACCTTCACTGAAAACAGATCTTTTATTTTAGAATGTAAGGAACAAATATTTTAATAAACAAAGTGGTGCTCTTGGGAATTTCTTTGCTTATATTTTTTTTTCATAATTGAACAGTCATTAGCATAGATTTGGCTCACTAAATTGAGCCCTTACCAAAAATTTCTTGGGCAAAATTTGGGAGCTACACAAAGCGAGGACTTTCCTCCGCTTGTCCCCAGCTGGTAGCTTAATTATTAGCAGGGTTCCTTACAGATAAGAGAACTTAGCAGTAGGACGGGTCCACACTGTCCACACATGTGCCAGCTAACATGAGAACAAGAAAACAAGCCCTAGCACCATCCAGTTTACTATCATAGATGTAGCCACAACATTCCAGCATTCTATTGCAAATAGCATCAGTAGATGAGAGTTATTTATCTGATCATCCTTTGCATGACTAAGTAGCCTTCAACCCAGGAGGCTATTTCTTTGGTTTACAGTGTGATCTCTGAGACTGATTTGTTATCTCTGGTACTTTCCTTTGTGAGCAGGGGTTATTTAAAGAGAAAATTATGGTTGTGCACTTCTGTTATCTCTTGGAGCAAACCTCAGATGCACTTGAAGCCACTTGAAACATCTGGTGCTGCATGAAAATCTTACCTGTTCAACGTCACTGCACCCTGCAGTAACAAATAGCTTCTCTGGAAAAAAAAATCCTGGAGAAAGTATTCTGGAAAGACTTAAAAGTTGCCTTTGAGCAGTTAACAGAAAGCTTGTAACAGAAAGGCTTTTAATTCTGTGATATTGATCTGGAAGTTGTAGGACATAATTTCTAATGGCAAACAAGTGAAAAAACCCAAAAGGAGTAAAAAAGCAAAAATTACAATGAAGAATAGATATTTTCTTTTTATTTTCAAGCATTTGTGCAAATATTTGATTAATAATGTCCTCATAATATCAGTAGGATTTGTGATGCAGCTGAATTTTAGTGAGAAGCTTTATGAATACTTATAAATGACAAATGACTTGACATTAAATAGGACACAAGAAACTTACCCCACACTAAGCTCTCACCAGCATAAGACTGAAAAAAATCCTAAGATGCTAGGAAATCAATTTATTTTATTGGTTTTGACCTTTCTTCTTTCTTCATTGTCTTGTTTCTGCATTTGTAATTTAAATACAATACAGTAGAAAAGGTAGGATTATCACAACAGATCTGAGTAAAAAGGAAATTAATTTAGAATGAAAATGAAACCATTCCTTACTAGAACAAATTAAATGCTTGAGGCAGAGGGCTGGCTACATGTAAATGTGTCTGGTACAGCAGGCAGGAGAGGAAAGAGCATAGCCGTTGCAGAAAGCAAGCAGGAGCAGCAAACACACGTGTACAGTGAAACAACAATAGAGATACCATAAAAAAAGAAGGAGCAGACTCCTGTTCATGAGCAGATGCTGAAACAGAAATGATCTTTGCAGCAAAGGCAAACAATGCCAAAACTGAAGTCCTGTGGACAAAAGGGCAGAAATCCAAATAAAATCAGCATCTCATTCTGGTACACCCACTGAGCTTGCAGAGTAGCCATAAAGGGGCACTGCTCATCAGACTTAGTTTATAGCTTATCATGGTGGAAAAGAAATACAAATAAGGAAGCTTAATTTATGCATTTGGACTACAACATTCACAATCCCAGGTGATGCACTCCATTGTACAGCATCCTCAGCTGAAATGTACATATAGATGCTGTTTTCTGGGCCATCAAGTAGATAATCTTGAGTTTTCATAAGTACAGGGTAGAACATGAGTCGTGTTATAGCAGTTAACAAAATTTCCACCAGCTTCAGTGATATTACATTTTGATCTACTGTACCTCTCAGGCCCTCTGAAATTATTGCACAACCACTGTTTTCCACTTCAGTCTTTTTTTAAAGCTGATTTTCTCTTTTTACAGATAAAAGGGTTTAACATAGGAGAATGCTGATCCAATTGCCTTAAACATTTTCTGGAATATACAGATATTATTTTTTTTTACACAAGATTTTTGAAATACTTCATTTTGACAAGGTCAAATAACCTGGTATAAGCGACTGGTTTGGTTTATGATTTTATGAACCTTCATCACACCCAACAAAAACCTCATTATCCCTAGCTGGTTTTATACAAGTCAAAACAAGTCAAAAATAAATTCTCTCCTCTTAACTAAATTAAGCTAGCCATGGGACTACTTGTGTATTTCTGAAAAGAAATTATTTGGAAATGTCATATTGAGAGAATTTGCAACTTTACATCCCAATTTGACATGAAAGGCATTTCTGAACTAGATGGAAGACTGAGAATACCAGGTAGCTCTTCCTCTCCCTTTAAACTTCAAGAACTTTGGGAAAATCAGAAATTCATTTCACGTTATTTAGAGCTCAATGCAATTGTCCATGGTTCATACAAGATGCTTCTTTTGAATCAGTATCCATACTGAAGAGCTGCTTTCCTCGATGTCTGTTGCAGCAATTATTCCCCTTGCAGCTCCACACCTGCCCAGTGCTAACCTTCAGATTTGTCAAGGCAAAACAACACCTGGTGGAAGGGAAGTTACCAAAATATCCTAAAAAATGTGCCGTCACACAGTTTACAAAGCTATTGGTAGAGGCAGTGATAGGGAAAGAAAAATATCTGCTTTCTTCTCTAAGCACTTCCAGAGCCCTACAGTTGGAATGGAAATGAGCAGACTGCTCCAAAAATGCAGAGCTAGTGTCACTGTCTAATTGCAACCATCTAATTCTGTGGCAACATTTGGGCATTATTCTTCATGTCTGAAAGTCAAAACAGGGAAGATCATGTGGAAAGCTCAGTGTTATCAAGTCTGAGGTATAGACAATGAATACCCTGTGTTGGGTACAAACTAGGCCTTGGGCAGAAGAAGTTTCACACATATACGTCTTTTTCCTCATTCATGGGTGCTTCCTTTCCTTTCAGCGGGAGGTTGTTCACTTTTGCAATAGAATTGTTTGATGTATTTGGTGTTCAGTCTCTTTTTTTGCATCAGGTAAATACTCCTTTGTACACAGAAAAATACCATTAAGAGCTTCTGGAATTTTTGGTGAAAGGAAAGGATATGAAATGATGCCCTGTTACTTTTTGTCATCCTTTAAACAACCTATAAAGAAACAAGAGCTCAGTCCAAGATGACACTGCTCTTTGTAAGTGACAGTGGGAGATTTATGCCAGCTGACAATAGAGTCCATGTACTTGAACTACAAAATGACAGGTTCTCCTGACAGCACATGGTCATGTTTTGCTAGACATGCAGATGTAAGCATGGGAATGCCTCCATTTAACTTGATATTGTGCAAACTACAAGGATGTATAGTACTATAAGCACCAAATCTGTTTATTATCTGATCACAGGAGTGATAGATTTCTGTATAGTACACAGCTCTGTGGTCTAGTATGAGTGATATTCTATTCTGGCACCCCTTTTGTCATGAAAGAACTGAACTTGACTTCCAGGTAGCTTGCAATGCTGGAACCTGAGGCCTGTGCCATAGCAGCATTGCATGAGGATGGCGATTTGCCATTGGATGAACACAAATCAAGCAAAACCAATGTCAGAGTCAAATGGCTCCATCTGCCAAATTCAGCCTCTGCCTTAGAGAGAAATTTTAGTATCCTAGGTGTGCATTTGCCCATTCAGACTCATCCAAGAGAATTTAACTCTTAAAATTATTCTTCAATCTTTCTGTTGGAGAAAAAAATATTTAAAAATTAACAAAATAGTAACAACTGACACAAACTGTCAGATGCAGTCTTCTTTGATTGTGTTGCTCTGCTCAGTTGCTCAGTTTGGAGGACTGAAATGCACATAATTTCCCATGTGTGGGAGATTAGGTGCACGTTTTAGGAAAAAATGAAAGCACCACTACCCACAATGAAGCTGCTAACTCCTGCTTGTTTTATGCATTGATCTTTGTGGGAAAATGTAATAAATCAAATAACACTTTCCAACATTTTCAGTTTCCTGTTATACACACACACACACCCCCCCCAAAAAAAAAAAAAAAAGCTTCCTTTCTGCCCTTTCTCCTTTCTGCCCTTTCTGCTGGACCAGATTCACATATTTTGAAATTCTAGCTTTTTTCCTAACTTCACTTTTTTAAGGAGCAAAGTTTCTATGTTTTGGAAAGAAAGCCCTAAAAGTAAGACTGTGTGCTATTTCTTTGACACAAAAACAAAAACAGCCCACCAGGATGGGAATGTAATAAGTAGGACTTTCTTCCTGTGAACATTTAGTGGCATTAATGAATTTTTGTCTGTATTGCTTTCTCTTTACATTTGTTTTCAGTGAACCATCTAGGAATTAAGTTTTACCAACATGAATATTCATTCTTTCTGTTACCTCTAGTGGCTTTGGATCAAGCCCAGAGCATAGTTGCAAGTGTATGTACATGAATATTTACAGGTGCCAAATTTTATATCCATATTTGTAAATGCTGCACTAGAAGTGGTTTCTTCCATTTGCAGTCACAAACATGACAGTGCCATATTTCTCTTTTGACCTATCACAACAGCTCCAGTCTGAAATGATGATTATTCATGGAAGACTGCGTGTGATCAAAACAGAGTTAAAAAGATTTGCCAAAACAAAATACAGTGAATAATTGTGAATAATAAATTCCAGGAAATTACAGTCTGAGAGCAGACTTTCCACAGGCTTAAAAGGAACATCAAATAATTTCTTTGTCAGCTCTGCTCAGTATCCACTGCTTTAAATTTCTTACTGCAAAGCAGTTAAAAAATACAGCATAATCTTTAAAGTGCATCAGACTTCTGACATTACATCTGAAAAGGGAATAAGGAGAGTAAAAGACATGGCATTACCCCCATTCTGCTGTCTCTGCTGACCATCACTCACAATGGGCATGCAGCCTTCCAGAGTTCAGTGTATTCCTATGACAGCCTGAGATAATGCCACCAAGGCTGGAGCTGAGCTCAGTTTTCTTCATGACTGATAAAGCAGACTACATGAAAAAGTGTACAGACAACCACAGAGGCACTAAAAATAGCAGAGGACTGGAGAAGTTACTTTTTGTCTTCTCTCTTATTGCCCATCAGCAAATGTGTTGACTTTGAAGATATTTTAGCACCCACAAGACTGCCAATGTTACAAGCTTGATCTGTCTCCTGTGTGTTGTAATTTTACTGCAACAATCCCAGTGAAGGAATTCCATGGAGTGTCTCAGATCGATGAATAAACAATTAAAATGTTATAATAAACCTTTGTAATTAAAGCATTAAATTACAAATAGAGTAAAATGAGGAAATCATTAAATTAAACTTGGCACATATTTTTCTTTGGGAATTCTCATTTTCCTTTGTTTTATTTTTTTTCTTTTAATTGTACTCTTCACAGAGGTGAGAGGGGAAAAAATTGTCTTTCTGTTGCAGGACTGTCACCAAAATCTACATTTCTGTCTGTCACTGCAGAATCTACATTTCCAAAGAGGATTTTCCCTATCCCATAAGCAAATGTCACACCTGCAGGAAAAAATGCAGCTCAGCAGTGCTGTTCTGCTCATGGAAAGTAGGCAGAGACCTGACTTTTCCAGCTTAAATTGGTTTTATAAGTCTATGGATGCTAGTAGATTTTTTTCTGAGCACAATCCTGATTGCAGAGTCTGTCTGTCACTTAAGGCAAGGACACTGGCATCTGGATTCATGCATTCAAGTCTCTGCAATGGCACTGAGAAGCTTCATGCCTTCAGGCAAACCACTTAAACCCAGTGTTTCAATTTATCCTTTTACAAAATAAGTATAAATAATACTGCTCTCACTGGGGTGTTTTGAGGTCAAATTCTGATCTTGTTTCAGCAAAACAAGGTGCAGCAGTTGATGGAATTAGGCTAAAGTAAATTCACCCCAAGTGTCTTTTATTGTAAAGTCCTTTACAAACTTCATACAATGCAAAACAATGAATTGTAACCAGCTCAGAGATAAAGGAGGTAGAGCAGCGAGTAGGCAGGGCTAAGCACTTTCATACAGAGGGCTGAAAAAAATCTAAGGATCACAGCAGGAATGTTTAAGTTTATTAAAATGGTACTGGCATCTTTTTCTCCGGCTGTTAAGTAAAAGGCAGGCAAGATTACATCTGATATCTTTGCACATAAAAGAGCAAAGGATTTGACTCAGAAGGTGTTTCTTCCCCCTTTGGAATCACTACTTTCAGTTTGGTTCCACCACATCTAAGGCTAAGAGCTGTATTTTGCTTAAAAATTTAGGCTTTTAGATGCTGCCAGCAGTCAATCCCTAGGAATACTGCAAAATCTTGCATTTCCTCTCATCCCCGATCCCCTTTTCACAGGCCGGCAGGAAATGTTTACAGGCTACATCCCTGCCCCGATGCCCACCGGATCCCTGGGACTCCGTGCCCCGCTGCCCACCCGCAGCCAGCTTGCTCCCCCTTTCTCTCCTTCCCACTCATTTCTCACCCTTGCTGCTGCTCACCACGACTCTGATCTCTCACTTCCTTCCCATTGCACATGCACACATTAAAACATCCACAGCTTTTACAGCTGTGAGCCAGGAAGAAAGGGCATGACAATTTCGCTCGCTGCATCTTTTTTACCATTGCAGCTTTCCTTGTTTGTGCTCAGTCTGCCCCAGGCAATTCTCCCTGAGATATTAGTTGCAATTAAAGAAAAGAACAAAGAAACTGTGAAACATTTGGGGGGAAAGAAGAAATGTAAATCACATATCAAGCACTTCTGGGAGCACAGAGAAAGCAAACTGCATGTAAATCTGAGCTTGAAAGTCAGTTGCTTTAAGAAACAAACATAATTAAAACAAACAAGCCATTCTATGTTGTTATTGCAGTTAATATCAATTAATCTATAAAAGACTTTGTTTCATTTCATGAAAACCTTTCTTAAAGCAGCTACTTTGCTTTCACCTTCATTTGTTCTTCACAGCTGGAATAAATGGTTAATCTCTCAGGGAATCATGCATGGTATTTGTTATTGATTTTATAGCTCAATAACATACCAGGGCTGTGAACAGGTTGGTATCAGATTAGGAAACAACTACTTAGAAGCAGACACCAGCTGTGCACTTGTGATAAATTACATTTTTCCCTATGAATTTTATACCTAGTTTTAGTTAGTTTACAGGATTTAGCACCATATGGACTGCCGTCTAGTGAGGTAACAACCCGAAACGCAAATACTTCCCTCAGTGAAAGAAGCAACCTGTAGCTGGAGACTTTTCTTTTAGATTATTGTATCATAATAGTGGATCTGGAAATTGTGAAAGGTTTGGCACATACCTCTGTGTTTTGGGTTTGACACAGACAGCGAGGTTGTGTGAAACAGCAATACACAAATGGTAAATGTGCTAACATGAATATACAGAGAACTTGGAACCAGTGTAGTCTAAATACAGGGTTCTTTTGAAAAAAAATGGTAATATTGTTTTCAGAGCTGTTAAAAAGAAATCTCTCTGAGGTTTGTTCAGCAAAGAAAATTTCAAACTATGCATTGCATTCCAAAGATCAGTTCTACAGTGCCATATTTACCACTGAAATGTTTTCAAGAATAATTTGAACAAAATTAAAGTTATTGCAACTTTTTTAGAACACAGGACCAGTTTTTCTTAAAAGAAAAGGTGTCATCATAAATAAAAATAATTGATAGCAATCACTTTATTTGGCAGAGTAATAGACCCAGAAACATAACAAATAACATATATATCACTCAGGGCTTTGCACTTTTTTTTTTTTTTATTTCCCAAAACTGACCTTTATTTTATATACTTACATACAAGGAACTCTGCATGAAAAGATTATATAAGGTTACATGCACACACACACATACACACATGCACACATATATAGATATATATACACATATCTATAGATATATGGGCAACCTTTTCTGGTTTTCCACCAGCATTAAGGACCCCAGCTATGCGATAAAATCACTAAATCTAGATAGGGTAAGACCTGATAAATGTTCCTTTTTCTAGGCCACTTCTATGCTTATTGTTTAGGTTTAGCTAAATTGTCCAGATGAACTGGCAGTATACTGTAGAAACCTTACTTATTCTCTTCTGCCATGATTACAAGTTTTGTGATACAAACAGAATTATGTGAGCATAAAACTAATAACAAAACTCATAGACCAAGGGATGGATACATCATCATCGGTGTAATTCTAGCATCAGTGAAATGTTAAACATGAGGACTGTGCTCCATCTAAGTTTAAATGAGGGTGAAATGTAGCAAATAAGGCCTGTGGTTTATGAGAATGTTCTATAATAAAATGAAATTTAAAATGTAAATAGGCAAAAAGATGCCAAATTTGAACTTGTTGATCAGAATAAAATGCCATTTATTTTTAAAGTAACCTAAGACTGGACAGAATTTAACTAGCTTTTGGACCTAGTATCAGGTGTTTACAAGACCCTGCAAAAAAAGGAGTTGCCATACTATAGCTGATATTCAAGCGTCAACAGATATTCCTAGAGCTGAGTGAATAATTAAAAAAAATTGAATAACTTATTCAAAACTATGAAATTCATCAACTAAATTACTTGAATAATACATCTATGAATTATGAACTGACTATGTTGGGTGAATAATACATTAATAATTAATATGAAAAATATAATTAAATTCTTCAAATTAATTACTCAGAGAATATGAGAAACCATAATTATTCTCTATGCTGTGCTCAAAGAATAGAATGCCTGAGTAGTCTGTATGCTCTTACAATTTTTCAGTGCAATACATAGGATATATCTTTATAATTATGGAGTATAGGGGTGCTATCTCAAATATAGTTTCAGGCTAAGAATGAAGCAAAATGTCATAATTGAACAAAATAACATATGTTTTAATAGAAATATGCTAATGTTGGGATGTGTAACATGGCCTAGTTGGCAAAGACTGGCTCTGTGTCTGAGCAAAAGCCTAGAGGAGGGAATTTTTTGACAAGCAGTGAAGTGCCAGGGCTGTGCATTTGCTAATTTGGACCACAGGTTACTTTCAAATACCATCTTGTATGGCACCTGCATCAAGCAGTGAGTGTGATTCAAGTGGCTCAGCCTCCCACCCACCCTCACTGTTGGTTCCCAGGGCTGGAGTGGGGCCAGCACTTTGGTAGAAAGCTCAAGTTACAGGACCTCACTTTGCAAGGACCTCTGTTTGCCATGCTTCTGGATCAAGCCACACTGACTCCAGCTGTCCAGAAGGAAGAGGAATGTGCACTCCAGCGGTTTAATGCCCATAGTTCTGCTTCAGGACCCACCTCACTGAGCAGTTCAGACCAGCTGTGGTGTTCGGGTGAGTGCTTAGACAGCAACAGGCAATTTGAGCTTCCATGCCCCTCTATGTGCACTCACATTTGATACTGATGCCACATTGCAGCATCAATCCTTTTTCTTTTTGGAATAGGGAGATGTCTTTTCCATAAGGTATTGAGTCCCTCCTTTCTCATACTGGCCACTTTGCAGAGAGCACAGTTTATGAGGAGCAGAAGGGAAATTGGCCTGCAAGCTAAGAATGGAAAAATTACAGGGTTCTACTCAATATCTTTCTGTGCCTGTAGTTATTCTTGTCACATTTCCAGGTAAGACCATGCAATTACCTCCTGTTGGATTCTGGCACACATCATAAAAACACATTTGCATTCTCCATGCACACATAGGGTAAGGTAATGCTCAAATATGCAGTGATGTGGAGTAGTGCCAGTAAGAGCTATGGCTGAGGCCAGTGCTACCTGTGGGGCACAGAACAGCTGAAATGAGGACTGATGCTGAAGATGCTCACTCAGTGATAGATGGGGGGAGGGTGATTTTTCATCCACTAGATGTAAGCAAAGTTAGCACATCCATTACACTATTACAAAAGGAAAATGCAAATTAACCACATACTCCATGCTTCTGTATTCTATTGCTATCTTGAAAGCATGGTAAATTTATAAGACTATTTGAGGAAATAAGGAATTCCTATATGCCCAGAAATGGTTTTGATTTTGACTGTAAAATATTTTTAAATACTCTGAAACAGAATAAAACAACCTATCAACCAAACACAAAACATTCAAAAAAACCTCAACCCTTCAGGGAACTGTTTGTCCAGTTTCATAGCATATCATACCTACAAACCTATCCCACAACCCCAAAAAAAACATATTCTGGTTTCAAAATATGCTTCCATAAAGTTAAGGTCTCTTTAAAAGATGTTTCAAGCATCTTGCCAGTCTCTGAGCTGATCTGTCTGGTTAATCAACAAACAGAAACTTTTCTCTCCTTGATTGTAAAGACAGATCCTATATTATTTATGTCTTGTTAGGAGATCCATTACACTATAATCTCCCATCACTGTCTTCTTAACATCTCAGGTCTATCTCAGACTTTTTAAAAGATTTTCAGAATCTTTAAGATTTCCCTATTAGCCCCACTCTCAGCAACAAACTCCCAGTTTTAACCAAGCTATACTAGAGGTCCATTCTTTCAGTTTGTGAAAGATTCCAATTATGTGGAATAACTAATGAGATATCCATTTAATCTGATTAAACACAGCCATTTTTATTCCCTGTATGCCTTTCCACTATCTAGGAATCAAGCATGCTAGCTAAAGAGAATATGTGTCTCTGGGAAAATAGCTGTGCTTCTTTTTCAATCTGTTGTTATGAGGCAGGAGCCTTTAGAAATTACAAAATTTGTCTCTGAAGGGACACCTACTCGTACAAAGGGACACCTACTCGTTCTGCAGCCAGCTTGTTTCTTCCTTCCCATGTCCTGGCCTGAGACATGGTTCTGTACATAAGCTTGAAATTGGCAATTACATCCTGATTCTTCTAGGCACTGAGCATTCTCCCCAAAATGCTGAGTCTCCTGGAGTGTTAATGACATCAGTGGGAGTGAAGGAGCTCAGCTCCCCACAGGGCTGAGGCACAGCTTCTTTCACTGGGGATTTCAAGTCCTGTTTATTCCTACAGATTTTCATGCCCTACCAGTCCTTGAAGGTGACACAGGAGAAAACATGATGACAACAGGGCATGAAAAATCTCAGGGAAGATTTTAATGTAAATACTCTCCCGTGAAATGTAGATATTATTGGAATAACCTGAACAAATCAAGAAATTGGCTGGCAAGGGCACAGCATCATTATCACAGTGCAATATCTTCAAGGAGAAATTGTATAAGGCCTTTTATAAGATTTATTACATTTCTGAAATGAAATAAAATATTAGACCTCTAATTTTTTTTAGTTAAATTTCATCAGTAACTCCCTACATTCCTTCTTCCTGCCCAATGAATTAGCCTTTATCATATTTTTGTCTGAGACAAAAATGAATGATTTGCTTTTGATTAAAAAAAAATAATAAAAGAAAGAAAGAAAAAGAAACCTTCTGCCTAACTTTGAACTATGAATCAGCCTTGGCTCTCTCATTAAAAACTCCCTAACTTTTAATTGCAGAACACACTCTCTGCTGTCCCCAGACTGTGAAGTAAGATTCTTGGCAGTTACTCAAAGGAAAAATGGGAGGAAAAATCAGCATTACTATTATCATAACTTAAGACGAAGGTGTGCTGTGAGAGCATTTATTCAAATTGGAAGTTGCAAATTTCTGAACTTTGTTCCATTACTGAATCCCTCAACTGACTTTTGACAAATGGCATTCATTCTTCACCTCATTTCACCAGTAGAAAATTTCTAGTAGACACTTACTCTGCTAGAGTAGTATATTTGAAATTAGTTCTAGAGCTTTGAATTTATATTTGTGGCAGCCAACAGCATATTACTGTGCGAGACTATTAGAAGGAAAGAAATCTTCAGTCACTGGAGCAATATTCTTTACAGGACCTTTCCCAGTACTACCCTTTCTGTATAACAGAAAATAGTAATAGTGGTAAGATTACAAATTATAAAGTAAATGAACTTTTAAGAAAGTATTGTTCTACTGTTGTTCTCCACTTACTTAATTCAAAAACTCAAATGTAACATAGACAAAATGAAGGTTCAGGCAGAAATCTCTGTGCAAAATTCCACCAACATTACTGAATTCTTGAGCTGCTGATGAGGAACCTGACGGTAATTCAGAAAGGAAAATTTTCTGGAAACCAAGATGACAAACAACTTGGGAAGTTAGAGAATGAACTGTTGTGTGGGGGGAAAAGAAAATCTCTTTGAATGAGTTATGAAATGCTGTACAGAGCAGAACTTTTAGATATATGCTTGAAAATTAATATTTTTCCATGTTTCAGGATATTTCTGATTCAGTCTAATCTACTTACAGTTCAACGAGGAATACATAAATGCTGCCTTTGTATCCACAGATAATGCCATCCAAAGTACTGTAGAGGGATTTGAGAGCTCAAGAATACAGGGTGAAATGAAACAGTTGGAATTCAATGGCTGCAGACACAAGGCACTGAACCTATCTGTGACTCTGCTTTTGTGAGGTGTCTTTGGATTTTAGGCTAAACTTAGCAATGGAGAGGTTCCCTTTTTATGCTAAAAAAAAGTTGAGAGTGCCTTCTTTGGTGCACCTTTATGAATGACACGGATAACCCTGGAGAATCTTGTACTATAGAAAGGGCAAGGAAACTGGCCAGCTAGGCAAGTGACTCCAAGAAGGAGGCAGGAGTGGGATAGATGGTAAAAGCAGAGGTTTCTGAAGCTCAGAAAAAAAGAATTAGATGCCATCACATGATGTTAGAGAAGACATTCAAAGAAATGTGGGGTTTTCTTGGCTCCCTGGACTTCTCTACAGCCACCCGTGAAGTATGACACATTGAAAAAACAGAAAACCAAGCGATCAAGCACTGGATACCATAAGAACTGTAAGCAGTTTAGCACTAGTTTAAACTGAGCAAAAAGCTACTCAAAAAGATAGAATATGGAGGTTTTGTTGTAGCTGCAACAGCATTTTTCCAAATGACCAAGCAGGGTTCATTTTACCAAGCAAATTTCCCTGAATGAAGAAAGAGGATGCAAATCTGTTGGAGCAAACATGAAAACAAGTATGATGGGGAAAGCTGTTTGCTGGGAATCACACACCCTTTAGATTCTTTGAGGTCCCCTGTCTGCCTCCAAGACCCCCAAGGAGCTGCAAACAAGGTTTTCACATTTCATCAGTCTCAATACAAGCATCTATGAGCATGTCATTGATGAACTTGCAACAGTTTCACCCCTAGTGATGTATGAATACTTCAAGGACTACTTCTCCTGGAAAAATGCTGATAGATCTACTTAAGACACAATCTGAGGTTAGCACCAACAATTATGTTGTCACATAGATAAGGAATGTTAAATGCTGGCTGTGCCCCAGACTGGCTTACTTTATTTCTGTACTTATGTCATTTTTAGCAACCCTTCTACATCCAACTATTAAAATTAATCAAAATACCATGGGCTCACAAGGTCATTCCCTAACATTTTCTGCAGTCAGTTTCAACAGGTTAAGGCAAGTGTACAGGTTCATCCAGAGAGTCCCAGCTGAAGAAGTACTTTGAGTTGTAATTAATCACATGGAGCCAATACACAAAGCCAAGCATATGTGGGTCCAGCTATCACTATAATATGGACTTATATACACTGTACTTTCCAACAGCCACCAGTTGAGCTAAGTGTAACAGCACAAATCTAGCAACAGAAGGGGGATAGAATTGCAAATCTTTAAGAAATCCATTTCTAGCTCTAGGTTTATTTAATCATTCATTACTTTATATAACATCACCAAGACACCTTATTGGCTATATTGATTTAAAGCATTTTGTTAGATATTAAAAAGTCAGTAAAAGTAGCATGAGATGGTTCAGCCTTGGCCATATGGGATTGTTATTGAAACCTGGGAAACTGAGTTGCAATGTAAGCAGTCAAGTCAAATAAATATGTCTTCACTTTCAGGTGTTATTTTGTAGCATTTACCCTTCTCCTTGCTATCCTTACTCCTCATTCCCCAAAGGCCCTTTGTGGATACTTAAAAAATTCAGATTATGGCCCAATTTTTTATGCAGACACTTAGAAAAGTGGAAAAGGATATTGCATTGTGGAAGCAATCATCACCTGTGGGAGTGACAGCTTTGGGCAGCAGGTGTCAATGCTTTGTTGGCTGTGAAATCAGCAGAGAGCAAAAGACCAACTCCACCCTGGAATGAGTCAGAGCAGTGGTCAAAGTGCTGCTTCCACCTTGAGTCCCCCTCTGGAAGAATCCATTTGTCTCCATTAGCAGTCCATGGAGCCCAGGGAAGCAAACCTTTTCACTGATACAGCTCCATTACCTAGTTAAAAAGTAAGTGATGCGAGTATACACTCTCTCCTCCTTCTGCTGCCTCCACATTTTTTATTAGCAGTGTGTTGCAACATCAAGGCAGATTGCAGGACTCAGGAAAGGCTACACAAATGTGGCAAAGATAAATCCGCATTTTTAAGATTAAATTCAGCTTTTAGTATTTAATTCCCCATGTTTCAGAACAGAATCCAGTGGTCACTAAGAGGGAACATTTTCTGGAAAAATGTATGATATCACTGTTCCACAAGCTTAGTTTTGCTTTCTTCTGAAGAAATTATTATTGATGTACACAAGAGATGGGAACAGAATGTCTGACTTGTTTCAGTTTGTTAATCTCCATTTTCCTGATTCATGTGTCATTCTATGTTTGATGGCTTATGATCAACATGTGTAAAATAACATAACAATCCATATTTTCCTGTACCTGTGGCAGTGATCAAAATGTGCCCAGCTAACAGCATTTCTTAGCCTTGACCTATCCAGGTGTCAGATGAGCTGTACCTTTGTCAACAAGCGTTTCCTTGCAAATACCACGGAGCCAGGCCCCAATGCTGCAAGAACTCACTGGCATGTCAGCTGAATTTTGCCCATTCTTTTCATTGACCAGAAAGGGATTACTCCCACTGTGGAAATAAGAGGTCTGGAGTCCAAGGAAACAGCTTGGCATTGCCACAAGGAAATCATATCTCATATATAACAGAGCTATA
The DNA here is from genome assembly GCA_024362935.1 of Setophaga petechia. Lineage (NCBI taxonomy): Eukaryota > Metazoa > Chordata > Aves > Passeriformes > Parulidae > Setophaga > Setophaga petechia. The sequence goes on along the minus strand of JANCRA010000008.1, from coordinate 11,492,737 downwards.
GTACACCTCATCTCAGTATGTACACGGAGTAAAGGATTTGTTGTGCTTTGCTTAGCCACTCTGGCATTGTAGTCCTGGTATGCAATAATAAAAGTGAAATCATCAGGAAAGTTACAATGCAGAGCCCTGGTGACTAACTCCAGAGTCTCCCTAGGATATTCATTTGTCATGGGACTTGTTCACAGCTAAATGGATGGTAAAGCAGCTCATGGTCTCTTCTTTCTTTAAAGTGCACTTGCCACAGAAAAGAAATAAGTGATTTTCAGCTTGTGAGAGTAGAGGAAACCTTTCAGGAGTCCAGTTATTTCTCTCTGTCTGTCTCTCTCTCTAAAAGAATTATTATAATAATACAGGAAAAAAACAAGCATTTTCTTCATCATGCTGGCAAGAGGTCACTGCTGCTACCGAGTGCTTTTCATCCAATGATCTCAAATACATTTTACCCTGGAGATTGCAATGTTATTGCAATAAAGGTGTGAAAAAAAACCCAAATCACAAAACCCTATAAACTAGAATAAGATTTTTCTCATGTAGTTTTCAGTTTTATCCAATTCTCTTTCTGTATTTCTGTGAAATTTTACACTGTATCTATATTTACATGGGCCTTTCACATCAAAGATAGTAATAATCGAAAAGAAGACAATTACATATGCTGATTTATATGTAATGAAAAAAAACCTTTGCATAGGATAGTCAGAAAATAAAGAAAGAGTCTAAGAAATCTGGTTTTGTCCAGCTTGAAGAAGGGAAGGCTAAGGAGACACCTTAATCATTGTGTACAGCAATGTTATGTGTTGGGATAGGAAAGACTAAGCCAGGTACTTCTCAGAGGTGCACAAAAGAGGGCACACAGAATCTCAGAACCACAGAATGGTATGGAAGGGGTGGAAGGCACCTCTGAACACCATCTAGTCCAACCACCCCATGCCATGGGCACGAACATCTTGCATGAGACCAGGTTGCTCAAAGCTACATCCGTAATAAGGACATTCTCACCTGCATTTTTCACATGGGAAGGACTCTCTGATGACTCTGGAAAGATTCCTCAAAACGATACCTATGCTGGTGGCAGAAAGAAATTAAGCAATACAAGGCATTATTACCTCAGCTGCAGCATATGAACCCTGTTTATCTCTGATGGGTAAGAACTGGAGCCAATGTCAGCAAAATTTTATTGCCAGGAAAAAGTAGCTCATATAGTAAGAAAGTTTAAGGACTCAAAGAGAGATCAGAAGATTCACTAAGATTGTATTTCACTCTCAGGAAAATCTGTGCCAGTGCTGTAAGTGCTTAAGTTTGTGGATCCTGAAAACAGGATGGAGAATTACTCAAGTTTAAGTGAACTCTTCAGTTAAGTTCTTCTCAAAAGATAAGCTTCTGCTTCAAGAAGCCCATTGGCATTCATTGTCACAAGACAGAGGGAAGCATCATAAATTATACATTCACAGACTTCAAAAAGTTCAGAGAAAAAAAATAAGTAAATGGCTGGATGATGAAACAGCGTCAAGCTTCAAGCCCAACTCTTCAAAGACTTCTGCACAGCAATTTTCCATGCCGAACTGGAATAAACAGAACCCTTTCTGATAAAAGCCACTTCTTGCCCCTTTAGGTATATTTTTACTTTTTTGAACATGTTGGACAAAGGGACATGAGGAGTTTTGCAACGGTGAAGACAGAGTGAGGATTCTTTGTCTTCAGTGGAACCATTTGGACTTTCGACAATTGAGGCAGAGGTATTGATTGCTTTGGCAAATGAGTAGTCACTCCACCTAAGTCTATTCCTTTTAGTTATTTAATTCAGAGTTCAAAATGAAGAAATAATTTTCTATGGAGTACATATTTTCAACCCAACTTAGATGTCTGAAGGCACCATGAAAGTACATTCTCTCCTCATAATTTAGTGTTGTCAGCCATTAAGCAGCAGTGAGTAGTAATAATGACTAATTGAGACCAAGCAGAGACCAGTCCAGACCATGTTCAAATCAGCTGGTGATTCTGACCAAAAAACGTGCTTGAAGAGTCCTACAGAGAGAAGGAATACAGCTCCCAGCCCGTTCTCCCAACCAGGGGACTACCAGAAAACATACAGTGCTCTGACTAGAACGACGAGAAGTTTGTAATGTCTCTGTCCAGGTAAAACTAGAGCAACACACAGAAACATGTTAGTACTGGGGAAAAGGAGTTCAATTATATTTGGCTGACACAAAGCTGCAAACATAATAGTATTTTGCATATGGAATATAGGAAGTGGGGCATTATTTTTCTGAGATCAGTTCTCTCAGAGTAAGATACAGTGAAAGAAATACTGCAGCTTTGCATTTCTACCATCTCCTTCCTCCTTCCTTAATTAAAAAGTCCCGTGTGTAGGAAACAAATCATATTGTTTAACTTGGTTTCTTGGGACACAAGGTTTCCAATGACATCCAAATAATGCCACTTTCTTTGGAGAAATCATCCTTAAAAATTTTTTAAGAATATTATATATGTATTTTAAATATATTTATATAAAAAACTTCTAAGTGATGGGGTGTTTTCTTTCCCCTCACAGGAAGTTTCCTAAAGGCTGCAATATGACCAAGAGTTATGCGGTAGCTGCTCTGGAAGAGGATATGGCAAACTCCTCAAGCCTGAAGAAACCCATCATAGCTTGTGTCAGCTAAGCCCTATTGGGTTTTTGTGTGTAGGCAGTTCAATACGTGAAACTGCTGTCTGCTAAATGGTCCATTCAGCTTCTGTTTAGGTCTGTATGCTCTCACCCACATTGCAGAATCTGAAACTGGAACTGGAACAATATGTATTTCCTTATTCAGTAAGGAAGGTGTAGGGGGGATACAATCCTTTAACAAGTAGAAGGAAACAGTGCAAGTGCAGAGATTAGAGATCAGAATGCAACTCGATCTCTTAAGAACCAAAAATGAAAGGTAAGTGTGTGCTCAGCTTCTGAAAACCATAGTCTTTAGTTGTAGTTTCTCCTCACATAACATTTTGTGACTCGGGTCAGAGTCTCAACTAGGGGAAGTTACTCAGAAAGAAAGCAAATTTCCCATGTCACATCCGAAGGTTAAATTGAAAAAAAAGGAATTATTAAAAAATAGAACAATTCTTCAGAAAAGACAAATCTAATAAAGTAGGGAATTGTGACTCGTAAAAAAAAAAAAAGAAATGGTAAGAATATTAATCATGTAATGAGAAAGGGCAAAATTATCCTAATAGAGACAATCATGTTACTCTGGGAATGATTATGCTAAACCTCTGAGCATGCCCTATATAAATTAGTGATTTCCTTAAACCTGAAAAATGTGAAAGAACAAAAAAAAATATTATTGTAGTGAGAAAAATAGGCAATATGGGGGAGGGGAGGGCAAGGTCACATTAATATGATTATAAATATTTCAAAGCTATTGGGCATATCCTGTGCTAAGTGCCAGCCCTATTATACTAAAGGTGAGTCTGAGAATCCTGCCAAACCTCCAGTCTAGAGGTAAATCTTTGATCATTATTTAGTGCTTGTGGTAGAAAAAACACTAAGAAAAAGGCAACAACCCATCTCTAATTTAATTCAGCAGAAGCCCTAAGGAACAGATTATACCTCTAGGTAAAGGTCTTGCTACCATCCAGCAAATATAGTTGTGAAGGAATTACTTCTCCCCTAGAACAGGAAGGCCACAATATGCTCCATCCTTGCAATGTGGGATGCATGCCACCTCCTCTGCATCAGCTTGGCTGTTAACACTTCGTATCATCCTACTCACTGCAATTCCTTTCCACTCACAGGGAAGGTGGGAAGCTCCTGATTTCTTCTGTGCAGTGATCCTAAGATCTAAGGAGTGCATACAATAGCATGGGGAACTCTGTACCACATTAATTTAGATATCATGACCTTAACTTAGATAAAGGGCTCAAGATTGTACTGAGAAAATCTACATTTTTCACCTTTTTGCTTTCACTTTTATTCAAGAAAACTGTTGTCTCCCTAGCCTTGATCTACATTCTCAAGAAGTTTAGAGAAACCCTAAAGATGGTGATTATTTTTCTTAAGAAGAGAAGGATCAAAGGAAGCTCAGATGAAATTTGAATTAAAACACCAGGTTGGCTCAGCACTTCAAACTGCAGCAGTGACTCCGTAACTGGAGCAATGTCTGAAGTACAGCCAAGCTTGTTTTGCAGAGGCACGTTTCAAGTGAACTCAGAACTGCTGAGCAGACCATTCCAAAAAATGCCACACACCTCCAATGGCAGCTGCTTGGAGGGCATCAGCCCTCTGAGAGACAAATTCGGTGACAGCACCAAGGGACTGCTGTGGTGTGGAGGCACAGATCTGGTGGCAGGGCGCTCAGACAGTGGCAGGGCACTCAGAAAGGGGCAGGGCACCCAGACACTGGCAGGGCTCTCAGACAATGGCAGGGCACTCAGACAATGGCAGGGCACTCAGACAATGGCAGGGCACTCAGAAAGGGGCAGGGCTCTCAGACAATCGCAGGGCACTCAGAAAGGGGCAGGGCACGCAGACAATGGCAGGGCACTCAGACAGTGGCAGGGCACTCAGACAATGGCAGGGGACTCACAAAGGGGCAGGGCACCCAGACAGGGGCAGGGCACTCAGACAGTGGCAGGGCACCCAGACAGGGGCAGGGCGCCCAGACAGTGGCAGGGCACCCAGAAAATGGCAGAGCGCCCAGACAGTGGCAGGGCTCTCAGACAATGGCAGGGCACTCAGAAAGGGGCAGGGCACCCAGACAGTGGCAGGGCACCCAGAAAATGGCAGGGCGCCCAGACAGGGGCAGGGCACTCAGACAGCCCGTTCCAGGCACCGTGCCTGCTGCACCGACCTCAAACACTCAAACACAGCCGGACGCTGTGCTGCAGTCCCACATGGCTGAGTCATGGAAATGAGCACAAAGAGCTTTTCTTGTTCCTCCTTTAATTGCTCCAGGGTGCTGCCTGTGTCTGAAATACACAAGTACATATTCCTTTCTTTTGTGTGAGTAGAATAATAGCATTTACCTTTGAGGCGCAGAGCCAAGGGAAAAGGAGGCTCCTCACCCTTCTCCTCCCTCTCAGCATCTTCCATTACTTTCCTACCTGAAAACCATTCATAAAGTCAGGACAAAGGAGGTTTTGTAGCTGAAGGAAAATAGCTTCTATGGGCAGATTCACTAATCTTGCTTACTTCAAGTAACATTGTATTTCATGGAGCAACATCAAAACAGCCCAGTAAGACACATCTCTCGAAGAATGTGATATTCAATCATACAGGTGAGGTTTTTTCCTAGGAGTATAATGAAGCTCTCTTAGACCTCCTTGACATCTTAGAAGTCACAGGAGATTTTCCCACAGCACTGGATGTCCCTAACATTTTGTACAATGTATTTTAAAATACTTAAACACTAAACACAACCCCAAGGGGAAGAGTTTCTCAGAAAGTGAACCAAACTATTAATCATTACTATGTGACTTAGGAAAAAGAAAAAGGAAAAAAAAAAAAAAAGAGATAGGCATCTTGAACCAATTAAAACCACTTTTCTCTTTTGCAGTCAAAACCAATTTTTGATTCAGAGCTTTTCTTCTATTTTCAACTCTCATTTCTTTCTTGCTTTGGCAGGAAATATTTTAAGTGATTTTTTTTCTTTATCAAGGGAAATATGTTTTGCCTCTAATTTCTTCAGATTTAAAAATTATTACACTCAAACAAAGTTTAAAAAAATCATACAACAACACTTAGGCAATGACAAGCACAGAACTTTTTTTGCTACAAGAGTAAGTTTCTAGAAATTGTGAGAAGCTGAATTGAGAGTATGTCAATAACTTCTGCTACTGCTCTCCTGCCAGAGTGAGGACTGAATGAAATTCTATAGACCTTGGGACCTTTTAAGTTCAGGAAGAAGAAACTTTGAATTCAAATACAGACCTTTACCAAGATGACATGCCTAGAATAGACAAGGCACCCCAGGCAGGACAAACTGTGAGTCATGAGCAGGAGGAGTTAGGACCAAAACTTCATAGCCTATCTCTGACCACTGAAACTCTGAACTTGCCCATTTTCTCTGTCACAACAGATTACTGAGAGCACCCTCTAAATTTAGAGTTGTGGTCCCCAAAATCAAATCAAACCAGATGGTCACTGGAACTTTCCGCTATGAAATACAGGGTGGTGCTTTGGTCTATGTGGTGTTATGCCTAAATTGTACAAAGGCACACAATTATCTTGTCATCACCTATTTTCCAAGCCATTAATATCATCTGTTCATACACATGAGGAAAGGTGAGATGCAAACCAATGTAACTAGAAGGGCAGAGGTGTCAGTGAGGCAATGTCTTCATAGCACTGTGACCTCTGAAGTTTGGGTATCCAGAAGCAAGGAGAACCTACCTAGACCCAGTACCCTGAATAACCCTATCCAAATGGTGAGAGATGGTGGGGGTGATTCTCCAACAGGGAAGGGGTAAGAGACTTGGTTGTACAAGCACCAGCTGATGCTGCTAAAACCCCTGCCACATGCAAGACCTGTCTAGAGTCAGCAGCATGCTGTGCTGATTTGTCTGCTATTTCCATTGCATGTGGTTTAGTTTCTTGTATTAAATGTGATTTTTAGAGGTTTGTTTTTGCATCTTGCTGTCAACCCCCCCACACACTCTTTGGTTTTTGTAGAAAGCACTTTTACTTCTTGGATCTACAGAACTATTGAGTGAGTCTTTACTGAAATTGGTTTTGATTTTGTTCTCTTTTATCTTTTTAATGGTATTTCCCACCAAATTGACTTGCAGATGCTAATACTTTGACAACTAAAGAAGCAAGTATGTCTGAGTTGTCATAATGCAGCCAGCTTTTCCACAGGCAAAAATCAGTACTTCGCCAGTTATTTAATTTTTTGCCTACCTACCTGCATTTCAAAAGCTCTTTAAGATTCTTTTGTGGACTTGTAGCTCTAAAGCATTTAAGAAGCTTCACAGGGATTTAGCCATGCAATTCATATAGTCTCTAATAGAAATTATGTGGTTAATTCCCCATGCAATCCTTGGACTTTTCTCTTTTTACAATAACTGGGCAGTTTGTATTTGCAGAAACGTTGTTTAACGTCTGTTAAACATCAGTAGGGGAATTATGAAACCTCTTTGTACAATAAATGACTTTTACAGAACAAGGCCCACACTGGTCTGATCTTTCTGTATTAGACTTGATATGTTGTGTCAAGCATTTGAACCTCTAGCTTCCATCAAAAGATAAATGACAGCTGTCTCTGAATTAATGGAACATGAGAGCAGATCACTGCTCTGCACACTGCACCCTATGAAATGTTTAAGTACATGCTCACCTGACCTGACCTTGCTACTTCCACTTTTCCAATTTGTTTTCTGGTGATTGAGAAAGGTGAGGGAAGAGTTCAGCACCCATGCAGGATGTTTTAGTCATACACCACTATGACATCCATCAGAAATTGCCTCTGTTTTTCTAAAATCAAAAAAGTAGTTTAATACAACTTGGTCCTGTTAAAAAAAAAAAAAAAAAAAAAAAAAAAAAAAAGGGAAAAAAAAGGTCTATGAATTTCATAAGATTTTCTCCTCCTATTATGTTCAAATTTTTTAAAAAATATTTTTTTGTGAAATACTAGGCCCCCAGTTGTGCTAGTCTGGATAAATCAGGTGGCATTTTACTGCATATACTATAGTAAGATACCCCACCTCAACCCACCCCCAAATAAGAAAAAAGGATATCAGGAAATATAGAATTGAAGTGTTTCTGGAACCGTAGGATGAAATTTTATCACTCAAGATTTTGTGTTGTTTTACTTTCAAACAAATTCTTTACCAAGTAGCAAACAACCACTTGAACCAGAAACTACATATGTTCTATGTATAATAGATATGATTTCTATATATGTAGTGTATGGTATTTATGTGTTTACAGTATTAAAAAGAATCAACAATTTGTATTATTTTTACAGGTAACAAAGTAAAAGTTTGAAGAAGAACCAGCTTAAAAACAAGATTAAGAGGAGTAGACTAAGCCAAACCTTGTGTCTGAAAACAAAATTGTAATTTTATCCTAATGTCCCATTGTGAAAATAATAACTGTGGGGGCCTTAACTAGGATAAACAGGACACCAGTAAGCTGCTTTAACACTGTGGCGCAGACTGCAGTGTCACCTTTTCAGTACAGCTTTGGAGGCCCAAGAGGATGAGCCCTTGGGAATACAGATCCCAAAATTGCACTGAGACACCAGCCTGCAGTGATTGTGATGGACAGCTGAGTACAGCAGGATTTGGCAACAGTAAGAAAGATGAGAAAAGCGAGTATTTCAAGACATTCATAAATACACTTTAACAGTAACCTCTGTTTTCACAAGCAGGATGAAGGTGATGGGCTAACCTGAGACTCACTGTCATAAAAGGTCAGTCTACCAATTGCTCACACAAAAAGTGTCATGGTACCTATGGTCCTAATTTTAACACACAGCTGCTACAATGGCTTTCCAAGGTGGGTATGTATGTGCTTAACTGACTGGATTTCAATTTCTGTAACATCAGTCATATCCTAATCACTGCTACTGAGATAAAGCAAAATAGATCTAACAGGAGAATCAGACATGGAAACTGAATCTTTTAGAATAAGCTTTCTATCAGTGAGGTTCAATTAGGATGTTAAAAAAGATAGGGATTTGCGTATGTATGTTTCTGTCCATGAGTTTTTAAACAGTATTCTAGACATCATTTTTATTTTGAATTCCATTTTATGGCAACATGAGGAGAAAAATTTCCATATAAATGGAGATATAGGCAGAGTAAAAGTGTGTGGATGAGACCAAAATTAGAATAAAGAGAGAATTTCATTTTTCAGTGATCTGAATTTGACATTTCATAAGCTTCTCTTATGGTCCATAAGCCAAATAAGAACAGAATCAATGTCTGCTGTTTTTATAGCCAGTCTCAGAGTTTCAATACAGAAGAATGACATTTGGCCTCATCAGAATAAGAAGCTGGGTCTCTATGTGCCTCTGATGCCTTTGCTTACTTGTACTCACCTCCTGAGCATTGCAAGCATACTTCTGAACCATAGAGAACAGGGGTTTTCATCTCTGTTCACAATCTAAGGCTTTTTGCTCTCTCTTTGACCATTTGAATGCAAAACAATATGTATTATTTTTATCCACATAAGTTTGTCTTGGCTGCTTACATGCAGGCTTTTTGTGAGTGGAGCATGTTAGTCATAATAGGAATATGTACTGAAGGTGCTTAAACAGAGGCTTCCAACATACATATAATAAGGTACTGGAAGAATACTCTTTATTTAAGCTCTTCATATGACTTTAGGGTTCCTAAGGTCTATGGAATTGGCAACTTCATCAAAACTACAAACAAGGTGCAGCTTTAGCAGTTCTAATGAAGCTAAACTCAAGACCAGATTCGCAGACAAAGATTCAAATGTGACCTGCAGCTCTGTAAGGATCCTTATATTTGAGACAATGGTATGAATACTAGGTGTTGTGCTACCTGAATAACACTAACAAGAGAAAAAAAACCCAGGAGTACAATACTTGAAAGCACAGAGTTGCACAGAAAAATTATAGACTGCTTTGCTCCTCAGCAGCACCAAATGGAGATAAAAATTTGTAGCCTGTTTTTATGTATTTTTAGCCTGAAGGAAACCACAGCATTGCATAAACAATATGTGCACAATATCCTGAAATTACATTGGTGGGGAATGGCAGCTAAAACATAGCTTAATTCCATAAACACAAACCCTAATAATAAAGAATGGAAACCTGAGTACCCATATCAAACTAAGGGAACTGAACTGTGTCATTTTGAAGTACCATAGGAAAGAGTCAAAGGCCTAGCTTAAATCCTGGAGACTGGCAAATGTCAGCACAGTTTGAAACCAGTAAACCAGATGACTTCAACCTGCATTTTCTTTTTTGGGAATAAATGGTAGGACGGAAATTTAGACCCAAGCCCAGTTTTTGAATGCACAGCTCTATGCAAGTTCACATTCCAGAGTTTTTTATATCTTTGCAGTAATTACTAGTCTTTGATTCATTACCAATGCATCATTTTAAAAAAGCCTGCAGCAATAGTTTATTTGTTCTCTGCTTTTCCCTCTAGAACTACAAGCATTCAAATCATTGTGTAAATTTGATTTTTATTTAAATCAAAACTGAAAAACAACCTCAGACACAGAAGTAGGGCTCAGTAGATGAGGATGTGCACCCAGGCCTATTGGAGATTTTCTGTACCACTGGCTTCCTGCAAGTCCCTGCAAGAGGGTACGAGTCTGATTTGATGATTTTTAGGAGGAAGAAGGGTAGAGGAAAGAGAAAGCAGATGCATGTGTGTGTCTAGCCTATTGCTCCAGGAGGCACTGATGTATCTGTAGCTACAATTCTTGATAGAACTGTGCTGGTGGCAGAAGTTTTTTGATCTACTTTCGTGTCAGTCACTGTTTGCCATTGGGAGGATCACCAAAGTAAGTTCAAGATCTGCTGTGCTATGACATGTCTTTCTTGTAGAAAAATTAGTTTCTACTTTTACTAAAGAATGGAAAAAGTAATTTCTGGCAATAGGGCAAAGTCTAGAAGCTGCTAGCTCTAAGTGTTTAAAATCATAAATGGGAAAAATTATTTTATATTCTCATAATTTTCAAGCTGTGAGATATTAAATTTATGGGCAATAAAGAACAATGAAACTTTGAGAATGAGGAGTGAAAAAGAGGTGAATTTATGAATTTATCTGTTTAGATAAATTATCCATGTTCCAGCTTTTCACCTCTACTCTGGAGTCTTAGAAACTGGTGCATTTTCAGAGAGGAACAGAAGCCTGTTTTAAGTCAACTAGTTTCCTTTGGAAGAAAAATGAGAGTGAAATTTTGTGAAATGTTGTCCTTGTTGGCTTGTTTCTTATTCTGTAATATGAAATAAAAAACTTATTTTAATTTTCTTCTTTTTCAATCACATTTGAGTGGTTTGTTTGAGGTTTTTTACAACCTCAATCCACTTCCTGTGCTGTGCCCTTGCTTTCTGATACTTGATTTGTCTATGCCAGTCACCTACCTTGTGTGAACTCTTGACACTGTCCAGACTTCACAGGGTACCAGTGTGTATCCTCTCCACAACTTGAAAGAGTGTTCCTCCAGGAAGCTCTAGTTGGGTCAGGAGGGTTAGGATGTGCCTGTGGGGAAGCCACTGAAGAAGAGGTGACTCCAGCTTTTCCCAGTCCCTTTCAGCTAGCCAGCACTGCAGGAAAAGTCTCCACACACTTGGATGCCCCACTGGGCATTCACATACTCCTGCACAAACATTCAGGCAGACAAACAGGCAAGACAGAATGCTCCTTGCACTCATTAAGGAATTAGCAGGATGCAATCTAGCTCTATATAATTAGTCAGTGAAACTCGTTCACACTGCAGTGATCACTATTATTAGCGAGAAGTAGTGGCATAGTTGGAGAGTGTCAAGCAAACCTTTCTGCCCAAAGGGTCTTGGTCAGAGCAGCCAGCTGCAGGCGTGTTTCCCTTGCTTCAGCTGCTGGGTCGGGGTCACTGATGAGCCTTCTGGTGTGCTAAAGGAGCAGCCAAGTGCTTTATTCACTGGCAGGGACCACATTTATTTTCTTTTTGGTATTTCTGCTGTTTTGAAGAATAAAGCACCAAGTAAATCAACCTTCTGCCTGTGCAAAGAGAAGTAAATAAACCATCTGGGGAGTAGAAAGGGAAATTTTACATGGAATAGTGTGAATTTTTTCCTCCAAGAAGTGCTGTACACATCTGCAAGCTCAATATATTTCTCTAGAAGGAATGACTGAGAGTGAGTGCAGAAACACTCTTCAGAATTATGCTAAAGAAAATACCACTTGTGGAAGGGCAAAAGCAGCACAATAGGTAAAAGAGAAGTGGAAATGGATGTATTATATCACCATTTATTTTCTGATGCAGACACTGAAGAAAGATTGCCTGTTCTGATGCCTGCACAATAGTGCCTGGCTAGATCTCATCTCAGCACAGTGTATCACTGTGCTTTCAAGCACACTTTCAAGCAGCCACTGTCAGCATGCAATTACCTGGAAGACACATCTACAAAGTGATTCCAATGCAGGGAGCTGCCTGAGAGACTTATTATACTGTAATAATATAAATATGTAAACATTGCGCACTAGAAACCTTATTGATCCTTGCTACCAGACATGACATCATTATTAATAAAAATGTAATGGGAGAGCTATAAATATGCAAAATAATAGCACATTAACCTAAATAACACCAACAAATTGTACAGCTTAGCATAAAATTGAAAACCACTAACCAAACACTGTGTGGTTTGCACATACTAGAAGCAGTCAGGAATCATACATAATGCAGCAGTGCAACTGCTAACAATAGTCTCATGAAGATAATTTAGGCTAGAACTGGACAAGCTCCAGGAAATCTGCCTGGAGAGCTAATGCTGAGCTTTTCTTCTCTTTTTCAACAAAACACCTCAGAGTTGTTTGGCCCACTATCCCAGATGAATCTTATTAAAAGGGAAAGGATAATTTGTAAAGTTAAGAGGTAAACAGCCTATAAATAATACAGACATATACAGATATATTAAAAATAAAATTAAACTAAAAAAAAAAAAAGGAAACTTCAATAAATGAACAAAAAGCAACCCCTTACCTCCCCCCACCAAAAAAAGAAAGAAAATAAAAACCTACTAGATGAGTCCTGACAGTTTGGAAAAAGAAGAAAACAATGAAGAAAAATGAGGAAAAATTGAGACAGTCTGTTGCCAAATGGTATTCATTAAATAAAAAGTACTACACTGCAGAAAAGAGTCCAGAGGATGTCAGAAATCATGGCAAAGAAATGTTACACTATAAATTGTTCAAAACTGGCACCATATTTTATATCCCTCTAAATACTAATGATTTATGGCCTATATAAATAACATTATTAGTATAAAAGCATTTCTAATAAAGATTGGGAAGACATCCATGATTTGGCAAGCATTCTGCACCACAAACCCAGTCCTCTTCTTTTTAAACAAAACTAGGGGGAGATGTCGTAGTGTGTCGCAATATCCCCTTTCAGCTAACCCACCTCCTCTCACCGGTTGGCTCACCTGTCCTTCCCCTCCCCTCATCCCTGAGCTTAAAATGAACCTCAGACCACGTGCTAGGCATTCTGCTGGAGCTGTTACCACAATTCAGATCTCCATGTCCTTGGAATAAAGCTCCGGATTTTAACCCTCCATCAGAAACCTTCTCCTTTCTCTTCACCTCGCCTAAGGACCTTCATGAAAGGTAAAACTGAGTTCCTACAAGCCCGGACTTGTTCAGTTGCCCAGCTGCAACTTTCAGCCAGCCAGAGGTGTCTCTGTGGTGAAATACCGCAGCCGCTGCCTCTGGCCAAGAAGCTAAGGCCCAGAACAGCCCAGGCATGTTCCACCTAGATATATACTGGGATAACTCATCACTAATGAGAGTGGAGAGTATGGTGCAGTTTAAGCATAAATAAAAGGCTTAATGCAGAAATAACTTGTGGAGGTTTTTTGCTTTGTGTTATGGAAGAGGTCAGACTAAGTCCTCCAAATGATCCGTTGTGGCCTCAGAGCCTACAAAACTCAGACATATTCCTTGACAAAGGCTTTTCCTCCTTTTAATTTTTTTTCCTTTTTTTTTTTCCCTAATGAGATGAGGCAAGATGCACCACTGAATTCTTAAAAAAAGATATTCAAAAAATAACAGCATTAGTTCTGACAAGGACTCAGTGAGTCACGGGCAGTGTGAAAAATGTGAATCCCTGGCTTGTGACACTGCTGTCAGCAAGGCTGGCCTATCTCATATCCAGAGATCCCACTAGATGCTGAAAGAACCTGCCACCAGAGGCAGAACTGACAAGAATGCCTCTGTTCTATTTGGCAACTTTAATACTCCAGAAAGAATATTTTAATTTTTTTTTCTCTCTTTTTCCAAAACATTTTTGTTAAAATTTCCGTCAAATGAGAAATATGAAGGAAAGATTTAGTTTAGTTGAGTGCAATCCAAAAACACACAGAGAAAAGAACAACCTAAATACCTTTCAAATGAAAATTCCTGTGATTTAGTCTTAATTGTATTTACAGTATATTCTTAACAAAAAGTGTCTGTTATTTGCTAAATACAAATTACCTAATAGTACTTGAAAGGTACATAAACCTTTTACTGAAGCTAGGCTGAATTTGACCTTTGTAATGAAGTCTCAAACTAGATGAGATTTGGAGGGCTTTAAAATGAAATAATAAAGACTAAAAGTTAAATAAGACTTTTCTTAAAATCACTGTGAAAGCTTTAACTAGGTTATCCTTATCCTCTTCCTCATGATAAGTTTTAACTGTTGGTAAAACATCTGAAAAGCAAGTGTATGTTAGTTCATAATTGTTCTTTTAAAGCCACTGCTCTTTTGATTCCTACCACTCAGAGTGATTTTAATCATATGCAGTTTGCAAAATTCTCACAATTCTATTACAATATATGGGCTTTATGTTACATCCATAACTAAATCTAGAGGTAATTCAGATTTTCTTAAGTATTTTTCAAATTTTCACCATCACGGAGGAGAGGATTAAAAAAAGAAGAAAACACATCTTAAAACCTTGGAACTCAAAAGAAAAAAAAAACCCAAATAATTAAGAAGTTCACCAAGAACCTAGTGGTTTGCTTTCCTCAAATTCAGCACCTGAGGATTTGAAATTGTTCTGGCTATTCAGAAAATGTGTGCACTATTTTATGGCAGCTCAATGTCAAAGTCTGACTTTATATACACACACACATTTTAAAGGTACCACACTTTGCCACAGCACACACTGCCAGCCTGAGATGGGTAGGCTGAGGAGCTGAGACACAGAGATGCAAAACAACTCAGCATAAGAAGCTAGCCAGATCAGGGGCAGATGGAGGCAGAAAGCTCAGTTCTGACTGTGAAACCCAAGCCTATCCTATGAATAAACTATTTGATCCTTTTTTTTTCTTAACAAAATGTCACTTTTCATTTAGTATATGTGTTACATACTGCTATAGTAAGGACATAAATATTGCTGTTTCTCACTATTTGAACGTAGAGAGATATTTTAGTTAAACATTAGTGCTAAATTGTATCACTTTGGCTTCCTCCCAAGTGGTGATTCAGAAATGAAGCTTACTTGAGAGAGAATTTCACAGGCAGCAGGTGATATTCTGAACTGAAACAGTGTTTGGTGGTTTTGGCTGTTCAATGATTCTCATTCCTCCCTAAGTTCTTCTTAGTGGAGGTGGAGAAGAAAAAAAAAAAGGAGAGGGAACTTATTACACATCCTTTATGTTCATGTTTGGTTTTACAAAAGCTTCTGTGGGTGTCCTTAGTTGATATTCAGCCTTTATTCACAATATTGCCTACTTAATCATTCCTTAAAGTTCACTTAGTTTACATTGTTGGGAGTCTGACACTGAATTGAATAGAGTGGATGAGTCTTACAAAAAGGACTAGATATGTGTACAAAAAAAAAAAAAAAAAAGGAAAGAAATGTAGGAGCAAAGAATTAAGGTTTCTTATTCATCGGCCTTAAAAGAGGAACCAAGTGATACCCAATGACAAGTTCAGGAATATACCATAAATATATTGCAGATAGCAAAGTACATAAATAGCCTGTGGAATTTATGGCCAAGGGAGACCAGTAATAAAACTGAGATACGTCAGGGAGGGACTACACATTCCCACAGACAAAGACAAGGCTTGTGGTTTCAGTAAGGTGAAACAGCAGAACCTGTAGCACCTGTGAGCCCAGAGCATCCTCCTCTCCAGCCATGGCCCAAGCATCAGCACTGCTCTGCTCTGTGAGCCCAGCACATCCTCCTCTCCAGCCATGGCCCAAGCATCAGCACTGCTCTGCTCTGTGAGCCCAGAGCATCCTCCTCTCCAGCCATGGCCCAAGCATCAGCACTGCTCTGCTGGTGCCTGCATCACCTCCCAACAGCCTACTTGAAAATGTCCATTTGAGTCGAATTTTCTGGCCATGCTTGGGTTCCTAGAACCTGTCACACAAAAGGATACCCCTGGGACCCTTGACTCCAGGGATGTATGCCAGCACAAGCTGTCACCTCTCAGCCCCATCCACAGGACCGACTCTGGTCTACCTTCAGGAAGCAGCTGGAGCCAGCACACACAGAGGATGTTGGAAGGAATAAGAGCAAATATATGTTAGTGCAAAAGATCAAAAGGAATCAAGGAGGGACTTCTCCAAATATGGGTGGTTTTTGCCTCACTGACTTTTTGAGCTTTCTCTGAGTAACTAGACAAGATAGACCATCCATCTGACCTGGGACTGCTGTCGCTGTGTTCCTAAATGCTGGAGAGACATTTGACAGAAAAATGTGTTATACATTCTCTATTAAATGATTCAATTTATTATGTTTTGGGCTCTAAGGTCCTTCTAAGGGCTAGGCATGAGTGTGCTACAGGAGCATGGCATACTTTTCTCTGAGGATTGGCTGTAAGTTCACTCTATCTAGATGCAAGGGTTCAGCTTTTTCAGATGCAGACCAAGACAAGCTCACCTTTTCTCCATCAACCTTTCCACATAATGTAACACAGCCTAATTGTCAGACTTGTTACTTCTGAGACAGAGATTGCACACTAGTTACCACATTTTAAAGAGTGATAGAAACTCTCTTCTCCACGAAATGACAGGCAATTGCCAGAAAGTAACACAGCACTGTTAAATAGTGAGTTCTTATCTTAAAAAGAACAGAGATGACACTCATTATCATGATATTGGATTTTAATAAAATGAAAACTTGAGTTAAAAAGTATTTAAATTGTCTCTGTTATCATATTCAATGCTTCTCATATAAACACATAAACATATGCACACGTATAAATATGTGTGTGTATACATAACATCATGGCTGTGATTTTTTATTGTGCTTTTAAAAGGAGCTCATCTTTAAAAGGGCAAAACAGTTTTCATTAAAACAAGAATCTCAAGATTAGACAGCACAATATCATGCTGCTTTGAAGCCCCCCAACAACTGAAGAAAAGATACATTCATATATTATTCTGTGTCACAAAGTTTATCTTCTTGGATTTCAGAGCATAAAAGGAAAAATTTGCAATAGGCACAGCTCCACTTCAGCATCTGAACAAACATGAATGCTGCAGATAGCTAGGGCTAAATCTTGCTATTGATTTCAGCAGGAGTTGCAGTAATAACTCTTAGACACATTAAATCCTGAATTTTAAACAGTGTCTTAATTCTCATTTTCATATTTGTTTCCTGCATTAACAAAGGTTTTCCTTTTACGTATTTTGACATGCAAAAAAAAAAAAAAAAAGGAATTTTTTACCCTTAGTCTAACTACCTAGTTTTCACCAGAATCTCTAATGTCTGCGTCCAGCCTTACACACTGCCACAACTGCAAATGCAAAAAGAGCCAACTGTTGCTAGCCAGAAAGGCTTATTTATTGACAGTGGAGGGAGTGGATAATAAAACATCTGAGCAAGAAGCTTATGCCAAATGCCAATTTTTGTTTTCCTGTATATTTCTTTAAATAAATTGTTACCAATGTAATGTATAAGTATTACACATTTTCTTGGAATGACCACAACAACTTGATTTTATTTCTTTTTTACACAAATATATCTTTTAAAGAGGATACTAAGGAAATATGAATCAAAACTTGTGGCAAAGCACTTGTTTTATTTCTGCATTGAAATATGTAAAGCCACACTTCCAAAGGAGAAGAGCAATAGCAAGATTTTGCATGGCAACTGTACATGCTAAATATGGTGCAAAACCTCTCAAGCCTTTTGCAAAAGCAACATTGCTGCAATCAGTTCTTAGTGCTGCTACTATGGTTTGCACGCTAAAATATACTCAAAACACATGGGACTTCCTTTTGGTAGAAATGGAATATCAGCCTTTGTTTGCAGTCTTTGAACCTAGCCAGGGTCTGGAGAGATGGTACTGAGAAGGGAATGGTCTACGGCTCTTCTGTCAATCTTTTTTGGATTGTGGTAAAAGCCATTCAAAAAAAAAAAAAAAATAAAAAAGGAAGTTCACAGTCTTTCCTTTACCTCTGCAACTGTAGCATGTAAGAGAAGAGAAGTCTGTCTTGTGGTTTTCCCACTGTCAGAAAAAGAGCAGGTCAAGGGCTGACAATTAAAGCCCAATCAAGACTGCACTGGCATTGTTCCTAACTGATGTTCAGAGAGACACTGTCAGCTGTGAACTTGCCTTTGTCTCTTTGCTCTGCTCATCTTCTCTACCTCTGAGGAACTGCAGCTGGCAGTTTTCCTCAAAATGCTGGTAGTAAATCAGGATGTAAGCAGACCCTTTGTGATCCCATAGAAACAGGCAGGCTTGTATTCTTCAGTCTGTCTACCAAGGAGCAGTGAAAGCTGGCAGAAGGACAAGTCCAAGTATGCTCATAAAGTATCCTGTTACTTTTACTGCTGGTATTTACTTTACTTTACCCTTACTGCTCTGTATTTCTCAGTTTGATGAAGAGCCTCTTTGGAAAACTAGCTACCACCTCACCCATTTGCAAATTGCTTCCCTCTCTTGCCCCATGCCTTCTTGGACTTTCCCACTCTCCAATTCTCAGGCTGCCTCTAGCACTAAGCCTGTACTGAAATTCATTAATGTGTAGTACAAAGAATCCATCTCCAAGACACCGCAGTACACGTTTCTCATGCATTGGTACAGAGCATTAAGGACAAAGGCACATTGTACAGTAACGTGATTGGTTTTATTCCCTTGCTTATAGCCTAACAAAAGCTGGAAATTAGCTTTCAGCTGATTTCTCTTCTGCTTTTTGCAAACCTGCTTTGCAATATTTCTAGAGGACCCTTGGATACCTTTTAGGCACCTGAGCTCTTGAGGTCCAATAGTCTTTGGGCTGCAGCATCTGCCAGCACATAGTTCATATCCCCAAGCTCCTTGTCCCCACAGTCTGCAGCACCAACGTCCTGCTGCTGATTGAGGGTGAAACTGCACCCACGAATGTGTCAAGGAGCAGCAGGAGCAGTGCAAGGGAGCAGCTCAGGGGCACCACAGCACAGGCAGTGTCCTTCCTGCCAGGGTACCCTTGGGCAGTGCCAAGGCACCTGGGGAGAGAGACCAGGACAAGAGACCTCAGGCTGGGTAGGGCAGTGGCTTGTGGGCCATGGGCAGAGCTGGGGCAGGAACCATGCAGGCAGGTGAGGGCCAGCAGCCAGGGTAGCAGTGATCTCAGGGCCATGGCAAAGTGCCCTGTGGACAAATCATGCCACCCCCCATCCTGCAGGTGACAGCTGGGTGGCCCTGTGATACATAGGGCTCTGATCAGTTCAAATGCTCTGTCTGTTGTCCTTTGCTCTTCACCCATGCTCTGAATCATGAAGGCAGAAATGTGAACTTACTTTTATACATGTCTAGACTGAAATAAGGCACAAGAATGTACTTTATTAATCTCATTGCTTCTGTCTGCTAGTAAGGCTTTACTTACAGGTAGCTAAACCGTATCTGCAAACCTTATGATGCCACTGGCAAACTAGGAGAGGGAAAACTCTCTCTCTCATGCCCTCATGCTCTGGAAAGTCTGCAAGACAAACGTGAAGACATCCACAGCTCTTCCAGGCCTCGAACTCCTGAAAAGTGATTTGTGTTCTTTCATGAAGCAACCTCAATGGCTAGCAGGCTATTGTGCCATTGATATAGGTCATGTGTTAGAGAGATAAATTAGCCATCTATACCTGGGCATAGAAAGCCACTGCACCACAAATGCACGGGGAGTATATCATCATTCCCGTAATAACACATTAGCATTCCCCTTTGAGCTGTCGTCTGTGTTATCCCCATTTTTCATATCACACGTCCTCTTTTGTAACACCTGAAAGCATTTCTTTACTGCCAGGAAAAAATAAAAGACACCAGTATTACAATGCATGCTTATTCTCAGGTACCTGCAAAATCTGATGTTTTGACATTAAAAGTCTCTGGCAATCAGTTAGTCATTTCACAAAGACTGAATCAGCGCTGTCAAAGATTTATTGTTTTAAGTCTTTTCTATTACACATCCATTCACTTTGCCAAGCAGTGTCTTTTAATAATTCTGTTCAAACACTCAAAACTGCTGCTGTCACTGCTGTTCTTACCCAAGCAGTACAATCAATAGATTGATGGACAAAAATTAAATCATTTAATGGGTTCTGGTTGAGTTATGTGGGTCACAGGGCTCTCCAATGCTTCTGCATTATTTCATATTCCTGTTCTGCCACAACAATGCATGTTTCCACTTGGTTGCTATCCTCACCATGTAATAACAGAACTTGTGGGTTGGTTGGATGATCATGTGGAGTCATGAGAGAAGCCTCTGATGTAGCTGGTGAAAACCACAGAGGTTTCTTTTTGCAGAAAGCAGCTAGCTAGTCAAAATCATTTATCTAAACATGCTCCTTCCTTTCTCTGGAGAGGATCATGCCCGTTCTACAAGTGTGCACATTCTTACTTTCTCAGTATGAGCCTTGATATGCAATAGAATCCTGTGACAGAGTAATAGGCTTCACCTGTGCCTCATCTCACATTGAAAAGGTAGCATTTGCCAAGAATCATTGTGCTATGGAGGAAAGGAATGGTTGAAACAATTTCTTCTCATGACTTTACCAAAAATGGAGTCTTAATCCTGGAGTCATGCTGTATAGAACTACCCTGAGCTCCCTAGATCCCAGCAAGACATGCATCCTTGACTGCAGAAATAGAGATGTCTGGAACTTACTGTTGGAGTTTGATTGCTGGAAGTCAGAACAGAGCAGTTCCCAGGCATGTGTAAATTCACTGGATCATCCATAGGGCTGCAGTAAATTAGCCAGTACTACAGGAGTTCTCCAGTTTTCCAGCTGCTAGCTTAGGAAAAACACAAGGGTGATTTAAAGGCATCTATCTTCTGATATTGTTCTCTGGTGAAAGCAAAGAACCATTTATCCCTTTCTCATAAAGGGAGGAGGGAGGGAGGAAGGGAAACAAGATACGCAATTTTGACCAATGGCAGGGTCTTATGGGTGTTACAGAGACCAAGAAATCTACACTACTCGATATGCTGAGGGCTCTGTATCTGAATGGAGAATGGCAAAAAGTCCACGCAAACTATGATGAGCAAGTTTCTTATCAGAGCAGCCAGAAGTTGCTTTTCACCATATTTCCGTACCAGGAGTCTGGCAGCACAAGTTACAGCTGCTCTATATTGCTAGAAAGCCTGTAGAAAACTAAGGTAGAAACACCTGCAAATGGTTTTGAGTTTTATAAATGAATGTAAATACACAATTGAAGCACGTGAGAGACATATCCAGCTGACAATGTGCTAAATATTATGGTCTACTACAGAAATATGCAATTGTAAGCATGCTTATTTCACTATGCATAATCAGGTTTGGTTTTGGTTTTTGCTTGTTTTTTTTTTTTTACAATGTTTTATTTACTTGATGGCATGAAATGGTTTGCAGTAAATAGGCTTTTTAATCTGTTTCTAATTGGCATGTTATACTTCTGAATCAGGAATAAAAGGAATTAATAAATGTTACAAAAATTGGATTGAATATAAGATAAATTAGAATAGAGCCATTATAGCCCTTTGAGTAAGTATTTAGAAATTAAATTATAAATGTATTTGAAATGTTAATCATTTACTCAACAGGCTATAACAGCTTGCAAAGCACCATTACAATTTGTCATGTAAATTCAGATTCAGACATGGAATAAAAGTGTGGGGAGAAAACAAAAGGATACTCTGTATGGGCAGTCATAGCTGTTGCATAGAAGCATTGATTCTCTGTGATAATTTCAGAATCAGTTCAAATCTTGAACAAAGGAAAACACTAAGAAAATCTTTAATGACCAACGCAATATTCTTTTCAAAAAGTGCTCCTTGCATAACTTATGAAGACACATTGAAAATGCCTGGTTATATCACGATCAATAGAAGAGGTCAAATGTACTCAGTGATGCAATGCTCTATATATCTCAGGCAGTCCTGTCTTATTACCAGTCTCACTGAGCATAGAGGCTGCTCATCCTCACAGAGTGCTGATGCGCCACAGAAATGCCACTTTCCATCGATTACAGACAAGAAACAAAGATACACGAGGTGAGATCCTTTAATAATTTCAGCAGTTAAATCTCTCAACCACTTTGCAGTGCCCATTCGAATTCTACTTTATAATACAAGTTCTCACAGGCCATTGTTACTCTGGTTCTGGAATAAGCAAATGGGCAGACAGGGTGTCTGCTGACATCATAGCTAGTTTGAGAGGCACCCCCACAGAGCAGCTAACCTGGGACATAGGGCCAAAAGCAGTGGAACATTCCTAAACTGCAGGTTGCTCTGCACAGAGGAGGTAAAATGATTCCCTACTTGCTCTGTAAGTCAGGATCTCAGCAGCCTGAGGCAGGGAGTAAGTTAATGCTGTGATGTTCTGATTGTGATGCAATGCAAAGGGCAGCAGATAGGAAACCACTAAGTGCACAGATGGAGAAGAGTTTGGGCCTTGCGTGTTATCAACTTCAGTAGTTTTATTGAAAGCCTCTTGATATTTGATGTTACAGACTGCAGGGTAATGATGGAGGCTTCTTATGCAACACCTTAGATGCGGCATCCTTGTGGATGCAGAGGTAATCACGCAAACACGGATCCCAAAGGATTTTTAAAAAGGTTCAGGCCTTCCTACTATCTGTTACAGCAAACCCTTGATTTGTTTAGAGACTGACTAGTAAATCTTATCTCTGCTTGTATCATAGTTAACAAACTCTCCTTTACCATCAACACGGGTGGCTGTTCCCTTACTGACTGCTGTTTAGAAAAATGGGGCATCACCTCTCCCTGCTTTGATACCAGTAAGTAAATGATCACTACTTCATAACTCAGCATTGTAGAAGCAAGATATATCTCCTGCTCAGGACAATTTGTATCTCAAGAGCTGAGATACAGTAAAGGGGACATTAATTAAATTACATCTGCTGCATCACTTTTGGCTTTCAAAGTCAGAAATCTTGAAAATACCTATTTATTTTTCCTAAATCTAGCTACAGTCCAAAGCCACCTAATTTATTATTGATACAGACCCACAGGTATCTGCAGGAAGACACATCTTGAATACATCAAGAGCATCCTAACACTCAGACTGTGCTCCTCACATCTACAGTAAGATTCACTTGTCTCACATGCTGAGTTTAATTGAAGATTTGAACATAATTACTGCATCTCAGCTGCTCCACAAGTGGTGTCCAGAAGATGAAGGACAAAGCTGATGTCCACCTTCAGGCTGGAAGATATTGGACTACCCATCTTATGCACAGCACCCTAGCTGCTGGAACACAGACCGGCAATGTGTACAGGAGTGTGAGAGCTGCCATCCTGGCATGGAATAATAGCTAAGTATTTACCAGAAAGGAAGGGGGAAAGCAAGAGATCTTGTGACTCTCAAGGCTTTTCTGCACTGACTTTTAATATAAATTCTACCTCAGAGAAACTGGAAGAAAGCTCATCTGTTGAGCCAAGTGTGCTGGTCGCTAGGGCTGATACTGTCCCACGTTCAGGAGGGATTATTTCTCCATCCCACACTGAAGGACATTGGTGGGACACACTGAGAGCTTTACTTCTATGGAATCATGCTGATAACAGCAGGATTATTCTGCTGAGTTCAAATCCCCTCAGGTATGGGGAGAAGCTAAAGGTTGGATTTTGGCACTCAACTCACTGTTCTACTTGGGATGCCATTGTCTAAAAAGAACACAGTGCTCTTGTTCTGTTAGCTATGTTTTATGACTGTTTTTGGGAGCAGCTGTGCAATCAAAGCCCTGTGCTTTCCAGATGACAAGACACTAACCAGGTAAAGAGGTCTAAGTAAAGTGCCAGACCGCTCTGTGATGTCAAGTCCAAAGCATTTACGCACAGGCTGCAGATCAAATGCAAATTTTACTGGCAATAATTTTGGCTTCTATATTCTTTAGTTATTTCCAAGGCTGGAGCAGCTGCAAGCATCTATGAGAACAAAGATTTTGGATCTGGGGCACTTGCATGGCATTTTAGGAGAAAAAGACCACTTATGAGCTCTGCCTAAGTGACTGCTGTTTCCACTAAAAAGCGCTAAAATTCCAGAATCACTCTGTGGACCCTGCCATAGAGAAATGAACAGTCTTTAAATTCCTTCCTACCCCTGAGCCTCCCAGAGGGGCAAGGCAATTATTTACAAAGTCAATTGGCCCGTGACAGGGAGAATTGTTTTTTGTATTGTTTTTCATTCCCAGCTCCACTCTCATGCCTTTCTTCAGGACTCGTGCTTTTCTTCACTTTGTTGCTTAAACAATGCACATCAGGCATATTTAAGTTCACTGTTCCCCACGGGGAGCTCTTGCAATTAACTTGCTGTCCTGGTGTGTGGATAAGTAAATCGGGAATGGGCAATGGTTGATTTGTATTTATGGTGAGCGACTACTGTGAAGCCTAATAAAGAAGTATTATAAGTAGGAAAAAGAAATAAAACCAAAACCAAACTAAACTAAACAAATAAAACAAAACAAAACAAAAAAACAAAACAAAAAACCAAACAAAACCCAGTCAACCAACCATACACACAGAAAACACACATACACACAAAACCAAAAAAAAAACCCACAAACCAACAATAACAACAAAAAAGGAAAGTTTATTTTAGAAAGTAGATTTTTAAATGTCCATTGAAGCCTTTTGCCAGGTCTTCAGATTGAGTTCATCAGTGTAATCCACTTGACTTCAGTTATCAGAAACTTTACCTTCAGTGTCATTCTTTCAGTTTTCCCTACCTGTAGATGTGGAGTCCTGTTCACAGTACATATGTTATAAAAGGCCAGATACAGGAACCTCTGAAATATTCTAAATTTGATCCTTTTTTTTCCATCATGAGAGAATAAAAAGGTAGCAATATTAAGTAGGGCAGGGTTATTGTAATATTCCCAATGCATACAATCATGGTTTGTCAGAGGCTGAACATTTCCTTTCCACTTTTCACTTAATTTTACAGATCCTAGCTGATAGAAAATTTCATGTCTGGCCTTCCTTTTGGTTGAGATGCTCTGAAACTCAATATGCAAGGTTTGTGTTTCTTTAGAAGGCTGCATGCCATGCTTCTAATAGAAATACCTCACTCTTGCTCACTCTGGCAAGAATATTTCAATCCATCACTGACAAAGCTCAAATCAAATCAGATATTAATCAAAGACTTCTTTTTCTTCTTTTTTTTTTTTCTTTTCTTCTATTTTGAAAGAACTCCAACAATAGAATGAATTCAGCAAGAGAAAAAATCACGAGAAAATGCACATAAAAACTACTGGAGATGTTTTTGCCAAAGGCAATGCCCACATTATTCTCTTCCACCCTATTACTTCTCCTACTCTCCTCCATTGCATGAATTAATATAAGGTTCAGAAGGACTGGCTCAGGGGCCATGCTATTTTATGGGACAACTCCTGAGAAAGTACCAATGGCTCAACACCTTAAATTGACCCAGAAAATACAGCAAAACCCATGATTGTAGACAGAAGTCCAACCTTTTAAAGAACCAGGACCCTAAAAGGCTGTGGGATTCACTGGAGTAGTTACAGAGGTTAATCCCTCTAGAGGGTAAGTTACAAGACAGCACTTACTGTTTCTCATCCCTAAAATATAAAGTAGTTCTCTCTCAGTCCCCTGTATTTGCACAGAAACCCAACTCTTGGACTGACATGGCAGAAGCAGATCTTCCCAACAAGGGAGATATATTGGAAGGTCCTTTTCCCTTATAAGGAAAGAAAACAAAAAGGGGAATGACAGGATGAATGCCTACATGCATAGAGCTGTACAGACACGCAGTTACATAGACAGAGAATAATGGCTTGAGTACTCCACAGCTCTCCCCACTCCCTCATCTTACCCCAGTTTCTATTGGTTAAAATCAAAATCCGTCCTAAAAGAGGACTTACTGTATTTTATTTTATTTTACCCTGCTGCTTGGACAAGTGCATGTCACTACGATGAGAAGGATGCAATTTTCAATGATCACAAATTTCAATGTCTAGTCAGGGACAGAATCAATATGCCAATGCCAGTAGCAGAAGGCAAAAAATGCCCCATGCACATATGGACATGACTGAGAGTTTTCACTGTCCCACATCAGGTCTGTATGAGGTTCTGAGTGTTCCAGCACTGCATAAAGGATCCTCCTGCGACATTTTTTGTTTAAAAGAAGAGCTGAGAGTGCAGAAAGACACCCACACAGGCTTCCTTTCCCACATTCTTTCCAGAGTATTTCAGAATTGCATTTCACACTTCTGCTTTGCATGAGCTGTTCAGCATCCCTTGATTCTTCTTCTCCTAATGGTTCAGCACACTTCCTGAGTAAAGTGATACACATTGCATTTTATTTTTCACACTGAAATCAAGATAAAGGACTTTAAATTATACTAAGACAAGGGTCTTTATATTAAACTATGCAGACAATCCTGTGTATTTATTAGCATAGCTCCTTTGAAATCAAAAAGCTATGTCATTTACTGGCTGAATATCTGGCCATATTTGAAATTCAAGTGTAAAACTTACTGCTGATGAGCAGTGGAGCAGCTTTAAATAGTAAATATGATATGTGGAAAACGTGGATATGTTTTAAAACTTTTGTAACTGAAGATCTACAACTCCCTTGCACTCTCTTTGTCTTTCTCTGTCTAACATAAAGAAACATCATTTTGTTATATATAGTGAGATGGATATGTACTGCATCTGGGACCAGGCTTTCTCTGCAGATGAGTAACAGAAATCCCAAGCTCTTTCAGAATAGCAGTTTTATAGCAAATCTTATAAAACAATTTCAGACTGGTTTTGATATCCATATTACATTAGCAAGGTGTAAAGAGAAGAAGTTCTCATTTTTTAAGCAGTATTTTAAAGTGAAAGCAACATGACTTAGTGGCTCTGGTATGTTCAATTCCAAGTTTCAAGTCTCAACTTCAAGAATACTTTTTATGCAACAACATAAAAAGACATGCAGCCAAGAAAGCATGCAGTCCAGGTAGATAGGATATAAAAAATTATATCATATATCCATATAAAACTGGGCATAAGCTTTCTTTGTCCTAGAGTGAAATATATCTAGTCAGGCTGTCCATCTCCCTTATTCTCCCCTGTTCTCCCCAAGGATTATAGCCCTTCAGCTCACAGTCAGATAATGACAGGTACCCTCCAGATATTCCTGTCATGGACAAGTATATTTTTAGTTGTGCTTTAGTTGTGAGATCACAACTCATACTCAGCCAACTCCCTGCATTACAATCAACAAAGATTAAAGAACATACTAATTACAGCATTTCTGCAGCAAAAGAAGAAACATCTTTTCATGTAAAAGCCATCCTGGGAAAAGTTCACCATGAGAAGATACAGCAGTTAATTTACATTTTCAGCTTTGCAAGGACACCTGGACAGAAGTAGAGACCACTGTGAGAGATAAACAGAAGCGATACCTACAAGTGCTGGATTTCTAATCAAATATATCAAATTAGTCACTTGGGGAAGATAAGTAAGTCTTGTGTGGGAACAAATGACCACACATCTTACATAGATCAGCTCTCTGTCCCTGGGTTTCCTCTGTGCCCAGGCAGCTCATGGTTCCCTACACCATGTTCAAGACTTTACTGTGCTGCAGATTGAAATGGTGAAATATCAAAAGGGTGTTGGGCAAAGTAAGACTAAAAGGAAGGCCCCGCAGAAGCAGTTTTCAGCTGCTGATGAGCTTGGAAAGGCATGCAAGATTATTGTTTTTTCCAAGGAAGGCTCAGCTCCAAAGACATTGCCATTTGTTTTTGTAGGGACCGAAAAACAAGCTAGAGCACTGAGCAGGTGCACACTTGCACAGTGCCACCAGACACTGCCTCTCACTCATCCATTGCTGTGCAAGGCACAGGCTCCTACCTCAGCACCAGCTGCACAAGTCTAACCGTGCTGGAAAGGTTGTGCAATTCTTCCTGGGATAACCTGAGCCTCAAGGTTCTGGCACATGAGCCCATGGAGTCTTGAGAAAGAGAAACTGTTGTGCCAGAGAGAGCCACCCAGTCTTGTGTCAAGGACCATCCATTCAGCTTCTCCTCCAGCAAACTGATAAGCTGAGGCAGGTGAACTCTACTGTGGGATACCAGCATTGCTATTTTGTCACATCCATGAGGTAAGAACCTGTATCAGTACACCTAACTCGTACTTTCCTTGCACTGGTCCAGCTTCTGAACTATTTCTCTGCCTCAGCAATCTCTTTAAAGACAGCCATGTTTCACTGGAAATTGCTGTAAAGCAAAGCTTCGTGTTGATGTAGGATGACATCCTCAAGATGTAAATGATGTGAACCAATAGCCAGGCATAATTTCTATATTTTCTCAGAGTGAAACAGCTTCTCCCCCTTTCTTTGGCTCCTTGCCTCACATTCATCCTTTTCCACATCAAATGCACAAATTCATCATTGACTGTTCTTCAGGGAATTAATGCTTTCAGCAAAGCACTGCAGTGACAGGCGTGCTGTGCAGAGGTGTTCAAAGATTCCCCAAAATGGCACTGATGAGGATACTCTTAAAGGAGGCATGTGACCTATGAAGGGAAACATGCCAGATTGCAATTTGCTGCAGCACTAAAGGGCCACTAAAACCACAACTCTACCTTTCTTCACATTATTTTTAGATTCAAACCAACCCAAGACAAGAACTGCATGATTAACACTGAAGCATTTTAGTGACAACACATTGCTGACAAATTTGTGTAGTGTCCTAAGGGTTTTTTCTTGTAATTAAAATGAGAATCAAGAGCTGTTTGGGCAAGAGGTTCATATTTTAAAAAAAGAAAAAAAAACTTAAACATTTAAAACAAACAGCACAGACTATGAAGACAGTCATTGCCAAACAAAGTTTCTGTGGAACATGTCTTTCCAGTTTGAGAGTTTACAAAACAACAGAAATTTTGCAATTATATTTTTATTTTGATTTTTCTCAGGAAAACTTTGAGCCATTCAAAGAGATTACCAATGGGAAAAAATAGAGGACAGATTCAGTCTCTTTGAGACAGACTTCCAATCTACAGAAGAAATGCCTCTGTACACAACATTTGTTGAACTAAGTGTGCATACTTTGTAAATCCAAGCAGACTTTAATTCTCTAGGACAGATCTTTTTTCTTTTTGTTATTTAGTGAAAAAAACCAAGAAGATTTTGGAGAGAATGTGAAACAAAACAGTTTCTAGTGGAATGCAGTGGTCATTAGGTTAGAGCCTTTCTTGGGCTTAGTATGAGTGAAAGTCAAGTGACTTTACTGTAGCTAATGCTGAAATGTGAATGAGAGATCTATAGAAATATGTGTTTCAGAGCAATCAGTCGATTAAGCAATCTCATTGTTCAAACACTGCTAAATGCCTTGCAGTTATGAGATTTTAAACATCAATACAGTTTTTAAAAGTCAGTATATTACTTTCTCCTCTGGAAATTTATTGCAGTCTATCTAAACTGGAATTAGAGAACTCCTGCTGTGCAATAAATGCATTGAGATTGAGTATCATGAGGAAGATCAAGGAGTTCAACCCAGCCATGAGCCTAGTCATCATAAAAATTCCTTTGCTTGATGGGAAACCTCCAAACTCTTTGTTAGTGTGTCAAAATGAGGGCAGCGATGGATACCCAAAGTCAAGGTTACTGGGAGACAGAACAGTTTCTCCTAAAAAGAGGAGTTACAGGGAATCAACTAAAATATCTCAGATTAGGAAGGTCTACGGGAAAACTATCTAGTCGAGCCTCTGAGTTCTCCCTCCGTACTAGAAGGCTTCTACACATTAAACTAATTGCTAGTTCACTTAAAATTAATAAATATTTCCCTAACACTTCAGTCAGCTTGCCAGAGGGTGCCACTGAATTAACAGACTGGGCTGAATTTTTAATAATTTCATGAACTATAAAGCATCAAATATAAGGTGTTGCAGGAAGATAGGCCCTCAAAGGCCCTCTTAGCTAGTCTTTATTAGGAGATGGATTAGGAGAAAGACTGCAATGGATTCCTCTCCCCGGTACTTTGATGTAAATAAAGGATGAATCATTAAAGTGCAAAAACAATGCAAAATCTGAATCAGCCTCAGTGATCTTTAAAACTGCACTGACAATTGTTAAATATAAAGCAACATTTTCCTTTATAATCCCTTTTCTTAGTCAGCTCTTATATTTACTGCATCATCTTTTTCAGCTTTGTTGCTGTACTCTCAGCAATTTACAAGATGAGTTTGTGAAGTGCAAATATAGGTGGCAGGTAAAAGAGCTGGGCAGAGGAGGTAGAAAAATTTCAGATGAAGGGGAAGGAGAGGTCTGCCATTGCCAACTATAGAGAGTCAGAAGTGTCTGGGATGCAATTAGTAAATACTATAATTACATTTGTGCCTTTTGTGGGCTTAGACAATTTTCTATTGCTAATGGGAAGCAAAGAGAATTTTAAAATTTTTGAAGATTTCAAGATTTTTAAAGTTAGATTCATCTAGACAAGTAAAAAAGGTTGAAACATTTAAGACTCCTACCGCAAAGAAAATTCTGACAGGAATTCCCCCCCCCCCCCATCATTCTATATTTTCATTGAGAATCATTTCTTCAAAAAGAAAAGTTAGAATGTTGTAGTTAAAAGAAAACAATGCAGTATAAAGAAGATATTCTCTCTGCCTTCTTCCCCCTCTTCCCCTAAAACCCTCCTCCCAATCTCTTTTCTTTGTATTCTTTGGGGAAATAAACATATTAAGATACATTAACTTGAAAGAAAGCTATTTCCCAAGACCAAATGGTCTGCCATGTTTTCTTTAAGATAGTTTATTGCTACTGCAAGTGAAAGTGGAATACCTAGGACACCCACTGGCACGAAATAGGGCTGATATGTTGTTGGCTCCTAAGTGCAATACTGGAACATACATTCTCACGCAAAACTGCTCTGGAGAATAGGAGGAAGTCTATTAGGAAACAAAAAGAGCAAATAAAATTGTTTGACTTGTAGCTTGCTACACATCTTTTGAGGTAGTAGAAAATATGGTAGCCAGTATTTATTAGTGGACTAGCATAGTACATTAATGAACTGGGGCTACTCACTGGCAGATGGGTTGCACCACTCCTGCCCAGTGATTGACAGCTGCAGAGCAAATCTGAACCACTTTGCAAAATCTGTTATTGATGTGAACGTCAAGAACTGCAACCTTTCAAAGGATAATCAAGCACATATGAAAAATCCCAGGATACTTAATTCCTTGTCTTGGAACTTGTCTTTAAGGCTCCAGTGATGCTGTAAGACTTTCAATGGGCACTCCAGTATGCAGTGCCACTGTCAGTGCCAATGACTTCAGGTACAAAACTCTACACATCTACAGCACACTGCAGGGTTAAAATCTTGTGGTTGTCTTCCCACATAAAGTCTGAACTCCCCACATAACACCAAGAAACACCAAAATTCTTACTAGATGTGGGAATGGCCTGATACATTTTTTGTAGCAGTTCTACAAAGGGAATGCTCAAATATATGTCCAAGGTTTGGGTATTAGTTAACCTTTCACACTGAAAGCTAAGGACAGGAAAGAGTTGTATGGTACATATTTTACAAAAATTCATTTACATTACAGTGGCATATTTTCTGAGCACAGGAAGGTAATCCTTGCTCTAGAGTATAAAGTCCAGAAAGACAGAGATAAATAAGAGTCACATAAAATAGACACAATAAACAAATAATCTTAATGGTAATCGCCAGTAGCTCTTGTTAATTACAGTCTCTCTCCCCTCACCTTCCTCCTCTTTTACTTGTTAATTCAGTTAATGCACTACACTCACTGTCTTTAAAAGCTACTACAAATTACAATGCACTGTATTTATGTCTTTCTTCCCCCAGTATTCACCTTCCTTTCTCTGCAAAATTCATCCATGAGATAAATCTCCAGGATGGGTAAGAGATTTAGCCTGATAAAAGTAACTTACTCTTCCAAGGTAGCTGGCTCCTCCATCTATTATGTAAATTTCTGGCAGGTTTCAAAACCTTTGCTCAGCCCCCATCTAATCTCATAAAGCTCTGCATTGCTGCCAGTCTGAATTGTCAAATCCACCTAACCACTGATACCACCCAACAATCTGATAAACTTCTCAGGGTTTTGGCTCAGCTTTCACAAAGGGGTTCTCCCAATGGTCAGAAGAATATTTTAAAATGTCTCATCTGTTAGTCTGGGCAACAGAGCCAGGACAGGCCAGCAACATGAAACAGAGCTCTACTGAACCCACAAGCAAGTATCTGGGACTGCAGGGAAATTAGATAGGGAAATTAGGTAGGGATTTAGCCCTAAACAAGAGGTCCTACCCTGGTGTGGGATAAAAACTGGACCTGAGACCTTCCACATCCCACAGAAGAGCTCAAAACAAGCTGTTCTCTTTGAGTAAAACAGCTCCCCTAACTGCTCAATTACTTTGCATGAATAATGACAGACGAGTGGCCTGAGGATACCATGGACCTGGTGACTGCCCTAATCACTGCACTCTGGAATCAACCTTTCTCTTGTTTAATGAATATTTAATAGTAACACTTCCTTTCCACATAGACATGTCATGAGGAAAAAATATTTTAGCTTGATATGTGCTTAAATACTAGACAAAGGAAACCATCTAAAGTATAATCAACTATCCAACAGATCTAGGGTATCAAAGACCAGGGAAAAAAGGATTTTTATGGTAGTAGAGGTGAAAAGGATTGCATTTTAATTTAGATAATGAAAAAAGTAAGTCATGCCTCAAGTAAAAAAAGGAGTGAGAGAAGAAACAAAGGACTAAAATATTAAAATAGAGCAGAATGGAATTTTCAGTAAGCAATTTGACAGGGATGAAAACTCTGGTGAACAAACAAACTCCTTTTTATGCTTTCAAGCTCTACACCATTAGATGAACTCTTCTTTGCCAGCTTGTGCAGCTGACAAGTGCCTCGTTACACTTGTAAGAGAATGGAAGGATTTTAAGAAAATATCTTACTCTTCAGCTCAGCTCAGCAGGCTGAAAGTTCAGAGGGTAGGAAACCATTTACCATGTGAATAAACTGCAAAATGCGTTTGAAAATTACATTTTTAATTACAGTTGACATTTCTGAGCCTCCTGCTGATGGTATCTCTCTAAAAGAAAAAAAAAAAAGCAACAAAATTCGAGACCATGAAAATACTATAGGAGAAACTGCACAGTTCACAAGGTACTACTGAGAGAGGTATTGGCTTCACATTGCTACTCACCAGTTTTGTCTCAACACCTCTCACACATTAATCAACTTGACCTCACATGAAATCTCTGAAATAACAAAGCAGCAGTATCCTTGATTTCCTGAGAGATCTCAGTAGCAAATCAAATGCTCAGCTTTGCTGTTGCACTACTGTATTATTCCACCACCTGTGATCCAAACCTCTGTCCTTCTGTGGTTCCTCCAGGATCAGGAATATGCTCCTCAGGGCTGAATACCTTCAATGGAATGGGAAGCTTCCTTGCTTCCATCTTGGAGATACAGTCATAGGAAAAATCTAAGTATGCAGAGGGAAGAGAACCAAGATAAATGAGACAAGATCTTCGAAGCTCAGTCATTTGGGGCTGAGAGAACTGAAAGTCAGTCACTGCAGTCTGAGCCTAGAGGATTGCAAAGAGAGCCAGGCAAGACATTGGGAAAACTTGGAAAAAAAAGAAGGCCCACTGACTGTGTAATTCACCTGCCCTTGCCCTTGTTTTTCAGCTGCCATACCAAGAGGAGACTGCAGAAAATCTGCCATGCCTGAACAATCACCAGAAGATCCCAGTCTTGAACACTCAAAACATTTTTGGTATTTCTCTTTGACAAAGGTAGAAAATGATACTTTGAAACAGGAACATTTTACCAGCTGCCATGACTTCCCTTACTCCACAAAGGAAAAGCCCTGAGCACTATGGGGTGTATAGGAGTTTAAATAAATTTTATCTTCATGTTTTTATTCCATTCTAGCATCTACTCAATTTAATCTGGGAAGGTGTGAGGACCATCTCTTGCGCTGCTGTGACTACAAAATTGTGTATTAACATGCTAGTAAACAAAAACCTGCTAGGCAGTACTCCCAGTTCCTGAAACCCAGTTGTCTGTGCTGAAGCACTGTTAGAGCAGTGCCTAGAACAAATTTGACCTGTTAACCAATATCTTCCTAAACGACCCCCAGTTGCAGTTTGTGAGTCAAATACATGCAAGGACCTTTTTTACATGTAGCTACCTGATTCCAAGGCATTTCTTATGTGGAAGCAAATATTTCTGTTACACTTGGGCTCACTAGTCCAAAACTTCCCAGTATCATTAAATTCACTAGAGAAGACTAGTGAATTTAATGATTCAGACATGTAGCAATGAAGGCTATGTGCAATTGAATTCTTGCAGAAATGCCTCAAAACCAAAACATGTGCCATGCTCACCCTGCTCTGGTCTGCTCAATTTAATGCAGCTTTCTTTGCTTTTAATTATAAAAGTATCCTTCTAATACTTCTAATACAAACCATTAACAGAAGTCAGCATGTTCACACCTACAACACTTGATTTTGATTTTCATCAAACTTGGTGCCAAAAAAAAAACCCAACTGTTTTGACACAGCTACAGGTTAGTAGGAGTGATTAAACAACATGAACATGAGCAGCATAGAGCCATATGAACTGGATTTGTTCCCAGATATCTGTACTAATATGATCCTAACCTCATCACCATCTATTTCCTCCAAATATAGATAATTAATTTATTTTGAAGGAGTTAGAACTGACTGGGAGCTTTGAATATGATATATCTGATCTGCTAAGCGCTCTGTCTAGTCCAGTCACATATGCCTCCATCAATGAGCAGCATCAGTTTAATATGTGAGCAATTCCTGACAGCCATCGGTCAGATAAACTGTTCCTCCACTGTGAGTTCATACATGATCTTTAAGAGTCAGCAAACGGCATCAAACATATAATTTTAGAGCTTTTCGAGAAATCTACTTATCTTTCATTACAACATTTCAAGGTGTTAACTGTAGCCTTGTAAATGACCAGTCTTGAAAGCTTAAGTGCTAACAAATCACTTTTATGCTAGACAGATGAAAAGAAAAGCTAAGACAAAAATTCAAATTTAAAATCAGCATATTTTAAAATGACCTATCATTCAAAAACCTCTGACAGTGTGCCTTTGGACTTTGCAGAAATATTTCTTTTCTTTTGTAGGAATTGTGGCAATTTCTTGGCCAAGTTAAGGTGCTAATTCAGGAAAGCATCACCATTCAAAAAGAATGTAAGCATATGCCTAACTTGAAGCATGCACTTGAGTCTCTTTGGCTTAATGATAGGATCTAAGCACATATTTACATTTAAGCACATGTCTGAGTGCTTTCCTCCATAGAGACAGATTTAAGATTGTGCTTCAGTGCCTTCACTGTCTAATTTTCCATGACAAAGCTAAAGGCAGATGTAAAATGGTGTGTTGGAATGGAATCTTCTTGCCAGGCTAAGTGCATATAGACAATCAACCTCTACAAAATTATATGCAAAAATAAAGGTGCACAGCTCATTAGTCAGGTACTGAAGGGCAGAGAGACAATGAGCCTCTGAACTGTGATCCCAGCTCACAGAAATGACAAAGCTGGGTCTTTCAGCTGACTGAAGAAGTGATGGGAGAATACTGAACTTGTATCCTCCTTGACTGAATCTGAGCAAGAGAGGAAATAAAAGCAGGCACTTCTTTGGATTTGAGTCAAGCTCAGAACAAGATGGGTATTATATGGGGACAAACAGGCTCAGGCTATCAGTGGCTGCTCTTGCTCTGATTTCTCTGGAAAAAGGTGCAAGGTTGTGGTAGCATGACAAAAAGGAGAGAGTGATGACTGGAAAGATCTCAACATTATTGTTTCCTGCTTCACTGGGACTTTGAAATACCTCCAGTAATATGAAGTAACATATTCTCACGGGATGGTGTTTTGGCAAAAAAAAAAGAACAGCAGCTGTTAGAGGATCTGGTAATTTTGAGATTTTTTTTCTCCTTCCACCCCCTCAGCACCCCCATCCCCTCTGCCCAAATACATAATAAATTCAAAATACCTAACACCTAAAGTTATTTGGTTACAAAATTGTTAGTGTGTTTTATCAATTTTTTCAACATTTCTCTTTTTCTGTTAACCACAAGAAATGACTGAAGCTGTGATTGATTGTACTGAGGAGTCAAGGTGACACAGATAGTGTAGACATCTTGTTGATGTGTCTCCAGAAGAACTGGGACTCAAAAATTTATCCACTCTGACATGCAGATCCAGTCACGTATATACACCATTACTGTACACACCTATAACCTACTCATTCAGCCTGTATGAAAACAAAGGAAAAAAAAAGCAGACAAACTCCCTATATTGACGCAACTGAATTTCATCAACTGAATAATGTGTAAAAGCAGCACATAAATTAATCCCAGGTACCCAAACTGAATAAGACAGAAAACTGCTGAGACAGGTCTAAACACTCATTGAAGTTCAGCACACTGCTACTGGTATTTGTAAGGTTGCTGAAAAGATGCCTTAGACAAGTTTTAAAGTTCTTTTCATTACACAGTCTGAAGGGAAACAGTAGTAACATTTCTTGCTCCTCATAACTGACCCTCATCACTGAGAATAAGTGAAATTACTGTGGCTCATGTACATTTGTCATGCAAAAGACAACTACATCAGGACAGAATGGTTGTCCTTGATACACCTTTTCTGAAACAACAAGTTATTCAGAGAGAATTGACTTGTTATTGCTAATATTCTATCCTTTATATGCTACTGTTTACAATACTGTTTGTGATTTTTCAGTATTTTCATAGTATTCATTCTACAAAGGTATTGAAGACTTTGTTTTCTAGTAGAGACGAAGATATAGAAAGGCAGAGTTATGAAGGTATAGAAAGACCTCTTAAACACATTTCCATACCTAGCTCAGTTTTCTGAGTGAATCCTGTATGGATTCAAATTGGAAAGATGTCTCCCCAGAGAACACAGTACAATAATCCTAAGGCTCAACTCATTACGGTAGGCTGGCTTTGAAGAAGTTTGGGGATAGTACAAGAAAAATGCAGCACAGTACTAAAAAAAAAAGAGCATGCATACTTTGTAACCTCAACTGAACAATTAAGAACGTACTCATAATTTTTCTCATAATGTTATTATATAGTTTGTAGCATGTTCTACTAGTACTAGAAAACATTTGCTTCTGAAAATAGATATTTTTTATGAATCATAGCTGAGCTGGAAGCCAAAATCAGTATTTTAGATGAAACAAAAAACAGTCATAAATACAGAAAATGCCATGAAACCAATGTGCTAAAGCTAAAATACATAAACCCCATTTAATATATATATTGCATTTCCTTTAAAAACTGTCATCTATCATATCCATCAACAAAACAGACTGAGATGCAATATGTAGCAATAACTGGACAGTCTTGTCTCTGTGCATCACTCAGCCATTTCATAGCTAAACAAAAATAAGATAAGATTATTTTGAAGGATAAACAGATCATTAAAATGAGCTAGTGATGACTGTTCATCTCAAAACCACATTTTTGTACTTATTTTGGTGTTCTAAGTGAATCTCAGAAAAATTTCTTTCTCATATAAATAGGGAGACTAAGATAACTGAGTAATTGTCTAAGTTGATTATCTAAGTAACTCAAAACTAGTAAATACAAATCTACCCCTCTCCTTTTTGTACATCACAAAGTTTTATTATGAGCCTGTTCCATAGTCACGTAGTGATTTAAAGAAAGACAGAGAATGCTGTGTGCTGTCCTTGGGTGCTTGCCTCTCAGAGCAACACGTACAGCTTTCTTTGTTTGATCTTTCCATTCATGCTGCTTCCTCAGTGTACTCAGCCTCCTCAGTATACCAGATGTACCCTATGCAAGTGGGTGATGTTCTTATTAGCTCTGACTGGAAGAACTGGGGATACAGAAGTGTACTGAAGGAAACACCTGGTGAAAGGAAGGCATATCACTCAGTACAGGCTGCTACTGCACTGGGTGGCACTAGACATTGAGACCAGAACCACATTAGCATCACCATGACATGGGAACGTGTGGGTTTCTCTCAGAATTAACTTTAAAACCTAGATCACTCTCTCGTTCACAGGTAATACCAGATCCTGCTCTCCTAAAACCCAGCTGACAGTCTGCTACATGTGAGTGGACACAGACATGACTCAGGCATCCACCACTTATAAACTTCCAGGTTGCTCTCCAAGGCTGAAAGACAAGTGTCAAAAACTTCAGAAATCACTAACTGGAGCAAAACATTTTGTATAGGTGAATTTCAAATTTTTCTACCAGACAACTGTGATCTTAGAGCATAGTTTAATATATCACTGCAAAACAACTCATGCAATTTTCATTTTTGACTGCTCCAGTACGTGAGTTTTGCATCAGCTTTTGGCACTGAAAGTGGGTTTGGATGACAAAGTAATGTCTGCAGTGAAACATGTTTCCCTTCCAGTATGTCATTTTTTTATGTTAATAAAACCTTTGCTATCAGATGCTGAAGTGCTCAGTGTTTAAGGTAGCATTGCTGTAAGCAAGAGTGAATGGAAGCATATGGAGATCTATTGAGTTATTCATAAGGTGCCACCACAACAAACTAAGCAGGCCACCTGCTGTTTCACTGCCTCAAGAGGCTTTTCTCTACAACTCATTCTAAAATAATTTGGTGGCAAGGCTGGCACTGAAGTCAGATTATACACTGGAAATTCAGCAAAAAGCTCACCAGTGTTGTGCAGGCAGGGGTGTTTACTAACATGCATTCCTCCTTATCTCTTTTGCATACATGTTGCCTGCACAATTCAGCAATACTGCATTGCTGCTTTATAGAAATATGGCATGCAAAAATAAAACAATTCAGCACTTAGGGCTCCTACAGCAAATTTATCTATCACTTTTCAAATCCTGCACATTTTACAATAAATGTTAGATAATAAAGCAGTACAGTTAACAGGGAACAGAACATATCTTACAAGAAAAGCAGTAATAGAGTGTGTTGCATTACATAGGACAGGTTTCCTTTAGCATTTTCACCTAAGCTCTATACTCCATAGATTATCATCCTCTGCTTTCTGTGGGCTTGAAAGAACCTGGGACATTCTTCTGACTGTTGTGGAGGACTTGAGACCCTGGCAGGGGGCTCAGAGACCTTGGCATGGAGTCAAAAACACCTGTGCCTTCGATTTTAACCCATGGAAAAAATTATCAACTTTGTGCAAGGAGTTACAAGCCACTAGAGTTTGAGTAGAATGTTAGTGAATTCAACACAGGTGAAAATGTAGAATTTTTGGGGTTTTCAGAATGGGGATTCAAGAGACAAGATGGAGGAATTTGGACATGTCTTGTCTTTCTTCTTCATCTTCTTGTCCTCCATCTTCTGCTGTGATAATGGCACTTCTGGATTGGTTTAGGGTAGAGACAGACTGTCTAACATAGGTGATAGGTATTGGAAAATTATTGTAAATAAAGTACATGTAGCTTTTAGTATAACTAGATAACACCACCCTGAGGGCAGTCAGTATGCCTCAACCCGACCTGCCAGACAGACCCAAAAGAATGTATTAGATAAGAGAAAATAAACAACCTTGAGAACCAGAGCCGAGGAATCCCATCTTCTTCTTCAAGCATGGGACTGGGAAAAAAGACTTTTTAATACCTCGGGAGCCTTTTCAACAACAACAAACCTGACATGGGCTAACTTTATCTCATGCTTGCTTTAGGTCTGCTCAGTTAATGAATGAAATGTGCCATTACTTCAGTCTCATTGTGGCTAGGCTAAGGACCCAGAGTAGAGAATAATTAGGTTGGAAAATACCTCTATTGAAGTCCAACCATTAACTCAGCACTACCAAGTCCACCTCTAAACCATGTCCCTAAGTACCAAATCTATACGTGTTTTTAACACCTCCAGGGATGGTGATTCAACCATTTCCCTGAGCAGCCTGTTCAGTACTTGAGAACTATCAATCTGACGGACTTTTGCATTTCCTCACTCTCCCTCTATACCGTGCTGGTTTTTTCACTCTCAAATGCCAGATCTGAACATCTTCTCACAGACTTCCAGATTCATCACCTCAAATGGACACATATAGTTGGAAAATTCTGCTCTGTCATATGCACCAGGCTCTCAAAATTTAGCAGAGGCTTACAGACAAACTTAGGTCATGGTTTATCTCCAGACACAGTTCACCAGGATGCGAAAGTATTCACCAGTTTTAGGCTTTTGTTTGAGTGCATTGTTTAATAGAGCCCCTGGTCCATCATTGTGAACTTAAAACCTGGGCATAAAAGACATGTCAGCGGCTCTAGGGTGACCTGCTGTGTTTTTGAACACCCCAATGAAGTCAGCCTCTTCCCTGCTTCCTCACCTACTCTTTATCCCCACCAATCCTTTCACCCTCATAGCACACACGTGCTCCACACACCTTCACATCTCCTACCTCTTGACTGATTCCTTGTCTCTCACTTCCCACCTCTCCCTCCAAGAACCAGCTCCTCATTCTTATTTATTCTCTCCAGCTTCTCTGCTGCTTAGGAACTTGTAAAAGAGGGGGAAAAATGAAGTGGATTAAGTGTATGTGAGAGCAGTTGTCTCTGCTTTCAAGCCGTGCCAACACTGCAGTCCTGTCCCACTCAGCATGGACAACCTAGAGAGAAACAGGCTTTTGGAGGGGGAGAAATTAGCTGCTAAATTCTATCAAATCTGCAGGAAGCACACAAACTGCAGGCTTCAAAAGAGTTCAAACAGAGCAATGGTGTGACTGAACTCCTAACTAGTGTACTGTAAGGGTATTTTTCATCTTAATTGTTATCAACCTATAGGACAACACTGCTGTGTTCACAGCTGTACTGTACAGGCTGCCCGAATCATCCAAATCCCACCCTCAAACCCTCCCTCATTTATTCTGGAGTGTGTTGTGTTGTTCAGGGTGGTTATCACTGTCCAAGGAAATGTTTTATTTTCTGCTGTGTGTTGTATTTTTCAGCTC
Organism: Setophaga petechia; assembly: GCA_024362935.1. Taxonomy (NCBI): domain Eukaryota; kingdom Metazoa; phylum Chordata; class Aves; order Passeriformes; family Parulidae; genus Setophaga; species Setophaga petechia. The sequence goes on along the minus strand of JANCRA010000008.1, from coordinate 11,451,684 downwards.
TTTAGCTGGACTATTACAGTCTCATGCTGGGCTGTCAAAACAACTCAATCTATGCTGACTAGCTAGAGAGAAACATATAGTTTCCATCCAGTGCCTCCAGAGTAGCAGTTCAAATAGGGAAGCATCAGGGACTGTGATCTGAATATCAGAGGATCACCACAATTAGAAGCTTTAAAAATGACTTCTATGGGTAATAAATTATTCATAGCTTCAAACTATCTTAGATAATTAAAATTGCCTGCTTTCAGCAGATATGCCATCTACTACAATGCTCCCCCCTTCTCACAGATCTGATTGGCACTATCTCTTTCAGATAGCTGTATCCACTCTGTGTTTATAGGTTTGACAGGTGCAGTACGCATACCCTGTGCTGTATTATTCACTTGTGCATGTCTGTGCGTGCATGCACATAAAAACTCTTACAAGAGAAGTCTGCTGTTGTGCTGGGAGGCTGACAGCAAGTATGCTAAAATACAACAGGCAAGGCTTAGCCTAATATGCCATAGAAACAGCATATCATGTAGATAAAGGCCCAGAGAAGCCAGAGTGCAGGGAATAAATAGCAAATGCTATGATGGGAAGAAAGGTAAGAGAAATCCTCTGTTCCATGAAGGAGTTGACACCAAACAAGTTACAATACCTATTGACAGTAACATGAAGCTGGATTTCTTCATTGAGGCAATGTCAACTTGCAGTGAGATTTAGCTTCATTTTTTCTGAAGTCTGTTGAAATATAAATGTGGTGGTTTTGGTTTTCTCCCTATTCTCTTTGCAAACCACACACAGAAGACATATTTTTTAGAAATGACTGTGTATCAAGGGTGACAGTAAAATAAAAATAAAAATAGAATTATATAGTCACCTGCATTAGAATAAAAATATTCTAACACAGGTGACTATATAATCTATTTAAGTTCTCTGTGCGCCCCCCTACCTCCCTAAAATTTACTATCTTTCCACTCCTTATCAGTAGATTATGGATAAAAAGAGGTGCATAATATGATGTTCCATCACTTTAGCAGACATAAGCAACAGGAAATGTTAAAATCACATCTTCTGATTTCCTTTCCCAACACAGTCAAGCTTTTAAAAAAGATTGAAGGGGCAGCAGGCCAGGTTAAAGGATAGAACACAATTCCTTGTCACAAGCAAAATGAGACAATGCAGGAGAATGACAGCAAGAGTCTTTTCCAGGTGCTGCAGTTGTATGTGCACTGATGGACTCGTTCCCCTCACAGAGCTTTTTGATGCAGCTGTGTGTGAGCTCTCCAGAGGTCCAGTAACTTTGGTGTAACCAGAGAGATCAGACACACAGACAAAAATGGCAAATACTCAGAGCAAACTATGGACAAGGGAAGGCACACAGGAGTCTCTCTGACTGGGGAACAGAGGAACGGTGGGGACCCTGCAATTCAGCAAATAAAATGGGTCATTTCCCAGAAATCAAAGAAGGCAACAGCCAGAAAGACAGAGAGTTTTTTAAAACTGGAGAGTCTAGAAGGGACTTTCCAAAATTCCCTGGACAGCTCTAGTTTAGTGTAGGCACTGAGGAAAGGCTGCCACTCTCCCCAAGGCAAGGCTCTAACCCTGTAGCAATCCCTTTTCAGGGGCCAAAAAGCTCTGGAGACCTCACACTCCCCAAAGGTGTGTAAGTGCCGCTGAAAAATGGCTACATCAGAGGCTTGGTTAAAAAGAGGATGAAATGAGCTTTCCTACAGTGCTATAAAGATTTAGCTAAGATAAGAGCCAGCAGGAGCCGATACTAAGAACCAGCTTATAGCCTGCTCGGTTCCCTGTGCCATTTTCACTGAGCTCAGTGGAGCCAGGCATAGCTCAGGTCAGAGGAGAATTTGGCCCTCAATGCCTCCCTTGAACTTTTTGTTCCAGCCTTCAGTTCTCCCACCTGGCTGTGTCTGCAGAGCTAGAAGAGAAAATATATCCCAAAAGAAAAGAAAAAAACAAATAAAGTAGAATCCAATTAAAAAAAAAAAAACTATTACATATTTTAGTTAATCCTTTTGTTAGACTTGATAAAAGACAGAGGGAAAAATCACTGTAATTTTCACATGTTGAGGAAGCCTGTTGGGCTCATCTCTGGATCTGTGGGCAGCACACTCTTTGCAAACTATTGGCTTTTCTTTTTTCTGGCTTATGAAAAGGTTAACAAAGAAGAGCCAGTTCTGGTGTAATTTGTGGAAGACAAGCAAAAACATTCCAGAGACATTGTCTATAAACCACCAAGCTTTAATATTACTGCAACATAGGAAATGTTTGTGGTTTCAATTCATGGCTCAAAAAACCCCTCCATCCACATTGTCTCACTCATTCATTGAAAACTGTTCGCCTGAGAACTTGCTTAGACTGGAGTGAGCTGGGCAGCTCAAATGAAGATGCATTTGTTAGGACATTTCCACAAAGTATTAAATGGAATAAATAGTACACAAGGTGCCTTGGAAACTACTTTTTGTTGTAGGAATATTAAAAACAACTGTTTTCCTCTGACATCCTGCTGAGCAATGTTACCATGAGAACACCTTTTACCAAGGAGTTTCACAGAATGGAACCTGGGTTTTGAAGACATTGTGAGCACCTGCAGCCTATATCCTCAGCCCGAGAAAATCCTGGGTGCTCATCAGCTCTCTAACCAGAGCTAAGAGTTGTTGAGCCATTCCCCACATCTCTCAAGAACAACACATTAGCCTGAGGGTCAGAAAGAAAAGACTGCTCTTGGATACACAAGGTAAATTTTATTTGCAGAAAGCCCAAACTGGACCATGTGAAAAAAGATTCATAAAAAGCAACTCTGATAGGTGCAAGTCTCAGGCATAAATTCTGGCAAGGAGAAAATCCTGACCAGAATGACTGCTTGTGCAAAACTGTAAGCAGAACAACACAAGCTGAGTTGAAGCCCTTTTGAAACTGTGGCAACCTGTTTTATTCATCTCTCTTTCTCAGATGGCAAATATGTCGCTAATTATGTACTGGACTGCACAGCATCCTAGTGAGTAGTAAACTCAGTTTTCTGACAGCTGTTACTGTACTTTTATGAAATCTTGATTGTTTAGAAGATACTGTGCTGTCTCAGGCGGTTATATTAAAACCTTCCTCTCTGAGACCAAAATCTGAAAAAGAGGAATGAGTTGGGCATTTGGGTTCTTCTCCTCTAACAGATTTCTGAAAGCACTGGCTCTGTCAAATAAACAACCCCAACGGTTATCGTTTCTCAAAAAGGCATATGGTCTCATAGAACAAAGATTTACTCTGTCCTTTCTTGATGGGGGTCATGTTTGCAAAGTGCTTTTGCATTATGTTTAAGGGTAGATTGCAAAGCAAACAGAGCAATTATCCTATCAGCTGGGAGGCAAAACCAGATGAGGACACAACGCAGTGAGTGGGGATAATAATCATGAGGATTTTGGCAACTGCAACCACACAAATGCTGTTTGAAAAACTGGGCAACTTTACATACCCTAAGAATATTTTTTCTAGGGGAGAGAGAGAAAATAGTTAACTTGGGATAGACAGAACTATTTGATAGGAATCTGCCCATGAAGATAAATGAGACATGTAAGGAGGAAGAATGCCTGTTTGGGGGATCAAGATAAAAAGATTTCTCAAAATCTAAAACTGAAGAAAGTTGTTAGACTCTTCACCTTTTTAAATTGTTACTGTTTTTCCTGTAAGAGCATGTAACACTACCACAACTCCACTGTAACTTGAAAGTAACTCAAATAAGAAGGAAAACTTTCAAAGCAGTACCTGACCTGAAAGAGTTCACTAAAGACCAAGTAATTTTCATCTTAAGCAACTGAATACATCTATGAATACCCTCTCTAAAGGTTTTGAAACCCATCACTATATAAAAAATACTACAATGTTAAAAGCCAATTAATCTTGCTTGGTTACATCCAAAGGTTAAACTGAAAGTTAGGCACACTGTATGCATTTTACATAATTCTTTTATTATTGAGTGAACTGTACTTCTTGATTTGAGTTTTACAAATGTAAACCATGCATTTCACATAGAATTTTACCTCAGAATCATATACATTTTCTCTTAGAAAATTCAGTTAAAATGATTCTTTGGGGTTTAAAGCCATTTATACTTCAAGCTCACCATTTATAAATCCAAGACCTAGAATAGTCACTGCTTAGTGATTGATAATATCAAGCTAATGATAATGGCTTTTAACTCATAACCAGCATGTAAATTAAGTAGTTTCAGGGCTGTTAATTTTTTTAATTTGTTTGTTTCTTTTGGTCAAAGTTTATCTTCATCTCTTAGCTTTCCAGAGTTATGCTAGTTAATGAAAATTCAGGGCATTATTCAGAAAGTTTCTCTCATCATGAGCAACAAGAAGTTAGTAATTAAAGTCAAAATGCGCCTTCTATTATTCAGGGAACAGGAAGAGTATAAAAATAACAAAATTAAAAAGAGAAAAAATTACCATTGAAAATACACTTCGGCATAGAGTAACAGAATAAAAGCCAATGAAACACTGCCACCACAACCAACATGGCACAAAAAGTAGAAAATGCAAGGCATATAAAATCTCTTCAAGCTCTTTAATCTCTATATCTGCAACAAGGTCTGATTTCCAGTGAAGCTCCAGTTTAACGAATGGCATAAAATTAGCCTTTGGTTGTAAAGTATGTTGACCAGGAATTCTGCTGCTTTCTTACCTGATGGACAACAGCTCTAAAAATAACATGTACCTGGTAGTGCTGGAAAAGTTGTTGGAGTGTGGAACACTAAACACTTGAATTAATAAAGCTGATGACAAGAAAAGTATTTCCAATTATCAGGATCTCCATGAGTCAAATACAGAGATTCAATTCCAAGATAAACATTGTCACTTTTCTTAACCATATCTCAAGTCTGGTCTCTAAAATCAGATCCCTACACGTACTTGGTTTAGTATAAAGCAAGGAGTAGTATATGCCTTTGAAATTGGTGCAGTGGCTGCCTTCAGAATGCTGGCCAGGCCCCTGAAGGTCCTTTCCAACTCTTAGAATGGAAAGGACTAACATTCTTGTGTGACTAACATTCTTGAAAGCTCAGGCTTGTAGCTTTCTAGACACACTACTGAGAATTGTCAATGTCACACCAGACTGGACTGTCACAAAAAGCCTACTGAAAAAATTTGTGGAAGTATTTTTAGAGTCAGACTTTGTGTGCTATCTTGGACAATGTGGATATTCACTCTGCTTAGGTGTTAAAGCCAGGGAAACTGGGACCCCAGTTTTGGAGGTCAAAAGAGCCCTATTAACCTATTTCAGCCCCTACCATGAGAAGACATCTGCTAATGTCAAACAATTTGAATTCTGGTGAAACACCTGCAATAGCACCAAGGAGGTGGAGTAAGCACCTTCGTTAATGTCACTTTGCCTCCATCTCTCATGTCTAGAATAGGAATCAGTGCGTTTTTCTACCTTACCAAGACTGGTGAAAATGGAAATACTTTAGATGGAAATTAAATCAAATATTTCTTTTTTGGGGAGAAGATAAAGACCTGGAATAGTTAGTATTTTTAAATAAAAGTGTATAATTTGAAAACTTAATTATTTTGGTAGTGAAAAATGCTTATATAAAATTCTAATTAAAAGAAAACAATTTTCATTATCTTTCGCAGTTATAACATATTTATGAGAAAGTCAACAGTAGCAATGGGTTATGCACTTTAAAGCAATTAAATTTCCTACTTGTCTGATTTTGTTAGACTAATCAATTATACCAGGAATTTAATAAAGTGGACATTTAAAGGAATTTAATCTATTCTCTCTAGAACAAACAAGATTAACAAGATACGGTTCCGATTTGAGAAAAATATTTAAGAGATAAGCTAAATTAGAAAGTGAAAAAGCTTTTGTGATTCCCAAACAGTCACATAAATGAAGCAAATAATTAAAAAAACCCCAAACCTAAAAAACAAAAAAAAACCCAAAAAAAACACAAACAAACAAAAAACCACCCCAAAGGTTAACAGGCAATATAAGAGTAATTTCTTTCCTCATAAAATAATTAACCTTTGGAAAAGGCTTCCTGTCAACACAGAGGCTTTTACTGTGCCATTTAAGAAACTAGGCACATTCCTGAAAAATGAACAATAGGGAACTTAAATAAGCCTTTGAAAATAAAGAATCTTGGATGTAGTCATTTCCTGTGAAAGGAGCTCTTTGCAGTTTAGAAACCAAACAATTCTCTCCATCTCTTGACTGGGAAAACAAACTCAACAGGTATTTTATAAGTAGGGGAAAAGATGAAGCAATTTATTTTAAGTCTCTTCTTTATGCATCCTTTCGTGGTTGGTCTAATTCCAGGACTACAGATTTTCACTAGATGGATTTGCTCATTAACTATATGCAGGTCTGAACACCAAAGTTAAATGGATGACATATTTCTACCATCACTGGTTCCCTTTATATGAATTGCTGTATAAAAGTACTATTTTGTACAGAATACTTGTATACATGTATTATTATAATTCTCATTTTTAATGAAATAATGAGAGAAACTCCTACTTTCAAAGCATGTTACTATAATCAATACCTCATTCTTACTGAAAATAAATAGAATTTAGGTGCCTAACCCCCTTGGACTCCTCTGACACTTCTGGGAGCAATCTCCTATGGTGAATAATCACCAGGGTACAAAATTTTAAAAAAGAGGGAAAAAAAAGAAGCTAAAGTAAGCTTTAAATAAATCTATATATCTGGGGAAGGTTCTAAATTCCATAAAGGATATTTATTTTATGTGAAGAAAAAATCATGCAGAAAAGCCATATTGAAATAGCAGTAAAACACCACTCATTGATAAAGCATTTCATTTCTGGACAGATGGAAGAGCTGAAAACATTCACCATCTATCTATATGTACATTCACTTGCTCTTTACAACTGAATTCCATGCTGTGTATAGGTTGCAGTGATTTCTTCAGGGTGAAATTGTCATTCCCCATCTCACTATATTCTGATAATGACTGGAATGAGTTTGATATATTGAAACACTCTTGCCTTGATTGTGTTTTTCATTCATTACTAAAGATGAGAATGTTGAAGTTACAAATAGTGTACAATACCTTATTAGAAAAATAAGTGGTTCCAAGTTAGAAACAAAAGACTGGCATCCGACACTGTAATAAACCAATACAGTACTCTATGCTGAAATAATCATTCTGCAGACCTGGTGCAGAAAAAAAAAGAAATCCATTACATTCACATTTTATAATTATATTTGGAAGATGCCCCAGGACACAACAACCAAGCAGTGAACTATTCATCTTACTTATAAAAGCCAGTGTGTAAAAGTGGAAGCTCCTATACTCAAGAAAGGCTGATAATATGATAAAATATGAACTCCAGAACTTGAACAAAATGGCTGTAACCCAGCAAGGAAGAACCCATTTCATATGAAACAGGAGAAAGATTCATGATACATCTCTCCACATCCACCTCTCTCCTGCAGCTCTGCTTCAACAGAAAGTGCAAGAAAAGCACTTTCCTTCTTGGCAAGGCAAGGGCTTTCACGTGGCTTTATGCAAACAACAATTCAGGGTATATTGATAGTTTTCCCTTTTTAAAGGTATTCTGTTTGCTGTAAAGATGAGACTTCTACAAACTCAAGAGTGGTAGCTGGATATACAGTATTCATCAACACTGAGTGCACAGTGAAGATTGTAAAAATCAGGTGTGCTGGTCTCTGTGAAGTTCTGTCACTTAACTGAGGATTTTTAAATAAGCACAGTATACAAAAAAATATTAATTTCCCATATGGCTGTATTTTGAGGCATGAAGGGCCAGGAAAGATATATTAAGGAATGGCAGGAGTCCCCTTAGTTAGGGCTACATTGTGGATTTCCATTATAAGATAACATTTGGCTCCTATCCCCAGTTCTAAATTCCAGATTCACAAATCATATTGACCTCAAGATTTGTAGTCTAGGTCACAAGCTGAGGTAGGATTTTTCCACCAAATTTACAGTAAATCAGAGAAGACGTTCATGAATTATGAATCTATGAAATTGAGATGTTCACTATAGTTCGAAAAGTCTCAACTTATTTTTGTCACTTCATAGCCAAAAGAAGTAAATAATAAAAACTGCTCAGTGAAAAAGAAGACAGATAAGTTTTCATTTAGCAGACTTTTGTGGTTGAGGTCTGTGGCACAGCACAAAAATTGCTTGATAGCCATCACATCAGACACATTATTAACATTTATACAGAAATACTGATATAAGTTATTCATCCCATGGAAGAGACGTGCAGCAGATATTTGTTCTTTGAATCTGCTTTCATTCAGGCAAGCAAAAGTACTCATCAATTTTATGTGTCGACAGAAAGCAGCCACATGAACACACACATGATGCCCCATCCTAAGGCCTTCCTGTAACTGGAAAACTGTGATTCTATTGGAATGAATGGAGGTGGAGGAAAGGCAAATATTTAACTACCATCCTAAGCCCTAAATATCAAAAGGTGATTCAATATTCATATCTGCAACCCACCACAGGTGAATATATTATTACCATTAATGACTAACATATCAAAAATATATTGTATTAAGCATAAAAATGCAAGTAGGGAGATTTTTTCTTTATTTGTAATCTATTAGAGCATAATCCTGCAAAGTTTTCTGATTGGTTGTTGTGAAGTAATGATCAGGCAAAAGAATTTGCAGGATTCCACATTTAAAGCACATTTGCAGCAAGATTTTAGTTAAGGTAGCCAGTATTTTTGCGAGGATTAAATCTATTTACTTTTAGAATATAACAACAACATGATGACAATAATAAGAGTAATCAGGACAGGCATAAAAATGTTCCTGATACCACACCAGGTTTGTTTATGTCACCCTCCAGAGATACCGCCAGGGCTGTATTGCCCAGGGCTGAGCACACAGAACAACAGCCCAATCTCCTCATTTTACAAACCATCCACTTTTATTCTCCTAAATGCTCTACCTCCAGTTTTTGGCAGGAGAGAGACAGCTGGTTAAAAAGCAATGAAGAAAAGCTAGGCAGGATAGAACTGCCATAGCTTCAGCCTGGTGCAAGCAAGAGGAAAGGGCAATGCCACAGAATTCCCTGCCCAACAGAGGAGCTTCCCTGCTTCCCCGTTTCTATTCAGAGACAGTCCTTGTGTATGGCTGGCACACGGGCTCCTGGCCAGCCCCCACAGAGGTGCCCAGTAATGTGCTTTTGTGCATTCTCTCAGCCAAAGACTATTTCTGTGCCAAACAGGAGATGGACCAACCACTGTGTCAGGAACAACAAATACCCTGTTCCTTATCCAGCCTTCCTTCTCTTCCTAAATGCTAAATACTAAATTCCTAAATACTGAAGTTCAAACCAGAAGCCTTTGCATTTTCACACACACACACATCAGAGTGGACAAGTGCATCTTTTCTAGAGCTGGTTGAAAGGGTGGGCAAAATGTAATTTAAAAAACACAGTCTATTTCCAAAACAGACACATTTTGTAATGGAGTAAATATTGCTTTGAAATTTTCCAGTTTTCACTGAGCTCTTATTTCTCACTCTTCACTTTTTAATTTTTGCCCAGTGATGTCATGGAAAATGTCCCTTCTATCCCACTCTAATCTCTAATCTTTATACAGGGAGGCTTCCTCCCTCCTCCCTTCATTCTGGAAGCACTGACTATGTTTAATGTCCATTCCTGATGTACAAGATATGAAAACATCAGAGATGTCTTTCTAGTCTTTATTCAGGAGTAAGCTATCTGCTGTGTTAGAAAGCTTCTAAATTTTAGATGAGAAAAAAATAGTAGATTACTTTAAACTGTTTCAATAGAAAAATGAAGGGCACGTTAAGGGATAAACAGCTGCTTTGACATCACAGTAATATATGAAAAGCAGGTAAAATTCAGCCTAGTTTATTTTTCCTTCTGAGACATGTAGGTGGCTGAAACCAGCTTTTCTAAAGACGACTGAGAAATTTACTTGAAAGTGTATAACCAATAAAGCAGTCCTTTATTAACAAAAACCAGGAAAACAACAAAAGAATTTTTACAGTTTCTTCAATGGTTGAACATAATCCCTAACTGTGACTTTTGCTCCCAAGGCTTTTTGCAGCATTTTCTTGTACAACCAGCCTGGAGCTTGGAAAGGAACTCGTACAATAGCATTAAGCCTCAACATGGTGTGCATTAATAACTGACTGCTGCATACTTTGGATTTGTTGCATTAGGTAAGAGGATGAAAGCAGAGTGCCTTCTCTTTTGCCCACCCAAGAAGCATGCAGACAGCTTAATAGTACACATCCTTAGGAGTCTAATTACTGCCACAGTGGAATTATTTTCTGTTAAAAAAAAAAAGGTTATGGATTTTGTTCTTTTATGCTCTTTTGAAAAACATTCTTGTATGTCTTTTCTTTTTCCCCAGAGTGCCTTTCCACTCTATAGTGGGTATCAGCAAAGAGATGTCAAGAAAATAAGAACAGACCAACTATACATACCTCCTTCTGTGCTATTCCAAATACACATTTGCTAATTAACTTGCTTAACATTTCCTAAAATTCTTATTCTCTTTTCTTATTTTCATGGAGGTGGTAGCCTTTCTAACAACAGATACTAGCCTCAGCAATAAGTTTTAACTCATTTTGCTTTGTAAAAAATAGATCAAACTTTTCTTACTAAGGTACTTCTTAAAAAATCCTCAAACCCAAAAACCCCACAAAACCCTAGAAGTGGCTGAAAACTCAGAACCTGCTGCTGAAATAGCAACAGAGCACTCTAAAATGTTGCCATTTTTCCTATCCCACTGAAAGCTCTGCCTTCTCTTGGGCACTCATTTAGTTTTCTACCACAATAATGTCCTCATCCCTCTGAAAATCTCTTGTTTTTTGAGCTGGGTAAGGGAATTCTGCGGACTGAGAGTGGGCAGGAGAAGCAGCAGCCCCTTGGGTATCCTGATGAATCCTTTTAATCCTAATGCCTCTGGCTTCTGAAGAAGTGATTCATTGGCATATGTGGTCCTAATGCTTTCAGTATTCTCCTCAAAAACACCAGGCAATGGGCATGGGAATTTCTCAGCCCATTAGTGAGCAGTGGGATGTCAGGGTATGGTGCTGGGAGTGGGAGTTTAGCTCATCATCCTGCAAGGAAGGCCCAGACAATTTGTCCAACTGAAGCTTTAAAAAGCCAGTATTCTTACCTAGATAATAATGATAAATATTTCCAGTAGCTCTTTAGGGAGCATATGACAGTCAAAATCTTACTAGCCCAGCAGACAGGAGAGGAAAATAAACCCAAACCCAAACAGCTGTGAGGGTTTTACATTGCCACGACACCCACCTCAGAGCTGTGTGCAAATGCTGTCCTGGTGCGCTGTGCCAGCCTGCTTACTGACTTGCGCAGGTTAAGCTCAGGTTTGCAGAATTTGCCAGATTTGGAAGTCAGTTTAGACAGACCACACTCCAGCTTGTTTTTCCAGTAGCATGTGCCACAGCTCCTCAGCTCTGGCAACAGATTACCACACCTATAACTCTTTCCATTAGCTCTAACTGATCTGCCCAATGACAGACTTGTCAGGAGATTTCTGACAGCTCCAACATCTAGATGATTTCTGAATCAAACAGGGGGAGAAATATAATTGCCTTTACCTTAATAGGTAGCAGGAATCCTTCTTTGTCTACTGTGGAAGAAGGGTAAAAACCACAGGAGAGTAATTTAAAAAAAAACCCCACCAAAACACATAAAAAAACATACAAAAAACAACCACCGCCCCCAAAACAAATATACACCCAAATAAACAAGAACTGCAGAACAGAAGAGGTTACTAACACATAAAGATCAGGGGAAAAAAAAAAAAACAAAACCAAAAAGCCTCCTCCCCTCCCCCCCACTCCTCTGTGCAAACACCTTAAATTTACAAAAAATATTTTCTTACTTTACATAGGATCATGCCTGTGTATATTCCCTGTATTGCAAGATGTGTGGGCATGGAAAGGAAGGAAATTATTATCCTTCCTTTGGGGTCTTTGTTTTTTCCTCCTCCTTAAATAAAGTGCCAACAATAGGAAAAAAGATTCAGTAGAGGGAAATACTCAGAAAATACAGAATGAGAAGAAAGCAGGGTTAACTATCCTTTCACATTTCTATTAGCCTTTCCACCTGTGTGAGGATATACCACCTTGGCAAGACTTGCACATATTTACTCTGACGAATTTATGCCTTTGGTCAGAGTAAGTTAAATTAGTAGAAAGGCTGGATCTCAGCCTCACAACAAAAGCTATTCCTTTCATGCTTGTTGTGCTGCAAATTCACACATCTACACTCCTCCCCCCAGAAAACAAACAAAGAAGCAAAAATCCCAGTCTTTTTGATAAATCTTCACATATGCTACTCTTATAAATGGATGCATATAATTTAGGAGGAATTTAAATGTATTTGAAACAAGGCAGAAATGGAAGGGGGAAAAATAAGTTTCTCACTTCAAGAAACCTTCAATAAGCTTATGTACACTGCGGTGGTATGCACTTTGCCAGTTACATTTCTGAAGGTTTTGAAAAATGTGACTGTGAGATTTTAAGAGTGCAGTGTTTGCAGTTAATCATCAGCAACTTAAAAAGACATTGACATCTGTTGTCTAGAGAGAAAAAGAAAAATGTAGGGGGGGGAGTAGGCAGGGGGGGTTGAAAATTAAATCAGTTTGAATCCTCCTTAGTGTTACAGAGTCAATAGCAGGAAATTTGCTCTCAGAAAAATGTGGGGTTGTGACCCTCTGTGTTTCAAGACATCCTAATTTAGCTTGATCCTTCATGCTCTCTGCTCCTCCTACTTATACCCTAGAGGCAGGTTTTTTCCCACTGAGAAAGAGATTAAGGGGAAAAGTGCTGAAAGAGAGAGGTAGAGAAAGAAAATAAGACAGGAATAAACTAGAACTGGAGTCCTAAAATCTAAGAGATTATTAAAATTCAATCACTCTGCAGCAAAATCCCTTTTTTGCAGACACCAACAACATCTTTGAACTGATGTTGAAAGGTAACACGAAAACTTTTTATTAGTGTTTGAGACCATTTTCTGAGGACACCAGAGAGAGCTGGTTTTGACGTATACAAGTAGTGCTCACACACTATATAATGAGTATACATCTACCAAGATGCTTCTTCATCTCAGTTTGGACCAGACGAGTGAAGCAACTTCCCAATTAAGTGGTAAACTGTGCAGACTATGAGACAGCTGATGAATGGTAGCTCCCTAGCAATTAGTGAAGAAAAACAATGCTAATATAGAAGACACTAAAAAATATTAATCAGCTGTTAATACAGCTCCAAACACATTAACTATAGTTGTGTTGCTTATCCAAGTGGGGTATTCATGGTCACAAGTAGCTGACTCTCCAAGCAGAATGTACCATTATGTGGCTGAGCAGAAGTCCCCCAGCCCACAGAGCAAATAGAGCAAGGAGGGAGGTGGAAGAGAGGGAGGTGACTGCAACCTCAACTCTGCTTTCTCTTTCCAGTCACTGACTGCTCTATGCAGTCTATGGGAACTCAGGGGAAACAGAAGTCCATTGGAACTTCAAGGGCCTCTTCAAGGCTGGGCTGGAGATGAGGTCCCACTCTTCACTCCCAAAAGCATACCAACAAACAAGGATTTCCATGCAGACCACCCAGCTTCTCATCTGTCTGCACCTGGACTCCCTGCCTGGTTCAGCATATGTTCCTGCCTCTGTCCTTCCAGTTCTATCCCAAAGAAAAGATCCAGGTGGAATAGACAGCTCATGTCCCACTTTAACACTGTGACATGTCGCACATGACCCACAAAGGCAGAAGGTCTCAGCACTCCAGCAAGTTTTATCTCCTGACAGGTCTGGACTGCACGTGCAGCATTGACCTGTCCAGCAGTGCTGGTGTACACTAGCTCATTACCAGAGGAGATAAGAGGGGCTGGACTAACACATCTGAGTCCAGGTTTCTAAGATCTGATCATAATGCATTTGTGGTACAACCTGAAGAAACCCCACGAATTCAGTAGTTGTCTTGCTTTAGATGCTAAAGGTCTTTTCTTTGGGTTCATAAAAAGCATCATGGATTGCATTGAAGTTACTTGACACATGACAATATTCACCTCAGAAAGTATTCCAGAACTGGGCACTTCAACTTGTGAGCAAACACTGATATCAATGTGTGTGGGGATCATCCTCCCAAGCTAATTGTATGCTAGATTGATAGAGATAAATTATAAAAGAGGATGTCCATGATTGACAGCTTCGCTATCTAGTCAGAGGAAAAAATCAAAAGAGGGCAGTTTAGATCAAAGATTAAATTGTTCCTATTCATAGATTCTTAGATTTTAGCATCAGAGAGCCAAAAAGAAAAAAAGGAAAAAAAAAAAAGAAACCCCACAGATTTATCTAGACTAACCTCCCACATAAAATGGGGAAAAAAAAATTTGTATTCCACCCATAACTGCTGCATAACCATAAGCATAGTTTTAGAAAGACATCCCATTTCAATTAATATCATTCAAGACAGGAAAAATCTGGTTCCTGCTTAAGTAATTTCAGTATTAAAAACATGCTCTTGAATTCAAGTCTGAATTTAACCAGGCAAGCCTCCTGCCATTAAAAGCTGATCTGCTTTAATCAAGAACCCTTGATGCATATTGAAGTGCAAAGGCAAGAGAAAAAAAATCTCCCTTTTCCCATAGAAATGCATAAATCATCCTATAACACCAATAGAGCTTTAGATAAAATATTCTAATTTGGTGAACTGTGCTCAATTCCAGGAACAACTTTTCAGTTTGACAAGCAAACAAAGTAATATTTGGAAGATGAATTCTATATAAACTGGAAATAAATTTTATTGTATCTCTATCAAGATAAAAATGTCTCCTGAATCTATGGAGTCTAAGATACCTAAGAGGTCCCTTCCAGTAGACTTAAGTAAAAAATTGTTGTCTGCAACACATTGTAGTAAGTGTCAGCTCTTGCCAGCACATGGCACATGGTGATCTTCCATTTTTTGAAAAAGACTTAAAGCTATTAGATATCACTTTTTCACATCTGATGTAAAGAACTGATTTGAAAATTTAAAAATAAAACATTTTTCCTGAACATTTTGAAATGAGATTTCTCATTTGTTCTTGGCCAAAACAGTTTGCCAAACTTACAATTCATTTCAGTCAGCCTATCAGCAAGACAATATATCATTTGAAAGGTTGACTCATCTGCAATGACACTTAATCATAGTAGGCACATAATTTACAGTTACTGTACATTTTTATTTTCATAGCAAGAGTTTAAAACTGATTGTTATCTTACATCTTCAGCAGACACTGATATTTTTCATAAATATTCATCCTGCATGCTCATAAATATTTGATTAATATTAATTGTTTGTTTGTTTTAAACATAGGTTTTCCTTCAGTTGTCATGACTAGACAGGAAGGTGTTAGCATGGGAAAAAAAATGAAGAAAAAAAGCTTTCAAAGAGACAGAAGTAAAATGACTGTCTAAGGCAACACATTACTTCTTAGATTTTTGTTAGAACAAACCCCTCTCTCCTCGGGAGAGCATTTTTGGGAATGATGCATATTTGCCCTCTATTGTTCTGCCCTTGGAAACCCCACTGGGAACTTAAGGATCTCTTGTTACAGCTACATCACGTCCAGTGAGCTCAGGATGTCACAGACACAGAGGTGATACTTAATTTTACTGGTCTAAGGAAACTAGGAGTAAGAGTAGGCCTCTTGTACTATCAGAAAGAGAGTAGGACAGGGATAGGATATCTGGGTTAAAGGATAATAAGGCTTACTGCCCCTGAAATTAGTGAATCACTTGATTTCTTAGTGTTGCAGTTCATTTGCACAACTAAAAGCTCTCCTTTGTTGAGTCCTGAGTGTGAGGAGGAACAGGGGAAGAGATGGCAGGCCATTGAACTGAGTAAAAAGGGCAGCCAGTTCACAGAGCTGTCCAGCTGCATGCCTTGAGTTAGGGACTCAAGACATCCAACAACCTAGAGGTGGTTGTTTTCCCTTCCCTGTGGGTTGAAATACCACAAGCCCAGGAAATAGTGAAAAGTACATGAAATTCACTGGACACCCTTTTGCAGGCTAGGGTGGTGCTTTCTAAAGTCATTTATCACGTCAGGGCACCAAACTACTTCCCAGTTGCATTTCTTTTCACGGATAGCAGGAATTTATGGACATTTGGGAACATGCTGGAAAACTGGAGACAAGTGTCAGTTATCTGTGGATGTAGATCTACACAACCTGTGTTCAGATGGGCTACAGGTTCCCAGACAATTACAGCAACCATCTCTGGGCATTAATAACACCCAGAAGCAGTAGATGATGCAGAAAGCCATGTGAGCAAAGGGCGTTTGGACCTAGCCTGGACACTTCAGCACCAGCCTGCTCTATCCTGAAGGAGGTTTGGTGGGACTCCCAGAAAGCCACCAGCTCTGCTTGCTGCCAGCTGTGGTTAGAACAAAAGCTGGGCCCATAAAGACCACCAAAGTCTTGGACAGGCCATGACACTCTTTTTTATTTCATTTTCCCCACGCTCTGCAATCGGAGTAAGCTCACTGCACAAAGTACAGCCCAAGTAAATGGGCATAAAAGTTCTGCAAGAATCAGCTTGGTATGAAAACATATAGTTGCTCCAGGCTGGCCTCATGAAAAGCCCCTCAAGCATCATCACATTATGTTCCCTATTGCTCATATTACATGCCTTTTTTCTAATGTATGAGTTTTCCCAGACCTCCATTACCTAAAATAATGATGTTATTTATCTACTTGCCAGTCAAGATCACTGACGAGCTATGTTAGCATAAAAATAATGTGGGATGCAGCTCCTTCAAGTGTTTCTGGACTTCAGCCAGCTATTAACCATTGCCAATTAAAAAGAAGCTTTCTCTTGTCTACTTTGAGGTTTCGTGCACTTTCTTTTCAATATCTGGTACCAGACATTTGTGGTGGTTTCACGGGAAATATGTTTTTTGGAATTTCTGGGATATGCTGTGGTCAGGCCAATGGGTGCTCAGATTTTAATATTGGCACCTGGTGTGGCCACTGGGGATGTTTGGACACGCCTCTGAGAACACCCACGCAGGGGTCAAAAGCAGAGCTCTCCCTCTCGGAAACCTCTTTGAAGTTCCGGCGGGAAGCATTAGATCTCTCCCGCCGGCCCAGCTGCCAGCTGGGCGGGGGAAGGGGAAAGCCATGTGGTCCTGGGAGAGATAGGCCTGGCCCCACCAACGAGGGTGGAAGGGTGGGAGAGAGAGAGAGAGACCCCAGGAGCCATCGGACAGCCCCCCCCCCCCTCCTTCCCCCGGGGAGAGAGAGCACTGCTGTGCCTGGGACTGTTATCTTGGAATGTGATGCCATGTGCTGCTGCAGTCGGCGAGAAGTCCAGCCGCTTGTGAGAGCTTTTAACCCTTTGTGGACAATGAAAACTTTACAAAACATTAACCCTTCTTAGAAGAGAGATAAGAGTAGAGGATGAAGAAGGAAATGGGCCAGTGGTGGGGTCTGGCAAGTGGGAGAGAGATGTTGGAGGAATGGAGAAGATGGAATGGCATTTTTTGCTGGACTCTTTTTTATATATCCATGGACTGTTTCCTTGTGACACAGAGACTGCATTCCAGGGGGAAACAAGGGCTCAGAGCCAAGAGAGTTCAGTGTTGAGATGCCTCGGCCCCATGGGATGTAAAAGAAATGGGAGGGACAAAGGTCCCAGAGATGAGACTGTGCTCTGTGTGGAACGGGATGAGGCATCCTTAAAAAGACCACCTTCAATGCAGGCCCCTGCCCCATGCACGGTGGTGAGAGCACCTGGCATGGAAGGAAGATGTCACAATGGCAAAAGGACACTCCGGGCGGTACTACGTGTGACAAGCAGCCCATGGCACAAGGAAGGACTCCTTCTACTCTTGATGAACTGAGGATTTGATTATCCAAAGGGTGGTATCAGACCGAGAGTTGCTGATTTGGGAAATGTAAATGTATTGGGAATTTGGTGGGAGGAGGAGGGGGAGTGTTTCTGTGCAGTTTTCATTTTCCTTGTGTTTTCCTTTTTTTTTCTTCCCTCTTTGTAGTTTAGTTTTTGTAGTTTAGTAAATAAAGTTTTTTTCCTTTCCCCTAAGTACAAGCCTGCTTTGTTTATTCCAGGTACCACCTCACAGCAGACACCAGGGAGAGGATGTTCTCATGGGGGCACTGGCATTGTGCCAGTGTCAAACCATGACAGCATTCTTATCAAATTCAGAGGTAATATTCAGTAAGGACCTTGTTATAGAATTTTTAGAAGTAATCTAGTATCTTTCCATGGAAAAATTTAAGGTTTTTCAATCTGTTAGTTTGCTTTTAATCAAGTCAGAGAACAAATCAGTATCTCTGTTCCATGTGTGTCTTCTACATTCATTTACACAGTATACCTATTATGTAAGATTTAGAAATTACTGGCTATGGACTAAACATGAATTTCCAATTTGTTGCAAAAAATAAGTCTTAGAAGACTGAAGCTACAGCATAACCTCTAAAAGGTCAATTCAGGCCATATTTCTTCTATAACTTTGGTTACTACAGTTGCACTTGGAATATTTAGAGCACTTTGGGTCTCTCAAAATTAATATCTGCGTTGCAAAGACAGGAAAAGCTCAGCTAAAATGATGCCTGTGAGGAGAATATTAACAATTTTGTTTCATTTTGAAACAGACGTTAGAAAAAGTAGTTGCCATGAGAACTCTTCTGTTTCATACAAAGGAAATTGTATTAGGATTGTAAAGTTAAATACTTAGAAGCTAGAAAATGGCAAAAGTAAGCTCACCTTTTCAACCTTCATTATTTTCTTCCCTGAAAATATCTTTAATTATATGAGAAGATGTGATTTTTTCCAAGAAAGCCCCTCCCTTATTCAGCCTGTAAGGTGAAAGGTGTTCTCTATATATGCAACTATTTAATCTGGTTTTATCCGAACCATTCATGCTTCCAAAACATTTTACAAGCACAAGGTTGAATACACAATATTTTAGTTCCAATGAAAGGCTTCCTAGGTGTCTGCACTGTAGTATTTACAAAAAACAAAACAAAACAAAACAAAAATATTCACAGTTTTCGTATTTTTATCCCAGCACTCAATTTT
Source organism: Setophaga petechia (assembly GCA_024362935.1). NCBI lineage: Eukaryota > Metazoa > Chordata > Aves > Passeriformes > Parulidae > Setophaga > Setophaga petechia. Next base: position 11,432,581 of record JANCRA010000008.1, on the reverse strand, counting down.
AAAAGGAGTTGAAGCTCAGTGACATTCAAGTAAAATTCCTCACTAATACCCTAATATTCCAGACCACCTGAACATTTACAACAGTAGGAAAGACAAAACTATCATTGCATTGCAAAGGTTTTTATGCTAGGAGGTTACATATGCAATGTTTATAACCTTTCAAAAGAATCAGTATATTTACTTATAAAACTGCTGCAGATTAACAAACAATTTTTTGTTCGCGGCCCAATTGATTGTCTTCATGGGGAGCTCATGTAAAGTAAATGTTAGGTTATCCTTATATGCAGTCCCCTAATGTCTTCTGAATTATCAGTGGAGATACGGCAGAATGATATCAACGATGTGAATAACAATAAAAAAACAAATATTTTGTTCACATCTAACAGATGAAACATGAGTCATATTGCCTGGAGTGGCACGAGTGGAAAATGCGATTAAAAACATAAAAGTGAAAGGGAAAGGGAACAGCAAGAGTAGGTTCTGGTTTACAGCTATTAAAGTGCTTGAATATTACTAGAGTTACTGCACTTCAGAAAGTCTGGCTTGTGCCTCTGAGATTCCAAAGCCCTCAAACAGCAGTAAACTCAATATTGGATATAAAGACACATGCATAATATTCCCATCTCAAACCGAACAAGCAAGAGAAAATTTTCATAATACCTGAGAGAAATTATATTTAAAAACTTGGTACTTACCTACTTCAACAAAAGATATAAAAGTTGTGTCTTTGTGTTTGTTTAGGTTTTTTTGTTACTTTTTCAAATAGCAGAACAAGCTAAGGGCTCCCAAAATTATGATCCATCTGTTTTTTAGATAGCAGTAAGCTCAGCCTTGCGTGGATCAATGATTTGATGCATTACAAGAGACCAATCTTTCTGGGGAACATAGATACATGTTTGAATTTCCAAATGCACAGAAAAACTCACAATGATTCAATTTATGTACTTGTCTAATTGCAGATATCATCAAGGCTAGCTGATTCCCTTCTGTCAATATTCCCATTTTACCTAGAAATACACTACTTATATCTCCACCCTTTCCTTCTCTTTCAGTGAATGAATCTTCCAAAACCTCTTATTTGCCACTTTTGTTCAGGAAAAGAGGACAAAACCCTCTTGCTGTCTCCTGCTGGTGAGGAGCCAGTAACAGCTCATTAACATCTGTCTTGTTTTAAAGCAGAGTCCAGGCTGCAGGAATGTGTTCAAGTAAACCACCAGCACGATGACCCCCAGATGACCATGGAGACAGAGAGAAGTGCTGAACAGTGCAGTGTATACAAAGCAAGATGTTTTGCTTAGATATCCTAATAGGAGACCAGAGTTCCTCACAGACAGCTTGAAAATTGCCTTCTGTATCACAAATATTACCTTTCCCTGAAAGGAAAATACATCAATTTTATGTAGCTGGAAAAGCAGTTAAGTAAACCAAGGAATCTAGTAAAAAATACTTGGTTTAAGTCCTCCTTTTTTACTCCTTCCTTCCTCTCCATTACTAAAGATTTTTTTGTTTTGTTTTGTTTTGCTATAGTCCAAAATAATATGTGTTTGTCAAACGGTCATTAAATGCAATTAAGCAATTCTAATCTTATAAAAATTCATTATTGTTACTGATCTGATGACTCTACTAAAATTACTGTAACACTCTGTGGTTTGCTCTGAAAACATATTATTGATTGGATGCTTATTTTGCCATTTTGGTACAAAACCCCACCACAGTCAATATTCCAGTCTCAGTGAGGTCAGTTTGTAGACTCATTGTCTTGTCAAGGAGGAGAAATATGAGTTAAATGCAGTCCTCTGTGCTGTGGGTCACTTGAACAACAGTATGGAACTGCAACTGAAGAAACCCTAGTTCTCCCCTAAAATAGAGTAAAAATATGTTGTCCCTGACCAGTGTTTTTGACCTTGGGAAGGCACAGCTTCAGCCATAATGGTCCTATATAAGACAAAATAACATTTTTTTTCAAATATTTTAAGATCTAATTATGAGCAAGGGAAATTCAGGACTTCAGGAAGAACAACCCAAACCTCAGTGCTCTGATAGGTCTCACTGCTCCACCATGATGTGAGCTGCAAGTGAGTTATAGCAATCTGAGTGTACTGCCTGTTAGCTGGGCAGTGGTGACTCTCCATGGGTAGATTTTCAGCCTGCTCCAAGTCTGAAATTGAATTTGGTTGTTTACACGGCTGCCAAAGCTGATTTGTCTACTTGCCATATCCTAGCTGCTAGCACAATTTGGCTTGCTCTGTAAGTTACCTGCAAAGTAAAACTATTTTGATTAAATGTAGATGGTTTTTTTAAACCAAATATTTTCTTCTCTTTTAATACCACAAGGTTACATGTGTGGCTATAGCAAACTACAGGTGCTTTGTTGCTATAAGGAGTTATTTACTTTCATAAAGAAGATCTATTCTGCTTTTATAAAAAGACAAGAGCAGTTGCACCAAACAAAGCAGGGCCATTCTCTGTAAAATATATTACTATATGTGAATGCTTCTCAAATTCTGCTTATTAAAAAAATAACAAACCCAGGAAAAAAACCCAAACATTCTCCCCTTCTGATTAAGTATCATAAACAATATAGGATGGGGGATATTTGTAAAGTGCCACCCACCTTTGCTGTTTTCAGGCAAAGTCAGAAACTATTATTTGGTTAGTATAATTTTTCATCCTCCATTGAACAACTTACATGACCTTTAGTGTAGGTTTTAAAGCTCAGTTGCCTATTCATTAGGTTGACAAACTAGTCAAAACCCTGCAGAACTATGTCAATTATGTCAAAAATGCTTACAGGTGCCACAATATGTGTCCAGCACTCAGCTGACTCCTGTCAGCCGTTGCTGAAATGACAAGAAACCCTTCTGGGGACAAAAAGAAGCTGAGGGAAAGGAGAGCATCCCACTCATTTTATTGACACTGGTCATTCACAGCAGTGAGGGTAGTTGCAATTCCTTCTTTTAGTGGAATCTGCAGCATTGTTCTTTAATGAAATGAGTAATTAGCTGCCTCTCAAAAAAGAACCTCGGGGTGGTGATCGACAGCCATTTGAACATGAGCCAGCAGTGTGCCCAGGTGGCCAAGAAGTGACCTGTATCAGCAACAGTGTGACCTGTATCAGCAATACCTGTGGTCAGCAGAACCAGGGCAGTGATCAAAACAAAAACCTGTGGTCAGCAGAACCAGGGCAGTGATCATTGCCTGCACTGGGCACTGGTGAGACCACACCTCAAATCCTGTGTCCAGTTTTGGGCTCCTCACTACAAGTAGGACACATTGAGATGCTGGAGCATGTCCAAAGAAAGGCAACAGACCTGGTGAAAGGTCTGGAGCACAAGCCTGATGAGGAGAGGTTGATGGAGCCTGGGGTGTTTAGCCTGGGGAAAAGGAGGCTCAGGGGAGACCTTATTGCCTTCTACCGTAACCTGAAAGGAGATTGTAGTGAGAAGGGGATCAGTCTCAAGTAGTGCCATGGGTGGTTCAGATTGGAAATTAGGAAAAAATTCTCCACTGAAAGGGTAGTCAAGCATTGAAACAGGTCACCAGGCAAGTGGTAGGATCGCTACCCCTAGGAATGTTCAGAAAGTGTGTGAATATGGCACTCAGGGACATGGTTTAGTGAGAAACGTGACAGTGCTTGATTAAGTTGAACTCATTGATCTAAGAATTATTTTCCAATCTTCACAATTCTGCATTAAGGAACTAATATTTCATGATTTTTTACTCTAGCTTTCTGAGCAATTAAAAAAAAAAAAAAAAACAACCAACCAAAACAAATCTCTGTGGCTAAGAAAAAATTGATTAAAAGTACTAATATACACAGAAATTTTCTTAGAAACTCTTTTCCTGCTTTGTAGCCAGCAATATTCTACAGTGAAGTTCCTGAAAATCATCAAATACACATATATTGCCATGTAGATAGGAATCTGCAAACTGTAAAAGTTTCCCTCTGCTCTCATTCATTTGCTGATTAGTTATTTCTCTCCATTTAAACCATCCATAAAGAATGCAGGGAAATAAACAGTATCTCAAGAAGAAGGAGCAGATGCAAACAAAACAGTTTATATTGGAGAGTAGGTAGCAGTGGTAATTCTCTCTGACTATTTAGACTGCCCTGAACTCCTACCTAACTAAACATCCCTGTTTTCTTTCTCCATAAAACCTTTCCAGTAAATGACAGAGCATGCTTTACAGGCCAATCTGGTGACAGCAGAGAGTTTATAATGTCACTGGCAGAAGAAAATGATGAGATGAATTGCCCTAAAAATTTTAGATTAAATAAAAACCCAGAAGCTGGGTTTTTATTTAATATTAATTTTTATTATTATTTATTATTATTATTATTTATTAAATTTTATTAAATTTTATTTAATATTAACCTTTTTTATTTCCCTTCCTATAACCTTTTCTCCAGAAGGTGGCTTGCTCCTCTGTGTCTCATTCGGCTCACTAGAACACCTAGTAGGGATGAGGGCTCCTCTGGGTTTGATATACAATGAATTCGATGCACAACAGTGAGCAGCAAAGTATATCCAGAGACTTAAGACTTAAAAACTAATTATATAGCAGGGACAAGCAGAGTTAGGGAACACAGCAGGAAACAAGCAGTTTGCCAAGGTTTCCTTGGCATGCTGTTCCTTTCCATTTTTTACAACAGCAAAAAAAGAAAAAAGAAATCAGCATACTGTTAGCATTTTCCTCCCACAGGACTCAAGGAGCTTTACAGACATCATTGCTATTCCCAGCTTTTGTATGTTAGGAAAAGAAAGTATGTGACTTGTCTGAGGACTCATAGCAACATGATGGCACACCCAGGAGCACTGTATATTGCACCAAATATCCTTCATACTGCTTTCCCTCTGTTGTATTTTGGTGGTTAGGGGTTTTTTTTTCATAAATAGGAAACTGTTACTTTCACCTTATCTCACTAAATTGTTGCCTTTACTTTGAGGTGCAGATGAAGGACAGTAGATCCTATCCCCAGTTCTACTGCATAAAGGGGCTCTAAACTTAAAATAAGCACACAAAAGAGACTCCTTTCACACAGCAGTGCTATAAACATACGTGGGCCTGGCTGTATCTCTCTCCTTTTGAGAAAAGGAGCTGGCTTATGTCTAAATTTCCTCATGAGGGCCAAATACTACTGTCACAACAAGAGTACAGATCAGACTAGTAGCTTTTAATGGAAAGGATAAGAAAATAGTGTCTGGAAAAGCTGGCAGCTATACACACTTCTGGATCCCACATGCAACTAGTTTAACATCATACCTAAGTAGGGTGGCAAGCACCTTGTAAAATACTTCCCATTCACCTCAGGGCAGGACTTTGAATAGAAAAATAAAAGCCAGCTGGATTCAGAGGGAGATGTCTCAAAACTCCAGTTTTTTGAAAGAAAATGGATTGGATCTATATATTTGCAAAAGGAAGATTAAGAAGGGGTCTTAACCTAGTGTTTTCTCAATTTTTTAAATATTTGTAGCAGAGTTTTGATTCTTTTATATCTATGTAGTGAAAAATGAGTGATGAAGCAGGAACATCGCATACGCTGGGTGCCCTGAGTGTTTACTTCTCTGATCATGCAAAGGCATACAAAGGCAAGCAAAAAAGCCATCCTTTCCAAGAACCAGAGCTGGGCATTAGCAGAAACACAAATGTCTACAACATCACTGTGTGCACAGCAAATGACAAATGCTGACAGTTCAATGAATGGAATCGAGGGCAAGGAGCTAAATGATGCTCTTGGCAGCTGAAGGGTAGTCATGACAGTCATTAAAAATGAAAAATTACTACCTTAATACATTATGTCTTCACAAGCAAGTACTTGTCTTTGTCCCTGTTGAGACTTAAAAAATCTACTGAAAAAAATAGCTAAGAGTGGAAGCCACACAACACTGAGGAGTAGTACCCTGAGAGGTTCAATCATAACTGAGCAGTGATGCATGCCCAAATGAGTGAATAAAAACCAGACTGAGACTTTTTTGCTAGAAAGCCTTCCATTTCATTTTTATAATGCTATTTTTGTACTAGAAAGAAGCAAAAAAGATTACTTGGAGCTGCCTAATTCTAAATTTTGATTTTCAGTCACAATGTGGTTTTTGTTTGGAGGATCACTCCATTCCTACTGCAGTCCCACAACACCCAGCACTTAAAATATTTTATAGCAACTGCTTGGAGTAAAGAAGAAATGAGTTCCAAAACTTCCTGCTGATTCTTCTTCATGTGTATGCATCTTACAACTGAGTAGTTGGAACTCTCAGATGTGTTGGTGTGGGTCTTTCTCAATCCTTCTACTGGTAGCTTTCCACTTTTGCCTAAAATAGTTATACAAACATTAGGTCAGTGAAATATAGTACCATAGATTACAGTTATGGCCTCTGTAGAACAGTAATAAAGTTTCAGTCCTTGCTTTCAGCAAGTTTAAAGGATTATGTCAAACACCACAGCTAAGAAAAAGACTAAGCAAGCTATAGTTCAGTGCACTCATGGGGCTGATGACTGGAGCACTTTGCTCTACTCCAGATATTTTTGGGATAAACTTCATGATGCAAAGAACATGCAGATTATAGCAGAACAGTAGCAGCTGGTGAAATAAAGGAAAGTAAGACACATGTATGTTCCATATTATCAAGTCTTCTGACCACTCAGAAGCAAATCTCTATGTCACTGTGAAATCATACTGATGGAAAATTTTAGATAGATAGTTTAAAAGTTAAATTTTTCACATCTCCAAGTATGTTAGAGAACAAACAAGGATTCAGAGAATTTCAAGCTATGAATTTAGGCTGTACTGATAAGTACATTTTGGAGGATATGTGGTGCAAAAGTCCTTCTATGTATCTAACCTTATTTCTTCTACAGTGCTATTGATTTACTTAGACCTACCCCTGAGTAAAAGTACTACTCTGGGTAAGATTATTATAATTTGACCTTTAAAGACAATTTCAGAACATTCTAGTTAATTTATTTTTATAAGTGACATTAATGCCTATCACATATTACAGATGCTCTTAGAAAATATTAAAATGAACAGTAGATGTGTAAAAAGAGGCAACAGAGCACCTAATGCACCTTAAAATATAACTACCTCACAAAAATGTCTTCAGTCATATTAACATCCATAAAAGAAAAAAACAGTGCTATGAAGTCCTTTTCTTCTAATGTGTATGCTTCCCAAGCAGTTGTGAGGGAAGGCCGAGGAGCAGATCCTCTGAAGGTTCTTGGCAGTCTTTGAAGACCAGTAAAAAAAATGTTCCAGAAACAAATTTTTTCCTGTGTTTATCTTAAAGGCAAAGTCTAGATCTGAACAGAAGGTCTGCAGAAGTCTTCCTTTCTATTAGTCTTAATAAAGCCCAATCAAAACACAAAATATTTTGTCCTTTACAAATGAGACTAAAATGGATTAATGAATTTCATCTGTAGTATGAGGTCCAGTTAAGCATTTTTGAAACTCACATGAAGAAAGCAAGGAACCAGGGTTGCAGGTAATCCGAGTCTTTTAAGCAATGAAGGTTTTGACAAAGTAATATAAAAAATCAAAATCTCAAAAACATGCAGCATTTTCATTATAATAGTGCCAGTCTTAGGCAGACCTTTTTAAAGATATTTTCTTTTGCAGTTTTCTAGGTTCATTTGGCTTCTGATAGAGTCTATGTTTGACTCTTGATATCTGCTTATCAGTTTCATTATCTGCTTCATAGTTTCATTATTAAAACCTGTATATATTTACTGATAAACTTTTGCTTTTTGAGTTAGAAGTTTTCCATGTTTTTTCACATTTGAAAATATTAATATGGATATACTGTACATATTTATTTGAAAGTAAAATCTTTCAGACGTTTTTACAATAAGGATCAGAGGATGAAGGAAACAAACATATTAATGAACAATAATCCAAATAAAAGCCTAGCATGTCTTCACCTGAGCTTGACAAATGTATTTTAAGATCATGATCTCCTCCAAATTATAAACAAATTTTAGAAAACAGTTGTCTTAGTTTCTTCCTCCCAAGGTACAGCAGCTAGAAAGGATTCTTTCACTAGCATTAAGTATTGTTGCACTAGCAGTGAATTTTTTCCAATATAAATGATAAAATAACTCTTCATTTGAAGTCTGTTTTGTCAGATCATTTCTGTAAGACCAATGAGAAGAAATTCAGAGTACCTTGATGCTGATTCAGAATATGGGTCCTCTTCCAAAGTTCACCTGAACACATGCAAATTCGTTTATTTGGTATACCATCAGACAGATGTGAGAGAGATCATGCTGATGTGTCCTTACATAACTGCAGGTGATGTCATGGTTTGACGCTGGTGCAATGCCAGTGCCCTCATGAAAATACATTCTCCCTGGTTTCTGCTGTGAGATGTGCCCAAGAATAAGCAAAGCAGGCCCCGACTCAGAAATAAAAAAAAAGAAAACTTTATTAACTAAACAACAACTCTAAGTAAAAAGAAACACACAGGGAAAATGTAAAACTTCCAAAAACATTTCCTACTCCCCCCACCAAATTTCCAATACATCCATCCCCCAAATCACCAACTCTCTGTCCATCACCACCCTTTAGATAATCAATTCTCAGTTCATCAAGAAGAGAGGTGTCCTTCTTGTACCATAGGCTTCCCCAGGAAACACCGTTGAAACCTCTTGTGTTTCCTGTCACACGTGGCACCACCCGGAGATCATTGCCATCGTGACCTCTCCCTTCCATGTCCAGTGCTCTCACCCCTGCACATGAACCAGAGCTGCTTCTAGGGTTTTCCTTTTAAGGATGCTTTGTCCCATTCCAAAAAGGGCACAGTGTCACCCCAAATTTCACCCCCTGGGGCCGAGCGGTACCAACACTGAACCCTCTTGGCTCTGAGCCATTGCCTTCCCCTGGATGCAGTCTCTGTGTCACAGGAAACATGGTTCTGTCCATGGCTATAATAAGAATAGTCCAGCTAATGCCACTCCTTCATCTCTTCCCACCTAAGATTCTTCTGTACTCTCCCGACATCTTTCACTTGCCCAGATCTTCACACTTGTGCATTTCCTCCTTCCATTTCATCTCTATCTCCTTCTAGGAAAGGTTAATGTTCTGCAACGTTTTCAGAATCCAAAAAAAGGGTTAAAAGCTCGGGCTCTGCCCGCCCAAAACTCCCACAAGTGGCTGGACACCTTCTCGCTGCACCCCCCACCGCCCCTTCTCCGCAGGCCGGGCTGCGCTGCCAGCACATGGTATCAAATTTCAAGGTGCCACAGGCGCTCTCTCTCTCTCTCTGTCTCCTGGGGGGGCCTACTGCCCAATGCCTCTCGGTGCTCTCGGTGCCCTTCCACCCTTCCATCTTCGGGGCCAGGCCCACCTCACCCGGCCGCATGGCTCCCCTCCCCCGCCCAGCCAGCAGCTGACCCGGGGGAGGTCTGACCTGCTTCCCTCGCTGGAACCCAAGACAGCTTCCCCCAGGAGTGCTCTGCTTTTTAACCCCCTGTGTTCTCAAAAGCATACCCATGTGCCCAGTGGCCAAACCAGGCACCAATATTCAAATCTGAACACCAATTGGCCTGACCACTTCATATCCCAGAAAACTTACTTCCTCTCGAACCATGACAGATGTGCTTTTACTCCTTGTCTTTTTTCCACCTCCTACTTATCATCAATTCTACATAATGCTAAATTCGGTTCAACCTGGATATATGGATATGCAATCCTTTTACATTCAAACAAGATGTATGTCAATGGAAAATGGTTGATTTGAGCCATGATTGTTCTGGCTTATCACATTTTTTTATAATAGCACTTACCACTATTAATCTGGTATTAATATATTTGCATTGCAAGTTTCTCATTTCTCTTGCTCTGTAACCAATGTCATTATCTTCTTTTCTTTCTTGGCAGACTGCATTGTATTCAGAAGAGTCTGACACTCTTGCATATAAGTTTGGAGGTTCCTCTCCCCTTTCTAAACCATCACCAACCTTGCAGTTCTACATACATTTCCTGTGATTAGCTTTACTTTGTCAACAAACTTCCTGCAAGACAGTAGGTATCCTTTTAAATTGAGTTATTCTCATCAAATTTGCGTTAGATCTACTAGCCCTTTGACTACCTTTGTATACTACTTTCTACAGATTTAAGATTCGAGAAATTCCCCTTTACTTCTCTACATGGAAGAAGATCCATGTGTTCCAGGAGGTGTGAGGTAAATGCTACCCTTACCTGTCTCTTGATTCTACCCTGTCAGGGACTGATTATTTCATCCTTACAAAAGAAAACTCTGTGGGAGTTTGTGCCGCTTAAGCACAGCAGGAAGAGACCTATAAAGACATAATGACAGAGAAGAATATTTGTCCTTTGCATTACCAATCCCACTGTGTGACAAAGGCAGGTAGATCCTTATACCTCAGGGATAAGAAGGCATGGGAAAAGATGACCATTTTCTTCTTTTGCTTGTAGTTATCCTTTCACTGTGTAGCTCTCCTACCTACTGAGATTTTTATCTTCCCTCACATTCAAAGTTCGTTCGGTCCAAGTATTTGTGCACTTTTCCTTTCCACAAAATCTTCTTTGTCCATGCTTGGAAAAAGCACACATGAGAGAACTAAGCTTGCAAAATACAAAGCAGGAGTTCCACTCAGCAAGCTTCTTTTTTTTTTACTAAAATTAACTTCCCTTAAGAAAAAGGGAAATATATTGTTCCTTATAGCCAAGGTGAATGCATGCTTCTTATCAGGACTGAAATAAATACACCAGAGAAGCTGATAAAAAGCATTTTCCACTTTGTGAACAAGAAATGTTGCAGCAATATGAGACAACTTTCAAAAACTTCATGTAACTTCAGGAAAAATAAGAAATTAGAAAAATGGAACAGAACTCACAAAACATAGTGGAAAAAATTATTTTTAAAGTGGCCAAAAGACTCAAACACTGGAAAAAGATTTTCCCAGAAACTTTTTAAAATGCTGGTTTTGATTAATCCAGAATAAAAGAAAACTCTAAGCAGAATCTAATGTCACTCAGAAGAGAAATAACCCATTCCATTACTTACAAAATAAAAAGAAGTGAAATCATTTGGATTTCTGTCAACGCTTTAAATGGCTCTCATGTGATAACCAAATTCACTAGTACACATCTTTCATTGAATCTGAGAGAACAGTGATGACAGAACTGCTGATGTTCAAAAGCAGAGGATTTAACCCCAAATATATTTGCATTAGAGTCCCACTATGAATATGACAGCAATGTCTTAACAACATGGTTTTTTTTGTTTTTTTTTTTTTTTAATTGAGAAAGTTCTATATTTTTTGCCACAGAAGAGGTTCTCTACAAGGCCATATAACCTAACTAAATGTCACAAAGAAAGGTAATCCTTTCTGCCTCTTTTGGCAGTGAAATGGTCTACCAATGCCACAATATAATTTGCATCAGTATCATTATTGCTTGTAAGCAAATTCTGTGATCTTGAGATATAATTAATGTAGATGGAGTTGCATACACATAAAACAGGATTAGCTCTTTTCAAGATGTCTTTGATCCTACTCATAATTAAACCCCACACACCCAAATATAGGATAGAACAGGTTTTCAGGAACATTTGCATAAAGGTCTGTAACTCTGTTGTACATTTCCCCCACAGCTTCCAGAAGATTAATGATCTCATTTCTCACATTTTGAAATCAATGATGTTTGTGAACAAGTTATGCTAAAATTTTGGGCATTGCTTCACAAAGCCAATTAGAATAGTAAAATAAGAGTACATATTCCTTTTAGGTCACTGCAGTGATTTTTCACTTATTTCAGCATGTCACAAATCTGTGGTAGCTCTTAATCTATCTTTAGTATAATTTTTTGACAGTTTGCTGCAAATGTTTCATTCTGACTCCTTTGTTGTCTGCTTTCACCCCCACTGACTGCTCGGCTGTGACAGCAATGACTACTGATCATGTCTGATATGGGTGAAAGTGGCTGAAATTTGTCTCAAGTCATTGCTAGGAAACCCTTCACATGTGCCTGAAAGTTTTTCTCATTTTTCTTGAAAAGCATATGTTTTTGTCATATTTCGATATTCCTGATGTTATGAAGCGCTTTGTTTTTTGTTATGGAATAGAAAGAAGTTGGGTAGGTAAATGTACTTCACTTACAAATTAATATGCATACCCCATTGCTACAATACACAAGTTCTTAATGGAAAATAACCAGCTGATGTTCCTAGGGTGACCTGGAGAGTTGAAAACATATACAGTGAAAAGGATATGACCACAAAGGCAGCTTTTGAGAGTTGCTTGGGCTGTACATTACTTTGCACCTACGTTCGTAGGTGTAATTCACCTGAGATAGGCTTCCTGGAGAGGTAAATCCAGAATTACAGAAAAGAGATGCTCATTAGGACAAATAATATGCACAAAATCTCTGCCTGCCAGACTATTCTGACATTAACAACATCCCCCACACAGGCAGAAAGAGCATTTTTCATTGTTTCAGGGTTTTTTGTGGATTTAATGCAGTCTACAGAGATACCATGACTGTATCTTCATCTCATATCTAGCACAGAGCCCCAAACCTGGGCTTATGTGGACTTAAAAAATGTGGCAGCCTTTTGCTAGTCTATTGAGGAAGAATACACCCTATGGTATGGAACAATACTTTAGTTCCATAGGCATTTCTATTAACTTTTATTATAGATGTTATCAAAGTTACCACATAAAAAAAAGCCTGTGCTGTAGCTGTCTCTTTAGGCTTATTCTGGCCTGTGATTCAACAGAAGGGTCTTTACACTCTCAGGTACAAAACCTTGGTTTGTTTTCTTAGTGCTCATATTGCAAAGTGCACAGGCTCCTCCGTGCCAGACTAAACGGTCCTTGCTTGATAACTTGAGTGAGCATAAAAACACCAGGAGCACATAGCACTTGACAGATGCACGGAGCAAACTGCTGGGTCTGACACAACGGAGTTATCCAGCTTGCTGGCAGGAAGTGCTCCCTTGCAAATATAAGAGAGCTGATCACAGCTCTGGTAGTGTGGGGGTCGTTCCCTATTGTGCCACAGCCTTTTGTCACTTCAGCTGCTGATATGTGTGGCAAGAAATGCCACTGAGACAAGAACAGTTATGCTAGAGCCAGTTGTTGCTGTTAGCTAATTAGATCCTCATCCTGCCTGTTAAATTCCAGTAATGCTTCTGTTTGTTTCCATTAAATTAGAACTTTTCTTCTGTGCAGTATCCACTAAATTATGTAGAAATGCAATGTTTATGCACCCCCAGAGAAGGATCAGAACACATCATCTGCTCTGAAGCAGTGGAGTAAGAAGGCAGCAAGGTGGGTGAAACTGACTGGTCCTTCCCTGTCCCACATGTCTACAGTCCTACCAAAGCCACTGGAATGTCCAAAATATAACAGGTCAATACAGCTGTAGCCCTTAATATTCCCTGTACTCCGTAACAGACTAAGATCCGCCAGCCACCAATTTATTCCTTTCTCATCCTACAGCCTGTCCATAAAATGCAACTGACAGTAATACAATTTCTGCAGCTTTCTCTTGGCAAAATTATTTTATTCTGGCTTTGATACAAGTTTTAGGATTTCGTCTGTTTTACCACTATAACAGAGTTTTGAGAATTCCTATTGTATGTTAGGTATTGTCTAATAAATTGTCTGAAAAACCAAAGAACTGAATCCATATTTAAAACCTAGAGCAAATTGGATTCAGGGAATAACATGCAAATAATGTCATGTAGATTTCTATTTATTATAAAACTATTTATATTCTATATTCTATTTATATTCTAGTATTATAAAACAACTCTTATTTAGTCAAACAATTACATTTTCTGGACACTGTGATTAATGTAGGTGATTTCACGCTATGAAACTTTAATTTTCAACAAATAAAAAACCAGGGAAAAAACACAAAATAATGCAAGCAACAACTACTAATTAAGGACAGATTTTAAAACTCCATGAAAGAAAGAGAAAGTGAGAGGAAGTCGTTTAATTTCTTAGGATTATTCAACTTTAAAGTACCTTATGCTTAAAACCAACAAATTATTTTTCCTTTGAAAGCAGAAGAGTTACTGGCCATTTTGGCTCTATTTTACCTTGTCAGGAGGTACAATTTGATTGTCATGCCCTAGCTTGAGTCAATAAGTATGCTGACAGTAAAGTCTTTAGAAACACCAGAGTTAAAGGGTACACTCAGTACTATTTTTTACTGACTAAGAATGACCCTGAAGAAGCTTTCAGAAAGGAAAAATTCTTGGGGACAACTTCAGTTTATTTTTTAATTCTGTAAAATTCACTGTGAGTTTTGGATTAATTATACCAGGAATTTCAAATCTGAGTAAAAGAAATGCAACAGAATTCATAGAAGCTATAAACCATGGAATGCACTTACATTCATGTATATTTGTTTGCATAATGAAAAATGGTTTTCCCTGGAGGCAGTGGCTGAAAAAAACCCTAGCAATTGGTTTCTTGTAGTGCCTGTGGAGTCTGACTATTCTCAGATAATTTTTCAAATTGTAGATCACGATGCCTGCTAAGAGAGAGGTTTTCAAATACATCTTCCCACTCATATTTCTAAACCTAAAACTTTTTTTAAGCAATTACCAGTTTGACTGCATGAAAAATTAACATAAATTATAATTATTAGTATTTTCAAATTACTTATTGTTGTCTGCACAGTGTATTATATAATCAGTTTTAGTTATCTCATGTTTTCCTGTGTTTCTCCACTCTTTCCTCTATGGCTTTATCCTCTAAGTAGGTGACAGATGGATTTTCACCAAAACAAGACAAGAAGCAACCATCAGAGACAGCTTGTCTTAAGCAAACTGCAAGAAAATCTGCTGCTGTAGGACTGAAACATGCACAGCTGTTGTGACAGAAGAGCCATACTGCATCACATGACTGAGCTCTGAGGGTGCATCCTGCTTCTCTACGGCTTGGCGTCTTGCTCTGTTATTAAAAAATGTCCACAGTGAGTGCAGACATGATGCAAAGTGCCACCTGCTCTGGAAAACTCCCCTCAAGGTTGGGGTTGACCATGGCCACCTTAGAAATAGTGCTTAGCACAATAACAATCTCCTTTGCACAGATGGGCACTGCACACCTGTAAGGAAGTATCACAGGGGAGTGTACAGCAACCCTTGAATATGCCAAAGTCTTTCTCAGAGCATCTCAGAGGTATGGTGGCTTCTGTTTTCCTGAGCAATACTGCTGGGAAGGTTACAAGAAGCAAGAATAAAAGGGCTTGCATTTTCTTTGTGATTTTATGCATTTTATTTGTATAATTTTGGACAGTACTTTTTCTCCAGATGTCACTAGAATAACTTAAAAGAACAGTACCTATTCCACTGAAATATGCTGAGATAAAGAATGTAATACAGAAGTTCTGCAAATCTGATCCATATATTGCAGATCCATAATTTGTACTCTACATGCCTGAGTTGGTTTTCACGCTCCAAGATCCAGCCTATTTTACTTGGCTTTTGGTTAACACATTTAACAGGGATAACTGAAAGCTAGAAATGCATGCATTTCAACTTCTTTCAAGTTTCATGAACATAAAAATAGGAATAAGCCCAAAAGAGCTGCATATATCACTTTTATGTCACAACAGGGCTGTTTTCAAATCATATTTGCTCTTTAGTAGAATGTGAGAGTGATGACATAGAATCAGACTGCTGTAAATGCTTCACAAATGTACTGGGTCACCAGAAATAAACATGTCCACTTTTTTATACTTTGCTCAGCTGAATACAGGCTGCTCAGGTTTCTTTACCCTGCAAAGTGCCTTATTTTCAGATATTTCATTTCTGAGCCAAACCCAGGTGAGAAGGTCCAGAAGAGCCAAGGTTGTGAGATCTATCCCTCTCCAAAGGAGATGATCAAGTGCAGAAGTACTTTGCACCTGGAAGGGGAAAGGATGCTTGCTGTAAGCTGGACTTGGAAACATGAAGTTGTAATGGCCTAAAGCTGCTGAAGGAGGTCAGCAAGGTAACTGTGGGCAACTAGAAACAGATAGCAGCTAAAAGAATAACTGACTTGAGACAAAATAGCTGCAGAAATAGATCTTCTGGGTAATTAATCAAAACAAAACACTAGTCTTCATCAGTATGAGATGTCATATAGGAGTCATAGAGGAAGTACTGGGAGCTCTGTGAACTCTGCTGATGGCTTGACAATCTGTCACTCCTGCAAACAAAATACTCCAGCTGAAGACACACTGTGACTGCCATCTCTTATGAAATTAAAAGTGCCTTTCACTTCCAGTTTAAGAAATATCTTGATAGATGTTATTACCAAAGCCCTGAAATAATAGCAAGGCAAACCATGGGGAAAATTCACAATCAACTCTTGATGTTTCCAATATACTTGAGGTTTCTTAACTTCATCTGAACAATTCCTGAAACTATAGGTGAAAATTTACAGATTTCCATAGTTATTCTGAATGTTGTCCTGCTGCACTGATCAGTAAAGAGGTATTTGGACTGAACTTTTCATAAATATTATATTAAATTATACATCTTTACATTTCACCAATAGAGGAAAGCACCTTTTAAAAGCAATATATTGTTCATGCACCAAAACTGCATTTAATAGTTTTCTGCTGTATTGTTTTTGGTTCATTAAAATTCATACTGTTGTCTGCCACCTCATTTGTTTCAGTGTTTGCTTTAAATTTGCCTTGCTGAAATAGTTTCATACTGTGCTTGCCCCGCTCATCTGTTCTTTCTATCTGACTAATGGTTTTACTGAATGTTTATATTTTATATATTTATGTAGATTCTGTGCTGACTTATGCACATCTCTACACATAGTTATCATTTGAGGCAAAATCACACAGCCCAAATTCAATCTTGTGGGTGGTCTTTCACAACAATACAGTCAGGTATTCTCTTGTCACAAGAACTGCTTATTGGTAATATATAAAAGTCTTCCTTCTTCCCCGGAATTTTAATTGCTTAGTTCTAAACTTCCTATGCAGAACTTGACCTAAAGCTAAAATTAAATTCATCCTCCACTTCAGTGTCTGTCTGATGAGTTCTAGACATTCAGGGCTTTAAGACACAAAGATCTGATTTGCAAGAAATTTTTTGGGGGACTTACACAAAGCAGAGTACTTGAGCTTGTTTAGCCCAAATGGAACAGTTACTGGACTGCAGAGTTTCAATCAGGAGGTGTTGTCTTGCATTTTCCAACAACTTATGTTGCATACACCTGGAATACATGATAGTTTCTCTAGCAAAAGATATTTACTTTGCACAGTTCAGAGGTATCAGGTCATTCTCACCACCTGCAGTGATACTCTTTCTTGCCCTTCATGGATGACAGTGTTGTAAGAAAGAAAGAGATAAGGCTCTCCTAACTTATACAAACATCTAGATCCTGCCATTCGTTTACAGCTGGTTTGTATTGCTTTGCAGGAAAAATGTGGAAGAGAAAAAGACTTGGGTGATGAATATTCTCCAAGCTCATGGAAATCCTTCAGTAGCACTGATAGAGCATATTGACTTCTTCATCACCCTTAGGCTACCTATTTGTACAGTGAATGACAAGAAGGGTATTGATGGCAAAAGAGTCTAGAAAGAGATGTCACATTCTATCCCTTTAGCTCAGACACTTAAGTAACATGCAGGAATTTAAATTTCCAGTCTTCACAATAAGAGTTTTTATATCAACTGTGGAAAGAGCATCAAATCTTTCGGATAGTCAACCTTGATCGACCCAAGTGTATTGAAAATTTAAAAAGTAGTCTGTCCATCTGCATCCCACTGTTCTGAACTGGCTCATAATAAAAGCATTGGATGAGAGTCTCAGTCTCCAGAAGGACATTAAGATAGCTATAGGTTAGCACCGATAGAACTAACTATTATGAATCTTCTTGTAAATCAGTTGTTACCAAATAAACTGAAATCTGTCCTAAAATAATTTGAGCATAATAATTTCAGGACACTTCATAGTATCCTGCCCTCCCTTGCCCAGGCTTTCTCCAGGGTTTTTGTCCATCTGCAGCTGAGGGGCTCAGCCGTGCTCTGCACTGGGGCTGCTGGAGCTGTCAGGAACCAGCACCTGCTCTCAACACAGAGGCATGAAATAAGCTCTAAAACTGTGAAAGATAACAAAGGAACAGGTGATAGCCAACATGCATTTGTCAAGAATGTATCACAACAAACAAATCTCATTTTGTTATATAATGGACAACTATGCTTGCAAATAAAGGAGAAGCAGTAAGTGTCATATGTCCTCATCATTTAGGCTTTTGACATAACCTTCTGTGATAACCCCAGACCCAAGCTGGGAAATATGGGAGACATAGATAAAACCTAGTTGAACAGTTGTAGGAGAACCCTATTTGCTTGGAAATTGTCAAAATGCAAGGATATATCTGGCAGGGTGGAGAAGGGGGTGTTCCCTTATTTTGGTTCTGTGGAACATTTTCATTTAACAGACAGGATGAAGGAATAGTGAGAATATCTGTTTCACTTACAGATGACACAAGTCTAGCAGGAGCAATGAGTGTGGAAGAGACCAGAATTATAATTCTAAATTATTTTTCTAAACTTAGGAAATTATCTGAAAAACAAAAAGTTTAAAATAAGTGGAGGAACCACCACAAAAATACAAGGTGGGGAAAAGCTAGCTGGGACTTGTTCCTTCCAATAATTACTCAGGGCTTGCAGGGGACCATGCTAGTCAAAAAGTCCTTGCAGAACAAGAACCTTTCCTGTAACCAAAGTGCAGGTTGGTATAATTTTTGGTATATGGATATTCACCTAACCCTGTAGTCCTTTCATTCAGTTCAGCTAGTAAACTGTGTCCTCTTTGGGGACTGCACAGCTAGAAAGAGGCAGATTCATAAAAAACAATCCAGAAGATTGAAACAACAACAATCTAGAAAACATTACTGAGGATATGCTGAAAGAATTGACATTGTGAGGCTAAAGAAATCAAACTGAAAGTCTTATAGGGGTGAGAAGATAAGCAGAAGACATCAAAATAAGCTGCAACTGTGAAAAACCCAAAAGCAAAGAGGAAGGGCATCAATGGATTTTTATGTTTATTGCTGGCATACAAGCTACGGAACCTGAACAGCAGCAATGAAGACATTTGTAAGCCACTGGAAGAACCAGTAGGACAAAGAAGGCCCTGGAATAGCATGCCTATGAGAGGTAAGGAACATCCTTGACTGCAGCACTTTGTAAGCAACATACACAATCACTCACTGTGAAAGACATAGTTATAGCTGAATTCAGTCTAAAGTAAACAAATAGACTACATATGACCTCCAGGGCACTACTATATTTTTTTGTTTTTTTCATTAAGAACAAGTGGTAGAAGATCGAATGTCTACTTTACTCCTCTTCTTCCAATAAAAAGACAGCAAAAGACATGAAAGGCTTTGTTCTACCACTAAGTATGCAGTACCTTTTGTCCAGTGTTCACACTACCAACCTGTGAAATGAGGCAAGAATAAACAAGTGCTTTCTGAGGTGAGTCAAAAGCAGGATGAATTATAGAGTCAGGAACTGAAAGAGCAGCAAACATAACATAGGAGTATCCTGATCCTACATTTCGGTCTAATTTCAAGAGCACATCTTCTCTTTCAGCCAGGTTTTTCTAAGAACTTGCTTCACCTAAACATCACAGAATCACAGGATATGCTGAGTTGGAAGGGACCCACAAGGATCATTGAGCCCACCCCCATGCCTGCACAGGATCACTCCCAGGAGTAACACCCTGTGCCTGAGGGCATTATCCAAATACTTCTTGGATTCTGTCAGGCTGGTGCTGTGACCACTTGTCTAGGGAGCTTGTATAAAATAACACAATCCAAATCTTCTATGCCATTTTCTGTAATGAAATCCTCTTTTAATGAAATTAAAGAAACAGATAATAGTCATAAACAATTTACGTAATCTAGGCCAGTTTTTTACATACTTCAAAGCAAATCCTGACAAAATCCTCCTTTGAACTATTGAGGTAAGGTGGGCTTTCCTCTGCTGAGCACAAGAAATATGAAGGGGCATATAGAATAATTAGTTGGAATCTCTACTTAAACAGCAGCAACTGAGAAATAACTTTGTGTCATCCAGAAAGATTCTCAGGAAGTGACATTGCCTCAAATAAAAGTCCAGATGTTGGATAATTGCAATTTAGACAACCTTGAAGCTAAACAGAAAGTGACATGAAGGTATGAACCTTCTGCAAAATATCCCTGTAGGATTAAAAGGGTAAAACGTTTTGAATTAAGATTAGTAGGACGAGAACTTTGCCACATCAAATGTTTCCCCATTTAGGAACTGACAAGACAAGCCACTTCAGCATTACTTTATATTCAGAGTGTGAAATTAAGTAAGAAAAAGGAAGTGTTAAGAGAGACATAGTTTAATGGTGGATATCATCTGGGCTATCTGAAGTGAGTCAATACACCAGATAGAAAACTAGGAACATTGGAGTAGAGGGTTAGGTATCAAACTGTATTTTCTTTTTTTTTTTTTTTTAAGGAACATTAAGGTAAAAGCTTGAAAGTTTCTTTTATGTTCAACATAATCAAGATCAGAGATGTTGAATACTTTCTGTGAAGGCTTATGTTCAGAAACAGTATGTTTGAGCAAAAGAGTTGCCATGTTTAATTATAACATTGTTCCACATAATTTGGTACCTTTTCTTCAAGACTCAGTAGAACCTCAAAATGTCTCACAGCAAAGAGTGAGGAGCACCAAATAAGATTACTCTGCCCTTAGGGAACATGTTTTACCAACCCCTGTTATTTAATAGGTGGTTTATGTCCTGAATCATGAGAGTTTATACCCCACATAAATTACCTATACAGCCTAATATAACTGTTCTCCTTATTCACAGAAATGTTTATTTCTGATACTTTATCTTGTGGTAATGACTTAAGTATGCCAGTTAGTCATTGTACTAAAGGGAAAATCATTTTATTGGTTTTAAATTTGTTTCCTTCAAAATTCATTGAATGTCCTTTTGTTCCTCTCTGATACAATGACACAGCATGTGTTGAAATTAGCTGTTATTTTATGAATCTCATCAGCAGTCTTTTCAATGTCATTTCACAAAACTCTTTTCTATGTTTCATGTGTGAACATAAACAATCCTGGATTCCAGATTGAAAGGACATATTTTTAATTTGCATCCATGTTTTAACACATATGAACCTTTTCTTCCTAAAAATTGAGCTTGTGTTCCTCAAGAAAATTTGGATTATTGGTTACTTGTAATTAAAAAAAAAAAAATTTAAAAATTTAAAAGTTGTATATTCAATTTTTTGTGTATCTAAAATTGGGACACAAGTATAAAGATCATGTTGTAAATGAGGATAATTCATCCAAGCAAAATTCACTTGAAAAGGTAATTTGTTTTCATGACATGCATATTCATTTGGTCTTTTCACAATTTGTTGAGTAACAGTACTGCATTATATAGACTTAGAGGGTGAAGAGGGAAATATGTGTGCTAGATTTACCTCTGTTTGCACCACTGATAGCATTCATGACACACAAACAATGCAATAGAAATTTCAAAAATGCACAAATGTCTGAAAAGAAATACAGGGAAAAGAATACTATGTCAGATGGGAGTTGTTTGGATTGAGTATTGGGAAATTAAGGATGACCTGGATATAGCTAGTTATCTAGCTAGAAAAATGCTAGAAAGGTGTGGGAACTGACAATAAAACCAACGAAAACAAGTGAACCCTGGGCAAACAGCTGCAATGGAGGTATATTGTCACACAGTCTAAACATTGGCAGAAGGAATAAAAACCACAGGGTAAACACAACAAAATAATTTGCAAGCTCTTACGAACCTCAAGGCTCTCTAGAGGAAGTCATTAACGCCAGGACTTTTTGCATGTGTACTACAAATTTTGACATCTCAATGGTAAGAAATGAGAGAGATCATATTATTATGGAATTTTCCCAGTCACCATGCCCCACACCACACTAATAGGGGCAGAGTTGGGCTGACACTCCTGTGTGATGACTAGCAGCCTCTGCTTTTTTGCTTTTAGGAGCAGCATTAATGCTAATGGTCAAGTCTTGCCTTTTGTTGGGAGCCTAAAGAGGAAATACATTAGACGTGCCGCATTTTGGTATGTTCAGAGTAAAAAAAAATTGTAAAAGATACATGTGTAGTGATGCATGACTCCTAAATGAACTTATTCTCAAACGTTTCTTAAAACATTATAATTAAATAGTAGTAAAATAACCCACATAGCGATATGAATAATTACTTATTAAATACACAGAAAATAGTAACTTTGTTCTCACCCTTCACTATGAAATCTGTCTGATTTAGAAAACTTCAATGATTGTGCAGCTGTTTGGAGTCACCTCCCTGGCATGTTGATGCAACATTAGGTCAAACTACTCCCTTCAGACAATATTCAGCTGTTTCTAGTATAGTTACTTCAGACAAAAATGTATCATGAGGACCTGATTTTAGTTTGTACCATGCCCTTTTACTATCCTCTGCAAGGGCAAAGGACCCTGAGACTGGACCTTAACTTTATTCACATCAACTACATAGTCTGGTTACCAAATTTGATTTACATCAATAGGTCATAATGTCAATGGAAACAAGGTCCAGCAATGTAAGCCCTATATTTTGTTTAGTCCTTGATTTCAAATTCAAAAAAAGAATCCAATGTTCTCTGTAAAAACTGAACCCAAATGAAATTATTATTTAAAGGAGTGAAGCAGCTTTGCAGGCAAAAGGCAATTGAACATGTGGAAATCAAGTTTACTCGATCAAATGCAAGCAGAAAAAAAATCAAGTTATGCACTCTACTAAAACATTCTTTTAATAACAACAGAATAAATCCAAGCCTTCCAAGTTCCCCATGGGTTTTATTAAAGTGACATATTCAGCAGCTAGTTTCCCAGACCCAGGAAGAAGCTAGACACTATATTTTACTCTGCCTTGCTTTTCAGTTGTAATGGATTGCTAATTGAAACAAGAGAAGTGTCTAAAAGGGGGTTGAAATTATCAAGAGTTTTGTGATTTGATTATGGCTGACCAGACTATTCCATTTGAAGGTCAAGGAGGCCACTAAGGCCTCAATTCACCACGTTTGGCATAAGACTAAGCCCATGATTATGTTCTACGGCTTCATTAATATGCAGTTGCTGAAATTCTTCCCAAAGCTGAAAGCAGAAATTCTTTAGTCTTTCACAGCTGGTATAAAATATATCATGTGTCTCACTCTATTTCCTATTGCACACAGCCCTACAACCAAAAATGACCATCAAAATGGATAAGCCATGGTATTGTTATCGTACTGGGCGATGATTAGATTACCCAGAACAGTTTGCTAGACCTTTAACACTGACTTAGAGTTCAGCACTGACAGAAGAAGTGATTATATCAGACATTCAAAAATACATAAACAAAAAGAAGTGTGGATTGAAAATGACACCTTGCTCAGACAAAAAAAAAAAAATAGTCGTTACCACTTCAGTTAAATTTAGATGGAAGTTATGAACTGAGAACTGATTAAATAATCTAGTTCCTGTTGATTTGTGTCAGTTATGATTTACTTTTATAGAAAACCTTCAAAATAAGTAATCTTACTCTCTGCTTCACATAAACACTTAAGAAATCAGTAAGGTCTGGTCTTCAAATATTATGTAGCACTTTATATATGAAAGAAAGACTATAAATTATGTTAAAAGGATTTTATATGACAATATATATATAACTTCTCACTCTATGTAAATGAGAGCTAAGAGCGACTTGATTATTGTCCTTTGGTGACATGGAAATCTCTTCTGTTAAAAAGATATGGGTTTAGAACAATTTAAGTTTTAATGCATTAGCTTTAAATTAAGAATGAACCAGTTATTTTGTCCAATTTAAGAAAGGCCACTTATGCTGTGAAGTTTTCAGATTTTTACAGCTCTCATTTACTGTGTTTAAGACGCATTGTACATTATCACTTCATCTATCATCTAGTATTGCAGATAAAGTTACACATGACTCCTAATGCATAAAGCTTCTGTACTGCCAACAGTTTTCGAAAGTGCCTCAAGAAGCAGAAAAAATGTGGAAGGAAATCACTGAAAAGGATAAGGACAATACAGAAGCAGAGGAAAGAAGAAGAAATGAGAACACAAGGGGCTTCAAGGAGTTTGCTTCTCCTTAATGAGATTAATCCGTATGTTTGTTTCTGATTTGCCATGTTTCCTTTTGTTAATAGATTGTGTGGTGGATTTGGAGGGTTCTTGGGTTTTCGGGGGTGGAGGGTTGTTTTGGTTAGGTTTTGTTTGGGGTTTTTTGTTTGTTTGTTTGGGCCTTTTTTTTTTTTTTGGCGTGCTTTTTGGTTTTTTAATCACTCTACATAATCCTATTATTTCTTTTTCTGTTGCAGTGCAGGGAACAACACTGTGTTATTGCACTGGTGGTCAGATAAAGCAGCAAAGTTGCAGCCTGTTCCAGTGCCTTTTTTTATGCCCCAACCCATTGCTGTTAGACTGTCCTGATGGGACATAGCCACTGATAGTCAAAGTTTTCTTGACCTCAGGCTACACTTCTGTTTTCTTTGGAGGGGATGGGGAAAGGGACTTTGGGGGAATAGATTTACCCCAAGAACTTGTAGTTTCTTTAAATAAAGTTCAAGATTGAAATCAACTTGACAAGGAGAACAAGTGCTACTTTATCCACTTATCTGATTACTGCAAGCTGAAAACACTCACAAGACTGTTTTCATATTATTCTGGGTAGATATATGGGCTCCAGTAACTTCCAAAAGCCATGACCCCATATTTTATAAGCAAAACAGATACCAGGCTTGTTTTTCAGGCCATAGGTATTTTGGGTTTTTTTTCATATATTAAAGCCAAATCATCATTTGGGGGTCATATATATTCATAATTAACTGGAAACTATTTCAATGTAAACATTAGCTTATTTAGCAGGAGCAAAGTTTCTGTACAAAACAGTCTTCTGTGCAATTGATATTTCTCCAACACAATGTCCCCCAAGGAATACTGTTCAAGAAAGCAGCTTGGAAAAAATAAAAAGGTTAAAAAAGCATTTATTTCTCTGGCACTGTTAGGCTGGCATAATGGAAACAATAAAAAACAAAACCAAAAACTTAAGCAAAAAGTGTTTTAGACTTTCAAGACATCATTTAAGTTATTGATGTGATCAGAACAATAGCTGCTAATAGATGATGTTTCAGATTTCTTATGCACCTGCTTATTCTTCTGTTAATTAAATTCTGTGATTGCCGGAGTAATTTTTGCATTGCATATATAAACAGCTTCAGAAGCAAATGAAACATTTGCAAAGAAATATGCAAACTAAAAACCTTCAAAATCTTCATTCATAGAAACACACTTATTTTAGGGTTTCTAGGTGAACAGACTGCTTAAAAAGATGTCACTTGAATTAGGATCAGTTTTCAAGCTTTATCCAGTTGAATAACATGCAATGGCAAACCGTCTATAATTAGGATTCTGTTTTAATTCCGAACTGGTAAGACTTTTGTATTGAATACAGGCTGGAAAAACAAACTAAAATTCATATTAGCTGAGGCTTTAGCCTTTTCCCTTGGGCTTCCACCAAAAAGAACCATTTATAAAAGAATGGACCAGGAGCAGAATTCCAAGTGAAGAGAAAACTATTTAAGAGTTTGATCTAGAAACACCATGAAGATTTTGAGAGATTTTTTGGTTGAATTCAAAGGATTCTGCAGAAAATTTCTCTGTGTTTCTTTCAGGGGAATAAAAGCTGTAGGATTTATTTTGAAGAGGATGTATGTGGACTGGAAGGTATCTGTACCAGCTAGAGGGAAGGAGAAAGTGAAGAAATGTAGTAAATTGTAATATGTTCAAGGATGTGAAAAGTATTTACAAAACCATGGCTGTGGAATAAAGGAAGGCCCCCTCAGACACCCCAGCGAAGTCCAAAGCTTTTATGACTAAATTACATCTATTTGATAGACACAAACAAGACTCATGTCACAAAGAACATTACAGTCAGTGGTGTCTAACAGCTCCAAGGCTTTTCTTTTTCAAAAAACAGGAGATCACCATATGCCATGTGCTGGCAAGAACTGACACTTACTACACTGTGTTGCAGACAACTTTTTACTTAACCCTGCTGGAAGGGACTTCTTAGATTTCTTAGACCCCATAGATTCAGGACCCTGTTTCTGAATGCAACTTAGTCAAATAATCTATTTCATAAACTGAAGATTAAAGTGTTTTGCATACACTCATTAATTAAGCCCCATAGTAACAGCTGTCAGATAATGTCACTGAATAATTTATTTGACAAAATTCACTTTTTATGATAAATTATTCAATGTTCTTAATTCTTATTATTTTCTCCACAATTTATACAGCTGGGCAAGTAATTTGTGAAGCACATTCATTCAAGAGCCTACTAGGTATGTTCTGAAAAGATTTAGAAAAAATGCAGCTAAATAAAATGGAAGAGCAGCAAATAACTTCCTCACCCTGATTTCTCTCAGCTATAGTTACTATCTTGTATTTTAATGGTGGAATTACACTACTATTAGAGTCCCTGCAGAAACACCTGTGACATAACTGAATCTTCACATCCAAACAAATTACTTCCTTTCATTTTGTCTAACAAAACTAAGACCTCACATAATAAACATACATTATTTATGTATGTAGCCTTGAAAATTGCTACATTTGGGTCACCAGTGGACACTGAGAGAGGAAGCACAAACACCATTGAAATGTATTACACTGTTTGCCTACCTGCAAGAGCTGGTATATGATCCTACTGCTCAAGAAACAGCCAGAAAACTGCAATCATTTCACATAATGCCATCCAAGTAGCTCTTTGATGAAGGCAATAAAAATAGTTTAAAAAAACAAAGATGAGAGAATGTGTATGTGGCATGACACACCCATCTCAAGCAAATTTCAAAAACTGATTTTGAGTGTTCTGGGACCTGCAGAAATCACATAGTTCAAAAATCTGAAACTAACGAGCCAACGTTTTTATAAAGTTAAATTAATTAATGAATAAATGAAAATTGCAGACTATACTCAGTTTTTCCTTGAAACTACATGAGGAGAGAAAACCTGGTGTACTCCAATGTGTCTAATGTCTTGACAGTCTTAACCAACTTCACCCTGTCTAATTTCTCAACACTTTTTCAAGAGAGAGTTTCTTTGCAGTCTAATGTAATTGAGAAAGGATGCAAAAAGTCCTTTTTACAGGCTGTGCTTGTAAAGATCGCACAGAATAAGACAAAACTTGGCTTTGCTGTATCACCTATGTATGTCCAGATAAAAAACCCAAACCAGAATACATGCCTTTCCTTGTGAATCAACAGGCTCTCTCCTTGACCCTTACCGCTCTAGGATATATTTGTTTGATGTCCATTAGTGCATGTGGGCTGCCATCCTAACAATCTGAACTTCCTGAACGTCCACACAAAGTGACAGGAAATCTCCTCAAGCCAGGTCCATCCAGACCTTGCTGCATCTCACTCAGGGGCCAGAGGAACAAGAGCTATCCAGGAACTGCTCCCGCAACCAATTAATGATCAGGGCATAGGTAGTCTCAGCAAGGGAACAGTGGAAGCCTTAGCTAATTGAATTTATCACAGCTGGATGAGAAAACAAAATGCACAGATATAAGTGTTTCTTGTAAAGAGCACTGCTTGATATATGTCAGTCTAAGAAAGCAAGGTATGGATTAATTGCCAGAGAATTGACTAAACATTTTAGAGATGGAGTCCAAGACTTACAGTACATCCTTTTATTTTTCAGGAAGGCCTAAGTAAATTGGCCTAATCAGTCAAATTAAGGAGCTCTTCCCCCTGCACACTGAATCTTCTTCAATGCTGGTGAATTTTTCTAAGGAAAAATTAATAAAAATGTCTTATCATAGATCAATAGTTGAAAGTGATGGACTTAGAGTAGTGAATTTAAATGAGCCTGTGAGTCCAGGATCAAAAATTTCCTTCTAGTCTGGGGAGATGCTTGATTTTTTTCCTGTTATCTCTAGTGATTATTTTAAAAAGTGTTACATTTAAGTTCATTAACCTCCAAAATTATCTTTAAAGTGAAGGAGACATAAATGGCATGAGCTGGGATCTGTCAGAATTTAACAGTCTGCTCTAGTGCTTTGTTTCTAAGGTAGTCCTATGTCTTACTTAGGAAAAGAATAGAGGGAAGTGAGAGATGGATTTTGTTAGACAAGAATGGGTTTGGATTTATGTGGTCTCCTGAAGTTACATTCTGTTACTACAGAAAAGGATGTGAGATGTCCTAAATTTCCACAAAAACAAATATAAGAGGCAATAAAAGCACTTCACAGAAGATTCTTCATTCTGCCTGCTGCAGGCGCCTCAATGGAAAGTGGTGTTCTGGCCTCTGTCAGAGATGCTTGTGTGAGACATGACACACCACCAAGGTTTGGCCCTTCCACAAGTCCCATTTGTGAAAGCAGCCACCTAAACAGTTGCTCTGTCTCTTCCTTCTCTTCTAACACAAGTTTTTTTAATGAAAAAATGAGACTCCTTTGAGAGAAAGTTAATCAATTAGGTTTGAATCCTCTAATCTGAAAAAAAATGTCTATTTGTATAACATGAAAATCTATAACTACCATAATCTCTGAAAATTATTTAGACCTGTAGCTACAAGAACCTACAAGTGGCTGATTTCATTTAAGTGATTTAGATTAGTTATATATTCTCCACTGGTCTAAATCAGTACAGCTTTACTGACTTCATCAGCTCTTTGTCATTTGGCATCCAGCTGAGTTCATAGCTCCTCATATCTTGCCATGGGCAGCAACCCTTTATTCCCCAGGATTAACATGAAGAAATAAAGGGAAAGGTACCAAATATCCACTTTAGACATGAGAAAAGCTACTTTCAAATTGATTTGTGCTAATTACTCCTGAAAACAATCTTTTCACTGCCACTTAGCCTGTTTCTAAGGTTTCCACCTGCACAATTTTTCTTTAGTTACTGGCTGAAGTGAGTACATTTTCATCAGAACACAAAGTGGCTAAAAGTTAACCCCTGCAGAAGTATATTTACAATTTTTTAAGAATACTTACATTATGAATATTTATTTAGTGTAATCTGGTAGACATCCAGATGTAGGTCTTGCAGGACCATTTGAAATATTAACACATTTAGTGCAGCTGCATTGAAATGTAAAATGATAGGTTGCCTTATGCAAACCCTTGCCCACTAGCTCTGCACTAGACAGTGTTATTTCCTAATGTTCTAAAATTCTGGGCAGCTCTGAATAGCCATCAGTCTCTGTACAGTTTTCCAAAGAAATATGTATTCTGCCTTGAACATACAATTACTAGTAAATTAGCAGAAGGTTCAGGAAAGAAAACAAATCAGGTTTCACAGGCTGGCTTCCCACTTTGTAGCAAGGAAAAAGGGATTTTTATTGAATTAGGAAAGGGAGACTGAAATTTCTCCAAGGAATTGCACTATTTCCTTCAAAATATGACAATTTCAGAGTCAAACACTGCAGGATGGTAGTCTATGAAAAAGGAAAAGACACTCCCTTGAAGAGAAAAAAAATCTGTTGCTCCTCCTGTACCAAGAGGGGGGAGGAAAGACAAGAAAATAAAGGAAAAAAAATAAAGAAAATAAGCAAAGGATTGGTAAAAAGACTTGGAAAGATGAAAGAAGGAAAGAAAATTATACTGGTGTAGTTTTAATAGATACACCAGTGAAATGCTACCACTTCTGAATACAAATCATAGAGGGTTAAATGACAACAATTCCATTTAGAAATAAAATAAAATTTATTGCACTATGTGGCACTTCAATTAATTTATACCTTTATTCATAGACTGTGTTTTCTGCTTCCAAGATAACAATGGAATATAATAATCTGCGCAGCAGTAACCCTTCTCCCCTGGATAAAATTCCTACAAAAAGTGTTGAGTTTCACTGAAAAAAATTAAACATATTCCCTGACTTATATTTTCACCACTACTCCCTTTTGATTCAAGAGCAAATATGGGCAAAGCAGAAACTATTTAAAACATTTTACCAATAGCAGTGGAAAAAAAGCGACCATGAGAAATAGCAAGAAAGAAATGACTGCTCAGGTATGCTATCAATGATTAAAACCCTACACAAACACTGGCACAGCACAACAAGACATCAGGAACACTGTTTGCAATGACAAAAGTTGTCCTTAAAGGGCACATGGCTAATGTATTCAGGAGCTGTGGGAATGAAAAGTAGCATGGACATCAGATTTTTTGAACCAGGCATTTGAAGTGTCAGCATTTCTGTCCCCCTCTTGGATTTTTCAGATGAGTTTTATTCTGTCCTGACTGGAATAAAAAGGAGATTCTAACTAAAGAAATATGCTGAAACACTTTCATTGTAAATGTCCCAATGCCTTGCTGATGCAGCCAGTAGAAAAATGGTGAAATGACGTCTCAGCATCAGCATTCCTGAGCAATAGATAAATAGCATTTTTAAAAAACCTCATGAGGCTAATGGTTAGTTCTCCTCTCTACCCACGTTTGCATTATTTGCCTCCTACAAGGCATTTCCCAACACTTTCAGTCACAAGTTTTTTGAAATGCTACTTATTTCAAAATTTCTATCAGCCTCAGCCTGTTCCAGGTTTGTATACCCAAAGTCAGAAAAGTTCAAACTAGTGGAAGAATTTACAGTTCTCAAGTTCCTATCTCCCAGGCTTCCCTGTGGATATTCTTACCATGTACTGAAAAGGGAGTTTTGCAAGCCAGCCCACTCAAAGTTCTGTGATTGAGTTTTATTTCAGTCCTTCATTGGTGTGTGAGCATTATATGCAAGGGCTCACATGCTGCCAATATTTTCAGAAATTCACTTTAAGCAGAATTAACCATAAAGACACTACTAATAATTTCTATGTATTGCACACAAGGAAATAGCATGGACTTTTTGTGATATATCCTGTACATTGCACCATGTTTTCTACACTAACATGTTACATTCATCTTTCATTCATGTCTATTCAAGAATGAGAGCATGTGAAACTTTCTGACAGACTTGAAGAGTATAGAGCTAACAGGCTCCACAAGGGTGAAAGAAAAAGATAGGGATGTCCTTTGGCACTGTAACCCTGGAAGAACTAAACTTGTTTGGTTTTTTTCATAAAGCTAACACTACAGGAAGGAATGTTTTCATACCAGAGCCCTTATTTACAGATGAAAGCCCTAAAAGTGCCTCTAACTGTAACATTGGTAGGAAAGCTTTTAGACTATATTGATAAATGAGCAGTAGGAAATTACAAGGACAGAGATTTTCACTCAGGATTTCTCAGGAAAACGGTTCACATCTGAAACTGATGAACTACGAAGTGCAGCATGGGATCAGCTTTGGTATTACAGGAATGAAATACGCCAAACATAGCACCACCTAGTTATGTAATCTCAGAGGATCCAGTTATGGTTTTCATCCAGGACAAGCTGATAGAGGGGGTAAAAGAAACTCCAAACAAAAAACTAACCAAAGAACAAATACCTGTATTAATAAACTGAGGGAAAAGATACATATTGAAGAACTACAAAAAGAGAAAATATATAGAGAAGATGAGTCAAAAATAACCCTCTGCTTCTTTTAATATCAAAATGGCTTCAATGGGAAGGGACATTAAGATTGTCTTGTTCCAACACCTTGCCATGGCCAGGCGCCTTCCACTAGACCTGGTTGCTCAAAGCCCCATCCAGCCTGGCCTGTAGTACCTTCAGGGATGGGACATCCACAACTTCCCTGGGCAATCTCTTCCACCACCCTCACAGTAAAGAACTTCTTCCTAATATCCAGCCAAAACGTACCCTCTTTCAGTTTAAAGTCAGTCCTCCTTTTCCATTACTACATGTCCTTGTAAAAAGCCCTTCTTCAACTTTCTAGTAGGCTCCCTTTAGGTACTAAAAGGTACTATTAAAGTCACCCCAGATCCTGCTCTTCACCAGGCTGAACAATAACAATTCTATCAGCCTTTCCTCATAAAAGAGATGCTCCAGCCCTCTAATATTATATAATATCTGTTATCAAGTTAGTTCTTTTTTACAAAAAAGTATTTACAAATAAATTGTCTAAATGTTTATCCTTGAAATTTTATGAAATTTTTTTTCACAACTTTAATTAACTATGGAGGGGGAAAATAGCCATCAAAACTGAATCAACCAATGAGGGAGAAAAAATAAAATAAAAAGAAGCAAAAAAATAAAAAGAGGCAAGTCCTACTTCCAACTCCTAGGAAAAAAAAAACGGTTTCCTCCTGCCACTGTCCCCATCTCCCACTTCCTTCCATGACCACAACATTTCCCACAGCTCTGTGCCTACCAAGCACTGACATCTGCCTTCTCCACCAAATCAAAGCTTTACAAAACTGCAAGGCAGTCAAGACACGAGGTGCAACATGCCTGACTGCTGTGTATTGGTACAAGAGGAGAGAGCTGATTTAAGTCACACCTCACTCATATCCCTGCAGTGATTGGCCATTGAGCTGAACAGAGAGCTAAATCCACTGGCTTATTCTCTTCTTGGCATTCACCAGACTTCAGATTTCCTCTGAGAGATCCTGCTTATTACAGAGAGTGGCTTGTATCATGGGTATTGTCAACCCTGTCAGTCTGATTTACTTGTGAAACCAGACAAGAATAACTAAACCACTTGTGAAAATGTTGAATGCCATATCATTTGCAATGGTTTCCAGTCCATTTCCTGGAAGCCACACTACTGAAAGATTTGTGTTTGAGAGCTGCTTGATGCTAACCCTAAAAATTATTTAGGAAAAAAACAAAAACAGACCAAGGTCATTGTAAACGTAACATCTATCCCAAATTAGGATCTTATTCCTAGAACTACCAATAGAATAGCATTATTTGCCCACAATTATAGTTTCTTTTTGCTTCAGTCATTACCTTTTCTTTGCCTAAATCAGTTTAGAATTAGCCCCTCACCCATTCTAGCTCATTCCTTCAGTCAAGTGTCATGAGACAGAGCTTCTCCACCTCTGTGTTCTGACACAGCATTACCTGCTCACCCAAAAGGGCACATCCTTATGGAGCCCTTTTCCTTAGGCTATGGGTTTGGGAATATTTTCTGGAACTTCTTGTGAAAGAGACACTTCAGTTCAAATGGATGTTACAAGGCTCTACTACAGAATTTTCTAAGAAAATTGCATGAACTATGCTGCCATGTGGCTGTCAAGACTGCCCCGTGTAGAATTACTGTATATTCAAACACCAATTTGCATGCTGCATATATTATATAAAATACCTTAAATATGTAACATGCATGATTTGATAATACATTCAGAGGTACTCACATGTACTTATATGGCCATGTTTCCCAGATTCAAATGTACATAAATATTAATGATGACAGAGTCACCTTTTTTCAGAAAAGTAAGGATTTTAAAGTTCTAGATTTCATAAAATTTTGCTAATACTTTCAAGGAATTACAGGAATTATTAAAGATTGCCAGGATCTTTAGTTACAGAATCATTTGTCCTTAGCATCATTAACATCATAAGGTCTTCACCTTATTGTTTACTGCTAGTCATTTCCTTGTTTGGCTATAAAAGCTAGCACTTGCCTGAATCAGTATGGAAAAGAAGTTGTTAGAAGTACTTTATGCAGAAAAGAACAAGTTCCCAATAGGAGGAAGCATATTTAATACTATAATAAAATAGTTATATTTTGAGTACAGGCTTACTGCCTAATTCAGAAGCACACTGATACAGGCATCTGGTGGCTTCTTGTTTGGAATAGCACTGCTGTTCCCAAATATTTTAAGATCATGAGTTTTCTTATTCTTGAAGCTTCAAGAGAGCATACTTTCAGCTTATCTCTGCAGCATTTAGGACTAGGAGCTCACTTTTTTTCCTTAGTTAAAACTGAAGGTCAAAATAAACCTATGACTTTAAGGTCAAAAGATGAAGAGATGAGTAGGAAGACAGAACAAGACAGAAATGCCAGGAGACTACAACAGTTGTCTAACAGAATAGGCTGTAAATGAACCCCACAACTCTCATTTTTCTTTTGTAAAAGTCACTTGATGTTCTCCTTATTATAGATTTACCACACTTCATTTTGAGCGGAGACCAGCACCAAAATGATGCATTTCAAAGAAAGAGAGAGAGGTACCAATTTTCTACCAATGTAAAATGACTTTGCTTCATTGGATCAAACCATTCCTCTGCAATTCTCCAGCCTTTGCAGAGGAAACATGCTGACTCCTGTACTCTCCAAGAGCACACACCATTCTTGCACACAGCCACAGTTCATGGCCCTGCAGAGCAGAGACAGCCCTTAGTCACTCTTTCCTTTGCAAAAAGAGAGGTTTTCAAGGTATCCTCAGCTCATGCACACATACTGGATGAGACAACATGCTGCACTTGGGGTATCTCATGATCTCAGTCCTCTGCCACAGGGACGGACAACTTGAGATTCCCACAAAGCCTGCTGGCTAAAAAATTAAATAAACAACATTTACTTGTGTGTGTGTGTCTGTGTTTGTCATGGCCACTTAGCTTGTCCACTGTACTATTTTAAGTCTATGGGGTTTTCCCTGTTGCTATGATAGTTCAGCAATATATGTGAGGGAGGAAAGAGAAAAAATGCCCCAAACTCTGCTCTTCTTACCTGACAAACTTGGATGTTTCTATATACATCCTGACCTTTTGGGAATATAAATTTCTGCCTGAGGAAGCCTAAGTCTTTAAATTCAGTTTAGGTCTGCAGTGTGGTTGGTCAATTTTAATCTAATATATATCCTGTTTCCAGCAGGAATTTCACAAAGTACCAAGCAGGGAAAAATATGTTCCAATATTCTAAATCCATTTTTCATTGGTAATTACTGAAATTACTTAATGTGCTAAGTGAATTCAGTGATTTCACAAAGACACCAAATTCACATCACAACACTTAGGCAATATTTGATTCTTTTTGAAGAATTTTTTAACCATTGAACAAGCTTCCAGATTTTCTATTTAATATAAATTATAATTTTTCCAATAGTTTCCAATTAAAATCCCTGAATTATGTAGGGGTAAGGGTCCCCTTTGTTAACATCACTATTGTTAATGAACAAATGGGACTTACTAAATAGTTCAACATATAATAATAACTCAGAAGAAGTTATTTTTTCACAAATGACAGCAGCCTCCCAACCTTTTTATGTTACTGGTTTGAACTGAACTTAACCTTTCCCTTCCCTGGAGTGGCCTCTTCGCAGTCATGGTTCCCGACCTACTTCTTAGCTGTTTCCCTAAAGAAAATAAAATCCCCTCCTGAATTTTGACAGTGGTGAAAAAACCAATGTCGATAATGTTTAATAAATAACCTTTGTTAAAACAGTCTAAATCTATGTAAAGTAAGCCCCAACAGCCCTCTCACATCCCACAGCTGATTTGCATATTGGGTCATGGAATGTGTTGTAGGATATTTGACTGTAGACCTCGCTGAAATATTCATCAGACTGCGTTCCAAGTAACATTCAGTATAAATTGTCATTAGACAGAAACTACTTATTGTGAACACACAAAACACCTCTGAATTTTTACTTTTTAAAAGCAAAATCTGAAATATATTTGCTGCTTGAGATCAGCTATTAGTAGCCCTAATTATATTAAGCACAAATTTCCCACAAGAGTTGTGCAGCCCTGAACACATCCATGCACATGCTGCTTAATGGAGAGAGGCCACCAGACACTGACCTGGAACAGCAAACTCTGCAGTCTGCAGGGGAAAGGAGAACTCAAAAGCAGGAAGCATGTCTTCTGACACAGTGTGAAAAGGGTATGTGTTACAAAAAACATGGTTTGCAAACGTCTGGACTTCTGACAAATCCTGTTCTATGTGCGTGTGTTATGGAGAGGATCTTAACCAAACCAATAACACTTTCAGAAATTATCAATGCAATGAAATGCACTTATAATCCATCTCTCAAATGTGATAATTCACTTATGACACCTGAATTTTATCTGTTGTCTGTGTTGTTTTGGACATGTCAACCTCTCATCTTTCTATCTTTAAAGATGAGGCCTCACGCGAACCTTTTCAATTTCTTTGCCATAGAAAAATTAAAAATGCCACATTTTACAAGAGTCTTAAGTGTTATAATATATTATTTTACAGGAGGTCATGAAATTTAATGGACTTTGAGCTGAGAAAATATTTTTTTTCTTGGTTTCTTATTACCTGTGGCCTCAACATAATGGGACCAACAGAAAGCATAGGAAGTTTCTACTTATGAAACAAGCATCTCCAACTCTAATGTTTTCACGGATTACTGGACATTACACATCGTTCAGTGCTAGACAATAGACTAACACACAATTTTGTGAGGGAGCATTCCCCTTACAAAAATAAATGCAAAATATTTGTAGATGATGATTCATTCTTATTAAAGGCATTTTGCTATCAATGCTGAAGGGCTGACAATGTCAGTAGACCTGGTAGAAATGCAAAAGTCACAAAGAGAGGAGATAAATATTTCCATCCCCATAATAATTGCTTCAAAGCTTTTTGGTTTTCACTGGTCAGAAAGTTTGTTTCCCAGCTCCATTCTCTTCAATAAGGATCACGCAGAAAGCCTCTCCCTGAGAAATCTTCACTGAAAATGGCTGAGTCAAGAAGAACCTCTGCAGAGGTTCCTGCTGTTCAGCTTCCCTGCTTCAGAGATGAAGAATGAGTAATTCCTTCACAGACTTGAGTTTAAGATAGCTCTGTTACCCATGAGTAGAAAAACCACAATCGCATTAGGCAAATTATTTCATGCAGTTTAGGTAAAAGCTTTATGTCTTGCCAGAGCACATTTCTGTGCAATGAAAGACTACACATGTCACAGGCATATTCTTGTAGGGAGAAATTGTGAAAGCTGAGAAATGTTATTGGTGTTGCATGTCATACACTGCTCACAAAGAAACAGGTTTCCCTTAATACTCTAAGTCCCATTTTAAAATCCTCAGAAGGAGAGATAAAAGCTTGTGCATTTTGGAAAGGTCTACAGACTATCTACTAAAGAAATAACTTTTTCATATTGAATAATACCCCAGGATTAACACTTAATGTCATAGGACCTATCATGTCTATAAACAGAAGCCTCTTGCTATTGGGCAATGGAAAAAGTAGTCTTTGCAGCTTTCTAACAGTATGAAGCACCTGCCTCTAATACTGATGAGCATACTGAGACCTTAATCCTTTTACTGATCCGGAAAAATTGCCAGAATACCATCACTTTCAACACAAAACCAAGTGAAACTTGGCAACTTCAATGAACATCACTTTGGAGACTTTAAATAAACTGAAGTCCAGAATGCAAAAACAAAACTCAACAAATGTGAAGCCATGCAAATCAAACCACTCAACCAAAACCCTTCCCATGAGTCACTAGGAAAGAAAGCTCTGTTAATGCAGGGACCTTGCTCAACATCAGCAGCTAGATGCCTGTCTGGAAAATCCCATGTGGCAGTGAGAGAAACCACAGTTTGCATTTTGTGCATCAGGTCCATTTTATCTTTCCTTTACGCTCTAAGTATAATGCTAAAAGCCCTCCAGGGGTCTGAACTTGCTGGAAAGACAACATATATTGCATCTTTACACAGTGCACTCAATAACAGGGTGAGAGAAGTCTCTTACCATTAATTGATTTGGGCTCCTTTGTCCAGGTCAGCCCCAGACAGAGTTTAGCTGTTCAGTGGATTAAGTACAAGTACCAACAACTTCAGGGTCTACACCTTTGCTGGGAGCTGATATAACCTTGCTATTATATGAAATATTTGAGCTCAGCCACAGCAATGCTAGAGTCAGAGGGAGGCAAAGCACTGAATAATCCCTTGAAATAGTATCTAACTCTTCATAAATTTATTTAGCTCCTGAAATCAAAACGTACATCTCCTGTTCACCACACCAACATAGTGTCTAGTAGGATCCACAAGGCAAGCCACTGTTTCTTTCACACAAATTTTTTTAAAAAATTGTATTTAAAACAAATTGATGCATAAGAAAATGTATTTTCATATTTTGAAAGATGAATTTTTAATAACTTAATTAAAACGTCACAGAAGAAAGAATCATTACTTGTTACACACTCCAAAACCATCTATATCAAACATGTGTCTCCAAAACTGCCCTCTATATGTATATTAATGATGCCATCAGATGCTTAAGACATGTCCTGAATAATACATACAATTTTAATTAACTCCCATTCTTAATGTTCTCAAAGAAAAGTGAAATCACTCAAATGCTAAGTCAAGTTCACTCTCAATTATTATAATTTCAATATTATTATTTATTTTTAACACAGAAGTCAGTGATCAGTATGTATTTGCAAGTAATCTCAGTGATTCTACTTTAGAACCCAGAAACTGCAAGCCACATCAACACTGTAGAACAATTTTGCTCAATGAGCAGAAAGAAATCTCTGGCGGCTTGACAAGGATCTGGCTTAGACAACTTACAAAACCAATGACCTCTCATGGCTTAGAGAATTATCATTCTCTCTTGCTGACGGTAAAATGATCTTTCCAAAAGAAACAAGAAGTTTTTCATATCCTTTGGGACAGAAAGGCCAGGGAATAGATCAGGCCATCCTGCTACTTGTAGAAATGGTGTAGAAGCCAATCAATGGGTACTTGGACCTCACATATTTGAAATATCCCTCTTTGGTGCCACGCAACTACACCTGGTCATTTTCAGATGTAATAAAACTTCAGTGATGATTGAGACAAAATGTCTTGAGTGGGAACAGCAAATCTCCTACCTAAGGAA
This sequence comes from Setophaga petechia, assembly GCA_024362935.1. Taxonomy (NCBI): domain Eukaryota; kingdom Metazoa; phylum Chordata; class Aves; order Passeriformes; family Parulidae; genus Setophaga; species Setophaga petechia. The sequence continues at coordinate 11,393,838 of JANCRA010000008.1, read as the reverse complement.
TTGCCCATAGTTAGTTGACTGAAGATGCAGACAGAGGTAGTTGCTTTTGTACCAATGTGTGTAAGTAGTTAAGTGTGGAAGGCAGAGAAGGGACTGGAGGAAAATTGCAGAAGCGACGTAAAAGTAGGTAAAATCAAGACCAATAATTCCTTTAGGGATCAGGATGTGAGGAACTAACAGAACTCACAAGCAGAGGATTTTGTGGCAAATCTAAAGAAAATGATCATCACTTTCTTCTTCTCACCCACACAGTCCAAATCTGCAAAATTTTTCAGGGGAAGATCGCATGATTTGATGGGGGAAGTAGATGTTCCAACTATTAACATAATTCATCTGGAGGCATGAGGCTTTGCTTCTGACTTATGGAATCAACACCTGGGAGAAATATCATACTAAGTTGAAGGGTGGGTTTGTTGAGTTACTCAAAGTGGTTGAAAGCCTGATTTTATTTGTCAAAGAGAGGATTTAGTGTGCCTTCAGGGATGTCTCCCTCTCTTAGACTTAGTGTGAGAGCGTAAGTGAGCCTTGCAGGAGCAAGGGATTGGGAAAAACTCTTTACAGTAGGGAACTCCACTCCTTGCAGTCATAGACAAAATGATTGGGTGAAACACTGCAGAAAGAGCCTCTTCCAGAAGTTCTCCTGCTCAGTGCAGAAGAGAAAGCCAGGAAGAGCTTTAAGTTTTCCCTTGTGAGAGGTAAATTACAATTATCAACCTCATGAAGTCACTAATGATAGTGTTTTCTATGGGAAGCTTATTACTCTTCCATGAAAGAGCAGTGTGAAAAGTAATAACTACAAATATTAAATAGCCATGATAGTCCCTGGTACAGAAGTTGGCAATAACCTCACTGATATTCCACCAAATTAATTTCAGTTTCGTATGTGCTATATATAGTGTCATTTCCATATATTTGGGAGAGTGGTTTTTAAACTTCAAACTCAGTCCTGTCTAACTCAAGGCCATGGAAGCTTTACAATTTAATTCAGTGAAAGAAAGACTGAGTACCCAATCATCAACATACTGAAACTGATTTATGTTAAATCTGACTTCTGCTACATTTCCAGTGCGAGAGTCATTTGGACATATTGGCAATTTTGGTAGTCTTTTGCAAAATACTTCTCCAACATAAAATTTTTACAAAGTGCTCACAGAGACAAATACAGTTCAGATTTCTATCAAACCCTCCTTCTCACCCACAATCCCAGCTTTATTTGTGGCCATTATATTTTTATTTTTTCTCTTTATTCTTTTTAATGGTGAACTGGAGGTGGTGACTCAAGACACAAGAGTTAAATAGATATCCAGCCAGACTTTTCACACCCTTTAAAACAGAAGCACATTTATTCACATAGTTCACTGTTTGCAAGAAAGTACATCTAATCTAGATTGGGGGGCAAATAATCACATTTGCTGCAGTATTAAAGTAAGTAGAAAAGTCATGGGGTGACATTTAAACCCTGGCCTCAGCCTAAAGCCTATCACATATTTCCCACTTCAGGAGCAGTACGCAGAGGCATTTTGCCTGACATCGTGCTCAGGAAAATCACCAGGATTCTCATTTCTCCTTGAAGCATGCATTCCTGCTCCTCTCTAGCAAGAAACATCCTCACTGATGGCTTTTTCCATCAGAGTCCTTGGAGGAAAACACTGCAGTAGCTGCTGGCTGCAAACTTCTGGCTCTGCAGCAGTGAGCTACCTGGAGAAGAAGATGGAGTGATCTGTACACTGCACTGAATTTACAGTCCAAAAAGAGAGCATATTGCAAGCGTGAAATGAATTTTAATAAAAAGACTTCTTGAAATCCAAACTAAAAAAAGAAAGGTTAATGGCATTTACCTCCTAAAAAGGCCAACATTCATACTCTGCGGGGGACGTCTGAAAGGAATGACTGATGGGCAACTGCTTTCTTTCTGTATTGCTTCTCTTGAATCACCAGCTTGATAATGCAGAGCTCCACATTGTAAATGACTCCACAGAGGAGAAAATACAACCTGGAAATCTCACCTTTCTAGAGAAATAACCGACCAAGCATCCATCTCATAGCTTTTGACAGGTCTAGCCCTAACCATACAAGTTTAATCTTGAAGATATGAGACCTTAATGTCTTGAGAGTACTGTTTCCCTTGGTACTGGCTCAGTTCAGCACTGATTATTTTTAGGATGCAAAGGTTGCCAGCTCCAAAGGAATATCCCTAAAGGACTGCCCTAACAAGCACAGACAGCCAAATAAATTACGACAACAGCCGGCATTGCTGTTTACCTGGCTGTATGACTTAACCATCCTGACCATCTATAGCTTGGCAAAAACAGAGTTTCTTGGCCTTCCAGGTGTGCTGTAAGGTCAGTCTATTTTCACAGCCTCCCCAGTGAAGATCATGACAACTGTAAATAGGGGCACTAATCCAAAGGGAGAGCACCAATAATTTGATAATGTATTCAGCTGAGTACTTTTCACTCTGTATTTTTCAAGTGTCTGAAAAATACAGGCATTAAAAACTGGCAACATTAGATTAGGATCCCAGAGCTTCACTCAGCAAAAGAACAGCTTGCCCAGGTTGGCAGGTATAAATTGGCAGCCCTCAAATTAGGTGGGGAGATAATTTTGACCTTGGGCATAGAGCTCCTCTCACCAACCTGAAGATTTCACCTTCGAAGTTCCTTATCACAAGACACTATGAAAACAGGGTAGGGCACGCCTTACTTTGTAATGTCCCTCCTTCGAGAGCCAAAAGTCTGCTTGCAGCTTGTTGGATAAATTCAGGATAGCATTACATTGGAATTAGGCAACAGCACAATGGTAGAGACATCAGACTTGGTTGTCAAAATAATTACTCATGGCTGACAAAGACTGAAGTAAAATTTCTGGGTTTATGACTGTCTGTCCCTGCTGAAATCTATGTTAGCCTCTTGAAATCTGGCTCAGGTACACCTACCTGTGCTGCAGATCCAGCTGCACTGCAGTAAAGACAGCTCAGCTACTGGCCAAATTACCACTGGGGATAGTCAATAATTAGACTATGCATGAGATTACACAAAGGTAACATGAAGGAGGATCCTCTGAAAGCCAGTGCCATGCTATCAGATGAAGGACAAAAGAAAAAAAATAAAAAGAAAAAAAGGCAGCAATCTTCCTGCTTATACCTCTGGGAATGTAATTTCTTCCTTTCAGCACAGCAAAGCTCAAAAATATAGGACACGGTGTGGCACAGAGGGTCAGTGGGTTACACTTATTTATACACTATCTGTATTTGGTTCAAGGACTCTCAGATAGAAAATAGAAAGTAAAAAGCCTTCCCCTGACGGAGCTTTCAGCCAGTAGAAACTGAAGATAATATTGTACTTTTACAACATGCAGTAGATCATCAAATTCATTTTTACTGGGGTCATAAGAAAATATTTCAGCTCTAGACTTCAGAGTTAAAGAGCTGGTGAGCTAGCCATAAGGATTTGTCATATAAGGTGCCTGATTGCTGTTGTGGTTGTGGCGGGGGGTGGCAAGGGGAGAAGGGTATTTTTTGGTTTTTATCCTGAGCTGGTATTGGTCTTGAGTTCAAGACTAATTATATCATTTCTGTGTCTGAAAATAATACATATCAAAGGAAAATGAACTTTCACATAAGCCAAAGGAAAGCAGTTTGAAAAGTTAAATAAAGCAAGTCTATTCCACTCTATAGTCCTTATTTTACTATCACAGTTACTGCTTTTTATAACTTTTAAATTTTTTTTTCAGTTTAAATATTTCTATACATCTGCTCTCTCCATGTGTATATGAATGGTTTCAAGATGTATGTTAGAGAAAAGCTGTTACAGATCTACCACATCTTACTGTGTCCAGGTCAGCTTTCAGCTCGAGGGTGTTGCCAAGGGTCTCAGTGTCTTCACTCTGAACTTCTGGGCTCATCCTTCCATTCTACCAGGATCAATTACAAGGTTTGCTGTTACAACACTGGGTCCAGTGACTGGGACACTTTACTGCATCCCCAGTGACTCACAGTAATTAAAAAAAAAAAATACAAAATTACTGATGACGAGTAATAACAAAAACAACCCACCACTTGAATAAAAGCTTGACTTTTATTCAGTTTCGGAGAAGCAATTAATCCACACACAGAAAACAACAGCAAGAAATCTTACCACACTCAAGAGTGCTGGAATAAGTATAGTTGGCATACAGACAAAAGTCAAGAGAAATCTTGTATCCCCTCTTTAAAATCCTCCTCTATTCAAAAGTCTTTCAATGCACCTTGTTAAAAGTTACTACATTGTCACATACTCTGCAGTTATATGAATATGGGTTTCTTCCTTCTTTGCCCAGAACTTTAAAGGACAGAACCCTAGCATCCTCATTTCTTTTTTTTTTTTTTTTTAATCTCTCATCACCCTTTGCCTGTTCCTGGCAGAATTCAAGCCATATATATATATATAACACCTTGTGCAAGAATAGAAAAACAAATCTAAGAAAATGTACATTCCACAGGAAATAAATCTCAAAGTGGTCTATACTTAAACTTCATAATAGTGTGTCACATAAGCAAGTAAAGCAAGTAGCACTGCTTCTATTAAAAAAAAATATATAGAATGAACTAGCACAAATTATACAGTATGTTTGATCTATACTTTTAAGGTATGTTGGCTTATGCTCAGTGAAAAAGAGGGTTAGAATTATGTACCTGATCTCTAAGGACTTTTAGACAAATGTAAAGTTCCTCTCACAAAAACACAAGACATTTCCCCTCAGTTTTCCTATTCTTGCACAAAAGCAAACATTGGACTTTAAACTATGTAATCCATGTAACAGATTTTTTCACACTGGGAGAGCAGCTCCCCAGAGGCAGCTCTATAAAAGGACAGAGGTCAGTCAGTGAGTTTAGGAGCTGAATGCTCAGTGTGTGTCTCACTGGTAAATCAAGCCTTTTAATTATTTGCAGTCTTGGGCAGAATTTCATGGATACATTTTTACACCTATTTTTACAGTGTTCGCTCCTGAGCTCACGCTTCTCTTCTTAAAGGGATGGGAATCCAGACTCTGAATAGCAAGTCTTTGGACCTAATCAAGCAACTTTTAAAATTTCATATCACTAGCCTAAGTACAAATTTTCTTCTTCTTAACTATACACTAGAATGTGACAGTCTCTACTCTGCTAGTTATCTTTCACATCTCTTATTCACTGCCAGAAACTTGACAAGTGTCTTCAATCAAACCGTGATGTGAATTTTCATCATTTCACTATTTTACTTTAAAAAGAAGTATCAGTAAATATCTGCAAAAGTATCCCAATATTTTATTTCATAGATATCTTAAAAATACTTTTGAAGTATAGCACTGGCTCATAGATAAGTATTTCTTTTTGGATTTTTGTAGGCTTATGACCACTCATTCTTTCCATGTTTTCCATCTCTGTCAACCACCTCCTGTCCTAGCTGCTTCAAGGTAGAGACCACCTTTCTATATCTGAACAAAGTTTTTCAAAATCTACTTGGCCATGATTAGAGCTCTTAAAAATGCAGCAATTTCTACCCTGTCAGCAATAAATAAATGCAGCATTGATTCTTTTCACCAAATTGCACAATGTGTTCTTAAAAACCACAGGTCATCTGATTTTGATGATTCACTATAGGTAATCTAGCCAGCAAGATTCCAATGAACATTTTCTGACTCTTGCACTGCTGTTCCAAACATCACCTTCGGTATCCTTTCAGATACAAGCTCTTTAGTAGAGATAGGTTTAATTTAGCTCTTACGCATATTTATAATGGTCCTCTACTCATCATTGTAAACAATACACAAAGCTGACAAACTCTGTTACAAGAGCAATTCCAGTAAAATCAGTGGGATGTGCACCTGATTTAGGATTTTTTCAGGCATTGAGTACTTGCTGGCTTCATTCATGCCATATATTGTAAATTTTTATTGCCTCATTACTAATAGCTGTAATAAAAAAACTCAGTTACACTATACCCAAAAAGAAAAATAAAAGAAACTGTACCTTCAAAACCCATGAGATTAGCTTTAAATCATGTACTGTCTTTAACATAAAAGAAAAAGTTTACAGGGTTTTAATTTCCTTACTTTATGTAATTTTGGTATATATTATATGCTTTTATGGCTAGAAACTCACTAATTACTTTTCATTCAAAGGCAAGGGTCTTGTGTAAATACAGGAGCTGGGGATTTAAGAAATACCTGAATGCCACAGGACTGAATAATGTCATTTTTCTATGTTTTACAAAGAAGTAAAAACAAATTCATTTCTTTTTTCACAAAATACATACTATCATTTTCTGAACTAGAATATTAGATATGACTGTTGTTTTAATTTAATTTGAAGAAAAAAGACATTCCAGAAGAAGAAAATCTTTACTCATTCACAGAAAATTGACAGATGCCTTTTCTAAGGGTTGATTGCATTTCAGTGTTTTTCGAGTGATGACTCAGGTTTTCCTTTTGTTTATCCAGCCACAATTCCCTTCTAGATAGCTTATTTTATTTTTTCTAATGAACATGCTAATTAAGTAGTATATTTTGCTAGACAAACCTCAATTTCTTCCCCCTCTCTTCCACAGTTAAAAAGCAAGTGCTTCTCCAGAACACCACTGTTGATTGAAATTGAAAGTCGTTAGGGCGTTTTGGAAGCAGAAGAGTTAGAAGTTTGAATGAGGAACTCCACTGGCAAGCTTTCAAACTTATTTGCAGATCAGGACCTCTTTTGTAGAAGTCTCCCCAGGAGGAAGGCAGTTAGACACCTGCCAGTAGCCTGCAGTGGCACCATCCCACTGTGATGTTAATGAGATGAATGAGAGCACTACGGAGAGCTGCAATAATTACAGGGTGAAGAGCTTGTCTTTTCCTGACCCTCCTCTCTGGGCTGCCTGTTCTATAAAGCAGGGTCTTTTGTAATACTAATTACAAATGTTAATTAAACATTTCTTTGGAATTTTGCCCTCCATTAATAGGTCAGATAAACAGGGAATAGCAATGACAGGCACAAGTCATTATCAGCCACATGAGAAAAATACCATTTATTTGTTCCCTTCCTTTGGTCCCTCCAAAGACATAACTTCTGGTTTTGTTTTATTAAAGAGACACTAAAACCACTGAAGTATAGCTTTTCTGCACAGAAATAAAATAAAAATAATTCTTACTTCAATGGAGTTAAACCTAGTTCTAAGGCCCCTTCCACTACAACTCACTCTAGTCTGTGTTGACTTAACAAATTTTAACCACAGTCATGACTCTGAGGCTACATCAATGCCCTTCAAAACACAGACTTAAGGAAACGGTCATGACAGCTGTTGATGACAGCACAAAATCTAGTTTGACAGTTTCCTCTGGCATGAGTAGCACATGGCATTTCAAATCGTTGCACTAATCCCATTTCTAACCCAGTCCCTAGAATTACAGGAGTGACCCCTGCCCAGATCAGAACTGAGCACAAGCACTTGGCAGATATTGCCATAAAAATAAAAGCTCTACCCCTTGCCTGACAGTCTGCCACAGCCAGATGCTCCCATCCAGGCTCACATGGAGCAGTAATTTAATACATGGCAATACTATTTATTTCAGTGAAACAACTTCTGCTGGGCCAGCTCATCTTACCCTTCCTTATAGCTCACATTGCAGTGGCACAGGAAGGAACCAGATTAATTCCAAATTTCATCCTTTAATATTTCACTCAAATATATACATGTGGTTTTAAAAAGCATTTGATGGCACCAAACAGAAACAATTCCTTTAGGAAGAAATTAAGTCAGAAGATGCAATTGGAAAGCACAACTAATGCATTCCAACAAAAATACAAAGGAACCTCAATGTAAACATGAGAATGATGAGAAGAGTTTCACTCTAAAGATTCATTTCTACCTGGCCACATCAGCTGCAAAGGCAGACATAGCCTTTCTCTAATTTAATCCTATTTTATTAACCTAAAATAAGAATTTTCCATTTTTTCAATTTGTTATATAACCTGAAATCAGGTTCTTTTGATTTGATAAGAAACGTGGACCAGTGCAAGGCGGAAGAATCCACTGCTTTCCCATACAGCCCCATTGCTTTGACAGCAGGCCCCATATGGGAAATGTCAGCAAGACAAAGCCACTGGTAAGTCAATTTAGGAAACTTCTGAAGCCTTATGACTTCAAAGGTATCTTTTTGTTTACAACTCGTAACCATGGCATCATTGCTGTGGCCATCAGGCTGTGTTCTTACTCACACACTCCTTCATGCAATGAACTTCGAAAAAAGTCTGGTCTATGAATCACCTGAACACGTCAAGGCTTGCACCATTACAGTGCAGGATGGGCATGTACACAAAAACTGACCCAGAGTCATTTACAGGCTCATGGAATTTACCAGAGTTTTGATTCTTTCATCAGAGCTGTTTGAGCTGTTGCCACCACTACTCAGATGGCTTTTATTTCACAAAATGTGACTGTGCAGAGCCCTGAGTACTCCCACCATTTCCAAAGTGCCCCAAGACACACCGTGAGCCTCTCTCTCCAGCAGCCTTCTATTGCCCACTTCCAAAGCACAAAGGGCAGAACTAGGAGAGCCCACATCTCCCCAGATCCACACCACTCAAAACAGCTCTTTTGCACTGTCACAGCCTTTGTGACAATGCAGTCTCATGGGCTTGGTTCACTCAAACAACTGTTTGCTCCTCCAGCTCCTAATCCAGGTGTACACTGCCAGCCCCAGTGATAGAATTGCAAGGAAACTACCAGGTCTAACACAGAAAGCATGGTTGTGATCATTGAGACAGCTCAGAGCTCTTCTACTCTGGTGAATTTCACAATAATTAGCAAAGTATGTTCTGTATCTCAGGTGATCCATCTATCCTTGCTTATCATACTCACAATTTCAGCTGTGTTTGCAGTTGTTCTATAATAATTGTTAGGATCTTAAAACCAGCTTGAAATTGAGGAACAATGTGGAATTTAAACAGAAAAGCCACTAATAAGAGTATACACAATGCTGATGCACATCAGAGACATTTCTGATTATCCACCCTAATTTCCTAGAATCTACCTTTGATTTTTAGTGCAGAAATTTGTACATCAGTCCATAACTGCTGAATTAGAGTGCATAGTTTTCAAGAGACAACTATTTTTTTATTTAAACACTTCATTTGCTATATTATTCAAAGTATCCTTCAATAAGTTGCTATAATGATTAAATATATAAATGATGACAATTTCCCTTTTTAAAATCTGAATTTATCTGATTTCAGCTTCTGGACAGACATTTGATCTTGTTATACATTTTTCTGCCAAAATTAAAGAACCATGTTTTTCTTCTCATAGATATTTTGAGATCATGGCACAGTCACCAGCTACAGTAAGCAGATAAGGTAAGCAGATTGATTTTCTTAAAATCCAGCACTGGAAATGCACGGTTTTCTTAAGAAGACAGAAGATAGTACTTCACAGAACTTCTCTGAAACACTTTGATACAGCTACGTAGTTTTGAAGAAAAAGTATCACACTTCCATCTTTGATTTTAAACAATACTGTAAAATTACTACTGATATAATAGGAGGTTGGACATCCAGAGTGCCCTCTCAATCTGAATTATCCCATTATCCTCTAATTCTTCAATTCTTCAAAAGAGCAAGCAAAGCAAAAAGTGAGTTTAAAAGCAAAATAATTAGTATGTTTTTGCAGAAGGTATTTAAATAGGTTGTTCTCATGTTACACAGCTGAGGCACTAGTTCCAAGACCAATAAAAAAAATATAAATCATTATGATCTAAGCATAAGTATGTCTGAATAGGAAGGTACAACAGCTAAAAAAAAAGGAAAATAAAATACATTTTATTATTATAGTAGCTACTCTTCTGAAGTACATGTTAAAAACACCACAGAAGATATACAAATTGCCCTACACAATATGGAACTTCCCATCATTCTGTAGAAGATATTTCAGTCTCTATAAAAAGCTGAATGTTTCAGAAGTAGTTTTATACACCAGTTATTGAGGTTCATTTCCATTACATTTTGCAAGACACCATAATAACTTTGTACTAAATATATGGCAATTTCTTCCATTTCATTTTTCAAGACACCATAATACCACTGTGCTAAATATATGGCAATTTCCTGGGAAATCACTTTTCACTGGACAAGACCCTAACCATGCCAAGGAATGTACCAGCACATTGCAGCAAAGCCATGTCAAACATTTACCAGATACAAATCACATCAGCTGCTTTAACCTAATTCATCTGTCTTTAAAGTTGATCCCAGAAAGCCAAGTCATAATCATGTCAACCTTAACTTTTGTCAACATCATTCTAAGGAGTCCTAATTGTTAAAATAAGTTAAGACACTGGGTTACTGTTTTGAATGCTGGTCTTTGAATCTTTTCAACTCAAAAACATGCAGTCTGGGTAAGTCTGTACCATTGACTGTGTGTGGCCCAGGATGTACTTTGGAAGCCAAGCTCTCAAACCTTCTCTGTTAGCCTCACTTTAGATGACAGTCTCAGAGCTGATGATCTGTAGCCCCTTTAGGATGAAATTAAGCCAGAAGACATATTTCACAGATAGTATGAAGGAACTTCCCCTCCTTCCCCACAAACACAGGGTGGTGATAGGGTTTAGCTCTGCAGATTTGTTTGCTTATATAGATATAGCCTTCCTCTAATTCAATCCTATTTTGATCACTCTCATCTGTCAAAGTAAGTTGGGAGAGAAACACATTGGAACCAGCTGCTGGTAACTGCTTTATATGGTTCTCTCCTTCCAGCATGGTTTTAAGGTAGTTTGAACGTATTCAGCTTAGTGTGTATAAGTGCCTTTGGGTACAGAAGGCTGAGGAAGCAGGAATTGTTGTTTAAAGAAAGAAGCACTTCATGCATATGCTTAATTTTTCATAGAATTTTTAGTGCGCTACTTACTGTGAATGTAGTTTATTCTGTCAGTGGTCTGTGGCTAACAGTCCCTATATACCTATTGCCATGATAAACTGTAATGACTTCATAATAAAGTTAAAAGCCCAGCATAAATGCAGAAAAGCGAGGAATTCCGGAGGTAAGATTTGGATTTCATCCCTCACCCTTCCTTGTATTTGAATGTTATGAAACAGCTATGTACTTTCTTAGCAACAGATAAAAAAATGTCATGACAGGAATATAAACAGAGAAAATTGTGTGTGTTCTGACAGGTTCCCATATTACCTCAGAATTTACATATTTTCCATCATTTTGCAATTTCCCAAATACTTTTTATTTCGTTTGTCCTTTATCTCTATGATAACTGTATCATTTCTTACTGAGCCAATGCAGAAATAATATGATATATTTTGAAAAAAACTTAAAAATGTAGTGGATGGTTTACAATATTGAAGAACATGTTAATAAAATAAAGATCTCAGACAACATAGCAGCACTTAATACTGAGTTGTGATGCCTGTGACATAAATGCCATGAAAGAGCTCTGGAGTTTTAGTTGGGTTATTTTTTCTATTTGGGGGGTGAGTTTGCTTGTTTTCTTTTGGTTTGGTTTAGGTTTCTTTTAGCTGGAGAAACAGTGGCATACCCTAAGGAAAGTCTCACTTAGGATTTTTCCATTTTGCATTCCCATTTCATCTACAGAGCTAATGCTCCAGCATTGTGTCACATTATGCAAAACATAGGCTTATTTACTGTTTATTGGCATAAAAAGAGGATCTGGATACCCACATCTACCACTGAGTACTCCTGAAATCATGACCTTACAAATTGATCTTACTACCTTGTTTTTATTTGCATGACCTAGCAGGCTTTCTGCACTTTTCAAAAGCAAGGAGCTAAATGCCAGCTGAAATTCAACAGCTCTGCAGATGCTCAGCATTTTCCAAAATCAACCCCAAATCACATTACTTATATTGAGTTAGGATCTTGGTGCGTGATCTTTTACGTAACTTTCCAGCTCACCTCTGCAGTCTAATTCCTCTCCACATAACTTTCTTGCTGAGAGCAAAATACAAGGTTCTTTATACCTATTTAATAGATCTGATGCTGCTTAAGAAGATTCTTCTGACCTGTTATGAAAAGCTTCCAAATTGCTGGAAGGGAATTTGTCTGAAAGATTCCAAGTGCGTGCTTGTGCAATGATTTGAAATTTTGCCTAGGAATGATTAGAATTGGTTATATGAATAAAAGAAAAGTTAAATATCAGGATGTGGAGGATTTCAGTTCCCTGGAAGATACTATTTATTAACTATTCTGTATTATATTCATGTCATTCATATTCCTTTGGTGCAAAACTATTTTTTTTCTGCTGATATAATCGAAAATATTCTATTCTTAGTAAAGTAACATAGAATTCTAGAATCATTTATTTGGAAATACCATTTCTAGAACAGTCTATAAATCTTTCAGCAAGTGTTTTCATGGGAAAAAGATTCAATGAGGATATAATGTCTCATAATTTTGTTTGAGGTGGGGATTTCCAACTTAAAAGTCTGCAAACTTTCAAGATTTAGACCAAGTTCTAGTTATACAATTTCAGATTTTAAAAAATTTAATTCTTTTAGGACAAATGCATTTTGCATACTGCAAAATAAACAAGGGGAAGAGAGACTGATGTTATTGTTACTTCATGCAGGATATCACAATTTTTAAGACACATCAGGCTGAATTTTTTTTTAAGGTTTCATATATTGTCAGAACCATTTAGAATCATGATGGTATGCTCCACCCAGCTGCCCAAGCTGACCTTTATTTCCCATAACCCTGCTCAACCCATTACCACCAATAGAGATGGCAACAAATGTGCCTGGCTGTGGTGACTGCATCTGACTCATAGCAGATTCTGGGGAGACAGGTAACACAACAGCCACACCACACACACACTCTCCTTCCCCAAACCATGATGCAGGTCAAAGTCTGACTCAAACCAAGTTTGGAAGACACTAATTTCTGCAGTCAGTCTGCAAATATGTCTATAACTCTGTTACTCCCTAACAGTAGACAGCCCAGGACCTGTTGAGCTCTCCTGGACATAAAGATCCACCCTTGAATAGAGAAGCTTCTCAAAATTACTCTTTGAGGCTGAGAAATTCCTTGCTGCAACAGATTCTCAGTGATTAGTAGCATAATAAACTTGGAAATCTTAGCTAGCTAATACAAAGGATTGATTCTGCACATTTAGACACAAAGCATTGACCAAGTCTGGGACTAATCTGGATCCAGATACACATAAACCCTGTTCTGAGAAGGAGTTTAAAATGCAAGGGGGTCCTTTCTGAACTTCATGACACAGTCAGAGGGTCTTCCTGATACTTTTGGCTGATTTTGTCCTCTCTGCAGTAAAAGATCAAATGTACCTTGTCAATGAGTTTTGCTAACCACTGTCGCATTTACTATCAAACCTTGTTAAATCTCTGTGTTTGTCAATAAACATATTACTGCTTCTCTCTCACAAAGAAAGTGCATCACTTCTTCCAGAACAAGAGTTACCTATGCTTGACACTATATCTGCCCGTGAAATTCTGGTCTCAGATGAAATAATGAAGAATTGCTTCAGTCCACTAAGAAATTCAAAGGGAAAATCATGCAGAAGAGGGGTACAAGAGAAAGATACCTATATCTTCAGGAGGGCTGTTCATGGCTCTTTCCACAGCTAAACAATTCCTTTAGTTGGTGTGGTGAGAATGTTTCCCTTAAATTTATCTTTCCACAGAATATTTGGGGAAGAAGCTAAAAGCCTTTGTTCTCAGGGAAACGCGAGAGCTGCAATTACACCAAGCCCCTTGTGGAGTATTCTGGTGGGAAGAGGCCCCTTGTGCAATGTCCTTTTCTGCACATCCAAACAGAAGTCAGGCATAATACATTTCAGAGTCAGGATGCTGAAATCCCCTGCTACTTCAGCGGAACAAATCAGGATGCATACTTTCATCCTGCATATCAGGATGAAAGAGATCAGTGCTGGAGACAAAGGAGGAATAAAACAAACTCTCTGCAGTGAGAAAAATGAGATGAGGAAACTTCACTGTCTGCTCAAGAAAATTCCATGTTCTTTTTGCCACAAGTTAAATTTTATCAGTGCCAAATATACTTGATAAACAGAGTCTTAGGAACTTTACTTCTTTGTGCTTTGTGCTGGACTCCTGTCCATTTGAAGACAAAACAGGGTGCAGTGGAATACTTCAGACAACTTTACTGCTACAATGTCATGCAGTGGAAATGGGAATTAACCAATTGCTGAACCAAGCAGTACATAAAAAGGAGATACATAAGAATAACCATGTTTTAAAGATCTGAATAGAAATAGAATCTGAGCCTGTCTGAAGGTCTCTCCATGACAGGGAATGAGTTGCAACCACTAAAAAGGAAAGAGGCTAAGCCACAGACTTGCCTTATGCTGACTATGTATCAAGTTGAATCATAGTACAACAGATATGGTGTGTCCCTAAAATTCATTTCTCATCCTTCCTCAGAGCCTGAGATGTAGAGAAGTTCTGAACATTCAGTTATTACACCAACAGAAAAGCTTCAAGTGGCACTAATTCTCACTCACCACAGGTCCTAGTCCCCACATACGGACCAAAACCAAAGATGACTAAACTCTGCATTCACCCTTCAGGAAACAAATATCAGGATGACCACCAAGGAAAACTGATGCATCTCAGGGAAATCTGATCTGCCAGGGCCATTACTAAATACATCCCAGGGATAAACAGAAGTCTATCTCTGCTTTCCAGAGTTATTGATCCATTGCTATGCAACAGCACTGAATTCTCCCTTACTGGAACAGCCTAGGTAATCACAAGCAGACTTAGGAAAGTCCTTTCACACAAGCCCCAGGAGGCAGGAACAGGGCAAGACGCTTCTGTGCTAGTGTTCCTCTAGAAGATGTTTTTAAATATAATGCTACAATTACATCCCAATGAGTATTCCAATTCTCATTAAAGGTGGAAAAATATCCAAAATATGGTTTTGCTGTTTTGTAGTATGTCAGTTGGATGCTCTGTAATATGTATCAGAAGCAGTTGTAGTTTTTAGTGGTGTGAGAAGTTTGGGTCAGTATTCTGCCGGTCCCTTGTCAGACAGAAAAACTCAGAATCTGTTCTCTGCCCTCTCCTTTTTTTCTTTTTTTTTGTCTTCTTTTCTTTTTTTTTCTCTGAACAGCTTGAATGACAGACTAAAGAATAATCCTGTGCACAGCTAATGTGCAAAAACAGGATTGAGCAAAAAACTGACTTAAGAAGCTTTCATCTGAGTCAAGACATATTGATACCATATTCAAAGATATATGCTCAGCACACTTGTGCAGAGATAAATGTAGGCTTAAGAAAAAAGAAAAAAAAAAAAAAAACCAAAACCACACAACCCCTCCACCATACTCCAGTGACACAGCTACTGAAATATTAAACTAAGTGAAATAATTTCCACCCATGTTTGCTTTCATCACAGATTATGCAGTACTGCAAACTACTCAAAATGTTTCCTTCCTAGACAAAACCAACAATGCAATAAGGTTTATTTTCACTGTTTCTGAGTGCCCAAAGTACAAGATAAAGTACGAAATTGTGCCTGTCTTAATGTCAGAAAAAAGGAACCACACATTTCGTTCATAGCCATCTCTGACCGTCACTGATTCACCAATCTCTTTGGGACAAGACAACTTACATGTCTCTCAAGGTCTTT
Organism: Setophaga petechia; assembly: GCA_024362935.1. Lineage (NCBI taxonomy): Eukaryota > Metazoa > Chordata > Aves > Passeriformes > Parulidae > Setophaga > Setophaga petechia. The sequence goes on along the minus strand of JANCRA010000008.1, from coordinate 11,378,209 downwards.
TCTAGAGTGGATCACTAAACCTATTTTATTAGTAAGTATCAACACCATGGATTTTATCACTCTCACCAGTGTCTTCTCTTCCAATAATGACAACATGGTTCTTTCAGATAATGACATGAAGGGAATCCAACAAGATCAAATCCCACAGTCTTCAATTTCCTGTAGAATTCTGGATGTGAGTGATTATTTATTACTTCTTATTACAGTTCCAAGTATCAATAATAATAAAAAGTAGTAAAAAAATTATAGTTGTTAAGTTGGCTGTTATGAAGCAAATAACTTTACCAGTCCAGCTTATAAATGGCCTGAACTAGCTTTTCAGAAACCTTAATATTAGTCTTGCCTAGCTTGCACAATAATACACTCACATTATGCATTTACTTTGACTCAAAGTAAATCCCAAAGTCTTAAGAGTAAATTCAGCTTTTGCACGTGTATATGCGTGTCTACAACTCGTCTGGTTTGAATGATGCTGAAACTTCTCATATGGGGTTTAAATTCATCTGATCCAACCCTGTTGAAATCAGGGCCTTGTATCAGGTTATACAGGTGCCTGTGAATCAGGGTCTAATATTTCCAGGGAACAGGATCCTACCGTTTCCCTGTCAACACATGGGTTCTCATGGTTCCCTGTCTTGCCATAATCCAAGGGAGGTGCCCTGACACTGTTCAAGCCTGTTATCTTTATCTTATCACTGCATAGTTATGAGAGATTTCTTCCATTTTATCTATAACTACCTTTTAGAGATTGGAAAGCTGATTCATGCCAGACAAAGCCTTCACTCCCCTAGCTTGAATAAACCAAATTTCTTCATACTTCATTTCTTCATACTTCTTTTATGCATCAAGCTCTCTAATGATCTAATCATCTTGGTGACACATTCACCAACCCTTCTTTCATTTTTCAATGTCTCCTGAACTGATGAATCAAAACTTCACATTCATCTCTTGTAAAACCTTGTTGAGACATTATGAGGCCATGGGGGTCTTATCAGCAGAGCATTAGCCCGAGATCTCTATCCCCAGGAGGATAGAGTACCGGAGGCCAGCTCGCTCCGACCCGGGCCACGGGGTAAACTGCTAGCTAGCAGGGTGATAACAGCTCTTATAGTGATTGTCAGCTCTTTAGGATTTCAACTGCTGCTAGGCTAGGTTTCCCCAGGCACAAGGCTTCAGGCAGACGTAGAGAGAGGAGAAGAGAAGGCACCGGCTTCTCTTCCACAAGGATTGTTTATTCAGGGGATTGTGAAGGGACTCAGCTCTTCTTCTTCTGAGTTAGTAGGGTACAGTATGCTACTTTTATACCCTTGGCCAGGCTCCAGATCTGACCAGTGGACAAAGGTTAGGGGGACTACAAGTGACCAATAGTAGGGTTAACAAGACTTTTCTCCTTATAAGGGTACAAAGATAAGTTGTGAGTCTGGGGTCAGGAACACCTCTCTGCTGCTGAGTCAGCATTCCCATTGTTAAATCCTCCACGGTGCCTTGGCCAGGCTTGTGGTGTTTACTACAGAGCCAGGTTTCAGACTGTCTGTGCCTCACTTCAGCAGCTTTTCCTTCTCATGTTCTATTTCTTTTCCCAGTCTTGCATAATCATCAAGCCTAGTAGAAGTGTATTCAAGCCTTTCACCCAAATTGTATATAAAGGCATTGAATGGTATCAAACTCTGTGTTGATCTCTGAGGAACTCCACATGTGGCCAGTCCTAATTTGACTTTAAGACATTAGCCAAAAACTTTGAGCCCAGCAGCCTAGCTAGTTCTCCATGCATCATGTGGAACTAATCTGAAGTGCGCAATGTGTCACAAAACTGTCAACAAAGGTGCTGTGGGAGACCATGACAAATGATTTGCTAAAATTATGGTAGATGCCGTTTAAAATACTCCCGTCCTTTATTGACTAAGTTGTTTCATAATATAAGACAATGGAGCACAGTTTAACCTCAGTAGATCTGTTCTGGCTTTATCCAGTCATTTATTCTGTCACATTTTTATCAGCTTGTATGTGTTCAGTTTTCACAAGAGGTTTGTAACTCAACCCTACTCTACTGTTAGGGGCTCATCATTTGTTTTGGCACTGCTTCCTGACAAAGGAACTTGCAGCTAACTTTAGCTGTTAAGACCAAAGCAAAGAACATGTCAGGCTTGTGAACTTTTTCTGTGCCATTTTTGACTGAACTTACCAAAGCCATTCAGCAGTGGGCTTGAATCTTCCTTGCATTTCTGCTAGCTACTATCATGCCTATATAATCCTTCCTTGTTTTCTCACCATATCTTAAAGGCTGCCTCAAAGTCTTCCAACACTTCCAAAATCCTTTGGCGTCCAAAGCAGACTTGTGGGATCCTTCCTAACAGCTGATGAGTCAAAACGAAATCTGTTATAATGAAGTCCTGGGTTTTATTGACACTTACCTTTCTCTGCCTCTTAAGATATTAAACTATTACTGTACAGTCCCTGCAGCCCAGGCTGCTGTTGAAGGTCATAATAATGGGTATTATACCTGTCTATAGGCCATAGAGGATAATAAGGGGATATAGACCTACAAAATAACAGTACCTATCTACAGACCATAAAATCAGATGTAAATTGTCCAACTACCTCTGTAAGGCAAGTTTAATAGCATCATTAGACACTGAAAAATGTGGGCTGCATCCCTCTCCCTATGAGCTCATTAGGAGTCTCGAGCTAAATTTCATTCTGCAGAGTAACTTGCAACTAGTCACATAATCCACATGACTGTGCCAGACCTACCTTTCACACACTCCATATTTTAAGCTACAAATGAATTCTCTGTAAAAATAAGACAAAAGGCAAATGACAAATATCTACACCAAATGCACTCAGCATGGGTGACAGGAGGAGCTGGAAGCCATGTAGGGAAGGTATGATATCATCCCAATCACAGAAACGTGGTGGGATGACTCATGTGACTGGAGTGGTGCAATGGTGGATGGATACAAGCTCTTCAGAAGGCACAGGGGAGGAAGGAGATACATTAAGAGGGAAAGCTTAAGGGTGCAGGAACAGGCCATCCCTGCGTGCCAAAAGATGAGCCTGCAGGGAAGAAGGCTGGCTTGGCTGAACAGGGAGCTTGCACTGGAACTCAGGTTTAAAAAGAGCATTTATGATTTTTGGGAAAGGACAGGCAGCTCCAGAAGACTACAAGGATGTTATAAGGTCATATGGAAACAGAATTAGAAAGGTGAGCGCTCAGCTAGAACTCAATTTGGCCACTGCTGTGAAAGATTATAAAAAATGTTTTTATAAGTACATTAACAACAAAAGGAGACCCGAAGAAAATCTCCATCCTTTATTAGACATGAGGGGAACACTGTCACCAAGGATGAGGAAAAGGGCAGGTTCAGGTTGAACATGAGGAAGAGTTTCTGAAAGGCTGGTTAAGCTCTGGAACAGGATGCCCAGGGAAGTGGTGGAGTCATCACTCCTGAAAATGTTCAAGAAACAGCTGGAAATTGTGCTTAGCTCTGTGGTTTCCTTGACATGATGGCATTTTGTCAAAGGTTTGACTAGATGACCTTGGAAGCCTTTTAAAAACTTAATGACTCTATGATACATTTTTAACAATTATAACCTATTTGAGAGTGGGTTGATGCAAGAAGGATATCAAGATTTTCCAGAAATTCTTGAGAAAAATTGTGGTTTTTCTTCAGCCAAAAGTAAAACTCTCATGAACCTTTCTGTAGACAGGATTTTTAGCCTCTCCCCTGCTGTCCTGACAATATTACAATTTTTAAAAAGTTATGTAAGTCTAAAGGCTACATCCTGTCACACGTATGAACTTTATTACAGCTGAAGAATCCCCAAGAATTCCTCCACATCATTTATAAACAGAGATAATGTGTATGATAAACAACAGTAACGCACAAGATCCCCAGTGAAAGTTTATATTTCACCTGGGAATGCCTGAAAACCAGTCTTTGAACTGCAAGAAATTTTATCTAGGAAATGCTTTTCTTGCCACTGTATCTTACTGTATCTGGGCTTGTTTTTAAGAATAATTATTTACTACAAGGAGACTACGATGACACCAAATTAGTTAAAACCAACAAACATACATACAAACCAGTATCTTTAGCCAATATTTTTCCAAATGGCCTGCCTTAGCTTTAACAGATGTTGAAAGACTGAAAATTTAAAAATAAGTAGCAGGATACTCTCATATACTAAGAAATTTTTTTTTGGTCATTTTTGCTGTCACAACTGTTTCCAAAGCCTGGAGTTTAAAGCAATCTCAACACTGTTCAATAAGACTTAGAAATTAAACAGTTACTGTGCTTTGCAGAGTCCTTTGATTGAGTTCTGCAGGTGGAAATAGAGGACTGGTGCCAAATAGAGTCTGTGATTTCTAAATGTCAAAAATCAAAACTGTGTTATCTCAGACTTTCTTTCCAGTCTAATGTACTCTTTTTTTCTTCCAGAAACCGGAAATAGGATTTCTAGTCCTAATCCTTTCTCTGTTGAATTTTGCCTTCTAATTCTACAGAGTTTGGAGATTTTTTAGGAGCTTTTTAGAATTAAAAGCATTCTGCAATAGTACCTTCCATTATTTTTACTTTTGATCTAAAAGAATAGTTAAAACCAAGTAAAAACCATCAAAACCAACTTATTTAACTACAGTCATTGCTGTTTGATTGCAGTCAACTCTGTCAGTTCCCACAAGAATATATGTTTTTTACCTTGGTAAGCCTCCTGAAGTCTTAGATCCTACAGTCAAGTGAAAACTTTAAGTAGAAAGTAAGTGTTAGGAACAGAGCATGTGTGAATTTTTTTAAAAGCTGAAAATATTGGAAATAGTGTCAGGATTTTATGATGCTTGGCTTGTGCTTTTTGAAGCTCAAGGTTGGCAATATGCACATTCACACTGCCATAACATGTAGCAATATTTCTTTCTGTGTCCTGTTCTGTGCAAAACACTCAGAGACAGAAATATTCCTTTGCTGATGCCAATTTTATTACAAAAATGGTCTTCTAGAAAGAACCAAATGAAATCCAAACCTAAGGCCTTCTCTACAAGCTTAAGGATCCTTAGGCTATCTCCTTTCAGGGCTTACTGTTTTTGAATTCAACCTGCATTTACCTATGGTCAGCTCCCACTTTCCACTTTTTGGTGGTAAGACAGCTACACCTTTAAACAGCAGCATGGCACCTTTAATGCAAAAGGGTACTGGAGACAAACACTGCCTGGCTTCTAAAACTACCTTTCCCTAGTGCACATATTTTTCACTGGAACTGTTCTCTTAAAACCAAAATAAAACACATTTTTATATCTACAATTTCTTTGTATTTCATGCAATCTGTTGGAATTAAACGTGGGTACAACATCCTGTAAAAATCAGTCTAAAACTTGCTACATAATGAAGTGAAAAAGCCGTCTTTCTCTAGAATCCAAGGAGGAGGAGCCCTAAAAATAAAGCATCCTAGTAACTGCTTTATTAAGAAAGCATCATCAATATTTGCACGTTTACTATCTTCTGGACACACAGGCTTGCAAGAAGACAGTGATCTGGCTTTAGAGTCCTTGAGGTTTGCAGCAAAGGCCTTTAATATCACTGATATAATTAAATTACACTAGTTAGACCAGAAGATTAACTTTGTCATATTTTTACTAAATTTACTCAATGATCCTGAAGTAATTGAGACCCACCTCATCCCTTTGTTATTCTATTTGCTGATGAGTAATAACATAGATGGCAAATCGAGGCCGGGGGGGAGGGGAGGGGGGGCGGTGTTGTTATCCTGAATGTTTGGACAGCAGGTGAAACAATTCAGCTTTTCAAATGCTGTAAAGATTCAAATTAATCTTCATGAATTTCAGAGCTACACATTCCAGTAAAGAGAAAAAATGCTGTTAATTGAAACTCACAATAATTTAGCTTCATATGACAAAACCGCTTTGTCTCATTTTGCTTTTCCACACAGCATCATTCATCAGACAGCTATGCTGCAGGACTCTGCCTCTTGAGATAGCACAGGACTCAAAACTGAAACAAATTCTTTCACTGGTAAGAAAGTGTATTTCTGAATCATACATATGGGAAAGATAATGCTTTGCACTGATTCCTTATTGAGCAGACCACAGCACTAAAGCATTATTCATAAAGCCATGCATAATGGTAAAAGCAATCTACCTGATGATGTGATAGGTAAGCAAATGTGGAAATAAAGTGGGAGAAAACATTTCAAGGCTACTCTAACATTCCTTTTGCCTAGGTAAGTGTGATTGCTTCCACATGCTGGATAGACACGACCAAAAAGAAGAGGATGTTAGCAAGAGAAATGGGCAAAAAGATGATACTGGCATTTCTAGAATAAAATTTGCTCTTTTTGCTTTCAGTTTTCAGTACTGCTTTCACATACCACAGCTGATGTTACTAAGGAGTTCCAGGAGAGAATACCTGGGACAGCCTCAGGATGAAAAGAGGCTGAGGGAATTGATTTTCCATGCCTAATTCCTATCAAGTCTAATGAACAGAAATGATCTACTATCCTTTTAGAAATGAGAAAGAAGGAAATAACAAAACATTGCCAATGTCTGCTGAGCAGGGTTCATTTTCAACTAGTATGAATATCTGTCATTTAAACATACAAGGAGCTGCCAAGCTGACAATGCTTTTCAATTATAAGAAAAACCATGTCTGAAGTTTCTCTTTTCATGAAGGGTGACATCTGTCTGAGTGGCAGAGTCTGCTCTGTAACTTAAAGCATCTGCACTGTCTCTTTTGCAATGTAAGAGATCCGTTGTGTCAGTTAGAACAAGGCAAGCAGATGCTCCTTACACCTCCTGTTAACTTGTGCAACAGTCATGTTGCCAGAGCTAATTAAGACTCACCGTTTACACACTTGACTTGAGCAGAAACAGACACCATCTTTTTTTTATATTATAACATTATTTCTTGGTGGCTTCCTTTCAAATGTTACAGGTCATTATTATTAAACACAGTTTATCTCTGTTCTCAGTTGAAGTGTGCGGTCCGTAACAAGCATATATCCACTGCAACAGACAAAATCTTTCTTGCTTTCAGGATAAGTCATTCCTTCTCTCCCAAAATGACAAGATGGCTGTGATTGTCCCCTCATGGAGATGTGCACTCAGGAATGTAGTGGAGGACCCTGTCTAGGTTCTGAGACAGAGAGAGCTACTGAATGTAGCTTCCGTCATGACATTGCCAAACCTTCAAAAATTTCTTGGACAAAAATCTGTCCTTTCTGCTTAGCAAAGATTCCCAAGGGAGTCACAAATCCCATTTTTATTGCAGCTGAGCTCCACAGTCCAGCCATATTTTGCCCCTTGTAGGTAGGACTTCACTGAAAATATAATACAGGACCACTTCATGCCTTCAAAATTTCCTTCTCTCAGAAAGCGGCATAGCATTCATCCTCCTCCACCTATCTGGTTGTCTCCTCCTCTGCATACCCAGAGTTCTGTGACTGGCAGTAGATGAAGGACAGAGCCACAGAAATAACTGTATTGCTCTTCCACATAATGGAGGGGAACATGTGGAAGGTTTGCTTCTTCTCCATAAATTATGAGAGTCCTCCCACTTGCTCACTGCTTGCATGCTGCCATCATTAGCACATAAGTGACATGAAACTCTAGCATCTTCCAGACTGGTATGAGAAGTGTCAAAAAAGGCTAGTGGGGGTTTTGGCTTTATTTTACTGATTTGGCAATAGCAATCCTAAAGGAGTATGCTTATATGGAAACCCAATTGCAGCCAGTTTACCTGGTTAACTTGTAATTTTTGGTAATTTCTCATTAGTAATTGCATGGAACCCTAACGAATATGAAAATACAGAGTGAGCTATTTTTCACTCCTTTTTCAGGTGAAAGAGGCAGGTCTTTGAATTATTTCTTCTCATTAGGGAAAAATCATCCATTTGGTTGGCATGACAGTGACACAGGATCTCTCCACAACTGTTCCAAAGGGTGCTGCAAACTACAGAGATTTCTGTATGGGAAACAAGAGTCTATACCTCTACATTATGAAGAGTTATGTGGGTAAATCTCCACTCACTGAGATGAGAACATGTCTCATTCAACATCAGGTTAATAGCCAGCATTTTCCTAATTCACCATAGCAACAATGATACAATAGCAAAGGGTGAGAACAGCCTGCTACAGCTGGCTGTGTGGTTGGACTGCAGACAAAGCAGACAACACCTCACATTTCACCTTTGTTGATCCAAAGCTTTGTTAATGGGCAGTGCAAAATTAGCAAAAGATAAAAGACAAGAAGCTGTGCTGTTCAATAACATCCCCTAAGTTCCTATGAGAAGTATATGGCACATTCCTGCAACTCTCATGAACCCCACTGCTGTCCAGGTGAAACACCGAGCATTTCAACATCCCAACTGGAAATAATACTGCAGTCTGTTATAGGATCAATGAATTGTGGACTCACATATTTTTTTCAGATGTAAAAAAGGGAATCAAGCAAAATAAAATGTTTTATCACCTCCAAAATTCAAAAACCAGCCAGAGACCCATGTAACACAGCTCATAGTAAACTGCTGTTACAGAATCTGTGAAGATAATAAACCACAAAAAAATTATATTACCTTACAAATGAAAACAAAGCTATGGAAAAGTTGACTTCATAATAATATGCAGGATGGCAGCACAAAGCATAAGCTGGCTAAAGTCTAGCCTCTGTGCAGTATCTCAGAAGATGGTATGCTTCGTTACATTCAGCTGCATGCTCCATTTTGCACAATGTACATCTGTCTCTGAGGTTTTGTGCTCTCACATGGACATAATTATGGAGCCCTGTTTACATCCCTTGGACAAAATGAATATAAAATCTTGAAGAAATTCCAGATAGCAAACCCATACTCTTAAATGGTACCAGGCTGCCACTTTAAATATTTACCACTCAGAATATTCTACCCTCTCTGGCTTACCAGTCCCTCAGTAAAAAAAAAAAAAATAAAATAAAATAAAATAAATAGCCTTTTCAGAAAAACTAGCTCTAGTGGCAGAAGATAACATTAAGTAAAAATAGGACTGATAAGACTGTAACATAAAGTAATACATAATGTCAAGTCACTGAACAGATCAAATAATTTCCATTACAGTGGTATGAGATCCCTCATTATGTTCAACAAACTGGGAAAGTAGGCAGCAATGTGACAACCAAAACAAATCTCTAAAATTTTAAAGCACCAGGTGGGGGGCACTGCTGTAGATCAAACCGAGTACAACTATAGGCAGGTAAGTGAAATACCTTAGCAACATGTGAGACACTTAGAAGTGGAAAAACTTGAGATTTTTGCTTCTTGGCAAAAATTCAATTTACACTGAATTCCACTGACCTTGCATACAATCAAGAGAGAACTTTATAACTACTTCATGGTCTGTGATAGCACAGTCAATATTAGCTGCTTACACTTGTTCACCGGTAACTATTCTGTATCAATAGAACATCATGTCTTGAATGGTATGTTGCTTTAAATACTTTTTAAAATTTGTATGAGTATGAACGCTAAGCTAGCAGCCAACATGCACTTATTCTATTGACACAGAAATAAGAGATGTCCTTGGGTATTCTTAACAAAAGAAGTATTAAGGATTCGTAATAAAAAAAATTCCTAGTCACCCTCTCAGTCTCAGAAAATAGATAAAAAATTCAGAACTCGAAGGGAAGGAGATGGGTTTTTTTAAAGGTACCTATACCTTTTAGACCTCATGGACAATTGCAAATGCAATCACAATTTTCCTCCTTTGTGTTTTAAACTCAAGTATGAGCAATAGGTGATGATGGGTTGAATTCAGCGCTTGGGCTTTTTTTTATTTCATCTCTAATTTCATATGGTTCCTCTTTGTACTACTCAGAGGCAGCACAACAGTGGATAGGAGATTAGAAATTCTGCACTTCATAAATATCTATGACACATTCTGTGTGACTTTGTTTAAACTATCTTAATCTCATAGAAGCAGGTGGTACATGTGTCCTATTGTCAATCTAACCATATTCATAGCAGGTAAATTTGGGTTTTTAGAAAGAACTAAAAATCTCTGCAATAATAATAGGTACAAATCTTATCCTTCTTGCAACACTTGTGAAATTTTGTCATCCTCTTCTCAAGACGTATCCTAGGAATTTCAGGGAAGGGGAAAATAAAACCTACCACATGCTCAGAGGAGCAGAGCTGATTTAATAGCTCACTCTTTCCAGCCTGAGCCTTTCTAAGCAGTCCTTTGAACAAATGCCCTTTCGGATTCAAATAGTATGACTAATAATTGCCACATATGTCTCAGAATCTGCTATGCCCATTAAGCCATAGCCAGTTTTTCCCCCACCTCTTACTACATCAAACACAACAGTCACCTTTTCTAAATGATCTCTCAATCTCCAGGCAAACCTATTTTCCTTATCTTTCATTCCTTATGTAGCCTTTCACTGACTTACAGTAAGCAACCCAGTAGTGTGGCGGTCAGCAGAACGGGCATGTTTGTTCCTCTGTTCATTTAAGACTATTGAGTCTTGTATTAGAGAGATAATTGAGAATCTCAACCTTTTTGTTTACTCAAGCCCTTGAAAATCCCATTTTCCTTTGACTTTAATCTGGTAAACCTTTGATGTTAGTTGTTAACCTGCTTGTATTTATCAACAACTCAAAATTCACATTACGACAGAGAGGCAGCAAGCCTCTGCTTAGTCTGTGCATGTGCTGGTGAGGAGGGGGGACAAGGGTGGAAAGGGAAGCTTTATTGAACCAATTTCCATTAACAAATCCTTCACACTTGAAGGGTTTTCTCTTACTACAGGATATCTGGACAAGTTACTGCCTAAAAAGTGAGTTGTAAACACAAAGCTGTTTATAGATCAGGAAATATTTAATTGCTGGGAGAAGAAGGGATAAAAAGATACAGTTTCAAGGAAAATGAAGATGCTGCTAACATTACAATTCTCTGTTTTTTAAGGTATTTGTATTTATAGAGATTCCCTTAGTGAGGTCGTTTATAAGAACCTTCTTTCCCACAGATATTTTCAGAAGTCACAGGAGCACTGCAATAACATGGCACACCCTTGTTCTATTTAGATTGGCTGATTTCATCACCCCTACTAACACCAAAAGCTCATTCTCTCTGCTGTACCAGTGGTTCAGGGTCTATGTCTCCTACAGGACACACATGTGGGACCACCTCAGTAGTGGTTTCTCCACAAAAAACCCACCCCAACCACCGGCTGTGGTCCCCAGGGTTCTCCTCCTGCTGAGGTACTGCAAGGGCTTCTCTGTGGGCTGAGACCCCAACCATCAAGTACTTAAAATAAACAAAACTAACACAGAATCTTCGATTTTACCCACAACATGTTCCACATCTCACATGGAGGTGACATGGGTGAAGATCTACAACAAAAGGAGTAAAAAGAGTGGTCTTAGAAGTGCCCTGTGGTGTTCCACAAATCAGCTGGAAACACTGATGCAGACAGCTGAAGTTTGTACTGATGACCTGGCTATTTATAAATAGAGGAAAAGCAGCAGCACACTTCCTCTGCTTTCCACTCCAGCACTTACCCCCGTTAAGGCCTTATCTAGGAACATATCCAGATTACAGCCTTTGATCCCTCCCTGTCAAATCACCTGGGGCAAAGTGCAAGCACAGAGCAGGAAGCAACTGTGGAGCTCACCTTTGATTGAATTCACATGGTGTCTTGTTGGCATTCAGAGTTCGCACTGCTGCAGCCAAGGTGGGCCACCAAGAATAAAAGCCACCAAGGGGCTGGCTGTCTAGAGAGCAAGATCAATATGACTTGTGGCTCCTTCCTTTGACATTCACCAAATCTTTTTACTCTGTACAGAATAAGTCACCCCTGAGAGGAAACCAAAGTCAATTCACGCTTGCCCCACACAGAGTCAGCAGCCTGTGAAAAGTTTCATAGGTACCACAACCTCTGGCTAAAGGTCCAGCTAGCAGGATCCAAGAAACCCCATAAAGTATGAACAAAGGGCATCTCTGCTGGACCCAAGGGAACCACACATGTGTAAATATTTTTATTATTATTTAGTTTACTTCTGCACAAGTCAAGAAAGATGCATTGGGGTGAAAAAAAATGCTTATTACAGCTCTCTCAAAAAGTCCTTCTCAAGGTTCCAAAAAAAGGAGCTAGATTCTCTCCTCAGGTTCAAAGCACTCTTGCTGTGCTGGACCAACAGAGCAGTACAGTTTGAAGTTGAAAAGAGGGATAGCGTTGCTGCTGTTCTTTGAAGAGTGAAATAAGAAAGAGTAGCATTTAAGAAGCTTGGAAAGGACTTTTAGAAAAATACACTTTTTTCCTGTGGAAAAAAAATATGTATATTTTAAAATGGTAGAAGTTTAATGAAAAGTGAGGAAAAAAACATTTCATGAAACTTTGTTTCGGTGATCCATTTTCTATGAATAGCACCTTTTCGCCCTCATTATTCCTCACACCCAGGAAATAGGTTCTGTGGCAGGACTGATAAAATAGTCAAATACCTGTATTGATGAATGTGTTTTAAAGCACTGTACATACTTGGCAATGATAAACAATTACTTTACACATACATGCATATGTAGGAGGTATATATGTGATTATAGAAATGTATATAAACATTTTTCCAGTATAGATTTCCACTCATTCTACACATCTATTTAAGAGACTGTAATATGCATAAATATATACATGTAAGTGGAGGAAATTTAGACCCTGGCAGTAGTGAATGTATTTATTTAACCTCACATATGCAAATAAACTACCAATTTAATCCTAGCCAGCAGTAAACATGCAGAATTTCTTTGCAGTGGTCAAAACTTTACCTAAGATTTATGTGCAAAGTTTTCTTCCTAGACCAAAGCAGCACAAGAGAAGTCAGGCCCCATGTACTCGCCTCTAACACCGCCCTGAAGTGGGAGCACCTCCTACAGTTACAAAGTAAAATTGCCTTTAAGATTTTAGGTATCCATAAACCAAAAAAATTAAAAACAAACAAAAAAAACCAACAACAACAAAAAACCACAAACAAACAAAACAAAACAAACCTCAAAAAAACCCCAAAAACAAAACAAAAACAAAAAAAAAAAACCAAAAAACAAACAGAAAGAAACAGAAAAAAAATTGTCTAGCATTGATTGGCACAGTTACTGCTGAAACAAACACTATTTTTCTTTGTAATCTAGTATTTTTTGAACATTAAGAGCATTACTGAGGATGTTCAATATTGTATCAGACCAAAAATCCAGCCAGAGCAGTATCTTGTCTCTCATACTACCAAAAAAACCAAAACCAAAACTAAATCCCAAAAAAACACCACCACATAGCAAACCCCAAACCCATAAACAACAAAAAAAAACAGTAGAGCAAGAAAATATTTGTTTTATTCTTTGCCAAGATATTCTTTGCTTTAAAGTCTCTTCCACACGTAAGTCACAAGAATACAGCCTGAAATGTCCTCATCTGATATTAATTCATAGTGTTTTATACAGATGCAAATCTACAGACACCAGACACAGCTGTGGAGAGCTTAACAAGCAATGCATGAAAGGGTGGGAGTTAAAATTATCTCTGGACAAGAGTCCCTGCTTTAGAGCAGAATCATCCTTCTGCCAAGCAGGGAGACAGGGGTGGGGGCTGAGGACTTCAGATACCTTCCCCTATGACAGGGGCAGCCCCTAAAAGGGAGCAGTTGCAAATTAACACAGGCCATGAGAAACAAGAGCACAGGAAAAAGGAATTCACATGTGATCCTACCTCTGCACTTTTGATGATCAGCCACTAGAACTGAGCCAGCACGGAAGGAAAAGTACTCTGCTGCAGATTTTGACCTCAAGCAGATTACTTTCCCCCACAGGCTATGATGAGATTAGGAAGCAGACCCAAATTTTCCTATTTAGTCTCTTTTCTACTCCCAGGAGCACATGATTAGACAAATACCCCTTAATCAGGTTCAGATTTACTGCTAGACCCCATACTAGTACTAACACAGGGGAGGAAAACATGAGACAAAGGAGCTGAATCTCGAACCCCCCACTCTCCTGTCATGGGGTTTTGGCTTTTACCTTGCAACTCCAAACCCAGAAACTGCTGCTTGTTAGTGCTGTTCCCAGCCCTGGTTATTTTTACACCTCTCAGTCCAATCTTGTATAAATCACTCAAGGTACTTCTCAGCCCCACAGCCAAAACATATATAAGATGACATTCTCTGAAAACACTGTGTCATTGTTTTACCAGTGTGACTCCCACACAGAAGCTGGCAGAGCAGATGAGATCAGAGGTCAGTACAGACTTCTATCCCAACTCCAAGAGTAAACAGGACTAAGTGCTTCCAAAGCAAGGATAAAAGCCCTTCAGTGGACAATTTGGCTGAACTATCCCTCCACTGTGGGGAGCAATCTCTTGCCAGTTTCAGATAGTCAGTGATTGGCTTATGCCCTTGGATCATACAGACTCAGGTCCCTTACCAATTTTTACCCCAACTAGCAAAGCTACAGGCAACTTTATTTGTAACATGCAAGGCTGAATCCTCAATACTGGATTCAGTGTCTTGGCTGTAAAGCGCTTCAGACTCTGTCTTCTGGTGCAGAGAACAAGTCTTCTTCTAGGTATGAATGGGACAATGTTGAGTGCAAGCACATGATGCCTGGAAAGACAATCTATTGTCATATCTAGTAACACTATATTTTATACTGACATTTGAAACATCAAATTTTCTCAGGACAATTTCCCTTCTTTTTTCATATGCCACTGTTCTTTCTAGAGAACTACCCTCTAAATTTGAAAAAAAAGTAAAAAAAAGAAGGCAGAAAAAAATCCCAAGTGAGATCCACTGAGGAAACAGAGGGAGTCCCACAGATAATCCAAGAGTGTTAGAAGTCATCTTCCATACTAAATAAGGTATGACAAGAGCAATGTACTATAATAGGACCAGCAGATTTGGATCACATGGAACTGGATAACAGTATCACTAGTCCATCTTGCCATTTTCAAATTATGTTATTTTCAGCATATGTTATTTCAGTAATTGTACTTGTGATACTCATTCTACTACTGAATTTATTAGCAGATAATATCCCATGCAAACTCATTAGCATTATTTATGTACAAAATTTCATAAAGTACTAGCAACGACAATAGATTTGGTCTCCAGTGATATTTATTAGGTTTCTTCAACCAAAGTAACATGATGTGCACAATCAAAGAGATAAGTTTGCAGTTAAAGCACTTTTCTACCCTTCCCCATAAAAAGCAATGAAAATAATGAAAATTCATAGATTATATAGAAAAAGCTTGGACTTCAAAAAGTCATTTAACTTCATATTCCTTTCGAGGTAAGATGAATATACATAATTTAGGTCAGTTAATCTATCTCTCAATTCCTGCACTGCTATCCCTTATTGTAGCTACATTTTATGTATGTGTCAGGTCTTACACAGACAAGTCACTAGATAGCTGCAGTTTATCATACATCACTGTTAAAACAAATCATCTTGATAGTGAGAGCATCTGTTCACCCAATTTTCCTTTTAGCAGAAACTCCTTTTTAACCCTAATATAATTGTTCACATTCCTGGTGTTTATCTCACCAACTTACAGTTTACAGAACTTAAATGTCTGAGGACACTTGATGAAAATTTGCACAGCAGTTTTCTGTGCATTTCCACAACTCCCATAAGTTGCCTTTCCTTTATGACCTGGCATTTGGAAATCACAGGTCAGACTAGCAGGTCTCATCAAGCAAAAGCACCAGTATTCTAGTAAATGGAAATAAAGTGTCCAAGAATAAAGGTCAAAGTGAACTATAATAGGTTTTATATATGTGTGTGTATGTATAATTTTTAAAACCCCAAACATACAATACTTGCAAGGCCTACTGCATTCCTTTCAAATTCTGCAGTTCCAGCCAAAGAAGAGATGAGGTTAGGTCACGTCTCACAGGAGCATGATTCATTCCTCCTAGGAGCCATAAGGTCAAAAACCATAAAATGTAAATCCTGTTTCAGGTTTCTGTTGAGACTGCTTTTGTTCCATTCAGGTATGGGTTCTGCCTCATCACAACTGAAATCAGTTGTATTAAAATAAACAAAGACATTCCTGAGGAATCCAAGTGAAGTGTGACTAAATTCTTGTCTCCAGTACCTCTCAAACACTGCTAAAAATGAGACTTCCCTTAGTTATTCTAGTGACAGAAAAATCTTGTCCCAACATGGGGTGCGAGGCCCCATATTGGTTTTAACAGATTCCTTAATAATGATTCTCTTTTGTACTTCCCAGCATGCAGTTTTGTTTAGCAGAATTCATTGTAGTGGCTATTTGCCCTAGGAACAAATGTCTATTTTCCTTCCTTAACCAAAAGACCTCTTGCCATGACCAAGAGCCTCTCTGAAAGAATGGGTTTGAACTGTGAGGCATTTTAAATTAAAAGGAAAAAAAAATGGCACAAGCTTTGAGTCAAGAATTTAGCTGATCTTCAGCCAATGCTAGAATTGTACCAATGCCCCTCAGGATGAACCTAAATAAATACATATCAGGATTCTCAGCACTGCTACTGACATTATATTACACTGAATAATAGTTCCCTTCCTCAGCCAAAGAAAATCCCAGCACAATGCACATGAAATATAACACTGATTAGGGACCAGGAACATCATCACAAATTCCAGAGATTAGTGTCTGCAGATCAGACACTCAGATGGCTGGGGGAAGACGCTTTATCAGCCACTAGAAAACATATGCAGCTTTGATTCCACTGTTTCATGTTGGACTTATGTTTCTTTTGGCACGTATTTGCAGTATCAAATGCCACAGTACTGATGAGCACTCAAAGACCATATGATATCTCTAATACAGTGCAAACCAAACAAATCCCAAGACGTCCAGCAATGGAGTTCAGACTCACTGTCCTTGTAAACCCATATCCCCAGGTTTCTTGGTTCAATGGAATGTTGATTGAGAAAAATACAAGTTACTAGACTTTGAAAGCCTGCCCTGGAGTTCTTTCCATCCCTCCATCACTTTACAAACGGTGGTGCTGAAATGCAAAAACAAGCATTAATAGAGATCATATTCATCTTTAGAAACAGGTAACTTCTGGCTTTGTAAAGACATGTTGACATTTTGCCACACTTCTCTGCTGCCACTAAAATTTGGTAATTTAATGAAGCAGAGATCTAATATATGCACGAACCTCACTGGAATATTCAGCATCAAGGTTTTCATTACAGGGTGTGAAAAAAGGATTTAAAAAGTATTTTAGTTATAGAAAATCCTGAGCACTAAAATAAAGCACAATGGAACTGGCAAGAATGATAGAGTATCTATAGAATATAATGGTAACCTAGCTCTATCAGGCCCTACAGCTTTAATTTCAATACAGCATTTTCTTCTTAATCCCTTGTTTGCCACCAGTAATGCTGTTGGATTAGAGTGGCCACCAGGCAGTGGCTATTTACATAAAAATTAGGCAAATGTCTTTAATAAGGAAAAAAATTACATTGCTGCTGGATAGAGAGGTTTCATAACTCTGAACCTTGCTGCTTCTGTGATCCTCTGCTAAGTTTAAAAGATCAGAACACCTCCCTTTCACTTACAGCAGCCAGCAAATCTTGCAGCCATTATCTGCCACAGCAAGAACTTCACATTGAAAGCTGAGGGGCTTAGCAAGTGTCTGCACCAAGCAAACATTTTGTTGGTCATAAAACAGAAAGCAGATTCCCAAGTGATTTCTATTGCCAGCCCTACCCTAACTTCAAAGTGCTAATTCTGGTTTGTGTTCATTGTGCCACAGAAATGACTGATGAGCAGGGATAGGCTGATACAGAAAAAAGATGATCTATATCCACTAACTATTTTCCTCTACTTTATTTAAGCATTCCTGCCCTGAACATCTATCCACTCAAAGTGATTTCCCTCGTTCCTTCACAATTTTCTGAAGTAAGAGATTGAAAAAGCTTCACCTGCCCCGTGCAGCTGAGAGATTAAATATAGTTCTCAGCTGCAGCAGTCCAGATGCCCAGATTTGGGAAATGAGGAGCTTTTACTGGAGCTGTAAGTGAAGGTGGTCCCACACTAATGATGGGCAGCCCCAGCATATCTGCTCTTTGCCAAGAGATGGAAGCTAGGGAAGCACATAACAGACTGGTGAGTGCGTGGAGTGGAGGCAAGGAAAGATAGAGGGGCAACTCCGGCCACTTAGGAAATCAGAAGGCATATGGAAGAAGAAGGATTTATTAGGATCACTAGAAAAAACATCTCCCTTTAATGTTTTGTTTTGTATCACCCAGGCAATGAAAAGAAAGGGCACTCAGTTGGGCCAGCGTGGCCACACCACAGTATGAACTTGTCAGATTGCAGTGGAAGCAGCAGCTAAATGAAGAGCTCAGGACAACAGGGTGCAGATCACTACTGCCAGCCAAGGAAAGCAGAGACACATACCAGTGTACAGCACCCTCTCCTGCTTCCCTGTAAATTTATTTAACCTTTTTATATGGGAGGCAGACAGTGACCCAGCCCCAGGTGTTCAGTTTTGGAAGGAAAGAGTGGATGGATTTATAGGAATTCACTTCACTACTCTTCTGTGCAGAGAGTGCATGGGATCTGATTAATGCAGAAAATTGTGTCATGGAGGGTAAGGGAGAGGTGTTTTGCCCACATGTCTGTGCACAGGAGTAAATCATAAGGGGTTTGAGGGGTTATGCAAAGCGCCCGGGTACTCTCACAGGAGGCAACACTTCCAGGGTTCAAGCAACAACCCACTGAGGGGATGAAGCACATTACATAAATTGAAATAGCTTTAGCAGGAGAGTAAGAGCAGCCATATGGGAGCACAACAAGGAGAGCACTTTATGGAAATGCAGAAATACAAATTCAAACCCATTCAGCAGCTGACAGAACTAAAATGTCATCTTCCACAGCATTTGAGAGGGAAGCCTTCCTCTGATCCCTACCTCACCCCACAGATATAATTTGGTAGATTATTTTTACATCGTCCAAGTTATTTGACAAATACAACCAAAGCATATTCCTTTAATTCTCATTAATTGATTTAATTTATATTCAGGTTCTCTCATAAATATAGGTGCTACATAAAGAGCCCCATTTTCTTTCCCTCGAAAATCAACTTTAAGCTAAATAAAAAGTATTTTTAAAATATAATACATGGCTCCTACCTTTCATCTTCCCAATCATCACATTTCACGGATCAGATGCATTTATATACTAAAAAAAAAAAAAAAAAAAAAAAAAAAAAAAAAAAAAAAAGAACAAAGACATCAATAACTCTGTTTCTTACTGAGTTGGGCTTGTATGTTGGTTACATTGAATAACTGCAGTTTATTCAAAGAAGTCCAGGCCATTTCATATTTTACTGCAAGATATCTGATTATTCCAGCAACTTGAGAAAAAGATACTGTAAATAAAGCTTATTTCCATACTTTCATTATGGAAAGTAGATAATAAAAACATTACTGAGGAGCTGTCCTATCTCCTTTTTGTAATCCACTTCATTTTTCTTGGAACTGCTTTCTCTGGCCCTTACAGCTCTATGAATATAAAGGGGAATAAAAATGATGATTTTTTTTTCCTCCCCCCAGAGAAATGCCACTAATAAGACAACTGTTCCCTTGTGTCTGAGAATGCAACTTCTTTCCTGCAGGAGCTGTTGTGAATAGAAATTTTTTGTATTCTCCTTAAGCAGTAAGACAGTTTATCTGCTGGAAAGACATGGTTTGCTTCCTCACTTCAAGCCCAGCTAGTTATTATTGCTAATGGGTGGTAAAACTAAGATTGTTTCTCTATAATTCACCCCACTCCTCAAACACCTTTACTCTGGACCATTGTAAAAGTCAGAAAAGAGAGTAGTGTTTTCCATGAAAAGAAATACATCCGTTGACTACACAGCAAAACCTGTAATAATCCATTACATATTGTCAACATATTCTGTTACCATGATTTTTTCCTGTCCTGGTTAACAGAAAAAACATTCTTAGTTCTGAAAATCTGATCTAGAAAAGTGAGTGGCTAAAGGAGAAGTAGCATTATAAACTTATTTTTATAAATTGAAAAGAAATTTAGTTCCATGGGTTTTTTTTTGGTTTCTGTGTGTCACCCTATTTTGCTCCTCAATGCACTGATTATACTGCAGCTTAAGAAAGTACCTGCTTAATACTTTATGCTAATTTCATACTGACTTTAGCCCCATCAGCCTTTAACCTGTGTAGACTTAACCAGGACACATTTTAATTACATTCTCTCTGAGGAAATCACATTTATTTTTCAGTTGTACAGATGGAGATTTTCATAATCAGAAGAAATTCCTCAGGCACATTTCCTCAAAATTTCCCTTTACTAACCTAAAAAAACCTCAAACCCAAACCAAACAAGCAACCCTCTGTGCTTTCTCCCTAAGTACTCCTCACCCTTCCCAGACTGATACCATGGTGTTCCACAAGTCCTCTCCGCCACACTTGCCACGATTGGCTCAGTTCCCTGGGGCTGAATTCAAGACTGTGTGACTTTGCAAGCTCACAAACAGCTTAAGGAAGCAATCCTGCACCATGAACCCTTTCTTAATTTGTGAATAATTATTATCTTAATCAATATCTTGGTAATTACAATCCTACCTGATCAATTTTCTGGCCTTCCTACAGGCATCTGTAATTTAAAAAAACATTTCCTAGTCCCCTAACTCTACATTGATGTCGGCTGTTCCAAGAATCACCAAGCTCCCTCCTCTGCTTTCAAATTCTACAGAGACTGCCCTTGGCCACGTCAGTTGATTTATTTTCTAAGATTTCTCATTACAAATTTAATAATATCATCCACCAATATTGTTAAGGCCCTGCTTGATTCTGCTTACTCTTCACTAAATACATTAATAAGTCTCCACTAATTTTCTTTACCCAGTTTTTACCCTCTGAAGTGATTCTACTTAAAGTCAATAGACTTAAGCTCAAACCCTATGTCTCACAAAGTGCAACAACCATTTCAAGAATGCAAGATAGGAAAATAGTCTGAGGACATATTCATACCTTAATACAGTGCCACAATCACAGCTATGAATACAGAATCACAGATATTTTAATTCAAAAGTCTCTACATCTAATAATCAAGAACCATTAAATGTGTCTAAAACTTAATGTAGAGAAGTACACAGAAAACGACTTCAAGTTTTCCAGACAGAGAACATGGGCAATCCATACTTTGCCTTTATTTAAATGAGTAAACATTTCTGTCTCTTGAAGTGAATAGGAACTTTGACCCTTTTTTTCCCTACTCTTCCATTCGTTCCTCCCTAAAGACAACAGGATGAGGTCACCACCAGTCCTCACCACACCACCCATCTCTTAAAAGGATTCCAGCTCTCTAACAATCCAAGCATTTGAACCAAGTGCTGACATAGGTGTCAAAATTAATTTTATAGGGTTACAGTGACTGTAAAACCAGAAAGACTCCAATTACATTTAGATTTCTGTTTTCCTAAGGTAGGTGGGTTTGTTGTTTTTTTATTTCTGTTTGTTTGGGAGGTGGGAGGTGTGTGTGTGTGCGTATGTGTTTGGTTATTTTTTTGGGTTTGGGTTTTTAATCTGTGAGCTATACAGGGCAACAAATATTCCACGATATGTGTTTGTCCAGGGTTCCATTCAATGGGTTTCTTTACTTGCCAAAAAATAAAATATTAATAAGCAAATCATAATTCCAGGCTTCTGAATTTATTACAGCTACCAGCAACTGATCCTATACAACATCATCAAACAAAAATTTATATTTCCCTTTTATTCATTTTTCTAAGCAAAAGGTCTGAGCATTTAAATATCTCTGGTTTTGTGGTTTTTTTGGTTTTTTGGGTTTTTTTGTTGTAAGTATATTATTGATATCAGTATGCAATGCTGCAGAATAACTTTTCCTGCTTCTCCAGACTGTCGTGTCAACAGACTCAGCCACAGAGTGAAAGATACATTTTCAGGATGCCCTTGTTCAGAACTTCACATTCTGGTGACAAGCTTCTGATCCTGTTCTGATTAAAGTCAAATGACAAAATTCTCTCTGAATCCAATGATCCAGGACCAACTCATAACCATTCTCCCAAAATATCAGACAGTTATTTCTCCCTTCCCCCCAGTGTTCTTGCACTTGGGAAGTTAGAGTTTCTGCTGGTAAAAAATTAACCAGCACACAAGTATAGAAGTATGGACAATTGTGGACCAATTCACACCATCTGAAGAGTGGGCCTGAAGGCAGTGTCATCTCTCTTAAAATATAATATAAAAAATTTCAATAAGAGGCAGAAAGGTCAACAATAAAAATAATAGATTATTCACTCATCAATTAAGTGACCACATTCCTAATCATATTTTCCCATGAAAATGGCTCAGTGCTCCCCTGAACACTATAGTGAAAAGCTAGCAGCTGCAGTACCTGCTGTTGAGATTTTTCAAAGGTCTCAGAGAATTAGGTGCTGACATGGAGCTGCAAGAGGATTTCTGCCAATTCATTCAACAGGCACTTTTTTTATGTTAGCTAGGTCTGCATTAAGAAATATCAAATGACCACAGGGCTATATCTGTTTCCCTGAATAACTAGCAAAGCACAATTATCATAAATTTGTGATTAAAACCACAGACCACTGCATTATTTACACCAATAGATGTCAAGGGTTACTTATGAAACAGCACAGTTGAGAAGTCATTTCCCCAGCAACACATAGAAGACACCTGTGTTGAGCACTGCGTGAGCAGACAAACACACAAAACATCACATTTTCCAAACAGTACATGAAAGACATGTTCCACTCATTAATCTGCTTCATATGACTTCCATTTCCCCTAGCTGAATTCAAGAACAAGATCATGATGCAAAGCTTATTCCCCTTATGAATATTTCTCACTGGCACTTGTATCCTCTTCTGTTGTCTACTCATATCAGGTCTTGTGGCACTCTTCAACTTCTAAGCTCACACAGCACCTCAGACACTCCTTGCTTGAGCCTGAATACATCCCACAAATGAAACTCTTAGCTGATCCTCCTGCTCACTGGACCTACTAAACTTTCAGCTCCCACTGAATCCAAGAAAATCATAGAATGATTGGAATATTTACGGTCTTTTTCAGCTCAAACACTGCTATGGTTTTATGATTTCATGGGCAGGAACGCCTTCCATTAAACCAGCTTACTCAAAGCCCCATCCCATCTGGTTTTAAACACTTCCAAGAATAGAGCATCCACAACTTCTCTGAACAACCTCTTCTAGTGTCTCACTGTCCCCACATTAAAGAACTTCTTCCCAATATCTAATCTAAATCTACTCTCTTTCAGTTTCCCCTTGTCATATTACCACAAACCATTGTAAAGAGTCCCTCTCCAATCTTCTTCATGGCCCTTCTCTGGACTCACTCCAACATGTCCACTTCCTTCTTATGCTGGGGGCCCCAGAATTGGATGTGGTACCCCAGCCAGAGTTTCACAAGAGTGGAGTAGAGGGACAGAATTGTCTCCCTTGACCTGCTGGCCACGCTGCTTTTCAAGTAGCCCAGGATCTGGTTGGTTTTATGGGATGCAAGTGCCCACTGTTCAGTCATGTCAAGCTTTTCCTCCAACAGTCCCAAGTACTTCTCCTCAGGGCTCTTATCAATACATTCATAAGAATTTGCACTTAACCTTGTTGAGCCTCATTAGGTTTGCACAGACAATTCTCAAGCCTGTCCCGGTCCCCCAGGATGATATCCCTTCCCTCCAGAGTGTCAACTGCATCACAGGGCTTGGTGCCATTGGTAATCTTGGCGAGGGCACACTTGACCTCGCTGTCCATGTTGTTGACAAAGTTGTTAAACAGCACCAGTCCCAATAATGTACTCTGAGGAACATCACTCATCCCTGTCTTCACTTCAACATTGAGCCATTGACTGCAACACACTGAGTGTAAACATCCAGCTAATTCATTATTCACTGAGAGGCTGTACAACAAATCCATGTCTCTTCAGTTTAGGATATCATATGGGACAGTGTGAAATGGTTTTCATCCCTGTGATGCTGGCTGTTGTGACATAGCCCTGCAAGCATGTGCACATAGTAAATTCCTCTTATTTATTCCTCATGATATATGCATTTGCATAGAGCTGGACCTCCAAGGAAGCTGGAGTGGCTGGAATTCCTTTGTGCTGCTCTTTGGTTGCTTTCCTGCTGACCTGCAATCCTCTCCAGACTCAGGACAACTCTTTCTAGCCCTGGAAATAAACTGGTAGGAATGGGATAGATTGAGGATCCCCCACATGGCAACTGAAGATTAAAAGCTGAACAAGGCTTCTTCTGCGGTTTCAGTTCCCAAAAGCAGAACACTGTGCACCTGTTACGCTGATAAGCAGTGATTTTTAGAAGTACCTATATATAGAAATTTCTATATATACAAATTTACAACCTCACATAATGAACCTGTTGGGTCATTCGTTGCTAGTTCTGCAAGGGGCTGAAGGGTTCCGTCAGTGGAGCTCCAATAAGCTAGTTCAGCATTCACTAGTGGAAGTTATGGAATAACAGCCAGAAAACTACTATATGCAGATGAAAACAAAAACATACACCTTCAAGCTCCAGAAATAGGCTTAAATAACTAGATCTTATCCTACAGATCATTATGTTTGAGACCTTTGCTTTAAAAAGACCTCTTAAATACCTTTTGAGTCTGTTGTGTCCACCCTTTACCCATCTCTCCTCAGTTCCCAGAATAATAGCTATGCTGGATCTGCTGCAGAGCTGGCCTCCTCTCCTGTTGCCCAAGGACCCTGTTCCCACACACCTGGTAGGACCCGTGGCAGCACTGGGTGCTGAGGTCAGCTAGTGGGGCACAGATTTGGCCAGTCGTAGAGGGACTTCTGTCCATTTGGCCTCTATTAGCATTTTGTGAAGTACAAGTGCCAAGTAGCACCTGCAGCACCCTGGTTCCTACCTTTAGCTGTAAAAGGTTAACAGCAGACTAAGAGAAGTAACTGATCCTCTGCAAACTTCATTCTTTTGAATTCAGCATTTCAGCCTCATCTCCATAGTTCACTGTGGGGTTAAGGCAGCACTTAAAAGCAAGTCACACATTTTCAATGTGAAGTGTAAAAAAGGAACAACTACTTTTGACGTGGTGAAAAGTGGCCTGGAACATTCACACTAATACAAGGGGACAGAAACAAAGGGTGGAAAGGCATCTCAGAGCATCCTTCTGTCTAGACTCATACACAAGTATGAGATCAAGATAGTAAGTTCTGTATCACATATTTATTGCTGCATGAACTTCTAATCCCACAACATCAAAAACCCTTCTAATAAGTAGTTTCTATCACAGTAGAATTTTACATGTCTACATAGTGCTGCTCAAGATGTGGTATCCTACTTTACAAATTAAATTCTTTAATTTCACTGACAGAAGACCAAAAACCCCCAAACAAACACATAAACCAACAAAAAACCCCAACAACCAACCATGTAGAATCTGTGCATCATGTTAAGCTATCATCATGTTTCTTCTCTTTGGTTGCTTCTAGTGTGGAGGGGTGAGAGACACATTTGCTTGGACAAATTCCTCAAGTGCAATATTGTTTGGGTCAGCTCATTTCTCTCATGACTAGAGGTGGCTGGTGCCATCAGCATTATATTATTAACAAGAGTATTGTTTTGGCATTAAAGGTAAAAAGGGTTTTATGAGAATGTCATATTTCACAAGAGAAAGAACGACCAAGCTTTTAAAACCCATCAAAAACCACTTGTTTGTCTGATCTCTTTCTTTTTTGGCTGGCAGTGACTATTTGCAGTCAAGTTCAGAGTGATTATATTTATACCTCAATTTTAAAAATATATTAAAACCAGGACAAAATATCAGAGGAAGTCAAGGTAGAGAAGCACCTTGCAACTATTTATTTTGGAGGCACTGGATCTGCTGACATGGCATTTCAAAATAAAAAAGTCTTTTGATTCTGAAAAATCATTCTTGGATTCCTAATGTTTCCATTTAAAGGCAAAAGATACTTCTACAGAAAAATAAGTAAACACTTATCAGTACAAAACAAGCCCCTCCCTACAAGGTTTTGGTTTTCATTCCAATGTTTTGTTAGGAGACTTGCCTCCAAAGTGATCACTGGGGGCATAAAACTCCATACACCAGTTTGCAAATTGTGTCTAAAGATAAAGTAGACCATATATGTAATTTGCATATCCTCAGTAAAGAAGGATTTTTATTTTGCTAAGCTAGAAATAGAATTTGACAACAGGGGAAATTCAGAGTTCTACTACATCTATCACGGGCTTTTAAATTTTTGGAAGGATCACGATTCTGCCACATTTCATGACTTTCTGAAAGGTGCCAAGTGCCCATGTTCTCACTTGCTCAGAGAAAAGGCTTGGAAGCTGAGGTGCACTCAGTTCCACACAAGTAATTAATCATGTCTTTAGGTCTTTGAAAAAAACAGCTTCTCCACTCTCTGCGAGTGTTTTCAGGATCAAGCCATCTCTTGATCACTGAGCAAAGGTGAGTTCTCCATCCCTACTCCAGCACAAATCCAGGGAACTGGTTCCTGCTCTTCACCACTAAACTTGTTCTGTTTGTGGAGGAATGCTTATCAACCATAGATGAAAGAAATGATGACAAAAACTTTGCCTGTCACACCAATGTTGTCTCACCACTTGCTTGGATTCAGACAGCTTTGTCATCAGTTCTGGTATGGAAAGGTTGACTTCCATCATGGCAGAAGATGTGTTTTGATCCCATGTTCGCACAGCAACTCACACAACAGTCACAGTCTGCAGATGGAACTTCTAACCACATCAGATAATAAATGCATAGGCTTGATTTAAATTTTTTCCACATTTATCACCCAGATCTCTTGTCAGCTTACAACAAAGGAAGAAGTTCATCTCTACAGGAATTTAGTTTTACCACAAACATTTTGACAATTTGAAAAACGAAAGAAAGGTGGTCAGAAGAGGTGATGGTATTTTGAAAAGAGATATGAACAAGAGATTAGAATAAAGAGCATTCGTTCTACAAGATGTTTCTAGTCAGCACTGTGTCTGGCTGGGATGGACTTAACCTTCCCCATAGCAACCTGCATGGGGGTTTTGATTTGTGGCCAACCAATGTTGATAATATACCTGTGCTTTAGTTATTACTCAAATGTGATTGCACAGCAGTAAGATCTTCCCTGTTTCCCACTCTGTCCTCCTCAGCAATTAGGTTGGAGTGGGCAAAAGGTTTTGATGGGATACGGCCAGGACATTTGAGCCAGTTTGTCCAATGGGATATTCCATACCATACAGGGCAATACTTAGCTGTGTTCCCAAGCTGACTTTGCTTGGAGACCATCTGGGTATTGATCTGCTGGTGGAGAGTGACTGCTTCTTCTCACAACCAGCGGATCACTTCTTTACTTGTATTTACAAACACATTTTTTAAACTGGTTTTGTCTTTACCCATGAGGGTTTTCCTTCTGCCTGGCCAGTACTTTGCTTCCTGGCACTGCAGGGGAGCTGTTGGAACAGGACACTGCTTGGGGACTTAAACTATCAGCTGGTGCCAACCCTCAGAAGTCGTTTTTAGGCACACCACACAGAGCTCAAGTTAATGATACACTTTATGAGGACTCCGTTTCAAGACTCAGGATCTGCTTTTGGCTTTTCCAGTGCAACCAGTGCTACATGGGGTAAGTGTTTAGCACTGATTCCATGATGATGGACTTGACTGGGGAAACCAAACCAGCCAGAATTCCAAGAAGAGGTCATGGACCTAGCAGAAAGGTGTTTCAGATAGTGCCCAAAGAGGTGACTCATACTAAAAAGGTGCCACTGTAAAACAAATTGACATAAAATTGGAACCAATATACTCTGTTTACTGATGTGTTCCATCATATTTTGGAAAACCAAGAGAAGTGGAAAGCTGGTCTTTGTATTCCCATGTAACTAGTCTCAAAAACTATGGAAGAGAAAGGCAGATCAAGCCATTTTGCAGTTGGCTCCAGATACTGCTGAATGAGAAAAGTGGCCCACAGCCTCTGTCTATACTGACTCTCGGCTGGTGGCAAATAATTGGGGTACTACGGCAGCAGAGACAAATCTATTTGGGCTGCTGAAGTGTGGCAAGACATTGCTGCCAGGGTAGAGTCCCACATAACAAAAGCCATGCCAATGAAGAGTGTCAAAACCACAAGCAGGTAAACCAGGCTGCTAGAAAAGGAGATGACATTTCCACTATCTGAAAAATAAATGGCAAGCAGTCAAACATATGGGAAGTTGCTTTGAAAATGGACACATGGTCAAGGATAAAGGACATCCTTAGAAGGGATATTCTGCAGACATGGCTAGATACACACCAGTTGTCTAGAGAAAGCATAACAAAAAGCATCAAAAATTTTGCAGCATGGAAGTAATGAGTTAGAAAAACACTTCTTACAGAGACTGCCTGAACCATTCCCCTCAAAGCGAATGAAAAAAAAAGAGAAACTGCATCTTAACCTTATACAGAAATGCTCTCAGGACTATGTCTTTTGGGGTCCAAGGCTGTATCTACACTGAAACATTAGGATGAAGAACCAGTCCAGGGACAATTACTTCCCAGGACCACACTGATTTTCTCTCAGCCTTGTCTCTAACAGAACTTCCCAGTTTACCTAGAAGAGACCTTGAGGTAAGCACACTTGAGCTCTCCTCCTCAAGAACACTTCAGAAAACTCTATGCTGAGCAAACACTTGCACATGATCAATATGAATGTTAGATGAATTGGGACTTGAGAATTCAGACTCTCCCAGTACAGTCAATGTCAGGAGCACATAACTGACAGGATGAGTTCTGTGTTTAACACTGAAGCTCCCAGTTTAAGGTCAAGCCTGAAAACCCAAGAAAATCACTTTGTACAATGAGATAGCAAAATTTAAATCAGATATCATTTAATACCAATGTTTTATATTTGTACACACACAGTGTTAATCAGTTATCTTTTTAGCAAGCTACTATCACAATGCAGTTTTTGATTGCTTTTTTGTAATTTGTGGTTCTCCTTTCGTTATGCAAGGCTGCGTTTGTTTTTCTTTTTAAGCAACGTATGATTAACAGAATTAAAAAAATAAATGGGCACATTCTCTTCACATGCCAGAACAAAGTTCTTGTCAGGCAAGCATAATTCCTTAAAGAAAGAGCTAATGGAGTAAGCACTGTATCAAAGTGCTCTATCAACTGTTTTTCAGAGTAAACAATGATGAATAAGGTTTTAGAGCTCACCATACCTCAAACTAAAATCATGCACTAGAAGTAATTCCTGACAGTACTGAAGAGATGCTGCTGTGGACAAGAAGCAGCTTCCTTCAGAAAGTTCTGCAGGAACTGGATGGAGGAAATACTCTGAATTCCTGAATTAGAAGGATCATACTTGCAGCTAGCCTTTAGGAGTCTGGACTTTATACATAAATTAGTTTGAAAATGGTCTAATTGCAAATGGCTCCGAAAGAAAAATTTTAAAATGAAGTTACTGACAAAACCCTACAACTTATTTTCCCAAATTTATCTGCTAACTGCCTCTCAAATAGGTCATTTTTGTCTTCTGATTTGTGCACTGCAATATTCTACTACTTAATTTTGTAAAAAACAATACCCATTAGTGCTACAGAGGCAATCAAGCTAAGACAGTGTAAACAGTCACACATATTACAGAGCTCAATTTCAGTTAGTCACTTACAGCTGTAGATAGTTCTGGATTTGGTATATTTGAATCAACTGCTAATCTACAGAACCATTACTGCAGGTGGTAATAGAGGAAAAATAATCCACCAGTCTGAACCTTAGATGCCAGGATATAGTTACAAGGTTAATCAATAATTTAAATTGTATGTAAACATCGATTTTGCTCGAGTAGTACATACAGTCAATATAGAAATTATTGTGATAACACACAAATGCTCAAAATGAGGCTTTTTGCAGCTACTTCTCATATTGAAATGGCATATATAAATTATTCAGTGCAACACCAGAAGTTTAACCAAAAAATAAACACAATAACCCTTTCCTTCTCTTCCTCCCCCTACTACTTCTTCACTCTTTCTCTACAGTTCTCAAAATATAACAGTTTCTGCCACCTCTGCAAATTTAGGTAAGGAGCACCAATACACACAGAAACAGGCAAGGTATACTGCAGATACAGCTTTGGTTAAACAAGTAACAAACATTGTTCATTTCAGCTTCATTCAAAAAAATAAAAAAAAATTAAAATCCTACAAAGCATTTCACCTGACCTTGCAAATGGAAATGAACAGAAATTAAAGGGATTTTTTTCCTTTGTAATATTTTTGCGTTTCTTCCAGCATGCAGACTCCAAATGCAAATGTATGTCACAAAAATATTACTTTTTTTTAAACGTCAGTTTATTTCTTTACATAGAAATACAACTTTTATGTTTCAAGCTCTGAGATAGTATGATTACTCTTACTGATACCTACAAAATGACACTCCCTTTACTGGAGATGTGCAAGGCAACTTGCTCCCTTGTAAGAGATACCTCTGTGGATACTGGGGTTGAAGTACACACCCTACATACTCTTCTATTGCTATGATTTGTCTTTAGCAAAGATATCCAAAATTGATCACATCTAGTTCAGTCACACCACAGATTTGAAATGTTCTCATTTTACCAGTCTGATTTGGCTTACAGAAAAAGAAATCAGTGATTCTTACTCTGAGATTTTGTTACTGTAAAGAGATATTGGGCAGTACAAAGCTGTAACACATGCTGCTCATCTACCATTCAGAGAATCCCCATCTTTGTAACTCAGTTCAACAACTGAGAGAAGGCAAAGTGAATACACGAAAATGGAAGCCCAGTAAAATAGTTACATTGTCAAACTAGACCTTGGAGAAGTGGGTTTAAGCCTCTGCTTTACTACAAACTTGTCTGTGGTAAACCAATCACTTAGCCTTATGAAAGAGTGAGTCAAGAGATATATTTAAAACCTTAAGCTGGTGTCCTGAATGGTCCTTTTCTTCTACTTCTCTGGTCCCCTCATAGAGTGGCTCAACCAGGAGCAGGGAAGTGAAGAATTCACTTCTTACTCATAAAAACGTTTCAGTTTATTATATTAGCCATAACAGAGAGAAATTGCAACCCACACTTAGTTAGCTGGTGTCACACTCTTTTTCCCACCCTTTCCACAAGTATGAAGTATTTTCCAAAGGAGAAATAGATAGCTCCCCAAAGTCAAACAATTTCGATTTTTGTAGCTAAGTCAGTCTCCTGGGAAATGAGGCTTTGAATCCTCTTCAGCAAATATTAAATTTAAGAAATAGGAAGAGAATTCTTCCCCAGCACTAATTCCTTCCCCTTTTTCTGTCCTCTTCCAGCAAAAATGCGAGGAGCAAAACCCACACTCAACTGAGAAAGGACAGAGGACAAGCAGCAGAGGAGGATCTCCAGACAGCAAGCATCCCAACTATGAGAGCCTGTCAAAGATTTCTGGGCACAGCACTTGCCCATGTGCTTCTTGTTGCTACCTGTGAGCAGATCACTTCTGCATATACTCAGTGGGGTTTTGACCCCATTAGAAGGGTTTTACTTACCCTGTGCCTTATACAATAGGTTACATACACCTAAAAGAACTGTGGTGCTGAAGGCACTCAACATGCAAAAGCAAGGCAGTGTGTCACATTACTTCAAAGCACCTAAGTATTCTGCTGGTTCCAATGTATCTGATTAGAGCTCTAATATCCACTGACCTTCTGCTGTATCCACAGCCAGTGCCACATTTGTTATGTGTTGCTGTAGACATGTCACAGCGATGCCATGCACAGAAACGTTAAAGACTACAAAGTATTTAGCCACTGCAGATATGCAGGGCATAAATTCTTCATAAGCAGTGAGAACAGAAAACAGGGGAAACTCTACACCTCCAAGATTTTATCTAGCACAAATCTTATTTGTGTAGACAGTCTGACTGGTGTGCTTTGAGCAATACTTTAGAGACGATTATTCAGGAAACGACATATAGTCTAAGCAAAATCAGTACCAGAAACTAACTTGGTTTGTAGTACAACCTGGTTTTATGCACAGCTGAATGATTTGGAGTTTCACTCCTCTTCTTTCTCTCATCAAGAAAACACAGAAAACAACAATTACAATCTTTGGCCTGCACTCCTGGGCTGCATCTGAACTGTGCTTGAGGTTACTCAAAGGGTGGCTTCAGAAGCATCTGCATGAATCATGAGGGAACATGTCACCTGGGCCACAGCTCTCCCCTTCTCATATACATTATGAAAGCCTTATGAAGCCAGAGGAGTCAGTTACACAAAAGCATACTCTACTGGAAATTTAAGCTGTATTTAAGATGCTCTGCACTGCTGAAGCAGTGCAAAGCTGCCTTTAGAGATTTGTGAATGTAGCTTCTTATTGTTACACCTCAGCTTTCAATAAATTCTCCCCGAGGGAACATATGCTTTCCTTCTACAGTTTCTATTGTTTGGATTATCTTTCGCTATCTATGACACATTATTTATTAGCATCTTGCACTGACTTTCTCTTATTGAATTAGCAAATGCATCCCACCAAATAAGGTGAGGAAAACAAGTTACTCACAGCAAGCAGCACACGAGGAACACAAACCCAAGCCTCCACTTCTCAGGAGAAGCCTTTGTGCTCTCTGGCTCATTAAAGATTGAATCCCCACAAGCACTTGGGTATGAAAGCCAGCTGGTACCACTTAGTCCCTACTTAAATCCAATGCCCAAGGGATGCAAAAACCTCATAAATGAGGAATTTCTAGCAGTACTTGGTTTTGGTATTTTAATTTAGTTTAATGGTAACCTAGCAGGCATAGTCTGAAGATTTTTGTTAGTACAAATTGTAAAAAGCTTCTTTTTTCTTTACACACTCCCCCATGCCCCCCTTCCAAAAATGAAAAATGTTCATAACCATTCATATGCAGACAATTAATTGGAAATGACCATTCCCTCACATGATCCTGGGGTTGGTCTATTTTAAATCAGTAACTGTGTTCAGAAGGCAAGGTTGTTACAGGCTCTGCAGGAGGAGCTCTATAACATCGCTAAAATTTGTATTCTTTCATTTTGTCTCCTGCATCTGTTTTTCTTTTTGATTTATTAAAGTTTTCTTCACTTTTATTTTCAACCAAATGCTAGCTTTAGTTTTATGACATTGAGGTGTTTTGATCAGATCCTCAATTGGCTTAAATTGACATAATTCCATAGCTCTGTGTTCTTGTCTAGGTTTACCACCACTGTGTGTGCATTTCTGTGTTACAATTGAGACAAAAACAAACAGGTGTACTAGGTTCACCTTATCAGAGAAATAAATTGTCTATGTCATGATTTATCCTGAATAGTAGATGTTTTCTAAAAGAGATTTTCTTGAAAATAAGGAGGTTAAAAATGACCTAATATACTGCAGCAAAATACTGAAGGCAATCAGTAAGACTGTTATTATTTCTTGAGATGGATAGAAATCTGCTATTTTCTACCTTCCCTTCCAATATCCCCAAGAATAATGATGTGATTTAAGAACATAAAGCTTTCAGCTCAATTGTGGCAATTTATGTTCCTGTAAACTTGATGTAAGCCTGAGCAGCCCAATATTTTTACTGTGTATTGTAAAGGATGGCATCTCAAAGGTCATAGCAATTTCCACCATTTTACTTCCAAATTTATTTCTCCTTAGTTTTTCACAGGGAAGTGTTGAGATTTACCTCTGACCCAACCTACTTTCCTCAAAACTTGAACTGTATATAAAGAATGGATTGTTCAATGAATGGTCTCTTTTCTGGGTAACACAACTGAAAGACAAACCTCACATCATAAGGAGGTATGATATATCCCTAAATGCATTTCAATTCCAAAGTGAGAATGGTAAGCAACCTCTCACTCTGACCTTTTCTCTCCTCACTGTGTGTAATGTTTTCAGATTCTGTCGAGGAGTGTGTCTAATTCATTTTTCCGGCTTAGTGAGACTCACCCCGAGTCATTTCCTATTTGCTCTCTTGCTGTGAGTGGAGTCACATTCCCAGTGAGAAGTCAGCTCAGTTCCACTGATTATCTCCGCGCCCGGTGATGGCCTGAGAGGACGCCTGCTCCTGCTGAGAACATAGTTTAACACTATGTTAATAAACACACAGGGAATGCCTTATGCAAACAAAGGCCCCAAGGCAAATCCCTCTGCCCTCAGTGATGCAAAAAGAGTAATAGGTTTGGGGAGAACAAGGGAATAGTACTGCATTTGAAAAGCAGCCTCATTGTAAATGTGTCCAGAGCTGCAGTGGGAAGAGTTAACACGAAGACACACTGTCTATCATTCTCTTTTGCCCTTCTTTTGAAGATCATTAGAGTTGGCATTAAGAGGAGTTATAGGGATTAAAGGCAGCTAGGTCTGTATTAAAGGCAGCTAGGTCTGCTCTCATTGCTCGATGAAACAGCTATCATCACAAAGCAGCATACCTTCAGCAGGCTATTAATTACATCCCACTAAAGTCCTTAAAAGGTAGTTGATTTTAACCTTAAAATTTCACCATTTACTTCTAAGAGACCTTAAATTTAAATAATATTATTAAATAATGAAATATAATATATTAAATAATGAAATAATGCTTTTAATAATATAAATGAGTAAATAAAAAATTACTGAAGTAAAAAGTATTAAGATAATAAATGCTAAAAAATAAAGTGTCTTAATAAGGATAATATTTGAAGTGTAATAAAGGTAATAATAAAATAAAGCCTTCCCATTGCTGTGCTTGAAAATCTTTTGTACAATGACATTTTTTATTCCTAAACTGAACTATAACAAAGGATCATCACCTTCTTAAACTCTCAACACCCCCATCCCCCCCAACACTAAATATAGAAATGCTTCAGGTTCTTCAATCAAGCTAAAATCTCACCACACTCCCCTTTTCTTCATCTCTCCTCATCCCCATGTCGATTTTACACTCCAGCCACACAGAGATATACATTAGAAAATCTCACACTCTACCATGTCATTACAATACAGGAAAATGTCAACCTTAAAGGCACTAGAAAAAAAAAAATGAAACTATGCAGGAATGATAAGAAATATTCATTCACTCATTGAAGCCTGTTTCAAAATTACAAAGAAAAAGGATAGGAAGCCTCACTACTTATAAATACTCTCCTCATTTTTCTGTTTTCATTAACATTTGTATAATTAATTAGAGTCCTCAGGGAAAAAAATAACCAACACTTCTTTACACTTCTTTAGTTCTGAAAAGCAATCAAGATCTATAATAGCCTCTCAGTTCTGAAGTTTACTGTAAGCTTGTAAGAATGAGGGAACCATAGCTGTTTTCTTTCTGCTATTTTACAAAAAAAAATTTGAAAAAGAAAAGAAAGAGTTGGGAAAAATAATAACATATGATGTTTGGGACTAAAGACATTTAAAAACTAATAATTCTATGTCCCAGTAGCAAGTAATACATTTAGGAGCCTAGGATGAATTAAACAACTTGTATTTTTCAGTATAGTACTGTATCATTTACAACCTAGTCAAATTGTATCAAATACAACAACAATCCCGTAGCATTTTAACATAATTTATAGCTCCACGAGGTAAACAGAAGGAGGATTTTTTTTTGTTGCCTTCTGTTTGCTACTTTAATCACATTCTGGGGATACAATTCTGCATGGAAGTGGCTGTAAATATGCTCACGCATTTCCAGCTCATGGAGGCGGTTACAATGTGCATATTAAGGACAAGTTTTACAACCAAATGTGTGATGCAGAATGCTTTGATACTGATGAAATTGCACATCTCTGAGAGTGAGATTAATCCCATCTAACTTTGGCTGCTCAGGAAACTAACCTAAGATGGTTAACTCTATAGTCAACAGAGAGTTACATAACTCCAGGGGAGGACTCTTCCTATCTACTTTGGACATCAAAGTTTGTCTACTAAGGAGCTGTCAGGCACACTCCTCTGACTTGCAGAGCATGCCTAAATGGGATGTTTAGATTAGACACCTAATTTGAAGACAAGTGAAGCTAGCAAACCTAACCCCATGTTAGAGCCTATCTCCTCCACAGCTACAACCAACTTCAAAGTTGTGTTTTTAGGGAAGCCTGAGCTGGGCACTGAACTGAGCTGGGGTACAATGAGGATTTGGAGCCACTGCAGCAGAGGTTTCATCGTGCATTTCTTTCGGGGACACCTTTGTGGGGATCCTGGCCAGACTGCATGGGGGTGGCAGTCACAGCGCCTGTGCTGGTCTAAAAGCTGGGAAGATTCAGGTTCCCTCCTCAGCCTCTGCTCCCAGCTGATCCAGCATGATCCTTCTCACTGCTCCCCATGCTGAGAGAACATACTAAACTAACCCAGGTAAATTTTAAAAAAGGAGAGGAGAGGAGAGGAGAGGAGAGGAGAGGAGAGGAGAGGAGAGGAGAGGAGAGGAGAGGAGAGGAGAGGAGAGGAGAGGAGAGGAGAGGAGAGGAGAGGAGAGGAGAGGAGAGGAGAGGAGAGGAGAGGAGAGGAGAGGAGAGGAGAGGAGAGGAGAGGAGAGGAGAGGAGAGGAGAGGAGAGGAGAGGAGAGGAGAGGAGAGGAGAGGAGAGGAAGGAAGGAAGGAAGGAAGGAAGGAAGGAAGGAAGGAAGGAAGGAAGGAAGGAAGGAAGGAAGGGAAAGAAAGAGAGGAAGGAATACTTTTCAACTTACTAGGGAAGTTACTTGGGAACTCAGGTAGAAAAAGCAGCACAGGGAGGACACAGGACCCCAGGGGAAGGATTAAATTAAAGAAAAGAAGAAAGGGGTTAAGAAGGAGCTCCTTGGCAGTGCTGAGACATTCAGCTGGCTTGGCTGCTGAGCAAACTGGAGTTCTCCATTACTGCTACCAAGACAAGTTGGTTCAAAAGGAAACTCAGGTATGTCTCAACACAATGCACTTAGTCCTAACAGGTATGGAGACATACCAAGAAGACTGGGTAGATCTAAGCTACCTGATGGAAACCTTTAATTTTGGTACTGGACCAAAGTTTGGCACACTGCTCTAACCCTGTTTTCTCTTGGCAATGCTACTGAACAGCCAAGTTCTGCCTTAGAAATGGGCTGGGGAATGGGATAGGTCAAAAAGCTCTGTTGAGCCCCATTTGCAATGTACACAGGATGACTCTGAGGATGGAATCAGGATGTTCCATCTCTTGATGATAAGGAAAATCACTGGGCATTGCCTTATCCAGTCATCTAATTATCAAATCCAAGTTTATTCAGCGTCCTTGGTCCACCAATAGCTAAAGACTTTGGTAAAGAATGTCCCTCATGAACTGTGTAGGCAAGCAATCAGTGTGACAGATAGATAAATCCAGATACTTGAGCAAAATATGTTTGCTGCCTGCAGGGCACAATGACAAGGAGAAAATTATAGCCTGTATTGGGTTTTGCTGGAACATAAAATGCACATAAAATCTTTTTATGCCCTCATGCTCCAGTTTGCTCTGCCTGGCTGACAAGGTGCACCAACATATCGGTACCAGTTAAAACACCTGGTTTTGCAGAGAGGAATCCAGTGCCACACGGCACATGTTTCTTGCTGAGGCACTTTCTCACCACACCTGCAGTGCTGCAGCCCAGATAGCAACCAACCACTGACTGACTGCCTCTAAATGTCTGGTCTGTGATCATTCCTTCCCCTTCCTTGACACAGCGACGTGCTGCAGCGACTATTACCCCGCATTGTACAAAACCACAGCACAAAAGGTTATGTATACTGCACTGCAGGCACAATTGTCATCCAGCCTTTGAAACTTCCCTCCCTTCCTCTGGCTTGATGTAGAAAACAGAGCATTACAGTATTGGGTGAACAAAGGCTGAGAGTCTGTTAGGAGCCTCAGGGAAGTCAGGGTGCCAAACTTACCACCTTGGCAAAGTGGTAGTTAGTCAAAATGTTTATCACAAGAATAATTAGGGAGGAGAGAGGAAAAACTGCTAAGCTGTTAATCACTTTTTACTGCTAATCACTTTCAACTGCTAATCACTTTTTCACAATCCTGGTTTCTGGAATTTGCAGTTTTCCTGGTATAAGGCAGATTGCCGAGTGGGGAGTCATGGTCTCACTGGGGGCTGTATCGCATGATCTCGCTCAGTGTTACTGCTCTGGACTCACTGCTGCACAAACAGAACTCAAGGGCACAGTGGGGGACATAAGCTCAAACCCACCCAGGGCAAATTCTTCAGTGCTTGATACTGGGGTTCTTACAAATCCTGAAAGCTTCTGCTGCAGCAGGACAGAAAGGCCACGGTGGAGCACCTCAAGTCTTGGATAGCCTGAGGGAGGCAACATTCCACTTCATCATCAGTACTTGGCCCACCTTCCTCCTGTGTGATCTCTGGCCATACTCTCCAGGGCAATCCACATGGGAACCAGTGTGCGGGTTATTTTCTGGCACAGCTCCCAGTTCTGTGTAACTCAAATGACATTTTTCAAGGATGCTAGCAAGCAGACCAGGCTTTTTTTTTTTTTTTTTTTCGATCTGATCTGTCTCCTTGTCTAGTAGTAATATATTGGTGATTATACACGACACATAACATTCTCCATCTGAACTGCTTCACTGCCCTGCAGAAAAAAAGGAACAGTCTCTGTTCCTACATTACCAAGGGGGGAAGTAAAGGGGAAAGATGTGCTGACTGTGGCGACAGAGCAGAGCTCCTCAGTACACCAAGCAACAGGACTCACAGTCAGCCCTGAGACTTAACTCTGCACTTCTCCTGTTCCATCTTGCATTCAAAATCCTCCTCATAATCACTCCTTCCCCAGCACTTCTCCTCTTTTGTTTTCCCAGTAAATATTTTCCCACATTTATATTGTTGTTACCGATTTATTAAATGCTTTCTTCCTCAACCACACAATTCACAGCCAGCACACATCAACCCTTCACTAACTCTTCTCCACAGGATTGAGGCAATCCTTTGCTGATGCTCAAGACAGAGAAGAAAATCACTGAAAATGTACAAGGCAGCAGGGGCTGGATGCGTCTTCGTGCCTGCCTGGGCCTTCCTCACTTTAAGCTGCTCTGAAAAGCACAGACAGAAAAACTGAATATGCATAGAAGCAAAAAAACAAACCAATCAACCAAACAAAAAAAAAAAACCCCACCAAAACAAAACAAAACCAAAAAAAACCCCAGAAAAACAACCAATTCCCAAAAAACAAAAAGCCACCAAAACCAAAAGATGAAAATTAGGAATCCTTTAACATGTTCCAAACTGTCTCACTTACCTGATAGACCCACTGTGGAAACCTTGCACTCCTGCACCTGAATGAAATTTCTATTTAGCAGAATGACAGGATGACAGAAGACGCAACATGCAAATTCACAGGGCAGTGAAGAAAGCATGAGTTTTCCCATGCAACATATTTCCATAGCATGTGACTGAAATGCAGCTGTACAATGGTGCTTCTGCAATAACAGTTCACAAGTCAAAGCATAATAATGTCTTAGTACAGATCCCACCAAAACATGCATTGACGTGGGTGCCTGAAGTGTGAATATTACTGCTGGCAGCCAAATAATTTTGTTTATCAGACTTATCGGACTCTGCAGGTTCTTTTGCAAAGAATCTTTTAAGTACATCTTTTATATTTTGTTTGGATATAGACAGAACTGTGCTTTGGAAGATCAGCCCAGAAGAAACCTTTTTAGGTGTTTTCTTCATCTCATAATAGTCCACACAATGAGATTTGTGTCAAAGAGGCACAGTATAGTTCAGGTTCCCTTGAACACACAGAAGATCAGCCAGTGTGTTCAGCTAACTAGTTAGTCAGTTTTTATATGCAAAGGACAGCATCTGGTACCTAATCTCCAGAGTAGAAGGAACCATTTACACAGATCTGAGATCACTCTGTGACAGGTGCCAAAGAGTCATTTCCAAAGCCTTGTGAGCTGACCATATGCTACATCTTTCTCAAGTTGGAATAAAGGCATTCAGCTATCATAAAATTCATTAGCATCATAAGACAAATAGATAAATTAGTGATGAAATCACACTAAATATATAGTAAGTATATTGATGTCTCAAACAAACTAAGCAAAACCAATTAGAATGCCAAAAGTATGGTTCAGGATTTTATTCCAGAAACATGCAGATTATCAAGCTGAATATTTGGCTTTGTAATACATAAAAAAAGCCCATGATGCATCATAATACCACTTCTTTATCATAGTCTATGTTTAATATGTTACCACTCGAACAAGCCTGAAACCATACTTATAGAAAATTCTTTACCAAGATGTGACAAAAACATGGGAAGAATTCTCTCAATAATCACTCAAATAATTATAAAATCAGCAAATTATTCAATAATCAAAGTGTTTTTAATTTAACTAAGTTCATGTCCCAAGACTGAACTACCAGAAGGAGAGGAATAGGAGACTGAAAACTGTAGCTTTACTTGTGGGAAGTGATGAGTAGGATCACACAAAAACCAGTCATGAGATTTTCCTTATTTTCATTTTTGTGGAAAAATTCTGGAATGAGCTGAGGTACAGAAATTCTGCAGGCCTCAAATTTCCCTAAGTCTGACCTCAGAAGTCCATATTCTTTAATTAAAAAAAAAAAAAAAAAAAAAAAGGAGAATATGCACATGTTGTTCTCCTGGTTTTCCAAATCCCTCAACACTATATATCTGGGTAGCTGTTTCTATCACTTTTTCAGAGGCACTGCTTGGGACAGGAAACTTTTCTACATTTCTCAGAAGATCTGGAGAAAAGGGGAAAAGATTGAGGGGTCTCCTGGGTGAGAAAGAAAAACCTTGCCTCTCATGACTGATGCTACAGAAAAGCTATTTCACACACTTTGTAATCTCAAGTTCTTATTCCAAAGACTAATGTAAACTGGAAGAATCATTTCTACCACAGGTGGCCAGTGACAATGAGATGGAGTAGAAAAGGAGTAGTTCAGAGTAACCAAGCAAGCAGTTTATCCAGAGTCATTCCCTGCAAAAAGGCTTTTCAGGACCTTGACTGTGTAACCAGCAGAAGCCTAGCACTGATGGTTCAGCCATCATTAATTTCCAGCCATTTGGGAATAGGTGATTATTTGACAGTAAGATGTGATCTGAGAGAGGTGCTATTAAAATGTGGAGAGAGCTGCTATTCTTGCACTGCAGCAGTGATCTAACACAATGGCAGAGCAGTGTGACTGGTAAAATCCACAGGGGAACAGACTTCTTCCCAGGGCTCAAATTATCAGCACATTTTCATTGCTGCCTAGAAAGAGACATGTAATGCTGTCAGATGCTCTTTGAGTTGGGAGTTTTTAAAAAGAGATGGAAGCATATGCATTAAAGAAACCAATATTTACACAAGGACAATTCTCTCATGAAATATAAATACTGGAATTCTGCTGGTTACAATTCTTATTTTGAGCTTTTACATGAGGGCAATAAACTGAAGAGGATGCAATGCTCCCTTCCCACTCACCATTTTGATTATCATATATGAATTTTAAAGGGGTTGGGTAAAATCCAATCAAAGCTTCATTTATAGATGCTTGTACTTTGCACTGCTGTCCTTGGTACACACTCATCCTTAGTCCAAGCCAAATAACTCCAATTCAGGCAACAGTTTCTGAAAAGGAATGTGACTTTAATGAAATAAAAGGCTCATCATGACAAGTCCAGGTTGAGAATAACACCCTATCCTGTTGCCATTACAGACAGAGACAGAAATATATCAAAGTCGCCTCGGCACTTGAAAGAGAATGGCAAATAAAAGGGACATGTCCAAGCAGTGCTGATGGCAGGTGTCAGAAAGTGAACATCAGCAGGATCAAATAGGAGATCTTTCCTCTGTTGCTTCTTGAAAAGGAATAAAAACCCCAAGACCCATAGAATTTTATTAAATACAAAGGAAAATTAGATTAAGGCAACACTAAAGGAAGAGCCTGGGGTTCCTACAGCGTCGGCTTGCAGAGCTTGGCTTACTTGCCTCCCAGGACACAGTACAAAAGCAGAGTATTTGGCAACGTGTTCTTTGCTAGCATTCCCTCATGCACTACCTCAACCAGCTTTTGGGTGGGCTGAGAGATATGTGAAAGCAGTTCAAGATGCATGAAGTGGTTTTTATTCTCCCCACCTTTATAAAACCCTTTTGTGATGCCTCACTGAGAAGCAGATGTACATGCCAGGGACGTCAAGATTTCCCATCAGCTGGACCAGATTGGGCTCTAAGAATGCTCACCTGCTGGGATGTCAAGCACTGTGCTCCCATCCCTGCTCTGGTGGGAGATGACTCAGCTTCCACAGTTATAGAACTAAAGCAGGGCTCAGGAAAACTGTTTTAATCTCTCAGCTCTGCCACATGTGCTCCATGTGACTTTAGTCAGATCCCTGAGGTCGCATGTACATCACATGTAAGTCAGATGTGTCACATATGTGTCATATGTGTGCCACATGTGTGTCACATGTATGTCACAGGATAACTGGGCTGGCACTGCCTGCAGCTGACACCCTCGGTGTGCACACAGTGCAGAGCCCAGTGCCAGCAGTGATGCATTCACATAGTGCTCAGTGAAATTACCAGCTTGGTTCTGAGCCAGCTTGGAAATCCCTGCATTCTGCTACACTGATCCATAGAGATATGTCTGCCCTTCTCTAATGGGTGATCAAGCTGGTACCATTTATTGTACTCATTAATATTGCCAAGTTCTGTATCCTCTTATGAGTCCCTCAATTCAGCTGCCTTCTAACTTTACCCAGTTTAACCTGTTTGGCAGAAATTTTACTTGCCCATTATCTGTGCATTTATTTATATCATTTTCCGCAAGATTTCAGGCAATGCTTTTCAGTCATTTCCAAGAAAAAAAGCTAAAGAGAAAATACATTATGCTCTTCACGACAATCCTTTCCTTGGAATTCTCTCCTGAAATTGAGCATTAGGCAAAGACCAGAAATTCGTCTTGGGAGGAAAGGAATAAATCAGGGTTGTGCCTATTTGAAAATCAATCTAAATGTAGCCAGGTTAAAAGCCTTTGAATAACTGGTGCTCGTGCATATCTACAATAGGCTGCTTTGATTTTAGTAGCTGAATTCCCCAAAGAATCTTCACAGGATGTGCTGGAGATTTTCACAACTTCTCTTTTTGAAGGAAGCATTGCCTATACTACTAAGCAGAGAACAAGGGAGTGTGTTCAAGCCAAGGGTCGTTGGTATGGTTTCCCTCTGTAATGACTGCTTTGATTCAGCTGCACACGATTGTCTTTCCTGTGCTGTTGGTGTCTCTACTGCTGGCATCCAGGCAGCCTAGGGAATATAGGTGCCCTATCAGGAGACTTGGGAAAAGGGAGAGAAAGGAGACAAATCCCACACAGAGTTGGTATAGAATGCCAGGGGATACAGAAGTGAAGAAAGGAACCAGGAAAAGATGAAATAGGGGAAGGATTTTATCGTGAGTGGTACAAAGGACACCTAATTGCATATGGTATTACCATGTTCATTTTATAAACCTAGAACTGATATAAATGCTAATCCCACATAGAGAAAGTTTAAATCCTGACACTTCTTAAGGTTCAAAAAACATGGGTTTAATTAAAAAAAAAAAGTATCATTTTGTGTATGCATTGTCCCAAATTTATCTAAAAAAATAACTAAACACTAGAAAAGACAATAAAACATACACAGACATAACTTTCATTACCTGGAGCCTTCCTGAAACACATGCAGGTCATCAGCAGAGTTGAAGGCTTTCCTGCCTTTCCGGCCAGCACCCAGATTTTGCCACTGAGCTAATGGAGTGGCTGCTTGCATTAATAGATTGCTGTCCTCCTTGTGGGCACATGCCGAAGGGGATGCAACACCCCATTGTGGCAGATGGTTCCAGGCAGAGCAGTGACATTCCCTGATACAGCAGGCAGTGACATTCCCAGATCCCTGATACAGGGAACAAGATATCTGCTCAGATCTGTTCATGAGCTACCTGGCTCAAAAAGGGAGCATGCCAATGCAGCTCAGACACCTCTATTACTACTCATAAGCTTGGGGTTTTTTCTCATTAAACCAGTCCACAGAAGCCTGACCTTGCCTCTTCCTTGTCCTTGGCTCCTAGGGCAGCCATGACTGGGGCTCTCATGCCCCCTTCAACCTGCTTGCCCACGAAGTCTTCATCTCACTGGATGCACAGCCTCTAATTTCTAGACCCAGGGCCCTGCTGCTCTTCCTGTGCCATACCCAGCCTCCCCATTCCCAGTCTATTCACTGCTCTTCATCACCCAGCACCACATGCGCTCTCCATGAGGCCTCTCAACTCTATCCCTCTTGTCTTATTCTTGTAAATCACCTGTTTCTTTCACTCTCTCAGTTAGATCTGTCCTCCACTCTGTCTCAGCTTATCTCAGCCCCACTGGATCTCTGTCCTCCCCTCCCAACCCATCAGTTTTGTCTTCCTCTCACATGCCCAGGTCTTGGTCACTATCCCTAGTCATCACTCCTTTGTAGCAAGAATGGACTTTAATGTCCTGCCATAAAGATGGTGATGTTATGCCTGACAAAAAGGCTAAAATATCCTGAGGGAATTTCAAAACTTGGAAACTTTGAGCATCCTAAAACTGCTTTAGCACGGTCTAAGCAAAAGGTCTCTAGCAAGTTTCTTTCTCCAAAAGAGTATCTTCAAAACCATTTCAATGCTACAAAAATTCGGCCTCTTGTTAAGAGACAATAAACAGAAATCGTTGCAATGTTCAGTCACTGTTGCTAAATGACAGACAGGGTCAACCCTAAAATCAACTAATGTCATCAAACACACATTCACTAAAAGCAACTGCAAATAGAGTTGAAGAGTGTAAGATAAACTGT
Source organism: Setophaga petechia (assembly GCA_024362935.1). Taxonomy (NCBI): domain Eukaryota; kingdom Metazoa; phylum Chordata; class Aves; order Passeriformes; family Parulidae; genus Setophaga; species Setophaga petechia. The sequence continues at coordinate 11,333,428 of JANCRA010000008.1, read as the reverse complement.
ACTGAAATCAATATGAAAAAACAAGCAACTAGTCCTCCAGTTTAAATGTCCTTTGAATTTCCTAGGTCAAGGAGCCTGAAATCCAGACATTTATGTATGGCTGATCCATTCAGTGAACTGCAATAGTTATTTACTTGGTTTGATTCATGTAATTCATGTAATTTAGCTGACCAGTCATCATTTAGCAGCATCATAAAACTGCAAATAGCTGTATATTAAAAACATCATCAACAACAAAACAAACAAATAAAAAACCCAACAAAAAAACCCTTCCATTCAAGGGCTGGTTGTAAAACTGCAGCTGGAAAATTATAATCTTGCCACAAAAAAATCTTCTCACAAAAGAAAAAAAATCACTAAATATGCAATTTCTTACAAATGAGTCACTCAGATCCATTATTAATTGGACTAACTTTGGCTACTTAGTGGTTTTGATTGCTTTTGATATTGTTTATTTTATGATGGTTTAATTATTGTTGTTTATTTATTACAGTAATTGCATTTTAATTGTCTTTGGAACAGCACCCTGACTGTCTTGGCAGGGAGTCACTAAATAAATAAAAGCATTATTATTATAAACATAATTGATGGTAATAGTTTTTAACTGTTATTGTTAGCAATGCATAAAGAAAAAAAATATATATATTAGTCTGTAAGATAGAAACAGTAATCAGAACCTCAAGGTTATATATCCAACTCTGCCACTGATTATATCTGTGACTTTGAAAAGTCACTTAGACTCCCTCTTATCTCAATTTATTCATCTGTGAAAGGATTATCATAACACTGTCGAATCTCCCAGGATTAGCGTAAGAATTAGCTAATGTCTTTAAAGCATTTTGATCTTCTCAAATGAAAAGTGAAAAAAAGCTTTAATCTTTGGATTATTAATGGTAGAACAGAAAAACTGGTATAGTCTATTAACTGGAAAGTTACTCTAGTATTAATATTTTTAATCTATAATTGGTGCATTTATACTGTCCATACACTTAAAATAAGTCATTCTACTACTAGCTACTAGTAAGGCAAGAAAACAAAAATGGCTTCCAAAGTTTCCAAGCTGAGAAAAAGCTTGGAAAAAGAGGAAAGCAGTGCTTTGTGCTACATAGAATGCTTCCTCCTCTCTATTTCTACATCCAGACTTTTTTCTTAAAAAAAAAAAAACAAAAGAAAAAAAAAAAGAAAAAAAAAGAAAAAAAAGAAAACTACAAAAACCCAACAATCCCAAAACATGTAACAGTTTTTTTCTTAGGATACCCAAAGACAAAAGTTGTTTATGAGGATTCACAGAAGCAGAATGCAAAAATAATACCTAAAAAAAAAAGAGAGCAAATGCTGCACACTGTAATTCAGAGAACAAACCCAAGCTTTAAAATCAGAGTCACCCAGAAAATTATAGGAAAAGAAAACTTTGACAAGTTGAGCAGGAGATGGATATGTAAAGATTTTATTGAAATTTATTTATGTTTCAAATATTTGCATTTCATTTAAACTAAACTATTCTAGGCTTTGAATCATTATGCTGGACTTTCACTGAATTAACTGGCTTCTTGGTTTTTTTTGTCAAGTATCTTGTCAGAAACTGCTGCAATTAATGAAAGTAGCAGAAAGAAACACTTGACTACAGTAGCCTACTACTTGCTGGGTCCCTAGCCTGAGGTGACCTAACTTCTCCTCTTTTTCCATATCCCCACCCAAATTCTTACAAGCCTTTTTACTGTTGTAATTGAAAGAGAGTTCTGCATAAAATGCAGTAAAATCTCAAACAAAATGTATTCACTTTTACTATGAAAATGTTTGCTTGACCTCACTGACATTCATTTTTCTCCTCACTATAGAGGGCTATACCCTGAGATGTGATTTGTCCATGAGGAGTTTTTTTGGTCCAGAAAATGCTGACCTTCTTTCACAGCTGCATGGTTTGAGTTATCCCCACCACAACAATCTTTGCCTTGCCATGCTTCACTCGCACACATCAATACTGATGCCTGTTGACAGTCAAATCCCTTTTCATACCCCTATTAATTAAAAATTTATACAGCTGATAATTTGTTAACATTGAGAATATTGCAGCTATTATTAATGATATTTGGCTTCCCATCCTTTTCTTCCTCCAGTGCTATTTGCAACGTTATTGATGACTGTAACAGGACATCAGCAAAACACTTACCAAATGAAATTCTGCTTTTTAGTAGACTGTCTTACTTGTGGCAAAAATCTACCTAAAATCTGTAAAGAATAAATTCATACTTAGACTGTGAACAAGAAATAAATACTTTACACATATAGCATTTCCAATGCAAGGATTTAATGTTATTTATGCTTCATGTTGGGACACCTGTGTTTGGCAGATATCACAATCACAATCGATTTTGTGCAGTGAGCTTAGTCACTGAAAGATCATGACAACATTTTTAAAGAGGGTTCAGAACACCTCAGGTGAGCCAGATAAGCCTTATATGTCAGAAGTGCCAAGCCCTATGTATCAGTCAGGGTGAATCAAAACTGCAGTACCAAAGCACCTGTGAAATTCAGACCCCAGATTATTTGAGCTGGGCATTCAAAAACCCAGGGACCCAAAATCAATGACAGTTCAGCAACTTGCCTGAGGTAATGGAGCAAAACCCTGGCAGAGCTAGGAGTGTATCCCCATCCCTGCTGCATGAATTGCTGCTGCAGCTACCATGACATCTTCTCTCCTAAGAAAAGCCATGCTTAATGTGTCAAGCTTATCCACCAAACCCAGTGTCAGAGCACTGTGCACGCACAGGCAGAGGGATCTCACCTCACCTGATCCCTACATTTGACTCCTATTAATGCTCAACAACAGCTTAAGTGTGTTAGAATTCAGGGCCAGCCAAAGGATGTGCTACATGCAGCTGCCCAGGGTCCCATGATCCCTCTGGTTTCTGCCTGTTAGCATCCTTTCTATACAGCATCCACAGACCCCTGGTTCACCTGAACTGAAAAACTCAGTTCTCCAACATCCTACAATCACAGCATCCACATCAGTTTTCTTAATGATTTCATGATGAGAGTACACCAATTTTCCAGTCACTAGACAGTTTGTAACCACATTTCAATATGAGCTGCTGAAACCTCACACCCTCAAAAAATGGGCCTCCCTATCACATAATCAACCCCTTTTTCAATCCCTCCTTCCATCTCAGTTGCATACCTAAGTCTGCCCAGGTCTCTTCTCAGTCCATAGAAAACTACAGAATTTTGCAGGGTAAGTTAAAGCATAAATTTGCAGTACATCGACCTCCTTTCTCCACATTCTTAAACTTATGATTAATGCATTGTGTTTTATACTTTATCCTCTTTCACAGAAGGATGAAATACCTCAGGTTACTTTACAATTACCATGGCACAAGGGTATACATGCAAAAATGTTACCATGGAGCTGCTGAAACACTGCAAATTCACAGCTTCACTTCCTCTGTAGAAACTTATTTGGGTGCCTCTACCCACAGCTTATTTGCACAAGTTCTCAGAGAGACCTGAGTCTGGCACCAAGAGAATCAAACCTCCCTGCTTATTATGGGGAATGGGAGCTGCATATGTTGGAGTCTGTGGGGCTCTTCTTGTCTGTGAATAGCTGCCATTAACATTTATGGGGGGTATGCATATTGAGGAAAGAAGAGAATGGGCACCCACTGAGAAGAGAGCAGACTCCAGCAATTCTATTCTTATCACATTGTGTGCTTTAGTCTTCACTAATCTCAGCAAAGTATCCTCATGCAAGTCTTCTGAAATGTTTTTTTTTCTTTTTATCTCCATGGAAATTGTATTTTTTTTTAATAAGAAAGGTGACAAACGGTTAGCTTATGCTCCAGTAAATCCACAGAGTGAAATTATCTCATTTAAATATCTATTCAACTCTCAAAACAAATATCAAAGTTCAGACTTTGCAGGTTTTTTCTTTGCCAGAGTAAGTAGAAAACTCTCCTTTATACCTGTTCAGGCTACTTTCGGGTCTTCTTATTCCCTCATATATACACCTGTGTTCTCTTGTAAACCTTTTAACCTGTCAAATGAAGGTCTCTTCCTTTGTCATAGGGCCAGGAGGTGTTCACAATATGAGCTGTTTCTCAAAACCTCTGCAGCACTACAGCGAAGAGCAGAGTTTCACCACAGGGAGGATAAGCACAGGCTAGGCAGTGACAGGATTTTTACTCTTGCCTGCTCTGAGCAAGATTAAAATGCCAGCAGCTAGTCCCAGTTAGCCCCTCTAACTGTTGTTATCACCAAGAGAGGTGAATCAGTGCTGTGCAAACGCTGGGAAATCTAATGAAAAATGTTAGTGCCAGCAGAAGCACAGAGGCTTAACTGAAGTGCTGATAGAGAATACTTTGGACAGCAAGAACTGATAGTTGCATACAGAGAGAAAAAGCCTTCAGAGCTTGCCTTTTCTTCTTCAAAAGCATGCATGAGAATTTTCATTTAGCTAAGATTTAAATTAAGGTTTTGATTTTAAAAAGTTTTACAGTTCTTTCTAGTCTGCAACCAAGGAACGCTGGTGTGACTACATCAATATCAAAAGAAAAAGCAAATAGTTTCTTGTCTCTACTTCACACTCACAAATGATGAAAAAAAACCCTGCCTGAACTAGAACAGACTTTTCCCCCTTTAATTCAGAAATCCCATGTTCCTTTCCTATAATACCAACTATCAAATGGAAAAACATTTAGTGTCTCCTCAGATTTAGCTGACATTTGAATTCTTACAAACTTGGGAAACAAGTAAATGTGCAAGATTACTGTTTACTAGAAATCAGTCATCTTCCTATGAGGTTACACCAGAAAGTCTCAGCACCACAGAACAAGTAGCGCTCGATGCAGGACGAAGGACAAGTTTGGACTTCAGCCACTCTTCTTGCATAATCTTCCCTCAAAATAAGTAACTAAAAATGAGGTCTGGGAGCTTACTGAAAGCAACAGAAATCCAACCTAGCAGGACACTATCAGCTTCTCATTTGTCTGGCCCCTTGGAAGAAGCCTTCAGGAGAAGATGCATGAGAGCATTCCCTGCCAAAAAACAGCCTCCTAGAGATCATTTTGAGCAATGAATTACAACTCAAACACACAGAGTTTGCTTAGGTGGCTAATTTAATGAGAAGACATCCAAGCACACAGAAGTGTTTGTGATGATGCAGGTGCTGCAAGGTATTGTGGATTAAGTTAACTACACTTGTGCTATTGGGTCATTAAGTCTTATTCATTCTTCAGAGATCTTTCCTGCCTACCAGAAAGTGCTATGGAAATGAGAATGAAAAGCTCTTATGGCACAGCACTACCCTGCTTGGCAGAACAGATGATGATGCCTAAAGCTACGACTGAGCAAAACAGAACTAAGGTTTGGAAGGAATATTTGGTAGAGTCTCCTCATTAGCAATATTTAGTCTCTTGGCAGAGTTGAGTGATAAATATATTTTCCTTTACTTTAGAATATTAATTGGATCACAAACCAGAGAACTTCAGTGGTATAGGTGAAAATTCAAAACTGCTAGTTCCCTGACCTGCTGTCCCCTCTAGATGAGGAAAAGCCCAAATGGGTCTTTGTATTCAGTTAATAGGAATATTGCAGCAAATTAGGGATATGGACAACTAGATCAAGCAACTTGCTCCAGCCTGTGATAAACAATGATTTTGTGTCACTATAAGTGTTCTCTATTGTCCTGGTGTCCAGGCTCTATTGCCTGTTCTCTTTTTATGAGTGGTCAATGGCTGCTGTAGACTTGCAAACCAACCACGTGCCTATGCCAAATGACACCAGCTTTCTTCCACGTCTCATTTCCCTTCAAAACACAGGCTTTTTCTCCAACCTACCACAGTCCTGACAAATGCTTTTCTTTATGAAGTTCCCACAAGGATGGTAGGTTACTGCATCTTCTCATTTCTCTACTATGAAGTTTAGCAAGCAGAGCAGCACAAAACTGGCATGTCACTGTGACTGAGAACAGCTCCAGGACCTTTTTCTCAGCAGCCAAGGCCTTAACCAGTAAGCAGCAAATAGAAGTTGCCATGCAGAAGGAACTGTAATTAGACCCAAAACAGACTGGCAATACTGACAGAGACAGATGACCTTGAGATGGATAGGTGATCAATAGATAGATAGACTGGTTCTTTTGTTGTTCAATCATTATTGATAGTACATCTTAAATTAATTCATCATTCTGTAAATCTTCAACTCTTCTAGAACAAAAGCATTCTGGAAGTTTAATTTATCTTGTTTCCTTTTTTTTTTTTTAACTAACACATGCACTAAGCAGCAACCGAAATGCAGGAAAAATCAAATCCAGAGCAAACTAGTTGTACTGAAAGGTTTGTAATTAAGCATAATAATCAATTACAGAAATACCTGGAATAGCTCCTGATTCACTCTCATATCAGAAGTTCCCTAATCAAACTGAAACAACTAAACACTGCTACAGAAAATAAGCAAGATCATAGCACTTGTTAATGAGTCTCAAAAATGGAATTCACTGCATGAAAATCTTCATTGTCGGGAGAAAGCCTGTGTTCCCTGAACCTTTAGGGTCATTTCCATTTGCATTCAACTGGAGAGAAGTCCTTTGTTCTTTTCTTCCTTCTCACATCCTCTACAACTCCACACTTTTTTTCCCCTCTCTCCCTCTGTGAGTTGGTGTTTTGTATCAATGTGCTACACTAACTTCTAAAAATACATCCGAATAAGGGCCTTTGTGCTGAAGTAGTTTAAATCCACTTCAATTATTATCTACTTTCTCTATGTTGCTCTGATTACCATGAATATAAATTTGGAGATGTGTGGTTTCTGGAAAATTATATGGCAGAAGATGCAACTCTGAAGCACACACCAGGGTAGTGTATTATGTTATGAATAATACCACTTAAACATTTGTAAAATGTAAAGCTTTTCTAAGCTCTTGTCCTTCCCCAGAGACTTGAACTCTTGTTGAACAAGCTGTTCAAAGCTCACAACTCTGTTGAAACCCTACCCCAACAACAGAGTGACAGTGACTTTTTGTTGTTGTTGTTGTTATTTTTATTATTGAATCACTGTTTCAGGTTGCCAGTTGCTTGGTCTTCCTGCAACAAAAAAAACCCAACAGTATCCATTTGACCTACTTGTCCCTTACCCAGCAATGTTTGGAGCAAGATGAAATCTGATGATAATGAACTTTTCTTGAAAAAGGAATTGCAAACTATGTCCCAGACCCTGCAATCAATTATTCATGTGAGCAACTTTGAACTCAGCAGGAGCACCCACAGGCATAAACCTTCTTACAGGGGAACAGTTGGCAGGATCAAGACCCACCTCAGGAGGAAGACACACAACACAACATTTGAACCCTTTGTGACTCTTTATTTTATTATTTTTTCCCCTTTTTGTCCTTGTTATTGTTCAATTTCATTTGCTAGTGTATTTCCCACTTCCAGCTGGGAGTAGAAGGGAAGATGCCGAAATAAAAAGACAAAGGCTGTTGTTATGCTCAGCTGGAAGAGAAAGTCCTAGAAATCTCTCTCAAAAAAAAATAAAAATTACGCATAGAGATTTTCAGACTAATTTTTAACTCCTGAAAGGCACCATGATGGTTCAAAGAAATTTTGTAAAATTTGTAATGGAAAGCAAAGGAAGAAAGGCAAGTTACTGGTGTGTTGTAATTGTCCTGCCTAACTTCCCTCACCATAATCTTTCTTCATCAAGACAATGTTAACAATCCCTACCCAGACGATGTTGCAGAGCCCTCTAGATGCAGAAAGACCCCAGGTCCACAAGTCATGTAACCCTCAGGCCTACAGGAACAGAAAAGGCATCTCTTATGATCCTCCTCCCAAAGAAAAGGGGTTCCCTGGGCAGAGAAGATGTTGCCTGTAGAAAAAATCTCTTCTTTAAAACAAGCACTTCTTTGAGAAAGTCTTTGAGCTCAACAAACTCAGAGAAGGAAAGAGATGACTGGTTGTTGATAAAACAAAGCTTAAATGCATAAGAGGTATTTTTGTAGACACGAACCTCTTATACACAAGTGCATAAACTTGGACTTAAGGAGTAAATTACTGAGTCAGAGGAATTAATGTCTCACTTCCAGGTTAAAGCTGGTAAGAGGAAAAAACCTCTTAAAAAGGGGAAAAAAGAAATGAAGACTTTCTAGGACAAGATGAGGAACAGATAATGTTAGGATTGTTGGTGTTCCTGAGCAGTAGCAAGCATAAGACATCTCAAACTTGAAACCCTTGAAGTAGTCATTGCAATTAATGTCACAGAGAGGGAAGCAGGAGAGCACCAGTAAGCTTCTGCAAGGTGATTAATCTAGGGTAGCTAACATACTGAAATTCATGACTGTATACAAATTGCTCAGAAGAGCTGGAATATGTGGTAAACTGAAAAGGGAAGACATATTCCTCTACAGAGGTGTTCTAAGAGTGTTGAAAAGCAAATACACACTATTCATGGCACTAGCCACATGTTTTTACAAGCCATGAAATGCCTCATGAAACACCTAAGTACTCTATTCAAGCTGTGTGATAGCCACTAACAGTTTCCAGTATTCAGCTCTGTCAAAATCCTCTGCTAAACAAAATCCATTCTTCGTGCTGCTGTTGGGTAAATAAGCAAGAGGATCCCAGCTGAGATTAAGGTATATAGGTGTTTTGCATTGTGTGAGACTACAGCCAGAATACTGTCCTGTTCAAATGTCCACACCACAGGGGGATGACACTAAATTGACAAAGGCTATGAGAAGAGCTGACTGGATGCTGATGTTCACTGAATCACATGCCCTAGAGTGACATGTCAGCCTTATGACAAGGGGATACAGGTATGATTTGATAAAAAACAGGGGAGAAGCAGAAGAAAAGTCAAAGCCTGAAAGTCAGAGCTAGACAAAATTCAAGCTAGCCATAAGGCAGAATTTTTTAACAGTAAGGATAATTAACTACCAGAGTGTTAGAAATATTAGAGTGGAATTTCCATCACTGGAAATGCCTCAGAGTAAGGGTGGGATGTCTTTTTTTTTTCTGACAAGCTCAGATGATAAGTCAATTAGGAATTTCCTGTGGCCTGCATGATTACTGAGGTCAGAAGTGGTTGACAGTGTTTCTTCTGGCTGTGCATTTTGCATGCTGAATGCAAGAAAAAACTCTCCTGCAAAAGTCCACAGTGTATAACTGAATGCCATCTGGGTAACTCTGGGTTTGTTTTCCTTTCATCCATTGTTTTCCTTTCATCTGCTGAGCATGTCCTAAAGACTGCCAGTGGTTAGGCTTTATATGGTGCTTAACAGCAGCATTCCCACCATGTCCCAATTATCAGAGCTTTAGAAAATATGAAGGAGAGCAGTCATTCCCACCAACATATAGAAGCTTTGAAAAGAAGAATACTCAAATGTACATTATTCTCATTTTGGCTCTTATACTGGATTGAAGTAAAAAAGAACACTGCAAATCACTCTGCATCTTTGGTGCTGCGGTATCAACAGGTGTCTTTGGGATCACAAATTATTGCTTTGTCAGGGAGAAATGAATCCAAAAATTAGCTCGAACGTTTATAGGTCTATATGAGCCAAACAGAGCCATAGTCAGTTCCTGACAAGCAAAGCCTTTGGACACAAGGAGGCTTACTCATTCCACTAGCAGCTGGAAAACCTCTTCATTTTGGAGGCTCAGTTCAACCTCTGAGGAGGAATGGCAATCTCTTCAGAAAGAAGAGATTCTAACAAATCACTAGTTAGCTGAAATTGCAAATGATGCAGCAATGAGGATAATTTTTAAACCAGACTTCAAGAACAATATTGTATCACTGAAAGGTGGGTCTCTGAGGCAGTAAGGGAAGCTAAGGTCCTGATGGTTGTGGCCTTTGTGACTTAAAGCACTGATGAATGAGGGACTTTTGAAACAAATAATTTTATCTCCCTGACAACTCTAATATTCTAACATATTGCAAATGCTTACATGACAGAAATATAGCATACTCTCCAGTAGCAGGAGAAAAAAATCTTCATAAAGGCTAATAAAATGTTGGCATCTGTATGTGAAATATTTCAATTTATACCAAGATCATGCCAAAACAGTATGAAGAGAAAACCGTGAATCAAATGAGGTAAATAGCTTAGAAAACGTGCTAGAAAATTAATAAATTACATTTCATTTTGATAAAACCAAAAATTTTAGAAAACATAGAAAAGCACATAGATAAACTCATAGTATAAGGTAACTTAGATAGTATAAGTATACATAGTATAAGATAACTTATATAACTTCTATAGTATAAGATAACTACAGTTAGATAACTCATAGACTAAACCAAAAACCTACGTTCAGCTTTAGCTAAATCCTTCATGATTATCCATATAAAATCCTGGAAAGAACACCTGAGAGTATGACTGCATTTCACAGAAATAGACCTAACTGTGAGAAAAATGGTAAGTCCCAAAGCAGCAATGGCTTTCCAGTGGAGTTTTATTTAAATTCTAACTAAATAACCGCCTGGCTCTCCCATGAGCTCAATGAGGCCAAAAGAGCAGTATCTCACCTCTGACCGAGCAAGAGGTAACATGATGTGTTACTCAGGCTAAGGAAGCAATCCTGCTGACTCTGCACGCTGGAAGCCCATTTCATTGATAAATTATGACGGGATCATTCTTGCCAGAGCCTTCATCATCAGTTGGAAGAAGTTACGACTCAAATTATTCACGTAAATCAGGTCAGATTCATTTCATGTCAGGTTTGGACACACCACCCCAGGCCATTCATTGAAACAAGTACCATTTCACAGCACTCACAAGAGCCTTTGGGAGCCTTTTTGCTAAATTCTTTCCTTGGATTTGGCTGGGATGTCCCCATAATTTCTTAATGGCCTACAGTTTGTCGACCAGTGTTGATTAGGGTGGATTGGGCTGCTTCACACCTACTCCTCCTGCCTGTGTGCCTCCTTGCCTCGTTATGAAGGCAGGACCACTTCATCCCAATGTCTGAGTCAGCACTGTTACCACTAAAATGAGCAGCTGTGGGGATTGGAGAGTGCAATGTAGGGGTAAAACCGACCATATAAAATGACAGCAGCAACAGACTGCTTATTTGGACCCAGCACAGACTCAATTCTTGAGCTCAGAAAGCTCAGTGCCCAAACTGTTGAACAGTTTGGCTTCTCGCCTGGATATGGGATTAAAAACAAAAAGACATTGGTGGGATTTCCAATAGCTGTTTTGACTGCCAGGTGAATTTATATATCTAGGAATTACGATTTCTGGAAATTTAAAACAAATGCTTCAGTTATCATACCAATCACAAATAAATGAGCTCTATCTCCATAAAATTTCATCAAATCCTGCTTCAGTGAAATTGTTGCCCAGACAGATCACATGCAAGCAACTCCATTACTATGCTCCACAAACCACACAAAGCAAAACAGCTTTTTCTATTATAGTGTGATACTATTTTCAAATCTGTTTTCCAAAGTGTTTCTACTGTTTGTGTGGATATTCATCCCTCCAAGAGCTTGTTCTTGGCATGACTTTTGAACTCATTGGCCAAATTTAGACAAGCTGAACAAAAGGGCAGAGGCTGTAACAGTCTTAAATTCCTGTGAGTTTGATGAAAAGAGATGACAGGGTAAGAAAATCTTACTACTGAATGGATCACTGAAAGGCTGTGACCTATACGTAAGATACAATTCTCCAGCCTCAAATCACCCACTTCTAAGACAGAAGGCTTGCCTCCAAGGCTCATAGGCTACCTTCCTGCTAGAAGAGGGAAATGTCCATGTCTGTTTTAAAGAGACTGTGCCTACCAGCAGAGAATCAGCAGCTAAGATTCCCAGATTTGAGGGAGCATTATGATGCCTTTGTAACTAGTTCATAACATAGCCTTATGAACTACTCTTAATAAAACAAAAAAAAGTCCTAGAAAGCAAAAGCTTTGGAATTTTGTAGATGCCAAACATTATGGTGAGTGTTGGGCCCTGACACTGCTCACTGCATGGCAAGCACTTGTTCCACTGAAGTCCTTCCCATTGGCATTAGCCAATCTCCAGGTATGGCTTGACATTGCAGCTTCACCCATGGCTTCAGCACAGTGTGGAGGTACATAATCGAGTTTCCACCCAATTAGTGTGAGTACCAGGCACAATAAACACAGCAATATAGAGGTCAGTGTGGGTTATTCACCCACACTGAATTGACTCCAACCCACACTAGTCCTTGCATGATAACTTTTCAGATGTAGTCAGTGCAGCAGAACCAGTAGACTAGAAGTCCTGAATAAAGTCTGAATATAAACCCACATGCTTTCATTCTCTCTCTCTCTCTCTCATCCATTTTCTCTAATTCCAGAGTTTGGCAATACTGAGATGCACGACTGCAGCACACACACCCCCACATGGGCCAACCTGCATAATGAGCTAGCATAACCTAGAAAGGCTTCAGAAAAGCATGCTTCCCACCTGTCTGGGATTGGAATACACAGTTTGCCTCAGGTAGCAACACTCTGTATTAAACATATCTAAAAAACTCAAAAACACCTGCAGCAGCGCTTCAGACACAGCAATGTGCACTCTAACCTCCAGTGTCACTGCCAGATTATCCACTGCATCCTTCTATCTCTGTCACCTGCTCTTTTTCCCTTTCTGTTTCAACTGCTAACTGCTTCTGCATTTGAAATCACTGGGAGCATTGAGAACCCAAGCACTGTGTGAATGCATTTCACTCTTTCTCCTTTCTAATGTATAATATTTTGGTACCCAAAACGTGCTTGTTTTGGAGTACTTGAACACATAATGTAGGGGGAAAAGCACAAAAAACAGAAAGGAAAAGGGTCCTTGGCTAAAAGTCCAGCAGTTTGTGAACTACTGCAAACTGACAGACACGAAGTAGCACAGTTTGCTTGGAATAATTTCATAGAACCACACAATGGGTCAAGTTGGAAGGGACCCCACTGGGTCACCTGGTCCAACCTCTCTGCTCAAGCAGGGTCATCCTAGAGCACATGGCACAGAATTGTGTCAGGGTCTTTCTTCAATATTTCCCATGAGGGAGACACCAAAACACCTCTGGGCATTCTGTTCAGTGCATAGTCACCTGCACAGTAAAGAAGTTCTGCCTCGTGTTCAGGTGGAACTTTCTGTACATCAGTTTCTACCCATTGACCTTTCACCTGTTGCACAGCACTGCTGAGAAGAGCCTGGACACTCTCCCTTAGATACTGATAGACATTGATGGGATTTCTTCTCAGTTTTGCCTTCTCAAGAGTGAACAGGCTCAGCTCTCTCAGCCTTCCTTTGTAAGAGAGAGGGTCCAGTCCCTTAATCACCTTTTTCACCCTCCTCTGGACCCACACCGGGAGCTCCCTGTCTCTCTTGTGCTGAGAAGGCCAGAACTGGACACACCAGGGCTGAGCAGAGGGGCAGGATCACCTCTCTTAATCTGCTGGCAACAATGCTCTTCCTAATGTTCACAGGATACCTTTGTCCTTTTTTTCCATAAGGACACACTGCTGGTTCATGGACGGCTTGTTGTCCACCAAGGGCCTCAGGTCACTCTCTGCAGAGCTGCTCCCCAGCAGGTCACATCATGCTGGTCCATGGGGTTATCCTCCTCCAGGGGCAGGACCCTGCCGTTGTTGAATTTCAGAAGGCTCCACTCTGCCCATCTCTCCAACCTGTTGAGGTCCCTCTGAGGGGCTGCACAGCCCTCTGGGGTCAGCCTACTCCTCCCAGCTTTGTGCTATCGGTGAATTTGCTTATCTGGAAGCATTTTCTTTCATTAGAGGAGGGCTTGTAAACTTGTATCACACCTATGAAATGTCATTCAATTTTCTTCTTTTCTTCTGATTTTTTCCATACTACTGTAGTTCATGGAAGAGTTTGTTTTAAATACCTGTAGTATGACAAAAGGGGAGAGAATCCATATGAGCATTACATTTCAGGGTGTTCTACCGACATCTTTAAGTGAAGAACACCCTCTAAAATCAAAATGTTCTGTAGACTTTAAACCTAATTTTCATTAGAATATAAACTAAGACAAACTAACAGACAGAAAATCTTGTGTAAATTTGAACCTGTCAAGGGACAGTTACCAAAATAAATAGTTCCATGGCAGAAGTGCTGCATGCCTTCAGTGAGCCTCAGCTCAGAGCACAATATGAACTTTTTCTGATGAAGTTACAGTGAACTGAGAAAATTCATAATACCTCTTAAGTGGTCAGATATTATGATATTACCCATGCAAATAATTAAATAGATAGATTAATTTTCTTTTTCTCAATTGAGATCCCTATTTAGCTCACAATTCTTTTATACTTCAGTCAATAACTTTTAAACCACTTCACTTTTAGTAGTCCCTTATCCTGAAAATTTCCAATTAAATTTATGGTTGGAAATTATAGAGCTTTATATAAAAAAAGATTGTATTATTCAGCTCACTCTACAGTATAATTCAACTGGCAGCCTACAGCCTGATTCCTCAGAGATCCTTGGACAGGGGAACAGGGGAAGCGTTTCTCTATTTCCTGTGAATAGGCAAAAGCAGAAAGATAATGGCATCTTCTGGAGTACTTTGCACTGCACTCTTTGGGCAGATGCCACTACTGCCACAGAGGCATTGCTCGTTCATTTTCCTACTGTGGAGCTGCACTGTCAGCTGGAAAGGAACCTGGGTAACCTTGCTGCCACTCCACCCTCTGCAGGAGTGTGTAAAACTGCATATTCTCAACAATAAATATTGTCTAAATGTGCAACTTCACCCATTGTTTATACACCTTGACTACTGGTAATGGCCTGAACTGGAACTAGTAAGGGCCCACAGAACTGGAGAAGTCTTGACATTTGTTTAAACTTTGTTGCAGAGTTGAAATGCCCTTGACATGAATGAAGTGGCAGGGCAGGAGTGAAAACAGTTGTCCTGGCAAATGATGGAAACTTCTCTTAGGTGATCGCCCTTCAGGGGCAATATTTTGGAATAGGTTACTTTGCATAATTACAGATTGCTCATTACTGGCTAAATAGGAGAATAACCAAATCAAAGAATTACAGAATGATAGAATGGTTGAGGCTGGAAGGGACCTCTGGAGGTCATCTGGTCTAAGTCTCCTGCTTAGGCAGGATCACCTAGAGACAGCTGTCCAGGGCCACATCCACAATACTCCTGTTGTGGTCACACAAGGACTAAAAAAAGGGGAAGGATCACATCCCTCTAGACGCTGACAATACTTTGCTGAATGTAGCCCAGGATAACCTTAGGCTTCTTAGCTACAAGGGCATGTAGCTCGATCAGGTTCAACTTGGTCTTCAACAGAACCTCCAGATTTTTTTCTGCAAAGGTGCCTGCCAGCTGGGTGGCACACAGCGTACATTGGTGCATGGGGCTGTTTCTCCCCAGGTCCAGGATTTAAAACTTCCCCTTATTGAACTTTCTGAGATTTCTGTCAGCCCATTTCTCCAGCCTGTCAAGGTCCCTCTGGCTGGCAGCATGACCCCCTGACCCATCAGCCACTCTTGCACTCATTCATACCAACACCAGAGAAACACAGTGGTAAAATTGAATTTTTTTTTAATTCATAGGTGGAGATGAAAAAAAAGCAAAGCGAAACACTATACAGGTAGACCCTCATGAGTATATCATGGGTAAGAGTCAAAAATGGGATTGGTAATGACTGATGCAAGTGATAATCTTTCAAACTATAATAAAAATTGCTAATAAAGGAAGGAGGGTGACTATTATAAAAACAAGATAGGGTTTGGGTTATGTTTTCTTGTTTGTTTTTTTTTTTAATTTTGTTGGGTTTTATTTTTTTTTTTTTTAGATTTAAAGACATCTATACAATATCAGTAGGAATTAATGGATATATAGCAGGGAGATGGATTTGCACCTTATTAGTGAGTCCATTCCAGAGAATGCACATATTTCTGCAAACAGTATGTGGTAAGGTAGTATGGAAAGACAGACAGAAAAGGATTTTGTTCTTCACTACAAAGTAATCATGACAAGCTTTTGTTTTCTGTGATTACAAAGCCAGTAACACAAAAAAGTGCCTTGCAGCCCAAGAACACCTTGGTGAAAACAATAGATTATATATAGATAGGTGGCAATGTATCTACCATGCACACAGTAACAGAGGACAAAGCACTGAAAATGAGAGATAAAGAAAGTTTGTCTACTTCCCAACTTTATAGTCATCCAAGTAAACAATTAGAAAACATCACATTTGTGTTTTTCAGCTTTTGTCTGCTCCACACCATATCTTTCATCCCACTTCTTGGATAAGTCAGTGTTTGAAAATGAAGTCTAAAAACTCAATGAGTTTCTCATGATTAAAGGACCACGAGGATCCAACTTCAAAGCTTCATGCAGACAAAATAAACGGAGTTACTGTGTGAGGCAACTGCCACCATGCTGGGCTTATGATTCTGGCAGCTACTTTCAATATTAAGGAGCAGGAAACAGGATGACAGAGGCCTTTCTCTACATACCAGACAGATACTTCGAGCCTTTTGTTAACATTCAGAAGAGTTTCTCTGTGGTCTCAGAGGAGAGAACAAACAAGAATAGTATCATTTCTGTTGCAACTACATCAGTTGATGATGATGACAGGGAAACAGGAAAGGAAGAGTGACCTTACCTCCTCTGCCTTCTGCTCATCAGCAGTACAAAGGCCTAGAAAGGCAGAGGGAAGTATAACATGAGAAATTCACATAACTACAGTCAGATCTAAAGAAAGAAAAGAGGAATCTTTTTAGCCTGCGCTCCATCAGGCAAACTTTTATTAAGTACTATTCATATGCACTGTATCTGGATTGTAGTATGCTAAACCACGTCAGCAAATATGAATACATTTATTATTCCAATTAGTTTCTGTGACTCCCTTGGAAGATATTAATTTGAGATCTAATGAAAAAAATGGGATAAACAATTCTTTTGTTGAAAGGATGATGAACAAGACTGGTACAAAGTTGATTAAAATAAGTAGAAATCGCTGCTTTCTAATCTGGGATTTTGGCTAATTCAGTGGGACACTGAACACCCATTCTACAATCTTTTTAGCCCCAAGCAGAAGACATGAGAGAGAAAATCCCCAGCAGGGGGTAATGTAATGTGACCTCATTGGGATGTTCCTACAGAGATGATAACAGAAGGTTTTGATCATGACAGGGCACCCTGCAAATGTGCTAGTTGGCTAGGATTTGGTAAAAATTTTATGTGTGTGGCTTTTTTGGTTACAGAAATGCCAGTATTTTATGGAGTTGTTATTGCAATTCTAGTGGGAGAATTGTATATTTACCGATCCCTCTAACATAAGAACCCTTCACAAAATAAAAGGGGACAAATACTGCCTGGAATCCTGTCAATATTTTAAAGGAAGAAATAAGAGTTTACCACCCAAATGCCACTGAAAATTACAAGCAGTTTGGCATCTGAGTCTTAATGTTGTCTAAATCTGACGAGGCTAAATGTTTATGTGCAGTTACATGCTCTTTTAATTGAAGAGAAACTGGAAGAGTCATAGATGAGCCTGAATCACAAATTAAATACCACAGGGCTTATTTGCTCCATCTAAAGCTTTTGTTTTAGTGTAAACAAACATCTTTTAGCCTGCTCTATTTTAAGATGAAGACTGTACAGAGAGAAGTGGCTGTTCCTATGATACCTCTGGGAGCAGTGCTGGAAAATATACACCATATTCTTCAACTCTGACACGGAGGGATTGCCAGAGAGCCCAGAGTGGTTGGGTCAGTGCAGTTACCCGTTCTGCCTCTCACTTCACACTGCAGCCTTGCTCTTCCTGATGAGCCACAGCAACTGTTTATCTGACTGCTCTGTAAACCAGATCACTCAAATGCTTGGGGTTAAAAGTAACCCTGAGAAGTTACAGCAAAATAACTTCAGTGACCTAGCTCACTGGTTCAGCTCTCATCGAGCTGTGTCAGCAGAGCTGGAGGAGTTGGGATGGTGAACTGCAATGCAGTCTTCAGCATTTCCCAAGCATCCTTCCCAAATGTAACAAGTAATTACACCCTCCTCAGCCCCTGCAGCCCTAGGAGCTGGATGCCTCTTACCAAAAATCCCAAAAATAACAAGGCTGTGAGAGTCCATCACAGATCGTGGATGTAATGTATTAATTCACTCTGCCAGTAGTGATAGGTGAATTTTTACCAGTTGGCTCTATCAGCAGTTGCCTGTTGCCCCTCAGCCAGCATGCAGCCACCGTACCAACACATCATCATTCATTACTGTGAATCTATGCTCTGTTCAACAACCAAAGAAAAAGCAACTGTGAGCCAGTTCTTGATCCAGGCCAGATGTCTGTTTTGCAGCAACCCAGCCCACAGATCCACTGCTCAGGAGTGTGGAATTACAGGCCGAGCAAGGCTGGCATGAAGGCAGCCTCACTCCCACCGTGTGCCTCTCGCCTGGCTTGCCCCAGCTCTGTGCCAGCAGGATGGGCCCACGCAAAGAAGCCCAGCAGCTTTCACCTGATATCACATCAGCTCGGCCACAGGAGCTCTCAGTGCTGCTATGGCAATGGATACATCGTCGGGAAAGACTGGGAAATTATTTTCATCCAGCTCTAACAGCGTTTTCCTTTAAAAATTTGCCCACTGTGTAAGAGAGTGAAAGCAGTGATGGATTGCTTTCTACCTGGCAGCTGACACAGTTGGCGAAGGCCAACTGGAAAGGCCTTCTTGAGGAGGGAGAGCTGGTGTGCCATTCCAAAAGCTTTACTGGAGAGGGAACTTTTCCATAAAAGGTAATGCTGCAGCTCGGAGATTTTGCAGGGAGATGTTGCAGTGTGTCTAGGGAAGCTTCTGCGACAATCAGTTCCCAGTTCCAAACCAATCCTGGTAACAACACTGCTTAAGTTCTGAAGACTGGTTCAGAAATAACAGGGACCCTCTCCAAGGCTCTTTGGTCATCTTCTGACACAAACTATACTTTGATGAGATTACTTTGCACTTTCAGAAGCAGTATTCACCTCCTTAACAGATATGGAACCTTTGTATTGTCACTTTTCAAGATTTTGGATCCCTGAATAAAGCTCACCTGTCTTTTCACTATAATATTTCAGATTTTTTTTTCTGTTGATTATGCCCCTACTCCGTGCAGATTTCAGAGAGCCAAGTTTTCTCTTACAAACTACCCAAGAAAAGAAATGGAAGTATCTTGTAAATCCCAAACCAAGCCAGAATAAGCTAGTAAGGGCAAAAAGGACAGAAAGAGCCATAATATTCTGTAGATGAAATACATGGGTAAGAAAGGATTCTGTGTGTGTTCTTGCCTCCTTATGTGTATTAGAGATTCATTGCAGCCTTTAATTGCTGGTGCGGGTGGATAAAATAGAAGGGTTGAAGAAGAGAGCTAAGGAAAAAATAATGGAAACCTGACCAGTGACAGGAGCTGATTACTGTTGGCAGACTGTATAGGTTTCAAATTCATGCTGTGACTTAGGAAATAAGGCCTGGCTGGGATGCATTTTTCTGGAATATCCCTAAGGAATATCTATCAGTGATTCATCTAAGCAGCCACTGGATATCATTACCACTCTACCAAAAATGAGGATAAAATAACAATCTGGAAGAAATGAAAGAAACAAGTGCCCCAGATTTTCTCTCCAGCTGTAGTAAAGAGATCACAAGGGTGGGTAAAGAAAGGAGGGGGGAAAGAGGAAAGGGCTGAACTTTTCATCTGCATGTCCTCAGTTTGCCTTTAAGCTGTGCACATCTAGTTTACTCTTGTCAGAAGCTACCACCACCGTACTTTGTAGCTCTAAAAGAAAGAGATAATTGCCCTTTTTTCCAGTCACATGCTTACTAATACAAAACTTTATTTCTTTTTCCCCAGCCCTACACAGTAGGACCTCCATCATTCAAAATAGCATAAGCTTTGCTAGAGATGTTAATGCACCACCCAGAGCAAATACAATGCACAGGCTTTGACAGGTTCACATTTTGAAGTCCCTTTTGAACTCACAGTTTCTCTCTTTTTTGTCAGATGAACAGTGGCCAATTATAAATTATGGCTCTTTCCAAAGGCCCCATCCCAACAGCTCCTATGAGTTATGTTCCTACTGGGTGTCTGTTACATTAGGCTGATTTTATGTCTCCAGATAGTTGTTGGGCATTTTCCTTGCTGTGGTGGTTAGCTAATATATAACTAATCTTATGGGAGAAAATAGAAGGGGAAATTAATTCTAGTAATAAAAAGCCTTATAAACATTTTTTTTAAGGACATGCCAAGAAACCTATTTTTATCCATAGCATCAGATACTCAGCTGGACCTCGAACAACAGTTCACTAATTTACGTCAGATGCCCCATAGGGTCTCTTTGATTTGCAAGTTTAAATAGAAGACTGTTATTGAAATCAGTGTTCTTACATATAATATATAGTTGATCCAAAGAGAATGTAAATATCTACCACAAACCAAATTCACCCTAGATTGTCTGAACCTTTTAGGAATTAACTGCAAGAATTACACTTTGGAGCTTTTAAAACAAGAGATAATTGCCTCTTTTTTCTGTCATGGGTTTACTAATACAGAACTTTAGATTTTCCCAATCCTCCACAGTGGGACTTCCATAAGTCAAAGTAATGTAAACTGTGTGAAAGATGCTAATGTTAAGCACTACAAAAATATTCAAATAGGCTATACAGTATTTCAAGTGTGAAACAAAGCCTGTGGGTTCAGAAAATATTTCCTCACCCAATTCAAGAACATGTAAACAGGATTTTTAACTCTTCATAGTCTGCAGTGCAGCTTTACTGTAGTGCTAATCCCTATAGTACCTTGAGCCCTGACTCAACAAAGATGTAAAGTGAACACTCCAGACTTGGGTGGACTACTCTGGTGCCCTACGTTTAGCCTGTTTCTATTAACTTGCAGAGCTGCAACCTAGGTCAATAAATTAGGATTTCCAACAAGAATCCCAAAGCAGCTACTGTCTTTCCCTGCATTTTTATGGGTCCTTGCTGGTATACTTATTTTCATTCAACTACAAGATGGTCTTTTCCTACAAGAGCCCACCAGCACCATTCAAATTCCTGCTAAAATACTTCCTACCTTAAGAGAAGGCCAGATGAATAAAAGGTTAGAAGGAGGATCTAGAAGAGGATGTTTAGCTTTTTCCTTTTCAGTGTAGTACGTATTAATGGGATCTAGGTGTGTCCCACAGCATTGCAGTTCCTGAAATAGCTGCAGGAAAAGGAGACAGTGAAATGCAGAAGGCAGTGTGTTAATTCTCTTGTGAATTACTATCACAGTTTGCTACTAATTGAGAATGTAAATAAAAGAGGTCCTGAAAATACATTCTTTCGTAGTGGGGACTATTTTCATTAAATGCAAAATAAAAGGCTCCTCCTGCATCTCTTTCTGAGGCAAGAATACTTCTCTTCATTCAAGGAAAAATGGCCCAAAATCATATTAACACCAGGCTGAATAGCCAGATGCATTATGCAGTTTCAATATTTCCTTTGCATTTCATAGCAACCATTAGTGAGCTGCCTCATCCTTAGGGACTTTAGTTCTAATGTCACACATAGTTGTGCAACTACATATGAAGGGAGTCATAAAAAATTCTGCTAAGAGTTTGTTTCCTGGTTTCTACAAGTTCCTTCAAAGTTCCAGGGCTTTAGGATGCAGGATACAGGATGACTGGGTAACCATGTAAGTAACCCTGGAGGATTAGGATGAGGGGTTACAAGCTACCAGCATGGAAGCAGATGAGGTGGAAATATTTTAAATTTTTCAGCCTTCTAAGAAAAGTTTATGTATTCATAGACACTGCATGGACATTTTTACACTTTCAGCTGCAATCACACTATTATTTGACATTGACACATCCACTTAAATCCAAAATACCCCTGCCTTCTTATGATGCAGACTGAGATTACTGCCAGTCTCCTACAGTAACAAGTGTTACAGTCACAAGAGATAGGGACAAGAAAGTTATGAAAATGGCCTGGTCACTGGAGTTCATAAACAAGAATCACGAAGTTTGCCTGGTGACTTCAAAGAAAGGCAGAAGGAGCTGCAATTTCCACTCTTCAGATGAAGACTTTTGTGACAAACCAGATGAGAGGAATTCCAAAAAGAAGGAGGGGGAGAAAAAAGACCTTTTGTAGGGAAGAATAAAATAGCCCATGTGAAATGTCACCAAAAAAATTTGCTAGGCCCTTGCCTTCAGTCAAACACCAGAAACAGCAAATTATGCTCTTAGATAAAGCAAGTATCATAAAAAGAGCCCACAAAGATGTGGTGCCAAGGGTGTTTGTTTCTTCTAGTATGACAACATCAGTTGTTAAGTAGAAAGGCAGCAGCAGATCCACTGATTAGCTCAAGTAAATGCTAATACAAAACTCTAGGTCACTTCAAATTCTGTATATAGCTAGAGAACAACCTTTCACAAGTGTCCTGGGGATTTTTCATCATTTTTATTACTATGCTGCTACACAACTTCTCCTGAAAAGGGAATGTATCTCTTAATGTGTAATATGACACTACATTTTTTCCAGTGACACAGTCTTTAAGAAATTTCCCCCTACCACTACTCTCCTGCACATACACAAAGGTGCAGTAGTTCACAATCCGCTCAAATTTACCCCTTCAACAGGTGACCCAAATGGTCCAAATTAAAAAATTAACTTTTTCAAGAATCATTTCTAACCGTATTGATTTCTGTGCCCAGGTTACAGCACATCCCATTGATGGTTTTGATGACAAAACTAGAGAGAGGTGAGCAGGGGCAGAGGAAGGAATGATGAGTCCACAGGTAGAGGAAGGGGAAATTACTTAAACTGCTTTGTCAAGACAAATGCAATGTGCATTTGCAGCCTTAGTGTAAGGGAGGTTTGCGGGTGAGTGGGTGTGTCGCAGAATCCAGTGCTGGTAAAACCCCACAAGTCACTGCAGCCACGCAAAGAACATCCTTGGGATTTTATGAATCAAAAAGGGCAGGAGATGGGGGAAAGCACCGCTTTTTACAAAACTATCAAAAATTATCTACTCTTCATGATGTAAACCACCTAGCCTAATAGACAGAAAAGTCTGTATGTGTCAACATTGTTATCAGGAAAGATGAAGATTTGGGCTAAATCCTAATCCTGAGAAGGTGGAACTGATCAGCCTGGGGGAAAAGAGTGACTTGTGGTTCTCAGCAATACTTATCTGAGAAATGAGAAAGATACACCTGGATTGAAACCTTTGGTAGGGGCCAGCCATGACAGGCACTCTGAATAAGCGGGTAAAATACTGTTTTGAGCTAGAGCAGAGTAGGAGCCAGGTTTGTATTTTATCCCCAGATCTAAACTGACCCACGGCAAGAATCTGAACTCACTTAATCTCTTCATTTTCCTTTTTAGCATTTGCCTTTCATCTCTATTTAGGTGACAAATCCTTTGGGCCAGGAAATCTGCAAATGGATGTGTGTATGCGTGCACTACTGAAAAATACCCTGTGATTTTGACATATTAATTATTTGTATGACTTTTTTAGTGCTTTTTCTCCTGCTCTACTAGGTACTGTGCAAGCTGAGGTAGAAAAGACAGTTATTTCTCCAGAGGTTATTAAAATATAAAGTATGTTCATGTCAGACTCACAAACAAGTTATTACTGCACAGTGAGTAGCCTACATCAGCTGAGGCATAGTACCTGTTCATAGAGGTACTCTTAGCCAGGAACACATGGAAGATAATTCTTTTTAGCCCAGTCCACAGTGAAAAGGGATTGACAAAATCAAATTACATGGTGTTTTCTACCATCTGACAGTACATACAGACAGTCACTGTGGCTCAGGCAGTGAGAAGTAACTGGTTAAACCATGGTAAATTACACAGAATCTCTGAGCCCTCAGAGAAGAGAGAATGATGGATACAAACAGACAGTGGACTGGTAAGAACGTTAGATTCACACAAATGAATAATAGGTTCCTTGGCCAAAGTGCAGCTTTGTGACAACAAATGCAATCATGTAGAAGAGTTCCGCAGGTTGCACAATAAATTAAAGGATATTTTTTACAGAAAATTAAGTATTTCTTGAAAAATGTTTATATGTATCTTGTAAAATATTCCCAAAGCATCCAAAACTTTGACCGATGTGGAAAAATGCATTACCTTCTAATTTAGCTTCAATAACATAGCATGTGGAAAAAGGCAGTATCTCCAGATTCTGATAGTGTCCATGACTAACAACTCCTACAACAATGGCATCAGATTATTACTGATAACCTTCTGTATCAGTTCCAGGGAAGCTATTAAGAGTCTGACTGCAGCTGGACGACGTACAGTGAAATTTGGTCATGAACTGATTCTGTTGTATAATGATTATTCAGCTAGAGGGATAGAATCTGATTTTTCATTTGCTGCCATCCCTTGCATGTAGATGTGTGTTGGCTTCTCATTTATCCTAATGATGTAAGCTTTCATTTTTAAAGATCGTACCCATTGAGGTTTAGTTGATCTGCACGGTGTTTTGCATGGAAGAAGTCTCTGTCCTTTCAGGCCTTTTCTAAGGCAAGTTGAAGGGCTGGTTGCTTGTAGGAATGCTGATTAGTGCAATTATAACTTCATGTACCTGTTGAGGCAATGAAACTCCCCAGGCTTTAGCTGCTATTTACCCATCTTATTTGTTACACTGACATTTTTATGCTTCTGTCAGGAATGATCAATCTGACATATTGGGAATGCAAAAGGTGAAGGATGCTATTGTATTACTTTTAAGAGCAGAGTTTCTTGGTTGCTTGCCATGAGTGAGGGATGAACCCTGAAACACAAAGGTTTGGTTCAGCTGAACCTATTTAAACTATCTGTGTGTGAAACTTACCTGCCACCCTTCAGCTCGTTACTTTCACAACAAAATACTGTAATTACTGATTCCACAAGCAACACAACAACAGCTGTTCTTGTGATATTTTAATACCACTGGAATTAGGAGAGCTAAGAAATTCAGAGGTATATGACAGTTTTGAAAATATCTGTTTCAGTATGAGTTTATTCCAAAATGAAATTGTTTTTGCCATCCCTAGGCAAAAAAGGCGTGGACTAAACACTGAAGAAAAAAATGGTGAGGGACCATGATGGTCAAGTTTATTCAATTCAGAAGTAAAACTATTCCTTAAAGAAAATCTGTGTTTCCTTGAAACAGTAACCAGAGAAGGATAGGAATAGCTACCATGGTAGTTGACTGGAAAATCAAATTTCCAGAATAGTTTTGAAAATAAATTTTCATCTTCAGCTTTGACAAAAAGACAGAAGTTCCAATTTGCTCAGAGGAACTGCACAATTAATGAATAAATACAACTACTTCAAGGATAAACCAAAAATGCTATTACTATTTTCTAATTCCTATCATTCCCTGAGTTACACCACTGAAATGGGGAAAGACAGACACTCAAGAAATCATAAAACTGCAAGAATTTGCAGTATCAGGTTCCCTACTTGGGAAGCAGCTGAGAGCAGACAGCAAGCTAAGAAAAAACAGGCAGATTTTATAATGCTTCCACAAAATCAGCAAGCTCTGATTCACATTTTGCTTCTTTGTTCTTTTGTATCTCACAGTGGGAATCTTTTTCACCCTAAAATATCTATGGAGTAGGCAGAAATGGAGTAGTTCCTTCCTCATGTGGCTTATGAAGGAACCAATCAAACCATCTGCTGCTTTTCTTCACCACTTCTAGAAGGGGCTAAAACCTGTAACTAACTCAAATTAGAACAAGACATTCAGATTCATTGGAATAATCTCCTCCTACAATTTTGGAGGCCTCACTGGAAGAAGGACATTGACAAGGAACAAAACTATTCAGAAATTGAGAACAAATATGCTATGCAGGGCTGCATGCAACCACTGGGATCCTTCGGGCAAACCATTTCTCTTCCAGTGGCCAAGCAGATTGGGTTGAATTGACATAAAATGGGAAAGTGGTTTGTGCTATCCTGTTTCTTAGGTATCTGGAACAAACTAGGACTAGGAAGACACTAGGGCTGCTTCAGTGCTGTGAGAAGCACATCTTGCTTGAAGAATGGTAAAATGTGACATTATCTCAACCTTTACAATTGCCTGGCTAATCCTTGATCACTGCATATAGATCTACAGGACTGGGTTTAAACACTTGAAAGATGTGTCATTCAAGCTTGAGCAAGCAAGGCTCCCCTAGGAAAAGGAAAAATAAAGCAGAAAAGAGGGAAGAAACATTTTCTTAGACTGAGGTTTCTCCTTTATAAATTCAGAATAAGGTCCCTCTTTATCTTTGGAAGAGGCTGGGCAAATTCTGAAGTGTGGAGTTACAAAGTGAGACATTCAGATTGTTTTGTAGATACTGCAGCTTCTAGTGAACCATAGTGGCTGTTTACTCTTCAAATCCCACATAGACATCTTCTATTGTTTGGAACTAGCATTTCACCTAAATAGCTTAGAGAATATTGCCATATATTCCTAGCTCACATTGCATCTCCTTTTTGTGCTGGTGACGGAGACTCATGGACATTATGGTCACAGTAGGAAGAGTTTGGTTATTCCACAGAGACTGCAGAGGCAGAAGTTGCCACTTGAAGTCTTTGTTCTGGCTAATTCTTGTCAGTCCATGGGCAGGAATACTTGCTTAAGAGAACAGCCACAGACTAGACAGACATTGAGACAGTACGTTTCACCTTGAGTACTCATTCTGATTTCCAAATACAAGATTGGATCAAGAGCTGCAAACAATGTTTGTCTCCTTTACAGTCTTGGAGTCTTAGACTCATGAACATTTAGTTCTTTGAACCATCTTATATTCTCCACCTCACGAAAGGGAAGTTGTTTTCAGCCAATCTTGATCAATTTTCACAATCCTAGCTGAGACTTTCACTCAGCTATCAGGTATACAGGACTCTTCACCAGCTAATAATGTGATCTAATCCACTAATTCTATTATTATTATAGCTGTCAATAGAAGAGGGCTGAGGAAGAAAAGTATCATCCTGAAAATGTCTCTCAAAAATGAAAGAAGTTTTCTTCACACAGCTACGGACTTCAAATTGTGAACCACAAATTTATATAATTGATTAGAAGATAAATATCTCATGCATATGTTATGGAGAACACAACAGTTCCTGCACTAAGTTTTCCTTTTTAACAAAATACAGAAGTCCTTCTTGGATATTATTAATTTCACTCTGTCTGAGAAAATAAAAATTAAATTAAATTAAAATAAAATAATAAAAGCAGCCTTACCAAGGCTAATCAGAATATGACACATCTAGGAATGAATAATGCCCAAGGAGACCTCAGGGTTAGAGTGGGCAGTGAATCGACAATGCAATATGGCAGGGAACAAGAAAGCCTGCAAATGTGGTCTGTCATAAAGAGAGATAGACTGTGTCCAGAAAGGTCCCGTGGGAATGCTCTGCAAATATTCACTCAGTTCCCGACCTGTCATTGCTGAAAAAAAAAGAAAATAATGAGGGAACCAGGGGAAGTTCAAAGAAGAGCAACCAGAATGATCTCCAGGCTGGAAAAACTCAGCCATGGAAAGACTAAAATAGCCAGATAGTGGCAATTGTACCTAAGTGGGTTTTCAAGGTGATTTGCTTGAGTTCACAAATATATGCAAAGCAGAATGCAGCTTCTTTACACTGCTTTGGCTTTTGCAGTATCATACAGAGTCCTTAAAATAATTAATTTGCCAACACAGTGGCTGTGGGAAATAGCTTGAAGGCTTTCTTAAGGAGCCTGTTGTCCACAAAATCAGACTCATTACCTGGTGTGCAACAAGCCAATAATTATACACTCAAGAGAGATATTGATTATTTATTTCACAGTTGCACAAGCCGGGGTGCTTGGTGGTATTCCACAAATCAAGCACACCAGCTATCAAATTTTTACTATTTATACATTTCAGCAAACAAAGGAGCTAGTGTTCATTGGTGACAAGTTACATAGTTCTCTATTAGTTACTATCCTATCTTCTATTGGTTAATGATTCTCTTGCTTGTCATGCTAATTAATCTTTATGCTCAATCTTTCTCTTGAGTTGTTGGGTTTCTTGGGCCGATGATCCATGAGTCGGCAGTCATGATCTCTCCCTGCCAGAATTACCTTTTACCCAGTTGGAGCTGATTTCAGCACAATTGCTGAGTTATCTTTATTAGATTCTTCCTTACCTTGGGAGTTCTGCCAGTTGTCCTTGTGGCCGGCAAATTCTGCATTCTTTGTGTCCACTAATGGAACATCCTTCTTCCCAAGCTCTGGTAACCTTCCCCTAGGTCCAAGATCACTGAAGCATGTCAGGCCCTAACACTTAACAAGGCAATTCTACCAACAAGTAATTTGTTTTTCTAACACCTGGACATCACTTAGAGCATGATTGTTAGCTGTGTTTCATGGATTAAATCTCCCTACTTGTTGACTAGGAGAGTACACAAAGATCAAATATTAAAGATCATCTTTCCTTAAAAATTTTTACATATTCCACATTTTACAGCAAGCCCAGCACCAGTTGCAGCTGTGCTGTGAAGATGGTGCTGCAGCACTGAGCACAAGCAGCAAGATTGCTACCTGAATTCCTGGTGCTCAGGGTACTTAAATTAAACTAAAAGCCTTGAAATAGTCCAAAAACAGGACACAAAGATGGCTTAGAGCCAGCGCAGACCCATCCTTAAGACATACAGCATGTAGAAATTGTGAAAGGTGGATAGAAGCAAGGGAAGAAAAAGGAAGAGAAAAATAAAGAAAAACAGGATGACTTTAGATTTACTGGCAGGGAAAAAAATCATAAAGGTCAAACCTAAGACGGTGGATATGCGAGAGGCAAATGGCAGAAAGCTTCAGTTCTTTCAACATTTCCTATGAATCTTAAGGGGACGCCGTGCAGCTGAATTGGAGTGGACTCTTGTCAGGTAAATAATAAACTGGCAGGCAATTTCCATCTTGTAATTTAAAATATAGATTTAGAAAATGCAAAGCCTTATTTCAGGCTCTCTTTAGGGGTTTGGAGGTTGTGGGGGGGAAGAGACTGTACAAAATGCATGTGTGCAGAGGGCCCCACGAGTCCCGCAAGCAAAAGCTGAGATTTCAGTTTGTTCTGCATTAAGATTAGTCATAACCTCCTGAGTGGGGAGCCCTCTGGGAAGAGAGGGACCAAGCAAAGGTAGGCACCTGGAAAATCCCCCTCCGCTGCTTTCTATTCACACAGAAACCGCCACATGCGACCACGAAGTGTCATCTCCATTAATAATTCACCGAAATATCTTGATTCATCAAGTCCAGGAACTTCCTGAGAAGTGTGGGAAAAGACCAGCGGGGCATCTCAGATGTCGAGAGAAGGAGTTAAGACCAGCTCGGAGGATGAGAAGCCGCACAGCACAAACACACAGTTCACAACAGAGGAGCGTGCCTCTGCCTCTTCTTTATACCCCCTCCCCCGATTTTATTCCGCTTTAGCTATCGCTACCAAACGATTGGGAAGAAGCTGGCTGCTCTCCACCTCAAGCACGGAGCAGCTCTCGGGGGGGAAGGGGGGTTCGCTGGCACAACCCTCCCCCTCTGCCCTCCCACCGCATTCAGTTGCAAATCCCTGCCCGCCCGGAGGAATCGGCTCCGCGCCCGCTCCGCGTCCCCCCGGCCCCAGTGCGGCAGCTCCGGCAGCCGCAGCGCCGGCGCCAGGGGTGCGGGTGCGCGTATGTGCGGGTGTGTATGCGCGCCTGCCAGGGAGCCCAGCCGAGAGGGAGGAGTTTGGCTTTTTTTTTTTTTTTTCCTTTTTTCTTCCCTCCCCCTCCTCCTTTCTTTTTTTTTTTTTTTTTTTTTTTTTTTTTTTTATTAATCAGGAGCGGTGAATGGAAACCAATCAGATAGAGAGCCCCCTCGGCTCGGGCTGCCTGCATGCCGGAGTTAAAAAGTGCTGCTGGACGAGCGGGAGCCCTAGTGCGAGGCGGGGAAGCTGAGCCGCGGGAGAAGGGGCCGGGGAGCTGCGCCGACCCGGGCGAGGCTCGGCCGCGTCGTCCCTGCGTGCCGGTAAGGAGATGCGGCTCTGCACCTCTGGAGGGGCAAGTTCTAGCTCTCACCAGCCAGTCGCCTTCTGCCTTTTTTTTTTTTTCTCCTTTCTTTCTTAATATTTCTGCCGTGCTTATTTGGAATGCTAATTAAGGGGGGGGGGGGGGGCGAAGAGGAGGGGGACAGCACTTATTTTGCAAAGTTGGCAGCTGTCTTGCGGAGGGCTCTGCCCCCGCCGCCGCGCCGGGGTGACCCCCCCCGGGGCTCCGCGCCCTGCCCGGCGCTCAGGGGCATGTGGGGACCGCGTTTGCTGGCGTTGGCAGTCAAGCGAAGGGATGCGGCGTTTTCCTGGGGATTGTCATCGCCAGCAAGACACTTCGGGCGAGGAGAGGTGGTGAGAGCGGGAGAAGGGGTCGTGTGTGCTTGGAAGAGAATAACAGTAGTAATTAGTAATTACAACAGCAAAAGGATGAATAACTAGAACGTAGTAATTTTTAAAGTCTGTCTCCGTTTCTTGATACTGCCTAGTTGCTTTGAAATGAATACAGGGCAAAGCCC
Organism: Setophaga petechia; assembly: GCA_024362935.1. Classification (NCBI taxonomy): domain Eukaryota; kingdom Metazoa; phylum Chordata; class Aves; order Passeriformes; family Parulidae; genus Setophaga; species Setophaga petechia. The sequence continues at coordinate 11,302,941 of JANCRA010000008.1, read as the reverse complement.
TTCGAATCATGAGCGAAATCCGAGGCAAAGTGCAGAACTGAATGTAGAGCACAGTTGAATTGAGGCGCTCCCTCAGTGAAAAGAAGGGGGCAGAGCGAGCAGATCGGGGGACGTTACAGGAATTGACAAATGTGAAGTCTTTTATTTGATAAAAGAACGGGTTGAGGAGTGCTGGAGGAGGTGGAAGTAAGAGAGTAGGCGTATAGGCATTTTTACAGGAAAGAAGTTGGGTAATTGCAGAAAGCAAGCACTGAATTTGGTGGTGTAGTAAATGTTTCTAAGGAGCTGGTAACATACTTTGTGTGTCAGCTAGGTTGAACTATTTATGTATTCATATGTATGTAACACCTACTTACATGCACGCACAGGGAATACAGTTTGCGTACTACATCTGTGTATTCTTATGCAAAAGGTCGAGTCAAGAGATAAGCAATAGCAGTAGAGGTCAGTGGCTGTGGAAAGGAGTCCTGTCACTGCTGCAATAAAATCCATATTTTACGGAGAGTTAAATGCAGTACTTTTTAAGTGCAAGTGGATGGTCACCCAAGTAACTCCTGATGACATTCAAGGTTCGAGAAGTTTAACGACCGAAATTACTCCCAGCACAATGGCACAGCTACTACTTTTATACAAATTGAGAAGATAGGGCACCTTTTCCCTTTTACTTGTGTGTGTTTTGGGATTTTAAAGTTCTGTTAGCCATGCATGAGAGATTGAGTAGCACAGATTACTTACAGTGTGTAAGGTCAGTCCTTTCCCCAAATTTACTGTTCTTCTAGCACAGCTGGAATAAAGAGTACAGTTCTTGTCTATTCAGGAGTCTCTGAGGATAGAATGTACATCCTCCATGTGTACCTCTTGAGCTACATGGATGAACATTTATGCAAGGAGAACATTTCAATCAAAAGCAAGGTTATTTCCATTCCTTTTTGTCACAGGACCGTGTATATTAGCATTCTAGAAATGACATAATTCCAAGGGAATAAAATTGCTTGATCATGCAGACCTCTTTGGTTTTAATCAAAATAGACATAACTCTCCCAGTCAAGATAAAGGCTTATCTCCTGTATTTGCTGGGCTGAAACCTCTATTATGCAAGACAGTTCTTTACAAAAGTACTTGCATGTTACTTAAAGCATTCCATAAAATTGATTAACATCTGTTCCTGAGCAATATAATGCTATGGGTAATGGTGCATCCCTGTTCATTTCTTTTTTTTCTAATTCCTGTTTAAAGGCAATAAGTTTGCATGTCACAGGAGAGTCGGGTAGGGCTCCAAAGCTTGTGATCAAGATTAAGTAGATTCCTTTATCATGGATATATACAGTTTTAAAGGCCTGGCAGCAATGACACAATTGGATAGCTCCTTTAAAGAGCCCAAACATGCTAATAAAGACTGCAAAAGCTGAATCTCTTTTTTCCTCTGCTCTCAGATGTTATCTGACACAGCACCAGTAAATATATAATCTCATATGCTTCTGGCTTTCAGCTGCACCATAATCTTTCTGGACATATTTCTGGTGGTTTGCAGTTGACTTTTGAGCTGAGGGAGGGAAGAGGAAAGCAGCCAGTCTTTTCAGAATAACATAATCAGAGCAGTAATAGTTTTTTTTTTTATTTTTTTTTTCCTCCCTGGAAAATGGCATTGATTCAGTCCTGTTGTAGCTCTCTGCAATTATCCTTTGCAGCCATTTAAGTAACTGGGGTCCCCGAAGGGACTTATTAGTCTCTCTAGGTATTTTAATTTTCACACCAGTTCACAGCTCTTGCATATCTCCATGCCAGCACTCTATAAAGATTATATTTATAGACAGGGTCATTATTTTCTAACCAAGTTGTTCGGCTAGAAATGTGCATCTTAACTTCTGACTCTTCTCTCCCTCCCTTCCTCCCTCCCTTCTTCCCTTGCACAGCTCTTCCATGCAAGCAGTAACCTGCCGCTCAAGGCAGCCTTCCCTTTCATAAAGTTTGCATTTTGCCATCTGCTGTTTCAATAATATTTAGTTGAGAGACTTCCTTCAAAGCAAAACATACACATGTTAAGAAGTGTGGGGGTTTTTTGATTCTGCTTTCTGCAGGAGATCTCCAAACTAATGTGAACTTGATAGAAGTTATGAATGTGCCTGTGCTCTCACCAGCTGAGATCCTTCTCTACATGAGCAGCCCTCTTCTCAAGGGCATACTGGGTTCCTCTGGGCAGGAGCCTCTCTCCAGTCCACTCTCCCCTCAAGTGTGCTACACCCTTTTTGCTTTGACTGAAGAAGTTTTCAGCAAGCTGATATGCTGCTTATTAATAGACTCCTGCAGTATTTTTGGATTTTGGAAGGAACCACTCTTGGGTTTTCTGGTGGTTGCCTTTGTGCTGTGTGGGGGGTCAAGCAACATTTATCTGTTGTTAAATGAAATTATGGTCACTGTCTTGTGCTTAACTGAACTTTTCAGTGTGTCACCTTCCCTTTGTTGACTACTTTTAAATTCTGTTACCTTTCTAGTGCAATCTTGCAGCATTATGGCTCATGATGTGCAGGAAATTACTTATGGATCTCCTTGGAAATGATGGCTAATTACTAAAATAAAATGTAGCTGAAATCTATAAAAAAGAGTGGGTAGAATGCATTTGAAGCAGCAAGCCCCATTGCGATGGTGCCTCATCTTACATAATGGTTACAATTCCTCTAGTGGCTCTGCTGCAATTATACCAGAATGAAGTAGAATTGGTTTTCAGTATCTTTTGATTATCATAAGCATGTGGAAAAGGCTTTGCCTTGGAAGCTGGGTGTTAGGGAGACTTATTCATTAACCCCTTGAAGACCTAGTTAGCTGCAGTAACTGTTCCTGTGTCTTCAAAGGCTTTGCATCATTTGGGGTTTGCTTCATTTTTCCTTTTTTCTTTTTCCTATATAATTTCTTGAGTTCATAGCTCTTAGAAACAGGGCTGATAAACTCAGTTGTGGTGATCCTAACTGCCATGGTGGGGCCAAATTCAGGATCTTTTCAATGTGAATCTTTAAAGTGAGTCTCCCATCCTGTGCACAAAGTGAAGAGTTCTGTGGCACACAGATCAAATCTCTTCTGCTGACTCTGTGCAGGATTCAGTTTGCAGTATAAACACCATTCTCAAGTTTAAATGTGTTCTGGTTGAGATAAAAATCCAGTAGCAGCTGGTTTGCTCATGCTGCATGCTTAGTCATGGCAGACCTTTCCAAGGGGTCTGAAAAAAACTATGCTGTGTGAGGAGAAAGGTATGGCATCTTGCCTTGTTTCATTTGGGATGGAGAGAGATGAGAGGTAGCGTGAATGTTTAGTATTAAATGCAGCTTTTAGTTGTCTTTATTGCTTAACAAAAGGTACAGGGCAGATTATTAGTCCCTGTTTTAAAGACACCCTTAAACGCATAATTAATACAAAATATCAGCAGAAAAATCATCCTCTCTGGGTTGTGCTGTGAGTGTTGCTGCAGTGGAATTAGGTGGGGAAAGTGCTGGATAAAAGCATTTTTAAAGTTTGACTGTGAGTACTTCATATCCAGCTGTGCTTTCTATGCCATAAATCTCAGCCTAAGAATCTCTTTTTGGTTCTTCCCCAATGACTAGCTGCTGTGTGTTGGGAGTCCATCCAGGTTCAGGTTCCTAAGCTTCTCTAGGGCACTGCTGCATGACCTGATCCTGATCACCCATCATCTACTTCCCCATCCCATTTCAGGCAGGCTTATCCCTCTTTGCATCCCTGACCATCTCCTTATTCCAGATGGGGCTGGCTGCCACCATTGTATTCCACTTTATTTTCCTGTTGTGCATTTGGCACTGAAAGGCCCAAACAAAGACTGTAAATATTTGAGTTTATGCTTCTGTTTGTTTGTTAGCAAGAGCATTCCCAGAAGAAAATAGAATAACTGAATTTCAGGAGTGTTTATAGAGTGGTGTGAATTAATGTTATTGGTCGGTACAGCCAGTCTTGTGGACCTGCCTGCTCCTTGAGTATTTTTCTCTCTCAAAACAAACCAGAAAGGATAGTTTCCTCTGCAGCTGCAACCCTCTGAGCACAGTGAGGATCAGTGCTGATGGGGAAGGGTGAGGGGAGCCTGTGAGCCCTGTCAGGATGAAAAACACTCAACTGGCATGGTGTCCTTCCTGAGTCTGGATGTTGAATCTCCAGAAAAATTCTTTAAGCAAAGAAGTGATTGCTTAACTGTGATGGTGCCAGAGCACTTGATAGCACCATGCTGAAACATCCAAGATAGAGTGATACTGCATTATCTTTCTTCACACCCAGCCACAAGACAGACACCTCTCCATACCCTCCTCTGCACCAGGCACATAGACAAAAAGTACATATACATTTCCATCTGGTCTCATTCGAGAACACTGCCAGCCTTGCTGTGTTTTAAGTAACCTGTTCAATAATGGCTTTATTCTGGCATTGTGGGCAAATATTTTATGGGTTAATTAGCCTGTCTTGTCAGGATATGCATATATATTTATATATAGTCAGAAAATTCTAGCCAGAATGCGACTATTAGATTTCATTTGCAACATAAATACCCATCATAGCCCCTCAGCTCTTCCCTAGTGACACACCGCAATGCACAGAAGAGAGCACTTTATGAATGAGATCTGTCCTGTACTAACTGGGTACCGTAATTCCTCTCAGCTAAACTAATTTCATTATCATGCTGTAATGTTTACAGCTGCCTCTGAGATAATAGGTGGTGTATCTTTCCAGCATTCCCGCTTCTGCATCTAATCGCAGAGTCAGAGCAGGAAGACCTAGGAGAAGGGTCAGCAGGAATTGAAAATTAGCACAAAAATTAAACACTAGTCAAGTTTCCCCAGGTACTGCAGGTTCCTGCCTGTCTGGTGGAAAGCAGAGCTGCCTGTTCCCTCATTACAGTTGTCAGCTAATAGCTTCTATAAGCACAAAGGCTGCTTAATCAACACGATCATTACCATGTAGCTCTGCTTTGTTGTGAGGGTTACACCAAACTCAAAGAGAATACTTGCCTCTGATGGTAACTCCACTTAGCATTGAAGGTCATGGTGATCCAGACTTCCATGAGAGGCCCTGGAGTGGTGGGAGAACCACTTGTGCCCGTGGGCCCCAGCTGGGGTGCTGGCACTGCAGCACTGGGGCCATCCTTCCTACTGACAGTCTCACTCTGGGAAAAACCCTCTCTCTTAGAAAGATGTCTCCCCCTCCTCGTCCTCTTAGATCCAATACCATAGCAAAAATAATTAAAAGCACGGTTCCTTTTAGTTTTGCCCTGAGGACTCAGGTGAAATCTGTTTCCTCACTGAATTGATTCACTTTGAGTGCTTGGTGGTTTGTAACTTTAGGGTGTCATTAGTGTGGCAATCATTGTTTGACACAAGTATCTTTGTGGACAAAAAGAACACTATATAGCTTATTGTAGTCTGCTAAACTTCCCCCAAGAACCCACAGATACTCTATGCACATTTGGGAGTCTCACTTCAAGTAAGGAACAAGGTGTAGTTCATTGACATTAGGCCTTCACTCAAAAGCTGTTCAAGTATTCCAGAATTCCACATCTTCACCACATGGCCCCACTGTGAGGCTGGCCTGTATAATTGGCCGTGTTTTACAGGGGGGGAAGCGAATCACCACGAAGGTGAGTTACTTGCCCAAGGTCACAGGAGGAGATCATAACACAGCAGGGATGCTGAACCAGGCTCTTATAGCAAGTACAGCTTGCAGTCAACCCGCCTGCCTCTCTCCTGCTCTCCTCAGTTGTTGTAGCTGATCAAAGAATGGATGGGGGGGAAAAAGTCAGATTTGGGTCTCTTTTTTTCATCCAAAAGAAAGCCAATTATTTTTCTCAAGGACTCCTTGCATCTGCTTTGACACTCTCTCCCCAAAGGATTTTCTGGATATTTTTTGCTTGTTTGTTCAGCCATGTTTTCTGTGGTGGGGAAGCGGGGGAAGCTGAGTAGCTCCAGAGCTGTCTGAGACAAGGTTGAGTATCTTATTCCCAAGAGAAAGTAATCTGAGCTGTCCCCAAGCAAGGTGGCAATGACCTTACTCTCTGCATTGGCCGAGTTGGACTGGCCACAGAGTTTCTTTACCATTCGCTGCCTCATACATTCCCACCTACTTATGCCTGTGGGAGAGAAGGGGATAAAAAAGAAATCTCATAAAAGGCTGCCTATTCTGCATGCTGCTCCCTGTGGTTTGGGGCAGCCAGAGGTCATACCACACTATCTCTTGTTCATGTCCATGCCTGCATGAATTCATTTCAAAGCACCCCTGCTTTGTAAATATCTAAGGAGTAGTATTCCTAGCACATAGATATGAAGGTGAGTCAAAGGGAAGCTACTTGAATAAGGACATGGTGTACACCAATACCTCTGACACGGGTATTGATCTTAGTGTAAATAAAATAGAGGGAGAAGTAGAAAAAGACACATAAAAAAGACACATTAAATTTAAAAGTTACGTGGCCAGTTTAGATCGAAGCAGTACCAGGTCCTGAGCTCTGTGCCACCTACTATGACCTAATGCTTTTGGAGCTGGCCTGACAAACTGATCAAGCTCTACAAGAATTCAAGAGAGCCTATTTCCTCACTTTCATAGTGTGAAGAGTGCTCTGGCAGATCACAGAGCAGGAATATATAGAGGTAGAATCTCTTTCAGGGAGCAAATTTCTTTTGTGAAATTGGTGCTCAATTTAGCTGTCAGGGCTGAAAGGGAAAAAGATACAGAAGCAACTCTTAAGTCCACCAGCCACATCCCTTTAAGCAATTCATGCTGTGCCAACCAGTTTTATAAAACCCTGTATTTCATCTAAACTCCATTTAAGTCTAAATAATATTAATGCTCTGCTATGGTATTTCCCTTCTCACTGCTGATAATTACCAAGTTATTTCTGCCATAAATAAAGCATGTTCTTCTCTCTGACTTACCATACCTGGTCCTGGAGTAGTTTGCTTTTAAAAGTAACAATAAACTGCATTGAAGTCTACAAGGTTGTTTGAATATTTGAGTGTTGTTCTGGATCAAGATGTCAGGGTTTGTAATGAAGTGTTTACAACTTTGCAATTACTTTCATGGTGACCACAATACGACTGCCAAATGTTTGTTTAATTTGTATCCCTAAATAATAGACTACACTAAATGGGGATGGAAAGAAAACCTCTATAAGGAATAACCATCATTTGCCATTGATGCCAACAGATGATCCCTGGATCATCTGTACAGCATGGAGAAGGATTCTCTGCAGTCTCTGTCAGCTCCCATCAGCAGTTGCAGGGGGGATAGAGAGGACTGGACTGAGATTTTCACTTCCTGGCTGTTTCTGCTGGCATGTAATGGGAACATCCTTCCTTTGTGCAAGTGTCACTGTGTATTGCATCTCTAAAACCAATTCTTAGCTCAGATTCTTCCTCCTGGTGTCTGTGTCTTCAGGTCATCTGCACTTAAGAGGAAGCAGAGCATAAGCATCTGAAAAAAAAAGCTGGCCCACTGTATCATATTTATTAATATTTACAGCCATCAGCACAATTCTGCAGACAATCTAATCTCAAGCAGCTTTGAAATTCAGTGCTTTTCAGAGCAGTGTTTCCCATCAGAAACAGAAGTGTGCACTCTGATTTATAGGAAGGATTTCTGTTCCTCTTGGAAAAAAAAATCCAAACACAACAAAACAACACAAAAGGCTCCCACTTTTCTCAGCACATAATTTATATTGCTATTAAATGAAATGCATTACCATATTGTAACATGTAAAGGTCCCTTCTCCAGGATTTCTGAAGCAGCTTCTCATTAATCCACCGTAATTCATTTGTCAGATATCTCAAAGCTACTTGATATTGGAGTTACTTTAATGTATGACAGAGTTTTCCTTGGCAGCAGGTTGTAATTTCAACCAGGCTGGTAAATGTGAGGTCAGAGGCTGGTTGCTGCAAATCTAGAAGGTTAAAATATGCTGCACATCCTTCTCCCCTGTTGCAATAACATTCTGAGTCCTGGATGAGCAAAAGTAAATACTGGAGTTATTCAGGAAGAAGAGGTTTCATCCTCTTGGAATGGTCACTTAATATTATGTGGTTTGTGTCTATTGCAGAAGTATTTGTATTTGTCAAGCTGGCATTAAAACCGGCCTCCATGTGATGCAGACATCTCAGGCTCAGATTTAGTTTCGAGCCCTGACCCGAGCAGGTATCTGTTACGTCTCGGATGCTGTGGGTCTCTGTGGATGGAGCTGCTGGAGGTGGTGCAGGTGGTGCCTGGGGGGGTAACAGTGTTAACAACAGGCATCCTGGCATGGGCAAGCAGGTATCCCAGCACTCGGAGCAACCAGGAAACTTACTTCTGAAGGTTGAGCTGAGCAAGGCAAATGGAAAGACTAGCACGTGGGAGCAGCTGCAGCTTCAGTCAGTGTTTGACTGGGGCCAGCTTGGTGCAATCCAAAACACCAGAGGTCTTTTGTTAAGTCCCACAATTAGTGTGCTTTTCTGCTGGTGATATAAAGTACCAGATTATGGCAGCAGCAGCAGTTTCCGGCTCTGGGAATGGTGGGGCCAGCATAAGCAGGGGATATTCAACCAGATGGTGTTCAAGTCCTATTTTTCACTTCCTTCAAATGTGACATGGTTGACTGTTTGATACTTTGTTATATACACTACTGATGGTAGTGCAGGACTCATGCTCATTGCAGCTTTATTTCCAGGATATGTTGCATAAGGGGTTAATAAGGACATGCTTTCAGATACTGCCCAACTTCCTGTATTCTCCTTCCCTTACAGATTTCTCTTCTTCCATGGGAATGTTATATACTTGTCTGTTGTTTTACGAGATACTAATTCTTTGCTCAGCCCTGTGCATATTCTTATCATAGAACGTTTTAGGTTAGAAAGGACTGCTAAGATCACCAAGTCCAAGAGTTAACCCAGCACCATCAAGTCCATCACTAAACCATATCTTTAAGCGCCATGTTTCCTCAGGAAGGACAAGGCACACCAGGAAGCCAAAAGTTCAAAAGACTTCAGTGTGTTGGAAGTAGGTGTTCGTTGTCACATTGTGGGTTCATCACGAGGCTGGATGAGCTCGCTCTTGCAATTGCTGTTTTACCATTGACTCCAAGCTGCCCAAAACAAAGCAGAGACCAAGCAGAATTCATCTGCAAACTGGAATAGGATGAATTATCACAGAATATTCTGAGCTGGAAGGGATCCATAAGGATCTCGAAGACCAGCTCTTAAGTGAATGGCCCATACAGGGATTGAACTCACAACCTTGGCATTATTAACACCATGCTCAAACCAAATAATTGAACCGAGCCATTAGAAGTAAGTTGCTAATGCAAGCAAGATTAACTTGATATGCTGCCTGAAATGAGATGTTAGAGATGATAGGGAGGAGAGAAAACTTTTAATTTAGATGGAAACAGGACTGATTAATTAAGCAGTAACGAACAGGGAACCTTGCCTTGAATTGATATGAGGCTTGCAGTGCTAATTTAACACAGAATACAGCTTCCAATTTGTTATTAAATTAAAATGGCTTTTAAAATTGTTTACTTTTTTTTTCCCTTTTCTGCTTCTGTGTGGCAAAATGATTATTCTGGCTAGTTAGAGAAACCAATCAGAGCAGCAGAAAGTGTAGGTTGAAAGAGGAAAGACTGTTCTGTTTTGTAATTAAGAAATATACACTAATATCCATGACATCATGAATAAGCACTTCAAAGTAGTAAGTATGCTCTGTATTGCATATTAAATGAAACAATCAGTATGCTAACAAGCTGCTCTGGACATAGACTAAAAAAGACATCACAGTTCAGGAAATGATTGTTTCTTATTTTTTACTCTAAGGATCTACTCACCTGACTGACAAATAGTATTAAGAAATAATGAGGAAGAAGCATTCTTCCTTTTCGTCCTTTCCTCTTTTCTTGGAATTTTCAAAGCAGTTTTAATTCTGGAGACTTTGTGGTTACTCCACACAAAGGAGCTTTTTCTACCCCAATCAAATTATATGGTGGAAGTGTGAGATTGTATGTGATAGACAAATCCTATGGAACAAGAGGGAAAACAACCTTGTAGCGACATTGCTTTTTTTAGTCTCAAACAAAATACACTCTTGACAGGAATGATTCCTTGTAATTTATTGTAGGATAGCTCAACAGTAGCAATTTGTCATGCGTAGTTATGTAATTTGATGGGTTCATTTCTTAAATGAATTATGGATTATGGATTACCTCTGTATATCAACAACAGAGCTGTATCTTTTATGTAAATATTCCCTCAACTTTTTCTTCCTCTTCCAATCCATTTTCCGTCATACAGAGATGACTTTTTTCCATATAATCTTTCAACTAATAAGGTGTTTAATAATTTAGCAACCTAAAAAATGAGCATATTTCAAAGGAGTTAGTATCAATGGTAGTGTACGAGCCTCAGGCTACAAAAAAGTGGATGAGGTTACCAAAGTTTTAGAGTCAGGATCCCAACTGTCTTTCTGCTTCAGGCAGCTATTTTATTAAAGTTGGTATTAAACAACACTGCCTAAGGTCTGATTAACAATTTATGACTTCCTAAGAAGGATTAACAGAAGCCTATCATTTTTATATTTAAATCTTGATTTGCATCTAAGAGAAATCATACCCAGGTTTATATTTTCATTATTTATTATTATTACTATTATTATTGCCTCTGAAATGTTACTTTTGTGAATATTCCAGGCACCAATTGGTTGTGCTGATCTGCTGGTACCTCATCCCCACATGTGTCAGAGAGATAACTTGCTTCTAGCATCCTGTGATGGGCTTGATCCTGCAAAGTGATGGCTTTTGACTCATGCTGGGCTCAGTTTCTCTTCACTGTCCCTGAAGTCCATTGGGACAGGGTGATCTGCAGTTGGCAGTCAGGCTGAGATCTGCAAGACCAGGAGCTGAATGTTGTCCAGCTAACATTACTTTGGGGAGTAAAATCCAGATGTACAGGATCAAGGCTTGCCTGAGATACTTCCCCAGAGGAGAATTTTCCTGTTTGACGTTCACTTAACACAACCACTAGCAACTCCATACCAGTGTCTCAGTTTTTTGTAAGCCTCCCAGTCCAGCTTACCCAGAGGTGCTTCTGGGCCGCCTCTGCTAGGAGAGGAGCAGAGGGTGATTCTGCTGCTATTTTCTGGGATACAACAGAGCAGGAGCTCTGTTGTTGCTCTTTGCTCTTATGGAGGCAGCCCAGAAAGAGGCATGCTACCAGGTGGGAAAGGGGTGAGGAATAGATACCTAAATCTGCTGGCCAAACTTTGCTCACTCTCCTGTACAGGGAATCAGGCCAAACACATGGAGCTTAGTGGAGCAGAGTGGAATTTATTCTACTTCTGTCCAAGATTTTATTTTATTATTTTTGTTTTAATGTTCAAATAGAAAATAGTAACAATGGCCTGTTCTGTTACCTCATTTCAAACTGTCCTAATTCCCCCATTGACTGTCTTTTCCAAGTTCAGCTGCTTTAGAAAATTGTGTGGCTTTTTTTTTTTCCCTGTGTATTTCCATTTCTGATACTCTTCAGTGAATTTAACACTCATTTCATCAAGGGCTGGATGTGGTGGTCATAGCATGTAGAGCTAAGGGAAAAGATTATCAGCTAGGGGCTATGAACTCCACTGGCTTACAGCAAGGGAGACAGTATTTTGGTTTTCCTGAGCTTCTCTAGTCAGTAAGACACTAAAAGGTTCTGAAGAAACGTTGATATTTAAGGATCTTCATTACTTTATTTGAACTCTCAGCATATCCATGGTTTTCTTTATGACCTATAGCATGGTTTTTGTCTTGGTCTTAAGGGCTCTTAAGTTTTAAAATACTAAAATAATCTGAAAACTGCTGGTTCTTCAGAGCAAAAACAAGCATTACCACATTCAGCGAAAGATTTTTCTGGCTTTTCAAGATGTGCTAAACTGAATTTAAGTTTTAGGGCTGCATTCACATTTCAATAATCTGTTGTTAGAAAGACTCCAAGAACTGCAGTCAGAATATTTTCTTGTGACACTTGCCTTCAGCCTGTGCTTGTGGGTCATTATTGACAGAGGGATTTAAACAAATGCTCAAAAGATTGTGCTGAATCAGGGAGAAGTACCTGAGAGGAATAAGCCCCTTAGATGCTGGATTAACAACACTCAAGGTTTCCAGCTTATTCTTCAGTTCTGACTAAAATTTTATCTAGTCATATTCTCAGTCAAAAGAGGACAAACGAATATTATTCCATTGACTTCCAAGGAGCTGTAATGATAAATATGAGCTGAAAAACCAGACCAAGGAAGCAGAAGCAAATGCATGAATAAATTATCAACAGTGGACATGCCCAGGAACTTGCAGCTTTCTCCCCACTTTCTCTTCTCTCTCTTCTATTAAAAATTCCTCAGCCACGTATCCAGAGAGCAGGAGCAATATCATGGGACTTCTGTGGCCAGAGACACAGAAATCAACTGTGCAATTTGATAGTTCATACTTAATCTGTGCGGTGAATTAGTTATCAAATATATTCTACAGCAACACATATTTATTTGTATGACATTTATGTCCACAGGTCCTAATTGTGGGAAGCAGTGCTCTAACCTAATAGAGTCCCAGCTGGCAAATATGTTCAGAGAAATCAGTCTTAGTTGCATGATTATTTGACCAAAATATGGCTAACTTCACAGGAAATCATATTAGAAGAGAGTGGTTAAGTGAGTTCTGCCTTATAATAGATGTGTAAGTTAAACATGTCAGCTACACTTTTGTCCAATTAAAGCATACTTATTAAAAAAGATAGCTGAATACCTGCAGTATTGTGATTCATTCTGTAGCCACTGAAATGGTTTTAAAGTCTTCTGCGCACAGAATTTGCAGGTGAGGTCTGTGATTTTTCACACACAAAAATGGCTTCCTGGTTCCCTTAAATGAATCAGAAATAGAAAAAAAAACCCAACAAAAAACAGGTCTGACCATAAGACAGACACAAGAATGTCTTATGTATAGGAACAGCATGGTATCAGGCATAACACAGAATATCACAGTTCTTTAAAGAAAATCACAGAAATAAGTAAGAAATAAAAAGTGAGGTACAAAATATTTGCCAAGAGTTACAGGAGACCATACTATGTGACTTCAGTTGTCTTCAGGATAAATTTTGCTCTGAGAATGACATATCTTTCCCCTGTGTTTGTGGGTAGGATCGTTGCCAGGAAAATGACCTCTTCTCTGAGCTTTGATTTTTATTTTATTCCTATTCTGTGACTACACTCTTGGAGCTACATAAGCTGTTCAACCTTGGTCAATAGCTACTTTGTGGTTATCCCAGGTTACTTTCTGCAGCAAGGTTAACAGAGTTTGGAGGGAAAGGTTGTCTGTGTCATCACAGTTTGCAGGTACGGATACGGTATATCCATCAAAAGAACTGCTAGATGAAAACAGTCTGTCAGTGCCTGGTTTGTAAACATCTCTCAACATCTGCTTTTGGATGCTCCTTATGATTTGATTTCCACTACACAAGAGTGCTCTAAAATGTTCTCGTGTGGACATCAGCTTGCAGTGGAGTGTCAGGTAGCCGGAATTCAAACATAAAGCCAAGTACCTTCCCATTTTGTAAGTTTCGCAAATGGTCTCATCTTGACATGACTGAATGAGGGAAATATGTAAAGTTGTGATCTCCTAACATCTGCTCCTGCCTTATTTTCTGAATCTCTTCAGAACGAGCAGATACCCAAACCTGCATTCACACACCCGGCTTTAAATGGGTTACTGGTATTCTGCACTTTGCTGCTTGAGTCTTTCTGCGGCTTCAACCCAGCTCTGAAATGTGTCCCTCCAGGTTAGCTTGCATAAACATAAAGCCCCAAATTAGCATTGCAAGCAACCATTGCCCTCAAAAACCAGTAGTTTTTCTGTGCTCAGTGCATATTTGCCATCTGCTAATGAATAAAAAAAAAAGAAAAAAAAATTCGGCCAAGTCCTTAATTTGGAGTAAATCCATGTCTAACTCTAGTAACTTTAAGGAACTGTCATTGCCTTTACCAGCTAGAGAACAGGCCTCTGTGACTGCAAAGTAGATGATGCTTTGGAGCATTTGGGCTATGCATTGTTTCTGCCTGCCTGAAAGCATGCCAAAAAGACAGAATACATTTTCACAGAGGCAGTCTTCTGGTTGTTGTCCACTGTGCAGAACGGGGTGTGTATCTATACAGTGCAAGTCTTCTGTACTGCTTGGCTCTAGGCACAGCTCACATACCTATGTGATATAAATACTCAGCTTTGCTTTCTCAGCTCTAACCCTTCCCATGCAAAGTCAGAAGCGTGGACACTGTGCCAAAAATAGGATGCTGAATCCTAGTTCTTTGCAGAAATGATCTCTTTAAAAGCCACAAGCAAAGAGGGAAAATGATCTGCAACCATCTTACAACTTAAATGATATTTTGGTTTTTCTTCTATCAGGGAAAAAGGCCCCAAATAAAATAAAATATTGTAATTATAACACCAGTTCTTATAGACACAGGAATGAACATTTTACCCAGAGTCCTTCTCAGGACAAGTACTGTGTGACTGTCTGGCTTGTCCTATACCATTACTATTCAGGCCACTGGCACTGGAAAAAATACGGAATGTCAACACAAGAAATGTAGAAGGGTAAGAATTCTTAGAGGAAATGATTGTATTTTACATCTAAAATTCTGTCTATTTTGAAAAAGAGGGACTCCTAGAATTCCCCCCCCACCCCCGCAGTATGATGGATTGATAAATCACTCTGGGGGAGTGATATTTTTGGACAGAATAAAATACTCTCCAAAAGTTTTTAAATAATGCTACCTGGACAAGGTAGTTCAGTAGGAGTGTTTTAAAAGGTCTCACAAGAAATTCTGCATCTTTATTTCACAGCTCGCCCTCACTTGCCTGTCCCTTTCAATAAAGTGTTACTCTGCCATTGAGGGTACCTGGTTTGCTGGCTGGTGTCACACATCTTTCAGTACATTGATACCAATGTAGTTGTTATTCCTCAGGGGATTGGCAAGCAAATGGGTGTTTGAAAGCCCTCTACCTTCAAGGCCCCTACTCCAACCCCATCTAGAGCAGATGCCAGCAGTCAAAAGCACCATTAGTACCACCTAATGGCTCTTCACAGGACTGTGTAAGGAAAACAAGTATTTTATTCCCTTTCATACAGAAAAAAAGATAAATAGTAGTGGGTTGTACTAATAGCATCATCTGTAGAGAACTTCAGTGGCACTGGCCCATGAACCAGAAGCAGAAGTGGTGTGGAGGATGGCACTGCCAAGTGATCTCTAGGCTCCTGGGTGAGGTGGGCTGAATAAACTCTCATTGCTGCTGTTTATCCATTATCTCTTCTGTTGACAAATAAACCTTCAAGCTCTGAGGCTGACAGTGTCTATACTGCAGAAGCATTGCACCAATAAAAAAAATTTAAAGGGAAAAAAAAAAAGCACATTCTGAGGTAGCTGATTTATCATGGGAAAATGACCCGTACATTTGGGCCCCTGAGTTGCTCAAAGAGCCTGTGGCCTGTGTTTTCTCATATCTGCAGAGAACTACAGGGAAGTCTCTAATCTCAGGGTGGAATTCACTTGTCTCACATTCTAGTCATACAGTGAAAGACTTGCAGTATATAAATATGTACCTGATGTATTTAGGCTACATTTTTAAATTTGAGTGTAGAATTTTGAGTTGTGATATCTCCTCTGATGGAGTAGAAACAAGAAAGGAGCACAAAAACACAGTTTTGCAACCACCCATTAGAGACCACATTTTAAAGTAGGAATTGGATAACTTGAGGTTTGAGTGTCAGTGCCCTTCCTTTCATGAGTGAGCTCATGCTGAGTTCAATTTTTTTTTTCCTAAAGTGCATTTTATCACTTCCTTTTAAGGTTTTTATACCCCAGAGCAGATCACTTGCAAGTTTACAATGGAAAATTATTTCATGAAGCTGGTGATGACTGACTGGAATAGATATTTGCAGACCTGGACACTGGGGTTTTAAGATTGTCTGAGTGCACAAGCTTTTTAGATATGCACCCCAACAGAAGCACAGGCATGTACCAAAAAAGACTATATGGCATGTAATTGTAAGTAGAACTGATTTTTGCCCTCACATAAATAGATCTATATGCACCTAGAATGCATGTATCTGTTCATCCCATACAGACATCTTTTTCTTCCACTTAAATCCAAGTCAGATCTATAACTCAGCCTTAAGTTTCAGTTAATCAGACAAGCACATCAGTATTCTTCCAAGGAAAAAGCAAAGCCAAACTCAATGAAATTTATAAAAAGACATGATCCTGTTTTCTGTCATTTAGATTGTCTGGCCAAATGACAGGACCTACAATCACTCTTAGTAAAATTGAATTATTAGTCCCCCACTCTCCACCAGGAGATCCTGGTGACATTTTCAGTGGACTGCTATGAGTTTGCAAGGCTGAGATTTTAACTCATAGATTTTAAGGAAATTGTCAGCTTATGTGACTAGAATTAATGAATATTTAATATTTTAGGGTTTAGGTGATGTTTGTTTCTTCTGAAAATTTGTTGTGTATATCACTCCTTGTCTACTCTTAGAATTTATTTCCTTAAAACTCTGACCTGTTAAGGTAAGAATGTTATTAAACATGGATTTTACTAAAAAGTTAAATCCTTAGCTCTTGCATGTGAAGAAGTCCTTAAAAACATGAAGTCTACCGAAGGAAAAAAATAGAAAAGAACAGTCTCAAGATATTTTTAAGTCAGTTCAGCTTACGATTAATTTGGAGACTTGGGGTTCGCAATATAGTAAATTTAATTTAAAATATTTCTAACTTCTTGCTAACTAGTTGCTTATTATCCGCAAACTTATCTCATAGCTTTCTGGAGCTGGGCATATTTCAGGACTCCACTTTTCCATTCCTGTGGTCTCACTAGTTCACCCATGTGCAACCTGGCCAAAGACATGTGGATGCCTTGTTGACAAGTAGCTAAATGAAACAGAAGTGTATTAAGTAAAGGTGAATGATAATGACTGTAACACTTAACACTTGCATGTTCCTCTGTGTCCAAGTGCTTCATAAGCAGGAACTAATTACCATTCATTCAGTAATAATGGTGTGTTCAAAGAGTTGTTAAACCATGCTCTTCTTGAAATAAACTGCTGTGCTAGGAAAGGAAATCGCTAGATTACAAGATAGAAGGCAGCATCTTTAGGATAATCCCTCTGTAACCTCATGCACCCAGGTCCCTCCCATGAGATGGCACACATCCGCATTTTTCCACTAACGCCTACTTGGGAGAGGTTTGTACCTTGCCTGCATTGCCTTTGCTTCAGCTTTGTTGGCGCAAAGGGGCAGGGCTACAGGAACTTTGTCTGTTTGTGATAGGACACAGAAACAGGGTTGGGAAAACATTTTTTAATGGCCATGGCTTTAAAGAAAGCTGACTAACGCCTAAAGCCTTTTCAGTTACATATTGCAGACCAAGACAAAAAAAAAACCTCTTTGCTGCTCTGCTGTACTGCTGTAGCAGAGTCATCCTGTGTTTTCTCCTTGAAGTATGTGATGTCACCAAAAATTGATTACTTGGGTAAAAAGAAATAGGATTGCAGGGAAAAAACAGATTTGTTATATTAACCTGATTATAGCTTCAGGTAATAGATAACCTCGTGCTTTATTTTGTGGGGAAAAAAGATAGCTTTTTTAAACACTTAAAAAATTACACATTTTTAATAAGGTATTTAGAAGCAAAGTAAAAAGCATCCTCCTTTTTGTTTTGTTTTGGGTTTTGTTGTTTTTGTTTGTTTTGCATTTGCTTACTTGTAACAAACCTTCAAGGGACAATTCACATTTTAATATCATCTTTTTTTAACTTTAGCCAATAAGCCTTTCCAGGAAGGCTTTGCATGAAAGAGGTGTTGGCAGATACTTTCTAAGAGGTAACTAAATGGTGCATATTGTTCTTTCTCAGTACTGAACTCCAGGCTCTGTGCAGCTGCCCTGGAGCTGGTCCTTGGGGGTGCCAGGACACGGTGATGCTATTGCAGTGACCCCTCAGGGAACTAAGGCATTTTGGATAAGAGGGACCCTACAAAGTGTTAGGCATTAAACAAACTTTGGAAATGAACGGGAATTTCTGTTGTCTTGGCCATGCTGAGCTTGCCCAGCACATGTCACTGCAGGCAATTTTGCCTTTCCTTGTAAGGGATGGTGTGGAGATGAGCTTCCTATCCATAGATGTTTCAGGCATGGATGTTCTTAAAAAAATATACAGCCACTAAACAGCAGTGGTGGATATCTTAGTTACTGGAAATGTTCACAGTTATGGAAGAACACCCACCCCCAACTTTAGTTTCTTGACATTAAAAATTGATCTTGAAATACCAGCCCTGTAAAATCCATTGATCACTCCTTCTAATGCAAGAGATAAGGCATTCCTGAACCTCTTCAGTGTTTATAATATAGATTTAGTGAAGGTGGATGTTGCAAGTTTCATGGGTGGTAACAGCTTGGGTTGTTTTCTTTCTGCTTCTCGTTCTTAAAGCAGCATTTGATGGCAGTTTCCCTGGGCTAAGATGCTGAATGTCTTTTTCTCTTCTCAGCTTTCTAAAAATTAAGTGTAATTCAACTCCTGTGAATGATAGCCTGCAGATAACGACCGAGCCAAAATTCCAACTGGAGCTCATTTAAAGAGGTCATTATTCCTTTTAATTAAATAAAAAAATAGAAGTTGGTCCTTTCTGATTTCTGACTCCTGTCAAGGAGTATGAATTCTTTTCTCATTGATCTATGTTCAGTAAATCCCATAACTACGTGAATTCTAAAAGCCATTTTTGAAGGTATTACAGCACAATTTTTTCACAAATAATGTACATGCTGAAACCTTATCCTTCTTTTCTTTTTTATTTTTTTTTCAAAACCTTCCCAAACCAGTATCTATTTAACCTAAGCTTTCACGGTTATCAAAGCTCTGAAAACATGGAAGTTCTTAGATTATTGGCAGGGCTAGCACATCTCATGATCTATTTAACTAGAAGAAGTTAATTTTCTAAAATGCTGATTTAAGAAAACAATAGCAAACAGAAGGTGTTTACATTCAGATGAGGGTAATACATTAAAAAGAAAAAAGCCCCAACAAAACAGGGTCAAAAGCAAACAAACAAAAAAAATCCCCAGCTACCCAAATAGACTGTGGAAAATGGAAATGATTAAAAAAAAAGTCTCTGATCAAAAAAAACATCTGCATGCTAATCCTGGTGTTTTCAAGTGGAACAACAGAGTAAGAGGAAAAAAGCCACACATTTAAAAAGAAATGTGAGAAGCAAACAAAAATATAATGATGAATGGAAAAATAAGACCAAGTCAGAAAAATTCAGAGAAAGAAACAGATTGAATCTGCGTGTTCTTTCACAATAGAGCTTCTGCTGGTGTGACTGCATATTCAGCAGTGTGAATATTATAATTAAAGAATGTCAGCTCAAGCAAAATGTTTTAAAACCTTCCTATTAATAAGCAGATAAACTGCTTAAAAATACTGATTACATTAGGAAAAAAGGGAAGTGTTTGGGTTTTATGTTTCCATTCCTTTCATCTGCTAGAATACATTTAAATAGCAGATGTCTTTCCCAGGCAGTGTTTGACAGCGGCAGTGTTGATTTTGATGCCGAGGTGATAAGACCATCTTCGTGGAGGGGCTCAGTGCTGTGCTGCAGGTCCCGGCGCTGCCTGGTACCTGTGCGAGCGCCAAGCCCGGCGCCAGGCAGGGATCCCGCAGCAGCGGCCCATCAGCCCATCAGCAGGATGGATGAGGTGCTGCTCCGGCGGGGCTGCTGACAGCGCCGGGCGGAGCTGGGGGCTCTGCTCAGCGCCCTTGGCTGCGGAGCCCTGCGGAGCTGCGGAGAAAGACCACGGCTCCTCGGGACGGCAGACAGCAAGTGCTGCGCAGCGCCTGGTGCCGGGCTGGGAGCAGAGCAGGAATGCCTGACCTCCGTGGAGCTGGGAGGTGTTGATGCCGGGTCAATGCAAATCTCTCTCCTCTCAGGAGTTTGGAATTCTCCAACTGCGTTGCAGTTCAAGTCGCTGCTTCTTTTTGTACTGGCTATGCAAAGCTATGAAGGTACCGGACGAGTGCAAAAAAAATTTAATTTAAGCTAGAGTGAGAATTAACTCTGGTGCCCGCAAGGTAGCCTAGACAAGCCCAATCTTGCAAATAGTTACACACGTAGATAATTTTAGAGACGGTCTGAAGCCCTTACATGTATAGCCAGTTGCTTATCACTCAGAGATTTAGGGAAGATCTAATCATTACATGCAGTGATCTCAAGGAAGATCGTGACACTGTAGCTTAAACCCACACCTTTTTATGTCTCTTTAAGATATTTTTCCAACACAAATTATTCAAAGTTGGCTGAACTGTGAAAAAATAGCAGTTGAAAAATAGCTGCTGATGTATATATTCATCCTAGGCTCGAAGGAAAACATTTGTCATTTGGAAAGCCACTCTGAGCTTGCTTTTTTAGCACCCAAAAGTATCAGAGTATCTTAAGGTTTTGTCAGGTTCTACATGTGAGGCTGCAGTGCACTTTTTTTCCCCATTGTGACCAAGCTCTGTGTTGTGAGCAAGACAGTTTACCTGAGGTGTCATTACAAAGCGTGAGAAAATTGTCATCATAAATCATCAATGTGAATATAGAGACAGGGGGTTGCAGGATTTCTTCCAAATTTTTCTTCTAGCTATAAGGAGAACAGTAAGCTGGCGCTAGGTTTCAGTCTTTTTTAGTTGCTAAAGTGCTGTTCTGCATTTCCAGGTTTCCAGAGAGTCACCATGGCAGTCACACTGTTAACCCAACCTTGAAGAGCAAACAACAGCACCAGCAACAGCCTGGTTATGAGTCTGTAAACATTACCTCATCCATTTCAGAAAAATTTTAACTCTCTTCCCCACTCCAGACAGTGACATACAAACTGCCCAGTCCAGTGTCAACTGTTTGGAGAACAAAAACTTTAAACATTACTAAAACCAATTTAAAAAATTCCAGAGTAATAAAAATGCACGTAATCACAGTATGGTGACACCCTGATTAGGCACTTTTTGAGTCAAAGACAAAACGAAATAAATGTTTCTTACTGGATATTGCATTTAGCTTTCTTTTGTATAGAAATCTCAACAAAAATGACAGAAGTTTTGAGTTTGGCAGATGAGTAGAAAATAATGCATTCCACTACACATTAGTGTAGCAGAGCTATGTGATGCAATATGATGAATATCTAGATGAACAAAAGCTTCACATTTAATGGGTAGAGTTTGGAGAGAACAGCACTTAGTAATGTCAGTTCTAAGCATAATTCTCCCTTCTCATTCGTTCATCCACTTCTTGACTTTACGTGCTGTAGTAGTTTCATGGTTTTGTAACAGAAATTTATTTACCTCATGTTCACGGCTGATCTCTCTTCCTTCCACAGTTTGGTCATCACTGTTTGGGCACTATTTCTTGCTGTGTGCTATCTGTTTTAGGCTGCTTAATTAGAAATGGTTAATTGTCCTCAGTTCTTAGGTCAGGGAAAGTAACAATATTTTAACTGTATTAAGCTCCCACAAATATTTCAGTTCATGCTAAATTCCTTGCTTCCAGCTGAGCTGTTCAAAACCCTAAAAAAACCCACCCTTTTTTTCTCACAGTTAAATAGTTTGCTAGGAAATAGTGTAAGGATTAGCTGTTTGTAGTTTAAAATGTGTATCAGTGAAGGAGATGGGGGGGGGGGTTATTTGTTTGGTTTGGGTTTGGGTTTTTTTTTTAATTGGCTATCCTTTCCCTTTTGCTCTTAAATTATTTGCCGATATCCCGTCAGAGCACCTATTTAATTATGTTTTTCCCAAGTGTCGGCGGGCCAGGCCTGAGGCCGGGTGACTCCGGGGCCGCTGCCAGGCCTGGAGCTCCCCCGCGTGGCGGCCGCGGCCGGAGCGGGGCCGGGAGCGGGGCTGGGTCCCGCACCTCCCGCTGGGGAATGATGCTGCACGAGTCCACCAGAATTTCAGCCCTGCGAACTGCGGTAGTTAAAGGTGCACCGAAGCACCGCGTTCTTTCTGGTTTTTTTTTTTCTTTTTTCTTTTTTCTTTTTTTTTTTTTAATTGGAAGAAACTTCTCTTTTCATCATTTTTTTCCGTGCCTCGTTTTGCAAGGTTTCCTCCTGGAGCAGTGAGGAAGGGGAGCTATTCCAGAGCGTAGTGCACTCACACTGGGGAGGCCTGAGCACCCCCTTAGGCTGTGCCTCGTCTCCAGCCCCAGAGGGCCCGGGTACCACAGCCCGTGGGTGTGATCCAGGGGATGGCAAATGTCATGGCAATTGTAAAGTCACATCTCCTCAGAGGAGATGAGCCTCCATGCAGGGAGAGCTGACGGAGCAAACACAGCACAGGCAAGTAGTGGAGGGACTGAAAATACCCCATTGTTCTACTGAGCATGAACAGGGGAGGTATTCAGCCATGGGACAGGAGAGCACCGTGGAAGTGGCTTGAAAGGTTTTTGACACCAGCTGAATGTCATCATGCTGCTACCAGCAATTGCAATTGATAGAGCACAGTATTGTTTGGTGCCTGGACACACTCAAACTGTTCTCCACTGACAAGTAAATGGAGTGTGCTTTGTGGACCAGCAGCACCTGTGCAGACCTCGCTGTGTTCGAGTGTGGGAACAAAGACTTTTCCATCTGAAGTCCTGTAACTGACCTGGTCTGAGCACTGCAAAGATGCCTCCACCATCCAACTGCAGCCCTTGCCTGAGCTAGCTCCTGAGCACAAGTAGTCACAAGAGCTGACACCATCAAACCCTTCATCAAGTTTTTCAGTGGTATTTTTTCAATACATATAACAAGGCAGCATACTTTTACCTGGATGCACTGCTGCTTCTCACAGCTTCAATTTACAGCTGCCTAGTGTCATTTCAAGATCTTGGCTTTTGAATCACACATAAAGCTCAGAGCTTAGAGATTTTCCCTCAAACATCCCAACCTTTCTTTACTTTTTACTACCCATAGTAAGAGTATTGAAGGAGCCCTATATCATGCTCAGTATATTATGCCCATGTTTAGAGCAAAAGTGCAGTAATATGGACACAATTTTACCTATCCATTTCTATATGATGGTTTCTTTAACAGCTTGTTAAAGCACTGATCCAATTGAGTTGCATTAACAGGGACTGAAAATGGGTTAACAGTTAAATGAATAAAAAATCAAATACCAAAAAAAAGCCCAGCCTCCAGCCAGCCAGGTCTGATATATCAATCCTTGGCTTTAAATGGTTCTTCTATTTTACTCCCTTTCCACATTTAGACCTTGTTTGCATTATTGTAGATTTGCACTATTCATCTAGTATAAATCTGCCCTCAGTCAGCCTTGGAAAGCTTATTCCAAAATAGGTGAATTCTGAACAGACTGAACAGAGCATTCCTAGCAATTTTTGTATTACCTCCCCTGCAGGGAGTGTAAGTCAGGACTTCATCTAAAATGTCCTTTATCACCCTGTTGAATACCTGCTGTGTTTAGCAGCTGGCACAACTTAAAATAGCCTTCAGACTATGCTAAATATTGCTGAATTTCTAGTGTACTTTCTAGTGCTATGTTCCCATAGCACTACAGCAAATCATTTGGGACACTGATTCCAGCTCTTCTGTTAGAACAAGTGTCCACGTAATACACATCTAGTTTGTGGGAGAGCACAATTCACCCTTCACCTCATCCTGTAATGCACCTGAGACCTGAAGTATCAGATGCAGAAGCAGTTTAAAAATGGCAGAAACATTGCAGTAAAGGAAAAGAAGTGATCAAGGCTATGACCTGGCAGGAACTGACAGAGAACTAGTAACATATAAGGATGTCATAAAGCCACCTTTAACCTTGCTTTTGCTCCCCAAGCTGCTCTTAAGCCACAATTTAGCATGAGTCAGGCTCCCCTATGCTGCTTTTGTGCAGTGTCAACTCTGTAATCCTTTCTAGAAGTCCAAGGCACTGACAAAAAGATCTGTGGGACTCATTTTAAAGCTGGAGTGCTTTACAGCCATGTAGGGGTTTGTGCCGTGTGGTTTCTGCTGAATCATGTAACATTATACTGGTGAGCTGAAAAGTGCATGATAAAATAGGTTGTTTTGATACTGGCCAAAAGCAAGATCTTCCTCACCATGGTGATGTGTGTCCAAGTCTTACATTCCTGTCCAAGTCTTACATTTCCCTTCTGAAATACAGGAAATACATTGTTCTAAAATCTTTGACATGACAATAATGACTTAGGAGTACATTCCCTCAAACTGTACCTATACTTTTCGTACTTCCTTGCTACATTTCTACTAAAAAAATAACACCACAGGCATAGTTAATAACTGATTAATTTTTAGGGCCCACTGAGAAGGATTGTGATCCTTTCAGTCATTCTGGTTTCTTTTAATGAATAATTAAATATATGAATGTGAAATGGATTCAGAAATTATTTTCAGGAGCTTGAATTTTACTTGCCAGCTTTTCTGCTGCTTATTAGTTCGATTGACAATGACATGTTATTGCTCACCCAATAAACTTGTATGCAATACTGACACAGTGGCAGTGTTTTTTTCATTTTTCATTTTTCCCAAGAAAGGAGCAGTGCAAAAGCAATAACAATTTATCTTCTTCAGAAGTCTAGGTGTTTGCAAAAGTCTGGAAAAGTTTATGTCCTCATTTAGCAGTATGCCTACAGCTTTGTGTTGCAGTGGAGCCAAAAGAGGCAAATAGAAAGACATGTTTAAGAGCACTAATAGGAATATGCCCAAAAAAATAGTCTCATCAGGGCACACATAGCTGTTAGAATCAGTGATAACAAGGGAAGGATCTTGAAATTTTCTTCTATATGAAATACAGCAACCAGAAGGTCTTGAGGAAGGACTAAAAAAAAAAACCAACCTGTTAGCAGTATCTGTAACATGCAGGAATCCTGCCCCCGCTTCCTTTTCTCCCTCATGTGCTTGCAATATGTTGTAAGGGTGCAAGTGTGAAAATGAGCACATACAGAGTTACTTGTAGGCAGTGCAGAGACACTTGTAGCTTTTCTTGGTGTATGTATTTATTTTTGATGGCCAAACATCATAATTTGGCCATTTTCATGGAGTCAATTTGGCAATGGAGTTTGCATCTGACAATTTTTTTCCCCTGAAATCTTACAAAGGTATTAGAAGTTATGGTCTCATCTGAGATGGTTCACTGGGATCTAATTTTCCCTGTAATCTGAATATACTTTACATTGAAAGTCCTCCTTATACACATACTAATATACTCATGTACTGTCACCATTCGCTCAAATAAACCTTGTAAAAATCAGTTTTATATAAGTATATGGATAATTTCCATATAGATATGGATTTTTTGACTTTAATAATAAAGCAAAAGGTCTTATACTGCTTTGTTTGCTGGACAGGGAGTGAGTAGTTTGGTAGGGTTTTGTTTGACAAGTGCATATATTGTTTCACATGTTGTCTGGACTCGGCTTGTTTAGCATGTTTGTGCAACTCTGTGGGATCAGCAGAGACATGCATTGTTTGTCAGCTATCTGTGTTTCACTGGTTCTCGTTCACACTGCTGTTGTAATTCTTGCTGTGTTCTACTCTTAACAGCTGCTTTGCAGAACCTTCCACTGCTCGATGCTTTATGGCCCCATCCCTAAATGTATAAATTCAGGGTATATGAAATGTGGGGTTTCTCATCTAACAGGATTATGTACTGCAGGAACTGCTGCTACACAGAATCCTGCTAAACCAAATTTTGCTAGTGTCTGAAGAGGGGTGTGTGTGTGGACAAACAGTAAACTGGGAATGAGAATTCCTCAGGATCCCCATAACTACTTTTGGAAAGTCCATAATACCTCAGATTTTTCAAGCTAAAAGAAGTCTGTAACTCTAGCAGATGAGGCTCCCAATGTGGAAAGCAGATTATCCCCATAACAGCCTATTGCTAGGATCTTTGACCATCCCTCTAAATGCAGGTCATCCACCAGATGCTGGCCACCTTCAGAGAAGAGGCATCAGACTCCATCTGCCGTGTGCTCATTCTCACAGTGCTCAACAGCTCTAGTCCTATGTTCCTTTTTTTTTTTTATTCCCCAATGCTTCCAGAGTTCAAATTCTAACTCCTGTTGAACTCTGCTATAATAAAATAGCCATTGCCTGGATGTGTTATGATAATCAATCTTTTAACAAAGCAGGTAGAAGAGACAGAAGAGCAGAGACACAGCAAATGCCACAGCACAGTGTGCTCTCCTGTTACCTGGAGGCATTAGGCTGTACAGAAACATAATGTCAACAAGCACTTGGCTAATTCAGCTCCTCCTCGTCCTCAGTACTACCTTGGTAAGAGGTATAACAGAGTTCTTATTGCTGTTCTTTACAGATTTTGTTGCTATGTGTTTTTGTAAAGTCAAACAAATAGGAAAACTAATGACAGCATGTGAATATACCACAGAATAATGTTACTTAGGGACTGCTGTGCCGTTGTTTCCAATTAACCTTAGTGTTCATCATAGGTTGCAGCCAGCTGCATCTATCACAGTTACTTGGATTGAGGGAAAATATACATCATTATTACAGCCACACAGAGATATATACATTATTTTCCTAAAGCATCATAATCCTCCATTTAACCAAAGAGGGCCTGGGGTAGCTGGGAGGAAATGAAACTCAATTTTCGCTCACATCTGCTTCAGACTTCGGTGTAATCAGCACCACATGCACTAGGCAAGGTCACAAACTTTGGCAATGCTCACCGCAACATGCAATTTCTCCATTCTAGTGCCATTAACTGCTCAGCAACCTTTCTTTCTCCATCCCACTGTTTTTAATCTGCTAGAGCACTTCAGAGTAGGAATAGGAGAGCTTGTCTTGCAGACCAGTTTCAAGATCACTGCCACACACCACGCTTTGAGAAAGAGTCAGCAGTGAACCAGTACCCCATTTGTTTCAGTGGAATAAGGAAAAGAACATCACAGTGGGATGCAATTTCAAGTTTGCTGGCCAGCAACTGAACCTGGAAAGAGATTCTGATGACTCCAGCATTACAGGCATTGTAGTGTCTCCTCTGAGTAACACCCTGATAGTTTGTAGGGACCTGTAGCTGACGTGTAGAGACAATGGGACCAAAAGCATATTTATTTCTTTTATTTTTAAAAGGGTAGAGAGTCATTGTTTTTATTACCCTCTGTTACAAAGCTGGTTATTTGCAGGATGGTGCAGTCAATGATGCACTATTTCTGAAAGCCTCTTTGCTTAACCTGCATTGTTTTAGCTGAATCTTTGTTCAAAGCCTGTAGTTTGTTTGAAGCAGAAATGAAATCAAAGCATGCATCACTTGAGACAAGGGTAGGAGGTTCTTGTGAATCTTGCCTTATACTATTTCTATATGGTGCTTTTTGTGCTGCAGTTGCTTCCTTCATAAAAGCAAACCTTTCCCAAGCTACCTCCCTGTAAAAACAAAAGGTTAAATGTGCTCCCATTGGCTTTGCTGACTACCTCTCTCCCAGACATTGTCTGTACTCTCCTTCCAGGGAGGGCCTTTCCTCCTCCCCATTGCATGAGGCAGCACCTGCACACACCACTGCCTCGCTGCCCCTGGGTAAAGGTTTGCTGTGCCCAAGCGTCAGAGCACCCTAACATCAGCCACTTGTTTTGAAGCTGCCCTTAGCTCAAACAAGGGGATGTAAAAGTGAGTAGAAGCATTATGAAATAGGCAAGACAGGCCACAGGTGCACAGAAGTAAAAAGATAACCAAGTCCCTGTCTTCCAAGCCGCAACATCAGCTCTAAATAGCTCTCTGTGTATGTATCCAGCTGATGAGCTGACAGATACTCCACAGCCCTCTGGCTGAGGATTTGGTTCTTATGCAAACCTATGACTTCAGATTGCATTCATGCAAGAGGATCTGGGATTTTTATAGAACCAGATGCATCTTTTGGCAGGAGGTGTATAAGCATGTGTGTGAAGGGGGGCACATTCAAATTCAAATTCTCCTCTCCATTCTTTTTCTCTGTAAGGGAAATTGTTAACCAGGGAAGACATTTCTGTTCCCAGAACATTGTTTGCTTTTCCTAGTTTCAGAAATGCTGCTGTGCTTAGCAAATGGTGTGCTGGTCTCCAGCACAGAGGATAAACATACATCCTACTCCTGGTTTGCAAATATGTAGAACAAAATGTGTTACTGGAGAAAAACTAAGGCTGCTCTGAACTTGCTGGACAATCAGAAGAGTTCATTCACCTTTGTTCCTACCTGACTCAAAATGCCTGTTTGGAAACAATAAGTTAAATAAACTTACTGGAAACATAAAACCATTTGTTTCAATGTGTGAGAGATAAGATGCAGAAATCCATTCCTCACCTGTAATCCCTACTGTTTTTATGTGCACTGAAAAAGTACTTCTATCAGCATGATGCCAGCCCATCATTTCTCAGATAATGATCAACATTTTCTCTGTTTTGCTCTCCTTCTTAGGTTCTGATTCAGCAAAGCGTTCAGGTGCATCTTTATCTGTAGGTCCTCTAGCAGCCTTCAGTAAAAGCATACAGTTTGAAAGTAAAGTGCTCTGCTAAATTGGGTCTTTCACAGAACTAAAGAGAAAGCTCACACAAGAGCAAAGCAGCTTTGCTTTCCTTCCAGTCACACTTGGTTTATTCACTTGCTCTTGCTGTGTACAGCTGTGGATTGCTGGCAGTGTGCTTGGATGGAATTTGCAGGATTCACAGCTTCAAAAATGTGATGTGCCAGGCTTTAGAACCAGCTTGTATAAACACAAGCAACCAAAGCCTCCATGTAAACAAAGGGAGGTAATACATATATTCACACCTGAGCAAACAGACACACTCGTACATGCAGCAGCAATGCTCCAGCAGGTTCTACAGCATTCACTATATCAGCAGACACAGCTCTCATTTCTGCTATTGCTTTTCTCTTGGCTTTGTGATCAGAGAAGCAGTGGAGCCAAGTCTCCTAGTTTTGCAGCACACTGTAAAATGTATGAAGAGGACTCAAAAGCTCTGACAGGGTCTCATCTATACTGAGCTAGCTTTATAGTTGTGCTCAGGGAGTGCAGTATGCTACATTGAATTCCTACCTTATTTTTTGTTGTCCATGTACTTTTTGTATTTTCTGTAATTTTTGCCTGTGGGTGTGGATTTGCCAGTGCTCTTGCTGTGATCTTGGAGGGAAAGAGATGTTGCTTGATTTTTGAGGAGACAAGGAAATTTTAAAATATATCCTGTAATTTGAAGGACATGGTTTAGAGACTAAACCACTAAGTGATGTATAATCATAGAGACCAGAAGAAGAAAGAAACAGCATCACAAAGATTGAACGTTTCTGAAGTCATGCACAAAAATCTCCCAGGTATCTCAAGACTTCAGAGGAAGCAGGTTGCTTTATTGTAGTCTTTGCTGTCTCAGTGCCTTCCCTGCCCTGCCACAACCTACACCAAGAAGCAGCACTACCTTCATTGCTGGTGTAAGATGAGCTAGATTGTACTTCCTGCTCCATTACAGAGTGGCATGTGCAAGTCATCCCAGAGGTGACTTAGTCTTTTGTGGGCTACCCAGGGCCACCTTCAGTACCAAGTAAATACACACAGTCAGAACATGTGGAGCCTTTCATGTCTGAGCACACTGGGCCAGCTAGTGTGGCAGGCTTCTGGATTATCCAGGCTCACTGTCATTTCCTTAGAGCTGGATAGGCTGACCTCTTGTATAGCCACAAGTCCCATTTACTGCAGTGAGAGGTAGAAACATTCAACCATAATCACAGTTGGCTCAGACTTGTCATACTCTTCTGTATGAGATTTGCAAAGATTTAATGTTACTTCAAGAGACTTGCAAAAGTCCCTGAGGGAGTTCATCCACAGAAGTTAGATTCCTTCATGGGATACATTGAAGTCAATGCCTAATTCCCATTAAGTTAAGTTGCACAAGTATTTTTATAAGTCCCTCTCGGCACTATTCCCTATTGGCTTCACTTCCCTCTTCTCCTTCATCCTCCAATCTTTTAAATAAAAATAGCGCTTAGCATAAAGATGTGTTACAAGGCTCTTCTCAGTGCCTATAAAGTGCTTTTAAACTCTGGGAGAAGTGCCTGAGTGTACAGTGTTCAGTGAAACTGGAAACAGTGGGGATTTTTATGGAGATGATGTGCAAGCTCTGTTCTATCCGATACATTCATTTCAAATTTCCCAGGTGTCGACGTAGGAAGGCTAAAAGATGGTGCTGATTCCCCAGGGCTCTCCCTGCCTTTTGGCACTGCAATTAAATCCCCTAAGTCAGATTCCCATTTCATCCATTTCTGCATGACTGAAGCGGGAGATGTGGTTTTAGCAACAACATAGCAGGAGATATTTTAGCTAAAGCCATGTAGCTAAGGCTTAGTTATACTTTGTCATCTTCAAAGAAAAGATGGATAATATACAACCACTTGCATTACAAACAAAAGACACAGGAAGAAAGTAGGGAAGGGTGGAAGCAGACAACTGACAAACCAGTAATTTGTTAACAGGGAGATGAAATGCAACAACAGATTTATTTATCAGACCATTCTGTTAACCTCTAATGCAACATTTCATCATTTATAATTAAGCTTTCCATTTTGTTATTAGACCTTAATAGCTAAATTGGCATCTTGCAGACTAGGCCAGGAAATACAAGCAAGCACAGGAGTTCAGGCACAATTAAGTCCCTTCATCAGTTCTCCTCAGAGGCTGCATTAGCCCCCATTTTTCGATGTTGCTGAAGTCTTATTCCTATATCCTCTTCTGGCTATGCTGTGCTGGTGAAGGAGACCTCCTCACTCCTACACCTGCAGGCCACCTTCCCAGAACTGTTCTCATGGATCCCTCCCTGGGACCCCTCCCCACCTCCTTTGTGTTGACTGTTTGCTTTGAGATCTGCAACAATGAGTTTATTTCAACTGAGATTGGTTAAGGCATTGCGCAGCTTAACAACCTCCTTTCCTGGCAGGGTGTATAGATGAGCATTTGGTGACAAAAACTAAGCCAACACAGCTGCAACTGAGAGAGAACATGTGGACAAGACTTTGCTCCTCCATCTGAGCCCATTCAGCTGTGTAAGGTAGAGCTGCAGTGCTCTTTATGCTCCATCCATTTAGGCAGGAGCGGGGAAGAGGAAAATAAACAGGAGACAGAACTTGAGCCAAAGCTTTCCCTTTGCTACCACGCCAAAGAAAGGCTGGAGAAGGGTCTCAGATGTGGTGGTTGTGCAGTCAGATGGGCAGCCTGGGTGCTATAAATATTAGAGTGTGGTACTCAGCTTTAGCACAACCCGGTTGGAAAGGATTTTCCTCCGAGAGCCCCACTAGATCACAGTGACTGGAGGTGGGAAATGGACTTGCATGCCATTCCAATTTGGTAGACACAGTTTGATGTCCCAGCTGAGCCTCCTGAGGGGAAATAGGAAAATGAGGGTCTAGCTTGTGAATCATGCCAAGTGTTAGCTGCCTGCCACATTGCCTGCCTGCATCAGATTTGCATAATTTTGCCCTTTCTCAATAGCAGAAGTGCACGCACCTGGAGGGCTTTGATGACAGAAGTACAAGTGCCTGGGGAATTCTGGCACCACCAGGGTCAGCTGGCAGCTGAGAAGAGGTTCAAAGGCTCTAAATACTGAGCCTCAGGGTCCAAATTGTCCAGGAACACTGATCATATTGGCTGTTCCATTTCAATGATTGGACAAGTATTACTTCCATTATATGAAAGTTGCTTTTGCACTTTGAGGAACCCTCTTTTTTCCTTGAATGTCACCAATCCATTAAAAATCCCACATAATAGCCACTCTTATTCCATTCCTTTATCCCATTCTTCCTGATGTGCTCATCCTTTTAAAAGTGGAAAAATTATTAAAACTTGTTCTTAAATTTTGCCAATTACATAAGTGGCTACTGTTATCAGCCATATTTGGGAGAAAAAAAGGCATCAAATTGCCTAATGCCAGGGCAGATAGTATGTAAAATCAGAGTGTTCCAACCAGTGATTCTATCCAACAAACTAGGTCACTTCATGACTGTCTTCCATGGGATTGTGACAGGTTTCATGAGGTAGGGAAGGAAGAAAGTAAAATTTGCTAGTTGGAGATGGACTCTATCCTACTCCTATTGAAGTCCATTTGAGAAATCCTATGAATTTGAGTAGGCATAAGAAAAAGACAAAATATAATGAGTAATAAAAAATATTTTCTGGCCAGTAAGAGGTTTTTATTAAAATATTACTGAGTAGTAAAAAACAAACATGAAAGCTACAGAACTGCACTTGACATGAATGTCTTTTTAAAAATAAACAGACATGTTTGATTATTTGTAATCCAGTATAATCCACTGTGTAATATTAAATATTTTAAGAGAATTTTTCTTCCATTTGTTCTCAGCATGGTTGGCCTGAAGCCACAATCTTGTTATTTTTAAAGGCAACACTCCACTAAGGGTTTTGAATTTCTTTCATGTCGGCTCTTTTTATGGCATTTTGAAATTGATTGTGCATAGCAAATTTATAAGAGGGGAAAAAAAACCAAAACCCACAAACAAACTATGGCAGCATATTTTTCTCATGTACATAAACTCCTGATCTTGTTTCCCAGGTCTCTGCAGCAGGAGAGACTCTACAAAATAGTTGCTAGGAAAAATAAACCTGTAAGTATGGAAGAATGGTAGAAATCCTGCTTCCACAAGGCCAAATTATAACCAGTTCCTCCCTGTGCCAATACCAGAGAAAGAGAAGCAGGTGGGTTTCTTACAGCCCTTCAGAGCTGAGAATGCCAGTGGTGAAAGAACTTGCCTGAGCCTCAGCCAGATACAGAGGTCTGGGGAGAATACAGCTTGGCTATGGACTGAAACCAGGGCCTAGTTCATTTTATACAGTTTTGAATGCACTGTTTAATGGCATTTTGGTGCCAAAAGATCAAGTAAATCAGTCTCTGCGAGAAACTGGATTCTGCAGTAGAAGGCAATAAAGCAATTTTTTTCTGATAGTGTTTCACTCCCTGGCAGAAAGCATGCTTTTTGCTCTGTCCTGGATGTACACCTAGCAGATCAAATTTGCTAGGACTGCTGTGTTGCTCCTGGTCACAAGAGGTATTTTACACCCCTACCACATCCTCCTTCCCATAGCAGCCTCTTCCATCTGCTGTTCTCAGTCTCAGCACAATTCAGGTCTTGAATTTGAACATCCAGAATTAACTATATACCACATTTGAAAGTCTGGGGCACAGCCCCAGTGTGTATTACTTTGACTTTCCACTCAAGAGGTGTTTTGTCTCAAACAATGAAAACAGATTGTACATTCAGATTAGCTTTCATTTTATTTGAGCCCAGCTAGCAGGCTAGGACTCAGGTTATATTTCCAAATATTGTTTGGCAAACATCAGACTAGAAACGTGCTTTCCTAAAAGAAAATGGAATTTTTCCAACATTAACCCATCTCCAAGAGCTGGGACTTTAATTAAAATAACAATTACTGCAAGACTTGTAATGAAATTGCCATTCTGATCATCTCGCATTCCTGCCCTACTCAGGCTTCTAAGGTGACATCCCTTTCTTCCTAAAACTTTC
Source organism: Setophaga petechia (assembly GCA_024362935.1). NCBI lineage: Eukaryota > Metazoa > Chordata > Aves > Passeriformes > Parulidae > Setophaga > Setophaga petechia. Next base: position 11,269,370 of record JANCRA010000008.1, on the reverse strand, counting down.
TGCAATGTAAAAAATGACCTGCAAGAGCAGCCCAGTTCTCTTGTAAGATATTTGTATAGGCCTATAACCTCTTTTGGGGATTTCTTCTTAATTTGTATTCATTCACAACCAGCAGAGAGAATGAAAAGTGTGACAGGGAGAAACTCATTCCAGCAGTTCTGCAGCACCCTGCAGCTTAGCAAAGGTAATTTGTGTAGTTACAGCTCTGCTTTTATTGAACACATCTGCAGCAGTCATTGGATTGGGATGTTTCCTTTATGCCTCCTTGAGAGCTAGTACATGTCCTGGGTGGAAGGCTGAATTTGAGAAATGTTCATATAGCCTGTGACCGGCTATGAGAATACAAAAGTCAGATTACTTTGATCCTATTAAACCGCAGAGATACTATAACACACACATACACACACAAAAAGAGAAACAATAGAAAGGACTCATGGGTAAACGGCTATTTATTTGTTATGATCTCACCCTAAAGATTTTCACGTTAAGGCTTAATGTGATTTGGAACAGAGGTGAGCTGGGGCATGGGGTTGGAGATCAAGCCTATAAATAACAGTAAGTACAAAAAACAGTTTAAAATTTTGTTCAGATCTTTTTTCCTCGTCCAAAATAGAATTTATGGATTTTTCCCTTCTACTATTAGGATGAAAATAAAGTAGGATAAAGCAGCTTTAAAGTGCAATTAGAAGCAATTCAGGATAAAAAGCTAATCATGAGTAAACAAGTGCAGCTGCAGGCAAAAGGCAGAGAAGGACTGACCCACAGCCACAAGGTTGATTTTACCCAGTCAGGCAGATAAGGAGTAGGGTTAGATACCTGGAGTCTTTGTGGCATACTGTCCCCCAGAGTGGGTGAAAGAGATGCAGTGAAAGCACACACTCCCTTTTAAACCCATAAGGAAATTCTGTTTGACCAAACCAAAGTTGTCTGCCATCCCTTTCCCATCTCTCCCAGGCTCTGAAATGTTCAGAAGCAAAATAGTGACCTGTTCTACTGATTTTCTTCCTCCAGTTTTGCATTTCAATGTAATTCTTGCTACACCTAGCACTACTTATGTTCACATATATATGGGGAAAGAAAAAGACATTTTAAAAGTATAGATCCTACACTACACTACATAAAAGTCTGTCAAAATTTTGCGCAATAGACCAGCTGACAATTAATCTTCCTTTCACCCCCAGCCACAAGCTGTGCTTACATCCCTCCACGTCAGAAAAAGCACATTCATCCATTATCTGTCTCTTTCCCATCTCACTCACCAAACAGCTGTAATAAAAAATCCCACCTTATAAATTACTTCAGAACACAAAGGGAAATCTCTCCATTTTGTAACAGACTGGCTAATTTAAAATGGAATGAGGATTCTTTTTCCCTCATGTTTTATGCTAGCATATACTTTCTAGGACATCATATCTTGTAATCAGTTTAGCAAGTATTCATCCAGATTACTACAGAGTCCTCCAGCAAATGCAGAAACAAATTGACATTAAGAAGCCACACACTTTCTGTAGGGAGTCACCTTCTGCAAACCTTGCCTGCCCATAAGTATGCATAAAAATGTAGCTTCTGAGAAAAAAAAAGATTGAATTCTTTTCTTGGGGGAATGGAGGAGGGAAGTTGGACTATTAATAAATCCAAATGTTAGGCTTAAAAAATTACGCAGAATTCAAGAAGGAATGATAGATTGTACTCTCCCACTTGAGAAGGAATGGCAAAGAAAGACATTGCCATTTTTTCCTTGAAGACAACTCATTTTCTTTCATATGCTTATTCAGGACTCAAGACTTGAGTGCCTTTTAAGTGGGAGTCCCCACAGGAACTGCATCCTGGCCTTTCCCCACCATGTCGGTTCAATGGATATGCAACTCCACTGAAGTGAAAGGCTCTCTTTCCGTGTGTAGCTTTCAAGAGCAGCGAGGCATGTTATTTTTTTCTTTATTTATGACTGAGGAAACCAACTTGTCTGTCACACCTTTTGTTGCAATTGGATATGAATAGGGACCCAGCCATCACTCCCAGATTCCCTGTATTTACCAGAGAGTCTGTTTAAGGAGCTAATAAAGGAACTTTAGAAGCCCCAGACATTATCAGGAAGGACACATTCCCTCAGACTTCATTGCACAGGAGCTGAATTTCAGCAGCTCTGCTCACATATTTTATCAGCCATGGGTGCATGTCCAAAGATGATCTTGAATTTGGAGAGGTGGAGGCTAAATTCCAAAACCCAGGCTGGTGTGGTGACTACAGAGCTCCTCAGGACTGCCTAGACTTTGTCAGAGGCCGCTTCAGACCACAGAGCATGGCAGAAAGCAAGGCTGCCTAAAGTCACCCTCATCCACATTTCCCTCAGGCATCCATACGGGCTGCACCTCTGAGATGTGGCTCCGAATTTCAGTCAGCCTTGACTAATGAATTGATGCTGTCTGTTTTGGCATGGGGCTTGTCCCTGCAGTGCAGAGCTGCTGAGAATAGGGGCTGCTTCAAGAGCAAAAATTATCTCGTGACCAAGAGAGCAATCACAGCCCTCGTGACACACACAGTGCCCTTCCTTCAGTGCTGCTCTGAGAGGACGGCACAGGGGAGGGGCACCCACTCAGATCATTGCTGGGCTGGAATCCAGCCCCTGCATTGATGGTCGATGTGTCAGAGTGCTGCTGGCATGAGATTAATATAAATGCATGAAAAGGTACATCTGAGGGGTGTGCCCTGAGTCTTCCTTGTCTGGCTGCATCCCAGGATCACAGCTGGATAACCAGCTGTGTCCCTGCTCTGAAGCGCTGCCAAGCTAGAAACCTCTTTGCTGCCACTCCTCTTTCTCCTTGCTGCTACTTATTATTTTCCCTTTTCCCACACTTCTGCTGCATAAAAATTGCCCATCTGACAAAGAGTATTACAGTCAAAATCTCATTATGGACACAGAAGGACACACCTTTTATGCAGAGCCGACAATTAGAGTTTATTGTTAGTCTAATTATTATTTCAACAGTAAAATCAAAATTAATCAAACAGTTATTCCAAGTCCAGCTACAATGAGGCTAATATTTACAGTTCGTATTACCTAATTACTGCTAATTCCCATTAACAGTACAGCCCAGTGTGTTACTCATCAACTTCACGGTATTTACCTCCTTTGTTATATCACTCTCACCTTTCTTATGAATAGAAACAGCAAATAATTAGCACCTTAAAATCTTCATTCTGAGGAATATCTTAAGTCACATGGCTGCTTGAGTTTTTTACGCAGTCTGTTAATACCAATTTTTTAATTGGTGCCAAACTTTAGTTACCAGTTACTTGCTTAAGAGGTGTTGGAACAACATTCATGCTGTAATTTCTTTAGGGTAAAACTATGACATTTTACAGGGTGAAGAAAACACCAAAAATAAGTGGGATATTAGTAATCTGTTGGGCAATTGCTGATTCAACCAAAACAAGCTAATGTAAGCTCAGGACCTGACAAAGACTGAAGCGGCCTATGTTCAGGTAAAACAAAATCTGCAATTTTTCAGTAGCAATGGTAAGGTCTTATTTCCTAAGGTGCAGGGCTATAAAAGCTGTGCTCACGCTGGTACTGCTGATGCAGCCTTGTACGTGCCAATTACATCAATGCTGGTGTCAGTAAAACTCTTCTTGCCTGTTCTTTTTCCAGCTACAGCCAAATAAACTTTAGTCCAAGTGTTCCATGTCACTCCCCCAAACACCTGAGGTTTTCATTCAAGCTGTTCACATCTGATAGAGTCACACTTCCTTTCTGAGGAACAGTGGCTTGTGATTTTAAACCTCCATCGTATTCTGGATACTAACATCAAGGAATAACTTGAGCTATTCAGCACTGAAATTAAAGTTCATTTCCTACTGACAATAGTAAGATTGCAATAGCCATTATTAGTTTAGGTACTAGTGTATAGCACAGAGGTACAGGCATAAGTGTATGTGCGTATATATATATATATATGCGTATGTGTATATATATATATATATTTTTAAATACATGCACATGTAAACTCAACACTTGGAATATGGTACTAAGTGACCATGTATCACATTTCTGACAAACTTCAGGCATAGATAAACAGAAAGGAATGAACATCTAAAACCATAGAACTTAGACTGGAGTAGATTGAATCTTGTTTTTCCATAGATAGACTGAATCTTGGGTGGTCCCTACTGCTTTACAAGTGCCCATACTTGGAAAACAGTCATATTACCACCTACAAGCTAAAACAGCTTGCAGTAAATCAGAAGATAGTGGTATTGGTTAGTGATTATGAGAAGGGAGAAGAGGCACATAATACTGGAGAAGAATTCCCCTCACATTACCTGTGTATACCCAACATGTGTGTGGTGGCTAGGTTGGAAGGGTTTTAAATAGGAGAGAGAATCTAATTTCTGGCTTAAACCAGAAAAATAATGGATTTTTTATGTAACTGAAGAAACAGCATTTTGTCACAAGACAATTCAATAGATAATGTGTAGATAGAGCTAATAAACTGTTGGTGTAACCTCAGTTTGTTTTTAAACTTGTATTCAATCCAGCAGGCAAGAAACATCATAAAACTGTAAATGTCTTACAGCTTCTTTAAGAAGAGATCATTGAAAGGAAAGTTGACAAGACTTATGTAGAAAAACTTTAAATCTTACAGAGTAATGAAAAAGAAACATGTATATGTTTATGAGTATATCCATGTTCAATTTATAATAATTTCTCAGATTTTTTCGGTGTCCATATTGTCTTCTGTTTCTGCATTAGGTCATGGCATAAGAGGCTTAAATGCCATTGACTTGATTGCAGTAAGAGTTAGGTTTTTAAATGCCTTTGAAGTTCTGGTCTTTACATTCACTTTCTGTGTTCAGAAATTGTTCCTTACAATTCTCACAGAACTACACTGAGAATAAATACAGTGAAGATTTTTAAGTTATCAAATGCCTCGGTAATAGAGGCTATGTGGGTACCTTAGGTGAATAAACACTCATAGTTTTCAGGACAATTTGACAATTTTCAGCTTATATCAGTTTGCCTATAACTAGAGGTGAGAAGGAAACAGGAAAGCAGAAACTAGGAGGACCTTGGGATCAAAGCTAAGTGACCTTGACAGGAAGAAGGCTTTTATCTGTCCAGAAGGAAGCAGCCCAAGCTGATGACAGTCAAAATCTGCTAGAAGTGCATGTAATATTTAAGATACCGAAATGGGACATGTTACGAGTGCAAAGAAGTCTAGTTTTTAGAAATGTTTGAGATTTAATTAATTGCATTCTTTGTTGCAAAAGCATGGATTTCTCTGGATATAGTCAACGAACATTTGATCGCTTCAAATTGTATTTAAGTTCAGGTCATTTAAGCTCCTGTCATAAAAACCAGGCTAACAGAAATTTTGCCAGTAAGAGTAACAAAAATTGAAAGAAGCTGTAGTAGAACTAAGAAAAGAGCTTGTCTCAAGAAAATATTCAGACACATGTAGTCTTTCCATTAATGGAAAAATAGATGATTTACCCCTCTCTGATGTGAAGGGAAACATCAGACATTATACTGGCACCTCAGGTGGTCACGTTTCTTTTCTTACTGGAAATAATTTTCTTGAGCATTAAGTGCTCAGAGGAATGCCTGATGAAAAGGATTTTCTGAAACAAAAGTCTCTCTTGTCCAGATTGGTATCTCCTCGGGTTTTTTTTTTAAACAGGGACACCTGTTTATAGGCAAAAAGCTAAAATTATACAGAAATAATTTCTTTTAATTCTGCTCCTCCCAGACTACTTCTCCAGTGTTTTTGATCTTGGCTATCAATCCTGGCAACTCCGTGGAATTTATTCAGAATCAAAACCAAAAACTCCAGTGAGCAAAGGCCAATTTTGCTGTCTTCATTGGCTTGCACAGAGCAATGTTCTACTGAATCCTGGACTGAGAGCAACCACTTGAATCATATATTCTATATTTTTAGGATTAGCTTCTTCTGTTGTCTAAAACATAAAAGCAGAGCTGTCCCAGAAGCTTCTAATCCCCAATTTTCTGCATATGATGAGGACATAGTTATTTATCATTAACAATATAGTTAAGAGTTGCAGGATGGCTCCAGTTCCCTTACATGGAAAACAATAGAAAAGAGTCTGTCTGGAACAGAGTTAAAAATAAAGCACCATATTCAAGTCTCCATTACACAAGAGGAAGATTTCAGTAATTCCATTATAGACTCCACTTGCAAAAAAACCAAACTCTCTATATCCCAAAGAGATTCTGCCTATAATTGCAAAGAATTTAGCAATACCAGAAACTCCAATTGCACTAAGTCACATTGCAGTGTTTCCTGACTTTTGCTGATGTTCTTTTTTTTTTTCCCCATGCCTAAGAAGAAAACATTTTTACAGGAATTTGATCATATACATTTTATTGGTTTCAATGCCCAGAGAAAGCTCCTCAGCAGAGAAGTATGCTTTCACAAAAAAAGCAAAGGGATTAGCCACCTGTATAGTATTTGATTTTCACAATGTATTTACATAGAGCTGTATGAGCCAAGAGAAAAAAAATAAAATTGTGCCATTCAAATTTCCTCAGTATTTCTAATTAAACAACTCATTAAGATTTTTCAAAGAAATACTGGTGTAATTTGGATTATTAAATACTTCATAAGCTATTCAGTCACAAGTAACATTATTCTTTTTTACATTTTTGTATTCTGAGAAACATAAAATTACTAGCAAAAATATATTAAAAAGCCCTTCTCAAAGAAGAAATCCACCTCTCAGATTAGTGATTTGAAATCAAGTATGCATGTTTCCTATTCACTCACTGTTCACAAAACCTCAGTTAAATAATGAGTCATCATGGCTGGAAATATACACTGAAATGGTAAAGTTTATTGCCTCACCTGAAGTCACAGGTTGAGTGTAGCTGCTTCTGCCATGCACTTGAACAATGAATAAATATCATCCTTCTGGAAATAGGATGTGCTACTTGTCAAATTGCTAGAACATCCCTGCCAGCATAGCATGGTATTTATTCACCCTGAATGAACCACAAGCATGCCTTATTCCCATTTTAATACCCATTATTCAGTCCTAATAACTCCAAAGTCACTCAGAAATGGTCAGTCCCTCTCACTGCTGCAGCTGCTTCCTCATGCTAGTGCTCCTGGGCTATCCTGGCTATCTCCACCCTCTGTCATCCAGCCTAGCCCTGCTTGAGAAGAACTCCTAGATTCTTAGCAAGATCACAAGTAGGATCAAAAGATCTAAGAAGGAGGGCCAGCCCATCTTCATTAGCTCTCCCCTCTTGCTACAGCTTCTTAAGCTGTGTAATTAATAAGGGTAACATTAGGAAGCTTCTATAGATTCTATAGTGTTTTAGTGTAGCCAGCTACTATCATGATCAAAGAAATAAGAGACTTTCTCATCAAAAAAGAGGCATGACCTCCTAATCTAAAGTTCTTTTAATAAAACACTCATAATGAAATCAGTCTTAATGGGCATCTCTGCATTTTCTAGTTGACTTCTGCCATTGGAGTATATTTGCACAGATGGAGTTTGCTAGCCCACAATGAGCTGAGCATTACAGGCATTTCTGATTTGGTAGCGCTCTGTGCCCATTTCGCATTGGTAAATGGCCATGAAAGTCTATGAGAGAGAGAAGAAAGCTCCTGACAATCAAATGCAAAGTCAAAGTTTAGCTGTTTCTATCATGCCCAGGTTCCAGTACCTTATGTCCCACCTCGTTTGTTTTCACCTAACTTCAGAGCGGGAAATTAGCATATGTTTCTGTCAAGAAGTCAGGAAAAATGAACTGAGCACCGAGCCTCTAGCAGAGAGGAAGATGCAAGCAGCAGCTGGTGAGTAGGAAACTGCTTGAGAAAGACAACTGCTTTGCTCTGCCACAGATGAAATGGGGCTCATTGGGAGCAGGGGTAGCGAGGAGAGTCCCTGTAGCAGGGAGCTGTGAAGCATAGGCAGAAAAGATTAGAGTCACTAAAAGAAAAAAAAAAAAAAAAGATACAGCAGCCATCCTATTTGGCATTGTGGCTGTCCTAGAAATGTAAATTTACAGACAGCTGTAAATAAAAAATACAAAAGAATAATATAAAAGAATAATCTCCTTTGTACATAGGAAAAGTGCATAAGTTCTAAAATGCCTAAATTAGAATTGTGGGAATTCTGCTTACCTGTTTGCCCTCACTTGTTAAAATGATTCTCTTGTTAGAATATCTGGGTTTCTTTGGAAGGGAGTAAATCAGGATTTTAGCAATTAATATCATATTTCACACTCTGCCCAAAACACCCCTGTCAAAGAATTTTCTTTTACTTGTGTCTGTTATTGAACTGCCTAATTGCTACTGTCAAAAATAGTCAGTCTTTGATGAGAAGATATGCCTGTGCCTATTGAAAAAGACGCCTTACCTCCCCCTTTATTTTATTCCTGGCTGTGCATGTGGCAGTATAGCCTGTGCCTTCATTATCACACTACAATACTTCAGGGAGAACTGCAATGCCACTAAAGCATCTGCAAGCCCAGATTTTTCTCCTGTGTTTGGAGAGTATCGCTGACACTTTGGCTTTGAGTAATTGCTGATCAGCACAGAAAGGATCTGTTGCCTGTGGTTCTGTCTTATTTATGGGAGTTTGTGGATAATTTTCCTCAGATGGCATGAGGGTAGATACCTAATAAATGGTAGGCTGAGTGTGCGTAGAACAAAGCTAAACAGGGTATCTTCCCCTAGAGCGAGAGAAACAGTTTTAAGGGAGAAGCTGACGATTTTTTCTTTATTGTGTCCAAAGATTTGTAAGAGTTTCCTTACTAGATATTTTTGAGTGGTGGCATCCCATACCTTTCTCAGACTGAAGTCTTGTGTAAAATAGCTCTGGTTTGGTTTGGTTTGGTTTGGTTTTTGTTTTGTTTTTTGGGTTTTTTTTGTTTTTTTAACAGTGAAGAGCCTATAATGTCACTGATCACTTCTAAAGGCCTGTCCAGGAGACTTCCAAATTCCAGTGTCTAAACTGAAATACAACAGCAGATATTCAGACCATGTAGCTTTTTCAGTAGGAGACATAGAACTTTAAATTAGGCACTTGATGGTCACCTAGAAGTCTTTCTATTATCTGGATAGGAAGGCCAGGCTACTTTTCAGGCATAAATTTTGATGTATAGTATAGACTGAATTTCTTTTTGACAACATGCCTGTTCTGAAGAACCTGCTAGTTCTCTGTTCTAACATACCTAAATAAAAAAATAAAAAGGTTTAGGGAAAACCACAACTTTATAATTTGATAGCAGCTTACTACATATCTGAGGAAAACAGTAACTTGCACAATGAGATGACAACACTGCAGACTTATATCAAGACCTGCAACAGGAAATAAGATTTTCCTATAGCATGTTCATGGCTTCAGGGTTGCTTTGAGTACTGCTGGAAACTCTGGCTGCAGTTCCATGCACATCTGCTACTCTCTGCCATTAAGGTACTCATCAGGAATAAAAAATATGCATATCAAATATGCATAGCAGTAGGAGCACTACTGATTTGTTCTTCTACTAAACGTAGTTGATTGCTTGGCTGTTTTAGTCTTCTATCAAGGAACAACTTAATGTAATTTACAGTATTAGTCTGTGCTATCTGCTAGTCACATACTTGTCCCTTGTTTAGATTAGAACACAGCATTAGCAGGGTGCTTCCTGCTGCAGGGGGACATTGAAATGCTGTGGAGGCCTGTTCCCCCCATCACCTGCAAAGACAGAAGAAGCTGGAAGCCTTTTGCAAGACCAGCTCCTGCTCTGTGTAAATGCCACCCAGAGGTAGCTCACAAAGAGGACAGGATCAGCTAGGGCTGTGTCTGTCCTTCCTCTCCCATATCACTCCTTGCAGAGGTGACCAGCCTGTGGGACCTACGTAAGGTTGCTGCTCTTGCTTTCACACCCAGGGAATGCCAGATCCTTTTCCAGGTGCTCCAGCTACAGTGTGCATACACGCTCCAGTTCATACCAATGTCCAGCATTGTGCAAAAAGTGCAAAGCTGCTTGTGCTGCTTAAAGCACAGGTAGGATGACTTGGACTTCCATCAGAAAGGAAGAATAATATCCTGGTGATTACAATACTGCTGTAAGCCTCAAAAATCTACATGCAGGTTCCAGCTCTTGCACAGATATTCCACAGAATATCTTCCACAGATATTCTTGAATGACCACAGAAATGTCACTTAATGCAGCCATACAATGAAAACAAGATTTCCTTTTCCGTGCAATTCTTCTGTCTTGCGTGTTGAGACTGTTTTTGCGCAGTGGATAAAAGATACACTCCCAGTGTGGCTAACTACAGAGACTGAGAGTGGGCATCTCTGGAAAAAGATGACACTAAGGATCTTTCCAAATGCCAGGTGAAAAAAAATCAGAATCTCTGAGAACAGACAAATACCATCATCATTTCACACAACAGCTATTGAATAAATTCATACAGTCATCTTTTGCCATGGCCATTCATGAACTTAAGAAGGAGATACACTTCTCACTTCCCCTCTTTTGTCAGTGTGTGCTTCTGTGAGGCCTGCTGCTCTCACTAGGTCCACTAGGATTAAATCAGTTGTATTGTACGCAACCACCATGTTAATAGTTCCCAGTGCAGGATAGAGGTAGTAGTTACCTTAGCATTTCTACTGCATTTAGTTATTTTTATAGTGCTGCACTTTTTTTCCTGCTGAGAGGACTGAATAAAAAAATGACTTTGAAAGACATTATAATCAACGGCTGCTGGCTGCAATTACATTGTGTACTTGATGTCTTCATAAAGTACCTCTAGTTTAAACCCACAAATCTTTCAGTTTGAATTCTCTCTTGGCTCTGTTCTGTTTTGTTATTTCAGTGGTATATTTACAGGAATGATCGCTAGAGTATATGGGTTTATATAACAAAGATATAAAAAAGTTATCAGAAGATTAAAATTTCATCAGCTATCTTTACAGAGGAAAAGTGGCATTTTGTTCCATTTATGACTGATATTTACAAAGGCAAGCCTTGTGGACAATAAAGAATAAAAAGCATTTGGGTTTCAGTGCTGCAAAAGCTTATTCACACTTGAGAAAATTATTAGATGAATACTTTCAGATTTAAATGTTCATAAGAGAGACATAATTGTAAAGTAAGCTCAAACTTAACAACGGCGTTTTAAGTCCAAGTCAATTATGGACAAGTCTGCAGTGTTACAGCTTCTGAGCACATGAAACTTAGCTATTACTGAAAATATCCAGCAAGAAATTCTTTGCTATATATGAAAATGTATTAATATGATTTATTAAAATATATTAATATGATACTGAAAAGAAGTTAATATGATAAATTTGAAAGCTTCTATTTTTTGAAGTTAGCTGGAATACTTTTTTTTTCTCTGAGCAACTAATGTCACTTTAACCTTTCCACCTCCATGGTAAGACAGTAATTTTTTTTCAGATTTTCCTTAGAGACTTAATAATTTTCTTGCAGTCTGCCTCCAGGCTAGCAGAATCACATTCTTCACATTAGATAGGATGGCCCCAAGGACACCCTAGGGTCCTGGCTTCTCTGACTTATTCACATTTTCCTAGGGACTTGGACATAGCTCCTTTGACTTTGCAATAAGGTAAAATCCAAGCAACAGATCACCAGATCCTTACCTAGAATGCCTCATTCCATACCCCAGACTCTCACATCTGACACAGTAAATGCAGAACTCACTATTTAGCCATTTTTCTGCTCCCATTAATGCTTTCCTCACCTTTGGTTCCTCAGGCTTTGACAATGAGTTCTTGATGTCTCCCCTATCACAGACCTGCAGATTTAACACTTGCATGTGATGTTTGAGCTAGGGGAGAGTCCTCCCAGCAAGACTACGTGAGTACAGAGGGTTCCTGTCACCGCGGGGTCTCACTGGGGGACTAGGAGGTGACTCTCCTGCATAGGGAAGCTGTGAATCCAGAGCCTGATCTCCAGGTACTGTCTCTGCCAGTTGGCTCTGTTGAATTGTTTGGGATTTAAGCAGGCTCAGTTAGCCTGGCAGACTTAATTGGTGCTGATTGGGTAAGCATCTAGAAAATGATGTCAGAATATTTTTAATGTGTTTTCACGTCATCTACAAAATTAAATATAAATTAGAGCTTTCAGGGTAGAACCCTTCTTTTCTTCCAGAGTGCTGGTAAACACTTCATATGATGATGAAGCCAGGGAGTAGTTTGTATCTTTCTAGCACCAACTCTAAATTAGACCTGATTTGGGACAGTAAAGGTACATATACTTGTGCATTCATAGTGTAATCTGCTAGATTGAGAGAGTAGAGTCTATTCTTCATCTTTGTGCATCTTTCTCTAAGAACTTAAGCAAACTCCATAAGGATGGAGGCAATTAGTTGTGTCACAGGGATAAATAAATATATAAATAAATAAACATGCCTCAAGCCCTAAAACATTTCTCATTCTCAGTTTCCTACATGCAGTGCCAAAGTGAATATTAACTTTCACCTACCCATTCAGTTTCTGTGAGAGAATAGCAGGACGTTATCAGTGCTTCAAAACACAGTTGATGTTCATTCAGTGTGCTAATGGACCTTAATCCAAACCTGTGAAGCTTTGTATGCAGAGCTCAAATAATGAAACTGGACCTCGATGACCAGGGAATAAAGGATCTATTAAACTGCCACTTCTGTTTGAATAAAGGTTGTATCAAAAACTTTAGAGATGCCAATGGTTGCTAGCCTATTTAGAAGCTATTTAAAATCTAATTATCAGCAGCACATAACATCCAGGATGTATAAATTCATACAGTAGCATATTTGAATGCATGGGTTCAGCAATGAAATTATCCTAAAGTCCAGACTCTAGTACACTTTATAAAGAATATTCCTTTGAAAGTCTGCTGATAGAGTGACTACTATGGGGTTGAACAGAAAGGAATGAGGAAAAGCTGTTTTCCCTCTCCTTGCTGATGCCTCTTATGGGAAGGCTCTTTGCTAGTCTGGTTTATTTAACAGCCAGCTGGGAAGACTATTACAACCCACAGAGCTGAGCAGGAGCAGAGGTGGAACCTCTTTGGGGCACCTCAGGTCAGGAATCTGTACCTGATGCCTGTCACTATGCCAGAAAGGCATCTCCAGGGCAGGGCTCCCTCATTCATAGGAGTAACTCCAATGGATGCATTTCCTTTTTGATTTATACTTGAAATACTTGGATATTGCTCTGGACGGATGTAAATTTGCACTGAGTTCTCACATTAAGACATTACATTAATGAAGTGTTGGAGAGGGTGAATAGAAAGGCTGACTATGACTACTATCACCTGGGGGACATAATTTTTAAATTGATACTTATAGTGATTAAGCAATGGTCTGAGGTTTAAATCTTTCAAAGTGGGATGAACATAAACTTCAGATCTGCAACTTGTCACACTGAAGAAAGTTCTGTAGCTGCAAGTGATATTGCTTTTATCTTAACTATGACCATAGCTAAAGTTAGACTGGGATTTTTTTTTTAACCTTGGATGTGCACATTCCTTCTTTTCTTGTAAAAAAGCCAGGATTTGTTATACATTTGAGCTGGCAGAGCTAAGCCAGTTGTCTGAGGCTGTTGTACACTAAAATTATTTTTTCACTCTTGACAGTTGATTACACAGCAAGTTCCCCAGCCACCTGACCAGCTGATGGTTGAGAGAAATGCCATGTTTAGAGTGCCTCTTATTACCTGACTTTGTGCAATGTGAAGAAAAAAATTTCAGCCCCCATCCCTGGGTCCCGTCAGTTGTATTTGCACATCTACACTTAAAGAAAATAAAATCTCCCTGGTGAATGACTTGTTTTCAAAATAAAGAGAGGTTGTGCAAAAAAAAACTATTCCATTGCAGAGACCTCTCTGAAGCATGAGATGCTGGGACTGGAGCACAGAAGGGCATTTAAGATCCACAAGACCTCACTCTACTAAAGGCTCAGCTCAGAGTGTAGTGCTCTGTCCTTTTTATTCACTCTGCTAAATCTGTCACTATGACCCATAAAAGAGTAATCAGCACCCATAGGGCAGAGACACCCTCGATTCAGCTGGTACTTACCCCAGTTGCACGCTTAAGCCAGGGTCTGTAGAGGTGTGTCTCCTCTCTTGCCACTCACAGGGAAGCTGCTGGGGCTTAGCTGCTCTGCTGCATCATGAAGGCTGTGCAGTCAAGGAGGACATTACAGGATCATGCCCTTATTTCAGCATTTTGGACACATCTCTGCAGGGGAGAGTAAAGGGCTGTATTTCACAGCTATGATATCATTCTTGTAAGCTATAATTCAGCATGAGCCACTATAAAACCTTTCCCATGACATCAGAGCTGTGAAATATAGCTGACTTCAAGTGCAGAAAATTCCCCCACAGGAATAATTGTTTCCTGGCAATTGGTATTTGAAGGACTGATCCTTTAAAAGGCTGGCACAAATCCCATCTAGGTAATGCTGGTCCAGGCAGCACTTCTCTGGAAATGTTATGTGCAGGAGCAGAGGTATGGAGCCCCACCACAGGATCTGGCCATAGAGGAGCCTGTCAGGTGATGATTTTCACTTCCTTATGCCTCAAAAATACATGCAGACCTCCCTAATAGCAAAGTAATAGGTTTGCTCGTGTGCTGTACTCCCTACATCTTTCCATATCTGCACTCCAAACACAGATCATCCTGATATGTCCATCCTGATACATGGCATCTCACCAGGTCTGCCCCTGTTTGGGGTAGTACTTAACTCACCTGGCCAGGTCCCAACATCCCCCCACAGCAACCTGGCAAGAAGATGGAAGTCAAAAATGTTGTGTGAGACACAATTTCCTCTTCCATACCACATGAAGGAGGATGTCCACTTGAATACAGTCCAGTGGGAGCCAGGGTAATAATCAATGTTGGCAGAGCCATAAAGGACAAGACCTTACACGGGTCAGAAGGGTACAGAAGGAGGAGAAAAGAGACTATAGACATGGAGAGGGTTAAAACCACCTCAGCTCTCCCTATCCTGGTGTCTGAACCTGCTGAACCTGCTGCTTGTGTCCTGCTCTAGCAACCTGCACTCTAGTTTGCCACTGTTCCATCAGTTGAACTGAAAGCAATTGTTGAACACATTGTAAAGCTTAGTTATGCCAGCTTTCCCTGTTCCTCCTCTGGGAAGGTCTTGTTGTGAATGCAGCTCTGTTCTTGCTGTTCTCTCTGTGTCTATGGTTATGTGCATGTGTGAATACACCCAGGGGTCTGTGTCTCTCTCACAAACTCTCAAAGCTGTGTGTGGACACAGCTCCCATGACCCGCAGGACAGAGTTGTCTTTCCCTGGCTAATAAGAAAGCTAGTTAAAACCCTTCCCTCTTCTCCAGAAGAAATTGCACTGTGTCAGAATTAATTGTATTGTTTACATTCTTCCTCTTAATGCTAAAAATCTTGCTCCTTCTCACACAGAAGTTACCTCTTAAGTATTTTACCTTTTGAAACAGTAAAATGATATTGTTTGAACAGTCCTGTTCTATTACTTACTATTCATATAAAAGCTAAGTGCTATTTCTTTATAGAAAATGATTTACTAACAGGAACTCTTAAGAGACTTGAGGTTATTTCATACAATTTATTACCAAGAACAATGACAGAGAGGGAAGAGTAGCTAACCCGAGGCATTGCAAGTGCTGTAACTCCTTCAGCATAGCTCAAAGGCTAAATTATGTCTAATGCACACTTTAAATAGACAAAAAATACTGTAGGTGAAAAAATCGTCTTTGATGTAGAATATGATCCAAGTAGTGTTTTGTGAAGCACAATGAAACATACAAAAATTTTCTCTTCAATTTCGTATAGTCAGATTGTCATTCCACAGTCCAAATACTGAGAGATGCTGTATTGAATCTTGAGCTGTTTCAGAATGATTTATTGGGTTCTGATCGGAATGCTGAAAAAAAACCCTAACTTTTTTTCAAAGAGCATCAGTGAGAAAGAAAATGAAAATTAATCAAATTATCCTTCTCTGAGGTTATAGATCAGTTTGAACTAAAAATTCAATGAAGAGTTTACAAAAAAAATATATGTTGTGGAATGTTTCTGTCAACTAATTCAGATTTCTTCACAGTCTAAAATGTTCCAGAGCTGTTCACTAGGCCCTGGTTACCAGAGACACATAGTATATTTTCTTCCTTTTGAATAGAAGCTTTCAGCTTTTTCAAAAACAGAAGAGCTGTCCACAGTACTCTGAGGTACTGTATCTGTAGCTTTTTGCATGTTGAAAATTATGCAGTATTCAGAGACAGAGATAATTTTTGTAATTATTTTGTAGGTGCACTGATATTTAGTATTGTAACAGTAGGAAGCAGTAGATAGTAAAAACCCACAGGCAGCAATGAACTAGCTGCAGTTTGTTTTCTGTTTTTAGAAGTTGTTAGTGAAAGTATTTACATACATAACTGTGTATTTAAAGATTCAAAACTCTGGCCATAAATAATGAGAAAACTAAAATGTCCACTTCATCTCCTATGCAGTAACAAGCTGGTCTGTTATGTGTGAGATATTGATAAATACACACATTTATTTCATTAACCTGTTAAGCCAGGTTGATTCCTTCCTAAATGGAGTCAAAGGCGAAACTCCTTAAATGTGAGGGAAAAATCCTGGTGTTAAGTCCCATCTTTTCAGTCCATAACTATAGCAACAGAATGCTCCTGGGAAGACAGTGTGCAGTTTTGCTAGCACTTCTTTAATGTAATATGGTAACCTCATCAAGATCCCCAGTAAGAAAGTAATCAGTTACATCCCAAAGTTCAGATAGTAAAAAGAGAAATACTTGGCTTGCCTTTATAAATGGAGGGAAGCATATGGGATTAAAGGGGACCCACACATACCCTGAATCCAAACATCATGACTCCTTCTCCATACTTGATATGGATCCACTCAGATCATTTATAGGACCATTTGCAACATTTTTTATTCAGAAACAGCCCAGGTTTTCAGCAATCATTATTACTCATCCACCTTGTGGACTTATTGCTGCAGTGATGACAGTTAAGTACCTTTGGAAATGCTAAAACAGTTGTTATTTTTCTTTTCAGAGATCCTTTGAGACTGCAAAGACTATTTAAAGAAGGAAGACGGCATGAGATTGGATTTAGTGCAGTAAAGTAGGTTAATTTGAGGACAAGATAAAAAATCATTATTTAGAACTACTTGTGTTGCCGTGATGAGAACTTACCATTGCTTCTGGCTGCTGTTTTGGGCTGGTCAGCCCCACCAAAGTTTCTTAACTCCATTATCCAAAAGGACTAGCGGCTTTCCAGAAAAGGAAAAGGTTTTGGTGTTGTCTGGAAATAGCAGGCAAGACCTCCATCGTTCCAAAAGGAGCTGGATGTGGAATCAGTTCTTTTTATTGGAGGAATACACAGGAACTGACTACCAGTATGTTGGCAAGGTAAGTTACTTTCATATACATCTATGTTTTGATTTTAGAAGCACTGGAAAGCCAGCATTAGCAAGTAGGGAAGAACAATGCCTGCTACAACTTTTAGTACGTGTTCTGTGTGCCCAGCTTCTGCTGAGGAGTAATTCAGTGGAAAGGTCTGTGCACTTCAGCTTCAGAATGTAATCAACAAGTCTTCATTTAACCAGGAAGTCCCATGGCAAATCACTGGCAATTCCATTAAAGATTTTGCATTTATTTTGTGTCTAGAAATAATGCAGCTAATTATAGGCTAGATTTTTAGGTTTAAACTGGGATGTGTGTTTTCCCTTGTGCTTACTAATTTTGCTGCAGTCAAACTATTTAAACCAGGAGAGGTTTAGAGCTAAGTTGGGATTCACAGTACTCACATTTTTGCTGAGGATTCTCTCTACCCAGCAAAAGGTATTTGTTTCCCTTTTCATTACTCACTGCACACAACAATGCTACAGCTATTTTCTGATGAGGTTTCGTGGTGCCACAGATGACTGTGTAACGTGACCTTCACACCACCAGCCATGCTACTACAAAGCATGGTTAGAGCACACTGTGCATGTACACTAAGAAGCAACAGGCAGCTGAAAATTTCTAATCTCAAAGCATGCTGTCAGTTGGGAAAGGGTAAAAAAAATTTTAAAAAGAAAAGTCACAGCTTAACTCTGAGAACATCCACCTCCATGAGCAGCAGACTCCCATGTAGGTGACAGACTTTATGTAATCTGTAGAGCAATGCACCTGTGTCAAGAACCTAAAGAGAGTCTATACTGCCCAAGGTGCCACAGTCTATAGGAATATGTCTTGCAGAATGCAGAAATTATGGTACTGATGATGACATTCAAAGCAGAAACAATACACCTTGGTTTTCCAAATAGAAGTGGGGTTGTATCTGATCTAGTTTGATCTCTCAAGCCTCTTAGCAAAGGCTGCAGATCACAGTGGTTTGACATTTTATCTCCCTCTGCAAGCTTCTGAGCATTCTCATGAGAGATGGTGGATGCTTTTCTTGCCTGCCAGTCAGCTGTCAGTCAAAGTTGGATGCAACACTCCTTTCCTGTTAAATGGCTGCAAGGCATGATTCAAATGAAGAGCTACTCAGCTGGTGTAATACTCACAGAACTCCAGCCAGGATAATCAGCATTCATGAAAGGTACCATTGAGCCCAATCTACAGGAAAAGGCCAAAGGCAGAGAGTCCTCAGAGAGGAGAAATAGAGAAGGAAGATAAGAGGGTAAGAAAAGATACCAAAACAGAAGAGAGTAAGAGGAAAGAACTAGCAAGACAGAGATGGAAGGAAAGCAAGCTTTATAAAGAGGAATCAAGATGGAAAGGAGAGGGAAATGGCATTTAATGGGGGTAGAGGATAAGAGTTGGGAGAAAATTTACCTAAAGAGAGCAAAAAAAAACCAGAAGATGAGACAGTGAAGGAAAAAAGAAAAAAACAAACAGATATGAAACATGAAGTCAAGGGCAAAAAAGCAACAAATTGAAAGACAGCAATCCTCCACACACTCCCCTGTTTCACAGTCTGCTGAGGGTAGTCAGGGTAATGGGGATCTTTTTGTTCAACGATAAAGCATATGGTCCTGAGGTGATCCTACAGTCTCTCATTGTCACTGTGAATTTTGACATTAAACTTCTTCAGCCCCCCCATTTTTCCTACTGCAGAATTAGAGCATCAGTTATTGACTTCAGAGGGACTGATGGGGAAATGAATATTCCTGCAGGGCAAATTTGCTGAGAGACAGTTTAAAAATGGTCTAGTTGGACCAGAAAACCAAGACACTTTCAAAAGGAGTCAGCAAGATTTAAAAAAGTACGTTATTTTTAAAAGTTGTTCTTCCACCTATTTGTACTTTATTACACTTTCTGTTGTAAAACATAGAAACAACACATAATGTATAAATGTCATTGATTTTGTGTTCCTAAGCCATTCACAAGTGGCCTTTCACACATCCTTCAAATGCCAGAACCACTCACACTCTTTTAACTGAACAATTAGCCAAGAGGCATGAAAGAGCAGCCTTTTATTATTAAAGTTGAGGATTGGTGTGAGGGGAAATGATAGAAACATCTAAATGTCTCTAAATTGAGGTAACTAGGCAATTTAACTGAGCAATTAAATTTGATTGATGTGGGCAAATGAGGATTATGAACACTTTTATGAAGCATATTTTTTTTCTCAGAGGTCTAAATGTTAACCTTAAATATAGATTTTAAAATGGTAGGAATATAAAGATGAAAATTGAACAGCAAAATCTTTTAAAACAATAGCAATATATGTTTATAAAAGGGAATTGTGCTTATGCCTTACTGTATAAACAGATAAACAGGAATCTTCTTGGTTTTTTTTGTTTAGTGGTTAAAGCTAGGTGGGCATTAACGTCATAACCGTAAAAATAAAAGATTCTATATGAGCTACAAAAAAAATGTCTTTTACTCATTCTGGTTTCACTTTTGCCTCTTCATTTTTTTAACATCTGTTTAATCCAAACATCTACATCAAAATTTGAGATGTAAGAAGTCTGTTGTGAAAGATTCTAATAAATAACTTTATTTGTATGAGATGCCCAAATTACAGTTGTGAAATCCTGTAACTGTTTAAACTACAAAAAACAGATTTGCATCATAGTAGTTTTAGAGCGTAGGAAAAGAATAGTGAAAGGGGATGCATTCAGGTTGGGATAATAAAGAGAAAAGTAGTATCTCTGAAGACAGAGCTCAAGGCACTACTGAAGAGAATGCTGTAGCATCATCTGAGTCACAGACCAGAGCACTATTGTCTATACCCTGCATACTCTTTTATTCATTGAACCCAGAGCTTTCCATCCTTTAGGAATTAATTGTCAAAGCACCTATGAACCTTTTTTTTTTTATCTGTGGGTACTGTCAGTTATTAAAGAGTTCTCCCCATTTTTGTATGCCTCACACTTCATTGTCAGCCCAAACATGCAGCTGTATCTCACTGGACAAGGATGTGCAGCTGCCAACAAGACGCTTGCAGTATTACAAACACAAGTTGATTTTGCTGCGGTGCTGACGCCAGATTGATCACTTTATTGCCCATCCCTCTATTCCTGAATTTCATTCCTGAGTATTTGTGAAATAAAGTCTTTTTAAAAAGAGATTAAATTCACACTTCCAGTCACTGTAGTCAGAGACCTCAAGGAACTTGAAGAAAAGTTCTAGACTGGATTTATTCATTGCACTGCTGAATAACTTGTGAACTATGGCTATGCACTGAAGTGTGACTGATGGGCACAGTGACATTTTAACCTGAAGATATCTTTTCTTCTGGTTCAGAAATTGTTGCACTTGGCAGGGACTCAATCCAAAAATGAAATAAAAGAATTACATGAGCATCAAAGTAGAGATGTGTCTAGAAGTACTACCTAACCAAAATTTGCAACACCTGAGTTGGGTTTTAAAAGAGATCTAGTTGTACACATGGCTGCTTAATTCAATTTGAAAGGGCTGACGTGAATGCAGCTTTAAATCACAGATAAACAATGAAGTGATAGTACAACTATATATAAAAATACATGCTGTGTTTCCTAGAAATCGTCAGATACTCCAGGGGTAAAAGAAAAAAGAAAAGAAAAGTAAAAAAATCTGCCCTGTTCCAAGATCATACTCATAGGTATAGTTACTCTTTGTATGCATTTGACAGCTTTGACATGGCAGTCCCACTGGCTACATAAAATCCATGTACTGGCATCCATCACTCAGTTTAGAGCACAAACCTAGAATTATTCTTACATAAAGGGATGAGATTCCACTTTCTTTAAGACTAAAGATAGATCTGAACAAGTCTTAAATCTTACTCGTTAACCCAAGAACAGCGTTTGGCAGTCTGCAGTGGAAAGGACCAGCCTGCTTTCCTGGTAACAAGAGGCACAACTGTGGAATGGTTTTGTAATGCTCTGGATGTCTGGCACTAAAAGGAAACTTTCAGACATCCTTTTCATTTTTGCTGTGTCTTATTGATGTTCATATAGTTCAAGCAGTATGCTCGCCTGGAAGCTATCTGATGTTACTACCTGTACAACCCATCATAAACAATCAACCTCTGCTGACAACTCCATTTTTCAGGGAAGATAAAGTCAAACTCCTGCTGGTATGTGGCTTGGCAAAGCAAAAGGGATACTGTGTTACTGTAGGCAAACCCAGAATCTTTTTGTTTGGTGTTGAAAGTACCTCTTGGAAAGATGAATTCCCCTCTGTCAAGGAATGATTTAAGGTACTGTTGACCCTGCTTTTGAGGAGGGGATGAATTAAATTTTATCACAGTGTCGTTTCAGCAGTGTTTTTCTTTTTTTGTTGTATGATTTTACTTCTGGCCACAACTATTCTGAAGGCAAGCACAGCAGAGTATTTCAGCAGAAGCAAATGAAACAAAAGGCAGAATGTCTTCCAAGCCATTGCAAGTAGAGGGACTAAACAACATACTGAGGCAAAATTATCTGGCTGTGAGCACACACTGGGGGCTATTTAAACAACGAAAATTACTGTCATGTAATACAGTCCGTGCCTTTTCAGTATTTTAGGAAGTAATGGGTAACATTACTCCAATGGTTAAAAGGTATCATATCTTAATTGGATGGCATGATAACTAGCAAGAGAAATCTTCACTTTCTCTCAGTTTTTAGTGCCCTAGTGTTCTGTACTTACCTTTAAAATTTTTTGTACCCCGAAAAACCAAGATGTGAAAAGTCAAACTAAAATGACTCCCCCACCTGCACTTCTAACATTCTTTATGCAGCTTTATTGTCACTTGTTCAGTATTTGTTTTCCTAGCCTTGTAACTTGCACTATGATGTATACTTGATGCCTTCAGTTTCCTGTTCCAAGCACAGTGACTATTAGTTATGTTTACACCTAAAGTTAAAAATTACCTTTGTAACTACTGTTTATTCAGAGTATCACAAAGAAATTTTTCATTCATTTTTGATTACTAGAATAGGCTCTCTTGGGGTCTAGATTTTGCCTTCTGCATCCAGAAGCAATGCAGACCAGCTTTTTGCATGTGACAAAACTGATGTACAGGGAGGTTAAGTGGCCTTCTGCAAGCTAAAAGTCAGAAATTTCACAGCAGAGGTTGGAAAACAAAAAAACAAACAAAAAAAAAAATCAGAGTTCTTAGCCCCTTCCCTATCCCCCACCCCCCCAGTTTGTATGATTAGGTCACCTGCCTGCCTCTTCAGTAGGCCTAGTACTTGTCATTCTCCTAAAAAGTAGAACAAATGCTGCGGCGCACCTGCGCTTCCATTATTCCTCATCCATCAGTCATATTTTATGTTCCAGCACTTGACTTTCCCAAGTGCCCTTCATTTCTGTATTGCATTGCACACACATACACACACTTGTCTTGTATTCCTCTTTGAAAGATTTACGGGCGCTGGTAGAAGTTCTGTGTGCTGTCAGTCCCTGCGGAATAGAGATAACTCCGTAATGAGGGACAGCTGAGAGGTTAGAGGCCCACAACGACAATCCAGGAACAGCTTGCAGGTTTTAAACCATCACACGGAGGCTAAGAAAGGAGATAATGAGCAATGGGTGGGATGGGCAAGGATATTATTCAGAAAATGAAAAGGCAGGAAATACAGCATGGTTAATGTTTACGATCATCATAATTGTGAATCTACTTGGCATCATCCTTGTATCCAAATATATTGCACAATATAAGAGCCTTACAACCATCTGTTTCAAACAAACCACATTTCCTACATGATGGCACATGATGGTACTTACAGTGTAACTATACAGAACCTCCTCCCCTTCTTCCCATTCTGCCTACAGAAAAAAACAAATTCTGGGACCCTCAAGGCAATATTTCTGTTAATTCTTGTTTTTCATTTTTGTGTCCCAAACAAAACAATTTTGTTTTCCACATGCTAATTACCCACTCATACAGGTGCTTATATTTTGGATCACATCTTCTCCCAGATGATCCTGTTCTACTCTTGTTAGCAGTCTGCACAAAGTCCTGAATTGTGTGTCCCTAGTCTTCCAGCTATAGAAAAACAGCTGAACATCTTAATCTTCCTCTCTAGGGAGAGACTACATGTGAAGTTCATGCTTTATTATGGATTATTTAGATCACTGTTATTTGGAGCTGCATTACTATTTTTTTGTTTGTTTGTATAGTACAATAGTGTTCCCACTATGAAGCTGCAACATCATGAATATAAATTCTGAAGGCTAGGGATAGCTGAAAAATAAAATCCCTCTTTCAGGCCTAAGACAACCATTGTTACTCCACCATTTGTTATTTACAGTTGGCTTAACAAATATAGTAAACCATAAAGCTTGGAGAAATCTCTTTATTAAATTAAATATATGGTCTGTGCCTCCCTTTTCTTTTGCTGCCATTTCTCTCTCTGGTGAACATCAGTTCACAGTAGGGCAGCAGCAGGTTGAGAGCTGTGGCCAGTCAGTGTAACATTTCAAAACACAAACTGAAAATGTGTTGTGATGTGAATGCCTACTGTTGATCCGTATGCACTAATGCAGACTGTGGCTTGCTTTCACCATTAATGGGGTGAAAGAAACCTCAGCATGCACTTGCAAGTACTTCAGGATGCAGTGAAGCTTGTAGTTGTCATGAAAGTCTGAGGTGGCAGATGAAGAAAAGGAAAGAATTGTCCTCTGAAATTTCAGAGAAGGGAAAGAGAAGGAAAAATATCAGTCCTTTCTCTTCTGTCTTCTAATTTCATAAAAAATCCACCTCAAAACAGAAAAACACAGTTTGTTAAGAAATAAAATGCTAAGTGAACTTGAAGTTTAAAAATTTACATTAAAGGACAAGGGAGAGATATTTGCAAATGTTTGTGTTAGAATTCTAATTCCCACTGTTTACTCAACAGAGTTGTTTATTTTGGAGTCGTATCTGATGAAGATTGCTGTCCTTCTATCCCCAGCTTGTTATGCAATGTGGTACAGGGCAGGGCTCCTGGAGAGCTCAGCTGAAATGGTCTCTCTTTATAGGAATATCATCCCTCTGGCTTTATTTCATACTTTGTCTCTATGAAACGTTAGGTGATGTTTCACATTAGATGTCTGATGGAACAAAGGAGGTTTTAATGCATTGCATAGGCTCACATAATGATCATTTAGTCATCTTTAGCATATTGGTCATCTTTGCCCATTCTGTATCTTCATGTTGGAAGGCCACAAAGTCATTTGTATAACTTTTGTGTTTAGCATCATGTTGTCATTAGTGTAAAGTTCTCCTCAAGAGACAGAACCAAACAACATACGTGTACCTTTGGCTCTTTGACATATTTCCTTGTGCCTAGCAGCCCTTGCAATCAAGCTGATCAGGGAGCTGGCAGAGGATTTAAAGGACATACAAGCTGAGGTGTCAGAGCATTCATTCATAGTTCCTTTCCACTTCATGTACATTTCAGGTCAGTTGCTTAAAACATAGTTAATACTGCTTACAATGGCTAAAATTGCTCCAAGAATGGGAATAACATAATTCCCACATCTTGGGAATAACAGCTGCCAAGGGGGTTGCAGGCAAAGTGTCAATGCCTGTGGAAGAAAATCCTTGCATGTATATTTGTGGTATTTATAAACTCAGGTGAGCTTGACCCTCATGCTACTTGCGGGTAGATCCTGTCAGGATCTACACCATTCACCTTATAAATATCTGTTATTTTACCTACAGAAATATTTTATTAACAATTTCCTTTAGAATTTTTAGACTGATAGTATCACAGCAATTATATGTGCTTCAGAGAGAATTCTTTCCTTTCATGAATACTAGATATTATATAATTAGGAGAGCATAGATACAAGTATTTTCACCAAAGGAATTCCAGGTTCTCCAGTCAAAATTAATATTCGTTCCTAGATAGGCTATCCTGGATCTTGAACCTGAATTGATGTTACTTTCCCTATTTTCAGAATTTAAGAACCTTTCCCAAAGACCATGGCTTTTCAGACATTATAGAAAGAAACATTTCATCCCTGTCACTGTCCTTAGATGCATCATTTTTTTTATTTTTTTGTTTAATGGAACTGTGTCAAATTTACTTAAAAGGCTCCTGATTTATTGGTTTTTCTCTGCTGTGGATAATGCTTCACTCTACCAGAATTTTCTGCCTGACTCCAGGCTCTTTGGGGCCTGTGGGCAAAGTGCTGCTCCATATCCCTGAGCAGTTCTCCTTTATTCATGATGAATGGGTCCAGCATAACACACCCTCTGGTCAGCTCATTAATCACCTGGGTGAAGAAGTTGTCTTAGGACATTCTGCAGAAACCTGGGTTGCTTGCACACAGACATATTGCCCTTCCAGCAAACATAAGAATGATTAAAGTCCCCCAAGAGCACAGGGGTTTCCTCCATCTGTCTAAAGAAGGCTGCATCTGCTTCATCTGTTTGAGCAGACAGTCTGTGGCAGATACCTAATGTGATGTCTTGTGTTGGCTTGTCCTCTTATCTTCAAGATCTCAACTGATTTGTCACCTGTTTCAAAGCAAAGCTCCACCTACATGTGCTGACTATTTGCTAATCGACCTCCTTGCCTTCCTGACCTGGCCTCTGTAAGGATCTACATTCTGCTGCAGCATTCAGGTCCCTTGAGCTGTGCCTTCACAGCCTCATTAATGGCATTTTGAGGAATACTTATTTGAAAGAAGAATCTACTCAATGCCAGACTTGCCTAACATTTCCCATAAACATTTTTTCAGGTTGAGGAGTCTTCATCAAAAGGGTCGTGTTGAGAGATAAATGTGTGGCCTTTTGTATTGCATCTACTGCCTCACAAGCATTTTATTATCTGGTTATGTAACAGAAACTTATGTTTAGAAACAAAGTTGGAGAACATAACAGAATGGAAATATATCTCATTTTCCCAGCTTCTGACCTATAGAACTAAATGACAGAAGCATGAAAACAGATTAAAGACTCAATTAAACTTGTAGATATGAATTAGTATCCTTTTTGTTAAGTCTTCATTTAAATCAGAATGTAAGTTTTCACTTATTTTAGTGTTTGTATCCTCCCTTCTCCATCCTGCTTCTTCCTCCCTGATACACACACTTTTATACAGCATATAAAATTCATACACACATTTCAGGGTTTGATTGTCAGCATCAAGCACTCAGAATATCAAAGGGTCACCTTTGTCAGTAAGCAAAGGATGAGCATTTGCTTTCAAGCGCATCCATCAGGGAGTAGTCAGAAGCTGTTACTTGCTGAAGAAGCCTGATGTTTTATTCAACTGTATCCCAGTAAAAACATTTCTGGATATTAGGCCAAGGTTTTGGTTTTTTTTTAATTCTGTTTTGCTGTTCATCTTTCAGATAGATTCTCCTGTACTACCACAGGAGAATAGAGGTTTTCATGGCATGAGAAATGCATGTGCTCATATACCTTAATTAAGGTGGTGTATTTGCTTACAGTTTAATTATGAAGCATTTTTGAAAGTTCATGATTCCAAAGAAAATATTTTGTCAGTGATTAAACAGATAATTCTGACCACTGATAAAGAGTGATCAACCATCTCTGAGTAAATTCCCAGAGAAATCAAAGGTAAATAAACCTGGACATATAATACAGACCTATTTCGCTAACTATACACATCACATAATTTAAAGACTAAAGCACATGCACTAAAATTATTCTTGAAGTGCATGTTTGCTGAATGTACTCTTTTTAAAAAAGTATTTTCTCCTAATCACAACAGAATACCTGCTGCCTACTTCTACTATCTGAATTCCCTTTTCTAATTGACTAATGCAGTACAGGACAGAAGTCCCATTATAGTCAGTGGAATGATCAGGATATTTGAATTAATTTCCTCTGACTTGGGAAAAAGCTGTAAAGAAATTTAGTGGTCTTGAATTGTAGGCGCAGTTCTAATTGAAGAATGGGGTTTAGGCATGCATCCTTTATGAACTCTTTGTATTCCCATTGAATGTCATTGCAAGTCAGGCACTTAATTTTCTTTAACTTCTCATATGAGAGCCCACATATTCCTTTTCGAGGAAATTTTAAGATACCTCAAAATGCTACTTTAGCTAATATAGCCAGCCTTGGAGTTCAAAAACTTCTCCACCTACGCATCCAAACCTTTAGTGATAGTAACCTTCAGCTGTGGGATAGTAACAAAAACCTGAGAACAATTCGATTTTCTACCATTGCAACTGCATTTAGGAGAGGCCATCTGCCCCACCCTCTAAATACAGTAAGCTATGGCAAAACCACAGTGTTGCTATTCTTGATTCCACTTAAATGATACCCAGTCTTTACATAAACACGGAACAAATTATACCCAAGGTTCTCAAATCATTTTATAATCATTACATACAGAACTGGACATTGTTAACATTTTACTGCAGGGAGAATGTAGAAGCATCAAATAGTGATCTGTCTAAGATCAGACAGGAAGACTGTGACAAAAGCCATATTAAAACTTGAAGCCAATGACTGACAGTCAGTTAATGCAGCAGATTTGCAATGCTAGCAATGTCTGTCTCCTAAAATGACTTGTACAGCTTTTTCAAGAATTCAGAGGCTTGAATTATCATTCCTGATCACTGGTTTGTATACACTAGATAAAATATTTTTTTTTAAATCTATTCTACTATTCTGCTCAGCTATTCAAGAGAGTTTTCTTAGTACTTGAGCTAGGTTGTGAGAATTCTGGAGTTGGCTCATCCATTTATACTTTTTAGTAAGTTAATGCCGATGTCTCAACTAAAGCAAATCCTCGTATCTGCCAGGTCCTTTTGCTACCCCACATTTTGAAAACACTGGCAAGAAGAAATAATTCTTGCTTTGACAAAGAAATCCAGATGTTTAAATAGATGTACCAAAAGCATAAAACAGGGATTTTAAACTGCCTTGGCCTGCCTGGAGAGAAGAACAAGATCTTCACGCTTTTGTGAAGGTAATTGCAGAAGTCTGTATAATGCTCTATTGTTACCATCACTACTGTTTAGCTGAAGAGAGCTCTTTGATCTTTCAAAGGCATAATGAAACCCAACTGCTCTAAGTAAAACTGGGAAAATTCAGTATGCAACCATGATTTTTTTTTTTTAAGTAAGAGGTCAGTTATTACTCAAAGTCAGAATTGTTTTGAGTTCCTTAGAGTCTGAAAGGAAGACTGCTTCTTTCTAGTGTTATACAGTAGTTCAAAGAAAAGCAAGAAGTTTGATAAAAGGACATGAAATTCAAGAGCCCATATGTATAGAGATAAGACTTGACACCACGGTGTCTTGTTCCTTACAAATTAAAGACTTATTTGTCTTTGTAAGGGCAAACTTTGTAAATTCCTGCTATAATTTGACTTAGAGATAATAGGAAGAGGAGCAAATAAAGTGCATTACCACAGAAGTGCTTAGCAGCACTCAGCTCAAGAGAACATGAAAATACCTTTACCTAGTTTGCAGCTTTGCCAGGTATTCATTAAGATCTGATAATCAGTTGCCCCTAGAGACAAGGGCTGTCAGAATAAGGTACCTTGCTAGTTTGGTGTACTGCAGTGCAGGACAAAAGCTCTTGTGCCACTGGCCCTGTGATTAAACAGGGCAGAGGCAGCTGGGGAACCCAAGAGGGAGAAGCCTTGAGAGGTCCTAGGCAATGTTGAAAGGATTGACATATTCCAGTTGTTTTTTTGCAAAGTTGATTAGCTGTGGCTGCATGGTTGCACTTCAAGTTAGAAAACCCATTTGTGGTTTTGAAGGGTGTGTAATAAAGGTGTGAGTCACCAGAGTATGGATGTTAATTCGTAGCTCCATACATTTAGAACACTGGGTTCCCAATTACACTTTAGGCAGCCTATTCCTTAAACCAAGGATTCCAACATCAGCCAAACTCTGGTCCCTGTCTGTCTCAGGCCATGTGGCCTGCCATATGCCCCTCACAGAAAGAGACTTCCAGCCTGCCTGAAGGGTGTGAGCCTGGAGTTCCAAAGTGAGAGAACACCTTACATCTTGTCTCTGATCTAATGACAAATTCTTATTCCACTGCCCTTTATATTTCTTTTTTTTTTTTTTCACTCCAGCACCCTCTATTCTTATTATATTGACCTTTCTGTGTTGTATTTGTTTTGAAATCAAATGCCACCATCTTTTATACTCAGTTTGCCTTTTGAGTACCTGGTTGCTTCTGAATCTTGAAATATGCTTATTGCTTTTTGATCTGTTCATTTATTGAATTTTTTCATCTCTATGAAACTGGTTTTAACCTCTTTTGCTGTCATTCATTTACAGGGAACAAATTGTCACTGCTACTTTTGTGAATGAATGAGAAAGTTCACTGACATTTTGATACTCTCAAGGAGCAGAAAGACAGCATCCTCATGATATATTTTTTTTTAATTCTCCTGCAATTCTTAATATCAGGACAATATGTTTTTCAGATGATAGTGCTGTTGCAGAATGCTTGTAGCTTTTTTTGCTGTTTGCAGTGGGTACAATTTTAGCTTTTTTGTTGTTGTTCTTGACTCTCATGGCTGCCTTTTTTTTTTGTTTTCTTTTAAAAAGCCAGTACTTAAGTTAAAGGTTACTCTTAGAGGATATTTTTGATTTACCCTTTGCATGTTCTGCACCAAGGTTGTTATCTTAATAAAGCATTTGACTTTTGTTTAATAGTTCAAGTATTGAATTCCTATATCCTTTAACATTTTTCTTATTATTATTTCAATATCAATTTTTCTGCTAATTTGCCTGTTTGAATGCAACCAGGGTTGCTATGCTTTTTATAAACAAGGTTTCTTGCAGATATGTTCTTTCTACAAAAACACAGCCTGCTATGTATTATTATATTAACAGGATTCCACAGCTGAATGAGATGGGTTTTGAGGCATTCTTGGGTTTGCTATACTAACTCTTATGGATCAAAAATATAAGCACAATCAAATAGACATAGTATATTTTTAAATAGCTCCAAAACAACCAACACACGAAAATGCAGGAACCTCCTATAACCTCAGTAATTCTTCAGTGCTCTATTTCATCAATTTTTTATAGATTTAATGTTTTCAATCAAGATTTGGGTTACTCGACGATCCTGTTAAATCCCTTCCAACTCAGTGATTCAATGATTCTTGATTTTATTTTACCCTTTATTATGAGAACATACTACAGTAGAAAAAGAGAGCTATTAAAAATGGAAGGAACAGGAAAAAATGCAATGTTCATGAAATAGGAGTCATTAAGAAAAAAATCTAATAGACAATGTCTGGTCATAAAATGGAAGGAGAAGGAACAGATGAAGGAGAAATAAACTGAGTGTTTTCGTCTAGAAGAGCTATTTTGATATAGCAATGAAAATAGCAAATCTTTGTACTAATTTCTAATGCAGGTAGGAAAATGTTAACATTCCAAAATCTATGTCCATTTGTACAGAAGAAAGGCCAATTGAAATGCAGCAATTACAGAAAACCAGCTAGGAACATCAGCCCTCCATATCTAGCCTTTTCTTCACTGGCTCTTTTTGGAATCCGCTTGACTTGAAAACAAGATACTGAGGTTGTAAACAGGTTTTCAGCTGAGGACTCAGAAGTGCCTATTTTGTAAGCAAAAGCCGTATATAGGCTGGGAGTCCAGAAAAAACCCAAAATAACAAAAACAAAGCAAAACAAAAAACCAAAAAAACCCAAAAGCATATGGAATTATTATCTGTAAATGCAGGATGAGGAAGAATGTATGTATATGGGAGGAGGCTCTTAAAAACAGAAACACAGTGCTGACACAAGAGCAACACATCTAGTTTGGGAAACAAGATCTTCTCTACCCTCAAGAGCAGCTATTTCTTTGAACAGAAACTGTGAACCTGTTACAGCTTTTTCTTTGCTAGATATGTGAGAGCCAAGCAAGATAAAACTAGATTAATAAATTCAAACACTCAGGAATCAGTAATACTGAACCAAATTTAGGTTTACTGTATTAATATGGTATAGGAGCTGTACTCACCATACTAAACCAATCACTTACGATAGTTAACCCATTCAGTTACTTCATAAACTGTGACATCTGTGAGGGCAAGAAAGTGATTAAAAATTAAGACTGCTGGTGGCTTAGGACAGCAAATCTCAGGTTAGTAAGGAGATGCAAAAGAGTGTGAATCTACTTTAAGTACCTATGGTAACAGTTTAAACACAGCCCCTGTGTGAAAGCGTTGTCTCTGACAGCTGTGCATGAGGCATCATGGTGCTGTGATCTGCTAGCACAGGTCTATTTGCCTTTCTTTTTAATCTTGTCCTTTTTTTTTATTGTTTTATTTTCTTTGAAAATGGCAGTGTTTGAACCTTACTTCAAAGTCTGTCTCTTGATTTTTGATGCTATAGAATATAATTCTTATTATAATCCTCAAATTGCTTTATATAAGAATGGAAAGGAGCCATCTCTTCTAGTTTCTGTAAGCACCAAGAAGATTTGGAATCACTGTAGCATCTTTCTCCCATTGTCTTCAAAATTATTTTTAAGCATCTAGCTGTCTAATAATCAGATTCAGTAGTCTAGCTCTATCTCTGCCGATTGGCCTCCTCTAAATAGCTCTATAATCCATTAACTTATTGGAGTTTAATTTTGTAGAAGAATAAAGGTGTCAAAATCATTAATCTCACATACAGTTTGAAGAACAGAAGCTACATCAAGCAAGCAAACCTGCTTTTAGCCTTGACTGGCTGGTCAGCTGGCTTTTCCATAGATACACAAATAAACCACCATCCACTGTGGCCCATTGTGGTTCTTCTCCAGAAAGTATGTAAGGAACATGAGGAGCAGCACCATTTTGCAGTTTCTAGAGGACAAGGGCCAGAGCAGGAAGTATCCAGAACCATGCAGTGATGTGAGCGATACGAGGGAGACGAGATTTTGGCTTAGGGCTCAGTTAGGTAGGTTATGTGGTGTATGGAAGGATCCAGAGCTTAGCATGATTGAGACCATAAAAACATGGTGCACACATCCATTGGAAATCTGACATTTCTGGTGATGCTAGATCTCTTCATGGACCTTCTGGAGTATCCTCTGAAAGAAAGCATCTTTTATGTCTTGAAATAAATTATTTGTGTAGGTGTTTGCCCTGATGATATTCCATTTTGTGCATATGAAGACATATAGAACCCGTGTGTAGGATTTTGGGCTTATTTTTTGTGAGTTAGAAAGAAGTGTATACTTAAACTTCACCAAAATACATGTAAATGCTTATTACCTAACATGCAGAGCCAGTGACATTTTCCTTTTAACACAGAGTTACCAAGTAGAGTAAAACGTTTGGTGCTGATTATTTGATGATACTAAAGGAGTTGGTTATTATAGTAATTGAGAGATTTTGTTGGCGATGTAGGGGTAAAGAGCACCAGGAGAGCCAAGGAAGAGTGCAAGGTTGTTATTGCTTTTACCATTACAGCATTAGCAGTTGTTTGCCTGCCTTCTTTTCTCTAAATGCTTCAGTATTGCACTCTGTAACCTCAAGCAATATATTTAGTTGAATTTGTTTGTTTCTAGACTGTACTTAGGTGTTTGGATATAGTAAATTTGGAGCAAAATCATGTGCTAGGAATATTCCCAGGAGTAAAACGATGGTTCCCTTCATTAGCTACCTACCAACTGCTTGCTCACTATTTTAATAGCTGGTCTCTATTTCATTTGTGTGTTAGGAGACAAAAATGGGACCACACCAACCCCAGAATATCAAGTCACTCTTAAAAACACAAACAAATAATAAGACACAACAGGCAGCTTATTTGTGCATAATTGTAGGTTGATGGTTCAGTGTATACATCCCAAGGTCAATTGACTTTGATCTTTGCAGAGATTCAGTAACTGCTGTGAAATTCAGCAGCAGGCATGTAATATTCACAAAAGGGAAAGGAACTTGGTCTGTAGGGTGACTAGAAAACCATTTTGCCTACTGAATTGCCAGGTATCCTAACCAGCAATATGACATTAGTGGGAGCTAAACTGCAATTTACTGCTGTCTTTCATAACCTAAAGCCACTTCACAAATGAGATTAACTATACTGTTTAAATCAGTGTTACAGACTGAGGTAGAGGAGGGGTGTTATTTAGCTCTGGAGAATAGTCACGGCCTGCAATTTCAATTTTTTGGAATTTAATTACCACAGCTGTAAAAGTACATTTTCGCTACAACCTTGTTACAAATATCCGTGCTAGAAAGCCACTTCTCTCTGGTGTATTTCATTTAAACACACAAATAAGTTAGTGGTTAGTCTTAACCTCTTAAAACATATGGGATCTCTCCTCAATTATTCAGTTTTGGTCGTGATGTTTCATAAAGTTTCATATGAAGGTGAATTTAGCATGTTGAGAAAAGGGCCCTAAGTTCACTGCCCAGGCTGGACTGTCCCTGTCTACCTGCCAAGAGCCCAAGACTCCAGGTCAGCCACATGGCCCTACCGCAGAAACACCACAGCAGGGCCAATCTTCAGCTCCTGACAGCTCTGTCCAGCCATCTCCATTCCCAGGAGGCTCCTAGTACCCAGTACCAGGGCCGTCCTGGTCACCTGTGTGGCTGCCCCACTCCTGCCTGGGGTGGTGGGAGAGGCCATGGCTGCCAGGCCCTGCCACTGTCCTCCTGGGAGATGCTATTCCCTGCACCACAGCAGTTTGTAGTCTAGCTGCAAAACTTGGAAGATGCCCTTAAATTCTTCCCATATCTTTGCTGAAGGAATTCCTGAGTGTGTAGAATGGATCCAACTTAATTCTTAAAATCCCAGTCAAATTTTCCTGGAGTATTACTTTTAAAATGAAGCAATGCTGTCTGTTGATATGATGTGAGATGAACAAAAATGCTGTCAATATATTCAGTCCAGAAATAATTTTTTTTAAAAAAATCTTGTGTAAAAATACTTTGAGCAGAAATTTCACTTCCCTTTTCCTTGATGTTGCGCCAAAGACAGTCCATTGCTACTACCCTTGGACATTTTGGAGAGCTCTGCTAGAGATACTGTGGAGAACAAGGCTACTTAGATTGTGGCTAATTTTAAAGGGAAAAAAACAGAAAACAAACGGCTCTCACTTTAAAATAATTACGTATATGACAACAAGCAGAATGTCCAATCCAGGGAGCTGTTGCTCCAGTCCTGAGTGCACTTTAAACACCTCTTCCTTCGTGGGGAATGCAGCCTTCCCCATGTTCAGGCAAATGTATTTGAATGGTTTGGGCCAGGACATTTGGGAGAACAGAAGAAAGATAGAGGCTGGAGAGTTTTTATCTGACTGTAAGTCATTAAAAGCAGACCAGATGGTTCACTTTACAGTGGTATTAAAGTAAAATGAGTAAAACTATGCCTAGGGCATAGTAAAATCTTTAATTTGTCATTCATCCTCAGCCTTAGCCAGTGATTGATGGACAATGTCAGAAGAGTGTCCAGATTAGATTCTGAGGGAATCAATTTATTATAATATTAGTACAGTACAATTGCTGATACATTTACTTTTTATTGCATAGACTTAGCTCTTCACCATTTTGCTTACCTTTGGGGTATTGCTCAGTTCAGCCACCAACTGAAGTGAAGACCTGTGAGTAACACTGAGTTCCAACAGAAGTAAAAAATCCGTCGTAAAGTGGAGTACTTAAAAAATTGGCTGCACTAACTTTGTCGTGAGGAATGGTTATATGGTGCAGCCCAGATTACATGAGGATTGTGTCCCAAACACTTTGTTCTATTCCATGGCTATCTGCTATGGCCCTTTTATTTGTCTAACTTTATGCAGAGGATAATGGACACCTTTTTGCAATACAAATGAGTAAAGAGAGTGAAGCTATAATATCATGTATTGGCTAGTGACAGTCCTGCTAAAAGCATCTGCAGTATAATTTATGCACATACTTCATTACAGCAAACTTTCTTCACAATGAGATGTCCGGGTAGTGAAAAATAACTTCAACTTAAAAAGAAAATAGGGTTGTTACTGCCATTTATTTCATCCTCATAACCTCACAATGGTGATAAGTTTTATATGCAAAACCCATCAACTGCAGTTTTAAGTACATCTCACCTCCAGGCCTTTCTTCTGGACTCAATTTGCACCAGTTTTTTTGTTGTTTGATGTTATTTGCAAATTTATTTTTTTAACTTGGTAGTAGTAGCAATTTCCCTCTTCATATAGATCATGCAAACAAAATATTTCTTTCAAGATAAACTGACACTTAAAAATGATAAAAGAATATTGTCTTTACCGGGTGGATCTTTTCTACCAAATAAACAGTCAAAAATAGATAAACTAATCTAAAATAATAAATCTTTTTTTATAGATATGTATATATTTTCCTCACCAGGGGATGTTGCAAATTTTTCATCTGTAAGAAACTCTTCTTGAGATCTTCTTGGCTTTTAATTTTTTGAATATGTATATATATTTTTTTCTTTTTTTTTTTTTTTTTAATAGAAGGGAACAAAATCCAAACTATTTAGATAATAAAGTTATTGTCCCGGCAATTAAGCAGGTGATGTGATACAGGTCTATCCCACAAAAACCTTATGGTGAGACCTATCCTCCCTTACTGAAATCAAATAGACTTCGGTCATACTTTTAGAGGCCCTTTGTGAACCAGGTTGATGAGGCCACACTTGGTGATGTGCTGCACATTCATTGTTTTTTGAAGAGCCAGTATTCAGCCAGCCTCAGCTCTCTGTAATACACATGCAGGACATGACCTCCCACAGGTCAGACTCTCACAGTAAATAACTCACACCCTGGCTAGCTGAGCACTTAGTTTGCTCTGCCGTGTCTTAGGAAAGTTGTAAAACTAAAGATATTGGAAAGGATTTTATCCAAGGGAGAATCTCTTTTTAAAGATAGGGATTTAGATAGAGGTCTAAAGATTGAACCATGGATGAGGAGGATCACCTCATTCTCACTGCTGATGACACTGAGGTGTACTTTGTCTTATTATCTGGAGTCACAGTGTGTCTTACACAAGTGGGTTAATTTTGGAGGAGAAGTGAAAAATTAACAAACAATTGATACGAAAAAATCATAAAAGTTTCCATTTTTAGTTCTTTAAGTGGTCTAGGCTAGTTAAAGAATATTATGGAAAACTATTCCCAGTGGTTCCAACACCTTTTCTGTCTTGACCTTTTTTTGCCACTTTGTTCTTTGAAACCAAGTTTAATTAAAATGATGATAAAAATGAGCTTGGGAGTTCAGCCTTTACCAAGTCTCAAAACAGCACATTCCATGACTCATAGTCTGTTACTGAGGGCTGTTTTTGTCCCATTCTGATACAGACAAACAGGCTTTCAAGGCAAACAGAAGTTAAATTTTTGATGTGAAACAATCATAAAAATACACAATTTTAAAATTATTTTCATCTCTTTTCTGTTGCAGGTTGCCTTTGAGGAAAGTTGTATTCAAATAACTAATTGAAATTACTTCCTGCAGTAGACTTCTAGTCTGACTTCTTAATAAGCTGGTCTGATAGATGTTTTTTAGAGTCTGAACTTATGTCTAGTAAATAATATAATTCCTCTAGGCCCCCTGGCCAAGGAAATTGGCCAACTGAATGGGACTCAAGAGACTTCAATTCTATTCCAAATTTCAAGACTAGCCTTCTGGGAAACTTTGTTATCCAGAAAACAAGGCAAATGGTATTGACTGGTTTTGTGAAGGGATGTGAAAACTGTTTAGGAAAAATTTTGCACAGAACCTACTTATTGCTATTCTTATTATCAAGAGAAAGGGCTGTGTGCAAAATTACACAGAATGCCCATTTTCACCCTGAAGGAGAAAATTAAGAAGAGTGCTTCAGCATGTGTGCTAATGATTAACCATGCCACAGTTATGATATTTTGTATTATTGGACTGTCTTGGAATGTGTGGTGACAGAGAGTTTTGCCCTTAAAGGCAGACTTTTTGCAAAGAACGTGCTTTCTCTATGGATCATTGGCATATGCGCACACAGTGGACCACTGTGCCACCAAGTGTGGTGTCTGTGGATTTCTGATTTGAGCAGAAACTTGGAGGAAGCTGAAAACATTGACCATATGGTCATGCTGTAGGCTGCCCTTCCAGCGTGGTAGGGCATAGCCAGGTGCAGATGGAATCTATGCCAAGATTCTTTAAATCTACAAATTTTACTGTCTTCTGCATGCTATCCAGCAATGCTAAGTGCTTTGCAAAACACTCAACCAGGGTTTTTTTTCTTAACTCTTATTCAGGAAAAGTTAAGCAAAGAGATGGTTGAGAAAATCCAGCTCTCCTGACTCTTAAACAGGTTTTGTCTATGAAAGAAACAATTTCCAGGAATCTGCTACCTATCAGATTTTTTCCCCATTGTCTTCATGACCTATGCTCTCACATTGGAAGCCATTTTAATGTTTCATTTTTTAATTTTTTGTTTTTGCTAATGTAACAATAAAATAAGTTGCAGTTGAGTAGCCTGGATTTTAAGACCAGGGGAGTAAATAAGGTTTTTTAAGGAATACTCATAAGGGTATGATTTAATCACTTACACCTTTTGAGTCACTCAACAGAAATCCAAGAGATGTGGAAATCATCTGGGGAAATAAAAGATGATGGTTCAGGCAGCGCATGCTTTGTATGCTAAGTGCCATCATTCTTTTCCTTTTCACCCATCATGTTTCAGCTTCATCTATGCCCCTTTGGATAAGGCAACTGATCTCTTCACTTCTAGTGCTGTAATGTTCTGTTACACCAACCTGGCTCTGGCCTTAGTTTGCCAGATCTGTGAATGCATATATTTATCTGCTGTTTGTGTATGTATTTGGTAGGTTATTTTATTGTGCATTATATGATATATTTCATAATGTCCATTGGGCATAAGAGCCAAGCACCCAGAATTTAAACTTAAGAACTGTCTTGACTGGCCACTTTTTAATTCTATGCTTACTGCAATTCCCAAACACACTGTTTTTTCACTATAGGATATCATTGCCCTATATATTTCTAGGATTCCATCTAAGTCACTAGAATTTGGATTTGATTGATGTATATTTAGCTTGGTAAAGTGGTCTGCAGCTTCAGTTTATGGTTATCCTCAGGCAACTTGTTACAGTATTGCTGACCATTTCAATTCTGACATCAAGACACAGCTCAATCTATTCACTGCTTCTACTGTAGTATCAGCTCATTTCCCAAAAGCAGTGTGCAGCCTTCTGGCTGAATATTACTGATAGGAAAGCATATATCATGATATCGGTTAAAGTATCTAGAATTGTGCCCCAATTATTTATTTATTTTCCTTTCTTTTTTTTTTTTTATTCCCATTTCACCACCAGCTGCATTCAGACCAGGATAAAGGAGATGGATCACTTAAATACATCCTTTCTGGAGATGGAGCAGGAGACCTCTTCATTATCAATGAAAACACTGGTGACATCCAGGCCACAAAGAGACTAGACAGGGAAGAAAAGCCTGTATACATACTCCGTGCCCAGGCTATAAACAGAAGGACTGGAAGACCAGTGGAACCAGAATCTGAGTTCATCATTAAGATCCATGATATCAATGACAATGAGCCAATGTTCACAAAGGACGTTTACAATGCCAGCATTCCCGAAATGTCAGATGTTGGTAGGTGCTAACTAATAACTGGTTTCAGTGGCTGGTCTGGCTTCTTTCCGTGGAGTTATAGAAGGACCCAGACTTTACAGATGTTGAATAGAGACATCTGCTGTCCAGGCTGTTTAAATCTGGACTAAAAGCACCTGAGACATTAAAAAAAAAAATTTAAATCCAGGAAAATAGTGGCAACAGTTTGCTGGAATCAGAGGTGTCAGCTGGGTGAAACATGATCCCTCTGTTTACCACAAAAAAATGCAAGTTAATACCATCTGGTTTAATGTCAATTAAATTGAGTCAAGCTCTGTTATGTGATACCTGGGTTTAATACATGTTAGTAATATGGTATTTCAAGGTCAGTTGTGTCAATACCACTCCTAGATCTGTTTATCAACCCTTATTTAGTTCAGGAAGGTAAACAAAATGGAAGAGGGAGTACAGAAGGGGTTGTACACATTTCTGTCACCCATTTGTTCTGAGATATGCCATTCACTTCCTATGACCTTTGTTGTTCTTTCCATGCAAAAGAGCTCCAAAGTCCCTTGAAGTCCACTGAAATTTTTCTATTGATTTAAAATATATTGAGCTGTAGAAATCAATCAAGACAAGAAAAAAAAAAAAAAAAAACAACTTCTTTGGAAAATTATTTTAAGATGAGATCTCTTCCTGAGAAGTTGACAGGTTTTGATTCTTTGATTCTTAGGGAGGTCATTTTGATTTCATTGTCA
Organism: Setophaga petechia; assembly: GCA_024362935.1. Taxonomy (NCBI): domain Eukaryota; kingdom Metazoa; phylum Chordata; class Aves; order Passeriformes; family Parulidae; genus Setophaga; species Setophaga petechia. The sequence continues at coordinate 11,229,720 of JANCRA010000008.1, read as the reverse complement.
GAGAGCAATGGATGGTTAAATTCCAAGAAGCACATTTCTAATTTGAGATAATGTCCAGGGAGAGAAGCATTAATTAATCATGATCAAGAGTGAGATTAAAATAAAGCTCAAGCAATATGAAAATAAAGACTTTGGGGCATACGCTCTCCCTTCATTCATGGGACTTGTCACATGGATGAAAACTCATCTGATGAAGTGAGAACCTAATATTCACATTTTAATATGTGAACCTTTATTCACAAATGGTTTTAAATGCCAAAATCTAAGCTAATTTTTATGTTTCTTAACACCTTGCCTAAGATTAAATACCATTTCTTTCTCTAGAAAACACCTGAAGAACCATAGTTACATTCTCAAGTCAAATACTTTACGAGTCTGAGTAGATTTGCAAAAGTATATTCTTGACCTAGATTGAAAGAGTGCTGAATGCTTACAATATCTGGAGAGGAGTGCATTTCTGTTTCCTTCATGAAGGAAGGCTCCATATATCCAATCAATAACTGGTTTTGAATGAGCTGAGAATAAGACAGGTATAATTTTGAGTTTATGTCCTTCATGAGCAGAGAAAATTCTACAAAATACGAATATTTCTGTCACGAGCTTCCTGCCACAAGTCTGACCTGTACATTAATTGTTTTTTTCTCTACATCATAAGCTGTCTTGGCCGTGAAAAAAACCTATTAATTTTTGTTTTCTTTAACTTTTCATTGCAGGTACCTTTGTTGTGCAAGTCACTGCAACTGATGCCGATGATCCTACATATGGGAACAGTGCTAAAGTTGTCTACAGCATTCTCCAGGGACAACCATATTTCTCCGTCGAATCTGAGACAGGTCAGGGGACCTTCTCTGTCATTCTGTGACAATGTCTGTAATTCAAAATGACACGCAAAGCCAAGCTAGAATATATTACTAAGCAAACTTTGAAAAGATTACATCTTACTCAGTGCAAAATCTGACAAATTTAATAGAGTGATACATCTGTAAACATGACACCTACATTATTTTAATCTTACCAGCAAAGTCTAATAAATACAATTAGTACTAGTTGTGCACTAGTTTTTAATCATTTTTAACAAAAAGTGGGTACAGGAACTGCAGTGGATGCTTAAATTAAACCAAATAGGTTGGCTTTTAGATGAAAGAGAGAAACAGGTGGGTGTGGAAAAAAATGCTTAATCCTCATAGATCTTCATAATAGCTAAATTAAGACTGAGGGTTTGTTCAGGGGAGTTTTCTTTCTCCGTCTGCTTCTTCAAAACTTGTTTTAAGTAATTATAATTTCTTGCATCTGCAACATATCACTTTAATGCTAATTTTCTGAAAGAAATCTTAATTAAGAGTAATGATAGAAGAGGTAAAATTGACTGTTGCGCTAAAGTAGAAGATCACAAATAGAATCCCAAAGTTCTGAGTTCTGTTTTCGGAAGATGTTTAAATTATACACAGTGACTGGAATTTTTAATGGACTGACTAACAGACAGCTTTGGAACCTGTGCATATATATTCTGACTGAATCTGGTGTACCATTAACTACCTGACTACATAGATAATCTCTTCCCAAGCTTTTTGACTAAGTTTTTCAAGAAAAATCAAACTATCTCAAGAAATCATTCAGTGGAACATCCACTGTGTTATGTTGCTAGAAGCTAGGGAAATCAGTTCTCCACAGCATCCTTACAGGAAAGAAATAGATTATCCCAGACAATTCATCAGGTTTAGGATTGTTTCTTAGATAAGTTGTAGAGATTTGGGCAGGGAAAAAGAAGGAGAGACTATATGTCTCAAAGTGAAACCTGAGTTGAAAGGGTGTACACAATTCTGAGAAGAGGGAGAGCCGAGATCAAAGGGAACTTCCCTTCAAGCATAAGGTATTAGATAACAGAAACCAGGATTTTTGCACTGATGCACTCTTTCTGACATGGATAGTGCAGTGTGTACTCCTCTGGAGTTACAGTAAGGATAGAGTAGCTGGGAATTCACCAGTAATAAACTTCTATCAAGCGGTTTGTGTGGGGGACAGTCTTGATCTTTCTGCCATGGAAATCAATTGCAGAACTCATAGAGTGAAACATGTCTCTTTCATGGATTTCAGTACTTGAATTTCACCCCTTTTGCTTACAAAGGAGTCAGTTCTTACCTTGAGAGACCCAGTGAGAGTGCAAACATTTTGCTTCATGGTAAATCTGAATGATTGAATTTCAGTAGTAGTTGGCCTTATAACTGTTATTTGGGCCTTTGATGAAGGAGATAACTGGCAAATCATTTTAATCAATGTATAAATAGAAGTATATATACTCAGGCATGTTTGAATGCTCTTAATGTTCTTAATTTCTTTTCTTCCATTTAATATTGCTGCACTCTTTAATGGTGCTTTGCTGAAGTTAGCTTTACTCTTTTTTTTTACCGCATCTGTCAAAATAATGAACAAACAGCCTTTTTCCAGTTCAGTGGGAGATTTTAGCATGGAACTGAAAGAGGGTAAATAGTTATGTAAAATAACATGGCTCACAAATAAGTAGAACATTTTTCTGTGGGTACCACTTATGCTGTGTCTATCACATAGGCAGGTGCCTGAGATGTGACATGACAAATCTGTAATTTAATGAACCATCTCATAACAGTAAATATTTGTACTGGGCAAAGTTTACTTACTATGCAGAGATTCTTTATTGTTCTTTTAATAAGAATTTCCATCAAAGTCACTACCTGTGAACTCCCCACTCTTTAATTTTCATGTTTACAGGCATTATTAAAACTGCCTTACTGAACATGGACCGTGAAAACAGGGAGCAATACCAAGTGGTCATCCAGGCTAAAGACATGGGAGGCCAGATGGGCGGATTATCAGGAACCACCACCGTGAACATCACACTGACTGATGTCAACGACAATCCACCTCGCTTCCCCCAGAGTATGGAATATTTACATTCTATGTTCTAACACTAAAATGGACAAATATGGTTCTTGTTTTGTTTTTTGTTCACCTTAGGTATTGTTTCTTCTATTGTGAATTTACTGAGTATCAAACTTCTTTTAGGAATGCAAAAGAGAACACATAACTAAGCAATAGGATCATGGCAAGATTAATTGCAATAACTGGGAAATGAATATTTAATATTTTTACTCCAGTTGCAACTGACAGTCTGAGAGGTGAATTAATGTGCAGAAACAACTTCTATTTTTCCTACTTTTTAAATAACTGATCAATGTAATCTGTATTTCTTGTTCACTACTATTTCTTTCAGACTTCGTGATTGATTGCATTTTAAGGTATCTGTTGTAATCTAATATATTGAAGTTTTGAAACTAATTTATTTAAATATGCAAAAATATCCCAAGAACAATTCTATAGAAAGGAGTATTTATAACAAGAAAGCATTTGCTGCAATGAACTTTCCTATATTCTTTGCATACAGAACCAAAAACACATACTTAAATATACCAGGTGTTTCTGCCTATTTACTTCCCCTCTCTCAAATAATTCAGTAGATATCTGTGTGATGCTTATGAGAGTCAATTGCACAAGCTCTCTTAGAGAGTAATTTCTATTAATGACCATTCATTGCTGTAAGGGATTCAAAGTGATTCAGTTTTCATCCTCTTCTCTTTCCCTCTCTCTCTACTTCCTTCCTTCTCTCTCTAATTTTTTTTCCTTTTTACTTTGTCTAACCACTGCTCTCTGTATGATGTGTGTGTATTGCAGTGTCAGTGTGTGTCAAAGTCAAGAGCAGCTGTTACAGAAAATAATTGCAGATACTATCAGACAAATCAGCGAGCTTTGGCAGTTAAGTCACTGGGAAAGTTATTGGAAGCAACTTGTCATTTAGGTTCAAAGTCTGTTCTTAGCTGTGGGCAAAGAGTTTCCATTTAAATTAGAGCAACTTAAGAAGAAATATAACACTCTGCACCCCATGAGTTAATTATACATCTCTGGACATAAGTGTCTTCAATGTAAAAAGCAAAGATACAGCTTCATAATGTCAACACTCCAAAAGCAGAGATTTTTTTCTAACAAAAATTCAATGTACTACATTTTTAATGGGTATTTGAGCTGGATTCAGTTTTAGTGATACTAAGTTGCACTAGCTTCTGACAATTATTAATATTTGCCATTTGGCCTCAAGACATTTTTCATACACATTTCTGATACAGCCAACAGTCACCATGGGAGCACCCAGAAAGGGACATCTGTTGCTAAAGTTACATGTTTATAGCAAAGCAAAATGCCTGTCCTCCGTATGAGCAAACAGGTAGAAAAATAAGTAACTTTTACCCCCATGAAAGTACGGCAGAAACTGAAGGCTTTTGGCCCAGGAAGACCCAGCGACTTCCTAACTCACCTGCACACTCCTAGCATGGACAGTGGGCTGAGAGATGGTGTCCAAAGCACCTTGAGACTAACTAACCAGATTTCCCTGTCTGTCTGCTGTAGGCACATACCAGTTCAGAGCTCCTGAGTCGATGCCGCTCGACTCCCCGGTTGGCAGGATAAAAGCTAATGATGCTGACGTGGATGAAAATGCAGAGATTGAATACAGCATCACTGAGGGGGACGGATATGACATGTTTGGAATTACCACAGACAAGGACACACAGGAAGGAATTATAACCGTGAAAAAGGTACAAATCTTGACATACTTCATCCCAGCCTCTACATATGTAAAGTTTCTTTTATGCAAGCAATTGGTATCCTTCCTCTTATACCTTCTTTACTGAAGCAATGCACAAACTTTGGAGGACCTGAGAGAGTAAATTACCTAAGGAGTGGGATACAACTGAGAAAAAATTCTGCAGCCTGAATATACTCCCAGAAAAACTCAAGGAAGCTCCACCATCCAATTGTGATTTTCTCCCTATGATGCTTACAGGTTTTGCTCACTTAGTAGAAGATACTGTGTTAAGACCACGGAAATAATTAGTATCACATTGCCTATTTTTCCTCATAAGAGGATGTTGATTCAGCAGCTATAATATATTAAAGTACATAGACAAATTTCTTTTGACTCACATTTTGTAAAATTTAATATATCTACCAACATGCTTTTGCTTTAGAAAAAAAAATCAGTGCCTTGCAAGACCACAGTGGACATCATCTAATAGGCTGCACATTGGTTGTCAAAAAAGGTTTGACAAATATTGTTTACAGTGGGTTATCAGGCAAACTTGATAAGGTTACAGATATCATCCTTCATCAATTCAAGTTCAGTCATCACTAGATAGACATTGTGTAGATTTTCCAAACATGCGCTTGCTTGTTGATATCAGTACGACACCTGTCATTACTTGTTTTCTAGGAGATGCCTTCCAGGGTCTGATTATGATATCGGTCTAACTCTGTTTGTATTTCTGTCTGTTGCTGACAGAAGCTGTGAATTTTCTACAACGTAATGGAAAAACGGGGTGACTACTCTCTCCCCACATTTCTCCAAGTAGTAACAAAGAGTCTCCCAACACTCTTTCTTTGTAGTTTTAAGAGTGCGTGATATAGTCATAGCCTATCATAAAATCATGTTTGGCTTTGTGAGTGGTCCTGCATATCCAGACACTAGGTGCCACAGTGGTTTTTTTCTGTGATGGAATGCCAGTATCTAAACAAGCAACACCTAGAAAATCTTCCCTCCATTAGGGTGTGGTGCCTATGGGCAGGAAATAGATAATAAAAAATCAAAATGCCAAAAATGACAGAATAACCGGCATGAAGAGTTAAAGCTGTATGAGAATACTGCTTGATGTTTAGGAGTTCCTGGCATAGAATTCCTTGAAAAAAGTGGTTTTCTTCCTCATGTATTATCTGGGCATGTCGCCCTTTCTCCTTCCTGCTGGCATTTTCATTCCAGTTCAGGCTCTCGTTGTCTAGCACAGGCCTCTCCATGACTTCCCACCATTCACCCTGCTCATCTGCCTGGGAATCACAGCAATCTCCACAGACTTCCTAAACTATTTTTTTTTCTTCCCAGGCATTGGATTTTGAAAGCAAAAACTTGTATATTCTCAAAGTGGAAGCTACCAACACTCATGTGGACCCTCAATTCCTGTACCTGGGGCCATTCAAGGACTCAGCTACAGTCAGAATTCAGGTGGAGGATGTAGATGAACCCCCCATGTTCAGCAGACCAGCATACATAATGGAAGTGAAAGAAGATGTTCCATTAAACAGTGTAATAGGAACAGTAACTGCTCAGGATCCAGATGCTGCCAAGAATCCTGTCAAGTAAGCATATACTACTACAGCTTGTCTGTAAATTTTTTACAGCCTTGATTTTGCTTTTATCATGTCAGCACACACAAAAAAACCCTCACTTGTAACATTGTGAATTGTAGGGCATGCTTGAATATGGGGTATTGTACATGGTAAATGATCTCATGCATGAACATATTTAGGTATGTGTGAATGTGTTTGCATGGCCTTTGCATCTTGAATTATATCCTAATCTCTTTAGTAACTAATGTATGTGGTTATATCTACCATGAAAAAATTTACTGCAAAGAGACCACTAAGAAAATCTTAGTGTTTTCATTCCACCTTTAACATTTTCCAGTGCAATGCAGTACATCCTCTTGGCTATATGACAGGGGGGTGATCCAACAGCCTTTTCTTCTTCTGTCCTCTGTCCAGACCTGCTTAAGAGAGGCCACATTCATCTTTCTAAATCACAAGTAGAAATACCTCAAATCAGCTCATGTGCACACCCAGACTCTGATCTCACCTGTATCAGTGCAAGGCTTGTAAGATAAGAGTCAGTCTCATGAGCTTCGTAAATTAAACTTGCTGTGAATCAATAAACTGTTCTTAGAGGAAGCGGAGGAAATGTTAAGGTTGGAGTAGCTATACCCAAGTCTTCTTTTTTTGTGAATTGTGTATTGTTTCAGTGCGTACTGGAGTACTTAAGTCATGCTGGATAGAGTATTAAAGAACTTTCAAATATTTGTGTTCTTTAATTAAAGTTCATTTCTTCTGACAAGGCAGCAAGAGGAGGAATTGAAAAGTGCAGCAGTATTAAATCCAGGTCAATTTTCAGCAGGTTTCTGAGTTGGGCACCTTGGAAATTCAATAGTAGCCTTTGATCAAAATAGAACAGTGCAGGTTTAATAAAAATCTAGTCCATCAATACTTTACTTATGCAAAAAATTATCTTTCATCAAGATTTTTTACAGTAATGAGTAAGTTTTAAGCTCTCAGCTCATCTTGTGAGAACAGTAAATATCTTAATGTAATTTCCTAGATGAACAAGCTAAATCTAAAATGTTTCTGGCAGAAACTATCTTCAGTCTACATAGCATGACCTATACGTGAATTCTTCTTCAAGACAAAGCCTTGTAACTTTAATTAAAGTTTTCTTAAATTTCTATCATGACATGCAGCAATTCTCTGGCATTCTGGGCCAGCAGAGCATAGTCACTTAAAGAGCAGCATAATGTTTTGCTGACTTTGGTGAAGCCCCAGGACAAAATTAACATCTTCCGTAGCACATTTTCATGGGCATGGGCATGCTAGCATGAAGATGAAAAATTTATTGGGGTGACACCCAGGCCCCTTGCAGTCTTCATAGAAACCTGCTTTTTTATATCTAATGGCACTGGAGAGTAAGGGGAGTGCTTCCCTGCTTCCCTGTGGTGATAACTACAACCATTTGCATTTCACACCAGCATCAACTCCTAATTATAAGTGATTTACAGTGGTTAGGGACTATGCTGTTCATTGTTGAGTACTGCCTACCGGCTCTTTGCTATTAATTGAATGTGTGTGCTAAAACTTCTCTAACTTTCAAAGGGCATTTCTTTAATACCGTGTAAGTACTTTGCATATTTTACTATCAGATAGTTATTGAGCAAAATTTAGCAGAAGTGTCAAAACTGATGCAGTACAGCAGAAAGCTTGTCTACTTCTTACCTTAATAGCATGCAACAGCCAAGTGCAAGGAGAAGAAAAATAAAAATCAGAAAGAGGTTAGAGTAATAGAAATAAACATAGCAAGAAAAAACATGAAAATCAGTAGGAGAGAAAGGAAATCAGCAGAGAGCAGTAGCCTGAGAGATGTTAACTTGCAATAAATGTAATTTTATGGTGCTAATATCTTGGGTATCTGCTAGAATTTAGGGGCATGGGTTGAGTCTGCATCTTTTTGACAGGGTATTTTTTTTTTTTTCTGTCATGCAATAGAGATGCTAAATCCGATTTTCACTCTGAGCTTCGGGGAAGATGCAATTAGACTGTATATATATGACTTGTCACTTGCTTGTCAATTTTTCTTGACAGTTAAAAATAAAATCTTTAGACACTTGATATTACAATGAAAACCTTCCATTTTCTCCTCTACTCGAGTGAAGATTTCTCTTCTTAAACAAACTGAGCCCTAACTCCATTAGATGAAAGCCCCTTTGATCTTCCATTAAAGGAAACCTTCACAATATCATTATGAAAATGCATTATGAAAAATTCACACATACATCCTTTCCTGACCCACAAATCTTCCTGACTTGTGGTTGCATTAGACAGCAAGCTGCTGAGCATCAGAAGACAATGAAGCGATAGCAAAATATGAAGCAGGTATCTGTCCTGGTTGTAAGGCTGCAGAACCATTTGTGACCTGTGTATTGGTAGAGCTAAAATTGCATCAGTCTAAGTCTTCTAAGTTTTGCTCTGATATGACATTGAGAAAATATAAAAATACACCAGTACATGTTTGGCTATATTTGAGTATGTGTCCAAGTATAGTAACATTATGATGCTCCTGAGTAGCACTCTATAGTCCTGAGGTGTTATAAAAAAAAAGTTTTGCATTCTACTTGTGTTTGATCTACACATAAATAATATGAACCTCTGCATACTGATAAAAAAAAAAAACCAATGCTGAAACTGGTACTGCTGTATTGTACATCAGATCTTTTTAAATTGCTAGCTGAGTTTTTTTGCTATAGTAACTTCTCAGAGGCATAATGAAGTTCATCAGTCACTGGAAATGTCTTCCCACTGTGATTTGATTTACTAAAGTACCCCAGATGAGAATGATCTGCAAACAAATGTAAGGCTAAATTTTGTTTATGTATTTTACTGACAACATATTTGCATGTGTTAGATTCTCTCTTTTACCCTTCCCTTCTTCCTGTTGCGTGCAAGGAGAGACTGGAGTCTTCACAGATACTTTTTAACTTCCAAGCTTGTCAATTCCTCAGAGCTTGAAAGAGATGGAGTCCTGAAGTCTGACAAATACACACCAGTAATTTCATTAAATAAATGTAAAAATTAGTTTGATGTTGTCTACTTAATTCTTACTAGGTTGTGATCCAGAAGTCAGAATCAGCACCAATTCAAGATAATTAAAAATCCTTGATCAAAAGAGACTGGATTATGCAAACTGAGAAACAGAAGTGACAGTCTAGCTTATTAAAATCATCCTTCTAGAGCAGATTTAATGGTGTAATTGGAATATGCTTTAAATGCACTGACCTTGTATGTATTTTCTTTGGGATATGAAGAAATAAAATTAACATTCCATTAAGAAACTGTCTGTGTTGGGTTTTTTTTATGAGTTTGAGTTTCCACTTTAAAAATTACTGAATATACATATAGCTTTACAAATACTTGTACTTTAAAATCCTTAATATCTTGAAGAAGCCCTCAGTGTTACAGCCCTGATAATCTTAGAAAAAACCCAGAATCTTTTTTTTCTTCCAGATACTGTACCACAGACTGAATTGGGAAAATATTTCAAAGATAGTGATTGCAATATACCAAGGCATTAAAATGTGCTAAGACAGTAAGATATTTTAAGTACATTCAAAATATAAAGCTAGAGTGAAAGTAAAATTGAAGCAAAATCCCCCAATGAACAGACAGCTCACGCCTAAAGCCAGTCGCTTATTTAAATGTCTTGCTGAATAAGAGTTTGAAACATAGTATTACAGTTAGCTGGAACAGCTAAACTGTGGAAAATCCTGATATTTCATTTCAAAGAATACAGAATCTAGATTTAACTGCAAAATGGAAATACCAAAGTATTTCAGCTGAAAGGTGTGGAAATGAGCTACAGAATATCTGAAAATAATTGAATTCACAACATACCAACATAATATTATCTAAAAGCCTGAATGAATGAAAGTTAAAATGAAATGTTTACCATATCAAATACTTTGTCAAAATATAAAAGAGTCAGACCAGTTTGTATAAACTTATTCCCATTAAGCATTTCAGCCAAGTCAACAATTTCACACGTGCTGTTTAGATTTAGACAAAGCAGCACTTTTCAAGCTGATGGTAACGTCACAGTGCTACATAAAAGAACTAAGTTAGTGATACCACAGCTGACTTCCTGCAGCCAAAATTGCAGTACTGTCAGTGAAGCGACAACAATGAATGAAAACTAAATCTGAACTCCTGAAGAATTAGCAAAGTGTGCCCATGAAAGTCCTGCCAAAATATGTTAGCTTTTTGTGCTAGTACCTTTGGATGTCATTTGAGTGCTGCCCTAGGAATTATCATGGAAAAAGAAAAATAGTTTAGTGCAAATAAGTAATATTTGCCATTGTTTTGTTTAGAAAGGTAGGCTTCACTTAAATTCTTATCTTGGAATACAACCTAGTAAGCCTAATTTGCTGTAGGCATTATATCCCACATTTTATTTGCAAAGAATAAAGTTACAAGATAATGGAAAAGTTAGTCAATTTTAAAATTTTGACAGAACCACATTTCAACTAGCTTCTTCTATTCCTTCCTTCTTTCATGCAAAGTGTTTCTCAGAATTTAGGAGACACTGCACAGGCACTAGGAAATCTGTGCAGAATGGAGGACGTGTCTTGCATCTGCTTCTAGGGCAGAACAGAGGAGAGAGATTTTTCTTCAGCCTCTGCATTCCCCTGAATTCTGTGGTGGCAGTGAACTCTGCCAGCCATTCCCTGGCCCAGTTTTCATCTGACTGCTCACCAGCTCAGCTGTTGTCTTTACCCTTGTGTGGACACAAGGGACAGCAGTAGCTGCCTTGTCTCCATTGATGTGGCGTGCAAGGAGACCTAGGGAGCACGCTGGGCTTCCAAAGGATCTGTCCTGCATTGTACATGAGCACACAGTTGGGCTGGAAACAAGAGCAGAATAATGCAATTGCATTCTTGCTTTGGCAACATCAGAGGCATATTTCTGTCAAAACCCTCCATAATTTATGCAAGAATTTTCCCTTCAGGAGAGATGAAACCAAGTCACAGCATTTGGATCAAGGTGGTAGCGCTCTCTCCCGGGAATTGGAGAGTTCTACTTTTAAACTTGGATTTAGTTCAGCTGAAAAAGCAAAAGATCAGATCGAAAATTTGAATCTGTATTTAGACTCTGAGCTCATCCAGAGCTTGTTAGCATTCCTTTTCACATATAGATACCATCAAGCAGGGCTGAGAATGTTAGTTTTAATGAGTTACAACAAACCTTTTTGTGATATGTGGAATAATGAATCTCTGTTCTGTGCTGACTTGGTTTGGGAGGGCAACCTTTTTAAATGCTGAGAAGTGAAAAGTACAAATGCACCCCAGCTGTCACATTTTGTATCAGAAATTATTTGGAACAGTTGAGATATCAATCCATAAAAAGAGGGTTTTATAAAGGAAAAGCCAACTCAGCCTGAAAATAAACTTCATATCTTTCAGGGCACAGACTTCACATTTTTCACTAAAAACAAAGCTTTGATGATTCTCAGAGGTATGTAAATTCCACAGCAATTCATTTATTCAGTGACAATACTCCACCTTCTAAATCAAACCTCCAATGTGTCATTATCCAGTAGCTCTTTGTGTGAATACATAAAGACTCTGAAGCCTGTGCTGAAAACAAAAGGAAACCCCATTTACTAGCTGTTTGATGTCTAGTCTTAGAAAATGGTTTTAGAACACAGAAATGAAAAGGAAAGCATTCCTCTAACCCCTGTCTCTGTATTTGCAGGTACTCTGTAGATCGTCACACTGATATGGACAGAGTATTCAACATCAATTCAGGAAATGGTTCGATATTCACTTCCAAACCCCTTGACCGGGAAACACTGCTGTGGCACAACATTACAGTAATAGCAGCAGAGATCAGTAAGTTAAACCTAAATATGACTCCTGTCCCTGATGTAATGAATTTAGCCTTCTAGCTGAGTGTGTGGAAAGTGCAGCTGGGCACATGTCAGGTTTATGGATAGCCCACTCAATACTAATGAAGAAGCAGTAACTCTGCGAGAGGTCATCTGCAGTTTTGTGTTTATTAGGGACACAGTTCATGAAGAGGTAACGGAGCAGGGAGAAAAGGTGGCAGTTCTGTGGTCTCTGATCATTATAGCCACTTTACATTTTGAATGTAGTCATTGAATTCTGAAACTGGTATGCAGCACAACAGGTGATTTAAAGCCAAACTGCATTCCTTGGCTGAATTCAGTCTCGTTCAGGCTGGATGTTTTCAAATAAGGCTAACGTGGCTTGCTTGAGCTGGGTGCCCAGATCTAAGTCATTTTATGCATCTCCATTTTTAATTTTGTGTGCATCTTTTGAAATTACAAGCTGCAGCTACAAATCACTCTGTCACTTAGTTTAGGATTGTTCCAAAATATTAATCTTGTGATAACACTAGGCATTCTGGTTTTAGAAGTCAGAATGCCAGGGATCTAAGATAAGGACGTGTTCGAGATGGCCCTAATAAACAATCCACTTTGTTTTAATACATTATCTATAAGTACATCACATGCTCAAATATCAATTCTATTTGCTTTTGCAGAGTCACAGTGCCTATGTTTATGGTGGAATAGTAGATAAGTTTATTATAAACACCAGTTCTGTGACTATTACAATGCCTCTCTGCATCCCAGAGGCTAAAAAGCTTTTGATTTTTCTGAGACAATATAAGCTCTACTTTCTTTTTTGTGTGTGTATATGGCTCAATTACCTGCTTAGCGATGAGAAGAATATAAAAAGCTCAAAATTACTTGATTCAACTTTCTTTATTGTGTAAGTCTTCTTTAAAACTGAAAACCAGTATAAAACAATGTTATTGAGGCAAGCAAATGGGGTTATATGAAGAAGTAGTGGGTATGAGCCTACAGGAATGACAGGACATTAATAATTTTCTCCCTCTCATGAAAGTTTGCACCTTCTAATGCTTGGTCTGGGATTTCTGCACACCAAACACTGAATGTTAGTCATGTGGCTGTGTTTCTGTTAAGTTCTTGAAGGTGGGTTCTAGGGTCAAAAATTGTACACTATAGGCAGCTCCTGGGTAGAGAAGAAGGGAAAAATAGATGCCTAAAAGGGAAAGAATAGCAAGAACATTTAGTATTGACAATAGCAAGAACACTTGCATTGACCCCAGCTGGGCTGAAATAACATGCAGTATAGAAAACTGTCCAAAAACCAGCTTAGCATCAATAGGAAGTACTCATTTGGTTTCTTGCTTCCTCCCCTAAGCACAGACCTTCTACTGCACCAAACCTTCTCAACCTCTTGTGTCTGACACAGGCTGCTGTCTTAATTACCATTCCTCTTTAGTCTGAATCCTTTCAGGCTGCAGCAAACCTGCTTCCCAGGGTGTGCTTTACTAAGCCTAGACAAAATGTGGAATACTAGGGTATATGTCTTCCAAAGGCTTTTTTTTTTTTTTTTTTTTTTTTTTTTGTTGTTGTTGTTGAAATGTACTTTAATGATCCAGGACACTTCACTAATTTCAGTCTCAAGAGACTAGAATGGAAAGCACCACTGCTTATTGTTCTGGCAAACCCAGAAATTTCTAGCAAGGCTACCTAAAGTCCCATTCCACTAAATTCCATAGAATCATTTATTACTTTCAGTGACATTATCTCATCAAGCTCCAAGTATATTTCACTGAAGTAATCTAAAAAAATATCTAGTCAGGTTACAGGCAGGATATGCCTTCAAATGGGTGGGTGCTCCCTTTGATATATGAAAAAAATAATTATAAAGTCATAAACACCTTTCAGTGATGACTGCTCTTGATTTGATTTTACAGTTAAAAAAAAAATACAGAAGTTGTTTTGCCTTTGTCTAGAATTGTCAGTAAGTGTAGATTGCTCCAGTTCTAAATGTTCTCCTTTTTCACCAGTATAAGCTGCAATTGCACAGCAGCCCAGAGAATCAATCATGCTGTGACTGCTGCACATAAATAGTCGGTTAAATCCCAGGTCAGTACATCTGCCGCAGCCGGACAGCAAACTGACATTAAAACAGGGGACACAGGGCTAGTGAGCCACAGCTGCAGAATTACAGCTGATTTACCTAAGACAATTCCCAGAGTGTTTTTAAATATTTTCTACTGAACACTAATGGTTAAGTCAAACATTGGCAGGACTATGAGGCTGTATTCTGAAAAAAAACCACCTCTGTAACAGTTTTATTGCTGGGTCAGCAGAAAACATATCCCTATGCAAAGAAATAGATTTAAGCAGTTTGTTGAGTCTATGGAGATAGAGCCCAGCAGTAATTAAGGGATAATGCTAACAAATGAACCTACATGAATTAATTTGCACAAATAATTTGAAAGATAATGACACAAAATATCCAAAAAAAAAGACTTGAAGATGTATATAGATTTCCATTAAATCAGAGAAGAGGAATTTGTTCATAGAGCCTAGAGTTTATATTAAGCTTCTGTTTATTGCAGTCTGATTTTAAATTGTGAGAACCTAAAGCACCTAGAAGTAAAATGAAAATATGCATGTTTAGGTTTAAAAAGCAGGAAAGAAAACAATTCTCCTTCTTTAGAGGAAAAGAGACATGTTTGTCAATATATTTGAATGTATTTGTTTGCAAAGTGTGCCCTACAAAACAGTCTTGCCAATAGTCCCGTGACTTCAAATGAATGCCTTTGATTTCTGCCTGTTATAAAAATTCAACTCTTTTATTGATGTATTTTAGCAAAGAATTCAGCTCACTCCATATAATACATAAACTGTTATTTTATACATCAAATGAATTTAGCCCAATGGCTGATATTAGAAAGAGGTTTATGCCTAATGGAATCATATTAACTTCAATGGGACTGTGGAGCCTTAAAGCACAATATTTTGTCCAAATGACTGAGCTCTGTAATACAAATAAGCAATGCCAATTTTGGAGAAGGCATTTTCACATTTGTGAAAGGATGATAAACACATTAATAGGACTTTTATTAAAGTCAACAGCCTACTATAATGAATAAATAGAAGCTGCTGTAATGAATAAATATAATAATAAAACCAGCAAGCTACTATAATGAATGCTTCTGGAAGAATATAGAGTCTTAGATCTACTATATTTTATTGTACTATGTTTTCACTTGAATGATAGGTTAAAATGCATTGATAAACCATATTAACGTGGGTAGATCAACATAGGAAATTCAGTATGAACCTTCATGTAGGAGAGGGGAAGGTATTTATTTTAAAATAAATTATCTCAATCACACTCTTTTCCTCATATTTCTCTCGCACATTCCCATACCCACATAATCCTAGGTGGATATTGTGTGATTATGCAGCACAAAGAAGACAGATCAATGGCAGTGTCTCTTGGATTTCTTTCAATTAGTGATGACATTGTACATTGTACATTTTAGGAGTCAGTGGTTGTTATGGTGTGACTTTTTGCCACAGAATCTTGCCTATTTCACCATGCATGACCTTAGGCAAGGTTACTGCCGCTGCTTTTCTTCCTTATTCTGTGTATCATTTTGACTGAAGCCTGTCTCCTCCCAGCAGGAAAAAGAATGGTCTATACAGTATGGTGTGCTTCCAAATGTTTTTATTTTTATCCAGAAAGATGACAGTATTTTCACTAATATTCTGTGCTCAGGAATATCTTTGTCAATTTCAATCTCTTGGCACTATGCAGTCCTTATAGGTTAAAAAAAGATTGTTTACATAGGGGGGTCTGCAGGTTCTGTATAGAGTTTATGATTTTCAGCTGGTCCACTTCAGTATTTACTCTAAAACATCAGACAAAATAATTCACAACAGGTTAGAAAGCATCTGTGATCACAGCTGCAGTTATTATATTATTTCTATAAAATAATGGTAATCATGGTAGCTTAAGGAATTGCGCCACAAGATTTGTAGGGCACAGAATATTATATTTAACAAGTGGAGAAGAAAAAATCCACTCAATCTCATCCTCATGACTCTTCTTGTTAGAGACTAAGGAAGGGAATATGTTCTAGATACTTCACTGCCACCAATCAGTCAGGCTAATAAATAGATTTAATTTAGTTCCAGTATTATATTTACGTATGTCACACATACATTCATAATCACACTTGGAACGATCAAAGGAATTTATAAATCCTGGACTCCTACTCCATCATGACTCTATATTTACACAGAATTAGAGTAATGATACTACATTATTCCCATAACACACTCACCAGAAACCAACAGAATGTAAGCGAAGTGCTCTGAGCGAGAAAAATTGAGCCACCAAGTCTGTCCTTTTCTTCCACTGCACTGAGTCAGTAACTGGGCTAAACAAAATCTCCATTCTGGTTTTGTCATTTCAGACAACCCCAAACAAAGCAGCCGTGTCCCTGTGTTCATTAAGGTCTTGGATGTAAATGACAACGCTCCAGAGTTTGCCATGTTTTACGAGACCTTCGTCTGCGAAAATGCAAAGGCAGAACAGGTGTGTTTCCTGCTCGTACTCAGAAAATATTCCAAATTAAATGAGTTTTGCTGCTACTCTTGCATTACCTCATCAAGCGATTTACTTTGCATTGCATCAAACTTAATTGCTAAATTAAACAGTGACTGCACATTATCTGATTTCACTCAGTATTCTTCCAGGTGACATGATGGTATGTTTTTGAATGTTATTTTCTGTACTACACCTTGTTGCCCCTGATTTATTTTCATTCTTTCATCCTTTGCTTTATCTAGGCACCTCCACTGTCTCCTTCAAAAACAATTTAATGTCTGTAAATGTTGCAGGTTCTGTCTGTGATGCAACTATATCCTGCTAGATAGTTCTCGTCTACCACTCCTATTGTGAAGCAGCTCAAAGTTGCAGATGATTTGGAAGATTCAGCCAAACTATCTCTGTGACATGAGATTTGGGTAGATAAACATAAATTCAGCTTGGACTGTCTCACCTTTCATCTCTATTCGTTGTCACATGCAAAGGTTTCCTACCCATCTGCAGTGGCATTAACCCAAGCCTTCTGGTGAAATCAACATGATTTTCCTGCCAGCTTTCAACGTCATTATGTCACTCCCTGATGGCATAGGATATAATAGTATGGTGACCCCAAACAGCATCAGTAGCATGTGGATGACTTTTCTTGAGTTCACCATGGCAACATCATCTGCCTTGAAGCAGAATAAAAAAATTAATACAAAAGATTGCTTCTACAGTTTTTTTTAGAGTACGTAAATAAATATAAAGTTCACTGACTTAGGAGATAATTTTGTTCTTATTGTTTCAGCTGATACAAACATTAAGTGCTGTTGATAAAGATGACTCTTACAATGGACATCAGTTTTCATTCTCCTTAGCTCCCGAGGCAGCCAGCAGCTCAAACTTTACACTACAGGACAACAGAGGTGAATTTCTAGGAAGACTTTTCTTTATTATCTTATCCTTGCTTTCAGTCTTCAGATGAAGATTTAATGCATGCTTTGTGTTTCCAGACAACACAGCAGGGATTTTCACTCGAAAAACCAGATATAACCGGCATGAAACAAGTACCTACTTCCTGCCAGTGGTAATATCAGACAATGATTACCCTATCCAGAGCAGCACTGAAACAGTGACCATTCGAGTGTGTGCTTGTGACCATCGAGGAAAGATGCTGTCCTGTAATGCAGAAGCCTTGATTCATCCTACTGGTCTTAGCACTGGGGCTCTCATTGCCATTCTTCTCTGCATCATTATATTACTTGGTAAGTAACTCAGGGACATTTTGATCCTTTCATGGTCGTTTTGCATTGCTGTAATGATTATTCCAAGACTAGGACAAAGGAAAAGTAAAGACATCATTGTCTTATCCTGTACATATATTATTGTATTTCTTCTTCTGAGGGCTGCTACAGATGGGGTGTATAGGGCACAACCAATCTAACCTTAGTTATCTAAAAGTTAGCAATATATGAAGGAGAGGAGACAGCTGGGCTCCACACTCTGTTCAATGGAAAAAGACACCTGTAGAGAGACATTCATCCCATCCCATCCCATCCCATCCCATCCCATCCCATCCCATCCCATCCCATCCCATCCCATCCTTTATTGGTATCTGAGGAGGACCAGACACATTACTCATAACTTTCTGTTGCCCATAGAAAGAGGGCAGATAACTTAGTTTTGAAGAATTAGCTTTCCATTTCTAAACTGAGGAGAAAAAAGTCTCAGTGTTTTTATTCTGTTGGAAAAGTATGCTGAATGATACTGAGGGACTCTCTCAAGGGCTGCAGGGTCCTCCATTTCAGCCACCATTAGAAAGTGGTTGGACCCTGAGTGTGGAGGATGTGCAGAGGGCTCTGGCTATGGCACTTACAGGTAGTCAACTTTAAATATAAATATAAAAATTAAAATAAATATAGATAGAGATAGAGATACAAATACAGATATATATAGATTATATGGATGATATAGATATATAAGGACAGTTTGTAACATCTCTCACATACCTGTCGAGTTCCACTCCTCTCGTACTGCAAACAGAGGTAGTTGGTCACTCAGCCATTATCTGTACCTGTTCATCTGGGGACAACTGTACAATACAACATAGGCTGTTCTCTGGGAGATTTCATTAGGATCTTAGGAAAAAAGGAGGGAGTCAGACCAATTTTACAGCAGTAGGGTCATGCAGGGGATAAAATGTTTCCTTTGTGATTCTACTTCTTTTTACCATACTCCTATCTTCCTTGGACATGCTTCTCACCACTGCAGAGTCCTCCCGATCTTTTCTTTTAACAAAATTTCCTTCTCCAGTAATGAGTCTAAGATGAGATTGTGGTTCTCAGACTCTAACAATGTAGTCATGGCTTGCTCAAATAAGCTGTATCCCATTTTCAGAAAAGATTCCCACAATAACAATCTGATCTTTAATTCACCATTGAATTCATTTTTCAAAACATGGTATCATTGCCCCTAAGGGCTGAGCTCACTTTGTATTAAGTTCCTTACCAGAAAAAGTAAAGTAATGCTGCAGGTAGCCTTGCACTCGTTAGTACAACTGTGCTCATTAATATCAATCTGACATTAAACGATTTCCTGTTTTATGTCAATCGAAAATAATTGATTCTGTGTGCTAAGCAGCACTTTATGTCAATTACTGCTCATGCCACCATGCACCATAAGCAGATTTTCAATTAACTCAGCTATATAATTTTCTATTTTCAGGTTGGTTGCAGGGTTTGAATGTGCAACCACTACTGAGTGAAAAACAATACTCTGGGCAGACCTGAACCACAACTCAAAGTTTAGCAGCAACAAAAAGTGCCTGTAAATTGCTAGGTTTATATGCAATTTGAGTAAGTTTATCATCTTATCAGGAGGTTTCAGATACTGCCGAACACAGACATGCGAATAAAGGCAATGTACTTTGGCATGTAGCTTATCATGGGGTCTTTTCCCCTGCAAGTTCAGCACAAAGCAGTAAAATCCACATATCAGACATGTGATGTATTTGTCAAAGCCTCATCCTTGCATGCTCTCTGTAACACTGTTTTTGTAATGTGGTACTTCAGCAACTCTTTGATGTAAAATCTATCATTCCTGTGCTTTCTCAGACCATTCTACCAGTCACTGAAGCCCATTCCAGAATTGTTCCAGAAGCCCATTCCAAACTGACGTTGTGTTTTTCAAGTTTCCAAAATGTTCTCCAGATATCTCTCTTCTTTCATACACACCTTTCACCAGTCCTTCCACACAGTGCCACGGCTTTTTGCTCTTGAGGAAGACAATCATCTCTCACTGCATTTTTGCAGAGCAGCATGAAGAAGCATCACTCAAACTAGGACCATTCTCTGACACCATAAGTAAATTCTCATCATTAGGCTGAGGTCCTAATGCTATCTAAACCACCTCTCCTAATCCTTCAGCTTCACCATCCATTTCCTTTCAACTCATATTTGCAGATGTTCTTCCTTATTCACAGTATTCCTGTGGTAAAATACAGCATTTTCCTACTTTTTCCTGTATTTATGGTGACCTTCTGTAGTCAATCTACAAGATGCTTTGGCACACTTACAGACAGTATTTTGCTCTAAGCAGTCCTGCAGGGGAACTCATTATTAAAAAAACCAAGCAATCACATAAAACAAACAAAAAAACCCAAACTAAAAAAAAAAACCACCAAAACTCCAACCAAAATAAACAAACAAAAAGAAACAAAAAACAACCACCTTCCCTGACCAAAAGAAAGAACTCACCAGAATTTATCTGTCAAAGGAAACTAAGAATTATAAGGTACAATGGAATAAAGTTTTGGGCTGGGGACACCCTTAGTCCTTGATGTTGGCCTTAAAAGGTTACAACTGAGGAAAGGACTGAAAAAAAATCTTTAACAGTTACTGTGCTTGACTCACACGCCATTTTAGAAGCAAAGCTGACATGAAAGATCACTGTGATCCACCTTATCATCTCACATCAATGAGTTTAGGCATTTCTGCTTTGCTTTGCTATGAAAAAACTGTAAAGACAGCAAGATGTGTCCTTCCTTGGAGTTTGCACAGCAGAGCTGAAATGCTGGGCACTGCAGACCTCAGACTACCAAAGGAACACTGACAGCAGAAATACATCCCTGCTCCTTGCTACTGTTCATTTGTCAATATTTAGCCATTTACATCTTAATGTAGAATCCAGCTTAGAAATCTGAAACTAGCTTCTACAGGAAAGTGTTGACCATATCCCTTTCCACGCTCTGTGTCCACTTCTCCGTCGCTACTGAAAATAATTATTGAATAAAAACATTAAAATTTGCATCAGGATCATGGAAAGAATTCCTTCCCTCCAAATAAATGAAAAATATGTGTATGCAAACACACACTTTAAAATGAAGGGCATAAAATATCTTGTAGAAATCTGCCTTTGTCAGATTAAAAAATACTTTTATCATATCCCATCAGTCCATTATTTAATTTGTATACTTTTCAAAGTGATGTACACTGTAAAAACATTTCAGGGAAGTTAATAAAACTCAGACTTGGTGCTGGCTGAAAATCTGTTCCATATTCCAAGCTTTTTTCCCAGAGGAGCATGGATTTACTTATCTTGAAATTTTGCTTTGCTAACATCAATAGATGCCATCCTTGTCCATAGCAGAAGTTGTATATTTTCCAAGAGGTTCAACATAAATGACATCTGACGTTACTTATTCTGGAGAAAGTGTTTCCTCCTTCCCAGATGTCATGAAACTAGTTCTGTTCTCATGGTTACAAAATTAGGATATGGCTTTGGGTAACAAAGTGCCTACCAGCAAAAAGACACTCTGCTTGGCTTCCTACAAGCTTGAGATCTCCTTTCTTCTGTGCATCCAGACCATTTCATCTCCCAAGGAACTCACAAGCAGAGCAAGCACAGCTTGAAAATCTTATGTGCACATTTTCAGTTTTTCAAAACATCTTCTCAAACTTCAAGCTCAAGCAGAGGCGCAGCATTTCTTTTGGGCTTTAATGGAGTTGGGGATTAACCTTCTTTCCCTTTCTCTTTCACTGTTGTTTTTGTTTGCAGTTACTGTGGTGCTGTTTGCAGCACTGAGACGGCAGCGGAAAAAAGAGCCTTTGATAATTTCCAAAGAAGACATCAGAGACAACATTGTCAGTTATAACGATGAGGGTGGCGGAGAGGAAGACACCCAGGCGTTTGATATTGGCACGCTGAGGAATCCCGAAGCCATAGATGATAATAAATTACGCAGAGACATTGTGCCAGAAACGCTTTTTCTGCCACGGCGGACTGCAGCAGCGCGAGATAACACGGATGTCAGAGATTTCATTAACCAAAGGTTAAAGGAAAATGATACAGATCCAACAGCACCCCCGTATGACTCATTAGCAACCTACGCGTACGAAGGTAATGGTTCTGTGGCCGAGTCCCTCAGCTCCTTGGAGTCGGTGACTACGGACGGAGATCAGGACTACGATTACCTCAGTGACTGGGGACCTCGGTTTAAAAAGCTGGCAGATATGTATGGCTCAATGGACAGTGACAAAGACTCTTAATATGTTGTCTTTTTTTTTTTTTCTCTTCTTTTTCTGTTCCTCATTCCCAGAAACAGCATTGGGATATGTGAAGTGGCTGTTTCTTTCTGTTTCTCCACAGCTGTTTGAAAGGGTTCTCTATTCTACCCATTTGAATTGTCTAATGACTGCAGTCTGTGTGGGTTAGCCTTCAGTAAACTTTCTCTAGTATCATTTTATGAGCTTCCAAGAGGCAAAATCCTTATTTTTTGAGTGCATCCAGTTTACCAAGCCAATCTTACAGGCACAGCAGTAGTGGAGGGGGAAAAAAAGGATCAGATGGGGAGCAATATTTTTACTTGTTCTGCTTATATTGTAAATTGGAGTATATTACTGTTTAAGCTCACTTGCTTTTTACTTGTATTCAGACTATTCAGCTCAGACGACTGCTCTGTCAATTGTGTATTGCACATCCCAATGTTATGAGGTACCCTAGTTTACCCTATGTATTATAGTCAAAAGTAGTGGTGATGGAATGAAGGTTTATTATACAAGTAGAGTAAGCTGAGAAAAGAACATCAAGCACGCATTTTACTCATGAGGAGGGTAGAGAGGCTTAATGGTAATTTAAACCTGAGTGTTTCTCTAGAACTCACCATTTCCCCATTGCACTGAATCATACTAACACACACATATATATAGTTCATTGACTGCTCTGTATATATTCTTTGGACCTAGCATTGCCGGAGAGATGTGTGTGTGTGCACGTGTGTGTGGTCAGTAGCCCCAATATATAATTCTTAGATGGTTTCCTCATTCTAACCCAGGCTTGCTTTGTGATACAGGGAAGTCATCCAATCCAGCTCCAGATTAGGTCATGATGTGGAGGAAGGAACTGATCATAATTGGGCCTTTGCTTACACTTCCTCAGTCAGCCTCCACCTGCACATCAGTTCAGTGGTGGCCTGTAGACATTGTAGTCAGGGTGTTCATACCCAGCTACTCCTGCCTGTCCTCATGTGCACATGGGGAGGAGTGACCTCAAGGTGACTGCAACCCTCTGGGGCAAAAGGAGCAGCTGCAGAAGAGGAAAGTGCTTTTTTTTTTTTTTTTTGGCCTGACCTTCTCTGCCTGGATGTCCAGGGCGGATTCCTGACTGACTCTCTGCCCAGTTTTGCTATCTTTAAAATGGGGAAATAATGCCTACCTCATCAGGATGTTGCAAGAACTATGTAAGACATTTGGAAAATGCTTTAGAAATTGAAAACACTGGCATTCTGCCAGAGCAAGTAACTTTTTATGCTTTTGGGTAGTTGTGCTTTTTTTTTTTTTGTTTCTAGACTCAAGCCCTGAAAAAACAAATAATGGTCATTCTAGTGGCCTGAAAAGGAGGTTTATAATTATAACTCATTTTTTAAAATAAACTACTCAGTAAGGGTTGATAAAGACTTCAATGAAAGGTAAAATTTTAACCACAATTTTCTCTGTGTGTGTTTATCTGATTTGCCAAGCTAAGTAATTTTTGTCCAGGTGTGGAGTGGGGGAAGTTGCCATAATCTTGGGCCAAAACAGTTTTCTTTATAACTTGCACACCACTCAGTATTTCAGTTGATTTTTCAAACATGTAGTGGCTGCTCTTCAAACCCAGACATCTAGGAGAGGCTCTCTGGAGAAAACCCTAAGGACCTGCCATGGGCATATCTCATTCCAGGAATTAAATGCTGCCCTGTGGCCCAAAGCAGGGACCCAGCCCATAGCACTGTGCCAAGGAAAGAAGGAATTACTATTTTTAAAATACCTCATGTGTAACTATTCTAATTTATTTCATGAAACAGTATTTAATATCAGAATTACAGGAATGGATCTATTTTCCTCCTTCCCCAAACTTTAAGTGAATCATTTTGAAAATTAAACAGCTCCAATTTACCCCAGAAATAAAGAGAGATGAGGAAAAAGTTAACAAACAGAAAACTAAGGGCAATTAAAAATTAATCCCTGGAATTCATTACTCCTTGTGAATTAAAGAGAGCAGTAAGAGTCCCAAGTATTAGACTTTTACATCACAATACCAGAATTTTAGATTTTGTGGACCAGCTCAGAGTGAAGAGGATGAGCCAGCCGTGCTGTGGCCCTGGCTGGGCAGGAAAGGACTGGTTAGGCACAGCAGATAATGGCTTGCAGATGCCCAGCACTATAGATTGGTTGCTTTCAGAGCAGAAGGGGCCCAGAGTTTCCAAGGGTCCAGAGCCCTAGGCCTCCCTGGTGAAAGCCTCTCAGAGTGTTTAAATCCAACAGAATATGGTTCCCTACTCCATCACTTGGTGGGGTGCCGAGCTGCTGCACCCATCATGATGGCAATGGCATGGCTAGAGCCTTATTTTGTCCTCTTCAGGGCCCCTAAGTAATTTAAGCTGCTACAAGCCTAGCTCTTCATGTCTTCCTTGAAATTGGAACTTCTAGGAAGCAATCTGTCCAAAAGCTGGCTCTGGCAGGCAGGAGAGACCTTATGGATTTCAGACACGTGGAGGAGCAGCAGATGCTCAGCACCACCTGCCCCAGGTCCCTCACTTTGGGCTGCTCCCCTCACACAGTGTCAGTGGGGCCAGCACATCCCTCCAGGGGCTCTCCCCAGTGGCTTCCTAACAGATCCCTCTCTCTCCCTTCACTCTGGAGTTGCCTCCAGCAAATATCCCCAAACTCAGAATCCAGCTGGATGCCCGAAGTGAGCCAGTGAACTGTCCCTTCCCTTCCTTAAGCCTCAAGGAAACAGATTGGTGTGTGGAGGGGATGGCAGAGCTGGCTGTGATATTGTTCAGCCCTGGAAGCCACCTCCAGCTCTCTGGGAAGAGGGAGTTGGTGGCGCTTGGCTGAAGACAGCCTCGGTGCCCTGAAGGGGCTGGGCCACTCTGCAAGTCAGCAGCCTGCATTAGTCACTTCTTGGGTGGGATAATGAGACAGCACGACTAGTGAACTCCTTGTAACTATCTTCCTATGTTTGTACAGTAATTTAGTGATTGTTAGTAGCAGTCCAAGCGCAAGTTTTAGGTTGATTTGGGGTTTTTTTCCTTTTAATTCAAAGCCAGTTTTATCTTGTCCATTGAGTGACACAGTAAATAATAGAGAGTGGCTACTCGTGCCTGTTATGTAAATATATTATATATATAAAATTATGTTATGTCACCACAAATATGGTGCCTGAATAGCAAATGCATTCTTCTAAGAAAATTTGAAGCAAACTTGCATCCAAATTATTATTTATGCATCTAGGTTTTAAGGTCTATTTTTTTTCCTGCAAATTAAACAGATTTAGCATCTCTCACAAAGCAAGGAGAGTTCAATTCTTTCTTTTCTTCTTGCTTGGCAGTACCACAAAGTGCAATTTATAAAATCAGTACTGCATTCTAAATATTGAAAGTGCCATATTGCAGTGAATACAAACCTTTGCAGTAGTATTTCTTTGCACTTTGTTGCATGGTGGCGTCCTAGATGATAGAAATGAGTATTTAACAATGCTTTCGCACAGTGCTACAATTGTCATTTATAGATAACCAGTTGTTGGACTATGGGCTATGAAGTGGCTTTCAAGGCTGTTTTAAGCCTGCTCTTCTTACAACCACACCTACTTCAGAAGAAGAAATATTATTAGGCAGTTTGGCTAAGCCAGGTAGATAGATAAAAATGCAGTTGGCTTTTAATTTGGGAAAGCATCTGACCTAACAACAGGAAGCATATTAAAAGATGCCAAGGAATTCAGTGGAGTCAACTTGAAACAGGGACCTGGTAGGCTATGCCAGCCATGCTACTGCAGAACAATAACATCTCTACACTTGAAATGGAATAAGGTTTCTACAGTAACTATTTCATCTCAACTCCCAAGAGAGTCACTTTACCCCAGAAAACTGGTGGGGAGTTGTTTTTGGTTTGTGTTTGCTGGGGTGGTTTTTACCCCAGGAGACCTACTTCAGGTTAAACCCAATTGTATCCCACAGCAGCACCAGCGTAGGTAGACACGGCAGCTGTGCCTCCAGTGCAGCTGTTTCAGGACTTCTTTCTGTGCTTGGAAGGGAGCTGAAGCAAAGACTTGCAGAGAGCTCTGCACAAGACTCTACCAGCAGTATCACAGGTCTGAGATGTGTTCCCAAACCTGACAGAGATGGAATTGTGTCTAACCATGAGAAAACCAAATTGTCTGTATTTTTCAGTTATATCTGCTAAAAATATGCTGGAAAAGATAGGTAGTAGAAGAATATGTCACCTGTATATCAACAGAAATGTTTTCTAAATTTTTTCTAAGAAACATATTTGTCTGGTCTTGCTTCAGGTGTTTCTTTACTGTTAAATATGAATGGAAGAGGCAACCCTCAAATAATCCACTTTAGGAAGTAGCAGTCTACATTACAAGTTACAGCTTTTCCATTTCTTTGTTATGAAAATAAACAAAAAAATTCCCACAAAACCAAGAGAATTAATACCTGCAGTACCATAAAACCCAGAACAGTCATAGAGAAGTATAACAGAGAGAAATAGCTTTTAAAATGTATGTCTACACATGTACAGTTTGAAAACCAGAATTATACATTTTGAGCAGGACCAGCAGTGGACTTCCAACACTTTCAGGTTTCCTGACACACCAGAGAGAGATTTGCATGGATACGGAGAAGGACATCTCTTTTACACCAAGCAATGTAAATCCAGGCTGTTTCCATCCAGGCTGTAGATCTCTTGGAAAGAAAGGCACATGTTAAATTTCTGCAGCAGAACTATCTTCATGGTCTTCTGCAGGGTGATTCCTGACAGTGGTTTTGAGCAGGTAACTCTCTGCAAGCACCACCATGTTAGTTCTACCTGCCACCATCTGTTAGAAAGGTCTCTCCATGTTTCCTTGGGCTATGAGAAGCATTGAAGTGTTTCAGAAGACCACTGTCCCAAATGGATGCTGCCATCCCCTGCCCAATTTGCATTTCAATTAACTCTGCAGTCTGAGCTGCCTCATCAAATGAGAGCTGACAAAGTAACAGTCATTATGCTGCTTCCAGTGAGTATGAAATGTCATAAGCTGTGAAAGGCAGGATTTTTCCAACCCATCTACACCTCTGAAACAGCAGCCTCATCCAATAAGTGTCAAAGCCACAATATTTTTTGCTTTCAGTTCAGTCTTTAGAAACAGTTCTTTCCTCAGAGATTGTTTCTGTACTTAAAGAGGAACAAAAGCATATTTAATGTCCACAGACTCATGCGTTGCTCCAGAAAGAGAGAAAAACACAGAACTCCAGCACAATGCTTTAATACCAGTCTCTGCCCTCAGCAGTTTTATTTAAGCCAACTGAAACAATCTTGATCCTGCCCATCATTTTGCAATATTACACTTGTGAGACCAGACTTGTGTTTGTCATACACTAAAACAGTTTCCTGAAGAGTTCATAAAATTCAGCAGTAGGTATCCAAGAGCTGTGGCTGGGGTTGTAGGAAGTACAAGTGTCAGAGAACTGAACATTTCAGGAAGAAGAGCAGGGAGGTGAATTGCATGGGGGGTGAGGGGAGGTAGTCAGTCATATGCAACGCAGGCCCATGGCACTTAAAAGCCACAAAGCTATCATCTTGTGTGTAGAGTTACTGGATCTCAAAGGAGTTTTTACAGAACCTGCCCTTATCCTTTCTTCTTCATGTATCTTTGGCTTTCTTTAAAAATAAATTTTAAAAGAAAAAAAGAGAAAAAAATAAAAAGGAGCTGCTATGTTTGAATTTCTCCTACCACAAAGTCGATTTCACAAATAAGGCATAAGTCCAGCATATAGAGAAATCCTTTCCATTCCCGTGGGCTTTTGACTTTTCCTATGAGACTGCACTATTTATGTAAATATACTTGGAGACACTTTCTATAAGCTTTTAGTTTTCTATGATCTATTACTTTAGTGTTTATTAAAGATGAAAACTTATAGAACTATGAAGCATTCAGGTGAACACAACAAAAAACACTGCAAACACAAAATCGTTCTGGATTTTGACACATAAAAAACTTCAGAATCACTGTACTGTTTTAATTCTGTGATTACTTTCATTGCTTTGAAAAAATTAAACTTTAAAGAAAGGCCTTATAATAAATGCTATGTGCATCTTAACTGTGTTACTGAGCAAAATCAATCTGGCAAACTCCTATTGCGATTTGTGATTTTTTTGAACCCTTTAAAATAAATGCTTTTTGGTATTGATTTTTTTTTTTTAATTAAAAATGCTTCCAAGCATAAATTGAAAATGATGCCTCCACCTGGGAAGACTTATTTGCTGGCATGCTCCAGCCACACAGTCTCTTATGATGTCATCCCCTGGTTGTGCCAAGGTAGCCTCAGCATTGGATGGATCTGTCATTGCTCAGCAGAGAGCAATGAGACATTTGTGGGTGACAATTTTGTCACCCAAGAGGTTTACACCTAGAACTTCCCTGTGTTGCAGAGGGACCCATGCTAGAATGATTATCTCCTCTGCAGTGTGGATGGGCAATTTGTTTTTGTCAGATGGAAAGTGTGCATTCTCTCCCTTTTATTTCCTGTTCACTGTATTGGCTTTTTTTTTTTTTGGGGGGGGGGGGGTTGGGGAGGGCAGGGGGAGATGAAATTTAAGGATTTGATGAGAAACCAATTTGAACAACAATTTCTCACAGACAGAGTGAATTTGCCTTTTTGCAAATTGATTTTTGTAACAAGTTATTTATATGATATTACTTAATAAATTGTTTTTTCTAACTTGTTTTTTTTTTTCTAATTCTCTCAATCTATGTTATGTATTTACAACACTATCATAAAGATAAACCTTTGAAAAGATTCTCCAATCACTTTAAGACAAAGGGCGAAATTGACTCAGTCTTTGAAATTCCATTCTTAAGTGTCTGGTGTGCACCATGCTATAAAAGCAGTAGGATCACTATTCTGTGATCATTGAGGCCTCCCAAGAGTGGTGTAATTCCAGAAGGAATCATCCACAAGGAGGGTATTAGTCTGTGGTCACAAGCCTAATTTTGACTAGCCAAGGTTTCCCAGGAGGGCAACAGAAGCTTTGTCAAGGTAAAGTGTGTAAAATACCTTTATTTAAGCATATAAAGATCACATAATTTATAATAGCACTGTTCAGTTATTTGTCTTTCATCATGTGAGATTAAAAAAAAATTAGTCTCATTGCAGTTATGGAGAGTCCAAATGTCATTTGCAGTATCTTTTTACATAAGAAGAACAACCTCCAGAGAAAATTCTTCATTTTAATACTCCCTTAATAAAAGAGCTGTCTGTATCTCCAGAAATTCCATCATATTTTAAAGGACAAGGACAAAGAAAGAGTGGGAAAGGTCACAGTGAAGTAATATTTCATTAAAAGCATTAGAGTGAACCACAAATTCAAACGGTTTAGCACTGAAACCCACATAGGGTTTATGGAAGGACTAAGTTCTGTAAATGATGAGAAATTAGCCCAGATATCCACCTGCAATCTTTGGTGAAGCTCCAGAAGAAAGCCTCTGTATGAATGGCCAAAAAACCCCAGCTTTTAAAAACAATAGGATATCACAAGGATAGAAATACAAAAGTCTGCACAGTTTTTATTTACCTCATTGTCTGAACGCCAAAGCAGGGAAACCAAGCATGGCACGGCACAGGAGGATGCATCTACTGCCTACCTGCTCCCTTCAACAGAGGCAGACACACACACACACACTTGCAGGTGCAAACACAGAGAGGCTGCAGTGACCCCACCTCTGTTACTTTGTGTATCAGAGCAGCCCTGCAGGATTCACAAAACCTCAGATTGAGGTTTTCATCTTCTAAATAATGGCAGTAACAGCAGAAGACATCCTGGCTGTCCACCTGCTGAAAGGTGGTCCAGACTCTCACATGTGCTGAGAGCGGAACCATTTTATCTATATGATAAAGGAATCTATCATATTTCTTGTCCTCTTATTTGATTTACTATATCAAAGACCACTTCAGTCATAAAGAAAATTCAACTAAAGGGTAGCATTTCATCCAGAAAAAAAATGTATTTGGTTTTCCAACATTAATTTACCAGGTTTATCTATGTAAAATTACTCCCCCCCCACAACAAGGAACACACCAACCACAATCCCTGCAAATATTCATCTTTCATTAATACTACCACATTCATCACAGAGATAAGTCAGCTAGCCAAGCCATTAAAGCCAACAACCTTTTTACTTTTTTAAAGTTCTTGCTGAATTTGTCTCCTCCTCTGCCTCTCTGCTCCAGTCTTGTGAGACCCCACCTGCAATGCTGCATCCAGCTCTGGGACCCCCAGCACAGGAAGGACATTGACCTGTTGGAGTGAGTTTAGAGAAGGGACATCAAGATTACCAGAGGGATGGACTTCCTCTCCTGGGAGGAAAGGCTGAGAGAATTGGGACTGTACAGCCTGGAGCAGAGAAGACATCCCCTAATTGCCGCCTTCCAGTGCCTGAAGAGAGCTGGAGGGACAAGCAAGATGGAAAATTATTTTTTTACAAGAGCAGGTGGTGACAGGACAAGGGGGTATGGCTTCAAACTGAAAGAAAGTAGGTTTAGGTTAGATGCTAGAAAGAAATTCTTTACTGTCAGGGTGGTGGGGGACTGGCACTGGTGTCCCAGAGAAGTTGTGATGCCCCTTCCCTGGAAGTGTTCAAGGCCAGTCTGGATGGAGCTCTGAGAACCTGGTCTTGTGGAAGGTGTTCCCCTGCCCATGGCAAGGGCATTGGAACTAGATGATCCTTAAGGTCCCTTCTAATCCAAGCTATTCTGTGATTCTATAAATTTCAAGGACAGCTTGAACAAGAGAACCCAAGAAAAGAGCAAACATTTAAAATGCTTTAATTCTTGCATAAAAATTGCAGGAACGATTACTTAAATAAGCCGCCAAGTGAATTCAGTGTTGGTTCTTCCAATCTTACCCTCATATAACATTCTTTTTGATGCTGTAAAGGAAATTTGAGTTTGTTGGATGAGGCACAAATTAGAAAAAAACAAACCAACAACATATTCTAATCCAAAATCTTAGAGGATTTTCCTCTTTCTTGCCAACACTAGTACTTCTTTCCCCGATTGTAGTACAGTTACCAGCAAATATCCTCTCCAAACTGTTTCAGTTTTTCTCCAAACTGCTACAACAATAGTTTTTCAGCAGCTGTCTATCTCTACATCAGATTCTCAAGCACCTCTGTCCCTCCAATGAGAAAGGCTGATTCCACTTCCTATATTCCCCACTCAGAAGCAGACATAAGCATTATCAGAATCCTCAGTCACCCACTATTTCTAATTGCTCCAATATTCATGACACGTTTTTGACCTTGGCAAACCACAGAGTGCACAAAACCATTTCTATTTTTACTAGTTGTGAAGACACTTAATGGCCTGATAGGACCTTATAATCATATCCTACTTTATTTGAGCAAAAGAAAACAAACTTATCACGATCAATAAAACAGAGTCAAGAATACTGTATGCAAGGGCAAATGCCAGTCTGAAAATTCCAAAAACCTTTGGGGCTGTTCCTCCTTTACAGAAGGTAAAAACAAACTAACACCCAAAACCCCGAAAAAACAAGCTAACATCCTCCCCACACCCAATCAAATAAAAAACCCCTAAAACTCCAGGAATCTTCTAAATAAGGCTTTCCCTGCACCTCTTGTTGGAATTTTGCCTTTCTTAACTCAGAACTTCAGCTGGCTGGCTGCTCATGCATGCATCTTAATTAATAACCAAATGTATAAATCCCCTCCTGATTGCTTTTACATGTTTTTCTAAACATCTGCTTCTACCTTCATTGTTAGCAAAGCTGCTCTCTTCTACAGCTCAGCTGGGGAACTTATTTCTCTCTCTCTCTCAGAGTGCAATTGGGTATTTCATGTCAATTATCTTAATTGGAAGCAAGCTTAACCCATTTCCCAATTACAGCTCCAGCTTATTAGAACAAACAAACTCTCAAACCTCCTCTAATAAAATAAACCCAAAAATGCCCCTGAAGAACAAACCTAAACTTTGGTAACAAAACATTGAAGACAGGACTGAATAAAAGAGCTCTGGTAAGCAAAAAGTGAGTAAGGTGGAATGCAAGGAGACAGTGTGGGTCTGACTGGCTTGGTCTCCAACACAGCATTCCCCTACGTCTGTTCTCTGCAAGCCCACAGAGGGAGCACCCCTCAGCCTGGCACTGCTTCACAGACTTTTATGCCCTCTTTTATCCTCACATACCAAGGTGGAGCTGTCAGAACAAAAAATAGAGGCAGGTTCATCTCTGTTTTTCCACTGCTGGGCATTGTGATGGCCCAGCTTCATTGAACTGTACCAGTACAGAGCCAGGTTCTCTCTGCCTCCTCCTCCTCCTCACACTGCTCGCAGATTTTATCACTGGTGTTCGAACAGACATCGATTCAATGGCTGTTGCCAAAGACAAACAGCCTGAAGAGAAAAGTCATCCAGAGACACGAGGGCCAAGCCACCTGCTCCTGCTATGAGTTATGGCTTGGTTAGCCATGGCTCTTCACATGGCCTTCACTCTTTTGCTTGCTCATTTTTATGTTCCAGTGTCAAATGCACACCAGACATATCCTTTATTACACATCTGTGAAGACAACAGATTAAAACCATTCTATTTGGCTTCCTAGGGATGTCATCACCTTTTTGAGTGGCATCCACCTTTTATGCACACACTGGATACTAGTCTAAGAAACTATGTGTAGAAATTATTCCACATGTTGTACTATTTATTAGCACAGGATAAATGGGCCAAACATTTAGGCCATGAAGTTGTAATATTCTTGCCCACCTACAGCATCTGCCAGGTACACATTCAATGATGAGTGTTTCCCCCCTGCCAAGATTGCCTGTTCAGAGATATTGATTATGATGCTATTTTGATTTTGTTGTTTTCTGGTATTGTCAACAGTTCTCTAAATAATTTCTACAGTTGTTTTCGAGAAACAAGGAAAAGTCAAAAACATACTTTTGAGATTCACCACTCTAATATCTTGATATTTAATCAACCTGTAATATAATATTGATTACAAACACCGTGGAGACAAGATATTGGTGTTTGTCTTTAAAGCAAGTACTTTGTGTAGCTCTTTATTGCAAAAAGAGCCCTTCAAATGTTTTGCGACCAAATATCCATCTGGCCCATGGGGTCTCTCACTTTCACAGTCAAAATTTTATCATTGATCCTGGCAGAAGGGAGATGGGACTCCTGAAAGGCAATGCAGATTAACTGTTTGATGACCAGCATGAAGTGCAGCAGAGGACAAAAGGGGACTCAGATCATACATGTTGCTCCTGAAGACTGTGAAATAAAAGAAATATGTGTGAACAAAGATCTCTGACAGGAAGGTCATGACATATATAACATTGTGCCAAACATTTAGAATTCCATTATTACTACCCATTAACCATTACCTTGCAAAACCGAAACAAAACTCTCATTGTATGTCAGCTAAAACATCATCAAACCCTGATGGCTGTCTGCTTTCCCTCTCTCAATTCTTCTCCACTGCAAGGTCATGTCTTTCCTGGAGGCAGTGCTTGCTTTGTGCCAGCTCCGGTCACCCCTCCTGCATACCCAGCCTCCAGACCAACTGGACCAAAGCTGAACTTGAAACTTTTATTTCACTGAGCTCTTGTTCTTGCATCTCCTTTCTTTTATCCTCTGGGTAACCTACATACTTCCATAAACATTTACACCATATATATTATTTATATAGATATATATCTGTTATGCTAATGATTGCACAGTCTTATCATACTTTCTCCTGTCTTCTGAAATCCTGACAGCTCCTTTGCCCATGCTCTGATTTACCCCTGCAAGTGTGAATAAACTATTCACATTTCATTGATGCAGACAGTTCTGGGCACTCACTAAGTACCTTTTAATGACTGGTAAACTCCAAAAGCCTTTTTCTGTATGTCCAGTACTGTCAGCATGAGTTACTCCTGTCATTGCTGGTGCTAATATTGTGATGAAGTGAGAAAATGCTAACTCCAGAAGATGTTTTGATTACTCAAGGGAAAAAAACACTTCCCCACTTAGGCTGCCTTCCCATTGCCCAATCTCTTTGGGACAGTAGTGAGTTAGAGGCCACCAGAACACTTTCTATGCTCCTTGGCAGATAAGGCACATATTTTTGTTTGGTGTAAGGGGTGTTGAATTTAGGGAATAAAGACACAAATATCATTCCTCCAACACTGAAAAGAAGACCCAGAAAGTAGTTTCATGAAAACATTTTCCTATGCACCCAGCAGCCAGCTAGTGTTCTCTTCCTACCCCTCCATTCCTTCACTTCCAGTCATGGAAGAGGGAGACAAGAGTCTTTGTCTGTCTCACCTAAGTACAAAGAGGGCTGCCCCTGAAGGAAATTTAAGAGTGTTGAGGGGTAGCTAGAGAAACACTGTTCCTGACAGAAATAGATCTTGGACTGTCATAAAGTGTTAGTGGCCATATTTACATCTCTCCCATAAACCCGAACCATTAGTATCAGGGGAAGGGGGGAACAAGGGGAGCTCAGAGATTTAAAGACTGCTCCAAAAACCATGATGTTGGCTTCTGTAACCTGGAGGCCCAGAAACTGACTTCCAATTTCTTTGCATATGGTGGTTATTTAGTCCATCTGTTCAGGGAAACTAAAGGCACTAGTTCTGGTGCATAAAGTGAGAAACATACATCAATTCATGCACTGTTTTCTTCAAGTGTGGAACATGGATTCAAACTCTAATCAGTTTGTCACTTTAAAAAGCACTTGCACACTGGTGAAGATATACTGATTTGCTTCAGGTATGAGACTTGTACTTGTGACTAAATGTAGACTTGTAATAAATGTACTGTTAGACAGTGCTGCTTTCAGGCCTCCGAAACCCTGCTGCTTTACTGCATCAGACTTATCTGTTTGCTGTAGCAACTTCAAGTCATTTACTATAAAGTCAGAATAAGAATACCTAAAGCAAGAAGGTTTGGAGAGAACTCACAAATATGAATATGCTCTAGGACATAATAGGAAATTAGCAGAACATAATTTTGTCATTTATTGCAGAAGGGTACACCAGTACTTTTGTATTAAGCCAGTTTCAATGAAATGAGCCCTGTAGCTGTCCCCTCCAATGGAGCAAGTTTGTAAATATGGCATTAATTGCTGTTATGGTCCTGGATTAATGCAGTACCCTCCTTTGCTGCCAGTGGTTCTGCACTTGTAGGAGGATTCTTGTCTAATCAGATGTTGCTTGCCATGTCATGGCTTTATGAAGTTAGCTTTATTCTGATGTACAGTAATTATATTTAAGTTGCACTAAGCTGCACAGTTTAAATGAATAAATGACACTTTGGCACATCCTGGCTGTAAAAGTTCTTGGAGTTAGTTTATTTAGAAGAAAAGATAAGAAGGAAATTAAGTCCTTGGTCTCCTATTACTGTATGTGCACAGATCACTACATCTGTGCAGAACAACAGAGCAAGCCAAGGAATAATTTACTATGCTCTCAAAGAGAAAAAAAATGTTGATTTTACCAAATATTTAGTGTTACTGAAACATTTATAGCCCTTTCATGCAATCTATTCTGTACCTGAACAGCCTAAAACTCACATACCTGTAGGTATTCAGGTTCTTTCTGTGTTACAGGTAATTCAAACTCAAGAGTGACTTCCTTAAAGAAAATGGGTTTGTGAAGCTAAAAAAAGGTCAAACTTCTTGTGTTCTCTCATATTCACTTGTATATATATATTAGAAGAAATGAGTCTGGCAGGCATAAAGACACACTTTATGTCTCAGACATATTGATAATGCTGTTGAGACTTAATGTGAATTTGTATTTTGAGCTTATTTAGCTCTGGCTGAGTTGAAAGATTTCGTCCTTATTTAAAGTGGTTATTTATTTTCAAAATCATTTTAGTCACTCTAAAGAAAACTTCCATAAGGGAAGCGCTATCAGTCTTTTTAACTAAAGTGGCACAAATAGTATCTTTTTAATGTGGTGCCTATTGTATTTAAGGCTTGAGCTACAATAAGCACAATGTTCTTTCCAATTCCCCATCTAAAAGAAAGGTGATTTTCTTTATTCAAACCTCCTGATCCAAGAAAGAAAGGGAGAGGAGATAAATACGGCTCTTTGTAGTACTGCTTAGAATTAAAGGTTAATCATGAAGTGCAGAGCTGTTTTTAGATGTTTCAAAATGTAAAACAGATGAATTCACACCTTCCTCATAAATGGGTTGCTCTAGTTAAAACTTTGAGAAATGAATTCCTGGCTCTGCTTCTTTTTACAGAGAAAAATAACATAGTGGCCTTCTGGGGCAAGATCTTTAAAGATTTTCGATGAGATTTATGTGGCAGAAAGAGCTCGCGGAGACAAATCGATATAACTAAGTACAGTGCTCTCATACAATCACTCTGATCAGGAAAACTGGCTGCATCATCACAGGGCTGTCATTTTCTCACTTGCACTGTGTGAGATTGCCTAAGGTTTCTTACAACATTGAAATCAAACCCTCCAGTTGACAGCAGCCAGTGACAGCAGGGGGTTCAGGGCAAAGGAACTGTATCTTCTTGAGCTTGTGCCTTGTTAAACACATTTCTTTTTCTGACAGACTCGAGATTCCCATTCCTTGGCACCATATTACCTGCACAGACACACTCCCAGGTTGCATCCCTCTGTCTATTAGATATTTTTTATACAAAAATGTGAGGCCAAGGATTTCAAGGAAAAATATATTCTAACATTTTTTATACATCCAACACCTTTCTTTGTTTGTGGTATTTTTAATCAGTCTGTTTGCAAAGAACAGAAAGACAGTACCTCATCTTAAAGTGCTATGATATTTCTGATCCTCATTTCTTCACTCCCTCATCATCAGATGAAGCTGTTCTGTGGTGTGTTTTTACTTGGCTCCTTCTAGTTCATGCTAATTCCCACTGCACGTACCCTGGGCACTGCTCTGGTTTTGCTTTGCTGCTGTTCGGTACAGTCATGTTGGTGCTGCCGAGGAGCTGGTCACAGCAGGGCTCTGCTGTTCTCAGTACTGCATGGAGAAAATGGCAGTTCCCACCCCTATAGCAAACTATAGGTAGCAAACATATGAAGGAATTCAGGTGTAAACTAGTAAAATCGGGAAATGAGGAGCTCAGCCTGCCTAGTCACTTCTGAAAACCCTGTTAGACGTCTACATGCAGGTCTTATATACACTTACATACTGTAAGTATGCAAACCTGTAAACCTGGACTGGCATTCCAGAAGCATCTGAAGGAAGACAGTCCTACTGAATGCCATTCCAGTTTTCCTAGCTGAGCACAGACTCTGCTTGTTCAAATGCATGCACCGGTCTCACGTATGTACACAAGTTATGCAGAACCTGTGCAGGTCTGGGCAGTTTGAATATAAGATATGCACCAGTGAGCTGTTAAAGAGATGGGAACTGAAAGTCCTACTTGCAAAAAATGAAGGATAAAGATATTTATTTATATATGTGTGTTTAACTGTGGCTTAACAATTCAAGTTTGCCACTGATGGACATTAAAAGAAGCAGCATGAAAAAGAGACACTATCCAGTATATTTTATGGAAATGTCCCTCACAGATTTTTAAGGTCAGTTCTGCTACTTAGCTATTAATCTTAAATACATGAAGAAAAAAAAAAGTCACATGAAAAATTAGTCAAAATGTTAGCTGTACTGGTAATAAGAGGTGGAGAGCATACAAATTAGGGAGAGAGAAGGAAGAAGAAAGGAACTGAGGGGATCGACACAGGGGAAAAGAGAAACCTAAAGAAGAAAATGAACATTCCCTGTAAATATCTTCAAGGTAACAATGTAAATGAAGGAAGGAAATTACACCAAGTCTCAGAAGACAACAGAAAAAGAAGTAATGGCCATAAGCAAAGAAAGAAAATGTTCAGCCTAAACATGAGCAAAACTCTAAGAGTAATTAGGCTAGTGAAAAATTCAAAGGTAGCTGAGGTGCAATTAATGCACATATTCAAAAAGGCTGGACTAAAAATAAAAAGATGAAGAGAACATATCCATTAAAGTTGAGAGGAAACAAATTTAAACAATTTAAGTTTTGAGAGGAAACAAAGAAGAAAGTGCTCTCTGGCACTCTGTTGTTGATTTTTCTCCACAATGACCTGGTAAACTTCAGACTGGCACAGTGATTAAATTGTGTTGCTTGCAACATACCTGTTTTGTCATGCTGCCTGCTTGTTCATTATTTCCTATTTTCTTTTTCTTTTCTTTTTTTTTTTTTTGGTGACAGCTGACATCAGTGCTATTTTGTTTTTTCTTATTTGGCTTCTCAGCAGTTTCAATTCAGCCATAGCATCTCCTCCTCTCATCATTTTGTTCCCTTTCCATCCAGCTCCTTCAATCATTCTGCAGACACAGATGCTGCTTTTGCAGTGAGCACCAATTTTGCAGTGAGCACTGAATGCTTGCTCCTTCAGTTGCACTTGCCTCAAATGTTTTGAATTCTGCCTTGTCCTTGTTCTGGGAGAGCCTGTAGCTGTTCAGGTGTGGGTGACTGTTAAAGGCTGTGCAAATGGATGACCCTAGTTCAACATGGCTCTCAACAGGCATTTTCCTCCTAGAGACGTACGTCTGTGTTTCACTAAGCACATTATGATTTAGTACGTAGCATAGATGCTGTTTCATCAGCAGTATCTCCTTGATGTTTTGTCAAACTGTAAATTCATGCTTTTAAAATCTCAGTTAGCTGGATGCCAAGGTTTCATTTCAAGGTTCGGCTTTCAGCTCAGTACAGATGCTCATTAAAGTCAAGGGAAGGACCCTACTTATTCAGATGAGTTAAGAAAGAGACCTTATACTTCTATTCAAGCTTAAGTAACCCTGAACATAAATTTGCCATTTGGATCCTTCACTGTGCAGTCAGTACAACAGCTTCCACTTCTGCTGTCACAGATGGTATTCCCATCCCACGGTCTGCTTTAAGTCTTCACACAACTCTCCATACCTTTGTATGCAAGTGCTCAAACACCCGTAACAGACTTACCCTTCCAATTCCCAAAGTCAAGAAGTGCTTCTTTCTGCCTTTCCAGATGGGTGATAGACTCTCATTTAAAAAAGGAGTTGGGCAGCTACATAACTTTGGTGACCTGTGCCAAAAGAACTTTGTGGTGTCCTAGAAGCTCTTGAGTTTTTCCTAGGAAAAGCACTTGGACCAGAGTTTCCTACAGTGTGGCTGTAGCAAAGAGAAAGAAGGACAGAGCCATAGGCCTGCTACAGATGTAAGGGCAGGCTGGTTGGCAGTAAGGAGCTCTGCCTGCCCAGGGACACTGACAGGAGACAAAGGGGAGAGAAAGGAAAGACAAAGTTCATAATCCCTTAACATTTTCCTCCTTATTTTGCCATTCTAAAGTTGCCCTTGCTGGGGTTAATTAACAACTATGAATGCCAGTGCTACAGGAACAAAGTAGATTGCAGTTTTTACCCCTCTCCCACATTTTCCATTGCTGTGACTGGACCTCAGGATGTGACCTCTGTAAATGCTCTCTCATTACTTTCCTACTAATTAGTCTCATTTCATTTATGAGTTATATTAGCTGGGGAATTTATATGGTTTAACACATTAAAAAATAAAGCTTCTTGACATTTGAAAATACTCTCACTTTAGAGAAACTGTCAGTCCTCTTCACATCTGCACATAAGGGGATGGTTGAAAGAGTCATCTGGGGAAAAAGAAGAGTTCTCCTCACAGCAATGGCTATGCAAAGTGTTAAGAAGGCCATGCCATGCTGGCTTAATGTGAGCACTTGTGTCTTATAGCTATATGCCACAAATGTTTAAAACCTAGACTCAGCTCATATAACTATGGGCATTAGACTGTTCAGAAAGATAAAAGAGGTGTCACCCTTTGCTTCTCAGACAAGAAGGGGTGATTCATCCTGCCTAAGCCATGAACTAGTCTCTGGAGACATGGCTTTCTCTATGCACTTATCACAGCAGGGGCCTAGGGGGCCATAGCTATGACTTCAGTGTCTGCTGCTTGGTAGGATGTGATTCAGCCTCACAGTTTAGCGTGATAAAAGAACTTACCAGAAGTTCTTGATTTTGAAGCATTCTGTTTTTTCTACAAGTGCAACTGACTGTGAGTTCTAGCTTCAGACATGGCCTCTAACAGCTGGTTGTGCTCTCCACCCCTCTGTGTGCATACATGCATGTAAGCTGAGGGAAAATGCCACTGAAAATTCAGCCTAGAGCAGTCGAACATAAATCAGCACATTTCCTCCCCTATGATGGCTAAAGCACTTAAAAAACCAGAGGCCATTCTGTAGAGCCTGGTACACTCACAGCTTGCTGGTGTTTGCCTTTAGCAGAATAACAGCCTTCCATCTGTTCTCCAATATCACCTCCTCAGAAATTTGACTGGGATTAAAAAGGATTAAACTTCTGATAGAGCCATGCCAGAAGTCAAAAGAGGAGCTTCTTTGTCTCTGTTCACTGGATCCTCTTCTGAAGGGCTGTCTCCTTCAGACTTGCCTTCTCTACATATGCTTCCTTGTATGGAAAAATTGCTGAACAAAAGAAACTGAGTTAAGGTGAACAACTTCAGTTGTATTACAAGTTTTAAGACATAAGGATGTGATCTATTCTGAAAGTCCCTGATGATTTATTTAGTGGGAATATTTCTACATT
Organism: Setophaga petechia; assembly: GCA_024362935.1. Classification (NCBI taxonomy): domain Eukaryota; kingdom Metazoa; phylum Chordata; class Aves; order Passeriformes; family Parulidae; genus Setophaga; species Setophaga petechia. Next base: position 11,188,955 of record JANCRA010000008.1, on the reverse strand, counting down.
GTTTCCTTTAACATCAGAGAAAATGTGCCTTTGGAGAGGCACAGCTTTTATCTCATCCCTTTTAAAATCACACCACTGATCTCAAAAGAAAGGCTATGCCATGTCAGAATTTAAAACATTCACCTTATGGCTGTCACCCAAAGTAGATGAAATATATGCCATTGAGTTTTAAATGACTGCTTATGCTGCCAGTCACAGTCAGATCCTGAACTGAATCATGTAAATTTCCTCTGTTTCCGTGAAAGTGATGAAGCTGAATCTTTTTATACCAGAAAAGAACCTGGCCCTTAAGTTTCAGTGTCTTCTAAATCCAAAGTAATTTTATCCACTTGAATAATTTATCATCATAACCTATTTTTCATTAATTTGACTATGCTCTTGTTCCTCTCGGGCTTGGTACTTAGAGCATAGCTATAGTGCGAAAAACAACGATGTGAAATTAGCACTTTCTTACTCAGCAGAACCCTTTCTGGTGAGAAGTCAGAAAGAGTGCTGCTTAACTTACCATGAAAAGTACTAAAATCTCTCTTTTGCCCCTTCCCTGCTTTTCCCCCAAAAGGACCAGTGGAGCCAGGGGGAAGCAAACGGGTCAGGATTTTTGGCTCTTTTATTTATGTGACAGTCAACCAAGCTCCAGAGCCACCTGGGCAGCCTGGGGGTCTCTGGGTTGTGACCAGCATGACCTTCCTGCTGCTGGCAGTGAAGCTGTAGCTGCCAGCAGAGCTTGCAGAGCTGCTGCCACTGATGGCAAGTGAAAACAACATGATTTCCCACTTCCAGCTGTTGTGCTCAGCTTAACAGAGACAGACAGTCATGTGTTTAAAATTAAGCATAAGGATTATAAGGATTGCAGGATGATGACCACTAAAATTCTAGGAACTGGAAAACAGAAAAAGCTGCTGGTTAGTGTGCTGTAATACAACTGAGGTGTGAACACTTCTGTACCAATCCTGAGGAATTTGCTTAACTAAAATAGATTCTGGAGTCAGACTGGGGGGCCCAAAATCAAGTAAGATTTGGAGACAATTTCTGAAGAAACTGGTTGTTCATACAGAGACCAATAAAGTAACATTGGCATAAGATCTCTCAAGGAAGACAATATATTTTGAGGCAATATTCCCCCCAGTGTATCCAATTTTTTTTTTTGTACTTTTCCAGGTAAGTCCTTTCTAAAACTAACACTGAAAACTCAACATTATATTCCACAAGAAAGCATATCAATACATTGTAAAAATAGGAACTTACAAAAGAACTTTTAATTTTTCTTTGCCATAGGACATCATTTATTACAAGGATGTTCTTCAAATTTAGACAGTCTCTAACATATGACTAAGTCTGAAGTCACTTTGTCTGTCAAAAGGTAAAGGGCAAATGAGTTATCAGGGCAGCTGGGTCATCAGAATTCATTCTCTTAGGATCCGATGTAGTAAAAAACATCCTCAGTCTTCCAAACAACTGAAGTCCCAAAAGGCCACAAATCCTAGCCTTGCAACAGGCCAACTTATCCAACACAAAGGTCAGCATCATTAAACAGAATAAACAAACCAATCCGAGAGCCAGAAATGACAGATCTGCCTGGGAGGGGAAGGAGTCATGCAGCTGTCTCTCTGGGCCTCTTTCATCTCCACGCTTGCACAGTCCCAAACTTCACACACCCACACAGTTGCTCTCCTGTGTTTCAGTCCATACACACATGTGCACACATATGCCTGTACAATGGGTGCACGCATGGAACCAGACAAACATCCCCTCAAAACATGGGAATCCATGAGATAGGCCATTACCAAACAGTACGGAAACAGCAGCTGGTGGAACTGATCCCTTCTGATCATGTAGAGACCTCTGGCCCTCTAGCCTTACTCCTCACTGCCTTGCAGGAAATAGTGTTTTGGTCGGGGTTAACAGCAGTTTGTAGAGTGGAGAACCCTGTTTCTACTTCCAGCTCTCAGTACCATCTCACCAGTTTCTGCCAGTCAAGGCCAGGATAAAACCCATTCTCATTTCTCTGCCTGCCTTCTCACGGGCTGAAAAGGCACAGGATGTGTTCCCACAAGCCCTGGTACTGGCACACAACACTCCCAGCCCAGGATCATGCTCCTGCCCACACCTACACCTTCCATTGCTACCCTGGAGCCAGCAGCCACCAATCCCCCTGCAGCAACCAGCACACATGGAAGAGGGGCTGCTTCTCTCTTTTTGTGATGTTTACTCACAGCCCCCTCTACCTATCTACAACACAAAAATCTCTCAAACAATTAATTTTCAAGGAACCAAGGAAATAACTTAGGCACTTTGCAACCATGTACTTTTCACAGATGAGAGCACAGCTGTTTGCATGCTTATTTCCTTCTGTCACCACGCTGGAAATGTATCCTGTGCTGAGAGTCATACTAACCTCTAATGAATTTGGTGAGGATGCCAACTTAAAAAAACTACAGGCATTAGCAGCAGGCTGTGAATCCAGAAGGGAGACTTGCTTTCTCCTGTATGTATGTAAAACAGGGCCAAACCTCAGCTCCAATGCAACGTGACGATGGTGCTGTTCCTACGCGAGTGACGCCTGTCACACACTGTCCCGAGGTGCTGAGCAGTGGCCTTGGAGCTACGAGCTCGAGCTGCCACAGCAGGAGCTCAGCAGCAAATGTGAGCATGCTGGATTTGGAGAGAAGCTCCCACCATGCAGGACCTGAGTTTTCTTTCACTTGTTTTAAAATTGCTTTTATAAGCTTTCAGTATGAAGGAGATTAGGTAAACCCCCATTCTAGGGTGCTGTGCATGAATTTAAAATACCCATATTAATGCAGAAATAAACCAACTACAACGTCTAAAGCTAAATGCTGTAAATAAGTGTGCAGTACGAGGAGAGGACAAATCTCAGCTGAGACTTGACAGATTCAGGTTTTGTTCTCATTTCTACCCTTGACCTGTTTGGTGACTTTGAGTAAGTCATTGCTTCCTTTCTATTTCTTTCTGGGTCAGGGACTGCCTGTCATTTTGTGTTCATAGCAGCTGGCATGAAAAGCCCCAGTCTCAGTGAAGATCACTGGACACTACTTCAATAAAACCAATATCTAAATACCTGTTAAAAATAGACCACAGGGAAGCCTTTTTCTTTCCTTGGTAAAAAGGTGTCATGTTGCAATGAGTGAAAATTTCAGATGTATCATTAAATAAATATATATATACATGCATAACTGCATTTACACCAAACACACACACATTAAACTATGTTCCTAATTAAAATCTAGAAAACTATCACAACTTTACTAGATCACATCCCACCTCTGTATCTCTAAGATACTAAAGTTTTATCGTCTCACTTCTAATAGACTTGCTATATCTTACCAATAAGATTTATTTTCTAGTTTTGCATAAAACTCAACTCTGCATTTTTTTAAGCCATCATTATCCCAAGCACACGGCACTGAATTGTATTTAGGTTACAATGAAACCTCATATTTTTCAGTCTATATTTGAAAGTAGTTAACATTTTTCTATCCAAATCAATCTGCTTCTCAGCAGTGCTGAAATAAGCTTTTTTTCTAGTGTTTTCAGCATCTGTTCTGCCTTTCCTTACCTCTCCCTCCTCACTTACACATATAAATGTCCATTTATAAGCTTCCAGCTGAAATAGATGCCAAACTTAATCCAATTGCATAAATTCACAACATAAGCTGCAAAAAGTACATCACTGCATGCCTCAAGAATTCACTGCCTCTCTTAAAACATCTAACAGAATCCCTGAAATTGTACTGGAAAGATTCAGTACTTTGTTTCCATGGATGTGCAGCAAGGTTTTTGTTCTTGCTGTGGGTACTTGATTTCTGATATAAGTGTTGAGGTGTGACTTGCAAGAGCAAAGAGTTCAAGGTCATTAATTTTCTAGTCTCAGTGAGCAAGGCATTGATCTGCTAAGCAGAAGTAAGGGTCAGGGAACTTTGAAATAGAAGATAGTAGTGCTACAGATCACATTAAGAACAAATAAACAATGAAAACATTGAAAAAAAATTAAAAGTAATGGGAGCTAAGGTAATGGGAAGCTTTGAAACCTGTTTAGGGCTAAAGCCATTGAGTTCTCTTGAATTTTTGAGGTCTTATAAGGTAGGAAGTGTCACACTATTTTGGATGTCTGGTCAAGCCCTAGTTCAAAAACTAGAAAGCAATAACTTACAGATTGATTTTGATTGTTAATGTACAGACATCAACAGACTGAGATGAGATATTGGTTGTAAAATCTGACACACTCTGACAGGTGGAACACATTTAAAATGTTTGGGTTTTGGAAGGAAACAGACAGCAACACTGAATGACAGAAATTTTAAACATTAAGGATAAAGAATTTTTTTTTGTTTTCAGATGCTATATTTAATTTTTCTTAATGATAAAGTTTAAAGACACATGTGCTTTGACAATGTTTTTCATCACAAGAACAAAAGGTAAGAGTAGCAATTTAGAATTACTTATTCAATGAGATCATTAAAAATTCTTACCTTACAGAATTTTAATTTTTTTATTATAAAAAAGAAATTTATAACTGGATACAGAATAGTATTTGCATTTTCAAATGCTGCTGGATTGAGAGATGGTTGCTTTTTGTTTGTCAGTTCAAGTATCCCTCTGGAAACAGCTGCAATACTTGAATTGTAATTCTAGTTGGCAGCAAAAACTGGTCACCATGTCAGAACTGTTCTGACAGACTAAATGACTGAAGGAAGAAACCTGCAGGGAAGTAACTTTATTTTTTTTTTAGAAATAAGTACCTTTATTTTCTTTTTTTAGAAATGTTGGCTGAGCTTGCATCAGTGGGGTCCCATGGGTTCCCCTGACCACCATCCCCATCTTTAAATAAGTAACAAGCTACCTCCAGTGACAAACACTTACCCACCCATCACTGCAGCAGCACTTCTGGACCACTGATGCTTCTGCCACCAATGAAAGTTCACAATTTGTCAGCTCAAGAGCCTGTCCCTTGCTAATGGATGACTTTTGAAATGTCTGCTCAAAGTGTAAGGTTTTATTTTTTTATTTATTTATTTATTCTAAAGAGGTGTAAAAGCAACACACCATTTAGACTGTGGTTTCTTATACATACTAGAGTCCCCAGTCTTCTTGATCGTTGCTTTCCAAGTCTCCACAGGAAAAGGCAATGAGGGTGTCAGTGCCCAGCCTGCACAGCCAAGTTCTTTTTTCTCCCTTGAAGACCCTCTCAGGCATGGCAAGAGAATTATAGAAGGCTTGCAAGGAAAATACTAAATCCACAGACTAAGTCATCCACTGGATAAGGCATCACTGCCCTCCAACAGATATCCTGAGCCCTGGCCCCCAGTGATGATTTCATCCTTTTCATCTCTTAGTAACAGAATAAATAGTCCCTTCACAAAGGTGCTGTGAAGAGCAACAAAACGACAGACTGACATTTCCAGGTACAATTGTATTGTAAGTCACAGGCAAATCTCTTACACCTTTATTCAGGAAAGGCTTTGAAATCCTTTTGAGGAATGCAGTGATTACTGAGGCAAAGGGAAATATACTTAGCAAGACTCTGGGTGCAAGTTGGTGCTCCCTTTGTCACCTGTAGCAGGTAGGTGAAAAAAGGGCCTCTAAGGTAAGCCTGCTCACTGATGGATAGAGAAATATGCACAGCTGGAGCATGCAGCTGATTTAATCTTAGGGCCCCAGAGAGAATGTGAATCTGTGATGTGGGGAGTGGGTAGGAAGGAGAAGTAGGGTGGACGTATGGGTCACAAAAATTTCTGTTGCAACACCATCCTCATCGAAGACAAGGCACAGCAGTAAATGATGCAGATGAACAACTCCTTGAGCTCTTATAGGGCCTTACAAACTTCCACCAAAAAAAAAACTTTTTACAAGTGAACCACTTATTTCATTTAAATATGTAGCCTGTATAATCAGAGTCTTTGAAGTAGGGAGACAGATGATCAGGATTTGCCTTTTGATCTTTCCAAATTGTTTTAGCAAGTAACAACTATGCCTGAAGTCTTTTCTGGGAAACTTTATTAGCAACGATGTTTACAACAATCTTAGAGACCAAGGTTTTCTTAGTACTGCTGTTAAATAATCTTCCAGAAACTGAAATCTTACAAAGCAAACTTAGGGTCTACAAATAATATCATGAATTTTATGTTAATTCGATTGAAATCCCCAATCAAATAAGCTACAATTCTATTCAATGCTCTGTACATATTCACAATAAAAATATTCTTTTTGGATTCACACAGATCTCAGTCTTGTTCTCTATTCATCTACTTGTACCCAGCTCAAGTCAATTGATCTTGCAAGAAAACCTCTAGCTCAGAGAACAGGCTCTGAAGCAAAAAAGGACTGACTTTATCAGTAAACCAGAGACCCCCTCACACCTACAAAGGAGCAGCACAAGCTGCCTAGTTATAAGCTACAGCTGTTCCACTGATCAGCATGAGTGCAATGCTAATTTTTACCAAGGCAACTTGAAGAGGCTTCCCCTCCTTGGTGGCTGCTGTAAAGGACTGTGCTCACATTTCACATTCTACACAACTCCTGAAATCAACAGGAACATTCACAGCCACTGCTGTTAGACAGGCCACACACAGAAAGACACTGCGGTTTGAATAAAGGAAAAAGGATTTTTTTTTTACATTTTGTTTTTTGTTCTGAAGACAAGGAAAACAAAACTGCTTCAGGCAATCTTCCTAGCCCACACTTACACAGCAAAAAAGGGAAAATAGACCACTTGTAAAAACACAGTTATCACCAACACTTTATTGAGGAAAGCCTGAAACTCATTAACTGCAGCAACTGGAATGCAGGAATTATTTTTAAAGTTTGTTTTTTCCAAGCAATTTCTGGGTCAAAAAAAAAAAAAATAATAGTCCTGGGTTCCTCCCCCTATCTGATAAATTCAATCTAATTTAATGAAAATATTTATGAATAAGACTGCAGTCTTCTTACAGCTGAAAAGTGAAATTGCATATAGGAATAATGAAAGTAATGTTAAAACCATGAACTAACAATTCCACTGGGGTTCTTTGGTGATATCAAATACACTGAAATTTGCTAAGCAATCATACACCTGAAAATGAAGTAATTTTCTATTCATTAAACATATGAAACTGGTCACAGTTAAGAGGGAAAAATAAAATAATGGTTTACACAATTACACTTGACCCTCTAGCACTGCACCATTTCATCGTACTGCTAGATGCAGATGGGTAATTATACAAAAGAATTTGAAATACAAAAGCCTTGTGGACAGGGAACTTGCTGGTGCTTTTCAAGCTTCCTACTCTTGAGAAGCATTTCAGCTTTTTATTTACCGACTGAAGCTAAAAGAAGTTACAATCACTCCTCAAAAGTCAAATGGCAGCAGCATTCAGCAGAGAACAGCTCCTTGCCTTTACCTTGTTTTTATTTCCTCCATTATTATCACTCTCTAAATTAGAGAATGTGTCTGTTTTTTTTTTCTCTCATCCTCTGAAATGGATTTTAAGCATCAATCCATTATGAAAAGGCAAATCATAGAGCTGGAAGAAGTGAGGTAGTGTTGTGGGCTCAAGTGTAAAAACCCTCCCTTATTTAAGTGCATCTCACATTGCAAGTGTAGAAAGGTATGCTTCTGAAAATACACATATTGATTAGTTCAGAAGTGAAACTTTGGGAAGACATTCGTACAGCCTGAATTTTTCAGCTTCATTTGGTGTCTACTTTGGCACTTTTGCAATGAAGTGCTTCTCCTGATGTGCATACCACCCCTACAGAGACGTGCTTCAGACAATCACTGAAGAACCTGCTCAGTGCAGAGTGGCCATCAGGCAGAAGTTTTCTTCCATGAGTCGGCACAAATTCCTTGGGCCAGACTTGAGCATCCATGCTGCCCCATACTTTAACACAAACAAATGTGGGACATGTGGAACATGCTTAAATGACTGGCCAAAAAGGATCTTCTTTCAGGAAGAAAACGCGTGGCAAAGGAAAATAAGGGTTCGATCTGTTTCGTTTATCAGAAAACAAAGATGAAAAATGACTCCACAATATCTACCAAGGGATTGTATTAACTGAGAACCAGCTTAATGGAAATGAATGGCTTGAAGCAGCAAAATTAGAAGAACAAACAACACTGATAACCAGTGGGAAAAAATACAGACACAGTGGATTTTTAATTTCTGGTGCTGTTCAGAGCTTTTATAGAAGAAACATCTGTCTGTCTAATACAAGCCACAGACACCAAAAAAACCCAAGGAAACTGGGTGACTTAAAACTGCACACCACTTTGGGGATCAATTCTGCCCTTCTTTTGACAAAAACTGTTTTCATTGAATCTCTCTGGAACAGGACCCATATAGAGTTTCTAATATACCATTTCACAGTTATGGCCACACTGGTATCTTCCTGTCAAAGAAATCCATTAAAGTAGACACCAGCCTGACAGAACAAGAAGCTCAGAAAGAAACTAAACTTGTTAATGTAAACTACATGTACATTCTCTACAAAAACTGCCATTCTCTTACTTCATAATTATCTTCTCCTTCAAGTCTTATAACAGTGATTTAAAAATAAAACCTACTCAATCTTCCACACACATCTGCGCCACACTTCAGATGTGACATCCATTGTTCAAAGCAAAACTGAGTATCTCCTTTTAATTACTGCACAATTTTCTGTAAAAAGGGCCTGAACTTTAAAGCTCTGGTTTAGCAGACTCAAGAAATAAATTAAGCTGCAAAACCTAAGTTAGGTACATGCTTAAGTGCTCAGCTGAATTAGTTTCTCATAATACTTTCGTCCCCCTCACAGCAGAGTTCATGCAATAACTTGGCTGGTCACTGACAACACGGCACTTAGACATAGGAGACAATTGTTAAACAGCCTTTCCTCCTATTAGCTTTGGAAATTAATACTTTATTACTTCATACAAGACAGTAAAAAGAATAAAAATAATCAACAACTTTTCATAAAAATTAAAAGGATTTAAACCCAAATCTTATTAGAAAGTCAAACTTAAAACCAAACTAAAGAAATACCATATTTGCACACACTTTTAAAGGAAGATATTACAATTTTTTTTGATATCAACAGGCACTCTTCATTCATCTGCAAGAAACTAGGTTAGGTCTCCATAGGCCACAGTCAGAGTTATTAAGTAAGTAAATATGCCACTGCTTCTGTGCCCTCCTTTTATTTCCTTGCTTCTTCAGTCTCCTCTGACTCTCTCTCTTGATGCTCTCTTTCCCACCTCAATTCTTTCAACTCTTGTCTGTACTTCCGTTCAATGAACCGTTTCTGATGGGCCATCTGGGGAAAGTTATCTGACACAAGGAGAAATATTTTACATTAATAAACAAACTGGTAACAGAGAAAGCCTCAACTCGTTTTGTTTTAAACTTTGATGTTATTAGAGGTGGGGGGGGAACAATGTTGTTCCCATTTTCACTCATTTATTTCTTATAATATATAGTAAACCAGGACTGTTTCATAAGACTTTGGTTTCTTCATGATTTCTTTACATCTGTTTCTCCTGCTACAAAGCACCGCCAAATCTAATATACTCACAAAAATAAAATAAAAAATCCTGGTATTGCAACATGGCCAGGTATTACCTGGATTTTACATTCTGTTCCCTTAGCAACAGGTGGTTGATACTGAAAAATGAATGTGAAACTACTGTTAATGCTGTCAGGATTTTTTGTCTTGCTCCCACTCCGACAGTATGAGCCACCAACTTCAAGCATCGCACAGATGTTTCCATTATTTTTATTATTGTTTTAGACCATGCAGAATCAACTACATGCCCCACACTAAAGCAGGTATCCTAATGGGAAAGTAATAGTGTAGCAAGACGGAATGCAGTTGAGTCTGTTCCTGAAAAAGTTAACGCTTGGCTATGTACTGTCAGCCTTAGCATAGTCTAAGAGCATGGATGAGTGAAGACTGCCTGAAACACACTGGACAAGGCTGAGGTGATGGAGAAATAGCTGGGGAGATGGATGCTTCTGCTTTTAGGCACTTGTCCATTGGCTGATGTGTAGGTACACATTAGTACTGAGACTGCAAGAACAGCTTATGTAAGTGAACAGAATTGCTCTCACTTTAGCACACGGCTCACAGAATGTGATGATTTCTGCATGACCAGGGTGCTGACATCCACATGTGTCTGTGCTGTGGAGACCTGCACCCTCCAGCCAGTCAGAAAGCAAAGGGGGGGCAGAGTATGTGACAGGCTGCAGCTGATGGTGAATCCTGCTGGGATCACACAGAGCTCTGGGATCAGCACTGGCTACCTGATCAGTCTGAGATGAATGCAAGAGGTTACTACACTGATCTTTAAAGCCATAAATTTGGTAGATGTCTCAGCAAAGGACTGGTCTCTCTCTTGCTGGTTATTTAGAGAGAATTCAGCTGAGGCTTCTCAGGGAGGAGTACCATGGCACCAAGCTTTTTCCTCCTTGGCACCAAGCTTTTTCCTCCTTTTTCTGGGTCCCAGGCAGCATGGATTCTCAGCTAGAGAATGCAGTGCAGAAGCCACATAAACTGCAGGAATTTGTGGCAGAGCAGAATAACTTTCTACTGCTTTGTTTTATTGGCCAGTGAAATTTGTGCCCTTTATTATACATACTACAGGAATAAAAGGTTTATTCATCAGTTATTTACAACTTGAGCATAGGAGAGTATATTTATTTAAACCAGAAAGCAATCTAAACAAAATTGGTTTTAAATTGCTGTTGTTTTTAAAAGCACTAGTGCTTTGTTTAATGGAGTTCTGGGATATTTTGTTGCTCATGTGCCCCATAAACTGAAAATCAGATTTTCAGCACTGCCTGTAACATGATTCTTTAAGAACTCAGCTTGGTAGCAACCTGTTCTAACACGTTTAGAATGGTAAGAAGGAAACCCATACAATAAATTCATCAGGGCTATCATATAAATAGACATATGAAACTCACTTTCACTTGAAGTTAACTACTTATGCATTAAAAAACCCAACAAACAGACCAAACCAAACAACTCTACTGCACCACCATATACATAATACAACAGGGCCCTTAAGGGGCCCTTAAGGGTTGTGTAACCTCCATCCTGAAAGACAATTAAAACTTGACTGGCAAGGCACAGAGAAACTAACTTGAAAGTTGGCTCTGCTTTGAATTGAAGGGCAGTAGGAGCACAGGCCTCTAGAGTTCTATGGTATTTAAACAAATATATATGTCAGAAGATAGCTGTGAAGTCCTTGGATTGATAGGCGATGAAACTCAGAGCTCTCTTGAGTGGTGATACTGTCACAAGAAAACACACTCAAAGAAAACTTCAGTAACATCTTGGAGATACTCAGCGGAGAAGGGAAGTTACATTTTTCTACTTGTCAAATTTACTGGTGGTGAGAAGTATATGCTTAGCAGGTGGATATAAAAACATATCTGAACTACACAGATTCATTTCCTTCTAATATTTACACTCTTGAATTTCCAGATGCAGAGATAACAGATTAAAAACCTTTGACATCAAAGGAACTGCATGTGTTTCCTTTGAATGAAATGCAAAAAATGGACTTCCCATGTTCTTCTCAATAGAGAATTTCTGCTGCACAAAATGCTTGTAATCTATTTGCTTGCAGGTCACCCACACCTGGCACTTTAACCCAACTGACCAAAGTTATTTAATATAAGAAGCTTGCCCACACTCATTCATATCTAAGACTACATTTCAATGAAGGACTGCTCCCATACTGGCTATGCAGCATGTAATTTAGAGAGATGTAAACACAGATCCCTGGATCTGCAGCTGATATTAACCCTTCTTGACAGATAAATATCAATTTAAATTGTTGGGGACCTGCCTCTTAGATTTTAACCTAGCCTACTGATAATCTGGGATCAAATTTTATTTTCTAAGGTCACATTTGGCTCCTCCCCTGAAATAAAGGGTAAGCATCAGAGACTATGAAGTCTTATCCAACTGCATGCATAAGCATGGAAAACCTCAATGAAACTTTACTGCCCAGGGTTCCCTTGAAGCTGCATCCTCTGTAGCTGACCAGCTCCCGTTAACAAATACCTGTTGGGATCCTATTAACTTCAACTGCTACAAAACTGTCTTAGTACAAAAAGTACTAAGAGAAAATCCTGCTGCTGCTTAGAAGCTGACAGCACTTAACATATGTGCTCTGTTCAAAACTTATCCCCCACAAAAGCTGCACCTTGCCTCACTAAAGAACAAGGAAATAAACTATGAATTCTCTGTTGCCCAAATAACTTACATTTTTCAAGTGCGTCCATTGCAGCTCCCATTTCTGCTTGCTGAATACTGTGAAAGCCAAACAAAAACATGTTACATGAGATCTAAGCTGCACAGAATAAACTAAAGTTCCTGACAAAGTGGACCACTAGTTATGCTTTTGTAATGAAACTTTTTGGAAAACCAGCAGCTTCTAAGTCCCAGAGAGTATGATACATCAGCCATTCCATAAATATGTGAGCAATAGTACTACAGCTCCAGTAGAATATTTCTTAACTTAGACCATTAATATTAACAAAATATTCCAGTCCATTCTTCATTAAAGCATTTGCTTTTACTTGAGAGAAACAAAGGAATAAGATAACAGATGCATGAATGCTAAAAAAAAATATATTTTTAGAACCATCACCAGATTTGGTAGCATAAAATGAGGGGTTTGGGGCTCATGGTTGAAGTCTTTGAATTCCTAGAACCATTCCAAAATGCCTAGAAGTAGTAACCTCAGGAAAAAAAAAGTGTAATAGTGTGGCACTCTTAACTTGCCACGGTAAGTTGCATAGTAATCCAATAGCAAATACCAAGATAAAGACACTATTTCCTGGAAGCTGTTCTGCAGTTACTACTCCAAGAGCCACAAATAGTTAGCATTGCCAGCCACCTTGAAGGCAAATTCACCAAAAAAGGCTCAAGATACAAAACTATACCAACATTGAACCCTTCAGGTATTCCTAAAGCAGAGAAGTTTGAAGAAGACCCTACAGCTTTCCTTTCCTATGGCAGACCATACAACAGTCTATCTCCATGGCTAGTAATTCTGAACACCACCACACTCTAACACCATGTGAATAATTTTTTACTATACCTTGGACCTTTACCACATCCTATTCTTTCCCCTTTGAAGTAGACAGCTACTGTGTATGTCCTGGCATGAGAAGGTCCCACTGTCTGCAGGGTCCTGAAAGAAGAAATATTTTATTCAAGCAGTGAGAATTAAAAAACAGAATCTGTTTGTGGCACGTAGCTCACCAAGCTTTCAATCAGGTCAATACATATAGTACAATTAATGCAAAACACAGAGCAAGGGTTGAAGGATGTCTGTATAGATCACATTAACCCAGAGATTACCAGAACAGTATTTATATGGATCACTCAAGAGCACCACATGAAAACTAAAACTGTATTTAGCCTAAAGGCAAAAATGCAAACTGTAACATGAAGTGTTCAAACACTGTGAAAACACCTGTAATAAAGTAATAAATTATGCATAGCTGTGCAATTGCAAGTAAACACACCCATACAACTATGTGCACACTAGAAGTTTTGTCCCTGAGAGTTTTGCAGGTAGCAAGGTTTTATAAGAACTTTGTATTGGACATGGTAGTTCTCTACACTGAATTATCACAGTACAAAGGAATTTTCCATCAGCTTTGAAAAGTTAGTTTTTCACAAAACAAACTTTCCATTTGACCTGAAGCCTAGGACATACATCAACAACCATCAGAAAGGGAAAAGGTAATTCCCTAGATGTGCCATGAATTGCTTCTTTTGCAGTTTCTTACTGCTGTCCCAAAGCTCTTCCCACTTTCAGATCAAATTCTGTCTGCTACCTTGTTTCTTTTTAGAAGGAGCACAAATTTCACATCAATTTTTAAAGTATCTAACTAAAGTACTCTCTCTCTCCATGCAATGTGACAAGAGCAAATAAAACCCACCCTAAATTTAAAAGCAATAGTACTGACTGCAGTGAAACAGATAACCCTAAGAAAAGGAATTTAACAAGATAATAGGAAGATAACAGTGTATTACTAGGTCTGAGCTGTACTATAAAAATCAATTTATCATCACAGCAAAACAAAACAAACATTTGGTACTTGATATTAAGTGGTTTTTACAAAAATGGGAAATTGTTTTTTATTGAATTCATGCCCCTCAGCCAAGACAAAGGCCTGAGCCCTCACACAGAGAGACAGAGGAGTCAGACCTGCAGAGCACTGGCTGCAGTGTTAAGGGGATGGCACGTCTAAGTGCAGTGTGTGTCACTGTCACTAAACTGCTACACTGCATTGGAAACCTTACCTCAGTACCTGTGACAGATGCACTTATACTTTCATTCTTCATATCTTTTTGATATAATAATCCCAACAACACAAGCCTTGAATTTTCATAGCCTTTATCTCTTCTTCTGGAGCTAACATTGCACCCTTTCCTACAGTAATTGAATGGATGTGGATGCAATATACAGCCTAAGGTTTATTATTTATTATCTTTTTGAAGCAGCTATTACACAATTTAGCAGCTGGAAGTAAAAAGGGAGATCTATCCCATCCAGCTTCAGGTATTTAACTGAGGTGTACAAGTTAAAAGGTTCACTGCCCTGAGCTCTTTGTCATTGAACATGGGAACATTTGTCAGCTGAACCACACAACAAAAATGTCCACAACTTGTGGTGCCCTTCAGTGCCTGACTGTGGATGAGAAACAGTTCCTATAATCAGCAAATCTAACATAAGGCATTATTATTTTTGCATTAAAATATCAAGAAACTTAATATGTTAGTGAGAATAAAATGGAGATTATCTTGACCTCATAACAAAATGGCCCTTTCTTTAACTCTTTTAATTTAATACTGCCATTCCTTACATTACAAGAAAAACAAATAGAGAATTATGCCAATTAAATACTCCAGTCCAAAATAAATACTCTATTTTTCCCTTACAACTGCAAAGGTTAAATGCTCAGTAACTCTTCCTTGTAATGGCCTAAACACCTAAGGCTTAGAAAACAGTATTTTCCATCTTTAGACAAAGAAAGACTATAGGGCTTGGATAATGACAAGAAAAGCAAACTATGGGGAAAATGTAGAGTGACTGATCATATCTTGCTCCATGTACAAGGAAGATTTGTAAGTAGCTGGTATCCATAAGGAGTCTGCTCTTACTTGTAGAGAGGAATGTCTGGCTCTTTTCCTTCTGTCCTGAGAGTCAAGCAGCACTGCTGAAGCTGAGATTTAGGATCATTCCAATCTTGATTTAAAATAAACTCCTGTAGGAAGTCCACAGAGAGGCTTTTATGATTGAGAGATTGCAGTAAGGGTTTCAAATGCCACAATGTGTTAAAACACAGTGGCAGGAAAGTAGCAAATTGACGGATCTTACCTTTAGCCGTGGAAAAAAGCAAACATTCATGAAAGTGTGAACGTATTCCAAATCTTTATCAATGTACAGGGCAGCAATAAAGGCTGGGGGAAAAAAAGGTACTGTCACTCTTTCAAGGAGAGCATTATTGGCTTGCACTTTTAGAAACAAGTATCTCTGAGTATATTAAAGCCATATTCAATTACGTTTCAGAGCAGTGATCTGATGAGGGTATTATCCTCCATACTTGGGGAAAAAAAAAATCAAGTTGACCAAGAGATTAGGTGATTTACCCAAATCCACCCAGCCATTTAAAGTGCTAGAAACAACATTCTGTTTCTAATCTCAGGAGAACATGAATACTTACAAATAAATCACTACTGGGTACCATAAAATTATTTAGATATAAATCACTCCTGTTTGTATGCTATTTCCATTTGTTTATGGGATTTTGCAAAAGCCAAGTGGTCTGAATGGTTTGCAAAATACATTGAAATACACAAGACAGGGATTAACTTTCTTTGCAGAATATTTATCACTGTTTCCATTTCATGGGAAAGAAGGCAGCACAAACTTAAAAAAATCGACTGAAATAATTTCATTTCCATGTAGCCTTTCCTCTTGTGGAGCGACCATTCTAAAACCTCCTCAAATGCAGACAAACAAAGCACAGAAATATTCACCTGCTGAAGGAACTATTTCGTCTTCCAACAGTGTCAAGAATATACTAATTAAACAATGAAACTGCTGTTAAATAGCTCAACTCAGAGTGTAAGCTTTAACTTTGAAGACATGCTTTTGTCCTGGTCAATTTCAACCCCTCACTTTCTAAGCCTTCAAATTTCTATCTGCAATTATGCCTCCTTCATGCTTTTATACAGACTTCAAAAACCTAGGTTAGTCTTCAAAAATCTGGCTTTCAGAGGTATAGGCATAAATCATTTGGAAACCTGAACATACATTTTTAATAGCGATTTAGGGGATTTCTAATGGCTTTCTTAAACAAGCCCCAAGGAAAAGGAAGTCATTAAGTAAGAAGTTATTACAACCAAATTAACTCACATTCCAAGAGATCAGCCAAAGTCTTAGTTCGAAGAGTTACAGGTCTTTTTGTCTTGTCGTTAGTGATGGCAAACTCTTGCATGCCCAGCTCTTCTGCCACCTTGGCCTGTGTCCTGTTGTTCACCAAAGAACTTCTCAACAGCTGCAAAAGAAACAAGTTCCATTCCTTAGTTACAATTACCAATAACAAACTACAAAACCTAAGAGAGCTGGGGAGAAAAAGTTACTTTTATCCTTAAGGTTTCTCACTTCTCTCAGTTCACTGACATTTAGATTCAGGGCGTCTCAAGTGATTTATATAGAGACACACTCTGTCACTCTTTCTACTGGTGATTTTTCTTTCTTTTTCAATTCTTCTCACCAGTCTTTACTTATTCTATGGACACATTACTTCTGTATGTATGTCATGTGTTTAAAATGCTTGCTTGTGAGCTTCCTTCCATGTCTTCACAAGTCCTGTACTTTCTCAGTTAATCTGCAGTTTTCTAGTTTAAGTAATACACAATTGTATACATTTTCCCACATAAAGAGTAAGTAAACAATATTCTAGAGTCCATGGAACAGCCCCCAGTGTTCACCAAATAATGAATAAATAGGTGGTGACTCAAACAAATACACATTAAAGCAAGACAGTTCAGTGTTTCAGAATGAGCAGATGAGGAAGTTGCTCCATTCCTCTGGCCAAAGAAAAACATACACAGATGGACAGCCTGTATGCACTATCTGCTCTGCTAAAAGGCAGCCCAGCTGAGCCAGTGCATCCCAGACACAGGTCTGCCCTAAAGTGTTCCATATATGTGTCATGAAAATACTTAACCTTGGCTCCAGACAGATTACTTAAACATAGAGCTCTAACAAAGACATACAGCTCCCCACACAGTTTAAAGGAGTGTTTTGGAATTTTAGGGAGAATTTCTGACCCTTTGGAGAGGTCAGATTTTTTCCTGCTTGTTTGCTTTTTTGCTTTAAAGAACAGCATTAAAGAAGTTACAGATACTACAGGAGGTAGGAGTAAGAAGTAAAGCATGTCTCCCTTTTTCACAGTTTATGTGCAACCTAGAGTTGAGATACTGCACACACATTTTTTTCCTTTTTTTTCTTCCATATCACATTTGCTCAGCTTATTAGATACAAGTTATATGCTACCTGGCTCCAGCACATCAACTGAGCTTATGAAAAATCAAGATTTATTTGCTGCACTTGATACTTCATCTCTCACAACAGATAAACAAAGAACAGTATGTTCATAATTTGTCAATGATGTATGAAGCAGATACTCATAACCTGATCTTCGTAAACTAGGCAAACTGCACATAGTATTATTACCCCTTTCCCTAACCTCTGTTTAAACTCATTTACTACTTGTTCCTGATCAAAATTATTTCCTTTTACATCCTCAAGATAAATAAACTGTACTTTCTCCAACAATATTTAAGTACAGTATCCTAATATGCAAGCTATGAGACAGAAGTGCAGTGTCCCATGACAAAAATCTGTTTCTTGTAATGGAAGAGGGATTTCTTTTGTTTTGTTTGCAGACTACTTATTTTGATGGAATCCATAATCGTGATTAGTAGTATCATAAAACAAAGAGTAACACATACACTGAATACACATTCACTCAGTGAATTAGAGATAGAAAAAAAAGCCCATTATCCTCTAAGCACTGTGGTTATCAATTTGCTGTATATTAGAATTTGCCTCCTCTACAAGTGTGATCAGGCAAGCAACTCAATTCCTCTTAATGATACATAGAAGACACAGTTCCTGTGCCTTTCCAGCAGCTTTTTTAGAGTTAGTCTCTACACTGGTAACACACAGATCACTGCAGATGCTGTGATACATTATATGCTCAACTGGAGCCTGGCTTTAATTACAAAGCAGTTTTTTTCCTAATTCTTCCATCTTGACCCAACATACCACTACTCAGGACTGTACCAAAGAATGTATCCATAACTCAGCACTGGAGAAGCTGTATCTTCCAACATTCAACAGAATGTCAACTTCTCTTCTGGTACATTATTTGGCTATCTCCAAGTATGTAGATGAGACTATGTTCTCCTTTCTTTTTCTTAAGTGTAGTTATTTTACAGACATCTCTCCACAAGCAATCACTCCACACTGGGAAGCCACTGCATTGCCAGTCAAGTAGAATCCTTGACCAAAATGGCCCTCCACACACCAGACACCATTTAGTTGATGTTCTACTATTACTTCAAATTTAAGTATGTCCCCAGATGACAGGAGAAAGAGCCTAGTGTTTGCAGTTTCTCTTCAGATTGCACTTTAAGAGCCTGTTTTCTCAGATATCTCATTTCATTTGTCATCAAATTTAAAAACATTTTAAGATAATTTTCTCTACACATGAACACACCTCCACAGTTCAAATTTTATTTTAGGCATTGCCCGCTTCTTTGTATTTTTATGTGTTTTCAGCATCCACTCCACTCTTAACTTTGCAGTTTTGCCTAAAAACTGAAGTGTGCAACTTGTACTTTCCAACTCACTAATCATTACATTGAGTAACAAAAAGACATTCTAATCATTGTTCTGAGCATTTACACCCATTAACAGCAGCATCTCATATTCTTCTGGCTAAACAGCTCTTGCAGGAGTTGTAAGAGCACAAATGCTTACATTCCTAAAAGTCATGTTAGAAAGCAAAAAACCCCACCAGGCTTTACACCCTGTCTCCTCAATGGTGCAGAAGAATCCATACAAATATAAACTTAATATAAACTGAAACTTAAGAAATGGTGAAGAAAAACTCAAGTAACTTTTAGTCACAGCATGTACTTCCTTCTTCCTCTCATAAACAGCTTTAGCCCAAAAGATTCAAGAATCATATTCTTGATAACACACTGCCTGCTAGAGACTTAGCATTGTCATGCCTTTATTGATCTGAGGGAACCAGTCTAAAATTAAGCTACTTCCTAACTTTAACTAGAAAACTTGACTAACATTCCTGATATATGTATCGCTTTGCTGATTAAGTAAACTAAAAAAATTTAGTGGGCCAAAAAAACTTGTTACTTTCAAACAAAGCCACAACTCACCAGTTGCAGAGCTAAAGTACTGTAAATTGTTGAAAGGTCTCCAAATTTAGTTGTTCAAAGTCAAAGTCCAGATAAGAGAGGCTAAAAGGCTATACCAATCAACAGATGACTATAACTATATTAAAATTAAATTCAAAAGCTACCTCAGGAAGTTCAGATTGAAGACAAGGGGAAAAGCAGATTAAAATAAATTGTAAAAACTTTTTTTATCAGGATGTATAACTCTGCCTGTATGCATGTTCAACAGACTAGAAGACAGGAATAAAAAAAAGTCACATGATACATCTATTTAAATAAATGGTTTAAGACACCTATCTTTAAACAAGAATTAGTCTCGGCCCTCAATTTTATCAAAAATCTTTAAAATTTTTGATCCATTTCACAGACTGATCAGAAATTATTCCAGTGGAGTCATAAATCACAATTTTCTATTCATTGCAGTGCTCATGACTTAAAATTAAGAAAGCCTTATTAAGAGCAGTGGTTGCTGAGGCTTCTTCTATTAATCAAACTCAGAACAATTCACTGGCTGCTCCGATAATTTCGGTCTCCATCCCACTCTTGCTCTTACGGAGAATATGATTGATGGCAGTCTCACCGTTAAGTGCCCTTCATGATGATCGGGGAAATGTATGAATAAATACTCTGTGGCTACCAACTGCATTATGGAGTCACCCAGGAATTCCATCCTCTGGTTGTGGCCTCTGAAAAATGAGACATCAGTGCAGCAAAATCAATAAGCACTCATGAGGAAAAAACCAAAACCAGCATGCACACACAAATTAAAATGAAGAGTGATCTGAAAGTGAGCCTTGCTCATTTCCAAACACATTTAAGACAATTTTTCAGTGTTAATCAGGTGAGATGAAAATACAGCTCATTACTGTAGTAACACCAACTTAGGCAAAAAGCAAAGTGGGATAGCTACAAATAAATGCAATCATTAGATTACAGATCACAGACTAAATGAAGGAGAAGAGCAGTTAACATCAAATCTGTATTGGGATAAGATCTCTATCTCAAACTTGTTTTAAGAAAATGAACTAATGAATGCAATACTTCAACAGAGAAAAATATCCATTCACAAGAAAGAAAAGGATCAGGGTTTAAACTCATAGACGATCCTGAAGAGGGTAAGCACTGATATGAAGTTTAACAAGGGCAAGTGCCAGATTCATTGTCTGGGACAACCCCAGTTGTGGGTATAAAGTAGAGAATGAGATGTTGGAGAGCTGCATTGTGGAAATGGACCTGGGAGACCTGGTCAGTGGCAATTTGAACAGCTGGGAAAGGGAGGGGATTGTCCTGCTCTGCACTGGGGCGGCCTCACCTCGAGCACTGCGGGCAGTTTTGGGTGCCACAGTATAAAGACAACATTAAGCTGTTAGAGAGTGTCCAAAGGTGAGCAACTGTGATGGTGAAAGGTCTTGAGGTGAAGCCATTTGAGGTGCAGCTGAGGTCACTTTGTTCAGCCTGGAGGGGACTGAGGGGAGACCTCACTCCAGAGGGTAATGGCAGGGGAGGTGGGTACTGTTCTCTTCACTTTCATGACCAGAGACAGGGCTCAAGGAAACAGCATGGAGCTGAGTCAGGAGAGGTTTAGGCTGGGTATCAGAAAGAGGTTTTTCACTCAGAGGGTGGTTTAATACAGAAAGGCTCCCCAGGGAAGTGGTCACAGCACCAAGCCTGTCTGAGTTCAGGAAGTGTGTGGACAACACTCTCAGGCACATGGTGTAATTCCTGCAGCGTTCTATGCAGGGCCAGGAGTTGGACTTGATGATCCCAATCGGCTCTTTCCAACTCAGCATGTTCTGTAATACTGTTTGCTTGAAAACAGGGCCTGGCAGCTTTGCAAGCAACAGAACACAGGGGCTGTGCTTGGATCAAAGAGTGTAATTTTACTTCTTTTCTCCGCTCAAATGTACCTCCAGGTATGTTTTGCTAAGGTCTCAGGAGTGATGTACAAGTATCAGTCATGCAAAAAGCTCAAAATAAACACCAGGATAGGTCTCTAACACCTTCTACAGTCTTTCCCAAGATATTTGCCACTGACTAATGTCAGAGGTGGCACACTGAGCCAGGCGGGCTTGTGAACATAGCTGCTCTATTCCAGGAAATAAATGTAACTTTGTTTACAAACCATGGAATCTGAAATACTCTTAACAGAAGGGCCAACAGAGCTACATGAGGACTCTTGTCTACTCACAGAGTCAGATGGTTAAAGCCTACTGTCCTCAGAGTGAATGCACGTGCTAGAAGTCGAACATGAGTAAAGATGACTCCAATTGCCTCCTCAAACTCCGTAAGCTTTTGAAGAACTGGAGAGGTCTCAATGAGTTGCCTGTCAGTATTGGACTCCTGCAGCTGCAAGAAAAATTAAGTGTAAGTAATAACAAACTCAGACTGCTGCAGAAATTTTCAGAGAAAAGCAAGCATTCTTTAAACCAAGGGCAAAGAATACAATGAACAAGTTCCATGGACAGCTGAACTGAGAAAACCACGTTTCCTCTGCCTTTTGGTCTTGAGTAATTAAAAGCCAAGAAAAACATGAGCTCTGATGTATGCTTCTTTAACAGCAAGCCCATCACTTGCATGTCTCTACATGTGGATGCATTGTAGCATAATACAAACTTTCACAAAATATGTACAATTGTATATTTCTGCATTTTCTAACATTATCACATTGTTTGCAACTGAGCAACATATTCAAAAATTATTAGAATAGGGCTGGCAGACTGACAGCATGTCGAGATTAGACAAAATCCATATCAAATTCTTCCACTTCCCTTAAGTATCAAAAATCAATAATAAATACTTTAAATATGAAATTTAAAAGGGCACACTAACACAAGAAAGTTAAAATTATTGCTTTGGGTCAATATCTTTTCTTATCAGTTTCTTGTCTGATGTCGTTAATGTGATGACACTGTTAAATGCCTTTGTGGAGCTTGGAAATGGCTTAAGCATTTCCTCTACCCATTCTGAGCATCTCTTTGATATAGTAATGTTTTAGAGGAGGAATTATCCAGAAGAATTCCTAAAAGAAAACTAAGAATAACCAGAGATTTTTAAACTGGCATCGAGATAATTTTTGGTTTGTTGTCTGCCCCTCTTCTATTAAATGATTACATTCAATTTGCCTTTTTTCTGTACAGAGCGTTCAGTTCACACTTTCATAGAGCTACATACCCTTGCACCAAAATTCCACACCTGGGTAATAATTGTCATTTTGGAGTTCAGCTGCATGTGGAGCTGAGACTTTCTGCTTTATCATGCACAGCCCTTTCTATATACCTACACTACTTGTTAAAACTCTACAGTGAGTCACCCTTGCATTCTCACAACCAGAGTGCAATTCTTCAGTCTGCTGTTGTCCCTGCTACTTGAAATAATTTGGTACTGTCAACAAACTGCCACCTCACTGCTCATCCTGTTCCCTAGGCTGTCAATGAGAACAGCCTGTACTTGAGCAAAGATCCCAAGGGAAATCTGCCAGTGATCACCATTCCTTGCAAGATGTGGTCATTTCACTCCTGTTCTCCCCTTCTTATGTTTCAGCCATTCCTTTTAATCTGGTAGGGACTGACATTTTTCATAGAAGTTGCTTTTTTTTATTGCTTCTTAAAAAAAAGATAAAATTTTAAAAGCCTTTCCTGACTGTCTTTCCAACAGCCTCTCAGGAAATCCAGCAGACAGAATCATCTGCATTATCACTGCTGTTTTGTCCCCTAATACTTCCCATACATCTGTGAGGCAGGACTCATCTTTACATGTTGATTCTTTCTAGAGTCCATATGTATCCGGATGACCACTAATTATTTTTTAGAACATTTCTACAGACTTGGCTACTGCCAAATACACAGAACTGAAGACCTATAACTCTGATATCTCACCCAGGGTTTTTTGGGTTTTTTTTTAATTGACTGGGATCTCATTAGGCATATTGTTACAGTGATTTTTAGTAGTTTTTAAAAACACTGTTTTTCAGGCTAGTTGTGCCAAAACGCAAGCCCAAGCTGCCTGTGTTTCACCTACTGGCAAAACCCCCTAAGATGGTTTTGGGATGTGAAGAAAACAATTTTCATCACACACATCAAGGTACTAGTAAAAAATTATAAGCTTCCTACACTGACTTGCTAATTTCTAAGCAGAGTGCAACTCTATGTGAAAGCAGGGATGAAAAGGTTAAAATAAAATAAGAGAAAACAAAGAAATTCACAGTAAGAACAATGTTCTTTGGAGCTGTGTGTGCCAACACACAGGACAGCTAGTGCTGAATCTCAAAATGTTATCTTCCATTAAGAGTATTTTGTATTTATGCTCAGAGGGAAGTGGTTGTAAAAATTCTTCACATGCACTGCTTTGTTACTGAAGATTTTGTCTGTGCATTCACTGCTCTTTTTGCAGCAACCTTGCACACTCCTGCTTGCACTGAAGACAAGGAGGCATAGTGCAGAGAGGCTCTGAGACTTGCTCTATGTCTGCCCAAAAATTCAGTAAGGGAGAATGGACTGGGATA
This sequence comes from Setophaga petechia, assembly GCA_024362935.1. Taxonomy (NCBI): domain Eukaryota; kingdom Metazoa; phylum Chordata; class Aves; order Passeriformes; family Parulidae; genus Setophaga; species Setophaga petechia. Next base: position 11,164,960 of record JANCRA010000008.1, on the reverse strand, counting down.
TCAATCTCCCAACTTCCAGCCTCAAACTGTCAGCTTGTGTACTTCAATACATGGAGTATAAGTTAGCTTTCAGACACCTTCATACTTTTAGTGTTTACATGGTATTAAAGTTACTGGAATCACTGAAACAACCACACTATCGTTGCATGGGCACAAACACACAAAATCAAAATAGAATCAAATCAAAACTTTTATGGCATTCAATTAACATGCCTTCCTACTATTAAAGTTTCAGCCCCAATTTTAGGTTAAGAAAATATGTTCATAGATTGTTTTTGCACCCTTTTCCTCCAATTTTGAGGAAACAAACAAGAAGTTGTCAAAACCCTACCTCTCATTTGATTTACTGTACAGGCACAGTTATACAACAAACATGAGCCAAGAAAAGGTGAATGATTAATTCTCAGAGAGGCAAAAACTCACTACTTATTTAAAAAACCAACCAAACAAATCACAAGCCAAATATGATGGAAAACATATATATATTCCTTTGGCTACTCTTTAGCACAATTTCTGAGATGTCATCACAATGGAAACCTCTGGAAAAGCATCCCCGAAAAAAAAACAGAACAGTGAAATTTATTACAGAAAGGGACACACTTACTTGGAGTGGGTGTAGTGGATAATTAAGCCATACATCCCGCAGGTCCTGCAAACATTGAGAGATGTCTTTAATGCTCAAGGGAGTCGTTTAACAAATTCCACAGTACTAAATAAAATGTCATTACTTGAAATACTGAACTATTTCAGATGCTGACTCTGCTTATTGCAAATTCAATAGTGCTGGCAAACTAATTTTTAAAATCGTGTATTTGCTGTTAAAACTGCCTGTAGTTCTCCCAATTAGCTTGTGTCAAAGAGGTGGAAAAATCCTTGAACCACATAAAAAGTGGTTAAAGGAAGAAAAAGATTTGTTTAAGCCTCAGGACTAACTTTATTTGCAAGTACTCCTCAGTAGCAAGTTTGACTTCTCCAAAGGAAAGGACTGAAAAAAAAAAAAAAAAATCTCACTTATTTTCTTCTATTTCATAAAGGCTTCTTACACTACAGCCACCAAGCAGCAAATAAACAGTGACTTACAACAGGCTTCCAAATACTTTTATTTCTAATAAGCTTTGTCATCTCACAGACTTAAAGGAAGGAAAATAATACACAATTCATCCTCTCACCACTGCCATATGTGTTGTCCCAGCAGTGGGTAGTTTCCTTCACCTTTATACAGAACATGTTCTAACTAACAGCCATCTAAGATACAGCCTGATCTATTCCTGCACACTGTAATTGTGCAATTGGGTAAATGCTGAATGAAACACCCTCCTGTATTTTTTTCTCTCCAAACATATGTTTAAAGCTTTTAGGGAAGGATGATTTAATTGATGAAACGGAATAGTTGCTCGACAAGTGCATCATTCCCTCAGAACCAAACACCTGGATCTGCAGCACCCATTTATGTTTTCAGAGCAGCACTTTGAATAGAAGCTGTCAGGTTTCCCACACCAGCCATCCTTTCCCTACCCAAGTCAAGCAACCCAAAGCACACCTGAGAAAATACCGTATTTTTTTTTGCCTGGATCAGTAGGGCTTGCTGTCCTAATTCAATTTCCAGGAACTGCATAAAACAGTATTTTTGTTCATTTGTAATCCTTAAGTAAAACAATGGAGATGAAAGCACATCAAGTTTTTTTGGAACCGGAAATCAAATCATGTAAGTACATAAATACCTTTTCATTGAAGAGCAAACGTCCAAATAATTGTTTTGCTTCTTCTAGGCTTCCCTCTAGATAAACAGCTCCTACATGAGGGGACCAATATGTCAAAGGTCAATAATGCAATTAGCACTCAGAAAATTACTAAGCATGAGAAAGTCAAAGATCTTGGACTTCTTCATCTCCAACACATTCATTTTTCAAAGCATGCTTTCTGTAGCAACACCTGTTTTTTGGAGGAATTTAAAGCACGTTAAACACCAGTGTAAATCAACATTCATAAAATGCAAAGAAAAACCTGAAATAATTATATCAGTGATAGAAAATTATACATCCAAAGAGTAAAGTTTATACAAATTAACCTATATTTCCAGAAGTACTTTCCAGTAAACAGCTAACTAGACAATTGTGCTAGTTTCAGCTGGGATAGAGTTAATTTTCTTCACAATGACTGTACAGGGATATGTTTTCCATTTTTGCTGGACAGAGGTTGATAAAACAGAGATGCCTTTGTTATTGCTGAGTAGGGCTCACACAGAGTCAAGGCCTTTTCTGCTTTTGGTATTGCCACACTGGAGAGGAGACTAAGGGGTGCTTGGGATGTTGGGAGGAGACACAGTCAGGACAGGTGACACAAACTGACCAAAGGGATATTCCAGACTGTTTGACATCATGCTCAGCATATAAATTGCAGGAAAGAGGAAGAAAAGGGTTATGTTGGAAGTGATGGTGTTTGTTCTCCCAAGTCATCATTATGTGTGACAGGGCCCTGCTTTCCTGGAGATGACTGAACAGCTGCCTGCCTATAGGAAGCAGTGAAATGATTTCTTGTTTTGCTTTTTTTGTGTGCACAGCTTTTGTTTTCCCTATGAAACTGTCTTTATCTCAACCCATGACTTTTCCAGCTTTTATCCTTCTGATTCTCTCCTCAATCCCACTGGTAGGAGAGTGAGCGAGCACTGCATGGGACTTGGCTGCTGGCTGGGGATAAACCACAACAACATTTGCAGATAGGGAAACCCATGAAATAAATTTCAATAACAAACAATTATCATTTATTCTATACTTGCAATAAGATTACACTGCATATAAACAATGTGTTGGGACTATTGCAAAGCTCAAGGTCTTCCTTGAGCCTCCTCCTTACTGGTATCACAGTAATTTATTGTCTGAGCTGTAAAGGGCATCTCTGCATGTCTCAGTTTCCAAAGATCATGTTTGGTTTTTTTTAAACTTCACACACAGCTCTCTCCACATGTCCATCAGTAACAAGCTCTGCAAAACTTCGCATATTTTTGTGTGTACCCTATATAATCTGTATCAGCACAGGCACTTCTTAAATTAGTATCAACATTTTGTCCTCTAATGCGTTTTACAAAAGAACAACTGAAAATCTCAAACTTGTTATTGTAAGCATAAAAGCAAATGGAATACACAGCTACATCAAGAACACAGAGAAAGAACGTGATTTGCCTTGCCTTTCCCTTCCCCTTTGATTCCTCATTAGGCCAACTACTTTCTTTGGACTCTTCAAAGAACAGTTTGCGGGTTTATAAGACTAATCTGGAAGAATATTATTAGAGCACAAAATTTTAAACAATTCCTAGGCAGCCTGCTCATACTTCTGTTTTTTATGTTCATCACAGGGACTTTGTGATGAAGCACCAGACTTTGTAGAAGAGTCTCAAGTAGGAGCTCCAGACCCTACAGGTACTTTTATAGTCCCTTAACAAGCTCACACATTTTAGCTACAGCACTGAAAAAATCTTATTGCTCAATTAACTTGCTGAACAGCTTTGTATTGGAGGTTAAACAGCAAGCCTGCTCTCTCAGCAAATCTCAATGCTTGCCAAGTAGTTCTCATCACTACATCCCAGACAAGCTGAAGCCTATGAACAAAGACACAGATACATATCTAGTGTTCCTCTTCTGTTTGCTTTTTATTTTTAAATTAAAGATCAAAGCGTTCATGGAAAGCAAAATAGAGTTAAAAAGAAAACTCTTATTTCTTGATAAGAGGAAATGCAATCTGGCCCAAGGCAGAATGCACAGAACTATTGACAACTAAGCCAACTGATCTATTTTTCAAAGCAGGATAAAATGCTTCAGGAGCTTGTGTAGTGCATAAAGACCTGTAACAGGGCTAAACCATTCCCATAGCTAGTAACTCGTACAGTACATCTTGATGAATATGAAGTCAAGCTAGTGAAACTAACTTGCTTTGTGTACTCAAGCAAGTAAAGGTTTATAAAAATTCGCTATTTAAAATAGAGCTTGTGCGGATACAATTAATGAGATTTTCATCCTCCTGGCATGGTAACTGTGGTCAGGCCCTGATTTCCTCTGCGATATAAACCTAAAGATCAATGCAGCCAGTCATTAACCTGCATCTTAGTGCCCAACAGCAAATTTGACACAACTCTTCCTTCAGCCTCCGCTAGAGGGTAGCTTTATAACAGAAGCCACAGCATAGTGCCCTGCTTTTTACCTGTAAGAAAAATACAAAGACTAAAAGGTATTTACTTTGCAAATTCACAGAAGGCTAGCAGGGCACAGAGGAAGTAGTCTGGTGACTCAGTTGGGAGTGCCTGATGCATTCAGAAAGCAAGCTACTGCCAAAATTCAGGGCTGAGGCTGCAGGTCTGTTCAAGCACAACTGGAAGCAGTGAATCTGCTTATCTTCTGCCAGGCCACGCTGACTGAACTGCTCCCCTACTCCCACATGGGGAAGGTGTCAGGCCATGCTGGCACAGGAGAAGTGGAGTTCTGCAGTGACATGAGACAGCTTCACCTTCAGTGTGTGGAAGCCAGGACATGGAAGATGAGATTTTCATGGTTATATTACACCCTCATTGTGTTTATACACTTGGGAAATGTGCAGGAGAGGGGAAGGGACAAAGATGATACAGGAAGACTTACTATTGCCTATTCCTACTGGCACTGATCAAGAGGTCCACATCTCCTCTATCACAGTCAACATGGCACACAGACAGGAATAAAATGTGCCTGCCTGAACACACAAATGCAAACACGTTACCTATAAGGGCTTCAAAGCAGTTGGCCATGGCATGGCGGAGATCTGACTCCCTGCAAAGGTCTGGACCATGAGCATAGAGCATGAATCGTTCCAGTTCCAGTTTCTGCAAAATATGTAGAAAGAGTGAAAACCATAGCTTTAGAAGTACAAGAGTACCAGTTTAGTCATTAAAGTTCAATTACACTGTCATCATGCAGCTACTTGGTTTGAAGGAACTATGAAGCTTTTCTCCAAAGTTTCAGTTTAGACACAGGCTAAAATGAAAAAATTTTCTTTGTTTATGAGAGGTAAAAACCAGAGCGTGATACCATGGAAAACCAAAAGAAACTAAAGCAGAACAGTGAGGAATAGGAACTCTGGTAGACACAATCCATTGAACACCTTGCCTTTTCCTCTAAGACCATCAACAGGTGGTAGCCTCTGGGCACTGCAAGAGAAGGCTCATATTTTAATCTGCAGTGCCACCTAGCTTCCTTTGTCCTTTCAAAAGTGCATCATTAACTCTCTTCTGTTGCCTGAACTATAGTTCTGCTTGCCAGTCAAAATCTCAGACAGTAAGCCAGGTATTTTCTATAATATATAATAATTCTGCTATAGAAATGCAGGCAAGAGCCCCTAGATTCTCTTTACATATTTGTCTTCTTGACACAAAACCATTATTGGGATTTTTAAAGAAGAGATTTATGCATCTTGCAAAGTTTGTATGAGAATAGGCTCTCTCCAGCTGGGTGTTTCTACTGATTCATTTCTTGTTAACTTTTAACTTCATCCTCCCAGAGTATATTGAAGAGGTAAAGCTGGAGACTAAGTTGTTTGAGATGCATGGTTTAGACACGTTTCAATTGCTAAAAAGAGTTTTCCATTTTCAATGAATGGCAGCCTGTTCACTGCTCCAGAACACTGTGAATTACGACTGACAGTGTTCCACCACACTTCATAATGCACAGCCAGCACTTGCTAGAGTCAACATAGGAGCAGAATATTAATTGTTTTATATAAAATTTCAACTTCTTATACTCATCATTTGCTTCTTAGTTATGATCAGCAATCCACAAGTTCAAGAGACATTGAGAGGCTGAGAATTACATTAAGTGAACTGAATGCAATATGACACAGCAGGGGAAGAAACCAGGAACATCATATAAGACTCATGAGCGAAAAATTTGGAATATACAGATATCTAGTATTTACAGCTGCATCTACAGTTTTTAAAATAATGCAATAAAAATTTTCAAAAATTGTTCTTGTACAATGATAAAGGCTGTGAACAGACTTGAAGAATATATGAGCTTTCCTGATGCAGGTTTAAAAACAGTATCATTAATTCAAATGTCAGGCAATACCATATTTGTAAAAAAGGGCCTGATATGAAATGTTTCAATCAATTCATGCTTATCTAAATTAATAAAATAGACGTGGAAGAAAATGATTCTGTTCATTGCCTACCCTGTGCCTCTCCTGAGACCTGAGCAAAAAGATGATATGTTAGAAATCCTGCAGTTTTTGCCAAAATCCCAAGATTGGATAAGCTTGTTTAGGGAACTGTGTGATTACAGAGAGGAAAGATTGAAAACTTGAAAACTATCAGCAGCACACAGTGGACAGTGTGTGCACATGTGTGGCATAATCAATTACATCAGTAAGGCTCAGACTGTTTCTTAAAAAAAACTAACAAAATCAAGAATGAATAAGGGAATACCTACATATTTATGAATAGATTGAATCAACTTTATGTATCATATTACCATGCACCAGTATCATATATAGAAATATAAAAAGCTCCATCGTTCACAGAACTAAATTAAATAAAATTCTAAGGCATCTTAATTTTTCCTAGGAGGTAAGACAACTCTTCTCCAAAACCTTGTTTAATATACTGCTGACTGACAGTCTACAGTGGACCTGAAAATGACTGCATAGGCTATGGAGCAGATGCCATTTTCCCCCCAATATTTTCTAGCTTCTGTTGCCACGTTCTCCCTACACAGTCTATCAGAAATTATAAACAACATGTTTATAAGTTTGATTCTTTTTCTTCACTGAATTTCTACTGTCAGCTTCATTACGTGTGCAAATCAAAAGCAAGTACAGGCACACCTTCAAAAAAGGCTAAAAACTCATCTCTATGCCTGCAAAAATCACTTTTCCCAAAAGCATGCTTTGGAGAAAACAAAGTTTTCCTTTATCTTTAAAATCTACTTTCAAACTGAAAAGGGTTCCTGCATCCCCAATCTTGTACACAAAAACACAGCAAAGAAAGTGATGTTCAAAGCAGGCAGTTCCCTCAAGAAGCAGTCCAGACACTCATAGCACGGGTGTCCAACACAGAGGCACAGAGAGCTGTACCTTAGCCAGCATGGCCAGGTGCTGGTTCTGTACGATGGCAGTGCGGTACGTAGCTAATCCTCCTTCCTCCAGAGTGGGAAACAGGTAGTATAAGTGGACACTGGCAAAACAAAAAGCAAACCAGATGCTGTTAGCATGTGATTAAAGATGAACCACATACACCTGTAGAGAACTGTGCCTTTCCCTCAGACCCTAGTGGGTAATACGGGTGGGTCCCTTCCCAAAGTGGAACTCAGCTTTAAGTAAGGTAAAGATAAAACATTCAAACAATGCCCAATCCTCTCTGATGGGATAGCGCTGGCAGCAGAGTGGGAAGAGTGCTGCTTCTCTGCTGGGCAGCACATAATGTCTAAATCCCTGCAGTTGCCAGCCTGCAGTTCCCTCATCTCAGGTTTCTGTCTAGCAGCAGCAGCAGAGGGCTCGGCACAGCTGACACCTAGAGGATGCTGAAGAAATAAAGCACAAGGGAAACCTCAGCCTTGAGAAACGCCGTGCTGAGGGTGCACAGCGCTTTCAGGCGCTGGTGCTGCAGCCAACAGGACACCTATCTGTTTATACATGTTTCTTACAGTACTTTAACAGATGCTAATGGAAATAAAGAAAAAATCACAAGCTTTTAACAATCTTTAATGGTATTTGTAATCATCCTAGCTTCACTGATCCCATCAAGATCTGCGTAATGAATAAATGATTTTGGATACGTTCATCTATGATTATCTAACCCATGTCAAAAAAAGTTAACACACAGAGGGTTTTCAACATTCTCTAATTAAGGCACTATATGGCAATAATTATTAAAATATTTTATTAAGCCAGTACACAGGGAGAAAAATGCAGATGGATGCAAGATTATTTAAGGACAAAAACTGCCATAAAACTTAGAGGCAATCCAATCAAGCATCATAATTCACAACAGCGGAGACCTGAAGTTAAGAGAGGTAGAAAAAAAATCAGACTTAAATAGGTGCTTACATGCTCTATTGAACAAAAATGGAGCTAATTTTTTTTCTGTATCGAGCCAAAGTTAGCTCAGAAAGTGAACTGATAGTTGATGAACAATGACAATGAAAAATGCAAGACATTTTAATCAGCAAGTCTTCCATCTTATCAGCCTGTAATGTTGTATGAGCGAAAAGGCCACAAGTTTTAAGGGCAGTGGAGACCTTTATAGGCTAATAGTTTTTAATATCACATAGCTAATGGCTAGTAGAGAACAGAGATATAAAGGCAGTTTTGTTGTTCATGTAACAAACTGGCTGAAAGAGCAAATTAGCAGTAAACAAGACTACACCTCTATTTGAAACAGCAGAACAAAGCAGGTGCAAATAGATTATAATTTTTACATTGTGCAACCTGTTTGTCTCTAGTAAGGAGAGGTAGAACAATGGAGGTAACTAATAATATGCCTGTGTTGTTCACTGATTTCAAAATACTCCGGCCAGAACTGCAGAAATATTTGATGAACCACGGAGTTTTTTCATTACTTTTGAATAGATTGCATTTGTGCTTAACTATTAAAGTTGTTATGGCAGCTACAGACCTAATTACTGGAAATACAAGAACTGCAACACGTTCAACATTACCCATAAATGTCTCTCCCTTGCAACTAGACAAAAAGAACACATGGAAACAAAATAGCATGCTAGGAAAAATATCTTTTCTTTTAAAAAAGGGTAAAAAGTTCAACTTGTCTACAGCTGAATATCTCTAACCCAAATCAATTGCACTCCATGAAAGGGAAACTCTAACTTTCTATTTTGTAATCTTTCTTGTTTTATCATGACCACTGGAAGAATTATCAAAAGAGTTGTCTGCAGGTGTGCATGTCTAAATATCAGGCAGGACTGCAAACATTCATAGTAAAAGTAGACACTGGAAAGTTCAATAAACACAACACTATAATAATAACATACAAAGGTGAGAACTGTTGAAGAATTCCCCATTTACCTTGTTAAGAACTCCACCACAGCATCTCCCAGAAATTCTAAACGCTCATTGTGGTTAATCCTGAAAAAGGTATTTTAAAGTTCACTATAATCTAAGTAAAACCATACTGGTTATTTACACAACACAGTTAAAATAGAAAAAAATCAGAGTTGATTGTTAATCAGTCACGATACTAATTTTTGCAGCCTCCCATACCCTCTCTGGATTACAATCCTTTCCAAAACAGAGTAATGACTATGTGAATCATGAAACTCAGGACTGACACCACCACCTTTGAAATTTCTGTATGTTCTGTTCTGAGCTATTGTCAAAGTTTCACAAAATGGGAAAAGGAAACAGGACTGCTGCCTGGCACTGAGGTCAGGTTTCTCTGTCCATCAGAGGGCACCAGATGATTTAAACAAAAAGCCTGTTCCAAGCCTTGTGCATGACACTAGAGAGCTCTACATAATTAACATCAACACCTGCAGGGCAGGATGACCCTGCAGCAGATCGTTGCTATGACAGAGGGAATAGGAACTTGGATTTTTCATAGCACCTTTAAATGCCTTGTTTTCTGTAAGTTCCTCTGAGCTCTAAAGAAAGAATGGCTGTACCAGGAGATGCATCCAAAGATGTCATTAACTTATTAGAATCTTTTATTTCCTGTTTTCTTTCATCACTGCTCCTGATTTACCTTTGTTTTCCATAAAGTTTCATTTCCTTCAAGCTGTCTGCCTGCTCATATTCAAAGGACTAGTAAGGGCAAGCAGCTGAAAAAGACTGTAACTTTGTCCTTGAATACATACAAATTTCTGCTCCAGACACCAAAGCAAGTAAGCAGCACCATTTTTGATTTCACTTACGATTGTAACAGAATCAAGGCAATTGCCACAGGATTTTTTTTTTAATCCAGAAGATTCTTGTCAAGTATTTGGCAGTTTTTATTGTAATATTCACTCCTCCAACAATTATATAATTAGTATAATTTCTGAAATAGCAGGCCTTTGTTATGGGCTGAAAGAATTCAAGTACTTCTGCTGTATAAAACAGTAGTGTGTGAGCAAATCTACAACACCTCTGTGTGGCAACATAAATGAAAACACAGCTGTCTCAGAAATGTGACTTTACATTTTTGTGTTATTTCATAATAATTAATGCAATTTTGCCTTATGTTATCTTTAGAGGATTCAAATAAGCTTGAAAAGGGCACAGTCTAGATGAAACAGCATTTAGGGAATAGTGCCACAATAATTTATGCAGAATTAAATTTCTCCTATTCCCAAGCTTCTTTCAAAATTATGGCTCTTGAGTCCAGCTAGAGCACTAGCTGACTAAAATACACACTAGCCATGAGCCATCCAGCTCATGCATTTAAGAGATTTCACTGCTTCTTGCATTAGGTTTGTGAGCTTTGTGTATTCAACTTCGGCTCAATATGGTGCCTGTGGCTGTAAACCACATCTTAAACTATATTTATACTCACAAAATTCTTAGTGGTCATTTACAGATTATTGCATTAAAACATTAATGGGTTTTGCATCTGTCTTTAAATTGGAATAGTAAATCAGTAAAGCCCATGCTCAGCACCACACTCCTGTTAACAAGGTGCCATGCCAGGAAGGTGCTACTGTGAGAAAAACATGATGAAGAATCCAATTTATAGCACTGATAACAACAACAACAAATCTTTATTCTGCAGAAGGCAAAAAAGTTGCCTTTTCTTCCTCCTCATTTCAAGGATCAACAAGAATGATAGAATTATCTGTTAAAACCTTCCTCAGACATTTTCTGCAGGCATGACCAAACATTTACTATGTCACTGCTAATGGAGGTTCAGCAGACCTTCATAATATAAAAGTCAATTCAAAATGACTTTTCACTTCAACTATTTGCCAAAGCTGTTGCTGACAGTAAGTTGGCTGTTTCTATTAAATATCTCCCACTGCAGCAGCTTGCCTACTTGCAAACAACTATTTTCATTACCTGGAAGGAGCTGGATCATCCTGTCCCAAACGGGACATAATATTTATCAGGGTGTTTATCCCTAAAAACATAAACAATGCACTATTAAATAAACAGACACTAATTCACTTTGAATAAATGTAGAAAACAATTACTCAAAATGTTACTTTGTAATTGCTGTACACAAGATTATCCTGTTATTTACAGGGCTCATTACATAAAGTATAATCCTTACCAATGCTCTCTGCCTAACTGACCACAGTCCCATAACAACATTATTGAATTTCTGTACTCAGGGAGCCAGATAAATACCACCTTTGTATGAAAAGGACATTCTAAACATTACATAAGCAACAAATAATTTACTTCATTATCACTGAATACACTTTAAAGGGGTGAGGAATATTTTGCAGCAGACAGACCACACATTCACATTAGTAATACACATTTACAAAATATATTCCAGTTCGTTCACCATGTTGAGCAGCAAATTAAGAAAACAGTACTTGCCAAAAATCGAAGCAAATACATCCTCCCATTTATTACCCTTGCTTGTTTTCAGCTCTTCACTTGCTGACTAATTTGCAAAATCCAGTCTTTTAGAAAGACCTCACTAGTGTCTGCATATAATCATTGAAATCCTCTACTAAAGGCATCTCTCAAAAGAAAAATGGCCAAGGAAATGATAATGGAACAAAGAGTGTTCTTACTGATTAAATATGCGGTAAGAGAAAAATCAAAATGTAAGTGGTGTAAATAGCATACCTTTTTTTCTCATGTGTATATGGTGAACTTTTCTATCTCCATACTTGGGCTGTCGAATCCCACAGTTGGATAAGGAATTTCTGGCATGATCTGGATTCATCCCAAAATTTAAATGATGGCTTGGGTGAGTCATGGCAAGCTATAGTGTAACACATACAGGAAAAAAAAGGGTTAAATGTATTTTTGCAAATGAAAGAAAAACATTATCTTAGACCGGTAGCTAGTAATAGTTATTTTTCAGTTTGAAGAAAGGTTACCAAGTGATGCAGTCAATCAGAAACTTGGTTCCAGCAATTTAAATGTAGAGTGAGCTATTTCAGATGTCAGAAAGAAGTAACATTTCTGCTCAATCATCAATTTAACTAATTAACTTTCATCATTTTTTTCCTTTAAAGAAAAATTCGTTTAGAAGAGAAAAAGCATGAAGTGTCAATTTGCCTTAAGACTTTTGCTTACCAGCTCTGCTGACCTTATTTCAATACATTTGCTTATTTAAAAATATATTCACTCTAACTCTGAACTATAAATATTCATATTAAAAAAATAAGCAATTAAAAGAGCTTCTCAACCATCCATATTTACATTACTTAAGTATCTATAAAACTCTCCTAGCTCAAGAAATGAAACAACAAGTACATTATTCTTGGCAGAGTTAACCTCAGAAGAACTCTTTCCCTCATGACTATAGAGGAGTCATTCTTCAAATGGAAGAGGAATGACAGGATTGGTCCTGTTATACCTTTGTGCCACCAAGGATAACCAAAACCTTACTCTGCTGCTGACATCACCACTGCAGAAATGGCAGCAGTAAATAGAATTACAGTTTGTTTTTCAGAACTCCATCCTGCAAACTCACATATTTACTCCTTCTTTACACATACACAGATCAAAATATTGTGCATGTGTAAAAAAGTATGGGCACACAAAACTTGTGTACAAAAAAGAGGACACACCGGAAAATGCAAGCTGCAGAAAGTTATTTCTGACACACATGAAGGACTGGTGCTGTAGACTGTAAGCAAAGACATTCAGTAATTCATTCAAACATTGTCTGTTGCTTTCTAAGCACAAAACTTAGAGTAAAATTATATTTAATCAGCAATAAGAACTTTCTCCAAGTCCCCTTTAATTCCTTGATAGTATTACTAAGTTTGTTGTAATTGCACATTCTCCAATTCTGCTCCATCTGGACTAGATGACATATTACAGCTTTTCTGAATAGTAATTCAGTGTAATCTTTTTTTAACCTGCCCATACTTTAAAAAGAACATACCATGATAAAATAGGTAACAATCAATGCAGAATTATACATCAAACATTGCCTATGCCCAAGTAAATTACTGATACTATATACATTTTTAAAAAGCTCTTCCTGCTATGGAAAATGTTTTTAGGTTTTAAATAAATGAGTGTAGGGACAAAGCATTAAAAAGCACATTTGTTATAACCAACCATGATTAACACTTTATTTTTATGCTCTTATCTCTTTTTGATTAAATTTACCTCTTGGTTTGTGTGTTTGGCCTCAACATTTTGAAAGTTTCCATCACTGCATTTTTATCTTTGACATTAAAACAAAGACAACCTGCCAACAACCAAATCTTAGAAAATGCTCAATGTTTAATGTAACCTGCAGTAGGAAAAGGCCTGGAAAACAAATCCTAGAAACCAGAAAAGCTGTAAGAAAATACATTTCTTTAAAATAACTTGGGAATAAAATCTGTAAAGAAATACAAAAACTGCCATGTTTTGAATTTAGTTCAGTCATTGGAGATGACACTTTAGAAGGAAATCCTGAACAGAGGCCCCCATTTTCCTTCAGTAAATTCAGAAAAAGTCTAAGAGGAAAGAGGCCACCATGCAAAGAACCAGCCTCAGTGGTAATCAGTTCCAAATATGCACTCATCTAAACAGCTGGTTATGGGACATGGATGCATCTAAAGCAAGTAAGAACTTTTTCTCTCCAGTTCCTGCTCTTTCTTGTTAATAAAAAAAATTTCATCATGCGCTTGCAGAAATCAAGAGCTAAACAGAAGTCTGCAAATTTCTGTTCACTAGCTACAAATGAAATAAAATGGCAATGTTTTAACTATTCTCTTTTGGAACAACTGGCTATAAAAACAAGAAGCAGGGCACATCCACTCATCTGCAGAATAACACTGTATTCTCTATAAATACCTGAAAAAAGGAACTTACTCAAAAATGAGTACTTGACAGTCTTTTCAGTAACTGCATTTTTGTCTTGCTACATATTACAAGCAAATCCAGATCTACCATGGGAGCAAAGGTAGGTGTAATATCTATATGAACAATAGATATCTCTATTTAGAAGTCTCTTCTGAAAACTGAAACTTTTGAAAGATCTGCAGTATAAGTAATCAGGTCCATCCAAGCTGTGACAATGCCATGCACTTCAGCACTATGGATGAGCTCAGTAATATGGAGAGAAACCAGCAAGATGTTGGGGTTTCTTTTCCCATCTTACCTGCAGCAAGCACCTATCTCGAAAAGTGTAGCCTATCAATTTGTCCAAGTGCATCAGACACTGATGGTAGCGGACATGGTGAGTGAGCACAGGAAGCATCATTGCATGCTGAAAAAACAAATGCAATAAGCAAAATCATTCAAATTAAGTGTACAGAGAATTTAGTTGACTGAGCTAAAAATACAAACACTTCCCAATTGTTACAGTTCTAGTTTACTGTTTTGGTTTAAATAAGAAAAAAAAATAAATCATAGTTTCCCATCCTTCACTTATTAAAGCACTTAATTAATCATATGTTTTTATCTCCACAGCCCCACCCAGACTAAAGAAATAAATACATAAATCCAGACTTAAGCAACTTTAACGAGGTAAAAAATGTCTTTTTTTACCTGGTCACCTGTCACAGACATCTTTTATGAAAAATCCTTTCCTTAGGATTTTTCCTCTTGAAAAGCAGAGAGGCCTCAGGAACAAAATGTAAACAATGGTTATCTGCTGCTGTGGAATGCAACAGGTGCATCTGTAATTGGTCTCATGCAGTTGTTTCTAATTAATGGCCAATCACAGTGAGCTGGCTTGGACAGAGAGTCCGAGCCACAGGCTTTTGTTATAATTCCTTCTTTTTGTATTCTTAGTTAGCCTTCTGATGAAATCCTTTCTTCTATTCTTTTAGTACAGTTTTAATGTAATATATATTATAAAATAATAAATCAAGCCTTCTGAAACATGGAGCCAGATTCTCGTCTCTTCCCTCATCCTCGGACCCATGTGAACACGGTCACAGTCACCAGTAACAGCAAATTTCAAGAAGCTATGACTGAATACAATACTATATTTGTACCTTTTCATTTAACACCCTGCTTCAAAAATGAAGAAACACTGCTTCCCCTCTGCCTCATTACATTAAGGAAGAAACACTTTACACCACTTTAGCCAGCTTTCACCAAACAACAGTAGGTACTCAATTTTCAAGTACAGTTGTGCCTTGCTTCACTTCCTTTTGAGGAAGAATTATGGGATTTTTGAAATGCTGTAGTCTGGCACATTTAATGTGCTAAAAAATATCAGAAAGGTTGCTGTTTGACTAAGAAGCAGACAATGTCCTCCTGTTGGGGAAAATATCAATAAAATTGAAAAAAACAACAACTCTATTTTGTAACAATGGCAGTCCCCCTCTCTCAGTGTTTCTAAGGAATTCTCCACTAACTTTGACTTTGGATGCATCTGGGTTGAAATAAGCAATTAGTATAGTTTATCAGTAGAGTACTATAGCAAGTATGATATCAACATCACAATTCTTGCATAAGAATGAAGAGAGAAACAAGAGAAATGCAGGATTTAAAGACTTTTATGCATGTGACCATTTGTGAACTGGTTTTTTCTAGTTGTTCCTATTACTGACATAACATGAATATATTCAAAATAAAGGTGTGTTTTAAGGGCATTAAAATCTGAGGGCTGTCATAATTAATTCAGAAAAAGGACTGTGTATGATTAGAGGAAATGAGTGTATAGCATGGAGAGAAGCAAGAAAAACAAGCACATGAAGTGGATGATGTATAATTTACAGAATAAATGCTGTTACAGATTCCTAGGTCACTAATGACAGAATAGCAGAAAATACAAACTGTTGAATGTTACAAGATCAAAAATTAAGACTAACTAATGGCAAGACTTTCTGTTTAAGAAAAAGACCATGAAATTCCTGAGAACTAAACACAGGGCTGGAAGGTAATCACAGAATCATTCAGTTTGGAAAAGACCTTTAAGATGATTGAGTCCAACTGCTGAAGTAAACTCCACCAACTAAACCATGCTCCACAGACCTTTATAAATACTTTCAGGGATGGTGACTTCAACACTTTCCTGGGCAATCCTGGACAACCTGTTACAATGCTTGATAACCTTATCTGCAAAGAAATTATTCCTAATATCCAATCTTAAACCCCCTTGGTACAACTTGAGACCATTTCCTTTTGTCCTGTCACTTGCTGCCTGGGAGAACACACCATCTCCTACCTGACTACAAACTCCTTTCAGGCAGCTGCAGAGTGTGATAAGGTCTCCCCTGAGCCTCCTTTTCTCCCACCTCCTTCAGCCACTTCTCATCAGACTTGTGCTCCAAACCCTTCACCAGCTCCGTTGTCCTTCTCTGGATCTGCTCCAGCCCCTCAATGTCCTTCTGGCTGTGAGGGGCCCAGAACTGGACACAGGATTCAAGGTGCAGCCTCACCAGTGCTGAGTATAGAGGACAATACCTGTCCTGCTCCTGCTGGCCACATTATTGCTGATACAGGCCAGGATGCCCTTGAGCTTTCTGGACACATGCTCGCTCAGGTACAGCTGCTGTTGCTAGGAACTCTTCCCTGGTCCTTTTTTCTCAGATGAAATAACCAGCCAACATGCAAGAAAAAGACTTCCTGGATCTCCAAATGGCAGAGAAATATACAACCACTCCAAGCAGAATTAGGAAGTGTTATTTTGAAGTTTTAGTTTGTTACCATGTCATTAATTTACAGTTTTTTGGGGGCATTTTTAAGAACATCCCTTTTATCTCCAAATAAACTGTACAGGTGTGCTTCCTAAGTGTTCTTCATGGAAGGAATGAATTGAAAAACACCAAAACAACCAAACCTAAAACTCTTTCACAGGACAACTGTGCTTCTCTGCCTCTATGCTCTACCGTACTAGACAGAAAGAGTCTCCTCAAGCAACTTTTAACATTCTTCACACCAATACATGTGTCCCTGCATTTGAGGACTGAGATACTAAGTTTCAGACTTTTATCAGCTGTGGTGCAGTGAAAAAAGAATTGAAAGACCCCTGGGAGAACACAGAAAGACCAGAAAGACTTTAATTTGACTCTTGAAGTTATATTGACAAAATGCTGCTTTCCTGGCACTAACTGATTGATTGATTCAATCAACACCCATCATCTTGGACTATGACTATTGAATGTTTCTGATGTTTTATGTATTTATCTCTGTAGAAGAGATGTTTCTAAAACACGTATGATTTCAAATATTTCGCATGTCCTTTTCTTGCTGCAGCTATCACAGCAGGGCAGAGACTCTCTCAAGGGCCCTCAGATAGCGCCCTCATCCCCCAGGACAGCAGGTGGTCCTGACCTGAAGCTGCTAAGGGGAAGCAGGTGAGCTGAAATATTTTGGAATGAATGAAATGCTGAACACTCTACACTGCTGTGGAGGGCTCACCAGCAACAATGGTGTGGGTGGAGAGGGAGAACAGAGGTTGTGTCTTCTCAGCACGGCCAGATCATGCCACACTGTGTACTTCGTGCTGCCCAGCTCAGTGGCCAAGTACTACACTTGATATACTGGGTAACCTCAAGTGAGGCTGTCAGAACTCAGACATTTTACACTTTTTTAGAACACTCCACTCACCATTTTTCCTCTCCTTTCAAGCAGTTCATTTCTGAGACAGCAAAGACCAGTGTCATTAGGGCTACATGGAACTCGGAGCAAGTATAAGCTATCACAAGTGACTTAAAAGAGTTTCAATCTTCTAAACTGCAATGCTTCTAAAAGCAGTAATTTTAAATCACTGCACTTGAGCTCTGCCCCCAGAGCTGATTTATGCATATTTAGTTTTAGTCTTCTTTAATCTGGGAAAAACCATGTTGCAACAGCAGCAATCTTTCATTTTACAGACACACAGTTGCCTATTCTTGGCCTCTCTAAGAAATCAAATCAAAGGACCTTCATACCAGAACTAGCTGATTTAGATGTTATAGCCGCAGATGGGCACAAAAATTGTGAAACAGCTTTACTTTTATCATTCTTTGGTGTTCTGCTGTCCTTCAACAAAATGAAACAGGAATATTCAAGACATTAGGAGATGAATCACAAAAGATATTATGAATAACACAGAACAGTTTCAAAGTGCCTAAATTGGAAATTTACTTTGTTTACTTAAACTATAAAAACATATACAGTTCCCAATAGAAAAATTAGGGAATGGCTGTGATGTTCCTGAGCTTTGTGAGGAGATATTGTGCCACTATTCTCCTTCTACTTCAGAAACAATAGTAGAATCACAAGAAATGTTTCAGATGGAAGAAAAGCAATTTTAGTTACCAGCATTCCTCTCACTCTAGACTTTTTCCCTTTAAATTTTAAGATTATAATGAAATTTTTACCTATACCCTTGCCTAGCAACCCCCTAATTTATACTCCACATTGTTAAGCTAATATGAATTTGCACGCATTTAACTCTTAAATAACATCATCAAAGCAACAGCTAAAACAATAATGCAAATATATCTCTAGCATAATTATTTGGCTGTTATTACTACTCAAATTTTACTAATACAAAATTAAATAAAAATTTCATTTATTCTTATCACAAAGCAGGTTGCTGTCAACTGCTTCAGAATAGGATCTGACAGAGATATGCTCCTTGGAGATGTCATGCATATGAAACAGAGTATCTGAAAGATACCATTCTACTGAGGCTCACCTTAAAAGGTAATTGTGGCAGGGTTTTATCGTTTTTACTTTCTTTTAAGTAAAAAGAGAATTCTTCATGCTTTGCTATAAAACTTGGGGTGTTTTAAAAGCTATCTAAATAGAAAAATATAATAAATAAAACCATATGACTATAATATAATAAAAATATTAAAAATATAATAAATTATATAAAACCTGATGGATTAAGAGTTCCACACTAGACTCAACATTTGGAAACCTCCAGCCCCAAACTGGTCATTCCTAACCTCTCTCCCTTGCACTAATCAAGCTCTGGCAGGGAATTTTAAATTACCTTTTTTGTGTGTATAGAAGGGGTGGACAGAACACTAGAATAGTTCCCTAGATCAACAGATATTACTGAGGTATTCATTTCCATTTGGTTCCTCAGTCTAGAAGAAACCCTTGCAAAGGTAAATGGCAGCTAGCAAGAAAGAAAATGCATCCCTCCGGTTCAGTCACCTGGCAGACGTCAGAGCGTATCCCTGTTTTCCAGAAGCCCTGGCTGCTCAACTCCACAGTCACTTCACGTCTCATTGTGTTCTTCTGGCGAATTTTCTGCAGTGCTTCCTAAGCAGGGAGAGAACAGAGATCCCATGAAGAGCTTGCTACAACAAAGCACAGCAATGCACACACCAGCGCATTCACAATACCCCTGCGAGGTTCAGTTTTGGTCAGCAGTTTCTAAGGCTGGCACAGATCTGATAACTCCCAGACTGGCAGATGTGTTGGAATACAGTGCAGGCAGCGGATTTTGGTAGACCAAGGAGAGAACAGAGGTGACTACATTTTCTTTGCTACAAATGACAAAACAAACCAGTCCAATTCATACATCTAAGATGATACATGAGTGAGAAAGCTAAAGTCCTTATAATGAAAGCACTTTCTTTACCAGATGTACAAAACAACCTCTTCATTCATGTCCATCACTGTGAGTACTTCTGGTCTGAACATTCAGGAGGAGCAAAACAGGCTTTGCTTTGTCATCTTGGCTACTTTGCAACAGTTCCTGTCGAGCTATGTCATTCTGCCCAGTCTGGGAAAGGGGTCAGCATTCACCAGGTGCTGGAGACTATGCTGATTGAAATCCACCAATTTTATTTCAATAAAAATTATTAAATATACGTTTTGCCTTGACCACTGGCTATTTTGGTGGTGTGCAAACATTTGTCTCTAAAAACCATGACAGGGTTTCTAGAGACATTAATTCACTAGAAGATTTTGACAGTATCACTGAAAGAAAAAAATTTCTGTAAAAATGAAATGAAAGGAAAACAGATAAAATAAATCAGCCCGGGATTAGAATCTCTTGGTTCCAATACTATAAGGCCCTGGGGTGTGCAAGCTCCCCACGCAGCATGAACTAACCCCTCAGTGCTCTGCCTTCTTCAGAACACAAAGCTGCAACTTATCCTGCCTCTCCTTCTCCGTTTCATTACAGGGCACTTGCTCAAAGCTGTCCCTTTCCAGCTCCCAGTTTGAAGCCTGTGAGCATACCTGGGAAGAACAGGCTCTGTTTTCTGATTTGCAGAGACTCACAGAGTAGTTCCAACAGGTGCATCTGTCCAGACACAGATTCATCAAACCTCAGACACCTCAGTAAAAAGGTGCCTAGGGTAGGACGCCAGATAGCCCTGGTTCCTTTTATATTCAGTGAAGGGGATAAATGGCTTCAAAAATGCATTTCTCCCTCCACTGACTTCAAAGTGAGCCTTCAGGTCCTAATTTATACACCTGCTGTAAATGCTCAAAGTTAGGTTAGAAGAACAAAGCCCCAGGCATGACCTTGTCACAAATAGTATCATTGTACAGCCTCACAGTGGTGGATGACTGATGGCAGAGAGAACAGAGATGCTGCCAGAACTGCACCCCTTGTGCATTGTCAAAGGTGTGTCATTGAGTTTTCCTGAGAAAGGTGCTACAGTGTTTGCCAGACCTGGCTGTATTTCAGTCTGACTGGCTCAGAAGCACTCCATAACATATGATTCATAATTTTTAAAAGCCCACGTACAGGTCAGGTGCAGTCCTACAGCTCCTTCTGAGTTCCTGACACCTCTACCAACAAATATATAGATTATCCTCACATAAAGTTTCTGCTTCAGCCCTGTATGCCTCCCTCTTGCCAAACTACTTGTAAAACTCGTTATCTGAGATAATACAGTCTAGAAACAAAAATCAGCAGTCCCCAGCAAGCGATAAATAACAAAGGAGCATTTTATCTTCTGGAGCAAAATATGATCACCCCCTTACAAACAATCCACTATAATTTTACAAATGAGCTATGCATTACCCCCTAATGAAAATATGCCCATACAACAATGATCTTCTGCTTGCTCTGTGTGTAGTTGTGGCAAACAAAATCACCTCTGTAAGGACAAATCTTTTTTTTCCTTTGCAACTGTGGCACAGTTCAGTCACAATGTTGTGGGGCTTTTTGATTTTTTAATCCTTTTACAAGTAAGGAAGCCAAGGGCTTATTTAATATCAGCATAAACAAAATGTTTACTAACACTTGCTCACACAACAGCATACTATGCTTTGCAACAAGGAAAAAAATCAGGTCCAATGTCATACGTATCAAACACTTTCTGCAACCAAAAGCAATTCCAAAAGTGCAATTTCTAAGACTTCCCCAATAAACTGGGGAAATCTCAGGAATCCCACTCCATGATTCTCAAGCATCATTCCCAAGGTAGTCTATGATTTTATGAATAATTAGTGTTTCTAATTAATAAATAAAAATACAATACCACTTATTTAAATACCATCCCGTACTTGAGAAGGTAATCTCTCCTCTGTGTATTCTTTACACAGGTTGTCAAATTAAGAGTGCCCGACAGACATGCACCAGACAAATTCAAAGCTTCAGTCCATGGGTTTATAGAAATAGGTTAGTTTAGGCTATGTTTAGGAGTCTTTGTTTTTCTGCTTTTAATTCCCAATTGGTTGAGCATCTGCAGTTAGGAAATGCTTATTGCTCATCACTTTGCAGGAAAAAAACAAAATGAGAAAAATATCTTGTCTATCATACAACAACTAGATGATTTCAAGTCAAAGTTCCTAAGCAATGTCACTATACCACCTAATAAATTATGGTTTATGCACACAAGTGTGGCAGTTTTTATTTCAGAAGAGAAATGTTTAAAATTATGAGCCAGCTGAAAGTACATTATGAAATAAAAAGTCCTTCTCTATGCTAATTCTTGAAACCATTAATGGCAACAGCTATAAAGAAGTTATGGTTCCATAACAATAATTTCTATAATTGGGTAAAAAACTTGCAGCAGTTTGACAGCTGAAAAAAGGAAAAAACCTCAATTCAATAACAAGCATAGATAAAAATAAAATCTGTGTTAAGAGTCTGGAAAGGAAATGTTTTGTAAATGATTTCTATTCTTTCCATAAACAGGGCAGTCATATGGTTTTATGCCATCCCAAATTACAATGCTCAATTATCAGTCATAGGAAGGTCCAGAATACCTCTCTTTGTGATAATTTCTGTTTATCAGCCTGTTTGACTTTGGGACTATTAGCCAGCAGGTGACGCAGCTTCACATAACTCTTCCACAGCTTTTGGTATCTGAAGGACAAAACCAGAAAACAATTATTTTGGTCAGTGAACAGAAGTCTCTCTCTCCCTGTTTGTCATTAGGAACACACCAACTGCTAATAATGTACACAACGTACACAAAGAACATCTACAAGCACCTCTTTGCTACAGAAATAAAATAATCTCAATGCACTTTCCAAGAAGTGACAGTGCCTGGGTAGCTGCTCCAGCAGTGTGGGCCAGGAAGCAGAGAGGAGGCATTGGTGCTCAGAGTGAGGTAAAGAACAGCAAAGATCCAGGCAGACCTCAGGTCTCCCAGATACACACCAAAGGGCCATCTCTGTATGCTGAAAAGACGTGCCTGCCCCTTAACTCAATTCAGGCAGGTGAAAACTCCTTCTCCACATGGTTTACCCATCACTCACTACAAAGGAGTAGCCCTCTTTCCCAGGAAGTGTCTGTCCTTACACCAGCTCAAACATTTTAGTGAAGCACCTAAGGAGGAGCTCTTTAAGTCACATGCAACATGAAGTTACTCTGTGAAAAGCAAAATGAAAGTTTTGCTCCCTATGGATTTCCGCTGAATGGAAAGAGCAATTCAAGTTATTTCTGTGACTGGCTGTCGTGGTTTGACCGGAAATGGGACATCTGGGATATGTTGTTTGTGCTGTGGTCACCAATGGGTGCTCGGATTTTAAGATGGGCACCTGGTTTTGGCCAGTGGGGCATTGGATCCGAACACCCATTGGTGACCACAGCACAAACAACGTATCCCAGATGTCCCATTTCCGGTCAAACCACGACAGCCAGTCACAGGCACAGCACACTGGCACAGCATTGTGCCAGTGTGAAACCATGACACTGGCACATACTTAAGTTTTCTGGTTTTCTCCAATCATCTAGCCTTTTCTTATTTTGGCAGTGTCTAATTACACGTGAACCCAATTTAAATGTTTTGCTTGGTGGGAGTCCCACAGTGATCTAGCACAAACTTTCACCAAATTTGTAAGAACTTACTCCATTTGGAGACTACATCCCAACATTATATTCAGCTGCAATTGACTGACAGGTCGAAACGTTACAATGGGAGGAGCAACAAAGAGAACCATGACAGGGACTCTGTGTCCTTAGTGTTGCCATCTTATCGCAGGGGTTCCATACTGTTGTCTCCTACCACAAAAGTTTCATACCTTCTTGGTGTTTCTCATGGGCAGCTCCTCAGAGCACTGACTCTTTCTTCTTTACAAAGGAGCCAACTGACTCCAGTTCCTCTCTCAACCAGCCACCCCACTCTTTTATAGCACTCTTCTTCTCATTGGTTACAGCTGTGGCCTGTTAAAGTCAGGCCTGTTCCTAATCTTTGATAACTGGCCCAGTTGCAACTCCTTAGGGGTAAGATTACTTTCTACAATATCCTTATTTTCTTATATTCTATCCCCCTTACATTAAGGAAATGTGGACCCTGTCCTTAGGACCCTGTATCCTTAGGTTGTCCTTGTATTCAGGACAACCATAAATCAGACTTTGAATAGGAGGCAGGGAATTAGAGGCCAGAGGAAAGAAGTTTACCCAAGTTAATTTTTACATGTATTTACATTATAAAAGACAATCTTCCCCAGCAACAACTTAGAGCAGTTGTTTTATTAGGAAGTTTTCATGTTAGTGGCTTAGCAGTCAATGAAGCAGCAGCTCTTTTACTATTTCATAATCTTCCCAGCATCCCACATTCACAGACACATAAACAAATCTTTTCTTATTGGCATTTTTTCCCTAGGTATTTCTCTGCAGCATTCTTGAATGTATACTCTCTGCCTCTGGAGATACTGATATTTTTTTCAGTCTACAAATACATCTGAAATGGTCAATACATAGATTTTTCTCATGCTCCGTTCAGCACACTTTTGCAATCTGCAGAACAGCACATCTATTTTTGACAAATCACCATCCAAAAAAAGAAAAATTAGTTAATGAACAAATCAACCAAAACAAAAAGGACAAATGTCTTGAGGAAGTTTCAACCCAAAACCAAGAGCCTGAAACCGTGATCTACAATTCACATTTTTCTGCAATTATTGACATGGGTGAAACAAGCTTTGTTACTGCAATTAAGTTTGAGAATTAATAAACAAACTGCCACTACAAAAAATTCTGTATTAGAACACCACAAAGAAAAGACACATTAGAGGAAAATCTCCTCTGGGTGCAAATACACCAAAGTTAAGCCTGACATTTATGACACCACCACAGAGGTCTTGCACAAAATATGCTTTGTTACTTTGATAAAACAAAACATACCTGTTCTGTAAGCAGCTCCAAGGTTAAAACCCAAAACCAAACCCATGAGTAAATTTTAAAGAAAAAAAATATGTGTGGGAAGAGTAATTTTTGTCTCCTTATACTATTTTCAATGAAAATACTAGAACTTTACAGTTAGTAATAAATTCAGCATCAAAGTAGAGATAATTCTTATATTTTTGGGTCTAATTACTTCCTTTTTATGGACGAGAAAACAAAAAGATAAAGAGATATATTTTAAAGATAAAAGTAATGATCAAAGCCAAAAAACCCCATTTGTTATCTGGATTAGCACTCAATATTCCTATTTCCTGCCACGTTGGATTTAAAATCCTCAGCAAGCAGTTGCAAAACAGTATAACTGTCATAAATGCATGTGAGTGTTTGGACCTCAAAACTCCAGATCTGTTGAGCATTTTGCACATAAATCATCCTCTCATTCTACATTTTTGTTTTCAGTATTGTTGCTGTTACTGTTTATTTTCTTGCCTCATTGCTGTTTCCAGTAAATCATTCTTCTCTCAACCTGTGATCTCTGCTTTTTTGTGTCTCTCAGTGGAAGGGGAAGGGAGTGGGTTGTGGTTCACTCATTAGTGGGAGTACTTAACTGGGAAATACCATTTTTAAACTACTGCATTGAGGAAAAAGACAACCTTAACTACACATACACCAGAGACAGGCTTTATACTGTCATAATGCAGAAAGCAGATGTCCCAACCACTGGAAGAATTCCCTGAAATAGTCAGAGGTTAAGAAAAGAAACAGGAACAAAATCCAATCATCACTTTTGTGTCCCTTCATCAATCCACAGTGAAACAATATTTCTTGGTCTGCCTGAAGTCCTGATTCCCTCTCCACTCCTTCTCTATATTCCTCCCAAACTCAAACAAGCTATAAAAGGCACAGAAAAGAGCTTCCAAGAGCTTCTGAGCTAGGAAACACTATGTAGACATGATCCTTCAAAGCACAGAAAGAGATGATTAAGTAGGATATAGCAGTATGCAAGAAACAAACATCATGAAGTAATCAAACAGAAATGGCTATATTATTCCTTATTAGATGTGAGACCTGAAGAACATCTAATTAAACAATCAAGCAGCAGCTCTGAAATAAAAATCATTCCTTCTGCATATGATGCACAGCAGTACTGGTGAAGTGATTACCTGAAATCTTCTCCCTGTCAGTAGCATAAGACTCAAACAGTGATTTGAGAAATTTTAAAACATCCATTCAGGGCTGTTTAACAAAATTACTTAAATACATCCTCTAGCTCATAAATCTATATGCTACAGACATTAGGAAGCTTGGGTAACTACTTCTTCTCTGTCTTCCTGTTACACTATTCTGCCTCTGAAAACCCACCACTGGCCTCTCAGAGAAGTAACATGCAGCTTGAGGAACCACCTTTTGCTGGACCCAGAATAGCTATTGTCGGGTTAAGAAGTTTCATACCACACATGCATGCATGATTACTTCAGCAGATCCTCAAGTATTCCAGAGAGACAGTTACTCCTCATATTTTCTAACTTGCAGGAACTTGCATCCGATACCCTAAATGCTAAGGTTTATACTGGACTCAACTAAGCACATAACCAAGCCCTATTTAAGGCACAAATGACAACAGTAATGAGTTCCTGAACAAAAGAAAGAAGGAAAAGCATCTTACTGAGGATCTCCAGCATAACTGAGTTGAGCAGGTCGTATCCCAAAGTGCACAATAATAGGGAAAGTAATTACATCAGGATTGAATTGTTCGCGGTCTAGTTGATCAATACGAACTGAGCTGGGCTTCTAGGAGAAAAAAAAAAACAAAATACAACTAAATTGACAGCAGCTTCATGGAAAATTTACTGCCTCAAGCCCACACTATCCAGGAAACGTGAAGCAACAACATTCCAAACTTCGTAAGATGGACATTAAACTAATCATTAATACTATTATAAACATTTGGCAACAACAATAACTGAAACAAAGTTAATTGACCTAACACTCAAAGAAAAAAAACCAAAAAGTCCTTTTAATTTTAAACATCTGGAAATTTACTTTTATATTTCCAAGAACTTAAAACAACTTTCTCTGGTCAAGCATCACACCAGAAATAAAAATTAGGATTAGCATTCTGGCGTCCAAAAAACCCACATGCCTGAGCAGTTTGCTAATGTCAGTTTACCTCTCTAATTTTAGTTCATGATTTCCCAAAGCAAATAAAGGCATTATTAGATGCATTCAATCACACTGACTAAACAGCATCAAAAAAAATCTGTCACACTACTCTCAGAAAAGGCTCCTAGGCTGATGTGTGCAAGAAGGAATATAGCTTTGTATAATGAGAAGACTTTTGCCCTTTTAACAGTTCAAAACAGAAGGTTTATTCATTGTTAAAAAGGACAGTGCAAAAGAAGGCAACTTCTGCTTCAGCTCTCTGAATGCAGAGAGTAATTGCTCGTCACTGTGGCAGACATGCTGCTCACAGAGCTTTTGATCACTTACCCAGCATATTTAAAAACTCAGCTGAAGGCGCACAGTTTGTCTCCAAGTAAACAACTTCTCCATTACCTGTCAAGCTGCTTTGTAATGTGCCTGCTTTCTCCCCTCTTTGCAATCAGCTGGATGAGGCCAATATATTTTGCTTGTCTTAGGTTTCAGAAAAAGGACATTACTTCTAGTTACCTGCATCTCAGAACTTCTCATTTAGCACTGTAAAGATGCACTCAAAGATGAGTTTCTGTGTTACAGAAACAGCTCTCACCATTCTCTTCACAAAACAATAAAAACTGTGTCAAGAACAAAGCTTTTACCCTCCAAACCACCTTGGTAGAACTGTTCACAGGAATAATTTTCTGCATGAAAAAGCGAAGTCAATTCTATATATGGCCACAGTTCAACCTATTCTAAAAAAAAAAACAAATTACTTAAATGCTTGGCTTTCAGATAAAGAAATATTTTCCAAGGGAAAATGCTTATCAGCTTCCTTTCAGACAAGATGATTGAACATAAAGTTACATCTCCCCAGCCAAAAAAGAAACAGAGAAAAAAATTATTTATATTAGTAATAGTTAACTTACTTGAATTAGTTAGTTAAAGCAGATGGTTTCACAAAAAAAAAAAAAAAAAAAAAAAAGAGAAAAAAGGTCTTCCCCACAGCACTTCTTATAAAAAAGGATTAGAACAAAAAAAGCCCTAAAGAAAATAATGGGCAAGATTTGTACCAGACAGAATGTTGTCCCTTAAACAAGAGCTTAAAAATCCTGATTTTTAAGGATTGGGTTAAGTTTATTTTTAGGGAGCTATTTTTTGTTTTTTTGGAGATTGCACAAAACCAGCTTGAGAAGTTTTTATCTCCTCATAAGTTGTTTGTTGGTTCTCTCTACTCTTAATATTAAATTGAGGAAATTCTCCCATCTCTGTACCCCTTAAAAAAGCAGCCTTGATACACCACTCCTTTGAGAACCAGGTCAGCAAAATATAATTAACAGAATATTAAACAACAATTGTACTCAACATACCAATTATACTCAATGAAATTAAAAAAATACAGACACAATTTAGATACTTTAACAGAGGCAATGAAATAGTCATAAGTGCAAAAAGGACATCTTTCACTATGCATGTAGCAGGGTCTGTGTTAAATGTGTGACCTCAGAACTACTCAAAACCAGATTCCTCTTCATTCCCATGACAGTTCCTTGCAGTTGTCAATCAGTTACACTGCTGTTCACAGAGAGCTGACAGCAACCAGGACAAAAGAACTTCTCCAAGACCTAATCACAACTGCTCCCTCACTGACAGCTATGAGAGGGGTGTAGCTGGGTTATGCTTTTTTATTTCATCATGAACACCAGCCTCCTCTCCTGTGCCCTTTCTGAAGGTTAGATGAACAAACAGCAACATACAGAAACATCGAGTATAAATTGCACACTAGCAGACAGGATGCAAGCAAATTAGATGTTATTCTTCCAGAGCTTTATCCCTGTGCTCTTTTAAAAGTGCTTTGATAGACTATCCAATAATCACAATCTTGCCTTTAAAGTCACATCAAAACCAAAGAAATTCTAACAGAACAGAGACCTGTTATTTTTGTTTCCTACTCCAAATCTCATCAATCAAGGCTCTGCTGACATTAGAACAAAACATGAAATAGCATGCAGATGCAGTACAGAAGTATATTAATATATACCTATATCTATGTAGTAGCGAGAAAACCATCAATATTTTAGGAAGAATGAAGTATGAAACATGACTAAAATCTGTGAACTTCGAAATCTATTCCAACACAAAGTTTCATTGAACTAATGAAACACCATAAATAAGCAAAATAATTTTAAATAATGCTGACATACTGTTAGTTGTTTAAGTGGGATTCATATCCTATTATAAGTTTTTTCCCTTCTCCACATTGCACATATATACACCTCACACTGAAAAGAAAATAAAGCACACACATAAAACCTAGATTTGATCACAAGAGGAATTATTATTTCTGAAGAAATGCTGTGCAACAAAACAAAATTCAGTGTTTTTACTCTGTTGTTTCAAGTGGATGTAATTGAATTGAAGAGCTGTCATTTTCTAAAACAGTTTCATATTGTCTCTCCAACAGAACTGTTTTATCTTCTAATGCTGTAAAATGCATAGGTAATAGTTTCATACTCTGTTTTTCACTTACATTCATAATCAGTCCAGTATGCTGCAATGTACAGGAAAAAATCCACAAACTAAGAAGAATGTCATTGCAATCTTGAGAGAAAAGACACGTTCTAATGATGCCATTATAACATGACATTTCAAAGCGCTACAGATTTCTTTTATGTTTACACATTTTGATGTCCACACGTCTCTAAAGACGCTGCCTTGTAGAATGCAAGACTTGCCAGTAAAAAATCACACAGGATCTCAGAATTAACGCCACAGCTCACAAATCACACTGCTTCGTACTCACAGACACTTAGAGTTCCGTGACACAAGCAAGGAACACATATGCGTTCCTCCATGCTAAACAAAAAAGGGAGTTTTCAGATAGCTGAATCTTCAGCAAAATAACTGAAGTTATGTCAGTGCATAGCATTCAGACACTGACAATTGTGGACAGGCTTGTACCTTGTATAACAGAAACCATAGGCAAGTTAAGGCTGTTCAGGTTTTCTAATAATTTCTATTATGGGATTCTAGTTTAGCAACCATTTTAAGCAGTTGAGGTAGAGTTTTCCATCGTGAGGGTTCACGTGTATTTTTGTATTTCATGTTTCCAGAAACAGCCTAATTTTCTTGTTGTTTCAAAAGTTTTACTTCACTCAGAATGAAATCAAGGAGAAAATTATCTGACCCAAGTTATTATTAGCTTATTAAGTAGTTTACTAATGTTATGCTGCCTTACTTAAAATTGTGAACTGGAAAAATGTATTTAGCATGTCACCCTGACTGCAGTTTGGGGACGGGTTTTTCAGTAGAAAAGCTAAATTCCTTCTTAGGCGTGGTACCAAGTTACACCTTTTCTTCAGGAACTAAGAATTTGTGCTATGAGCAAAGGAGGAAAATGAAGTCAGAAAAAGAAAGGTATTACTACTGACAAAGCTGCATGTCAGTCTAAAATATTAGGTCCAAAGTATGCCTCTAAGATAGTGTTTTGCAAACTACACAATACAATCCTGCAGTTTTTAGTGGACATTCATCTATTCTTGTGACCCACATTTCTTAAAAGAATAATGGGCTGAATTCACATACACACTGGAGTTGAAAGGAGCTGTGTGCAGAAAACAAGTGCTTTAAAATACCAATTGTTCCAAAAATAATAAGGCCACAGGGGTTTCAAACTAGGTACTGAAAATTATTACATGCATTAATTAATGTACACAAAATTCCCCAGTGTGAGTGAGAGCAGCACAGAAACAACGTGGAAAAAACTACATGGGCAGAAAACACCTCCTCCATATTCAAGCCAGTGTTTGGACAGCACACATTAAACAGAGCTGTCAATAGGGGGTCAAAAGAGGAAGAGGAAAGTAAATAGCAAATAGTTACTATTTCTCTGGTGCTGGGAAAAGAGAATGAGATCATGCACATAAAGAATGTCTGAGAAAACAGGAAAATTTTACACACATAAAATATAGCTCTTCCTTTAGATGTGCACATTGAAACAGTGCCCATCTGAAAATACACCCTTTAGTACAGCAGCAGAGGGCACAATTCAGGGTTGGAACCAGTCAATAAACTGTTCCTATTGCAATCTGCAACTGCCACTAGTCACCTTTTCCTGTTCTATTTTAGCCTGTAAGAAACTTTCTGAAAGAAGACATGTACATGTCACTGGATTGTTCAAAAAACCAAAAAAATATTTATTTGTTCTACCATGCCAGGGCTGGTAACGATCATCCCTTTGCATTCTTCTGCATATTTCTGCCATTCCAGTTCTTCCCACTGAAGCATGTTAGCAATCTCCTCTTCAGGCACCAGAGCTTTACTGCATCGTAACAAGTAGAGAAGAATCTGATGCATTGAGAGTACTTCTTTTCCTCCATCTTAAAACCATAAATAAAAAAACACATTTTAGAGATTCATTCCTAAAGCATGAGCATAAGAGAAAATATGCAGAACACAAAGCATTTGTATGAACAAAATAAAATGCAAAATGCTTATATGATTTGACAAATATGAAGGCAAACGTTTTACTGATGAATAGTGCTCATACATAAACATAATTGCTAAACTAAAGCAGTAACAGTAATGGTGGCAAGAGTAACAGTTCCATCGTACTGTAAACTTGAAGTTCCTAACTTGCCTGAATAAACTTTAAAATGAGTAAGCAGATATGCTGTCCAGTTATACCTTCCTTTTCACAATTTTATCATTCTTTTCACAACAGCAGTTAAAAAGCCTTTAGGTGTTAGGCAGCTTTTTTTAAGTAGTCAAAATTTTACAGGATACTTCTGGATGAATGTAGTAAGCTATCCCTGCACTTCAAACTCATCTGTAGTGCTTACATGCCATAACTGCAGTAATGAAGACTAAAGAGCCTCACGCTGTCTTCTGTCACTAAATGAATCAAGGGCATGTAAAAATTACTTAACACCTCTGAGTCCCCAGGAAAAATGCACAGCAAAGGCTGCTTGTAATAAAAGAAGACACCATAATCTGCCTGGCTTCAGGTAGCCAGGTATAGATGTGAATATGCAAACAGGGAAGGTGAGTGATGGTTCTGACAAATCACCACTCAGTGATCACTCATACCACTGACTATTCAAATCCACTAAGTCTGCTCATGTCAGTAAAAAGTCACTGCATGTTCCCACAATGCTTTAATTTTGACATACATCTATCTAATTCCCTCCTTTAATAACAGGGCTAATTTGCAGGTATAGAAGAATCTTTGCATTTCAGCCCCACAGAACACAAATGCTGATTTCCCTCCCTCAAGGAGCAGACACAATCGAGTCCAGCCACTGAGTATATTCTGTCACTACCCCCACAAAAGAGAAACAGTGACAAACCAGGAGTAAAACCTTAGAGCAATACGGGGGATGACACCACAGCACAAGGAGTGTGATCCCAGGCACGATGGAAAAGCCTTGCAGAGCTGCTGCACAATGATAACAGCCAATGGTGTAACTTGGCCTCTCAGAACTGCTAACTCACCCAAACTCCAAGATGGAATCTTAAGTGGGGAAAATACACCCCACACCTCACTGAAAATAGAAAATACTTCTAAATAGCTACAGGGACAGATTTTCAAATGTGCAAAGTTTTCCTTCAAATTAAAGGGGGACTCCACTTACAAGACTGTTCTCTGTCAACAACTGGATAATACTCTTCGGCAAGAGGTAGCTCCCACCCACCAATCACTAAAATCTAAGTGTATCCTTACCCATGGAAGATTACGTACAGGTTGCTAAGATGGCTGCGCTAAGTGAAAGTCAGAGACTCTTTCTAAATCAGAATATGCAGACTTGGGACCTCAAATGTGTTTTTCCTAGGCTTTTTTTCTCTGAATATATTTATCATCATAAAACCCTATGAAAATGAATAGAATACAGCAACTGTTCTTCATGCTGTGCATCTCAGTAAACCGGATATGACTAGGTCAGAGCTACTCCAAGGCCTGTGTCTAAGAAAATCCACACAGAAAACCTGACATCCCAAATCTCATTATTTTTAGACAATGTTAGGAAAGTAAGAAAGAAAAAGTAGAAGGGATGGGAAATCAGCAATTCATTCCTATCTTTAAAGAGGGAGCTGATGGATGTGTGGAGATCTGATGCACCAACATCTTCTTTGATTAGACTTAAGAAGTGTTCTGCAAACACACCTGAAGGAAATAGATTTCCACTCTCTGAAAATTAAAAATCTTCAAGGATACTTCAAAAAATAATCAATAAAAAGTGAAAGCTTGATTAAAAAAAAAACCTGTCAAAAAGATGCTAAAAGGCAACTACATATGCAGGAATATCATAAAAAAGACATTTTTTAAAAAGAGTTAGAAGGCTGGGGACCTTAAAGAAGCAGCACACATACACAGGAATACATATTACAGAGACTTATCTCTCCCTATCAGTAAACAACCCAATAGCACAGAAAGAGCTAACTTCTAATCTAAAATCTAAAAAAAAAAAAAAATCAGAATATTAAAACCCTGAACAAGAAAGCACCCTCAAGCTACACAAACTAGGCAGGACAAACTTGTTCTCATTTTGTGATGAGGTCAAGTTAATCAGCCACATGTGGCTTGATGGCTTATTTTGTAAATTGCTTCAGCAAAACCAAATCAATGTTTGCTAGCAAGCCTCAGAGCTCTGCTTCTGATTGACTACCGTGTATCCAGGAAG
Source organism: Setophaga petechia (assembly GCA_024362935.1). Taxonomy (NCBI): domain Eukaryota; kingdom Metazoa; phylum Chordata; class Aves; order Passeriformes; family Parulidae; genus Setophaga; species Setophaga petechia. The sequence goes on along the minus strand of JANCRA010000008.1, from coordinate 11,131,582 downwards.
GAACAACAATTAGAAATAGTCATCTAGCCATCAGTACTCTCCACAGTAACAAGGCAAAACTCATTTTGAACCAGCTATAATTAATATCCCAATAAAATTTCAAAGCCCAGATCAGAAAGCACCTCCAGGTCACAGCCCTCTTGATGAAGGTTGTTCCTTATTTCATCTGCACCCTAAATCCCAAGCTGAAACACATCCTTCTGTCAACACAACCCTCCCGGAGCAATCACTGGCAGCATCTCAGCAGGACATTTTCAATGGAGCCATGACATTTACATCAACTGAAAGTCTGTCCTGGTGTCTTAGGACGCATTAAATGCCTACGTAAGCTATCCGCTCAAAATGAGCGCAATGCTCCACATGGAATCTTGTCCTCTGCTGGCAAGCCAGGGTTGAACAGCATAGGAATGATAGCTTTTGTCTTTCACTATTTGCTACAAGGTCTAAGCTTGCATTACGATAAAGAAACTATCAGAAAAACATGCCTGGGGGTGCCAGTGATGCTGACCCTTGCACATCAAGAACTGTGATCTAACCACATGGTACCCCTGAAGAGCTGAAGCCACATGAAATGTGCAAGATTAGGTAACAGCACTCCTCAAATGTCACAGCTCCATCACAGAGCATGCCAAAGGAGGACCCAGCACTGCCTAAAACAACTACAGACACAAAAGCTGGAAGCAAGACTTAGCCTGCCCATCTGAATCCCAGTTCTGAGCAAACCATCCACACCTGCCATCAAGAACTAAAGACTTCAGGTAGAAGCACCAGATCTCTACACTGACTGAACTATTTGACTTGCAATAAAGGTTTTTTTGTGGAGGTTTTTCTTCTGGGGGATAGGGTTGATTTCTGTCTTGGTTTTGGCCTTTTTATAAGATTTTTAGATCTAATTTGTATAAAGCTATATAATACAAACATTACCTGGGAGAAATCTCACAAACCGCGGCATGAAGTGGTATCTGGGACAGGAAATAGAATCATTTTCAAGTGAAGGACCTTAAATACAAAAAAATTACAGAAAATTTATGAACAGCAATGTATTTGCAAAAGGAGAACAGAAGCAACTTTGCTGCAGATAAAAATCAATGAATGGTGATTACATTTGATAGGGCTTAAGTTTCAATCCAAAAAGTAACAAAAAAAAAGATCAGAGAAACAACTTGTAGTGAAAGCTTTCACACAATTTAAAAGAAATCTAAATAATTTAAAATTATATAGGTTTATATAATAAATTAGTTATTACACTTAAGCCTTACAGGTAAAAGCACAAGTTTATCTCTTCCCAATTAGTGGGGTGGTTTTTGTTCACCATAACAAAGAGAACATGGAAATTTCCACAGTACTGTTTTGTGAGGTTTTTTTTTTTTTTACTTTCCTATTCATTATATAAAGCTTTGCAAGAAAATAAAAACTAAACCTGTAAGTACCTGGTGTTAAAAAAGAAAGAACAATCAGAAGCAGTGACAGGAGAGACAGTACTGATATTAGAATATATTTAGTATATATATTTAGTACCAAACCAAAGGCTGCACAAAATCTATTAAACCTGTGTGCTCCTCTGCTTAACTACATAAAGTGCAGAGTGCAACTCCACAAAGTCAAGACACCCTACAGATACTGAAATGCAATTCCTCTAATACTCTCCTTTCTCTTTAAGACCATTCTCCTTTGTTGCGGTCTTTGCAGAAAGAAGCATTTTCATCTTGTCAAAAGACACAAACGTTCAGCTATAATGATAACCTTAACTCTCCACAGTTGTCTGTATGACACTGCTTTCTGAGTTGACAGCAGAAAAATACTGTATGAGCAACTTGTTCTTAGCTTGTAAAATAAGAGAATACTCTACCTGACACCTTGACTTTCAAAATACCATGCACATGATACTCTGTAATATTAAACATGCAGTAATATTCACTGATTAAATATAAAAGTTCTGGATCAAGGCAGAAATTCAGCTTATTTGTGAGACTACAGAGCCAAGTTTGTGCATTTTCATTGCTACGGCTCACACTAATGAACTCAAATTTCATCTTCTTGAAGAATAGTTGAAGTTTGTCCCTCTCATAGAAAACAGCAGTTACATTGCTATTTTGAGATTTACCTTTAAGATTCCAGTCATACAATTCCAGAATATCTTTGAATAGATATGAAGAGAACAGTTCAAGGCCTCTCACACAAAAATTCTGGAGAAACAAAAAACCAGAATAAAACTATAAATATATAATACTGCAATACAAATAATGGCATTCATATATAGTTAAATAAAACACAATGAGAAAACCAGCATCTTCATATCTGCCAACCACTAGATACTGGGTTCTGTAAACAGTATCGATATATTTGTGATCATCTACTCTAACACAGCACAGCGGTCTCTTCAGAAAGCATTGTCAAGAAAGAATGGTATTGAATCCTTTTCACTCAATGTCCAAATCAACAGTGTAGGCAAAAATTAGAAATCTGCAATAATCTGCCAAGCACTAAAAACCCTTCCACCTGAGCAAGCTAAGAAGATGACACATTTCTGAGAAATATTCTTTTTCACAGTTCACTTTTTCCCACATGCTCATAATAAACATTTATAAATCACGATCTGTGGTATCACAATCACTTCCATAGAAAGTATGAGTACAACACAAATTAAGGATTATGACCTAAATAGCCAACTGAAGAAAAAGAAAAAAGATGAAATGGGGAAAAAAACCCCAAAACCAGATTCTTTTTATCAAGTGAAGAAGTGGCTCCTTCAGGAAACAAACATATAAACTTTCCTGAGCGAACAGAATCAGGCCAGATTGATATAAATTGTGCATGTAAGATATTGGCTGTAAATTCCAAACTCAACACCACAATCTCTTTCAAAAATCATTAGTAAAGATAGTCTGCAAGTAATGCTGGAGCCATTTACCCAGAAGCCCTCCCAAATGGTAACTTCCCTGCTTTGCTTGGTGGCCATTTGTTGTTTTAGTGCAAGATCTGCAGACAACATAGTACATTCACGATCAAGAAATTAATTGCTTTGATCACATTATTCTTTCTGAGGCATTTCAGGGCTGTTGCACAAATATAGGTGCTGTTGAGCAACAGAAAGGGAGATAACTAGAAAGAAAAATGTAAATATATATGACTAAATTAAATACTGATCCAATCTTCGTAGTTAATATGCAGGGGTACTTCTGTACCTATACACACTGTTCCACTGCAACAATTTACTTTGCAAACTGGCTCAACCACACATTAATTAGTAATAAAAAACCCCACCACAAACAGATTATGAACTCAATGTGCTTTGTTTGCATCCACAGGAAATTTGCTTTGGCAACAGCTTATATTAAGTACTGATAAGCAATCTTCAGAGCTTCAAACTTCTGATTAAGTTTCAGCTCTGCCATTGTCTTATGCAGTCCTGGCAAAGAAGTACCTTCACTTGCCTTATTTTTGTCAGATATAAGAAAAGGGTAATGCCTATTTCAATTTACAGATATTGCATATAACTTAAAATGAAAGGAACCTATGATATAAGCACTTCTTATTGTTTGTTTTTAATATATGATAGCCTAAGGAGATGGATTTATGCTAGTACCTATAAATTCAAGTTCTGTTTCAGCCACTTGTTCAGAACCGAGCCAGTCTCTTGAGATCTCACAAGGTGGGACACTAAAGGGTTTAATCCATGAAACATACCAACAACACATAACCTAATCTGACTTTTAGACTAATTTTACATCTTACCTCAGGCATCATCTCTTCAATGAAATGAATTGTATAGTCAATATTAAACCTGATTACTTTGCATAGAGGAATCTGGAAGAAAAGAGAAAATTTTCAGCATTAAAAACTATACAGCATCAAATGCATTGTTAACACAATTTTGGATGCAAAGGTACTACTGTCTGTTGAAAAGGGGCCTTACTAAAACAGCTGCTCTGGGGAATCATGCAAAGAAAAGAACACAAGCGTGTTCTTGGAGTACCAGGAGTACCAGCTCTAGCCTTCACCTCAATAATAAAACAGCGCTGACAGGAGGGATGGTGAAGGAAAGGTAAATAATGCCATCTACTGGAGATGAAATTTTCTTTGGGAGAAAAAGTATACCTGTAAACCTCAGTAAACCTCTATCTTCTCTCAATTGGATATTTGCAAGTGAATTTGTTTGTGACACATCATGTCAGATTGATAGAGTGATCTGAAAGCAAGATGTTTTTAGCACACTGCCAATTGTGTCAGCTGTACTGTCTTAAAATGCAGTTTTAAGTCAAATGCTATAGCTTAGGAATAAATTGCAGTTTTATACGAAATTCATGCCATAAATATTCTCAACTTCATCTGACTAGCTAGCAAGACAAATATTTAATCCCTTTTTTCACCTCTTTACAGTCCATAATTTGCTGAAGGTGTTTCATTTTTTTAATGGGATTTTCTGAGAAAAAAAGCTGAATTCCTAAAAGACTACAAAAATACCTAATTTTCCCTTACACATCTACAGCTCTTACCAAATTTTACTACTCACTGGCCTCAAAGGTATGAAAGAATGTTAGAACAATTCCATGATCTGTGAAAGTGAAGCAACCCAAGATTATTTTACATTTATAAGCACACAAATAAATATCTGAACAGTGCTGGGGTTGCAATGAAATCAATGTACATAGCTTAAGTGCAGTATTCTGCTTGCATCTTCTTACAGCCCACTGTCAAACATTAGACTATTTTGTCTACAAAAATCTATTGATATCTACAAAAATCTATTGATAGATTGATAAACTACAAAGCTGCACCAAATAAAACTGCATTTCTTACAATTTGATACACTATTAAATGTGAATACAAAACCCTCCCAAAACCTTAGAAGCTAAACATACCATTTAGAATCTGAGCAGGTGAAAACCTGTCACACTTAAATCAGTGAGGCTTTAAAAAAAGCACAGATTGTTTACTTACTTCCTAACACATAATTTAAACTAGAAGCTGAATACTTTAGAGAAGTGACCACAACTAAGATCTCCTTGAACTGGAGTTCCATGTACACAAGCAAATACACATTAAAGGAGCACATGGTTGATACTGTAAAATTGGTTTGGTATTTAAATATAAAAATAATTTTTTCTGTGACTGTACTAACCATTTTCCCTAATACTTGAGCTGCTCAATTATTACTCAGTAATAATAGTAGAAATTCAGTAATACCCTAATTATGCAAACTTAAGATTACATACTACAGATATTGATGTTGGTGTTCAGATCTCTATTTTTACTACCTTTTGCTCCATTTTACCAAATATGTTCCGAAGTGTCCCTCAAAGAGCAGGTTTTATGTTGTATGCCAAAATCATCTCATGACATCAAGGGATTCTTTCCAAAGGGCTTTATATCTGTTATTAACAGGAACTAGCACCAGTGTGGCTTTGTATTCAACTCTGTCAAAAAGAATCATTTGTAGCTGATCACTTCCCTATCTGGAAGTGCATGTAAACATGCATTTTACAGGAAGCTTAACAGCTTCACCAACTACTCATATCAAAGAAGAGTTTTCCTTGTTGCCTGTATATTGAAGATTTCCATAACTCTCTGCCTTCCTGTCATACAGTAGACACAAAAATTTTAAAGATAAGAGGATCTCCTTAGTATTTAATGTGAGTAAAACCGCTCCTTTTTGCTCATTTGCAAAGTGAAAACATAAAGCCTTGAGATAAATTTGCCTTGAACCCCGAGGCTGAGTTAATGCTACTGGGTAGCAGCACTTCCCATTGCCATGCCAGAGGCTGAACTCCACTCTCTCACTGACTTCTCAACAAGACTCCCTTCCCCTGACCACCAGAAGTGAAGGGTTATCATAACCATTATGTATGTTCCATCCTGTGTTGATAACCATTCCCTGAGTTGTGGCACTGCTGAGGTAGCTAGTAAATAGGTAAAAAAACCATAGAAACTAACACACACTGAACTTTTTGAGAAAACCTTGAAATTATCAAGATAACAAAAAAATCTTCAAGTGTACTGAAATTGAGAATCTGCATATTTTCCATTCATGTTTGGCTAACTCAGCTTGTATTGGAAAGCAAGGCAGTTGGGTACAATTTTCTTGTTATATGTGCTTTCAAAAGACAAAATAAAAACCTGTACATATCTACAACTTTTACGAAAAATTGTAACCTGCTAGATCCTGAAGAAGCTGAACAGCTGTTACAAAGTATTGGATACATCTCGGTAAGTTTTAAGAGAGAAAACCCTTTAGAATGGATCTCTGAAAAATTTCTTTTGTCACTTAAAAGGAAAACCTGGTTTTGTTGCTATTGCTATTTTTTAAACTTTGCCAACTTAATAAACCCACTCAGCCAATTTAAATCCAATTAGCAGTCTTGGAAAGTTCTTCCATGGTTTAATTCACTTCCAAACTCTGAAACACATAAAAACATTTCTTCAATGCACATCACAGCTTCAGTCACAGTTCAAAGACGCTGCCTACCACAATCAGTCAAGACAAAACCTGAGATTCATTAGCACAAATATCTTTCCCCTATGCCCAGTGTTGCTAAGATGTTTGTAGCATACATGTATTGTTGTTAGAGAGATTTTTGCTTCAGGGCAGAATGAGCACCTTCTAAAGAAATTCCCTGTATGAAACTTAAAAGTATGTAGCAATGACCATACTTACGTTTGTCAGCGGGGCATGTGCAAACATGGAGAACCCTTCAAAGATATATTCATGGTCATCATACTCAATAACAGTAGGTCTGTCTGTCTTAAAAAAGCAAACAAAACCACCAGGGAGTAAGCAAGAAGCAGTATGTGCTTTTGTCACAGAAAACAAAATCGAAGTCCTAGTTTGAATTATTTATGAAGTACTTACTAAGAAATTTGTGGGAGGTGACACAGTAATTCGGTAGTGGTATAGTCTTCCAGCATTGTTGGTCATGGGACGACATGGTTTAATGGGCTTAAAGAAAGAGATAAGTAGAATTATGTGTAGAGTCAAGGCAAATTTAGATTAAAAGAGAGAATAAAGCATTTCTAATAACCATGAAATATGCATTAGGAAAAATTAAATAAAAGCAGGTAGTCATAATTAAACATTCTGGGAAGGAGGAAAGTGTTGCCTTATCTCCATTTTCACACTGAGAAATATTTTTAAAGCAAAAAAGGGGCTTTTTTTTTTTTTTTCATTTAACTCTCCATCCCTCTGGAACAGTTAGCTGTTCCAGACTGATTTCCCCTCCTATATAAATTTTTTCAGGAAACACATTTTAAAAGCTCACAAAGAGGAGCCTGGACATCACATGAGAAGATCTCAAAGTACATCATCAAGATAGACAGGTATCAGCTCATTTGCTTGGGGTAAATCTGAGGCCTGAAGAGAAGGGATTAGTCTATCATTACAGAGGTGGCTCTGGTAATGCCACTCTTTTCTCCCAGGTTGCAATGCTTGACTTAGAGACAAAGGCAGCCAGACACCTGTGATTTCATGTTTCCTTCCAGCTTGTTCTGAAGCAGTCCTGTGTAAAGACCTAAACCCCTCAACAGCCAGACAAAATCACTTTTTCATGCGCCCTACATACAACTTGCGGTTCAGAGGCTGCAACCAGCCCGTTTGGAATACACTGGGAAAAAGAATAAAACCACTGCAGTGAGCAGGGTACTCTTCTGAACTGCAGGACAAAAGCTGGCCTGTGGTGATGGCAAGACAGCTACACCACTACGCTGCTCTGGCCATAAGGAAGGTGGTTCTTCAGCCCCAAAATAAGCTTCTCACAACTTCAACAAGGCAGCTGTTCAAAAGTAGGCAGTTCCACCTACTGGACACGGTGAAAAGCATTATATCCAAGAAGATTTTGTGAAACCTGGGATTCTCAGATGGCATTGTTCCAGGGAGCAGCTGCCTTCATGCAGCAAGTTTTATATATAGTAGTTTTCGCCTCCTAAATTTTGTTCTTTTTCTGCAAGAACCCTAGATGCAACACGGGGAGGAATAGACCCCGAACTGCAGAAATTTATAGTAAGCTTCAGACCAAGGTAAATTTTCTGAACTCAATTCACAGAAATGTTCATAACTCCTTAACTGCAGACAAATAAACAATTGTTTCAGTAAATATACCTAAGAAGGCCAACTGAAAAATTAAATTTTTCAAGAAAAAGTACAAAGATAAGCAGTAAAGCCTACATGCTAAGGCAAGAATGCCTCCTGACAAGCCTCCTGCTTCTTTCAGCAGCAGAATTATTATTTACTTTTCTTTTAAAGCAATCACTTCACAAAGTGGGCCCTTCACAACACATTCATCCACTTGAAGATAGCAGATCTTTGATCACAACAATCATGTTTTAGAAACTTAAAAAAGAAAACCCAAACAATCCTAAAGCTAAACAAACACAGGTAAAATTCTTCTACAGTTTCCAGGTGAATTTCATTACCAGTATTGCATTTTAAATATGAGGTTGTGCAACTAAGTGATTTAAGGTTGCACAAGAGGTTTTTTTCACTCAGCCCATAAATCATGGGAAAACCCCCTCAAATCAACCCAAGCAGGAGTATACAGCTGCAAGTTCTTATTCATAATTGCAATCCTTAGAATTACTAATACCTCTTCACCAGGATAAATGCCATGTCTTATTCCTGTTCGCCGGGCTTTAGCACTGCATTTGCACAAAGGTCCATCATTCATCTGTCAAAAACAAAATAGGATTCTGGTTTTATTGAAAAGTGGTTTTGGAAAAGTATGTTGGTTTTAATGCCCTGAGTGCTGATGCTTCTAAAAGCCTGTCATGCTTAGATTAAGTGGATGTTCTTAAGCCAATAAAACCAAAAACACTGTAGTATAATGCACAGCAGCATCAGAACTCCATCACCATTTCAGAAGCACAAGATGGAAAAACATTCTCAGCTGAATTCTACCAGACTGCTATAATATACCTCTTTTCCACTGCTTATATACACAAACAGCATGCTGACTGCCTAAAACAAAATTCAGGTCCTAAACATGCATGTGTCAATATTTACATGCTGAATTCTCCATATTCAAATAGTTCTACTGAGTTCTCTGATGGAAGAACCCATCCTTGACTAAGCCCTCTGCCATGGAACAAGGCTATCCTCTAAAATGCAGGCCATTCAAATATTTTACTTGGTGCTTTAAAGAAGTGATGGGCACGCTTCAAATCCATCCTGTGAACAGATCAGTAAAAAAGATAAAAGAGGAAAAAATACCACTTGAGTATTCTGTATGGGTGCGTCAAGTGCCTATACCAAAAAGGGCCAACGCAATACATCATAAAGCTGGTGTCTTTCTTTTCACTTTTATGACAAAGATCAATGCAGACTATCAACTACTGCAACAGCTTTAAGCTTTCTGTTTTTACAATATGCTTATTGCAGAAATCCAACATAAGAAGTCCAGAAACAAACCAGAAAAACAAATCAAGTTCCCAACCCGTTTTTAATCAAAGCCTGAATCCAAGAAGTTAAACTTTGTTGCAGACATCTTTTCATTAAAAATCCTTCCTTAGGATTTTTTCCTTCCGAGAAGCTGAGAGGTCTCAGAAGCAAAATGTAAACGATTATCTGCTGCTGAGGAATGCAACAGGTGGATCCGTGATTGGTCTCATGAGGATGTTTGGAATAAATGGCCAATCACGGCAGAGCTGGCTCTCTCTCTGCCCAAGCCACAGACCTTTGTTATTCATTCTTTTCTATTCTTAGCTTAGCCAGCCTTCTGAGATGAAACCTTTTCTTCTATTCTTTTAGTATAGTTTTAATGTAATATATATCATAAAATAATAAATCAAGCCTTCTGAAATATGGAGTCAAATTCTCATCTCTTCCCTCATCTGAAAACCCCTGTGAACACCGTCACAAAACTTCTTTTAGCCTTAGAGAAAAAAAAACAGCCAAACAAACAATAAACTTGCAATGCAATAGAAAAACCAGCAGAACTTTCCATGCTATTACAAGTAGTCTGAAAACATAAACAGCATCCACGGTGGAGCTAAATGGCATCATCACATGTTAGATATAACATGAAGACACCACAGGAAGAAAGAATCACAAAACCACTGTCATTGTTAGCTTTAGGCAGCTGGGATGGGGATGCAACCTTTAAGGTTTGATATTAACCTCCGTTTATTCAGACTGGCACAATGTGTATGTGCAAAGGAACACAAGAAGCAGGACACTTCCCTACTCCTTTGGAAACTTAGTCAGACAACCTTAACAGTGGAGTGATGTGACAGCTTGTTGTTGACACAGTTTTCCCCATACTCTTGAGACCCTTGAGGAAAGAACAAGTTCAAAGAAATAGAGTCATGCTCACAGGCAGAAGCATACTTTCTCACTGGCTTGTACAGCAACAAGACGGAAGAGAATTAAAAAAGCAGTCAACAGCTAATTGTTCATTAGTGCTCCAAAACGAAGCATCTACTATTTAAATAATCATCACGTATTTCTGAAAATCTCATCCTTAATTCTTAGAACTGCTCCGCACAAATACGGCCTCTGTTATTTCAAACGCACAGGCCAAAACTGAGAGAGATGTGAAGCACCTGTAAAGCCCAAGACTTGAGAAGCAATCAGATACATATCTATCTTGTCCCTAACAACACTGCTCATAGAAAAATAATGCAGAGATTGCAGAGAGCCATCATGAATTGATGGTAAAATGATGGTGAGAGATCACAAATTTACATAGGCAATGCCTCCTCTGACCAACAGAGCAACACAAACAAGCAGATCACATTTGTAAGGCAAAAGCCACTGTGGAGGCATTGAATTTAACAATTTATTTTCTGGCAACTGTCAGCACTGCAGGAGATTATCCAAATTAACAAACAAGCTTCTGAGATTGAAGGGTTGGGAAGATCCATCCCACAAATCTAGTTCCATGTCAGATGGTGTACCTGTACATGTAAGAGTGCATGGCAATCATTCCTGTTTTATTTATTGACAGAAAGCAGATAAATACCTATAAAAACTTCATAAAATGTTCTCAAATAAAATCTACACAGAAATAGTACAGCACTGACAGATTCACCATGATTGATTTTAGCCTTTTCAAGAAAGATCAAGAGTCAGTCTCAAGAAAGTTTTTGGTAGAGTATGTTTTTCAGCAGGAAATTCATATACCAAACATTCCTGGATCTATTCCTTCTACAGTCATTTCACTTTTTTTTCTGTTAATATTCTTCATAGAACATTACTTTGAAGTGTGCCCAAGAGCTACGCAATATTTTCTGTTAAATATCTGAACAGTTTGCTAATTTTGTTTTCCATACAAATAAAAACAGCTAGCTATGCTCAATCATTTTTTTAACTAGAAGCATAAATATGAATCTGTAATAGAATATTCAACAGACTTTTGAATTACCACATTGGCAATATGCATTCCAGTATCTCTTCACATTATGGTTTATTGCATGCTAAACTCATACATCACACAAAGTGACAGAAAAATAAATTTACTGAGGTGCCACATGAAATGATAGAATAGATTGTAAAATACTTAAGTAAGAAAGATGAAGATAGTGGATTTGCAAACAAAAACTAGTCTTCTGTGCAATGTGTACATTCAAAACAGCACTTCATGAGCTCAGCAATTACATTTAATGAGAACTACAATCTCCATGCAATTACAAAAGAACCATTAGACAAGAAATTAGAAGCATTAACTGCATATTTAAAACCTTATTTATCATTATGAGCTGAGAGCTTAAGGTGAAAAATTTGTAAAGGATGTAAACATATTGCCTTTTCTCCAGTTGTGTACCTTTATCTCAAGGCTAAAAGGACAGCATTAGCACATTGTTAGCATTCAGTTTTTATTAACGCTGTCAGACATAATTCCAACTCAATAATCCCCAGGATTAATTAGCTGGAACCACAATTTTGAAATCAAAAGTGAAGTGCTTTGAAGATGAGAGAGAAAAGGGAAAACGGGGTAAGAAAGCATTTTGAAATAGAAGTCACTCTGCATGTTTGACAACAAAATTTTCAATGTATTGGGAGAATGACCTTTGGACACCCAGTACTTTTCCCTCACACCCTACCTGTCCTGGATCATTGTACCACAATTCCTCGTGGAGACGATCAGGGTGTGCTTTTTTACGCTTAATTTCTGCAATGACGTCAATAACATCCGAATCTGAACTGCTGGAGCAGCTGCTGTCATCTTCGGAGTCACAGTCTGACTCACTGGAGCTCTCTGATTCACACAGAAGAAATAGAGATGGCTGAAAAACACTTCCACATGCTCTCTTCTACATAGCACTCTCTATCATGAATTAAAGTCTGGAGTTAACATTAAAAAAAAACAAAAAACCCCACAAAAACCTTGATCTCAGTATCTCTAATCTCCTGTGTTACTGTGGAGTGACTCCCTTTCTAATGCATGTAATTCTAGTCACTCATTTCCACAGATATCCTCAGCTCCAATTTAAATAAATGTCTTCACAGCCAAGACATTTACCAGTATGCAAGTAAAGCTTATTTTATTCTTGGAATAAAATGCAAAGTTTCTTCCATCTTTTTAAGTTTTGACATAAGAGCAAATATATTACTATTCAAATACTGTGAAACTATGGTTTCAAAGTACACATTTTTACTGAACATAAGACTCTTCTTAGTTGAAAGAAAAAGGAGAGAGAGAAAATGAGAGAACATCACTAGGAAAATGTTTCCCTTTTTTTTTTCAAGATGTATTTTTACACAGTTCATAATTTGGCAGAAGGTGTTACTAAAATACATCCTTGGAACACACGGTTTACATAGGTCATCTATGCCCAGCTGAAATAGTTTCCTCACAAAGTATGCACAGGTATTCCTACAAATAACTTAAGTTTCAAAAGTTCTCTGATATACATCTGATTAATACTGAAGTCTATTTTCAGGTGAAAAACCTGAATGCATGGAAACTGTGAGAGTAACTTGGAGTTTCAAGAGACTAACACAGAACCTTTGGATGTAATGCATTGAAATTATACAATCATAGTATGGTTTGGGTTGGGAGGAGCCTTAAAGACTGCTAAATTCCAATCCCTTTGCCATGGAGAGGGATACCTCCCACTAGACCAGGTTGCTCGGTGCCCCATCCAGCCTGACTTTGAACATTGCTAGGGATAGGACATCCGTAACTTCTCTGGGCAACCTGTTCCAGTGTCTCACCACCCTCACATTAAAGAATTTCTTCTATCATCAGCCTTTCATGACCTAAAAGTGCTCCTGAAGGGCACTGCTATCACACTGCAATCCCACTGCAACACATGATTGCTGCTAACACAAGGCAGAACAGAAACAGCCTCTACTGAAGTACAAAATAAGACAAACTACTAGACACTACATGGCTGTAGGAGAAGCTGGCACGGACACCAAGTTAGCCCAGGGGAGCAATGAAGACATACAGCCTTAGGGTTCTCCAGAAAGAGTAGAAAAAGAATATGCAGAAGTTGCCCTTGGCCCTATCATATTTTAGCCTGGAGCAGCAGGCTTTCTTCCTTAGAGATCTAAGAAATGAGGGCTTTACACAGGTATGTTGAGCAGCCATGTCCTTAATTCATCCACACATGAAAAAAAACCTCCTAAAAAACCCTACAGTTAACTTTGCTAGAGATTCTTGAAGGAGTTTAAATATATGCAAATTCACTCTTCAAAAAAATGTGAAGAACTCCTTTACAAAAGTAAGTTCACAATTTATTTCATCTATACTTAGTATTTTGCTTTCCTCTTCATGGCATCTTTTTATACCATCAGCATGTAACCATGTAATTATGCCTGTATTTCAGCTTCAGAATTTTTTATATGTGACTTTTTGATGAGTTACTAAGATGAGGCCTGAGAGTTTGAAGCAGCTCACCTGGCCAATGTGAAGCAATATTTAAAAAACAAACCCAACAGAGTATCTAAATTATCATGATATGCCTACAAATTTCTTGAACTAAAGCAACTGACTAAAAAACACACTATGAAACAGTGAAATGCTGGAAGTATTAAAAGAACAACAATTTTCACAAAAACAAACCAAGAAAAATAGCTTTCACTGACTTCTGAGGAGACAAATTGCTATAAAAACCTCTGCACTGCTAATTCAACCAGTATTTCCCCAGTACTTGATGCTGCTGGATTTTCACTGTCAGAAGATCCATACAGGATCTTCACTGTATTTCACTGTCAGAAGATCCATATAGGTGGAACAAGATAATGCAAATAAAGTATGTTATGAAACATGTCTGACCGTACTAAGCAGAGTTGCACAACAAAAATACAATACTGAAGAAAAACTCAGATGTTTGCTTTTACAGCACAGAGTCTGTCACCACTACTCTTGCTCGCTCTTTAGAAATGTAAAACCAGGAGCTCCTTAAAGCCTCTCATGTGCCATTCTCTGGACTATCTGATCATGCTCAGGGTGTTTCATGCCTTGGAAGAAAGTAGCATTTGGTAGTGCTCAATACTCCCTATATCCCCCCTAGGCTTTCTGGGTAAAGAATCTAGCCCTACTTCCACCAAAAGCTACAGTAAAACTCCCATGGATATGAAATACAAAAGAAGGGATTTAAAATTACTTATCAACGTTATTAAATACACATAATTGCCAAAACAGGTTAACTACAGATTAGTCCATTTCAGAGCTTTGTCATCATTTCAGCCTACCTAAATCTTCATCCAGCTTGGTTTTTGGTGGCTCCCATGGTGGCCTGGCTGCTTTGGCCTTTGCCTGTCGCTTTCCTAACTCCTCGTCAAACTTTTCATACAGATCCCGGAGCTTGCTTGTTCCTACCACAGTAGAGTCCCCCTGTTAATAAAAAAAAATTAGAACAACAACAGAACAAAAAAAGGACAGTGTTAAAATAGCACAAGAAGTCAACATGTATCAGCATTTCATGAAAAAACCCAAAAAGGTGGGAAAGACAGATCTTTCAGTGAAACATGGGAATACCTACTACGGTTTTGGGATATTATTACATTTCTTCACCAGGTGAACTAGCAGAGAAATTATTTAATTTGCTGGTATAGCACTTCTAGCACTTCTCTGAGTTTGCAGGAATATATGGTGCTTGAGGCATTTTTGCTCACAGGTTAAACACATTGTATAAGAGGGAAAAAATAGATCTTTCCCTCCTGAAGACAAGAAAAAAGGTATGCCTCTTCCATGTACCACTTATCTGAATGCTAACAGATAGAAGGAATTGATAAAAACAGAGAACAGCAACAAATGAAGCCCTAACAGGGTTAAAACACTGAGATGATTGGGAAGAGAGAAGAATTAAATGACACAAAATTATGATCCTGCTGAGGGGTTCATATTATAAAGGACTGTCTGCAGTCATTTTAGAGTTCTCGCTGACATACCACTTGATCCATAGGGTCATTGGAATAATAGCTTTCAGAATGGGTACAGCGAACCCAGACTGGCTTGAGCAATTCCTCATCTTCCTCTTCATTTTTTTCAGATGCATTCTCTTCTGATTCTTTGTCTTTGACAGCAGTATAATTTTTCTCTTTACTGGAGCTCTGGTTCTCAGACCACCTTTCTCTGTCCTCCTCCCACCGAGTTCTCTTTCTCTCTCTGCTTGGAGACCGGCTTAGTGGGAGAAAGCAAACAAAAGCAATTCTCTTTATTATTTTAAAAGGAAAACCAGTTTGCTTCAGATCAGTAAGTCATTTTATCATATAAATTGCAGCAAAATCCAGTTGCCATTCCAGTTTTTTAAGTTCTTTACTTTTGCACCATAAAGTGTACAAGAGTAATTTGTAGTTTTGAACTACTATAAAAATTACTTAAAATTCAACGTGCTTTTTATTTTAAGCTATGTTCAATAAATAAAATAAAAAATACATGCCATTTTAAATTAAAATTCCTACTTGCATTCTAGGTGAATTTATTTAAAGTTAGGAACTCATTGGTAAAAACTAAGTCACATAAGTCATAACTGGAAGTTACAGTAAGAAGTTTCAAAGCTCAGCCCACAAACTATTGGTATGACAAAAGAACGTGAGTTTTATTAAAAGGCTTCTACAGAACCAACACTTTGGTTACTCCAATACACCTTAGAACAACACAAGGAGCATCACAAGAGCAATGCTTTTGAAAGACGAGTAAGGAAACTACCTACTTTTTTTTTATCTCCTCTGCCTACAAAACCAATAATGTTGTAATATTTTCAACTTTCAGAAAGGAACAGCAATATAAGAAAAGCCTCTAAAAGATAATCTAGAGTGACTCTAAATAATTTTGGTACTTTACCGACTAGAAGACTTAAGACAAAATCTTTAGGACACAGCAATGAAACTCTCTGTCTCCAGAGATTAATCCTGTTTCTGACTCTACAAGTTCTTGAGATAACTGGCATGTATCAGTAGATGATTGTAAATTTAAAACACTCATTTTTTCTAGGTTTCACATGCATACACAAAACCTCACGTGAGTGGATGCACCGAGCCTCAAATGCTCATGAGACCACATGCAGCCTTCCTTACCTTCCTGCTCTCTTGTAATCCTTTTTGTAGGATCTGTCTGGTGATGGTGATCTTCTGCTGTCACGGTGACGATGCCTCTCCCTCTCCCGCTCCCTTGAAAAGTTCAAAAAATGAGTTAAATGAGAAATCTGGCATTGCATACATTCTACACCTGAAAAGAACACAACAGCAGCCTAAGATCGTGTTATGCAAAATGACATCCACATGCCGACTGCTAAAAACCCAGATGTTCTTAACACCGACCTTCAAGAAACTTGTAAAAGACAGCCAAGCATCCATGTCCTCCACCTTTGTCACAAAGCCATCTATCTCAATACTAGATTAATTCACACCATGCAGAGGTGACATCTATGAATTCCCCACAGGACCTATTACCACTTTTCCTCTTCTTCTGTTATGAATGGCAAAGCAGCTGAGGGAGCTGGGGTTGCATGCCCTGAAGAAAAGGAGGCCTCAGGGAAGACCTTGCTCCTCTCTACAACTGCCTGAAAGGGGCATGTAGCCAGGTGAGGGTCAGCCTCTTCTGCCAGGTAACAAGCACAGAATGAGACAGCCTCAAGCTGCACTAGGGGAGATTTTATTTGGATTGCAGGAAAAATTTCTTCACCCAAAGGGTTATCAAGCAATGGAACAGCTGCCCAGGAAAGTGGTGGTATCATCATCCCTGAAGGCACTTTAAAGAAATGTAGGTGTGGCACTTAGGGACACAATTAAGTGGAGGAGTTAACAGCATTAGGTTACAGGTTGGACTTGATGATCTTAAAAAAGTTTTCCAACCTAAATGATTCTATGAAATTACTGTATTCATTAGCCAGGAAAGATCATACAGGCAGCTTTAATACTCTGCTAACAGCTGGTAAGTCATTGTGCATCTGTTAAAACTTCTAGTCTGCTGATAAACTAAGAATTACAAACAGGTTCCTCAAGTGGCTTGGTAGGTTAACAGAATGAGTACAAATTATTTATGAACATATATATGTTTGTTTCCACACTCATAATAGGGAACAATGCAAATTTACAAAGCAAAAAGTTCAGATAAATCATCCATTGTTTTTCCCCAGCCCCATTTATCCTTGTTTGTCGGTGTCTTGTTCAGGCATGGATTTCCATCTTCAGAAAGAGTGCACTTTATACCATCTGATTTGCTTGAGAGACAGATGCTGCACAAAAAAAATCAACCCCAAGTCCGGCAAACAGTTCTGAATCAAAATAAGTAGATACATTATCAAGTAGATCTGGAAGCTGTTGGCCTAAAGCAGCAATCCAAAAGTGTTTGAGAAAGAAGCTACTGAAAACATGCATTTTTAAAACTTAAAACTGAAGTTTGAAATTATGCAGAAAAAAGGAGAAAACTCCACAAGCATGTCATACAGAAAAGGACAGTGTCTTAATGCCAGTTGCATTCAGTTCTACAAAAATCCTTTTTCAAAAATCAAAGTAAACTTACTGAGTGTGAGGCTTGTGTGGTTTTTTTTGAATGCAGGTGTCTGAAGGTTCTGTAATTAAGTCTCTGCATATCTAAATCAATCATTTACGCAGGCTTTATGTGTAAATTCATGTTTTACATGTGGTATAAAAAAATTCTGAGCTTTTAAAATTAAGAGCATGTGATCCAGGAACCCTGATAAATACTTTAATTTCCAGCAGCTCTTTGAATATTTTGGCAAAGCTCATTAGACACCTAAAGGGCTACAAACAGAACAAATCTAAGACATGAAAAAGATTTAACTGATGATGGTTTGCTCTAAAACACGCCAGAGCAGATAACATCAGGTCAGCCCATAATTTCCAAGCTATTTGTGTCCATGAAGAAGAGGGACAGACATTTCATGAAAAATCCCAAAAGAAGTAGTGCACACTCTGAATGACATCAGTGAAGCCTACAGCTCACCCATACTAATTTTCATCTCAGTCCTCCTGAGATCATGGGCTGGTTTGCTGAGGTCTTTACTCTCAACACAGCACGCTCTTCACTAAAACACCTTACTGCAAGTATTAGCTATGGGCCACAATCAGACTATAAACCACACCGAGTCAGTATTCTCCACAAATACAAGGCTTACTGAAAGAAAGTAACACCTGGCACCCTAACTCTGTTTTCTAAATCTTGAAATCTGAAGTGCTGGGGGTTAATTGTTTGGAAGACTCAACCTTCCACAGTTTTAGAATGGCAAATCCAATTTCCTGCCACATGTGCATATATTTCTAAGGTAAATATGTTGAGCACTACTCAACAATCCATTCAGTGGGATGCAAAGAAGCTCTTGTTTGAAAACTATCTCAGTGGACAAGAGCAACAAGTCTGCCAGCTCACAACCGTGACGCAAAGCAGTGTACCTGAAAGGTGTCTAAACAGTAATTTTTCCATGAGACCCGACTACTGGCTACTCCCCGAGCTAGAGGGACAAACAAGGGTAAGGCAAGAACATTGATTCAAACACACACCGATGATGACATCTCCCCCTGGCAGGCAGATAACAGTTACCTGTTTCGCTCGTAACTTCTGTGATGAGGCGATATCCTTCCTCTGTCATAATCCGTCCGGTGCCGACTGCTTTCCTGTCTCCTCCTATCCGGACTGCGGCCGCGGTCCCGACGATCGCCGTGGTTAGCAGAGCGGTGCCTGTCGCCGTGCATGTGCCCGTGCTCGCGGTGCCGGTGCTCATCGTAGTGCTTGCTCCTGTCCGGGGAGCGCCGCTCACTTTGGGACTTCTCTCCCTGGTACTGCCCCGTGTGCCGGAAGTGGCTGCTGCCGGTGCTGCTGCTGGCAGTGCTGCTCGGGAAGGAGCCGGAGCTGTGCTGGTAGCTGCTGAAGCTGGGCGGCGGGAAGGACTGCTGCGAGTAGCCTGCCGAGTACACGGGCTGGTAGCTGACCTGCTGTGGCATTACTGGTGGTGGGGGAGGGTGTGGTACTGTGGGGGGAGGCATCATGTAAGGAAAGGTGCTTTGTCCAGCAGGTGTTCCTGGCACGGGAGTGTTGCTAGGGTTTGGCACTGGTGGAGGAGTGGGAGGGAAACATGGAGGCACTGGGAAGCTCTGCCGCATCTGGTGGTTTGGAAATGGTGGCCTCATGGGACACTGGCTGATGGGATTTTGTGTGGAAGGGGGCACTGGAGGAGGATAGGGCACAAAGTCTGGCCTGGGAGGCATGTAACCGGTGGCGGGAGGGTTGGAGTAGGTTGTTGGAGGGGCGGTTTGCTGCTCATACTGGTACTGCACGGAGGGCTGCTGTGGGTGAAGCTGCCGCAGGTTCTGAGGGCGGTAGGTCTGTGTTGAAGTTCTTGCTCCTGGTCCCCCCTGGCCACGGGGACATCCTCGCCCAGAATGGAAAGACATGGCTCACCTTTATTGAGGAGAATAAAAATCCAGAGTCACACAATTTTTGTAAGACGTCCTCAATGCATCTGCAGGAGCTACTCCTGAAGTACTCAAACTGCAGTTTCCTTTAATAGAAGCAGTAAATGATATCCACTTTCACTGGGAGCTTTGTGCTCCTCAGACCTTTAGTGCACGCCATTCATGCCCCTTTTGACTCCTTCAAGCCTCTAATCCGTGAAAGCACTTATGGTCTTTAAGCCAGAATCCAAGCTAGATCATGCTTTACCAGTTGAGGCAATGTAATTTCAACAAATTATTGTTATGATGACAGGTCAAGGATACAAGCACCTCCACTAGTACTTCAACACTTTGATATAAAACCTCTGGATACCCCACAACAAAGAAATCACTCATTACTTGTAACTGCAGTGGTCATCCAAAGTTGCATAACAAAGAATTCTCTCTCGAGCAAAATTCTAAACTTTGGGCAGAATGACTTAACTAACACCTCAGTGCATGCCACCTGGCCCAACAAACCATGTAAATTTTAAATTAAATACTAGCAATTTACACTCACTATTGAGTCCCCAATGTACTAAAGGACTGAATTCAACAGACTCTTCAAAGTGTTTTAAGTGAGGTAGTTATATTTTTGTGGAAAAACAGGTTACACGTCTTATAGGTTATGAAAAAAATCATGCAGACTGTGCTATTCTTTAATTTCTGTTGAAATAAATGATTCCCAAGAAATCCCTCAACAGCCTTCTTGGCCCTGCTACCCTTGAGAAACTATCACTGCTTAAAGTAGGCTTAAGTGTTGCTGAAAACTAGGCATGTTTTTATGGCATTAACATTTATAAATGAAAGCACTGCGCTTCATTAAAGTTTAAATTGATTCTTTAATAACAATGTCAAGTTTCAAAACCTGAAAAAAGGGGAAAAAACACTAAAGAAAATCTATGGCTGGAATGGAAGGAGAGGTAAAAAAAATGACCTAAGCACTTCCAGAAGTCAAATCCTGTTTTCCGTAAGGGAAAGTGAGAAAGAAAGGGGAGACATACACACACACAATTGGAAAGATGATCAGAAATAGGAAATAAAGCCTCCCTTTCGCTGAGGCTTTGCTGATGCTGAGGTACATGCACAGAATATTCTCCCACCTGCTATAGTGCAGCATGGCCAACCTGGACTGCTCAGAGCACCACTCTCAGCTGCATTCCGGTGACACTGCAGTAAAAGATGCAGCACTTGCTGAGAGAAAGCAGACAGCTTCTGGTGCACTGGAGGGAGAAAGGAAAAGAATACAGGGGAAAAGGACTGATATCAAAGAGGAGGAATCAAGAGGACTCTTACACATGCAGGGCTTAGTGGAAGTAACTGGAATTGGTAGTGGTCATTCCCTCTCCAGAACAACCAAGGGCCAGTGTGAGTGAGAATCCCATACTTTAATGAGACAGCAGCCACGACAGTATAAAGCCACTTGTTCCTTCCAGTCAGCCTGCACCTGTACCTGCTCAGTACCCTCCAATATTGTAAGGGCTCTCAAAAAAAAAAAAAAAAAAAAAAGAACAACAAACCATGGGAGAAAAAAAGAAAGTCAATGTCCATTTTGTGTGGCAATAGGGCACCCCTTTGATATCACTAATTATAATCCATCAGATGCTGAATTAATTTTGCTTTGGTTCTCCTGTTGTGCTCTTACACAACTCAAGCTTCTAACAAAAGACTGTTCTAGACTTTGCTAACGTTCACATACACATTTTATTTAAACAGGCTGTACCACAGTGCCTCGTCTTTAGGTGTGCTCCTTTCTAACATGTCACAGCATTCAAACAAAGGGTCCGTGTTTATCAGCTCTCAGATCTCTCTGACGCCAGAGAACTGCTCTTGTTCTACCACTTTAATTTCAGTCCTTCAGGGATGCACAGAATCACAACTGGAAAAAAAGACTCAAGAAGACAAGAAACTATTTTACATGCCCAAATTATTTTAAAGCTCCCTCTGCTGCAAACTCAAGTCCCTTTCAACTTTCACTTAAAGTTAAGTAAGTTCGAAAACACAGAAAAGGGCAAACTCCCCTTCCCCTGTCACCTAAAGAGGAATTTTATTGCACTGACGGGAGCCATTGCATTCTAAAGCAGCACCGGTCCCCTAAAAAACACTGAATAGACTCGCCTCTCCCGGCAGATGCCCTGCTGAGAGCAACAGGGCACTGACACATTGAGAAGAGAGCACTGAAGGTGACATCATCAATGTCTGTAAGTGTCTAAGAGAGGGAATCAAAGAGGATGGAGGCAGGCTCTTCTCGGCGGTGCCGTGCAACAGCACAAGAGTGAATGGGCAGAAACTGACGCACAGGAAGTTCCACCTGAACATGAGGAATAACTTCTCTAAGTGTGCGGCTGCCCGCGCACCGAACGGATTCCACAGGCAGCGGAGTCTCCCTCACCGGAGATATTCAAGAACTGTCTCGACACAATTCTGTGCCATATGCTCTGGGATGACCCTGCTGGAGCAGGAATACTGGACCCGATGACCCATTGTGGTCCCTTCCGACCTGACCCATCCAGTGCCACCCGGCCTCATCCCACCGCCGCCTCCCGACAGCCTGGTGGCCGGGGTACGGAGCCGCCGAGCCGCCCCCGGCCGGGCCCCGCTCCCCGCTCCGGACTCTGCTCGGTCGCACGGACCCAGCAGCCCGACCCCGCCAGCCTCGCGGAGCCGCCGTGCTCCCGACCCCGGGACCGCGCTCTCGACCCCAGGACCGCGCCCCCGCCATGCCCCGGCGCGACCCCTGCGGAGCCCCGCGAGCAGCGCGGAGGGGCCCCAAGGCGGCCCCGCCGCCTCTCGGCGGGCAGCCCGGCACGCCGAGCCCACCTGGCGCCGCCGCCGTCGCCGCCGCCGCCGAGGCCAGCGCCGCCCGCAGCACCCCGGCTCCGGAACAGGAAAGCGATGGGAGGCGCTGCGGGCGGAAACGAGGGGAGGGGAACGACGGCATGAACGGAGCGGAGCCGGAGTCCAGTGGCGCCTCCCGGCCCGGCGCGGCCTCCCGGCGGCATTATCCGGCCCTGCCCGTGTGGGTGGTGGAGGACCACCAGGACGTGAGTGCCCTGCGCTGGGCTGTCGGGCGATGGGGACTCCCCCGGGTGGGGCGTGGGGAGCAGTTTCGTTTGTTCCTGTTTGTGTGAGTTTGTTGGTGAGTTTCTCCGCGGCGCGGATGGAAGCCAAGAGAAGTGCCCGGTGCGGTCACCGGCGGCCTCCCCGGGAGATGCGCTTTCCCGTCTTGCGTGCGGGTTCTCCGGGCGCTTCCTTGGGAACGGCCCCCCTCTCCGCAGCCGCACACAATCCCTAAAGCTGCCTTCCCTTCCGCTGCTGAAACCTCAATGAACTTTAGCGCCCAGCTGACCTGATTTTCCTTCCCGATTCAGCGACTGAGCTACTTACTGTCATGATCGCATTTTGACATCTTTTAAAGCACTCATTGCCGAATGTTTTTTTCTTCTTTGTATCAATAATTGCTGTGATTTAAAGGAGAAAATACCTGCGTTACACTGCTGTTACAGTTTGCTAGCTATTAGTGGGGTGCTTGGAAACTGAACCCTACCCAGTGTATGGCATGTCAGCAGAGGATAAGTAAATATAATCCCATCTCAACTAATAGATTGACTCCCACTTGACGAGAAATGTTAAAAATCTGGAGCTATGCTTTTTTTTCGTGGAGTCTTTGAAAAAGGGAGTGAAGGAGGAATTGCTTTTGAACTGCTGCATCTGGTTTTTCATGAGGTTTTTTATAATAGCATAAGCTGAGGCTTTAATCCTAAAATAACAGATTCGTTACTAGATTCTTTGCAAAGATAAAATATTAGTGTTGTAAAGTTTGTTAAAAACAATAATTTTACAAATTTTAAGTAGTTTAATACAATTCATTTTTGCTAGGACTCAGTGAATATGTGATGCTGTGACAGCTGGTTTTTCATAGTAGCCAAGGACTTAGGCTGTCACTGTGATAGGAATTCTGACATAATGCCTCTTAATGATCCTACTTTGTTTTAGTCTCTATATTTGTTTCTAATTAGCTGAAAGTTCTATTAATAATATATATTTAATTTAAAATATTTTTATTGTAGGAATGTGGATGAATTGGTCTATCTTGCATAAAACATAAATGGCTTTTTGTCCCAAAGTGTAAGAACTTCACAGAAATTTTTTTATCAGCCTTGCTGACAGTGATGTTCCTCCGGAGCGAGTTGTCAGTAGCTGCATCATGCACTGATTAATACTAACAGCTGTGATGGAGGAAATTTTGTTCTAATCCAAATCAGGAGAACTTGCAAGGTTAGAGAATTTACAAGTCTCTCTTGTCTCTTGCAGTCGGTAGTTGCACATACCTGAGGTAAAGCTTCAATTTTAATTGTAAATACTGTAGGTTGTTTAGTAGGCCAGATTGCTTCTTTTTTACAAAGAAGTAAAAGCCATGGGTCAGGGAACCCATGTTGGTTTTAGTCTTATTTTATCTACTATTGCAATAATATACATATGTTTTATGGTTATGCCTATGCAGCGTGCAGGGGTTGTCATCTTAATCAGTTTTATGCCAAAAAAAGTAGCTCAGCTGCTGTGGTAATGCAGAGGTCAGACATAATTTTTGTTGCTTCTTACAGTCTTGACATTCCCTGTATAATAGGGCTATGATTCACAATCCTTGTTGGATTTGCTCTGGTAGCCAAAGCAGTTGATGCCTTCTAACTGTGGAAGGGACTCTGTGTACTGCAGCTCCAAGAGGAATCAGCCATCAGTTTTCTCATTTTTACCACCCTATGCTATTGCAGTTGAGTGGTTTGCTATGCTGTAAATTGGTGAGTTGCCTCATCTGTTTTTCACACTTCTGAGTGAAGAACTTCAGCAGGGAATAAAGCTGGGCAGTTGAGAAAGGTAGTCTCTGTTGCAAACAGTCGTGGAGGGATTAGGAATGAATTCTTCAAGAGGAATAGGTTTAATGGTCAGCTAAAGTTTAAATCATGATGGGGTCAGTTTTCAATGTGAATCAGTTAACTTATAAAGCATAAGGAGCAAACTGTTTTTATCTCCATAGCACCAGTGCATGGTGAGGAAGTTTTATATCATGGAGAAAGAAGGCAATGATCTGCAGAAGAGGAAGGACATTCCTGAGTCTTAGTTGTAAATGGGAAAAAAACCTCAAGCATCTAGGAATTGAGTTGAATGGCTAGTGAGAAGAGCTACTGCAAACAAGACTTCCTATAAAGAAGGAGAAAGGGTGTAATGCTGTGACTCTTCAGCAGTTTTTCATCTGGAGTGCTTGGGCTTGTAATGATTGCTGTTCATGAGTTTTCTTGCCGCTGGAGTTATTTCCCCTTCGTATTGTTTTCTGTCTCCTCCTTCCTCTAATCCAAATTCTAAAGGAATTAAAGTGATACTGGTGGTTTTGCTGCTAAAGCTGTTGCATTTTTCAGCCCGCTGGCTATCATTAAAATGTTTTTGTTTGTGTTGCTTTAGGTGCTGCCTTTCATCTATCGTGCCATTGGTTCAAAGCATCTTCCTGCCAGTAACATCAGTTTTGTTCATCTTGATTCCCATCCAGACCTTCTTATTCCTGTGAATATGCCTGCAGACACTGTATTTGACAAAGAAACTCTTTTTAGGTATGTCCTGGGTACTGTATCAGAATAGACTTTAATTCTTGCTGCCTTTGATTCACAGCAAAGATTGCTATGACTGCCTAGGAAGGATGAACAAAAGAGGTACAAGTCAGATTCAAGATGTATCTTCTGTCTTTTCACTTTTGCTGAAACTTTATTTTTTAATGGCAAAAGTTACCTTGCATATCAAGCAATTTAAGATGTATGAGTTTGCTTTGCATGTTGGCTCAGCAGTGTATGATGGTGTTATCCCAAGTGGTTCCTCTGGGTAACAGGAAAGCATGCTGCACAGATGCTTTGTCTGAAAAGCTGTAGTTATGAAAAGCCTTTCTCTTGTCACACTGAAAAACTGACTTTGAGATTGAAATAGTACATCCTTTGTTGGCATGCTGATTGTGTGAAGTAGAACAAGATGTTCCTATTACAATCAGAAAGACCACTCTTTTTCCCCACCTAAGGTAGATAGGTAATAAGCCACTATGATCTCTGCTATTGTCTTCCTCTTCCTGTTTTAAAATAAATAAATTTTTATTTTAAAATAAATATTTTTAAATAAAATTTAAAATAAATAAACAATATTTATAATACTGTTTACATCAGTATTATGGTGATTTACAGCAATTACAAGCTGATGCATTTGATATACTTGAATCACATTAGCCAGAGTCAATATTTTGTTCTCTTTATTGGATGAATAAAAGGTTTTGTGGACTCTCACAAAATCA
The DNA here is from genome assembly GCA_024362935.1 of Setophaga petechia. Taxonomy (NCBI): domain Eukaryota; kingdom Metazoa; phylum Chordata; class Aves; order Passeriformes; family Parulidae; genus Setophaga; species Setophaga petechia. The sequence continues at coordinate 11,105,426 of JANCRA010000008.1, read as the reverse complement.
TTTTATGCTTTGGGTTGGAAGGAACCTTAAAGATCATTTAGTTCCAACTCCCCTTCCATGGGCAAGGACACTTTCCACTACATCAGGTTGCTTAGTCCCCATCCCACTTGGCCTTGAACACTTCTGGCCATGGCTTACCTACAACTGTTTGGACAGCCTGTGTGGCGTGTCTCACCACACTCTCAATGAAGAATGTCTTCCTAATATCTAATCTAAACACACAGTCTTTCAGTGTAGACCCTTGTCCTATCACTGCATCCCCTTGTGAAAAATCCCTCTCCAGCTTTTTTGTAGTTTCTTTTGAGGTATTGGAAGGTACCATAAGGTCTCTGTGCAGCCTCCAGGCTGAACAACCCCAACTCTCTCAACCTGTCCTCATAGGAAAGGCATTCCAGCCCTCTGATCATCTTGGTGGCCTTCTCTGGACCATGTAATTGTTGTGTGGGGGGCCCAGACCTGGATGCAGCACTCCAGGTGTGTGGTTTCACAAGAGCGGAAGGGGGAAGAATTCCCTACTGTGACCTGTTTATCAGGCTTCTTTAGCTGCAGCCCAGGATACAGCTGGCGTCATACACCTAAAAAAATAGAGTCTTGATAATGAGGAAAGATGCTAATCCTGTGGATATGGATTGACTCACTGTAATTATTGGGATGATATTTAAAATACACTTGGAGCAGTTTATAATAAAACAGTCTCATGAGGTCAGTTTGAAGTTATTAACAACAATGTTAATGATGTTCCTTGCACTTTCCTCTCATGTATCAAGAGATAAAGGGCATAGAATCACAGAATCAGTAATGCTGAAAAGGCCTCGAAGATTATCGAGTCCAGCCATTAACCTAACACTGCCAGGTCCACCACTAAGGAGTTTATAATCAAAGTGCCATGCTTAGAGTGAAGCCAATTCCACTCTAGGTCTGACCTTTTTTATACCTACTACAGACATTCTTGTTTTGTCTTATGAATAAAGATTCCCCTCTTTTTCTTTCTTTGTTGATGTTACCCTTACCTTACATGGAGTACTAGTTTTAGATGATTTGCATGGGGGCCTTCAATATGTGGAACATGTTTGTGGTGTTCTTGACCATTTTTATTTGTAGGGAAAGTAACATTGCTATCTTCTGTCTTCCTTTACTGATTACAGTGAATTAAGTATTGAAAACTGGATTATGCCTGCTGTTTATGCTGGCCATATTTCTCAAGTAGTGTGGCTTCACCCACGCTGGTCTCAGCAGATCTCAGAAGGGAAACACAGTTTTCTAGTTGGGAAAGATGTATCAACAACAACAATCAGGTAAATTGTCTACTGGCATATACTAGTAATATAAAAGCCATCTCTATAGCTTTTCACTGGATTTTTTTTTTGTTTCCTTGGATAAAGATGAACATTTAATTTGTATTTGTAATTTCCTTAGAACCCAATGCAGTTACTCTTGTATCAACTTAGTCTTTGATCTAACTAGTAAAATTGTTATTTGGTATCAGCCATGACTGTTTTTCTAGTGTGGAGTGGGTTTTTTTTTTTCTTTGGAGTTTTTTGAAGTTGGTCTAGTTAAGCACTGAAACAGGCACTCAGGTAGTGAATTCTCCATCATTTGATAAAGGACAGTTCACGTGAACAGCCTCACCTAGCTTTGAAGTCAGTTCTGCTTTGATCAGATGATAGACTAGAAACCTCCAGTTGTCTCTTTGAATCTTAATTACTCTGTGATTCAAGTTTGAATCAGAGTCCCTCATCATTCTGCAGGATGCAGTCCAGAATAATTTTGCATTCACCATATTCACAGTGTTGTGATTTTGTGCAGCTTCAGGGGATATTTACAAATCATGTCTCTTGCGAGCATAGCAAAATAAATCTTCTGAAGCAAGTTTAACAGAAAACAGCAGAGAAATACTTTGTTTTACCACCTTAAATAAAACACTTAAAGCTCTACAATTCTGAATCTGAAGCCTAAAGGGAACCTAAATGATTTTTTTTAAAAAGCTAGTGCTCTCTGTTACATTTAATCATTTAGCCCATATATAGGAGTAATTCACGATGGTCAAATAGCTCTCTCACTGGTGGCCTTAGCAGACATGAAAACAACATTTCAGACTTCCTTTTGAAGACAGTTGGGTGCATTTTCTTCAGATTCTAGGCTTACCAGAAAGAACCATGAAGGAAGAAAGGGAAAGAGTCCTCATAAATACAAATGTCCTAAAAGTTTTGATGAGAAGAGATGGATAGGCGATAGATACAGCCTCATCATTAATGGACACTAACGTACTATGAGCTCATGGTGAACCCTGCAGAATTTCTGAGACGATGTACTGATTGCCTAGTCAACAAGATGGGTTGTAATCCAGCCCCTGACCTTGACAAACTGAGGGTAATCCATCCACAAGACACTGGGGAACTGAACTTCAAATTTCTCCTGCTTAGGAAATTATTTGTCTTTGTGGTTGATTGATGGTGATACCCTGTATTCAAATAAGGCCTTACCACAAGCGAGCAGTTCACACTTCTTAATCTTATTTGTAATTTGAGTTTATGATGATTAACGCTTAATGTACTGCAATATAGGTTGAAAATCCCATTCTTTAAATTTTCACTGTAAGCAGAAGTTTTAGTGTTGCTTTTGGCTGGTTAGTTGTTTAGGGATTTTTAAGTGGATTCAATTGATCATTAGCTACTTATCCTCTAAATACCATGTTTGTCACTTAGGGAATGTGTTGGGGGTAAAAAAAGTTAAATTCTACTTATTGATTCATAATATTGTACTTTCACTAAGTAAATATTTATGCATTTTAGGGCACTTTGCAAACCCAACGATCATAATTTTCCCAGAAAATTACAAAACAAGACAAAATATCCATAGCTTTGCAATCTTATGTGCCATAGTATCTTGTCAATTCTGGATATTGTCTTTAAAATGCAATTCAATTTCAAATTAATCTTAGTAGCACATAAGGCATTATCTTTTTCTTATCCATTAAAACTTTGTAAGGCTATTATAATAAATATAGAGTGAATTTTAATATATTCCACAATAAAGAAGTAGAAAAAACTTTAATATAATTTAAACCTGAAGATTAAAAGAAATAATTTTGTCTACACAGTTTTATGGCTTTCATTAGCCATCAAACATCTATTCATTCTTCTCTGGGTCCCTAAAGTATAAAATGCTTTTTCCTATGATCTTTGCCAAGATGTGTATTAACTGGGATTTATTGTCAATTGTAGGGTTACAGGCACAGATAATTACTTCTTAAGTGATGGTCTTTATGTTCCTGCTGATCAGCTGGAAAACCAGAAGCCTTTAAATTTGCATGTCATTCTCATCAATCCTACTGAATCATCAAACAGCGGTGAAGGAAGTGGTGAAGTAGCATCTGCTAAAAGACTGAAGCTAAATACAGATGACACAGCAAGTGCCACTTCTGCCTCTTCAGTGGCTCCTGCTGACTTTGATCACATCACCCAGAGTGTGAAGAAAAAGGAAATGCAAAATGCAGGTGCCCTGAATGGGGCAGAAACTTGGGCAGAAGACTCGGCTTCAAGCCGTCTTAAATACAGTGAATGCCCAATAAGGGACGCTGCTAAAGATGTCTGCCAAGTACTGCAGAAGGGGGATGCATATGTTTTGGACATCGACTTAGATTTTTTTTCAGTTAAAAATCCATTTAAAGAAATGTACACGCAGGTAAGTGTGGAAATTGAGTAGCCTTGTACCACTCACGAAAGAGTCCCAGCCCTAATATTTATGTCTATGGAGAAACTCTCATCTAAGCTAAATTAGCAGATTAGCTGATCATAGTTAATGATTCATGGCAATATTTTAAAGAGGTATTTCCATTTTAAAGAAGTATTTCTAAGGGAGTGTATGTGGTAAAAACTTTCAACCACCAAACAGGAGGAGTTTCTTACACTTGGTATCAATATTGAGTGTATGTTCAAACTCAGGGATATACTCAACTTCTGCTTTTTGCTTGGGACATAAAAGCTATGCTTGGGCTCCCAGAGATTACCTTCCAAATAGCCACAGCAGGATTCATCGGGGGAGATGGTAGCCTTTGTCATTTTTTACCCTCTATAACCTGTGCTTAGAAAGCCATGATGGTGTCAGGAGACTGCCTTTCAAAAGGCACAGTAGTGTTGATTATCCAAAGAGTGGTAGCTTGTCCTGATGAAAGGCTGTTAGTCTCATTATTGTCCACCATACTAGAGTAGGGAAATTACATTTTTTTGAAGGCTTTGAGGATTGGGTTTCTCATATGAAGTCATTTTCTTACTGATTTTTTCTTTTTCAAAGACAGAATATGAGCTTTTGCAAGAGTTGTACAATTTCAAGAAGCCACATAAAAATGCAACAGAGGTATGATGCTTCCTTGTGGAACGTATGGAGGAATTATTCTTTTTAGTTACCCAATGAAAATGAGTTACGACAACAGGAAGGAACCTATCAAAGGTGCTTAATGAAGTGGTCTCACATTAAGCTATGCAGCCAAATGCTAATCAGCAGCATCTTAGAATTTTTTTTTCTATTAAATGTTTTGATTGAATATGTGAATTGCATAAATATTTAGTATGAGTGTGAAAAATTGTTTCTGTAAACAAAATGGTAATTGGCATGGAAGGAATGAAAACTTAATAAGTCACCAGCAAACTTGTTCTTTTTATGGTTTGACAGGGCTTAGGTGGGGTGTTTCTTTTTTGGTTTTTTAGTGGCTGGTTCTTTTTTTCTTTTTTTTTAATACTTCCCTCCAGGCTCTCCCGTTCCTTCCCTTGTTGCTCTTTCTTGATAGTCAGAGCTGTGATGAATGTGTAATTGGTGTTTTACCTTTTTGTTCAGATGTGGAAAGGATGGTATTATGCTGTACTTTAGGTACTGCAAAAAAGAAGTACTGTAATGTACTTTTAATTTTATGTGCTGTGTGCTTCTAAAATGTGGAAATACAGGCTTTCATAATCTCATCTGAACACTAATACTGAGAGATTCAGCACATTTAATTATCACAAATAAATGAAACCTAATTAATATGTGTGAATAAAGAAATAAAGATATGTTGAATATTGGCAGATTGATTTTTATATTTCTTAGTTAATCTGGAATAAGAACAGGTACAGATTTAAAAGGGTGGCTTTTTAAAATTTGTAGTGGGAGAACCAGAACAAAGTGAAATGATTTATTCTGAAGGTGTAACAGTTTCTGCAGGCATTTGTTACGATCCTCTTGAAAAGATGTGCTGTAGGAATGAATGGGTTGTTTCCAATTGCCTGCTTCCAGTAGGTTAATCATTACAGAAATTAAATCATAGGATAAGTCATGATGTTCTTAGCTCTTTTTTTTCCTAACATACTTTTGTGTATGCTTATTTAAAGGAAGACTTACTGGATTGTGTTGAAAACCGTGTTCATCAGCTGGAAGATCTGGAAGCAGCATTTGCGGATTTGTGTGACACTGATGACGAAGAAACCCTACAGAAATGGGCTTCATATCCTGGGTAGGAGGTTTCTAAAAGGCCTAAATTACAAATAGAAGTTTGAGAACTGATTAATCCAGCATTTTTATAACAGAGAAGGATAGGATCTATGCAAGTAAACACTTTTTTCTTTAGTCCTAGAGGAGAAAGAGACAAAACAAAAGGAAAGTCAGTCTACTGTCTTCAGCACTATTGTAAGCTTTGGAAGATCAGTCTTACACAGCTTCATGCAAGTTTTGTTGTCTATGGATGGAGGCATATTTGGTGACTAAAACCTTGGTCATCAGTGTGTAGCACAGCTCTCAAAAAAGGCAACAAACCAAGGAGGACATGGAGAAGCAGTTCTTTAGTGCTTCCAAAGGTTCTGTTTTCTTTGGAAAAATGGAATTAATGGAACAGTCTCCACTAAACATCTGAACTGCATCATTCTGCTTTTAAACTAGATGTTTTCACGTGAAAAGTTTTTAGGTGAAAAGAGACAGGGAAAGTCTGAGCTTTTCCTTGATAGGAAAATCATCATTTTCCACATCAAATGCAGCAGTTACTGTACGACCTCTGTAACAGTGACAAGAACTATTTTCTATAAAGTTCATATGACTTTTGAGCTGCAACAGCTTCTCTGCAGATATAGCCTAAAAGAAGAACAAGGAAGACTTGCCAGAGGCAGGTATAAATATAGGGGCTTTATAAGAAAGACCTGATGAAAAAGTACAATAATACTGATAATTTCTATTTTTGCAAGTGCAAGATGACAGAGGAGCAGATTTCCTTTTCAAATCCTAGGTTATCATTTCTACTTCCTTCTTTTTTCCTCAACTTTTTTTTTCTTTTCCTAGCCATTTAAGGTATATAAATGTTTCCAACTGTTTGTAACAAATTTTGGTTTTGTTTTAACTCCAGAATGAAGCCACTTGTTCAACTAGTTCACAGTTTGAAAACCAGAATGGAAAGCCCAGACTATGAAATGGTAGGTGACAAAAAGCAGAAAGCAGACACATGTCAAAAACATAGCTTCAGCAGAGAGGGAGAGAGTCATACTTCCTTTCAGACTTGCTTCTTGATTCAGAACTTCCTGTGATTTTGGCAATTTTCCTCAGGTTTTATGTCTTATTACTTAGACCAGCTTTTCCTTTCAAAGCTGCTAAAATTCTAGTCTGCTTGTCTGTGTATATTTAGGCAACTTTAGTGTGATCTCCCAGGACTGTGATGTCTTCGGCTGCATCCTGTGAATGGAGGCTAAATTTCACCAGTCTGTTGGTCTCCTTTGTAGAACTTAAAATAAGGTACCTATTTATAACATATCACAGCTATATCATCTTCAAGGACTGCAGCATACTCTGAATTCATAAGAAGAGGCACAGGGTGCTGGAGATAATGAAATAATCCATACAACCTCCAGAATTTTACTTGTTTAAGAGGTGCAAGTTACCTGATGGGCTAGGGATGGTATCCTAAAGACTGCGTACATGCATAAGCTATATTGATAATTCATCAACAGAAATGAAATCTCTCTTTAATTTACCCACAGATCCATCAGGCTGGTCTGACCTGTGATTATGTGGAGCTTCCTCACCATGTTAGCACTGAAGATGAGATTGAGGGTCTCATACAATCCATTAAAGTTCTACTGACAGATCTACCCAAGCCCACCCTGGTGACAGTTGCTCGGTAAGACTGTGCAGATATTTTAACTTCAAAATGTCCAGAGTATGCTTATGAAGCTAAATGATCCTGTCCATGTAGCACTAGTTCTGTTAAAGTGGAAGCCTGACAGTTCTTCAGCACAGGTTATATAAAGGCGGTGATGAGGCCTTGTGTATGTTGGGATTGATAGCAGTCACTGGAGTTCATACATCTCTGCTTGTGTTACTTGAGCTAATTAGGGCAAAGGTGGCTTGGGCTGAGATCCAATTCCTTACTCTCTTGCTCTAGGGTTTATTGTACTACAGATAGGATTTCTTTTTTTCAGGGAAACTTTTGCTGGAATGAGTTTTCATCTAGTAGACTAGTAGACTAAAAGGCATTTATATTGCTCAAAGTTCTAGTAAAACTTTATTATAGGGTAAAAGTTAGGCTTCCAGGACTGTAAGGGTTTTATTTAGAATGACAGAATGGAGTTTGAAGCCAGGGACCTGGGAGAACCAAAGAACTGGCCTGAAAAAATCTTAATTTGAAGACCATAGTGTGCCTCTTGACAAATTATTGCAATTTAATCTGTCAGAAATACTAATTGTGCTCTTAAAGTGCCAGCAGCAATAGCAGAAGGTGATATGAAACTGGTTTTGGCAACAAGAGCTAGTATGGCTAATGCCTGCAAGAGAAGAAACCTATTTCCTGGGCCAATTGCAGGGTTATTATCCACTGCTGTGGAGAAACCAGAATCACCTCTGTAGATCTTAACAGTTAAAAAATTCAGGAAGTCAGTTTTTACTTGTATCTGTTTGAAGTTCATTAATAGATACTGCAAAAAATGCAATATGCCAGGTATTGTGAAGATGTTTTTCAAGTTTTCCTGCCTACTTTACCAATAGCATTTCAATTTTTCAATCTAAATTTTCCATGTGTCCTTTAATTAGATCAATTGCTTGAACTTTGACTGCCAGTGCGTTCTGTACCAGATTCAGGAAGAGAGTAGAACAGGAAAGATTCGATCATGATCTTGATCTGCTGCAGACTTTCTATTAAACTTAAAGTGTAGTGATGAGAAGCACAGCACTATGCCTCAAAGGGATACTGGGAGGGAAAACTTGCCACAGGAAGCTTCAGCCTAGCCACAGGGCTTTGCAGGAGTACGCAGTGTGTTCATGGTTGTGATATCTGTGTTCTCATGGGTTTTTTGTTGTTTTTTTTTTTTTTTTTTTTTTTTACAGATCAAGTTTGGATGACTACTGCCCTTCAGAGCAGGTTGACATCATTCAAGAGAAGGTTCTCGATTTACTACGTTCAGTGTATGACTCACTGGATGTGCACTTAGATTACTCAAGCACTTCATCTTCTTCGTGACCTTTCTTTGTGTGTTGCTGTCTAATGCAGAGGATTAATTGAAATCGTTCATTAGCTGTGATTGCAAGGGAAAGACTGCTGTTATTTCAGCAGGTGGCACTAGAACCCAAGCTGACCCAGCTAGGGTTTGAGTTGCATTGCTTTCTCCTCTTCAGCTGCATCTGAACTGTTACCTGTTTAGCTCTGTTCAGATTAGTGCTGCAATTCTTATTTTTAATGTCTTGTTTCGTAAAATTGCTGCAAGAGAAACAACTTCTTGTCTTTAAATTGAGGGATTTTGTCCTATTTCTTTGTGTCTGTAAAAAAAAATATATATATAATTTCTTAAAATGGTTTTCCATTATGTATGTTTCTTGTAATTTGGTAAACAGAGTTGCTCCTGAGTTTTATTATGTCTTTTAAAAACTGGTCTTATAAATGTCCTTAAAACCTGGTCTGTGTAGTGATCTTTCCTATCTGTTGTGCTGGGATGACCCTCTCATTTCTCTAGAGCAGCTCCTAGCTTCTGCCTCATTCACAGAATATAATTTATGTTTATTTTCTGTTCCATTAATGTCTTATTTTGCCTTAGAGTATTTTATTGGTGGTTTAGGTAATATCCCTAATGTACAGACATTGGGCTTGGTATTTTCGGTTTTACATTATTTTGAGGATAAAAACTATGTGTGCATGTGCATGCTTTAATGTTTTAAATCCTGTAAGGAATTGATGTCTTCTTCAGAAACAAAGATTTTGCTTCACTGAAATCAGCAGCAAAACATTCTGTACCAGGTTTTCACTCATTTCTGTATTGCTATTTAGGAAATAACAGTTTTAGAACTACTTAATTTAGAAATCAAGATAGTTACAGAGAAAACTGATACTGTCAGAGGAAAAAACCCCACAGGATTTATTTGGAATGAAACTGAAACAGGAAAGAAAATGCTACCTAGAATATGGTCTTTTATTATGAATAAATTTTGCTTGTAATTTCTTCTGAAATAATGGAGTTCATTTGCTAACTTTACTCTTTGCTTTACAGAGACTTTGTGCACTTTTAGAGTTTTTTACTACTTCTGTTGTTGGTAAAAATGACTATATTATAGATTGTAAATATATCATTCTTTTAAAATATTTGTTCTAGTAGAATACATTCCATAACCATGGATCCGTTTTATTTGTGGTTGTCTGACGTGCCTGTCACAAGGAGCCTTGGAGCCAGTATCCTTAATACTTCATCAATTATAAACAGCCATACATCACATACAGCAATGAAGAGCAGTCAGATTATGTGTTGCTTGTGGAAAGATTGGGTTTTTTTAAAGATCCTTCATGCTGGGCTTTTCTAATGTTGTAGAAAACGAAAAACCCAGGTGGGGCATGGCTGAGCCCCTCCTGGGTGGGCAGGCAAGATCCAGTTTTCCTTGGGGAAAGCCTGGGCAAGGGAGGGCAAAATGCTGCCTGGCAGCCAGGGCTGAGGGATCCAAGTGGGGGAACTTTTAGTATGGACCAAACCAAACAGTGCCTGCATCTCTGCCTGGATGCTGCTTTGGAGTGCCTTGTTTGGTGGGGTAACAAAATTAAACTTACTTCTTTGCATTTTGTCTGTGGTCTTGTGGTTGTTCCTGTGCCCTGCCTATCCTGGTTCATGCACACGTTTTCAGAGTTTTGCAGAATCAAAATAACATCCTGAATTGTCTGTTTTCCAAGTTAATTAAGAAATCTTCCTTTCAAGCATAGTTTTTGTTTATGAATGTCAAATTGTTATCATCTGAAATCTCTGACTAACAGTCTGTGTATATGCCAGAAAATGCCAGTCTCACATAATAACAAAACATTTATTTCTATGTTAAGGACATTTGCAAGGTTGTTTTTTACTTTGGTGAAAAGTAATCAAGCCAGCCAGAAACAGGTGTCTCATATTCCTTGCTTTTGCCCTATAGGACTTCTTTATTAACCAGATGCACAAATCCTCCATTCCCTGTGTCTGCCTCATTTTCTTCTCAGCCTATTTCAGAATAATGTATTATTCAGAACAAGACAGTGAAATCGCTGTGCATAACTCCTCTAATCAGCGCTGCAAGGATGGGACATGAAGGCCCATTAGAAATAAACCCACCTGAGGATATTAGCATAGCAGCAGTAAGTCAGCAGCTTCGTATTGGGTCTTGTGTCTAGATGACTCTGCCTGCTCTGCTGCCCCCTTTGGCAGCACAGAGGAGTAAGGATGCCCACTTTGGAGGGCATTTGCAGATATTCCTCAGTGGTAGAATAGTTCTGTTGTAATTGTGGCTCAGCTTCCAAGATGCACCTTCCAAGATAACGTGAGCAGCCACACACGCACATTTGTGTGCAGAATGAAATAGGGCCTTAAACCAGATATGCTGAGCAGCCTCTGCCTTCCCTGTGCATCATCAGCTCTTCACCCCAGCTGCACTGCGGATTCCCAGCTTGTCACTGTGGAACAAAGTGAGCTTTTCCAAGAAGAATGAACGGGATGAATCAGATGGTGGAGGTTACTGTGTTCTCTGTTACCATTTCTTCCCCTCCTTGAGGCTTCTGTCTCCGTGTCTATGACAGCTCTGTCCCTTCCTGTCTATTGGTAATGATGCTCTGAGTCAGTCGCCCTAGACTTGGTCAGAGCTGGACTGTGGGGGCTGAAGAGTCAACTCTATAAATATCTTCTTTCTGCTGCTATTGAGGAAGAAGAAGATACTTCTCCAGCAAGATGAGTCTTGGGGGATGAGACCCTTCGCTGGAGGTATCTAAAAGATCTATGTATGTGGCACTTAGGGCTATGGTTTAGTGATGAGCTTGGCAGTGCAGGGTTAATGGTTTGACTCAATGATCTTAGAGGTATTTTCCAATCTAAACAGTTCTAGAACTATTTCTAGGAGACCCAGAATATGGGTCCTTTCTCCTTATCCAAGGAACAGCACTGGAAGGTCCCCTCCTGTCCTGTTTGATGGCCCCTCTTGTCCCCATCAGTACCACAAACCCTTTGTAAGTCCTAACCCCACTCTTAGGAGGAAGGATGAAAGACATTCATTTTCTGCCTTCAGCTTTCAATGTCTCTTGCAAGAGGAAATCTGTCCTCACAGCAGACGTGCAGCTCCCACCCCCAGTGTAAACCCAGTCTCAGCTCCAGCTTTGGCACAAATTCCCTCAGTGTCATCAGGTTCAGCCACAGAGCAGTCCTGGGAGAGAGGCAGAGTGGCTTAGTTTTACAATCACCCCAAGGGAGAATCATATCAGCCTCCCAAAGCTATTTTTATTCCTTACTTGCCTTTGAGACTGTGGACCACTGTCTGCCCTGCTTTTCTGTCACAAGCACAGCTCTGGAAGGTGTTGGGTCCCTTCACTGGTGCTCACTTCCCCACAGACTTAAAGGCACTGCCAACTCCTCCCTCTCTCAGGTAAAGGAGCTCTCATCTGCAAAGGAAAGCATTACACACTGTAGTCCCAAGCATTCAAGAAGGGACTCTGGCCTGAATTTTTGTCTGGCTTTGTGTAGCGGTTAGGTATTATTTGTACAGTTTTATTGCAATTTCCTTTGAGCTTAAATAATTTCAAACAAGGGTACTTACCCTCTCAAGGAAGGAGCCATCTTACTGGAGAAAGAAAAATCATTCCAGCCTTCCCTTGCAAAATGCTAGTTATGTATTTTCAGCAGCTTCCATGAATGTTCTGATGGTTTTGCATATCTTCTACCACAAGGGATTACACTGCTGGGCTTCATTCTTAGGGATTTCATGCCTTTAGCAGAAGTGTTAGCATACTGTTTTACTCAAGGTCCTTGCCAAAACAAATAAGTACTAATTTGTGTTTGTCTTTCACTGCTTTACAGAATGAGGTCCATCGCAAACTTAGGGCTAGGTCTCCCAAAACAAGTCTAAAATATGTCCATCTCTTGCCTGCCCTAGGAAATACTAAATCTTATATTTATTTGATGTATGATGTCACAATGTACGGTCAATAAATAACTCCCAGCAGAGTTACTAATACAAATATTATACTGAATATCGCTGTACCACATTATTTTCTAGTGTTTATGTCCTTTGTACTCTGCTTGCTACCCAGCATCTCTTCCAGCATTTCTTGTAATTGCTTCTAAACATGCTTTGGACAACACAAATTTAATAAGACTCCAAGGTGTACAAAAGCCTTCTGGAACACTGTGCCCTGCACCAGGTGGTCCTTCCCTGCTGCTTGATTTTGCTCAGCTCTGAATACTAATGGCCAAGCTAACTCAAATCCCTGACTTTAATGTATCAAAGCCTGCCTTGGGACTTTCTTCTTTTTACTTCAACTTTATTTATTTTCTCACTCTAAGTACAAGTCACCAGCTACCCAATTCCTACTGACAGTGAATGTCTGATATAATTTGTGTAATTCCAGTTGCCCAGACTCAGATGCCCCTTGTTCCAGTAAGACCACTAGCTTCTCTGAGTTACTCCCTACCTTAGCTCTAGGGAGTCAGTAAAATAAGACCTGGCTGATCCTCCTCAGTAAATCCGGATTTTTTTTTTAAGTGGCGTTTTAGGTAAGTCTGTAACTAAAATCAGAATATGGATGCATTTTTGTTTCTCTACCTCTAGGTACTATTTTATTTAAATTAATATGGCACTACTCAAAGCTAGCTCATAAAAGTTCCTTAGAAGTACAAGTCAAAAGCTGATGCATTAGTGACTTCCATTTCCCAGATAGTCCAAAAGTGTTAGTTAATGTAACAATATCATGTCAGACAGAAATACTTCACTGATAAGGCTTTTAGTTTCCTTGTTTATAAGTTGCAGTAATAGAAATACATTTTTGAAATACATTTGTAAAATACTTAGGGTACTATGGTTTTTACAGGAAATTTGACAGAATGAAATCTGCAGATTAAAAATTCTGCCTTTGATGAGGTTATGTATGCTGCTTCTTTTCTAATAAGTCACTCCATGTATCATTAGACAGTACTGGAATCCAGAAGTAGTTCCCTTTTCTCCCTGTTTCTCAGATTTCAAGGAGGCTAGCAATTCTAGTAACAAAACACTATTCCTTCCCCTCCCAGCTACTCATCCTTGGATTTGTTTAGATCTGCTTCCTCGCCTTGGTTCTCTCCTTTTTTCCTTCTAAGCCTTTAATTCTTCTGATATTTTCTCGCTCTAGACAGCAGATCAATACTAAACTTTAAAAACACATAAGGCACAGAACACTTCTATGCCCTGAATGCCTCATTCTTTAAACCATAACCTTGTGCACAATGCAGAGCAAGTGACACTAAAATCATCAACAAGAAATCTTACTAAGAAACTATTTATGCAGCCATGCTGCTCAAGCCTGTTGCCAAAATATCCTCATAATTAGGCCCAACAACTGAAATGAAGGACAATTCAGTGAACAAAATAACAGGGACTGGCCTCATAGAGAAGAAACACTTTTGAAGCACTGAATGCTATTGGGGATGAATTCCCACTATTATTTTTTTTTTGCTGCTGCCTGTGATTCATCAGGTTTCTGAGGAAATCCTGGTAAATGCCTGCGACAGGCCAATAAATGTTTGAAATGTGACTGGAGACAGAAGACAGTCTGATTACATAAAGATTTTTTAGGAGAAAATTCCAATGTGATCTATAATCCCTTTCTTTTGTGTCTTACATCTTTTCCCAAACTGCCAAAGATACTTCCTCAAATTTCCATTTCTCCCTTTTGTAGTTTGCAGTCTTATTTTTGGTGCCTAATTTTATAATTAATAAATAGTAATAATTGTTTAGGTAACTAGAAAAATTCATCTCTTCTTTGTTCATCGGCAATAATGAAACATTCAAGTTTTTATCTGTAATTTTATTAATCTGTAAAAATTTTTCATACTGTGTTGGTCAACATTATTTATGTTTTAAACGTATTTGCTTCGATGTGGAGTCTAATTTTTTGTATGATTAAAGGAATGTATGAATATAAGTATTTTCATCTGAAAAATTTAATATATTAATTGAAACAAGTTCAAAATGTTACAACTTGCATACTTCAGAAGAAAAATAAATTAAAAAAAAATATCCTAGCAGTAGCTAAGAATAAGAGTATGTCTGGGACAGCTGACCTGAAATGGCCAAAGGGCTATTCCATAACACAAAATGTCATGCCTAGGATATAAACTGGAGGCATTACACAGAAAAGAGTCTGATTGATGCTCAGGGATGGGCTGGGTATCAGCAAGAAGATGTTGAGCAATTGGATTGTGTATAATTTGTTTCAATTGGGTTTTAGCTATCTCTCTTCCTCTCCTTTAGTATTATCGTTGTTGTCATAATCATTATTATTATTAACATCATTATATTATCCTTTTTTATAATTATTAAACTGTTTTTATCTCAACACAGGATTTTTTTTTTTTTCCATATTATCCTTCCCATCCTGTCACGGGCAAGTGGCAGCTCTTTTTATACCTAGGTACACAAAGAAAATTATCATTGTATTGTGTGGCATATTACTAATCAATTAAGACAAGTAAATATGCAATTTAACTTGTAAACCTAGAGTAGGTATGACAAGTATGTCATCAATGTCTTTAGATATTTGGCCATAGAAAGCATTTTAAAGAGTTATCAACAGCTTATTGGTCTCTGGTCCCAGAAGAATCTGATAGCTGGAATCTGTACAATGCAATCCCTGATGAGTACATCAGTGTGCATCTGCAACTGTACTCACAACCTGTAATGATACAGTGAACAGCAGCGCATCTTTTATTAAGACTAATTTTAAACATACATCAATCTTCATCAACCTATGCTTTGCTGAACCTTCACAATCACAGTGAGTGTTCCACTGAGTAAAGGAAAAAAGGAAGAGGGAAATGTAAAGCCATTATTTGTCATGTTTGTTACTACAAAATGTTTGTGCCTGTGGTTCTTTGTATTTGTGATTTAGCAGTGAAAACACAGGATCTAGTAAGTTGTTTGTGAAAGATGATGGCTAAGTGCCTTTGACATTATCTCATATTTGTTTATGCTTTAAGAGTTCTCCCCATAGCCAGTAGGACCAATGCCGTGGCTATGCTTTGATGGTACAATTTTGATTTTCAGTATTATGTATTTCCTGAGGCTGTAATAATACTAGATGCAGTCAGTCTGCTGGTAAAGGTCAAGTTGTATATGTATTTCTTTTTAAACAATTATAGCTATAGAGAGGGAAAACACATTTGCTTTCTTTAGATTATAAGAATGTAAAATGAAACACAAAGTGAAAACAATGTGTTGTTTGTATTTGGCACGTTGGGAAAAGTGATTTTCCAGTTGCAAAGCATAAGCCTGAGAAGAAATTTCTGGACAAAACTATTTTCTGTGTTTTCCCAGGAGCAAGAATGCTATGGAGTCTCACACACAAGTCACATTGATATTTGATGAGGCAGAAAAATAATCCCAGCTTTAGTCTTGAAGCTTTAATTACATCATAAACTGAGGAAGATTTCAGGACAACAAAGGATGTTGGTGGTGATTCTCCAATCCTGGAAGGAAAATATAAGGACAGACCTACTTACCTGCCCTGTGTAATAAATCATCATGTGAAAGGATGTGAATTAACAATTTAAACCCTGTTCATCCATAGATGGAAGACCAAGAGAAACAATTTGGTCTGTAGCAGAGCTAGAGAATTTCTCAAAAATGTGTAGCCTTCTAAAGGAATGAGACATCTATCACCACCATATTGTGGGACTGAGTGTGACTACTGCTCTCCATCTTCCCTTTCCCCAGATGACTGCTGGCTGGTCCTTTTGATCTTCTTCCAGTAAATTCTGGGGTGGATTAGCAGAGGTAAAAGGGAAATTCATGGATCAGCAAACCAGAGTATTTTGGAACCAAAGAGAGCTCCAGAACATCTGCAGCGGGAAAACACGGTTAAGGTCAAGATCAGCAACAACACTGCTGTTCTCTGAAATGCAGGTTGCCCTAGATAAGACATTTCCATGCAACACTGAGCCTGTGAAAAATACATGCCTTGATGATGCTTATCTGTGAATATACTTTCACTAGGTTTGAAGGTTTTCCTAGCAATTGGATAGAGAGATGACAGAAAAAGATTTGGGCTCTTACACAGTGTTTTCCAGGTAATCTGAAATTGATGAGTTTCACATTGCTGGAGATTGAGAATAAATTGTCTGACTGTCTGAGGAGAATCTTGGGCATTTTAGCAACAGCAGCAGCAGCAAAGGCAAAACCATCTGAATCACCTCTTTACTGAAGACAAGTGATTTTCTATGGGTTAAATGCAGGTCACGACCAGCATGATCCTTTTGCAAATGGAACCATTTTTTTACTTTATAAGACTAGTTTATTGGCAAATAAAACAGCTGCTAAAGGTTTTCTCACCAATTTGCCTTGCAAAGTGAAACCTGGGACTTCAAGAAATTTAAAAGGGCTGGACATTGCCTCCTATAAAATTAAGTAATCAGTAATATGTATGTACAGCAAATTTCATTTCCATTAGTTTTTAATTACACACTGAGACAAAACTTGGGAAGAGATCACAAGAAAAACCAAAAAAAACAACAGCAATCTTTTTTCTATTTTCCTGGAGTGTTAAATTGTTGTGCTAACTTATGTCAGGCTTTCCTCTTTTAGCTATCTGCAAGCTTCTAGATCTGTAAATAAAATTTCTTTCTTTGGTCTTATGTGATCTTATACCTCTTTGCTGACTTGAGGAAATGAAACGCTTTTCAATGGCTACCTTAATGCTTCATTTACTTTTGCTTGCAGTGCTCAGTGTGCCACTTAGCAATGTCTAGGTATGAAGTAATTGCAGTCATTAAAGCACCTGCTATAAGGGCAACAGCTGCTTCACCCAGGGCGTATAAATTTTTTTCTTTCTGTTTCCCCAGCTTAGTGTAACTAGTTATAGCTCTCTTTTTAGCTTTTTTGCTCTTCATTACATGTGTATATAGTTTAACATAAAAGGAAATAGCATATTAAGAATGGTGACAGATCTTTCAAACGAGATGCCCCAAGCTCTGTTTCTGCTGGGTAAATCATGTAATTGAGGGTCTAGGGAGGTCAGTGGGTGAATTGGGAGTTACCCAAGTGGTTTTTAGTGGCTGTAACAAGTGGTACCTGATGAAGAGGACGTGTGACAGTGAGAAGGGAAAAGCAGAAGAAGGTGAAGAAGCTGTGGTGTGGGTCTCAGGAGCTGCTGGAAAGTCAGCCTCCTCTCTGGTTGAGTGCAGTGAGGGGCAGAAAAGACCCTGACACTGTGTAAGCTTAAGTGTCCCCTACCAGGAATAGTTCAAGGTCAGACTGGGCGTGGCTCTGAGCAACATGAACAAGTTGAAGGTGTCCTGGTCTTTCCAGGAATGTTGAACTAGAAGGCTTTTAAAGGCTCATCCTAACCCAAAGTATTTTATCATTCTATTCCATCAGGGAAATTAACATGAGGCTGTTTCACAAACGTTTTTCCTGTATTTGATAGTTAAGACACTTGATGTCATGTACCACTAAATTCCTGGTAGAAGAGGAAAAATGAGCTATTGTTTGGAAAATGTGTGCATTGTGCCCTTGTCACTGAGATCTTTCTCATATTAATTATATCTAAGTGAGGTTTTATTTCCTGTACTACTTCATCATTGTTGGTCATATATTGCTCTGCCTGCTTTTCATGTCCTTGAACAATGGCATATGCTCTTCTACTGATCACAAGCTAAGGGGATTGGCCGCTATTTCTGAAGTAAAAGAACTTCAATCATGCAGAGACTTGGCATATGAAATCTTCTGATTCCTGAGGACGTTAAATGGTACTTAATGTCTGTCTTCTCAGGCAGAAGCACTTTAGTGTACAGTTTATAGCAGGGTAGCACAGCCTGGAAGCCCACTGTGACTCCAGACTCTCCCTACATGAGCTTTCAGGAACAAAGAGATCCCAAACACTGAACAGAAAGAATCAAGTTGATTCACTGAGCCTCGAAAGAGAGGAAGAACTGTTAGGTACTCTAACCCAAAGTTTCCTGGAGAGCTAGCCTATTGCTAGCAAGAGTTGGTTCATCACGACCAAGTACAAATTCCTACACGGGGGCTAGGGCAATGCCAAGAAAACATGTAGGCTGGGTGGAGAACGGATTGAGAGCAGCCACGGGGGAAAGGAATAGGGGGTGTTTGTGGACTAGAAGTTCAAGGGAACATCCCATGTAAGTTCCATGTCTTACTTCCCTCTGCTGACAGCTGCCCAGGAGGTACTCTTAAGCTACGAATTGAAATGCCAGTGAAGTAATAAGGGTGAGGGTAAGAATACCTATTTCACATCAGACAGAAACCTCCACAGGTCTGCAAAAATATATCGCACATTGAAGTCTTTACTTACTAGGTCTTACAGACTTTTCTAGGGGACCTGGAATTTCTTTAATTTTTTTGAAAATTAGGACGCTTACCTTGAGAAAATGTATATTCATCTTGTTTCTTCTCGTTGCTCATTTCCCTCTGGATGTGAATGTCAGTGAAATACATTTAAGGGAGATTATTCTGAGTGAAATTTCAGGATGTTTTTAGAAAGCATTATCTCTCACGAAGTATACCAGAATTCTTTGAAAGGTCCCAGGAGATGCCTCATTGTCCCAAGAAATTTTGTCTTGGATTAATCTATTCTGGTGCATCTGTGTAAAACGGTGAAACTTTGAGAGTTTTGAACCCACCAAAACAGACAAGGAAACTCACCAGGAAATATAGTAGCTTTCTTATTTTTTAAAATACGTGTAAGTACTGGTTCAGACTGTGTTTAGCTGAAATGGCTCAAGAATTGGAAAAGAACTGTCATAATGTAAAAACATTTTGCTAGGAAACATTTCTCCTGATACCCACTTATTGAGGCAATTGTCCCCGCAGGAAGTAGTCTTCAGACACAATTTTAACATTCCATGTTAACGGTTCTTGTTGTCTTTGTTCACTGCTCAAGAGGTTCTCATCTAAATGCTTTTGAGAATAAAATTATACTAGAATAACAGCAGCATATTACATTCAAATAGGAATATTAAGAGTGTAGAGTAGCTTGAGATTGCACACAAAAAGTGAATTGCTCTTTAACATTCATTTAATTTTCATTGTTATTTTGAAATCCACCTGTACTGAATCTCTCCTGTGGAGACAGGTTGAATGAAGCTGGCATTTTTCAATTCTACACTTACTGTACCAACTTATTCTCTTCTCCAAGATAAATTATTCTTCAGGATGAAGAGAAAAGTGCCTTTAATGCTTACCAATTGTTCCTCAGTTTCAAGTAAAAGCAATTTAAAACTACCATTACATTTTGACATAGAACAAGTACAAAAATGTTACCGGAACCCATAAACTTGATAGAGTAGGATTAAATTTTCACAAGAGAAAAAGAAATTCAGATCTGTGTTGCTTGTTTGAAAAGGTATAACATCCAGCAAAAGGCTACAGCAATTAAATATAAGAATAAAAATAGAGGTGGGTTTTCTTTCCAGAAATATGTGGAAGGGAATAACATTTTTAAGGTATGCTTTTGGGCTATAGAAATAGAGAAAGAGTGTATTGCAGAGAAAAACTAAAAATGGTCTGTTTTCACCTCTTCTTTTTGTAAAAGCTGCTTCTGCATGTGAATTGTCTATTTAATTGGCATTAAATTCAGCAGTGAACTTTGATTTCTCCAAGGTAAAAATTATCATAGTTCTTGTCCTGGAAAATAGCTTTATGGATTTTGTTCTCTATATGGTTGTACATGGTGTCTCAAAATGTGATATGCTTTCTGAGTTTTGCAGTAGGGCAGCAAGTAGGAGCTGTGTTGGCTAAGTCAGAATTTGCTGCCATGTGGATAGGAGTTGACTCTGGGAATAGTGTCACTAGCTCCAAAGGAAAAGCAGTCAGAAGTCCTGGAGCTGAAGGCTATTTCCCAGGCTAGAGGAAGTTCCCAAGTGCCATGCTACAGTGTTAGACCCTCAGGATGGTTCTGATCTCTATCCTTACAGCCTCGATTGAGATTAACGATTTCTGACCCTGCGATTCTTTTTCATGAAATAAAAAATGAAATGAAGGAGGGTTAAACCAAAATCTTTTGAAGTTGTTTTTGTCTTACTATGCCTGGGGAAAAGTTGCTCAAAAAAATTCCTGTTCAGGCTCAAATCTCCCAGTATTCAACCTGCCAGGAGGGCTATAATAACTGACTGCAGTTATCTTTGGTGAACAGGGTTTTCTTCATTTCTTTCTGCTTAAAAAGTTCTTCAAAATATATCTGTCCACTGTTGCATATCCATGAAACATGTGTGATAAACATTATCTTGCTTTAACAGTTAAGCAGTAGCTGCTGCTCTTGAAGATAACATGGTGTATATGAATCTGGAATCTCAACATTTCTGTGCACGCCCTTTCATTACTGTAAATATCTTCCTCTCTCAAATCTATGAAGTTTCCCTCTTCAGTTAATATTCTGTATTCATTTCAGGAGTTGGAATTGATTCCCTTTTGGGTCCCTTCCAACTCAGGATGTTCTATGATTCTTTCATAAGTAAGGAGAAATTACGGAGTTCAGAAAACTGTCTCCAAAAAATCTGAGTTTGGCTGTGCAGATCTCTAGTCTAAAGTCACAGATACAGTGTCACATTTCTTCATTTAATTTTATCCTCTGACCACAAGGAGCTACTCTCTACTTTATAGAAGTTTATCTGAGCTGAAACTCTGCCCATGGTACCTTTCTGTTTAAAAACTTTTTCACAAATTATCAACTCCTAACTACTACTTCAGGGATTTTTTTTTCTGAGTATATTTTAGAAAATTTTTCAGCTATTTTAATTCTAGTCCTTACAATAAAGCATATGGTTCAGCTGACTAAAAACCATTCTGCACTTCAAGCTGTATTTCAACCTGCCTTTCTTATCCCTAAGTGCATTTTTTAAAGATGTGTACACTGTGCATGTTGAGAGGTCTACCAACTGCAATATGCAGGACTGAGAGCAGCAAGCGATGGATAAAAGTTGTAAAATGGTAAATTTTCTTATAAGAAAGTGAAAGGAAATGTAATTTTTACTATCTGTAACCATCACTCTCTCTATTGCAGCATAGTCCTTTTTTTGGTTATTGCACAGAACTTAAAACTCAAAGTCAACGATGCAGGCAGTAGGTGCACTGAACATAGGAATGTAATATACATGGCATTAACAGTGGCCTATAAGTGGCCTCATTAAAATAATTACTACGAATGAAATTGTTTGTTCTGTCTTAGGTATAATGTTCAAGTAACAGAGTGGTATTATTCACTTTGGAGGACAAGACATGACTCAAAAGTTAATTGACTGTTTAGTAACCTGCTGTATTTGAAGGTCTGAAATGAATTTTCCCTCACACTTAATGAGCTAGAGTTGTTTTAATTGGAAAAATATTAGTTGGTTCTCCAGCTGTTTATATTATAAATGCCTCGGGCCTGGTCTTGTTTAATTTGTTATGCTCTCATTTAAAGTTCACCAGAATGCATTTTAAATAGTGACATCTGGATCAGGGGGGAAATAAATTACCACTTGCAGAAGATTCTTCAAAGATTGAACAAAACCAAACTGCAAGCCCTGACAAAACTATAAAGCAGACACTAAGGGCAGACTATGACCTATGGAGGGAGACAGGTCTTATGTCAGAGACAAACACCCCAGTTTGAAAAAGGTTATTTATTTTCTACAGAATCTATCTGAATGTTTTCTTGCAACAGAAAACATATCTCTGGGATGCTGAAGTTGTTATTAGGTTGGAAGGGCAAGGGAAAAAATTGTATTTTGGTTTATTTTGGTGTATTTCAGTTATAATTCTAAAACACGCCTTTCCTTCTGTTTGTCTTGCAAAATAAAAATGTTTACAAAGTTCCTGTATTCATTGTCTTAACTTTGCAAATGTTCAGTCAGGATTTAAATCTGAAGGTAGCTAAAACATATGTGAAATATTATTGAGAGGAATTGATTTTTGCCACCTGTCATCCAGTTCTTTCCATACATCATTTATTACAAAAATAAGTATTTACAAGCACAGCTCAAAATTCTTCTTGGCTAGGACAGACACCTGTAATTGAAAGTTATTTCACATTTTTGGCTCTTAATAAAAAGTGGTGGCCTAACTAAAGAAATAATCAGTTGTCAGAACTCTAATTCATCTAAGTTTGTGAATTGTGCTTCATAACTAGAAACTTCAGTGCAGACTTTCTCCATGTAATCAGGTCATTTACTTAACCACAGACTGAAAGCATGGCTTTGATTAAATATTCGCATTGTGGTTCAATATGTGTGCTTACAGCAGAAATATCTGAATTTTAATTTTCTGTATCTTGTTTTATGCCCACGTGTTCTTTTATAAAGGAAATGTACACTGTTAGTCACAGTGTGCATCAAGGAGGAGTGACTGTGTTTCCCTCTTGAGTAGAACCCCCAAGCCAAATAAGTCCAGAAATGCTATGGACTTTCCAAAGGAAATCATAAGAATGCATTGAGTAAAAGCATACCTCATTAAATTTGCTGTTTCTTTCAACAACACAGTAACACTGTGTGTCCATTCATGGCCCTGGTAACATTTATAACCTTCCAAGGGACTGCATTATCCCTTTCTTTTTACTACATTACCTGCCTTAATGCAGAAATTTTTGAGAAGCAAGCATGGATGTGATTTTGATGGGCTGAAGTATGAGTTTTATAGCACACATTAAAATGCAGAATAATAGATATCTGACTTCAATAAACAAGGTCATTAATTACAGGTCATCTGTTTTGCAAGATATGCATTCCCTTTAAAGTTACTTTGCTTTGTAATGCTTTGCTTGTAGCAGTTCAATTGTGGACTTAGCTTCATTAGTTGCTTTGGAGGGAGTACAACTCCTGCCTGAAGCTAATTTAATCAAGTGTCACTTCAAACCTCTTGGCAAAGTAGTGGCACCATTTTGTAGCCAGTGCATTTCCTTGAAATGTACAGATCATCCTTCAATTCCCAACTGTGCTGTCATTTGATTTGTAGCAGAATCACAAATACTCATGAGAAACAAAATTAGCAGTAATCCTCAGAGGCAGCTCAGTATGAATTTGTAATTTTTTTTTGTGAGAAGATGATGGCATGAGTTCAAGAGCCTGTTTCTAGAAAATAATAAATTGATTGTGGTATTTGTGCATAATGGAACATAACGTTTCACCCATCATCTCCTTGACAGAAAGAGCTGTGTTGTCTTCTCTCGGTCAAATGTCAGAAGCCTGAAGCAAGAGTTTCTAATCTACTTGGTATAATTTATTTATTCAGAAGTAAGACTCTACATTACAGTTCTTCAGTGTGAACAGACTGAAACAGGTCATTCTGTTGATTTGTTTTTCTAATGGAGAAGAAATAACTGTAGGTCAATATACTTCAGCAATGGATGAGCTGACTTCTTAGTGAAAGAAACTACTGAGAAATGAGAACCTGAGGCTTGTTGAATAGATGAGTCTGAAATCTATTTATTATTTCTGCAGGAAAATACAGGTCTCTAGCAGTTGTATTTGATTTTCTGCTGTGTGGTGATTTGTCAATGCCATGACAATTTCTTAACACTTTTTGGATCATCCGATGTAATGTATGTATTTCATCATTGCACACAATATGCATTGAAAAGGAAATTGTGATATTACAATACATTGAGCATGTCCAATTTCTGGCAAAACAAATAACTCTAAACATAACTCCCCTTGTAATCTAATTTTACAGCTACCTCTGGGTATGTACTGAAAAGTATCATTAAAAGAAAAGGGAAGAAAGTGTTCAGCTCTCACCATGTTTTCACATTTCAAACAGTCTTTTACAGAGACACAAGGAGGGTGTATGATATGTTGCTGAACTTAAAAAAAATATACTCATCTTTCCAAGATTGCTTAAATAAATAATAAACTGTAAATCTATTTAAACGTAATACTGCTTGGCATAAAAGCATAGAAAACTGCAGCATGAAACAGATATAAACCAAAACTATGAAGAGAGGCAAAATATAGCAGAAATAATAATTTATTCTAAAATGCGGATTGACAAAGATAATGGATATATTAGAGTTTCTTGTCCATATCCTGTGGCACTTGGAATTAATAGTATCCCTTGTTGGTCTCTGAGAATCTGAAATATTAATGAAATGGGTGTTACATGTCATGTGGCAGTAGTGTAAATTCCACAAATCTCATGATATATTGACTGCAAGATGCAACCTCAAGCAATTATCATGATTGTCAAAGTGTCACAAAGGAGCTGAAAACTTATCACCTATACGTGCAAGTTTATCTGACCTTGAAAAGTTGAAGTATGTTCGGACTGAGAACTTAAAAGATAGTTAACCAAAACTTTCAACATAAAAATGTTGTTGCAGTCTTTTCCAAGTATCTTCATGTGGCATGTTGTGGCAAGCAAGGGAAAAAGGCTCACCCCAAAAGTCTATTCATCTCAAATGTACTGAGACAGGGTATTGTAATTTTTGTTTCTAACTTCCTGTCTGAACTCTGGAGGTATGTATCACTCTCTCAAAAGAGTAATAAAATGCTGCAGTTTGGTTCATGTTGTCACCATAACATCCAAAAGTACCAGAAATTTCTAGAGCTTCAAGAAAAAGAGAAAAATCCTGTGTTGATTTGTCTCCTTGCCAAACACCTAGATCTAGATATTCTTTTGCCTCAGCTGAAGTTCCCTGCCAAGGCTGGAGAAGAAGAGCATGACTGGCAATTGACCCTATTATTTGTTAAACATGGGAAGTTCCATCATCCTGCCCTTTGTATTCTCAGGTTTCTCAGCAGAGGTGGTAGAAAAGAAGCCATATCAACAACTTCAAAATAAAGTCTTTAAGAACCAGTACTGACATTTTTAAAATTGAATTTTACTTTTACTGTTACTGTCTTTGGTAAGGAGTTCTTCTCTTAAACTCTAGTTGTCGGTACCATACTTCTGAAGGTTCAGGGTCAAAACCTGATTGAAATGGGGCTTTGAAGTCAGGAAGGAGGTTTTATAACTGCATCAGAAGACATAACCTTTGAAGAGATGAAAGCAGAATATAGTTGTTTCTCATATACCCTGACAACCCTTCACAAGTGGTATTGAGTCCATTTTTGTGTAGGGCTGTGAAGGAAGGACATGTACCTTCCACCACTAGAAGAAAGCAGTGCTGTGAGTGTGTTCATAGTTATGAATTTTTAAAAAGTCTGGGATTTTCCCCAGCAACAACTTCTGATAAATCAAGGCTAAATAGAGGTATAAGAGCCTAGTGACTAGACTTTTGTCAAACTGACACTTGAAGAAAAGCACATGATATGATTAAACTATCTGAGGCATGAATGGCTGTAAAAGGCAACTTTGGCAAGTCATCAAAACTGGTCCTCTTTTTTCTTTGCATTTCTGAGGGTGCAGCTGTAATGATGAGGAATCAAGATTCTAAAGGCTCAATTTCCTTCTGCATATTCCTCTTACAGCTCTAAAAACTGACAGTAAAGTGTTCTCTGTTAGCACCTCACTCAGTTCCACTAATGAGCAGACTCCCTACTTCCCAATAATGGTTGCTTAAGAATCAATTGATTGGGCTTCACAGTGATGCATTGTGCTACTGCAAGTTCTACCAGCCAAGAGGTTTTTGGCAGCTTCAGTCTGAAAATCTAGATATCTTTGTAGGACTTTCTTGACAGTTCAAGTGTCTCAGTGAAATGTAGCGAGCTCTTAAGAATTGTTTAAATGTCACATCTCTGTACAGTAAGTTAGAGGTCTGGTGGAGCTGGATATAGAGCTGTCAGTTTACCACAAGAAATAATGTCTAAGTTTAATCTTCACTGTTTTGACCTAGATCAACTATAGAGTACAATACTTCTTAACCACAAATTAACACGACTTCAAATTCAGCTAAACCTGTGTGCTCAGAGATTTGAATACACTTCCTGTACAGCTGTAATAATATGTCTTCTTGGTTTTAGTAGCATTAAAGTCAGGTTCTCATGTTTAACTTTTCTGTACAGCGTTTAACTTTTCTGTACAGTGTTATCCTTACATGTGTGAGATGGGTAGATTTCAAAACCTCTACCAAAATTACTTTACTTTAATGAATGAATTTATAATGACCTAAAAAATCAGTAAATGCGACACAATTAATGTCCTACAATTGTGGATTCTTATGTCTTCTGTGCAAAAAGAGTTTGCTATAATACATCAAAATAACCCATATTGAGAAGACTATGTAAAGCTGTTATATTAGTGACCTAGCAAACCTAATAACAGGTGTTAATTGTAGTGCAAACATGATTTTTAATGCTGAGGGATATGATAAAAAAATGTCAATACCTCTAGTTTAATACTAACTACCACATTGGTTAAGTGCTCAAGTGGGGGTAATAACACAGAAGACAAGACCTGGGAAAAGATTGTGAGCAATGGTATGTAATGCAAACCAGATTCAGCTGTACTGGGGATTAATGGCTTCCATTAGATACAATTTCTCAAGGATAAAAGCTCTCAGTCACATGATAACAGTGGAGCCAGTGACCCTCAGGACTCTGCTATGGGCTGTATTTGTGTCAACACAGTGTTATGGTTCAAACCCAACCAGCAAGTCAGCACCATGCTGTTCCCTTCTCACTGTCCCACCAGTGGGATGGGGGAGAGAACTGCTGAGCTAAAAGTGAGAAAACTTGTACTTTGAGATGAAGACAGTTTAATAGACAAAGCAAAAGCCACATACGCAAACAAAGCAGAACAATGAGTTCTTTCAACAGTTTTCTTGGACAGGCAGGTGTTCAGCCATCTCCAGGAAAGCAGTCACTACCCTTTGGTAGTGGTGACTTAGGAACACAAACACCATAACTCCAAATAACTTCTCCTTTCTTCTTCTTTCCCCAGCTTTATATCTTGAACATGACGACATATGGTCTAGAATATCATTTTGATCACTAGGGATGATCCACTGGGGATCACTAGTGGAAGGGTGTCCCCTTCCAACCTTTTTGCACCCTCAGCCTCTTCACTGGTGAGGTAAGGTAAAAAGAAGGAAAGGTCTTGGCTCTGTGTAAGACCTGATCAGCAAGAACAGAAACACATCTAGATTAGCAACTCTGTTTTTAGCACAAATCCAAAACACAGCTTCCTATCATCTACTGCGGGGAAAATAAACTCTATCCCAATCAAACCAAGCATAAACACCCACTGTGTAAATGCTTACTCTGAGTTATTTCACCAGATGTACATCTCTCAGATTAATCCAGGCAACCTGTATTATAAACACATAGATATTAATAAACCAGAAAACTGTGATGTTCTTTGTCATTATTAGCTTCTGTCTGTCTGCTCAGCTTCCAAAAGCACAGATACATGGATCACAAAAATATACTGTAACAAAGCTACAGTTTGATAGTTGAAAATCACTTGAGATAAAATAACTTGAAGTCTTCAAATCATAGTCCTTTGACACTCTGAATCACATAGTCATAGTCAACAGGTAACATTTCAGCTGCTTTATAACTTCAGAAAGATGTGAATTTACTCTGGCTAGCCTATACATCACTGCCCTCAGCCACTGTTGCTTTGTTGTTCTAAAACTTCTATATATGTAAGTAAATGTACCTTATACCTGTCTGACACAGCTAGAAACAGCAGGCAGTTGTTTTTTGTCATTTGTGGTTAGTTTGTTTTTTTAATATTTATCTTCATTTCAAAAGACCTTACATTTTTCAAGAAAAGCTTTGTATCAAATCTTCAGGAAACTGAATTTTCATTATTATTCTTCCCTGTCTGTTACTTGTACAGCTTGATGAAAAGAGACACAGGGGTGAGGAACACACTTTTTACTCAAACTTCAAACACCACTCTGAATGCAAAACTATGAGAATTTTCTTCAAACATCTTCAGAATTTGGGCTAACCATTTATCTAATAGATTCAAAAGAATTGCCTAGCTAGGGCTTAAACATGCTCAGCTGAGATACCAAGTAAACCATTACTGTCAGAATAGATAAGGAGTACTTGGTAATTCTTCAAGCCCATGAAGAAGATTTTGACATATCAGGCAAGCACAAAGCTTCTCTCACAAAGAACAAAAATGAAAATCAATTGTCACAGAGCAGTTATGGAAGTGCAGCTGCATCTGGGAAAGTATAAAACTAGAAAGGCTGCATTGCAGGGGAAATAAATTATATGCAAGTAAGATGGACGTCACTTTAAAGTCTGATAAGTTGAAACATAAAAAATGGTGTTGGTTCTCCAAGCTAGTTCAGCATATTTACCTTGAATAGATGTTCTAAGTGAACCTTAGAAATTCACATTATAGATTAGTCTAAACAGAGAAATGGAGACCCCACCAATAGCTCACTTTTCAGTCTCTGCACAATGAGTTTCCTGTGTGCATCATAACAACCTTTCAGTAAACATGAAGATCTAGGAACAGAAGCTGCCTTTGTTACAAAAGCTTTGTTACTATGCAACTTCACTGCACTGCTGCATGGATGATTCCAACTACTTCTTCTATTTCTGGCAGTCAAAGTTTATCTGGTTGATATTGACAAACTCTGGTGATGTTGGTGAACTCTCATTGAGACCAACATTTGCTGGAGTTTAGTTCTAAAAGCTAAATTTTCTTGCCTGCATTATACTTAGAATCTGTATACCTGTTCACATGGCAACATAGGTCAGCTCAAAAAAGCTCATTATTTCAGGTTCAGTGAGATGTCAATAGTCATGCAGGGCTATGGGTTATTTACTCCTTATCACATAGGCTGAAAAGCAGGAGGAGAGATTAAAATAAATACATCAGCAACTGAATTGATAAATTCTCTTGAAGAGTCACCCAGAAGCTGCAACTAAGTCTATGAAATATTAATCTTGTTGTGAGACTTTGCATGTTCTCCCTACCCCAAAGGCACCACTGGAGTTTTGACATCCTTCATGCAAGACTCTTGCTGAGTGGTTGCTGAAGCTTAGTGCAGCCTATGCAAATCTCCAGTGGATTTTGTGGCACCAAGCTGGTAAACAAGGTTAGAAGCTGAAGTACACACATTTCCTAAACTGTCTACCTTAAAATTATCAGTTATCTAAGCAAATAGAAAGATATTGGGATATTGCAGGGTAGGGAGGTGTTTTTATATGGAGATTTTGTGGTGTGGTTTTTGTGATCTTTATTGTTTGGTTGTTTGTTTGTTTTTGTTTTTTTTTTTATCAGTTTTGGTGTGGGGATTCTGTTGTTTTTCTTTTTTTGTTTTGGTAGTTTTGGTTGGTTTTGTTTTGACTTGTTTTGACTTCTTGCTATGTTTTTAGGGGTGTTTGTGCCTTTTCGTTATGGCTTTGTGGGGTTTTTTGTTTGGTTGTTTTATTTCTTCTTTCCTTTCCTTTCCTTTCCTTTCCTTTCCTTTCCTTTCCTTTCCTTTCCTTTCCTTTCCTTTCCTTTCCTTTCCTTTCCTTTCCTTTCCTTTCCTTTCCTTTCCTTTCCTTTCCTTTCCTTTCCTTTCCTTTCCTTTCCTTTCCTTTCCTTTCCTTTCCTTTCCTTTCCTTTCCTTTCCTTTCCTTTCCTTCCCTTCCCTTCCCTTCCCTTCCCTTCCCTTCCCTTCCCTTCCCTTCCCTTCCCTTCCCTTCCCTTCCCTTCCCTTCCCTTCCCTTCCCTTCCCTTCCCTTCCCTTCCCTTCCCTTTCCTTTCCTTTCCTTTCCTTTCCTTGTGGAAATTAAAATTAACAAGCCTTATTTTGAAAAGAATACAAGCTCTGTGTTTTGTGTCGAGATGCACTGCTGGCCACAGCCCTACCCATGAATTGTGAGTTCATAGCTGAAGGACCCTGGTATTTCCAGCTGGTGCTTCTCCCCACTGCTACAGCTCATCCCAGGAGATGGCAAGACATCCACAGCAGGAGAGGACCCATTTGCTTCCATCTGGCATCATTCTGGATGTTCACCCTTGCCTTGTGCCTGCTACAGTGTGGTGAGTGCAGGTCTGGCTGACACTCTGCGCACTGCAAGACCCTGCAAAATAGCTTTTTCAAGTCTGCTTTCTTTAGGTTCTCAGTTAAGTAGAAAACTGTTCTTCCTTGATTTCCGTCCCTTGGAACAGTTGTTGTTTAATGTTCTTACTAGCTAGACACAAGGCATGGCTTTATGAAGTACACAGTACAATCACATTTCTTTTCCCTCACTGAGCTACACACTGGGAACTCCTGCAGGCACTCATCCTGTCGGGACCAGCAGCAAAACTGGTGACTGCCAGAAGCATAAAGGTGACTGGACCATTGGCTGGACTTCCTGAGGCAGGGAGGGCGCTTCATGCTTGGGAGCTGCCTTGGAGCCCCAAGCCCTGCTCCTGTCCCCGGCACTGGTCTCCCTGACTGCAAAGCCTGGCCTGGCACCCCCCACACAAACATCTCACCAGGACATTGGGAGCCCTGCATTTAGGAAAGGCCAATGTGATAGCTACAGGGGAAACAGTGCTGAACTGCATCCCACTGAAAAGAATTTTCAGGAGAAAGAGCATATCCTTTTTTTCTGACACCTTCCATTGTCATCAAATAGTCTTGTTAAATCTTCCTAAGCAAGTCAACTGTCCTAGCTCACCATCTTTTCCTTTCTCCTGCCTGGATAATACTCACAGGGACCATAATACACAACGCATCATTCCATTAGAAAATACACTCAGATGGCTGTGGTTGGCTGCTTTGTTTCCCTGCTTTTTCAGAGTGGGAGTGACTGTGCTTTCTCCTAATAATTCAGAGGGAAAACCAGAATCAGGGGGAAAATGCCATCCTAACAGCTTTCCATGCCAGCTTGGGGAGTGGGAGGATCTTGGCTTCAGCACATCTGGGCTGCTGCTCTAAATCCCCGTGTGGGAAACTCCTGAGTTGTTTGATCCACAAGAGAGGTCTGATACACAAAGACATGTCTCTGATTGTAAAATTAGGAGGAGGTAACTCATTGCTGTTGTATTTCCTTATCAATTATTTCAATGACTGTTTTCTCTCCATATGGGTTGCCTTTTCAAATGAATTGCAGTCACTGAAAACACACATACAAAACTATTAAAAAAATAATAATTTTCAACTACTGGCTAAAGGATTTTTATATTAGATAATAATTCTTGATTATCTCGAGATTAAATACTGTACTTGCTGCATGCTGATGCAAGCTGAACAAAACAGACTGTTTTACTGCAGTGGGAGAAAAAGGCCAGTAATTACACTTCCTAAATGAAGTGCTGTCAGCCCAAGTTTCAGCTTTGCAGCTCTTCCAAAATCCTCAGACTCAAATTTCCAGATACTATTGACTCTTTGATATTCTGAACTTGCATTCCAAAATGCCCGAAAAATAATTGCTCTGCTTTTTGAACTGTCTCAAAACCACTCTACTAAAACCTCTGTTTACTTCTAGTATTTAGAA
The DNA here is from genome assembly GCA_024362935.1 of Setophaga petechia. Taxonomy (NCBI): domain Eukaryota; kingdom Metazoa; phylum Chordata; class Aves; order Passeriformes; family Parulidae; genus Setophaga; species Setophaga petechia. The sequence continues at coordinate 11,073,648 of JANCRA010000008.1, read as the reverse complement.
TCATCAGGTAGCTCAACTAGGAAAACAACCAGAGGACAAATGTTAAACAGCCCCTATTTTGCAGAAAGATATTGAGAAATCCTCTGAGATGAGATTCTATCAGTTTTATGTTCCACTATGAAAAAATGTATACTTGATTGACCATCTTTCTTGTTGTTTCTCCAAAAAAGGTTTTAGGCTCTCTTAATGGGACTAAATTCTCAAGCCTAGTGATCAGAAAGTGAAGTATCTCTTCTCATAGTAAAAAAGTAGAAAACTGATGGATTGCCATCTCTCATTTTCCAGTAAGTATCCTTCCAGTGAGTAAACTTTATGGACTTTTTCCCAATTCTCTTGAAATTTTTTGCAAAAGAGCCACTTGGAGAGATCTGTTGGAGCTGTTCCTTAAAGGAGTATTGCATATTAAAAGTTGACTTTAACATTAATGTATGCTTGTAACACTTCAGTCTGGCTGAACAAAACAACTATTGCAAAATGATTACAAGAGTTCACAAAAGTTTTTTTGTCATTTATGGACTCAAAGTATAATTTTTTTGATGTATTCCTTTTGCTTTTAAAACTTTGGACGTGACCGGACATGGATCATTGCAATACCACAATGATATTGTCTATGAGATAATTATAGAAAATCCAACTCCCATTGCTGATAAGCCTCCAAACTTCTTCTGTGACACCTTGCTGGGCAGAAATGTGTTAAATTGCATGTTTCTCTTCTTATTTCATCCATTTTTGTGTATTACATCAAATAGTTCTGGAAACTACAATGTCTGCTCTTGGACCTGAAATGTATTTTTTAGCTAGAGCAAAGGTTGAAAAGGAGGAAAGAAGGAAGTAGAGGGGGAGAAATTATATGCATTATATATATGTAAAATATATTTTTGTCCTTACTGAAATTCATAATGACGTTACAAGGATAATTTTACTTTCATTTATAATGCAATTTTATATAGTTGACACAGATTTTCCAGTAGTAAATGGATATATCCTTTTTTATCATAAGCATACAATTTTATGTGATAAATAAATGGAAGGACAGGGACAAGAATTAATCAAAGCTGTAAAAATTAAATGAGCCTGTGTGTGATGCATATTTTCTCATTTTTAGACAGTTATTTTTTGATATGGTTATTATAATTCTGCATTGTACTGGGAAATTCAGTTTCTTCTACCAAAGATCATGAAAATCTGCTAATAGTATCATGTACCAAGAGACAAAAAAAATTTCTTTTCTGCTCAGCCACTAAAGATGTTTGAAATGAGTTGCCCATAATTGTAAAGCTTGATATCAGACTATCAAAAGTCAATAAATGGTGAATTGAAGGAATATATGGGGAGGACATTGATTCTCTGAATAATTGGACTTCAGCCTTTACAAGTAGTTTGTAAGGCTACATGTAGAAAATCCATTGACTGTATTTCCTCAGTTAAGGTTATATAGTTACTACTGTTCATAGAAAGTTACTATTGTGTGTATAGCTAATGTGTAGCCTTTTTCACTGTTGCTGAAACATGAAAATCAAGAGAAAGATAATTTGCTGATAAAAATATAGGTCCCATTTACTGAAACTTTGAGAGAGTAATGTCCCATATCCTTTATTACCATCATTTGATCTGTGCTGCGTCAGATATAACAGATTTTTAAAAAATGCAGTTGCTTCTGTCAACCATCCTGAAGTCTTTCATAATCTTCTTCCCTAACTTCTATCCTTCTTCAGTTGCATTTTAAAAAGAAAGGAATAAAGATACCATATTATTTTAAAGGATTGCATATATCCATTTTTAACAGTTTTAAACTGAAGTTAGCTCAATAAAAACCCTAATTAGTTCCTATATGCTAGGTCAGGAATAATATTTTCTTTTTTATGCCATTCTTTTATTACCTAAAACTAAACTGACACTACTTGTTACTACGTCTTAGTCTTCATTATGATTCCTTCCATTGTTTTCACCCAATAAACTATACTTTTAATACATTTCTGTATAATACAAAAGTCTGAAACACCAGTTTAAACAGTTTACAAAGCATCTTAGTAACAAACATAATGGTGAAGAATGACTTTAGGCTGAATATGTCAGTGTTTTACTACAAGCAAAACTCTCAGTTCAAAGGGCTCCAAAATTCCACTTTCCTAACTACAGAAGCAGAGTCTGACTCACCTAAGGTGTTGGCAGAGAACAAAGCACATGAGCAGCAGTATGAATGGCAATAACAATTCCCAGCTGATTCCATTCACTGCTGATGGAAAGATGGGCATGATAAAGCATTAGCAATTTTCATCTGTTAGCATATCTAGTGTTTCATTCAGGATTTCTCTCCGGGGAGGGAAAATGTGCTGGAAATTTTCTGTCATTTGCTCACTTGCCTTTCTACATACGCAACTGCCTGATTGACATTCAGCTTGGCTGCAAACAGGAATGGTCATTTATGTGTGTGTCTTATCTGTTTTTAGATGTGACCCTTAGCTATGGTTTTACATGCAGGTTAATGTCATGCTGATGTAATGGAAAATGTTCATGCAGCCCAAAGCTCAGCTTTTCAGGCCAGAACAAAATAGCAGCTGCTGTGTTTGGAAAGGTAGTTTTTGCAACCAAAACAGACAAGCAGTTTTCTCTCTCATACTTACATATTAGGAGGAGACAAGATTTATACAACATGAGGCAATTTTAAAGTGAGAGTAACAAAAATCAGATTGCTCATGCAATTCCAATTAATATCTACTTTTAATTCCTACACAAACTGATCATATCCTACCTTCAGCAGGACCACTGGCTTGCTGTGGCTCTTGTTTAGAATATTAAAAAAGGAGTAACAGTGGAAAAATCTGTTGGACACAGTTTCTACTTGATGCTTGTTTTGGAATCCATCAACAGTAAGACAATAAGGAAAAAGTTTTTTGTTAAAGAGGCTAAATGCCCCTCTGAAGGTCCTCATTTTGCAGCAGAGTTCCTATAAGATGTTTGGAAATTTCTTCAAGTGTATGTACTTTTGTGAATATTCACTAACAGTATGTTTCCTGTATTCTATATGACTAAACTGATACAGCTACATTAATGTTAACTTGAGATTCTCTAGAATTAAGAAGATTTTGAGCAAACACAAAATATATTTCACATATTACAAGTGTTCATAACAGTACCAGAAGTATAGTTCCTTAATTGGAAGGCAGTTGTAATTTTTCTTAGACTTCACCTTCAAGTCCAATTAAGTAAATAAAATGTGTAAATAGTGTAACAAATTAAATTTTGCACTGACAGGGATCAAAGATGTACAATACTTTTAATACTTATTATTCTAGCCAATTCTTTCTGGAAGTTCTACATCAATACTGATTGATGATGAGGACATACCACCCAGAAAATTCTATTCTCAATAGCAAAATCATATAGCCCACTTATAATCAAATCTGCTCAACAAAGAGCTTGTGGCTGTCCTCCCAGTAAAAAGGAACAACCCTGAGATGAACAACATATGTTGGCTGACATTTTCCACAAGTGTTATCGGAAGGTGTTTTAGAATTTGATTGTGCTCAGCCCCAAGGATAACAAGAGCTTCTCTATCACTATATTATCCACCTACTCAACTGACACCCCTCCCCTGGAATGCTTATTACATTTCTATGGTGCATCGACTGTAAAGCATGAGTTATCCTGATTTCCCTTAGAACATTTACCTTTAAGTTTATTTTAATTATGTAATTTTTTTTTAAATACTAGTCTCTTTTATACAGCAGTCCTTTATAAAATACTACCTGAAATAAAAGATAATTTGAAATAGATCAGGAAGCAAAAATAACACGAAGACTGCCAAATATTATTTTTTCTATGTGCTGCTAGGGTTTCAAGTGAAATTCGGTTCAGAATATTAGAAACTGGGAAAGCCAAACTTCTGAGATTAACTGCACTGTTGCAGCAGCTCTGTGTATGTTACCATGGAAGCATATTTGAGAGGGAAAAGGCAGCTGGGGACAGGGAACTAACTCTCTCAATATAGTGGAAAATAACTGTTACAATGCTGATCTCCTTCCTCTATAAATCTCTTTGCAAGATGGTAAATCCAGACCAATAACTGCTTTATGATTAGCCCGACTCATGAGGGCAATAATCAACCAGCTGTCTATAGAATTGAGCTCATTCTATAAAATGGATCTCAGACAAAAGGCTCACATTTGGGCCAAATAGGAAAAACCACTCTAGCAGAAAAGTGCAATGCTATATCACAGTGAGAAAACAACATGAAATGACAATTTAATTGGTGAGGCACTCTGGGCAGGGGTGGGTGGAGGACATCTGTACAAGACAGGAGCAAAAGGTGCTTTTGTCATCTGATTCTGTGTCCTCATGGTTTCAGTCAGCTTTGATCTTGGAAAATCTAAAGTATATGAAATTAAATATATATACATATATGAAATTTTCTTTTATATATATATATATATATATATATATATATATATATATATATACACATACACAGAAACACATATATATATTCCAGTAGTGTCTTAATGTTCTGGGGATTTCATACCTGAGATAAACTAAATTTAATCTGACAATTAAGTGGGTATTATATAGCTAAAGGTGCAGAAGTACACTTTGCATATTTTCTTAAAAAATACAGCAGCACTTAGGCTTTTATGTGCTTTGAGATGACTCCACTCCCAGTCCAATGGAACTTTGAAAAAAGTTATAAAACACTTGCATTACTGCTCCATAAAAATGTTACTGAAAAATTCAGTTTGGATTTGTACCGGTGTATCATATTTCTCGTGTATCAGTAAATGCTCACTTATCCTTGGGAGGTGCTAAGTATAATTTCTTTAGCAGGGCTATCTTAGCTTAGTGGTAAACCTTACCACTGCTAATCTCTCATTTTATAATCCATTATCTGAGCATTTAGTCAAGGGGTTTGAAAATGAGCCTTACTTATTGGAAACTATTTACTTTTAAAAAGCATTTTCCAATACAGTCCTGTTGTTTGGAGGTTGCAAAATAAGCCCATTTTTCATTCACTGTGTATGTTATCACTGAGATGAAAGTGACAACGCTAAGTCAGGGCTGAAATCTAACCAAAAGCTGAAGAATTTATGGGAAAGGACAGAAGTCTAATGCTTAATTTCCATCAATTAATTCAGAGTGTATGTAGTATCACCCTGTGCCAGCAGAGACTGATGTATGCTCCTCAGTAAATCTTATCACCCATCCTAATTTAAAAAAAATAATAATTCTCCTGTCTACATCTTTTATTCAAAAGAATAAAATGCTTGCTTGTCTGATCTGAAAACAAGACAGAACTTAAATAACTAAGAAGAATCACTTTTATAACTTCATCAAAAAAAAACTAACCTAGGCAGCCCATTAACAAAGACAAATGAATAGCAGGCCAAAAGTTAAAAGAACTGAAATAAAAAATAATTAAAAGAAAATTACACATTTCTCTCCCTACCTCTAATAAACGTAAGAGTGAATAGCTGATGAAGTTTTGAGATGTTTGATAACTCAGAATATCTTTCTACCTTAATTATATTGTCTCTGTTCTGAGGTTTTGTTCCGCACATTCTGAGTGTGTCCCTGAAGCTGAGTTAGGGGTCCATGTGGCTCATGGCATTATCTGCTCCCTAGGAATTGAAAATGAACTTTCTAGCTGGTGGCTGATGCTGGCATATCTTAATCAAATCTCAGGTCACAAACTGAATACTGGGGGTCATCTAGATCAACCTCCTGCTCAAAGCCAGGACTACTGCTGAGTCTGGACCAGCTATGGCTATGTCTAACCAGGTGTTCCAAAGCTTGGACACGGGAGATGCCACTGTCTCTGCCTAACCTCTTTTTATGCTGCACTACTCTGTCACTGAAAAGCTTTTTAAAATCTGAGCCTGTGAAGTAACAGTTTGTGACTGCTGCTTCCTGGTGTATCATTTGGTGCTGCCAGGAGACATTTGGCCCCATAATCTTGGTTTGGCTCTATAAATAATACATGTCCCTTAGCTCCCTCTCAATAAGTTTAACCAATTCAGGTCTCTCCACCTGTCCCGACAAGACACTTGCCCACAGTCTCTGTCCATCATTCTTGTTCCCTGCAGGACCTTTTCCTATTTCCCCATATCCCTTTTGAGGAGGGAGGCACATGACTGGTTTGCACTCTGCCAGGGCACTCTCACCAGTGCTGAGCAGAGTGGGGATAAAAGCTTTCCTAAGCCTGCTGGTCATCTTTCTCCTAATAGAGCCTGGGGTTTGGTTTACATAATTTGCACTGAGCTTAATGTAATACATAATAAACTGAATAGATTAAAAAAAATCTGTATGGATAACAAGAAAGGAACTTTAAGCAGTTGTGTGAAAAATAACTGGGATAGCATTCAAGAACAAGAGACGGGTTTGGCAGGAGTTTCAGCTAGATGGAGTAACAGTGTCATCTGTGCTCAGAAAGTGACAAGGAAGGTATGAAACAGAAGTGAGAAGACTGAGGAATACACTGAGATGTGTTATTAGAGCTCTTTTGATAAAAATTGTCAAAAGGCAGCTGTTTAATTTGAGTGACTCCTGTTCAAATAATGAAAATGTAAGCAAAACAAAGTAGATAAGTCAAAACATTCTCCATACAGGAGGTTCAGCTTTTTTTAACCTTGAGACAGACCGCTGAAATAAATGTCTTCAATACTTTGCCCTTCTGTAAAGTCACTAACTACATGATTATGTTGATTTTAGGTTGGGCTCCATTTTGATGCCTTCTATTCCTGCATTCTCTTGTGAAGTGGTTGAAATAAGGACAGAGAGAGAAAACTCACCAATTAACATCAGCAAAACAGACTCAACTTCAGGGAAATTAATTTAATTTATTACCAATCAATTCAGTGTAAGATAGTGAGAAATTAAATCTTAAAACACTTTCTCTCCCAACTTACCCTTTCTTCCTGAACTCAACTCCTTCCGAATTTTCTGTGTCCTCCCCCTCAGTGGGAGAGCAGTACAGGGAATGGGGGCTCTGATAAGTTCATCACGTGTTCTCTCTGCTGCTCTTTCCTCCTCAGGGGGAGGTTTCCTCACAGTATTTCCCTGCTCTAAGGTGGGGCCCTCACTGGGCTGTAGTGGATGTCTGACCCACCATGGACTTCCATGGGCTGCAGGGGCACAGCTGCCTCACCACAGCCTGTACCACGGGCTGCAGGGGAATCTCAGTTCTGGCACCAGCAGCACCCTTTCCTCCCCCTCCTTCTACATTCACCTGGGTGTCTGCAGAGCTTTTCCTGTCACATATTCTCACTCTTTTCTCTGGCTGCAGCTACTCTGTGTTACTTTTCTCCTTCTTCAATACATTATCCTGAAGTGCAACCATGATCAGGGCTTGGCCTTGGCCTTGGCCAAGTGGCTCTTGCTTGGAGCCAGCAGGCATTGGTTCAATCAGAAATAGGGAAAACTTCTGGTAGCTCCTTACAGAACCCAGCCCTGTAGCCTTACCAACCCCTCACTATCAAAACCTTGCCATGCATCCTACTGTGATGTAAAATTAACAAAATATATAAAAATATCCGCTCCTCCTCTCTCTTTCCATTTCTACATAACAAAAGATGAAATGAGCAATGCACAGATTAATAAAAGTCCAGAAAAGGAAAGGGAGAAAAGTTTGAACCCTTGAAGTGTGAATGTGGGATGATTTTTTATCCATAGTTCCTGTTCAGTGTTATGCCTAAGGTTTGTGTTGAGCAGAAATCTTCCCAAGACCATGGGTGACACAGGTATTGGTAAGATTCATGTTTTCTGTTTAACTGCACTAAAGGGTTCTTCTACCAGAAAAGTGTAGAAGGTATTTTCTGAGTCATAGTTTACTATGCATCTCTACTCTCTTAACAGAGCCATATTTACATAACTAGTTACCCCACAGGAGAAAAATATTCAAATAAGCAGTCATTGACACTGTGAGTAGCCTGATCCCACTGAATGCTGGAACTAAAGAGGGAGCTGCTAACACAAAATATTTGCATTTTTGCTTTGTTGTTGTTGCTGCAGCAGTTTTTTCACCCACCTGAAGCCTCTTGAATATTAATCAAATGCTTTTGCTTGACAAATTCAATGTTGAGTTATTTGAGCTGGTTATACAGAGCAAGATTAATCTTCATTCACATTTAGTCAAGAGTTGTAGCTAATGTTAACTGTGGCAATGAGATCATTAATTCATGTTTACAAAATATGAATCAAACAGCTTGATTTTTCTACCAATCTCATACCTTGGAGCTAAGAGTTGTTTGATACTGACAACAGCTGAAGCCAGTCAGGTAGAGATGCTATTATTTTGCTTTTTTAAATCAAGTTTTTTTTCTTTTGCTACAATCTAACTCTTCTTGTCTCTTGATGCAAAATACCATCTGAATAAAGAAAAGGTAGTTGAAAGTTCATGTGTAGAGTCTAAGACAAGACAGCAAATAAATACTTAGAAAGAGATTACTCAGGAGAAGTGAGACAAGACAGCCACCTCTTTCCCATTTGTGTATGGAAGGGCCATTGATTCCAAGGAGAATTATGAGGCAGGATATGAGTGAGGCCAGTGAAATGGAATTAGAGCCTTAGAGGGCTCCTTCCACTCCATGGTGCATGTGCAGAGACAGAAGATGGAAAATGAAGAAAATTTGGTAATAGTAACCTTCCTGGTGGTACAGAAGACTGGGTGATTTTCAATATTTCTCTGTATAACATCATATCCACTTAAGTTAGCCAGTGTCTCTGCACTGTTATATGAGGTATGAGTGTTTATCTGAATCAGGTCATAAAAAGTTCAACAGTTCTCTTTCAATAGAAGAAAAACACAAGTGGGTAGAACTGTATCATTACAGCAAATGAATCAAGAGCAAGACTAACAATGAATACCTAAAACAGGAGCAGGATGTGGGTTTCACATAAATGGCACAGTCTGAGAGCATGTTGTAATGAGTTGTATTTCAGCAGAAGCATTCTGCAAGTGAAACAGCACAGTCCTTTACAGTCCCACATTATCTTCTTTTCCAGTTGCTCATATGGATGATAGTGTGCCAGGGCAGAAATTCTTCTGTACTTTCACAAATACACAAATATTACATTCTGCATGCAGAGTCATGAAAGTACTTGTCTGAGCACTGCTGACAAGCCACACACCATATCTAATACTGCAAATGTTGTAAAGAGTCCAAATTCATTTGGTACTTCCAGATTTCAGGAGATTGTGCTAGCTGAATTAATTTGAAAGGGAAACTCCTTTTTACCTTGATACAACTTGCTGAAGAGGCACTGGGGATGAGACTTGGGCAAAGAAGCAAAGCCTATTAAAAATCATTAAAATAAGCACACTTGATGAGGAACATATTGCTTCTATGAGCTGATGAGAATTCACTGCATGAGAAGAAATCTGATAATGCAGAAGATGATGTGTTCCTAAATGGGAGATGAGGAGTCTGCCTAGTGGAACAGGTGATCAACAAAATTTGCCTATTAATCTTTGAAACTCTTCTCACTTTGAGAACAATTTTCCATATGTGAAAATGCTTCTCTGCATGGCCCATCAAGGTGGAAGTTAAACCCTCTGCCCTCACTATGACAGGGAACACAGCAAATTTCTGTCCTGGTTTCAACTTGGATAGAGGTAATTTTCCTCTTAGTAGCTGATACAGTGCTGTAGTTTGGGCCTGGGATGACAGCAGAGTTGATAACATACCAATGCTTTGGCTGTTGCTTAGTAGAACTCACCCTAAGCCAGGGATTTTCAGTTTCCCGTGATCTGCCAGTGAGGAGCTGCACAAGAAGCTAGGAGGGAGTATGGCCAGTACTCCACCTGACTCCAGCTGGCCAAAGGGATATTCCATACCACAGAATGCCATGCATAGTGTATAAGCTGGGGGAGTTATCCAGATAGGCGTCTGATTGATGCTCAGGGCCAGGCTGGGTATCAGTCAGCAGGTGGCAAACAATTGTGTTGTGCATCACTTTTTTTTCTTGAGCTTTATTTATTGCTCCTTTTCATTAAAAATATTAGTATCATTTGTAACAGTAGCAATAGTAGTACTTAATTTTAAAGCATTCTTATCTTTACACACAAATTTTCCTCTTTCTTTCCTATTCTACTCCCCACCATGAGTGTGGTGGGGCATGTTTGAGTGAGTGACAGGCTGTGGTGCTTATTGCTGACTGTAGTAAACCACAACAGTTTCTCACCTTGCTTCTTGAAAGAGCAGTTGCGGAGAAAATTTACAGGGAAGAAGCATAGTTGGGTAAATCAAATCCATTCTGTATTGGATGCTACTGCACAGCAGGATTCTGCTTATTTATCACACTGCTCTAACAAGAAAAAAAAAGTTTCCCTCAGGCTGTATATGTTTGGAAAGGAAGGTCAGATTAGTTCAAGAACTGAGATTTGACCATAGACAGTTCCTGTTACTCTCTCTGCTGCCTGTCAGCCTCCCTTACCCATGCTTTCCTGCAGGAATGCCCATGCCCTGCCTTTGCATTGCTGACCCCTGCTTTGTTTTCCCTCTTTGTCTTCTCTCTTGAGAACTCATGCCTGCAGCTTAACCTGGCAATTGCTGGACTGCAACCAAACCCGGGCCCCAGCCATAGTACCAGCCCTCCTTAACCTTGGCTTACTGGGGCATGGTGGGGCTGTGCCTCATGAGAGAGGAAGATATGGTCCTGCTGTTTTTGGCATCTGCTGTCACAGCTGGCCTGTGCCCCATGGCTTGCGCTTAACTCTGACACCCACCTGTTAGCAGAGATATTTGTGTGAGCCTGTCTTAACTGACCTAAGCAAAAAACAGAGGAATTGTTTCAAATGGGAAGTCTCTGGTCATTTGGTTCTTCCTGACTGGTCTAGTTTAGGGGAACAGTGAGCTCATCCTACGGAGAGCAATGTTCCCTTGGATGAAGAAAGTAGGTGAGCAGCTGGTGGGACACTTGAGATGATGATGTCTTCACTGGCACATCCATGCCAAGAAGATGTATGCATGCCCTTCTCCTTTCCTGGCATGGGGTGGCTTCTCAACTGCTGATTAACTCAGGGCACTCAAAGCCAGCTGGGTGCGTGGGTGGATGTGCTCCCCAAGTACCAAAATCCCTGTAATCATGTCCAGAGCTGCTCTCAAGAGAGCCACTTGATGCTCTCATATTTAGACCTGGCACAGTGATGCTCTCGCAGTGTTTAGACCTAGAGCTAAAGGTCCTACTACAGGTCCTAGATGTTCCTCAGTTTCTCCCCTCAGAGTCCATGTCTGGATATTATGTCTGATATATCAACTCATTGCTATGTCTGAGATATCAACTAGAACACACAGCTCATCAAATGGAGCTGTGGCTCATTCTTTTTCAAATAACTTTTTTTAAGCATAGTACTAGAGCATTAGGTCATGAGGCTGAAACTTGCCTATATTCCGGTGAGAATTTTTTACTCCTGGCCCTCCAAAAGGTGATATCCAAAGGGTATGGAACTGTGTCCCTTTCTATTAATTACCTTTTAGTATAAAAACTATGGGGTTTTTTCCTTTTCTACCATCTTACTATACCAAATAAAATTTGTTCTGGCAAATCTGAAAGTAGGCTTTCTTGCCTGGTATTATGAAAGAGTTTCAGAAGCTCTCAAATAGGAATGGGCAGAGTGCTCGCTCTTGGTGATGCAAAAATGTTGTGAAGTGTGAGAATTGGGTCTCTATCCCCAAAGGAATTGATGTGAAGTGAACTTCTGTACAAACATCTTGAAGCAGAGTTTGTGATGTATCATCTACTGGTGTACAGCAAAAATAACTACTTTCATTTAAGCTTCTTATCACAATAGAGATGTAACAGTGCTCCAGTGTACATTCTGAAAGAAAGATGCTGAGAAAATTTATTTTGTTCAGGGGCGAGACTCATATGCTACTTTATTTTGAATATCTAATTCAAAATAAAGTAGCATATGAATATCTAATAAAAATTATATTTCCCCACCTTATTCCATTTTAATATCTTTCAAATCATTTTCACTGTTTTGAATTTTGGCACTAACTTTTTAGCCAAGTTTCACAATATAATAAAAATCACAATGAAATACTTCTCCAGATAAATAGGAATTTAAAACAAGTCTTCTCTGTTGCACTAGTACTGCATCCTGTCATAGGCATAACTACTGTGTTTAGATGTTGTTCAGTAAGGTGAGAATTCTAAAGGGAATATTGTCATTTCTATTAATGATAATTTCCAGCTGTGCAGAACTGCGAGCAGTTTTTCAGCTGTCTCACCAGTAACAAAGGAACTATCAAAGTAAAGCTACCTCAGTGAAGATGAAACACAACAAAGTTCTACTGAATCAAAGCCAGTCACATTTCTGGAAACTTTGTGCATACATGGAAGTTTCCACATTATTATCACCCACTGTCCTTCATTCTTTGGCGTACAATTTACGCTAACTAAAGCACAAATGAATATTTGTAGTCAATACTATGCACTGTTTTCAGTTGTTTTGTACAAAAGAATACCTACAAACATATTAGCCTTCTTCAGCTTTTTATAAATTGACCTTAACTTTTCAGGTAGCAAAGAAGATTATTTTGTTTACACTCCAGTGGATGAGCTATTGCTGTGTGATAGCTGGCCAATGTACAGGGAATAAAAATACCAGTTTCCTTTCAACTCATTGGTGTAGATGTTGAGTACATTGCTATAGCAACAACCCAAAATTAAGAATTCATTAGTTCCTCCCACTGGCATCTCTTAAATTACTCAGTGTTTTGGAGAGGAAGGAAATGGATTTTATTGGTTTTGCTCAGCAGCAGGTTATTAGCCCCTTTGATATGATCCAACACAGGCTTGGGCACATTAGTGCTATCAGACTTCAAACTTAGACATCTGAAAAGCAATTAAGAGCCCTGAGACTACTGGGCTAATGCCTAACCCCAGAGAAGTCCAAGGCTTGTTAAAGTCTGTATTTGGTAAATGCATGAATAGATGAAGATTTGCCACCCTGAAGGAAATGATGTAGCTTTCCCATTGGCACTGCCCAGGATGATGGGGCAGCTCTGGGTCATAGAGTCATTTATGCAACAGTATTGTTGCAAATACACCCTTTCCCCTGGCCTGGCACAGTTCCCCCTCTTGCTTATGAGGATGCCCCAGAAGCCTTTGTGATAAAATGCTCTACTGTGCTGAGTTGACCACACCTCTCTAGAGAGCTCATCTGCTTGGTTCCCCAGGAAAATTAAATACTTGAGGTGGTTTAACTAGACTCTTCCAGACAATTTTCTCAGTCTATCATAGTCCCTTACTGTGATACTTGGAGATCTCCACCAAAATGAGAAGCAATTGGAAAACACAAGTATCTGCTGATTAATCAATCACATCTTTTTCCTCACTTCTTTTTAAAATGCCCATTAGCAAGATTGTGGCAAGAAGGCACCTAGTTTAGAAAGGAAAAGAGAGGGGACAAGACTGTCAACCTGGAAAAAAATTACACTGCTATAGCTCAGAATTAATATTTAAGTCTGATTGACTTATGTCATATCTCTGCTCTTTTTCAGAAACACAGATGTCAGGTTCTTGTACAAATCTTGACTTTGAAGGTGCCATGGTTAGCTGAAGTTATCCTCTTCCACTATCCACAACTTCAAGGTGGAATCTAAATCAATAGAGTAATAGTGGGACCAGAAATTTCCTGTCTTTCCATCCTCATTAGAGAAAAGATCTAGAATCCAAGAATCAAGATCTTGGATTTAGAACTCCAAGCAGGAGCTTCTTTAAAAGCGCCTGATTAATTGGATTCAAGCCTGGACATCAGTTTTTTAAAGACATATATTCTAGTTTCAATTTAGTATAAAAGCGTTGACTCCAAAAGCATGACAGTGGCAAGGAGAGCAGAAATCCTTGTTTGACTAATCTCTGGAGAGTGGGAAACTGCTAAGTACAAGACTGCTAAGAGTTAAATGAAAAGTTGCAAATATGCTGCAGTGTTGGCAGTTGATTTGCAAGGAGACTGTGACAGTAGGAGTGAGATTTTCAGTTTCAAAATATGAGGCTCTATACTTCACCAGGGCAAGAATCTATTTCCTGTTCTGTTAGTTGCCTAATGTTTAGATCAAATGAGCAGTGTGTTAGATCTGAACTTTCTGTGGTTACTCTAAAATTCTTCTGAAATAATAGCAGCGCTCACGCTGGTGGAGAAATTGGTGCTTTGGCCTGTGTCAGGGTCCTTCCACCAGAAGAGAGATAAGAAATCTTATCAACATGTTCAGTGATGCTGTGATAAAGGAAGAGATCAGAAAATGCTTCATTAGATGTACCTTTTTTGGAGAATAGGAAAAATAAGTGTTTTATTTTAGCAGTTCAAAATCTCTAAAACATACAGTTCTAAGGAAAAACTGAATGAAGACCCCTCATTTTGAAGAGTTTATTGGAAGAGTATTCTTCATACCTACTCTGCAGTCCAGCCAGTAGGATCCTCTCCACTCATCACCTGGTACAAAGCATGTGGAAAGTTAGATGCCTCTGGAAAGCCTTGCAGTATGAGCAGCAAGTCAAATTACTTTTAATGCATGATAAAATATCTCCAAATAAATCTATTAAAGATATAAATGAAAACTAAACTGAAACAGATACTCAGGAAATAAGGATTCTTTTCTATTCAGAATACTTTTCCTCAGCTCCATGACATGAATACACTGGAGTTATATTCTTTCCCACTTTCCAGCATATTCTTCATCAGATAGATCTAATTACAGACACTTTATCCTTTCACTGAAACTCCAATCAATGTTAGTTTAAAGCAGAAATAGAAGCATCTCCTTAGGATTAATTAGTAGTTTATATATTAAGAAGGATTTTGAACACAGCGAGAAAAAGGAGGCTTCCTGCTGTCCTCACCAGCCAACTCACCATACTGAAAAGAGTTGCCTTGCTTGCTCAGTCTTTAATCCATGTTAGAAGAAGATCTGAAAATGAACAGCTCTGCTTCTGGAATGATAAACGTAAGGGCATGTTTACTACTTTGTCTGATATCCTTAACTCATGTTATCTAATGAGTATTTATTTAACTCTCCTCTTTTTCACTGATCCACTACAGTTTCATTCTAGATTCAAAAGAACTGCTTTGAAGTTCTTGTTGAGGAGAAAAAAACCCTGGACATCAGTATTTTATTTCTTTCAGTATTTCTTTGTAATATAAATGCTATACACTTCCCTCTTAGCCTAGACAAGCACTTTTTGTAGAGAGGAGGGAGAAATTCTGTTTTTAATTTACAGCTTCCAAAGAGTGAGTTTTATTAGATTATCACACAGGTTGAGATAATCTATATATTGTCAGTGTGACTGTTGGATCTGCAGCAAGGTGTGAGGAAGAAACTTGATATACTGTTGTGGTTTATCTCCGGCCAGCAAGTACCATGCAGTTGACTGCTACTCTCCCCTGCTGTGGGGTGGGTAGGAGAATCAGAAAAGTGTAAAAATACATGGGTCAAGATAAGAGCAGTTTAAAAATTGAAATAAAGGAAAATATTTTTTGAATTATTATTATTATTATTATTACTACTACTACTGTTTAAAGGGAGATAAAGAGAGATAAAGTATTAAAACCCAAGAAAAACAAGTGATGGTCAATACAATTGCTCACCACGCACTCACTGATGGCCAGCCCTCGCCATGATGTGATCAGCCACTCCTGTACAACTCCTCTCCATGGGAGACAGTGGGCATGGCACTCTATGAGATGGAAAATCTCTGTGTTGCCCATCATTGTTAACAAGATAATGAAACAAATCTACTGTTCACATTTCAGCTGTGGTTTAGTGGACACCCTAGTTACCAGCATACATCTATTTATGCAATGACCACATTTGGAAATAACTATTACACATGGTAGACTCTCAAAACCCAAAATTCTCCAGAGAAAAAAGTAAATACTACAACCTTGGACAGGCAAAAAAGGACTCCAATGCATTGTATATGGTCAAATGGAGGAAAAGAGAGAGAGAGAGATGTAATATTAATATTTAATATTCTGAAATACAAGTTTTATGCTCAAAGCATCTTTCACATCATTTATTTAGAGAAACTGATGCAGAGGAAAAGGTGTCAAATATTTCTCAGTATCTGAGCTTGGGAGACAAGTCTATTGTTAAGAAATATATTCACTATTATGGAAAACAAGAAAATGTTAGTGGAGAAAGAAGACTAAAGAACTGAAGGGTGGCAAAAGACGGAATGGAAGAAATTGTAGATGAGTTACTAGGCCTTTGAACTTTAGGTCAGTAATTGTGATCTGGGCTAACTTTTTATTGATAAGAAAGTAATTACTCTTTGACACATCTGAGGGTTCTGTGGGGATATGAATTAAAGGTCTGCGTCAAAACCTAAGGAAAAACTCTACATGCTACAAAACTTCAAATATAATCAATTTAAACAAAAGACTGAGAATACCTATTAAAATGTGCAAAATCGATTTTATGGAGAGAAAATAGCAAATCTGGTACATGCCCTAGTCCTGTCAGGAACCCAAGTGTTTCTCTCAATGTCTGATATAATGAAGTCTGTGTTCAAGATCAAGTGCTTTATTTTCCTCTGTTCCCCCTTAATTCCTAACACAGACCTCTACCCAAAAGGTCTGGTTCAAAATCTCCAAAAGGTAACAGGGAAGAAAAGCAACTTCACAATCACCAATTTTGTTGGGTGCAGTTACTTGCCCAGTTAGAACTGGCCATTTGATTCACCACTTTTAACCACTGACTCACTAAGGATGAGCCACAGAATCGAGTATTGAATATGCCTTCTGTACCTCCCACTCCTTGGTTTCTTCCCCTTCACAGATTTTCTACCATCAGAGGCTCTTTGACCAGACTGATTAATAGTGTATCATCTGGAGGGGCTTTTTATGTTCTGTGTGCTTTGCTTAAACATGTCTTTTTCTCCACCTACTTACAGAGAATGGCTGAGGAAAGTCTGTCAGCAAGATAAACTGCAGTTACGGAAATCAATGAACTGTGAGATAATTGTCTGCATTTTACAATTGGTGATTTAGACCAGTCAATAAATATTTAATTATATTTTTAGGTCAAAATTAAATGGGGCAGGAGAAGGAAAGAAAATTATGCTTTTGATATTTGTTTCCTATTGTATGATTATACTTTTGCATCAAAAGGAAAGAAATTTCCCCCCAAATTGTATTTCTTTATGATTTCTCGGCAATAACACTTGGAAATATTGTACAAAGGTATAAGAAGAATTATAGGGCTGGATGCATTCATTGCTCCTGAGATATGGGAGAGAGTTCTTCCTTTTTCTCAAAGAGAAAATCACAACTACTTGCCTAAAATGTGAATGAAAATTGCCATCCTGATCTGTAATGTAAGTTTGTATTGAAAGATTTACCACACAAGGACAACAAATTGAAGGTAATCCAACTGCGACAGTCTGCTCCCAGATTTGTGTCCTGTTCACTGGAGTTTTGTGCTGGTTTTGAATGGAGTAGAGTTCATTTTGTTTACAGTATTGGTACAGGGCTGTGGTTTGGATCTGTGTTGAACACAGTGTTGATAACACAGGGATGGTTTTGTCACTGCTGGGCAGAGTTAAGGCCTTTTCTGCTTCTCACCCTGCTCCTACATCAAGGAGACTGGGGGTGCACAAGTGTTTGAGAGGGGACATGACTGGGACAGCTGACCACAGCTGATAAAAGGGATATTTCATTTCATATATATTTCATTCATGCTCAGCAGATAAAGATGGGGGAAGAAGGAGGAAGAGAGTTCTAAGGAGGAAGTTCTGAGTAATGGCATTTGTCTTCCCAAGTCACTGCTACACGTGATGGATCCCTATTTTCCTGGAGATGAACACCTGCCTGCTGATGGAAAATGATGAATTAATTTCTTTTTTTGCTTTGTGTTTGCTTTTGATTTCCCCATTAAACTGTCTTAATCTCAACCCCTGAATTTTCTCACTTTTCCAGTTTTGTTCCCCATCTCACTGGTGGGGGAGTGAATGAGTGGCTGTGTGGTGCTTACCTGCTGGCTGGAGTTAAGCCACAGTCATCTTATTATCCAGAATCCCCTACACTGCAGTTAAAGCCTGTTTGTATGCTTTGGCAGAACACGGACTTAGGAGTTTCCTTTACACTTTTTGCAGCAGTACCAGCAAACAAGCAAGGCTGAATCATAAACCAGTGAAATCACTGAGCTGGAAAAGTCAACATCTTGTCTTGCATAATCTTGTGGAAAAGGGTGTGTTGAGTTGGTTTGATTTGTGTCTTATAGTGGATGGGGTTTTTCATAAATTCAAATTAAAAGTATTTTCATGTGAAACATTGAATCTGAAACTCTTGCAGTTCAGTCTAATTTGTGGGGGATAATTTCAGTCCTACGAAACCGATACTGGAAGAAATAAAAATCCCAAATATGTGGCATTAAATCTGTGGTACTGGGTAGATAACATTATATGAGTGACTGATTAAAATATAGGTACTTAAATTATTATTTGGAACCTCTTTGATCCATTAGCAGTTACACTATTGAGGTATCTCCTCTGAGATGAAAGGCAGCAGGTTTTGGGTTTTTTTGAGGCTGCAAAATTTTGTGGTCGGGCATTAATAGAACTAAATTGTAGCAAGTACTCAATTTCAGTTACCTGTCCAAAAGGCAATCTTCCAGCCAAAAAAAAACTAGTGAAAAAAGTACTGCAGTAGTTGAAGGAAGAGGATGGAAAAGTGGGAAAATTATTTTTTAAGCATAACTTCTCAGATAGAATAGTGACTGAAAATGCTCTTAGATTTAGTGAGTGGCACAAGATTCGAAGTTGTGAAGAGCTTCTCATCAACTCCATTGTCCTGTGGGCATGTTTGGGCCATTAAAAGTCAGCTCCTTAGAGTAAGGAATTGCCTTCTTCTCATTCAAGGAGCTATTAATTTCAAAAGATGATGTATCTTCTTGTTACAAAAGATATGCTGCCAATGATCATACCTTGGTCAAACACAATTGCCTAGAGCCTATATTTAAGTCACGTGAAGAGAAGAATCTAAATGAAAATGCTTGGATATATACAGATATAAAGTGTGTTAAAATGCCTTAGCTTTTGTGTGGGTGGCTAGGTGAATCCACAGATGCCCCTACAGATACTTGACATTTTGTTCTCTAGGCAGATTCCCTCCTTTCTCTTTGAAGTCACATTCATTGTCTGGCAGAACCTCTCACAAAGGGCCCTGGAGTTCTTTGGATACTCATATACCACAGTGGTAAACATGCTGGTTCACCTAGTGCACTGTAAGAGAAACTGAAATGTTTCAGAAATTTACTTTTTCTGGAACTAGAAGCACAAAGCAGGAACAAAAAGCATTTAATCAGCCATGCATAGACTACCAGCAGCTGGTACAAAAAGAGCAAAGAAAAGCCATTATTGCATCAGAAATAGTAACTGGGGGAAAAAAAAACCACCAGAAAAATATCCCATCCGCATTTCCCACAGAATAAAATAATCCAAAAACCCAGAAAAACAAACACAAACCCTCCCAAACTTTGCAGGAACTACATATCTAAAGAATCCTGAACAAGAAATAAGGAGAAGAGCAACAGATCATGGCCTATGATGGAAGCCAGCATGCTTCCCAGACTCCAACAAACTGCCTACCAAGCAATAGAGAAATCCATAGATCAACAAGATCCTTCTTCTCATCTCGCCACAGTCCTTCTAATTTAGTGACTGAATTCTTTTCAGGAACTGCAGTTGTAGGCTGGGGCACTGAGTCTTCCCCCAGGTGAACACAACTTCTGACATGGCAAAATCTCCTATGCCAGAATCACATATCCCCATTCAGTGCCGCATTCACCAGAGCTGGAATACAGTGTGTTGCCTGACATCAAGAGAAGCAGTGTACTAGCTCCAGTTAAGGAGAGAAAACAAATACAAAGAAATGTGTTTAAATCAAATCAGACTTTAAATTAAAGATTTTGCTCAGTTGTTCCCTCAGGAAACTACTGCAAGCTACCATGTAAAGGATGCCTCTCTAGTGGGAAATTATGTCAGTGGCATAATGTGCTTCTGATTAGCTACTGTATTTAGTGAATTGAATGCAAGGACACTACCTGAGTCTTCAGTAAACCAGCTAGGTGCAGTCTAGCTCTGTCAGGAGTAAAAAAAAAAATAGTATCTATTCTGGTTTTCCTACCCCAACCTTCACTTCCTAGTTTATAATTAATCAATTTCTACTTGTGTTTGTAAACTAGAAGCAGTGCACTGAGGAAAAGAAAACAGCAGAGGAAAAGAAAAGAATAATCATTCCTAATCTAGTCACAGCTGCCCCCAAATGAAGAACAATCATGCAGATTAGGTCCTCAAGAGATGGATAGATTAATGGCTAGATTTATAACAAATACAAGGTACTTTACAAAATTGTACAAGGCCAGGTATTTACAATGAAACCTCAGTTGCAGCTTGAAACAGGTGCAAGTTTCAGTTCATATAATTGAATTGTTTAAATGCTATGCTTTTTGTCTCATTATTGCATATTCTTTTGTACTTTTCTCAACTCAAACAACAAAAGCCGTTATTTATCATGTTTGATGTTGTTTCTTAAAAGATTCCTGTACCTATTTTTACCACCCAAGGACAGGAAGCACAGAATCAGTGACTTGAGTCTCCCAGGTAGTCCAGGTAATATTAAGAAACACAATTGATTTAACTACATTTGCCTTTTAAGTGTATAGATGCCTAACAATGGCACAGAACTGCCTCTTTTCATTACAAACTGAAATGAAGATGAAAAGTTTCTTTGTGCAGTCTTAGAAGAAAAAGATAACCATGTCCATGGTTATCGCTAAGACAAGCATTAGGATTCAGCTACAAGCTTCTTCCACTACACATTTTGTGTATCACTCTCTGTTAAAGTTTTTATAGCAGTGCATACAAGAATCACTTCACACTTGAATTATACCTATCCCTTATTCACACTTTTATTACTTCTTATTCTAAGTACTATTATAAAATCCCTTATTATTACTTTGCAAAAAGTCTCCCTTTAAAATTCCAGTGATAGAGGAATGCTCTCACTTAACTGTTCTCTCATTCCTCATAAATTATCTGCATCAAGCTTCAATAACTCCCATCTTTTTCTTCCATTTCTAATATTTCCCTTGTAGTTCAGAAGTGCTATGAGAACTTTGCTTGCCCTCAATTTGCTTCTGAAATCTCATCTCCAGCTCCATGGTACCTCCATAGCACTCCACAGCTGAGGTAAAAGTGTTAAGAACTAGAAAGAGGGATATCAACTCAAGATGTCAGCAAGAATTCTCTTAGAAGTTCTCATTTAATTTGGAATGAAATGGCAGTTGTGTATAAATGGCTTAATGAGAAGGGAAAGTAACTTTCTCCCTTGACTTTAGTAAAGCCCTGAATATATTAGAGCCTATGGATTAATTGGAAATATTTTGCTACATTTGATTGTGTTTTAATTGTGCTTAAGGCATTGGTGCGGGTGCTTACTTTTGCCTTGGGTTTTCTTTTGTATTCTTTGACATGACTTTCTCTTTGGATTGCTGTACATCACTCCTGGTTTGGGATTTTGTAGGTAGTCGAGAGGCAAATTATTATTGTTTACAAATAGTATTATAAATCCTCAGATTTCTGAGTCAGTTTTGCTTGGGCGTCTGTTTACTGTGTGTGCAGACTTCAAAATAGAATTATACCTGTGACCTATTAGTATCCAACAATTTTCTTGGCTATCTCCCTAGTGTGTTGAGAGCAGTATGCCTCAAGGCCAGACATCTGTATGCTTGCTTTCCCTCATATCTGCTGTCCAAGCTATGCCCAAGTAGATGAAGGTGTGCCATCCTTTGTTCCTGTGAGCAAGCCAATCCCTTGAATTTCCTGAGTTTCTGTCTTCTGACCTCCCACTTTCTTTTCATGTGGCTTCACTTGTGAATTCTGGAGTTACCCGCTTGTTATTAATTCAGCACACTCACTCTTGTGCTCTGTGTTCTTTTCTTCTTTCTCATCTTGCCTGATGTAATACAGTCTGGTCTCCCCACTTATAAACTAGTTGAAATAGCCGGAGCTCAACAACAATTTATTTTTTTTTCAGTAAGACAGGAGCAACGTAACAAAATTTGGTATCACATAATGTATGCTTGGACATAGGCTACAACATGAAATGACAAATAATAGCATAACAATTTCCAGTGGAGAATCTAGGAAAGATTTAAAAGGAGTAGAAATGAGGGTCAGTAGCTACCTCCAATTGATTGCATGGATATTTGTCAAAATCTAGTATGCTTATGGAAATTCATACCTTTTTCTGAAACTACAAATTCCTTTCTCTGAATTTTGTAGCAAATCTATTTCCTAAGAAATAGTTAATTTCTTTTCACTGTAGTAGTCCATGATTTTGAATGGTTTTGTTTACTGCCCAATGCTGCAATACTGTGTGCTTCGTGAGCTTAGTAGAAGAGCTAAAACCTGAAAATGTTAAGATCATTGAAAACCCTAAACACATCCAAATTTCCAACTTTTAAAGAAATGCACTTTATTCAGGACCTGTTGGAAGACTACTAAGTGTTATTTTTATGGTTTTGTTTCTGATGTGTGTTGAATGGTTTCTCATATGAATTTAATGCAAATTTTCTTGTGTTAGGTGAATCTTCTTCAATGCACTGGAAGAGGTGAAAACTAGAATTAACAATGTTATAAACATATGCATGAATTTCCAAGGCACTTATTAATAAAGAAACTTCTAAAAGCAAAGTGTTCAAGAATATTAAGTTAACACAGAAGAATTTTTCTATCAAAACAATAAACACAACACTTCTGCCAAACAGCACGCAATTTTCACAAATTGAGATATCTTTTATAATTTCAAGTGTGGTCAAAATATGTTATAATTAAACATAAAATTGAGGAAATAGAGAACTTGTAAGGTTTAAAACCAATTATATTTAAAAAAATAGAAAGAAAAGCCAATGTAGTAGAATAAAATTAAATAAGTAATTTTTTCTAGACAAGTCAGAAAAGCACCACTGCAGAATACTAAATAGTACACAATAGAAAGTACATTTATGTAGGAATACATAATGGTGTTCCATAAAACATGTGAGTTAACAAGTATATTATGTGCTAGTCTGTCCAAGCTAATGTACCTTGAACACTGTTCAGAAATACTGTTTTGGCATAAATACTGTAATATTCATGCATCCAAATGAAAGTGATGAACATGTCAAAACCTACACCTTGATTTGTATGAACTTGCATAAATAATGTGAATTTGTTTTCACTGTGAAAATGGTAGAGGGCAAAGCCACCAATAAATACAAGGATAACTGTCCTCTTTTAGCAGATGAGGACAGTGCTCAGTAGCATACAATTCAGTAGGGCTTTCTGAAACTACCTGGTAGAAAAACCTGCTGAGTAGACTGCCAAGTTTCTGAAGGCTATCAAAAATACTTTAATTAGTTCTCATCTCGTTGAATACTGCAAGTTTGGAATTTCTGTTGCATCCACTTGGGATACATTAAATGATTCATCCTCGCAACTCTATCTGAAAGAAATTTCCTTGAATGTCCCTACAACTGCCAGAAGACAAATAAAAAATTGGTCCACATATCAAGCCCTTGTGGGACTGAAATTAGTGATTTAACTTTATCCTAGCTTCTCCAAGCAGCCACTATGACTTTGCTAGGATGATAAAATGACATTTAAGTTTAGAACAATTTCTTTTTTTGCCTTATAAATCACATATAAGTTATTTTCTAGGAGATTCACCATGGTCAAAGAGATACACAATTACCCCAGCTGTCCTCATGTAATTTCATGTTTTTGAATGACCTGTGGTATGCTTTGGCTCTTAGGGAAGAACTTTTGCAAAAGATATTGAACATAATTTGAAGTGTTCCTATTTCACATCATGTAAAGAAAAAAGTAATTTACCTAGTATTGATGTTTGCAATTTATTTATTTGAAATACATCATTCAATTGGTTCTTTTTGCATGTTCCATTCATTGTTCATTTATCTGAGCACAAGAACTTTAATAGAGAAGATTTCTGTAATTTTTTTTTCAGGAAATAGACTCTTTCTGCACCTAAAAGCAAGAGCAAAATGATATATTTTGTGCACAGTTTTCTCAAGAAAAAGGAATTAAAATTAACATTCCTTGAACTTTCTTTGCAATTCCAAGGGACATTTTCCCTCAAAGAAAAGATTACTTACTTATAAGAGAAAATACATCTTGAAAAAGAATATGTTTTGTAGTGCAAGAAGTTTCTCTTTCAGGAACACAGTCTTCAAAGCAGTGAAAACACACACATATATGTTTGTTGATGCATCCTTTCAGTGAAATTTTTTGCTCAATCTTATATGATATATGAAGGAAACAAGAAAGAGAAAATGGTCATATACAAATGGATGAATATGAAGAGTATGCTTATCAATTATTTTAACAAAATGAAAAGGGACTCACAATTTAACAATTTAAAGTTTTCTAATAAAAGTGAAGACAGTAGAACGTTTTTTATTTTTGTAATGGGCTTTTCTCTTCCACATGAAATCAACACTATATTTCTCTGCTACTGGAAGGCATCCAACCAAGTTTGCTCCATTGTATTTGTTTTAAATACTTCTGACTGAAGGGAATTGCAAGAGGTTTTCAAAAGCAGACTAACAATCATGCCTATGGGATTCCTCTGTCTAGTAACTTTGCCTGCTGGAGCTCTGACAGGTAATCGTGTTTATTTTGTTTTTAATTCAAATCCTTGATATTTACAAAAGCTTTAGAATTTCATCATCAGAAGCAAAGAAAAAATAGCTAATTGTTTTTTAAAAAGAGACTGTTTTGTGCTAACATATAAAGAACTGATTTTTCTAGCTTTGGGAGTCAAGGTTTTAGCAGAAAGAGGAACTAAGAAGGATAGTGTACACAACTGTGAAGAGATGAAGTACACAGACTGCAGCAACACACTTTAGGAGTAGCCAAACAGTTGTTATTAGTCTTCATGAAAGCAGGTGCCAATTAATTTTTTTGTTAAGAGTCAAAGTTAAAATGGTAGCATTTTGTTTTCATATTCAGTATAATATTTGACTGAGACTTAGTAAATCGTCTTTGTGGGGAAATAGTTCTGTCAGTCTAGACAAAAGCTTTATACTTAAGCATTAGTTAATTAAATCCTTAAATTCTCAAATTTAACTTAATTTTTTGGAATATCTCAAACACCTCTGGCTTTAGGATGTGGTTTTGGTGACATTGTCTGAAAGTCCTCTGTACTCTTTGTATGACAGTAGTCATTCAAAATGTCAGGCAATCCAAATTTCTGTTAATTTTCTGAAAATGCAGCTCAAATGCTGTCAGGCAAAAGGTTGGTGGGTTGGTTAACCTAAGCTGAGATCAAATCCTTAATATGGATTAGTATACTGGAATAGTACTATATTGGTATACTGTGTCAATATGCTAAGGATTAGCTTCAGATAGAACAGTTTGGTAGTATTTAAGTAAAGGCTGACAAGTCCCTATATGTCACACAGAAAGACCCTGAGTGGTGAAGAATATTTATTTTTTCTCTTTCTCTACCATGAAATGTGTTTGACTCCAACACTCTGAGTCAGGCAATGGCACAAGTCCCAGAGGTACTATGAAAAATGAATGGGTTTGTTCCTATTGTTGAGGAAAAAGCTCCCAACATGGTAAGCAATTAGTCTGAATTTACATCATTGCAACTTGAGTCCAAATCTAGTCTGAAAACTTATAAATTAGAAAATCTGAACAACTGTACTATACCTATTGTTTCAGCAAACAAAATTCTCTTCTATGTAAAGCTTTGACTCTGCAATACAGATGTGTGCATCTTTATGTAATACTTTCAAAATCCAAAATTTCATTTTGAGGCGTGTACAGTGCTCACTTCATGTTAATCCTTTCTTCATAGGACACAGCCTTGTAAATCTGTGAACAGAACACAGGTTAAATGTGGCTATGGAATCACATATTGATTTCAGAGGAAACAGACTTTATAATAGTGAAGAATAAGTTAAAAACAACTTGAGTTCAATAATGCTTGAAGGATTCACATCAGGAAAAAAAAAATGAGGTACTTAAAATATCTCTTTCATGCGACTTCAGTCCAAGATGCCTTCTGGCAAAATAAGATGGAAAACAAAATCAATAAGGTTAGAATGGGAGATAGTGAGTAAGCTGAAAAAAACCCTCCACCACAAAATTCCCCATGGACTTAAATAATATACAGGAATATATTGAGTGCCCAACAGGAAACGCTACTTCAATTTCCACAAAAAGCCTTTAGTGTCCTGCCTACTAATCTGAGTAATATAAACTACAGTATATGAGATATCTGAAGCATGAGCTCTGCAGGTCAAGAGACACTGAGATGTGTTGAAAACATCCACCTCATGAACACTGCAAACAAGGGTGGGGGTCCTTCACCTCTCCCTCTCCACTGACAAACCCTCCAAGGGAAACTCACCCTGTACTCCCAAGAAGAGTGCTGTTTCTGCACAGACAGATCTAGTCACATCTGGCTTTCTCTGCCTATGCTACAAAGTGGTCTGATATAAACTGGAAATTACAAAACTCTCCTGATAGATTTCTCTGCCTGAGCTCAGCTTCGAAGCTAATAGTTTTGGCCTGAGCACAGCATGATGCCAATATGGTTGTTCATACAGTTTCCAGCACAGAAATAGCTCTCACTGTTTGGAACGTGGATGGAGTGAGCTGTGGGAACGTGATGTTGCTTATTTCAGCCACCCAGAGAGACCATGCTAGGGCAAATTATTGAATGATAATTTAATGAGTCAAGACCCTGTACTTTCAGAAGAATATTCCTACAAAACTTTTCTTCTTATAAGGTTGTGTACTTTTTGTTCAGAAATACTTGACTACAAGTGTTGTTCTGTGGTAGGTACTTTTCACTAATGTATTTTGCAGCCCAGCACTTGAAGTTCTGCTATGATTGCACATCATGTGTTTCTCCACCCTTTGGAAAACTTTTTAATGGGTTATCATGGAAGCCCATGAGAAGACCATTTAAAACTTGTCCTCCATGAGAGAAGCAATGTGTTTCTCCAGTGTTGGCTCATGTTAAAAAAAAAGACAAGTGGAAATAAGCATCACTGAAACTCACAAGTTAAAACAAATGAAACAAACGTTTCACCCGTTTGTTTCGTGTTGGTGTTATTTGGGGGACATAGAAGGAAGTACATTTGAGAATGGCTTGCTTTCATTCTTTTCCTAAAGAGTAATGAAAAATAAAAAAGAGACTTGCCTTTGCAACCTGATGAAGAGTGTGCCAGTAGCACACTTGACTGGAAAATGAACAGAAAATGTTCTTCCAGCAGTCTCAGGAAAATGTGATAAGCGAGGCTACTGAAATCAGCAGGATCTGTGCTGAATTCAGCAGAGTGTGGCTGCAAAGCTCTAAGACTCACTTGGGCTGCTCTTCGGCGTAGAGAGTTTACATTTTCTGTATCTGTTCCAGGCACTGAACTTGATGGAAAGACTTCTGGTTCCAATCCTAAACCTCAAAGTTCATGTCATCAAGGATTCAAAGGAACAGTTTATGCCATGTAGATCCACATTCTCAGTTTGTTAAATGCTTATGTTTGCTTGTGTAATTATGGCAGATGTAATCAAATACGTAGAGTCCATAAGAGAAATCCCAAAGGGTGTGTTCCAAATCTATGTTCAGCAAAAATGATTAGTGGTTCCCTCTGTGGAACACATTAACAACTTCTATCCTGTATTCAATGGCTGAAAAAGTGGAAATCACTGCTTTCATTTTTATACAACACTGTTCAAAGGAATACTTAGTTCTCTGATAAATGTATACATCTTTGCCAAATTAAATGTGATTCAGAGAAAAACTGCAGCAATTTGTTCTAAAAGACGGAAAGCTTTAGCATATTACAGAGCAAAATGGTGCTCCAGAGTATTTTATAATCATGACTTGTTTCAGTACTTGTAGCTAGTTACTTTCATGTGATCTTGGACGTTGCTTCCACCCTTATCAATTCCATGATTCTATGATTACTTTTTTTTGAAAGAAGGAATATTTGTAATTCCAACATCTTTAGGACAGAAATCATGGAATTTTTTTCCTTGATTAACTTGGTTTACTCTAATTTTGGCTTCAAATTTTAGAACTTATTTGCACAGAAAAAGTAGTTTGCATGTTTCTCACATGTAAAAACACATTTAACACTGGGTATACAAAGGTCACATTTAAAATGTCTGCTATTTTGTGCTTTACTTCCAGATTGGCTGTGAGAGCTTGAGTGACACATGGCAGCTATGCTATGTTAAATCTGATGTAATCCTGTTCTAGAGAAAACATGATAACATTCAAGCTAGTGCTGTTTTGTACAAATCTACCTAAGGATATCTATGGTAGTAGGCAGTTCTGTCTACAAATATCCATTGATCTCTTTTATGAAGTTCCAGGTCTGCACTTATTCTCAAATCTTCCTTCCTAGTCCTCTTGATGCTATGAATGATTGCTGGACTATTCTATAGGGCAGAATTGCATTAATTTCTTTCTGGAATACACCCCTTAAAATATTTTAGAAGATCATTGAAATGGGATGGCATTTCAAATTTTGTGCGGAAGCACTTTCCCTCACTTCTAGAAGACTTATGAAGACAAATGGCCACCTGGATCAGGGTAGCAGACTGCCTAGCCCAGTAGCCAACATAAAAATCTCTTTTCTTGGTTGTAGCCTTCAGTTGTGAATTTTTTCTTCTGAGTGTGGATGGCTTCTCCCAAGGTGTATGTCCTTACATTTATCTACACTGATGTGATTGTTATGAGGTTTCTCTTCACTACCGAACCCAGCAGGTAAAAATTCTGTCATCTCAATGATGTAACAGTTCCATTATTTAAATGTAACATGCCAGGGGGTATGTTTATCTGAGGAAAATGTTAGAAACAGCTTCTCACAAGTGCAGTTAGTTCAGAAAAAATGTTTTCCATGGATGTATAAGAAAATGCATTTGACAAACCTTGGCTTCGTTTGAAATGGAGACAATATCAAAGAAAACACTTGCGTAACTCTGGAAATATACCAAACAAATTTCTTGCATGTGGCTCATGCAGAAAAGTAGACTGCTGAATTTCACAGACCTTTTAAGGAGTTTTTTGAGTTTTGTATTTAGATTGTTGCAGCTGGTACCCAATTATATGTGTTTAACAAACTGAAGACTGAAGCCAATAAGCAAGCTATAGAGATTCGGTACATGCATCCATATTACATTTTGAAGCTTATGAATAAGGAAGGGCAAGTCAGGATCTCTGGTTTCACCTCAACAGGAGGAAAAGGAGTTGCCAAAGCCAGAACTTCAGAGTCACCCCCTAGCCAGTGATGGTTCTGCCATCCCACCCAACAGGCGATGATCAGCAATGGGTAATCAGTGGATAAGGGTGCGACTGGATGTGCAGACCAGACTTGTATTCTGGTAATCTCTGTTTTAGCATGTGGGCTCTCATTCCTCTTGAAACCAAGAGTCAAATTTAAATTTTCTTCTGGAAGAAACAGCACAATCATGTTCATCATGCCAAAGCTACCTTCTGGACCACCAGAAGATACCCTTTTCATTTTTCAATCAAGCAGCAGTATTTATGTGCATTTTCACCTAAATGGATGAAATGTCTTTTTATTTCCTTGTTTACTTATGCATACTCCTTTGGGAGTCTTAAAGCAGTAGAGCAATACATGAAACATAGGCAGCACAGCATACCACACTAATGCTGTATTAGAGTGTTCTGCCTCTGTTGTGGGCTTTTGTAACCCACAGAATGCAGCCAGAACTTTTTATCAGCCTAAACATATTCCAGCAGTAAACTTTACAAATGCACACACACGCACACACACACCCACATGCATACACCCCCAAAAAAGCAGATTTTTTCTTCATGGACAAACCCACATGTTCTTCAAGCAGGAGAGCACTCTGCCTTTCTGTTTTCATTGTGAAAACTTCCTGGGAATAATACTTTCTTGTACTGAATATGATGGAAATATACTGCTGAAAAAAACCAGAAAGGCACAAATAATTTTACATGTAGAAGAATGCGACTGCACACTGCTAATGTATACATTTATGCATAAATGTGTTCAAGGCTGCAAATCGCCACCGGTTTGACTATGCTGAGAAACTGTATGGTAGGGCATTGATCACAAGACTTCTTCTAACACCAGGTAGCAGGTAAATAGGTAGTATTTTAAAGACTACATTCAAATCAATTACAGCAATCAGCTGTGAGTTTTAATTTTGCTGTACATGTATAAAATATTTATTTGTGCGCAAGTGTGTGTATGGGTGAAAAAAAGCTTTAAGAAATTTTGATTGCATTTTCATTACTTGCGATGTGCAAAGTATTTTTGCTGTGGGAAACAGCATATTCTGGCATTTCAATTTTCGGCAGGACTCCTTCCTCCTGTTTTAGACTTGTTATCTGTCATCAGACAGCCTAGCATGTCTCATCACGTGTTTCAAAGTCCCTGTCACCTGAAATAACCAGGAAGCAAGTAGCACCAATTAAAGTTGCGTTTCTAAGTAAGAAAGAGCTAAATAAGTGATCCAGCAACAGTAAGACCTTACTTGTAACAGAGCACTCACAACTGGCTCTTTCCACACATGACATTAGATTGTTTCTTTGATAATTTTACCCTCAAGGATAAAGAGGATAACTGAGACTACAAGAGAGACTTGTTTGAGGACATGAAAGTAAACCAAAAACAGAATTATTCACCCTTTTATTTAACACGTGGATTAAATATAAAATATAAGATATGCAATGAACAAGAGCTAATAAATTATACATATATCTGACATGATTTTCATGCGATTCAAAACCAGTAGTCTTTACTGTATTTTTTTCCCTTCTCCCCATTCTGTATCAATTAATTTTTTAAGTTAGAGTAATTGTGCATCTGGTTCATATGATTAATTCTGTAATATAAGATATATTTACATTAATCTGTGACTTTTTATATTCTTTTTTGTAAATATCCAGTATGAAGCAAAAGGACAATGGTATTTTTCTACAAAATTTTTCATAAAGATCAGCACTTCCCTTAATTCCATAGCTTATTAATGTTTACTGCTCTTTAACGCCTGTACCCAATGCAATGAGCAGACCTCTTTGCTTCAAGAGGGATGCTCAGGAAAGAGTTCAAGAAGCTGAGCCATTTCTTTTACATCCCCATAGCAGGAAATTAGAAACAAACTGTCAAGGCTTTCCAGTGTGAAAGACTGAATGTTGCAAACTTTGGCACTGAATGTTGCAGAATTTGGCAGCAGATGTGCCATGGGCCACCTCCTCTGAGCTTAGGCATAAAGACCCAAAGGCAGAGAAAAGAAAGGATAGTTCAGAGCCTGGCACAAGGCTTAAACGGCCCGTTTGGAGGCCCAATGGAAATCTTTGCTCAGTCCCTTCACTTGCCTTTGTAGAGGATGATGGGAAGGAGAGGCTGGGTGAATTTATTTGCTGGTAGGAGAGCAAGACCTGCTGCTCCTGAATGATCATTGTGAGTGCAAAAGCCTTCACATCAGGTGCATGGACCTGTTGCACCTCTCATAAATACTCATTCTTGTCTGAGGATTGAAAGTAGCAAACAAACCTTTTCAAATGACACCTCTGTGTTGGAGATCAGAGTTATGTCATGCATCTGTGAAGATGAAATCAGTCCTTTTCTGTTTTGTTTATTCTGTGCCTAAGAAGTAGTATTAAAAACATAACCCAGGTCCCATCTGGCAAAAGAGATGTTATAAATGGCTTTGTACATCTTGCCCATGGGCTAAGGAGGTGTTGTGAACTAACTGCTTTGTTCAGCAGCGACACCCTGAATTTCTGTCAAGCTTCAGTGCTACAGTATGCCATGAAGCCATCTCAAAAGGACAATGCTAGAGTTGGTATTATTCATTTTTCAGTTTTGGGTAGAGAGTTTGTTCATTTTCTTATTTTAATGAAGAGATTAAATGTCATCTTTTTTCCTTTAAAGTGCTTATTTCCAAATTACTGTCTTGCTTTTTATATACAAAAGAAGACAAGTAATGAACCACTGAGTAGTTATCTTCCTGTCTGTTTTGAATCTGAGGGCAGAAGAATGTACAAAGCTGAAGCAGCTGGTTATCTATTGTTTGTATTTTGTCAGAGTGCCTGTGTCTTTGGCTGCTGGTGGTGGCAGAACCCTTCTTAAAATTACTATTGACAATATGATCCAGGGATGATCCAGTTGAGAGGATGACTCAGAAAGCACCATCCTCATTTCCTGATGCTGAAACTCCCAGAAAGTAGTTGTTATATAAGGGACAGGCTTTAGATAGAGTAGGTTAGTTCAAAGAGGCAAAGTAAACCCATTACCTTTGTCTGGAAGAAAGGGATTCCAGGCCCCATATTTGCCTCAAAGTAGAAACAAACCTCTTCTTTCTATGTTGGATAATGACAGACATTGTTGGTTTTTTTTCAGGAACTACCATATCCTCTGTTTCCTACATAATATTTTATGGATCTGCACTCTATGGCTTTGTAGAATATGATGGTCCCTTGTTGTACAACCTGTAATATCTTTTGTATTTTATCAGATAACAGTGTTTAGGCATCCCACAAAAAATGAAAACATTACAACCCCCAAACCGGATACTATGGCAGAGACTGTGGTTTAAATAAACTACAATCAGTAAACTGTCAATAAAACTGTTAATAGAACTGCTAAAATTAATAAAAATGTGGTTTTATTAAGTTCAGGGAGGATGGCACACTGCAAA
Source organism: Setophaga petechia (assembly GCA_024362935.1). NCBI lineage: Eukaryota > Metazoa > Chordata > Aves > Passeriformes > Parulidae > Setophaga > Setophaga petechia. Next base: position 11,040,933 of record JANCRA010000008.1, on the reverse strand, counting down.
GCCACACTTTTTTTTCTGTAGTAGGTACTAAGAAATGTTACAGGCAAAGCCTTTCTTCAACTTTTCTTTCTTGATTTTGTCAGTCCAAACACTGATGAGCATGTAGAAGAGAGAGAATGTTTGATAGCTCAGTGCATAGGATAAAAAAACCCACCCCTTATTATTTAAAGTACTTTGTTCACTCACAAAACATTTATTCTAGGTCCCATGAAAAAAATATAGTGAATGATGGTATTTATTTCATAAAGCCTATAAAATCGAAATAGGAAGAACTAGCAAAACAGCAGAGGGAAGCAAAAATTGAATTATTTGCTTAAGAAATTTGTCTAGGCAGGGGCTTTAAGTAGAGTTTGAGTCTCAAAAACCCTAGTCCCACTGTTGTAGTATAAGAAAATTGAGGTTATGCTCTTGCTGTTTAATGTAATATGTGGCCCTGGGCTCACTGCATGTGGATCATAGGCAAATCCAGCAGTGACCTAAAATTAAGATTTAGATTTTAATTTTGTAAAGATTTGCTACTTGATGATTGTGCTTATTTGTTCTGAAACTTGGGACTTGCATTAGATTGTTCTCTTTTGTGTGCCCTCGAGATCAATGAGAGCATATATTAGTTAAAATTTTTAATAAATAGAAAGCAGTAATCTACAGAGTAAGAAAAGAGGGTTTTTGCACTTCAAGAGGAAAAGGAATGAAGCAAAACCATAAAGGATTCTTTTGATATTGCTTTTTACATCATCCTCAACTGAAATATTAAGGCAAATACTAAGGCATATCAAGAAACCTGTCACAATGTGAACTCTATTTAAAAAAAAAAAAACAGACAGCCTTTAAAATTCATATTTATTTAAAATTAATTAATCTGTGACCTTTAGGTGAGGGGAGGTGAATCTCTTTTGCTACACATTGTTAATATCCAATTTAGCCTGATTCTCTGATAAAAATTGAATTTATTGCAGAGTCATGTAGAAAATGATAGGGCAGTGGGAACATGCATAAACTGAACACAGATATCTTTGTAATACTCTTACTTGTAATGTTTCAGCTTTGTTTTTCTATGAGCTGGAAATTCCACAGTCTTCATTACTTTTGTGATTTAAGTTAGGAACATAAATAAAACTTGAAACAATGTTAGAAAATACATGCTTCAGGGTTTCATAGAATTGGATAATTTGGATAATTTTTAGGTTTTTCTAGGATAACTGATTATGAATTATCATCAATTACCTTTTTCTTGCATGTCTTGAGAATTCATTGTATAAAGCATAATAAATTAGTCTCCACACAATAGGAACGGGATAAAGAGAAAGGGACAAAGGGAAAGATACAAAAGAAACATATATTACCCACTTTATTATCTAAGTTGAAGAAGGGATCTATTTTTTTTGAAAGCTGTTCCCTTATTCTTTGCATTTTTAGTTGATTAAAAAAATGTTATCTTGGACATAGATCTTCTTTTCTCCAAAGATTTGTCAGCCCCAGAAGAATGAGACTATACCTATTTCTCTTTCAACCCTTCAGCAAGGATTATTCTGCAAATAAAGAAACCATGGCAATCTCCCAATGTAACCTCTATCAGAAAGCAAAAGCATTTGTGTCATGAAATTTTCATTCATTTTTGTTTCTAGCAGAACAATTGAAATTCATGACATTTTCTTTTTCCATTTTTTTGGCCAGCTTTTAATATTAACTGCTATAAACAGAAGTTTATTAAAGATGCCAATCTACACCTTTTTAACCAGCTATTTAAAACCATAATAAGAACTGCAAATGAGGAAGACCCAAAGGAATTATGGCTCAATATAATGCATTAAGTGTTTTTTCTTACAGATTTCCCTAGAAGCTTTACCATATTCCAATCAATTGAGGTGGAATAAAACTACACCACGCTTTTTTATCCATGAAAGGAGTGAGTGGAGTGTCTGTGAAATGGCTTAATATAGATGGAAAAGTTACCTTGTGCCTGACATGAGTATTCTTAAATGAATTCCCATTGTGTGGTTTTGGTTTGCTTTACCTGTTAAAGTGTTTCAAGACTCTATTACAGGGAATACTGAGTTCCTAAATGTTGTCTAGCCAATCTCATTGACCTGCAGCAAAATAAAAGTTGATTTTCACTATAAAACTGCAAGTTTCTTTGTTGGCAAAATAAAGAGTCAAGTAGCTTCATTTTAACTGGTACCTACTTTCCAACCTGAAATAAAATGACCTTATGGTTCTGAGAAAGGATGAGAATTTTTCAAACAAGTGATTACTTGGTAAATAGCAAAAGTTAGAAGAAGAAGTTAGAAGATTTGTAGAAAAAGTAAGAAGATTTGTAGAAAAAGACCAAATCAGGGATATGGGTGAGGATGAACTGTACTACTTGAAGGGAAAAATAAATATTCTGACAATGTCATGAAAAGCAAAGCTTTTCTTAGTATCTTCTAGTGAAGAACATTCATTCTCTCCTTCAGATTATGTGGTAACTACATTAAGTTATGACATGGATTCAAAAATATGTTCCAAAATAGTTCTAGGCAAGACAGTGAGGACAGTTTGGTCTGGTGCATAGAAAAATTGTGGATTATTGCTACTTGTATCTTGTTGAAAGTCTGGTTACTATTGCAGTTAGAAATTAATACTATTTACTTTTCTTACATCATCTAACCTGTTTAGAAAGAAATTAATACTATTTACTTTTCTTACATCATCTAACCTGTTTAGAAACACAAGCTTCATGAAGGGCAGACATGCAGTGGACCCTCTGGGTAAATTGAGTCAGAGAGAGCAATAACAACTCTATCCTTAATTAGGGAACAGAAAATGAAACATTGTTCACACAGACCTAATTTGGCTAATTTCTTAGGCAGTAATGACTGAACTCACCTGAGATGGGTCAGAAGTAAAAAACAGGACAAAACCTGATACCTCTGAGATGATCATAAGCATCTCTAAGCAGCAGCAGCATGAAGACAGGCCAGGTAAAAATTAAATGCCATTAAGTGTCACAGCCTTCTTGTGACATAGATTGGTTTTCTTAATTACATTTAGAGAGTCATGCTTTTTATTTTATGCTGGATAGTGTGGTATATTTTGTTCAAAGACATCTAGTCTGTTTTGAGCCTTGAAATGGGAATAAAAAAAAGGGAGACAAGAAGAAAAAAGGTTTATGACTGATAACCAAGAGGTAAATGAGCCCACTTTCGAGACACACAGTAGGAAGGAAGGAAACATAATAAGCTCGATGCTTAGTAAAAACATATTGAGTCTTAGGCAAAAGAGTGCTAGGATTCTTTTAGGAGAAACAGTATGTTTCAGTTCAATGGCTATTTTGGGAAAGGAATATTTATAATATTATTTTAAAACTGACCACTCTTGGAACCTCTACTTAAAAGGAATCAAGAGCTATCTCTTAAAAAGAAATATTAAAGCATATGGATGCTCATTTTAATCCTCTTTTGTTTTAGGAATCCCTAGGAACTAAAATGAGAAACAATCCACATGTCATTTGAATTTCTAATGTAATTTTAGTAGAGGCTCTTACACTAAAGTAAAACATACCCTATATAAATTTTACTAATTAGGAAAATAACTGTCTGAAATGCTGCTTGTTGATCAGAAAGCAAAGGCTGTAGACATTGAAACAAACTGAAACACTACATTTACAATGGGATGCTCTCAACATATTCCTATTGTTCAACATGATCCTATTTGGATTAATTTTTATCCTTGCACAGTGAAATCTGTACCATGGCCATGATAACTTGACACAAACCCCACAGATTAAGAAAGCCTAAATTAAGAAATTACAAATAACCAGGGAAGAGTTCTTTGATAAAACATTTGTGAATTTATAGGCTTTCATGAATTATGACTGTATAAGAAAGAATAGTTCTCTCAATTTCAAGCTGCTAACCTATGCCCTTTTGTGCTTAGGCTGAGAAAAATATTTTTCATGAGTGATAAACCAAAATCTTGTCCTTCTAGCTGACATCTAGAGATAAATATAGTAGTGAAGATAAATTGCCTACTCTGTTTCCAGTTTAATAGTTATATTTTGTATTTAAAACATTCAGAATTATTCAGGAAAATAACACAAAATTTAGTAATCAACTAGTATGCTATTTGTTAGACTAATTCCAAGCAGTGTTCCTGGATAATATTTTTACTTTGAGTTGTGTGTTTTGCGTTTAGCATGTAGAAGTCATTCCTGTATATTGTTTTTAAATTTTAGTTATCTGAAATATGGTGGCTTTGCTTATAGTACTTGGATCTTGTAATTTAAATTCAACTTATTTGAAGCCAAGGTGAGCCACTGGGGTTATTTAAGGTATGTTATCTCACAATATCCTGGTATTTAAAAACATTTTTATGAACTGAAATTTCTGGGTGAAAAAAGGATTCTATAAATATGTTGAAATATGAGGAAGGCAAATTCCTAAATTTTTGCATTTGTTAAAGTTACTAAAATGCATCAGAAAGAGTAAGTTAGCTCACTTCTGCAAAATACATAGAGTTTATCTAATTATCAGCTGCAGTGTTCATGAAGACTGGAATCATGACAGGACCCATGTGTCAGTGCCTGAAGATACCAAAGATTCTGGAATATCTCACAAATTATATGAGTCCTTCTAATTCAAAGCTCCAATAATTTCAAAAGTACTTATATGTCTTTTTGAATTCTGTTAGTAACTATGGATAACATGGTGCTCTGCAATTGTTTGAGTGCTTTAAATGAGCACTTACATAGAAAAATGTACAGCTTTAGGGGAAAAAAAAAAGAAGAAAATTTCTTTATTTGATATGGATGATATGTTGACATATATTTTTCACTCTCTTTCTGAGTCTGTGACTATTGTTATCTGCAGTAGAGCTCCAACATACCATCCAGAATTTGCCTGAATAAACAGGTTAGTGTCTTCAGTGTGTATGCTGTTGACAATTCTCCGTAAAATTTAATACGGGTTCCCTAATGTTAATTATTAAACTCTCAGTTGCTACTCTTGAGTTGCTATTCTTCATTTTGATGTACTAATCTGCTTCTTCAATATATTTGTGACAGGTAGCCCACCAAAAATGTAACCTTACAGGTAGAAGTTTGAGCTTTCTTGTCTTCAGCATTTGGATAACAGGTCCCAAACCTGCCAAGGTCTTGGCAGACTTTGTCAGCTCACCTCCCAGCTTGGCTCTTTGACTTACAATCTGTCTGCACTGTTATATAAATAACATGACATGTTCTCTTACATGACAGCAGATAAACTGTGTGATTCTGTAACCTCTTAATCTTCCTTATAAACACAGAGCTCGCTCACTTTCTTCGTGAAAAAAACTTGGTTTTTTTTCTGGAGCAGGAACTAATTCTTGCTGCAGTTTACTGGGCAAGCTTTTTGTCTATTTTTCTATTTATCAGAGCCCAGCCAGTGTGACTGGATGTAATATGCAGGGACTGACTCCCATGGAGCACAGGGACAGCACCCTGGCCTGAGGGGCTTGGGGGAGGCAGTGAGTGAGGAAGGAGAGAGGAGCACCCACAGCACTGCTGGTGGGAAGTCTCTGACAAGTACAGAGTAGCTTTCTAAGCGCTTTAATCAGTTTTTCTGGAAGGCAAACATAATGCCCCTGAAGACCAAGCTCAAATACCAACTGATGAAAATTATGGCACATTAAAATCTACTGGAGATGCATAGCTACAAGTTCTTCTCCCTAGAGTTACAGTGCTGACAGATGCTATGAGGATACACACATAGGATTTCTTCTCATATTCTTAAATTAGGCAAAGATTAGAAAACAACAAAAAGACTTCTTAAAAGTAGCACCAAAGCTGATTAAAAAGAAGCACAAAGGCATTTTATGAATAATACATCATCTTAATGCTATTAGGCAAACAGACAAGAATTAAAATCTAACCCACTCACAGGAAAGCGTGAGTGTGACCCCTATAACTGCTGTTCTCACAATCCTGACATAGCTCTCATGCATTGCTGGAATTGCCTCAGTTCTTAGCTTAAATACAACACAAGCAGCTCAGGACTGTGAACTCCACCCCTGAGAATTACACATTTCATTGTGAAGGTTTGAAAGGTTGATACTGCAAAGCTCCGCACTATTTTTCAGTTCTACTTTTCTTTTTATAGGACGTTAAAGCCAAGTCATGTAGCCATGTAAAATTGGTGCCAGAGTAATACCAGAGATGTTGGTGGAACTCAGCTGATTTATGGAGGCCAAGGATCTCTTGCCATATGTCAAATAGGCAGATATGTTGGAGCACCCAAAACTGCAACCAAAGAGTTCCTTGGGATAACATCAGGGGGTGGTTATGCAGTGAGACTTGAAAATATGTAAGTACAGGGCTTCAGACTGCAGCATGGAGAGAAAACCCCTTGCATCTACCTAATAATCATTTTAGCCTATTAAGGGAGTCAGCTAAACTGCAATGAAAATATTTGTTCAAGCAATTAGGCTTCATTATAGTTGGAGTGGGCTTTTTGGGGGGTTTATTTGTGTGTGTGTTTGTTTGTTTTAGTAAACAAGGGAACGGAGGAACAAAGGAGTAAATTTCTTTCATGCCTTGAACTTGCATCCTAACAGCTCTAACAGGCAGCTGATTCCCAAAAGAAGAATAAACCTATTTTTTAGGAGTTTGAGTGTCATAGGGTTTTAAAATTAGGTTTTGTTTAACTCCCTGAATTTTGACTGTAAATGAAAGAATTGGGCCTACTGGGACGAGATGCACACATTTAGTAGCAAATGTGCTTGTTATTGGATATGTAAGGATTAATACCTACCCTTAATTTTCTGTATAAACTTTTCTGCCTGCACCATGGTGATACATAATATTAACATTCGCATTTACACTGAAGGAAAATCCTCCCATTTGACTGTTTCCCTGTACTTAAATGCAGAAACAGTCTAAAAGATTTGACAATTGGAGAAAATGGAGAAAGTCATTGAACACTGTAGAAACTACATTTCTTCAACTCTTTTTCCACACTTTACTTCTGGTGATCTATTGCATTGTATTACAAGAGTCAGATTCTGAAATGGAATATGCAGCAGCATTTCTATTTAAATCACTTGTGTTTCCTTGTCTCTTGTCTGACATATATTGCCCCTCTTTCATGGAACTGTGCAGTTATGGCAACATTCAGGTGGCCAAAGCTCCACATGCATCCTCAGGTCTAGTACTCTGCATTGGTTTGAAGTTTCATTTATTCCCTTTGTTTTTTTGTTTCTCTGGTTTGGATTTCACTTATCAGACACATGAACACAAGCAGAATTTAGGTTCTCTCCTTGAGAGCTTCTCTTTATGTAGAGTTTTGGAGCACACTATTCTACAAGTTTTAACAAATCAATATTGAGTTTGAATAGATCAGCCATGGATTAAGCCATTACGTCAAAAAAGTGAGTGGGTGCTCTTTTTTGCACTTGCACCTACCCATTTCAAGTAAAGAAAACCTCAGTAAGACCACCACACAATTTGGTTTGGCACATTATGTTGCAAAATTTTCAAGTATGCAGCAGCTAGAAACCAGTTCCTAGATCTCCCTGAAAATTCTTCCTGTTGCAATTTTCTTCCTTGCATGAGCAGCTCTGTAGCACTAAGTTAATTGCCCGGACACTTCACTCACAAACAGAAAGCATCCTTCAGTTCTGCTCACTTTTGTTCTGGTGATATTATGTATTACTGTGAAAAAAACATGCCTCATGCCAATCATGAAGCTCTTACCATAGAGGTGCTCACAGCTGCATTGCAAATTTTCATGCTGTAGGTTTGCATAATTGTAGGTGGAAGACTTTTAAAGGGAACAATAATAAGAAATCTAGGACATATGTGGATTGAGTTATAATATGCATTAATAATAAAAAACCCATGACATAACTGCGTAACACCACTGGAATGTGTTTTGCCTCTCTTTTAGATTCCTAAAAAGCTGTATTGGGTGATTCTCTGCTTGCACTTGAGAGTTTGAGGAAACAAAACATTACTGGGAGTCAGACATTTCTGTGCTGCAGCTTGTGCTGTGGGCTACAGCTTCTATCTCTAGCTACCAAAATTCAGCCAGAATGAAAATAACCCTTCATTAGTGCTCCAGTTGCCTCCAGAGAATACTTATGCATATTTGCAGATATGGCTTTAATTACTGTGTATGTAGGGACATAACTAATAGCAGTTTGTAATTTGGTATTTCTTGTGATGCCAAACCAATATGCTTCAGATGGAAACTGGAACACAAGCTGTTCATTTCAGTAGTTACTGGGCGCTGAGTCTGGTGAACAGAAAATATTAATGTTTCCCTCCTGCTGGTTTTCTCTTTTATTTACTCATAATAAATACTTGAATGAGCTATCTTATTGACTCTGTGTTCTAGTTTTCTTTCCATTTGCCAAGGGCAGTATGAAAATAAAGGTCAGTAAATTGAGTTTGCCAAGGGGTTGGTGGGCTCTCCTTCAGTGTCTGTTGCCTTAAAGTTATTTCAGGTTCGTGGGACCTTTCCAGTTTACAAGTACCAGTAGCTATATCTGATTGGGTATTAAAATGGCAAAGGAGTTGCAACAGTATATTAAGCCATAAGAAACACTGAATCCATTTGCCAATATGTGTGTGCCTGTGTTTGTGCAGGTTTGCACATTAGTGTGAGGTAAGGATGGGCAGCTTACCTTGCTGTCTTAGAGCTTACCCCAGAAATGTTTTGAATTTGAGGTTTTATAGATAAAACTTGGACAAATATTTACATAACCACAGCAAAATTAAGAATAAAATGAATCTGTAACATTATACTTGGCAGAACTGATACAAAGTAAACTGCTTCTATTATGGAAGTGAGCTCAGCATTCTGAAATCGGGTCCAAAATCACCTAGTTCACATTTTCCAAGGACTCTGAAAATTCTCAGTGTGAAGTAAAGGAAAAATAATAGCCTAACATCTCTTTATTAATATGCTAAAAGATAAATGGGAACATAAAATATTTTCTCTCTTGAAGAGAGTGAAAATATCTCTCAGTCTCAAATTCTTAACAGATGTTTAAGAGAGTAAATGTTCTCATTAATGAGCATAATTCCTTTTGAAGGATATCTGACTCTCTTTCTGCATTTTCCTTAGGCCAACATGAAGCCCTCATGATGTGTTACAAGAACTGCTAGAACAAAGAAATAAAGTTGACAATGAATAGTGAAGAAGAGAATCAGTACCTGTATTATTTTCCTGATGACATTTGAGGTGTGCTGCCCTATAAAACTGACTCTGCAGAGGATGGAGATATCTATCTCTCCTTGCAGTATGTCAACAAATAGGAATATAAAAATAGCATCTTCCTCTGGTTTAAACATTCAAAGCAATTAAACTGAGAAGTTAGGCCAGCTGGAAATTCTGTACTCAGGCTTATGAGGAAAGATGGAGAAAGAAACAGCTTATCAGCCTGGGAAATCAGTTGCAGAGGATCTTTCAAACTGCAGAAAGGACCTATTTAATAAAACAAAAAAGGCAGCAAGAACTTAACATTCCTCCTGCTAAAATCTTGCTTTATCTCAGCTTATATTTGAAATGTAGCATGTGCAGCATGATAGTATCTAGAATAGAGCAGGATATGTCAGGAATGTCAAATGCTATATCAAGGTGATACAAAACATCCATTCTTTTGAAGACACAGCAGAGGAGGCAGAGAAGATATTGCTATGGTTTGGAAGAGAACACTACCAGGAAGCATAACTTTTTCCCTTTCTAATGTAGTGCTGTGCTGTCACTAGCACATTTTATTATTTCTTTCTCTTTACATCATCTCTGGGAAAAAACAGCTTTAAAGCCAGAACAATGCTGGGGGGCCAGCCAGCAGGCGGTTGAGTTTGAAGTGGTGCTTATCCATAGCAGGAGCACAGAAGAAAGAAAACCTGTAGCAGAGGGTCTGTTTCATCCAATGGAGACCCAGCTGTACCCTCTTGCTGCTCTGCAGCAGCATTTGTGCTATTTTGTCCAGCACTACTCCTTGAGTAGTAGCACTCACCAGCACCACCTGTGAGCAGTCAGCATGTCGGTTTGGAAAGAAGCTCTCCAAAGTAAAGATGGTCTTTATTTTATCCGTGCCAGCTGACATAGAATTTGTTTTTGTGCATGACTATTCCTCTTCTATAACAGTAATGCTTGGAAGGAAAAACTCTCTGCAATTATTCTTGCTTGGGCTCAATCCTCTTTTGAGTTGAGATTCCCATGTCAAGTAGATAGACTTTAGGCAACTGCAAACTACAAAGAATATAAGAAAAAGCAAGAAAACACTATTTTAAAACAGTGACAGAGGACCTTTGAGGAAATCTGGAAAAAATTATATCTTTTAACATTATTTCAATTGTGCAAAATAATCATCTGATCTCTTTAAATAGCAGTGAAGAATTCACAAAATGAACTCTCTCCTGCTGTTATCATACATCAAAAAGGAGTCATTCTGCTTTAACAAATTGATAGTTACATAAGTGCTTATAACTCCTACTTCAAATCAGAAAAAATCAGCATTCTTTTTTAGTTAAAGGAAAACTCTGCTACAGAAAGTCTCTGAAATATAGTGGTGTTTGCAAAGAAAACAAAGAGGTCTACATTTTCAATAAGAATCATCCAGACCTGTGCCATATGTGAATCCTATTGTGAAAGGTAAAATTGACTTTGGAAAATGGATCTTTTTTCTTTTTTTTTTTTTCTTTTTCTGATATGAGAACTCCTGACCTATTATGAATGTGGAACTCAATAATATGCTAATTGCTGCTACCAGGGACTGGGCCAACAGCTACACTTTGGCAGAAAAAGAGTTACAGTTGCTGCATCTGGGGGACTTAGAAGGAAAGATTTGAGGAAATATGTTAAGAATTACTCTGTTTCTGTTGGTGTACAGGGATGAAAAGCGCAGAAGTCAGGAAGAGGCTTCTGTTTTCCTGGATTCTGAAATGAAAGTGCATGAAAAGTGATTAATTAACAATTTCTGCTAACTACTGAATTTGCAGCTGCAAAAACAATCATCCAAATCTTTCCTGATTAATTTTTAATGAATGGCTATTGTTTGTGATCATTATAGATAATTTCTAAACATTATGGAAAGGATTTACCATACAAACGAACAAAAATTACACATAAGCTTCTTAGGCAAATCTTTCATATAGTTTTGAATAATGCAGTAAAGTACAGTGTAAGAGCATTAGCAAAACAAGCTCGGAGAACTAAGCATCAGTCATGCAATAGTGTAAATTTAAATTCCATTAACCTTACTGACTCATAGTTAAAAAGAGACACAGACCAGCTGGAGGAAGTCCAGAGGACAGCAGAGAATGACCAGAGGTCCTGAAAACATGACCTGCGAGAAAAAATTGAATTAACTAAAGAAGAATAGATAATGAGGCATATAAAACCAATAGGCAAATGTAATACAGCTGAAAAGATTTAGGAAAATCACTGTGAGAATAAAATTCATGCATAAGAATAGAGAGTCAACTAGCCAGCTGTCTGAATAGTGGCTGGAGAGCTGTCTGTCAGGGATGATGTGTGTGCGTAGAGTGGTGAAAATGCCTAAGGGCTCCTTCTTACTTTATGGCTCCTCAGGGGAGTAAACTCATGGTTTAAGTGTCCAACCTCAAATAAACCAATGAAGGGTACCAACATCTCCTATATAGAGGTATCAAAACATTCACAGAACCGTGAAGGAGTGACTCATAACTTGTTGATACCTCTCTTTTCCCCTCTCGCTCAAGAACTGTGCTGTGAACACTACCATGGGTCTTGGAAAGAGAGATAGAGTCTGCTCTTATGCTACACTGCTCTTATTGACGACTAGAAGGGAATTTGCAGCACTGTGCTCACATTCCTACAGGTTTTCCCAGGTGGAACAATGAACAGAGATTATTCATGGGCAATACAGAGGTGACAAGTGCTGCAAAGAGCACCACTTTCATTGATCATCACAGAAATCTCTACATTTTTTTCCTACGTAGTAATTACCTATAAATATACCTACTGGCTAATGTATTGAAAAGTTATAGGTTTGCTGCATTGAGGTGAAGTTCAGAAACATCCTGCTTTTTTGTGCATTGCGCACTGCCAGAGTAAGAGTTGTTCACACTGCAATTATTCTGGAGTTACTTAGTTGAAGATATCCCAAAGCATGTTCTGTACCCAATTCTATAATACTGCTCATATTTGGTCATTGGCATCTGTATCAATTACATCTGGTCATGTCTGTGTAAAAAAAGCAAAACAATGTTTCATTTTTGTTTCAATAAATTATGAATCTAGGTATCATTTTATGAGTTCAGTTGTTTATCTCAGCTCCAGTTTATTTCTCTCTGCCACATCCAGAATTCATTAACCTGAAAAGGAGATGTAGACCTTTCATAATATCAACAATCTATCTTCAGCTTACTAAAACATTATTTTAATGATCAGCAAACCTTGCAATACTTTAATTTTCAAAGCTTCACTGAATTCTAGCTTGAAAATTGTCTCATTAAATTCTTCAGTACTTATCTTGACTTTCGGGAAAATGCCTAGAACAGCTATTTGAATACCCAGTATTCAGATACATTCTTTTTCAGGATGAGCAGAAGAAAAAAAAATGTGATAACTGGAGAAACTTGATTAGGAAGTGGTCAAAGGTAGCTTGACATGACACCTTTGATATGACACCTTTTTAGTGAAAATGGGACCAGAATAGTCACTTGTTGCTACTTGGTTATTAATCCTCTTCTAGCAGTTGAGTAGAAGGAGGTGTTGATATTGTTTTTCATTTTTCAGGGGGGTGGGGGGGTGGGATTTGAATTAAATTACCTTTGCTTCAGCTTGGAAATGTCTACCGGCACCTATTTCATTGCTCTCTGGTAGCAATACAGAAGTCTTGTAGCCTGACAAATAAAATCTTGTGCAAAGGCATGGTTGACATGCAATGTCTAGTTAGGGTCTAAATATCAGTATTAAGGATGTAATTTAAGTTTATTCACACAGAGGAGGAAGGCATGAGAAAAAACTTGCTTCTTAAACCTCCAGCAGGAAGGCATGCAGGAAGAAAGGATTATAAGCTGATGAGAGACATCATTTTGTACGAGGAGGAGGGGTATTGCAGAAGAACAGTAGGATAGCTCCAGCTCTAGATCTCAGCACACTCGCGAGCGTGGCAGAGTGGAGCAGCTCTGGCGGCAGCACAAACCACGCACAAGTGCTCCAGCACAGTGCATGGGAGGGTTTCCTGAAACATGACAATCTCAGGGCAGCACAAAGACTCACCAGGAGCCCGAAGCTCACACCACAGTGACTGGTAAGATGTTGACAGGGTGAGGAGGAACTCTTCGCAAGGACCTGTGTGTATAAGAGGGGCCCCAGGGCCTCACTTATGGGCAGGACAGGGGTCAACATCTTCCTAGGAAGGGCACTGTAACCCAGGAGCAGTGGTACCCCTGGCAGAGCGACACATCTTTTTAGGACTCACCACAACTGCTGCAGCTTCACAGGTACAGCCCTGGTGGGATCGTGGAGGGCACATCCCAGTGCATGGTCTGCGATGGCAGCTAAGCCACACTTGCAGGATGTGCCCTGCTCTTCCTCCAGGACCAACCATGAGCATTCCTGTGGGAGATGTGCCCAGGTGCAGGTACACCTTTGTACTCTCCAGTGCAACACACCTGCTGACAACAATTGCAAAGCTCAATTATTTAAAATTATTCTTGCTGTGGTAGCTGGGGATTTGTTTGCCTACTTGGTGAAAGCTTGGTGGTACTGATAACATCAAGGTTGTGGGAGTGATCCCTGTATGGGCCATTAACTTAAGAGTTGGATTCAATGATTCTTTGGGGCCTTCCAGCTCAGAAGATTCTGTGATTCTGGAATACATTTTACTTTTTCCTTTCCCCCCAGCTCCTGTAGTCTACATCCATTCCTGTAATAGGTATATGTATTTGCCTGTGGTGGCACTTAGCAGAGAAATAACTGAACTAAACCCCACTGTGTATTTTGAGGCAGACCAACTCATCATTTAAACCATCTTTTCTGAGTCATAACTGGTTATTCTGCCTGTCTTTAGAATCCATGTACCTCAGAAGAGAAAAAAGAGGGCATTCAGGGCATTCAGCATGTGAGTGTACAGCCAGCAAAAACAATGGTGTCTTCCTATGGCATTAGCATGCAGCTTTTTGCTTTAGTTGCTGCTGCCGATGGCATGTCCTGGTCAATGGGTCTCCTGCCTCTGCCTAGTGAAGCACAACCACAGGGGATCACCTTCCCTTCTTTTAGAGGTGATGCCTGGGTTAGCTGATATGTCTGACTTCAGAAATAGCTGCTAATGCCCCCAAATATATAGTTAATACACTAAGTTTAAACACTAAGAAATGAAATTTAAACAAATACTAACATACAGGTATATTTTACTACTTTTCCGGATCAGCTCAAAGTAAGACAGTAACTAATTATGAAGATTTAGTGGCTGTATTGGCTGAACAAGAATTTCAGAGCATTAAAAAAAAGAATCAGGTTTTGCCAAAGTGCTGCAAAGAAGAAGAAACAGGTTTTTTAAAATTTATTCTTTTAGAATAAAATTTCCTGAATTTTACTATGAAAATTTTGAAGTGGGAAATGAAAACATATTTAAAAGCATTTTTTTGTTACTAAATATTTTTGACTGAACTCAAAGTATCGGTAATGATACTTTAGTTTTGTGCATAATTTTCACCATTTGAGATAGGATGTTTAATTTTTATGAAATTATATTAATCCATCCTCAATATTTTAATATAATTTTCCATATTATCTGTATTTACAAAGGACAGAGCAGCTGACTCTTTGCTCTTGGAGCATGGGCAAACAGCTCCAGCAATGCCCTATTTTGGGAGCCATCAGTGGTGAGCTGACAGGGACATGCTGTGTGCTGCTTTTGGTGTTGAATTTTGCTGAAATCAATCTGACTCATCAGCCCCAAATTAACATCCTGATAGTGAGGCAAAGGTTTGGCACATAAGCTGCCAAGCTGACCTGGAGATGTATGACGGGCAGTCAGTCACTTTACACTGTCAAAATCCAGTCCACTTTTTTTTCAACGTAGGTTCCTCTAATATATTCCTTCTTGGAGTGTGTGTGTGATGTCCCCTCCCTTGAAGTGGGGATGCCTCCCAAGGACACTCCTTAAGGATGATTGAAATAAATCTGCCCATACACTTTTGTGTGGTGAGTTACATCGATTTCTACCTAATAATTGTTTCTTTTTGCTAGCTTTAATATGTGTTTTAATATATTTGCTTTTACATAGTGCAATATACACTACTAGTAATTTTAGCTTACATACTAGGCAGCAAATAATTCTGATTAAGATTTTTTGTCTAATCATTTCCCATAATAAATAATTAATTTTATATAAACATATATGATTTGCCATCTTTAATCCTGTGGGACAAAGTTAGTTAAGCTGTTGACAAAGACTGTGCCTAAGATTGGATCCAGCTGCCCCCCGGGCTCCTCTCTGAGAAGGAGCTTAGAAGTCAAGGAAGTCCTTTCTGCATCTCATGACTTCATGGGAGGGCTCCTCTAATAAACTTTGAATCTCCCACTTTATCTGTGACAAAGAGATAAATTTTTTTGGTAAAAAATCAGTTCAAGAACAAGTTAAGAAAACTCATGCCTTGACAAACAGAAGCTGAATTTCATACAAACAAAAGCTTCTATTTCATGTGCAGAATTCCAGCTTTATGCCAAGAGAAGGTTTGAAGAGAGTAATTTGCACATTAGTTGAATTTTTGTGTTCCTCCCAAACCATCATCCACACAGTATTTACACAAAGTAGAATAGTTTCTTAGGACACATAATTTCAGTTTATTTATTCTCTGTTGCTTTGAAGAGTACAATGCTAAATCTGGCAAAAGTTTGCCTTGTTCACAGTAAATTGATGATTTTATAAAAAAGGGAATAATTATAGTGTTTGTCACTAAGGATGGATTACTGGCTTCTCAGTTATTTGGCAAATTGAGTAGAAACATACACCTCAGAGCTTACTCTTTTTTGTTTTGTATGTCCTAGCCTAAATGAAAGATGGCTGACAAAAACAGACTTAGTCTAATTATAACTAAGATGGAGAGGTATTTAATGAATTAGTAAAAAATGTGCCATTGATTTAAAAAGAGTTCCCACAACTGAGGAATGACAAAGGGTTCATATATTTACAACGTATTTATCATACACTGTTTTAGCAATATATTCAACAGAAGATGCTGCATTTCTAAAAATTATGTCATTAACTGACTTTTAAATTGCTTGCTTGTTTAATACAAGGTACTAAAGCACTGTCATGCAGAAAGCAGTGAGAATACATTGCTATATCTGATATTTAAAACAGACCTATAATACTTCATCCTTGTTTCTCTTTTCTAGCCTGTAAATTAATTGAAATCCACTTACATGTCTTCCATGACTGAGACAAAAGACTACCCTTCTCTGTCTCAGAGTGATTTTAGTTACTTTAATGCAGAAAATCACTCGCTTGAATTTAGTGACCTTGCTAACTATCATTTTTGGGGATTTTATACTAAGAGAGACAGGAAAAAAGGTGATAAACCTCACAAAGAGCTTGTTATACTCATTGCAGAAAATCCTTTTCATACTGCTAGCTCACCATATAAAGAGATGCTTATAAGAACTATTTTTAAATAAAAATCTTTCAGGACTTAGCAGTGCTTGCACTTCCCAAAATGTGAAAGCCACACATATATCTGCGCTCACAAAATTTGATGGGGAAGGTTGTGTCCTTTCCTTCCATCAATAGCTTGTCAGCTGAAGTTAGGTCTGATTTTTTTCTCTATCTGCTTTTTATTGCTTCTCAGAACCTTTGTGGGTTTCACAGGGGACCTCAGCTGCCCTAGCAGCTGTGAGAATCTCATTACAATCTGAAGAAAACAGAGGTAGTCCATTTTGCTTAAGAGCTGTCATAGGGAAACTATGGCTCTGTTTTAGGCAGGGTTATAGTTCTGGCCATGATGTGGCATAACTGAATTAGTCTGTCACTAAGTATGTGATAAATCATATAGATTCAGTAGCATAAATAAGCTAGTTCAGTCCTCTGTTTTACTATTCTTCTGTCTTGACAAGCATTTTCTACAATTATAAGGAATATCTCCTCAAAGGCAGAGAAAAAGGATGCTTTTTTGATGTCTTTCAAAGAAGCTCTGAATTTCATTTATTAAAGAAAGGAGGATGAAACAGAATTTTTTAGGAAAACACACAATATGATTTAATTATACTTTGTACATCTGAGTTTGAAGACAGTCCAGAAAAAACACTGTAGCACTTGTTCATAAAATAATTTGCTAAAGTTTTATTTAATATTATCAGCAATAATTACTGGAAATTGTTGCTTTTCTCAGAAAGAAATCTGAATCAGACAGCTCTTCTCAGGATGTAGTTATCTGCTATATAAATTTTGAGTGAGCTAATCAAAGCTTCCCAAGGCAATGAAAAATCCTTTTGGTTGCTTGGGTATTTTTTACAAGTTTCTTAATTTTGCTGTGATTTTCTTTACCTGATTAAATTTCTAACATTTTCAGCGTCTTTTTTGTTTAATAATTTTTTTTCAGTTATCTGCAGGAATTCACAGTACCCTAAGGTGTCGCATGCTGGCATTTTGATATATGTTTGTCCAGACAAACAGTCCTTGGAGGGATTTTAGCTTTGTTTTCTGCTTTCCTATACTGGAAAGGAAATGTAACATGCATTTAAATTGGCTTTGTTTCCCTTGCATCCCATGTTTACAATTCTCTACCTCATTCTTGCAGGTGTGAGGAAGAAATCTCATCTCTGGTGCTCACACAGCACCACAGTAAGATTTACTCTGGAGTAGGGGGACTACCTGAATGAGTCTGCCCAAGAGCTATTTGACATCCTAGCTTACACAACTGCAGAGACTCCCTTCCTCATTGAAAAATCTGACACACGGCATGTGAGGATCCTTTGGTACTTTGTTTTTCCCTGTTTTAACTCTCAAAGGTTTCAAACAACCCTCTAGCCTCTCAATTAAACAGTTAGCTCCAGCAAAATCTCTTTACTGTACAAAGATAAAATATTACTAACACATGAATTTCAGTCGAGCTTGAGAACTCCAGGGCTTTTCTTGGTTACTTCTCAGAGATGATATTCCTTCACCTACACTTCTATAGACTGCTTCTTAGCCCTTACAAATCTTTAACTCACTTTAGGATTTTGACTGCCACCAGTCCCATCTTGTCTGTTGAAGTAAAAGCATCTCCTAGTCCAGGTTGATTTCTCAGCCATAAAGGTGGTCCTAAGATTACTTTTCTACCATGGCTACCTTCTCTTCCTTCTGGCTCTTTTTTTTTAACAACCATAAAGTGTGGAGTTTTGAGCACCATAAAGACACAAAGTACTCTATTAAACTTATTGACTGCTCTCATATATACATTCAACCTTTCGTTTTCATGAGAGTCTGCTATGGCAGAAAGTCATCAGCCTCTGTCACAGAAAGCCATAAAATCTGTATGCCATGAGTAGAGAGGAAAATTATTTATAAGGCATACTTTCTCCTGAAAAGTGAAGAAAGGAGTCTCTTCCTGAGTTTATGAAAAATAACCCTTCAGTGAGGTCTAGACATTCTCAGCAATGACCCAGATCAAATCTGCTATTCAAAACTAGAAATTGGTTCATGCCCCTGAATTTCAGAAGAATGTTCTACAAGAGCTTTGAAAATAAAATATTTCTGCTTTCCATTGGGTCAGCTTCATTATCAATATAATCTTATAACTCATACTTTTTAAAGTACCAGAGATCTTCAAAGGAGGAACAGCAGTTGTCACAAGATGAAAGGGGGTATTTTTCTCACCATATGCTGATGATTGTTGTAAAGAGGTTATCAGGAAATCAAATCACTGCAGACACACTGCAACACTTCAAAAGTCTAGACATTTTGTACTTTTCCCTTCTGTGCCCAGTTCTCTGAGAAAACAATGGCACATTTGGACTGTGTGCCAGTGACGATGCACATACTTCAGGGAATTACTCTCAGGGTTGTCTTTTCATCTAGTCTTATCCTGACACCTCTGCTGGCTGACTCACTCACTTGTCACATCACCCGGTGTGTCTGCGTTGTCTTACACCACATTATGACTCTGGGATTTCTAGTTGCTTCAAAGAACTCCTATGAAGCAAAACAATTCACTTCAAAAGGGAGTAGCTTAAGCACTCCCTGCAGACTCTGTCCTGGACTGCTTCAATATCTCTGCTGAGAAACAGAGTGCTTAGAGGAGCTAACAAAATGAATGGAAACTGCGAAAATCCACTGTGCAGATATAAAATATAAATATATATATATATATATATATATATATATATATATATATGCAGATTTTTGTGCAGAACATTCAGTAAGGGTTAAAATAATCTGGTTTTTGGTAACAGTATATATGTATGTATTTATGTATATATGTATGTATGTATGTATATAAGCCCCTTCAGACATAAATTATACGTCTTGAATAGTGCCTGCTAAGTACACGACTCTTCCTTCCCGCAAGGCTACCTAAGAAATGACTACATGATAATGTCTGACATTTCCATTGGAATAAAAACAATCACACTCAGAGGTGAGTGGACTGGAAGAAAAAACTCAAGCCAGTGAGCAGCTTTCCATTTCACATTAACTTTTGGTTACTCCCACTCAGAGGACTTTTCTGAGAAACTGAAGTAATTTGACATAATACAAAACAGCTGCTTTTTTCCCACAGCACAATCCTGAGCTTTCTTTAGATGATGATCTGCCAGTTTTTCTGCTGTGGCTCTCTACTTTTTCTTCAACTATAATGAGACATATCATTTTTCATGGTTAGACAGCTGGGCTGACTAGATTGTTTTTCGGCTAGAAGGAAACGTCACTGCATTTCTCTCACAGATAAAACCGAGTATCATTATGACAGAAAAGTGAAGATGATAGACTAGAAAAGTGAAGATCTTTTTAAACTTCATAATATAAAATTATCTCACGATCTAAAGTGAGAGAAAGAATGGTAGTGCTGAGAATGACCCTGTCAGGTACATATAGGGAGTGAAGAAGTGTATGTAGATGTTAGAAGTATTACTTCTGCCATATTTATGTTCAAAGGTCATGGACAAAGACCAGATTTAAAAATCATAAATCATTTAAATAGTGGCTTATTTATAAAAAATATCTGAGTTATTGTTTCTTGGTTTGATGATCTGGATTGATGGCAATATTTATTTTGTACTTAAACGCAAATGCTGCTGTATGTCCTTTTGGGAGGTATTTGGAGAGGGATATTAACACTGAGGAGATTGTGGAGTCACTTGGAAAAAGAGTTTCAGATGAGTCTGAACAGGCAAGCACCTAAATCTACAAGCCAGGAAAAGAAAATTGATTATTTCTGAGATGGCTTAGTGAGAAAAAACTAAAAGGATGGCGATTGCTGCATTGACTGCAAATTAATAATATCCGTCATCATAATGTTGATCACCTAAAATAGCAATGAGATCAGATTTAAACAGCTTAGTATTTAAAGTTTCAGTGGTTCTCATGCCATTTTAATGAAAAGCATTCCACTTCTGCACATTTACAACATTTTCAAGTAAGTGCAAACATATAATTTGCCAGAATGATCAACATTATGTGCCTTCATTCTCCAGCCTGACTAAAAAATTCTCCTCTTCTTGTAACTAGCAGACATGGGGAAAAGAGGCAAGTTACTGAGACTCCTGCTCTTGACACTGGAGTTTCTTGATTTAAAACTCCTTTCACATTAAAAGAGTAAGATTGTGAGGCAATCAGTGCCCCCAAAAATTGCTAGGTGAAAATATATTAGACCAGTTTTCCACTGATCAGTGTTTTTATTTGCATATGGTCCCAAAAGACAGTGGTCAAAATCCTAAACACTGGGAAGCAACAGAGTTTGGGAATGTTTTGCTATTTTTTTTTAATATCTCCATCACTAACAGGGATGTCAATAGACAATGCATCACCCAGAGATTTTCAGACTGTAGTAAGTTGACACGTGAATGATGGGCATACTAAAGAACAGCGATTTGATCCAGAGGGATATTGTGAGACTGAAAGAAAACTACTGGTCCAAAAATGTGAGCAAAAAAGTGTCCCTGCATTGCTCAGAAGATAATTTAGTGAACCAGAAAGAGTCAAAGAAATGCTTCTTCCAAAGACATCTGTGGATAGGAGATAGAAGTACATCACATTATTTTGATAATTTTTGGTATTGAGTGTTAGGTGGAATTGGCCACCTGCTACATAGCTAGACAATGCAGATTAAAACCTCATAGAAATTTCCAAAGTTTAATTGCCTGTCTCTTTTTCTAAATTTAAAAATCAGCATGCTAAAATATACTACAGTTTTTTCTGCAGTTACAGACTTGAGTTTTTGAAAGCACAGAAAAACTGGATCTAAGGACGTGTAATCAAACTCTTCCACGAATTATGCTTGTGCATGTAAATGCAGCATCACCCTTTGGACAGTACCAGGGTAGTCACACAAAGCCAAGGGACTAATTAAATGTTAATAATTTGTTTCTTTGGTTCCCCCTTCTACCCAGCTTCCCACAGCCACTCCTCTATTTCCACTTACAGATGCTGAAGTGCTAAATATTATCTCTGTAACATGGGTAACATGGTCATGGGATTCAAAGAGATCTCACACAGTGTGCATTTGAGCGAGAAAGGGCCCCGGTGAACTCCCTCTACCTTTCTTTTTCTCCCACAGTGGACCTGTGCAGGCTGCTCATGCCTCTGCTTGTTTTCTTGTATCACTTTTGGGATTGCTCATTGATTTCAGTAAATGCTTTTTTCTCACTTTCAAATTCAACTGGCAGAGGATAATTCATCTCTCGAAAATATTGTGAGGTGTAGATGATTGTAACCCTGTCTGGAAAGAGGGTGTCAAAGAATATCTGCAAACAGAGCATAGAACATGGAGGAGTTGTATTAAAAAGGGGAGGTTTTGCTCAAATCTTTGTTGATTGTTTATTTCTCTTAAGAGCTGGAGCTCATATTAGTATATCACTGTTATCAGTTTCTAGTTTTCTGCAACCATGGCTGTTTTCCATGGTGTTGAAAAGCTTGCAAGCCACCACCTTCAAAAGAAATATTGTCTCAACTTTGGTTTTTAAAATTTAAGAAATAATTTAGGAAATGTCTGTTATGCAATAATCCTATCATCTTTGAAATAGATAATTGAAGTATTAATATGTCTTCAGACATGAGAGATCTAGGATACTTTGAACAATTTTAGCATTATATGGTTTATTTCTTATTAAATAGGAGCCTGAGACATGCATCTATCTTTTACCATGGAAGTAATTAGATGTACATACATCTCCTCTCATTTTAAAAAATAGCTTGTTTTGCCTTTTAGTTAGAGCAGGCTGATGGTGCATCACCTCTTCAGTGTTTCAACTAAGTTGCCAAGCTACCTTAATTCTGCTGCTTCCAGTAATGAAACCCCATCCCAAAAATATGAGTGACAATCACTAAAACAAATGTGCCCCAAGAGGGCAGAGCATAAGCAGAAGTGCAGAGCATAAGCAGAAGGAGGGGAGGGATAGCTGTGGGTGAGAAAAAAAGTGGGCTTTTCTTTCCATTGCTATAAACAATATTGCATTTTTATGACACATTCAGCAAAAAATCAAAGATGGAGAGTCATCTGGATAGCTTCTGGGTGAAGAGAGCAAATGAAAACATAAATGGGGATGAGAATGGAGATAAAGTACAGAGAAAGGGAGGAGCCAGGAGGCAAATAGACAGACAGATAATTGGATCAAATTCCCTGGAGGAATCTTCTCTAGAGAGAAAGAAAGAATAGATTCTTGCCAGGCTCACCTGATATAGGTCCATCTAAGTAAATGAAGGGAAAGAGCCCTGAGTGGTGGGCACTTCCAGCATGGAGAGATTCATGGAAGGGATGTTGAGTGGCTACTACCCTGGGATAACTTGAAGATTACACATTTCTGGATGCAAGTGTAGAAAAGATAGGTTATCTGGGGAGATGCTGTTCTCCCACATCTGTCTATATAATTTTTCCGTAGTTCTGTTCTTTAGTGGCTGGATGTGCATACCCTGTCTATGTTGGGAGTTGGTGAATACTGTATAGTGGCCTGAGGATCAGTAACTAGATAAAACAATCTTTTTGAATTCTGATTTGCATTATGTTTTGACAGGAAAGCAAATGTCACCCTTTCAGCAGCAAACTATTTAATTTCAAGCATGCTGCTGGTAAATGATGTATTCCAAACTGATAAATGTGGGATTTCCTGTTCCACAAGTTATTTTGTTTGTCTTGATGGTTTATGTTTCAGTTTT
This sequence comes from Setophaga petechia, assembly GCA_024362935.1. Classification (NCBI taxonomy): domain Eukaryota; kingdom Metazoa; phylum Chordata; class Aves; order Passeriformes; family Parulidae; genus Setophaga; species Setophaga petechia. The sequence goes on along the minus strand of JANCRA010000008.1, from coordinate 11,017,629 downwards.
ATGAAGCAATGTGCCTGAAGAAGGGCCCAGAAAACATTGACTGAGGCTTTTCTGCTGATATAGGTCTTCATAACCATAGGTCTACAGCAATCCAAGTGTGAAAGTAAAATCACACTTCATCCTGATGCTGAGATGTTAAATACAGATGTGCTTCTACATACATTCTGTCATCCTGTACCTCTTTATTAGCTGGTTCACTTTAAAAGCAGCTAACGCACAGAAGGTGAAAAAATGTTAAGATTTTATAGGAAATAGATTTTTGCATGAGATACAGACCCCTCCAGAGCCTTACTGGTAGTCAACTGGAAATGTTCTTTCAAACAATTTCCTGGCAAACATTACTCTCAGGTGCAGTGACTTACTTTCCTATGACCTTTAAAATCCATTTGTGTTTTAGGCTTTGTTCAGCACACTTGTTTTTCAAAAATCAGTTACAATGCTTGAAGATACAACAACAAAACAATTTTGTCCCCTGTCTTCATTTTACTTTGGCATTCTTTTCTTCTTTATTCTGAAAGGCTTTTGCTGACACATTGCACACAAACTGACTTTCAGCTCATGCTCTGTAAACCAGGGATATCCCTGTGCTTCTAGGGCTTCTGGGCCATGTGGATTTCTAGAAGATTTATTGATGCTTTTGCATTGTTGCAATTATATGAGCTCTATTTCTTACAGGTTCCAACTTTGTCTCCTGCAGATTTCCTTAATCTGCTCTAAATACTGAATTTTCTTTTTCTGCCCAATATCTTAATTCTTGATGGTGACAGGGCTTCTGCAATCAACTCCATCATCTTTTCCTTCTCAATAATAAGATTACTAAGAAGTCTAGATTACTAAGATTACCTGGAAAAAACTACTTTATTTAGGACAGTTTATTAAGCCATTTGTGAATTTGGATCATGTTGGTTATGGCCCTTATCTTGCCTCCATATCTTAAAAATTATAAGAATCTTACTAGAGAGTATAATGCAACATTGCAACACATTCTAGAAATGGACAGCTAAGGCATAGAAGAGTAACAAGGCAAAGGGGATCTAGGAGAGAGAACCAAGAGTAGATATATATTCTTTTGCTTTCCTTCCCTATTCTTATTTTGCCACACATACAAAGCAGAACAAATTTGTACCACAGAAGGAGACAGAGTAAATCAGAATCTGAAAGCTAAAATCTATCACTTCAGCTGCAAGAATTCTGTAAGGCTGACAGTACAGTTCTGAAAGTTTTGCTAATTGAAAATCAGTATTGAAATATTATTCTGAGAAACTAAAGAGAAGCAAATCTCTGGTAGCATGTCTGCCTTCCTGTAGCTACTGGTAACTTGTGCTGCATCTGAACCCGCTGTGCCGTGCTGTGCGATGTTTCACAGAGGCTCAGAATCAGCAGCCCCTCCACTTTCTGCAGTTCCCGAGTCCCATTGGCTGGAAAGAAAAGCAGAGGCGGAGAGTGCCCTGAATATTTTTCTCTTCCACACACGGTGAAACAGGCAGCCAGCATGCACTGCCTGACAGTGAGATTAGTGCTTGCACTTTGAAAAGAGTTCCTGCTCCACAGCAGTCACTTGCGTATTTTGTGGTTACATCTTTTTAATGGAAAGCACCAAAAAAGCCTTGGAGCATACCAGTGAGCTAAAGAGGAACTGACCATATGGGAGAATCTGATGCAAACATGAAGACTGTTGGGACTCTGTGACATAGATCACCAAGGTAAATGTGATGATGATTGGTAACTGTGTCTGTAAGGGTGTAAACCAGTTCTTCTGAGTCTGAGATCTTATTTTTTTCACAGTAGTCAAAGTGTTCTGAACTGCTGCCTGCCTCGGTCCTAGCTTATTTTTCTTTTTTTTTTTTTCCAAGCTGAAAAGCCAAAGAAGGTTTTCAAAGGAATGCAAAAGGAACGGGAGTTTTAAAAGCAGGAAGCCAAAAGACATCTCCATAAGATGAATTTCACCCAGCATCGTGGGACACTCCAGCCTCTCCATTTCTGGAACCACAGCTACAGACTGCACGGAGGAGCCAGCGAGCCCAATGTGAAGGGCCACTCCTCAGGAGGCTGCTACGAGCAACTCTTTGTATCCCCTGAAGTGTTTGTGACCCTGGGCATCATCAGCTTGCTGGAGAACGTCCTGGTCATTGTGGCCATAGCCAAGAACAAGAACCTCCATTCACCCATGTACTTCTTCATCTGTAGCTTGGCAGTGGCTGACATGCTAGTGAGTGTATCTAATGGATCAGAAACCATTGTCATCACGCTGCTAAACAACACAGACACAGATGCACAGAGCTTTACCATAAACATTGACAATATCATCGACTCAGTCATTTGCAGTTCCTTGCTTGCATCAATTTGCAGTCTTCTCTCAATAGCAGTGGACAGGTACTTTACTATCTTTTACGCCCTCCAGTACCATAATATCATGACAGTGAAGCGTGTAGGGGTTATCATCACGTGCATCTGGGCTGCTTGCACAGTCTCAGGCATTTTGTTCATCATTTACTCTGACAGCAGTGTTGTCATCATCTGCCTAATCAGCATGTTCTTCACTATGCTCATTCTCATGGCATCCCTCTATGTCCACATGTTTATGATGGCTCGTATGCACATAAAAAAGATAGCTGTTCTTCCAGGGACTGGCCCTGTTCGCCAAGGGGCCAACATGAAAGGGGCCATCACTCTCACCATCCTGATTGGAGTTTTTGTTGTGTGCTGGGCTCCATTTTTCCTACACCTGATTTTCTACATCTCCTGCCCCTACAACCCTTACTGTGTGTGCTTCATGTCCCACTTTAATTTCTACCTCATCCTCATCATGTGCAATTCCATCATCGATCCACTTATCTATGCATTCCGAAGTCAGGAGCTCAGGAAAACATTCAAGGAGATTATATGTTGCTGTAGCCTGAGAGGGCTTTGTGATTTCCCTGGCAAATATTAAACTGAATGGATGGATATGTTACTGTGTACACAACAAGCAGCACAGATTTCCAAGCCTCTGGATCCTCTTTCTTAGCAGAATTTGATTTAAATCTTTAAGAGTGAGCACCTTTTTCTGTCTCCCCCCCCTTCCCTTTCTTGTGTTCCATTCATGTGGAATTAATATTTCTGTATAATGTTCATGATGTCTATAGTTTGTAATTTATTTGGCTGGAAAGAGCAGTAGCACTTCATACCAGTTTGTAAGTAAGCAAATAAATGTGATGATGAATGTGAAATAGTAACAAACATGAGCAGCTATATATTCCAATTGCTGACAAAATAAATATCTTGCCTGATTTACAGTACATATGGGCTGATATTTTTTCTTATTCTGTTGAAGTATTTATAGCTATCCACTACATTATATTCAGCTAAGAATAGAGCATATGCTTCTACATTAGTGGATTAAAGGTTCTCTGGAATTAGAAAGCAGATTTTTCAAAAAGGCAAGTGAAGCCAACAAGTTGTATTTATACATTTTGAACTCTTCTTGTTTTGCTTCACAGCTGGAATTCTATTTTTTGTTACAGTTATTGCCCACAAGATTTTTTCAAACACTTGCTACACAGACAGTTGAATGCTTGGGCTTTGGGCTGGGTTTGTTTTCAAGATGATTGCTGTACGTATGAGAGTACCTTTTTGCAAAATTTAAATTGCTCCCTGGAGCATCAAATAGTCCTGGATATATCTACTAGACTGGCATCAAGGCAGACTAGGTCCCTCCATTCACCCATGAAACAGGTACAATATTAACTTTGACAGTGCCAGCAGCAGTGCAAAAATTCACTGAGACGTTTACCTGGTGAAGAGGGAAATTCAATTGGAACATTGAGTTCTTGTTCTGAGGTGCTGTGGGGAATATGTACTCTGTGCTCCAGATGAAAATACATCTTTGTTGAAAACAAGCTGCCCTGTATTGTGAAGCGTGGTGTAAGCAGATGGGATCCACTGCCAGGATCTTTACACTGGAGTCTAGGCAGGTGTTGATTTGGTCTGAGCAGTTCAGCCTATACTGAGGACCGTGTGGGCTCTGGAGGGGCAATGCTGTCACATGGAATGAGTGACTGCTGAGGAGTCTGGCTACCCATGCTCAGCATCTGGCAGATGTTTGAATTCAATTCACCTTTGCAGGCATCTACTCTCTGCCTCAGCTTCACCTTAAAAGTCCACTGTCTTCACAGTTTCTTTTAAGGACCTTGAGTCCCTGGTGTTAGTAACTTAGGAGGCATTTAATATATAAATGTGACTACACAGGGTTCTGTGATGTCCCTTAGTATCTGGATGATATCCGCTTCTATATAAGGAGAAAAAAAACCTATCTATTTATTCCCAGAAAGGATAAAACATAGTGAAATTTGAAGAAAGTCTGGAGAGTTCTGATTTAAAAACTCAGAAGTAAAACAAAACTCAGGTTTTAATCTTGAATGCTTGCTTTTCACCAAGATGAACAGTGCATGAATGAAAAACAGGATGATCAGTCGTATTTATTTTCTTGGAAACAGATTGTTTTCTCCAGCTGCTAGTTTCTTCATCAAAGAAAAACATACAATGAAAAGCTATTCAAAGAGACCAATGGTTACTATCTCGGACTCTCCAGACAGAAGCTGCTATTTCAGTTGTGGGTAACTTTTCAGGATATTGTAAAACTACAACACTTGCTCCTCTCTTAAAGAGCATGAAGGACTTAGGGTGAGTCTTAGTGTTTTTAACTTCAACTATTTATAGGAAGAGCAAGAAAATCATTTGACTTTATGCATTGAAGTCCCTTGGTAGACCAACAGCACCAACATCAGGTCTCTTACAGTTTACTCTTGAGCTTGTGTCAATTCATGGACCTTGCTGCTTGCAACACCACTATTGCCTTTTTCAGCTTTAACAAATAATATTTCCACATTACAGTCACAGTGTGAAGGGTATTGAAATATATTTACTACATTAACCCTACTATTTTCTTCTGGAAGAAACTATAAATGTTTCAAATAATACCTGGTTTCACTGGGTATAGAATAAAAAATGCCAAAGGAGGAGAACTAAAGCCCAAGCAGAGAAAGAAATGAATGTATTTAAATTAATATTTATCAAAAAATCCAGTGGGCTTTACTAAAGGCCTTTCCTTCTCACACAAGACACAATACAAAAATGCTCAGGTAGTAATGAAAGAAAATACTGATGCCAGTTTAAACAAGGCATAAATCCTACCTGATCTTTGCTTTGCCTCACTTTCTATTGTTGTTTTAGGACTGTAAATTATTACACTGGGGGCTCCAGCTTTTCCTTTTGTAGTTCATGGGTGCAGAGAGGACCCCAAAGAAAGCGACTGAAGAGGAAAATACTACCTTAGGTGCTCTGAACATTACCTTGAAAGTCTCTATTTCTCCCCTTCAGATATACAAGAGCAGATACCTCTGATTTCTGAAGAGGCTGTGTTTCAAAAAACCCAGCGTGTATCTCTTTTATGCTTATTTGGACTAAGACTAATGAAGACAGTTGTGACACCATTAGGTTCTAAATTTCATTTATAAATATAAATTCTAAAACTAGCTTATTCTAGAGCTTTAGCAGCTCTGAGCCTGTTTAGCAGCACTTCTTTCTTTATTTCATAACGATAAATGTATACACATATTTTTCAATGGAGTTTCTAATTAAAGAAATTCCATTAAAAGAAACTCCATCTAATTAGGAGGACTTTTTCATTTCATGGTACCATTTTGGGGAGTGCAATTCATTGAAATTGTTGGAGCACCTGCCACATCGATACTTTTTCTATTCCAAAATAGTCTGTTTCTTTTGAGTATCTGAATCAGTTCTCCAGAACCATAGGAATTATTGTTGCAAAAGATAAATCAATTAATTTAGCTTGTTGGAGAGTGGGAGGAGTAGAGGATTATTTTCCACTGTCAGTTTTCTGGAGCTTTGTTCTTCTATTTGAAAATATTCCAAGAAAATGTGATTTCTTTCTTTAAATGACTAGGACTGTAATTGCTTTAGCACTTAACATTTTGGTCATGTTAGGTAACTGCAGTGGGCTGACCCTGGCTGGATGCCAGACACCCACCAAAACTGCTCTCTCATTCTCCTCTGCAGCTGGACAAGGGAGAGGAAATATAATGAAGGATTCATGAGTTGAGATAAGGACCAGGAGAGATCACTCATGAATGATTTGCTCATGAGCAAAACAGACTCGAATTAGAGATATTAACTGAATTTATTACTAATAAAATCAGAGCAGTAAAATGATGAGTAAAATATGACCTTAAAAACACCTTCCCTCCAACCCTCCCTTCCTCACTCCCTCCCAGCTCTACCTCCTCCCTCCTAGGGGCACAAGGAGACAGGGAATGGGGCCTATGGTCAGTTGATCACACGTTGTTCCTTCAACTCCTCAAGGAGAGGAGTCCTTTCCCTGCTGCGCCAAAGGATCCCTCCCACGGGAGACAGTTCTCCATGAACTTCTCCAATGTGAGTCCCTCCCACAGGCAGCAGTTCTTCACAAGCTCCTCCAGTGTAGGTCATTATTCCACAGAGAGAAGTCCTTCAAGCACAGCCTGCTCCAGCATGGGTCCCCCATGGGATCACAAGTCCTACCAGGACACCTGCTCTGTGTGAGCTCCTCTCTCCACAGGTCTGCAGGTACCAGCAGGAGCCTGCTCCAGCACGGGTTTCCCACAGGTTCAGAGCTCTCTTTTGGGCATACCCCTGCTCTGGTGTGGGTCTCTCCTATGGGCTCTAGGTGGATTTTTGCACTCCATGGACCTCCATGGGCTGTAGGGGAATCTCTGATCCAGTACCTGGAGCACCTCCTGCCCCTCCGTCTCCGCTGACCTTGGTGTCTGCAGAGCTGTTCATCGCACATGTTTTCATTCCTGTCTTCTCTGGCCACAATTAGATTCACTCAGTAACTTCTTTTCCTCTTATTCTTAAATATGTTGTGTCAGAGGAGTAATTGTTTCTAACGAGCTCAGCCTTAGCCAGCAGCAGGTCTGCCCTAGAGCTGGATGGCATTGGCTCTGCCAGACCTGGAGGGTGCTTCTGGCAGCTTCTACAGAAGCAGCTGATGCAAACCCATTACAGTAACAATGGCATGTTCTCCTGCAGTGAGGAAACGGTTTTGTCTCCACTTTACAGGTGTAAGGATTTACATTTTTACTTCTGCTGAAGAGGAGAGTCTAATGGATTTATTCATCCTCCTAGGATGAAGCCTTTTCATGACCTAGAAATTGATGGTAGTGTTCTCCACATTTTCCCAATAAGTGACTTAAATTTTACACCAAAAACTTTTGAAAGAAATGTCTTTCTTCTTCAAGAGGTACATTTCTTTAGCTTTGAAGTAGTTTTGTAACAAAGCAAAAGACTCCAAAAAGCGCTTAGAGGATTAGTCGGTCCCAGTACAGCAGATTTTGAATGATGACCCAAAATGTCTTTTACACCTGAAACATGTTGTTATCTGGAAGCAAGGGTAAATGCTCTGATAGATTCACATTACTAAACATGCAGCAATGCCTTCAGTTATGCCTTTAAGAGATGTGCAGTTATGCCTTTAAGAGATGTGCGGTGTGCATGTTAATAATGTAATCCTAAAATTCCTCAGTTCCTGTTAAACTGATCCTGTTATACAGTGTATTTATTGAGGCCTCTCTCATCTTCAAACCTAATTCTGGTGAAGAACTTTGATGTTATTTATAATATATTATAGTGCATATAGGCTTGCATAAGAATTGGAACTCTCAAAAAATGTACCCTTGGGCATGAAATCTTAATTGTTTGTCCAGAAATTACCTTGGATTTTAAGTTAATATTCTGATCCCTTTCATCATATCTCAAGTATCGTAAAGTTTCCCTTTTGCATAAAATATTTCTATCACCACAAAAGACTTCACATGTCATAGGAACCCTCAACTACAACTACAGATGCTCATTGTCATCTAAGCCAAGTTATAAATTAACCTTTCTTGGATTTTTTTGCTTTTTTTCTCAATGGATCTGTTTTCTAGATGTTTTCCATATTTGTCCTCACTTTGTGCATTTACGAAGGCATTTTCAGATCACCCTCTTCAAGTTTTTAATGTAAAAGTATTAATCTGTTCTGGTTTTACTGGTTTTGCTCCCTTGAAAATATTGTTAATTTGTTTCAGTTATTAGCCTTCATGCTTGGTCTATTTTTGTATTTATGTATTTCTACACTGCCATCAATCTGAGTTTTCCAAGTTATGCCCTGTCTGTCTCGTGGGGCTGACTTTGCTCAACAGCAAAACCTCACCCAGTTTCTTGCTCGTGCCCCATGACTGGCATGAGGGGAGAAAACAGGAAGAACAGAAATGAGAAATCTCACAGGTCTGGATGAAAACAGGATTATCACTTATTGATCACTATCACAGACAAAACAGACTTGATTAGGGAATAATGAATTTAATTTATGAAAAATTAAAATATTTGCTTAGTGGTTCAGCTAGTAGGAAAAAAAATACGAACATTAAAATTTCACCATTCTTCCTCAGTCCTTCTTCTCAGATACAACCTCACTACTTCACTGCCAATTCCTCCACCTCCTCCCCAGAGCAGTGCAGGGGATGGAGAAGGGGGGCTGCAGCCAGCCCACACCAGCTCTTCTCTGCCACTTTTCCCCCCTGAGATGAACTAATCAGCAGAAAATGCTCCTTTCCTGGGCTTTCTCCTTCTGAAGAGCTGTCACCGTAGAGTTTCAAAATCTGTTATTAACTTCTCAATTAATGTCTTTGAACATTGTACTGTTGAACCCTGTCTTATTTCTATTATCTCCATCCTCAAAACTATCCACCTTTCCTAACTGATGCTCATCCTTCACGTAGAAATGGCAGCCACACTTGTACCATCAGATTCTGTTCCTGGCACATCCCTCTGGACCCAGCCCTGCACAACTGGCAGGTGAGGTTGCAGCCCCCCTGTGAGCAGGGGCTCCATTTTAAATCTTGCTTATGTTGTGCCATGCATTGATGAAAAGTCATTCACATAGTCTCTCAGGTGGCCAAATGAAAACAAAAAATCATGTAGGTGTGCAATTTGCTATACTTAAATATATTTGAAACAAGCATGGAATAGCTTTATTCTTTTTAAAAGGCAGTGGGTGAGTAAAAAATACAAGTCCAAATATATTTGGAACATCTACCAGCAGAGCATAAACAAAAAACTTCATTCCTGAAATAATCTGCAGCAACCATTTTGAAATGCAGAGGAATTAAAACATATTATGAACATAATATTTGCTATACAAATATCTTGTCTTGCCATAACATCTCTGTGAATTTCTGAGATTTTTCTAATGCAAGCTCAGGTCATGCTGAGTTCAACAAACACGCTTCAAATACATCATAAAAAACACTCAGTGAGGTTTCTAAAGCTGTATTCAGTACCTCCTGAAAACTGATTTATTAAAAAAAAATAAAGCCAAATTTTGTTTTCTGCTGGAAGGGGGAAACAAAAGATGTCTGAATTAAAAACAAACAAGCAAACAAACAAAAAAAACCAAAAACCAACGCATTAAATTGCTACCATTGAGGTAATTACTTTTCATATTCTCCCAATTTAGCCTTTTCCAGGTGAGACTGAAAGTTTTATGGAAAACAGGAACTACGCAGATATCTCAAGATTTAACTGCCTGTGCACTAACCTGCCAAGTTCTGATTGACTCGAGGGTTTTTACATTAAGGCATTCAAAGTCATCTTGCAGTGTACACCATGCATTATCACTGATGCTTCCAATTATCTGAATACACAAGCAACCACGGTAAGACTGGAAAAAATCCTCTCTGTGCATGAAGACAAATGCAAATAATTCAGGTTGGATAAAAACAACTCTTACATTTTATCCAAAAGTTTTCGCTGGGGAGTTGAGGTGAATGTAATTACTTTCCTATTGTTATTATCTTCAGCGTCACCCAACAAAATACGGTGTTCAAAATAATAGAGACAAACCTAATAACCCCTCTAAGACAAGGACTGTGCTTCTCTGTAAGAACTGTCTCCAGGTCAAATAGGATGTTATTCTATGCAATATTAAAGGTGTTGCTGGTAGAAATTCTCCTTATTTGTATACAGTGCACCAGTGTACACCAGTACCACTCAGTTTGGGACTATTCATCACCAAATAGCTGCCCAAGGCAAAGGACTGAGACAGTGAACCTTCTGAGGAGTCAGCTGAAGCAAGAGAAAACCCATTTTCATTTTTTTCAATCTTCATTCAGACTTGAAAATCTGCTGTCATATCAGGAGTGCAATACCCAACATTTCAGCATTTCAAAGGAGAATAAACTATGGATTTGGGCTGTAAATTCTGTTCTGGCCCCAGAATGGAGAATCCATATCTGTGAAGCATTCCTTCAGGAAATTCCATGTTTCTCACTGCCTTAGAGGAGAACCCAGCTGTTCTCTTCCCTGAAAGCAAGGGATAGCACTTGTCTGGCTAAGGAAAATGGGGCATTGGTAAAAACTCAAATGTAAAATCTGAGCAAACTAGTTAGATTTTAGTTCAGGTTATTTTCTAAAGATGGTTTCATGTTCTTACAAGCATTTGAAGGGGTCATGTTTCACACGTAGCTTTGTACTAATGTCAGAACTACTGTCCCAGTAAAAGCTTTGTCAGTAATATAACTTGTGCTAAAATGAAAAGAGTATGGAACACTGTACACCCTATGCATATCATAAAATGCATATATTTTTAGCCAGATATTACCTAAGATTTAAGAAGGCTTTATTTACTTCTGAATACCATAGAGAACTAAATACATCTGATTTTGGGTGCCACAAAGTTAAGATCCTTTGTATATCCAAATATCCCAAAAGCTCAAATATCCTTTGAGTATTCAAATATTGTGGTCACTTTATGAAACCCCAGTCACTTCTGCCACATGCAGTGCCCTAGTTACCAAACATCGAATTATAAACAGGGCACCAACTGATCCATTCCCAGCTTTTAAGATTCTTTTGATCTCAACTGTTTTAGCTCTGAAAGAAATGTTGTGATGGTCTGCATAGATCGGAAATGTTCAGGATGCTTTACGTCACATCATTTGGCTGCATGTAGATATTGAAAAATATTGCCATGGGCACGAATGGGAGGAAGAGTTCATTTCTCCCTTCAAATAATTGTAATTTTTTGATTTGTCTGTGAGAGTCAAATCAATAAAGTGAATAAGGTGCTATCTTCTTAAGTGAAATTTAGATAGAAAGAGGCTTTTTGAGACAGAGAGTGTAGGGGCCGTGGGATTATAGTATGTATTGTATAGCTGGCCTCTTAGTAAAAGATCTATGTATTGTATAAGTGACCTTGCTCCGATTCTCGTTACTGTAAATGGGCTGCAGCTGTGATGCCCTTAATTGGGTGGCAGCTGTAGCCACATGAGAAGGTTTGGGATAAAAGGGCTGGGCCAGTCAGAGAGAGCCCAGAGGAGCCCTGATGGAGAAGCAGGAACATTTCCCCTGTGAAGAGCGGCCTACAAGAAAATCATCGAGAAGGTATGAGACTTAAGAACTATACGACAGCCGAGAGCTGTGGCAGCCTGAGCTGGGACAGAAAGAACTATACTAACTACATTTAATAACAACAAGAGAGTAGGATGCTGTTTTACTTTTAATGAGGCAAATTAGGTTTTCTGATTAAAACCTAATGGAATCCTGGGATACATCAAAAGCAGCATAGCCAGCAGGTGATTCTACCCCTCTGCTCCAGTGAGACCCCATCTGCAGTGCTGCATCCCAGCAGCTCTGAGATACCCAGAACAGGAAGGACACGGACCTATAGGAGCAAGTGCAGAGGAGGCCATCAAGATAATTAGAAGGATGGAGCTCCTCTCCTGTGAGGAAAGGCTGATAGAATTGGGTTTGTTCAGCCTGGAAAGAGAAGCCTTTGGGGTGACCTAATTCTGACCTTCTGGTACCTGAAAGGAGCCTACAAAAAAGGTGGAACAAGACTTTTACAAGGGCATGTAGTGACAGGACAAGGGGTGGCTTTAAGCTGAAATACAGTAGGTTTAGGCTAGATATTGCAAGGAAATGCTTTATTAAGAGAGTGGTGAGACATTGAAGGAGGTTGCCCCAGGAAGTTGTGGACACGCCATTCCTGGAAGTGCTCAAGGCCAAACTGGATGGAGCTTGGAGAACCTTGTCTAGTGGAAGGTGTCCCACCCCATGGCAGAGGGGTTGGAACTAGATGGTTTGAAAGGTCCCTTCCACCCAAATCATGATTTTATGTCTCTATGATTTATCTCCTTTCTAATTGGGATAACATACATATGCCTTCTCTCAAGCTGACCTCTACATCAAATAAACTTTCACTTCAAATAAATAGTTACTAATTGTGGTAGTAGTAGTAGATTTTTACATGCCAAAAATATTAAAGCAGTAAGTGACACCATTTTATCTGTAAATAAAAATCTATCACTGGGCATTTTGGTTTGCAACTACAGAGATACTTAGGGAAGAGCTATCACTTCAAATATTTGTACTTTAACACTGTCAGCATATACACCTGTAACAGAAATAATTACAATTGGTTTTGAATGTTTCATCAGTCATGGAACTGGAAGGTTCATGAAAGGTTCACCTGCCATCTTCATCCATCTTTTGCTTCAATCTTATGATTGCTATTCAAATATTGTGACACTCAAAAGATAAAGGTATAGGTGCTTAATGGAAAACTTTAATTTATTCTGAAAAATATAATTTTAACTGTCATTTAGAAGCTCATTTAGTTCTGAGCTCAGGAAATTCCAAAGAGTTTCTCAGGAAGATGAAGAATTATTTATGTATCTGGTTAAACAAAGAAAAGCAGAGTTTTGAATTTGTGTCCTGAGGTACAACCTTCTCCCCCCACACATTGTGGATACAGCAGGTTAGCCAGCCAGTTCCTTATGGGACACTGTGAAAATGTGTCCTTAGTTTTCCTGCAGGATATGGAAAGAAGAGATAAAATACATTCACAACCTTTCTTACCTTCCTGTATTGCTTTAAGAAATAATGCAAAAATCTTCTTGTGGAAAAATTTAATTTACTACAAAATCATTAGGTCTTTATTTAAGTCAGAGGAGCTCTCAGTTCTTCTTGGGCTATATTTCTTGCCTTCAGAGATTTAGTTTCTTAACCTGAATATTGTAGTCATCTTCATTTCCCTAAATAATATCAGTGAAACTTCCTGATTCACTGTATGTGCTGCCTAGTGAAGGAATTGAAAATGCAGCCAGAAGTTATGATGTCTGTTTGGCATCCCTCTTTTCTGTTGCAGGGCTTTTGCTGATGACCAGGAAATCTCAGCTGTAAACATTAATTTTTTAATGATGAAAACAGGGGCAAGAAAAAACATTTGTACATGTTCTTCCATTCATTTTGTGGTTTAAAGGCATCAGACATCTTCCTGTGATACAGTTGCTATAGCCTCTGTTTTAACAAAGGACAGCCTCAAAAATATCGGATGTGATTTAGGTAAAAAATGAGCTAAAACCAACTCATGAGAATAATATTGCTTCTGTAAATCTGACTGCTACTTAGGCTCAAAGTGAACTGCTAGCTGTACAGTAAGCTGTGCCCTGGTGGCTCCAACTTCAGCTTATAACAGTATTTGTTGTAGAGGCCATTTTTAAATTTAATTTCATAAAGGAACACATAAAGGTGATACAAAGAGGTAAAACTTGGCATATCCTTCAAAATACAGGTACCTTTTCAGGTACCTTTTTTTTTTTCTTATTAGATTCTGGGACTACAGAATGAAGATTATGTGGTTTTGCCTTTTTATTTTTTAATAATATTTTCCCTTTTATTAGCTCAGATTCTTAAAAGGCTTTAAATATCCTGGATACTTCTAATTAGACGGGCAAAAAGAGATCTGAGAGGGAAATAATTTTTTAGGTCAGATAAGTCTACCTTGAGATTCTTTAAGTATTGAGTTGAAAATCTCTCCACCTGATTAATCTTACCTTACAATTAATTTATCTATGTTTCACTTTTGCTTTTTCAAAAAAATTGCTGTGAGTAACAGCAATTCAGTGGTTAGGAGAAATTTAGAAGTGCCAAATGTTTTAATGCTAGATGACAACTGCAGCATAGGATGCACCCTCAGGACAGCTGAATGTAAAAAGCTCTGGTTACTGAAGAGTGCCCAGGGATGCAAGTCTAGTGCCTGACAAACAGGAGCAGAAGCTGCTCTTTGACCTCAGACCTATAAAACTCCTTAACTTACAAATCCCTCCATCTAACTCTCCAACCATAGCACCTAGTAAGAGGAAAAATAAACCAGAAAAACAAAAAAGCAAAGAAAATCAATCCTATCTGTCATGTGTGCATTGAGATGGTAAATTTTTGGCATGCATTTTAAATGTTTTAATTCCCGAGAGGCAGCAAGCCAGAGGAAAGAAAGCATTCCTATATTCTATGCTAGGTGAAGAATTTCACTCTGGTTGTATTAAACAACTGCATTTCTGAAAGAATTCATTACAAAGCAGCATTTCTTTTGGCTGACACAGTTTCTTGGGTGACACCTACAGATTCTTTCATCCTTTGACCTGTGTTGCCCTCTCCAAGTTCTACGTCAGCCAGAAAAGAAAAGGTGGCCATGTCTTCAGGAGGTAACGCTGAAAGGACTGTGTTTTCTTGCTGCACATCCTGACTCAAAAGAAAATTTCTAAAGCATAACCCTTGGTGATTGAGGCAGCTGGAGACTGCTTTGTATGCCACAGACTAAGTATTACTTCAATGAGTTTGCCGTTCAGGGCAATGGTCAATTCCTTTTTTCAATTACATCTCTGCAATTCAAATGAAATAATGAGAGCCAGCAACATTTTTTAATAAAGAAACTGATTTTTAAAATCAGTTTGTGAAAGAAAATGTGTGAAGTTGCTTTCTTTTTTCACAGCCTTTGCATAGCTTGAGGAATAGTCTGGCTTTATAGCAATCCTGAAGCGATCGTGCAGTCCCTCTCCAAAATCTGCTTCTTTTGGCAGTCTTAGCTGGGATCGCTAAAATGACTGAAAGGAATTGCAGTTTCAGGATCCAGGAGATGAATAATTTTCACAGCTTCATGTCCTATGAAGTCTAATACATGGAGCACTTGTCTGTGAAGGTGGGGAGATTTATCAGCTCCTGAAGAACTTTCCAGTCGTGCTTCCGGGCTATTACTGTGTTTCAGAGGTCACATAATGCTTTAACATTACCAGTCCAAAAAGCACAAGATAAGCTTCTGAGCTTCCATTTATTGTTGCTCCATAAAGGAAACAGAGAAAATTTAGTTCCCAGGTGAATCTTAAGATTAAATGGCCTGGAATTGGAAAGGATTTCAACTTCTGAAAGGACTGATACCTAAATAAGTTGAACGATTAAGACAGTATGAGGAACATGACTGTAATCTCTAGGGCTAGAAACAGAGATTCAATTTAGAGAAATTTATTCAAGAGTTTCCTCTTACAAAAGTACTGATATTTAACAGGTGCTAGCTTTGATAGGTACAGACAATTGAACATTGGAAATAAGCAGAAAAGCATTCATTTTTCTATATACATATAGTTTAATGATTGCTTCTAATGAGAATCTAGCTTCTAATTATACTAAAAAATGTACTTTGCTGAAACCTGCTCTCAAAATCAATTTAAAAAGAAGGATTCCAATGCAACTTGATTCAGGAAATATTGTCTATTTTTTTTAGGGTTTCCTTTGCACTGCTTTTACTGGTTAATTCACTTGGCTGTCATTAGCATCCATGTTTTCTTTGCTACCATATCTGCAGCATTTCAGGGTAGACAGCTTACGTACATTTTAGTTACATTCCCAAAATTCTCCCAGGTGCCAAGTGCAGGAATCTTAGACAAGCCAGAAGTGCAAAAGTAAGAAATGCATTTCAAGTCTCAAGCAATTTCTTTATTTCTTAGATTTTTGACCATAAGATCAGTGCAACTTGGAACTCTTGCTTCAACAGCCCAATAGGATTGGGTTGTTGACTAGAACAAGTCTGCAGTAGATTATTTTAAGCATATTGCCTGAATCTCAGATTGTCTCAAAAGTATTGGCAATTTAAATCTGTGCTTATCTGTTTTGGTATATTGAAACCTTCAATATAAAATATACAACAATATTCAAGTATATGGGAGCTTGTTTTTGCTTAATAAAATCTTTCCACCCCTTCCCAGCCCTAAGGGAGTGAGTGTTTTGCAAAACTTTCCTAGTGATACATCAGATTGGTTAAAAGATCCCACAAAATTATGATGACTTCTTTCAAGTGATTTAGCACTCCTTGTATGCTATTTTCTTGTTTGAAAAACAAAATATAAAATAGATTAACTGCTCTGCATGTCTATTGAGAGTTTTATTTTTTAATATCATTTAAAAAGGAAATATTGATTACATTATCTCCTAAATCCTGCAAATACATTGGACCCCACTGTGGTCTACAATGCGTTACAAAAGCATGATAGAAAAACACTGTCTCAGAGACTATTTCTAAAGTAAGTAAATATCTAGATAATTTGGTGTAAGGGCATATACATACATATATATATATATATATATATATATATACACACATATACAAAGTAGTTATTAGTACCGAAACAGTGGAAGCTGGATTTTTTTGATATGTCATATGCTATTGCAACAATTTCCTAGGAAATTAAAATAAATTCCAATTTCCTAGAAAATTAAAATAATTTCTCTAAAAGATATCCCTCTCTAAAATATTCTCTCTCTTACCGCTCCCTCTCTGTCTTTCAGAAATCTTTGCAGCTCTTGGGGTGAGGGTGATTTAAGCATTGGCAGGGAAACCCCAATAAAGTTCCTTTTTTTTAATAATAAGAATCAGAACGCTTCATCTTTTCATCCTAATGTACTGTGGAAACTGATGAGAATTCAATACAGTGGAAGGAAGGAATAAAAATAAGTATTTAGAGATTATAAATGTCCTTGGGAAAGTCTTTGGTCATGTTCTGGTTTCTTTGTTGTGGCTAGGAAACCTGAGCTGACTTTGGTGAAGTATGGATTTCACCTCTGACATTTAAATATCACTGTTGTTCACAGTTACTGGGAATACAGAAAGTGCAATATAAAATGAGAATAACCTTTGCACCAAAGTTTTCATCCCAATTGCAATATTCTCTGATGACACCTCATATTTTTTTTCTATCCCTGTTAATGTCAGAGTGACCACTTGAAAGACCCCAAAGGTCCAGGTGCTATTTGCACAAGTTTCTACATGATCATAAAAATCAGATTCTAAAAGTTCCTTAGAAACCTCTGCTTTAACCTCCCTTTATCTCTTTTTCTTCACATGATTGAGTCTTCCCCAGTAAGTTGGACTCTATATTGGCTGCATCCTATTCTTTCCTCAAAAATTCTTCCTCTGATTTTTTTTTTCCCCATGCTTCTGTTCATCCCACCAGAGGTTTCCTTCCCTGGGAGGAGCTGAGCACGCTTAGCTGGAAGGCATGGTTGGGCAGGCAGAAGAGCAGCACTGCAGCTATGGAGCACAGGTTACAGCTCCAGTGTGACGGAGAGAGAGGTGGGGGTTTGGCTGGGGAGAAGGGGTTTCATTCCCTTTTCTTCCAGGTGCTGAGGGAATAGCGCAAACCGTGTTGCAGTTCAGGAAGGTACAGAAAAGTGGTGGAGAGAGCAAGAGTGGGAAAAAGTAGGAGGTACTTTGTTGCCAATTTTAAAATTTCCTTTAATGCACCCTGTGCAGCAGAGCTGTGCCCAAAAGGTCGTTGTTGTGACAAAGCACACTATGGAAGCATGGTGAAGTACACGACTTCTAGAGACTGACAGCTTTTTCCAGGAGCTTCACATAAAGAAAGGTGCAGATAGCATCACTTCAAAGCTCTGACTAGCTCTTCACACAATGTTACCCACCAGAGTCTGTTTTCAGCTACATAAATTCAAGTGTGGGGAAAAATTTTCACTCTTATGGCTAACTTGGTGGATTCTTGGGCTTTAGTTGAAAAAGAAATGTTTTTCTCTATCAAGGTCTGTAAGTACATTAATGTTGCTCTGCTTCCACTGCTTTCACTTTTTAAAGCCTCATCTGAGATTTATCTGAAGTTTCTGGTGAAAGGATTTTCAGCATTTCCCAAAAAAAATGAAAAAAGTCATATTCTTCAAAGCAGCTTCCTGTGAGATTAGAAAACAAAACATTAGACATTAATTCAAAATTCAAAGCTGAATCTTTAGGCAGCACCAACATATATTACTTATCACAAGTGCAGCTTCTCTTTGGTCGTCTGGAATGTCTTCTCATGTAATTTCAATATTTCTATTTCAAACAAGTGTATTGCTACATTTTGAACGCATTTGATATTAAGGGAATACTGTGCTATATGAGCTTGCTATAAAATTTAGAACCATTTCTAAAAAAGCCTAGATTTCTTATGAATGGATTAAATTCCTGCTCTATTTGAATATGCCGATTTTATTAGGTTTAATTTATATCAGTATCTCTGTACTGAAAAAAAATAGTTGGTTTTTTTTAACTTGTAATATTTCTTAGATAACAGAAAATCAATACTTAAGGAAAATAGATGCAATTCATCACATCTTCTATAAGAGCTTTATTTATTACTGTGACTACATATAAATAAAGGTAATATTTAAAGGTCTTTTAGGCAAGAGCTTCACAGTGAAATGTAACAGTCATTTAAGGCATTGTGCTTTTAATGCATAAGTACAAAAAAACATTAATTCATTGGAAACTGGTAATTTTAGAGAATGCGCAACAATTAATAACATGTCAAGTTTCAGTGAAATGTACTGCAAGAGAAAGCCTTCTGTGCTTTTTTCTTATGCTACCATTGAATGAAATCTCCTGGCTTTGGTAGCTAATTAATGATGACTCTAAGTGCAGCTTCTTAGGCTAGGCCATGGCAGAGATGGAAACATCTGCCTATGCAGAGGTGACATGGTCTGGCCTAGGTGTAGCAAAATGGACTCCCACCCCTCCAGTTTTCAAAGGAAAGGTCTGCCATACCACTAAGCTGCAGGTAAAAGTGATCCAGAACAACCCTTTGGCAGCAACACTAGGGAGCAACAAGCAACTTACGTCCTAGAAAATTGTCTCTTATAAGTTAATTTTTGCTCATTGCAAACTGAATAATCTGAGATCTTTAAATCAAAGTGATAATGAGGATTCAAAATCTTTAAATTGTATGCTGAAAGTGGATGTCGCTCTTGGTAAGTGAAATACAGCCCCAAAGGCTGTTTCATTCTAATGACAACAAAAACTTTTTTGTGTCACTCAGGTAGGAAAGCTCAGGTGTGTTACTAAAGCTGAGGACTAGATAAAAAAGTTTGTCTACATGAAGTTGGGATTTTTGAGACCTGCTTATTTGGGTGTTAATTAGTTTTTTTTAGCTTGCTACAGGTTCACTAGCATGCTGCAGATATTTGGTATTTGCTTTATATTTGAACCAAAATTTACAAGTAGAAGAACTGGATACTGTCCATATTACTTGCACAAAGGAAAAATCAAGATGGAGTAATGACATAGAAATGCTTTTGGAGGATTTTAAGTTGAAGACAATTTAGTCTTCCTAATCCAAATTCAGAATTTCATTGAAGCACTTTTAGTGTGTTTTTTTCTCTCTTTTTGCTTTTTGCCTGGCAATCACATCAGATCCTTCTACCCAGAGTTCATCCTACTTATTATTATCTTGATCCTCCTCTCTGATCAAAGTTTCTTTGTATATGACTTCCAAAAGTCTTTGTAAGTTATCTTTTGAGTGAGTCTCACTGCTGATTCTCAAATCTGCAGACTGTCTGGACAGCTGCTCTAAGTTTCATGCATGCTCTCTGAAACTTTCCTGCATATGAAAAAATTCCTCTTTTTAATCTAAGGAGATTTATTATTTCATTTATTTCTGAAAAAAAGAAGAGCGTGTAGCAAAGTGACTAATAATGGAAGACTGGAGTGTTAAGCAGAGATCTGGTTGGACAGGCTGGGAGAAGAGGAGGTGTTTGAAGAGAAAACTCTGAATCATCTCCTGAAAATTTTGGATAAAGATTTTAAAGATCAAAAAACTATGGAAAATTCATTAATATTATGGTGGTTTGACCCTGAATGGATACCAGGTGCACACCAGAGCCACTCTATCACTCCCCTCCTCAGCTGGACAGGGGAGAGAAAATATAAAGGAAGTCTCCTGAGTCAAGTGCAGGGAGAGATCACCCACCAATTACCATTATATGCTAAGCAGATTCAACTCAGGGAAATGAGTATAATTTATTGCCAGTCAAATACCAGATCTTAAAAACATCTTCTCCACACGTCTGCTTTCTTCCCAGGCTTAAATTTAATCACAATTTCTCTGTATCCTCCCCCACAGTGGTGCAGGGGATGAGGGAATGAGGTTTGTGGTCAGTTCCTTGCACATTGTCTCTACTGCTCCTTCCTCCTTAGGAGGAGGACTCCTCACCATTCCCCTGCTCCAAGGTGGCATTGTCCAGTGGATGCAGTGAATATCTGATCCACCACGGACCTCCAAGGGCTGTAGGAGCACAGCTGCCTCAAATTTCTAGGTAAAAAACTGAGATCCAGGCAAATCTTTTGGTAAACTTTCACTATCTTAATAAGTATCTCTCTCAAAAGTTTGTAACAACACTTTGCATTAAAAGAAGCAGATTGGTCTACTGACTCTTGGGGTGCCTGCTCAACTACTTATAACAACCTTTTAACAAGACAAAGTAAACCAGAGGGTAGCTGCATAGTGTGCAAAGTTGATGACTATCTATGGAGATTCAGTTGTCCTAACCCAAGCCTTTTAAAAGTTAGGTATGTAGACTAAATTACTCATCTGCTATTCCCTCTTTGAACAGATAGGAAAAAAGTGCCTCTGGAGGGTAACTGAGCCCATGTGCAGGCAAATCATTGCAGATGTTATCTACAAATGCCAATCTGACTTCAATACCTTGTCTCAGGCTCCCTCTATAGTCAATTCCCCTGAAATTCCTGACAGGTGTCTCTGGCATGTGCTGCAATGTTTGTCTGAATTCAAAACTGATCTTCTGAAATGCAATTGTGCTCTAAAACAAAAGAGTCAGCCAGAGCCCTGGCCTCTGTATATGCGACAAAACAAAAGTTATAAATTCCATCAGAGGGTTTGGTGAAGGAGTAAGGATTCAGATATACTTAATGCTTTGTCTGTATGGAAGTCTACATTCTTCTCTGCTAAACCTGAAGGACATTTGAAATGCTTTCTTACATGTCCTGTGTTTCCCAGTGAGCTGTGTATATGACCTTTGCTATTGGTATTTTGCATTAGAGGCCAGGTACCTTAAAGAAGGTGGCATATAGTCCTGTACTCTGTTCATACCCTGAGGATCTGCTGACATCTGAAAGCCAAGAAATGTAAGTATCTGCTGAGCACAGCCTGAGCTTCCTCAGCTTTCAAAGGAGCAAAATTTAATTGAGACTATTCCATATTCAGTGAAGGAGCAGAAGAATCAGGATGCAAACTCTGTACACAGTGAAACTTCCCAGAAGTGATGAATGGGAGTGGAATTACTCTGGGTTTTGGGTTTTTTAATTTGAACCAGAAAGTAAGTATTTTCTGATTGCGTGGCCACCAGGGCAGTGATCATACCCCTGTACTCAGCACTGGTGAGGCCACTCCTCAAATCCTGTGTTCAGTCTTGGACCCCTTGCAACACAAGGGACATTGAGGTCCTGGAATGAGTCCAGAGAAGGGCAACAGAGCTGGTGAAGGGTCTGGACCACAAGTCTGATGAGGAGCATCTGATGCAGCTGGGGTTGACCAGTCTGGAGGAAAGGAGGCTGAGGGGCCGCATGATTGCTCTCTACAACTACTTAAAAGGAGGTGACAGCAAGGTAGAGATCAGCCTTTTCTCCCAAGCAGCAAGCTGTAGCAGGAGAGGAAATGTCCTCTTCTTGCACCAGGGGAACTTTAGATTGAATATTAGGAATAATTACTCTATGGAAAATGTTGTCAATTATTGAAACAGGCTGCCCAGGGTGGTGGAGTTACTGCCTCTGGAGATATTTCACAGATGGGCAGATATGGTCCTTAGGGACATGGTTTAGTGGTGGATTTGGCAGTGTTAGGCTGACAGATGGACTTGATGACCATAGAGGTCTTTTCCAACCCAAATTAATCTATAATTCCATGTTGTCTTTCTGAACATCACTGCCATTTGGCAAACAAATGTCTGTGTCACCAAAACTGTATCTCTGCTCTGCTGAATGTGCTAATGCTCACCCCAAAAATGTGTGCTAAATGGCAAACCAGAATATTTCTACCATTTCTCACCATTGACCTGGCTTTATTCAGTATTTGGCTGAGCACCAAAAAGGGAGGTGGGATTAGTTATTAACTGGCAGATAAACAATAGCACTGTTTTCTAGTCAGATATGAAGTTCACACTCATGCTTTAGACCAGAGGGAAAAAGAATAAATGATGAGCAGCAAAGCATAATAGTCAAATATCAGAGCATCTCTGTGTTCTGTGAATGGGACAGTGTTGTCTGAAAATGTGGGTCACAGCACACAAGCAGAGAGGTGAGTTTAAGAGCTACTTCATATGAGATTGAAACAGCATACCTTGGCAAAGCTCCATTTGGAAAAAATACAGTAGCTGGTTGGTCCCATGGAAAAGTTTTGCACTAGTACCTATTTGGACAAAGAGGTATTTGCTCTGAGACCCCCTGTGAGATATATGAACTTCCTCAGAAGTCTGGACTCCAGGATTTTGGAGGCAGTAAATCTTGGTTCCAACAGCCTGAAATAACGATATATTCACTATAGTAGACAGCAGGTTCAGAGGAAATTTATCTAGACACCAGAACATCTTCGGTAAAAGATTAATATTTAGACTAAATACTTACACACTTATATGGAAAACTGAAGATAATTTAATTTTCCTGTTTACCTCTACACTCATGAAAAGAAACCAGTACATTAATCAAGCTTCATTTCCCACTGATCAGATGGTAAGGAAAACACTCAGGCAAGACAGGGGGTTTTATGAACAGTAGTATGTCTGAAATCCTACAGACCATAAGAGAGAAGCAAGAGGACCGGCAAATGACTGTGGAGAGGCTCTGAAGAAAAAGGTTGAGCATACTTTGTGCAGACAGATGGGAATCATGAGTACCCTTAACAAATACCTCTTTCTGTTTGGATTTCTGGTGAAGTATTTTAGCTCTCTTTTACTTGAATCATTACATTGAGCTATTCACATAGCCTCTGGACTTCTAAAATAGCGTATTTCTTTGAGAATATTCTGGGGACAGAACAGGGGTTAATTGGAGCTTTGGCTTCAGTTTCCATGTTGATGTTTTGTGTATGCTTGTGCTTCCTGCTTTTCTCTAGTGCTGCACTTTCTCATTTTAGGTTCATTGATGGTACTTCTGGCACCACTGTGCATGTCTCTCTTCAACTTGTGTGAAAAGTGAGTATTATGTTAAAAACTTTGACGGCTCCACTCATGAATCTGAAGAAGCAATCACTGCCTTTTTGGCATTGTGTCTCTCAGACAGACACTTTCTGGGAAGTGGGGTAGGTTGGATGAGACAGCTTTTCTTGCCGCAGGACTTCTAGGGTCATTCCTGTTCCACTTGCTAGGTTCTTTTTCTGTCAGTAGTGTTCCTGGCTTTTGTTTGTCCACTGGAGTGCTCTGTCCTTGTATCAGAGAAAAAGTTTGGTGCTTCTTTCTATCTATGAGTAGATGTTCTTCCTTACTGGAGCAGCTGCTGCTGTGTAAATGGTCTTTATTCTAATATAGCACTCACTGTTTCTTTCAGAATTTTTTTCTCTAAAACCTGTCCAGTTGCATGATTGTTGGTAAGAATATGTAAGAGTTCAAGTATAAAAAATAATTTTAAAAAAAAGCCAAAAAGGGGTATGGCATGGTGGTTCCCAGAAGTATTTTGGATATTCTGCTACTGAATGTGCCAGCCCTCACCTGTGACCTGAGATGTAAAATTGGCATGGAAGAATGAAGCATCTCGGTAGAGATCCAGAGCACCTTTCTCATCTAGACAAGAAGCAGGCATGAGATTGAGTTTGACATATAAAGTCTTTATCATAGAATCATTGAATCATTAAGATTGGTAAAGACCTTCAAGATTATTGAGTCCAGCCTTTATGATTAATGGTTAATAACCCTTGTCTTACAGTAAACAGTTTTGTGGCTGTAGATTCAAGAATCTGTTCGAGAATAATTTTTGTCTCTAATTTATCAATAGATCAAGGCTGTTATTCCGTCCTGTGCTCTTTTTTATTTCTGCTGGTAGAAGGGTGGATAATAATCAACTCAGACTACTTTCTTGAGTATTTCCAAAAGGCAGTAGTGTCTTTGGGGACTGGATAAAACGGCTTTATAGCCAGATTTCCAACATATCTACCAGCACTGGACAGAAGCAGTGAAGAGATGTGATCAGGATGCTCATGGTTTGTCTGGTCCATTGAGATTTACTGCTAGGTAGAACTTCTGCATATTAGAGCCAACTAAGCAAAAATATTAGGAACCAAAGATTTTGCTTTCAGCATCTTACTGATGGATATCTAATGTACTTTTTCTATGCAGGCATTCTTTGCCAAAACGGTCAATTTTGTCCCTCCCCTTTTCAGCCCAGTCCAGCATCTAGGATGGAAACTATCAAAATTAAGTCAAGTTAAGGAGATGACATATCACATCCAAGGCAAAACTGAAAATCCCACACAATGGATAAAACCTTTAGGAACAAATATTTACTATAACATTAATACTGCTTCTCTCTAACTTGCTAATGCCTCTGAGTTGAGAATAGGAATTATTAAAATACAAGGTGTTGAAGAAAAATTCTGCTATGATCCACTGTGGAAGAGCGACAGGCAAAAGTAGATGTGACACAGAATGGCAATTGGCCTGGATTGCTTGGTGTAAATAAAAGCCGATACATTTCAAAGTGGATGGCACCCTGACTTAGTTTGCAATGGAAAAACTGAAGATTATTATTAATTTGTCTTCTGTTGCCTTTCTCTGAATGAGGCCTTTTTTTGGCTGGTCCTGGATGCAATAAAAAAGAAGACAAAAATCCTTCCTCCCTCCAGTGTTTCCGCTTCCCCAGCGTTATAGCTCTGAATACATCCTGTCTTTTTGACTAAATTTTTCTTGTAGATGAAACTGCAGAGCTGCTGCTTTAAAATCTCCTTTTCCAGCCAATCTCTTACTTGTCACAATGTCCTGTCCCAGGGCACTGTTACTCTGACTCTCCATCCTAACTCCAAGGGCAGCTGTGTGCCTGCTGACTGCAAATCAATTCTCTGGACTCTGTCTACAAGTCCAAGGCCCTGCTTGCCTCAGCCCTGCCTGACTGCAGAGGTGTAGCATTAAGTTTTCTTTTCACAAAGTGGGAACCAACAATGCAGCAGCATGTTCCAGTGGCTGTGACCTCTGGCTGTGCTTGAATGTGCTAAATTGACTCTCAAAAATCATGAGCTCTTTCCTCATGGCTCTAGCATCCATCTGTGTGCATATCCAAGCTTTTTAACCACACACAGTTGGTTAAAAGGAAGTACAGATTGCCTGTCTGCCTTTCTGACAGCTAATCATCTTGATGTGGTGAGGGTCTGGAAGTGGCACATTTATTGAATGCATGGCTTATCCTCAGTGGGCAGGTAAAATCCAACCTTGCTTTTGTCTTCGTCTTTGCACAGTAGCTAAAACCACAATCAGGCTTTTACAGATGCTTTAAGGTTGGTCTTGCCCTATTAGTAATGTCTTCTCAGCCATCTGTTGTATTTATTCTCTTAAATAGGATGGAAAGACTCCCTGCCAGGAACATGATGAATTACTGAAAGAATAAAAATGATGGCTATAAGGACATTACATAGCTTCTTAAATATAAATAAGAAACTGGTGTCTCCATACAAGCACATTTGCGATATTAATCAGCTTTTCTCTCTTATGAAAAGCATCATTTCATGCTAATATCTTGCTGTAACATAATTTCAAACAATGTGGCTTAATTCTATCATATTATTAAGTTTCACAAGACTGTGTGCAGAAAAAGGAAGATGAATTAAAATGAAAAAATTCCTGGAATAATTTTTCCTGCTTCTCAGTTAAAATTATAGCAATTTATCATTTACACATTAAAACAACTATTTTTCCATAAAAATACATATTTAGATTCATGAAGTCTGCTGTTGGGAGTTATGGAGGAAGGATCATTAGAGTTGATCAGAATGTATGGACTCTAGCCAGAGACAACAAAACAGTCTGGCCTATTACAAATTCTGCAAGTACTCTTATGTAAAAGAATGATAGAATTTGACAGAAAAATTATTCAAAGTACCAATAATTTTAAAATGTTATTAAAAAACCCAAGTTCTTAACATGTAAAAATGAGATGTATGTGTTTCATGAGGAGATAGAACCCTAACCAGTTGATTGCATGCTTTAACTAAATATACATTATTTGTAAATTTGTAGAACTGCCTCTCAGTTTATCATGGGCTTTAGTGGTTTGAATTTATGGCTCTTTACTGTATTTGGGTCATTCTGCAGCTGCATTCTCTCAGACTGAGCTCTATATTAAAAAGCTCATCTTGGTCTGCCAAATTAAAAAATCAGTACAGAAATCATTTTATTTTAGTTTACACAAAAAAGGACTTGTCTTTTTCATTGTAATGAGAACTCAAAACAAAGGATATTTACAAAGCAATTTCTTTTAGAGGTTTTCTTTTTTAATTTAAAGAGAAATTAAAGTAAATTTTGTAACAGATTAGAAATCAATAAAGTCCACAAAATCACCCCCTTCTTGCAGACCAGTGCAGGTACAGAACTGTAACCAGGGTTTTGGGGCTCCTTCCATAAAATACTCTGCTTGAAGATGGGCAAGGGCTGGCAGGTCAGGCTGGCTGCCCACGAGCACCAGCAGGTACTTTCTGCATGCAGCCTGGACAGGCAATTGGATGTGGGTGGAGTATGAGGAAAGGCTGAGGGAATTGAGTTTGTTCAACCTGAAGAGCAGGCTTCATAGTGACTTAATTGCAGCCTTCCTGCACCTCAAGGGAGCCTTCAGGAAAAATGGAGAGGGGCTTTTTACAAGAGCATGTCACTACAGGACAGGGGGAATAAAGAGGGCAGGTTTAGATTCGATATTAGGAAGAAATCCTTTACTGTGAGGGTGGTGAAGCACAGGAACAGGTTGCCCAGAGAAGATATGAATGCCCTTTCCCTGGAGTGTCCAAGACCAGGTTGGACAAGATCTTGAGCAACCTGGTCTAGTGGAGGGTGCCCCTGCCCATGGCAGGAGGGTTGGAACAAGATGGTTCTGATTACTCACTACTAACATTTTAAATTTTTTTTTAAGTTTGAATTTTATGTTTTGCTTCACATGATCATGATATGGTCCCTTCAGCACAGAAACATGTGTTGGTTTCTTCTAGTGGATGGTCAGGATCCAATACAGATTTCTGGGAAATGTATTTTGTGACTATAAGATTGCTGTTTGAGTTTCTCTCAGTTTATTCCAACGAGTAGACCTTAATGCTATCTCATCTGTGGTCCTTCTATGCACTTATGTTACTTCGTTAGGCTTTTCCCCCACCCCAGCACAAAACAAATTTCATATTGATTAAGTTTGACCTTGTGGAGAAATTACTCACAGTGTGTCTTTGTTTCTGTTTCATCACATTTTTCTATAATTTACTTTGAAGTGAAGAGTTAAATAGTTGTTTTCTTCATGTGCATTAGTCAGCTTTTAGAATTAAATAAAAATAAAAGCCTTTTTAACATATCTTTTGTTTTCCATCTTGCCTATTTTATAGGTTTATAATATGTCATCCTGTCATTAGTAACTAGGATGAATCCAGTTGCTTAATATCCAAAGTAATGGAACAATCCTTTTCCCTGTGCAGCACACACAAAATGCAAACAAATGTTTTCTACTGTGGGTAGTGTTTTTTAAATTTCCTCCTAGGGGACTTTGTGAAGTGGAATTTCACCAATGGACAAGGAAAGAAGGAGCCAGGACAGGACCTAGATAGTAAGATGCCACATCAGCTTGTGTTTGCTGTGCCAAACTCTCAGTCACTTTTGTGCTCTCGTGGCCTTTAGGACATATAGGTCATTCTACTAAGAGCAAGGAGAGGTGCTGTTGGGAGACAAAGATGTGACAAAGAGCAAAACAGTAGCAGATATTTTCTTCTTTTTGGTTAAGCTACTTTGAACTATTTATTTTGGGACAAGAAAGGTGGAATTAACTTGTACGTCCGAAAAGGTTGTGGAAGCTTTGAAAGGTTTATGAGATAATATGTTGCTGTCAAACTGTCATTGACTTAAGTGGGAGAGGGGGTTGTGGGACTGTAGAATGAAAGGAGAACAAATAAAAAGAATAATTAGAAGTTTCCTAGTTACTACCACAATTTGTGCTTTAATGTAAGAAATTGAAGGACAAAGCTAGCAGTAATGCTTCAAACCAAACAGCACCAATGGAAATGTTCTGCACGTCTGCTATCACTGCTGAGGCAGAGACAGCCCTGGTGGGAGCTGTGCTGCCCCAAGGAGCAGCTCTGCAGCCACTCAGCCTGGGCTGCTCCCTGCCTTGGCTGTGCAGGCTGCCAAGGTGAGCTGTGAGCCTCTGCACAATGCAGCAGTGGGGTTTGAAAGTGTTGTGACCTCCAGATTTCTTCAGGAACAACTAATAGTAAAAAGTAGAGTTTCATAAAGTATATAAACCTAGGATAATAATCATCCGGTCATTTCATGCCCTTGAGCTTTCTTTTCCCAGAACATTCTCATTGTGTTGTTACTCTGAAACCTTCAAGGCAAAGTGGTTGACTCAGTTCTTATTTCCTTCACTTCTTCTTGACCTTTAGAAAGTGATGTCTTATTCTTCTGTAACATGTGTCTTCTTGGCTTAAAAATACTTCCTGCAGTACAAAACAAATTGATTTTATTTGTGTTTTGGATTGTTTTGGACCTTTTTTTTTTTTTTTATTGTTTGGTTCAGGATCTCCCCCGCTACTCCTCACCCACAGGGACACACCAATATTAGTGGCTAGAAAATACTCAAATTACATTCTTTTTTGATAGTTGCTGGTTTTCAGATTTCAACTCCTTAAATTTTATGTATCTTACTTTATTTTAATATTCCTGAAGAGTTTCTGTTGCCATGCACAATTTTCTGATGACCATCCTGTTTGACTGGACTTGATACCAGTTCCTAACACTTTTTGTCATACTGTAGCTCTGCAGAGAAGCAGTGAATAAGGGCTCTGATATTCTTTCAGCCCTTATGTGTGCTGCTGGAACTGGCAGGGGAGTTTCTGTCACTTGATAAAACTTGATACCTTGATTTTATGCCACTCTCAGTACTTCAGTGAATGTTTCTTTCAGCGGTGAGGTTCATGCAAAATCAAGAGTGGTCCCATCACTTTCAGCCACCACGTTTCCCTCAGGAAACACAGGCACACACCTTTCCCTGCAGCCTCAACATCTGCCAAGAATTTGTATTCAACTTGAGACACTACATGTGTTAAAATCATTATAGCTTGATTAGTTTTTACTTCTTACTGAACCAATTGGGTTCATATTAATCAAAACTCCACATAGAGCCTGCACACTTCTAACAGCATTTCCAACTTCAGTCTAGCAGGATTTTTTCCTCATCTTTTAGCTGACCCTGGTAAGAACTAAGCAAAAAACTAGATTGTACATTCTATACAGAGGTTATAAAACCCTCTATATTCAGTTATTTTTATTGAGGAAACTTTGTTGTTTAGTTAATATCTGTACAATTGATCTCCTGTCTGAGGCACCTCACTCTGGATCACTCAGATGCGGTTTTGGTGTGAGATAGCAGGGTCATAGCAGATGTGCCTATATTATGGGAATTGCTGCAGAATGTCATAAATTGAAGGGAAATTTTTTAGAGCGTTTTTTAAAAACCAAACTCTAGTAACTACCAATAATATCTATCTTCTCAGCTTTCACAGGCATTGAAGTTTCAGGTATTGTATTCTTCTGTAGTGAGCCTTTAAGTGCCAGCTACACCATGTGACAATAAAATACATTTCCCCATGCAATCAGTTCCTTTGAGAGGCTAAACAAATCCAGGTTTATTCACTCTTGAAGTTGCTCTGCTTTTGAAACCACTATCATCTTCTATTTATTCTCTGAACACTACATTCTTATTTCCTTTTGTACTGAATTGGTTTTTCTTATCTCAAGTATTAGGTTTTTTTGTAAAAGGTATTTCCAACAAAACTCATCTTCCATGTTCTCTGACACTGGGATACTTTTAGAAACACTGGTTGATGCAGCAGTACTTTTCCCTGAGTTTTCAACATTTTACTTAATGCTAAACTTTTGAGAAAGCCTTACAGTCCATTTATAGAGCGACACATCTTATCTCTGCATCATCTCAGCACTGTTACTGTGTAATGTTATGTATGACAGCTGGAACACTCATGGACTCCAGCTTGTATTAGTTTACTTGGATAAAGGTTCTTAAGACTATGAGCATTTTTTTGATTAATACTGTGGTTGTTTCCACTACTTTCTCTGTACAAAACTTTCTGGAGTGTCTCACTGGAAAGGCCTGCTCATCATGGTACCCTGAGCTGATTGAAACATCTCTACAGAAGTAAAATAAAGCATTTCTCTCATGTCAGATTTGAAGAACTTCTTTTCAGACTAATATTGTTTTGTAAAAAAAGAGTTTATTACAGTGTCTGTATTGTAATAAGCTGCAATAGAAATATCATTTTATGAATAAAGCCAAAGGCTATAGCACAATGCAGCTGAACATACCCAGAATCAAATCAAGCGTCATTATATTGTATGAACTGGCACTTTGAAATCTGTGATGAAATTCAAAAAGGGTAATCTTGAGTCACTACCCACTTATTTGAATTTTATTTACATCCCATGCCAGAATGACTGAGAAAGTGACTGAATGTGTGCTGATCAGAAATCCTGAAAATGTCTTGCATCCAAACATCTTCTGTACTAGGAATGTGTAGGGGGATAGAATATAAGTAAATAAAGGCAGTATAGAAAGTAATCTTACCCCGTAAAGAGTTGCAGCTGGGTTAATTATGAAAGATTAGGAGTAGGCCTGATATTAACAGGCCACACCTGTAGCCAATAAGAAGAGTGTTAAAAAAGAGTGGATTGGTTAGTTGAAGGGTCACTGGAGTCAGTTGGGTGCTGTGAGGACAAGGAAGAGTCAGTGCCTGGAAGAGCTGCCTACAAGAAACATCAAGGAGGTATGAACCTCTAGCGATATGGAACCCTTGCCATGTAATGACAAAAGAATTCATGCACTATAATGATGACAGGAATGGACAAACCAGAGAATTATTTCTAAATTAATATACCATCTCTCACTTCCTTCCAAAAGGTAAAGTAGCTTTTAAAATACAGAACATTAAAAAATAAAAAGATCCTCCCTTTTTTTTTTTTAACTACACAAGTCCAGTTAAGGCTTATTAGATCAGAAAAAAAGAAGTTTTGGGTATTTTCTGGATCAAAATTGACGGGGGAGAGAAAATTGGTTTACCTTGCCAAAATTCACCTTTTTTATTGTCGTCAGGGTGACAAACCTCAAATGTCTACTTTTTCTTTTCTCCTTCCCTTTCTACAGTATAAAATAGGACAGATTGCTTAGGAATACTGAGAACCCAAAGTAGGTTTTGTTGTTTATTGTTTGACTGCCCTTCAGTAGATCCACCAGTTTCCAGTGTCTTCTTCTTCATTCATTAGCCCTACAAGCACTTTAATTTGGAGATTTGGTTAAACAAATGGCAGAAAGCGACAACCATTTTTTGTTGGTTTGGTTTCACAGCTTAGTGGGCTGCAAAACCAGTAATGGTTTGTTTTTCTTATGTGCATGGTGGCATGGGGTGTTTTAATACAATCTATTGATTTGACTTTTTTTATCAGGGTATCAAAGATGACATATCTGTGACTCATGCCCACAGAACTGTGACTGATGGGTGCATGCTGCAGTGTTGGGCCTTTTTTATATTTTTATGTATTTAGAATGCATTTGATGTGGAGGGCCCCCAGATCAGCAGAAATCATAAAGAAGACAAGAAAAATTTCTGATATTTCTGATTAGTGGCTGAAAGTAAAATTAAATATGTTTCTGAACATGCACTGACACTTGAAGTCCTGAGAGATCGTGTGTACTTGACATCTCTACCTTGAACCTCCTGAAATCCACTTCTGCCTTCCTGCCACTGTTTTTGTTGGTATATTTTCCCCGTTTCATTCTCTCTGCAGAGATGATGTCCCTGTCCTTCACAGCTCTTTTCAGGAAATTTCTAACTAACTCTGACAAAGCACCAGTCAGTAGAGTTGTTCTGTCAAAGACCGACTAGCCCTGGACTTTGCTGAAGGTGCCTACATGTCTAGCCCTGCCATTTAAGGGTAAATTATCATTCAGCTTTTGCTGGATGATCTAATCACCATGGATTTATTTTCACAGGTAGACTGTGAGAGGTCCATTTTAAAGTAGGAGAGAGCTAAAATAAAGTAGAAGAGGGTAGAACAGAGCAATAAAACTTCTGTTTGGTGTTAGCATACAAAAGGCTTAAAATTATGCAAATGAAGATGCAATCAGAAATTATGCAAATGAAGATTTGCCAGACTGTTTTTAAAAACATTCACAGTCCTAGTGATAGTTCCACATCTGATTAGGATATAGATGTGATCAAGGAGATAGAACTCCAAATCAATTTTTGACGGAAACCGAGGGAAGAGTCAAAAAAATGGAGGAATCTGGACTACTGAGTGAAGAATTCATCTCTGTTTTTTAGAGATAGTATGAATCAGTTGTCTTTCAAGCATATGACATAAAGGATGCATATAGTTCTGGTCCAAAGTGGTGACCAAAGCATGTGCTGGTGCCAAAGAAGTATGGTCTATCTGAGAATGCCAAGGTAGTGATTAGGAAGGAGTGGCCTGGGCTGAAAATTGGCTCAGACCAGAAGTACACAAACAGAAGGTTAAATGTTTGTGAATCAAACCTCTTTATAAACTGTAAAGTTTATAAAACTCTATAAAGAGCTCAGCTACAAGCACCTGAATTGGAAAATATCTGGGTGTAGAGCCTTCATGATGCGTTGGCCAAATAGCACAGACATGAAAAATGCCAGTATAATCATAAAACACATGAAAGTAAGTATTTCTGGTAGAAGAGGGGTTATTGACATCAAAATAAATAGCTCTGCTCTTGTCTCATGTGTAAATAACATTTTTATTCAACTGTGAGAAGGAATTGAGAAACAATGAGCCCATTTTTAGGGGAAGCTAGAGTGCTTTGGTTTAGATAGTATATTGAGAGCTAAAAGGAGATATGATTGTGAAAATAAATGAGACTAAACATCAGGTTATAACTAAACTGAAGGACTATGTCACCATAGGAACAAATGGCTATGAAAAATCTGCTGATAGGTTAAGACTGGAAAACAGAAGCATCGTGGTCTTAAACAATCTGTTTGGGACAGGAAAATACCCCAAACTCACACTACCACGCTATTAAACTCACAATGTAACTTGCTTTGCTGATGAAAAGGTGTACATAAAGCAGTGCAAAGATGTTACAGGATATCATTCAGTGACTCAGGACTCATTCAGTTCGTCTGCTCCTAAACATACCAAAAGACATTTTTACCTGATGATAATGAGCATTTGACTGAACTCATATTGCTGAAAGCTATTGAATTATGAGGATATGAGGTGCTGCTCCCAGCAACCTGGACAAAACATAGAGAGGCTAAAAGTTAACTGTGCAGGTCTTGGTCATGGGTTATCCCCAGTTCTGTGAAGGTCTCAGAGCTGGTGGGATCTCTGGGACTAGCAAATCCTGGCTTACAGGACCCTGCTGTGCATTCAGAGGCAGAGGCACAGGTGCTGCACTGTCTGTTCCTTTTGTTCTCAGCCCTGTGTGCAGTGAGGAGAGAGTTAGCAGCACGTGGCTTGGAGAGTCTCAGTGAGGGCACTAAATTGAGCAGTGCTGTTCCTAGACTATGACAGCTTTTCAGAGAACAACATGAGTAAGGTTTCATTTCTTTTCTCTCTTCTCTCTCATCTTTGTTGCTCTAGAAAAGTAATTTACTTATACAAGTGGATTTGAAGGGATTTGTTGTTTATCTGGGAGTTTTTTCTCTTTTTGGGGAAAGATTTTTGTTTTCTGCGTGTCTCCCTGTGACTCTTCCATTCTTAGGTTGCAAACAGATAATTTGCTTTTTCCTCCACTTTTGTATGTAAGTGGTGGAGGAGGGATGTTTATTCTCTTATTCCTCGTCTACCTTTGGATGTCTGGCCCAGCTTAAAATATCTTCAATTCTTACAAGTCTGCAATTAGGCTTGGCAGCCCCACTGTTTTCAATAGGTACAGTTCCCTGCCTAATGTTTAACTTCAGCAATAACTACAGGAATTTCACTTCTAGCTTTGTTCTCCCTGCAGTGACTAATTGCAGGGACACAATCTGTAGTTAACCCCCTCTTTTATATACTTCTGCACTAATATCATGCCTGGCTTTTCTGTAGAATGAATGTTCCCAGTTTTATCAACTTTGATCTCATTGGAATAAATTTTCTGCTTTCTCTTTCATTTAGGGACAAATGGCACTCTGAATAAATACCCTTTCAAACATGACATTGGACCATGGAGCACATAGAAAAATAATTACAGTTGCAAGAGCTGTTTAAGTATCTAGAATTTCCACCCCAATGTTGTTTTCAACATGTTCACTGGCTCTTATTTTCCCCTAACTGAGATGGAAAAAATAAAAATACTGAATTGGTCGGAGGAATGAAAACATCTAGAAAATGTTATGAGTCAGAACTGACCCTGCAATGTCTGATTTGGATTTACTGAGTCCAAAAGAGACTCTCCTTTGTGTCTGGGTTTTGAAATTGGTTCTACATGCCTAGATTAATAAAAGAATTCAGGGGCTTTAGGCCACTTCCCATTTCTACCAGCCAGACTACAGCACTTGTACTGACTAAAAAAACTCTTGGTGAGCTTTAATAACACAATAATATTGAAAAAGACACAGATATTGCCAGAAAATAATGTATAGCTATAAATAGCTCTGTCTGTGCTTCACTGCAGGCAGGACAAGCAATAAAAACATGTCCTGCTGGGCAATGAACCCTGCTCTCCCAGTTTCCACACCCAGAGAAAATAACACACATCTTTGAGCTCACCCACATCATTAAGGAAAATTATTCACCCAGTAGATCTGGGGGGCAAAACCAGCCAGAAACTGGAATGGAGTGGTGGGGATGTTCCCCACACTTGAGGGTGAGCTTTAGCTCACTGCTTTCTTTTTCTCATCAGAACTCTTACTGAGCATCTGTGAAAGTCTTAGTGTCATGGATTCAATTTCTTTGAGGAGAAACTCAGATATCTGCCTAGAGAAGGTAGTTTCTGACGCCTAGGATGTCCTCCTTTTTTGTCATTCGTAAAAATCCATGTGAATCCATAAGGATTCACATGAATTGGTAGTTACAACAAATAAAAAGTGTGTAAAAATAAAGACAATTTATTTATTGAGCTTTATCATCTTGCTGAATTAATATAGCCATGAATGCAAAAAATCATAGGAACCATAGCTGCATATGGCCATACATCTTCACATAACCTTAGCTAATGGAGACTCTTCTCTGACTTTCAGGAGCATTCTTTTGAAATTTTTTTTTTTTAGCTTTTCTTCACAGAGAAAGCCTCTGTGTTGTAGGAATTTTTAATCTAAAGTAATTTTATGATAAATTTAACAGGATACTTCTGTCCTTTTCCAACCTATGTTACAACCCCAGTGGTAAAAGCCCAGAGTAAGAGAGGCAATAAAACTTCCTAGGGGCCACCAGCTGGAGGATATATTTGATTTCTTCTAAATAAAGTAGGTACTGTTGTTGGGTCCATATCACTCTGAGTATTAATTTAAACTTGAAATGGATTACTAACTCAAAGTTAACCTTAGTTAACTTTGTGGAACCCAGATGTTTGAACTCTGAGAAGACTAATTGCCATCTGACTCCTTTGCTCTGCATGAATGAATGGTAGGTTTATATTTAAATAATTGATTACTGTTGTCTTACACAAGACAAAGGCTGTCTTGTGTGAGAGAGAAAGTTTTATCTCTCAGCTGCTTGTTGAGAGCCAGGGCACAGGAACCTGCTTAATTCAGTATGTACCCTTGTACCCTCATAACTGGGTCACACAAGAAGAAATAAAATCAGTAGGGTCTGAGATGTCTGGTTTGCGGGTTCATTTCATACAAAAAGAGACAATAGGTACTACCCTCCTGGGTATTTTGGGTCCTAACTGTAATTTACTCAGCAAAACAACTTGTTTAGCTAAATGGCTTTCAAAAAAGGCATATCATCTGATGTAGGTACACGAAGAGATTACAGGTCTGCTGCTCTGGTTATTACACTGATTAGTCCTTTAAGAAAATTATTCATCAGCTTTACTGAGAATTCATTTTAGTAAATTTCATTAAAATCTATTTTTGCCTTGTACTTCTTCTACACTACACCAAAGAACATACAATTTTTAGTATTCTAAATTCTTTTGCATTTTCTTACCGTAGAATTAGGTAATGAATACTTAAAATTGTTTTTTGGGTTCTTTTTGACAAACTTTAGGAGAGCAACCTATTAAGCTTTCTCTGCAAAAACTCTTTGCCAGCAGTCACATCACTTTACACGTATTTTCTCCACCTTTCTCTGTTGCCTAGAGAAAATGACAGTGAGAAAATATGTAATAAGGAAATTGCATTTCCACCAAATTTTAAAAGACTTTTGAAGAGAAATACAGTTAAAAACCAAAAGAATGCTTCTTTTACACCTTGTGGTAACATGAATGGTCTAGTATGAAGCAGTTAAATCTCAGGTTTTATGCAGTTTTTCTATTGATGCATTTCTTTGTTTTTGCAAGAAATTAGTCTTGCCTGTTATTATGTGTGTTTAGAGGTAAACGGCAAAAATTCACTACTGTGAATTCTTATTTCAATCAAAATAAGCTCTTCAAATACTTAGGAATAATGGAGTGACAATGCCTTGGTTTTAACAGTGTAGAATCCAATGAAAATGCTTTGAAAGTCTGTACTATTCTATCTATGGTATGAAAGTAATAGAGAGTTTTGTAACGTTTCCAAAGAACAGAACGGGGCACCCTTTCCCCTTCGTATGAAGACTGTAGTGTCTGTTTCATGTCAGATACAAAATAAAAGTTATTATTTGTCACATAGTGCTCTTGTCACTATAGGACACAAAAGAACACAAGCACACACCGCTGTTCTCAAAGTGAGGGAAAGAAGGGAAGTTTATTTTCTGACTCCAACATTTATAGTTTTCCAAAAGTGACAGCGGATTGGTGGGTAACAGTGACACCTGGTCAAACCAACAGTCCATCAACTCCCTCCTCCTCCATAAAGGAATGCAAAACAATGAGTTATTTGCAGAAAGTGTGTGAGACAGTTCACTACAAGAATGTCAACATCAGCAGGCTTAGAAAATCTTAAAAAACCAGGGTATAGGCTCTAATGAAATACACTGGATAGCAGAAATATAGACTTGGAGACCAACAGCCAGAAAGAGAGGTTGGCACATTCTATGCTCTCCTTCTCCACCTGGTTCCAATTGAAAGAAACCAGACCTGCAGCAATGGGGACTTGGGGTGTGGGACCCTCTCCTGATGAACAAACTCCCTTCCAGATAAAAGCTGTGGGTACAGCTGCAGATCCTGTGGCAAACAGAAAATCAGCAGGTCACATCCCTAGCTATAGTGCACCTCAGTAAAGCATCCTGCACCTTGGCAGTGGCCTGGGGGGAAGCCCTGT
This sequence comes from Setophaga petechia, assembly GCA_024362935.1. Classification (NCBI taxonomy): domain Eukaryota; kingdom Metazoa; phylum Chordata; class Aves; order Passeriformes; family Parulidae; genus Setophaga; species Setophaga petechia. The sequence goes on along the minus strand of JANCRA010000008.1, from coordinate 10,979,854 downwards.
GGTGAAATCTGGTCTGCACGGAGAAATGGGGCAATCTTGATGACCTGTGACTAAGGAAACCCCTTCCCCCTGCCTCTCTGACCTCACCGGATCCTTTCAAACTGCAGAGAATACCTGCCGATACTTAGTGGCAGGTTTCATTTCACAAAAACCATGTGAGTTAATTCTGCTGTAAATGTTTCTCCACCACATTGAAACGACGTAATGAGCAGCATTTGATAATATAAGTGAATTGCATATCCATCCCCTGCTCCTACCTGATCATTAAAATCACAGTTTTGTACTTCACACCCTACCTGGCGCTGACATCGTTACAACCCAATGCCCTTTCTGCTTGAGGAGCATGGTAGCTTGAGATCTAACTATCCTGCACCACTGAAAATCTAATTATACTTATGCTTTTTCTTGCCAGAGCTGACAGCAAGTTGAAACCTTTGGCAGGTGTTTCATTTCCATAACTATCTGTGCACTGTGCTGCGTCTCCTGTAGTGAGAGGAACTCACTCAGAAGCCTTCCCTGTCTTCTGTGATCACTGCTGCTGAAATAAATAGCCTCATATATGGCATGCTCACTTTCTCTCGTTTGTGGATATAAGGGTAGTAAGGGTTCTCTTGCAGACAGGAAGTAAAATTTGTTGTGCTAGAACATAACTTCTCTAGTGTCAGAGATGACAGAGCAGAAAAAAAGAGAAAGCTAATAGGTGCACAGACATACTTTAAATTGTAACTGGATTGAATCAGATGGGATTTCTTAGCATTATTTATAAAGGAAGGATCAGACCTACAGAGAGGATGATGTGAAAAGAGCTTGCCTGGGAAGACTTGTAGCTGCTCATTCTAGCACACATGACAGTACTGTAAATAGGAAAGTGAACTATTTACAGCAGAAAAACTGCAGCATGATATTCAATATTTCTGAGTTTTCTTGACCATTATGGGAGAGGAGGTGGGGAGGGAAGAAGGAAGACAACCCAGGGTGCTAAATTTTCTCAAAACAAGCTGCTTGCATTAAAGGGCCTGACAGTCATAAAGACTGTGTGACTTAAAAAATGTTTTGTGTTTTCTCATCAAGAACTGTTGTAGGGCTTACCTGTTTGCTCTGATTCTTTCTGGGAGAAGCAAGGGCAACCCAAGAATGGGGCAGGCATGGAAACAGGCAGGCAAATTTCCTAAAAACTCAAGTGGTTACAGCTTGCTCAGCAAGTGCGGCACAATGACAGCCTATTTACACATTTAACAGATTCAGCCAATTTACCAATTACCAGGCAATGCCAAGAGCAGTACTTAAGGCTGCTTGGTAGCTGCTGTTTTAGTTCTCAATTGAAAAGCAGTGGTAAGTGCTGATACAAAAGTGCCCTGATACAAATATATGGAGCAAGAGCAGCTGAAAGCACCATGGTGTTTAAAAGTCTTCTTGGACCTTCCTCTTCCTTCTCAGTAGAATCTGCTTCAGGGCTGAGGTAAGCAGGTGTGCCTTGGGTGGTGACCATGACTGCAGGAGCTCCCACCAAGTTGGTTCTTCCCCCAGGTAAGGAGCCCAGCTGGGTTACTGCCACCAGCTGTGTGTCCACCCAGGCTCACAGGAGCTGGCTGTTCAGTAAAGCTGTATCAGGACACCACGAGCACAATAACCTTCCTGATATCCCCTCTCCCTAGCAAACCACCCCTTCCCACACTGAATTGCTGGGAAGAAAGATAAGGAGTTCTAAGTGACAGAACCATCCTCACATCAGCTGGCATCTGGTGTTGGTGATATCAAGCTATTGGTATCACTTTTGAAGCCAGGACCATCTTTTTTTCTTTTATTCTATGATTGGATTGCAGGCTCTCCTCTCTTCTTGTTATTGATTTCCTGTGCTTCTTTTTCCTGTGATATTTCTCCCCTCTTTCTTTTATCCAAACCAGCTTCTACACCCAGAATAAAAATTACTGGAGGGTTTAACTGGGGGAATTATGTTTACTTTGCTTGCCTGTTCAGGTAAGGCTTATACAGTCAGAGAATACTCATGGCTGCTAGAAGACATTTAACACAGGGGAGGGATTATTTCCAGCTACCTTTGCTGAGCTGCCCTTCAGTGATGGGAAACAAAAGTATCTCGTTTTACAGCTGCTGCAATTCTATGCTAAGTCAAACATGCTACACTGTCAAGGAACACTTCTGGGTTTGCTGGTGTATGAAATTCATACACTCTGGCAAGTGAACTGCAGCTCTTGGGAGAAACAGTAGCAGCCATAGCCCTCTGTACTAGGAATCAGTCTATTCCTGTGGGATCTGATGTGCTCTCTCAACACAAGCTCGTGGTGATGCTACCTCAGAGAAAAGTAGACCTTCTCTATGCTTTTTCCCTTCTGAAAACAAGTAGGAAGTTTGTTGTTGTTTTTTTTCCTAGTTTCTTTCTTTCTTGTTGTTCTTGTTTGCTTGGTTTTAGGTTTGGTTTTTGTTTTTTGGGTTTTTTTTAAATAACATGTTCTCTTGCATTTTGTTAGAGCACTGATCTCCAACTCTGCTATTGCTGCAGGGGGGAAGGGCTGAGGAAACAGTCTGCTATTTCTAAGCAGGTATAGTGAGTTCTTTCCTGTTACAGTTGGTAGTTTCTATAAAATATTTCAGAAAATTTGACAGCTAATAATAAACCTTAAAAATCTCCTATCTTTATAGAGCCAGTATAAAGTTATCCTCTCTTTTGGGCTGATTACCTTGTCACTATGCAATGTAAAACCTATGTCTTACAAAGCTACTCTCTGTGAATGAAAGTATTTAAAGTAACGGTAAAGCTCATGCTACAACCTGTTCTCATGCTTATCTATCCTAATTTTTGGAAATAACTGTATTTTACAGTGCCAAATAGTCTTGCTTCAGCAATGTGGCAATTGTTTTGCGTGCTATAGGAATGTCCTCTGAAATGCAGTGGGTCTCCTTTTGTGTTTAAGTCATTAATTCACATTTTTCCTTATTCTTGAAATCTAGTGATTAAATATGACCTCCCACTTCAATTTCACAAACTACTATTGAAGTGTTGCTTTGAGTTACTGGAATTGTTTGTCAGAAGCACTGTATAATACATTTCAAAGAGCTGGGAAGACAAGCAGAAGATGGGAAGATGTGCTCAAAATTAGGCCTGTTTTTGTTACCATAGCAATGTAATAACATAGCAAAACTCTCCACAGATATTATTCCAAATATCCTACCTTTGCGGTGTCTCAAGGACGTAGAAATACCAAGTACTGTTCTTTTCTTTGTCAAATCCCAGAATATGGGAGTCAGGGAGTAGGGAAAATCCTCTTTTAGTGTTTCTTCTTTGTAGGTTTCTATTAGCAATCTAAAATATTTTATCACAGGTGATAGTTATATTTGTGTTTTGATTTAATTCCACAATTATAGCTGGCATAAACATGAAAAGTTGTATTGAAATTAAGTAAAAGACAATAGAACCATGACAGGAAACTGATCATATCTCAACTACAAATTACAAGGAACTGGGATATGAATGCAGGCTATGTGAAATGCAGGTACATCAGTCAGAAGGCACTAAAGAAATGCAGTGGAACATTGAAGTGCTGGCTAGGTCTACCACTTCAAACAAAACAGAACATCAGACACACCAGTGAAAACCTGATTATTCACCAAAGACAGGGTTAAAAGGCAATGATGAGACAAAAGGTTAGGGAAAGACTGACAGTCTGGGAGACTTCTTGAAATGGGAACAGAATGTCAAGCAAGGCTCGCTGTTGTCCCAGCTCAGATGGTAAATCAGACCTGTCTTGCCATAGAATTAGAGACAAGCTGATGATGTGGTTCAGCTCACTGACTCTCCAGCACAGGTCAGACTGGGCTCCCAAGGAGCATTCCACTTGGACTGACTTGCCCTCAGAGAATTGTCTGTAGTGAAGTTATGTGCTGGTGAAAAGTGATGGTTAGAAATGGAGCTACTGGGAGTCTACAACTCTGTCACAGGAATACCTGCAGGATAACAGCCCTGCCATGATTCAAAGCCTTTGGCTGAACTTCAGAGCACCTTTTATATGCCCAGCCTATGTTTTCTGAATTAGTTTAGATGAGAATGCATCATGCCAGTGAGTCAGCTTTTTGTAATTAAAGAGCCTGTAAGCTTGTAAGTGCTTATCTCAGTATGTTGAACTGCTGTTCTCCAGTTACAAATGATTACTGAGTTGTCATCTGTACAACCATTTGGGTTCTTTTATTATGCTTAAAACTGGTCCTTTGCCTTGATGGACAAACCTCAGTTTTCAGATCTTACAGCTCATGATTTCATCTGACTCCATATAAACTAATAATCTACTAGTTCTCTGGAGTTGAGTCATCTTTAACTTTCCCTAATTCCCAGCAGCCAGACATCAAAATGCATACTTCAAAATCTCATGATATAAATTGCTGTCTGTCTGCCTCCAGTGGCGAAGTTGGATTTGCCATACATTTTCTTTGCTTTTTTTTTTCACCACATGCTGATCCAATTAAACAATCAAGGTTCTAATGCTTTCAAAATTTGATTTTGAGTTTTGACATTGTATTTGTACCAGTTTAGGCTCTGTATGTATATTTTGACTGTGCTTGTACTGAATCCACTGAAATGAATCTCTTGTACTAACTCTTTTTTTTGCAGTGCATTTGAAAAGGATTTCTTTCATTGTTGAGACATGTGATGCAAGGGGATGGACACTCAAACAGGTGACATTCAAGTCCCATGGAGCTTGTGATCTAAATTCGTGGTGGGAAAGCTCTGCTCCTGTTTCCTTTCAGAAAATGTGGCAACAATGGTTCCCCAGGGACTGCTGTAGCTGATGTACTTATATCAATTTTTCTTTCCATCGGTCAGTCAAGGCTCTCCATTGTTCCTTTATATCTACACCAGTACAGAAAATAATTTAAAACTGCAGTTTAAAAAGTGTTTTTGTTCTGTTTTTCATAAAACATTTATTTAACTTAAAAAATAAATCTATCAATCAACCTAACCCAAACAACAACAGAACAAAACAACCAACCAAACAAATGAAACCAGAGCACAATCCACAAATGCATGTCTTCCTGGAAAAATCTCTGCCAAGGGGGAAATCACCAAAGCCCAGTGGGGTGACAATTTATCCAGACATAATGTCCTCAGTGCTCTCATCATTGCACTATGAATTCCTAAAAGAAGAGCTGTGAGCATTATAGTGCAGAGTCCTTATCTCTTTTGAACTCATGTATGTGTTGCAAATCTGCAACACAGAACTAGGATCACAAAAAAATTAGTTAAAAAGCATCATAAAGACAACACAAGCTTTCATTTCTCAGAGGATGTCAACATATTTTTTTCTTTGGGGAAATAAAGAGAATGTTTATATGTGAAACAAAATCTTTAGCTATTTAAGAAAAAGAAATTAAATCCATTAATAGCATGAACTTTGGATTTTCAGTCCTGCCAGTCTAATGTTCAGACAGCACCTGTTCCTACCTGACTCTCATAAAGCCAACCCAAAAATAATTAGGAGTGGGAGTAGCAAAGGATGTGTTTTCAAATGAGTTTTTGATTCTCTACCCAGTTTTTAGCCTTTAAGATATACCAGCTGCATATTTCAAATCCTTCTTCACAACCATATTACTAGGGCAGGAGATAGAGAAGCAAGGGGAACCTACTACTTCCCTCTTCTCCCCTGTCTTGAACAAAAAAGTTTCCAAAATCCAAGGCTTCTAAATATTGCACAGGTGCTTGGAGTTCTTAAGCCATCTTCAACCTACAGTGTATAGAAAGAGAGAAGTCCTTTGCTCACAGGACTTCTCTTTAAACTTTTTATCTCTTTGCTCAGATAACGATAGTGAAGGAATATATCAGAAACCTGAGGAAGACAGTCTGAAAGTAACAATGTACCTTTTGAAATCCTCAAGTTAAACTTAGGCTCTACATTAGGCTTCATATATTAAAAAATATATGTATCCAATATAAATTGACAAATATTTTAAGTGTTTCCTTCCTTTGAGTTACACATCTATTAAACTGACACCTTTCCCTGCCTTGAGGGAAATAGCACTGACTTCTGCAAAAGAAATGGAAAATAATAAGTTTGTTCTTGATGCTTCATGGTTAAAAAAGAGAACAACAAAAAGTCTCTGTTAGACTGTTACAAGATGAGTTGATCTTATAATTGCTATTATGCTTAAAACTTACAGCTGGTATCAGGCACTGAAATGAATGTTTTCCTTGCAGGCTTATAAGCTAGAAAGTGGATTACTACTAAAACCATGAAGATGCCATCTTCACTTCTAAAAGAATAAAAGTGAAGTTTTTTTAAAAAACTAAGTGATTTTTTAGAAGTATTTTTTGCTATTATTTAGTAAATGGCAGTAAATATCCTGAGTTTTAGCTATAAGAACCAGTAAAAAGACAATGAGTGGTTTCAGAGCTGCAGAAAGATCACTGCTGGATGTTCAGTGCAACAGCACCCTCTATGTCTGATGACTTCTAAATGCATCTCTTGCTCCAAGGTGCACTGTGCCAGGTGACAGTGTCATTTCTTGTTATCTGTGGGCCTCTTAATCTGACTTTAGTAGCCCACGGAGATGAAAATAAAAGTATAAACATAAGAGTAATTAAAGACATAAAGAACAGAGCAAAAACGAGCAGGGGTTCAGCACAACTCTTTGCCTGTTATTTTTCTTTTGTTTAGGAAAAAACCCCGTGTTTTGCTAGGAAAGAAACTGAGACTATGCAATTCGTGATGCCTTTAGTAAAGGATTTGGGGTTGCATGTCATGAAAAGTTACTAATTTACAGAAAATAGCAAGTAGTGCAGCAATTGGACGAAGGAGACACAAGAGTGGGTTTTACTGAAATAAAATAAAATGCTGGAAGACAGTTACTTGAGGAATTAACTGTGAAGTGTAATTTGCAAAACAGGAGTCAAGGCAAATGTAGTTCTAGGCTATGAGAGACATGTTATTTCTGCAAAGATAAAGAGTATTGAAGTACACTCTCCTTTTACAAAACATTGCTAAAATCTTCCCTGGCATAGAATATGAAATTATGGTCACTTATTTTTTTAAAGTAACAGTGCAAAATCAGACTGGAACACTGAAATAAAATGTATAAAGGAAAAAGAAAAAAAATAGCAGACTTGTGTTTTAAGAGGGAAACAAAAGTATCCTTGCTGTCTCAGGTTTGTTTTTATTTTTTTTTTTCTTAATAAGAATCTTCAAGGCATGCTGTCACATGAATGTGGTGAAATCAAATTAATTTTTGTTCCCTCTTAGTGAAGTTAGTGTTTCACTTACTCTGTTGTGATTTTTGGTGAGGAGAGTAACGAGTAAAGCCTCCTGGCCATAAAAAGTTCAGAGAAGGTATGGAAGTTTTCAATTCATATTTTTGGCCCACTGATTTTCTTACAGGTAATAGATGAACCCTTCAAATAGAACAGCTGGAGCTGCTGACAGTGTTTTCTTCCCTGGTGATACCTTTACCATAAGTGGAGTTTTCATTGAAGAGTGAAGGCTTCCTCTTCTGCAAAAACATTTTGGTTATGGTGCTCATTGTTTGTGAGGGATGTAGCGGCTGTACATTTGTTTTTTTTATTGTCTCCAAAACAGATGTATTTGCGCTTGAATTGAAGTAGAAAAATAAAGGTTTTGTCATTTTATTCAGAGCTGGTTGTTGATGCTGTCAGTGGCTATACTACTGTAGGGTTGCCCCATTCCCTGGAGGGCAGAAATACAGAAGTTTCAAAGATCTGGCTATTGTTTAGAAGAGCTACTGGCATGTACTGGGGTGAAGGACTTTAGTAGCACTCACAGTATTTGTTTGCCTATTCAATATACTTACAGGCAACTTTTCTAAGCTTCCTTAGTTCCTGCATTATTTTTGTACTACTTGAATATTTTTTTTACTGTTTTGAAAAGGTGTTTTCATTTGGAATATGCATTGTGAATCCAGTCTTCAAAGTCTTTACTCATTTTCCTAGTCATGCTCTCAGTCTGTGCTGCCAGTTTCATCAGTCCTTTTAAGAGTGTTTTTAGGGGAAGTTCATAAGATGGTGCTGTATGATTTTCCACATCAGAGTTTGGATAGCTACTCCATGACACTTTAAATTTCAGACCAATTTCTGCCTCCAAGGCTGTTTGCTGCCTGCCTGGGTTTCCTGTTGTGTTATTAAGGGTTTTGTAAAATTTTATTCTTAGTGCAGAAAATATGGAGAACTGGTTGTTAGTACTGATCCACGAGGAAAGGGGTCAACTCCTTGCTAACTTCTGAAGTTGTGTATAAGAAAAATTAAATCTGATGGTGTTTGAGATACAGCCAGAAAACTGCATTTTCTCTTTTCTAGTAATGCTTCCAAAAACAAACTTAGTAATTGCTTAGCAGTGATACTTTGAAGAAAACAAGCATTGTTTTGAATACCTGCATAATAGAAAGCTGCAAACCAGCCTTGTACGTTTTCATGGTTCAAGGTGTTGAAATTTTACAAAGGGATTTTGGAAGATTTGACTGCTCGGGTCACAGAAGAAACAAGAGCAAAAGATTTCATTCTCTGCAACACATTCATGTTTTGAGAAATCTTTCCCTTCCCTTTTTCCTTAGTTAACTTTTTACTGCTTCATTCCATAGATTTCTTTCCAGTTAATTTCAGTCCACCTTAGACATTTTTATAATTTCTCACCACTGCCTCTGTAACCTCTAGCTCAAGTGATTTGCTGTGTGTTGACATCTTCTTCAAAAGAAGGTAATTTTACTGTTATGAGTCAAGTAGGCATTTTGCTTGCTATAAAAGGGAAGAGGCCATGCAAGCTTTCATATGCAGATGAATAAAAATTACATTGAAATATATTTATAATGATTTGTAGTTATTACTGTATTAATATAAATATCATTATTTTGCATCTCATGTCATATTTTACACTTCCATTTTATGAGGCTATAGTTACAGTTATAGCTATAGCTGAAAAACAGGATAGTGAATTTTTAAACTCCTCATAAAAGGAAGCAGTGTCTAAATGTTCAAAGAAGAGGAAGCAGACAAAGGTGTTGAGTGTCTTGCATTTACTACAGCAGCAGGGACTGAAAAATGTCCTTTCAGCCTTGAGATGTTTTGTGGCACACTCCTAGAGAGGTGCAAACAGAACTTGTGATTGAGAGTTCTGGTTTCCAACAGAATAAACAAACCAGTTTGGTTTAAAGTGCATCTTCTTTTCAAACATCTTCTGTGTACAAAAGTTTTTGGATCCTGAGCCAGGTATGCAGAACTTTGTATTTGGTCTTGTTAAACCTCATGAGATTCCCATGGGCCCACTTCTCAGGCTTGTCCAGCTCCCTCTGGATGGCATCCTGTCCTTTATGTGTGTCACTGCACCACTCAGCTTGGTGTCACCTGCGACTTGCTGAGGGTGCCCTCAATTCCTTTGTCCATGTGACTGAGAAAGATATTAAGCTCTCCTGATCCCCGTATGGACCCCTGAAGGACACCCCTTGTCACTGATGTCCACCAGAACTCTGAGCAATTGACCACTACCCTCCTACCAATTTCTTATTCATCTAGCAGTCCACCCATCAAACCCAAGTCTCTCCAATTTAGAGAGAAGGATGTTGTGAGGGACTGTGTCAAAGGCTTTACAAATTCCAGAAAAATTACTTTTGGAGCCTTTCCCTTGTCCACTGATGGGATCACTCCATCACAGAAGGCCATAGAAATGTGTCTGCAGAACTTTTTAATTTCTAACTGGTGCTCCAGTGTGTTTGCATTTACCTTCACCAGTGGCTCTTGTGCTATTCTGTCTTGCCATGAGGACAATGCAAGCTTCAGTTCCAAGAACTTTTCTGAGAATTGGCATTCTCCAAAAATGGAGGAGAGAAAAAAGCCTTAAGGTTTTCAAAGATTTTTTTATTATTATACTTATAATGGTTTAAAATGTACCTCGAAGATTTTGGTGGAGCATACCAAATCATTATGGCATTGATTTCAGCTTTCTTTCTCCACTGCCTTTTATTTTTTAACCTTGTACAGTATTTCTTGATAAGGTTTTTCTGAACAAGGCACTTGTTCCCTCAGTCTGCCCCAGAGATAGAGCTCTGCAAGGAAAATAAGGAGGGGAATAAAGCAGAGGCAAGACCATGGTAAACCAGCTTGCAGTCTCTTCTGGAGGCATTGCTGTTCTATACCAACCCTTATTTGGACCAGTACCCAAATATTTCATGTTGTTTTGAATTACAGAAAAGAAACCATCTTTGCTTTGGGCTACAGCAATGACTGTTAATCTAATTTTGTTACTAAACAAAAACAAAAGACCCCAAAGGAATCTTTTGGGCTCAATAAAAGTTCAGAAGAAATATTCTTTTAAAACAGAATACTCTTTGAGCAAATTACAGGTTATACTTTCAAAATGAAATCTGGAGTGCTCTTTTTGGAGTCAATATTATGTAGAGGAGTAGTGTGTTTATGAAACATTATATAAACCACTTTTTAAGCAGCAAACATGTCCTAATATTGACTAAGTATGTTTTCTTTAAACAACCTTGCATATCTTGCCCAAAGATACAAAGGTATCTTTGTGCACATTCTTTTGGTAAGAATAATCAAGGTAAATGCTAGAAATTGGTACAGTAATTTTTAATTTTTTTTTTTATGTGAGGGAACAAAAATTAACTGACACTTTTAGAAATGATAAAAGATAAATTTCTTTTTAAGTTACTTTGTCTTTAGAGATTGAACATGACTGTGAGAAAATGTATTTCAACCATGACATGACTGAAATTCATTAAAATATGAAAATAACTTCAGTTAATTGTTCAAAATAGGAATTAGTTTAAAAAATCTTATCACTTTTTCATTCTGATTTCTGGTATAATTTTTCTGCCATATTTATCCTATAATTTCCAGAATAGGAAAAAAAATGCTTGCACTCAAAGTGCAGTATTCTGTATTTCAATAACAGTCTTTTAGATAAGAAATTGTCTTTGTTAAAAAATAAAAAAAGCTGAGGGAAATTAATTTGTTTCCAGCTTTTACATGAAAAATTAAATGCCAACAAAACAATAAAGCCACTTAAAAAGCCAGCTTAAAATAACTTAAATATTTTAATTTTAGAATTTACTAAAAGTATTTATCTAAATATCAACATACTATTGTCTTTATTTTATAACCTCATCTCTTCATTATTCAAAGTAATTTCCACCTTGCACAATTTAAGAAACTCATTATTCTGTGACAAGTCTAAGTTGCCTGATTCCATTTTATTTTTAAGTCTATTTCAAAGCATATTTTACACAAAACCCTTATGGTTACTGCTGTATTATGGAAAGAGGTTTAACTGTATGTCTTAGTGGGATTTAGTAGGGAATATTTCTGAGTGCAACACATGTTGTTGAGTTTTTACTAGAAGCATGAATAATCCTTTCCAATGTCACTTGGGTTTTACTTTTTGAAAGAAACTAGATTTGAAAGTAGCTATATCATCCCAATTATTAGAACAAAAAGTGTTGAACTATTGTAGTTGTAAGAACCTGTGGGCAGAAAGGAGTGTTTTAAAATATATAAATTTTCCTAAATGTCTGAATACTATGAGCGCTGCAGCAAAATGTTCAGTTTTTCCCTTGCAGAAATGCTTTATTTAGTAGCTGTTTCATATTCCTGGTATTACTGATAAGTTTGTATCATTCTAAACCACATTTTTTTTAAATTTGCCTTTTGCTAATGTGCTATTAGAAGCTTTGATTTGTTGTTTTCAGATGCTGGTAGGTGTATGTACTGATTGAACTGGCTTCATTCATACAGCAAGGAGAAAAATGCTGTATACTGATGTCTGATGTGCAGACCATTTGTTAGCAGTACCAGTTTCCCACACAGCTGCATGTCTTGGTGTCTCTATTACACCTAGCTCAATCACAGGCAGATTACTGATTTGCATCATTTAAAATCCAGAAATGTGAATCGGTAGTTTAGTCCATCAATGACAGAGCACCCCTTCAGTGTTTTCACTTTTCTGCATGATCCATAGCATCAGCTAGGAAGCTGAATCAAGGGGAGTCAGGCTATTCCCCAAGAACTCCCTGGGGACTGAGAAGATGTAACCTGGGGAAGAAGTGTCCCCAGAGCCCCATTCTCTGACGCCAGCAGCAGGGAGTCAGGACAGCTGTTTTCCCTTTGGAGAAGTGCACACAGAATTAATAGCAGGCAGGAAAGTCCCTGGGGTACAAGTCTTGTCTGTAGAATCCAGGACAGATTTTGGTTCCTAGTCTTCAAGCCATAATTATTTGACTTAATAACTCTTTTATAGTAAATTCTTGTTATTAATAACCCACTGGTGCTTTGAAATGTCTAACATTCCTTCAACCCTAGATGTGATCCTCCTGTATTTATAAAAGTTGCCTTTTCTTTGTTTCTTCTGTGCATACTGCTCTTCTACTGTTCAAATCTGCACACTGCTTTGTGTCTTGCCTTTTGTTGTTCACTTAGCTAACCAAATTTCTACTTTACTCTTTGTTTATTTGGGTATAGAACTTTGTCTCTTCCACCCTTTTCTTCCCTTCCACCTCCCCTCCTCTTACACCTCATTTGAAAAGCTTTGTTCTGTTTCTGTAGCATTTCCCAGTGCCTATAACAAAAACTATTTGATTTCTGGGTAAGGCAAGTAGTTATTAGCACTTATCTATCACACAAACAGGACATCAGTGAATGATGTCAAGAAGAGTTCAGCACTCTCTGGAGGCTTATTTTGGATGGCTTGGGGCATAACTCAGAGTTGTATGCTGAGGGCACCAGTAGTTCTAGCTTCCTGTCTTTTATTTTCCATATTTCAGCCTTACAGTTGATGCTTGTTGTTTGCTTTGGTTTGGTTTTGAAGTAGCTTGTTGTAATGCAGAAAAAGGGCAGCTTCCCTTTGGTGATTTATTGAAATAGCATTCCAGTATCACTTCAAAATTGCCTCACTTGTGTTTCCATCACAGGCATAATTGTATGAAGAGGTTAGATTATCTCATCAAAGGTAGAGGGCCATGCTTAGTAATCGAAAGAGTTTTATAGCCTCTTTTTGCAAACTACAGTTAATGTCACACTTTTCTTCATACTTTCATAGAAGTACATTGCGATATCTTGTATAGGCTTGATCCAAAGGTGTGAATCACAACTGAACCTGTACATGTGTGTCAGTCAGATGACTTGCTAAACATTTTAACTTTTTCTGCATTGTAGATTCCAAATTTAAAGTCAGAGACTTCTTTTATTTATTTTTTTTTAGATTCTGCAAGTAGGTGTTGAATACTGAATTATTTTCATCTGGATGCCCTAGCCCCAGATTAGATACAAAGAACAGTAAAGTTCCTAAAGGGTTATCAGTTAAGACAAAGAATGTGGTAAAGTGTATTATGTCTGACTGCTGGTATTTATTTATGTGGGCATTGTTTACAAAATGACAAATACAAGAAGTAATGTTTTTGCAAGTGTCATGACATTTGTCCAAATGTGACAAATGTGACTTATTATCCAAATGTGATAGTTTACAAGAAGAAAGTAGACAAGCACCTGGAAAAGGGAGCCCTATCCTACACCTAATCCCAGGTTTGAAGATGCAGATGAATATGGATGCTGACATGAAGAGAAAGAGGAAGAGTTTGCCAAGGCTGGCTGTCAAACTGCCTCTGTGGTGCCTTGGTGCTGAGAAAGCTGTAGGCATGTGGGCTTCCACCCACACTGAAGACTAAATTAACGCTCTTTAGTGGGGTATTAGGCCTTTATTTTGATCAGGGTTGAGTTTCCCACTACCCCTAATAATCTGTGCACTAGGCTCTCCTAAGTTGTGGCGCCATCGCCACACAGGCAAACCACACAGCTGTGAAACACGTCACTTCAACCACAAGCTCGCTCAGTATTTCTGTGCACGTATGGCACATTCATCTTACACACAAATCTTAAAAAATCTCAGGCCATGGTTGCATGATCACTTTAAAGTAACATGAATTACAGCTAGAGCTGAGGAAGCAACCTTGCTCATGTCACATCTCCCTCCAAACCTGCTCACGATGTAATGTCCCTGTCAGCAAAAGGAACAGAGGGAGAAGGGGCTGGATTTGAGCAGTAACTTAGATCAAGCACCTGACATGGCCTTCTGCAGAGAGGGCTGTGGCAGGGGTGTCATGAGAGAAGCAGATGGATGCTATGGGTGTTGCAGGGCAGGTGAGACTGCACTTTGCAGCTGAAGAATGGTGTGGATAGGCATTGCATTAGGAGGCAAAGCAGCCAGTTTGCACTATGGGTACAGTTTGACCTTTTCCAAGGAAGAATTGAAGATCTGGTAGGGCAAAAGGCTCTGAACCACTGCAGGCATGAAGGAGTGCCTAGTAAAAAGGCAATGTAGATGTAATTACAACAAGGAGATAGCTAAGAAAGAATGACCCTCCTGTGGTCAAGTAGGTCAATACCAGGTCCTTATAGGACATTGTAGGTAGATAATCTAAAAAGGAAGCTTGAGAGAAAAAAATAACTTCTGTGAAGTAACTATTTGGCAAAAGAGAAGAGCCAATGTCTTCAAAAGCTCTTGAGTCCATTCATTTTATCAAAGGGCTAAGAACATAAAAATGACATATCTACTGATTTTCAAGCTTTTGGTGGGCTGTGTATTGCCAGTGAGTGAGTAATTACCCTCTTACTGTCCTTGATCTATGTAAAGAGGGAACAGGGACAAGCATTTCAGAAGCTGTAAAAGCTTTGTCATTCAATTACCATTGTTGAGAACATGGAGTGCTCAAAGGAGCTGTTTGAAAGGAAAACGTAGCTTTTACAGCTTCCAAAATTGTTGTGACAGGCTTTATTGTGGTCCTTGTCTTATCTTTTTCTGAGGAAATTGAAAGTGAGCAGCCACTTAAAAAGCTTCTTTTCTGTCCTTCTCCCAGCCTCCTTCCAACATGTTAAATGGGATGTAAGTTTGTGCCTCAAGAGTGAAGTCTAATCTGATGCATTTTATGAACTAAGTGCTTTCCTCTTAACTTTCCCAGCTCCCTCTGTACAAATGAATTCAGAGAGCAGAGAGCTTCTTGATGTTACTTTGCATTTATCTTTCTCACATTCAGGTAGGCTAGTGATGCATTATTGCAGTTTTAAGGAGAGCAAGGTCTCCTAAGCCATGAAGAAAAGGCTGTATGTTGGACATGAATGAAAGAGGCTTCCTACGACCTTAAGATGGTGCCCTGAGAACAAGAATATGTTTCATTTTATGTCTGTTTTTCTTGTTCTTTATCTGTGTTAGAGAGACCAGCTGTGGTAATTTTGAAGTATTCTTGTGCTTAGGAGAATTCAAGACATCTGTTTGCTTGATGTTTTCTGGGATGTGTAAAGAAAGAGCTGTGTAGCACCTGATACAGCAGTGTATGACCAGGTTGCTTACTGACTGTGCTGTCACATCTCCAGGCTGCTAAAGATACTGGCTGAGAGGAGTGATGCAAATGTAGGGTAAATTAATTTTACAAAAGAAAATGAAGTAAATCTTTTGGGAGGTTCTGGTCAGGTCTCTTGAAGTTTTGTCAAATTCCAAAAGCAATAATAATATCCAAAATTATATAGCATACTCAGAAAGAATTAATTGCATTCCTGATCGTGTAATAAGTAATTTCAACTGCTGGTAATCTATACAAGTATAAACTTATAATTGTTAAACTTGAAGTCAAATATTTTATAGTCTAGTCATCAAAAATCTTGACATTTAATACTTCGAGGACTATTTCCACCATTGTTTTTAATTCATATTAGTCATGTTTAAAATTAAAAAAATTAATGCCATATTGCTTGATGAAGAGTAGTTGGCTTCTCACATACCTTTTACAAGGCAAGAATAATTAAAATAAATGCGAAGTTCAGAAAGAATTGGTTTATTATACATTTTATAATAGAATAGCTGAGAGCAAAGTTAATGAAAACAAAGGCCAATAGTGAAAATTTAGTAAAATGTAATGGTTTTCATGTTAGACAGTCACTGAAGGCAAACATTTCATCTGTAGATGTGTATATACATTTTCTGCAAAAAGTAATGGAAATTAGGTAGAGCTAACTGAGGGATGAAATGTTAAAAAGAAAACTCTGAAACCTGCATATGTAGAACTCATGGGCTTGAAAATACATGGGCAACTGCTGCCAGACATCATAGTTTTTCCCTTCACGTGTAACAGGGGGCAAGTAGATTACTGCACACATGTATGGAGGTAGCAATTGATACCAACAGATAACATGAAGATGTTCACCTCACTTCTCTGTGTATAGCAGTGAAGGCTTCTTTCTTACTACAGTAAAACTCTGACAAAAACACTCCACCAGCTTGCCATTAGCTAATGAAAAATGTAATGTAATGTTTCAGTTCCATTTTACCAATTTATTTTTGGAAAATATGCCCAAATCTAGAATGGACCATATCAGTAAGACCTACTCCAGAAAATGTTCTAAACCAAATTGTACTAGTGCTCCTGTTGCTCAAGCTGGATCCCAACACTTCCTTTTTCAGCCCAGGGTTTGGTAAGACAAGGGAAAATTGACTTGAAAGATTTCTTCTAAAGATCCAGATCTCTTACATTCAGACTATTGTGTCTCCCTGAACCTGTACTTCATTCACCACCCTTGTTTCCCTGAATCCCTCTGTAGGACAGGCACTGCTCATGCAATTCTGGTGCAGACAAAGATGACACGGGGGTGATGTCTTCTGAGAGCTGGAGTTTAAACAGGCAGTCTGCTCAAGGAGGGAAGGGAGAGCTTTGGCAAACTATGAGATACTTCAGGAAAATATATTGTTTGGGGTTCTAGCAAAAATTTTAAGTGACATGTTCTTTCTCTGAAACTTTTGGTAGAAAAATCTCTACTCTTCTAATCATCTGTAGTCCTCAATTACAATGGAAAAACAGAGCAAGAAAGACAAAACTGCATGTGAGAATCAGTTCATTAGTATCTTCCATTCAAAAACACAAACATACATAATGAGAACTATGGTACTAGCATATAAATATCTCAACAAGATAGAAAATGTTTACAGAAGAAACATTTAGGGCCTAAAAGCTGCTATTTCTGTAGATATATTACAAGTTCAAGGTAGAATCACAAAGTTTCCTCTCTGCAGTGAGTTTAAAAAATCAAAAGCTTAAGTGAATGACATTTGACAAATGAATGGGAAAATAAACAAAACATCTATAGAAAAAAAGAAACCGGTGAAATGTAATATTTTCCATTTTGCACTGATAATTATGGCTCATTGAGAGAGGTGGAGGTGAAAGGAAGGAAAGCAGAACCTTTCAAGTTTTCTCTATTCTCCTTTTCATGCATAAGGACTGAAAAACTGCTAAGTGAATCAATATAACTCTTATTTGGAATTGTGGAGTGTTAATCATACTCCTCAAGAGAAAGTGGCATATGTTTCTTTTGATAACATGTTATTGATTCCTTGCCTCAATAAAGTCTAAAATGCAGGTGAGTTCTTTCTTTAAAAAATAAAAAATAGTACTTGCTGCAAAAGGTACTTTTAATAACTTCATTGCTAGTAACTGATATTCTCTTTCTATGGTTTAGTGATAAATACACTTCAATTAATACCTACTTGATAATGGATCTACTGATGTTGTGGGTATATTAAAATTCAGCACTTGGAGGAAAGTATTTCTCATTATACATAAAACTAGCTAATAGGAACTTTAGAAAAGTTGCAGGATTTGTCAGATACATAAAGACTGAAAGAAGTTTAAGGGTTTCAGGTTTCATCTTTGGTGTTTATGGAATCATTTCATTTAGTCTTTAGTGTTTTTGTCATTTTGCAATCACAAAAGGCTGGTCTCTTGTCTACATAGAGTTGTACATGAAGGGAGCTATTTCAGATGCCTCACTCGGTTTTCAGCTTCTCAAATCTGTTTTTTCAGCATCAGTCCTATGTGAGACCAAAAGGTTAATTTCATAGCCACGTACCAGATCCTATCTTCAGCTAAATTGGGTAGAGACCTCATGTTATAGGTATGGATGTTTTTAAGCTCTAATAAAGCTTTTTCTTTTTCTTCTACCTCTTCCTTCATTCTTATCCTGATGTTACTTCTGCAGATGAAGACTAATGCAGATTAACTTTGAGCCTAGAGGAGCAAGTAAAACACATCACTACTGCCTCCAGCAAGAGGGTGAAGAGTGAGGGACTTGCACCAAGAGCTTGAAATTATTTTTCAAATACCTATGCATCAGGTAAGCCTAAATTAAACAAACAAAAACCTAGAGATTACTACATTTTAAATGTTATTTAGAACACATCCTTTTCCCCTGCTCTCGGGAAAATCTCCCAGGGCCTCAGAAGGTTGCTGTGGAGCTAATATAGAAGGTAGTATAGCAGGGTCATTAGGGGTCACCACCACATGTCAAGGAGGGGAAATTGAAGAATTGAAGGACACAGTGTGAAGATTCCCTTTCTCCAAACTCTGTTTCTGTTTTTATCATTCTTCACAATACTCTCAGTCTCTTTTCATAATTCTTATATCTTCTTCCCCTTCAAAACTTACCTAGAAATAAAATTTTCTTTATTCTCATCAGGGCAAGCCTGAGAAAAGAGTATTTGTTGAGGTTGTTGCCTCAATCAAAGAAGTTGAAAGTTGCTGATGATGTGGATTCCCAAAACAGATACGCAGAGCATTGAGGGAGACTAGCCAGGTCATGGAAGTCTTTTCCCATCCTCCACCTATGCCTGTCTCTCCCCATGTAAATATGAAGAAATGTGTTTTCAGGACCTCATTGAGGAAAGAGAAATGTTGACTTTCTGTGCTCTCCACTTCTTTCTTTGAAAGTACAGTGGTCATTCTGGCAGCCACCTCTGGAGCAATGGGAAAATTTATGGACAAAATCTCCCTTTCTTGCTGAAAGGCATGCTTTATCATTGCTGCTGGCAGGTGGAAATAAAGAGCAGTAAACCACTGTGTCCTGGGAATGACTGCAAAGCAAGCTAATGTTTCATTTCTCACCCTTTCTCAACTTCCCCATGGGCAGATGGTCACCAAGCAAACAACAAGCCTCCCACAAGTTAGGAGTGTACTCTGAAGCACTTTGGCTGCCAAAGTAAGAAGTACACCATGTTAAAAATGTTGCAAATACATCCATGACCCTGTGTTCCTAACTATTTTTTTGCCTTTCTTTGTTGTTTTGCTACATCTCCATTGCTGTTTTATTGCCTGTGAAATGGATATATGGAGAGAAACTCAACAGGATATTCATAGCCACAGAAATAGTCTCTGACCAGCCTGGCTGAGCTGTTAAAGCTTAGTACTGATTTGCATGCTCTTATTTTTGCACAGGCTTTTGACCTGCTAAAAATGCTGAAGGCTCCACAAAACAGATTTTGAGGTGGCAGAGATTATCTCGCATTACATTATGAGGATTTCTGATGGAGAAATTAAAGTCTTGGAGTTTCACCACCTTCATAAGGTTTTGGAAAGCTTGAAAAGGCTCAGCCTGGAGGTGTCTAACCAGACAGAGCCCCTGGGATAACTACTTGTTGAATATAGGGATGCCTTAAAATATGGAGTTAAAGCAGATAAAGTAGCAAAACCATACATGCCTCATTTGTCACATTGTTTTCTGGATGCCTGAAATATTGACTCATGCATTGGGCTAGATTTGTATTAAAAACTGAGGTTTATCAAATGTGTAGTATACATTTTGTAGTAACTTTCCATTTTCAGCGGTGTTCACAATGCTGTGAAAAGGTTTTGTTATTACAGGAGACATTTGAGAAGAGATGTATTGCTCTGGGACCAGTCAGAAGAGTAATTTGTCCTGTCTCATGTAGAGATCTCTGCATGGTCAGTGAAAAAAAAAAGTATGCTCCCAGATTTGATACAAGAAGTATTACTTCCTTACTCAGATTCTTAAGTTTGATACATACCTATAAAGGCAGGAGGAAAATGCCACCTTTATGCCATCATTAATGTTAACATTACCTGAAACAGTCATGCTTTTGCTAATCTGGCTTGGGTTTTGCATTTTTCCATTTTCACCCTCTTTCTCTTAATTATAGCATTGCTTATTACCTGCTTGACTGACTTCCCATGTCCTTTCTCCCCCCTCTATTTTTGGCTGACTTCTTTCCTGTATTTACAAAGGCATTAAGCAGAACGCAGTCCTTAACTCAGTACAGTCCAGGAAGCAACAGAATGATGTGAAACTGAATTTGTTCAGAGAATCAAGGCCAATGGAAGGTCTAGCCCTAAAAAAAAAGGAGGCTTCTGAACACCTTCAAAAATAAATAATTTCAGCAAACACATGTCTGTCACCCTAATGTAGATATTAAATTTAGTTGATTATCTTCTTTAGTAGTGCCTAATGTTTTACAGCTTCTATCAAATCTTTGGCTGAGGAATGCCTCTTTTCCAACATTAGTGTGAAATGTCTTGTATTCCATATTTATTTTAACTACTTACTTTACAAAAGATAGTAGAGCTTGGCTGAAAAAACTATTTATTACACAGAATCTGTTTCATTTGCTTATCATCTTAGTGCATCCTCACTACTTTAATCAATTTTTAGTGGCACCATTTGACACCATTGGTCTGGCTGGGGAATTGTTCACATTTACAGTGAATGTAAACATGGATGTACTGTTAACACCAGTCTTTTGTAATAAGTGAAGTTATAACAATTTCTCCTGTATCTTAGTCTTTTAGGGCAGCTAAACCCAAGGTGTGGTCATACATTTCATTTTTCAGCAGTGGTGGACATCATCTGTGCAAAGAACCCTTTCCCTGGCTCTATTCCCAGTTCTCCCCTGCTCAGCACAGAGTATCACAAACATTCTGTACCGGGCAGACCTCAGCTCTGCCAGCGCAGGACAGCCAGCCTGGCTGAGAGCCTTGGCTGGGAGCTACTGCTTGTGTTTGGATACGGAACTGAAAAGGTCTCATCCGCCTCTGACAGGCTATATTATAATTTTCAGGGGTAAAAAGGGACTGGTATCATAAAATGTTATAATATAAACCACTATTTTTCGTTCCTGATGTTTGCAATCGAGTTAAGCATCCATTCAGCTTCACTGGTGAAAGCAAAGCCATTGTTTACAACTAATTTAATCATTATGAAAACCTGGCATGCAAACATAACTTACTGCCTATTGGCCTAAATTTCTGTGCTTCAGGCAGACTTGGCCATATGGAAAAAAATTACATGCAGAAGGGCAAAAAGCCATCTGGTATCCTGCCTGAATTTTTGTGGTTTTCCTTCCTTGATTTAAAACTCAGCTTCTTACTTGTTATTTCTTCCTTACGCTACTTGTTATTTAATAGCTGATGTTACCCTGGTCTGGTTTTTACTTCACATGTTGGTGTGATATATTAATATGAGCTGGCTAGATTATAGTTACTCTGATGTTCCAAGCTAAATATAAGGAACTGTAGTGTTACAGACTTTGATTTAATTAGAAAGGAACAATGCTTCAATGTTGTAGGGGCCATGAGATTGTAGTATGTATTGTATAGCTGGCCTCTCAGTAAAAGTTCTATGTATTGTATAAGTGACCCTGCTCCGATTCTTGTTACTGTAAATGGGCTGCAGCTGTGATGCCCTTAATTGGGTGGCAGCTGTAGCCACATGAGAAGGTTTGGGATAAAAGGGCTGGGCCAGTCAGAGAGAGCCCAGAGGAGCCCTGATGGAGAAGCAGGAACATTTCCCCTGTGAAGAGCAGCCTACAAGAAAATCATCGAGAAGGTATGAGACTCTCGAACTATGTTAACTACATATGTTAACAACAATTGGTGACCCCGACGTGATAGTGAGCGTGCAGCCTGAGAGCTGGGTATTCAAGACAGCCGAAAGCTGTGGCAGCCTGAGAGCTGGGACAAATAGAAAGGAGCAGGAGCTTTGAATCGAGGAGCTGTGGCAGCAGAGCGCTGTGAGAAGCATGGCCTTTGAGGAAAAGAGCCTCGAGAAGATCTAGGGAAATGTATGTATTCAAGACAGCCGAGAGCTGTGGCAGCCTGAGAGCTGGGACAGAAAGATCCGGGGATATGTATATGTATTGTAATTGTGTAATTGTAAAACCTGTTAAAAGAAAAGGGGGAAATGTAGGGGCCGTGAGATTGTAGTATGTATTGTATAGTTGGCCTCTCAGTAAAAGTTCTATGTAGTGTATAAATGACCCTGCTCCGATTCTCGTTACTGTAAATGGGCTGCAGCTGTGATGCCCTTAATTGGGTGGCAGCTGTAGCCACATGAGAAGGTTTGGGATAAAAGGGCTGGGCCAGTCAGAGAGAGCCCAGAGGGGCCCTGATGGAGAAGCAGGAACATTTCCCCTGTGAAGACCTGCCTACAAGAAAATCATCGAGAAGGTATGAGACTCTAGAACTATGTTAACTACATATGTTAACAACACAATGTCATGTCTAGTAAGTCTGCATTGAATACATGCTTTTTATCAGCTTGATTGTAGCCATCTACTTTAGAGTTTATAGGGCAGCAAGCTTACAGGAATGTTCAGTTAAAGGGAATACATCCCTTGGGCTCTAGTACTAGGCAACAGCGCCTGACTATGCCTTATCAGCACCCCTTAGAAATCTGTTTTCATATAAAAATCTGTATGGGATTGTAATATAATCCCATATAAAAGCATATAAAATAAGTATATATATATATAATCCCATATAAGAGCAATATAAAATAAGTAAAACTGATTTCAGTTGCAAGTCATTAAATATTGTAGGATTTTTGCATGCTACATACTTTGCATGTTACGTGCTTTGCAGGTTACATACTTTTGCCAAAACAAGTGTGTTATCCTCTGCATTACAGGTGACAGAAAAAAATGTGCAAGACTTTTCCCACTGTAAATGCTTATTGCTGGCTGGAATTTTCAGCTGCCTTCAGGCTTGTTTGGAGTTGGATGATCAAGTGGGCTGGTATTGCCCAATAATATCTGTGTACTAAATGTGCCTTACTAGGAGTATTGGTTTCCTGACTGTCTTACAGGTTAATTTAGGCTAAATTATTAACTCCCTCTACAACACATGTCAGGTAGCTGTCATATCCTCCTGCTCTACAGAGCATGAATTGACAAAATTGGAATTTCACCTTAAATCAATCCTCAATGCTTTGAGTTTATTGTAGCCTCACAGAGAAAGTCTCAAATGTGGTGGTGTAGCACAAAGACTCTGCTGTCCAGAGTCTGTGCAGCAGAGTCTTTGTACTACACCATCATTTCCAACAAAAATACCTGAAGTGATGACTGTGAAATGCTGGAATATTTCAGTCCAATGAGCTATAGCTTACAGCTCACACATGAATGCAGTTTGTTTTGTAGCAAAAATCTGAATGTGAACTACAGTCTATAGAATCAGTAGGTACAAATACAGAGTGTCCAATGGCCTCTTAACTGTCTGTATATCAAAAATACAGTGACTTTCTCCTCTGAAGAAAGGCAAATATTAGTGTGCTCTGGTCTTGCTAAACCAAACCCTCCATTCAATGATATTTCTCATGCATTGTGAAATACTCCTAAAATAAGCTGTTACCTTTATGGGGAAAATATATATATATGACTTCACATAGGAAATGACTCTGATGTTCACTATCATGAATCATATTCTTATGAAGAAAATACACTAAATGATAGGATCATGAGGGAATTTTTAGCAGATGGCAAGATTTTTTCCACCTAAGAAGAGTAAGGTAGTAACGATGTCTATTGGTTGTGTCTGTCTATAGAGTCTTGTGGCCTCACTGGTTTAAGAGAGGTTTCCCACATAGATCAGGCTCTAGAGGAGGATGAGGTTTTGAAAGGCAAAAAGAGCTTGCCACAAGGTAGGTAGTAACTTTTACTTTCAATTTAATCTAGAAGCAAACAGCAGTGGAAAAATTTTGGAGGCCAATAACTTTGCATATATATTTAAAAATATTATTTATAATTTCAACATGTAAATTGTTACAACTGAAAAATACTAAATGTGGTAAGAATATTTTCTCAGACAAAAAATTCCAGAGAGAAGCACCTCCAGATTTGGAGGTACTGGAGTTTTGTTTTTTTTTCAATTAGATGACAGAAGTCAGGCTTAATTAAAAACCAAACAAAACTGAATCAAAATACCCAAAAAGCCCCCGTAACTTTTTAAAAAGAAGTTTACTTCAGTAATAACTTGTGGACAACTAATTCCTCCTCCTTGATGCTTTGGTGTTCTATGAAACCCAGGACATGACAGGTCAAGGAAAAGGGTCAAATGGGCCTAAAAAGTATAACTGTATGCATAGTGCTATAATACCCATGCCAGAGCACACAGCCTGGGACTTCTGAAAATTCCAAATGCTTCATAGTGCATGTGGGAAAGTACTCCTAGTGATTTAGTAACCTTTGGTCCTAGACTCGAGCCTGTGGTGCTATGGGCTTCTGAGTCACAAGGTTGGTGATGTTTGCTGTAAGCACCTGCATCCTCCAGGTGTTTGAACCTTAGGTGAACCTTGAATCATGTGGAGGTCTGCATAAGCACATTGCCTAGAAATCACTGTTACCTGAAGGCAGACTCCTGAACTGAGCATCTTTTCCTGCTTGCTACTGCAGAGAAAGAGTTGTTATAGCCTGCTGGCTTTTATCAGCAAATTAACCTCAAAAGCACATGTTGATATCTAATTTTTTCTTTCTTTTTTTTTTAACTAGCCATTGTAATTTTGACAGTTTAAAAGAATTGAGAAAATAGTCAATCAAGTATGTATTTTCCTTACAAAGAAGGAGAATTCTTACAAAAAATATGAAATAGTCTCTTGTTTAAATTAGACATTTCATTTCAATAAAAAACTGACTGCTAATATTGAATTTGATTTTTTTTTACAGTGTAGAGTTAGACAATTCAAAAGTAAACTCATCTTCAGCTGGAAAAACTCAATATGAGTTCTTTCATATGAAAGAATATGAACATGAGAATTAAGCATAGGAACATTCTTTTTGGGGGATTTTTTTTCCTATACGTAATAAGCAACTGTCAAAACAGTGAGATGGTAATGAACTCTGTGGTATCACTAAGTTTCTGGGTATTTTTTATTTGTCCTTTTTCATTTTAAAAAATAGCCTTTGTTGTAATTTTTAGCATGAGAATCACTCAGCTTTTGTTATGGAGACACAGAGAGAGTGCAGCTCTCTCTATTTCATGGACAAAGACTGTGATCAAGCTGCTCCTACTCACAGTTCTGTGGCACAAAGTGCCAGTGATGCATGCAGAGGGCAGCTGGGTGACACTGCCCTGCCCTGCAGCCACTCTGGCCAAGCCACTGCGTGCTTGTCATGTCTGGGTGCTGCAACAGACTTTAAAAGAGCTCTGATGTGCACTGAAAGCTTTCTGAGGTTTGATCCCAAGCCAAGGAGATTGGGTGGCTTGTGTGCCAAGTTGAGTTGGCTTGGCACAGAGCTCTTTGGCCCTGACCTTCGCTAGAGGTTGGGGAGTGCTGGGATTTGTGGAAAATAGAAAGTAACACGCTCTGGGTGTTTAAAAGCTGAATATTGGAATATGATCCCAATAGCTAGAGTCTCAACAGCTTTAGCAAAACTGAGCATTGTTTTCCCAAGCTGAGAATCTGCCTGCTAGGGTGACTCTCAGTCATCTGGACAACCAAGCTGTGCTGCCTTTTCCTCCTTCCCCCACCCTGCTCCCAGCCTTTTCTCAGAACACACTGGTGCCACTTGGTGTGTGGCTGCACACTTGTGACTACTGTTCAACTCCTACTTAGATTTTGGCTGATGTAGCTCAAGCTAAGGTATGATGTATGCAGGACCAGTGCCATTAGGTGGCCAGAAAGAGCTAAAGGGTCATTTTTCAGTCATTATCCTCCACAAATTGCTGTCCATCATCTATGCCTGGCAGTTTTGTCAGAATCTGATGTCTTCTGGAAATGGTAGAGATCAAACTTCCAAGCTGGAATATCAAAAATATCAGCTTTACCCCAAAAATTTTTAAGTGACTCCCACAGCATCAAAACTGCTGAGGCCTTCATGCTTCCAGTTGTGACACAGAGTACACCCACATTGTGGTGTAGGAGGAAGGATGAGCACACTCACCATGGGCTAGGTAATATTTTTTATCCTCACAGGTGCACAAATTGAATTAAGTGTTATAAGTTATGAAACCTTGTGACCTGCAAGGTAAAGGACTGAATTCATGAGATAGGTTAGTCTGGTAAAAACAGATTGAGCTCCTGTTTGTCATGGTTGCTTGTTGTATTTTTTAATGAGCTCAGGAAATAAAGTTTAAATCAGAGTATGCTGTACTGTAAATCCAAGCTATTCAAATGGACCACGACAGCCCTCTGATAAGTGGCTGCTTCCCTGCAGTTGTTTGGAGAGGAACAATATGTCCTTGTACATGTAGGATGGGTTTGCCCTGATGCTGCTGCCTCAGCTGGTTTTTGGGGATGTTGTTTCAAAGGCAATACTCCCTACTTGCCTGCTTTTTGTTTTGTCATTGTGAAGGCACATGATAAAAGTTAGCAAAGCTTTTCATGGTTTTAGTTTTCCACTTTAAAGTCAAGGATACTACTACTCAAACAAATGCAATGGAGAATAGTCCAGATAAATTTATCTCTATATTTATTGCTTTATGCAAATCCTTTAATGTTTGAGTTGATAAATTAAAAGTAGTTATACATCTCAGTGCTTTTACCTATGGCTTTAGGATTGTCTGCGCTGTAACTGACCACTTATTAAGTTATATCATAAATACTTACTGAATATTCATGATACAAACATCAAGTTACTACTATATTTTAAATGGTTATATGGTAATTTTAAATATAATAATGCCATAATAATCTAAAAGGAACATTGCAAATTTACTTTAAATTCTGAATTTTTTTAGTAAACTGCTGAGTACCATCCTTATGTTAATAATCTATGAGTAAACATTTTTTATATATATATTTGCACACTATGGAAGACAGAACTGCTTTTTCTGAATAATGTGTTGCTACTCCTGATGAAGACAAAACCCAGCAGAACACCGATGATCTTTAAGAGGCGCTCCTCTTTAATGTCTTCATTTCAACATCACCAAGTCATGCACAATGTATTTCTTTAGGATGAAAAGAATGATGAGAAACGTACACCATATGTATATATATTCACACACCACATCATTTATTTTTCATGTATGTGTGAACATGCTTAAAGCTCTCTCAATCTCATTGTTCTTTAACAGTAATTCACTGAAGAAAGCAGCAGCAGTTCTTGGAATCAGGGCAGCTAATGTAAGCACAGTGAAGTGTAGTAAAAGTTAAGACATACCACATCTATCAGGAATATTTGGTTGTGCTTAACTAGCTCTGCCTTTGGTTCTGCTTCCTAACAGGAATCCCATTTTATAAAATGAACCCTCACTGTTTTGAACACTTTTCCTAAAAACAGGGTTCAGTTTTATAAGTTGCTTTTTGTAGTTCTTTATTCAGGTCTTGCTGTGTTCAGCCAAAGCAAAGAGTGGCTGCTGTGCTTGGGGGAAAAACTGGAGTAAGGCATATTGGATTCTTGTGGATTTATTCCACAATCTCATTGAGTTTTTGCCTTTAGGAAATGGTTCCTTTGCTCCCTGCTGCCTTAATGGTTGAATCTGTTGAGTCTCTGTATCTACACTGTCAAGCATGACAAGCAAGACAGAAGCTTGGCACATTTCCAGAATACAGGTTTCAGTAGCTCTTGGATGAAAAGGTGCTGAGGAAGATGAACTTAGGAGCTCATTCTTCCTCTAGTGTTGGGTTTTATTTTTCTCAACAAAAATGAATCTTGATCACGGTGATGACATGAATTTTACCATAGCTGGTAAAATTTTCAGAGGATACAAGCTGTATAGCATGGTAAATAATAAAGAACAAATAGTACTATAAACAGTCTTACGAGTAGAACATGATACCAGATTTCCTGTATATTTCAAGACTACTCAGAAGAATAAATGACATTATTCTCCTTGGTACTCTTTCCTCTTGATATTTGACACTGGGGAAAATATTCTAACTGATTTGGAAGGTGAAATACTGAAAAGTGACATGTTATTGTTTTCACTCTCATTTTTAATGTTAATGTGGAGTTGAGTCCGACAATGCTCTCTGAAATCTGGCAGCATTTACTCACATGAAGTTGTCATTGATATGGATTGTAAATGACAAAGCAGGATATATTCCCCCGCTCTGAGAGTTATAAAATAACTGAAAACTCCATTTTTGAAGAGAATGAGAACTGACTACTAATTTTTGTCAAATTCTGGCCCGTTTTCTCCAAATAGAGAAAAATTCAAAATGTTTCACCTTGATACATTATTAAATGAAACACATTGAATCTGTGTTGGATAACAGATATGTATTTTTAAAATTACTTAAAATTATTGTAGTATTCAATATATAAATATTTAATTTCATATTGATCTGAAATGAGGGATTTGGTTACTGTTCAATTGCTTTTCACATTGCTGAAACTATGGGTTTGGGGGAAGAGCCAAGAAAGCTCAGAAAATGTTCTTCAGCATCATTACCATTACAGCAATGATGGTGTCTACATTTGCAAAAGCACTTAAGACCCTGTGGTGTCTTTGAATAGCTTCTGATCCAAAGTAATGGAAATTTTTTGATTGACAATACTTGGGTTTTTTGTGTGATAAATATATAAGGGTATTTCACACACAAATAGAAGCAGTTATGTACAAAAAGTACCATTGTAATTTGGTCAGTGATGGTTTCTGGTTTCTTTTATTTTCTTTCTTTTCTAATTCACCCTGAAACAGAATAGGAAGAGATGGGATAGTAAAGAGGGATGTTCTTTATTATAGATTATAGACATAAGTTCTGCATATACCCATGCAGTAATCTAACACATCCAATTGGTTTTGCATGCATTAGCTAACGTAATTCCAAAAATTAAACACACTACATGTGCACCTTTCGAGCTCCTGAATTACTATATGGCTTCAAACTTCGTTTGTCGTTCAGTTTATCCTCTTGAGTGGATACTTGGCTATTAACAGAGTAAAGTTGATTATGCCAGCCACAGAAGTGAGAAATTTTGTGGCTGGCCTAATCAACCTTACTCTGTTAAAAGTAAAATTCTTAACTCTGTAAAATTCTTAACTCTGGTGCAAGTATGTGAATGTAGGGAGGAAGTTGTCATTTTTCTTTTGGGGGAATTGCTGTCGTTGTGAAACGGTGTGAATAATTATGGCTTGTATTTTTAACCAAGTTTAGTACTGTGTTTACTAAAGAGTCCGAATTTTTCAAATCTAGAAGTTCATAGCAGCTCCAGTCCATTAACCTCACCTGAGAATTTCTAGATAGATGTTATAAATAGACTTCCATTCCTCAGATTAGGAAACCATTTTTATGAAATATTGCCTGTTGCACACAAAAGCAGTTCAGTGTTGAGGGGCATAGTATAGATTTCTTCCATGGATTACTCCTTTTTGGGAGAAGTTGACCGAAATCCAGGAGTGGGCTCCGGGATCTTGCAAGGTTGTGTAAAAGAGGTTTATCTTTATTTAGGCATTAAGAAGACCTAAAACTGAAGCACACAATTATTATTTGTGCATGGTACAGTATTTGATTTCTGATTTTTCTAATAAACACAGACTTCATTTCCTAAGCTGTTGAAAGTATTTGGAAGTTCACTGGATCAAAATATTTGAGAGGTGGTCTATCAGATCTCAGGATCAGTTGTTGTTGCCTCTTTGTATGAAGCAAAAGAGCACACTACTCACTTATCTTCCCTTTTCATTAAAATTCCTGTGGAAGCTGATACTCTTTCAGGAGCAGAGCTTGCTTGCCAAAGTAATGCCTGGCAAACAGAATATAGAAGAGTAAAAGTTAATCATTTGTACTGCTATTTGCCTTAGTACAGTATATGAGCTCAGTGTGTCTGGGAGTTTTATTTGCAAGGGAAACCAGCATTCAGCAAGGAAAGGTATAAATTTATAACATGTTGGTTACTTCTGTTTCCTTATGCAAATTGTTCTTTAACTACTCAGCATGGGATAGCTTTCAAAACACAGCAACCAACCTCTCATGGAGATGCTTGGAGCTGACATAGGGAATGTGGCATTATTTTATAGCCTAGCTAAGTGCTCACTAAGTTTCTCATGTAGACAATCCACAGGATAATGTTGCACTGGGTGCATTAATTATCTGTAGGGGTTTGTAGGCTTTAACCTTGATATCTTATGGCAAAGACACTCAACTGTGTTTATTATGAGAAGTTAACGGCGTTGGCTATTTGATGGTTAGGTTTACCAATATCTGTGCTGTCTTTTTAAGCCAAAGGAGCAATAGCAAACATTGTCTTGGACATAAAATTAAATGCCTAAAATCACAGTTGGGAGAATGATTACTTTTAACATAACATGGTGCTTTCTCATGTGTTTGACAGGCTATTAATTTTTATGGGTTTAAACTGGGAAGATCCTCTTACTACTACATTAAGTTTTATTTCTCTTCAGTTAATGGAGGTGTGCCTCCGAGCAAGGAGAAGTTTTTAGTCCTGTTTATTTGCCTTTAAACTCTAGGTAGAAAGAAAAACCTGAATTCTTCTGAAGAATTTTGTGCATATATCATTACAAAGTGGCCATCATATGGTTTCACTAGGATTTTCTACAATGGTGTAACTAGTTGCCCACAGGCTCTCTGTTCCATCCAAATAAATAGTATGATACAGCTTTTGTCATAGGGGACAAGAAAATTCATTGTGGACAATATGTTGCTATCTTTCTCCTTTGGTTGATGTTGAAAGAAAAGTTATGAAAAAACTCTGAAAGTATAGATTTATTCCAGAAATCTTACATGTTCTTTTCCCTGTCTCAGGGGAATCCTGAATCCCTGTTAAATGTTTGAAAATCAAGATAAAAGTAAATTTTATACTGGATTTCAGCAGGAAATATAATCATAGAATCATAGAATATTTGGGTTTGAAGGATCATAAATATCATCTAATTCCAACCCCTCTGCCATGGCTGGGGACACCTCTTACTAGGCAAACTTTCTCAGAACTCCATCCAATCTGGCCATGAACACCTTCAGGGATGAAGCATCCACAGCTCCTCTTGGCAACCTGTTTCAGTGTCTCACCACTGCCACAGTAATGAATTTCTTCCTACTATCTTATCTAAACCTACTCTCAGTTGTCCTGCCACTACCTGCTCTTGTAAAAGTCTCTGTCTTTTGTTGTAGGCTTCCCTCAAGTAGTGGAAGGCTGCAATTAGGACACCCAGAAGCCTTTCCTTTTCCAGACTGAACAAACCCAGTACTCTCAGGCTTTCCTCACAGGAGAGGAACTTCATCATTCATCATCTTGTGCCTCCTCTAGACTCACTCTAACAGTCTGATATCCTTCCTGTGCTGAGAATCCCAGAGCTGGATGCAGCTCTGTGATCGTCCCAGCCAGACGCGAGAATAAGAAACCAGAAGACTCAACATTTTAAAGGGAAAAGTCCTCAATACTTGTGGGTTTCTATAGAAAGCAAAATGAGTGAAGAGGGTAACAAGTACCATAGACTTGCAATAATTATCAGCCTTGGTGAGGAAAATAGTTCTCTAGATAAAGGGTAGAATACCTGAAAAATGTGACTGACTCTGAGTACAACTCATGTGGGAACTGCCATATATATGTCAAGTTCTCAGACCTAAGAGTAGGAGATGTTTCTATTGTAATTTGAGTTTTCTTAAGCAGAGAAATGAGCTTATTTTGTTTTTGAAGGCTGAACTCACCCCTGTGCTGCTGGAACATCTCATGGTGGTGACCAGAATGGAATAAATTACTTCAGGTAATTTTTCTAACATTATCCAGTGAATCTGGAGAATATTAAGACACTGAGAAATAATTCTCAATAGTCTGATCTGGTTTTGATCATCAACTCCAACTGTTAACTGAGCACTCACATACGTATCATCCAAAAAAATAATAAAATATTGTTTGAAGTGTTTGTAATCTTGGAGAGGTTTGAATTATTACCACAGGAGTAATTCTGAATTTATGTTACACCATCCTTAATGAAATTGTGATACATTAATGCAATACATTCCTCTCTGAACTTAGTCCTGTGTTAAAGACTGAAAGACCAAGCCTTGCTAAATCTCTGTCAGTATCCTTATTCCCAGAGGGATCGTAAATGAGTTTGAATGAGTTTTTCCCCCCTGCAGTGGGCTGCAAGTGATGGACTAATGGGAAATTCATATCACTTTCTCTGGTGATTTGGTGGAGTTGGAAGGAAAGTGGCGGTACATAGCTTCTCCATCCATGGGATCAGCAGGAAGCTGTAAGACCAGGCAGAGAAGTAGGGAAAGAAGGACTTAACTGGAGTAAGTGATGTTTTTTACTCCAGTTGGGTAGGATAGCAGCCTGGTGTCTGTGGTGTCTCCCTTGTTTGTTCAGCCATAATGAAAACTTGGAGTTTGGACCTGTCTGAACAGAAAATATACGGTAATCTAACAAATAGAAGAGCTATAACAAAGTATGACTACTGAAAACATTGCTCATATCAGATACTCCTCAGATCATCCCCACAAGGAAAGACTTGCATTAATCCTTTATCAAATGATTTTAAATCCAGGGGCTTACTCTCCTTGTTTTGAACTTCCTACCCTTGTTGCTTCAGACAGAATTCCTTCTGGCTTCAGTAAAGGCCATATGACTCTGGAAAATATGCAATAAAAATGATGCATTGTTCTTTTTCTTCTGACAAATTCATTCTTCAATTGGAGACATCCCTGTAAAATGCTTTGATCTGGGTTGAACAGCATGCTAGCTTATATTTCAAAGCCAGGTATAGAGAAGAGAGGAAAAAACAGCTTTGGTCTTTTCCATTTTCTTTTCTCTTTTTGTTTGTTCAAAAATACTCTTAATCACACTCTTTCTCATCTTGTATGCAGATTTCTTCCAAGATCAAACCATAGATGACATAAGAAGGACTGACAATGGTTACCTACCAACCACAAGATGAAAAAGCCAACTTTTTCAGAATAGTTTTCTCCAACCCAGCTGCCAGAAATCCTGATGTTTACTTTCTTCTTGAAGAAATTGAAAGACTTAGCTGAGATTTGTGACAATAAGGTACTTACACACAAGAGAATTTTCCCACTTGCTATTAACTGAACATGATATTAATTATTCTAAGGCTAGAAATAAACTGTTATCATTGGTATGCACTAGGAGAAATATAAATGTTTTCACAGCACTCAGCTTCTAAGTGATTATTTTTTTAAATTCATCACACAGCCTGAAATTTGTTGTGTGATGCTTCCCTGACTGAAGGGTATTTTTCACTGTATTAAGAGGATACCTGAACAAACAAACTTTAAGTCTTGTGAATTGGTGTGAATCCTACCCTCTCTGTGGGGCTGATATTTTCTTTCTGGCTTGGTTTGGGTCTTGCAGCAGGAACTGACTGCTATAAAAACAGCATTCCCTCTTTCATCAGCAAAATGAGTAGAATAGAAAGTCACAGCTTGACAGACCTTGAATTGCAGCTGTCTTCCTTACAGTCAAGCTGAGATTTTGAAGCTGTGTTTGGCCGTCTCATTGTTTTAGAATGCTCTTTGTTGCTTTCTGCTGCACTGCATCACTTTTTCACAGGAAATGTTCCATCTAAGTTTGAACATGTCAGTTCTGCAGTGTACTGTGGTGCGCTCAGTCTGTGTTTTGCTCTCATCTGCAATTTACATCTGCAACGCTGGCTGCATCTTGTAACTTATCTTGTGTGTCTGTGTTGCAGCATAAGAATGCTTAAAATTTCCCTCCATAGTAATTCAAATTAAGATCTTTTTATTTCAGTAGTTGGTCCCTACTCTATCTGCTGTGTAGTTGAGAAAAAGTATGCCAGTTTAAAGCTACTTAGGGGCAAGAAAAGACACTGCGCAGGGATAAAAGAGATTACCTTTCTCTTTAGGTAGCATTAGAAATGCCTCAGAGCTTTGTGTTAAGTTTTATATCCCTTGGTGGATATTTCATTTCAAGAAAAATGTGGGCAACCTGGGGGCAAAACGGTGAAGGTCTGAGAATAGTTCGAAATCCTGAATGTATGACACACCTGAAAATATTGAAATAATTTAAGTTCTTTAGGGAAAAGAGAAATGGAGGATGATCTTGAACTAAATAAAAGCTTCTGCAAAAATGAAGTATATTCCCTTCATGTTCATAGTTGATAGGATTTAAAAAAAAAAAAAGAACAGTCAATGAGGTTTATGGGCTCAAAATTAAGAGGGACAATCAAGTATTTGAACAAGTTAATTTATAAAAAGTAATTATAATCCTTTGCCATTTGAGGTTTTTAAAACCAGATTAACTAATATTTTCCAGTAATTATGTAGGTATAATTGATCTTGCCCAAGACTGAGAAAGCACACCAAATGTTATCTTGAGGTTTCTCTGGTCTTATTACATATGCACTTACCAGCATCAAGTAATGAAAATAAAGGAGGAGCGACCAGGTTGCTGGAAGTGGAGGGGAGCTTTCCTGACTGGACCATGGTCACCACCAAAGGCCTGGATTTCTGTTTGCGTCATAACTCCCACACAAGTCAGAGCATAACATAGTACAAACCTTGAAGTAAGTTGGAAAATGTATGTAAAAATGAAAATGCCCTCACCCACTATACATACAAAGTGGTGATTAGATCAGTTCCGCTCAGTGTGTGTATCCTTTGGCAATTATTAGAGTAATTTCTATAAAACATACTATAAAAAGATATCTTGCAGTTTTTCAATATGCAGACTAATTGACCTAAAAATGAGTGTTATGTTCTATAATTTTTATTAAGATGCAACACCGCAAGTAAATTGAGTCTAATACAGTGTACCAGGCAATAAGATTGAATTAGATATTTTTAAAGGGATTTTTTTCCTCCTTTATTTAAGTACTTCCTTATTCTAATGCTTTAATGTCTGTAGGGTTCGTAGAACACCTACATAAATTCGATTATACTAAATTACTCTATTTTCTCTGAGCCTGGAGCATTTCATGTACACATAGACAAAAAGGAATCTAATGATAAAGCACATCGGAAAAAATCACATCTATATCTGAACTCTTTGTGTATGCCAGTTTTACACTTTAGTTCTTTAAACAAAATAATACAAAGACAATGTACAATGGTAGAGTGTTTTATGGCATGTGCTATTGCTGCAAATTTGCTGTGGCAAAATGGAAAATGGAGTAGAAACACTGTCACTGTGAGTGCTGAAATAGACTACTGGAACAAATGGTGACAATTAGCTTCTCATTTTCCCAGCATCATTGAAGAAGAAGAGATTAATCCTTTTCTGGTAAATTCAGAAACTGTAGGAGTTGTGAGAGTTAATATCTTTCAACTCAAAAACCACCACCAGGAATGGGAGTGCTGAATGATTTCCTTCTGTTAAAAGGAGGCAGCTTTCAGTTCCACCTCTGTTCCTGTCTCTTCACAATCTGCTGGATGGGAGACCCCAATATGTCATGGTGACTGACACCTCAGTTATGAGGCAGTTCCAAATATTGCTATGTTTTAATTATTTTAGTTAGCAAAAATTTTTAAAATAACCTTGTGTCATAGTGCTAAATGTGTTACCTGTTCAGTAATTCAGGCAGTTATTGGCAGACATACGTCTCTGCTTCTCCCACTTGAGAAAACTGTATGCTGTTCTGTTTCAGGATCAAAAAGTTGATGAAATAAAAATATGATGGCTTTTTATAAAAATGACTAATCAAGTGTCAAATGAATATCCAAGGAAGAGAAATATCAGAATGAGAGTAGTGGAATTTGTGTCTGTGCTTACTGGTGCCTTAGGTGGCTTTGAGTTTTGACTAGAAGTCTGGCAATAAACTAGATTTCTTATTGGTTTTTATTATGTTTCTCTTGCTTTTGGTCTCAAGTGGATGTCAATAGGCCTGGTGATTTTCTGGTGACTGATTTGCTCACAGCAAATGTGGAAAAAAAATTCTTCCTACAGAAATTTCAGTCAAAGAACTACCCTCCTCCTCTTCCCTGAGTCCCAGAGAGATCTGAGATCTGAGACTTGAGTAGCTCACTGTAAAAAGAATGTGGCAGGAGAAGACTAGGAGGTATTTGACCCTTAAACTGAGTCAAAATCTAAATCAAGAGTGAAAAGATGGCAGGAAACCATTTCCTTTTTGTCTTCTTGGCCTCTCTCCTGTTCAGTAATGGGAACCACAAACATACTTCAAGACAATGAATTTACAGGGCTGCTCATGTTCATTCAGAACTAGCCCAAGGCTTCCCAGCAGTATGGTCAAAATCATACTTTGATGATTCAAGACTGACAACAAAATAGAGGAGATTTTGGGGGATATGGGCATGCTTTTCCTTTCTATTTTCAACAAGGCAAAAGTCATTATGTTGGCAGGAGCAGTAGCAGCTGCAGGAACGGAAACAGTAACAAGGTAATTGTTGCTAAATTTAGTAGTCCAGAGTAGAACCATATGCAGCTGATACATAGCTGTAATTTCTTTCTTGGTTTTCTAATTATTTTCCAGGATAATTGTGATGCCAGTGCTTTGCTGCCCTTCAGAGACCAATCTCCTTCAGGTGCACTCCTTAATCACTTCTAACATCTCTTCAAAATACGTTCTGCAACACAAAGTTAACTACCAGAAAAAACTTTATTTCCTTTATTTTAAAAACTTAAAGAGAGGGGATCCAAATATTTCTTCTCAAGTCCACATTTCTCTGCTGCACATTCATCTGAGGAGAATGCAACAGCAGTCCTGTAGTGTAGTGTGTGTATTTCCAGTATTGCCCCACTGAAGAGTTGCAAAGCATTGTCATTTCCCAGGACTTTTGGCAGGAAGGTATTGGAGTACAGCTCTCTATTGTACATGATACAGCAGTTGGACTGCTTCATTAAACCTCCTTGTAATTGTTAAAGTAACTAGGGCTGCCATTTGTTTCTTTATGGACTGTTACTTTTCATGAATGTCATTTGAGGTGTAGTACATGCATGATATGCAGCATGCAGGCACAGTTTAAGTTTAGAAAATTGTGTTGTAAGCAGAATGGAGAAAAATTATAGAAATTAACAGAATTATGACCTGGAATGACCTGCTTCATGTCTTAAGCACTGTTGTAACTATATTCTTCAAACAAACTTTCAAGGCTCTTTGAAATTTATTTCATCAATAGAGTTTCAATTACCTCCTTTGGACATGGTACCAGCATGTTATGATTTTCATCCCTTAGGTGCTTTAATACTGAACTTCCTGTGATTGGTACAACTTCTAGCACTACCTCTACCTTCTTTTTTACTAATCTAGTTACTTGTACTTTAACAACAAAAGAGCAAATTCAATTTAGAGGAATATACATAGAAAACAAACCTTGTGCTTTAGCAGCTAATTTAATCTAGGCTCTTAATAGAGGATGCCTGAAAGATCAAGGGGACAGATCATCCAGGGCCTGGAAAAAATTGACCACATCTCTTACAGGCCTATAAACATTATACCATTTAAAAACTGGTTTTAAAGTAAAGGTTTGGGGTTTTTTTCTGTGCTGTTAAGTCCATGATTCTATTAACTTGGACAGACTTCCCAGCAAAATACTGTCTTTTGTTAAACTGGGAAAGGTCTTTAAGGGGCCATTTTGATTTCTACACGACCACTTGCTGGGCAATATATGCATTTAGAACACATTGGAAAATAGAGTCTGTATGATGTGGGTTATCAGCAGTGATGAAAGACCAGTGGGGTTCTTTTAAAACTGCTGGCTCTTTTGTAAAAATGTGTAATGATTTATGAAAATTGTATCATGCAGTATTATTGAGCAAATTCTTTCCAGGAGGTTCTAATTTGTCATTCTTAGGCACCAGTGAAAACCTTGCTTAGTATCCTGCTTTCAATCTGAATGTCCACCTGCCTTTTTAGGGACATTGATGTAGATGGTGCTGGTCCTGCTCTGAAGCCTGCAGGCTATGCCTCTCTCTCACAGTGAAGTTGTTCAAACTGAAGTAGTGAGCGGCAGAAGGGAAAGCAGAGAGGTTTTACAGCCCTGTGATAGTTTAAATACAGCTTGATCAGAGAATTGTATCAGCTGCGAGTGTCAATTGTATCTTGGCCCAGCTTCATCTCTATCAATTTCCCTTCTCTTTCAGAAGTTTGCATTTTCCCCTCAATACCACTGTTTCCAGCTCTCTGCCTCCAGTTTTTGTCCTTTC
This sequence comes from Setophaga petechia, assembly GCA_024362935.1. Classification (NCBI taxonomy): domain Eukaryota; kingdom Metazoa; phylum Chordata; class Aves; order Passeriformes; family Parulidae; genus Setophaga; species Setophaga petechia. Next base: position 10,941,755 of record JANCRA010000008.1, on the reverse strand, counting down.
TTTCCCATCTTTCCCATCTAATGCTTGTGTCCCTGCTTCAGTTAAACCCCTGCACCTCTCTCTTTGCCTCGAAAGAAGGCAGACCCAGGCTACCCAGTAATGTGTTCAAGTGAAGAAAAAGCCTCTCATTTCACTTCCAGCTTTGGTAATGCACCTTCATTATCCTTGAGGGGGTGGCCATATTGAAGGTTTGGGGGTTTTTGCTGAGTTTTTGTGCAGCAATGCAAAAGGGATGTAGTGAGAACCACCCAAATCTCAGTAGGAAATGACAGAGGGGCATGGGCATGGTAAGAGAGACAGCTACTCCTGGAGCAGTAGCTGTAGGAGCCTGAACCTTATCTGGTTCTTCTGTGTATTCACAGTCTTTCCCAGATACTGGAGATGCCAGACCACCAACGCTTGTGGGGTAGCTGCACATAGCACATAAATAGAGAGGCAAGCAGGACCAGGGCAGTGATTGTGCCCTGTTCTCAGCACTGGTGAGGATACTGTGCTTGGTTTTTAGGCCCCTTCAAGAAAGATGCTGGGGTGCTGGGGAATCCTTCCTGAGAAGGGCAACAAAGCCAATGAAGGGTCTAGAGACTAAGTCATATGAGGAGCAGCTGAGAGAGCTGGAGGTGTTTTTCCAGGAGAAAAGGAGGCTCAGGGGGCATAGAGCCTAATTGCTCTTAACAACTGCCTAAAGGGAGGTGGTTGCAGCCAAATGAGATATGGCCTCTTCTCCCAGGCAACAAGCGACAGGACAAGAGGAAATGGCCTCCAGCTGCAAGAGGGGTGTGTTTGGAGTTTTTTCACAAATGGGATGGGATGTTCCTTTTATTGCAGCATCAGCCTCATTACATGGTTGAGACAATAGAAAGAAGGCAAAAGCTCAAGCACAAAAGATTTCTTTGTTACAGAGCATTTAGAAAATTTTCAAGCCAATAGCATACTGCTAAAGCTCACAGACAATTGTTCTAGCCAATCACTAAAAGCACATATACACCTGCTTCACACAATGCTGGCTTGTATGCTTTCTAATAACAATTATACACCATTATTAAGCTTAAAACCTTCTACTACCTCGCTAAGCATATTTTTCTGTAGTCTTAAGGTCTATGTTAGCCAAGCCTGAAACTCAAGCTGTTGTTTTGTGTCCTTGTTTGCTGTACTATTCCAACTTTTTCTACTTTCAGACTTTGCAGTTTCAGCTAGTTCTGAGTTTTCTGTTCTTTCTGTTTCTAAGGCCTGCTTTTACAGCTTTCTGGAAATCAAATTACTTTTACTATTTCCCACAAGAGAACGTTCATGTTGGATTACAGGAAGAATATTTTTCCTGAAAGTTTGGTCAGGAATGGATTGCCCTGAGAAGTGGTGGAGTCACCATCCCTGGAAGTGTTCAAGAAAAGACTGGACATGGCACTTCATGCTATGGTTAATCGACATGGTGGTGTTTGGTTAAAGGTTGGACTTGATCATCTTGGGAGTCTTTGCCAACCTTAGTGGATCTGGGATGCTGAGTGGGGCCATGTGCCTTATGTAAGTATGCTCAGTGTGAAATTTATAAAATCACTGTGGACAGAGTAGAAAGAAAAGGTGCTAAGAAAGTCTGTAAATTCCAGAAATTTCTTCTGGATACTTGATTTCTGGTTTAGAAAAAGCATTTCTTGTTTAGAACTTGTTTATTAGTCAATCTTTTTGCCTTTTGCTTAGTTACTTCACATTAGGCTGACTACTAACTTTCAGTCTTTTCTGATATGCAGTGGGGTGAAATATTCAAGAGATGTTTCTTTTCTGCTTCTACTTTTACTTTTGTTTGGTTTTGCTGGGGTTTTTTTCTGAATTTTTTTTTTTTTTTTTGCATTCAGTGGTCATTTATATTCTATCTTTGAAAAGCTTTTCAATGCAGTTAGGCTCTTCATAAATTCTAGGACTGAGACTCTTCTGAACAATTTTAGTCACCAGTGTTTTGTACCCTGGAATACACAAGACAAAATTAGCATTCAAAATCTGCCCAATGAACCCTGTCATCATCAGAGTGGATTTTATAAGAGTACATCATTAAGATATGAGAAAAGCTGGAAAGCCATTATATTATTACTTGAATTTCATTTGCTTCTAAGTGCCAATTGTAAGTGGAGTCCTTCCTTCTCTCTGCCTGTAACTAGGCTCATTAATCTCAGCAGGGTGGGACTAAGGAAGGGGCTGTTCAAAGGAATCATACATGCTGTCAAAAACATGAAAAACATGGTTTGGTCTACCCTCTAGGAGACTTAAAGTTTTAATTCTTTTTTTGGGCTATTTATGAGAAACGTTACAATGCTACTTTTGAGCAAACTAATTCAGCTCTTCCGTAATTCAGTGCAATAAATCCAAATTGTGCTTTGTTTGGTTGTATTTTTATTCAAAACCTATATTTTCTTTAGTATAATAAATTTACAATATGATTTTCTTCTCAGTTAAATTATTCCAGCAATAAAATTCTGAACATCTGACTTAATAGGCGCATTTCAATTTAAATAAAATGCTCCATGAATTAAGCCATTAGCAGAGTGCATGCTATGACTGAGATGAATGGGGATACTTTTGTATTCAAACACCAAAAGTGGTCACAAAATTAGATTTCAGCTGAGCTTTCAAAAATGAGTGATAGCCTTTGGAAGTGTTGGAAGCTTGAGCCCTTACTATCAATAAGGTTTAAGAATCTTACTTGCAAAGTAGTTCCGAAAATACCACCTATTGTCACTGGTCAAAAAAACTAAACTACCAAACAAACAGAAATCCATCTTAAAGAAATAGATAGTGAGGATTACTTGGAATTTTAATCTAGAAAAACAATTCCCACTGGTATTGCAGAAGTATTTAAAGAACAATTTTCAGTGAGGGGTTTAATTTTTCTTTTTCTGTTCATGAATAACAGAGCTCAGTGCTTCACACTGTTGATCTAACCATCAGATAGTAATTAAACTGCTCTACATAGCAATCTCTAAGATGCTATGATGCTATTCTCAGAGGCTGAAACAAGGCAGTTCTACAATAAAATTATGACTCTGACATAAAACATTAATGGAGGCAGAGAGCTTTTCTCTCGTGTTTCTCATACATCTCTAGAAAGACCTTGAATTACCAAATGAAAATTAAGTTGTTAGTGAGCTTGTTTAACTTTCATTGAGTGAATTTTAGTAGATGTGTTGTTTAAATAATAATAAAAAAGCAATGTCATTAGATTCCCAAGCATTAAACCTCTTCTATGTAATTTCATTCTCATTAGAATTATCTTGGAAAGAGAATACACAGAGCTCTGAACTTCCAATTCTATTTCTGTAGGTGCAGATGTCATTTTACTGCCCTTATTTAGCAATTGCTACTTCTGCCAGAGTCCTGCCCCATTCCAGCCATTTCTGGACCACTAGTGTATGTATCGACTGTCATTTCTTTCTTATAGCTTGTCTCCTCCTGCGCTTCAGGACAATGCAGGAGGGATGAAGAACCCTCCCCTGTTCTGTATCTCCAATCCCCTTGGTGCACAAGGGAATCAAAAACCAGCATCCATTCCCAAAAAAATCCAGTGCAAAAGTGGGATAAAACTGAGGCTGACCACCAGCAGATGATAAGGTAAGCTGTGTGCTTGCAGGTTTGCCATGACATTGCTCACTCTTCTGTGCCTTCACGACTCTCCTACAGGGGCTGGCCAGTGGTGCACAGGGTGAATGTGGGGTGAGCAAGGGGTTGGAGGTACCCCTGCCTTGGTGCATGTGCTCTGCCCTGGTCTATGGGGAAGACTGTGCCTAAAGCAGAGATGGTCTCTGAAGCTTTTCCAAAAAAGGGTGGCAGGGGAGAGCTCTTTAGGCTCTTTCCTGGCCCCAGGCCAGGCTCTCACTACTGTTTTAGCAATATAAACTGAGAATTGTCACCGACATTCTTCTTGAAAAATCCTTTCTTAGGATTTTTCCTTGCTGGAGCTCAGAGGCTCAGCAGCAATGTAAACAATTATTATCTGCTGCTGTGGAATGCAACAGTTCCACCCATGATTGGTCCCCTGTAGATGTTTGGACCTACTGACCACTCACGGAGGACCTGCTGTTGTCTCTGCCGAGACACAGAGCCTTGTTTTTAATTCCTTTCTATCTCTTTCTTAGCATAGCAGCTTCTGAAGAAGCCTCTTGCCTTTCTATCTTTATGTAGCATAGTTATAATGCTGTATATATCCTAACATAATAAATCTAGCCTTCTGATCATGGAATCAAGATCCTGTCTCATCCTTCCTCTAATAAACCCCTGTGACCACTGGCAACAGAGAATGAGTACTCTTAGAGCCCAGTGCCAGCATGGCAAAGCAGGGGCTGGAAACCTGTACAGACAAGAGAGAGGGAGGGGCCTGAATAGCATTGTCAGAACCACACCCAGTCTCAATAGGGACAAAGTTGTAGCAACACTTTTCATGGAGAGGAATCTTGGGCCATGGGAGTAGAACTTCATGTAGAGAGGGCCTAAGGACCCTTTTGTTCTCTGCTGTAGAAAAATAAAAAGGATAAAAGAGATGGTAGATGCCTGTCATGCTATGGGCAAATCACTTCTAAGTGCCTTGCATAAGCATATTGAGACGTGGCACTGAGCCTGACTGGGTTTACTCAGCTCCGTATAGGTCCAGGCTGGGGATTATCTTCGCTCTGTGTGGCTTAAAACAAAATAGTTAATACAAAATCAACATCAATCTTTGGCTGACCAAGGAATAAAACTGAGTCTTCCTGGATGCTAATTCAGTGCACCTGACATCAGAGCTCCTTATGCCTCAAAGGACATATAATGCTGTTGTTGCTGAAGGACCTGTGGCTCAATTTCCCAGGGCACTGACTGACTCGGGTAACCTAAGTTCCTAATGGAGAATGTGTAGGATCTCAATCATTCAAGAAGTTCAGTTTTCTCTGTGAGGTGCTTGCAGACATCAACCGCCCCAGCTGACCTCCTCTCCACATCATGGGAAGAACAGGAAAGTTTAATGTCAGTTTTCCAGTTTCATTTTTAGTTATGGTCTCTATGTCTATATGTACCTCATCAGATATCCTCAAATGCTACACAGAAGTAGGTAAGTCAGGATATAAAGGTTAGCCAGATAAAGATACTGCACAAGAAGTCAGACTTAGAAGAAGGTTAAGGCTATTACTTAAATGTCATTCAAGTAAGATATAATGGTAGGCACAATGTAGCAATATTTGTGTACCTCTGAACTTTTGTAAAACACACATAATTCATACAAGGAGAGGGAGTTTATAATTTCAATGATAATCAGATTAAAATTCACAGGGCCTCATTCGTCCGAGGTCTGGATACAAGTGGATCAAAATATCTGCCCTCAGATGATGTTGGAAAACTTCAGGACAGTAACAATGCCCCTCATTCCACCCTCCCTTTTCTTCTGTAGGACCAGGCTGGGAATTGAAGATAATACTGTCGATTGTCTTTAACCCTTGGCCTTCCCAGGTGCAGCTAACTGTTCTACTATTAGATATTACAATGACAGTTCTTTCTACAGGGAGCTTAGAAAATCTTAGAATCCAGTTTCCCTTTGTCATGAGTATAAAGAGCAGTATATATAAATATGTAGTCATTCATACATTTGCATGTGAGTATAAACATACATGAGTATAATGAACTGGGAGCAATAATTAACGCTAGTAGTTTTTTCTATGTTTTTGGTAATTGCATCAGTCTTCATGAAGACCTTGAGATCTCCTGTGTTTTGTTGTAGGGAGTAAAAACAATCTGCATTTTGAATGATCTAGAAGAGGAAAAAGAGAGAGGAGGAGAATCAGCAATGATAATATTGATATGGACACTTCTCCCCTCTATTGCCACTTCTTTTCCAACTATTTCTACTACTGAGTACGTGTGATGAGCAGAATCATTTCTGATAGCTTTGACTAGCACATTGAGATGAAATATTTTTTGAATTTTGTTAATTACAAAGTCTCTCTTTTTAAATTATGTGTTAGCCTCACTCAGGTAAGTTGCATGTCTACAATGATGCCTACAAGAGAGGATAGACATGGCTGAAGGTGTTCACAGAATACTCAATGCCACAATTTCATTTTCCTTTTTTTTCAATGAATATTCTAGTCCATACAAAATAATCTGGGTTCTTTACCGTCTGCACTTTATTTCTGTAACTCTTACTACAGCTAGTCTTTAAATGGTTTAAAAACATATGCTCAAGGTCCTGGGATTGCCTGCAACTGCCTGTATCAAAACACAATTTCCCAGGAACTAAACAGCTTTTAACTGATGCATTTGAGCAGTTTCTGACAGTTCTGCCTTTGCCATTTAAAATTATGTGTATTTTATTTGAAAAATATCCTCCTTGCTGTGCATCAGTCCACAGTGATTTATGAAGGATGAGGATCTCTGTGACAAATACACAGCTTGAGATTACAACTGGCACAAAGTTTGCACAGGCTCAAATTCAGAAGTTTTGGGAGTTTGGTGGTGCCTTTTTTCTTTCTTTTTGCCTTTTTTTTTTTTTTAATCTCAAATCCATTGAGAAATGAAACAGAAAAGATTACTCTTCTTTGACCGAGTGTCCTGTGGGTTGATTCCATACCGCCAGCCAGCAGGCAGGCAAAGAATTGCAACACCTCACCTTTCTCTGTAATGGAAAGCTGAGGCTCGGTGCAGGATACTGCTTGCTTTTTCCAGGACACTCCCGCACTTCCCACAAACTCCCACAGGGTGGCAGAGGCAGCTCACGCTAACAAACTACTTAATCCGGCTGCAGGTGGAGGAAATCCTGGTAATCTTGCATCTGGAAACGTTCTGCTAACTAGCTGTGGGGTTGTGGAAAGCCTGCAGGGGCGCTGCCTTTGAATATTCTCACGTCTGTGCCCTCTGGACACTCCAGCTTCTCCTTGCGGGTATATAATGCCCACGTTACCCCAGCTGTCTTGGGGTAAATTTGGTGTCCAAAATGAAATGTTAGAATTGTTTTCTATATAGCATCAAATATTCCTTTCTCCTTTTTAAAGTGTTTTAACTGTTTCCTTACAGTTTGCTTTGTTGCTCTGTGAAAAAATGTCTATAAGTGACTGGGAAAAGGAGTGTTAAAAGGATTCTAGCAGAGGAAAAGCAAACTTAAAACAGATGCTCTAAAGGTTAGGATGTAGGGAAGACATGAAGGCATTGAATACAGTCTCGAAAGATCTCACATCAACAGGAGTTATTATTGCTGTGTATTGATATTGCAGCACAAAGGAAGCTTCACATGTTATGAATCTGTACATAAAGTGTATTTTGCAGGTCTGTGTGCACTCATCCCTCAAGATCTTAAGGCTTGAGAATATATAAATTCACTTTCTGTATCTTTTCTAACAGCAGAAAAAGAAGAGTTGATATACAGAAAAAGAAATGCACTTGGAAGTGAAACTGGAGCTCCTGAGAGACTGTCTTTAAGACTTCGTGATCTTGAGCCACCAGCCTGGCTACCACCAAGTGCCTATGAAGACAGATTGAGAATAGTGAAACTTATTACACTATCATGTGATAGTAAAAACAGACTGAAAATTTCTGCATTTCTCCTCTGGCTGGGAAATGCCTCATCCTTTTTCAGCATCTCCTCTTCTCTCTGCAGTCCTTATCTTAAGGAAATAAGCAGTGATCTGTATTGTGCCCAGGAAGGTCTTCTTTGCCTCTACTACTTTCTGTTGGGTTCTTCTCTACACCTGTGAAGTCATGAAGAGCAGAATCTGGACCTGGCCTTGATTTTTTACCTGCTTTGTTCTGTTGTCTCCCACTCCATCTCTCCTTCAGGAGAAAGATGTGCTCATGTTCCTGCCATTTGGCTCTCTATCAGGAAGGTGAGGACAAGTTTTCCTCTATCCTCTATACTGAGCCCACTGCCCTTGGAAGGATCATTCTTGTTCCACATGGTGGCAATGATAGAGGGAAAAGACTGAAGAGAACAGGAATGGTAAAAGGGTAAAGGAAAAAGATCAAATACTTGAGAAAAAAATGAGTGCAAGCCAGCAGAGTACAAAAAAACCCCACCATCAAAACGATACAGAGACTCAACAGAGAGGCTAAGGAGAATTTTTGATCTTGCTAGATTTGCATGCTCTGTGTGGTTTCCTTTCACATGAAATATTCATGAGCCTAATAATGTGACTTATTGGTAGCTAAAAATTTATTTTTCTTTCCATGAGCATAATTTAAGAGTTAAGAACTTGAAAATATTTCTAATTTAGTAATAACAAAAAAGGTTGAATTGATCACAGAATCACAGAATAAGAATATGCTGAGTTGGAAGAGACCCATAAGGATCTTTGGGTCCAGTTCTTAGCCCTGCACAGGCCATGCCCAAGAATCACACCATGTGCCTGAGAGCATTGTCCAAATGCTTTTTGAACTCTGTCAGCCTCGTTGCTGTGACCATTTCCCTGGGGAACCTGTTCCAGTGCTCTGGGTGAAGAGCCTTTTTCTAATACCCAACCTAAACCTCCCCTAACACAACTTCAGATCATTCCCTCAGGTCCTGTCACTGGCCACCAAAGACAAGTGATCAAGTGACAAGCTACTCCTCTTCCCCTCATGAGGAAGTTGTAGACTGCAATAAGGTCTCCTCTCAGTCTCCTCTTCTCCAACCTGAACAGATTAAGTGACCTCAGCTCCTCCTCATATGGCTTCCACTCAAGAACCTTCACCATCTTCTTGGCCCTTCTTTGAATGTTCACTAATACTTTAATGTCTTTCTTATATTGTAGCCTCCAAAACAGCACTGGAGGTGAGGCCACCACAGCTCAGAGCAGAGCAGGACAATCCCCTCCCTTGCCTGCCTGGCCATGCTGTGTCTGATGCCCCTCCTGGCTGCCAGGGCACTGCTGATTTGTGTTCAACTTGCCATTGACCAGGACCCCCAGGTCCAGCATCTCATTCCTCAGTCTGTATCGACATCTACGATTGCCCCATCCCATCCCATCCCATCCCATCCCAGCACTTTCCCTTGTTGAACTTTATATGATTGTTGATTGCCCAGTCCTTAAATTTATCAAGGTCTCTCTGCAGGGCCTTCCTGCCTTCAAGTGAGTCAGTAGCTCCTTCCACTTTTGTATCATCTGCAAACTTACTTAATATCCATTCCAGGCCTGCATCCAAGTAATTTATGAAGATATTGAAGAGCACAAGGCCAAGGATGGAGCCCTGTAGAACCCCACCAGTGACAGATGGCCAGTTTGATTTTACCCCATTCACTGTAACCATTTGTACCTGACCCATCACCTATCCATGATGTGTTTGTACGGCTGTGTTCTGGACATTTTGTCCAGAAGGATCCTGTAAGAGACATTATCAAAAGATTTACTGAAATCCAAAATTATTACATCAACTGTCATCCCTTGATCAGCTGGGTGGGTTACCTTGTCATAAAAGGAAATCAGATTTGATAAGTGGGACTTTCCTCTCATGAAGCCATGCTGACTATGACCAATGACTCTGTTGGCTTTTGGGTGTTTTTCAATACCACCCAGAATAATTTTCTCCATAACTTTGCCATGCACTGAAGCAAGACTAACAGACCTTTAGTTCATGGGGTCTTCCTTCTTGCCCTTCCTGAAAACTGGGACAATGTTTGCCAGTTTCCAGGCAGCTAGAACCTTTCCAGGCCCAAGATCATTAAAAAATCATGAAGAAGGATTTTGCAATGACATAAGCTAGATATTTCTAGCTAGAATCTAGAGGATTCTTGGATGAATTCCACCAGGTCACATAGATTTGTAGGGATCCAGCTGGAGCAGCAGATCCTGCACAATTTCAGGGTCTGTTGGGAGCTGATAATTTTCACAGTCATGATCCTCCAGCTCAGGGCACTGAGACCCCCTCGATCCATCATCTGTGTTGAAGACAGAAAAATGCAAAGAATGCATTAAACACCTCTGCATTGTTCTGTCCTTGATTGTGAGGGGATCATTCTCATCCTGTAACACGACAATGTTATTTTTTACACTGCCTCTTGCCATTAATATATTTGAAAAAACTCTTTTTATTGTCCCCCATAGCTTCAACTCCAGCTGAGATTTGGCTGCACACATTTTCTCCCTACAGCATCAAACAGCACCTCTGGATGATTCCTACATCACCTGACCATGTGTCCACTGAACATCTCTCTTTTTTGCCTTATTTTGAAAGCAAATACCTGATCAGCTCGACTTAATTAACACCATGAGACAGTTTAAGATTCCCCTTTATTCCTGATGCCCATAACACTTTAAATAGCAGAGTTAATTCTGGCACCTCTCTGAGTGGGATGCGTGGCATCTCCAGAATACCCTATTCTGCTGAACATCTTTCTGCAAAGAAAGAATCACAGCTCACTTGGACTCGTATGCCAGGTTTTGTTTGCTTGGCTGACAGGCTGATGGGTGTCAGCCAACATCTCTTCACCTACAACATGTTTGCTTTATAGAGACATATTTGTCCTTGACAAATGTGGAAGCCACTGGACTCAGACACAGAGAGCAGCTGACAAGAGGGGAGGTGTGCTTTAACTGCTGTGATTTAATGGACATTGGGCAGTTGAGCAGCTACTAGATGGGATCAGGTAAATATTTTATGTTAATAGTTACTCTGAATTTCTTGCATACTGCTAAGAATATGCAGCTGATCATTATATCCCCTTTTTGGGTTCAAATTTTACCATGCCAAAGAATGTCTTTGAAAATAACAAAGATAACATTGTCTCTTTGTGTCCAGTTGAGCATTCAGGGGGGAGACTGAGGCACTTTGCTCAATCTAAAGCTCAACTAACATCTTACACTTTGGACTGTCATTGGGGGCAGGTTTGTCTCAAAAAGAGAATTGAGGCAAAACCTTGTGAATTTCTGCACTGGACAGAATGCTCTAAGATTAAAACTATACACAAATGTCTACAACTTTTAAAACTTGATTTATGGCAGAACACAAAGGCAACTTTCTCCTAAACCCAGGTACCCAGAACTCTGGCTATGAGGCCTAACAGGGATCTGATGCCACATCAGCATGAGAGCTGAGTGATCTCCTAAACACCACCCCCATGGGAGGGAGAGCCAGGAATGTGGGCCAGGACAAGTCCAGAGTGATTTACACTCAGGTGCCTGACACAAGTTGTAGGGAGATCGAATATAAGAAAATAAAGACAGTGTAGAAAGTAATCTTACACCCAAGGAGTTGCAGCTGGGCCCATTATCAAAGATTAGGAACAGGCCTGACTTTAACAGGCCACAGCTGTAACCAATGAGAAGAAGAGTGCTATAAAAGAGTGGGGTGGCTGGTTGAGAAGGGAACTGGAGTCAGTTGGCTCCTTTGTGAAGAAGAAAGAGTCCGTGCTCTGAGGAGCTGCCCATGAGAAATGCCAAGAAGGTATGAAACTTTTGTGATAAGGAGACAACAGTATGGAACCCCTGCAATGAGATGGCAGCACTGAGTGACTGGCAGATCAATAGCCAGTTTTTATACTACAGTTTTCCTTGGTGGATTGCTGTGACTGACACCTAAATGCTGTCACTGGGGTAAGTCAGTAGAAGTTTTCTTTGATCTGATTCTATATTGTTTGATACTGATTTGAGGCTGCAGATATATTTCATTGAAAGAAATCTATGTACTGACTTACAGTGATGCCCAGTAAGCCAGTGCAATGCCCATGCTAGCATTAGAGCTCAAAGGTTGTTTGGGTTATTACAAGAGGAAGATACTTGAAAGATCTTTTCATATTCAAAAAGAAGTTTGGGAAATATATGTGAAGAGGCAGAAGAGGAGAAGGATGGGAAAATCTATTATAGGACAGCTAAACCCTTTTATTTACAGTGAAATTCAATGGTTCACTTGATTTGAACTCTTTCCTCATTCAGCAGATGGATGGGAAGGTGGAGATATAAGTGTTTAGCTGATAAGAAATCTCCCTTTAATGCATGAGTGGCTGGGAATGCTGGTCAGAGAACTAAGAATTCTCTTGTCCTTCCTCAGCATTAGCTATTGTGGATGATGGAAATGATGAAGTACAAGGGGCTTTGAGTACATGTACAGGCTTTCACATGCATTTTACAATATCTAGTCATTTAACTGAAGCAAGAAACAGCAAATATTAAGGAGCATCTACATAAACATTGATTTTTAAATTCAGGTAGCTGCAAAGATTTTGTTTATGTCTCTAAGCAAAGACTTATATCTAACCTAGCAGGTTCATGCTAAGAAGTTAAAGGGCTTGGATCTCATGGGTAACATAGGTTTTTGCAAAACCTCCCACCTTCCTGCTGTAGGGGAAATATTTACAAAATGTCAAGCATTAAAATGTTAATTTGAAAGAAGGAATCACTGCTTGTGCAGGAAAAAGCTTTTTGAGACTACTGTGTTCCTTTCAGAAACAAAGTAAACTAGTAATAAAATCTGTTCAAATTTGATTTCTAGTCCCATTAAAAAAGAAAAGTGAACAAATATTTGGAATATCTGAATTTTTGATTTTAAACTGAGCTGACTGGTCAAATTCAGCTAAATTTAACACAAAAAATATTACAGCAGAAAAAATAATTTGTCCTGTTGCATTCCTTTTAAGTGATAGTAGCCAGGTTTATTATTTAGTAAAAATTCAATCCATTTGAAAGGAAATAACGATGTGAATTAGTTACTAGAAACAACCTCTTTTTTTAAGACACTGAAATAAAACTCGTTTACTGATAGGGCCACTAGAAGGACAATTGGAGCAGGGACTCAATTCAGAGGGGAAAGAAAAGAAGCTAAAAGCTCTCAAATAGAGAGATAAGGGGAGAATAAAAGAATTAAAGATAAATGCTTAACTGATATGCTTCTGCCTTTTCACATTAACTAGGATTTTATATGTCTCATACTGCTTCTCATGCAGCTATTTTCTTATTATAAGGAATTTTTCTGTGCCTTGGAGATACTAACTTTTTGTACAGTGAAAGAAAAAGTGGCTAAAACCAGGAGGGAACATAATGTGAGTGTAAAAGACTTGTCCAGCACAAGGAATAGCAGTTTGGGCACATTAACTGCCAGATTATTGTCAGGTAGTATGTGGATACGTCCTAGATGCAGGCTTATCCAAGTGCATGCACATTTCCAATGGTCGGTTTGAAGAGAGACAAAGATCTAGCACCTGCCATTATCTGTGTGCTTTCATGTGTAGTTATAGAACTGAGATTAAAATTCTGAAAGTCTGGTTTATCTGGATCATCTAGGAACTTGTGGTTTGAGATCGATATAGATATATGACAATATACATAATCATACTGCTTATTCTGTAATAAAGTTGTTATTTTCACTTTTTCCTATTTAAAAATAATCTTACTATTCTGATATAAAGGTAATCACCTAAGCAGTTTGAGAACTGGCAGAAGTTTTTATTCATAACAGGAAAATGCAGAAAATAATACGTAGATAACATGTAAAATACCTGGTTCCTGATTGTTTGGAATTGTTAAAGAGAAGTAAAACTGTATCTATTATATTTACTTATAGCAGTGTGCAGTCTTTTATGCTCACCACTGGACCCATACAGTTCTATGTTTGATTTCAGAAAATTAACACTTATTACAATGCACTTCTTCTCTAAATAAATGGGAATGTTAGTCATTCCACTCAATAACTGGTTTCGTGGTATGGCTGGAATAGTAATGCCAGGTACTTCATGAAATACCTGAATAATTTAGGCTTTTCTTGAAATGACTATGTAGAGCAGTGAAATGACATAATAAAATACTTGTGCCAGTCGTTGTGGCGAGTGATTGATTGAAACTCAGTCATTTCATAGAACAGGTCACGCATGATAAAACACATACTTAGGCTCACTCCTTTGCAGTTTGCATCTCAGAATGCATCCAATGCAGCTAATGGTTGCTCTAGGCCATGCTGCTGAGCTCTCCGAGTTGAGATCTGTACCATTTTCATCCTACTACTTTCTTGAAATGGTTAGTTTTCACCTGGATTAACTCCCTCATCCAGCCCAGCTGTGCAAGTCTGCATGCCAGGCAGTGTGGTGGGGAATAGAAATTACTGGAAAGGAATGGCAGCATTCAGATAGTGTCAGGTTGCCAGGATTGTGTGCTTTTGCTTCCTTCCAAAAGGAAGCTTCAAATGTCTTACAAAACAATGCTGTCTGAATTAAATATCCAGGCATCAGTGGACTTCTATAGCTTGGTCACCTGTCTGAAAAAAAAAACCCAAAAAAAACAACAGTCCAGACCTTCTGGGCTCTTATACAAATTGTCCAAACCACTTGTCCATGTATGTTTGCAGTGTTAAGTGCTGAATGTGTTCTTGCAGCAAGAATAAGTAGGAATAATATCTGGGACAGGAGAGGATTCTTGTGAAAAAGAGATTTTTTTTTTTTAATGGCATAACTGGGTTTTTTACTCTTTTCAGCATCAAATAACCAACAAAAGCCACCAAAATTATTATTTTCCTCCATATCTTAATTATATAAAAATATCAGCACTTTATTTAGTCTTTAGTTGACATAATCCAAGTACGAAGTTCAGTCTCAGCAAGGACACAAGGGTATTGATTATCTGTCCTTTCCAACAGAGTCAAAAATCACTTCTGCGCTGTGTTTATTAATATATGTTCATAGCCATGGCATTGAAATCTATCAGTGTGATCGACCTTTATTTTCAGGCAGTCAATAGCCATTGACCCATGCAGATAAATTACCACAGTGAATTTTGCTGTTGCTTGCTCAGACTCTTATATCAATAATTGACCTACTGAATGCTTATTCTTTTTTTCCTTTGCTTTTACCTATCAAACATATGAAAACAATTCACACAGATTCAAACAAATGTATAAACAAAAAGCAGCTTGCAAATCATTTCAATGTTATCTGTGCTTGCACGGGGACACGCAGTACCTTTCTTATTTCTACCTTTTGGTGTCAGCAAAACATGCATTTTGCTGGGGAAAATGGAAAAGCAGGAATTGAGTTTCAAATAGATGGAAGTTTGGATAAAGAAGATGTTTTCTTGTGGCTACAAAAAACGTCTCACAGGTTCAGTTGATTCGAGTAAAATCTTTCTGAATGGCTATTATATGGGCTGCAACATTTTGGTCCTGATTTTTATCTAAATACGACAATATTTAGATATGATAACATTAGACTCTTTCCCCAGTCCTCTCAGAGACCTAGAAACCTCTTCAGAATTTGAGAGCTTAATCTGGCCTTTCCCATGGATTTTGAGAGTTCAGAAACAAAATCTTACTTAGACCCAGTTCTAATAATTTAAATAGCTTCTGATTTAAAAAATAAAATAGTTTTTTAGACTAAATTCCCATTTTCTTTCTCGTTACATAAAAAATTATTAAACTGACAAGGAAGAAATGGATAGCAAAAAATTATGTTAGTTTGTGTCCTTTGTGTATTTGATTTGAAAAGGGCATGATTTTTAGGCAGCTTCAAAACTACATTCTATTGTTGTTTCATGAGAAAAAGAGGGAGTCTTAGCAATCAGGTGGCCTGTTTCTTACTGTGAGGAGCAACATGTAAGTTCAGGGATGCAATTCCAATGCATGTCTTGTGCCATTGAGCTGGAAAATCTCTGACATTCAGTTTTAGCCTGCTTCCCCTAAAGTTACTGTTTGGAGGCAGAATGTGAGTTTAATAGAAAAATGTTGTGCTTCTTGTGTCCAATGGGATTATTATTAAATGACATGATTCTACAGAGGCAGCTTTGAGTTATTCACATCTTTCTTCATTCTCTTTTCTCCAGTCCCATATAAATATAATTGATTAAGTCCAGGAGGTTTTATATGTATGTATATCTTCATAGTGGCTGTATTTACATTAGAGGGTTTTTTAAAAGCAGTGTTATGGTTTTGAAGCTAAGCCTCTGTTGGCTTAGGTTATTAATTGAGGGCCCTAAGTTTATTAATTGATTGCAATGGCTCTGATCATCCTCTCCTGAGACCTCCTCTCCCTCTACACGTGAGCCCTACTTAATTTCATCCAAGGGGCCAGCAGTCCTGGCTAAGATACAGTGTAGGTGTGCCTGTCTTTGCTTCCTGAGTCAAACTTGGATTTGTATTGTGGCCTTGCTGCCTGTCCTGTCTCCAGCTTTATCTCCTGCTGATTCTTTCAAAAGAATTTTGAACAAAGAGTTTCTCCAGAGGCAGAGGACTTGGTGGGGGAACCACAAATCTGTTCATCTGTTAATCTTGTGACGGTGCAAGAAGACTGATGGACAATGGCAAGAGTTAAAGAAGATGAAGGTCACGCTTCTGAGACCTGGAACAGCTGCTTTTTGTGTGGGACACAGTATGTGGGCCTTGGTGCAGAGATCTACAACAGACTTTGGAGGGAAATGTGCCACCAAGCCAGCCAGCTTGTACTCCTTGGATTCTAGGCCTGCTCTGTTGGAGGAGAGCATTACTGATGCATTTCTAAGCTCTTCATGCTGGGACCTGGCAAAGGAACTGAATACACATATATCCAGAAACAATCCTTCAGTGTTCTCCCTTTTCCACCCAACACTGGGAGCTTCCTCTTGAAATGTTCTATGCTGCCATCCCGGTATGCGCTTTATATTCTTTAAATGCTTTCATGGGGGAAAGGAAGGATGTGTGCAAGGCTGTTTGTGGCATCACAGTGCTCAACTCAGAGGAGAGATAAGCACTGCTGATCTGCTGACTTCAAGGTCTGTTATATTTTCTAAAGTTATTCCTCCAGTACTTTGAGAGTGGTTTCCTTATGTGGAGACTAATCAAGTCAAAATCTGCCCATTCAATTTCCACCCCTTAGTCCTGTTGCAAAGTCAGCTGCACATGAAGCCTTGCCCTGGAGAAGACCGCCCCAGGCTTTTTTGACACACTTCTGCTGTGCATCCCTTCCTCCCTTCTGTGCATGCAGTAGCTAATGAGCTGGTGGAGTGATCATCGTGTCCCACAAAGAGTACTGCAGATCCCATCTCTGGCCATCAAACAATAAAAGTGGGAAGACAGTGGGATGCAAGGCAGACTGTGACTGTGAAGGTTTCCTGAGTGGTATTCAGGAGATATTGGGCTGCACAAGACAGTAGTAAGTCACCTAAAATGCAGGAGCTCCTGGCATTTCATAGCAGGATGTCAAAGACAAGGGCCTGCCACAGCCAGTTGTGGGTGCCAAATTTAGGGCATCCCAAGGACCCCAGTCCAGGTTCATCTTCTGGAGCCTTTGTCTGATACATGACACTTCAAAAACAAAGACTTCAGGAAAGTCATGCTGTTTGTCCTTTTCCTTCAAGAAAAGAAGTTATTGAAAATTGAGCAATGATTCATTCAAGTGTCCTGCAGTAGTTGCTGCAGCCATGGGATTAAGGTTACCCTGCTGCATCTACCTTGTAATCAACAGTTTCAGCTCAGAGTGAGCAGGTGGGAATGTTTCCATAATGAAGAGAACTTCAGTAGTGTTGTAGCTCTGAAGTGGGTGCTCTTTCTTCTAAACAATTAGGAGTGGAGGACTCCAAATCATCTTTGGTCCTATACAAAAGGTAGAGAAGAAATAAACAGTCCTGATATACAGATATTCTATCTCATTTTTGCTGAGATTATTCCTCAATTTGAAAGTAAGGTATTTAATAGAGAGTAACTATCTGGAAATCTACTCATTTACTGTACAAAACCAGTAAAATTAGAAAAGAAAAAAAAAGTTTAAAGTGAAGTGTTGATTCAGTAGGATTTTTTTTTTTTTAATTTTCCTGTGCAGAGCCAGGAGCTGTATTCAATGATTGTTGTGGTTTGCTTCCAACTCAGGGTATTCTATGTTTCTATGATTCAAGCAGTTCTGATAAGACAAAGACTAATACAGTAAAAAGGATAATTTAGTAATTGTAGTCATGTTTATTATTGCACAATAACATATTATGGTGGCATATAATTATAAAGGTGAAAAGTAATGGGAATTTGTGCTTGTCAGTGGGACTGTGAAGGAGATAATTGTGCTTGCAGTAGTCAAGGCAATTAATAGTAACAAATTGTCTTCCTTGATTAGGATTTTTTTTTAATGGTACAACTTATGGTCTTGTAGCACTGTTTTTGCAAAAATCAATGGAAATTTGCACGGTGAACTTTAATAGACTCAATTATGTCTTTGGAGGATAAAACCCTCTGCTTGTTTCCTTGTTTTCCTTATCTGCAGTCACCTATCTCTCTCATCTCCCACAATCAGTGTTAGAGGTTTTTATGTCAGCAGCTTAAATCCTTCCCCTTTGAAATGAACATGAACTAGTGGTTTTGGGTGTTTGTCATGCAAATTATCTTAGTGAATTACTGTTGTTGTATGGATGGGCTGTAGGTAACACACCTGTACAAGTCACAGTTTATGATGTACTAATCCATTAAACTAATCATGAAATGCTGTTATTCTATTTTAAGTGGCTTATGGAGTTAAGTAACACAGGCTTTTCGGAAGTTTGAATAATAAAAGCTTTTCCCTCTTTGGCAAAACACAGGTGAAAATTGCCGTTCTACTGGGTAATGGTGGTAGGAAATAACCGCATTTATATGAAGTAAATGTGATATGGTCATAGGCACAGTACAAGTCACAATTTGCTTTATACTTCACTCAAATATATGTGAAGGAAATAGGTCTGCTATTTGCTTAGCCCAGTAGCTGAGGAAACCTGGGGGGAGGGATATCAGCAAACACTGCTGTCTTTTCAGATGAACTGTGCCATCTCAAGAGATTGCAAGTGATCAGGTCCTCCATTTGTGCTTCATTTGAAAGACTGTTTCTAATAGTTGAGTACATCTGTGAGCAAGCTATTGACTCAGAGCAGGCCTGAAAGGCAGAGCAAAAGAGAATCAATTTAGGTGAGAGAGAATTTCTTACAGGTTCACCACTGGGCCAATTGCTTTTGTCTGTACCAGGCTTCCTTTGGAGATTTCCTGTAAAAGAAATAAACAAAATTCATTCTCACCACTAACTTAATATAATTCAAGATGTACTTTATACTCTTCGCAGTAGAAACAATTGGGTGTTCTAATCATTGTAAGTACTGTATAATTAGTCTTCCAAATGAATGTTTCCACTCATCAGGATGACTAAATAACCTGTTGAGTAAAATTCTTAATTTACATAACTAAAAGCCAATAACAGTTTCATCTCCCTTTATCTGATTATATTCTGATTTTATATCCACATTTCATTGGCCACCTGCCAGTCTCTAAAGGATAAGAGGTAATTAGAACCAGTGATAGTGCACTATTGTTATACTTTTTACAGCACAGATGCAGTTGGGTGTTATTATCATATCTGGTACAATTTTGTGGATAATATCATTATGTCTCTGCTGACCATAAATTTAATTGGAAATGCGAATCAATTGAAAATGCATTTTAATCTCTGAATTGCAATACATTTTGTTTAATATAATGGTACTTCAAAGTTCTAACAGAATATGTACAAACAGCAAAATCACTGTTGCCTCTGTTCTATATACACATATATTTGTACATACTTTTTCACTCTTTTTATATAATCTACTGCACAAAATACCATCTAAAGTATACCAAGGTAGGGAAAATAAATATGAAGTACTAATTATTACTATTCTGGCTCCTATATTGCATTTCATGTGGATCAGGTGATAATACAGCACCATAATAAAAAATAAATTACCTCAAGTAATAAAATTGTTTACATGTAACCATTTCTTAAAAATGTCTGTTGGACAACCTTATTTACATGGTGGGTTTCAAAGTAGTACCAAGGGGGTTTG
This sequence comes from Setophaga petechia, assembly GCA_024362935.1. Lineage (NCBI taxonomy): Eukaryota > Metazoa > Chordata > Aves > Passeriformes > Parulidae > Setophaga > Setophaga petechia. The sequence continues at coordinate 10,922,058 of JANCRA010000008.1, read as the reverse complement.
AGGTTTATGCTTTTTAGTTTTTTCTTAATTCATCTACTACAAATAAAACACATAATAAACCTTGAAATAAAGCAGATTGTTCTGTAGAAAGAAGTGTAGATGTGCATTAGCAAAGAGATGGAGAAAATAAAGAACTTCTTTGAATAATAGCTAATTCCTGGCACAAATTCCTTGACATGTTCAACACAGATAATCTCCAATGTAGCAGAGTCAAATGTTCCATCACATCCAGTGCTGATGAATCTGATCTGCATCCTGGATTCTGAAGTACTAAAAGCATTTTGTAAAAATGCATGCTATTTTCCTAGAGTGTCATTTTGAAATCAATTGCTTAAATAAAGTTTCTGGCAAGTCCAAAGTCCCCATCACTTAATAAATTCTTTATTGTTGCAAATATTCTAATATCTTAGTTGTTTTGGATTACTTATAAGTTAAGATTTTTAATTTTTTAATAACTTTGGAGTTGGTTTGTCCTGAAGATCTATTCTCTGGTTTGAGAGAATCACATCTCCTTTTTTCCCTGATGAAACTAAAAGTCCTAAGTTACATGTGAAACTTCTGTCCTTGGTTACTTCCATCACTTTAAATCAGTCCATGGCTTTGCTCTCTTGATCTGCAGAATACAATATAACAATAATGGTCAATAACTAGGACTGTCTTCATTTGTTTTCTGGACTTGTATTGTTTCTCCTCTCTCTGTATCAGTCTCTTTTAACATTCTGTTCACTATTTCTTTATATCTTCTAGTTTTAGATTTCATATTCCCATTTTTCATGTCTTTGAAAGTGTAGGAGGACTGTCCACAGTGTGTACCACAGCAGACATTGGTGGTACTCCCTTCTTGCTGAATTCACTCTTTGTGTCTTGTCCTGCCTTTCTTAAAGAGCTGACAGAGTACTCTTTGACAGTAAAGATTACCAAGCTGGTGTTAACTGTGCTTCCAAAGTATATTCTACTTTCTTTAACCATTTTTGGTGTTCCACGGTGGAAGGTAAAAACAGCTTTAAAATTTTCAGCTCCTGGGACAGAAGTAGGTCAGTTGTCAGTTCATATCCAGGTTACAAAATAGCATACATTTGATCATTGTGTGGAGTAAAAGCTTAAATTGCATAAACTCTGGAAAAGAACTAAAACTAGGATTATAATTTCCTAATATCACTTCAGTGTGTGGAGGTGTGTTTATTCCTACTGTAAGGAAAAATGGAGCTGTGAACTTTACACTGTGACTAAGAAAAGCTAAAATGAGTGTGGTAAAAAATTCTTATTTTAAAATTCAAGAAAAAGGAGGGGAGGCTAGAATTGTTGCTATAATTAGTTTTCTGTCATGTATTTGTTATGTTATAGGGAAAAAGATATTTTAATCAGGTTTGAGAGGTCAGAGCACCAGCATTTGTTTAAGATGTAGCACAAAGCTTATTTAGGATTGACTTTTTAATAATAGAACTAACATGTAAGAGAAAACTTGAGGAAAATCTGTCTAGAGTAAGGCTCAGAAAGACATGTTGGCAAGTGTGAGAATGGAAGATTGTGGACATAAAGAGGAGATAAAAGTGTACTGCTTGTAAAGAGCTTACATGGAACTTATTCTGTTATAACAGAAATACGCAAGTACTTGCAGCTCCTTGAGGTAGATTAGGAAACAATTATTTGAACTGTGATAAATTGCTGTTGATGACCTGGTAATTCAATTGACCATGGTCATTGGTGCATCAGCTTCTGGAAAAAAGAAAGTACAGGGAAGTAAAAGGAAAAAAAAATGGAAAAAAACCCCAAACAAAACAACAAACCCCAAATTGCCAAATATCAATCTGATTTGCATGATCAGAAAGGTGTATTAACGAAAAATAACCTGTATTACTTCAAAAGACCTTTCTGCAAGGTATCCAGCAGAAACATTTTCTGTAACTAATGGTGATCAGATGCCAATTTAAATAACTATAAATAAATAAACAAACAGTACATTATAATTTTTAACGAGTTGACAGTTTGTATTACAAAAAAGAAGACTCTCTTTTTTCTGGTTGATCTTTCACAGGGGTGCAATTAGCACACCTTTACTTGACTGTTAGTGGAAAATGTTAAACAAGGCTGGAATGGATTTTCCATCATTCTTCCACATTGGAGGGACACTTTCTTATGTAGTTTGTTCATTTGTTGGTCTGGTTTAACAACTTGTCTAGAGAGATGCATAGTCAAGGAATTATTCTTTCCTTTATTATGCAGAGGCTTTGTAGCAGGAGGCTTGTATATTTTATTCTCCTTTCTTTGCTTACGTTAGATAAATACACCTAACCAATAGCTATATATCCCCTTAAATTCCTTCTGTTAATAACCTGACTTCTCTTTGGAGATGTCTTAGGATTTTCATTATGGTTAATCACATTGGTAATTCTCTCTTCTTGTTTTATGTTATTTTCTTTGCCTATGTCATTTTGCTTTTCTTTTACTTCACAATTAAGTTTGTCTCATTTTCTTCTCTTCCTAGATAAGCTTATTCTTATTATTATTATCTCTTTACATTTTTATGTTCCATATCAAAATATGTTATATCCTCTCATATCAATGTTCACTTATATAACATTCTTTATTGGTGTACGCTCTTCTTTTAGACATTTCTGCTGATTTGTTTTGTTTTGCAGAATTCTAGCATAAAGAAACTTTTCTAATCTCTTCCCGTGACTGTAGCTGAAGTATTCCCCAAACTTTTTATACCTTCTTTACCCATAGGCCGTGACTTTGTGTTTGATCTTCATTCTTTAAGCATTTAAATTGTTTGCACTTATGTTTGGGATTTTTCCAGTTGAACACTTTGGTCCTTTTTTTCCCCTCATCCAGTAATTGTGTGTGATCTGCTATTTATCATTCCCAAGTGTCTAATTAACCTCCCTTTTACAGATTTATGACTCCTTATGGATGCATTTTCTGCTGCTGATGCTGTCCATATGCATGCATGTGGCTCTCATACTCAGATTCTTAAAGTTTAGGTGTGCAACACATTCCTGATTTGTACCTGCCACCCTTGGTTTTGCATATGAATGAGCTTATTCAAAACCAATTATATGCTAGAACATTTTGTAGATAGCACTTCTCAGTTTGTTTCAGCTAATATGTGTGTTCAGGCTAAGGGTAGCAACTGCATGAAATTTCCCCTCCGCTCCTAAAGGTAAAGTGCAAATCTTCTTGGTAACTCATATGGCTGGATAGATGAAGATTTTTATTTTGCCTTTCTATTATGTAAAGAAAGTCCTCATGTTGTACAGAGCTGCTATAGTGACATAGCCCAGATCTTTTATTCTGCCTTTGGAAAAGAGAATGTTTCAAAGAAAGGGTCTTAATGATGTTTTGTTTTTTTTCTGAGAATTTGAAATTTCTGTTGGAAATTACTCTTTGGTAACAAACACAATTTGGGACAGACAGGACTTTCCAATGGCTTGGTAGTTTTGAAACTGGGATATTACAGTGGCTGTTTAACAGCATTCCCTCCTCTGAACCTTTGTGTGAGCATACAAATAATAGATGGGATTTTTAGGTGCCTAAAACTTCTCATCACCTCGCAAAGGAACTTGATCTTCTTGATGGTGAAGGCTGTTCTCTTGTCTATAGCAAAATCAAATATCTGACTCTTTCAACCACTGCCCATTTGTGTATTACAGGTTACTTATCCACTTTTTTGGCGTGGGGTGTTTGTTTGTTTGTTTTCCTGAAGTCTCCATCTCCATAGCTCCTAAAGTCTTTCTGTGAGTTGTGGTTCAGGTTTGAAGACCTATGGTGAGTGGTTTGTAGGGGGATAGACTATAAGAAAATAAAGACAGTGTAGAAATTAATCTTACCCCTAAGGAGTTTCAGCTGGGCCCATTATCAAAGATTAGGAACGGGCCTGACTTTAACAGGCCACAGCTGTAACCAATGAAGAGAAGAATAGTGCTATAAAAGAGTGGGGTGGCTGGTTGGGAAGGGACCTGGAGTCAGTTGGTTCCTTTGTGAAGAAGAAAGAGTCAGTGCTCTGAGGAGATGCCAACGAGAAACACCAAGAAGGTATGAAACTCTTGTGATAAGGAGACAACAGTATGGAACCCCTGCAATGAGATGACAACAGTGGTTCATTGTGATATTCTTTTTAATGCCACCTTCAGTTTAGTGGGAGTGAAAGCACTGGCAAATGTTTCTCTGCCATTGTGCTGGTGCACAGAGACTTCTGAAAGAAATAATTTGTTTATGCTGATTGTGCCAGTGTAGCCAAGAATTCTGGAGTAAACCTTGTATATTAGACTTAGAAAATATTTAGAGCCTCTATGTCTGTTCTCACCTCCATTTTTGAAACTGGTTTACAAATCCTCATTCTCTCATGGAGAGCTCAGGAAATTGCTATTCAGAGCACCAGGCTAGTCTAGTTTAACTTTCTTCATCCATACTTGTCAACCCATGGTTTAATTTGGCTTTTTAGGTCCCTCTTGTGATCGTTGCCTATTTTCTCAGTGGTTTAAACAGACCATGAGAGAACCTGAAGAAACTTCCTATATTAAGAAATCAGCTAGCAGGTGGAAAAGGGGCCAATGGTTCAAGGAGACACCAGAAGGCTTCCTGAAAAAGAAAAGCTGTGCGCTTGTAATATTTTTCTGTGATAACTGCTAGTTCTAGGTGAATCTGGTGGCAGAACTTTCACTAAATCTTCTTGTGTTATGAGAGCTGAATTTAAATATGATGTGGAACGTGCTTAGATATAAGCTTCCTATAAGTTGATTATCATATTGCACAATGGTTTTAACAAACAAGTGTGGTATTCTCAGTGATTCTGTTCAAGTTATCCTGCTAAATCAGAGAAAAGAACAAAAAATTGTGGTGATTAATCCTATTGCTGACGTGTCTGTCCTCTGAGGATGACTTTAAATGGCGCATTTCAAAAAAATACCTAAAAATTTGCTTCATTCTCTAGAGTTATTCTGCTAAATAACATGTCACACTCTTCTTACATGGGGTGAATGCTTAAAAGGGGTGCTGAACCTGCTTATGCTTTCTGAAGGGAAAGACAAGCAGCAATATTCCTTGCTGTCTCAAGTGGCAATCTGCTGATGCTTTCAACTATGGTGTGAAAATATTTTGCTTGCAAAGTTTTGTGTGGCATTAATGAGATCACCTAATTATTAAGTGCCTCTTAACATCCTCACAGCATATTCCTGCTTAAAGGATTTTGCAACTAAATACAAGTTAGGAAAAGGATTTTTTTAAACAAACATTTGCAAATGCAATTCAAGGTTCTTAACTTGCAATTACTGGTATTGTAAAAGAAAGAAACTTGTATGGGGATTTGAGGGGGTTTTTGTTTGCTTGGTTTTGGTTTTTTTTTTTTTTAAGTTTTTATTAGCAATCTCGAGGAAAAAAATCTTTACTGCGATTTTCACGCAATACTCAGTCCTGCTGAAGACCTTCTCTTATGACATGATAATAGTTCTGCAACAAATTTTTCTTACTGCCTGTTTGTCACAGATTTCTGATTTCTGTTTTATCTTCTTGGCGAAAAAAGGCACCAGTACTAAAATTTCTACTGAAGTTTCATTGTTCAATGTAACATTGTTAATGGTTTCACTCCTCTTTATTAAAACACTTGAATTGTGACATTGCATTTAAACTGAAGAATTTGTAACATATACCAGAAGTCTGAGTCATAAAGGTTGGGATCGTTGTCCCTAGAGTAAATATATTTTTCATCCTGCCATGAGTAAGACTTTGAAATATCTAAAAATCACATGTTGAAGATTAAGTGTAATAAAGTAAACTATCACTGTAGTAAGATGCTTCTCTTTGATGTAAATATTTAATATGTATGAGGAGCCTTGGCCTTCTCCCAGCAGTGCACACAAAGAGGAGTGTTCCTAGTAATTTACCCCACAGAGCTTCGGAGAAGATTGACTGCGCTGTCCACATAACATTTCGTGTATTGCTGTTCTCCCTGGGCGGTACAAGTGAAAATTATCTCTTGTTTATCTTAGGCTGCAAGATTAAAATTAAAATATGTGTCAGTGAAAAGGTGATTTATAGTTTTGGTGTGCTCAGGACTGATTCATTTCCTGCAGACCATGTAAAGTTGCCATTCTTTCTACTGTGTAGAATGGGACTCTTCATAGCTGCCTTACGGGGCTTGGAGACTTGCATAAAGTCAATGGTACCTAGGTCTCCAAATGCTTGATGAAAAATGGAAAATGAGGAAGGGAAAAAAAAATCAGAAGTTTTCCTCCAATGGAATATGCAGAAGATGCTCAGGAAATGTAGGGCAGTTGTGCAAGGAGAGAAATCACTTCTTAGAGTAATAGCTGAGTGAATTACCTCTTTTGGAGATCTTTTTTTTTATCATCACATAGCTAATCTTATAGGGAAGAAACTATCCCATGTGAAGTCTGATGGCACACAAGGCAATAGCAAAACGGTCTTCTGTTATGAGTACTGAGAAGGAAGCAGTTATTTCTCCTGTTTCCTAATGTTTCAAGGTGTTCTCAGGATTTAGGTTAATAGTAAGATAATACTGTACAAAAAGAAAAAAAATTTACAAAGAGAATAAGTGCTTTTATTGTATTATTATTGAGCCAGAGATAAAGTGCAGGCTTTTGTAATTCATTCTTTTAACTTATGCATTCTCTTTGATTATAGAGGCATAATTAAGATGGGTAATTACAAACTCTGTGTTTCCTAGTAATATATTCATGCAGTAGTAGCTATAGTGTTTTACAATACCAGGCTCATATGTAAAGCAAATTATCTATTTAGTTGGAATGATATCATTAGAGCCAAATTAAATTCTCTGATAAGTGCAACTATTCATTAGTTGGCTGCACATTATCTAAGAGCCACTTGCATCTCAGCAACAAAGTTGGAATATTATCCTATCTTATATACATTTGCTCTCAAAAGCATAATACACAAGTTTAACTAGATCAGTTGAGACCATTTTGGCTTTCGATTTCCTAATTAACTTGAATTAAATTGCTGCTGACACATCTGTCTTAAAGTTGGTTTCACTGAGTTTCTGATCTGCTGCAAAGTCTCTTTCTTAGGCAAAGATTCATTTCTGAAATGCAAAAAGGAAAAGGGGTTTTCAATAGGCAGCTGAGTGAGCTCTTGAATAAATTGATTTGTGCTGTTTGATTTTAAAATACACTTTAATAGTATATTAGGTGCTGAACATACTGGAGAGGTACCTTCAGGTATTTAAATCAAAATAAATAAAATATTGACTAAGCTGAAGTCAGTAGTTCACTTTATTAAACCAAAGAGCCACATGCCAATTTCAAACATTGCATTTGCAGGGACTTGTTTCAGTTCAAATGAATGTTTAAAGTTCTCTATTTTCAATTGGTTTGATGAAAATTTTATGCGCAAGGACAAAACCTGAGAGGTGACAAAACAGTCTGAAACTTGCAGGATGATTTTTCTTTAGCTTTGTGATTTTCTCTGTTATCTTCCAGGTTCGTGGGCCAGTTTTTTTCATGGGCCAGTTTCAGGGGAAGGGTGAGACAGTAAGGTACTGCTTCTCTGTCCATAGCACAGTAGAAGAAAGATGCTTCTCTCAGATCTTCATAAATTCAAGGGAGGATTCTACCCCCCTGCACCTGTCCTGGATAAGGACTTTGGCATGGAAAGTTTAAAACAGCTGTAAAAATAACGGAGGAATACTTTCTCTTTATAGATTCAGACCAATGGTCTGTGCCACACCCTGATGCAGAATTCCAGGTCCATAAGACAGTTCAGGATTGAGGTGTCTCCTGTCAATCTGAGTAGGAAGGTTCATCCAGAAGATTCCAGTTTCCAGTGATTTACGAGGATGGCAGAGCCCAGAGAGTTGTGGTGAATGGAGTTAAACCCAGCTGGCAGCTGGCCACAAGTGGTGTTCCCCAGGGCTTAGTACTGGGGCCAGTCCTGTTTAATATCTTCATCAACAATCTAGACAAAGAGATCGAGTGCACCCTCAGTTTGCAGATCACGCCAAGTTGGGTGGGAGTGTTGATTTGCTGGATGGGTAGGAAGGTTTTCCAGAGGGATCTGGACAGGTTGGAACAATAGACCAAGGTCAAACAAGGTGAAGTGTCAGGTCCTGCACTTGGGTCACAACAACCCCTTGCATTACTACAGGCTGGGGCAAGAGTGGCTGGAAAGCCTGGTGGGAAAAGACCTGGGGGTGCTGGTTGACAGCAGCTGAACATGAGCCAGTGTGTGCCCAGGTGACCAAAAAGGCCAAAGGCATCCTGGCTTGTTGTGACCAGCAGAAGCAGGGCAGTGATTGTCCCCTGTACTGGACACTAACAAGGTCGCACTTCAGATTCTACATCCAGTTCTGGACCCCTCACAGCAAGAAGGACATTGAGGGGCTGGAGCATGTCCAGAGAAGGGCAACAGAGCTGGCAAAGGATCTGGAGCACAGGTCTGAGGACAAGTGACTGAGACAGTTTGGGTTATTCAGTCTGGAGAAAGGGAGGCTAAGAGGAGACCTCATTGCTCTCTACAACTACCTGAAAGGAGGTAGGGATAGTGTCATCACGATAAGAGGAAATGACCTCAAATTATTCCAGGGAAGATTGGATATTAGGCAAAATATCACCATGGAAAAGTGTTTTTATATGTATATGTAGTTTTATAATCATTTGGCATTCTTGTAATTTATGCATTGTGAACATGTTTATAGACTGCTTTTCATATTAGTTAAGTCTGCTGATTTGAATATTAATATTACTTTGTTTCAGTGAGAACCGGTATATAAAAGTGATTTGAGGCAAAGAAAAAGACTAATTTTATCCTGTTTCTGGTTTTTTTTTTGATTTAAAGACATTTAATATCTACAGCGGCAAACGCATCACTGCTTATTTCTTAATAATTCATTGTTATTCTTATCCATTAACGTATACCTGAGGATAATATGTATTGATACAGTAAATACGCTCCATTTCTGAAATAATGTTAGAATTCAGGGCCAAGTAGAAATAAGGTTTTTTTCCTTTAATTAGGCTCAGCTCCTGTTTTAGAATAGTTTGCAATAAAGAAAATTCATTGTAAATGAGAGACGTTTTCACAGTAATAAGCAGAACAGAAACACTCTTGTGGAGTGGTTCAGATTTGTTTGGCATAAATAGCACTGGCCTACATTTTTTTTTAAAAAGTAAAAGGTGTCACTGCTATGATCCTTCAGGAGCCCGTAGATTTCAGCTAGATTTCCTACATTTTTTTAAAAGCGAGGTTTCCAGTCACTGAGATCAAATGTAAACTAGAAAAGCAAACTTCTTAAAGGGTAGTAAAAATACAAAGGGAGTTGGAAATAAAATAGGCTTATAAGCCTGTATCTTTTTCCAGTTCTGGGTTCTTTCAGTGAGAATCCTTTTCTTTAGTCTTACTTTCAACCCAGTAAATTGGGGCCTTTCTAAATCACAGCAATTGGTATACAATCTAACTTAGGTCCCTAGGAGAGTCCTATTTTCTCTCCCCCGGTGTCTGACTCTGCCTGCTCATTGTAAAATGAGGAATATTCTGTCCTCTGCTGGGTGAAGACTCCCTGCCAGCTCTCTCCCATATTATTATATTCTTTCCCCTTCTGACAGCATCCATATTTTTTTCTTGAGCTACCACTTAGGGAGCAAATTTTTAAAATCTTTTTAGGATCCAGATCGCCTACTATATGCCTTTCTCTCTTTCAATTTGAACTTTTGTCCTGTGTACTAAACATATGAATTCTATTGTCAAATACTGGAGTTTTTATCCCCTATGCAAAGGATCTACCTACCTTTAAATCTTTTGTTTTCTGACAGCATGCCAACCAGGCCAGAGTTAAATGAATCGCTGATGTGTCTGATACCAAGAACACAGATTATGTTATGATCGTGTGCCCATATTAGAGTAAAAATTGTACTGAGTTTTTGTAAAGAGGGTAAAATGCTCTAGCAACCTTAGCATCCCAGTTCTATTGATGCATTGTGTGCTGGCTAGAGAGTTGCCTGTGAACTAATATAAGGCTAGAAAATGAAAGATCATAAGTATCAGAATCTTATACATGAGAAATTCATGAGAAGAAGGACCAGAATTGTGCATAGCCAGAATTTTCAGAGCCCTCACCTGAGATCTGGAAGGCCAAGATTAAAGTCTGCTCCAACATGTCAGTCGCAAAGTTCCCATCAGGAAAAAAAGGTGGAAATAAATAACACTGTGTGGTCTTCATCTTCTCTGAAGTCCTTACCAGAACTGTTCTTTAACTTTTTGGTTCTTTTCCTCCTCCTAACTTGCATATTAGTCTGAGGATTATAGTAAGAAGTAACTTATGTGTGGTAGGCCACAAGGAGGATGTTTTTACTTGATCACTGTGGTCATCAATATATACTCCAAACATTCCCCAGAGCTGGAAGGCACAGATTAAAAGCAAAGTCCCTGTTTCAATGTTTTAGTGTAGTAAGCCTTTTTGCCTCTTGTTTGAAATCAGCAAGGAAGAAACAGCAACAAGTGTTGTGCCCAAAAGAAGCAGCTTCCTTCCTTAATAATACTGGTATTGTCCTCTTTCTTTCTCTTTAAAACTGAATTTTGCAACTACAAATACAAACCAATGCCATAACAATAGTATAATCTGCAGGTTAGGCTGACTGATAGCATTTTGCTTTTGGGGTGGAGGTAGATGTTATAAAACATTAAATATTTAGGACTGTGTACTTCAATTACCAAAAAATTCAGTTCCATTCCTACAGCAGTAATTATTATCAGATGGGGGAATACACATAGTAATCATCAAATGTTTGGAGTTTTCTTGGTCCAAATATATGGCATTTGCACCTTACAGGTATAGTGAGAAACGATGCTTATAAGAGAATAAGAATGTATTAAACAGAAGCTATGTATACCTTAAAATGGCAGTTAAGATAAAATTGAAAGACAGTTTGAAGTGGAATGAAATGAGTGAAATACCAGGAATAGACGGAGTTTGTTTCCCTCACTCTAGATCATGCTTGTTAATCACATTTGCAAATATGGACTACTTAGCATAGGTGTTTACCCAAGTTAAAATTGTCCAACTGAAGAAAGGCCAAGATCAAAAAAAAAAAAAATCCTGTATGAATGTTTCACTCCACTCATTCTTAGAGTTTAAACTTGAAAACTGCATTTCCCTATGAACTGTGAGTTGTACCTGTGTGTGTTGGCCCCTACCCCAATGTGATGCATAGCTACAGCCCATAGTATTTTATGGATCCTTTTGGTGTTGCAGACCCATGCCAGAGTGAGCAGATGATGCTTCTACCAGGGATCAAAAATATGACTACATGTGCTTAAATTTAGGTAGGTAAACTTAACATTTTGTCTTGGTTTTTACCAAAGTTAATTTATACAATTAGACAGCATTCCCATTTAACTAGATCAATTTAATACTTATGTTAATATCACACATTTAAGTGTTACTTGCTACAACACTTTCCTGTCAAGTATTATACATTAATAAGATTTATTAGTAGGTAGTAAACAATTTCCATCAATGGCTTCACTAAAGAAAAAAAATATATGTCCAGTGTGGAGGATAATTTCAAGGACAAAGTTAAAAAATGTTGGAATCTGGAAGATTCACTTTAGTCTACATTTCCATACTTGATACTTTCCCCAGATACTTGTTTGCCGAGTACATAAGAGATAAAGTATTATCCCAGTGTCTGAGTACTTCATCGCAGGAGAGTTTGGTCTGGTCAGTCAACTGAAGCACAAATCACCTAAGGGACCTAAGATGAAACTGATCTTTTAATCTGTGCATTAACTTGTCTGAGTCTGGGTGTATAGAGACAATAGACCCAGTAAAAGCAGGGAGCAACCTGTCCTCTTGTGCTGAGGCACATTAATATCCCAGGAAGCAGCAGAAGAAAGAGACCCTGCTCTGCTGATAGGAGTTCTCTGTCCTATTGTGCTAAGCTCAGATTTCAGATGAGAAAGAAGAAGGATGAAAGCAGATGGTGATCCAATCCAGACAAGGATTTTGGAGAGGTCATATCTCCTTAGAGTTGCCATGGTACCTATTCAGTAAGAATACATCTGAATTGTGGTAATAAAATCCAATGCATTTCTTGAGGACCAGTAAGTTCATAAAAACTCTTTTCTGGTTGCACATTGATTACATTTTTGATTTTTCTACTGTTTACAAGACCTCACCAAATAGTCTGCTCAAACAGTTTTTAATGTGATAATTTTCTTTAGTCTGTTTTTTCTGATGGCTGGCTTTTCTTTGCATCCAGTGTTTATTGTTGGTTCAGCTTGGATATCTGAAACTTGTAAAGAAAAACAGTCAATTGTGGACAATATGAGCAGCAGATATCCTTGTTCCCATGTGAGCAGGGGCAAAAGTGTATTCACATAAAACTTTCATAAAATAAATGTCTCTTCTCTTTATGAATTTTGAAATAGATAGTCAAGTACAGAGCTTTAAAAGTGTGCACATTTATAGAACACTTTATTAACTGGTATTGGGGCTGTCCCAATTTTAGGACTTGGGAGTCTCCTGGGTTGGGTTAAGAATTCTCAGAATGGTGACTCTGAATTTTTCTTGTTTGGGCTCTCTACCCACACTTTTAAGTCTTACCACTTCTCTCAGGCAAAATCAGAGGTGATTTGCTCTCTAATATTCTTTTGGGAGAGGGATGAGAGAAAGCTCATACATTCTGAAAGAATCTGAGCTAAAATGATTAGCATGTGAAACAAAAAGGATGCCTGTGAGTTTTTCGTCTAGTTATATATTCCTCCTCACAAAAATGGAGTGCACACTATAGAGATTGATATGCTTTGGTATTATTAGTTTTACTTGTGTATGCAACCATATCCCTATGGTAGCTTCTATAAATATTCTTTAGTTTTTATACACCTCTCCAATTATTTAATTTGAAAGCATTGGATTTACTCAATTTGTAATAAAGTATGTCAGCTGAGGATTTGGCTGTACTACCTCATTCTGGTTAAGGAGGCTAGATTAATTAAATTGAAACATTATATTGTCCATTAAACTATTCCAAAGATAGAAAAACTTGAAGCTTCCCTTTTTCTTTCTAGATGCAAACCAAGTCTTAGTTTATGCCTGTAACAAAACAAAAAGGAAACAAAAAAAGTAACCCATAATATAAACATATATTATGCCAATTAAAGGCTGCTACTTTGTGTTCAGTTCTGAATTATGCACTCCATATATATAGGGCCAGAGCTCCTGCTTCTCTTTTTATGTTTTCATGGCAATACTAACTCGTGGAAAGAATGCAGGCATACAGGTGCTGTAGCTGACAATGGTAGGTACTAGATATGTTTGTGAAGAGGAAAGTGTGTTTTGGAGAAGCTCTCTTTTTCCTTTCTTGGTGAGATAAAGGAGGGGGAAACAATAAAGCCCTCCAGGCTAGGAATCCCAGGCACAAAGGCAGAAGTAAAAGGAAAAACCTCTGAGAAGTACATAACACTTTCATGCCGGAATCTGCATATCAGCCTACCTAAATCTCTTTAATTTGGGCCTGGTGATTTCAATCGACAGGGAACTACATGGAATGAACGAATGAATAATGAAAAAACATAATTGCCTGGGATATAGATGCTGATATAAACTTAAGATCAGATTATTTCAAGGCTTTTAAGAAAGGATGGCTCTTGACAGATACTTAGAGGGAAAGTCATTCCATGTTTGTCCTACTTCTCAACATTTTTTCCCTAAAGATTGTCTTGTTGGAGACTTGCTAGTGGGCTAAATGCGTTTTTAATCAAAATCCCGGGGGCACCACCTGATCAATTGTGACTCAAATAGAGATCCTGAGAAAGACAGGGATTTTACAGATCTTTGTTTTTTTTATTTTGAACCTTGATGAAAATCTTGTTGAAGCCTATAGGAAGTATTCCTTGATTTTAGTGCATTTACTTGCGTCAGTTCTGTGAACTAACACAGCAGAATGTCACAAGCCTTCAGAAAAGAACATATAGAAAAAGGAAAGAGACAGACATCTTCTGTTGATTCAATTTCCCTTTTATATTCATGACTTCTGCTCCCATATGTTGGGACAAATTGGTTCAGTCCCTTGCAGAGCAGGTCTACCTTGGAGTTGCTCTTTACAGGTCCTTCCAACCTCCATCATTCTGCCTGTTTCCTGCTCTGTGTCAGAACCACATGGCCTTTTTTTGTACAATTGGATGTTTTCTACTCTTTTGGGGAAGATCAGTGCACTTGTCTCAACACTTGAAAACAATGTGAAAGGAAGGCTTCTTTAACTGTCTAATTCTTCTTTCCTTAACTTTCTGCTGAAAGACACTAAAATTTGACCCAAGACTACACAAAGTTATTTGTGTGTGCCTTGTTGCCCTCTACGAGCCCCTCTAGGGTCATATAGTATTGGGGAACATCTTCCCACAAAGATGTTTAGCTCTATAAATGCCTCTCATGTCCTGGGTGGGTTCAGTGCTGGTGTAAATGCCTTTTCCCACACTTACTGAATTCCATAATGAGAAAAAATTGACCTGGTTATGATTAATTATCCTTTTCTTTTATAATGGAGAAATCTCAAACACAATTTAGTAGAATAATTTTATTGAACAGTGGAAATGACACCTTGTATCTAAATTAAATACAATTGTTATAGTTGGATTTCTCATTTAAAATTTTAACACAAAAAAAATTGGGATGTTTGTGGATCCCAGGTTTTGGTGTGACAGTTACAGCAAGAGATGAACTATATATTGTGACTTTTACTTCTTTAAGAGTGGGACAGGCTTGAACCCCAGGTCAGTTCTTTATGAGTAGCCGTGGCCTTTGCTGTGCCAAGTGCTTTCAATATTGCGAGTTACTGTGTTTAGCCAATGTATAAACACTGATACTGTATATAAATTTGGTTATAGAGTTTTGTAAGATGTTTCTGACATAGCCTGTAAAAGAGGCTGCCATTTCAAACAGTTAAATTTTGTGGTCAATGTAGTACATATTAAAAAGTGATTAATAAGGGGATTGTCAATGAAGGCTTTATCTATGAGACATTTTATTGGGGGACTTTGATAGGGAAACATGTTTTCAGTGAAAAACTGGATAGATGTTTAATGCTTGGAAATCAGATGTACCAAGATGATTTCTCTTAGTAAAATTTGCCCATGTCTTAAAATATGAAGTAGTAAGTGACAAGTACTCATATGAACCCATCCAGAGCAATTGGACAAAGGCTCTACACTGAAGAGGATGAATTTTGACTCTGCCAAATGCAATGTTTGCAATCAAGGGAAAGTACACTGCTCAAATTTGCAATTTGGTAATGTTATCCTGGTCTTTGCTACAGTTGAAAATCCTCAAGGACATGATGAGATGAATGGGAAAAACCTTACAACCCAAGGGATCAGTGAGAAGCTATTCCAAAACAGGCCAACAAGGATACATAACAGAAATGCTAAGTATGCCTTAGTGAGAATAATAGCTTTTGTTGTGAAAAAAATAATAGTCCAGATATATTTTGATTCCCCATGCCCTGAATATCCTAAATATTTCTAGGAGAGGCGGTTATTCAAGAAGAAATTTTGGCAGGTGCCTGATGCAGAAACAATTGCATAGGGCTTTGTTACTGAGCATGTCAGTCAAAATATTCATAGTGCTGTCTTTTGTCTTCCAAATCTATTCAAGCCCAAAGTCTTAACTCTGCAAAAGATTTTTCTTGAAAAAATATTTGTGTCTGGAAGTCATAAAAAAATAAATCAAGTAAAAGCAGTAATTCTGCAGAAGTATTAGTCAAGGATTTATAAATTCACTGGCATTCCAAATTGGAATGAAATCTGTAAGACCAGTCTGGGTCAAGCGTAACAATCAGCTGTTTGCTATGTTTTGTTTTATTTTACAGCTTTTAAATAAAGAAAATTAAGACTAAATAATCTCATTTTTCAAGTGGTAGAGCAGTCATTATGTCTTTATGAGACTTATTTACAAAGTTTTTCCCAAAATAAATTTTCAACAAAACCAACCTGATTTTATTTTTACATTTTCTTTGAGGTTGCCATGACTCATACATCCACAACTCTTGAGTCTTGCTCCACAACTTTTTACTTTCTTAAGGAGAAAATGTAACACTAGCATTCTGTTTAAGTGCAATTGAACAATATTTTCATTTTGTTCTCTATTTATATTACTACTTTTAGGGGTGTCTTAGATTCTCACAGTTTGTTCTCATATATAAGATGCATAATGGTCTGAATTTAACAATTAAGGTACCAAATTACTTTGAAAGACAGAATCAGTGAGTCAAGCTGAACCTGTCTGCTTGGCTCAAGTTGCCAGCAAAATTCTACAGGATAAAAACAATGAGCCATGGAATAATTCCCTCCATTCATTACACAATTTCATGTAAATGAACACCCATTAACATTAAGAGATTTCCCCTTAGTTTACATCAGTGTAGATTGAAGGACAATGAGATCCCATGCACTCTTTAGGAAAAGAAGAAAAATCAAACCTATCTGTCTCCACTATGGAGACAAAACAGAGGAATCACATGATGAATTTTCACCATCAAATGTACCATCTCTGACATCACCTGGAGAGTACTACATTTATGGCCACATAATGTAGTGACCATAAGCACTGAACAAATATTGTTTCACAAAAGTGATTTATGTGCCTGCAGGTGTGTAATATAGCTCCAGAAGGTGGTGTAAGGACCAGGCAGCCTGTGCATTCTTCCCTGCTATTACATTTAAGATATTCTGGAAGAACCAAAGAACATCAATGCCAAAAAAAATACCCAAAAAACCCAGCTTTTTAGAGACTTTAGAAAAGTTCAAAACACTGCATATTCTTGGTACTCTCATGCTTTCACCCATAGATTATTTAAGAAAATTGTTAAAGACATCCCTCTGTAAGTGTGAACCAGGGATTTTGACATACAGGTGTGTATCTTCTTGTATGGTGGATGAGTACACCTGCAGACAGGTTGAGGTTTGTGGCTATGGATAAAGAAAAGTTTTTATTCATCCTCTGCTTTAAACTCTACGGCTTTAGCTGTCAGCTACTTAATGAGCAGGAGTACTACACTACATTTGGAGATACAAAGACTTCTAGCATGTCCCAGAAGCCAGAAATTTTTCTATATACAGAAAAATACAGGTCAGGATGGTAAAATTAAGGGAGTGATTAAAATCCATGGTAAAACTAATGTGTTCCAATTCTCGTACGAATACCAAATACATCAGATATTTTTGTAATGTCACAGTGAAAATAATTTTCTTTAGCATCAGAATGAGATCTGATTATACATTTTGTACGTTAGCAGAAGCTCTGCCATAAAACTTGCAATGCTTATATTTAGTTGTCATGAAAGTGATCAAAGGACTGAACACCTCTCTTATGAGGAAAGGCTGAGAGAGCTGGGATTTTACAGACTGGAGGAGAGAAGGCTCTGAGCTGTCAGTGTACAAGGTAGGCTTTGTTTATTGATGAAGAGAACAAGATACACCAGCTTTACACCGAAATATGATAGGTTTAGATTGGACAAAAAAAAGACATTTTTTACTATGAAGGTGGTGAGGCACTGGCATGGGAGAAAGACATGAGACAGAGAGATGTCCAGAGACAATGGGAATGCTCAATCAGTGGAACTGTACATGGTCAGGTTGAACAGGGCTTTGAGAAACGTGATCTAGTGAAAAATGTTGCAGACGTGCTGCAGGTGGGTGGATTTAGTTGATCTTGAAAGGTTGATCCAAAACCATTTTAGATTGTGGTTTACACTTATGAAAGAATTTTTTATCTCTTTTGGTATTAACATTTGTAAAAAAACTTCAGAATGTACAAAAAAGAGTATTTTGTGCAATGGTATTAAATCACATCACCTCAGTAGGGGTTTTGTTCATGAAATATGAAAACACTGGATAGAGGACTCTAATTTGACCCTATTTCCTTCACAAGATAATAATAATAAATGAGAGGAGAAGGTCTTAATTAAAAGGAATTTTTATTTTGCCTTGACCTCTGGAAAAAAGTTTGACCTTTGGGAGTGGAGGAAGTGATCTGACATACAAAAGTGTTGGGATTGCTGGTTACCATCAGCAAGAAGACATGAGTTTTAATCCACCATGTGATGTGTATTTGCTACAAACCTTGTGGCAGCTGGTTGGAAAGCTGTCCCACAGAAAAGGACCTGGGGATGCTGTTTGACGGATGGCTAAATATGACCCAACACTGTGCCCAGGTGGCCAAGAAGGCCAATGTATCAGCAATAATATAACCAGCAGGACCAGAATATGGATTGTCCCCTGTACCAGGCACTGCTGAAGCTTCACCTTGAATCCTGTGTCCAGTTCTGCACCCCCCACAGCCAGAAGGACATTGAGGAGCTGGAGCAGGTCCAGAGAAGGGCAACAGAGCTGGTGAAGGGTCTGGAACACAAGTCTGATGAGAAGTACCTGAGGAAGCTGGGGGTGTTTAGCCTGGAAGAAAAGAAGGGACCTTATCACCCTCTAAAACTGCCTCAAAGGAGGGTATAGCCTGGTGGGGGGTGGTCTCTTCTTCCAAGCAACAAGTGATAGGATGAGAGGAAGCAACCTCAAGTAGTGCCAGGGCAAGTTTAGATTGGATATTAGAAAAATTTCTTCACAGACTGTGGCCAGGTATTGGAACCAGCTTCCCAGAGAAGTGATGGAATCCCCATCCCTGAAAGAATTTTAAAGATGTGTAGATATGGCACTTGGGAACATGGTTTAGTGGAGGTCTTGGCAGTGATGGGTTAATGATTGGACTCAATGATTCAAAGGTCTTTTTCAATCTTAAAAATTCTATTATTCTGTCATTTAATATAGTTTAAATAGATTGGGAGAAAAACAAGATGATACAAAGCATGCAACAAAATCCTGCTCATGCGGAGATTCTTAAAATCTTGCAAACAGCATCAAATTCTGTGACCTTAGAGTCTCAGCACTTCCTAGTTTGTCTCCCTTGTTTTGTAGAGTTTAAATTAGGTTGGGATCTCACACAGGAAGTGTCATATGTATTGGATTTCATTTGTTAGTAATTGTAATTTATTTGCAAATGCTTTTTTAAAATCAAATTAAATTTTCATAATAAATTATGCATTGGAGCTCTATTAAGTTCTTTCCTTTTCTCTCGCATAAGAATTTTGGGAACTAGAAGTATTAAAGGTTTATTTGGAAATAGGTGCATGATATATAGGATTATTTTTGTTAGCTTGTGAACTGAGCAGTTATTGGGCAGAAGTTGCACAAAAAACCACAGGTGTTAATTGCTGTCTAGACAAGAGCTGATGACCTGCTGTATTTTTAGTCTCTCTATGGTATTTTTGCTACCAAAACAAACTAGCATATCTTGGTTTTAATTAGGGGCTGAAGTTCATCATAGCTTCCAAAAGGGCCTGACTTTGCAGCAAAGTACATGGCTCCAATTTTGTTTCGAACTTGCTACTTTTGTTAGTGCTTTTGTGTTAAGATGGTGGGTTTTCATTGTGATACAAAACTTCACTTGTAAATGATGCTTCAGAGCCCATGGCTGACCCTATGGCATCAGAGCTTATTAGAACACCATGTGCAGCTTAATTAAAACAGAGGAAGAAAAAAAAACTCTTACCCTGAAGAATATTGTGCAAGGCTGCTCATATTCCTGGAAATGTGTTAAATTCATTGCTGCAGGTATACACAGGGCTGCAAAATATTTTCAGTGACCAGTCTGAACTGGTGTTTCTCCTGGTGAGTGCTCTCCCTCAGAGAGAGAGAATCCACAGTAGAGAGGAAGCATTCAGGTTTGTGGAAGGCTGTGCAGCCTCTCAGGGCTCTCAGAATACACCCCCTTGTGCTGAAGGCTAGCTCTGATGCAGTGTGGCCGTGTTGCTGTGAAGAACAGTGTGAGAACAGGCTGGGAGGTGTTTTTCCCTGAGCCCTTCTCTTACCCAGGGGTTTTGGTTTTGCTCAGCCTCCTGCCCTTGGTCCTTGGCTTGACTACCTGGCAGCGGTGCCTGTGGCTGTTCATGGACTGCGCTAATCCTGACCTGATCTCATGTATTGCCTTCCTGGCTTGATCTCAGGCCTGCTGCATCCCTCTGGGCTGGCTCAGTGATTGGGATTCTTGGCTGAGCCTACTTAGTGTTGCTGGTAAAAGCACCTCTGCTCTCCATGTTCACATCCTGCAGTACTGCAGTCCTTGTCAGTAAGGACACTGCCCATGCCTGCCTTGTGTCATCCTCAACCCCTGGCTTGTTCCTCTGTAAAGAGCAGCCCACCTGTGGCTCCCTGAAGGAATTGAAGTGTGATTATGCTGGCTTACTGCTGTTTCTCCATTTGTTAGTGATTCACATCCAGCCAGAAGAATGTTTTCTGTCCTGCTATAGCTCTGGTTTGTTCTTTTTTCAAATTGTTTCTGAGAACAAGAAGACAAAGTGAATATGGATTCTGACCACGTGTCTTCTTATACAGAGACTAAGACATGGCTGTGTGTATTAGACAAGGCTCATCCTATTCCTGATTAAATATTCATAATAGTAATTACTTGTTCACATTACAATACCTCCTGCATCTCCCAGCTAAGAGTAATGCTTCATTCTGCTAGGTAGTAAACAAATAAAAGCAATCCAGGAGGAATAAATAAACATCAGAGAGGACAGGCAGGATACAAGGAAATAAATAGAGCTGATCAGGGAACAAAATTTTCTGCATTAGAAGAAAACAAAACCAAAGAAATTCTTTGCTGAAAACAAAAACATTCCAGTATTGTCAGAAAATGGTTGCAATTAATTTTTTTATTTATTTGTGTGGTAAAATTATTTGTGTGCTCCTGGCTGTAAACCTGCAGCTGAACCTTTTGAAGGACATTTCTATTACTGCAATAGTTAGCTGCCTGCTTCTCTGAGGTTCCTGGCTGCCTCTACTTCTCAGCTGTTGAGTTGCCTGCCAAGGCAGGATGCTTTGTGACCCAGGGAGATGTACAGCCCCTGTGCTGGTAGCTGGGGAGCTCAAGGTGGCAAACTAGCATTTGCTGTTGTAAAACTGATCAATTTTACTTAGCTGGGTAAGGCTGTTACACAAGACTTTAGGGCAGCGTGGTGGTAGGGGCAAAAAGATGAGTATCAAGAATACAGATTATCCCAAGCTCCATCTTCCTCAAGAAGCTAAAGAAAGCCAGAGGACGGAAGGTTCTTTCCCAATTGCTGTGAGTATCTGCATCCCACTGCACATAGATTTTGGGCTCTTGTGATACATAAGTGCCTACCAGCCTTCAGTGGGTATGATGGATGAGTACAGTGACCAAAAATCCCCACCACTACGTAGAGGAAATGCAGTGCCACCACCAGTCAGTGGAGCTGAGAACTTTTTGGATATAGTTGCCCTTGGTGCTCTATCTGAAGCTAAAAAAAAGCCCTGTAATCCTGCTGCTGTTTCTAAATCTATGCTTTTTTATTTCTCTCAGACTAAACATGCCTGAGAATATGAATCATTGCAAATCTAATATAGTAACTAAAAATAGTTCGGCTTTTACTGAGATACCTGCTCATGGGGGATACCTAGTCCTGATATTTTGAAGAACAACTTGCTAATCACTGATCATGGAATAGAGTAATTTACAAGGCTACACTGTGCAGAACTGATGTTACATCATGAATGCATTTATAATGATTCATATTGCTCACCTGTCCCATGAACACGTGATGCTTCACAAACATGATGGAAATTAAACCAACTGTAAGGAAATGCATTGGGGATCCTGAATTTTTCCAGATCCCACTAAGAGGTGCTAAAGACACAAAGGAAACAAGATCCTATTCAAAAACTGCACAATGTATGCTGAAACTTAACTAAACTTCTTGAGAAGTTACTTATGCAAAAAGCATAATGACTGTATCTTTCTCTCCTGTTTAATCTGTGGTGGACAGTCTAGTTTTCAGGTATGTATTTTTTAAATTTTTTTTTTACAAAAGGTTTTCCAGATTTCATGACAGACTTCTTTCTCATTATGCGTGTGCTGAGAGCTCAAAAATCATCTCAAATGATCTTTTGATGTAAATTGCAGAACTCCACTAAAGCCAATGGACTGCTATCCATTTACACAGGCCAAACATTCTTCAAGCAATTTGTTTCTCTGATGTGTGTGAATACTGAAAAGAATAGTAATGTGAATAATCTCTACTCTAGGTTCCATTTTGTTACAGGCATATTCATACACAGGTATCTTGTGTAAGACATTTAGAATGGGAGGGATTCTGTCACAAAAATTGCCTTTTAAACTGTTTCTGTTCTCTACAGTTTTTCCACAGGACTGAAAAATTAACCAGTTGTGCAATCACACATTTACAAAAATAGTTCAGAGTTTGTAGCATGATGATAAACTAAATCTGGCTGAGGGGCCACAGCTATCAGATAAAAATGTCCCAAATATCTCAACCAAATGACCCAAAACACTGAATTGGTGATAATTCAAATTATTAATTAAAATTAGGGTTTTTTTTTTCTTTAGGTGAATATGTAATATAGATTTGTATCAGGCTAAGTACAGCCTACCTTTCCATAAGTTTCATAAATCTAGACTAAAAATAGAAAGTTGTCCTAAGCTGTATCATGATCTCATTAATTCAACCGAATTGCATTCATATTTGATCTAGATCTAATGCCTAGTGTACTTCATCGCAAATAACTCAAGCTTGAAAACAAGGCAGAATCTTTCTAGTGGCATTTTCCTTTGGATTTTTTTGCTCCAAACCTTAAAGGCAAGGAAGGTTTCACTTGAACTCAGATCTGAACCGCAGCAAGATCAGATTGATGTGGAAAATCAGAACCATCACATTGTTTGCTTGCTTTTTGACTGCTGGCAATGGAGATCTTTAAATGCAGTGATTGTAAAGTAATTTTCAGCTGTAGATTGCTGGAGACTGAAGAAGGGGGATTATATTGTGCTGCGCTGATTTGGGAAGATTAGTGAAAAAAGTACAAGGTTAGTCTAGGTGTTTTAAGGTTAGTCTAGATGAAAACAAACAAGCCTTGGTATAGGACCAATAGAAATTTGAGTGCTCTTATTTCTGAGAGCACCTTCAAAATCTTTAATTCTTCAGAAAGGGTAGAATCACCTGCCAGGGACATTTGAATGGATTGGAGCCCTCAGAGAATGAAAATGCACAATAGATTAGAACTATATGGAAATTCAGTTTTTGCTTTCAGTAGAAAAATGTAATACAACAAAAATAAGATTTATTAGAATAATCAGTGGTGGGAACATTTTGAAGTGTTTTGCTGTCAAAGTCTCCAAGTGACTTAGTTCAAATGATACCTAAAACACACTGACAGAGGAGAATTGCCTACAAAATGCACTTGTGTTTACAGCTTGCTTTTAAAATGAATTTTATTGGAAAAGAAAAAATAGCAGATCATCTTGCAAAAGAGCTTAGTGCTTAGATTGGTGTGTTAATGCATGGATGATGTTCAGTTTCTCATTGTGAAGTGGTTCAAGCCCACTTTCCTCCAATAATGAGAAGTGGGAAAGCCAAGTTTTGGGGTGAGGGTGCTGTGTAATCCAGGTAACTGGGAGCTATTTTACTCAGAGAACTCCCATGAGGGATGAGGAAAAGGAAAGACAATTCTGAGCCTAAAGAATGGTCAAAACATCCTTTTAGGAAGGAGAACTTTTTGACTCTAAACCTCTTCAAGCTAATCTAAATCTGAAATCTAAGGTCTCTCCCTAACAAATTGCTTAGCAGTGCCTGGCACTGGATCCTTGGAGGATGTGTACTTTCTCTTGCACGTAGGGAAGGGTGCTCTCCATCCACAGGGGCCAGAAAGCAATTGCCAATGTCTTCCATTAAGACTGTTCTAATTGTTTGGCTGGAGTGATCCTTCTGTAACATTCTCCAGAATAACCAAGAAAATCCAGGCAGCAACTTCCTACTCTTTACTTTCCTTGAAACTTCCCTTAAAGCTTAGTCTCTCACAAATTAAACTTGTACAGAAGGGGAGCACTGTCTTTCCATACCTCTGCATGATCTAATTCCAAATCCCTATCTGTTTGGCTAGAAAAGCTGTCAGAGACCAGTGAGATGTGTTGTTGTTGGAGTTTTTTCTCCTCCAAACAGCCTGAATGAATCTTCTATTGTTTCTTTCACTTATTGACAATTTATGCCTGTATTTTAACAACTGTCTCTGTAATGACTGGTAACTAAGCGTAACAATCTATTTTCATTGAAATCCCTCTCCCTTTTGCAAGTTTTGTTCATTAGAATCTTAAGGCCTACTCTGTACCATAATTTTCCTGCTTGAAAGCAATCTACAAAATCATATGTGAAATTCCATGCTTATGAAGGACTGTAACTGCTGCTGTAGTATCACTCAGATGATAATGCCTGAACATTTTGGATAGCTGTGGTCTTTGTGGAAGCGCAGGCTGAGTAGATTGGTTTTGGTTTTAAGGTCACCATAGAGATAGAATATAGAAAAGAGGAAGGAAAAAAATCTTTTTCCCTGTTTTAAAGACTTTTTTCAGCAGGTATAATAGGACATTACCCAAGCAGGTAGCATAGCAGAAATGGCCATGACTCCAGCTACTTGAGGTGTCAATTGCAAATGTACCTGTTTAATATATAATTCTAAAAAATTCTTAATTTATAATTCTAAATACAGTTCATCACTGTCCTCCAGCCTATTTTAACTCATTTATGCTTACTTTTTCCAGCTATACTTCTACATGGGAACTGGCCTATTAAATCTGCAGTCTTAATATGTATTTAGTGCTGTGTTTGAGAAATCTCCCTTCTGCCTGCCACCTGATAAGTACTTTCTGTCTTTATGTGGAGTTTTACTTGGCTTGTGTTTTCTCTCACAGACTTGCACAGCTTGTGGCATCTGTCTTTTCTAATTCCCAACGGAGCTGAATCTCAGAAAAACCTTGAGTCAGGTACTAAAGTTCTGTTTGTATTAATGAGCTTAAAGCACACAGATGGTAGCTGAGTCCACAGGAGTGGCATGTTAGTGCTGTTGGCAGCCTTGCATATCTGTAAGTCAGGTGGTCTCTTCTGTCTCACTCTCTCGGAGGGTTTTTTGTAGTGCTTTGTCCATAAAATGGGTGGGAATATTTACCTGCCCATTGTAGGAGGTAAGCATGGGAAGAGAAGACTAGAAATCCAAGGTCATGTAAGCTTTGTTATTATTTTTGTAATATCTGAGTAATATCTGGAAATCCCAGTCAAGCCTGCAAGCTTATGCTGTAAGGTATTATACAAACATTTAGTAGAAGAAAGTAAGAAGCTTCAAATCAAACTAGGGAAAACAAAAATGGAGACCATAAAGAGGCAGGAAGATTTGAAGGTGATGCCGTTACATTAGGAGTTGTTACTGAGTTGGAAAATGTTATTTATCCCTTAAGATTATTAGCAGACAATGGTATAATGCAAGGATGATTTTTTCCAAAATATTTTGGTGTAAAATCTATAAAATAAAAATGGCTTTAACTTTTTTTGAGAAAAATCTGTACTTTCTCTTTAAATAGTAATGTGATGCGCCACAAAATTTTCAATCCCCTCCAAGAAAAAAATTTCTAAAGCCCTACCTAATCAGTTTTTCTTATCTGAATTACCATACCTCTGTAAGAAAATACTTGCAAGTTATTACTGAGTAGCTAGAACAGTAGTTAGAATAGGCTAGTTTCCCTATTTCCAGACAGTTCTAATCTATTGTGAATTCTGTGGTTTTGTTGTTATAGTAATTATAGGTTGTCTTTATTCAGATTTTGCTATGTGCCAATATATCCGAATTAATTAAAAAATATACAAATAATGACTAATCAGTTCATGACTGTGTGAGCTTAGAGACATTGAAACAGGAGATTTCTCTATTGAGAACATATAATATTCTCAACATAAAGACTGAGCTTTGGACTTTGAGATACTGAAAACAGAATCAAATATATTCAAATGTGAATATTAAGGTGTTTGAGGCTGATTTCAGATGATATACTCAACATGAAAAGAGGTCTGTGTTTTGTCAGTCACCTGAAGCACAAGTGATAGTGCCACTAAAGGTGTCTCTCTCCCAGCAGAGCTTATCATTCATCTTAGCAAATTCAGTTTGCTTTCAGTTTGCTTCAAATTTCAGAATAGTTAAGGAAATGCATCCTACTTTTACCAAGGCAGGAGCTCAGAAGTCACTTCCATAAATTAGTGTCTAAAGGGTCGAGCCATGGTTTTGCTGCCTGCAGCATGCACTTTGGATGCTATAACAGACACACTAGAAGTATCACATGAAATCATGAAAAGTTTGTTAGTGTGTCTGATGTTGAAAGATAAAAGTTCCTCATTATACTATGGAAAATTCAGCATTTTAATGTTTCCTGACCTGCTTGGTTATGTAATGCTCTTCAGTATGCTGCTGTCTTCCCATGCCACAGACACAGCTTGAGGAGGAAGGGTCTGCCTATCATCCCCTTGTGTTGCAAGGTTTGGACAGGACAATGCTGTGGTCAGCAGAGTCAGATTGTAGCCTGTGTCCCACAGCTGAGTCAGAGCTGTGGATAGGCCAAGCTGACTCAGAGCTAGTTTTCTGGTGAGAGTGGAATCTTGGTGTGGGAAACAATTTCTGCTCCCAGTTTTGTGTTTGTGGCCTGTTGGAGGGGGGAATGATGTACTAGAAATTTGTGAGTAGCAGTGTTAATAAGGAAAGTTTCTTTTTTTTTACTCAAATAAAGCATGACTGTATCATGGAGTGTGCCCTTTCAGTAAGATTTTAGATTAATTTTGTTCTTAAGCAATGCAGAGGCTTCTTCATAGGCACCCTGAGCAGTTTTAAATTTCTGCTGCTCCCAGGCAGCAGGATTTTAGAGGTTGCAATCACAGGTAGAACAAAAGTGAGCAGTTTCTGTGAAACACCTCAAATACTCTATAGTACTAAAAATAAGGGGATTTTCATATTCTCCACAGCAACATACAGACCATTAGAGATTTTATATGGAATATGTTCATGTACTTATGAACCCTGGGGAAACTTGCCTGATTGTTCCTGTATTATGGTGACCCTATTAACAAAATCTTTATGCACAAAAGGCTGTAAAAACAGAGATACTGATATGTTTTGTCTTCTTTCAGACAATGTAACTAATCTAAATGAATGCTGCTGTGTTGGGCTAGCAAGTTTAATCTATAGATAAGAATTATGAAAATTGATGTACTATTCCTGGAAACAGCATTTGCTTTGTGACTTGATAGAAATATGTCAAAATGAGAAATTCTCTAAATAGAAGAAAAAAATAAATTAGTATCTAGGTGAAAAAAATGTAGTATATGTCTCTGATTTATTTGCCTGCAGGATGATTACTGGAAATGTCAGCCAGGTAAATATGTATCTGCAATAGTCTGTAGTTTGCACCCTCATCAGTTTTTCTCCCAGCAGAAATGGTATCTCTAAAATAATGCTTGTGTGATTACATTCTATTTCTGTTTCAGGTTGAAGCGATGTACTTGATATCCACTGATAGCAATGTGTTCCTACACACCTGATGTCTTCATGGAATCCATGAGGTGCATCTGTAGGTGTCTGTCTATGCTCCTGAACATGGTCTACTCACAGGTCACCTCAGTGGTTTGGGGGCTTAACCTTTAGTGTCACCTCTCTGCTGCCCTGTCTCTGTGGAAGCAATCACAAGATGCTGCCAAATGCTTCATCTACCAATAGAGATTCAGTAGAGATATTGTGGCAGTGCTCAAAGGGGTTTTTGGATGAGGGAAGAGACGAGGATCTGACTCCATGTTTCAGAAGGCTTGATTTATTATTTTATCATATATATTACATTAAAACTATACTAAAAGAATAGAAGAAAGGATTTCATCAGAAGGCTAGCTAAGAATAGAATAGCAAGAATGATAACAAAAGCTTCTGTCTCGGACAGAAGCCAGCTGACTGTGATTGGCCATTAATTAGAAACAACTCTATGAGACCAATCACAGATCCAGCTACTGCGTTCCACAGCAGCAGATAACCATTGTTTACATTTTGTTCCTGAGGCCTCTCAGCTTCTCAGGAGGAAAAATCCTAAGGAAAGGATTTTCCATAAAAGATGTCTGCGACAAGATATTTTTTACAGTATCAGATCTGCTTACTACATCAATCCACTCATTTCTTCACCAGCCTTTTAGTCCTGAAAATTGGACTGTCTTTAAAAAAAAAACCCAAAAAAACCAAAACAAAAACTTAATTACCTTTGAACAAGAAGATAAAATGCATTAAACAAATTTGCCAGCATCCCTAAAAGGTAAAATGGCTTTCAAGTCTCTCAACTGCCAGACTTCTGGAATTTTTCAAAGTAGTTTTGGAAAAAACAGATTTAAAAAACCCAAACCACAAGCCAACCAATAAATCAAGCAAAAAAAAAATCACAAACAAAACAAACAAAAAACCCCACAAAAAATACCTGTGCCTTCCCACACCACCTACAACATAAGAAGCAGAGAAGAAAGCTTAAATAAAGAAATGTGTTTGATCACAGTGATAATGGTGTCTAGCTGAGCTAATTTGGCTTTCATTGATCTCTGAGGAACCAGATTTGTTTTCAGCAAACAGTGCATGGCTAGCTGTTTTGCTTGGGCTTGTGCATGCTGGCAACACCAAAACATAATTCAGCTCTTTTCTAGGCCTAGTTTTTTTTCAGTGTTATGACATGGCACAAGAACGGGGATAAGGTTGCAAGGCTTGTATTTGCAAGACTGAAACTTCCTATAAAATGGGATCCCTTGAGTGTCTAATCCAATCACTGGATGCAGACACAAGATGTTGCGTGTTCCACATGAGTTAAATATTTGTGTTCTTTTTGTAGTATAAATAACCTTGTCACTTACAGGTGTTTTAACCTCTGCCTGGCTTTGGGGACATGCTGCCTCTCCTGTCATTCCCAGATCTGATGGATATTTGGGAGGGCTCTTAATAAAGCTGGCATCTCCTATTCTGAGGACAAACTCTGTTACATTTGCCAATAGTGTTCCTTCTAATTCCTACAACTGTTTGTACTTAAACAGAATGTCTGTACAGTTATTGTTTTAAAGCTGATTTCGAGAATATTTTTTCCCATTCTAAAAGGAGTTTGAGAAATGCTCAAGGAATAAAAAGAGTGGTGCTCACACAACTTTGTCTATTGAAATGTATGTATGCTTTTCTTCTAGGAACAGGGTCTTAATTCTCCTAGTTTTTTTAAGTGTTGATCCATGGTTGGGGTTTGCAGGCAGCAAAATGAAGGTGGAAAAAAATTAATAATTTATCATAAACCAGGCTCTTTCAGGAGCATCTGAATTCACAATGAATACATAAAGCCGAGGTCATATAGTTTAGCTTTGATAACAAAAGTCCATTTTTAAATGCTAATTAACCCCCCAAGTGTAAGTTTTTAAAAAAAATTAAATCTCTAATCATTTCACTTTGAAGTTGCATTTTCTATTAAATAAAAAAAATAAAGGAAACTATGCAGCCTTTACATTTGTCTGGAAGGGACCAAACAGCTGATTAAAAGAATGAACTCTAAGCGTAAAAGAAAAATTTAATGATATCTCATGAACAATTAAAAAGACCATTTGCATTCTTCTACATCTATTAAAAAACAAAGAGTGGGGTTTGACTATAATCACATGCTGTGAAGGGATAGAAAAAGGAACATTAAATGCTTTTCATGATTCCTCCTGAACCTTCTGATAGCACAACAGGATGCTTATTAGCATGCACATTGCTATGACCTGGTTTACTACAGCTTTGCATTTAGGCAGGTGTTTTAAAGCAGGTGTACAAATTTGTATTTTCTTTTTTTCTGTCTCAGAACTCTCATTCAAATATAGACAAGTTTTGCAACCTGTATGTCTGTTCTTTTCATAGGGATTTTCTGGCCTCTTGAATACAGCAGATGATTTTAGATGTTGCTCAAATGTATAAGCCTTTTGAAAGCTAGCAGAAAAGTGAGTTGTCATTCTCCAAGGGAAATTAATTTCATTTTTCAGTGGTGAACGTGCATTCTGAATATGAAGGGAATTTGGTATGTCTTTCAAACCCCACAATTTATCAGGCATCAATTGATGCTGTGTTGTAGCCCCAGTAACAGCTGTGGCACAACTGAGAATTCCATGTTAATTTCAATCTCTTTGACTGTCTCCATCTGTAACAACAGTGTTGTCTCATGTGAAAAGGGCTTGGAGGGGAAGAAACAGCCCATGCAACTCATGTCACAGCTGTAGAGGTCAAAGCACAGCTGGGAACATCTATGAGTATGTGAACAAGATATGAATATGTTTGTGTCCAAAATCATAAAACTGCAAAAAAAAAATTTATATTTCTACAATAATCTCTTAGGTGCCTGTAAGTCTAATTGTTCTGATCTAAAACAGGTGGAGAGACATAAGAGAACTCAGAGCCTTGGGAAGTTCTGGGAATCTTGCTTTTCCCTGCATGCTCACTCTCACACAGTTCACTGACCACCTCTCAGTGGCTCTTTTTTGGGAACAGCTTATTCTGAAGAGCCACATCCTCCCTATGAGACCCTGGCCCTCCACTTTTTGGTCACTTACCACATAAGCCAATAGAATCAGCTACAGGAAAAACAGCAAAAGGTCATGTTTGATATTGCATAGAGTGTTGTTTCTGATCAGATCAATTCAGATTCATGGTGATTTGAGAGCATAAACTTCTTCACTACCTCCTTCACTTCCTCCTCCAATTTCTATATATTTCATGGGGAAACCTTTATTTGTCTTTCATTTTCTTCCTTTCTCTGTGTGGTTTGCTTTTTTAGTTTGTTTTTTTTTCTTTTTTCCCTTTAAATAGGAAAATGATTGCTCAAGCTGAAAAGCAACCTGTAATTGTTATGCAAGCATGCAGGGAAGGCGCAAGAGCAGCCTTCAAGGGATTAGAAATGTTGAACTGTGCAACTCTAATCGGTGCTCATCTAATTGATGCTTTACTTAGCAGGGGAGAAGAAAATTCTAGCAAATAGTTAGTGGTTATTTTGCTTTCAGAAAGAACACTGTCACAGACATCTTCCTACAAATGCCACATCAGTTGCTAACAAGTTGTTCTGGGAGATCCTTCCTGCTGATTTATGTGCTACCACACAATTCTTTTCCAGACACTGTGAACACACTGTATTTCCTTTAATTGATTATGAAAGATTGCCTTGAACATGGACAAGAGAGCTCACTTTTAGATCCAGAGAGGACAGGAAATTAATTTCATGTCTTGCAGATGAAACAATAGGAAAATAGGTTATTTACTGCCTCACTTATAGAGTTGCTAAAAGCTGCTTATTTTGCACGGAGTCAGGAGAGCATGTTGCTTTTAGTCCACATCACAATTTAAATTTAGTACCAAACATGCCTCTCTACTTTTGCTTGCCCAATTGATCCCCACTGAAATAGCAAGATTTCGTTTCCCTTCCCGAAAGGAAATGAAATTTCCTTTCGGGAAGGGAAACAATATCTTGCAAAACAGAAAAGAAAGGCTTCCAAACACTCTGGAAAGGAGGAGACAGGATCAAAAGAAATGCAATTGAAAAAACCCCAAAAAAACAGAAAATCCGGAGATTTAGGGCCTTCCAGAAAATCTGTGAGGAAATGAGCTGCAGTGCAAAGGATCAAAAGAGGCCAAAACTAACTTCACAGATGTTGCAAAAGCAGGGGAAAAATCAAGGAGGAAGACACAACTTGGAGGGGAAGATATGAGGGACATGGCATGGATACTTAAAAAAAAAAAAAAAAAGAAAAACATCTTCCCCAAAGTCAAAGCCATCAAAAAGCATGGCATACCATCAAGTGCAGGGACATGCACCAGAAAGAAGAAATAAGGGTGTCTGTAGGCAAGGCACTAAATTTGGAGTCAGGGGACACAGGTTCAACTCCTGGCTCTCTCACATAACTTTTTTGATGTTAATCAAATCACTTTTCTGCCTCACTGTGGTGCTCTGAGATGAAATGGGTGCTTGGCAGGGGAGTTGGTAATGTATTGGGTAGTGGGAATTGATGAACAGATAGAGAGGTTCACTCCCAGTGTTGTCTTTTTGTTTCGGGTTTCTTTTTACTTGTGGGTTGGTTTTGTTTTGTTTTTTAGTTGTAGGGAGTCTAGTAGAAGTTGTAAATTATGTATTAAGAAAGCTGACACCAGCTGCAAAACTGGTTAAGAATATCTGCCACATGCAGATAGATGTTTTCCTAGAAAACAAGGTGCATATGGCTGTCTACTGTGAACAGACTCTGAGATGATTCAAGACATTTTAGAAGAGCAAGAAAAATTCACATCTAGTTCCAGGGCAGGCAAAGATGGCCCATAATTGTTAGTGGTGACACTGTATAACTAGGGTACACCCAGCACGTCCTATTGTACCTCTGATTCACCTTCATCACTACACTTGGGCAGCAGGTTCTTTAGCCAAGCACAGACATGTCCCACAGACTAGCAGTGCCTGTACTGGACTTGGTGTTAGGAAAGGAGTAGGCAGTAAAGCTTGAGACTTTTATGATTTGGAATGACAACCTCTAATTTTATGTCCTGATTTTTCTTTCTGCATGCAATGAGAGTTTTCAGGTTTCCTTGAATTAATGGGTTTTTTAGCAGAGGAAAGCTAAAGGATCTCTAGCCAAGATATGCAGTCAGTACAAAATGTCATTAATAATAAATAACAAGGAAGAATGGGTTCCTTGTTTAACCCATTCAGTCCACTGAAATGTTCAAGTAAGTTCTTGTGATATAAAAATCATAGGTATTCATGAAGCAAGCAAGCTCTTTTTCACCTCCCCTTATCTTGTATGAGCATTTAAATTTGTGCTTCTGGTGGCTTTGTTATATGATTTCTTGAAGGAGGATTCCTGCTGCTATGTGGATGTCACCTTCTACAAGTGACAGGAAGATTAAGTGAAATGCTGTACAGGGTAATTATAACAAGGCTATTGGCAGCCTGTAACACAGTGTAAGTGACACAACTAATTTTGGTGTTCAGACATAATGTATGTGGCAAGTTTTACCTGTAGCTGTACTATCTACAAGTTATGTTGTCTCCAGAGGCATGTGTTCTGTATCACTTTGACCATGAGTCAACCATAAACTCAGCATAGCCCTTTAAACAATATCTTTAAGAGTGTGAGAAGCTGCCTTGTGACATCTATTTCAATTGCAATTAATTGTGTCACTTCTTGGAGACTTGTGTCATTGCATAGATTTTTTTTTTCTAATTCATATTGGATGTCTTTTATCTGATCCTCTCCTGTGAATTTTCTCTGCTAAGAAAAATAACGAAATTATATACTATGTCTCAAGATCTGGAGAGAAATTTTGACAGTACGCTTATGTACCCTGTGAGATTGATCAGATTCTGATTATGCATATGTTCACTGACTCCATCCTGATATGCCCTTGACTTTCTCATAAGTGACACTGCAGTCATTCTGGTTTGAAATCAAAACAACACCAGAAAAGCATAATAATGGAATTAAAATCTCCACTGTGAGTCCTTTGCTTGCCCTGTTCTGTTCTTGCACACATAAACTCTTTCAGAGTAATTAACTGCCATAGAGTCAAAGCAGCTAATGAAGCTTTCTTCACCAGCCTTGCCCCATTGAGTACAGACTCAAGAGCCCACATGTAGTGTCAGGGATGAGCTGAGTTATGGAGAACCATGCAGTGTGCATCCTTCATGCAAAGATAAACCTCTTAAACTTGTTTGCTTATATTAATAGAATCTAGATTGAAGGGATTTTGCAGATGGCTTTTAATAGCCCACAGAGCTTCATTTTAAATTTTGAAAAAGCAAATTATTAATTTTAAAATGCAAGCAGATTACACATCTGGAATAACACATATTTTAGGGGTTGTTTTTTTTCTCTTCAACTTTGAATTGTGTGGAAAAGGAATTTTTTCTCTTCAAGCCCAGACAGCATCACCTTGGATGTTCAAAATGAATGACTTTTGAAAATGGAGTAGCCATTTTTATCTGTGCAAATTGGCTTTAAATTGTTGCTGTTGTAATTTTCCACTGTTTCATATTTGCTAGAAGGACTGCAACAGGAGAAAGAAGACAAAGTGAAGATTCTTTCAGTTAAATCCAGATTTGCCTTTGAGAGGAGAAACCTAGATTTGCAGGGTGTTGGTATTTCTGGAGGATTGGGATAGCTCTTGCTTCCACATCAACTCAGTAGAGAAGATAGTATTTCTATATTGAAAGCTGGCATGACTAGAGACTAAGCCCGTTGAACACTTGTTGTTGTGTGTTATTTCTTTGGCCTAACTGTGGAAAATCTGTCATATTTCTCTTAATAACCATGACCCTATTTTGACATTTAATTAGACTAGGCAGGATAATTAATATTACAGTGATGTTGTTGGGGTCATGCCCAGCAACTGCTGTTTTGTTCCAAGGAGAGTCTTAAGATAGGATCCTGATGGATCTTATCCTGGGGCATGCCCTGGCCAATGCCTATGAGGTGCTTTTAGAAGGGGTAATGAAGAGAGATTGCTGCTGCATTACACAACTTGGAGTTTTATCCTGTGCATAATGGAGGTGACAGCTTGGATGAAGGATACCTACTGAAATTCAAGCTGATTGATGCTAAGTTTATGAGCTGGGAGAAGACACTACAGAGGTGTTCAAATCCATTCATTTGAAGAGATATACCCTATTGTCTACTGTTCAAGATAATATTGTGTTCCCTGTAGGCCAAGGCAATTAATACTTGCCATCTCACTTTCTCTTAAGCAAAAGCCTATAGTCTTTTATGTCAGAGGTGGAGGTCTCCATCGAGATCTATGACACCTCATTTTAAGAAGGAGATAACATAGTAGTTTTACAGGAAATGGGATTTCTGGGATACGCTGTAGTCACCAATAGGTGTTCAGATTTTAATATTAGCACCTGGTGTGGCCACTGTGGACATTTGGACACGCCTCTGAGAACACAGGGGTTAAAAACAGAGCACTGGCTGTGGGGTGGAAGTTCCTTTTGGGTTCCAGCAAGGGAGCAGGTCGGACCTTCCCCGCCCGGTGTCTGCTGCTGGGCAGGGGAGGGGAAAGCCATGCGGCCATGAGGGAGGCCAGGCCTGGCACAAGGGTGGAAGAATGGAAGGAGCACGGGGAGGTGTTCCCCCACCACCACCCCCTTCCCCAGGAGACAGAGAGAAAAGGCAGCCCGTCCTTGTTACCTTGAAACTTGATAAATACGTGCCAGCAGCAGGCAGCACGGCTAAGGAGGAAAAGGGGGGGAGGGGGAAGGAGGGCATCAGGAGTCCAGCTGCTTGGAAGAACTTGTAACCCATTTTTGTGGATAATGAAAACTCTGCAGAGCATTGACTTTTCCTGGAGAGGAGACAGAGCAGAGGTTGAAGAAAGAACTGACTAAGTGAGGTGGAGGTCTGAACAAGGAAGAAAGAGAGAGAAGAGCCTTAGTGGGCAGAGATGGTGGAGTAGCTTATGCTGGACTCTTTTGTGTAGCCATGGACAGAGCCATGTTTCCTTGTGATACAGAGACTGCGTCCAGGGGGAAGCCAGGCCTCAGAATCAGGAGGGTTCAGTGTGGGTGTCCCTCGGCCCCAGGGGGTATAAAAGGAATGGGGGGGACAGATGTCCCAAAGGAGAGACTGTGCCTTTTTGGAGTGGGACAATGCATCCTTAAAAAAAACAACCCTCGAAGCAGCTCTTTGATCCGTGTTTCAGTGGTGAGAGCACTGAACATGAAAAGGAAAAGGTCACCATGGCCACCAGAAGGACTCCTCTCCTCTGGATGAAATGAGGATTTGAATATCTAAAGGGTGGTGCCAGACCGAGTGTTCATGATTTGGGAAATGTATTTTCTTGGGAATTTGATGGGGAGGAGGAGGTGTATCTGTGCAGTTTTCATTTTCCTTGTGTGTTTTTTTTTTTCATTATTAACTAAACTACAAATAAAGGTTTATTTTCTCTTCCCCCTAAGTAGGAGCCTGCTTTGCTTATTCCTGGTCACACCTCACAGCAGACACCAGGGAGAGGGTATTTTCATGGGAGCACTGGCATTGGGCCAGTGTCAAACCATGACAGATAAGGATCTGTCTAGACATCTCCTACAACTTTTTAGCAAGGAGGTATAGCTATACAATTTATGCCTGAAGTCCTGTTGGAAAGTATTTGCTTCCCCTTTGGTGATTTTGCTTAAAGAGGAAAATAGCCTTCTGCACCTCGCAGACTGCTTTATCATTCCTTTCTCTCACAGGTACAGAAGTGTTGGTCTGTCTCTCAGCCAGTGCTTAGCTCTGTTTCTGTGGCACTGTACACATGTGCAATTTGTCTTGGCTATTACATGTAGCTCTCTCCCTATTATTTCTCCATTTCCAGCCTTCCCAAAGTAAGCTGTAGTGTTCCTGTTAAACCTACAAAGCCACAATATCCTGTGGAAGTTTAAAATTAGGTGCTCTCTCTCCTTGTTATGACTGAAATTTTTAAAACATCTATTACTCCTCTTAGGGATCCTGGCTCCAACTTCAGGTTTCAACAAAAACTCCAAGCCAAAGTTGAATCTTCATCTCATATAGTAAAGGTGAGTTATTTTCACTCAGAGAGGATGCCAAGATTAAAATTATTTTTTAAGTAGCTTTTCATGCATCCTTAATTCCTTTCATAGCTGAATTAATAAAACTCAAGCAGTATTTTATATTATACTTGTTTTATGTCTAATTGTAGCATTAGGTCACCTCACTGTATTTTCTTAGAAGAAAATTACTTATTTTATAAAATCTAGAAAACTGAATCATTTTAAGTTGTTAAAATAATTGAAGAATTAGTATTCTGTGAATAAAAGAAAGGTCAAACATGTGGCAATTTACATCAGTGGAATTAAATAGCAATATACAATTAATTTCTTTGCCATTCCATTCTGTGTTGTGAATGTCCATTTTTTCATACATTGACATGAAAGACACCAAGCAAGAGAGAGAGGAAGACCAAACCCTGTGTCCAAATCTGAGACATTGTACTTGACTTTCATGCATTTCTTCATCGCAGCTGTTTGGAGGGTTTTTATAAATTAGGTAACTCTGGGCAGGGGAAAATTTTAACTTAAATAGCATCTAAACTACTCCATAAAATGTTTAAGTGACAAACCAGTATAAGAGAACTGAGACCAAGAAAAACAGCACACTGAAATCCCAGTGCCTTGTAAAAGGTAAGTAAAACCAAACCAGTTCTTGGAAGGTTTAGGTGCCCTTTGAGACACAAGACTTGGACATCTTGTATTTTTATTATGTGGGCTGTTTGTCCAACCTTTAGCAAAGGTCTCATGGAATAGGAATGAGTTAGAAGAAAAAAGGAAATCAAGGACAGACAGTTGATTTTATGGGAAAACTAACCAGCAGGGGGAGAAGTGACGGCCAAGAGCTTAAGAATGACTTGTGAAAACACCAGAAAGATGTACTGAGCAGAGCATCCCAGAGAGGACTCAGAAAACATCCACCAAGGAGATTTCTGCTGCTTCAGTGCGCTTGTGTGACTTTGCTGTACCTTTGACTTCAGAGCAAACTGGCAGTGGTAGCCTTGGTGCTCATGTTCACTCACAGGACAGGTTCACTTATCTTCATATGCTGTATTTCTGATTACCAGTCATTCAGACTGGCGCACCATCTACTGTGTGTCATGATTCCCTGTGAAAGATCATACATGTGAATTTCATTTTGATGTGTCAGGACTTACTTGGGGACAGAGTAAATGAATTTCAATTACCATGCTATGTAAGCACAGTTAATGTTTAAAAAAACCCACACATTAAAACAAGACACAAAAACAAAACCAACCAAGCAAAAAATATTTTTCTGAATACCTGCATTTTCAGTAGTCAGGCTACTGAACCTCCAGCAAGAGCATAGTTTGTTTTTATTTCAGATACATCACGATAGATACAGAGCAGGTTACTCATGGAAAAGTAATACCTATTTCCATATGGACCTTTCTACGGAAGTGGGGTGAAAGTCTGACTGGATGTTTGTTTCAAAAAAGAAAATACTTTTTTATATATGGAAAAAATACCAAAAACCAAGTCAGTCTTTTTGGATCATAAAGGTATTAATGACAGCAAAGTAAGATGGACAAACAAACATAATGAGCAACACAAACCAGAAATCTGAACTAGAGCTGTCAAAGCAAATAGCAAACAAAGGAAACTGTCTGATTGAGTTCAGCCTTCTACACTTCAAATAATTCCTTGCCAACCTTTTCTCTGTAAGCTGTGGTAAAAGCTTATTTAAATCATCCCTGCTGTCATCAATTCTGTTTTCAACTCTGCAATTGGAAAGATGTACTACCAGTAATCAGTTAGGAAACACTACTGCTTTTGTAGTGCCATGGCCCATGAAAAAGTAGTGCCATATCGGGACTACCTTGTCCTTCTTAGTGTCCTTGGAACCAAAGATGACCCCTAAGAGGAACAAAACAGTGGGTAACCTTCTGTCTGTGCCTCATTTTCTTTTTCTGACAACTGAATCAACATAGTTTTGAAAATCTAATGGAAGCAGAAGAAAATGAATGTCTGCCTTTCTCTGTGACTCACCTAAGTGTATGTAACTAACTGGAAAATCTGTTTCAACCTTTCAGTTGGCTGAAGAGCAGCTTCTAATAAGCAACTTATGTAGTAAGTTAAATAAAGAGAATCCTTATAATATACATTGTAGGAAAGGCAGAAGAGAGGTGAAAAAATACTACTAGGCATTGCTTCAAGGCATTAGTTTTCTATGATTTACCTAATAAGTGCTGATTTTTATTCAGAATATGTTTTTTCACCACTGCTTTTCAGGGTACTCAGTGTAAATAGAGCCAGCTCCCTTCACTGAGAACTCAGTATGATTCAACACACATTGCCTCTCAAATTTCATGAGAATGCATCCTGGGACCTGGAGAGAATTGCATAAATTTAGGTATGATTCATGCTGCTTACTAACTAAATGCTTCAAGTGTTGCTAGTTGAAGTTGCCATATTTCAGTCAGCAAGTTTATATATCAGGGTCTAGTGAACTATAATTGATCTGGGTCATAGATGCACATTCATGGATGTGAACAGTTTAAAGCGAGATTATTGCAGATGGCACAGGTGGCAAAGTCTGCAGTTGCCCTTGAAAAAAAGCAAACTATAAACACTACGATTTCATCAAACTGTAACTGTTGTCATCCTATTGCAAAAGTCCCATACCTTCTGGGTGATTTATCACAGGCAGCTCTTCACAATACTGACTCTTTCTTCATAGCACAACCAACAAACTCCAACTCTCTCCTCACCCAGCTAACCCACTCTTCTATAGCACTCATTGAACACAGCTGTGGCCTGTTAAGGGCAGGCCTGTTCCTAATCTTTGGTGATTAGTACAGCTGCAACTCCTCAGGTGTGAGACTACCTTCTGCACAATCTTTCTTTTCTTACATTCTATCCCTCCACATGTAGCTATTAGGTTGTGAGGGTTTTTTTCATGCTGTCTGAACAGTTCCATTGTGGGGCTTTTGGTTTGTTTTTGACAGTAATATTAGCATAACTCATCATATCCATGATGAGCTGTCACACCTACTTCCCTGAAAAGCTTTAATACATACATGCATTTCAGAATCAAATTTTGCATGCTTATCAAGGTGTTCATTTGTTCCTTCATAGTTTGCTTAGGTGCTGCTGAATTATAGTTTACTGAAAAACTCTTTGCTTAGTAGACTCAGAAATTTTTTTTTTATGCTCCCTCCACTACGACTTGCTGGGGATATTCTAGCCTCATCCTGTGAGGCCTGGGGCCAAGATTTCAAAACAGAACAGAATTTCCCATGCAGGTGGAAGTAGAGCAAACCAGCACTGTGTTTTGGCAAGGTTTTCTGTAGAATTTATATTTGTACAGTTTGCTTTTACTGCAAGGTTTGTATAGTGATGCTATTTAAATGACTGTTAAAATGCTTTTGCCAGCATATGTTCCTGGCTTTTCCATCCATATTTTAGACTATGAAAGTGTTACTATGCTTGGTTTTAATGAAAACACTTTGGTCAGCAATAAATCATGTAAGGAGATCAGTGAATGTACGAAGGTGAGATTTCCTGTCTTTTAGATGAGAGAGAGTAGAAAGGAGTAAGGATGGTCCCCAGGAAAAAAAAAATACAGACAAGACCTTGGAGTCTAGACTGCAATATGATAAAAAAAAGTGTAGGTAGGTGTGCAAGGTGCTATGCTTCAGGAGGAATTTTTTGTCAAAGGACTCTTCAGAATGAACACTAAACTGAAAGATGGTCATAAAGAAAATAAATGTTGTAGAAGAGAGGTCTTCAATCGACATGAATTAACTGAATCCACCTTGAGAAGCCTGCTTTTTTGCTGAGGAAACGGAAATGAAATTTCTATATACAAATTAATTGGGGGAATCATTCTGTTTAAATAAATCTGTGTTTCCTACTTTTATCCATGAATGTCTGACAGAAGCAACAAGAGAGTTTACCTAATCATCTCTAATATCTAGCTTTATCCTTAGGGAGAAACTCTGTTCAGAAATGGTTGCCTCTCTATCCCTATATGAATCTTTCCTCTCAGATATCAAGAAAAATTGAAAATAAACAGCATATATTTGCAGAAGGACAAAGGAGTTTCGTAATGTGCAAGGAAGAGTTTTAAGAAACAGGATTGGACAGTGGGGAAAGCAATCGGCAGGAGATTTCGTGGACTTAGGAGCAGGTGCTCCAGGAAGTTCACATGAGCAATCCAAACGCAAAAGCAGCTCTCAGATTACAAGGCAGTGCTTTTTCTTTGTTAAAATTGTAGGCCTAAACACTGTTGGCTCCATCAAGGGCATCATCTGGATACCCTCTCACTCCCAGCAAAGATCTGATGGCTGGCAGAGAAGACACACGGCCCAATCACAATCAAATTCAGTGGGACAATTTTGTATGCGGGGAATATAGAATGGAAGAAAGAAGCCAACTGGAATTCACATAGGTAAGAAGCACAGGGTGAGGGAGACTTTAGACTCAACAGCTTTGGAAAGGATGTGGCTCTGGGCAAAGGCTGTGTGGAAAGAACTGGGAAACAAAGCTTAAAAAGGAATGGGAAGAAAAAAATTTGTCTCTGGCAGTCACACTATAAAAGTAGGAAGGAACCCACAGCTGCATATTTGACAAAATGGCTCTGATTCAGAAAAGAAAGGCAAGATGACAAAACTATGTCTGCTCCTCCAGAGATTGCTCCAGCGATGGATGATAAACTTCTTGAATAGTTGCACCATTTACACAAGTGGCAAGAGATATGTATGGCAAATAAAAGGGTTTCCACCCTGCTCTCTGAGTCTTTTACAGATGGGTTAGGGAGCACAGGGTGCAGTTTCTGGTCTTTGACATTTGGGTAGCTTTTAAAATTTGTGGATATTCTATCAACACCTCCTATATTTAAGAGTAATTTGAGAAAGCAGTCAATTAGCACTTCCTATTCCCTAAGTGTGTGCTTTAAAGTACAACCTGTGAGAAAATGGATAAAGTTGTATGTGGAATATGCTGTATGTTAAACTATGTGTAAGGACACACTTTAAAATGTTCAAATTGCAATATTTTACAGTTCTGCATATTCAGTGAAAATCATTTGAAAAAACCTGACTTCATAAGATTAACACATTTTTCTGTTATTCTTTTCTTCTCTTTTTTTTTTTTTTTTTTCCTGGAAGCAATGGAATTGAGAGTCTGTAATTTGGAAATAATATATGCACGATTTCAGCTCTCACAAGTCACTTTTTTAATGCTCTTGCAATAGTGAATAATGATTTATGGAGTTCTGCCTGAAAGTTTGGCAAAGTGGGTTTTCTCTGCACCCAGCTTTTTAAGGATTTGTTCCAGTGACTTTAAAATGGACATACATGGCTATATGAATTATTCTACTTGGAGTACTTCTTACTTCTTGGGATGTTGTTTCCTCTTAATTATATTGGATAGTAAAAGGTATAATTCATATTAATTTTAATTTATTATTTAAAGGCAAAATGAAAATTCTAATATAAAATTGTTTTGTTGTTCCACATATGACCTCTAGAGGGAAGTAGTCTTTCAGAGCTATAGAAAACAGAGACTTATTTCACTTCTCTGTCAAAGCATGCCCCTCATAATAATCATAATTATCCACTGGCAATGCAGAGGGATGCTAGAACTCATTGTGCCTTTCAATCAATAAAATGCTGCGCTCAAAATTTTCAAGCCAGTTTGCTCTTAAAAATGTCACACAAGCATTTCTATTTGTGTTTCATTATGGTATAAACTGTATAACTGGACCATATGTTCAGCTATAAGTAGCATTTCTTCTGAATTTCTCCCTACTATTCAAGAAATAAACAACAATAGAATATTTTTTTTGTTTCTTTGGCGATAAGGAGATTTCATAGGTCTTAGAACTTTACAAATCTGGGGACATCTTCAGTCTTTCAAACCACTGGTTTCATTTTACCTCAGTGTAGCTCATTAAAGTGTATGTTACATATTTTTGCAACATGAATGCCATTTATGTTAATACTGTAATACTCCTGGCAGCCCTCTCCAAAGATATGTAGATAGGAAGACCAGGCAATCCTGGATCCCAAGGTTTAAACCTTTTAGTCAAGTAGAGAATTGGTCCAGTAGATACAAATTTAGTTTGACTTATTTAAAAGTCAAAAGTTTAGAGTTCTAGTTCCAGCAAGATCTGTAAGGAGAAAGAGATCCCAATCCTATCCATATCTTCCCTATTACTTGGCATAGTCATTGATTAAATTACTGCTCTTCAGAGCAGAAATTTCAGCCACAAACCTTCCTTTCCAGATGACCATTCTAATCAATAATCTGCTTTGTCAAGCTCTTTCTTGTACTATCTGTAGCACAAGATACCATGAATACTCTTCTGTTTGTAAGAAAATCCTCAGGAGGATGGATTGTGTGCCACCAACACGTATAGCCACCAGATAGTGCAGCCAAGCTGATGGACCTTGAAAGATGTATGTGTCTTTGCAAGCTGAGAAAAATTCATCTCAGGTCCTACTTCTCCCAAAGAAGTTCTAATCACAGCCCTTTTACATAAAATAACTTCTGTTTTCACTAGAGTTCTTACTTGCCTGGGTTGTTTTTTTTTTAAAGTGGTGGCAATTACTGGATTATCTGAAGAAATCTGATCCAGAAGGCATGTTTTGAGAATGAGTCTTCCTTCAGAACATCTAGGAGTAGGAAGATAAAATTTCTTCAGTCTGATAAAGGATGAAAGCAAGAGATGGATAACAAATTTTGCATGAGATGGGTAACAAATGTATTCAAGGCCAGAGTACTTCCAGACACAGATGGAAGCATGGATTTAAACACCTGCCTGCAGAATCTGAAAATCAAGATTCAAGGCTCCCATGGAGTCTGGATCAAGAAGTCTTAATTTATAAGAATGATAGCTGAATTCTGATTAGTCCTGACCAGAATTTGTTATTAGATTGAAAACACACTTCCAAGATTTTTCTAAATGTACTCAATTACACACAGCCAAAATGAAAATCTGGAGTTTGATCTGAAGGAGACCAATTTAAAACATTTTATTTGTGCAGAACATGACATTTGTTGCTGCTTTGGGAGAAAATAACAAATTATTAGCAAAATAGTATGAGAAACAGGCCTAATTTCTTGCAATAATTATAAGTTTAAATTTAAAGAGTCTGAACTACTTGGAGCTGGATAAATATTTTTGACTAATATGCTCTGTTGTTGGCAAAAACTTTACTATCATCTTTTCCATAGAGAGTCTGTTTTGCTAATAAAACTAGACCATGTATTTCTTTCATAGCAGCTTGTGTAGGAGCTCTTCAAAATGCAAACAGA
The DNA here is from genome assembly GCA_024362935.1 of Setophaga petechia. NCBI lineage: Eukaryota > Metazoa > Chordata > Aves > Passeriformes > Parulidae > Setophaga > Setophaga petechia. Next base: position 10,878,299 of record JANCRA010000008.1, on the reverse strand, counting down.
TTTGATGATGATGCACTGTTATGAGCTACCCACCACAATTGCACTTCTTTTAGTTATCAAAATTATCACAACTTCTATTTCTGCAAGAGGAGGGAGACTTACACAAGTCCTGCATAGCAGCAGTAACTTCTTTGGATGCCTTCCCTATTCATGCATTACTTACCTACTGAGCCAATGAAGAAAATTCATTTATTCACATGATAATACAATCGGTCTTGGAAAGCAGTGGGATTATTTATCCACGTTCCTGAGGTCTTTGGTGCTTTTCCAGATCCTCCTGCACAATTCCCATCTGCCAGTTAATTGGGGTGGATGCTACTCTGCCACTGATGGCTGGCAAGAACTGCCTGGGGGCTGCAAGGGCAGCATTGGGAGTCCTGCAGTGAGAGCAGCAGACCCCTTCTAGCCTGCTTGCCACAGTATCCTGTTTCTGATCTGAAGGATGATGAATTCACAGCTGTTTCAGGCTGGAAGCTATAATGCCACTAGGAGTTCTGTAAAAGAAAGGCAAAGATTTCACTCAGCATAAGAGTAAATAGCAGGAGAAAATTTTGTCTGTGTCTGTTCACCCATGTTGATTAACTGGATGGATGTGTGTGGAGTTTGCTACTTTGCCTATAAGCCTGGAGGGGAGAGAGGAAGGAGGGATGGAGGGGAGTAGAGATCCCAACAGAAATGGCACTGTGTCCCTGGAAGAGACTCTGTGGGGCTGTTGGATTTGCCCTGAAGGAACAGTGGGGAGGGTCTAGTATGGACTGACCATATGGACCCCATTCCTTGTCTCCCTGCGCTGCTCAAGGGAGAAGTGATAGAGAGCTGGGAGTGAAGAAGTGACATTGAGCCTGGGAAAGCAAATGGCTGGATGGCAGGAAGGTGTTTCATTTCTTCTCTTTGTTTCTGACCACCTGAATTTAACTGACAATCTATTAACAATATTTAACTGACAAACTAGCTTTCCCTGGGTTGAGTCTGTTTTGGTAAGGGATCTCCCTGTCTTTGTTTTGATCCACAGATTTTACATCTAATTTTCTCCCCCTGTCCTGTTGAGGAAGGAAAGCGAGTGAGCAGCTGGGTGGGCACCAGGCAGACAGTCAAGGTCAGCCCACAGCAACACGTCTGCATTTGTGCAGCATCAGCGCTGACACCCAGCTTTGTATGCTCACTCTTAGTAACCACTGAAAATTTTGAGCTTTCAGGCATCAGCTTATGGCAATTTCAGGTAATGCTGCTGTTTATCAGTTCACTATGTGGCATAATTTAGTACACTTAGTTATGTTAGTGGCATGGTAAAAAGTGTGCCCAGGTTTTTTCAGCATTTCATAGTAACAAATATTGCCCTTATGATTCCCCTCACTCCTCAAAAAACATGTCACAAGGAAAATGTGAAATTTAGTAATCCATTCCAATTTACGAGCTGCTAGCAGTAGTTAAGTTTGATGTTGGGAACTATAAATTACCACACATTGATGGTAGCTAGTAATTTTATTTATTTTCCCTGTGAAGCTTCCTGTTGTGTTTAAACTGTTGTAATCTTTAGAAGTAGAAGTGCGCACAGGGTCTGTCTTCCTGTAAAATTGCAAGACACACTGAGCCATCATCAGATGCAGGAAAAGCAACTTTCTACTTTTTCTGCTTCAAATAATAATTAAACTACATATGTGGGGGGTTTGGTTTACGTTTTTTGTCTAGAAGAAGAACAGCAGTTATCACTGTCTCCAGCAGTGCTATGTGAAGAGTTCAAGAGAAAAAAAAGAGCTAAGCTGAAACATGCTCTCCAAATAGAGATTATTAAAGGGATTGTGCTATGTTGAAATGAAATGAAACAGTTTTGTTGGCCCTTAGGAAATGCTAATATGGAAGCAGCCAAACATGAGAAAAAACCTACAGTTGGTCTGGAGACCAGGGACTAGGTTGAGCACCCTGAAAAAACAGCTCATATGATTGAAGTTAGCAGAATCTGAGGTGTTTCCTTCTATTCTCAATTTGATGTGACACAAATGCTTTCTAATTACTGCATTTAAAGTTGAAAGACTTGCCTGTGGGAGAGCCTGGGTTTTTTCCAGTTATTTCTTTCTTCAAAGTCATGCTCAGCATGAGCCAGGCTAGCTGGTGTCTGGTCTGGAACTTCTGCCCTGATTATAATGAGAACCAGGCTCAGGACTTTCATGTCATTGGAAAGAGAACAAGCCCAGAGTGTGCATTTCTAAAGGTGATGCAGTGCTGTCCAGAAAGCTCAAACGATTTTTTTTGTTTCAAGACTTCATTAAATAAGACCATTCCTTAGGAGTTATTTTGTTAATCAGTGTATTTGCACTGTGTAAATGCAATCCTCCTGCCAAAAATTTGAGCTCTTTGTTGTACTGTATAAGTACAAGAGAGTCTGTTAGAACAAACAGACACATCTGCAGCAGCATGGGGTTCAACAGCTCTTTATTTAATTAAAGATGTATGTAATAAATAAAATCCTTTTCTCCTGTCAGGTTGCTTCTGAATTTTTTTTTCTATATCTCTAGTAATATCCCTAGAAATTTCTGGATAGTGCTCTAAGAAAAGGAATGCCTGGATTAAAGGTAATTCAGTATATATGCCGGTGTTCATCTGCAGGACCTTCAGTAACAGAGATAAGAAATTTGTGTCAGATTTGTCAGCTCTACCAGGGCCAGTGGCATGAATTGCCCCTTCTAAAGGAACAGTATGTAATCCTTTGGGTCAAGCAGTTAAGAGAGGCATTACTGGTGCTTTATTTCTGTACACTTGGCTATCTTTTCTTCTTTCTTCTGTTTTAAGGAAGATGAAATTAATAAATTGAATACAAAATGTGAACAACTTTACTACCAAACTTCACCTTCTGAGTCAATGTTTCTGAATGTTTCAGCTGAAGTGTAGGTGACAAATTCTTTACTTTTTTTAAATGCAAGTCTGAGCTAGTTTTAAGAGCAGAATTTATGGGAATAGAAAACAAATAAATAAATAAAGCAAATGGTTTTTTGATTTTTAAAAGCAGGATTTTCCTCAAATATACCATAGCATAGGTTTAATATGAAACACAGGTTACTGGCACATTTCCTGTGTGGCATCCCCTCACCCTATGAGAGAAGTGAACAGGGAAGATAATGAGTCCCACCCACGATGGTGTTTCTTTCCTTCTAACCTTGTTCAAAGAGGCATTGGTTGGTGAAGTGGGGCTGTAAGCATGTATGGTGGGTAGGAAAACACAAAATGAATCAGCAGCTTGGAGAGCACCAGTATTGACAGAAGAAAGTGTTTGACAGTAGTCCTGTAAAGTGTGGTCCTGATGTTGCCTCTGAGAATTTGATGAATTATTTCCTGCAGCCTGATACATGAGTGTCAAGGAGATGCATGCTGGGACTGACAGACACAGGTAAATTCTCCTAAAGTGAGTCGTTAGCTGAGTAGGGAGGCAATCATTACAAAAGTGAGCTCACAGCCTTAATGGAGCTTTTCTTGGCTTCCTACCCCACTGAAGTCCTATTAGTAGCTCCTAATGTATTGTTGACCTTAACCTCACAGCTTAAATGTGTAATAGTTTTTCTAATCCTTCCTCTAGATATTATTACAAAAAAGTATTTCTAAAGCACCAAATGAAAAGGTACAAAGTGCAAGAGAGGGAATTGTCACCCTGGATGTCCAATAATTTTTCTAATGATGCTTCTTGTACTGTTTCAGGATAAGTTTGTTTCTTCAAAAAACAATCCTAAGTATTTGTCTCAGACTTGCATTCCTCGGATCACTGTTCACGGCATTGCTAGGTTTTATCTTCCTATCTTTGACGAAAAGTGGTGAGTACTTGCTTTTCGTATGGTCAGCTGACCTCAGAACTACAATTAGCATGAATTTCAAAAATAATTGAAAGAGATTATGGTTTTTTTGATAGTTTTTCAGCATGCTCAATCCAGTTCACCCAATTCAAGGCACAGAAGATGCAGAATTTACTGAAGGAATCTTTGACTTGGAGGAAATAAGCACAGAAAGAGTACAGAAGTCCCTCAGTTACAGCTGATGCAAAATGAAGATTCAAATTATGTAGACTGTGGTGTTATCTTCAGATACCCCATTTTTTATTTTCCTTGAGAATCATCATTTAATTGGCCACACTGCCTTGAGAAGGTGAATGAAGGCAATCTGGTATAACAAATAATGTTTGTATTGGGAAGTGGTGAGATGTGACACAAGAAATTAATGGGCGTAAGAGAAAGGAAGATAAAGCAGAAGGATAAGGTACATGCTTTTATTTCAGTATTTTTGCAGGTATTTTTGGGGTTGGGACTCCTGAAATAATAACACAGACAAATCTGCTCATGCTAGCTTCCAGAAAACATGAAAACATGACCAATGTTTGCTTTTTTTTTGCTTTTTTTTTTTCTTTTCTTCTTCTTCTTAATACCTGGTATATAAAAAAGGAGTAGATGCAGAAGGCTTCCATGGATTGCTGTTCCCTTGGAATGGAGCACCCAAGACTTCACAGAGACAAATCCATACATTGTTCAAGATGAGATTTTCTTTTACTCTCTCTTGTTTTAATTTCCTTCAGCTACAATAGGTACTCCTATTCAATGTGTGACTGATAGCTACTAATAATTAACTGCAGTTTTAGCAAAAAGGGAAAATGGAAACCAAACAAGATCATAGTATCATAGAATGGTTTGGATGGAAAGGAACTGTAAAGATCACCTAGTCCCAACCTCCCTACCATGGGCAGGGACATTTTCCAGTAGACCCTACTTCTCAAGGCCTTGTTCAACCTGGCTTTGAACACTTCCAGGGATGGATCATCCACAACCTGCCTGGGCAACCTGTTCCAGAGTATTACCACCCTCACAGTAAAGATTTGCTTCCTATTATCTAATCTAAATTTCCCCTCTTTCAAATTGTGCCCATTACTCCTTGTCCTATCACTGTAGTTCCTGATGAAGGATCCCTTTCCAGCTTCCCTGTAGTTACCCTTCAGGTACTGGAAGTTCTCCATGCATGAGATCTCCATGCAACTTTCTCTTCTCCAGGCTGAGCAGCCCCAACTCAGACTGTCTTCATAGGGGAGGGGCTCCTGTCCTCTTACCAGCTTTGTGTCCTTCCAAACACATGGGAGGGACATGTCCTTTTGTGCTGGGGACCCCAGAGCTGGGTGCAGCACTCCAGGTAGGGTCTCACCAGAGCAGAGCAGAGCAGAGGGGGAGAATCACCTCCTCTGACCTGCTGGCCACGCTCCTTTGGATGCAGCCCAGGGTTCCATTGGCTGTCTGGGCTGGGAGCACACGCTGCTGGCTCACGCTGAGTTTTTCATCAACCATCTCCCCCTGGTCCTTCTCCTCAGGGCTGCTCCAAATCGCCTCCCTGCTCAACCTGTGGGTGTTCCAGGGATTGCCCTGATCACATGCAGGACCCTGCACTTGGCTTTGTTGAACCTCAGGAGGTTTGCACAGGCCCAGCTCTCCGGCCTGTCCAGTCCCTCTGGATGCCATCCCTTCCCTCCAGCCCGGGGACCGCCCCACACAGCTCAGTGTTGGTGTCAGTGTTGTCACTGAACTTGCTAAGGGTGCCCTCAGTCCCACTGTCCATGTCACCAACAGGATGCTGAACAGTATCAGCCCCAGGACCAACCCCTGAGGGACACCACTGGTCTCCCTGTGGACAAGGAACCAATGACCACAGCTCTTTGTGTGCAGCCATCCAGCCAGTTCTTTATCCTCCGGTGGTCCATCCACCAAATCCATGCCTCCAACTTGGAGACAAGGATACCATGCAGGACAGTGTCACACACTTTTCATAAGTCCAGATAGACAATTTCAGTTCCTCTGCCTTATGCACCAACACTGTAGACCCATAACAGAAGGTCACCAAATTTGTCAGGCATGATTTCCCTTTGTGAAGCCACATTGGCTGTTACCAACCACCTCTTTATTTTCCATGTGCCTCAGTCTAGTTTCCAGGAGAATCTGCTCCATGATCTTGCTGAGCACAGAGGTGAGACTGACCTGTCTGCAATTACTCACATCTTCTGCTTTCCCCTGTTAAAAAATGGGAGTTCTATTTTTCCTTTTCTGGTCATTGGGGGGCTTTAGCTCACTGCCACAGTTTTTCAGAAATTATAGATAGTGGCTTAGCAATTTTGTCTGCCAGCTCCCTCAGGACCTGCGGATGAATCTCATCAGGTCCCAGAGACTTGTGCACGTTCAGATTCCTTAGATGGTCTCAAACCTCTCCTACAGTGGTCTTAGGGTCTTCATTTTCCCAGTCCCTGCATTTGCCTATCCTAACTGGGCTGCAAGTGGCTAGAGCACTTGCCACAGAAGACTGAGGCATAGAAATCGTAGAGAACCTCTTTGTCTCTTTTGGGACATTTTTGCCCCATTTTCTCCTTGTTGGGATGTATTGCTTCTGAAGATACCCAAATGGGACTGTAGGAGGATATTAAGGGTGAAAGACAGATTGGCACTGAGAGTAGCCTGAATAGGCAAGTCAATCCAAATAGCAGTTATTCCTTTTTCCTAACAATTGTGATGCAAGTACAATTTACTGTGTGAAAATAATTCACTCAGCTTTTCCTGTCTTATGATAACATTTGAGACATTTCTTTCTCCACTAACTTCTGCCAGCCACAGAAGAAAGGAGAAAAAAAAAGTTTTGCTTTCTAGAGTCCACAAAGTAAATGATAGTACAATGTTTTGTGGTTATGTTCTTTAAGGGAGGACTAAGTGAAGCAATTAATATTAGTATTGTATTTGCTTATTAGGTCTTAGATGGGACTGTTTGCCTTTTTTAATATTTCTGGCCAGTTTGTGCATCTGTGATACTATACAACAGTTTTGTAATAAATATCATCAGAATTTTGGTATTCTTGCCAAGAAGGTTCTGTTCTAATCAGAGCTAAGTAGCTGTGGAAAGCTTCAGAACTTTGCCAGAAAAGTTTCAAAGCGGGGATGTGTGCTTGAAACATACCATCTCTTTAAACACTGTTGACCCCTTTGTTTGTTACTACATCTGACATTTTTTTTCCCATTAGACAATGCTAATTCCATGAAATCTGAGATTTTACATAAGTCCAGGAGTGTGGAAGAAGCAAAGGGCCCTGATCACAGCTAACCTGCATCTTCCGAGACTTTACCATCCTCCTGAAATAAACAAAAAAGTAACTGCTCTTAGAAAAATGAAAGATAAACCATGCTAAAGGAAATGTACCTCTCTAGTTCTTCTTGTCTTTACCAAGTGGTACATAAGTTGGGAGAGTTCAGAGTTTCCCTCTAGAATAAAAATGATGCATTTCTAGTAATCTGACTGCAAGTCAATGATGAGTGCTTACAATGAAAGGACAAAATCTCTCTTAAACAAGAGGCTGGTAGTTATGCAAAATGAAGGGTCACAGCAATCTAGCAGTAATTCCTTTTTTAATTTCAAAGCCTAAAATAATTAGACACATCTTGCCCTCATTTGTACCTGTGGAAATCCTGTTATTTCCAGCAAGGGCTTACAAAGAAGACAAAAGTTATCCCTTGCAAATTAAGAAATGAGCACATAATGAGAAAGAAATTAGTTGCCTTCCATTTCCCAGGGTATTCATTTTTCACTGATGAAGATTTTCTGCAGTCCTGCAGTATTATTATCGGGACCACAGGCTGTAGCTACGCTGTGGCAGCAAACACAGTCCATTTGGTTATATTTTAGGTGTTTGATTTGGTACTAGTCTCTTACTGTCCTGGAAGCTGGGGCACATATTAATGTCCTCAAAGTGCAGAAGGTGTCCAAGCTGATATTTTGGTTTTCATTCTTTGCTGAAACATGAAGATAATTGCATGCTTAAGTATTGTTCCTAGGAGAATATGGGACAGTATTTGAGACTGGTACTGTGAAAACTGAACACCCTGGTTTCAGTTTTGGCATCCAGTTTCAGCAGGATGCTGTGAGACTCCTGTCATTTTAAAGTACAGCCAGCTGTGACCAGCCAAAAGATTAGCTGGATCTCATAAGTACACTGAAGCTCTGAATGGACTATTGAACACCTCCCCCAGCTCCAGTGAAGGGAATAGAAATTACAGGTGCAGAGTATCTTATGGATAAGACCCTACTGGGCAATTTGTGCACTCACTTATGCCACTGTGGAATCCCTAAAGAAAATTTAATGCTCTGAACTCACATTACACTGATCAAAGGGGCTGATTAACAGTACACAAAGGGCAGTGCTTCAGATACTGATTTAAGGGACCAAAGCATCACACACAGGCAGGAAAAAAAAAAACCAACCAAAAAAACCCCACACAAACAAAAAAAAAACTCCACTACCAAAAAAAAACCCAAAACAAAACAAAAAAAAATCCAAATCCAAAACCAAAACCAAAAACCACAACAAACCAAATAACCAAAATAGGCATTCCAGCATTCCAGGTGAGACAGTTGTGCTTTTTCAAATCATGCAAACAATGACTGTGACTTTATGGTATTTTTTCAAATTGTAATTGCATCTTCAGTCTTATTACAGCCCTGCAAAAGGAATGACAGTCTGCTATCTAAAAAATATTCTCTCATAATACCAATTATTTCTTTGCATTCAATCCTTAACAGTGTATCATATAATTGCTGAAAGAGACTGAAAAGTTTTAACATATTTGTAAGCAAATATAATACAACTGTCTTTTCAAGCAAAATGTATTTCACTAATATTAGTAATTGCATGTTTATTACAGCTTCCTCTGCCAAGATAAGGGAGAAAATTGTACACAGCCTAGTTTTAAATTAGCTAATGCTGAACAATCTTCTTTTTTCTGTCTATCATAATTTTGCCAAAAATTAGAGAGCAACTTACAGTTTCATTCTTCCATCTGCATTGTTTTGCTATCAAGTGAAATTCCAAATATTCTGTGGTGTAGTTTTTTATTTTGTCTGTTACTTTTTCATACTTTTGTGTTATGTTATTGGTATTTTTTAATACAAGTTTACAAAAAGAGCAAAGCAAGGCTTTACTGTGGAGGGTAGTATGGCTCATCCACATGAAACCATAAACTGACAGCCTCATTATAGTCATGTAGATGTTGAGAAAATGTTCACCTTGAGATAATAATGGTTTTTTTTCTCTAAATGTAGAGCTTTAAAGTAAAATATAATGTACCTCATTGTTTATTGTTTCTGCTGCACAAATCCATGAAAAGAGACTAGTATAACTAACTTCTGAAGTTTCAGTGCAAATAAAAGTTCTCAGACAGGTTTTCTGCAGTGTTTTGACTGCATTTTGAAGGGTTTTTTTTCTATACCACAATTGTCAGTTACAGGGGTTTTTTGCTTTTTATTCACATATTCTATATTTTTATTTAATGGAAAGTGTGTTATTTGTGATATTTTAAAACATATTTCATTTGCAGGGAATCAGGAAGTGGTGGTGTTTTCTTCTGTAATTGGTTTACTTCAGACCTATTCTCCTATACAAGTCTACAGACCTGAAATGCTCTTGGTCATAAAACGTTTCAGTCTATGTACCCGTGCTTCTGGAGCACAGGTCTTCATTTTGTCGACTGCTTCCTCATACAATGGGCCTCTGTGGGGCCTCTTGTGTTTATCAAGAATCTGATAAAGTTGAGAAGAAGAGGATTTGAATTGGGAATGTAGCGTCAAAGCCACCTATAACCCATTTCTGTCCAACAAATTAATTCTTTCATATTTTGAATAGTATTTATCTAAAGTATATGGAAAAGTACTCTCTTTATCTACTCAGAGTTCTTTATGGAGATTTCAAGGAAATGTTTTTTCCTATAAAAGTTTTGGAAAACAAAGTAAAAATTTAGCGGATAATAACATACTGTTGTACTTTACTATAACTTGGTATTTATAATGGTGATAATAAAAAGGGTGTAAAACTACCTAAAGACAATATAAAATCCACCAGAACTTTCAAATGACATCACGATGTACATATTTTTTCAATATTGAACATGAAAGACTGTTTTAAGCATGTTATGTTATCAAGACTCATTAAATAATTTTAGAATGCATCTGTAATAGAAGGTTGTACCTAAAGACCATTATTATTACATTATTGAAAGGTTATTTATCTCCAAGTGTTCAAAATATTTCTGTATGAGCAACATGTGTAGCAGATGTTGAGCGAGTTCTTTGATTATCAGCTGTATATTGATAAGTAGTCCCTGAGGTAATTTGATATCCTGGGGAATAGATGCACAGTGAGACAGACTAAATCAGATTAGGGAATCCTTTACCTGCCAACCATTAGCACATAGCAGTTTCTGAAGCTGTGATCTGCTGTTAGCTCAGTGTAAATCAGTTTATTAACTTGTAGAGACTGTTTTAACACAGTTTCTGTGTGTTTCCTCTAACAGTGGTGAATTCTGATGACTCATTTCTAAATCTTTTGCTGAATCAGTGGGGCTGGGAAAGAATTGGTGGTAGCCAACTAAAGAACCTTAACAGAGATGATGAGGTATGTGTATACTGAGTGCTGCAGCTGTGATTTAAGCACAGCGTATTACTTGCCCATATGTGCACAGTTAGGCAAGGTAATGCTGGGTTTTTTAAAACTTTTGATCACTTCAGTAGAGATGTCTGTGCAGACAAAGAATGCCACCCTACTAATTTTTCAGCGTCTGTTAGCCTTGAATGACTTGTAAAGACACAGAAAAAAACTTGGCAAGTGGGAAGGCCAAATTGCATGTTCAGGAGAAACAAGTTTAAATGCTATGTGGAATTATACAAAAGTTTATAACTTTGGTTTGAAAAAACTTCACAGTTTGTTGATTATTTAAAGTAGGAAGATAATTTCTCATCTGTTTGACTTAGAGTTATCAATATAATTGTTAGTACAGATTTTTAGTGTAATTACTTTTTTTTGTAGTTCCTAGATTGTGTCTGTCTTTTCCATGAGAAAATTCTATTTAAATTATGCAAAATGTAGAATTCAAACAGATTCAACAAGCCATTAAGAAAACACTGCGTGGGAGGTACAGAAAAACATTTTTTATTCATTTTGAAAATTTGCAGGGCTATTATGTGTCTCTAAACCCTTCAGCTATTTTGTACCTTTCTCTGAAATTGTATTTCCCTGTACCTGGTGCACTAAAATTGTGCCTTTGAAGGCTCCTTGGATCTTAATTTGGTTATTTTGCAAATGACTTATTCTTTGAGGAGATGAGAGCATGCCACTCATTTCTCCTGTTAGTTGTGTGAAGTCACAAATTCACAGCAGAAGTAACTTTGCGTTGCTTGCAGATGCAGAACATATTTTACACTCTGAAGTGAGATCTGCTGTGACAGTGTGGCTGATGCACTAAGGGGGAGATGTGTTCATATTACACACTGGAATTAAACCAAGGGATTGCAATTACCCAGACTCTAGGAGAGACTACAGAACTTAGGAATCAGAATATTCATTAGAGCTGACATCTGATCCCATTGTCTTTTCTGATGAGTGGATTTTAAACTAATTTTTTCTGCTAACCTTCTTTAATCTTAAGAATTTAGGTAACCTATGACTATTTTTGATGTCTGAAAAATAAGGCCCATGTCTATTCTTTTTACCCATAAGTGTGAAGACTGGAATTCTGAGGACACATTTTCCTGCCTATAGAAAAGGCTTTGGATTATTATTAGGAGGAGGGAGGAAAAAGGAAAATTTAAAGACAGTGAAAAACTGTAACTTCTAAATATATTGTAGGAAACCAGAATATTAAAATGCAGCTGAGGTACATGGCCCTTAATAAAAAATTAATTAAAGTTACTTGGTGAACAAGCCATGAAACAAATATGTTTATACCACGTTAAAAGACTTCAGCAGACTGTTCGGGGATGAATCTACTTGAAATAAGGAGAACTTTAAAGGCCTGAGTTCTCACTGTCCTCACCAAACTAACATCCACTGTCAGAAACAGCATTTTCTACAGAAAATTGATATTGTAAGACAAAATACTCATCCAGATATACAGTCTTCTGGTACGGTTATGTTGGAAGATTTCAAGTAATGATCTAAGGGGTCCTTTTGCTTTGAGATGGGATTTTTCCTGTCAAAAATAAAAATATGCTTTACTTTAGGGATTTTTTGTCTGGAGGTAGCAACAACATTTCAGTGGTATTTGGTTTTTTAGTCATATTTTGCAATTTACCAAATGCTCCTTTTTTTCAGTTTGAGACCTCTGCAGTAGCTTTTTTGGCCAACAAGGCAGGAGGAAAACTTTCTTTTCCCCTACCTTGTGTTTTGGACTACATTCCCTTTTTCTGTGATTTTTTAAAAATTTATATATTGCTTTCACACAATATATATCAGTAAATGCAAAGTAGTTCTGTATCCTGAGTTGTGACATTTGAATGAATTGTCATCACGCAGGAATGAAAGCTGGTCAGTGCATAAAGACAGTCATGGAAAGCACATAGATTCTTTTCAACCAGTAAAGGAGCAGCAAGCAGAACTTAAAGCAGTATACACCCGTACAAATAATGTTGTTTCTTGAACATAACATGGCATTCTTGCCATCCCTCCCACCTCGAAAAGGAGCTAATAGAATAAAAAAGACAAGATAAGAGCAGAAGAGATGATCTGAGGAGTGAGACAAATTGAGTAGACTGTTTTACTTCACAACAGAAAAGAGGAGTATGCTGGAAGCTGATGCAGTGCCACGTAAGGAATGGTTATTCACAGACCTTCCCAATACAAGAGGTTAGGGGTAAAAAATGAAGCTATCAGGCTTGATGCTGTCACCTTTAAAAAAAAAACAAACAAAGCTCAATGTATAAGGTAAGCTGGCAAGTATGACTAGTATGAAAAAGAAATGTCTGCCTTAAAGGTGAATAGAAATGATTAGCTGGAATCAAACATAATGGTCTGGTTACAGCCTATGGCTCCATGAGTCCCTATACCATTGCAGGTTTGGGAGTGACCATTTTTAGACAGAGTTTAAAAGAGCTTTTAGTCTGTCTCAATGAGGAAGAAACAGCTTCTGTTCCTGTAGGTCTTTAGACTTTATCCCTTCAGGAATTGCCATCTTGTGCCCTTAGATCAAACCTCATTTACTGTCAGCTGCTGTCCTTCAGATTGATAATAGGACTGTGATCACAGCCTTCATTACTCTGCATTCTTGGCCATAGCTCTGATAATTGTCATTTGTGTTTTATCTGAGATTGGACAGTTGCTGGTTGATGTGTACATGTTTATTTCCTCAGACTGACGTGCATTTAATTTAGTTCTGGACTTTGTTCAGCTGTTTTGTTTCGCTGAAAAGCCCTGGAGGGTGAGCCTACAGCCACAAATCTTTCCAGGTTTGCTTTCAGTTTGCAAATCCTATATTTGTAGCAGAAAAAAAGCACTCTCTTTTCTCAGAGGGAGTGTTTGTCAAACCTTTTTTGGCAACAGCAATAAGTAGTTTATGGTCAATTTCATCTGACACTGGCCTCCCATAAATAAAGATGGGGAACTTTTTACACTGGTAGGCTCAGGCCAAAGAGGTTTTTATTTCCGTACACATCAACACTTGTAGATTTCAGACACTAAGGAAAAAGAGTATTGGTCTCCAGTTATGTTAAAAGCAATTTTTAGAATCTGAGAAACTGACTGAGATCTTAACTCATCATTGTCTCTATCACTGAAAAGGGAAGTTAACACTCACTTCATACTGGTTTATCTAAATGAGATGCCAAGTTACAAAACTGAATTTACACTCAAAGGAATCTCTTCATTGCTTCCTTATAACTGCTCTTATTTGGAAGTGCATGATCAGCACTGGCTTTCAAATACTGGGCATTTTTGTTGAATTCTCTTTTCTCCCTGTTTAAATGCTTCTATTACAGGGAATTAATTATTTTCCCCTTTTTTCATTCTTCTGTCCCTTTCATTTCTATCTATATTTTTCCTCCTTGTTCTCCATTCTCATTTCTCCCTGTCTGAGCTTCAAAAATACTTGGTTGTGTTCTTCTCTTACTCCTTCAAATTAGAATCTCTTTCAGGTACTATCCCTTTATACTGTCCATAAGGGATTGTTTTCTATAAAAATTTTTCTGAACACAGAATAAACTGCAATATGAGGAAATTAAGTTTTCCAAGCCACTGGAGTGCTTTTTGGGATTTGGGTGTGTATTTAGGTTTTGTCTTTTTTTAATAGTAGGCCTTTGTAATGTCATCAAGGAGTGGACAATAATTTCTTGGCTATTTCTCCTGGACTTTCCCATCTCAGTAGCAGGAAGAAAATATCTTATGCTCTTCCCCATTTATTTTGGATGCATGTATGAGTTCTTGCCTTATACAGTGAAAAGGGAATGAGCCTTAATTTCTCATTCTGAGAGCAACTTGAATAATTTAACAAGTTTCCCTTGAGGAGGCCTATATGGACATAGAAGATTTATATAATATATACACATATATAATAGAATTTGGTAGCTATCTTATTTTTCTTAAAAACATCTTTAGATGTTTCCCACATTTTTCAGTCCTCTGTTCTTCTGTTGAGTTTATACTTCACATGAAACAATGGACAAGAATCTATTCTTAATCCTATATCAGGCATTTTCAACTTCAGTGCAAATTTTATCCCCCATTTGTTGTCCTATCTATTTTCCCCCAAGTTTAACACCCCGTGCCTGCCCATTCATCCTTAGGAACACTCAAATAGAACCTGGTTACTCTGGCATTCGAAGCAACCTTGTGGCTTCCATAGTTTGCTCTCCAAAGTAATTTCTTGAGAACTCCAGTTTTGATGTCTATTCCTTGGGTCTCTTCTTAACTGTTTGATTGCTTGTGTCATCAGATGACTGGAAAGGTTAAGTTTATTTTCTTATTCTATGTCAGTCCTGATGGATACTTGCCCATTTTGCCTTCAAATGTTTCCTAATGATGGAGACTCCATAGTTTCTGCAGGCAGCCTCTTGTATTTTATCATTCTTACCTCTACAAAGTCTTATCTGCAGACCAAAGCTTCCATAGACAACGTCAAGTTTATTTCCACTTATAACAATCATGAGCATGATGAACATATTGTAAAGATGAAGACCACAATATCTTTTTTAATATTTTAACAGCACTATTTAACTACTTGTTCAACCTGGCTTTTTTTCCCCCTGAATAGAATAAAAAACCAACACTGGTTTCTTTAACCTGTGCTTAAATTCTTATTCTTATACAGTTGAGTCTCCTTGTTAACTTCCTGACCTTTCCAGTTGGTTATACCTTTCACTGAAGTATTTTGTAGACAGAATCCCTTGAGACCATTCCAAGGGTGGATAAGACTGAAGTGCTATATTCTGTATCTGACAGGCTCCATGCCTGTTAATGCCTCCCAGTACATGAGGTCTTTACCCAGTGTTGCAATAGCATGACGCTATTGATGAGTAGGCAATTTGTAATTTTTATAATTCTGTTGTAAAAGTCTTTGTATAATTCTGTCACAATTGATTTTTTTCTTGCTTCTTGAATTGTAATCTCACTTCATCCTAAAAATCAGATATTCAGTTTTCCAGGATCCTTTTAAATTTGGTGTTTTCACTGTATATTTTGTCCCTCCCATTCTGGTGCCATAAATAGTGTTTAATAAGCGTGTGTTTATTCATCAAGTTTTTATTGATTGCATATAATGATACTGTAGCTAAGGAGGAGTCCTGTAACAATGCCCTCAATTTTAGCATTAAGTTGTTGATAGCTAGTTTGAGAAAAAATTTTTAAACACCTGGGGAGCCACTTGAGACCTTTTGTAATTCCTGAGTCAGCCAACAAAAATGGCATTTGAGGTAAATCCTCTACTAAAGCTAAGATGTGTAAAAAACCACTTCATATATCCATAAAACTATTTTTCTGACAGAAAAGGAAAATAAATTAGTTTGATCTAATCTGCTTATGTATGCACAGCATGTCATTCATGTCTTTGTTTTTTTCCCAGGTATTTTTAAATCATGTGAGTATTTGAATGGAAATTTGAATCAAGACTGAGTCATCCTTTTTTTCTTTTTTGCTCTTAAAGGATGTTTACCCAATTTCTCTTCACTTAGCCTTTCTGTACCTTACCCACTCTCCAGAATTGAACAATATATTCCACTGATCATCATTAATTATATGACCAAGAAAAAAAACGCCTGTCTTCCAGGACAACCTGTTCCAGTAATTACTAGTGTCATGGTGGAATAGTTTTTGCTGTTGTTCAATCTGAACCTTCCAAGTTGCAATTTATGGCTGTTGTCCCTTGTCATGTTGTCTGCCAGAACTGAGTTATTGTTTGTTTGTTTAGACTGTTTTTTCTGTTCAGAAGATCTTTATGGATGAAGTTTCTCTATCTGCCTATGTTTCAGGCTTATAAGCAGAATTTTTTTCTTGGCCTTTACTGGAAAGCTCATTTTAAGTGGAAAATACCCATAATGCTCTAATACAAAAAACTATATACTTACCAGTTTGATTTTGTCATAATACCTATAGCAAGTGTTACTTGCATTACCAGAGGCATAAGGAGAGTGTTTAATAAAAATCATGCAGTTTTTTAAGCTATGATATTATGAAAAGTGAGCCTGGATTTATGCAGAACTTATTCATCATTTCAGAACACTGGTTACTGTTCCTGTGGTGTTTCTTTTCTTGGCCTTAATTTCTTTTAGCTGGGACAACTATAGACAACTGAGATTTTAAAGTTGATTTGGTATTGATTTAGTTTTTCACAGAGGCTCCACAAATTCCAATAAACTGAATTCATGTTCTGGGCTGTAATTCTAAGTTCACCAGGCAGAAGCACCTAATGTGATGTTACCCAACAGGTGAGAAGAAAACAGGAGACCAGAAAAATGCCTTCCCCCTTAATCATGACCCTATTAATGCTGCCTGATTTGATTCTGGGATTTTAAAGAACTGAATTCCTGATTTAGCAAAGTCTTTAAAGCCATGTATAGCTTTAATCATTTGAGTAATTGCAGTAATGCTCAACACAAGAGGTAAAATTGAATTTTTTTTCCTGAGAGGTTTGTCTAATTTATACACTACAGTTTGTTGTATTCAAACAGAACTATAATAGCAACTAAAGAGAACTAGTGTGTTGCCTGAATTCCAACTTCCCTCTATCATTAAATGAAAAACCAATGAAAAACTCTGTCATAGATTTGAATTTTTTAAATGTGAAAAGTTTAACACCAAAAGTGTTTTTAAATAAACTGAGATGCCTGGTTTTAAATTAAAGGCAATACTTTTCACAGCTTTATCTATTACAATATAAGCAAGTCTTATTTCATGCAACACTAACTTAAAGATGCTTTCCTAGGAGAACTGATTACAGTATTTGTTTTCTTGTAGACAGTCAGTGTCTTTAGTAAGTCACACGTGAAATTTATCAAGACCTATTAATTTTCTCTTGCTTTTAAGAATCACAGATGCATGTATGTACTCTAGATGATTTGTAAAATTTTTTTCTGAGAAGTCTGATATGAAAAGTATGAAGAAATACCTAGATGTCAATAAAGTTTTGACTCTTATGAACTGACTTCATAGATAAATTATAAATAATATTATAGGGCTTAAACAATTTTTACCTTTTTGAGGCTATTTTAAGACTGATTGCACAAGTCTCAGAAAACTTGTGGGCAGGAAGGTGATACAATGGCTGTAGAGAAGCCTGTAGCCTATATATGATACTATTTCTGTAGCTCATGTGCCTCCTATTTCTAAGCCATTTCTGTTTGCACTTTGCAGTGGTGCAAGTCAGAGGAGAAATGGACATCTTAAGGGCACGACTTTAAAGATGGTGTAAGTTCAGGTCAGTCTGTCTTCAGATAATCAATTTTTTATAACTAATTCCTGATTTAACTGCAAGTGAAAGCAAGAGTACTGAAGGTCTTGGTGAAAAAGTAGTATTCTCTCTCTAAATATTCAGATCCAGCAGTTATGGGAAGTGTTTGATGTATTTTAAAAACAACTTATTTGTCAGTCAAAAAAACCCATGTGGCTGAATTGTAACTTTTAATTGCTGTGGTAATGGTTATGGCACTGTATGCAGGAATACAGCTACTGTTTCTTTTCTTTAATGTCCTAGTAGTGAAATTTAGTTGTTCATGATATGACATAGCCAAAACTGGGCCAAAACTCTGCAAAAAGTGGGACTAATACAAATTTTCTCTAAAGTCTTTTTTTTTTTCAGTAACACTGCCCAGAAATGACATTGTCACATCCTAGATACATCAAACAGCAAAATGAAAAACAGTTTACCTAAAACCTCTGGGAAAACAATAAAACAAACTTATCAAAATCAAACTCTTCTAAAATGTAACTGAGAAGCAAAGGTTTCTCTTCTGTCTGAAAAATGAAAAGTTTCTATGAAATTTGCATTTAAAAAACAACAGTGAAATAGTTACAGGGTTTGAATATCTCTCCTTAAGAAATGAAAATGCAGGTACAGATCCTGGGTCTTCCACATGGAAATACACTGCATCTTGAAAAACATTTTCCTTTGTTGTCATCCTCTGAAGGCTCTCTGCTATTTCTGTTTCAGTTGGAAAAGTAGTTCTAATAGGTCTTCATCAAACATAAGATTTCTGTCAAGGACTAAGGGAGAGGAAGGGAGGAAGACTACAGATGTAGATATAGATCTGATCTGTCTACAACAGCTATGATGTCATTTAGGTACTTGGTATCTGATAAGTGTTTGATGAGGGAAGGCATGCTAAGCAATTAGCTCTAGTCAGGAGAATTCAAATTAGACATATTCACACATGAATGAATTACAGTCTAAAGAGATTTGACAAGATCTTCAGCTGTGGCACATCAGATAAGACACTAGACTGTATCTAATGTTTTGCAAAGCTTTGATTTTGTGAAAGCAGTACGACACATGTTTAAGTTATTTTCAAAAACTGGGGTGATACTTACCCAAAATTCAAGTGGACTCAACAATCTATGCTGTATTTAGCACACTCAAAAGCCTGCATTATAGTAATGAGTGGTTTCCTCTTCCCTAATATAAATGTAGTACACTCACTGTATGCTTAAAACGGTATTTATTATAAATATATATATGTATATGTTCTATTATATAAGCACTATAGATACTATTTGTATGTGTATGTATACATGTATATTACAAAGCCTTTTTTTTGCAACCTGTGGGAAGGGCTCATTTTGGAGACATTTACAGAGTGTCTCTGGGAGGGACCCCAAGGAAGAGCAGGGGAAAAGTGAGGAGGAAGAAGCATCAAAACCAGTATGTGATGAACCTGCCACATCCCACTTTTCCTGTCCCCCTGTGCCACTGGTGGGGAAGAGGTAGAGGAAATTGAGAGTGAAGTTGGAGCCAAGCCAGAGTGAGGGATGGAAGTTGTAAGTTTTGGTTTTTAATTTTCGTTACTCTACTCTGATTTGATTGGCAATAAATTAAACACATTACCCTGATTTTTCCACACCAGTAATCAGTGAGTGATCTCTACCTGCCCCTATCCCCACCCAGGAGCATGTCATTATGTGATCTCTGGTCAGCTGTGGAGGGGAGGGATAGACAGGCTTTGGGCACTTGGAATCCAGCCACAATCAAGCCACAACAACTAATTCTAATATTTTGGCATAATAGCAACACTGTTCACCCCAACAAGGCATGTAGAAGTAATTTTTTTCTTTTTTTGTATGCTTAGATAGAGGTTTCTGTGTAACACAGCTACTGAGCTTTGCTGGGAAAGGAAAAAGTCCTTTTATCATTTTTGCAGTTCATTTTATTTTTCAAGACTTAGAAATGCATAATACAAATGCTGATAGCTAGAGTTAATAACAAATATGTGCAAGTATCAAAAGGGTCCTTCTGTATTGTTAATGTTTGTTCATGGTTCTTTTCTGCCCTCTCTATCAGGGCCCATGAGGCTCTTTTAATACATGTCATTAACCTAATATATGACAGTCTTACTCTGGGTCTCCAGTTTCTGAAGGACTAGGAATCATGATCTCACATTCTCTTGCACTGATAACTTTTACCACTGGAAGGCTTAAAAGATCCTGTGGAAGGGGTGTAAACAAGGAAGAGAAGAGAGGTGGATGATTGTTTCCTGTTGTCTTTACTCATGAGACTCAGAGTTTTTCAGCTAGAGAAAAAAACCAAAGGTTTCTTTTAAAGTACTAAAAGGTTGTTCACATGTGATAAGATTGGTATGAGCTTAGTCATTTCTGCAGTTCAACTGGACAGTATGAAATGACTAACAGTTCACTTTAATGTTGGGAATCTGGATTTGAATGCCATATCATTCTGGTCATTTACATTTTATTTTACCTTCTTTGTAATCAAAATCCTGTGTTTGAAACTTTGGAAGTGATTAATTCTTACTAGATGCTTTTTTTTTTTTTTCTGTAAACATACATGTGTTTTGTTGGTGTGTGTCTGTGCACATAAAATCTAAACTAATTCCCTGTAAAGGTGAGATCAGTATCCTTACCTTCAATGTCTCCCCTTCCAGTGGCTCATATGCTGCTAGGCATAGATGGGATCTATGAAGGACTTTATTCCCTTGGTAAACTTTGCAAAATTATTCATTTTACTTCAGTATTATTTAGGACCTGCCTCCATCCCTTTAAAGTATCTATTATCTCTATGATCTGCCAGCCCTGATGTTCTCTCTGGCAGTGAGCTGCATGAAATCCTGCACACAGCATATCTCATGGGTGTTGCTGATTGTCTCTTGGGTAGCAGGGTTGGAGGGGAAAGTGGGAAAAGGATAAACAAGAAGAGTCTTTAAAATTCCTGTTATCTATTTACATATTTACTCAGTGTTGGTATCCCCAAAGAGCTTGGAGAAGCCTTCACTTCAGATAGCTGATGTTCCTGGAGGTACAGAAGTCAACAGTAGATTTTTGATGACATAGAAATTTAAGTGCCACTTCTTGCTGCACTTAACCTTGGGTTGTCCGCAGGGAGGCTGATGAAATTCATTCTAAGCGCTGAATGTTGATATTATTAAACACTTTTATTACAGCCAAAGCTACTGTACACTGTCTTCATAAATTAGCAGCATCAGCCTGTCTTCTGTAGAGATTGAGGCCAAGAGACTCTCAGGCAAAGGATCTTGGAGTGAGCTGCAGCCCAGTACTTTGTAAGCCCTTTGCCTTCCCCATGCCTGTCACTGCCTCTGCCACACTGGCCCACAGCCCAGGCTAATGCTCTCAGTGGACTTTTCAGTCTAGTCTTGCTCTCTGCTCTGATAGTGAAGCACACTTCATTAGCTGAGAACCAGCACACTTTCTACAAGTTTGATTTCCTGAATATTGCTGGCCTTTAAACTTTCAATCAGTTAACCCAATATTGACTGCTATAAATACTTGGGGTTTAAAACAGTTTGTCTAAGTTAAAGCTTGTCTTTTGAAAGAGCATCTGTTTTTGATACAGACTTAAGAGATGGAGAATCCTGGTCATCTTTCTCTACTTTTTGCTATTTTTTTTTCTCTTTTCATTTTATTTTATTTTATTTCAATTTGGTTTAAAATTTAAGCTCTTGGCTTTGGCCTTTCCTCCTAGATTAGACACCTTCATCCAACCCATTTTCCCCCTGGTTTAAAACATTAGTACATTATAATCAAACTACCTTACAATCTTCTTTCTGATAAGCTAAGGAAACTGAGATCATCATGTTTCTCAGTGTAAGGCACTTTCTCCAACCCAAACTAAACTGGCTGGCTTCTTTACACAAGTCCTTCAATTTGCCAACAACTTCTAAGAAATAAGAATGCCAGAGTGATTTGGAGCATTTTTGTATAGGTTTCACAAAAATAATTTACAAAGGTAGAGTTATTTTCTGGGTCCTACTCTCTAATCCCCTGTTTCCTAAAAGACCAACAACTTAGAACTCATTTCTACAGTTTTACATAATTACACTTTAAATGGTTGCATTTTATTTATTTAAAATGTTGTTTCAAGATGATAAAAACTCCATGAGCTCCCATCATATTCCTCAAATGCATTCAACCCAAATGAGTGAATTTTTTAGGTCAACATCTTTCATTTCGATTATTTTTTCTAAATAAAAATTTTGTTTCTTATTGGAAAACTGACCTGAGTTTTAAAGGAAGAAAGGATTTTGAAAATTTTCTGATGTGATTCATTCTTTTTCTTTTAATGATGCTCACATTTTTTTAGTAAACACTAACAACAAACCAAAACCATCTGTAGCTGTTCCAGCTTAAATTAAGTAGGTGACATGGTTATAGACTGCACACAGAGACCATTAGCAATTTTAGTGCTTCATGAAAGGACTAACTAAAAAATGGAGCTTAATTCTTGTTGGACTACTTTTAAGCAAAAAATATAATAGAAATAAATATAATATTCAGACAATTATTAAAACTTTATGCAAGGACTAAACAGCAAAATACATTCCAAGCACCTTTAAATAAAGCATAACAAAAATATTCCAGAAGCAATCCAACTGTTAGATTTGTGGCTATCTATTTCTCTCTCTTGTGGAGATGAGAGAATAAAAAATGAGCAGGTCAAATCCCTACTTGCATTCACTTTAGCAGAAGGAGAGCAGACCACGTATTCACACTCTCAGGGGCTGGGAATGCAACAGCAGTATTGTCATTGCAGGCAGTAGAGGAAATAAGATCTTGCATGAAGGCTGAATTTCTTTGCTTTGGCAAGATGGGAGCAATCATTAAGTAGGTGATAAGCAGATCAAATAAGCACTTTGAATTTTATTACAGATCTTTATGCCATTCTATCATACTTTAAGTAGAATATTGTAAGCAAAATGGAGGAAGAAAAAGACATCTTTAAAGTCTTAACTTCTCTTCCTACCCTGCTCTTTGCCACCTTATTTCAGCTTGCAGGAATTTTTTTCACCTTTCACTATGGGTCATGTTGAATGGTGGTTAGCTTTCAGGACTAGAACAGGCTTGCATAGAGGCAAAATATTTGTTATATAAAAAAACATTTAGTTCTGAAAATGTCTTTTTTCCTACTGCAAGTCCTCACACATGTGAACAGGCTGCTTGCTTTATTATTTGGCTCAGCCAAACTGAGCCCAACCTGTAAAAGATGGTTTTGCCACGATGTGACTGCACTGAACACCATGCTCCTCTTGACTGATGACAAGCAGGGGAAAATCAACCATTAATTTTAGGCATGTTAAAATTACCCTTTTCCAATGGAGTTTTTATGTGCCAATAGACACACTGGGACATGCAGCCGTGGGACAGCCTGCAGCATAATTCACTGGATGCAGGTGAAGCTCTGCTTTCTAGCTCTGAGGAGGGAGTGGACTCTGCAGAGTTGAGGAGTCAAGCAACACTCACAGGTAATGAGGAGCTGTCAATAGATGAGCACTTTGTACAAGTTCAAGGCTAAGGGGAATTTTTGCTCTTGAGTTTTGATCCCTCTGCTCGTGGATCTAACATTCTTCGGATTTGCTTGACTGTGCCTTTGAATTCAGTGGCAAAACTGTAGGCCCAGAATCTACAGCTTTCCATCATTCAAGTAAAGCACAAAACTATTCCATTTATTGAAACAATAAATATATTGGGATATGTTTTCTGTCTCTTCTATAATCAGTAAAGAATTTCAGAGCATAGATTAAAACCTCCTGAAGAAATGTAGCCTCTGACCTCGCAAGGCAAGCACTCTGGGAAGATCCCCTCAAATGCTAGAACAAATGCAAGATTATGGGACATTAAAAGATAAGGTCAACAGTATAGATAAAGGTTATTATTTAAGCTTAACAAGCAGATTCAATGTCATGTTAACTGATTAACAGTAATATAATGATGAATTCAGTAAGATGTGTAGTAATATGCTATTTAAAATGAAAATGATCTGAGTCTATTATAAGCTAATTTATTATATTCATAAAGAAACTGCTCTAAAAATTAATGTTGTGTCGTGCTCTAATATTATCATCAAGGAATATTAGATTTATTGAACAAAGATAATGAAAGAAAGGGGGGAGAAAATAAAATAATTAAGCCACCTAGTTTTGAAATTCATCACTTTTTAGTGTTCTGTGAATGAATAAATCAGTGGTAGAGTTGATTACTGCAATGAGCTAAAGTCACAACAAAAATGAAGGCTGAATTAAGAAATTTTGCAAACCCCTTCTGAAGCCGCAGAGAGTCATGTGCCAGAAAAGGCAGATTAGCAGAGCTACCTGAATCTTCTTGGACTTCACCCTTCATGAACAGGTGGCATTTGCCCAGAAGAAGGATCTCAACTAAGGCAGGAGCCTTAGGAGCTCCATAGGAGCCTATGCTGCTGGAGACCAGCCTTCAACACAAAAGTGCAGCACTCTGAGCTCTTATCAATCAAACAGATAGGTGGGTGCAGCCACTCCTCGATGCAGGCACCACTGTCTAACACACAGACAGTTATCCGGAATCATCTTGCAGAAAAACTGTGAATTTTAGAGGCAGAAAGACCCAGCACACTCCTTTTGACTTCTGGAGGCATCTTTGGATTTTCTGGGCCTAAGTGATATAATAAATATCTCAAAGAAAAACCTGAGGTAGATCAAAGAACAGAGAAATCCATCTCTACAGTTAGACTTCAAAGGTAATTAGTTTTTCTTTTTTTCCTCAACTAAGAAAAGCACAAAAAGGAATGCAGCAAAGCATCCCCATGCAATTCCTATATTAAGGGATAATAAATTGTTCACTTCCTCACCCCAGCAGAATTTTCTATTGCTAAGCCTGACATCTGTGCTGTATATAGCCAAAAGAAAACTCAGAGGTAAGACAATGCTTTCATCTCAAATCAAGGTGTGTGAATGTTGTTAGGCCTAATTATAAACACTTTTATCTCATACTCCAATCAATTAACAGTTTTTATTTGGTAGCTGTAAATGTCATGAAGCTGTGCAGTTGTTAGCTACCCTCAGCTGCACTTAGGACACAAAGGGCTGATTTCCCTCAAATGGTCCTTTTTGCACAGATTCCTTTTCCTGATGTGCCACGTTATTTCTGTCCTGAAGGATAGATTCAGATCTTTTGCTTTATAAAGCAGTATAACTTTCCTGAAATTAATGGATCTATGCAGTGCCACAGCAGTTGGATAGGTGGCCAGCAGGAAATTTATTATTTCTGAGTTCAATAGAAGAAAAAGACAAACTGGAGAAGAACATTCAGGAAGGAAGTACATGAAAAGAATTGTTTTAATAATTTGGTTTAATAATTAGGTTTTATAATCACCCTATTTAAAGAAACATAGGTGTCGCTCAAGTAAATCTTTTATTTTTCTCCAGTAACCTTATCACTGCCTGATCAAATGTGTCTTAAGTTCCTCTGAGAACAGAAGTTGCACTCTTTGAAACCCACTTCTTAATGCAAATCAGCTTGCTTGTTTTCAGCTTCATAATCTTTTCCACAGCAACAGCCTATCCGGATGTCACAGATAGAAAATGATGACTTTTGATGAGTAAAAAGCAGCAGGGGCAAATGAATCCTTCAAAAAAGAGAGTGAAAAAAAAATCCTCTTTAGATTAGACCCAGCAAAAAGAGCTGAATTCACCAAGCATATAATTTAAACCCAGTGATGATATTTGCAAAGTTTATTTGGTCTTAAACTTCCTTTAAGTACTCTCTGTGCATGATGCAGCATAACTTGCTGGTCTGCTGGGCCCCCATCAGCACAGCAGCAGAATGAGCCCTAGAATTTGTCCCAAAAGAACATGAAAGTCTGGCAAAACATTCTTGATTAATGAAACCAATAAAACCAAAAAGAAACATTTTCAGTGGGGGAGTTGGGTGGAGTTTAATGTCCGTGCACCATGCTGAAGATTTTTACATGGCAGTGCCTATGTATAGAAAGCTTTTGTCTCTCCTGTCAGAACTGTCTGCCACCTACTGCTTATTCAGAGGGTGTTTTCATAGTTAATAGCAGCATAACTAACAACTAAAGGATATTTCTGGCTGCAGGGATTTTGCATTGCTGGGAGAATATTTGAGTGACTTAGAGATTTGTTTTGCTCTTGGTTAGGGCTTATATATTTTTAAAAGACTTAATACAGAAATATAGGGGAACTAGAATCTTCAGACCTCCCTGAGGCAATTAGCATTAGTGATTAGGCTGAGTCCCCTCTAGCCAGAGACACTTCAATGATTTTTAAAATTAATACGTGGCCACTATTAAAATCTGTGTGTTATTTGCCTTAGGGACGTGCAGAATGTTGCATACTCCCAGAGAGGGAAAGATATATGTGTTTTTAGCAGGATCCATGCTGGGTTTAGGTCTTCGAAGAACTTTGCTTACTTAACTATGGCATTAGTCACAGCAGCCCATAAGAGGCACTAAATAAGCATGCAGCTTCAGAAGGAAGCAGGGAAAATGTAGAACTTAAATCCAGCCTTCCCCTCTTGCACTCCCTGATTATTTCTCTGTAGCAAGGAGCAACATGCATATTTTAAGGAGGTGCTCTAGTTCAGTGAAACCTCATACAGACTACAGTTGAGCAGACCCTTCTGATGGAAGAAATATGATTCTTATTTCTTCCCCTCATTAATTCACCTTTACACGTTGTCTTTTCCACATCTCTATTAGCCTCCTTTAGTTTCTCAGACAACCTAAAGCAGCCATGTTGGTCACATTCACAACTAGTGTACTTTTGCCTTCAGGAATCATTATTACCCCTCTTGGGAAGCTGAATGTTAATTCTTCTGTATTTGTTTGGGCACCTAGCAGTGTGAAGAATATTACTTCAAGTATCATTTTAAAGCCTTGTCTCTTTTATAGCTGCAAATGGAGCAGGTCCACAGGTGACCAAGGGCTGATGGAGGCGGACAGCTAGAAATGTTGTGTTTGAATTTCAGTATGCAGGTTTTGGTATCTCTTGGGAGAGGCTGTCTGTGCCTTTCAAAGAGGGATTCAGCCCGACTTCGCTCTGGCATCTCTGCTGGAGTAAGCACGCCATGCTGGACTGCCTGCCGTTTTGACATACTTCACTATTCACAGCTTTTATAACAGTTTTACCTCATGGAGGTTGGGAGAGGGACATTATCCAGTTATAAGCTGCTGATTTAAGCAGAGTCAGTGGAATATGGTGATACTGGATGGTAAAACTAATGCAGTTATGAGCAAAGCTGCTGGAGAGTGAGGTGCTTAGGCTGCAAAGTATTGTAAAAACAATATGAAATTATGTGTTTTAGTCATAATGGCATTGAATAAGAAAAGCTTCAGTAGACAGATATCAAAAAATCAGATATGACTGTATGCATTGCTGGAAAAATAAATAAAGCAAAAATAGTAACAATATCTCCTTGGCTTGCACTTTATATTAAGGTTCTCCCTAGGATTACCTTTCCAAATAGCTGCATCATCAAAAGCTGCTGGTCTCATCCTGTTTCTGTGACCCTTTGTCTTAGTCCCATGGGATATCTGTGAGATATTATCCGCAATGCTTGTGTACCAACTGAGCTGCCTCCCTCTCACCTGTGGGTTAAAATAGTCTGAGCTACTAAAACCACTTTTAGATAGCCAGTCATGGTCTTTGCCTACTTTTTAGTAGTTAACCTTTTCAGGGTTATCAGTGGGCCCTGGTAGCCTGCCCATGAATATTGGTTCAGGGAGACTAGTGTGGAAGGTCTTTAGCAAGCCCAGGTGAAGACCAGAGAATCAGTTTGTCCATGGCCTCTACAGAGGTGTGTGTTTTAGGTAACTGAGGAGATTAAATAGAACCTCAAATCTGAGACTTCTGTTTCTCTCCTCCTTTCTCTGTTCTCCAATCTTTTCATCTGCTGTTTATGCCAAGATTGTGCCAGTTTCTCCCAAGCGAAGATTTGACTTTGAAGTCATGGAAACAGTCACAGCACAGGCACTCCTAAGAACTTGTAACATGTTCTGAGTTTCCTAAAGAATACTTTCCATGTCCAGGAGTGCATGTCCATGTCCAGGTAAAACTGAACAGGCATATGCAGATGCCTCTGGGTGTGCCAATTCAAATTCACCTGAATTCAGCATCACTTGTGGAAGTGGGCAGGTAAAATTCAGAATGATTACTCAGCAGTTAAGCTGAATTTAAAATGGACATTAAAAAAAAAACATAAATAAAGGTGCCTTGTTCACTACTTTGATCTTTTTTAGCCATTTTAAGATTTTTTGTGATGTATCTGTAAGTGCTGGTAAATTCCATATGATATATGAGTGAGAACAACGTTTCCTTCATTAGATTCTGTCGGATTCTTCTAGTCAGTTACAAAAATAATTGACCTTAATATGTGAAAACAAAGGGCAAGTTATATTTTAGTACACAATTTTAGAAACCAATTCCAAATATTCACTCCAAATGTCAATTTTAACAGAGGGAGATGATACAATGCAAGATACAGTTTGCATGCATGACAACCTCAGGCACATTGGTTCCAATGCATTTCTATCAATTCTGAAGATCAGGATTTGGCTTCAGTTTGAAACATTCGATTAATCTACACAAATAACAGAATTTAGGCTAGAGGTAAAACTTGAAAAATTTTGGAGACTGTCTCTTTGGGTTGTTATGTCATTGGTAGTTTAGAAGAAAATATTTGATTTTATTTCTAATTGCAGAATGATGTAAGCCATCAGTTCATATAATTTTAAAAATCAGTTTATAGTCTCCTTTTAATTACCATTTAAATGCAATTGAAAAGTTTCCCTTAAATCAGTCCAGGAGTGGCCTGGATTCTCAGTATTTCCAGAACTAAGATAGAGCTAGTAATGTTTTCTTAGACTTTGAAAAATTTAAAGTAAGTTTTCACATTTCACTGATTTGTACACAGCAAGATAAATCATGCATCAGTTCTAGGAATATTGTTAATATGCAGTTTATTATTCTTTGTTTATCCAAATAAAGATGACTTGAAATCAGGTAAACAAATTGCCTTTATTTTTTTTTTGGTTTTCCAACAATTTTTAAAGTCGAAATACATGTTAGTGAAAAATTGACCATTTAGGAACATCTGGAAGTACAAATAGATGAAATGGTTTATTCAGCTATCTGTTTTAAAAAGCTGCATACTTCAACTATTTTTAAGTTCCTAACTGAATAAAATTCTGTTTAAGGCACATCAACTCCTGGCATGAATACATTTTCTTTAAATAGATGCTCGGTAAATGTTAATGAAAACAGCAAAACTTGAAATGAGGCTGACACAGGCAAGAGTTAATGCACAGCACTGTATTTTTGGATAAATTTTGTTTAAAGAATGCGTGGTTTGATTCCTTTCTGTTTATTCTAACATTCAAACCAAGTGGAACTCCAGGGAATTATTAGAGAGACAAATTAAAACAACAGATGGACTTGCAGTTACATGCATAAGGACATCCTTTCAAAAAGCCTCCTGACAATTTCAGATTATTCCAAGTTATTCTATTTAATTTCAAATAAAGAATGTTTCTTTTTCTTCAGAGCTGTCAATCTCAGCAAACCCATAAGAATATGATTTAAAAACATCATGAAATATATTTTCTACTTGTCTTTTTTGAAGTACATTGACAATCAGCTTATAAAATAGGTAGAAAAATGCATTCCATTTTTTAACGGATGCAAAACATAGCACTCAGATCTTTCAAACCCAGCAGACTGCAATGCTTGCACAAAAATTATTTCTCTGCAGTCAAGTATATTGACATGGTCTTTGAAGAAAAGATATCAAATTTTCCAGTGGTTTGTCTACTCTTAGAACTGGCAAAAGTTTTCTGGAGAGTGGATGTTAATCAGATCAAACCTACCTGAATGTCTGTAACCCAGGCAGCTGGCACAGTATTGGATTTGCCTGATTGCAATGTTGAAAGATAATGAAATAATTTGTGAATTGCAGGGCAACAGAACTGTTATTGCTATGCCCTTTGATTGTTTGGCCTTCTGCCACTTTCTTTCAGCTGTCACTATTAATCAAGGGAGAAGAACAGAGAGGGAAACAGAATCTTTACCAGCTCGTCCTCAGTAACATGACTTGAAGGGACGTACATGCAGGTTTTGAAGCTTCAAGACAGGGCTGTTTAAATATCATGCATTTTGTACAAAATAGACAAATTAAACACACAAGTGCCACAGAATAGCTGTCTGTAGCAGGGGAGTATGCTTGGCCACCTCTGTGATGGGCACAGTACAAGGATTTAGACAAATAGGGAAGCAGTGCTAACGAGTCCCTGACACTGACAAAGGGCACGTCAGAGCAGGTACAGACTTTTCATATGTATCAGCTGGATGGGAGCTACTCGGTGTCTGGCAAATATATAGTTGTAGGAATCATTGCCTCTGCTAAATGTCCCTTTTTGTTAACAAGCCTGTGCCACAGCTGGACCAAACCTGGCTTGTCCCATGAATGCTTTCAAATTTGTCTGGGTGGCTTCTTACACCTCTGCCCACAGATAAATGCTTGTATTACACACTGAGGATTTCCTTAATTAGTCCTTTAAACAGGGCTGAACTTCACATGAACTATACCCATTTTTTCAGGTAGGTCTTCCACTTAGGTATGGATAGATAGGATCTTTGTCTTCATGAGCAAATACAGAAAATGTAACAGGCTGGCTTTCCTGTGTTTTAGTAAAGTCCTGAGATGGAAGTTTGCAGCTTCATAAATGGTATTACAGCAATGGGATTTCAGATATATTAGGTCTTTATGACCAATAAATGAGTTCCCCTTCCTTGAGCATTCCCAGAATCTCTCTGAGAAGTTTGTTCATGTTCATTAATACCACTGCTTTCCTACGAGTTTTCTACAAAGGCAGCAAATCCCACAACTGCAGAATCACTGAGCGTGTGGGAATGGAGGAAGGAAACAATTTTCTGTCTTTTGTTTCATCTTATTTTGCACTAATACCTTGCAATCAGACATGATGGGTGAGTTTGAAAACAGTGATTTATTCATAAAAGTTTTCTTATTAGAACTTATGTGGGCCTACATTTGCTTTATAAACAATCACTTTAAAATGCTGCATTTGGTTACTGAAATTGTATCTGCTACTGTTTTATTTTTCAAAACAAGTAAATTTTTTAGAAAGACAATGAAAAAATTTTATTAAAAAATGCAAGTAGAGTGTGAACAAAGATGTATTTTGCTATTAATAGATGCTCCCTCAATTCCTGTTTTAAATGCTTTTTCATGAGGTATTAGTACTCTGTAACAAGAAAACGTGCCAATATCCTTTAAGAAGTAAATCTTAAATAAGACTTCAAAAATCAGCTGACATATCCAAAAGTGGGTGCCATTTACAACAACACTTAGTATTTATAGTTACTTTTAATCTAATGGGCTAGAGGTGTTTTATTTTTGTAGAGGCGTTTTGTTTATTGTAGATTTTTACAGCCTGATGGTAGCTTAACTAATTTAGCTTGCACATCTAATGCATTGACCCATTCACAAAATGCTTTTCTGGGATTTATAGCCATTACAATTAGGGAAAAAAGGAAATTATTAGTATTTTAGTTATTCCTTCTCAACACTGAAGTAAAGTAACTTAACTACTTGCATATACCCAGTTAACTTTTAGAGTTTAAGAAAACATCTGCAAGCAGAAGTGTTTTACTTTGCAGTTTCTATCATACCAAACAACAAGATAGTTAAGAACATTTTGAGTCTTCTCTTCTTACATTCCAGTGAATCAAGTGAAATCGTCCTTTTTTGTTGCAATACTGCATAATGATTTTTTAATGCCTTCCTCATAATTGTACAGCACTACCCCTGGACTAATACCAGCATTGTCATCAGTTTTCTTTGGATTATGAGTACATAGGCAGAGGAAGACTTGGGCTGTCTCAGGTCTCCTTGAGATTTTATGTCTCTATAAAATGATGTTGTTATTCTATAATTCCATGAAGCTTTTCCTAAGTTAAGACCAAAGCCTGCAATGAATTCATTTCAAGTCGTGGTCTTTCTACAATTGAAAGGCGCCTATAGACTTCAGTAGGTTTTTGCATTGGTCCCCTTGTATCAATATCTTTTCAGAATTACTCTTTGAATTAAATCCAGTTTGAAGTTGATTGCATACCCATTCCAGCAATGCTGAAAAAATCAACCAAATCTCACTCTCTCATTAAGCTTCTGGAAGTTTTCTATTAATGGGATCATGATTAGACACCTTGAATGTGAAGAAATTTTTACAGGCTTTGATTAGATGTTTTTTGAGTCATGTAGACAGCTTTTCAAGATTTTTTCAAGTGTGCCAAATAGCAGATAATTTTTGTCTAACCTATCCTGTTTGAGAGAAGAACTTCAGCTTTTTGTTCCTGAGAAATTGTGTTCCTGAGAAATTTTCAGGTCATACTGAATTAAACTTTACTTGAAAATGGTTGATTATCTCCAGTTCCAGGTCTCCTCTGACACAAATAGGTTTTCAGATCTGTAGATCAGGGAATGAGAGTCCTATCCCACACTTTTACCAAAATAGTCAGTAGATTAGTGGGATGCCCTGTGTAAAGATAACAAACAAAATTACCAAATTTAGAAAACACTTTGGGCTTCAGAATAAATACACACAGAAGACTGCACTTGGGAATGAGGAATGTTGAGCCCTCCTTTTTAAGGATGGCAGAATAGTAAGCAGTGATTACAAAAGGCATTCTAGAAAGCCTTCTTATTCTCTGTGTTGAGAGGAGCCAAGGAGAGAGATGAAAATCTAGTTAATATTTTTAGCTCTGATCACAAGAGCTGAAAACTGCCTGTAAATTTCATTTTGATAGTTGGGTGTTTGTCTCAACAACAAAGAGCAGCATTTGAACAGAAAATCATGGGCATGTCATTACTAGTAACGAAGGTATAGGGAGAAATTCTTAAAGCAAAGGAAATAAGCAGGACTCAACCATTTATCTGCCAGAATCCAAGACCAGAATTCTTGAAATTAGAGAATTTCAGCTGTGAAGCACCATAAAGAAACATTAGAGAGAGAATCAAAGCTGGATCTCATTTTGGACTTTGCAAGTTTAGTTGTTGTAGCAACAGAGTGTAACTTACCACTTGAGAAAGAAAAGGAGACAAGGTTTCTAGATCTCTAAGCTAGGCTTTGTTTGCAGTGTTCCAGCATTATAGACAGCAGGATGCAGGCTCAAAGTTTTGTGGTTTTACAAAGCAAGGACAATGCATAGCACTCCCATTTTAGTCAGTGATCACAAGTACATTTAACACAGTACATGCTCTCCAATTCTCTCTCCTCATTATAGCATTTCAACAATTTTCTAAGGTGTAAAGATGTGCAGAACGAATTGCTGATTTATTTTTAAGACTTTAAAGCAGGAGTCAACAAAGTGCAAAAGTAACTGGATTCAAGCACAAACACTGATAGCTTAAAAAGATTGGTTTTGTAGTCCACATAGAATGCAGCAGCTGTTTCTAAAAAGGATGTGAGGGAAATATTTCTTAATAGCATGAGAACATTTGGACTCAGTAGATATTTATTTCTATGAAAAATAAAAGCCTGTCAACAAATGCACAACAGCAGACTAGTCCGTATGCTGCCTTTTTTCTTTTTAAAGCATCTTTTGTGTATAACTTCTGTGTAAAATATACTTTGTGTAAAATATTATGAGTTTTTCACTGCAAAATAATTCTGCCATCAAGATAATAGCTGTAGGTTTTTCCTCATTTTTCTCTCTGCAGGGTCCAAACTACTCCAGAGCCTTACGTGTCAAGAGAGTATCTCCAATGTGGGGTCTGAGCATGAAATAAGTCTCATTATTTTGCCAAGATATACACAATACAGCTAAAAAGTATATCATAACTTAGGAAACCATTATAAGAAGTTTATGGTAGTCATACAGTTGGACATTTCCAGGCCAGTATAAGACTTCTACTGTCAAGAGTTCCCAAGCTCCTAGATGATTCTGTAGAGATTCACTCACTGCACTTGAACAGAGAATGAGTGAGAAAGTGAGAGTACTTTAGCCTATTTCTTTGCTAGCTTGGTTTCTTATCTGTTTTCTGAAAGCTGCTGGAAAGCAATGGAGATTTAGCTGCCAGGTCTAAACTGCAGGGGAGGAATTGGCAGTAGTAAAAGCAAAAAGATTCAGCAAATAAAAGATAATATAGATCGTCTCCTGTTGTGCCTGTTTTCAAATTACTGTGTTTAAATGAACTTCTTGTTCTGCAAGCTGTCTTTAGTCTCTCGCTTGCTGGCCTCCAATGACCTTTCTCTGATTTTCTTTTTCCTTTACAGTCTCATGACATTCAAACTTTTATCTGCCTCTCTGGTACTTTAAACATGGGCAGATTCCATGTATACTTTTAATCCTGTGGGAAGTCTGATCTCAATTTCTAGCTGTTTAGGCAATGAAATGCAGTGTAAGATACTGCCTTGTGTAGTAGATGACTGTATCACTTTTTAACTTGTGAATATAAATATTTGTACACTGAAATTCTCACTCTGCCTCTTCCCTTCTCTATCTATTCATGGCAATAAAATTCAAAACTATTCATGGCAATAAAAATCAAAATCTCTTGTGTTAGAGGATGGGACCAATGTCAAAATCACGTCTCTCGTCTTATTCAGTACTTGTATAAGGCTTGTGTAAAATGCCTAGTCAGATTTAACATAAATATTTATTCTTCATCTTTTTTTTTTTCCAATAAACCTGCATAAAGAGGCCATGTCTAAATTTTGATGGTCTTCCTTGGGAGATTTTTCCTGGGCACCTTTCTTGACAAATTTTATTAAAGAGTAAAAAAATTGTATGGTAATATGAAACATTTTTGGCTTTGGTTTTTTGTTGTTTGGGGTTTTTTTCTTTTTTTTTCTTTTTTCTTTTTTCTTTTTTGAGATATTTGAGGGTTGTTTTGCACTACTTCATGAGTTTCAGGATATCCTCTGAAGCTTTTTCTGGAGTCTGTGGAAGATCTTGAAGATTTGTCAGAGAGGTTTGCTTAAGACTCATGTTCATCTTAAACATTCTGGGCTAAAACAATGGATGGGAATGACAGATATCTTTTGTGTTCTTACCATTGCCTTCCCCTGCCCAAACAGCTTTGGTGAATGGAACATCATTGCCTCAAGAAAGAAAGTTGCATCCAAGACCTCTCGGCTGCTTGTTCTTCCATGGCCAGGGCAGGCAGAGTGGGGCAGAAGTGCTTCAGAATGGAAATTGTGCCAACAGTCAGAAGAGAAGGCTACAACAGATGCATGGCGATGGTGAAACTCCATTGCATTGCCTACAAGTAGCAGCAACAGGGAGGTGCCAGCAAGAGGGCTGTAGTCTTGAGGAATGGTAGTTAGCAGTGACAGTGTGAGCCTGGTGACCTAAATCATCCCAGGTTGATCAGTCCTTTGGAATGTGGGATTAAATGGAAGTCAGAAGTCTAGAACAAGTAACTATTGAGAGGTTGCCTCATGTAAAGCAGAGGACCATGGGTCAAAAGCCTTGCATGTTAACTTCTTTGTCACCATGACATCAGTGAGGATTGTTAGAGTCCCTACTGTTAAAGTCCCTTTAATTGAGCCTAGATTCCTAGATTTGTAGCAGCATTTAAGGAGCCTGTGTTTGATGTAATTATGCTCATAATGATACTAGATTCATGGCAGCTGTAAGCACAGAGAGTGCCTTGACTGAAGAACTTCAACATCTACAGCAAAATATTAGACTGAATTTGGTTTTTGTAAGTCTGATATCTTGACACGAATCAGTGTTTATTCTCTTTTCCATTTCTGATTGAATTGCTTGCGCCAGGAGTTTGAACTGCACCAATGTATGGATGTGTAGTAATGAATTCAGAGTCAACACTCAACACAAGTGTTTGAAATATAGGTTATTTAGCTTCTCTTCCTCTTTTTTACTAAAGTGAGATGGACCTAATTAAACTGCCCTGTTCATCTGACTATGAAAAACTGTGAGAACCATGTTTTGTGAAGTAACTTGAAGGTGACAGGTGAAAGGCACCTTATTAATATTAAATGCAATTCTTTTACTAGAAATGTGTACTTCTACTAGCAGAGAACATTGGCAAAGTTGAAAGAGAAAGTAAAACGAAGTATGAAAACTTTAGGAATGTTCTCCTTCTCATTTTTAATACAAACCATCTCATATGTTTGAGAAGTTTTGAAATCTACCCTGGTTTTCATCTTTATTTCTAACATGGTTCTTTCCTTCAGGGACA
The DNA here is from genome assembly GCA_024362935.1 of Setophaga petechia. Classification (NCBI taxonomy): domain Eukaryota; kingdom Metazoa; phylum Chordata; class Aves; order Passeriformes; family Parulidae; genus Setophaga; species Setophaga petechia. Next base: position 10,842,319 of record JANCRA010000008.1, on the reverse strand, counting down.
TATATATTATTTCTTTCACCTCCTCTTTCTTAGTGCTTGTAGGTGTCACAATGCTTTTCATTCATTTCTTTTCCTGTCCCAGTGTGAAGTGTGCAGAGAGGTGAAGAAAAGCATGCTTCTTACAAACTGCTAGTTAAATAAAGCCACTCTTAAAAACTACAAGCAATGCAAGTCCTGAAATGTCCCAGGAAAGAACAATAAAGAAATCTTGTTCCTCTGAGTTCATTATTGCTGGTTTGTGGAATCATTTTTATTCAGAAGACAGAAAAGATGATATCTAAATATTGCATGGGCAATAGTATTCAGGTGACATTATTGCTAAGACTTTGTTTTCTTTTGATACATAAGTTTCCCATCATTTTTCTTCTTTATGCCTATTTTTCCATTCTCTCATGTAATCATGCAATTGTTTTAAGTAATAAGGAACTACTGCAATTTCTTCCATTCCTTACACAGTTCTTTCTAAATATTTTCTGTCAATAGCAAAAGTGGGTGGTTCTGCTTCATCAGACAGTCACCAAAAAAATTGAAAAAATCACAGAATCATGGAAGCATATACTCTGGAAAAAACCTCTAAGGTCATTGTGTCCAGCATTTACCCAGCACTGCTGTGTTCATCATTAAGTCATGTTCCAACCCTGTGGTGTGTCCCAAACAAATCTACACTTCTTCTAAACACCCTCAAGTCTGGTGAAACTTTTCCTACATAGAGAAATGCTTCATAGTGTGAGGGATGCTGCTGACCAGCTTTTAGGAGGTTTTGCCTCCTATTGGAGTTAGGAGATTAGAAAGCTCCTATCAGCAACCAACTAAATGGAGGACAACTTTTGCTACAGATACTCCAAGAAAGAACAGTATGGGAGAGAGATACAGAGCTGCACTACTTACCCTTTATTTGATATGTTATAGCAGAAACCCTTTTATAAATCTCATTAAGGATCCACAGTTTCATGCAAACATAAAATTTAGAGACTTGTAAAAAAATATCGTTTCAAAGGCCCAAGTACCTAAGGACAAAATAAATATTGTCCAACCGAGCCAAGAAACACAGAACTCATGGGGTTTTTGTTGATATTTTGGGAGTTGTTGTTACCTGAGGAAGTGCAAACTTCATAGGTAAAATGGCATCCCCAGCCGCCAATGGTTGCTGATTTTATCTGCCTTCTCTGGAAGAAAATTCAGTCTTTTCTCTATGACTATGAGCTGATTTGCAAGCAAGTGTTTTCTTTCCCTGAACCTTGCCCCCTCTCTCTCCACATGCCCTCTGCATTGCCATTGCCCTCCCCATTGATGAGAGATGTTGCAGAGCAGGTTTTGTTAGGGCACCTTTTTCTGTACGTTTTGTGTCTTTGTTAAGGAAGTCCTTGCTCACCAAATGTATCCTGACTCCTTTGTCTCTGGGGAGTACATGCTGTTTATTCCAGGTATATACAGAATCCCAGATGCAATTTGAAGTCTTCCAACTCAGATGATGCAGCTGAGAAAATACGCAAGAATACAACAGAATTTGTGGCAGTTTAGAATTAAGCAGGAAAAATGTGGGATATTTTCTATATTTATGTCTTTTTGAAATGTTTCTTTGCTAATTTATACCACCCGCTGGACAGCTTGTCTCTCTGCCATCTTTCTTGTTGCAAACAGGAGCTATGTAACACTGGATGGTGGAACCCAACAATTCAGCATTTTCAAGCATTCCAAATTCTCTCAGGGAAATTATATACATTTGAGTAATTTTTCTTTGCTTTATCAAATGCAGAACACAGAAGGGTGACTGCAAGGTGAGATTTTTGATATTTCATAACATAATTCCATATTTCTTGGTAATTTCTTACTTTTATTAAAAGGACCAGCCCTGCATAGACCTGACACTCTTCATGTGCCTACGAGTGGCTCTCACAAGAGCTTATCAGAGATACCACAGCTCACATCAGTAAAATCAACAGGCGGAAATTATTCCTTTGCCCATCCTCAACACAACCACAGACAAAGAATCTTCTGGGCTCAGTCCTGTCAGTTAGTTGCCAAGACACTTGGCTCCAGTTCCCAAGACATCTAAGCACATACCTATCTTGAAGCAGTCACCTTTAACTGTCTTCAAAAAAAGACTGTGCATATATAAGACCTTTGTTGATTCAATACCTAAAAAATGCAGCATCTTTCAAGAAGTCCTCTGTGCCCTGTTTCATCTTCTGTCCTCTATCCTTTCTTCTTAGGCTGTCAATGCTTGAAGTAGCAATCATTTCTTATCCTTTCTGAGTGTGGGTATAACATATAGTGATGGAGATTTTTATCTGAACTGATGCCTTTAAGTGTCTTCAATAGCTGTGACTACAGTTCTGTGAGGAGAAAAGAGAGGGACCCTGCATTTCTTTTTAATAGTCCTCATTATTATTCTTGACTCTTTCTCTTGCTTTCCTTTGTTCTCGTTAAGGATTCGATTTTCATCAGGCTTTCATATTTCAGGCTGCAACTCAGAAATCCCCTTGTGATATGTTACTATATGTATTTTTGTTTTGTTGTTTTCTTTCTTGTTAGGGATTTTTTAAAATTTATTTCAGTTTTCAGTAAGGAAATGTTCTCCACTTGGAAAAGTGGAGAAAGAGCATTTTCTCCAAGCCACTGAACTTTACTACTAGGAACATGAGTAATAACAAGGAAAGCAAGCAGCAATGGACCACCTTGTGCCAAGCAAGGTAAGAATTTGATCAATCTGGTTGGGTTAATTACATGAAAGTGAATGGGGGAAATTTGTGTATTCACAATAAAGGACAAGCTTCGTTCCTCTTCAAGTCCTCGTTATAAGTTGGTATCTTTACACTACAGCACAAGGTTTTACTTTTGGGTTTACAGCATCCAATTTTCCCCTACTGCCTTCTATGCCTATGTTTAAATTTACTGGGTGAGATATACCTTGTTATTTTTCAACATTTTTTGTAGTATTTACTCCCCTATTAGGAATATATTCTGTATTTTGGGCCCTTTATACATTTTCTGTTTCATCTCATTTGTCCTTGGAACACTGTATTTTCCTACATGTTTTCCTTAGGCAACCTGCAAGCCTTAGGGCACTGACATCATCTGAGGTTGTGAACAAGAAATGAAATTAAATTTATGCAGTGATTTTCATCTTGGTTTTGTTGATGTTGTTCAGTCACTCGATTGAGATTTTTGACCTTTTCTTCTCTTAAGTGAAGTTCTTAGTTTCCTGAAGAAAATACAACTACTTGGACAGTGTTTTGTATTTTCTTTATCAGAGAGCATATATGTAGTACATGGGTATAATGGTGTGGGACTACCACTGTTTCTTAATTTTTAACTATCACATAATCTCATTTTACCTGCTTGTATTCATCTTTGCTCTCCTTCTAAGCTCCACTGACTATCCATGTCTTCCTGACATTTGGTCTCACATCTTAACAGTACTTCTAGTATCCTCTCCTCCTTCAACGTGAGTCATCTTCCCTCCCCTCAACTCCATCACCTTCAGAAGAGCCCTTCAGTGTTTGTATTGATTATAGTCAGACTGAGTTTACATAAGACAGTCGTTATCTAGCCAATGTTCAGCAGTTCTGTTAGTCTAAATTATCTCATTTTTGCTTATCACTCATATATAAATAGTTATTCTTTAGAGAAATTTAAGAAGCAAACATGTATCTCTCATTTTTTGAGAACATTCAATTATTTAGGAGATTATTGTAAAACAAGGAGCTAAATTCATGTTCTCTCGCCAGAAGTAATCACTGATTGTCCTTTCTTTTCTGCTTTCTGTTCCAACTGCATAAAGAAGGTCAGTCTGTCTCCTTCATAACAGTCCCTTTTAGTTTATTTCCTGCATGTATCGTGACTCCTAAAATTCAGTCTCTCTCCTAACTTAAGGCAAGAACAAAAATCAGAACTTTGTACAGGCAGAAAGAAATCTCAGAGACTGTTGATCACCCAGACAATCCATGCTGTTGAAGTAATCCTTGGTACTCAGCTAGAGATGTGTGCTCTGTCCAGAAGTGCAATGTGATTGGGATGGATGTAGAAGTCCTACTGTGTAACATTATATTCATTTCATTATGCAGTTAATTCTCTGCTATAAATGGACATCTTTTATTATGAAAGTGTTAGCTAGGGCAGGTGAGCATCTCTCACCCCTAAAGGCCATTAGACATGAAACATTAAAAGGTGGCTGTGCTGGCTCTATGATAAAGTGAAATGGGATAACAAGGCTACCTCACAACGAATAAAACCTTGCTCTCCACTATATTAAAATGAATGGTTTCATATTTGATAAACGTATCAAATACCCACAGAGAACTTGATGGATAATTGGCAAATCATGTCACCATTCAAGAGAAGGTCATCTCTTAAACCCTTGTGTCTCAGCTATTTTAACTCCAGCTCTGCTGTCATTTAAATACTTTGATATTCTCAGTGTTGGCAGCTGAATTTGTCTCATTTAATAGTCCTTTCCCTTACAGAGCATCAATGAGATGCAATCCCATGTGTGACTTCTCATACAGTGACTTCTCCATGGTTGGAGTTTAATTGAAGTAAAGAGAGACTGCAACAAGAGTAATGCTTCTTTTATTTAGAAAAGTGATATCAGCTCAGCATTAAAATGTTTGGAGTATTTTGGGGGTTGGTTTAAAAAGCTTTAGCATTTACTCCAAGAGTATGCCAAACTATCATATAGTCCTTTTTTCTTTAGCACTAAATTAATCTTGATTGTTTATCTCTTACATAAAAATAGACAAAGATTTCTCTCATATTAATTGCCATAAGCCTCTGTGGCTATTGAGGACTAATTTCGCAGATATCAGAGAACGAATACTGTATGTACTCTAGTATCTAGATATGTAAATGCCAGATTTATTTTTTTAAATAACTTTTTTAAATTAATATGGAGGACAATGATAGAGAATATAGTATTCAGAAAGTCACAAGTGAGAGTTGACTGCAAGAATTAGTTCTACAGCACAATAATTTAAACCAGCTCTGTAACTAACAGGGTAAAGCATTTTGCTAGTTTAGATGTATTTTCTTTTAAGAAAAAAAGAAAATGGAGTACATAGTTGTAGCCTTGATTCTGGAGTGGTTTATCACTTGACACTTGACTTAAAAATGAAAGTATCCAAAACATTGCTCCCAAGTCAGGAGGTAAGACTGAGTGCACAGAAATGTGAACTACCACATGTAGTATGGAAGGGAGCCTCCCTTGGCCTGCAGCCTCCTCCTGTTTTAAAACTGGTGGACAAGATATATGACTACTGGATGAAAAAAGTAACAAAAAAACCTATACATGTCTATTGTTATTTTTTTAAATACTCCCTCTCTCCCTTTTCTGTTGAGCAGTTCTATTGCTGGGATTAAAAATTGAAATTTAGAAAGAAATAAGTCTCATTCCAGAGAAAAATTATTTTCATTCATTAGCATTTCAGGGTCTTGAGAGTTCAGAGCAGACTGTCCTAGCATTGATGGGGGCCCAGGGCTCTATACTGTGACAAGCCTTTGCTTTCCTGAAGTAGCCTTTAGTGTACACTTTGAGGGAAACCAGCCACAGCTATATAATTACCGGTGTTGTTCTGCACCCTGTGTGATGAAAGAAGGAAAATGAAATTAAGTCAAACTTTGTTATCACTTTGTGTACAGTGCTACTTGTGCTGGTGGCTTCTTAGGGAAAGGAACTGTTCCCAAAAAACCCATGAAAAGCTATCCAATAGATTTAAAGTTATCCAATTCTGAAGTCTCATTTACCTCTTCATTAAGATTAGAGTCATTAAGGGATGTAGATACTTTACTCAAGAGCAAAACAGCAAACCTTTCCATTTCCTTTATCCACCAGATAACTGAAGTAACAGGGATCACTTACAAAATAATTTAGGAAATGGGAGATTCATTTGAAAACATGGCCCAGATTCTGCATTTCCTCCCTGAGGCATGAGCAAGAAGCAGAGCACTAGAACTCCATCATGGTGTTTCTGTAAGCTCCAGTGTGAAGGATTATCTGGTTTTAATACATACTATGTGAAAAAACATTCTGTGCTAGGTATCAGGCAGTCACATGCCATTAATTTTTTGCTGAAAATGAGTACAAACTAAGGCATAAGGAAATGAATTTTCTTGCCTGGCATGTTGTCATATGTTTGTTGCAGAACCTTCTGAGGAAAAGTATTCTGCTTTATGTTTTTTTGTAATAAAATCTACCGATTTTCACAAAGCTTCATTGTATGCTCTGACAAGGGCACTTAAATCCCTGATTCTATTATCAGTAAAATAAAATGTGAAATCTCATTATCTACCATAATGGAGTGGCACACGAAAATTACTTATAGTCTGTTCCTTTTTAAAATACACAGGTTTTACAGTAAGTTTTCTAGAAGCTGAAATAATAGAAGATTTGTGGGATAACTGGCACAACCTGTGTACCTTGAGAGCAGCACACTAGGGAAGGAATATAGCCTTGCTCATGCTGGGTTGCATATGATTTGTTATGCCATGCTGGACCAGACACAGCTCTGCACTGAGACACCTTTCATGGCCCCATTCCCAGGGCACAGCTTATTTGAAGTGGATTAACCTCCCTGTGGATCACAGAAGTTGCAGCTGCATTAAGCAGATGGACCAAAAGAAGAGAAAGGAATTCCTGTCCTGTAAAAAGGTGTGAGACATTTCTCCATAACCATGACCTCTTGTAGGAAGAGTATGCAAATATAGAAACTCTGGGTAAGGAGATAACAGATGTGTTTTGAGGCAAGATCTGCCAAAGCAGTCCAATAGTGACTTACATCATTAGCTCTGAGCAGCAAATTCCTAACCTCTAGCTTTCAATCACATGCAACTTGAAATTTTAACTTTCTTGACTGTAACTTCATTCTTCAACTCTGCCTGAAAATCAATACTTTGCTTCTAGTATCTGAGAAGAAAACAGTAATTTCTTCATAGGAAGAAATCTAGAAAGGAAAATAAACTCTGTAGTAACAAGAGGGTATTTTAAATAAGAGAAATTACTGTATTTTGAATTACCTTTACTGTGGGAATAGGGAGGAGATTGATTTTAATTTGGCCAATGTCAGCAGTTAGAATTTTATTTTTGAGAATGTACAATAAATTCTTCTTCTGTCTCCTATTCTCTTGCCAAGTGTACAGACCAGCAAGGATGATCTGCAAGTACACGTCAGCACTACAAGCATTAAGTTTGCCACTTAACTACTCAGGCAATGGGGCTGCAGCTACAACAGGGCTCCTTCATCCTTGGAGAAACTTGAAGAAATGAATCTGCTTTGAAAACTCATGCACCACTTAATAAGAGGGTATGAATACTGAATACTGCATGGAGAAGAATGGGCAGCTGTTCACATTTTCCCTTGTATGATCTCTGAGATATTTTTATTTCTCACATACAGAAAAGATAGGTGATGCCTGAGAAAAGATGGTGTCCCAATAATTGCACCCAAGTGAATGGAAAAAAGTATTGTTAGAAACTTAACTTTATCGATTCCTTTCTTCTAAAATTGACCCTTTGTGATCTCATTGAATTTTCTTTTTGTGTATAAATTTTTCAGAACAGACTTTTTCTGTTCTGAAATTCCTTTTTAAACTTGGAAAAACTGCATTTCTGGGCCTTTGAATTATATGACAAACACTGACATTTTTTGTTAACTACCTGATGTTGTGTTGCTTCAAGACCATATAATTATCTTTCTTAAGAATACAGGAGCTTGTAATCAAACAATCCATGAGCAGTTCCTTGGATACAGATGAGATTCCAATCTCACTCCTGTTCCAAGCTGTGTACAAACAGAGAAAAGGCCTTAGAGAGTCTCCTCTCATCATTTGATTGCCCCACTCTTTGGTCTTCCTATTTGGTTACAGAGCTTTTATTTGTATATAATTTCTGATATTATTTTGCAAACATTTAGATTTGCTCAAAATTTTTAACTGTATTTCCAGTATTAGCTCAGTTTTCACCCTGCTTCAAAGCCTAAGCCAAATCTGCCGGATTTCTCACCCTTTTTATTTTACTGATAAGGACTTGCTGCAAGTTCTTCCTTCCAGTCGTGTCACCTGATTAGTGGCAGTCTGATTTTAACATGTGTGCTTCAGAGAAGTAAACTCTTATTAGTTCATAAGAATTTTACCTTTGATTAAAATCTTAGCTTTAGTTTGATCAGGTTGCACTATCATTATCCATTTTGCAGCCTTTCTGGACATATCACATGCAGAGCCTTCTCCCTTTAGAGCATCCATTTGGATGGGGAGAAGATGGAATTTACACCATGATACTTTGATCATCCATCAAGAAATATAGTCAAACTGGATTGTTCTTGAATATGTACTGACCCATTCTATGTAAAAAATATCTGGTTTTTTTGTTGTTTTTTTTTCTTTTTTTTTTAAGCAGCATTACTAGACTTCTTGTAGAAATAAAACAGTAAGGGTACCTGTCCTTTTCTTTTAGGATTCTGAGATTGTCTGGGTTTATTTAAATTGGAAGATAATTTTACTTTCATGCTTTGTGGTGCTACTGGCCTATCAGTTAGCTAATGCTAAAACCAGGTTTAATAGACCCTTCAAATCACTGTAGAACAAGATCAGTCTAATTTGAAACCTTCTGCTGTGATATTCCTGCAGTACTTTTGCTTTGCCACTTTTGTTGAAATAATCTTTGAGATAATTAGCATCTGAGTCCAGCAGGTGTTTTTTCCCTCCAATTCAAGGAAGAAGGAAGGATTCCCTGAAGATAATAGCAGAATGTAAAACACATAGCTAGAAAGATTGTTTTCCTGCTGTCTTGTTCCTGTCTTTGAACAGTTTATTTCTTTAGATACTTCTTAAGCCTTACAGCATGGTTTGAGTGGAACATCCGCCAGTATGTGGTTGGGATTAAAATTCTCACAGTATTCCAGTATTTTCAGTCTTATACTTTTCTTCGTCTCTTAAATTCTTACTGGATTAGATCAAGCTGATGGATAATCAGCTTAGAATTTATTTGGATACAATATATGGATTTGGATACAGAGACCCTAGATAATTTTTTTTCAAAATTCAGCTAATTATTCTGGACAAGGCTTCTTCAGTGACATCCAGAAGTTACTTTTGGAAATTGTAGCCATGTAACCTTAGCACTTCTCTCCATTTTATTAATAAATAATAAACAGGTTTATTCTGCCTGTTTGCCATCATCGGAGCCCCAAAAGCTCTACGTTTGCAAGTGTACTACAATGAATTAATCAGCCCAGTAGCATACCTCTAAAAAGGTCCTGGCTAAAAATAATACACCTTTTACAAAATAGCTTCATCAGAAGTGAAAAAATGCTGTTACTACTACCCACTTCACAACTTAGAATTGATCAGGCTTTTCTGATGTCATGCTTTAGGTGAACCTTCCATGACTCATTTCCAAGTTAATGATCTGTTGGTCAGTGGATCAAGCCTGGAATATTTCACAGCCTGTCTCAGAAATTTGCAGAGCTTTTAGGTACAACAGCTGAGCACAGTGTGCCTTATCCATAAGAGGGTGTGCTTTGTGACTCACAGTGTCTTGAGGGATCTGGGTCTCCATGATTTTCCAGGAGGGTTGCTAAAGGCCCTTAAAAAGCGAAGAAAGTTTGCAGCCCCAGTGACTCTTCTTTGCCCAGCAGTGTACCTGTAATGGCATGGTTTGGAGTGTCAAACCATGGGAGGTAACAAGCATAACCTTTTGCAAAAATTCATCTTGATGTTCTCACCTGTTAAGAAAAAAAAAAAAAAAGAGAGAAAACCTGGGGCTTCACTGTGGTGCCTCTCTGGGTGATATCTACATCTCTTCTCCTTTCTGAGCTCTACCCACCCACGGCTGACTTTGCACCACATTAGTCTATAGATAGAAATACCATGCTCAGAATGAATTATATAACTGATAGCATCACTGCCTTCCCTGGAGGATATTAAATTACTTAAAGCACTTGTAGGGAAGACTAAGTACTAACCATGCTGCTGACACCAAGGGTGCTGCTTTTAAGAAAAATGGTTTGTTAATATTGAGGGTTCTGCATGTGCTGCCACTGGTTTGGGCAGGGCAATTTTCAGCAGGTAGTAGGTGGGGTGGTGATGTAAGGTCAGGGACAGGGGAGAGGAAGACTATTTGTGAGCTGTCTCATCTCTACGTGAATGCATAAATATAGATATATATCTATATATACATCTAAATTGACAAAGGAGGCTTGTCTCATTTCACATCTGAATTTAAATGCATGGTCTTTATTTGTGTTGTTGCCTCAGTTCCAACCTGTGTGGAGGGTGAAGGACTGAGTATTACCTGGTATAATTTGTAATTGCTGCATAGGTGCACCATTGATATTATCTAACTCTTTTTTCAGAGCACTTCAAGTATTTTTTTCTTGTGGAATGGAATATCAATATGGTTTTCACCTCTTTATTTGGTCTTTGACTCCATATTCTCTTGTCAGCATTAAAACTCTGGAACATTGTTCTGGGTTTTTGTTTTTTCTGGAAGGATTTTTGAAGTGTTTTGTGTCTGTGTGAACAGCTGAGTCTGCCTTTTTACTATGTACCCATCAACATCACATTCCATGGGGAGTCTAGTGAAACCTCAAGTCACAGCAGCATTTCTTTTAGCTGATATTGTCATGAAAGTATACCATCAGCCTCTTGCTCCACTAAAATGTTGGTGAGGGACGTATTAGAAAATGTACAAGGAAGTTGGAAGTTTCTTTGGGTTTTTGTGAGGAATCTAAACAGGAGGGCATCTGCTTCTTTGGTCCAGGTATAGACATCCTTTGTCCAGCACAGTGCTTACATGCTGCCGAGGAGTTTGGCAGGGGCAGAGGTTCTGTTTGTTCGTAGCCCACCTTGTCTCTTTCTTCCATGACAAAAGTAATTAATGTGAGAAAATACATGAAAATAAAAGAAAATAAGTCACTACCACAGAAATCCTGCCCTATACAAAATCTTGTGGTCAATTTGAAAAAGTACAGCTGATTTTATCAAAAAAATTGTCTCTGGGTAGAATGCATGTTTTGATGAAAAATTCTGCAGGAAACTCTGGACAGGATTTTGCATTAATTTTTAAATTTAAATATGTCCAATGGGTATGTACGGTGGTTTGGTTTTATTTACAAAGTACTTTTTTTTTTGGAACAAAAATACTTTTTATAATACCAAAAATACATCCAAAACCTTCACACAGGATTTTGTATACTCAGTAATGATGAGGCAGACTCCTTGTTTTGAAGGGCTCTTGACCTGACCGAATTAGCAAATAAATGTTGTAACATATCCAGAGTGACCTTTTCCTGTGAAATTAACCTATTCTGATGAATCATCAGTGCCTATGTTTGATAGAAGGCTGTAAATGGCAATAATATCTTCCCTCTGAAGCTGGTCACTGAATGAGTGTACTCACCACCCTATAACAGGAACAGTCTTCTGTTAGCAGGATGTAATTTCTTCTGTCTGCTTAGGAGAGCTGTGGTGATTTTCCTTAGAAAGAAAAAAATAAAAAGGGTGGGGGCAGAGGGGCCAGGAAAAACATAAAAGAATATATGTATCTTTTCTTTAAAATTCTTTCACCAATAATGCAAAAATAAATCTTTATTGAGATGTAATACAGCCTGCAATTAGAGTATTGATTTTACATGTAATGCTGAGTATACAATTAAGTGGAGGTTTATAGTTTAAAGAGAATGGTGCTGCCCCAGTCATTTTGAGGCACTGTTTGCTTTATCTGCCACTGATCCATGCCCTACACCCTGTTGTCATATTTTGCCCCTCCTGTGGATACTGGTACCTTTCTCTCCCTCCCTCACGTAACCCTTTATCTGTTTCAGCTCTTGCCTCTGCCCATAAGAGGAGACATAATCTCAAAACAACATGGGGAACAGTGTGGACAGTCACCACCAGAGTCTCTTAAACACATGCATTTGTAAAATTTGACTGTTCTAAGCCTGTCCAAGCCAGGACTACAATTTGAATTAAACATAAAGCAGCTCCTTTCACTGAATCAGTAAGTGCAAATAACATAGCTTGCAACCATGTTTTATTTCCCAGGCAAAAATGGTTCTTAACAGCTTTCTGAAGGCTATGCTTCAGCCACCTGCTGCTAAAGTTGTTTGCATTTTCCTCGAAAATTTGATCTTCTACAACATTAAAACTGACAAGTATGCAGTCAGCATGCTTGTGCATACTTGGGGCTAGATGTTTGAGAGTCATATTTTTTGATGAGCACTATAACTTTCTACAAACTTTATTTTAGCAAGTATAAATGACAGGGATGGAAGGTGGAGAGCTGGAACTGTGGGAATCTTTCTTTCAGACTCAATTTTAGCTGCATTTTGGAGACAAAAGCAATCCTCACTGTTACTGAGAAACATCAGTTTGCTGTTTTGCCACATACCTCTTATTTGCATTTCTAATAATAGCTTTCACTACAAGACCCCATTCTCTTGATATTTTTCTCTGGTATGTCTGCTCTGGTATTTGGGTTCCTGCAGGGACCTTAGAACATGTATTTTGCAGTACTTGTTTCCATTTTGCAAATACACTATAATACCAGTTGATTTTTACAGCTGGCGTATGAATGTATTTTATTCCCAACAGGAGAGTGATTGAAATACAGACACTGAGAACAGCTGTTTACAGTGAAACCCCAGTTCCCAGTTGATTTGTTCTGTGCAACAGGAGTTTCCTAGAAAAGCAGATAACCTCTGCTTTTACTTTTCTTCATGCTATTCTCCTTCCTAGAGGTATAAATGCTGAATAAAGGTTCCACATTTGCTATTTCACAATTAGTTTCATTAGCAAAGCTAACAAGAATGAAAATTCCCTTCCCTAGGAGCTGTTCTCTATTCTGCTATTGCTCTTATCCTCTCCAGGCCACCAAGTAGGATATTACTTCATACCTTCCCCTTGGTGTTCTACATCAGCAAAAGCATTAGGTACTGGCAGGGAGAAGTCATAACCTCCAGCATTAAAGATCATTAGAATTTCATGGGATTTACTTTCTCTTCCAATTCTCCCATTGTTACAGATCAATACCATTTTTCAGTCTATCTCTCTACACACTTAATTGATACTTAAGTAGCTAACAGGTAAATGAGGGAGAAATGAAAATTCAGATCCATTATTTTAAAATCTTTTCTGAATCTAACATGCAAGATGAGGAAGTGAAAAATTGTATGAATCAGCATTGTCTTTGGGTGCTAATTTACACTATAAGAGGATCTTGAGTGCTGCATAATTTCCAGCTTTTAAATTTCTGTCTTAGAGAACCTCTGCAGCTATGCATTAAAGCCGTTGTATGGACAGCAGGCAAACTGCGCATAATAACATGCTGTTACTAAATAGAAACCTTTTTTTTTCTATAGAAGCGCTTAAGGGGAAAGAAAACATCCCAAATCCAGTCCAAGTTGTGTCTTTATGACACAACAAAAATAAAAAGTAAGAGCCAGACAAACTGAACATGTTTTTTATTGTTATTAAAAAGAATGTGGATCTGGACTGACAGCTTGTAAACTAAGGACAACTTGATCTGTTTTCAAGTGCTGTACTATCCTTGGAACAACCCATGGAAATCATGATGTTCTGTTAAATGATTCAATACTTAGGGATTTGATTTGTCTTCTTAGTAAAAGGAGATTATTTCTCAGAAGAGATTTTTGTATTTTCATGCAGTTACCCTTTGACTTAACAATTAAAACCAACAGAAAACAAGCTGTATCTCAGCAGCTGTGCAGAGACATGCTCAGGTAATCTAACCCTATACTCCAAATTTCCCCTCATTTGCTTTTGTACCCCCATCTCTCTTTCTCTGCAATCTTTGATGTGATTAACTTAGAGATCATGGAAGATTTTATCAGAAGTGCAACTGTATTCTTTTTAAACAACAACCTTTTCACAAATTCCACTTCCACCCTAGTTATTCATGGCTTAATCACATGAAGGGCAATAAAACTCCTCTTTATTTACACTAGATTAATGCTTTCTCGAGTATAATGAGACAAATTTTGGCAGGTGCAACTCTGCAGATAATTTGTTAAAGCCAAATGGACATTTATTACTTCCCTACCATTAATTATATGTGTTTGGAGAATGTGTGTTAATAGAGCTGAATACATATTCACAGGTGATACTAAAACTAAATGAACAAGACATAAACCAAAACTGACAGAATAATTTGCTAGGGAAGGAATAACCAAAGAAAAGAGGGCTGACTACTTAAATATGAGGGAAAACGCCACATCAATGCGATATTTGGGTGGCCCTGGCAGAGGAGTGAGCCAGAAGCTGCTGTTACTTCCCAGCAAATGTTACCAGGCATCTCTGCTGGTTGCCAAGCCCACAAGTTTGTGCACAGCGATTAGACAGGAGATTTAAGTAACAACTACCACCAAGTGAATTAATAACTATAGAGTATAACCAAGTGCTTAACTTCTGAGAGAAAAGCAACATCTCCTTAAACAGCATGTCTGTCATTCCACAACTTATAAACATATAAACTGTATTGCATAAATACTCTACCTGCACTCCCTAAATGATGTTTTGCAAGTATTTTTTAGCAGCCTCTAAAGCAAATTCTTTACAAATGTGGCAGTGCAAAAACTGCATCCATTAACTTTATCTGAAAAATAAAAAAGAGCCCTGCTGTTAGCGAACTAAAAAATAGCTGACAGACATTTCTTGGCTCTTGGTGGTTTCAGTGAGCTTTTCACTGTGATAGAGGGGACTACACAATCACAATACTGTTGAAAATTACAAATAACTCCATAAATAGGTGCTATAAAATTAGCAGTGTTCAATCAGATGAACATGGATGCATTTAGCTGCAGCTTACATGTAACATTGACTCACTGAGAGAACACCTGGGGGTGACATTCACAACCCCGTGTACAAAAGCTACATGCCCATTTAACAGCAACCCAGTTCATTGCCTTGGTGCTTGTTCCCTCAAGAAACATCAATGTCTTTTAGCTAGGTCCAGGTGCAAGAGATGTCTCAAACCTAAATGTAAAACTACTGGGTGAAGGCCACAATGTAATGCTCATCCAGTCTTAATGCATGTAAATGCATTATAATAATTATAATTAATGTGTTATAGTGCAATGCAACTGAAATTATAAAAACCAAAATACTTTAATCTGTGATTTATCTGTAGTGGCCTTTTCCCTTCTCTTTATCCTGCTACTCCTTCAAGAAATTTTTCTTATATTTTAATGTAAGCAGGCTCAGGCTCAGATTTGCTGCATTTCTAACTGCTTTGCTTGGAGAATTTGCAATATTATTTCAACAAGATTCTTAGGTGTCACGTCAAGGCTTCAACTGACACTCTTCACATGCACATGAATGTATCACTCATGAATGAAGGATGAGGTCAGAACCAATACCTAGTATATGAACACCTAAGACTGTGATTCAGGTTGGGAACCAAACAATTCCTCTGTGTTTGCTGAGGTGAAGGGTAAAAAGGGGGCAAAACACCATGTTGTGATTCACATGTTGTACGATTTTATCTATATAAATATATCACAGATATACAAAGTAAGAAATTTTTATCCTTTTGGAATTTTTGATGGTGAATTCAACACATTTGGTAGATAATCATAGCATAGGTCATGTAAACCAGGTTAATTTTTCGCTGACTTTTAATATTTTGCTGGTTTTGAAGGTAAGAAGGTTGAGTAGTGGAGACAAGAGAGATTAAAATCTCTTACTTTTATATCTAATTTTGAGTTAGAATTTATATTTTTTTGTGTGAAACTTTATTATTACTTCAAAAGTTCCACTGATACCAAAGCAATGCTTCTAAAACAAAGTACATAGCCCTAAGTTTTGGACTGGTTTTAAAATTAGTTCTACTTCACAATCTTACATCACATTTTAAACAAGAAAACAAATGAGGGGTGTCTTGACCTACATTCTGTTGTAGGTAGCAGAACAGATTTATCTTGTTTCATGAGGGGTAGAACAGTGTGTGTGAAAGAGTTCCTTTTTGGGGTTCTGCTGGAAAATGCTAAGGTAATGGGCTTCTTGGTCTTTAGCAGATGAGCTGCTCTCAGGTTCTGTAGCTGTATGAACCCAGTGAGGTGAATGTCCAGTATTTGTGCTCAGAGCTGCGTTCAGATCTTGTAGTTCAAAGGAAGAGCTAAGACTGAACTAGGACAAAAAGTACAGCTACACACTGGAACATCTGTGGGCTATGTGACCAAAGGACACTTTCTGTGAGATACAAAACAGAAAACCAGATCTTCAGCAAGATATTTTATTTTTAAATTCTGGCAGGATGAAGGATTTCTAACATGAAAGATCAGAGCAATTAAAAATCAGGAAGACTGCTGAAAAGGGTGTCACATTCACTACCACTTTCATCATCAAGACTATGGGTAGAGGAAGAAAGGATATAATGGAGAATGACACTAATTGTGAACTGATCTTGCTGAGAAAAGGTAAGTGACTCCTCAGGAGCACTCCCTTTGGTTTTTTTCCCTTTTGAATGTTTTTTCAGGCTATTTCAGACACAAGAGTGCCAGAGTGATTTTGCTAAAATGATAGAGATCTGTAATGTTTAAAACAGAATCATAGAATCATTAAGGTTGGAAAAGACCCCTAAGATCCATGATCCTACCATGAATTCAGCACTGCCATCCATCAGGACACATCTCTGTGTTTCAATGCAGCCAGTTTTAATTTATCTTAGGTTAAATAGTTTCCAGACTTGAGCTGGCTCTCAGTTTCCAGTTAGGAGGACAGATGGCACTCATGTGACACTCCTTTTGCTGCTTCTGGTGGACATATCCTGCAATCAAAATGATACTGTAGATGTCAAAAACATGAAGGAAATTGTACTCATCAGACCATGTAGGAACAGCAAATAGGCACTATCCCAAAAGCATGTTAATCATGGAGAGGCCCTTAATACTCTACGGCTACACTCCAGCTTGGTGAGATCTTCTTACATAAGGGAACAAGACAAGATTTCAAACAACTTGTGCTAAGATTTTGCTTTCATTGCTTTCCTGGAATGTCCCTTTTGTTCTTCTAAATCCCCTCTTTCTGAAGAAAATTAAAGCCCCAGCACAGCTGCACTGCTGTCTGTTGGCTTTCCAGGAGACTTTCTTGTCTTGGTTATATAGATGAGCCAGGCAAGAAGCAAAAATGCCACCATGTGGGTGTAATGACTGACAGAGTCACTTCACTAATGAACTTCAAATGCTCAGGTAAGTTAAACTAAACCTTAAATGTTCAGCTGATGAAAAACTAGCCAACTGAATTGTGTTCTCAACCAAGCATCCGAAGGGCGCTATTTGAGTGACAGATCAGTTCATACATATCACATCATCTCCCCATGGGCTACCCACAGTCAGAAGGAGTGGTTAATTTCAACAAATAATCTGCAGTAAATAAATAGTCTACAGTAGAAGCTTTTCTTATCCATCCATTTTTCTCCTAGTTTCTGCTAAGCACTTCTGGGCAGACTGTTTTCCCAGAGAGCTCTGTTGATTGCCATAGGCTGCTGTTGAGGAATAAAGTTCAGTCACAGTCTCCAGTGTAATGTCAAAAGGGAAAACATTAATTAAAAGAAGAGGATATCTAATACTTATGCCCTGTGAATAGACCCCAGGCAGCACAGAGCTGATTCTTCTGTTTCATTTCACCATCATACTTTGGCATTTGTGCTGAGTCAGATACATGAAACTATGCCTTCAGCAACACTCTTTAACTACTTTTTTTATTTTTTAATGTGCTGAACACCTGTCCCCTACTTTCCCAGTGCATTTTAAAGCATAAAAGTCTCACAATATAATTTCTGTGTCTTTTTCTGAAAAACAATTAATTGAAATCTCTATTGATATTTAACAACTGCTCTTTGGTGTGAGACAATAATTGGCTAAAGAGAGATGCCTTTAAATGAGTGCATTTCAGTGTGGTTCTGCCTCTGTTCTTAACAGCTTTCAGACATTAAACAAGGAGGACATGTTCTGACACAATGTAGTGATTCTTATCATCCACATAGCAAGAAATGGACAACAGATTATATTCCAAAGGGGAATGCAAGAAAAAGAGTCATAAACAGCTTAGGAATCATTTGTTCATTGGGAAAGTCTCTCCTAACATTGAACATTTTAGTTGTTAGGTTATGTCCCATGGTATCAATGCTTGTATCTCCTCAACAGAGATGTTAATACAATTGCAAAAGGATATGGACTCAAATACAGCTTAAATGAAGTCCCAAACAGTACTTTGCCTCAATTATTTTTTTCCAGCAATGAGCTCTTCACTGAAGACATAAATTGTTGCATTGTGTTCAGCTTCACTGCCAGGTTCTCTTGTCTAAGAATAGAGGGTTTATCTGATTTAATTTCTGTAAGGCATTAGTCATCACGTATTACTTTGTTACCTTTCTTTCTGTTAAATAGATCATCTTTTTCTCCTCCTCCAAAAGTTTTTTTTGAGCTGTTGGTACCCGTGTCCCCAGTTCTGAAGCACTTTTTCTAAAGATTTTTCTTGACATAAGGGTTACAATAGTGAACAGAACAGTGGACTTTCTGTGATGCCTTGTGACAGTGGTCACAGGGATTTTTAGAGGAAGGAAGAGATGAGGAATCTTGATTCCATTATAAGAAGGCTTGATTTATTTTCTTATGATATATATAACATTATAACTATACTACATAGGAATAGAAAGGAGCTTCTTCAGAAGCTGGCTAAGCTAAGAATAGAATAGGAAGAATGAAAAACAAAGGTCTGTCTCTCGGCAGAGAGCGACAGCAGCTCCACCGTGAGTGGTCAGTAAATCCAAACACCTACAGAAGACCAATCACAGGTGGACCTGTTGCATTCCACATCAGCAGATAATAATTGTTTACATTTGTTACTGAGCTTCTTCTCAGCTCCAGCAGGAAAAATCCTAAGAAAGGATTTTTCACAAAAGATGTCAGCAACAATGCCTGGATCATCATCCAGAATTATCACTGTTTATTTAAAAGTCAGTGGTGTACCCAGGTAGGTCAAACGCTTTGTCACAATTTGTGTTACCTTGCATTTTATGTGTTGTGCTCTCAGTTCACCTAGCTTTATTGCATGTCACTGGAGTGCCATACAGCCTCTAGTCCTAATTATTCCATATAACTCTGTGGCATTTGCAGGTTTTTGCCACCTTGCAAATCATTTTTAGATCTCTCATGGATAATATGAACTAACCTGTCTCACTGCAGGGCTTTGTGCAGACACTGACAACTTTTGACACATTTAAATTTGACCATTATTTCTCCTCTTTAATTTCTGTCTTGCAGCCAATTGCTATCCACTTTAGCTTTGGGTTTGCATTTTCCACTGTACCTGTAAGCCATAGAGAGGTATTAATTCCTTGAATGCCAGCCTGTCTGGCAGCTAATTTTCTCCTGTTGCATTAGCTGTGGATACCACCTTAGGCCACCTGCAGTTTTTCCTGGCCTCTTTCTCAAGGCAAATCCTTTCCCACTGCACCAAATTCCTAGTTTCCACTAGAAAGACTAAGAGCTACAGAGAATCACATAAAAAATACCAAAAGGCTGCCCTTCCCAGTAAGAGGGGAAAATTCCACTCCAGAGCAACCCAAAATGCACTGAACAAAGCAGCATTATCAGTGACAGTCTCATCACTTAAGGGAATGCAGTAACACTGCAGTAATATTGCCACACAAATTGAGATGTCTCCCAGGTCCAAACTCTCTCTAAATAAGGGCCATCCATAATTCAGTGCTGGCTGGTCTAGCAGTAGTGGTCATTGTAATGAAGCAGTTTGGGTAAAAACAGAATCATAGGAAGGTAGCGACTTGATAAATATTAACAAGTTAGTATCACACAGGGTGTAAATCATCTTAAACTCCTCTATAATCTCTAAAACACTGTCTGTGTCTGCCCTTGGATATAGTTGCACAGGTCTGAAAATTTGCTTTTAATTCAGGCTGACAAGGGTGATGGAAAGCACTCACCAGAGTGCAGAGTCTGGTTCTTGAGCTGCAGATATTGCTTAGCATATACTTAATTAATTCTTAGTCTTCCTTGAATGAGAATGAGTTTTTAACACAAGCACCCACCGCTCTGGAGCTCTCTGAACCAAGGTTGTGTTGCCTCACAGCCATAAGAAGTTTTTGACCAGTTTTGTTCTCAGACACCATCTCTAGTTGAGCACTGAAACTGCAGTGCAGAAAAAAAGATCTCCAAGTCCTCTAACTGGAAATATTGCTCCTCTTCCCCACTGCAATTAAATAAAAAAAAAATGTGACATTCATTTCTACTGATGTAAGTATTTGCAAATACGTATATTTGTAAAACTTTAATTTTGGGCCTAAGTTAATCTGACATGTCTTTTTAAGGAGCTTGCCCAAGGCCACACAGTGGCTCTGTGTCAGCCAGGATTAGACCTCAGGAATTGTTGCTTTTCAGTCCACTAGACCAAGCTGCCTCTCATGCTGCCATCAGAACTCTCCAGGCCAGATCAGATCAGTCTGATCACTTTCTACATGGGGTTGATCTTTAAAAACATGTGTATCCTAACAGCCCGAGAAACCAAAATAATGCTTTTCTCTACCAATAGAGGGCATAACCGGTTTTTCCTCTTTTTATTTTAATTTTTTGTGAGACAATATTAAATCATGCCTATGCCTTAAACTTTAGGGAAATAAAAGGCACTGAGGCACTTAAAGCTCCAGGGATGCTGGTCTACTTTGTGTTCTCATCCCTTCATCTTTAGCTTGTAACAGGATTGCCTTTTGCCATTTGGCCAACTCCAGAAGGGATGTAAGTGGCATTCACAGTAGCAAGAAATACACACAAACTCAGGATAAAAGATTTGAACTCAATTAAAGCATTAACACCTTCTTCCTTATCATTTGAGGTATCCCTGGACCAGAAAGCAGAGTATCCAAAGATTCTATTTTATCTCCTTGTCTCAAGGGCTGTGCAAAACAAATCATGGCTGCATCATGCTCCTTAAGGAGCTGTGGAAATAATTTCCAGCCAAGGTCTGACTCCAGAATTTGACTGCTTCCTCTTCCTTCCCCACTTAGACCAGTTTGTCCTAAGCTCCAGGACAAGACACATTTTTTGCAGGTACTTTGTCAGTCTGCTGCAGCTTTGTCTGTCTGTCTGATATGTTGGACACGGGCTGCAAAAGAGGGGTCTTGCAGCTGTGCTGCAGCAGGTAGCACAACATCCCCATTCCTGCTGGCAGTAATAATGCCCATATCATGCTCTGCTGGGGCTGAACATCCATCCCAATCCAAGCACCAACTTCCCTCGCTGTGGTATCCAAGAGATGAGTTTGGGGGTCAAGCCACATGGAGAGATTTGGGGTGCTGATGGCATGACAAACAGAAAGATCAGAGGGATTTTTTTCACAGAAATTGTGAAGTATTTGGAGCGTGAGAAGAGGATACTTAGCAGAACAGAAGTTTTTAAACCACTAGCTGAAGGCCTGACATTAAGGCAATTAACAAATCAAGACAGATTATGTAGATTTCTCTGGATCTACTGGGAAACTGCTGCATATTGCAGTTTTTCAAGGCCCTTTAAAACTCTGCCTGTACTAAGCCTGACTAAGTAGAAGACTATTGCAGCTCCTTTTTGTAATGTTACACAAAATTTGCCAGCCTTCAGATTTTCATGATATACACACAGTAGCTGTGGGAGAACTTCTTACCATCTGCAGGTAATAACAGTAATGCCTTGCGCTGTTACCATGCCTTTCATCTGTGGATATCAAAAGGCTTTCTAAACATTAACTGGTTAAATAGCACCACTCCAGTGAGATATGTACTTCTAACTTGGATGACTTGGGTGATTTCAATTAATCTAAGAGCTCTCATATGGCTGCCAAGGCTTTGCTTACAAGGCAAAGATAATGAAAGGCAAGATGTGTTGGTTTGGAGCCTGAAGACTAGGACAGCTTAGGGAGGGGGACTACTTTAACTAAGCCATTTTTATATATTTTCACTGTGTTCTTAAAAATCCTTTACTGACCTAAAATCTGAGTAGCTGTGTAAAAGGAGATAAATATGCATCTAGGGATAGCTGAAAGTAATGTGTTTTCCAGGAGAAGGAATATAAAAAGTCTTGATGTTGACTCAAGGTAAAACAAAATCTAACCAAACTACTCCCACAGCAGACACAAACCCTTTGGCAGCCTGTGGTGGTGTTCCATCAAACCCCTGAAAGTTGAGTTTACTTTTAAAGTGTTTATCATCCTTTTAATAGATTTACTTTTTAATGGCAAAAGAGAAAAATCTTTTTCTGGCAGAAATGTTCTATTCTTAAATGGGTTAATTTTTAAAATATATTTCTATGTGAGAAACAGTGAAATTTCTTTGGTCATTTTAAAGGGAATCACTGGGAATATGAATTTGGTGTTCCTTGTACTCAGACAATGTTATATCCATCCTGTCAGAGCTGAGGTGAAAAACCCTCTCTCATTACAATTCAGCCTTTACTGAAACCCAGCTTTTCAGGAGAAGGAAGGAAAACCATAGCCTCCCAAGAGAGACTGGGCATCTGGCACAGATCAGCCCAGATAACTCTGAAGTGTCTAAGCTCTTCAACAGGGACTGCAACCAGGGCTTACACTCCTGTGACATACCTTTGCCTCTGCTGTGATCTGATGAATCCTTTGGGCAAACCCCACAGGGCTCCACCATCAGTATTGTGGTACTGACTTGCTAAGGCAGGTATCTGAAATTCTTTGTTGCTCTTGTTTTGCAAAAATCTCCACATGGAGAAGATCCCAAAGAGAAAATGTAGTCATCTCTGAGGCCAAGTGAGATGAAGCTCACAGTGGGATTGCAGCTGCCCTGTGTGTTTTTTATGCATCTGCCAACCACACTGTAATGGAAGTGCTGCCCAGTTCTGTGCTGAGCTTTGTGAGGCCAACACCTTCACAGAGGAAGCCTAGAAGGGAAGGCCAGAGTCACCATCTATTAAAGTGTAACCATCTGCCAGGCTCCTCAGCATTTTTTGGTCAGAGTTGCTGTTTTTAAGAAACAGACACGTTTTAGGATGCTCTCATTATGGTATCCTGTTTAGGAGACAGTGTAAGACCTAGAGGCAAAGAACCATGAATATGCATGGAGAGCTGTGTTAGAATTCAGTCATGCTCAACACTGAAATACCCCGGTATGAATCCAGGTCACTTTAATTTCAATCAATAGACTTCCTGTACTTTTAAGCATGCAAAGAATAGTACTGGCTTCAGTGGAACAGTTGGAATCCTTAATATTAAGGATGTATTAGAATCCATGGGGGCAGGAAGACTGAGTATGTATGTGATCATCTCACTTGCATACCAACACTGCTTTAATGTTACAAGAAAACAGTGGATACTACTTGGCCACTGTGTGTCCCTAAGGGAGAGGAGTTACACACTCCCTCCTTAAGAAATAGGTAAAAAATAATCCACTGTACATTTATTGTGTGGAGCCAGCATGAGAACATCTTTAACACTGTAATAAATACCCAACACCTCAGCTGAAATGAACATGCATCTTAGCATGTTCATTACAGACTCATTTCTATGAGTCTGTAATTATCAGTTCATTGTTTAATTGTGATCATTCCCCAAGGACTTGTACCATTTCAGAGAAGACACAGGTGGCAGTCAAAGTAAATGCATGATAAAATGCTTGTATGTTATGATTTTATTTTTTAAACAGAAAGTTTAAAATCAGTCTTATATGTGTTTTCAGTGAGTAATGCATGGCTCTTCTTCCCTTGAAATGCTTTCCACAGAATTTGTATGTGTTTCTGACTGATCCTGCTGAGAGTGGAAAATCTCTTGTGCCTTCTGACAGTGTTCTATTTTTGCATTGACCCCACGTGAGCCCCCAGGCTAACTGAGGACATTCCAGCAAGAGGGGCTTATGCAGAGTCCCACTGGTGTTAGCAGGAGCAGAGAAAAGCCTTTAAGGAGGGCTCTCACACTTTTCCTACACTCAGCTGGAGTTGTGCTGAGATGCCCACCACTATTTTGAAAAGCAGAGAGCCATCGATCCCAGAAGACCCCTGAAGATCACAGTTAGGCAGTCCCACTCACCTGCTGGTGCCAACTTCAGAAGAATTCTCTTGAACTCTTCTTTGTGTCTCCTTTCCTCTTTTTTTTTTAATTAAATACATTCATTGATATCTTACTGATAGCAAGAAGATAGGTGTAAGGGGAAGAAATGTTCTGCATAGGTAGTTTGTATTCTAATTATTGCTTAAGCATTCAGATGCTTTTAACACACATGCAGTGCACATACAGTTCTTGCTGTAACTGCAACATAGCTTACTGCTCATGAAAATTTATGGACTCTTTCCATCTTTAAATACAATCCCAAAAACAACTTTCAATATACCAGAAACTTCACACTCTTGAAGGAGGAGGGACAGTCACAACAAATTTCTTTAGTGATACATCATGCTTCATCCCAAGTGTTGGCTACCTTTTATTTTTTCAATTTAGAAATGAAAGGAAATGCTTATCATTTGTTTATCATCTGATAAACCAGTGTACTGGAGGGCAACTCCTATTTCTGTAAACAGGCATTGATGCACTTAAAGTATTACAAATGGTGGTTGATGAATATTCAGCTTATCCATTTTCTTCTCTGTGAATTTATTTTGGAATAAAAGGGAAGGCATAATGAGACTAAATGAAGTCAAAATCTTTCTGCACTTTTCTAATACTGCTCTGGATGCACAAAGGATTTGTGAAAGCATCCTGCATTTTATTTGTGTCAAAGAGCAAGCCTCAGGTGTTGTGATGCTCCTCAGCATCTCCTGTGGCTCAGCTTGTGAGAGGTGCTGAGACCATTGCTCAGGCAAGCACTTGCAGGCAGGCAGCGCATGAGCCATGCAGGGTGCTGCTGTGCCAGGCTCTGAGCAGCTGAGCACTGTCCAGGGAGGAAGCACCTCAGAGCTGCAAGAGGATCAGGGTAAAGGCTGAAGGAACCGGGAGGATGCGACTTGGATGGATTGCTACCCCCCACATGGATGTGTAGGCTGGGGGGTAAACAGCAAAGCAGTGAGCTCTTAAGCTGCATATATGGGAGGTTGAATATGTGTGCAGTGGGTGCTAGGGCTGCTCTAGATGTTAGAGGTAGTTTGCAGGCCATGGATGTCTGTCTAGTAATTCAGTGCTGCTTGAGGGTGTGAGATTTAAAAATGTACTTTCAGTGGAAGGAGATTTGAGGTCAAATAATGACAGGACAATGACTTCCTAGGAAACTGTAAGGTTTCTGCAATAGTATTTATACTGACCTCTTTTGCCTATACAACATTAGGAAAAAAATACAACAAGCCTACAACAAAAAGAAATAAAAAAGAAAAATAAAAACCCTGTCATGTACATACAAGCCATGATTTTGCTTAATTTGAGCACTATTTGCAGTAGAAACTCACTCAGCCACCCTTCTAAGTGATGCCATCATTTAATGTAAATGGCTTCATAACAACTTGGAACAGAAATTGTTACAAGTCAGAGGTGTCATTCAGAGCAAATCCAGAGAGAAGTCAAGTGACTCTGATACGTGAATCATATTGAATTTGGCTGACTGCAGGATATAATTACCTCCATTTATTGTGTTTATGAACATTTCTTTGTATGAAAAGCTGTTTCTTCAGTTTTTTAAATACTTCGATGGACATAGATTGAGATAAATTCCAACAGAGTAGGAGAAATGCTTCCCTGCACCTGTTTCTCAAGCACCTGTTTCTCCACCATTAATCGTGTTAAGTAGCTCAGAATAATTATGCATTGTGTTCTTACAGTGTGAGTTTAAAGAAAATGCCAAAGACAAGAAAAAGAGACATTATTAACACAAATAATTACAGGGAACACCTTTCTCTCAGTGGTTTCAGCATCACATTTTCTGCCTGTGTCATATCTAATTGCTAAACAAGGAGTACTGTTTTAGATAGTGACCAAAAAATCCTTCTCCAGTTAAAGTTTTCTTATAAAAGGGAGGAATAAGTGACTCTTCCCACTACCTTATTTGTTGGTAGTCCTTCTGCCTATTCATCCTTGATGCCTAAAGTTTATATTTCCAAATGGAGAAAAACTTTTAGCTCCTCACTTTTCATCAGAGATGTTATTTCAAAGGTTAGAGGAAATGAGACAATTTGCATAAAACAACCCTTAAAGAAGTAGCGTAGAAAAGTGACTCACTCTGTTCTCCCAGATTCTCTCTCTCTAGTCAAATCTGAGAATTGTTTTTCTGCTATTTGTTTTTCTGGCAGTGCAGAACTACGCTTTGAGGAGAGGAAACACTCGGCCTGTTGCAGACAAGCATTGAGACAATGAAGTATATGAGCATCTGGCTGTTTCATACAGGCAATTTCAGGGAACTCTTTAATCAGGCTTAAGGTCTGCAGCTATACTGTCCAGGGGTCCCCATAACATGTTAAAAGCAGACAATATTTGCCCTTGGATATATGCTTAATGTTTGAAAGCTAGAAATGTTTCCGTTTTCAAAAGGTTGGAACACTGACTTAGTTTGGGACTGCCCCTGAAACTCTAGATCTACAAAATCAGCTTTTCTTTCAGTGAACACAAAGAAAGGCTGCAATGGGGTGTAGCAGTCAGGGAATTTCGTTCTCCTGAGAGGAGGTTTCTCAGGCTAGGACACAATGCTGGACGCACCAAAGCTGTCTGCAAGGGTCTGCAGCTGCACTGTTCATAAGTTGTAAGTAAAGCACCTCTTTCCAATGGATTTTGCTCTTGATCCTGGGCAGCAGTTGTTGGAGTCCATGCTTATTTAACCAGACAGACAGCCATTAACATTTTAAACATCTTTGTTAACAAAGAACAGCCAGGAAACCCTGACTTCCAGATGCCTTTGGGCAGAAGCGAAGCAAACATATTAGTGATCGCCATGTTTCTGGGTACATTTCTCTCACTTTCCATCTGAGAAAACACAACCAGAAATCTCTTCTGCCAAAATGTGTCTTTACACCTGCCTCTGTTCAGAATAGGTCTCGCTTCACATGCATGGATGACAAATGAACAAACGCTGTGAGATCTGGTATTTAAGTACGTGGGGATGAAGAGGAGTATTGGCATGCTGGGACATCCCTAGGTTCCTGTTTCCTGGCTCCCCTTTCTATCAGCCAGTGCAAAGGATATCATCCAGCTCCTGGGGTCTTCATTAATGCCTTCTGCACTGGGCAGCAGGAGGTAGAGAAGAAGTGAAAGACCTAAATGCTGTTTTTTACGTTTTACTACAGAAGATGCAGTTTCACAGGCTGACACCAGCTGCTCATAGGCAAACGCAGACCAGCACACAGATACAGACAGGCTATTTTTCTCCTTTTTAATTTCTTTAAAGGGCCATCCACTCCCCTTGAAAAGCCCTTCCCTTAGTGCACTGTGTGTGCCAGATGTATCCTACAGACAAAGCAGCAGTTCTCTGTGAGAAAATGAAACAGCTCCATGTTGCTGCTACCCCAAAGGTCTGGCTTCACAGACTCATAGCAGTGACAAGGGGTAGGATTCAGGAGAAAGGAACACTCAGAGGAACAGCCTGAAAAGATTTGGCTGGGATTACCTTGTGCTGGGTCCCACAGGTTCAGTTGCCATGTCACTCATACCCATGGGAACCCTTCTTTTCAGTCCCCTCAGCATGGACAAGACAGCACAGGCATTTCCTTACTCCTGGCACTTTTCTGGGTGCCCTCACACTGTGCCCAGATGTCTGAATTCACATCGACCTTGTGCTCAAGATTTCTGCATTCAATTAGCTCTCAAGCAGCGTGATTATTACTTGGACCTTTTCTGATAAATGGCATTAATTCATGGAAATATGCTAATTAAATTATTTGCATTTTCCCTGTTGTTGAAGAGGCCTGAGCTATAACTATCACAGCCTGGACACAAATGCCTCTCACATGCTTATTTCATGAAACACCTCTCATGGAAGATGGAAGTGGGCCACACAGGGCTGCTGCAGAGTTCAGCAGGCTATCCTGCCCATGAAAACATCTCCAATCTTCTGTAAGAAAATGTAGTGCTTCGCCTTTCTCTTCTCACTCACCTCTCCTCTGCTAACCATTTTTTTTGAGCTTTTGCATTTATGTTCCTAATTAATTTAATGAGTGAATTGTGCAATTTAATTCAGCACATCATATCTCTTTGTAGTGCACACTCTTCAGTAATAAAGTGGCATTATAAATTATTCAATTTTTCAAGCTTTGAATCTAAATCAAATAACATATGATATCTTTGAAGGCAGTTTTATTGCTGTTCTTAAAACATATGAATATGATAGTAGTTTTCACACAATGGAAACCAGCACCACTTATTTGTTTTGCTTTGCTTTAATTTGATAGGAAGTATACGTATAATTATATTTCTCCCTTTTATCTGTCATTCTTCTTGGACCCCAAATGGAGCATGTTTCTACATAAAGCAGGCAATGAAAGGAATGTCACTTCTTGAAAGAGATTTTGCCTGTTTCCAACAGAAATATTTTAAGGCAGATTGACTGTTCTGAATAGGTTAGAAGCAGACTTTCATAACCTCAATTATAATGCATTGATAACAACATTTGTGAGATTAGACACAGAATGAGGTAGGTTGAGAGGTATTAGGAAGTAAACTAAAAACATACAAATCATCCTGGAAGGGCAATTTCCAAGGCTGTTCTATTAATTAAAAACCTAGTTATTGATGTATGATATATTGTGTGTTGTGTAAATAAACTGCATTGATATGAGAGGAGAGAGGGAGGGCTGCATGTGACATCTGCAGCCAACCTGAAGCTCTTGCAAAGGAGTTTTTCACAGCTTTTTGACTGCACATAATGTAATATAACAAACACATAGGTGATTTGAAATACCTTTTTTTGCAAGAGACCCACAGTTTTAGGGTTTTCAGTTAGAAGAGTAAAGGGGGAAGCTCAGCATGTACAGCTTTACAAAGGACAGCAGTGGGGTTCTAAGCAAACTATATGTGAAGGGTGTTGTTCAGGTTTTGTTCCTCTCTACCCTGTAGGATGCCATTAGGAGAGTTCCTTTTCCATTATGCATTGTGTGCTTGGGACTTTATAAATAAAAGTCTATTTCTGCCTCAAGAGGACTTACCTTTAGCCATTGAGTGAGCTCGTGTGAATCAGAGGTGGGTTTGCTGATGGCAGCTGCAGATGAAACTAGGCTGAAAGTAGGCTGCACTTGGAAATTTATAAAAGGAGCAGAAT
This sequence comes from Setophaga petechia, assembly GCA_024362935.1. NCBI lineage: Eukaryota > Metazoa > Chordata > Aves > Passeriformes > Parulidae > Setophaga > Setophaga petechia. The sequence continues at coordinate 10,813,137 of JANCRA010000008.1, read as the reverse complement.
TGCAATGCATCTGATGGGAGAAGAATTTCTAGCATCGGTATTTGATATCCGTGTCATGGTCCAAATTGCGACTAGGTGGGAGAAAGCACAACTGCACTGAGGTCAGTAGTTTCAACTATGTGTTCAGCTGCTTTGCTCATTGGAAAATCTTACAGCAACTAAAACAGGCTTTTGAACGTGGCACTGAACTTTTTAGTGCTTTACTTTAGTTAATACTTTTACTTTGGGGCTTTGCTTGTTCTTTCTACTTTTTCATATTTTTGTTTTAATGGTGAATAATTCCTATCTGGCTTGTCAGTTTTCATAGCATGTTTTGGCTTTGTAAAATTTGGCATATACACAAATGACTGTGAATATTTTTGTTTGTTTGTTTCTAACCATAAATACTGCTGACAGCTAACAATTTTTTGTAGCTCCATTCTGATCAACAATGCAACTGAATTTCTGAATGGGCTGTCTTTCAGTTTTCTCATTGACAATGTTAGGAGTGGACATGAAACAAATGAAAAGTTACATTAGATTGTTATTCCCATCAGACTTATCCCTAGTGTCTAAGCATCGATTTTACGGCAAAGAGTAAAGCTCAATGCCTTCAGCTGATTAATGTCCCATTCCTAATTTGCATGCATGGGTAGTGTCTACCCAAAGGTCAGAACAGAGGAGTGAGGTGAGCCGTGTTAGTACCTTTTCCTCAACCATGAGTTTGACAGCAAAGAGATGGAGAAAGAAAGCATGCAAAGATCCACGCCCATGGGAAGGGATCAAAAAGGTCATTTTCAGCTCCATTATGATTATTTTTCTTTTTATCATACATGATAATAATCAAATCTACATAATGGTAAAAATAAAGGCTTGTCTACTCCTGCTTACTCAGTATTTACCAAATTTAGCTCCTCTCAAAAGATTGGGGCTTGATTTGTGATAGGGTTTTCTGGTGTTGTTGTTTTCTGAGGCACAGAAGTAATGCATACAGCAAGGGCAACCACAGGGGGTGATTGCCAAGAGGAATGTTGTGGGGTTAGTAGGAAAGAGAAAGAAAGATGGGCAAGAAGGTGAAAAAGTCAGGTAAATTGACCATAAGAGTCCGTATATCCAGTCAGTAATTAGTAAAGGAGGTAATTGCATAGCTGAAACTTAGTTTGGTATAATCATATAAGCCCATTTCTTGGAAATTATGAATGCAGAGAGGGCCACCAGGTTTTCTTTAAAAGTTTGACTTTAAAAGAATGAACCATTGACTAATTTCTACAGTAAATATCTGCTCCTGAAAAAAAGGGGGAAAAAAAACTCATAAAGAAGAGGCTCCACAGATGCGGCTTCTCCACTCACCATGTGCAGGACTGTCTTTTCCACAGCCCAATGGGTCCCTCTTGCTGTGCAAGGTTTCCCATGCTCTATGTCAGCTCAATTTCTCAGTGGTGCTGTTTGGGCTCACAAAGAAACATGGAGGCCTGGTGACCAGGCATCCTTCCCTCTGCAGTGGTGCCTTCAGACCACCTGAGAACTGGGCACCATGTTGGAAGCAGAAATTCTCATGCAAATGGAAGCTTATACCTGAATGTAATCGATGATTTCCTTGTATTGCTTTACTTTAGCTCATGTTTTAAGTGATTGAAAGTGAGGTCTGAGTCCTGCAAGCACTTGCGTGTGGTGAAAATCACACAATCAGATTGTGGGGTCAAGTTTACTGTGGCTTTTGAAATGCCTGAGCAGCATGTTTCCTCTCAGAAGATTTGTAGATAAGAACTATGGAGTAAAGAGAGGCTTATACAGTATTTAAACTAATGGGAGGTCTGTCTAAAGACTGAGTACAGAGCCTGTGGGTAACAGGGTGTTAAGACAGCTTGAGAGGCCACTTACTTGTGTCCTACAAAAGAAAAGCAGAAATCTGGAAAGCAGATTGTGAAACTGTCATTTGTTTGTACTCAAATGCCATGCAGGATTCTCCCATCTTTCAAAACACTAACTCAATCCATCTTCTACTGGGAATTTTATGTCCTTTCTGTGTTTCACCCTGAGACCAGTCCAAGGTCCTGGATTAGTTGGTGTTGTCCCTTTCCTGCCATCTCCTGGAGAAGCTGGACTCAATGCAGTGTAAGATGGTGGCACTGGGGTTCTGAATGCCCCAGGGAGAACATAAGGGGCACAAATGGATGTGGAAAGAGAGCAATTCTCCCAATATATTAGCTACTGTCTCCACACCACTCATCAAGCAGTGGCTGGCATGGCGGATCCAAATTTTCGGGTACCTGGATATTCCAGGTCCATGCCCTTGTCCACTTCTCTCCATTTAGCAGGGGAAGTGTGTTTTCAGTCTGGCACCATCTCCTCTTCATCCTTTTGGCAGGAAAACAGCATCTGCTTACATTTCTGAGGAGCTTTGAGCCAGCCACATGTCTCATAAACATGTGCTTTGCATATTTACAGTAACTTGTTACTTTCCTTATAAATAGTGACATCTCCAGGTGTAAAGCATCCAGGATCAATAAATGCCATTAAAACCTTTATGCATGTTGCAGCTAAAGAGATTGGGAGTGTTTGAATGAGTCTCAAGTTAAGCAAGCATATAAAGTTGACAAGCATTCATTTTAAACTGTGGATGTGAAGGTCAGATCTCAAAGATGGTTTAGTTACTCATTCATCTGAAACACCTGCACTTTTACTCTCTGACTTGTTTTGATTTATTAAAATAGAAAAGAGAAATTTTTTTAAAGAGTAAGACCTATTTTATTTTCTTGCTTTAGACTCTTAAAATTAACTCTTTTATGTTTGCTTAAAAATCTTGAGGGTTTTTTAATCAGCAACATTTTTAAAATTATTCCCACTTTATTTGATTTTGTTTTCTATTTACCCTGAAACCAACTTCAGCTCTTGATAAATGGTGTTTCAGTGCCCATTCAGATAGTGTGCAATTAAAAACTAAGCTTCAGGAAATTCATAAATGTGTGATTGTGACAATATTGAATCTGATATTTTACAGGGGAGGGTGTGAGGGAAGGTGGGAAATTTCTTCCAGAATTTTTCAGAACTGTGTGGGAGGAAAATATGGGGAAGAATGCCAAATAATCATCTTCTGCAAGTCTGTGAAAGTAGCTAATATTCTTGATAACCAAACAGGGTAGGGAAGTTTCTTGCTTACCTTGGTCTGTTTTCCTTTCACCCGCTTCAGCTGTATTTTACTTCAGCACATGATGTCACTACTTTTCAATCCAAATACACTTTCAGAACTCTTTCCACTGCAGCAACTAGTCAGCTCATGTACAGAAAAGGTCTCTAACACTACTCCTTCCAGACTTTGCAAACATTGTATATTTTGTGATATATACAATATCCTTTGTATTGTGTATGATATATTGTGTGTTTCCTTTCCATCCTTATCTTTCCTTGTCCATCCCTATCCCTCTGCATCTACCCAGTCCGTGAGGAATGAGACAAGTTTTTTGTTTAGGATTTTTTTTTTTTACATTGAGTGCGACTCCTTTTTATCCAGAAGCAGTCCTGGTACATGTTGGTGTTTATTTCCAACACACCTACTTCTCAGAATGTGGAATACTCACTCAGTCTCCTCAAAGATCTCTTGTCTCTGAGCATGACAAGTGAACAAAATTGGTAAGCTCTACCTTGTACAAAGAGTCCCCCATGGTTTTGTACAAAAGTTAGTGCCTGATCATTTCCAAATGATGGCGTACAGGAAGCATAGTGAAAATGAGGAGCAGAGTTAAGAAATACACATTAGTGAAATCTCTGACAAATGCAACTGTCTCAGCTTCATACACTTCCATCTCAGCCCTCCCCCTCCAGTTTGACATCACTCCATTTGCATACAACCTCACCTACCTCCAGTGCATATTGCAAGAAAAGAAGCTGTTCCATTTTGTTAAAGACACAGCCCACAGTATGATTCATTAGTTTATCATTGTAACAAGTTCTTGAAGCCACATCAGTTTTATGGCCACCATAAAGTGTCCCACCTAACACAGAACAAGAGCACCTTGCAGTACCTGCCTAATACCAAAGTGATAATTGCACCATTGGACAGTTTTATGAGGCAGTAATCCAGCTCCTGAGCAGACACACTACTAGGCTGAAGGCTGAATAGTTTATCTTGATGTGGAAACTGTATTATTGCATTATGAAATAGCACGATGGTACTATCATCATGTTTTGTGGTTTTTGTAAGAATTCATTTTTTTTATGGTGTGGTTTGTAGGGGTTTTTTAAATATTTGAATACAGGAGACAACACTGCAGGAGATAACAGTGATTCTGTTTATTTTGGGATGTCTGTAATTTCTGCCACTGCTGAGGCCTAGGAAAAGCCCCCACAGGCTGTGCCTAGCTGCCTGGCACATCACAGAGGTAAATTTTAGCTCCCCAGGGATTTGTGACCTCTTCCACAAAGTGCAGATATGTATACAAGAGTGTTTGTGTACGTATTCCTCTCACAGGTAGTAACCTTGTGTGGTGCCTACTTTCACCCATTGTGCACCTAAGTGGTTCTTGATGACTTAGGCATCTTTCTTAAGCTGCTGGTTTTGTTTTACAAAACTTGCATGCTGAATTGTACAAAATCAATAAATAAAAACAGGAGGCTATTTCATCTACCTTTTCTGCAAGCCTCTATTCCTCTTGATGTATGCAGGGAATGTTGAAAGGCAAAATTATTTCAAAATCAAGTGATAAACAGTGCCCTTTGATTACGTTTTGCTTATATCGAAGATTTTGAAGAGAAAACAAAAATGTTTCTCTCTCTTCCTCATAACTTCTTTCCTCAGGCTTAATAGAAAAAGATAAAATGAGAAGCATTACAATGGCATTTGCCAATTTGCAGGCAGAAATATATTGCAGGTGAGCAGGCATTCACCTTCAGAGATAAAACAGAGGCAGAGAGAAAGAGTCCACACTGCCTTTAGAAGCAATGATCGTGCACATCCCGCTGGATGTTTGTCATGCCAGCCGTTTGTCAGTCAAACAGCAGACGTCTTTCTGCTGCTCTCTGGTCTCACAGTTCAAATAAAATAATGCCATAATAGATGAGGCTGTCCAGGTCACAGGAGTTATTAAATTTCTTTCCTTTGCACCTAAACCTTTCTTGTTTCCACACAAGATAAATTATATGGTGCCTGTAATATTTATTTAAAAAAAAAACAAAACAAAACAAAACAAAAAAAAAACAACTCTTGCTGTTGTTACTGAGGAAAAACAGGAAACTACAAGAAAAGGACAACCTCAAAGTAACAATCAGTCTGCAACATGGTTTGCAAGGGGATACAAGATATTAGAGACAAAAAGCCACGTCCTCCTCTTGTTCCTGTGTCTCTTGTGGAAGTGCTAGATGGCAACCTAAGGAGGATAGCAGCTTCCCCATGTTCCCCATGTCTCCTGCCCTCCTGAAGAGATGGGCAAGGGTTGGAGGTGGGTCTGGGTTTGTTTTATGGGCAGCTCTGGCAGCAGTGCAGGCTTGCACTGCCCCTTTTTCTGGCATTGTTGCAAGATCTGCAGGCAAACTGAGGTGTACATTTTTCTGTGTTCCCAAATTCTCAGAACTGTCTTTTACATCAGGATGCCCAGCCTGGCATAAGTCAGAAGATCTGGCTCTCAGAAGGTGCTGAACACATCTTTCTTTTTGCCCTCTTTCCTTGCCTCCCCTTAAACAGTCCTTTCAAGACTCTGAAGTACAGGACTTCTAATTGCTAATCCATTTTTAAAGACTGTGAGTGGTCTATAGGTATTCCTGAAACACCTTATCTCTGGTCTCCAGCTGGAAATGTAATGCAGCACATAATTGCAGAAGTGTCTTAGTAATGGTGCAAATTCAAATTAAATCATGGGATATTTCACACAGTGCACATACCTCCTGATGTCTGTTTCACAGGCTGCACAGTTTAGCAGCATGCTTTTTACGATGTAGCACTACAGTGGACATTAAAAACAAGAAAAGTAAATGTATGAAATCTGCAACAGTATGAGATTTTTTTTCCTTCCAGGGATGGCAACAAGGTAAATCAGAACAATTTATTTAATTCTGTTTCATTCTTCCTGGCAACAATTTCTTCAAAAAAGCAGTACAAGGAAAGTGACCAAAGAAGCCCTTGGGCAACTAAGTTATATTTGGATTTTTAGAATAAATATTTTTTTTCTTAGACTCAAGTAAAAGGAGAGTATTCAGTGTCCCAACACCTCTCTGTTACCAGGCTGCTACACGACATCCTCATTCTTTCTGTGGCTCACTCTGACAACTGTTTCTTCACAGGTCCACAAGGACCTCCTGTTTTAAATCTAAAGTCTACCCCTTAGCACTGATGCAGTGCTCTGCAGTGTGTGCAACATGAATACATGTTTTCTGTATTGCAGCTCCATTGGGAACCAAGGATCCAAAAAGAGACCATGAGCAGCCAGCTCCTGGCATCCAAACACACGGTCAGTTTGGCTCTACTGGCCTCCCACGACTGTAGGTCACACTACATTCATGTGGCCAAAGAAGAAATAAAAAGCAAAAAAGCTGGTGTTTGTCTTCATTCCCTTTTGCTTTGCCTTTTCTCTAGTTTTCCACACATGGGGAGAGATAATAGAATGAATCCCCATTGCACCATCTTATCCAACAAAACTGCTTTGGCTCAGGGGTAGAATTGCTCTTGATTCAGTCCAAACAGATTTGGGGAGTGACATATTTGTGTTTCCAAGCACAGGAAAAAGACTGGCTATTTGTTCAGGTTTTTTTTTTTCATATGACATAATCTCCTTCCAAATAATGCTTGCCATTATCTTCAATGATGCTGTGCCTACATGTGCTGTTCACAGCAGCATGTTCTGCACTGACATTTTGATGCTAAGGAAAGCAAAAGGTAGGGTGTTCATTACAGAAGCTCCCTTCAGGCTTTTGGCAAGATGTAGTCAGATGCCAATTGTTCCCAGTCATTTTCTGTGAACAAGAATATACTGGAGCATTCAACCAAGCAGAGTATATTCACCATTATTTCCTTTTGATACATGCGCTGTATTTTGTAAAAGCTTGAGGAAAAAGTTCAGTTGATCATGCTCATAAGTTTCCTTCGTAGCATCTTCTAAAACAGCAATTATTCAAGATGCAAGAAACTTTGAAGGTTGCCTCCTCCATGTGGTATTCTTGCCTTCTACCCACTCCCGCCCCCATTAACAAATAGTAGAAGAAAAATTGAAAGGTATTCAAACCTATGTTGTTCATCAGAAAAGGCAGACACTATGAAGCTATTTTTTTTCTTTTTCAGATCTCATATTATTTTTCCTGGTGTTTCATCTAGTTGAGTTGTGTTGTATGTTGTGACAGTAATGAATTACTATTTTTCCAGGCACTTCTTATATGTCATCCAAGTAACTGGAGAAATTATAAAAAATTGGGCTTAAGCTCTAAAATTTAATTAATGTAGGAGCGCCATACCTTAGCCCTGATGTATTTTATTGAGACACCTACCCACCTGACTAGATGCGTGTTTCTTGCTGCTCTCCCTCACCTATACTGGGCACTCCATCAAGGAAGCTTATGGTCTTCCCTGACAGCCCTCGTGAGTGAACACCACTGAGTCTTCGTATTTTGATTTCTCAGAAAGGAACAGAAAATTCAGAAGTTTGACACAGGTACAAAAAGTTGGACAATGCCTCCTCAGAGTTATCCCTGCACACTTGCTACACAGAGACATCCTACCTGTCCCTGCTGGAGCCTCAAAGCTGTGTCTTCCTCCAAGATTTTTTCCCCTGCTTTCGCAACATCTGTGAGCTTAGTTTGAGCATGTTTTGGTCATTTAAACTGCACCTCATTTCCTCCCTAACCATTTTCTTGTCGTCAACAAATGTCCCGATTCTCTGTTTTTTGGGGGCATTTCATTTGATCCTATCACCTTTCCAGAGTGTTTGTAAGCCTTTCTTTGCTGGTTCGCAAGATTCGGTTTCCTTTCAGAAAGGGAAACAGAATCTTACAATTTCAATGGGGACTAATTGGGCAAGCTTTGGTGCATGTCCCTTCACTTGATGGCATGCCATGCCTTTTGATGGCCTTGACTTTAGGGAAGATTTTTTCTTTTTTTTTTTTTTAGTATCTATGCCATATCCCTCATATCTTCCCCTCCAAGTTGTGTCTTCCTCTTTGATTTTTCCCCTGCTTTTGCAACATCTGTGAGGTTAGGTTTGACCTGTTTTGGTCCTTTGCACTGCAGCTCATGTAATCCTGGTCCATTTTCTTGTAGTCACTTAATGTCCCAGTTTTTTGGTTTTTTGGGGTGACATGACATTCATACAGGACATCTTTTTTTGTTCTACATAGAATTATATTGCAAGTCTGGGAGTACAGTGCTCATAGGATTGGCCTGGTTTCATTCTTTTATCACTCCACAATGGATGTTGAGATTTTTGCTTTTTACGTATTAGTTGATCAAGATTTTTCAGTGGGATCATCTAGCTTGCCTTCTTTCTGCAAGTGCCATGTTTGACTGGAGCTGCATTAAAGGCTTTCCATTTCACTGGCCCACAAATATGCATGAAGTCTGAAAAGTGGATCATGATTTAAGCTAGGTGAAAGAAGAAAACACCTGCAACATTTGTCCTGCTGCCTCTCCATTATTGAGCACAGAATTCATGCTCTGTGTTCTGTAAACCTCATTTAGGTATGTCATCAAGAGCCAGAACTATATTAAAGGCTTGAAACTGGAAAAATAATTAAGAACATGCAATGGCAATTACTTTTCATCTTCAAACTGCTGCTTACGGTTTATTCCCTCAAATACTAAAAGGTCATCAGCATTTTGTTTTCTTTTTCTTATGAACAGGTTATTTAGATTTCTTTTTGGTGTACTCAGCTCTCTGTGGTGTGGTACAGAAAAAAAGCCCAATAAACAACCAGCCAAAGAGCTCATCTCTCATACTAAATGAAAGTCAGACAAGGATTTTCCATTTTTCTTTTTAATCACAGGCAGTATTCATAGCATTTCCTTTATTTTCTGTTTTCTTTCTTATTATCATGGATAATGCAGTGGAAATGTAATCATTTTTAATCAGGTTTAATTATATACTTTTTTCTCATCCCTTATCTCTCTCTCTTGCTAAAAAGGTGAGCTTCTGTCTCATTCTGTTTCCTTTGTTGGTGTATTATGAAGCCATCAAATAAAATGTGGCTCCCAAAGCTGATGTGCCTCCGCAGACTCAGGCACCCACACCAGAAGCTTGTCCTGACTTTGGAATCCTCTTGTGGGCTCCCCTTGACAAGAGGTTTAATGTAAGGCATGTCTTGAACTGCAGTGTGACATTGTGTTCTTGTGTGTCCCTGTGCCCTTGGAGCGACTCCGCATCACAAATTCTGGAGCATCTCTCACACTGCTAATAGGTCTGCCTTGTACCCATCATATTCATCTCAGGGGTCTGGTGCTTCAAAAGAGATACCAGACTAATTCTCATAAATATTCCTCAATTTATTAAGGCTGAAAGTTGTCCCTCTCATCTTTTGCAATTTAAAGAACTGTTCTGAAGAAAAAGAGTCACAGTGCTGTGTTAAAAAAAAAAAAATCACAATTTAAAAAAAAATGTTCTTAGTTTTGTTACTTTGAAAACTTGGATTGTTTAGGTAATTAAAAGAAAAAAATTAAATTCATTTATGTTTTTTCATGTTCACTCATTTTTCTTTGCATTATGCTGGGCAACCAAGGTTGATGAATTTACTACTTATTATCCTCTATCACATCTATCTCCAGGTTGCATACACTGCCAGGGTTTGTATTTTAAGTGCTTCAGGCAAGGGTGAAGCATATTTGTTTATTCACATTAATCACCACTGAAATAATAATAAAAAAGGCTTCGGTTAGATATTTATATTTAATGAAGTGTTGTGCTTAAATTACAAAAGCATACTGAATGCTTGGAAGAGGGAGAAGAGCTTTGCCCCCACTCTTTCTTTAAACTCTACCACCTGGGCATTCCTCAGACAAGGGATTTATGGTGCAGGTCCAGTCTCAAATAAGGTCCTCTCTCTTAAGTTCTTTCCTCAGTGCTGGTGTGCAGTGCATCCCACTGCTTCTTTCATTTTTGTAACTTATTGCCTGTTTGGTAACCTTTCCTTTTCTTCTCCAGCTTTCTCAGAAGTGAGCCACAGGCAAAAAAATGGGGGAGGATGAAAATGGAAACAGAACTGGCACTCACAGTTTCATCTAGCCCATTTTTTTCTGTTCATAGGGAAAATCTTTATAACCTTGTCCAAAATGTCGACATATTTTTAAACAAATGCTGACAGGGGTGAGCAAACTTCAGCAAGAGTGTTTACTGTAGAGATCATTTCCTTGGTCACTAAGACATCTATGGTTTTGATATATGCTAAGAAGGCATTTTCTGGGTTGCAATAGGACAGTCTGATAACCCAGCCATCATTCTCCCAGCCAAATCTGAGGGAAATGTGTGTTTGCTCCTAAGGCTGGCTTTTAATAATCCAATAGAGACTAGCTGTAGGCAAGGTCATTTAACAGCTGAATGGCTATCATTGCTTTATGAGGGTGCTAAGTTGTAATAGGCAGGGTGGAGTGAGTCACAGATACCGAAAACATAAAGTAAAATAAGAGCTTTTAGACAGCTGTAACACCAGGAGAGGGAAAAACCATGTATCTTGAACTGCTGTATCACAGGTCTACCGGACCGGCTACTCACAGACAGGTTTCCCAGCACACTGCACCAGGTTATTTTCATAAAGAGTGGAAAAAATTGAATAAACACAGGATAAGATGGTTTGTCAGTGACAGAGATGCTCTTGCTTCAGAATGGGGAGTGGCATAAACTAAAGGTAAAATCCTGGCTCTGTTCAAGATATGAAAGATGAGGGATTTTTGTCTTTGACTGAAATGAAACCAGGATTTCATGCCAGAACGCTAGTGTGTCTAATGTTGTAAAATATATCGGTCCCAGAGCCAAAGAATAGAGTTAGCTGACAAAGAATTTGTCATATAGCAGTGCTGTAGCATCTTTCACGGTGCCTGAAGATGAGAAAGTAGTAGTAACAACATGAGAAATTGAATCCATGTCCCTTTTGTGACAAATGTCACCTGAGTTAGCTATATGTGTGATTTTGACTGAAAATATGAAACTGGAAATAGGTAATGGAGTTGTTTATTCTTTGGCACTTGGTGAAAAATGCAGAAGTAACTGCTATAATTTAAATCAACTGTTGATATTTTTTATATGATTAACAAGGATTTTAAGGTTCATGAGGAATGGCTGAGGCTGTTATCCCTGCATGACAATATAAAAAGGATTTTATTTTTAATCCTGTGAAGGGCACTGTGAATTGCTTTGGTGGCTTTGACAAAATAACAGCTGTGGTGACTGACGGTTCTCCAGCTGTGGGGGAAGTCAACAGTTTTATTGGTTTACTTAAAAAGAAATATGGAGTGAACTTCCTACCTTTTCAATGAATGAGGTACCAAAAAAGCCTCATGCAGGAAGGTACTGGCACTGGCAAATGTCATGGAAGTTGTTAAAGTGATTAACCTTGTTAGAGCAAGGAATGGAGCTTTCAATGGCTACCACTCCATCTCTGACACAAAAGTTGCTGAGAACAGAGTTTGGGGGTTGATTTTTTCAACTTAAAGTGTAAGAGGAGATATTTTGAGAAAAGAAAAATTTTTTTTTTCTCTGAGAATTAAAAGCTAATTTCTACGATAAGTCTTCTGGAGTCAATAACCTACTGCTAAACTGTATCAGCACAAATTGTGTAGTATTGTTGTTTTGTGTAACTAGGCATTTGCTTATAAAGTAATTCTTACCTCAGGTTTCTTTTTAATAGAAACATAGAAGTTATTGGAAAATACAGTGGGCAGAGGAGATTGTCTTCTTCCTAGTTATCACTTAAATTTCTGCTAGAACAAAAGATGAAAAATGAATTATCCATAGAAATTGTTAATGTAATTTGATTTTCTCCTGCAGCAGAGGTAAAAAACTAGTTGACACATTTTTTTGTATAGCCACACTAATTGGTGTATGAGTTCTGAGACAGGAATACAGGAGACCTAACACAGACAAAATTTTTACTGGATTCAGCAGTTCATGTAGTCAGTCCTGAAAGAGTAAAATGAGATGTGATGCATTACAAGATACATGTTGCCACAGTCTTATTTAGACCATGAAGTTTGAGTAGGCAGCTTCTGAGGGATATGGAGTCACATGCCTCAGCCTGGAGATGGCTGAAGTAATTAATCACTTTTAGCTGTCAGGATAGAGTAAAAACAGAGTTGCATCATCAATCTCTTATAATCCATCCCTGAAATTACTTCATCCTGAAAGTAGAAGGAAAATGAGGTGAAGAAAACTCTGCAACCTCCCTGGGCAACCTGTTCAGTGCTTGGTAACCCACACAGTAAAGTACTTCTTTGCATTCAGGTGGAACTTCCTGTGCCTCTTGTCCCATAACTCGGCCAAGAAGAGAGTCATCTTGTCTCAAAGCTGAGCAGGCCCTGCTCCCTCAGCCTTCCCTTATAAGTGAGATGCTTCAGTCCCTAAATTATCTTCCCAGCCATTCACTGGATCCATTCCAGAAGCTCCATGTCTCTACTGTACTGAGGAGCCCAGACCTGGACACAGCTCTCCAGATGTGGCCTCACTAGAGCTGGGCAGAGAAGCAGGATCACCTCCCTTGACCTGCTGATAATGCTTTTCTTAATGTACTCCAGGATATCTTTGTCCTCCTCTGCCACAAGGGCCTTGCTGGCCCATGGACAGCTTGTTGTCCACCAGGACCCACAGGTCCCTCTCCATAGAGCTGCTTTCTAGTAGTCAGATCCTGGCCTGTCCTGGTGAATGGAGTTATTCTTACACAGGTGTACAACTCTGTTTGTTATCATTGGATTTCAGATTATTCCTGATAGGTTTGGGGTTTTTTTGAGTTAGTTTCTAGAGAACTTATTACATTTGAGATAGCTTAGTTACTTTGAATGGTATAAAATTAGCAGGATGGTTTTTGAGGTAGTGCTGGAAACAGAAAAAGGTTTAATAAAAGAAAAAATAACAAAGCTCTTATGGAGAAAAACTGAGTTAGGGGTAAAAGATTCTTGGTTTTGCTTACATACCCTACAAAAGCAATTTTTTTTTTGTTCTCTTCTTTTTCTAGCGAATTACTTAGGTATGAGTTCTTGGTTTTTGTCTAATTGGACAGTGTTTTTCATGTTAATTCGATTTTATGTCAGTGGTCCTGATCTTTTGTCATTTTAAGAGACTTATTTTGGTTGCAGGCTACTGCAGTATTAGAAAAAAATCATTTGGCTTTTCAGTAGAGGTAATTTCTGTTCTAAAGGAATTCCCTCCACCTGGAGGAAATGTTGGCATAAATAAGACCAGACAAGTGATCGTACCTTTCTTGAGAATTACTGGTGCTATAAATTTTAGCTAATCCCAGATCCAAGGAATCAGCACTCTAAAGCTCCAGGTCTTTAAACACATGAATAGCTCTATTGAAAGCAGTGGCGCTTTGTCTGTGCTTAAAGCCAAGTACCTGCATAAGTCTTTACAAGACCAGGATCCAAGGCAGAAATGTATTACCCTGGTTGCTCAAATACCTAATTTTTTATTCATAATGCTAGTATTGTTTGATCCTGCTGTCACACTTAAGTTGTCCTACCAGTCCTCTGTAAGATCTTCAAGAAGCTTGACACAACTTCCATGTCCTGCCTCTTGACACTATGGAAAAGGACAGGTGTACCATGTTTGAGCTAACCCTTGTTTTCTGCACGTAAAAGGGACAGCATTCTCATCTCCTTATCCTAAAAATAGGCAGGCTTGTGTTTACCAATGCAAACCTGAAGTGCTACGGTTGTGCCCTTAATTCCAGAAAGTTGGTGTTTTGCCATGCCTCTCTGATATGGGCAGCTGTTTATAATCACAACTGAACCATTACCTGCTTCTATGCTGCATCATTCCTGATGCAGGAGGTGTTAAGAAGGACTGACTGAGAGGTGTTGTTGACCTCTCAGTGAGTGTCAAGAAGTAGTAGCACTTTTGAGGAAAGCAGCAAAACCTAGCAGTCTAGGATTCTCCATGTTTGTGATAAGTGGTTCAAGTGGCTTTGCCTTTTTTCTTTTTTTTTCCATAACTGATCCTCTCTTTCTTACATGGTTATGTTTTCTGCTGAACGAGGTAGCACCCTGGAGCTGTTTAATGAGTAATGTATTGTGTCATTTAACTAAAAGTATGTGTGGGATACCTTGTAAAGGAGAAAAAGGGCAGGTGACAAGGACCCAGACTGTTGACTAAGGCTACCCTCTCATCTTCTCTCTATCTTGAAGAAGAGATGTGAGAGCAGAAAGAACAGTTTTCTCAGAATAGGATGGATGTAATACTAACTCTGCATCAGTTTCAAGGACGGATACCACATTTCAGTAGCTGGACTGGGTCTATGGTGAAAGATGCCCTAGTACTGCTCTTTGAAAGAGATCTTAGCATGTGTCTGATAAGTGTGGGACATTCTTTGCTCCAGTGGTTCATTTACCAAATCCTCTGGTATTTCCTTATGATTGAGGGATAGGTAGAGGCATTTTTGATACCTGCAGCACTAGACTTGTTAGACTTGTTCCATGTAAAATCCCCTGCAGCTCCTAACAAAGTTCTTCACACAGAAGGCTCCATGAGCTACTAAAATCTGACAGAGACAGCTAAAGCTGAAACGGATAACCTTGGTCTTTTGGGAGAATGAGCTGCATAAAAAGCTGATTATCTGTTAAGTGACATGAGGAAACTCTCTGTTTTTTCTTTTTAATGATTTGAAAATTTGATTCAATCAAATTATAATTTATGTAAGCTAAATAAAGTCATGCAATACTATTTCTGCAATTGGTGGTGTTGCCGCTCTTGATGTTACCCAGAGAATTTATTTTCACCTCAGAATGTTATGTTTATAAAGGCATTCTTAGGGCATTTCCAGTACTTTGGTAATAGCATCTTCATTTTTCCAATGACTGAGACTGACTCCCAGGGCTGTCCAATGCTTTGAAAATTTTCCAATTTAGGAGCAGCAAAAACAAAAAAAAAAACCAAGGCATGAAGTCTGCATACAGAGTGCTGTGTCTGAAGCTGAATTGATTTGATAGGTGGACTGTTTGCTGGATGAGGAATTGGTTAGGTGCTTGCAATGCAGACAGTAGTTGTCTGCATGCAAGAGATGGAGATCATTGATGACTGATGCACCTCAGAGGTCTTGGGCCAGTACTGTTTAATTTCCTCACCAATGACATAGTGGGATCAGCGCACCCTCAGCACACTTGCAGATGACACCAAGCTGAGGGGTGCAGTTGATATGCCTGAGGGATGGGATGCTATCCAGAGGAACCTGGACAAGCTCAAGGATTTTGCCCATGTGAACGTCATAAGGCTCAACTTGGCCAAGTGAAAGGTGCTACACCTGGGCTGAGGCAAACCCCAGTATCAACACAGGCTGAGGGGTGAACAGATCAAGAGCAGCCCTGCCAAGAAGGACTTGGGGGTGCTGGTGCATGAGAGGCTGGACATGCTCCAGCAACGTGCACTCGCAGCCCAGAAAACCAAATGTGCCCTGAGCTTTATTAAAGGCAGCCCCTCTGCTCTGGGGAGAGCCACCTGGAGTGCTGACTGCATCCAGCTCTGGCATCCCCACCACAGGAAAGACCTGCAGGACTGGGCCACAAATTACCAGGGGAAGGAGCATCTCTTCTATTAAGGACAAGCTTAGAGAGCTGGGGTTGTTTATCCTGGACAAGACTCTGGGGAGACCTTATTCATTCAGTACTGAAAGGGGGCTTAAAAGACAAAGGGGAACAGACATTTTGTGGGGCCTGTTGCAATAGGACAAGGGGTAACGGTTTTAAATCAATTGGGGTAGATTCAGATTATATTCCTAGACAGAAGAAAGACTTTTTTATGATGTAGGTGGTGAGACACTGTGACGGGTTGCCCAGAGACGCTTTGAAAGTCCCATCCTTTGTAACATTCAAGGTAGGATTGGACAGGACTCTGAGAAATCTGATCTAGTTAAAGATGTCCCTGCTCATTGCAGGAGGTTGGACTTGAGGACCTTCAAAGGCCCCTTCCAATCCAAAACATTCTGTGATTCTACAATTTGGAGGTGTAAAGCCTTTCTGCAATGATGAACACAGTTGTAGGACTGAGGAGGGAGCAATGGTAGCACACAGGTGGCTTTTGAGTAGCAGGGTTTTTTGGAAGCAGTGCCTTGGCACAGGGGATCCTAAGAACAAGTTGTAATGGGCAGTTCAAGGACAACTATGACTTCAATTCATGATCTGACTCCACCAGACTCAGGAGTCAGCCATGCTGACTGTAGCATCCTAGCAGAAATATTCCAAAATCACTAGTGACATTAGCTGCTTCAAAAGACGCATCCTGACTCTCATAAGTGGGCTAAAGATTCCAGAATTCGTGAGCATTCTGAAGACTCTGAAGAGTGAGTTTCAATTTTTAGTGTATCAATTTGCCTCTTCAGTTTGTGGGATGGGTGTTTTACCCTTCTTTTTGTTTTTTTTAAGAAATAGGAAAGGATAGCTTTTGAAACCTTAGCCTTTAATCTTAGGAATTTCTGAACCATCCTCTACATGAAGAGAGGAGATAAATTATTATGAACTCATCTGAAGATTTATAGTACTATAACTGCTCACTGCCTGACCTGCAGCATTTACCTTGAAATAAAGGGACTGGTGCAGAGCTTTGTCACAGAGCAGGTGTCACACTGCTGTCTGGAGTGAGCAAACTGTGTGTGCAGGGGAGATATTCTTTCTTGGGCATTAGTATAGCTGGATTTATGACTGCTGATGTCTTCAAGCCTTTGCATGTCCATTTTGTGACACTTGAATTATTGCATTTGCTAGTAGTGCTGTACCTAAGAAGTGAATTTCAGGAATGGAAGTACTTCTTTGGTGTGGCTTAAATCAGTATACAACAAATATATATATATATATATATATATATATATATATATCAGTATATAACAAATTTATGACTGTTAACTTGTTACATGCTTTTTTTCCTTAATTTTCATCCTGTCCTTTGCTTCCCTCAATCCAGCACCTTCCATGTGGTCACTGAAGCCGTGAGGTTTATTCAAGTACTGTCTTTTAATGTTTCTTTCTTCTCTGGGGGAAAAAAAATTCAATGATGGGAAAAAGCATAGCAACAGGGAGTTAACCTGGCTGTACTTCAAACCAATCATGAACATAATAAGGATCTGTTACACTGTGTTTCAATGTAGGTTAAGAATATAACTGCAAAAATGATAGATTTGTTTAATTATAGTGTGTCCTGCTAGATTCAATCTTAACCACAGTGCTCAGGCAGGGTGAAAGAACCTTATGAAGGATGCACACTACAATATCCATGTACATAAGTTTGCATATTAACCACTTCCATATTGTAGTGGTAACACATACTCGCAACTAGAATTTTAAATTGTTACAGTAAAACTAACTCCTGTGACAAGAATTCCTAAAACCCTAAAGCCTGTAAAATAGGGAGAGAAGTGCATGTGCTAGAATAGCTGCTAGTGCTAATCAATTGGGATGTATAAACCCACCTGTGGTCGCTGTCTTGCGATGCAGATGCATGTGGAACTGCTTAACTGCTGCACTTCTCTCTACAAATTTCTACATAAGCAATTGAGCTGCTGCTACTAAAGCAGGCAGTTAGTTTGGGGAGGGCAGATCAGGTTCCAGCCCTCGGAATCTGGCAAGGATGTCAAGCTGGTTGTTTTGCCCCAACACCTTTGCTGTAAATACCCACTCACAGAATGAAGAACCTTTCTGAGATCCTCAAGGTGCCTTCCATGGTAGGTTACTCCTTCTTGGAAGTACAGTTCAAGGGAAATGTTTTCTTCATTTTCCTCCTTCCACACTGAATCAATACTTTCTAGTGATGTAAGAATTGAGGTGCCATCAAGCATTTTTTTGGTGCTGAATCAAAAACAGAAGCTTTAAAATAGATGCTTAAGGTAGTACCTAGCATGGTATGGCATAACTAGGATGGATAAGACACAGATTTCAATGACCTGAATCTCCTGGCTTCATTTATCCAGAAATATAGAGATTTTCATAATACATAAGGCTGTTGAAAGATGTAAATTCATGTTATTTTTGGGGTGTTGTATTTTCAAAAGCTGTAGAGAAGGGTACAAGAGCATTTCTATACATATGTAGGACTTGCAAACAACCCATCCTCTCTCTATCATTCTCACAGGTACAATGCAGCTCAAAGGATATGGCTCAATGCTCTGCTTTCCATGTCTCCAAACAGAGCTGCCAAATCTCTGGAGATCTTAAATTTTATAAACGTGAAGGCAGTCACAAATTTGATGGCTGGTTCATGAAGTCAAAGAGAAGCTGCTGCCTTCAGAAATCCTGTGGCCTTTGAGATGGAAAGCTCCACGTGCGTTCCGCGGAGGATATTTTGCTAGCCCTTCTGGAAAGGAGGCACATTCATTTTCACTGAATCGTTGGTAGGCGAAGCTAAACCCTGAAGCTGTGACTTGGCATAACTCTTTCAGCTGACAGATAGGAATGCTGCACTGTCAACTTTATAGTTGTAAATGACACTTGAGTATTGAGGGAGGCAAAATTTATATTTCGCCTCAACAATTTTCTGCTGGTTCCTTGTGAATGGCAACAACGTGATCTTCTGAAGATGGAATAAGTGTTAACACTTACCACAATGAAGTGGGGCTTGTCTGCTTTCTGCACATTTTGCATCACATCACTGCATTTCACTTTGGGAGGCAAGATTTTTTTCTTTTCCAGAATAAAACCTAGGTTGGGTTAATTCAAATTTTGGTGATTCTGGTTCTGTGGATTCTAGTAATATTTTATTCTTAAGAACAAAACAAAAAGGAAAAAAATCAATCTTCACACAAAAGCACTTGTTTCTGGATGCTGTCTTTGCTTCACCCACTTTCTAGCAGTGTGAAAGGAATTAATGAGGCACAGACCACAAGCTGATGTTTGTAGTTGTTCAAGGGCTTTTTTCTTTTGCTTAACTTGACTAAATAAGGACCATTAAATCTCTTCTAATTTCTTGATTATCAAACTGCACTTAAAAGTATTTTCTCATTTATCTGCAACAAACCATAAAATGTAATATTTTAACCATAACTCTGGTCAAAATAGCTATGAAACTTGTCAGCTTTGTCTCAGGTGTATACAGTGTTGTAATAAAGGATGTTTTCCTTCTAAAATACTTCTGGTTTCTATTTAATTTGCATGCATGGACTATTACACTGGTTTTGGTTATCAGCAAATTACCAAGTGGTTTATGCCAGTGATGGACATGGGAGCTGAGGACCTCTGTATTCCCTGACCTAAAAGTCATTCTGTCAGAGATGCTTAACTGTTTTCCAGCTGCCTCCTTTTAATGTGTGAATGACCTTTAAAAAAGGTGCTGAAATGACAGAGCTGAAAAATGCAACCCTATTAATCTTTTCTGGTGATTTTATCATAGGCAAGAGATAGCAAAGGTACAGCAAACTTGCATAGCACTGTGATTGCAGAATGTGCAAAAGTATCACTGGAGGAATGTGCAAAGGGCAAATATCATGAGGGCAGGAATAGGTTCATCCGTGGGTTTTGCCAAAACTGATGTTTTGAGTGAAGTCAAAAAGCATAAAGCTTTATCCACACTAGCAGTACACAGACCTAAGAGGGGGTTAAAGGGTTTGAGTACTGTTCCCAAGGTACTGGTGTATCTGATCCTTAAACCTTTCCTCTTTTTGAGCTCCTGAAATGCTTTTGATTCACTGATTTAAAGGCAGAAAATCAGATCCACCCACAGATGTCACATCAGTTAGAGTTTCTGACAGGTGGAGAATTACATCTCCCTTTCGGGTCTTTCTGGCTGGATTCTGGCAACGTGGCAGCATGAAACGTTGCTGTTCTGAAGGGCCTATGCTAGCCCAAATCTCCAATTTGAGGTCCGCCTGTCAGACAGAAAATGCATGGTGTTGGTATCATCAACCCAGGCTTTGAATAGCCAGTGGGCAACTGAAAGCGCTAAAGGAACTTTTCCTTATTCATTAAGATCTTTGATCACTGAAAAACACAGGTGTCAGCAAAGAACAGTGCTGGGCACATTTCTCTCTCATCCTATCTCTTCTCACTATTTAAATGTGTGTTACACTAAAGTGTACTAAAGTCACTTTTTTTCCTACTGCTTGAGTCATCTTGCTGGACTTCAGTGGGCTGTAGGAAGCTACCTGTTCTCTAACTGAGCAATGCAGGTTTGGACGGTCAGTCTTGATATGAAAATGTTTGTATTTGATACCTGACATAGATCAACAATCCAAAACAGGTGGGGAAAATAAGTGATGGGATAAAACCTAACTAAAAATGTTCCAACACTGTAGGTTTACAAAGGATGTGTTGACAGAGCTGAAAATTTGAGAAGAAATGCTTTTCTTCCTTCCTCCCATTCTTGCACCTATGACAACCAAGGAAATATCAAAGTCATTTAGTGATAATGATTTTAGTTTAAAACAGATAATCAAAGGAATTGTATGAATTTGTAGTACCTAGAGGTCTCAGCAGGAGAAGTGCACTGACTTTAACTTGGGTCCCTTTAGCCGGCACTGACCTTACACAGGACCTGGGTGTCTTTGAAGAACTGCCTCTTCTAAGAGTCCCTTGCTGCTGGCACTTTATAAATAGATGTATACTTATTTTTACACAGACATTTACTTAGATCAGTTTCTACACAACATTGAGAAGTTCACGTAATCTACTGCACCTACGTGCAACACACACATTTTAAATGGTGATTCTAATGCCATTGAAATGTTATTTATCTAATGATTTTTGCACTCCTCAGAAGAAATTTTGATATGTGAAGTACATTATATCTGCTTCCAACTATTTTTCTGCTGAGTATTAGCATTGCTCAGTCCCACTGTTTCATGGGATTAGAGACCAATTTTCATTCCTAAAAAGTCAATGCTTTCTAATTTCCTGTGTGACTGCATTGTAGTAAGATGGGCTATGGAGAAGTCTGATGTATGATGTATGAAAACATGGACATTTGGCAATGTTAAAATCGCTCAAGGAGCTCTTGTGTTTAGTCTTGTACTTCCTCCTTCTGTCTTCATTTTCTTGTTTACATATTTTATTTCACTTCTAGTTGAAACAGCAGGATACAAAGTAACTTGAGGGAGAAGGAAAGGTATTATTTTGTTTTATGGGTCATTGTTCTGCAGGGGGGAACTTGAAAATACAAAGTAGCACACAACCCATGAACAGAAAACTGTGTTATAATTTTGTTGCTTTTTTTCATCTAGAAGGGTAGCTGAAAAAAATGCATTAAAGAGAAAGCCAAAGAGAACTATGGCAAACATATATTGTCTTAATGACTCTCAGAAATAGATTTGGCATTTTCTGCAGAAGGAGATGATATGCTCTTGAATAAGACTAATAAATTTGTCTTAAGATTTTTTGAGTCTTTGCCTCTCTGACTGTATATATGTAATGCTTAGCCTGCAAAAGTCATATCTACTAATGTCTTGACTGTTCCTTAAGGATTAAAGCAAGGCAACTCATGTAAGTCTAGGTCAAAAGATAATTTGATGCATCATCTGTAGTAGGGTGCACATCTCCTAAAAAAAAAAAATAGAAGAGACTGATACTTAATGCTTGGAACAGATCCATGGCTATTGTGCTTCCTGAACGCAATGCATTAAGTGTAATCCAAGCTCTTCATAACTTCTGGTTAAATATTTCTATCTGGTAGGTACTTTTACTGTAGTTCTGACAATTGTTCTTCATCCACTCCTTTGTCTTCTTTATATAACCATAGCAGCATTTCTAATATATGTTGAAATGTGCAAAAAAAAATATTCTTCCATCTTTTACATAATTCTGCGCAAAAATCCATCATTATAAAATTTCCATTGGGAAGTTAAGTATCAGGTCTTCTAAACTTCCCAGAGGAAAATATATTTATCCTGAAAAGAAAACATTTTTCACGTAGCTCTTGAATGCATTAGGCAATGTGAAGATATAAAAACAAACTCAAACTAGTCCAGAACAAAATCCTAACCAACAGCAATTCCAATAACTCAAGTTATTTCTAAATTTTCTTTGCCTGCTTTATTTGTTTGAGCCTTGGTTGCAATGAGATTAAATAACAAATGTTGAATTGAGCTGCAAACTATGCTGGAAGCAGTGTCTCTGTCCTCAGAAACTCTTTAAGGATTTTCAAAAATGTCTCCTTAAGCAGAGAGAGGAGGAAAGTTGCTTGCATCTCTTCTCCTCCTTATCCTTGCCCCCAGCGACACCATTAGCAAGTTAATCAAAGCACCTACTTGGAGTACAGGGAACAACAAGCCATTTAAAGAAGGCCATCTATATTTTGCTTGGAAACCACTTCTGTTGTCAACCTCTTTCCAGCCCTTCTTTATTTCATATCTCTCCCCCAGGTAGCCCTGTTATTCAGGATAAAAAAACTTGCTTGCTCTGTCTTATCAGAAATATTGTGGTCAGCTGGACTAGGGAAGTGATGCTCCCTGTGTTCTTGGCACTGGTGAGGCCACCCCTCAAGTTCTGTGTCCAGTTCTGGGCCCCTCATTATGAGAAGGACATTGAGGTGCTGGAGTGTATCCAGAGAAGGGCAACTGGAGCTGGTGAAGGGTCAGGAACACAAGTCCTGTGAGGTGCAGCAGAGGGAGCTGGGGTTAGCCTGCAGACAAATAGGGTCAGGGATACCTTATCACTCTCTCCAACCACCTGAAAGGAGGGTGTGGCAGGTGGGTGTTGGCTTCTCTCAGGCAACAAGTGACAGGACAAGAGGGCCTGTGTCTCAAGCAGCACCAGGGGAGGTTTAGGTTGGATATTAGGGAGAATTTCTTCACAGAAAGAGTAATTGAGCACTAGAATAGGCTGCCCAGGGGCTGGTGTCATCACTGTCCTTGCAGATGTTTAAGAAAAGGTTGGATGTACCAGTCAGTACCATGGTGTAGGTGACATGGTGGTGTTAGGGCATAGGTTGGACTCAATAATCTCAGAGGATTTTCCCAACCTAATTGTTTCTGTGATTCTTATAAACAGAATCATAGAATACCTGGAGTGAGAAAGGACCCATAAAGGTCATTGAGTCCATCTCCCTGCTCCTCACAAGACTACCCGAAATTAAACCATGTAATTAAGAGCATCATCCAGATACTCCTACTCTCAGAGGCTTGGGGCCATGTCCACTTCCCTGGGATCCTGTTCCAGTGACCAGCCACCTTCTCTATGAAGAACCTCTTCCTCATGTCCCATCTGAACTTTTCCTGACACAGCTTCATTCAATTTCCTTGGGCTCCATCACAGGTCACCAGAGAGAGGATAGCACTACTTCCCCCTCCCTACCCCCAGTGAGGAAGTTGTAGGCTAAGATGAGATCATCCCTGAGTGTTCTCTTCTCCAAGCTGAACAAGGCAAGTAACCTCAGACACTCCTCATAAGTCTTGCCCCTGAGAGCTTTCACCATCTTGCTCATCCTTTAGTAGTGTGGTGTCCTTGTACTGCACCACCCAAAACTGCACACAGTATCAAGGTGGGGCTGCACCAGAATACAGCAGAGCAGTCACATCCCTTGGCCAGCTGACAATGCCTGATGCACCCCAGCATGTGGTTGGCTCTTTTGGCTATTCTTTGACCCTTTGGACCTGCTGTTGACTCATATTCTATTTGCCATGAACCAGAACCCTCAGATCCCTTTCTGCAGGGCAGCCTCTTTCTCCTAAATTTGTATATATGACCCAGATTACCCATCCCATGTGAGTAATCCAGAACTTGCTCAGTTTCTGTACAGTAGATGATTGCTGAGCTTGCCAGTTTATCCACATCTCTCTGTAAGGCCTCTCTACCCTCAAGGGAGTCCACAGCTCTTCCTAGTTTAGTACAATCAGCAAAATACTTTATATTCATTCAATCCGTGTGTACAGATTATTTATAAGAAAAGCTTTAAAGAGCACTGCTCCTAAAACTGATCCTTGGGAATCCCCACTGGTGACTGGCCACTAGCCAGGTGTAACTCCCTTTGTGCCCAACTCATGAGCCTGTTGCTCACCCATGGCATGATGTATTTATCCAGCTGTGTGCTGCACATTTTGCCCAGAAGGATGTATTAAGAGTATCAAAAGCTTTGCTTGAATAAAAAAACCAAAACCCACATCTTCTAGTTTCCCTTGGCCACCTAGATGGGTGACCTTGTCATAACAGGAAATTAAGTTACTTAAGAAGGATTTTCCCTTCATGTGTCCTTGCTGGCTGTGATCAGTGCAGCTCATTTCTTTTGTGTAAAAGAAGCCCAGTATTTCATAGAATAGGTTCTGCCTGAGGGTTTTAGGCCTGATGCTTTGACTTGAGCTTTGCAGGATAGAGGCAAGGTCATGTAAAATGTACCTTCAGAACACTGAGAAAGGTAGCTATCTGGAAGTCTTTTTGCTTTCTTTTTCAGCCCTGTTTGGATGATTAGGCACTTGAAAAACAACTTTGAATAAATATTTAATCATAATTTGCTGGTGGACTCCAGGAATTAATATCTGGCATGAATGGTTATTACTACTGTGGAATTTCTGAAGTCAGAAGCTTAGCATTTTTTTCTCAGTTGGATAATGCAGATGCTCTGCTGCAGTAATCAAGAAACAAACTTTCCCATTATCAGAACACTTAGGGGATATTAATCTGTTTCTTTATTATGTTCATTAGTCAGTGGAAGTCTTAGCTAACTTATTTTTTCATTTTTGTTCAGACAAGTGTATATATACCTATCTTTTCCATCTTCTATAAAATCTCTCCACACTAGAAATAAAACTCTTCCGGTAATGCTTATCGTAACGTGAGTTAACAAATCCCTCTTCTGTAGGCACACCCTAGAGTATCAGAACTTCAAATGAGATTATTTTGGCTCAAAATGGCCTGCAGTGTAATGTTCCATTATGGCCAGACCAGAAAGTTATGGTTCACTTTAAGACCTTTGTTACTGGTGGCAGTGAGTGAATTTCTTCAAAATTAGTCTTTCTTGCAGTATTTTCCCCCCAACAGTTCAGCCCTTTGGACTGGTACATATATTGAAAATATAACAATCACCATCACTTCTACAAAATATCCCATTAATGCACATCAACAACTCTATTTACGTGACCTGGGTCTAGGGGCTTACTCCGCATGTGTGTACACTGTAAATAAATAAAGTAAAATAAAAAGGTTTTTCTTTTCTTTCTTTTCGCAGGGCCTTGGTTAAAATAGGCAACAAATTGGAAACTTCCCTGATAGTCATCAATCAGCAACCTACTAAAATTGATTTAAGGGCATAGAGGCTATGGGAATGTCATTAATACAACGCGTTACAGTGACATGAAGATGACCTGCCTGCCTTCTCAAGCATTTCTTACAGGGGAGTCCTAGACAAATCATCTTTTATTTTTCATTGAGTGAGTCTCTGAGATCATGATAATGTATTGATCATAGAGTCATAGAATCATAGAATGGTTTGGGTTGGAAGGAATCTTTGAGTTGGAAGGGACCTTGGCAGTTCCAACATCCCTGCCATGGCCAGGGACACCTTCCATTAGTCCCATCCAAAGCAACCTTGAACACTTTCAGGGATGGAACCCGCACAATTTCTCCAGATAACCTGTTCTAGTGCCTCACCACCGTAACAGTAAAGGATTTTTTTTTCCTAATATCTAATGTAAACCTATTCTTCTTCAATTGGAAACCATTCCCCCTTGTCCTGTCACTTGATCCATAGCTTGTGTTGGGCACTAACATTTTTACCCTCTACACTTCACATTCACCTGTGGGGAAGGGGGGGAAAAATCTACACAGAAAACCCCCCAACAACACAACAAAACAACTGAAATAATCTTTTTGTCAAAGTCTCTTACAAAGGATCCTTGGGCTGTTACTTCAATAGTATAAGGATTGCCTGTTCATTCTATAATTCCTCAGTTGCAGGATTAGGCCTGAGACTTGCCTGAGCACCTGTAGCATGAACTTCAGACCACAGAAGTTTTCTATTCCAAACCAGAAAATTTTACTTCTTTCTAATGACAAAACATACGCCATTTTTCTCCTTCTAACAAAGTGTTGTTCTGCTCTTGCATTCTCCTGTGTTTCATTCCTGAAGAGTTGCTGTGATTTATACTTGAAGAGTACCTGGATAAATGGAACATTTTAGCAATGCAAAAATGTTTTAAGGAGTATACTAGTATTCATTTGCAAGTTGCAAAGAGAATATAATATCCAGAAGTATTAGATTTTCTAATATACAAGTTCAAAAAAAAATGGAGCATGTCCATTAAGTCTTTGATGTCAGTGCTACAAAGCTGGTTCTTGGGATAACAAAATAAATGTAACTTAGTCATGCTTTTAATCCGGGCACTCTTCATCTTGTTGAGTGAGAGAGACTTTAGGAGAAAATGACCTGATATGTCAGTGTTCAGCTGGGTCATTTAATTAATTTTCTCAAAAGTTTGTCAGTTCCAATTTTCTTGCATCAAAAGTCCCATATAAAAATGACCTGGTGCAAAATTTTAGATAGATGACCAAAAAAACAGAATCAATTTGTAGCTTGCAATTTAATTTTTGCTATAAGAGTCATTTTGGAAAGATCTCAAATAAAAGGGACAGGTTTTTATGCATTAATCCCTTTTACCCTATGCATATTAACCAGAATCACAAAAGTTCCTGTCCTAAAGAGAGTCCCCATTTTGAAATTACCTGGATTAGGAAGAGACTGCAAGCAGTCATATGCTTTATGCCACTCTTGACAGTGCATGCAATGTAGATCTGTAGAAGTCAAAAACATACATTCCTCATCCCCCAATTCTTCTTTTCCTGTCTCTTTGCACCTTTCTTCCACAAAACACAAGGACTCTACCCACATTGTTTCTGTGTCTTAAGAGAGGAGCCCATTTCACACAGATGGTCTCAAAGAAAATCAAAGTTGCAGAAGGTGACTTTCACAGGATAATGGCCAAAAGATGCTCTCCTCATCTTTGACTACAGAGCTGGCACTCTGAGTTCATACAAGGAGATATTGGGGGCAATTTGTCTACCATCCTCAGACCCAGACCCACATGCACATTGACTTAGGACAAACATAATTAAAGCAATCTCAATCGTACAGTGCAAGTTATAGTAACAACTACCCTGTATATTTAACTTCAGCCTGCAACTTTACAAACAAAGCTGATACTGCTGGTGAGGTTTCTGACAGTTCTATGATAGAGAGACACCTCTTGGTGACCAATAAATCTGAAAACTTTTATGTACAATTATGCACCTACCACTGCAAACCAAGCAATGTTCTTTTCAATTTCTTTTATGTGTTCCCGTAAATAGCAATCGTGTTCACGTTTTTTAAAAAGGAAAAATAGTTGTTTTTTATATTGTATTTTCTGGACTGTGTGGGAATGAGTGAAAATTGGTAAACCTTGATTTTCAGGTGAATTACACTGTTTTCTCTTTTGTAGAATTACAACTTACAGGATCTCTTCTTTTCATAAGAGAAACTGAAAATAGGTCATCCAAACTGTCCATTACTACACCATACATGCCCTTCAGATATTGGAAAAACTGAGACATGCCACTTAAATACAGCAGACAAAATAATATGCACATCAATCAGTGACTGGAAACAGTGTCCAAAATGTTATTTATTGCAAGTTTTCATCAAATATGCATTATTCTAATGATCAATACATTACAAAGACAGACACTTTGGAGAAAAATTACATGGAAGTAGACTAAAAAAGATTGCAGTCGACTTGGTGGGGAAATGTGGCTTAATTTAAAAATCATATAATTGTTATGGAAAGGGACATATAAATCAAACTTGTCAATGTTGACAAGGTTTTTATCAGAATTTCTAGTTCTCTATAGTATCCCAAAAATCACCTAATGAGTATGTATAATAAAGTCAATTTCCAGGCTGTTGCACTAAGAATAATGATATAAGTTTTCCTTTCTCTTTTATATTAGGAAAGTTTTGTTTGATTTATGTGGATGACTTTGGTATGAAAAGGGAAAAGTGCGTAAACAGGGGAAAAAATCCACTCTGCCTATAAACTTACATACAGTATATTGTCCTAGGCACAGTTCAACATACAAACTGAGTGGAAGATTGTCTAATTTTTGGGGACTTTTTAAAATGTCTTCTTTTTTCTTGGTTCTGGCATGAATAGGTAACAGCTTTAATGGAAAATAGCCACAAGTATCACCATCCCTTTCCATCCCTACCTCCCCACCTCACACAGATGCACACAAACCTATGCACACAATATCCATTGAATACATTTTTTTCCCTCATTTTACAATAAATTCTGTGTGTTATTTAGTAATTGTGCTTGTGGTTTGCTCTCACATTCCTTTTTTCATTGATGAAGCTGTACATATACTGCTATTCTTGTAAAATTGTCAAAAACTGATGAGGTTTTGGTATCAGGAGGCTGTATTTCGGTGTCTCTGCAGGCTAGTTAAGGGCAAGTTTTGAAAGAGCAGAGAGTAGCACAAGGAAAATCCAAAACCTGAGTTAGCTGAAGACAAAGCAAGCCTGAAGACTTTATTGTAATTATCCACGGCAGCTTCTAGTAACAGGGTGCCTTAACTTTACAGTGACTTGACAATGACATGTACTCTTTTTTTTTTTTTTAAGTAAGAATTTGATTCCAAAGACTTAGAGACTGTTGTAGACAGTATTTTCCAATAACTCTCACAAAACAAAGTAGCACTAATGGGGAGAAGATGGAGAAGGAAGAAGGTAGATTTGTGGGAAAAAGAGCTTGCATCTGACAGTGTGACAGTGTGACAACTAACACTTTTTGGAGTCTAACTTTTAAATAGAGGGCTTGTGTGCCAGTTCCCTAAAATTAAAAATGGATCCAGAGGAAATGACTTCCCAGAGAACAAGCTAGCCACTTTGGACAGACTGGACACAAGCCATCCACACAGCTGCCTGTGGCTCCAGCCAATTGCTGGTCTGCATGCTGCTAGGGGAGTCCTGTATCTCCCATAGAGCAAATAGCATATGGGCCTTTCCACAGCTGACTCAGACAGAGGAGGAGGAAAAAGTGGCAGCAAAACACTAGTTTGCTTTGCTTAATTATGGTGGTCATGAGAACTTTAAATGTCAAGTAAATGTGTATAAAAAATGGCAAGAGAGATTTTTACAGGAAGGTTGATGTTCCTCCTTACACTGTAGCATGGGAACATATTTTGCACAAGGCTGTCTGATTTTATCCAATGAACATTTCAGAATGGCTCCTATTCCTGTCCTCTGTGTAAACTCTAAGCCACATAAGCTGCAGTAATCTGTGCAGGGCCAACAGGAAAAAGAAGTGTTCATTTTTCTTCAGCTCTTACCTTTCCTGAAGCTGTTCACACCTGGGAAAACAATACCACAGTGATATTTTTATTGCTGCTCAAAAATAGTTCACTGGACAGAAAGGGAAGAAAAGCTTTGCGAGCCTGGCATGGAGCCTATATTGTGCAGCTTTTTCTGGCACAGGGTATAAGCAGAGCTGCTCACCATAGACAGGTCTAATACCAAGACTCCTTTGGAAATACACAGCATCTCTGATGATCACTAAAACAAGAAAGAGTGTTATAATGCCAAACAACTGAGGTGACTTGTATAATGCTGTCTAAATAAAGGAAATAACTGCATTTTCAGCTCTTTAGAGATGCCTAGATCACATAGAAACTTGAACATTCATGCCAATCCTTTTCATTATGAATGATGCAATGAAGCCTCACCCTCTAATTACAGAATATAGATATTGGGGATGTTATACTTGGTTAGTTAGTTGGTTTTGTCTTTTTTTGTTTGTTCATTTTGTGTTTTGTTTGGGTTTTTTGTGATGGTTGGTTGGTTGATTGTTTGTTTGTTTCTAAACCTGTTCCTAATCCTTCTTATTTTATGAATTGCATTTGCATGGAAAGAACAGAAATACTGGAGGAAATTTTTCTCTTTTTTGTCAACAAACACCAAATTGTTCCTGTAAAGCCCAAATATTAAGCAAACAGGGAACCTACCCCATATTTCCAGACAGAAGAGTTAGTAAGTCAGTAGAGGTACAATTACTAAATTTTAGGTCCACAACTATGATCACAACATTGCACTCTTGTTAGGTGTCCATTTATAATACTTTGCATTAGCATATGGAATGTACATATTTCTTTTGAAGGCCTCATTTCTCCCTCCAAAGCAGAGAATCATAAAGTAGTTCTTTATAATAGTCTGGAGTTGGATTATGTTCTTTTTATACGCATAAGGTTTTCACCTTTAAAGTAGAATTAGACTATGACCATGTAGAGGATTTAGCTTGATGTAAAGTAATTGTAACATATTTCATGTTATAAAACTAACGAGTTAGGCTTTGAGATCTAGATATAAGATTTGGTGTAAGAATCAGTTGTTGCTTTACACACTTTTTCCCTTCTTTCTCTGCGCAGAATCTCACACATCTGACCCAACCCTTCTCTCTAGCCTCCTCAGTGTTGTTGGTGGTTGCTTAAAAATCGAGAGCCACAGCAACAACCAGAATGTTTTCCACCAGTGGGAATGTTCCTGCTGGCCCCATAAGTATGGTATTGGCCATGTTTCTCCCTGGACATGGTGCACAGCACAAGGCTGTGTGGGAAATGGTTTTGAGGCAGTTTAGGCATGCATGTAGGGGACAGGAGCTTGTGAGGCTGCTGTGCCCCATGTTTCTAGTCCAGCACATGGAGATGGAGGAAGAGGATTGAGCAAGGAGTTTAAGGAAGAGCTGCAAGGCAGTAAAGTCCAGTAAAAACAAGGACTTGTATCTACAAGAACTGTTAGAGTTGATGGTGAAGTCAGGCTGAAGTTTTGTCTTCAGTGACAGAAGAAGGAGAGGAAGAAATAGAGAGTGCTTTTCCCAAGATAACAACTTTGTGTTAACTACCAGGACATAAAATCTTATGTAAACAAGATTTCTGTAGTTTCTTCCACAATTTCAAAGCAAAATTATACACCCTCTCCTCACAGATTCATCTTGCTTAGATTATAACACAAGAAAAAAAATTGCCATTATGTTTGTTTGTCTGGGACTTTAACTGCCAGATGTAGCTTATGTACACCAACAACATGTATTGTTGAAAAAAAAAAAAAAACCATTGGATTTTTGTTGGGTTTTAGTACTTTTGAAGGAAGAACACAGTTTCATTACCCCTGGAAAAAAGTGCCATATCTCTTTTTGGGTTTCTGGTGCAATAATAGGATCAATTCAGTGGGCACCTTTATCTGCCTGCCTTACTATGCTGCCTTCTGTTCTTCTTTCTACTATTCCACCTACCAAGCTCATAGCAAAACCTTCCTGAATTTCTTTCAACTTAATGAGTAATTAAACATTTCTTGCTGGCCTACTTTTCAGTCCTCTCCTCCCTCCAAAACATCTGTGAACAACGACCTGTCCAGCATAAAGTGGATGTCTTCTTTTAGGGGAAAATTGTGTGGGATGAACTGTTGCCCAGTGTATTGGTAAAACAAAAATAATATTAATGTACAAGTACTACAGCCATAGACAGAAATGTCTATAAAATTGTATATATACAATTCAGCTATCCTCAGTACAATGAAAGATGGTGTCTGTAGGACTTTTACTTGAACTTCACCTATTCTCAGTTTTTACTTTCTCAAGCCATGGAATTTGCCCCTTTTCCTCTGGAAAATAACTTCTATCTTAATGAATCCTGCTCCTTTTCCTACTTAAAAGTTGCCCTTTTTTTACTGCATTTCAATGCCATTAATTGATGGTCACTTCCCATCTTAATAATTTCCATTTGTTACATATTGTAATCCTTAAAATACAGAGGTTAAGAAGCTCTGAGCTCAATGCACCATCTCAACTAATTCAAATTGTTCACAAATTTCAAACCTTATCTTCTAAATACCAGTGGATGGCTTTAGAAACAGAAGCTCTGATTTTTTGGAGAAACTGGCACAGGATGGTCTAGGTCTAGGAAGTCTAAAACCTTTGATAAAGTTATGCTGTAAGCTTCAGTGAAGTGTCCTAAATTCAAACCCACATTAGCAAATTTGGGTCAGAACTACTCTAAGCATAGTTTATTAATGTTGAGAAATATATATTAAAATCCTCTGTATTATCTTGGCTGATTTCTACAAAGGCTTTGAATTCAAAATGCTATTATGGGAGTGTGTGCCAATTTTGTCCTTAATTAACCCATTAAGCCTTGTCCTGCTGTCAGTGGATTATATAAATATAACCAGAGAACACTTACCCTGCAGACGAGAGGAAGACTTGCTACTCCTACTACATTTCATGTTCTGGTTTGATTTTCCCAGAGCCATTGTTCTGTTTTGGAAGATGATGAGCATTTCCCAAGTTTATGACTTTGGGCCGGATTCTACAACAGAGAAAGCTGTCATAAAGTCTGCTGATTCCAGTCGAGATACAGACCTGATTTATAGGCAACCCTGCTCTATAGCTATTGGTCTTTCTGACTGGGAAATTTGGTCTCAAGTGTATGAGTTGAAAAATAGTATTAACAAGACCTGAAATAAAACTCTATCTTCCCAATCTCTCACAGAGAGCACCATAATTCTAATTAAATGTCTCTGAAGAAGTAAAAAAACCTGTTTAAGGTTGCAAATGTCTTTTAATTGTGCTTTCTGTTCCTCTGGGAGAATTCCAGCTGAACAAGAGCCTTGTGAGAAAGCTCAAGCAACCGATTACTTTAACCACATTGGAACTACATTAAGCATCTGAATATCTCATTTTGTCACAATGCTCCCCCTACAAATGCTTGTGTTTAAGATGTCAAAGCTGTGCCTTGATTATAAAGGAAGAGAGAGTTCTGAGATAAACAAGAGCTTTGGGAAAGAAAAACAAAAGAGTCATTTATCTCTCAGGCTGGGACAATTTGCCATGCTCCTGCTGCTACGAGAAATATTCTTCACACCAGGTCTTCTCGGGAGATTATCCACAGGGAGAGGAAAGTGTTCCCACCATGCCAGAAAGTAAAAAAACATCCAACAAGTATCAAAACAACTCTCCCTGAGGCCTGTTGGGATGAATCTTTTGGGAATCCTATGATGATGAGAATGACGCTGGAGGGAAAGGGAAGGAGATTTAGAAGAGAAATTACTTTTTTAATAGAAAATCTCCTTTCTTGGAAGCATATGCATATCTAGGATGCAAGATGCCACTCTTGCTAATGCTTACCTTGTCACTAACAAATGAAGCCTGCTGCTTGCAACCAGGAATTTTCAAATATAAACACTATAGGCAAGCTGCTGAACAGCACTGTGTGAGCAGCCTGCCGCCAGGGCTGCTGCTGCTGGAACTGGTGCTTGGAGACCTCTTAAATGTGTGCCACTGTCTTTCTGTGCTCCCCCGTGCACCCATTCTTTTTTGTGATGACCAGCTAACTTGAGTATTGCAAATTTACTTGGGGGTGTATAACCTGCCACAGCTTTAAGATTTCATGTTGCCTTGGAAATGTTTCAGCAAGCAAAGTGTATCCAGCAACTTAGGAGACATTTGACCTCCCTCACCAGTTTCCTACTTGTGCTGCTCTTGTAAAGAGGCCACTGGCAGCTTTATATTTGCTATTTAAGTACCCACAATTGTACTGAAATTTTTATGGTCATGCAAATGAATGAAGATTGAAATCCATTTTCTTGATTACCCCCTCCGTGAGCTCATGAGAGCTAAGATATCTTGCTTACTTGCCATAATCTTAAAGCTCAGGAAAAAAAAGCTCACAGTCTGCATAAATTAGATGTACTAAATAGAAAGGGCTAATAAGGCCTGAGGGCTTGCTGCTCAGCATGGAGTTCAGCCATGTGAGCTTTCCAACACTGAGCTTAAGATATAAGCTCCATATCCTGTACTGCAGTGTGATTGAGTATCTCTCCTTTTCTTTCTCCTGAAGACTGTTTCCTGATGCAAATGCGCTCTGATAGCTGGGAGCATTTAACCTTTATTTCCTCAGTAACAGACCCCAGAACTCTGATTTGCATGTATGAATCATTACTGGATACCATTGCTCTGCTGCCCACTTAGATTCCTTAAAGCAGGCCTTCACCAGCAGTTGGTGCCAGCTGACTTAATTCCAGCATGAAGTTTACTTGAGTCCCATTCATTGAGGAGCTGACCCCACCTGCTCTCTGCCAAAGGAGGCCATGGCTATGACTACAATGAGAAGAGATGCAATTCTTTCTTACTTCCAAATTATTCTTACATGTTGTAAAAAAAAAGATACTTGTCCAAAAGCATGGTTTTTATTCACAGAGGCTCTGCAGATCAGTTATCACCTGTACCTTAAGGGGGGAAAAAAAGTGATTTCCGCAGAGTGCAGCCATGACTGTTGTCTCAGTGTGGTTAGAGAGCAAATTACTAATGCCAGGATGCATCAGTGATCTATCTTAAATGTGTCGATGAACATGAGGTTTCTTTGCTTTGTATTATACATTATACAAGAAACAGAAATGGGACTGGCCAAAAGGGACTTGATGCTGCTCCTTTCTCACCTTGAAACAGTTAGTTTTCCAAAGAATTTTACAGTCTGAGTGCTCCACTATGACAGTTTTTGCAGTACTGCATGTTTCCACCCTGCTCTATATTTGAGACCTTATTGCACTTACCACTATATTCCATATATATGTATAAACACTTATAAATATTTATAAATCTTCTATATATATAGAATAGGAACATGGCAATGCTGTGTTGATCCTGGGAATCTTGCCTGAGCCCTGAGTGAGCCAATGGGCATTGGAATATGACTGTTAATATTCATGCAGATGCTGGCTTGGTCTCAGGCAGCATAGAGAGGTGCTCACCTCTGCTTTCTGAAATGATGTTTGCTTATGGATGCTGACTCCTTAACTCTTGTCTGGGAGACTCAGTTGTTTCATGGTTCCAGATACAAAGCTGATGCTTACAATGTTCTTCTCTTTAAAGAAATTATCATTAACAATACTTAAGATTCATAGCACTCTATTGTAAATGTTGATAGCTCTAGAGGCAATTTTCACTTCCTATTAATGTCAGGCATAAACCTGATGAATTTATTAACTGGATTTATGCAGTTTGTTGGTGATGACAAGAAAAATATTAAAGCTTTAGTTAACACCTTTTTTCATGGGTACAGAACAGGCTGAGCTTTTGATTTGTTTATTTGAACTTCAAGTCACTGCATATATGTATATATGTTTATATATATAAGTTTGCCTCTTTGTGGATTATGTGCTTTTAATGAGTATTAACAGCATTAATCTCTATATATTTTGATTGAGTTGGACTTTGAAACAAGGCCTGCAAAGAAGACCTTGTTTCAGGTTTTAGCAGTAGATTTCTGACACTTGTTAAAAGAATCATGAGAATCTTCATATCACAGTTTTAGTACCTCAAGTTATGCAAAAGCATTAAAAACCAAATGCCACACGTAGGGCAGAAGGATCCCCAGCAACACAGGCTGATTATGGAGCTGCTTTGTACATGGAGAGTCCTCTCCTGCAGAGTGCCCTGGCAGCCCCAGCAGCACACAGCCTGCACCTCCAGAAAAGGGCTCTTTCTCCTTTACAAAGCACTTGTCCCAGTTTGGGGCACCTAGATAGACTTTTTTTCCTTTAGAGTGAAAAACAATGGAGAATTTATTTCTAATCTTCTGCTGCCAGAAGGAAAATCATTGAGAATACCAAGCCATACTTACCTCAGAGGGATACAGCAAAAGGTCAAGAAGCAGTACTTAAAAGGTGCAGTATTTGAAGATCTAACCGGATGAAACAGGGAAGGGGAAGAGGGACATCCTGTAAAAGCCAGTTAAGCATGAGATCAATGTCCAGAAAGTCATGGGATCTCCATCTTTGGAGATCTTCATAACTCAGCCCTCAAAGGCCATGCGAAATTTGATCTAGTTTTGAAATTAGCCCTACTTTGGTCAGAGGGCTGAACTAGATATTTCCAGGTGTCCCTTCCAACCTCAATTTTTCTCTTATTTTGTGAGTGCCCAATGTTTAAGCAAACTTTTGGCATTTTTAAGTCTGCCTTTTCTGGATGCACAGAGAATAACAAGCATGGATCTGGGATAAGATCCCTGGGTGATGTTAGGATTTAATCACTCGCTAGCAGCAGTGGTGTTGTACCAGCAGCACTAAACTGGAGATCATAAGATCAATGTCAGCCTTGGGTGGTCAAGCATTCATAAAAAATGTGTCTTGACTTTTAGCTACAGGTTTTCCACTTCCTCCACTTCCTCCTGTGTTGTCCAAACCTGCGTTTGAACTCTCAATTTCTCACAGCAATTAACCAGACCTCTGAGTTGCCCTAGTTGTGGATGCCCAGTGTGGAGAGATAAGGGACAATAGCTCGAACTGAAATTACTAATGCTCTTAGCAGGGTAAGGAGAAAGTGACCAGCAATTGAAAATAAAGGCCATTTTATGTGGCCTAATCAGAGGATTATATTAGGAGAACATGCACTTGGCATGAAAATAAAACAGCAGTATTTTGTCCCTGGAAAATTCCAAGCCTTCCATCCAAAACAATGCATTTTTTCATGTGTGATTTCCAGTACCATAAATATCTGGTGAATTGCGGCTTGCTCAGTATATCAGTTTGGAAAGTGCACAGACTATCAATGGTCTGTTAAAAAAAAAAAAAAAAAAGAAAGAAAATAAGCAATTTAAAAAATTATAGTGTCTCTTTTCATTTGAAGGAACCTACAATTCATTTGAATTTGAGAGGAGGGACAGAGAAGAAATGGTCAGTAAGTTATTTCAAATTCGTTTTGGAAAATTAAAGATTATAATGCTTTTTTACTGAAAAAAAAACACAAAAAATTTCTGGTGTTTATAGTCTTTCAGCAAAATAATTTTGAAACATATTTAAAAATAATTTTTCAATCACATACTATCTGAAAACTCTCTTATGAATACAAATCTTATGCCATTTAATAAAGCACTAATACAGCAATTTATTGAAATAAAATGTTTATTTACCTATAGCATCTGACAACAGAATTCACTTGGGTAAAATTTCAGTGTGATTTATCCCCTGAGCTTCACTAAATATTGCTGCAGCTGCATGTTTTAGGCCATTGAACAGCAAAGAAAAGAGAGACATTAATTGTATCTCTTACCATGGCCAAGACATACATTTGCTAGATTACAGCAATCAAATAGCATGTATGTCCTTTTTTCAAGAAAAAAAACCCCTAAGTCTGTCTACCAAAAAACGCTTGTGTAGGGGATTGTGCACCATATATTTCCCTTCTAAAAGACCTTGCCATCCTTTAAACCAGTTGTCATACTGTCAGCTCTAAGTTTGATTAATGTGGAGGAAAATAGAGGGGAAAGGAAGTAGAAGAAAGAAATTCTGTACCCAGCTAATGGCTTTGGAGGGGGCAGGGGGCCACAGATACAGTGAGTGAGGATTTCAGAAAGAGAAGAATACTAAGTATACATGCCTGTTTACATCTAAAATGTGTAGTTACCACAGGACTGATCAGACCTGTCATTTTCAGGAGCTAGCTGACTCAGACCAGTGGATTTGATATAGCTGTGTGTTTCGCCATTTCTGTGGGCCTTTAATTTGCCACAGCGATATTCCAAAATTTCTATCTCTTTGTCTTCATCTGCTTCTAATTCTTTCCTTTAGTCATGTCTAGTTAAGCCAAAAATGGCGGGAAGCTAGAGAAAGTTTAAATCACTTGGATCATTGACCAGTTTTCAACATCTCTAAATATACAGGCACTGTATATTCTAACAGCCTTCTGGCTTTGCCACAGTGCAGTAATTTCATCATTTCCTAGGCCTTCTCCCTCATATTGCTTATTCGTCACTTACTATAGCAAAGCAGTCTGACTAATTATCTTTCATACTTTTCCTTTCACTATATAAGAAAATCATTAGAAAAGGAAAGAAAAAAAAAAGGTAGTTGTTTTCTTCTTTCTGTCTGTGACCTGCTATTTGTGTTTAAAGAAAACAGTTTCTGGATCCTTGTTTGGCCACTGATGGTTAAACGTTTGCCAGAGAAGGAATGGCTTGACCAATGGCACTTTGTAGATCTGCATCATGCACTGCAATCTTCTGGAGGGATGGAGTTAAGGACATGAACACCTTTAGCAGCATGCTTTCTAGAAATTATTATAGCAAGGTTATAAAATACAAAGTTTGTAAGCTTGATCCTGGTGTCATTTATGGTGCTGCACCACTGCTGACAATTTGGGAAAAAAAACCAGATGTGCGCTGGCATAAGTCAGAAGAGAATCAGTTCTGTCCATGAAGCTCTTGCCATTGTGTACCTTAAAACTTCCTCAGCTGTCTTCAGGAACTCTCCCTCTGCAATTCAATGAGACATTCATCTGGGCTGGAAACTCTGAACAGAAAAGGGGGTATTCAACTCTCCTAACTTTTTACAGTCTAATAGAAGGCAAATCATTGAGACCTTGTAATGAAGAGCTACAAACTAGATTGAAAGAGGGAAAGGAATGCAACCAGGCCTGCTAGAGATAAGCCTGGGGGTGGCACAACAATGTGTGAGGGATGGGCTGCAGGGAAATCAGCCAGTCCACCATATGGAGGTAGGGAATGGAGATCCATGCAGCAGAAAAGACAAAAAGGTTATTAGTGTGCTGGAAATCACAGAAATGTCTTAGAATAATCAGATGGGAATTAGGGCTTCTCCTGCTTAATAGGTGGTGGGATTTACAAGGTCCAAGCTGAAGAGCATCTACACCAATACACACAGCATGGACAACAAACAGGAAGAAATGGAAGTCATGGTGCAGTAGGAAAATTCTGGCATGGCTGCCACGACAGAGACATGATGGGACAAATCACACAACTGGAGTGTTTTAATGGATATCTATAAGCTTTTTATAAGGAATCAGCAAGGAAGGAGAGTATGGAAAGTTTTGATTATCTGGAGCTAAATAATGGTGGTGATAGGGATGAGTTTATGGGTGAGAATCAGGGGGAAAGCCAGCAAGGCAGATAGCCAGGCGGGAGTTTGGATGTACCATCCAACCATGATAAAGAGGCAATGAAATTTCCTATATGCAACTGGGAAAGGTTTCACAATCATTAGCCCTTTTTTTCAACAGGGATTTCAACTTACCAGATGTCTGCTGAAAATGCAATATAGTGGAGAGTCTAGGAGTTTCCTGGAATGTGTGGAAGACAACTTCCTTGCACAGCAGGTCAGTGCACCAAGTAAGGAAGGCAACCCACTGGACCTGTAGTTTGTGAACAGAGAAGGGCTGGTGGATGATGCAATGGCCAGGATCCATCTTGGACACAGAGATCATGAAATAACAGAGTTTTCAGTTCTCAGGGAAATCAGAAGGGCAGTCAGCAGCCATCTTGGGCTTCCAGAAGGCAGACTGACTTATTTAGGAGCATGGTTGATGGAGTCCCTTGGGAGGCAGTCCTGAGAGGCAGAGGAATTCAGGAAGACTGGACATTCTTCAAGAAGTAAATCTTAAAGGCACATGAGCAAGCCATCCTCAGGTGCCCAAAGACAAATTAGCATGGAAGAAGAAAAGGAAGGGAAAATAAATAAATAAATAAATAAACAAATAGATAAATAAATAAATAAAGGAGAGTTTATGACTTTTAGAAGAATGTCCAGTCAGTTCAGGAGAACTACAAGGGTGTTGTGAGGTTATGCAGGGAGAAAATTATAAGGGCCAAAGCCCAGATAGAACTTAACCTGGCTTGGTTATAAAAGATGATAAAAGTATTTCTTTACATTATCAACCAAAGAAGGGCTAAGGAAAATCTAAGGAAAGGGCTAAGGAAAGTCCTTCATTGGGTATTGGGGGTAAATTACTGACAAAGGATGAGGAAAAGGCTGAGGTACTTAATGCCTATTTTGACTCAATCTTACAAGACAAATTATTCTCAGGGTACTTAGCCCTCTGAGGTGGAAAACATGGATAGGGAGCAGAATAAAGTCACCATAATCCAAAGGTAAATGGTCAGTGACCTGCTAAGCCACACAGGCAAGTCTAAGGGCCCCAACAGGATCTACTGAAGGGTTCTGAAGGAGCTGATGGATGAGCTTGCCAAGCCATTCACAATAATTTATGATCAGTCCTCATCAGTCAAGGAGGTCCCAGCTGACTGGAAGTTAGCAAACATGACCCCCATCTTCAAGAAGGGCCAGAGGAAGGTTCTGGGTCTTGTCAGTCTCTGTGCCAGGAAGATTGTGGAGCAGATCATCTTAAATGCCATCATATGGCATATGCAGGATCACCTGGGGATCAGGCCCAGTCAGCAACGCTACAGGCTTGGGGAAGACTCACTGGAAATCTTCTGAATGGAAAAGGACCTGGGAGTGTTGGTTGACAGCTGGATGAACATGAGCTCTCAGTTGCATCAGAAATAGTGTGGCTAGCAGGACCAGGGCAATGACCAACCCTCTATACCCAGTACAGGTGAGGCCACGCTTTGGATCCTGTGTCCAGTTCTGGGCACCTCACTACAAGGAGGACATTGAGGTTCTGGAGCAGTTCCAGAGAAGGGCAACAAGGGTGGTGAAGGGTCCAGAGCACAGATTTTATGAGGAGCAGCTGAGGGAGCTGGGGTTTTTTAGCCTGGAGAAACTGAGAACTTATCACTTTCTACACACTACCCGAAAAGGAGGTTGCAGCAAGGTGGGGGTCAGCCTCTTCTCCCGGGTAACAAGCAATTGGAGGAGAGGAAATGGTCCCATGTTTCAGCAGGGGACATTTAGATTGAGTATTAGAAAAATTTCTTCATGGTAAGTGTTATCAAGCATCGGAACAGGCTGCTGAGGCTAGTAGCAGAGCCACTGTGCTTGGAGATATTTAAAAGACATGCACATGTGGCATTTAGGGACATGGTTTAGTGATGGACTTGGCAGTGCTACGTTAGTGGTTGGACTTGATGATCTGAATGATTCTGTGAAAATCATGGAGTGGTTTCCATACAAGGAACTATTTAATAGCTTAGAATTCTTCAGCCTGGAAAAATGGGACAGCTGGTTCGGGCTGAGACAGCTGATTAATGTGAGAGTAAAAATCTATAAAATTGCAGACTGGATATGTATGGTTGATTGCTCAATATCTTCCAAGACATGACCTAAGGGGATCAAATAAAAACACCAAGTTCAAAACAAACAGAAGAAGGTGGTTCTCAGCATGTCAGGTTAGCTGGGCAATTCTTTGCCACAGCAGTTGTGGTAGCAAAATGTTGGCCTGGGTTCAAAACCAGAAAAAGTTTACAGAGGGGAAAATTTAACATAAGTAAAAAGCTATACATATATTCAGTTGTTGAAGGCTGAAAAAGTATTTCAGAAAGTAACATGTAATTTCATTATTTTTGTACTCTGAGGACTTTCTTTTGACTACAGTGGCAAATACACTGGGGTTGGGTAAGCGATTGTTCTGATCTATGCCTGTGTGTATTTTCTTGTCAGAGATGTGTATTTACTACCAGTCTAATAGATGTGTTACAAAAGTTTTGTTATGAAGACAGAATTAGAGATATCATACCCTTTTTATCAGGCAAAGTAGGTGGCATGT
This sequence comes from Setophaga petechia, assembly GCA_024362935.1. NCBI lineage: Eukaryota > Metazoa > Chordata > Aves > Passeriformes > Parulidae > Setophaga > Setophaga petechia. The sequence goes on along the minus strand of JANCRA010000008.1, from coordinate 10,771,602 downwards.
GAGCAAATAGGCAATTGTTTTTTGCTCTCCAGTCTACTCTAAAATTTTTAACCTATTTGCTTACTAAAAAAAAAAAGTCTTTATTTATCCTTTATATACATGCCTATTATGTAGTAAAGAACAGAAACATACTTGCAAGAACTTGATAAGATCTGATTAAAGGAAGTTGATATAAGTGAAATTCATATCATGAAAGAGCTATGGATTTTTTTTTTGTGGAGGTAACTAAACTATGACATAACTATTTTTTTTAACATAGGGAATCCTCTATTAAGTATTTTTTTTTAAAAAAGGCTGGGCATGCTTTGAAAAGTTGCAGTGCTACTGAACTGGAAGTTAAATTTTTGATGTAGGTTTTTTTTAATGAAGACTACCTTGTGTGTATCAGCATCATATCAGACCATTTTTGGCTTTAAAAATCAATGAAACAACTACTAAGAGGCAAAATCGGTTTCATTTCTCAGAAAGGAAATAGAGGCACAAGAAGATCAAGTGATGAACGCAAGTTTGTTTTGGGACAGACTCTACCTTCCTGACAATAACTTAGTGCTTTGTCTAGATTAGGTATCCTCTTGTGAAGAGCTTTATGGGTCTGTAAGAAGCTCTACAATAAAGGCTTGACTAAAAAGCATATACTTAGCTTTTCAGAGAGTGCAAGGAAGCATAGTATTCTCAGTGCAGATGCAGAGATTTATACCAACCAAAGAACTGGTTTACAAAATCTGTCAAGGGCACTGTGGTAAAAAAGCATCATTCTAAATTGTAATTGTTTTCTGTGTTAATTTGTAATAAGTAATCTACAACCAGGCTGAGACAGCACTATCTCTGATTTTGTGAGCTAATCTCCAATCTGTAAAACATGCTCTGTTTGGATTATCTACAGGGTGCACATTTCTCAGTGAATTTGTTTTCTTTGAGTTATGGGAATACATTCAAGGAAATTAATTGACAAACAGATACAGTTGCTGCTGGATGAATGGGTTCTCTCTTTGCACTTGAGGTGTCATGTTGCTGGCATCCGTGGCTGGCCTGTGCAGGAATCTTTGGAATGCTTGCCAGAAATTTTCCTATAATATTCTCAGGAAACTTACCTAACAGCTTTGTACTCTGAGAAGTAGATACAAACCCCCTGCCTGCCACCTCAGATCTTAACTAGTTTGAGTTGGAGAAGGGGGGAGAAATGTCACAGCATAGCATATTTCTTTTAATGCACCTGCAGACTGTAGCACATATGTGACTGCCAGCAATAATTTGTCCCCATCACGCTTTTTTCATTTCAAGTCTTTCCATGATCCTAGTGTGGAAATGCAGCACAAAGCTGGTTATGACCCAACTGGATTTTATTTCACAGCATTGGCTCCAATATGGTTGGTTTTGTGTTTGTACTCCAGGCAAACTGGAAACCATGCATCTCTCAGAGTCTGGGGTTGAGCACAAATAATGACCAGAAATTTGGCTGCCTGAAGGGAGAAGTAAAAGGCCACCTCATTATCCCATTGAATCACATAGCTGTGACTTGTCTACAACAACAAAATTAAAATCAGAAGTGAAACATAAAGGAAGGAAAGTTACAGAGGAAGGAAGGATACATAAAGGAAGGATAGTTCATTATAATTGCAGAAGGCAAGGAAGTAATGCAAAGAATCAGGTTAAAAAATATAGTTGAAAAATGAAGGATTGTATACATTTATGAGTAGAAAAGTGAATCTTTGAAAACATGATTTCCTGAGGATCCTGTATCTTGTTCTTTGAAGCTCTAGCTGGCTTTTTTTACCACCCTTATTGTTAATAGCTGCGCTGATGGAGGGAAAGAATTGGGAAGTTCATTCCTATGTTAAGCTCTGCATTCCTAATGCAAAACAAAAAGCTCTCACTTCTATCAGAAGGCTCTTGTTCTTGACTAGGGCTCAGTTTCCAATGGAGATAGGGCTGAGAAAAGTTTGTTTCAAAGTAAAGGCCTAATGGCAGTCTTATGGACAGAATTCCTCTTGCTTAGCTGAAGTACTTTGAAATAAGTGTCAAGTATAAGCTGGTTATCCAATCTCCCTCTGTGGTTGCTTTAGAGAAAAATGATTCTCCAAAAGGCATTACTTCCCACCTAAGATAACTGTCTCAGTTAGCAAGATGACTAATTTCCATTAAATGCCTATATCTATCCTCTGGCAAAAACCAGAGGCCTGACAACTAGATTAAACTAAATATGTAGTCACTGCATGGCTACAGATACGTGAGACGAATCCCATCATTAGCCAGAAGTATACAGCATAATTCAATTTACAACCTACTGGACTTTTTGTCTGTTGTGCAGACAGCAGGAAAAAGGTTCTTACAAAAGAGTGAAGACATCTGTAACAGACAGTCCCATCATTTTTGTTTCAGTATCTTTTGTACAAGAGAAAAATAAAGCTTTTTGACTCTATTTCTCAGCTAGGTCAGATGATGAGGTGGTGTACACCATGAAGAAGTCCTGGGTGGGGTTCATGTTGAGAGGCATCAGGAAGAACTGTCAGGTGAATCAGGTCCCACTGTGCTAAGGAACAAAAGTCTGAGGTGGAGAGGCCAGCTGCTGACACTATGGGAATCTGAGAAGATCCTTATTATAACAAGTTTCTCAGATTCCAAAAACTCTCTACCAAGAGCTAAGAGAGCCAGAATATAGCCTAAGTTAAATCTTTCATGTCTGTGTGTGTATATATATCCATGCACACACACATATATATATTTATATAAAAATAATTATTCCTGTAGTTGTCTGAAGATAAAGAACAAACATAAATCTCAACACTGAAGAAAAATTATTTTAGCAAAAAGCATTTTCTTTTGTTTAGTTGGATAAAATGGCTTTCCCATCTAGGCTGGGGTCAATTTTTCAATTTTTATAAATCAATGTACTTCTATGAAATGAAAGTAATTCTTGTGCCTTCTCCTTCATTTTTCAAAATTTTTTAGTCTCATACCAGTACTAAAAAAGATAAAATGACATCTCGTGTCCTTGAGACATTTAAGGCCTTGCATTTAGCTATATCTAAAATAAAAAAATTATTTCAGGAGACCCAATTACACTATCTTTATCCCTGCAATACAATTAAAGCATGTCTCCATTTCTGTGGTGTGGAAGGGACCTAAATTCTCTCTTCAACCATGCTAAAGCCTCTTTATTCAAGGTTATAACATGGTTTGGGAATATGATTGAGGCTTTTGACACAGTAGAAATGATTGTCCTTTAGCTGTATTCAGGTCGTCTTTGAAGCTGCCCATGGAACAGAGCCTGACTTTCATGGGGGCACAGATAGCCTTTGCCATACTGTTTTGTAATATCATGGTTTAATTGCAAGGGTCACTTTGGTCACCAAAAACTCTGAAGGCCAAGGGGGACTCAGTAATTTTGTGCTGCATATGAGGTGACAAAGAGTACAGCTCCTTGTACTGAACCTATTATAAAGGACTTGTAGTGTAATGTGAGGGACAACCATAAAGTTTGTAAATTTACATCTATTTAACTAGAAGTCAAAAAAGGAAAAAAAAAAAAATATGCGCAGTCTGAGCTTCCCTACTGTGGAAATGTATGTGCAATAGACAGTCAGGAGAGAACTAAAGTCTTCTATCAAGTAGAAAGCAGACCTGTGCAATCATGTTCATTCTACAGAGTTTGAGGGGAAAAATTACAGATTTTGTGAACTTAAAACATTTCATGAAGCTATACCAGTTGGGGTTTCTCTAATTGTTCAATAGAGTGAAAAATACTTTTTAAGTATGGCAGAAAAGGAAGGAACATTTTGTTCTGACATTTTCTGAACAAACAGTATAGTATTTATAAAGCTGTTTTTCATATTCTCCTACAGTTCCATTACAAAACTTCCAAGTGTGTTTTAAATGGATTAACATACATACAAGATTGCATGTATTTTCTCAAAATGAAAACTTTAATTTCATCTCATTACTGTTGAACTTTTCTGTTTGCTTAAAAATGAATTTGAATTGTAAGATCCCCACTCACATGCTTAAGCAAATTATTTAAATGAAAGAAACACTATTTCAATAAAACAAAACTGTATTTACCACAATTAATTACAGTAGGCAGTAGCTACAGCTCTCACTTAAAGTGCTCCTGGCCATGTTGACTAATGTGTCAGAGTGCATGTTTAATGCTATAGGAAACTCCACCAAGGTTGTGTTTCTGAGGAAGGTAGGCCCTACAGAAGAAGTTGCTTTCCTGTAACACCAGGGCCACAAAATATTGATTAGTTTACTTGAAACTGTTCTAGCAGATTTCTTATGACTTTCCTAGCACAAACAGCTGAAGATTCAGGAGGTACTTTGTGTATTCTCTGGGTCTTTTCACCTTGGTGCTGTCTCATCTGTTCATGAATATTTGTATACCACAGGTACACACATAAAAAGTATCATTTAATTGAATAAAGAAGAAAAAAAACTAATGCTCTTCAACCCCTTCCATGCACAGCTTAATGTCCTGATGCAACTTTATTCTTAAGCAAGGGATAAACAAAACTAAATGTACAATGCTTGATCACTAAGATCAACTTAATGATGTTTGACAACCTGCCAAAAGGCAAGGAAGAGGGACAGGACAACAGACTGTAAAAATGCACAATAGCTACTGCTGATCTGCCAAAAAATATGTTCAGCCCTTCTGGGAAAAGGTTTGGCTTAGCACAAAAGTGATGCTGTTGTGTTTTCCATGAGTTGTCTCCAGAGAGTTGGTGGGATTTGCATGTGATGAAAAATAGCCTCAGATTATCCTGCCAGAGAAGGAAAAAAGGATAGAAGGCTTGGCTGCAGTATTGAAAATTAATCAGGTCCCTGTAAAAATTAATCAGTCCTGCCTCTTCATCCTGTCCCCTAACATGAGGAATAAAGTACATTTTACTAAACTGCAGTACTGAAAACACAGGGGGCCAAACAGAGCTGAACAGCATTTAGCTGCATATGTCAGCCACCAAATATCATGATCAGGAAAGCTTGTCACAAAGGGGAAGAGTTTTAATGGAGCAACTTCATGAATTTACAGTAAATATTTATGCCAGTGCAAGCAGAATTGGTACAAACAGTAACCCAGAGTGCCAGGCTGAGCAAAGATCAGGGTCTGCAGAACAGAGGAGCCCTCAGCCTGGCCAGTCCCACCCGTGTGAAGTCAGTAGCTCCTGTCTGTGCTGGTCACACGAGCCCACTGCTCTGCCTCAGCTCCCCACGTGTGCTGCACTCACTGCCAGCTGCCAAGAAAACCCACCAGGCTGCCCTGGGGGTTGCAGAGATCTTTCGTTTCCCATGCTAAATCATGAAGCAGATAAGGAGAGACCTGTGTAGTGGCATGGCAGATGCATGCACTCCTGCTCCCTGGAGGGAGCACGCTGGGTGGGGCTGTCAGAGTGAGCACACCACGTTTCTACAAAACATATTTTGCAGTATCACTTTCCCTGGAGAAACATACAAGACTCTTACATGCTAACTGCTAGATCTTTAAAACAAGCAAAAGCAAAAACACACACACACCCCAACAAACAAAACAAACACTATGCTAGTTATTTATTTCTTCTCTAGGATGAGGTAGGAGCAGGGATAGGGGGAAGGGATTAAGGGTTTGTGGAGGGTTTTTATTTTCCTTTTTTGTAAGGCACTGGGAACAGCAAGGGATAGAGCTATTTACAATGTGAAATAAATGTGCAGCTGTGTGTAGTAGTAACTGGTAATAGACAAGAGACTATAAAGGGTGATGGGCTGGGGAAGGTGATAGGGGAAGAGAGCCAGGCGTACTGAGTGGGGAGAGAGGTTTTGGGAGCCCTGACAGAAGCAGTGGAATAAGGAAGAGGAATTGTAGTGGAAAGGAGAGAGATGGAAAGATAATGAGAAATTGGGAAGCAAGAAGGTAGTTAAACCTATTCAAGACAGCAAGAAGTAGAATGGAAACTGAGAAGAGGAAATGAGATTGAAAAGCTCTCACTGATGCATGTCAGAGAGAGCATGTAAGAAATTAAAACGAGAAAAATGAGGAAAACAATATGATTACAGTTATTTCTGATGCAGCTTAACAGCAAGTATAATTCATTTTGCTTATATGTGTGTGCATATGCATGCATGTATGTTAAATAAAATAAAGCATTCTCCATCTCTGAAATATTTCCTTCATGGTTGGAGTGTCCCTTTTAAGGCTATGGAATGTGACAAGGAAAACCATATGAAACAGACTCTTTGTGCTGATTCCATGCCTTTATCTCTCCCTACTATTCAACATTCCGGATGATAGTTTTGGCAGAATTGCACAATCATTTGAGATTCTGGATTTTTCAGGCATGCCTGTGCAAATCGCTCTGTGCTACATAGGGATAACTGGTACTGACAGCCTCCAGGTAGGGCTTCTTCTCTCTCCATATCCTGAGTATGTAAATTAGATCCCTGCTAGATGTCCACAGATGATGTGAAATTGAGATAGATTACTTGTTGACAAACACTTCCTGCTTTGAACTATCCCCTCTTTTGCAGAACACAGGGAGTTTAGAGTAAAAAAAAATCAAAATTCAGGTCACCTTTCATTTTGGTTCTACCAAGAAAAAAACTAAACAGACAAGAAAATTGTACTGACAATACCAATCCTGGTTTGCTCAATCTGTATTTATTGGTTTCTGAAAATAGATGGAGCATTCAGACCTCTCGCATGCACTAGCAGCAGGCAAAGTTCATTCACATCAGATCTTTCACTCCTCTTCTCCCCTTTGGACAGTATAATGTAAAAGCCACATAAATAGAAATAAAGTTTTAAAAAACCTGAAAAAATCACCAGCAATATTTTAGCAACCTCCATATGCCTCTCAAATCTGAAAATGTTTTTCTAAGCAGTAAATGGATGTTTCTGAGTGCTACAACCAATTTGCAAAAGAAAATAAACAACTGTTATGTCTTGGTACATAAACTCAGAATATTCATAGAAGACAATATTTTGGGCTATGTGACCAACTCTGCTTTTCAGGGTTCAAACATGAAATGCACACTATCATTACATCAGAAATCTAGTTGGGATATCCCTGCTCCAGTAACCTTTGCATCATTAGCTGCCTGCTGCATTGTGTGTTCAGACAACATCCCAACGTGATAACTTGGTTTCCTTCACTTTGCTCTAGTGTTATTTAGGAGTTTTTTAAAATATAAGTTCATATATCTATATTTTATATACTTTGTTTAGAACCTTTGGCCACATAGTTTATTCATAAGTAATCACATCGTAACAGAAGAAATCTGAACTGGTATACCAAGTGCTTCTTACACAGTTGCACCTCAATGCAAAGCATTGCACAAGCATAAAATTATGCTAAAGGAGTGTCTAGTGTTTCAAAGTTACCCGCTCAGAACAGAGGCAGTGAAATAAATTATGTTATCCACAACTTTATTTTGTTTTGTGAATTAACTGCTATGTGTAGTGACATCCTTTATCATCACCTTGACCAAGTTTTCATAGGACTCCTGCTCCACTTGCACATAGGCCTTATTGCGCCCCAGAAATGGGTTGAAAATTAAAATCATAGCAAAAATGAGCAAATAATTTTAAAAAATTAAAATCATAGCAAATGAACAAAAAATTAAATTAAAATCATAGCAAAATTTCATAATCCTTGCTCCTTTGCTCCTTTGTTGTGGGAAATCAGAGATATCAGAAGAATGAAATAGGGAGCAAAGACACGATAATCTTGTGGTTAAGGAGTTGAAGGGCAACTAGAAGGGCACCTAGAAATTTTAATATAATCTTACTTATATCTATAGTTCCAGCATGATATTTTGATCAGAAAAATTTTTCTGTATTGTTGTAACACTGTCCTTATTTTGTTTTACATTTTGGTCCTGGAATCTTATCAGTAGAAGAGCTGCTATTTGAATAAGGAGGATTCTACACAGCACGGCAAGCTTCTTTCTTTGGTCTCATTGACAGTCATTTTCCCACTTATGAAATACTAAACAGAACTCACAAAAGTGTTGAGAATTATTATTTCTGATATACTTCAAAAAATAAAAAAATAATACACCAGAGCTGACATAGAAAAAGTCCTAAAGAATTCATTGTTCAATTAAAATTTGGGTCTTGTTAAGTATGAGTTGCTCATTCATGATTTTCAAAGCAGAAGTGCCAGCATCTGCAGAATCAGTGCTCTCAATGAGCAAATATCCATTACTTCAACATTTTTCAATTGTTTCTCAGGGAAAATCTAAACAATATATCCCTTCAGCTTTAAACCAGATAATGTGGAATACTGTCTTAAAGGAATCGTAATTTGGGGCTGCATATGGTCCTATGCTAATAAATTAAGCAGCTGCCAGGAATGTTCCTCGACACTAAAATGTTATTGTCTGTGTCATAAAATTGTAAAAATATTTCTTGGTGTGACTTTGGCCTCAGCTAATTAGCACTTTTCCCAAACAGTTGCATGGGCCAGGGACCATTCTTAGTAGGTAGCCAGTGTGTGTGCATCCTGCTTTAAAAGGTAAAAGACTTTTACAGCCTGCTTGGATGCCACTGACATGCATGTCTGTTGGTCCCAGCAATAGACAGTGACCTTGGCCCAGTTATTTAGAAGTATAAGCAGGGCCATGAGAACCATGGTCCCAGGCCAGTTTATCTGTCCAAACATATTGTTCATTCTTCCTTCTACATAAGCCCATTGTTGCTTTATGAGATCCAATGGAATACATATATATGGAATATACCATGGAAAATACCACTTTTGCAGGGGGCGTGGAAAATTAATCTAACTCTCATGACACAGGAAATTACTGCAGGGTAATCTCTTTTATTATAGGTAACTTTTTGATGAGGGGAAAAAAGGGAGGCAAAACTGATTTGTATAAACAGGTCACACCAGTCTCCAGTGTGATTTGGACTCCATAAAGACTTTCCAACCCACTTTTATTTCATTTTACAATTTTGAGGTAAACATTTTCCTGAGAATAAATAAGGTGTGTGCAACTACCTGCCTACACATAACAAAAACAGTGATTTTCAAGGCCATGGAAATGTTCTTCTACATGAAACCCTTGGATGAATGAAAGTAAAATCAATTTTATCCAACGAGGAAAATGCTGTGTTGAGAAAATGCAGCAAGATGGTTAAACAGCAGTTGAAATGGGAAGCTTTCAGTATCATTTCTCTTCAGAGCAAAACAGCAAAGAAGCTTACCTATTGGTACAAAGTAATGCCCCAGGGTAGCAAGGGAAGAACACAGGCAGAGTTCCTAGCTCCCACACAAAGAAATGCTCATTACTCTCACCAGTTCTGACATCCATGACATGGAACACAAAACTTACATCTTGCTTCTTCTTAGCAAGTCCAAAGGACTTCCTTAAGGATCGTTTCCAACCCAAATGAATCCATGAGTCTATGAACTGATCTGACAGACAATGAGGAGGAAACCCCATGTGCTTCTTTAGAAGGTCTGTTCAGTAACTGTAAGACACTTTCTTGGAAACCGTACTTTATCATCACCACTTCTGTCTGCTCAATTATTCTCATACCTTAATGAGGGATAAATCATTCTCATCCTGTTGTATCTTCTTTCTTCTGACCTTACATTCTTTCTTAATTTGCCTTCCAAATGAAAACCTGCCCTTGAAACAGCCCTTCAAGTTAACTTCCATTGTTGGTGTCCACCATAACAGCCATCTTCTTCTCTTTGCTCTCTTAGAATTTGTTCCCAGCATCTGTGCTTTCATGATTGTCTTCCCTTCATGTCTTCATTTGAGCAGAATTTTTTCACAGCTGCTATCCACTCCTCAGGCTCACAATCCCCTTCACCCGTGCTTTTTGTCAGTCCTCACTGTTCTCTTTGCTGTGCCTGTCCTTAGAAGTTGTCCTTCCTCCTGTCTTCCTCATCAGTGACCATCAGAGTCTCCACTATGCCTGCCATTCCTCATATATCCCTCCTCCATTGAGTAGTTCACTTTTCTCAGCGGACCTGTACCTGAAAACAGATGCAGTTCTGGAAGCATGCCATCAAGCTCACCTGTGCTCTCAGGTGCCTGATACCATAATGACAAGATGATGCTGGGCTGCAGGTGGGCACAACCAGCTGCTACCAAAGCACTGTGGGGTCATCATAACAAAAAGGCATAACAAAATATGCAATGGGCAGAAAATGCTCCTGGCTGGACTGTCAGCAGCAGCCTCTTTTCCTGGTTCTGTATTTCACCTGGCACAAGTGACTGATGGGACTTAACAAGTGAGGCCATTATTACATGCCCTTTTCTGTCCTTACCTTTCAGATGTTATGGACAGAAAAAAAACAGATTATAAGCTGTGACTCAGGCTTTGTTTACTCTCTTCTGTCCAGACCAGACCTAGAAGTTTGCAAGTGCATTAAAATCTTTCCTTCTTACTTTTGCTTTTCCTACCCAGCTAAGGGACAGACTGTGTGGGAACTGAGACATTTGCAGGAGGCATTAATGAGTTATTTTTGCTTTCAGTCATGTCTTGTATAGGAGACACACCACAGGCATATGTAGAAATGAGAACCTTTGCCAAAAGAATTTCATTCTTGGGAAAAAGATACATCTTCCCTCCTGTGCAAATAGGCCTACTAATTTTTCAATTACTGTTTCTAAGCATATGAAATTTAGAATATTTTTTAAGATATCTATTGCTTGAAATTCGAGTTTATCCTGCTGTTCCAAGGAAAAAGCCTGTAAATGTCACACACTTGTCTGAAGCCCATACAGGTCTCTGTGACCTCATGCTCAATTCTCTGGTTTGATAGGTACCTCACCCACTGCAGTGCAGCATCAGAGCCTGTGCCAAGCTACACACACCAGTGTGTCCATTGTAACAGGTCATCCCACCATCCCACAGCTGAGCCCAGCATGTGTGGCCACACTGCAGGAGGGAGATCTCACCTAAGGAAGGATGCCACTGAGGGTGCCCTATGCGCAAAGAATTCCCCACTGAAGTCAGTCTCCAGCTGCAGCTGCTGTCTTGCCAGATAACTGGACTTGCCAGGCATGTCCCTGGCACACAGTACAGTCTCACAGGTGGAGTATGAAGAACTTCAAAGGTCTGAAGTTAATTATCTCCAGACTGGAGCCTACAAGGTGCTACTGTCTCGGGGCTGAACTACAAAATAGACTTCCCCATTAACATCAAAGAAAGAACCTGCTAGCAGTATCCCACTGTGATCATCTGCTGCTATCAATCAAGTGGTGTTGGTTCAAATCACAATTGGTAGTTCTCCATCAGTAATTTACTACAGAACATTAATTTAAGTTATCCCTTTTGTCCCCAGAGAAATAAAAGATACCTTCCCCGGAGTTCCTCAGTTGTTAGCCAGCAATAAGGGATTTCTTGCCTTTGCCAAGACCAGCCTGAGCTTTGTCAAAGCACTGAGCCACAGCTGGAACTTGCCTGGTCTACGTGGTGCAAAGTCCTTGGGCTTTGGACAAAGGAAGCTCTGCACATTATCAGAGCAGCTGATACAGTCTCTGGTATTTATTTATGATAAAGAAAAGAGCAGTCTTATGAACAGCTGAAGGATAACAGCAACTTATGCTGTGAATATTAGAGTATTAATAGCTATGCTGCATTTTTCTAGTCTGCATCCTGGGGCATTCGTTAGTAAGGCTGTGGAAAGAAAAGACACCTTCCTATTATCCCAACTGGTATGCTTAGACAGATTTTCAGGTGTCAAAGCCTTTCCACAAAATGAAATACAGGAGAAGAAAAGTAATGTATTATAAAGGCCCTACCACTAAGCAAATTGAGATCGTTTGGCCATACACTCATATCAAAAAGCCCCGCAATGAAGAAATTTTGGTTGTTCTCCCTTATATGATAGCTATGAGCGAGGACTTTGAGATGTGCTTTCACTGCAGGATCACCTGCTGTTTTCCCTGTATAACCCTGCTCATACAAATCAGACAAGGAAAATCCCCCTTAGTTCAACTTATTTCTGGCATATTAAATCCGTTTCAGTGTTTTGGTATTTCACTTTTCTACTTCCCATTACGTTAATGTACTTCTCTCACACATTAGGGACACTCCCCACCTCTTCTTTCATAGCATTGTCGCTCCAGGTTTGAGGAACACCAAGGCCCCCACCACCTGAAAGGTCTTTAAAATGTAACCTAAAGTTTAATTTACTGTTTCTGTCCAAGATCCTGGAAAATTGCACTTCAGCTGCAGTCACACCTCAGTGGGAATGCCAGTTTCAATCCATTTCAGAGAGGGCTTTGGAAACCTTCCCCAGCCCCAAAACTGCTTCGCCAGCTGTTTACTCCCTCCTGGAAATCCACTACCATCTCTCAGCTGTCTCATGGTCTCTTGGACTCCTCCACTGCTCTTAACAGGGGGACAGGGAATTTTGTTCTGGTCACTTGGTCACATGCAGTTCTGCTGCTGCCCATGAAGGGTTTTGATTGGCAGCCTTCTCAGTCATGTTTTTGCATAAGGGTTTGTATGTTTGGGAGTATAGTCCCTGGAGTTATTTAAACATCTATTCTTCAGCCCCATGTTGTTTAATAGCTTGAAATATGCAGCTTTTGGGGTGTTGTTTTCAATTGCTGCACTTTCTCATGTCAGTTCTCTGTAGCTGCAGCTCAGTTATTCTGCCTCATACCGACATTGCAACCTCAGTGACAGAGTGTGGCCTGGGATCTCTCTCAGCAGACAGAGACCTTGCAGAGGTCAGACGTGAGTTACAGCTGAGCATCAACAAAAGACAGATTGCCATTCTGAGTCCCTGTAAATACTCATTGTGATCATATATTATCACCCACTCTATCCTTCCAAGGACGTGAATGCATTTTCAAGCATTTATCAATTAAGCCTCAAAATATCACATTGAGGTACTGCAAATTAGGTGATAAAGGGATCAATTTACCTAACACTGATATGCACCTACTTCAGAAATTAAATGGCACATCACAGCTATTCAACAATGCACATTTAAATCCCTGAATGATGGACTACAGCCACAAATGAGGAAATTAAGTCCTGCACTGCAGCACTGTCTGGTTCATTTAGCAATGGACTCAGCCAGGAGTTTTTGTAAGTGAATTCTCTTAGGTGAGGAAAAACCCCACTAAATAGAATTGTGAAATACATGTAAGAAATAGCCTTATTTCTGCCAGTCTTATCTCTGGTGGATGACTAGATCCCAAATCTACCCATCAATTGGTTACCTAAAGTCTGCTTTAGGAAGATTGCATCGTCCGTCAATATTAAGACTGCAACAATGGAAAAAATTGTGCTACCTTAGACAGCATTGTTCCTGCTTTGATTACTTCCAGCAGTAAGATAAATTTCAACCAAAAAATAGACGTACACACTAAATACAGGGAGGTATATGCATATTGTGTATGGAGGCTTATGCACATACACATTCTGATATATATACTGTAAACATGCATATGTATGTACATATATATATTTTATATATATATATATATATATATATATATATATATATATATATAAATTATTTGGTATATATTTGCTCCACAGGGGAAGTATATTTATGTGCTGTACACTGACTGAAGTACTCAAGTGTTTGAATTTGTCATTATTAATGAGATTTCTTTAGGTTGCCTGATATCAAGAGAAAATGTGGAAAGGAGGTAGCAAAAAATTTTGTTTATGGAGCAAGATGCAAAATCTTACTGGTTTTAAACTTTAAAATGTCATTAGGAGCAGAAAGTACTCTTCAGAAAATATCAAAATTTAAGAGTCTGGAAACCAGACTATAATGGGGTGGGGGTTTTTGTTGCAGTAACAAGGCATTCTAAGGTTGAAGTTTCACATTGTTTCCAGCAAAAATAACACACCTTCTACAGAAGCTGTGAGCCTCAAGAAACCACAGACGTGGTCTTCTCAGAACTTTCAAGCTCTGTGCAGAAAGCAGAATGACCCTACATTTATGATGCTTTCTCCACAGAAGAGCCATCCTACATTTGTAAACCCAAGAAACCAGGGCTGCCCAAGTGAGTGTTTATATAAGTTGAGGAAAAATTCGGACACCTTTCCGTCTGGTTTCTGTCAGAAATCCTTTTCCTGGCTCATTGGTAACTCATTACATGGCATTTCTGAAAGATATTTTTGTTTCAAAGAATTGACAACTTCTGGTGCAAGCATGTTTCATTGGAAATTTTCCAACTGCTTTCCTAGTTTCTTCTTGACAATTATGATAATACGGAAATTTCTTCTTTTAGAACCCTGATCATCTTAGCACTAGAGTAAATCAGGAGTAATATTATTGGAATCCTTAATTTTAAGTTGGCAGAAAATTGTTATGGGGAAACTGGGTCTCTACTCTCCCTTTAGACTCCTGGCTGAATGTCTGTGAGGTATTGCTTCTATCATTTAGAAATATTGGTAAATATGGTCTTTGAAAAAGAATAATGTAGAGATTAGATTACATGTTTGGTAACCTTGGAGTCTGATTACAGCAATTTTTTCTTGATTCTCTGCTAATTTGTCAGCAGGTTCTTGTTTACACATAATGCAACAGCTACCACAGACTTCTGGCATGGTCTTGGCCAGCGTACTGCTTTATAAATGCATCTTGGTGACTCTGAAGCTGCAAAAGCCATTTTAATTGCAGATGTGGCCAGCCACCTTCCTAAGCACCATCCTAACTTCACTGTATTTATCCTAATGCACTGAACACCAGGAAAAGAACCTCTATTGTTTCTGTTTCTCAGGAGGGAGAAGAAAAATAACCTCTTTCTTCGCTGATCCATCACTCAGCTGCTGCTGCCTGAAATCAGTCTATTGACTGCTGAGCAGTGAAGAGCTCTTGCTTGGCACTGTCAAGGTTCCTTTCTTTTGTGTTAGTGAAATGCTCGGTGAAGCACAGGCTGGTTCCTCAGCCCAGTGCTGGCTCTGTGCATGTGGGGTGTGCAAAGCCCTGGTGTTTGGCTTCTGGCAGTAGAAAGTGGGGTGCCTCTCCCATGAGCTTTCAGATTCAGGCTTCTGGAGAAGAGAACTAGAGCACCATAACTCAGTGACTTGGGCATTCATCTCGGAGGCCAGATCAAACCTCCAGCCAGACCCAGAAAGAACAATGACTCCTAAGTGTATTCATTAGCCAACAAGCTACTGGCTGATTTTCGGTAAAACAAAAAATTATATCCTTCATTGACAGGAAGTTCTACATTCAGTCTCAAAATTCAGTCCTCTCAACACTTTAAAAAATCAATACATTTTTAGAATTTTTTCTTTAAAATTTATATTTTTTTAAATTTTAAAAAGAAAAAAACAGCTTTTTTATATTTCTCAGGGTCTCTTTTATTTTCTTATGTGGTAGAAGATTTTAGATTTCTTTGGGGTATGGGATAAGTTTTTATACTAAACACCTTGAATAGATAGGCCTATAATAGTCTGGTCACTGTGAAGAATATCATGGTGGAAAAACAGATGCAATAAATCCTCCCAGAGAATTTGAAACAAATTGATTTGAAAGCCCTCTAGTATTCTCACAGGACTGAAGTCCAGTATAGTGCACTACAGAAGCACAGTTGAAGAAATGGGTTCCTTTGGTCCTGTGTGAAAAACCTACCCAGAATATATATGTGTAATAAGGCTGCTAACAATTTACCCATGATTGGGTCTTTGTGTTCCAATTTAAAATTTCTTATTGACTGATTCCAAATCCTGGAGATAAGATTTCCTCTTGCCTTTCATTTTTCACTGTGAATATTTGATAATCTGATGCTTTACAGAAACCTGTCTGGGTCCCTAACCTTGGATAGCTTTTGTGCTCCACTGTCAATTCCTCTGACTGCTATAGCTGCTATGCATGAATGCTGTAATTTTACAGCATGACCTGCAGAGAGGAACAGAGGCAACTGGAATCTATTAGACCATGAACTTCATTTTCTGAGGACCTACGGCTCCTGTTGAAGTTGTGCATGTTGGCAATTTCTGAAAATGAGAACCCCTCCCCCACCTTTTTCTAAGAAATTTTGACAAAAGCTTCTGGGGTTGGAGTATTGTTTCAGGAAGGCTGATAGTTAATAAATCTTGTCAACTCTGCCTCATTCTTCTAATCACTTTTTACAGTGTGTTTTGGTTTAGTTTTTAATCTCAACAATTCTTTCCTCTCTCTCTCTCTCTCTCTCTCTCTCTGTGCCTGCATTTTTAGCTTTATGACTGAAAGCCCTTGTTGGGAAATACATTCACATGCATCACTTGCAGAAAAGTGAAATGTGTTTCTGGCACTATTTTTTTAGTTCGCAGTACATATTCCTTTTTTTTTTCTTGAAAAGCTTTACTGTAAAACATTACCCTGTCTACATAAATGGAAACCAAAGCTTATTTGTTATGGATACACAAATGTTTTCAAAAGCAGATTCTTTCTTCTAATAAAGAACGGATGCTCCCCACTTTGTCTAACTGCTGAATCTAAGGATGTGGCCACTATGAGTCCTGACAAGCTGTAAGACTGTATCCTGTGTTTTAGAAAGTTCACAAGCAGAAATCAATATAGCTGTAATAAATCAAATTATGTTACTTATCATTAGATGTACACCATGAGTCCATGTTCTCAATCGCCTTCTTTAAACCTGGGAAATTTTCCTTATATTAATCAAGTTAATGATATAAGAAAATAATATGTGTGTATACATAATTTAGTTGAGATCAGGTTCAGCTGGGTTATATCAATAAATGCCATAAATACAACACTTGTAAATAATAGGACTGCACTTACAGGCAGCAATGAGCATGCTGCAGTAATAGATTCTGTAAATCAAAAATATTACAGAGAAATACATGTAAACTGATTTAATACAAAGTAGTAAAATCAATGAAGACTAGATGATTTCTTGATTGTGTAATACATTTATGAATGTGTCAGGTCATTGTGAGTGCTTGAGCTCCAGGACAGCTCAGTGGAATTGATTGTGGTGCCTATATAGAAAAGGTTTGTTTCATCATCTACAGCTGCAGCAGATTTTGTTTTACTCTTTGGTCAGCCTGTGGCAAGCCAGCCAAAGTAACAACTACTGCAAATGTGTGCAACATTGCTGCTACTTTTGGATATTTATAATCAAACCCATAATTTTAGATTGAATATCAAATGAGTTTATCAGTTTAATATACATGCTGCAAATCTGTACACTGCCAGGCCATTTGGTCCCGCCTGAGCGAATTTAGTGACTGCTCATAAACACCATGTTATGTGACAAGATGAGCTTTGCTTGCTGCCTTTATTCCAGAAGCACCATGCAGTTGGAATAAAAAGGTCACACTAAAGTGAAAGGGTCAGGCTAAATGTAACTGTAAATTACCCTTTCCCAGAACAACAGGTTTAAACCAATAAGAAGTTTCCCTAGATGCACATTCTTCTGGTGCCACTGAAAATCAAGCTATTAATCTGTCTCTGAAAAAAACAGCTGTTGATCTTCTACTCAGTTGAATAACTAGTTCATACAGATGTTGAGATGTGAAAGACAAAACTCTGACCGGCAAAGTCAGCACAAGTTGGGTGGAAAATATAGGGAGAACCAAGGGCAATTATGGAGAAGTTGTGGAGTGGTTTGCTAGAGCATGAAGCAAAAAATGGTCTATCTTTTCATATTCACTGTTGAATGTGCACACAGGCATTAAAAGATCTGATGGCTGCAATCTGGTCTAATCTTTTATCTCTGAGGAGTGATCTAATAACTCACTCTGGACTGTAGCAGTTATGAGTTATCACTTCTCTCTCTCGCAAAGATGAATGCAAACGTCTCCACAGCTCTCAGCCATTGTGCATTCTGCAATTCTCTGTGTATGAACAAATAATCTATGCTATTAAATTAATAACAAAATTTGGCTTCACTTAAGTTACAGCAGGGGATGTAGTTTTCTTTTTCTCTCTTTATTAGTAAATGAGAATTTGTAGCCACATGAATGTTAATCACAAGCCACTAAGTGCCTGCTCACATCCTTTCTGTATGTTGATGCAAATGAGCCGATAGGAAACTGTGTATTTTCGATTATAACTTTTTTTTTGAGAAAAGTAAAAGCCTATATTTCATACAGTAAAGCAAACTAAATCTTGATTGTTCTTCCACAGCAAATAGGCAGCAGAAGTTTTTCCTGTAAAAAAATTAAATGGTTAAACCATAAAATACATTTTTACTACTGTACCAGTAAACTCCACAAAAGTGGTCATGACACCATTTAATGACTGATTTGATGTGTAACATTTGCACATTAGCACACTCAGAGTTTGCCTAGGATCATTAAATAACTGTGTTATTAAGTGTTGCTAACAACCACTCTTTTCTGCCTTATTTGATAATATATAACTTCTGTGTATCTCATATGCAGCTAAGCATAAAGGCAAGACTGAGTGGAAAACAGATCACCAAATTCTATCAATTTTTCACACTTCACAGATTGAATTTCGCTGCTGTAATTAGCAAAGACAATCAGTCTTTCTATATTTAAAACAAATATCCATTCCTACCGTTGAAATGAGGGATTATATTACAAATACATGGCTGGTGAAGCAGTCCTCTCCCCCACACCAGTACATTTCCAGTCTTATCCTCACCCTGAAATACTTCACTACAGAAGTAAAAATGAAGTGTTTTGCATGTTAGCCAAAAGGTCTGTCCTCTCAAATACTATTCTTCATCAGGCATGTTCTTCATGAGTAGAAATTAATTCAGCTGCAAGTCTACCCCTCAGTCAAAGAGGCAAAATGAGGTAACACAATTAAGCACCACTTTGTGGGGAGGGCAAGGGAGGCTGGCAATGGAGATCTTGGGGCAGTGAGAGGCTGGCTGAGGCTGTGGGAACATCTCTGGGAGCTCTGTGACTGCTCCTTACAGCTGGAGCCCAACCAGCTCCTCTCCTCAGCTTAATCTCCCAGCTGCTTGTGCAGGGCAGGAAAAAGCCCCTCTTGCCATGAGGGAGGACTTTTCTGAGCTGTCATGGCTTAACCCCAGCCAATAACTAAGTATCACATGGCCCCTAGCTCACAGTGAAACCCGCAGCAGAATGGGGAGAAGATAATGGGAAGGATAAAAATAAGAAAACCCATGGGCTGAGAAATGAAAAGTTTGAGAATTTTAGTAATAATAGTAGTAATAATGGAAAACAACAAAGAGAGACAATAAACCCCAGAAGTATAAGTGGTAAAAATGAGAACTATTGCTCACAACTGACCAATCAATGCTCAGTGGGTCCCTGAGAAGCAGTCCCCCCTGGCCAACTTTCCCCCTGCTTTTATAGCTAAGCATGACAAGATATCCAATATCCCTTTAATAAGTTGGGGTCACCTTTTCTGGCTGTGTTGCTCTCCAACTTCTTGTGCACCTCCAGTCTCCTTGCTGAGGTGAGACACAGGAAAGGCCCTAATCCTGTAAGCACTGCTGAGCAGTAACTTAAACATCCCTGTGCTGTCAATACAGTGTTCAGCAAAAATCCAAAACACAGCCCCATATCAGCCACTGTGAAGAAAATAAAAGACCCCAGAAACAAAGTATACTGAGCACACCTGGGAAAGTGAAGGGAAAGAGGATGCTCCTTTTGGGGCATCTTGTTTTATTTTTATTTTATTTTATTTTATTTTATTTTATTCTTTATTTTATTTTATTCTTCATTTTATTTTATTCCATTAATGTCTTTTTGAGGAGGACTAGTAGTTTTACAAACTGCTTACACTGGATGAAGCCTGGATGGCTCATCTCTGCATTTTTTCCCCAAGGCCACGTTACTGCACAGTTCTCCCACAGGGTTTAGTTGTGCAGCTTGTTCCACTTACAGAGAGATGACTGATTCTGCTGAAGGTACTGGTGCATAAAATTGGAGTGCCAGGAGGACCAGTAACATCTCTAGGATGAGAATGGACTTTAAAAGTGTAATCAGAACGATTCTTTCACTTAGCAGACAACTTCCTGCAATACCTCTACTCAACTTTTCACAAGGCCATGAACCTTGAAACAGTCTAGTAACAAAGACTAGTAATAGGAGTTTTAGTTGCTTAAGCATTAATATTAAAACAGGTGCAAGAAGTAAATGTCCACAAAGTTTGCATATTTATAGTCTAAAACTGCAAAACATAATCTGTCTTAAATGGCCAGGGGGAACTGCTTTTAAGCTGTCCCCATTCAACCCAGTAGCAAAACTGTCTGTAATGTCAGTGGTATAGGATCAGGGTCTGTGTTTTAATGCAGGTGTAGCACCTAGCGCACCTTTGGGATTATTTAAAATGGTATGTAGAAGCTGTAGTGTAGCTTGTCAAAAGAAGAGAGCTGTGGCATTTCCAGTGTGCTGTATGTACTCCTGTACATCTTAAGCCAGCTCAAGGTTTTTCAGAGTTTTGATGTTATGATGTGTAGGAAAACTGGGGAGGAAATTGGGATTAGGCTGCTGTTTCCATGAGAAGTGAGGATGGGACAATGGCAATGGCTTGGAGGGCTGGACCAGGAGTGACCTGGAGTTGCTCCCATCCTGGGTGTGGGGAGAATGGGTTTCTGTGAGGAGCTACCCCATACCCACCAAGACTCTTGGCAGTCACAGCAGGGCAAGCCTATTTTCTAATGCAGAAATGACCACTCTCAGCAAGGGTATTTTGCTGTTCTGGGCAATTGCCTGCTCTGCCCACTCCACAAGCTGACTCTGTATCTGCCTGGATTCTGTCAAGACTGCTTTCCTTTCCATAGCGTAATGTATTTAAAGCTTTGGGGATTTGATTGTCATATTTTTTCCAGAAGCTCTTTGATGCACAGCTGCAGTTACACTTCTCCATGTGTCAGACTTTCCAAACATGTAGGGAGAGGTCACACTATGAGCAACCCCATGGAAGAAATGCATCCCTTAATAAGAAACCCAGTAACAAAGTGGAGCCTATTTCCCCATGGTGTCAGATCTCATGGTCAGGTTCCTCAGCATCTGATAAGGTGCCACTTGAAGAAGTCTCTTCAGTGTAAGGAGCCTTTTCTTCCTATCAAGTGTTTCTGCCTTGTTGAATTTTTGTGACGAACAAAAGGTGAAGTTGTCTTGCAACTTTCCCCTCTATGGGGATACTAATAGGATCGTTCTTCTCCCAACCACCTGTTTTCATGTAACTTGTGGGAGCTTAATATCTTTGACAGCAGCTTCAACTTGATTTGACAGGCCAGTGGTTTCAAAAAGTACGGTGGAGGGGGACACAGAGCACACATTTAGGGGAGTGCATAATCTCTGCTGCCACAGGGAGCCAAGCAAAGGTATGCTCTTACAGTAACAATATTACTGTTCACCAGAACAAAAGTATGAAAGCTCATATAAAGCAGAATGGAACAAACATGCAGAGCACCATGCAACACCAACAAAACCTTTCTCCTCTTCTTACAGAACTGCTCTGCATTGCCACTGTACTTTTGTAATCCAGGGAAAATTTTAGGGCTCATGAAATAGTTTTAATTGGCATGTTTTCATTCCTTTTCCAACTTGCATCCTCATGTTTTTTTAAGGAGAAAGTGAAGACTGTGTTAACAACATGTTTACCAGTTAAAACTAGGGTTTGAAACTCCTTAAACACCAAGGATCTTTTCAGCAGCCACAAGCTGAGTGGGGAGGAGGGGGTGGAATTTTTCCATTGGAAGAATTTTTAAAATTAATACTCTTTTTATTATAAAGCAAAATATTTGGAAGAAAACGAGAGCACTTTCACAAATATATAAAATAACTCCGTCTCAATTCTGACTTCAGTATTGATTTGAAAGAGTGTGGAGGCTAAAGCTGGGCAGGTTTTAAAATTGCCTCAAATGCAATGTAGGACTTTTTGGAATGTTTCAGCCAAGCTGGAATGCAGAGTGCAGTAAGTTGCTGTTCAGAGACAGGGAATTTGCAAGATTGTAATATGGGACATCCTGAATGGGTGGCGTGCAAGAGGCCAAGGCTGAGTTTCATGGTGTGCCTTTCCAATTTGAAAACACCAAGCAGCTTTGCATTTCTTGTTGTGTTCTCAGCACTGGGTGCACAAGGCTCCAGCTCAACAGGGCTGCAGGTTTGGTAGTGGGCTATGCTGTTGTACCATTGCTTCAATCATGCAAATCACTGCTGACTGTGTGGCTGGGCTGGAAGTGGCACAGTTAATGGATTAAATGCTTAGCCGTGCTCTCCGCTTTGACCAGATACTGTATTTTATCTTTAGTGCACGGTGCCGTGCTAGCAACAGCGTTTCTATTAAGTTAATTTGGCTGTGAGTGGCCTTCACTCATACTTGTGCAGTTTGGCCAATAGCTCCATGAGCTGGTCTCTCATTAATCTTGTCAAATATATCCTAATATCAGTGCATACTAAGTTCTTATAAACTACTGACATATATTTGGCAGCAGATTTGAGTATTTTCTGTGCATATAGGCAAAATTTTATCTCCTTGAGGTCATATTCACGTTTCCCAATAGTAATGTAAAAAACACCTCTAAAGATGAAAACTGCAATTGAATTCCTCCTATAAGAAAGAAAAAGTAGCTGAAACATATTATGACCTTCAGTATTTAAACTGCAGATTAAGCAAATTTCCCAGCATATGAATGAAATCATCTCTACTAATAACAAGAATGCACTTCTTCAAAATGTAAACTCCACTGCTGGTCTGCAGGAGCAGAGCATAAAACAAGGCAGAGAAAGTAATTATATGAATAGAGTCAAAGGTTCAGTAAGACTGCAAAAACCTTTGCCTGAACACCACCAAGTAAATTAACCCCAGCACTAAGTGCCACATTCAGTTAAATATTTTCCTTTTTTTATAAAAAATATCATACACTGAGCTAGAACACAGTAGAGTTCCTGCACAATTTGTGGTCAGCATTAGTTTTTTCTGGACATGCCCAGCATTGGTGAAAATGGGTTCTCCCTCACAGAAGGAGCAGTTCTAGCTGCAAATCAGCAAGCCCATCCAGCTCATTTCACTCAAAGACCGATGAAAACAGCACTAGGTTGAGTAAGCCACTACCATTGTTTAGGTAAGTCTTGCTAAACTTCACTGGCAGAGATTCAACAACCTTTACTGCTATCCTGGTTCTCTCCTCTAGTTTACTAGTGAAGACCTTTTTCTTATATTATCCTAATTCAGTCCTCCCATTCACAATCTGTTACTACCATCTCTTGTTATACCATCTACTGACTGAAAAAAGCTTGGGTCAGGCATCTTTGCACCTTCTCTTCAAATACATGTGGGCTCCCATCATATTGCTCCCTACCATCTTCTTCACCAGACTTTGCACCAGTTCCTGTTCTTCCAGTGCATTCCACCTGTCCTTGCAGTGCATGTGTCCATGGCTTGTAGTCATCAAGGCAGCTCTCTGCGAGACCATCTCCAGTTTCTCCCCTGTATCCTGGCACCACACTCAGTACAGTGGGGTCCCACAAGCTTTCTCATATTTATACATATAAACTGGAAAGGTTTTACCTTCTATTGTTACTTCATATACACATTAAACAAATTGTAATTCATGTCACCAACAAGAATAATACTGTGAGTGAAAAGAGTGGTAAGAGCATTAGGAATATTACAGATTTCAAATAGACTTAAATCTGTGTAAATGTCCAAGCATTCAGTAATGATGGAGTCTGCTTCACTGACTTGGGAGACAACTAACCACAGTCTGTAAAGTACTGCCTTGGTTTGTTTCTGAGCACAGAACAGCAATGAGCTGTACTCTTGAACATTAGGATATCACCTCGTGTGCTTTTGTCCCATTTCCTGTCCCCTCAAACAATTCCCAGCCAAGCTTTGGGAATTGGAATTTACCAGAAGATATTCCTAACAGGTGATCTGTGGTCACTGCACCCTAGAGGAGGAGAAAATTTAGTAGCATAAATCTCTGACATCAAGTAGCCCGAGCATATTCAGAGCCTAGGCACAATCCTGGGTGTTTAACTTACTAGTACAGCCATACATGCCCGCCCCATACTCAAGTACCATGTTCATAAAACCAAACTAATTGAGAAATAAATCATTTTTCTTTTATGACTGGAAAAAAATAAGGCCCATGTTACTTGGAATGAAGCACTGATCAATAAAGTTATGCCAAGAAAATAAAACCCAGTTAAGATGCAGCAGAAATCTTACCACTTTCCATAACAGTCTTTACTCCTATCGGCATAATAATAAAAAAGGACTTCTGTGATTTAGAAATAGGCAAATGCGCTACGCTTTGCAGAATGTATTTTTATGTCAGCTCATCTCTTTCATCAGCCCTTCCTCAAAAAAAAAAAAGAAAAGAAAAAGACAAAAAAAAAAGAACTTGATTGGAAAATTTTGAGCTATTTATTGTCTTTGAGCTCTGGACATCTCTCCATTATACTCCCTCCGTGATTCCCTCCATCTTGCTTCCCCTTTCACCGCACCTTGTCCATAGCTCTGTTGCCAAGGTCAGATAGCCTCTGAACTTTCGCTTCTGTTTCCTTCTCTGTGCCAGCCACGGCTCCCTCACTGTTTCCACAATGGCATATTTTGAAAAGCTGTGAAGGGGGTTGCTCCATCCTCCCTGAACTCTGATAATCAAAATTGGAAAGGGACCAATTGTGCATCAAGTGTCACTGCAACTATGCTGGAGTTGCACAACTCAGCCTCCTGCTGCTACAGTGACAGCAATGAGTGTTTTAGGTTCCATCATGGATTTCTGTGAGCATTTACAGACAGCTCCCAAACTATCCCTCCTCACTGAATTTTCATCTAGCTTTTCTTCTGTTCTTTTTTCACACTTTCTTTCAAAGCATTTTTACAAAAATACAGGATAATGTGGATGACATATTGACATTTTCTAAATGTTTATGACTCAGACAAAACTTCTGCAATCACTGCTTTTTGTCTTGATATAGTTGTAAGAAGAAACTCAGTTCCTGAAAGGTGAAGAGGCATGGTGGTGTTAGCATCCAAGAAGGAATCACAGAGGCAGGTGCACAGATGGAAGAAAACACTACCTTTAATGCAATCCAGTGACAGCAGTACAAGAAAAAAAAAATCTACAGAATTTATTCTGTCTGTGGTGTGGCCTGAGAGGAGTTCAGAACTTTCTCCTGCAGAGTGATTTCCCCATCACCTTACTGGTGAAGAGAGATATGAACAGTTTTTGAAAATCAAAGAAATTGAAAGGCAGTTACCTGATTCTACCATATGCTTAAGCCAAATTAATACATTCCATGGAAATTCAGTTAACAATTCCCTCTGCTCTATTCCATTTTCCTGCTGTAATGAGTCAGTGTTACCCCTAACTAAAATGTAGTGCAGGAGATGTAGTCAAGGCAGAGACCAACACATTCAAGAGAACAGCAGTGAGTGATTTAGAATTACAATTTGCACTAACCTGTCACAACTCAAAGGAGCATCGTTGTCACTCCATGCAAAAGCCTTGCTTCTTGACATATTTAAATGGATGAAAACTTGCAGGGTTTCTCACATCCCCTTTTGGCTTTTTTTGAAAAGCCAAAGCCTGCTTCAGGATGGAAATGGTACCCAAGCATTGAATGACCTGCAGGAAGGGCTCATGTATGAGCATCTCTACTGCTTGGGGTTATCCTACATGGATGCATGCCTGCTGATTGGGCAATGAGTAACCCCAAACCCTTATAACCAAATCACTTAAGTGATTCCCTAAAAGTGGTAATTCACTGGTTCCAGTTAAAAACTTTCTCTTACTTTATATTTGCTCTCAAGACTTTAAGACAAGATTAATAGTGAGTTCTGCAATGAAGGCATGTGACATGAGGCATGTGTTAGTACCATTCAGGACAGTTGTCACATTCTAACTTGCTTCAGCAAGTGTTGTCAGAGCTGTGCAAATGTTAGTAGACAGCTCATCGAGCCAAGAGTTTGCTTCTAAAACTTTGGGTTTTCTTCTTATTTCTGGTTTATCATTTTTGAAAGAGCAGTATTTGCTCTTCCATCATACAAATTTCCTTTTTATTTTCTTTTTCCTTAGTTTCAGGAAGCTTCTTACTGGATTTTGATGAGATCAAACTTTCTCTAGAGCTCTTAAATTGGTTGTCACAGTAGTATCTTATTCAGTAATATGCAAATGCAGAAATTCAGTTTTGTTCTCAGTGTGATTGTGTGTCCACATACAAAATTATATTTTTTAAGCATCTCTCTCATAATCTAGACACACCGGTCAGCATTGTTTATCTGAAAAACTGATTAAGTAGGCTCTCTAGTATACTTCAATTATTAAAAGGTAAGTAGCAATCAATCAAAGATTCTTAGAGGAAGTTACTTCATTTTAGCCCAAAGTAAAACAATCTTATTCTAGTAAAGAAATAAAATGCTTTTTATTGTGTTTCAAACACATAGAAGTGATTTTTTGGTTTTTTTGCTTGCTTGTTTGTTTTCAGTAGAGCCAAAACAAAAACATTATTCTAAGTCACCAGCCCACAGTACAGGATGCAGAATATTGTTGAGGTTAATGGGTTTTCAATAGACCCTCAGACACTACTCTCTGTAGTTCACTCGATGAATTGCTAAAATTGTATGAAATTTTTGTGATGAAAAGGATATTTACTTAGATAAAGTGTAATAGTTTTAAATAGTGCATTATTTATCAATACAGTACCAAAAAGGAAACAGGAGAAAAAACACTAGTGATAATACCCCATAGGATGCACTTTTATATTCTGATCTGGCCAACACCAAGTTTGGTCTTTGAGAATCCTACTATGTCTTTATTTATGAAGTTTCTCTCTGATTGTAGTGGCTAGTTGCATCTGGCCATTAATAAGGCTGATATTATCATAGCTGGTTGAAGTCATGGTGATGATTAGCTGACATAAAGTTTGCAATGTTTTATCCTCTAGAAATTAGTTTTAGAGGTTCCTGAGAAAGGTAGCAGTGGGAAAGCCTTAAGTATATAAAAGAAATATCAAAAATACAGTGTAAGTGGTGTTATGTAGGAGACAAGACAGAAAAAAAAGTACAGTGAGAAATGCTTTCTTTAACATGCAACATTTAACAATGTTGCATCCAGCATTGTTAGCAGTTACAGGAAGCAAAAGGCAGGAATTAATTAGGTATTGAGTTCTTCCAATTTCTGTTAAGAAAAACCATTGATTTTTGCTTTGTTTCTTACTGACAGTAACTTTATAGAGAAGATAACAAAGGACTACTGCACTTGCCATCCTTCTACTCCTGCTCTCAAAAGTGGGTTAAGCTAAAAAAATCTGAGATATATTTGCTTACAAATTTGTTGCCAAGGCTTTGTTGATTGAACACCTTGGGGTGAGGTGGAGTGGGAACCTCACACCCAGTGTCTGGGCAAGTAAAGAAAGCAAGAGGCAGATGTTGCAGAGCAGCTGAGCATCAGTGACAGAGCTTGCTGGAAGGGAAAATTAAGCACTGGTCTGGGAACAAGCTATAATTTAAAGAGCCTGTTCTACCGAGTCTAACTTGCTGCCTCTAGCAGAGATCTGTACACAGCAGCCACAACATGCATTCTGTGTTTTTCCTAGGATGGATGCATAGTTTTGAAAGATATTAAAATCTTGCAATGTGCCTGAAGTGACTAGCCTGCATGCTTTTGCACTGAACTAGATATCCCACATAAAATCTCACTATGGACAATGGAAAAGAGTGGAGATTTAAGTTCATATTGCATCACTGTTATCCACATGGGTCTTATACAGTGGTGTTATCCACTGTAAGGAGAAAACTATTTAATACTGGGTTACTGTTTATATCCCTGGTTTAAAAAAAGGAGGGAAAAGGTGTAGACTAATTCATATAATATGTTACTTTTGAGATTAAATTGATTGTGAAATTTCTAATACTTTCAAAAGCAGAGTTGACTCTGTCTTTCTAAAAACATGGATTAATGAGGTCTGACTCTAGATCTGTTGTAAAGATTTTGTTTCCACCCTCAAAATCTGTCATTCCACTCTTATGCAGCATAACAAGTTGCTTAATTTTTCATTTTTTTTTTTTTGACATTTAAATTCTCCCAAGGAAATTATCTTAACATCATATAAAATATGAATCTCAAGCTCCCTTCATCCTTCCTCACATAAAAGCCACCAAGACTTACAGTATGTCCCAGCTCATTTGAAGCCTAATTCTCAAGTCCGGTTCATTGGCTGGATAATTAAGAGACTGAAAACAGAGTTTCTATGGATCTGAGAACACCAGGGACAGCTCAGTTCCCAATATTTTTCTCAACAAGTTTCAATATGTGGGCTTTAATGACTGAATCAATGTGTTACAGGACAGACATCAAGATGTTAAAATATTGCTGTATCAGACTTAATTTGAAATGCTTTTCCTTTCCTGTCAGCACAGTTAAGATGACATTGTGCAGTTATTTAGTCTTGAACAAAATTTTTTCAGACCTTTTCCCATAAGTCTTTTTATGTAAGGAATAATGAAAGTTCACTCATAATATTTTACATCTAAATACAGCTAATTCATATTCCATAGAAAGATGTGTAAAGGGCTCTGAGATTTCTTCTACTTTTACAAAGGAAAACATATCTATAATTAAACTTATACCATAAAGGACTTTCTTATTGAATTTTCCTTTTGACATGATTGATTTCTGTATTGACTCTAGGAAACGGAAAGCAGTAAGTAGAGTCTGACATAAAAGAAATATTTGGGCTCTGCAGTAATATCATTTACTACAGTAAGAGCTAAACTAGAATGCGAATTGCCACCAGCTTCTTCTGCATATGCAAATAGATTTTTTTTCCTCAGTGTCATAATTGCATCCTCTTTGAGGAGAGTAAGTAAACACAGCCACTGATTCATCTGTCACTGCAGTGGGGCAGGGTGGGAGGGAATTTGTACATAATTAGGATATCAGGCTCAGAATTTTGGCCTAGGAAATATTACTGTATAACGTGTCGGAAAACTAAAGCCTCCCTCTGCTCTTTCACATGGAATAAACATGAGAATAACCTGCAGGTGAGTGGCTTTCTGTGCCAACCTGAAATAAACATTGGCTCTGCTCCTGTTGCTGTTATTCACTGCTCCAGATGACCAGTGATACTGATGTTGGTGTTCATCTGTGTTGAGCAGCAGTACTACTGTGTGTCAGCTGTGCTCTAGGTCATAAAATTGCAAAGTGATGGTGGTGATGTTCCAAGTGAATTTTTACCTATTGTATAATTTCATAAAACAATAAACACAAATCTCCTGCATTCATCCTGCAGCATAGTTAATTTGCAGAGCATCAGGTGAAAAATCACTGCAAGTCGCTCACCTAATAATAATAACGGTCAGCCAGAATTGCTAATAAATCAGACTTAGGCACTCTGAGACAGTCTATCTAGATTATTTATTTTTTCATTACGGGGCTTGATTTTGCAATTTATTATTCCTTTTATTATTTACATTCTAGTGGTGCCCACGCTTTGCTCTGTTATGGCCCAAATTAGGCAGAAGATGCACATCTCTGCCCCAGGGATCCCACACCAGCTGTCATGACCCAGTCCAAGCTTTGTTCAGTGGTAAATCCTGCACAGGGATAGCAGCTCCAGCCATCTTCCCCCAGCTTGATCCTGCAAGCACATGACATGGGGAACACACACAGAGGTAGAAGTCTGGAGGAGCAGGTCCAAATGCTGTGCTGCACCTGGAGGCAGTGAGGTTGCCCCTGGTGGGGCAGGAGCTTGGCTCCCAAAGGCTCTTCTCTAAAAGGCATCTCATGGCAATGTGGCAGTGGCTGGGTTTGAGTAGGTATTTTTCAGCTGAGAAAATCACAGCAAGATGTGGAGCGAAACGCCAGTCATCTCTGTATCTCTGAATTTGTAATGTGCAGAATAAAACGTTAACATGTAACATTTCACTGTTGAAAAAGATGAAAAGAGGCTATTTTCAAATTCCCCAAATGACATGAGTTCTGCAATTAGAAGTAAAGGAACTTCAAAGTCTCCCAAAAATGCTACAATAAGTGTCGTAATGCCTCCAGGGGAGAAAAGCAATAAAGCTGTCATGAGACGCGGATCTTGCTTTGCCTTCCATTTTGTTTCTGTGCTGAAGTGTGCAGTCTGCACAGCAAATACTTGCACGTACAGTCATGGCTCCTCTCAGTCCTGGGTGTCACAGAGATCTTCCCTCTCTCTTCTTGTCTTACTAGAAATAAAATAGGCATTGCTGCTTTCACTAACAGCATGGGGTCCAGAAACCAAGCTGGGACAGACTGTGGAGGGAACAATCTACGAAATGTCTTTGGAGACTCACTCCTCCAACCTTTATCTGACAGTACTCAAAATTGCTATTTTCCAAATGCACCTCTAAGCTCCTATTTTTCTATGCTTTTTGTGCAGATAGAGTAAATGGAAATAATTGAGTTGTGAGGAAAGGCTTTCATTTGGGTGCACCAAGAGGCTTGTAATAAGAACATTAGCACTCTTATTAAAATGTCTTGTTTGTTCATGCCCCGGGGTTTAGACAGGGGTATTGCATTTTCATTTTTAAAAAAAAAGAAATCTAAATAAAAATCTAATAGCCAATTTCTGAGTGCAGCTGACTAGATGGGAATGTGCTAACCTTAATATATTCTCATTAGAGAAATTTTATCCTGCTCCAGTCCACAAAGACATTTTTTTCATAGATAACACTCGGTTCAAAGGCAGGACAAGTTCCAGAAGCCAAGACTGCTGTTGCCTACTGCACTGCCAGAAGTTTCTGCTGATAAACCTGCCAATCCTAGGTGAACCACGGGAGCCGAGAGGCAGTATATGAGCTGCCATGTCCCACCCACTGGTGTTGGGGAGTGACCAGTAGTTCCCTAGCTGGTTGTTGTGACCTTCACCAGACCCATCTGGAGCCTGCCCAGAACCCATTCCCGGGCCGAGGAAAGAGTGAAGGACTCTTTCATGGCCTTCCTCTCATCTTCATATGACCAGTGGAGTCCTGCCTTAGGATGCCACCCATGTGCAGGTGTACCAGTGAGCAACATATTGCAGCGCTCTCATTTGGAGCCTGCATCCCAACTGCTTTCCCCAGCCCTTCTCTATGTGGATAAATTGTGTGACTGGAATGTCTCCATAGCCACTGTGTGAGAAAAAACGAGCAGAAGCTCAGTGCCAGCCTGGCTCATAGCTGAGCAGAGAGCCCCACTGCTTATTCATGGATTTTTACCAGGCCTCAGCATGTCACACTCAGCTCCAGGGGGCCATGGCCCTGCGACCTGGATGATACATTGCAGTTTTGCGCCAGGCAGGAGGCAGTAATTGGGTGCACCCTCCCTGTGAGCAAGACAGCTGCAAAGATCCACACCATGAAGTCATAGCAGCTTTCCCACAGTTAGCAGAGATTATGTAAACCCCGAGCCAAAGCCCCCAACATCTATTTCATTTTGAACAGAAGGCTGAAACACAAATAGTGAAATGTTCCCGATTCAGCAACCATAAATACAGGGATGGCATGAACAGCAAAATTAATAGCAGGATCTCATTAGAGTGCTCCTCCCCTGTAAAATAACAAGAACAGAAAAAGCTCCTCATCTATGCATACGCATTCCTAATTAAACTGCCTAGAATAGAAAGAAAGGCACTCTGGATTGCCTCAGCCTTTGAAAGACATTCTGGCACTCAAACCTTCTCATTCCAGCTGGACAGCTGTTGGAGACTTTGAGATGCCCTCCTTGGTGGAGGGAATAAGGCAGATGGCCTCAGTGCCTGAGGTGTGTGTGTCCCCACTGGGTCCCCCTTCTCCAACTCTCCTGTCGAGTGGTCCATGTGGAAACCCCTCTGCCTGCCTCTGCCATGTTGCTCAAGTATCGGTTCAAAGTTAAGCTTTCAAGTAGTTTCTATATAAACTGGAAGCTGACAGTTTTGTGTACAAGTAATTGCACAATAGTTTTATACTTTGCATGGCCTCTCATCACTTCTATAATTAAAATAAATCAGTAGATGTATTTACTGTAAATGTTGAAAATCTGCAAAGTAAAAATAAAATCACAGTGAGCTTAATGTACTACATAAATTTGGAAATATGCTCCTTCATATCAAAGTATAAATAAAAGCATTTATGCAAAGTGCAAAGACTATTGGAATTCTGAGCAACAATGTTCAGATATAGCTGAACAGCAGTTTAAATTATATTATTTATAAGACGTGTTTCCCCTAGCATCAAAAAAGAAATGTACACCCTCCAAGAAAATCATAAATATTTTGGATTTGCATCTAATAAATCATGACAGAGCTGAAATACTATAACAGTTTCTCACAATGCATGATTTACTTTGTTGGGGAGAAACTAGTATTTGGCAATTTGTTTATGCTAGGCAGGTGTTTCAGAAGGTCACTAAGAAAGCAAAGGTTATGTTACCTTTAATTTGCTCTGTTGTTTTAGGAGGAATTTATTCCAAATATCATCTCCACAGTCTAATCTGTCTATATTCAGAATTAGACTTTAAAAACAAAAAAGAAAGAAGGAAAACTTTAGAGAAGTTCTGTAAACTGCAGAGTGAAGCGTTTCCCTGAGACAACCATAGATATCTGCAGAAAACCCTTTCAGGGGTTTATTAGGCTTTTGTACGATGACTGTGACACCTCTGTGCATTTCTGTGTAGCACTTTATTTGATATGTCTTAAGTGCCTCAGCTGCCATTATTTTGCAGGTTTCATTTACCTCAGTGGAGCTAAGCCAGTTTACATCACATGAGCATCTAGCATGTGGTTCTCAGAGTTGTTTGAGACATGCATCACCTTTTTCTGGGAGGTTAGTAGAAGCAGACATCTTCCCTGAGGAGGGAATATCATGTACATCTGTGGGCAAACCATCACATAAGTATTTAAGTAATTGGTGTCATAAAACACTAAATTAAAAAAAAAATAAAGAAAGAAAAACAAAAAACAAACAAAACCAAAACAAAACAAATGCAAACAAACAAAAACAAACAGAACAGACACACACACACACATCCCAGAAAAAGAAAGCCACAAGCCGAGATATATATGCAAACAGACAAACAGCAGATTCAAAGAAATTAAATATAAAATATATCAAAGTGGGCACACAGAAACATGGGCGAAACATCCATCTTCCAAACTGACAGAGAAGAATGACATTATTCTATGATGCTAGAAGTATGATGGACATTGGGATGTAAACAAAAAATATTCCAAGTGTATGGAATTTGTGTCCTTCCCTCTCCCAACTTTTGCTATCAGGGAGCTAACTGTCATTTGATACGCAGAGTTTTAGGGCAGCTCTTTTTCTTTATTTCTATTGCAAAGTTGTGAAAGCTAGCAAGGCAAAAATAAATTGCTGATGTTGATGATAAATACTTATTAAAAAAAAAAAAAACAGCTTATTAACATTTCAAACATGTTAAATGAAAAGAAAACAAAGCCACAAAGACCTCTGGGTAAATCCACAGCTGGTGTTAAGCAGCAGAATGTCACTGAGGTGCACAACGTCTTCTTCTAGTTCAAAGAGAAATTAATTCAGTGAGGCTCTGTAGTTTTATGTCATGTAGGTCAGACAGGATGAGCACTGTGGTACCCTGTGGTTTTATATATAGACTGCAGAGAGTGGCCAAGCTCATCTGCTTTTTTTTAAGTAGCATCATTTATTCCCACCGCTGAAACAGATTCTGGGGCTAGATGGACCATTGATCTGACCCAGTCAGATATTCCTTATGTTTTTGTAATCTTATCTATAAGTCTTCACCAACCCATACAGGAAAATTTCAAGCCTATGCTTATGAAATATTTATCAAAATATCTACCTAGGCTGTATCCTTCCTCCTGTATTCCACTTCTTCCTTTGCCTATATTTATTTGTTCTGCTCTTCAGTTAAGTTGTAGGCTCCCTAAGGAAGGGTGTATCTTCTCTGTGCTTCCACCAGCATGACTAATACATATACTAATACTTTTGAGCAATAAAACAGAGTAATAAAGATATTGAATTCTCCAGGGCCACCTAGTTTACTTCCCATACTGCAGAATTCCCTAATTTTGAGTCAAGGAAACCAACAGGAAAAGGAGTATGTGTCAGAAGAAGTAAACACAGGCAGCATAACCATCGCAGTTGTGCTAAGGGGTGGTTTGGCTGATTGTTGATGGTAGCTTCAGCAGGTCAGGGCCTTAAAACCCACTTTCCTCTCTAGGAGACAAATTCAGAGGGTGCCTGTCTTTAGTTGATAAAAAGCATGATCATCAACAGGTTTTGTCTATATTAAAGTCAATATGGTTTTGAAATGATCCAAGCCTACTTGGCAGACAGTCTATGTGCAATAGCCAGCTGGAGAAAACTCCAGCCTAGACCTCAGACAGAAAACACCCAAAACACTGCAAGCAGATGTCTATTGATGGCATTACCAGCATTCATATGCCATCAATAGAGGCTTAAAGACGTGTAAAACAGAGAAAGAATGGAGCAGCTAATGAACAAATCACAGTTACATTTAGTGACCTGTGTAAGCCCTAGATTTTCTGGACAGGAAAGAAAAATTAAAATCATTACAAAATAGGAACACTCTTATAGAGCTTTTTCTGCAAATATCTCAGAACTTGTCTTGCTTATGTAGGCAACACTCAGTGCCATGTTGCTGTTCTGACTTACAGTGCTGGAGCAAGGCTGTGAGCTGGTGTTGCCCCTGAGACCCTCCCCAGCAGAGCACTGAGTGATCTCAGAGCAACAACTCACAGAGGCAGCAGCTTTCATCTGTGGGAGACACAAATGTGCCCAAGAACTGGGCTGTCAAAGAACAGGTAGAGAGAGCACTGGCTGTTGGGTGACCTGTGGATGACATTTCACTGCTGGTCCTGCTGCAGCCTTGCTATCTCTGGGACATTACACATCCATAAGCACGGTCACTCCCTGCACATCTGCGCCATACAGGCAATACAACAACCACCATTCTCCAATCTTTTGCTCGGGCATGACTTACAAATTAGGGCTTGGGGTTGGGACCTCCCTTGTTCAACATGCTGAGCTACAGAAGCTGAAGAGTTCCTACAGACACCTTCTATAGGGATGGAGTCCTGCCTCCCATGACATGGGAGCCTGGAAGAGGAGTAAGTAGAAGGCCTCACATCACAGTCTAGCATAACAGCTCAGAGGACCAAGCTTTTACTGAGTTTTGGGCTGAGAAAGCAGTGATTGAAAGGGTGCAGCTGGCACAGCTGGACTCATCTGATGCAGCAGGAGGACAGGAGCCTCGAGTAAAAAGAGTCTGGGAAATAACCCTACACAGCACTCCAACTCAGTTTGCAAAAGTTCGTATGTCAGAATCTCAAACAGCATTTGCTTTCTGGTAGTGCCTGATATTTGCTGAACCAAGTCATCTATTTGCTGTAGAGTTCTGGGAGCCAAAATTTCCCCTAAGGTTTTAAAAACTGATAATCTAGTATTATATAGGATAGCATTAGATTAGGGAAATACAATCTTATGCTTCAGGGTGGGCGCTGATTTAAAGCCAGAACAGGTAGCAAGGAAGGAAACTGTGCTCTGAGCACGTTAAGCCGTAAGTATGGCAAGCCTTGTCCTAGTACTGAGTGTTGTCTTAAGACAGGAGGCTGGATGAGAGAGATTAATTCTGGTCTGAGGGCTACTTTTCTCATTGTTTATACACCAGCCTTATGATGGTAGACTAGATATTTTTTGCAGTCTCTTGACTTCTTATAGGTTATATAGAATTATGTAAACAATAGCACTATACTCAGATAAAAATGCAAAATAAGAAGAAATCAAGTAACCATTTTCAAGAAAGAGCCCTGTAGTGATGTGCCGGCAATCTACTGTGTATCTGAGTATTCCCACAGTAGATACAATATTTGGCACTTAGAGATATTGCAGTGCTAATCTGTGTCCCCAGGTAACTAGAATATGCCCAAAAAGGTGCTGTACAAAATCATTTTTATCTTCATTCAACATGAATGTCAAAATAGCTTTGTGTGTGAAAGTAGTGGGAAGAAAGATGAGCTAAGGAAATAAGTATGAATATCCAGTTTCATAGTTAGTGGGAAAGGCCTTGCCATATAATACAGCACTGCATTTCTTCTACATTTTCTAAATTTTCTTCTATTTCTATCTCCTGCTGTAATAATACCCATGAGCTGTGTACATCTACATATGTGTATCACAGAGGCAATATTCCTTCAATGTAATGTGGGTTATGCCTCTTGGTGATACAACATATATAAAAGCTCCACAATTCAGAAACAGCTAAAAGGCTATTTAGCACATATTACCTGTCTTCATTTCTATGTTACACTCATTTCTGGCAAAATTAAGAGAATCAATTTATTTTTCCCTGGAGTATCCTCTAAAATTATAGGAGTTTTTCACGAGTTTTTCTCCCAGTACTTCTTTCTGTTCAGCTATTGAGGTGAACAGATAAAACTGAAAATGCATTTGGGCTATACTGATTTTCTACAAACATGACAGTAAAGTAACTAGTTACCTGACCAAGTGTCCAAAAACTGTGACATTATCCATTTACTGCAGAAATAGATTTCTTCAAAAGCATTTAAAAATTGACACCATATTTTCACAGTCATCTAAGAGCTGGAATAAATGCACAGCTTTACTGTTAGTTGGTTTAAGACTCAAGTAACTATATTAACAAGACACTAGACCTAAATTTCATCGACATATGGATCTGTGACTTCCATATAGAAATAGCAAACAGGCTGTTGGTCTGCACTTCTCTAAATTTACTCTCTGTCTGAACATTGATGAATTTAATGCTCTAAGATTACTTGTGATGGTAGGAGTACTGATGTTAATTTTGCCTTGCAAGTACAGCAACTCACTGATTCAGAAATTAATTAATTAACTAATTAATTAATAATGTTATGTTACAATTCCCAAGCAGCCCCTACAGGAAATTACCCACTTGGAGCACCCATGCACCAAAATCCTATCTGGCCTTTGCCATGTAAGGAGGTGGAGATTTCCACTACTATAGAAAAAAAGGCAAGTCTACAAGAAGTACTCCGATTTCTTTTTTTTCCCCATATAAGGGGAAACAAGTTTGTCTAAAAGACACTAAGCTAAATTTTTGCTGAACTTCAAACTTTAATAAGCAGTCTTCCTTTAAATTCAATACTGAACCAATGTAGCCCTGTGAGTTCAGTGTTACAGTATAATATACTGAAATACTATCATCCTTGACACCAAAGGTCATGTTTATGAAAGATTTTACTCATCCTCTCCTTCACCTGATCCACATTTCTCAATTCTGCTTTGTGAGACTTGGAGAAAATGTATTACAAGGAATGCCTAATATTTGGGTGAAGATTAGATGATTTTTGTCTCCAAATAAAAAGTGTTAGCTGATAAAATCTGTTCTCACATCCCTTAAGAACTGCCTTCCATTATTCATTTGGAAAAGAAAAGATAGTGAATGACTTCATGTCCTCGTGAAATAGAAGCCTGCTTTGGCCAGTGGCAGAATGGCTGTCTCCTGCCCATTAAACTCAGTGAAGCAGTTTTTCTGAGTTGAGGAAATGTTTCCTCTGGTGCCTTACTACAAAATGTCAAAAAGTGACAAAATCCATAACCAGAGTCCAATAAAATTTGTAAATTAAATTACTTAATTTTGAATTCTGTGAAATCTTTAGGTTGGTTTTGACCTTTTTGAAGTGATTTCTATGTTAGATTGCCCTTTAACATAAATTATCTTCAAATTGAGGATATTTTGAACAAAATAGTAGTATGCATCATTATGACAATATTGAAACAGATATAATGTTAAAAGACACATTTTTTCATTCATTCACTTACTTGCTTTTGCTGTGAACAACTGAAAGTGAGCC
Source organism: Setophaga petechia (assembly GCA_024362935.1). NCBI lineage: Eukaryota > Metazoa > Chordata > Aves > Passeriformes > Parulidae > Setophaga > Setophaga petechia. Next base: position 10,733,930 of record JANCRA010000008.1, on the reverse strand, counting down.
AACAAACTTTTTCATTGAAAAGGTCCTGAATTTAAAGACTCTAGATGAGATAACTGGTGTATAAATTAATTTGATGCTCCAATTCAGATACTGATTGACCTGTCTATAGTTGTTAAGGAACTGTGAAATGCAAAATTTAAGTTTCATGTACCTGGATGAATGAAAATCCTAACCAAGAAGATCATGCCATATTGAAAAAAACCCCACAGTACATAGATGTTTCCTAACTCCTCTGACTTATGTCTCTCACTGTGAATCTGTCATTGTAATCTAATTACAAAAAAAAGTTACAAAATTATAGGCATTTATTCACTTTATTAAAACTTGTTAAAACTTATGTCTTTACATTACTATTACTGTCATCTTCACCCTTTGTTCCCATAATCAAGTAAACCCTAAAATCTCTTTAAATATTATCTTGTGCTTATTTAGACATGAGTCCCTTCACCAGTGACTCTATTCATATGGCAGATATGCTTTAGAAATACTTTATACATCCTTTGAACAATCAAAGTCTCAGCCTATAAATAAGTAGTGGCTATGTATTGTAAGCAGCATACCAGGTTGTACAGTATTCAGCAAAATGAAGTTGTTGTCTTTGAGAAGCTGAGACTTCAGCATATCAGTTCATAAAATACAAAGAACACTATGAAAGTAATCTCAAAGAGCACAAGGAAAATTCTAGTACTTTATAAAGTCAGAATTCATTTCTATGTTGAAGCTAACCATGTGAGTCTCATTAAAATATTCAAAATGGAGTTTACCTAATTTCATCCTGGATGTGTTTCTATCAAAGTCCATACTTCTTCTGATTGAAAATCCAGTAATATTTGAGAACAGTGTTCATTTCTATGACACTTTTTAGCAGTCTTCAGGATGCGTGACCTTATTCTTGCAGTAATCCTTTTCCCACTTAACCATCCCGCATTTCTTTTGTTTCTTTTATTCCTTCCACATTTTAAGTGCCTGGATCACGAAAAGCCTTTTGGTAATTGTGGTGGTTTGACTGGAAATGGGACATCTGGGATATGTTTTTTATGCTGTGATCACCAATAGGTATTCAGATTTTAATATTGGCACCTGGTTTGGCCACTGGAGCATTGGATCCACCTCTGAGAACACCCACGCAGGGGTTAAAAGCAGGGCTCTCCCCCCTCGGAGCCCTCTTTGAATTTCTGGTGGGAAGAGTTGCATCTCTCCCCCCGGCCCAGCTGCGAGCTGGGCGGGGGAGGGGAAAGCCATGCGGGAGAGGTAGGCCTGGTCCCCCCGCCCCCGCTGAGGGTGAAAGGGTGGGAGAGAGAGAGAGAGAGACCCCAGGAGCCATCGGACAGCCCCCCCCCCCCCCCAAAGAGAGCGCCGTGCCCGGGACTGTTATCTTGGACTGTGATACCATGTGCTGCTGCTGCTGCGGAAGGGGGGGGGTGGTGCGGCGAGGAGCCCAGCCCCTTGTGAGACCTTTTAGCCCTTTGTGGACAATGAAAACTTTACAGAACATTAACCCTTCCTAGAAGAGAGATAAGAGTAGAGGATGAAGGAGGAAATGGGCCAATGGAGAGGTCTGGCAAGAGAGAGAGAGAGAGATGGAGGAATGGAGAAGATGGAGTGGCATTTTTGCTGGACTCTTTTTTGTATAGCCATGGACTGTTTCCTTGTGATACAGAGACTGCATCCAGGGGGAGGCAATGGTTCAGAGCCAGGAGAGTTCAATTTTGAGACCCCTCGGCCCCAGGGGGTGTAAAAGAAATGGGAGGGACAAAGGTCCCAGAGGGGAGACTGTGCTCTGTTTGGAATAGGATGAGGCATCCTTAAGAAGACCACTCTCGAAAAAGTCCACTCTCGAGCGCCCTTGCCCATGCCGGTGGTGAGAGCACCGGGCATGGAAGGAAGATGTCACAATGGCAGAGAATCTCCGGGCGGTGCTACGCGTGACAAGCAGCCCATGGCACAAGGAAGGACTCCTTCTACTCTTGATGAACTGAGGAGTTGATTATCCAAAGGGTAGTGCCAGACCCAGTGTTGATAATTTTGGAAAATGTAAATGTATTGGGAATTTGGTGGGAGGAGGAGGGGGAGATGTGCAGTTTTCATTTTCCTTGTTTTTTTCTTTCTTTGTAGTTTAGTTTTTGTAGTTTAGTTAATAAAGTTTTTTTCTCTTTCCCCTAAGTAGGAACCTGCTTTGCTTATTCCGGCTACCGCCTCACAGCAGACACCAGGGAGAGGATGTTCTCATGGGGGCATTGGCATTGTGCCAGTGTCAAACCATGACAGTAATTTATACTTTATTTATATTTAACCTGTTGATTTCAGCTGAGGAATCTGCCTTTATTGCCTCAAATATGGAAAATAATTCATTACATGCATTATCATTTTGTACAGCTGGGTCTAGTAACTGTTCAAAATAGAAAAGGATATTTTTCGCTCTTCAGCATACTAGGGCACTTCTGAATACTTTGAAAGAGGCCATGCCTTGTCCTTCCAGTAGTTAAAAATTTGAAGTGTATGTGAGTAATTAATAGTGTCAAAAACAGGGAAAGACATATGGTTGATTTTTTTTTCCTATAGAAATGAAAGCTTTAATTTCTGAAAGAAGATTCCAGACCAAAGGAATGCCCTCTGCTTGTTACCTTGATAGTCAGGAGACATGAATAGTATTATTGATGCACAAACACAAAAGACTGGAGGCTTATAACTCTGTTTCTGTTTGATTAAAGACCTGCAGGAGATTCTTGGTGGCAGTAGGCAGAGGGTGTTTCTGACAAAAGGGAGTAGAAATGAAAAGTGACCTTTCCTGTCAAAAATGACAGTGCAACAACTCTGGGGCTCAATTTCCCTGCAACTGCCTCTTTTGTCTTCCCACCCCACAATTCTGTACTTTTGAATGCTTTGTTTCTTATTACTGTGCCAAAGTCCAAAATTTTTAGCCTGCCAAGAAAAACCTAACCTTTTCTTTCTACCAACAATCTTTCTGATAAAAAAAGGATGTTCTTCTATTCCTGCCTTTCCTTTCCCTCAGATACCAGAGTGCTATGCCCTCCCTCTCCCTGCTCCCAGAGTGTTCATGAACTTCAAAATAGTCTGGAAAAGACAAACTGCATTTTCCTTGGATGAGTTTTCCCTTCACTCCTCAGCGCAGCCAACAAAGTAGCCCTGATGGCATCAGGCAGAGCATAGGGTGTGAATCACTCAGAGGGTTCCTGAGCTGGTAGCAGCAGCCTGCTATAGCCTGGGAGCATCCCAGATACCACTTCAATCACAAAAAATCACCAGAAGTTGCCATCAGAAGGCCAGAGGGAGAAAAACACAAAAGGAATTATTTGGCTCCAATTTACCACATACAGATATACCTGTATGCTTTCTGAGTGCAAGGAAAGTAGACTAGCACTTGACAAGTAATAATTTTGTTAGACACAGGTGCTGTAATAGAACATGAAATCAGAGTCTTTATTTTCTTTGGCACTGTTTTCATTTATCCTTCCTCCTTTTGCTCTTCACAAATTGCTCAAAACGGTAATAGTAATGCTCATTGGTAAAGTATTCCAAGGATTAATGGCACTGAGTATTGCCCTCATTTAATAAGTGGGCAGGCCAGGATATGTCAGCTATGATACAGCACCGTAATTGTACCACAGACACCTTTACATTCTCCTGGTTTTAGTCTGGATGTTACTCCTAACCTCAGAAATGTAGAGCAATGACTGGAGTCATCCAGTCTCTACTTCATATAATTTCACTGCTCAATATACATAACATAAACAAACATATCAAATCAGAAACCCTACTATAGCTGCCCTAATGAAGTAATTTAACCTTTCTCTTAGACAAATATTTCAAAACATCAGTAAAACTACCCTCGTTCCCATGCCCTCAACCATCTCCTTTTTTACGTCTTTTGATTATCTTGCTGTGATATGGTTGACATCCAAAACCTTCCACTTATGAACCCCAATGTGAAGTGCTCTATAGGTTATCTTGATAAAGCTTCCAGGCCACTGTCTTGGTCATTTCACTTGTTACAAGAAGCAAAAGCCTCATAAATCTCTGGTGGCACAGTCATCTTGCAGCATGTGATGGTCACAGGTTGAACCTCACATAATTGCTACTGGTCTTCACCACTGGTCATTGTGGAGGAATATAATGGACTTATTTTAAAAAATAAAGTAAGAATTCCCAAATTGAAACTTTTATATTCCATTGCTGCTGGACTGCAAAGGCAGCAACACTGCCTGAGATGAATAACAAAAGACAGTGTAACAAATTAATACAAATGAAGTCATTGCTGAGCGACTCCATCTGCTTTGGAAATGAGGCTCGGACTTTCCAAAATGTGGCCGTGATCCAGATAATTAGGCTTAACTCCAAATGAAGCCACACAGGTAACTTACAGCTTCATTAACTCTCCTCAGGAAGGCAGGCATCCAAGAACTAACCTTAATAGAGCAGCATATGATCCATTGACAATCTGTTTGATATTAAAATATGAACTTTGGTTTTACTATGTTACATCAGTATTAGGCCAATAACATATGCAGAGCAAAACGTTAGGGATTGGACATAGTGTTGAATCCTGCATTACACACAAGCCACTACATCCAGCGAACCAGGATCGCAGTTGTTTGTTTACAAGGTTTAATCAAAATACATTAATAATCTACAATATCTAAGCAAGGCACATAAGGTGTCTGCAAGTGTCTTTCCTCTGTAATCAACAGGAGGATTATTAGGTAATAACAAATGTTATTCATCTTCATAATGGCTAAATGACAGCCTGCTTAAAAATAACAAATGACTACTCTTCATCAACTATTACAGGGTGAATATGACCTTCACGTACTTTAAGCAAACAAGTCATCTTTCCAAAGACTTCCCTAGTTCTTTAATTGATAATGATGAGATGCTTTATCTGTGCAGAGAAAAAAAAAGAGCTCTAGTTATACCATTTATTTTAGTCTTGGAGGCATTTTATATAGCCCTCTGTCAGAAAAGATACTGAGATATAATACCAATTTTTTCATCAATAATAAATTAATGCATAATTAAAGTGGTTAGTGATGTGCATAATGAACTCCTGTGAGATGTTTTCCTTTAATGTCTATCAGTTTTCTGTTTGATTTTTTTCTGTTGACATGATGCTGCTTTAATGTAACAGAACTGGAGAAAATTGGCCCGAAAGAAACCTCTGGAAGTTCTCTCATAAATTGGTCTGTTCCATCCCTGGCAGAAGTCTTTCTTACTGCTTCTTGAAAACCTCCAGGGCTGACAACTCCTTCCCCAGGAAAACCAGTTCCAATCTTTGTTGCTAGACATACTTTCATAAACTCTAACCTCAATCTGCCTTCTTGTTATTTCAGCCCAAGCAGGCTGCAAAATAGGACCTGGAGTTTTCAGTCTCAAGCTCTTCTATAGACCAAATCTTTCCTTCTAAAAAAGTTTCTTTGAGCCTAAAAAGAATAAAGCATGTGCAATAGCTTACATACATCAGTGGTCAGACTGATGAGGATGGACAGCTAAACAAGTGCCACAGTAACAGAGTAAAAACTGTCATTCTGTGTAGCAGAATCTTTGTACAAACACTTTTTTCATCATTTAGGTAGTGTTGCAATTTAGGTTGCTCTGATCCCAGCTAATAATGGTTTACAGGAGTTCTGGCCTTTTGCAGATACTCACAGCCATAAATATATCTGTGTCTCTATGTCTGTGTATCTGTGTTAAAGTAATGCACAGTGGTTACACCTTCTAGTGAGGTAAATTAGGATGCTCTTTTGTGAACATTATCTACAGACAAAGCAAAAAACACAGTAAATGCCATGCTTGCTTCTGCAGTCTGAAAGATGCTGCCTTTGCCAAGTCACAGCCATATTTGATTCATTTGCCATACAATTTACACCCACAGGAACTGAAATGAGGTGGAATTAGCAGCTTTCTACTATCTCTTGTTTCTCTCACTGTACTACGGGTGTTGCAAACAAAATTTCATTTGCCAGATATGCTCAAAGCAGGAAAAAAAAGTGATGCTAACATTGGTGGAGATAATTTTAGCAATCTTAGACAATTACTTGGACTGAAGAGTGCTGTGCATTAGAAGGAATATTTCTGCCATGCTCCATAAAAAACAATCCATATTAAAAAAGTGTATTATTGGTTTTACTTAGTTCTCATATTAATTATAGCAGAGCATAATGCTCTATGTCAAAACTCTGTTGTTCATTTTAAGGGAAAACAGTGATCCACATCATTCCAACTTGGTCTGATATGCTCTGGTATCTGGCTGTTCCTGCAAATCCCTGTGTAGTTATTCTTCTCTGACTTCTCCTTATTCAGGGACAAAATGCAGGAATTGATTTTTATTTTTTTACCATGCTTATTTAATTATCCCCATAAGTCATCCAATAACTGAATAAATACTGCCATAACCAAAAGTAAATGTTATCCTTTTTATTTTCCTGGCTACAAGTATGTCAAAATGCATAATTGTGTCAGAGATGTGTGCACGATGTGTGCACACACATGTGCATACATACACACACACATAAATAGCATGTTTCTTATAAATACATACATTATAAATTTCTTCTGATCATTTTCCCTTTTTAACAAAGGGATATGTGACAAAAATTAACTGAAGACTGCTCATTAGATTTTATTAATAGCTTTCTGATTATCTGATTCAAGCTAACTAGGCACAGCAGCAGCAGGCAGATGGCTTAATATTCTCAATCACAGTCAACACATGGTCTACATCTAAAACTACTATTTGCTCTATAAGGAACATACCAGTTGTACCTTCAGCCTTTAAGAGACTCTTTGTTGAAGTTATCAAGATCACATCATAGAACATCAGTGCTTTCCTGTTTGTGACAATTGAGAAAATCTGGAGACTGTGGGAGAGGAAGTAGAAAGGGAACATTGTCTGAGATTTTCTTTTCTGAGCTTTCTTCTTCCAACTCACTTCCCTTTTCAGGAGTATTCACAATCAAACTACTGTGTTTTCTATATTTATTGCTTGTGTCATGATTTTGTGTCCATTAGTCTTCTACATTAAATTAGAGAATTATCAGTGTGTTTTTAGTCTGAAAGCTCTGCCTTTCTTGTTATAATTGTGAATTTCAGAGTGGCAGGTAATATTGAACAGGAGCCTGTTTTCCTAATCTGTCTCCAAGGTGAATCATTTGTTAAATAAACTGCTAATAGTATAAAACTAATGTTATTCACCTCTCTATATATTATTTATTGGAAGAGAGAAGAGAGATGACTACAGGACAAAGACTGCAAGAACACTTGTAACTACAGGGTCACAAGCTGAGGTCTAGCACACCAGAGTTCATTTACTGCTTTGTGCCAAGGATTCCAGATTTGGAAGAACTCTAACAAAGCCAGAGGATTGCATTCCTGGTGACCAGACAGGGTCTGGATAGACTGCAACAGCATGGATGGCTAACAAGGGAGGAGTTCCTGTGTAAATGAACATAGGTGAGGTATCCTTGGGGCTCTTGCCAGCAAAGCACAGACAGGACAGGATGTTGCATGAATTTGTCATGGCTGCAGGCTGAACAGTAATGAACCTGATATGCCTGGGCTAGAAAGTGAAGGGGCAAGAGAGTTTTGGTAATTGAGGAGTCTTGGCTCCTCCCACCGGCTCTCCAGGAAGGAGATGAATGGCACTGGGAGATGAGTGAGTGGCAGGCATTAATGCTGAAATACAACAGGTGGGAGCAAGGAGCTGTGAATGCTGTCCCTGTCCCTCTGTGACTCAAGTTTCCTCCAGTTTGTTTCTGTTCGGTACAGGGCTGGTGACAGTCACATCTGATCTCTCAGCAGACAAATAATTCTCCCCTATCGTATTCTCCTCCAGTTTCCTGCCCTAACATTTTTTTTGTGGTGTCCTACAACCAGCTAAGGAGGGACCAGTCTTCTCTCCAGAAAGGGCTGCATTTTGGTAAAGGATGTAGTGTGTGTTGCAATTTGAAATCAATGATGCACTAGGAAGTGGGGAAATGGCACTGCATAAATCAGTCAGCTATCGATATTATGCTTGTTGCTTAATAGCATAATTTTAAAAGCAAGCTGTCTGCAGACAATGCCTTTAGTGCCAAGGTAATTGTTTAAAACAGAAGGTTGTAAGAGGGCTTGAGCTTTTCCAAGATCAGCTAAGTAGTCCTCAAAAATTTTTGTAAGGTTTGTAGAGGCAGGCAGAAAAGTATTTATTCCTTTACTTTTGGATTCATTCAGGATTTTGTATTAAAGATCAGTATCATTCCATATGTAAGGCAGAAGGGCTCAAGTGATTTCTGTGGCTAGATGGAAAATCATATTTGGGCCTATCAAAAAGAAAATATAAGTTCAAGTACAACCAAGTCACAAGAATTTGAGCAAAGTTTGACGAGTACCTCCTATATGAAAACCTACATGGAGATATTATAATGCAAACATCATCATTAATTGCAGTTCTTAACAGAAATAGTTAAACAAGCACAGTTGCTGAAGATTCCTACTCTCATTGAACCAAATCTTGTTGATTATAGGTATTCTTGATTCAGTCCATTGGGAGCATTTCCAGCATGAGCCCTACAGTCTGTGTATTGCCTACCTCCAGTCAAAAAAACGATTAAAGCCATAGATTGTTTTTCCTCCAGATATATTTGGCATTTTAAAAAAGGAAGAATACACAAGTCCTTACCAATACCAGTTCATGGGATATGAACTGTAAGAGTCAGACTTTTGATAATCAGTGGCCTTTCTAGAGGTAATCAGACTAAAAAACTGCATTTCATATGACCCATTTAAAGACAGATCTATTGAAAAATATTTTAAATTAGTGAAAAAATATTACATTTACAATGTACCTTCTTTTTCACTGTGTCACTTGAAGTAAATTTTTAAATGGTCCTCTATTATGCTGTCCCAGTAAGATGTGAGAGCAAATGCCTGATTTAAATGTCTGATTTGTCAATACAGTTTCTGTTTGCATAGCTCTTCTACAAAGCAGATAGGTATCTGTTAACCCTATTTGTGCCTGCCATCTGAGGGCACTTCAGAAAACAAGGTCTGTCTGCCCTTTTTCAGTATGTTTACATGCCTCATAGTCTTTCTTATATCTTTCCCTAGATATGGGGCCAGTGCATGGAGCTAAAATCTTATGATCTATGATAAAACCATAGAATCACAGACTGATTTGTGTTGGAAGGGACCTTAAAGATCGTCTAGTCTCAATGCCCTTGCTGGGGGCAGGGACACCTTTCACTAGACTGGTTTGCTCAGAGCTCCATCCAGCCTGGACTTAAACAGTACCAAGTTAGCCCCAAAATGTAAGAGGAAAGGAAGAGATTATTTTTATATCGGTCCATGCTGACTGGCAGCACAAAATGTACCACAGATCTTTCAAAAGCCTCCAGAGAGGAAGGTTTGGGAGTGTTGTCTAAGGATTCTTTTTGACAACAACAACAAAAGAAAAAAAGAAAGAAATTTTAAAAAGAGTAATTTGTTCTGTCTATTCTCTATGAATTGTCTACAGAAGTGTTATTTCCATTGCAGATAGTATATGCTCCAAACTCCAGTTGTTTCCACCCAGCATGTTTGGTCTGGTAGCAATATTAATTAGGCACACCAAGTGGACTAACCTGCTCACATTATTGCTAGTTTAAAGGTCTCTATCCTCCATGGCAACAACATCACTCTCTTCTATTATTTCTCTTGTTCTGTCACTGTATGCCTCTGAAACCTTACTTACACTAAACTACCTGGTGTTTATCCAAGCTAACACACTCCCATTCTCCCTCCCATGTTAGCCTGGGTAGTGAAGAGTTACCACTGATACCTTCAGATGCCACAGAAAAACCAGGATGCTGGACATTTTTTTTTGGGCAAATCAAAGACTGTCTTTTCCCAGGGCAAAGATGAAACACTCCATTGTAATAACTGTATAAAACAACTTGACTTTTTATTCTAGAAAATAAGCCCCATGATACTGAAATAATAGCTGAAGGTTTTTTACTTCACTCCCACAACAGAACAGTAACTCTGCGTGATCAAGTAGTACACAATTTGCTTTGTGCTTCAATTCCAAAGAAACAGCACCATCAGCATCATTCTCCCTCCTTTCCCCCATAACTGCAAATAGTATTAGCAGATTCTGTGATCGGAACGTGGCAGTCCTTTATGATCGTCCTCCATCCAGTCTGGGACCTCTGTCCAACACTGGGAGCATGTAGCCCTAGAAATATCCTGTCAGTTCTGGCCATAGCCAGCCTGTTCACCCACATACATGGAAGAGTAACTATGAAAGAGCACTCAGAGCTTTCTCAGGGCTTCTGACAGTAAGTGGGTGAACAATTTACATCCCACATCTAGGTGGACCTTCCTCTCCTTTCAAAATGCAGTTTAGGCAGACAGCTTAATCTGATTTTTTCCTTTAAAGCAGTGTTAACATAGAGCCACACACGGTTTAGAACTCTGCTTGCTTAACCTGCCTGGAAAATGACATTCTTTTTTCTGGAGAGTGACACAGACAACCCTAATTAAGCTGCTCTAGTCAGATACACAGTCAGTGGAGGTTGTCCTCAGCTCAAGTGAGATTCTTACAGCCAAAGCTCAGGTTTTGTTGATGGCTGCATAGGCCTTTCCAGGAATGAGCAGACTCCTACAGCCAAAGCTCAGGTTTTGTTGATGGCTGCATAGGCCTTTCCAGGAATGAGCAGACTCCTGGTAGGATGGGTCAGGTGTTCAAAAAGGATGGAAGGAGAGTGCCCATGACCATGCAAAATTCGCGAGAGCTAAGAGACAGCAGGCATGGGCAAATAAATGTTTGTGTGTATGAAGCAAATGCATTGCAAGCTTTGCTCATCCCTGCTAATTCAGGTCTGTGCAGTGCTCCACAATGGGCCCCAGGGGCCATTAACATTGTTTGCTGCTGCATCTTACACGTAGGGAGGAAACCTGTGGGCAATATCTGATCTATTACACCATTATGTGACACAAGGTTTTACCTCCTGTCTAGTCAGTGGTTTTCCCACAGGAGCTCAAGCCAAAACTTATCTCATTGTCTTAAGGGAAAGCCATCCCAGTGAGTGCTGCATGTGATACTGGAACTGGTGCTGTGGTATTTCTCAACTGAAAAAAAAGAAAAACAGAAAAAAAAAAATAAGTTGGGCATTCACATTCAGTTGCTTTTGAAAATCATTTTTAAATGCAACATTATGAAAGTCGGTAATGGGCTTGGAAAAAAAAGGGCAAAGCTAATTAAATTAAATTGCAGGAGGTTTATTTTTTTTTCTCAAATTACTTGTTTACTATTAAATGAGTTATTAAAAATAACTATGGACAATAAATGGACAAAAAAGATAGATCAGGTGGACTGAAAATTAAAGTGAAACTTAAATATTAATGGAGTTTTTTTCTCAGCTGGTCATAAACTTTTTTTTTCTCAGCTGGTCATAAACTTTTTTCCACAACATTTCCTGTCAGAAAATGTTATTTCATCAGAACAAAGCAATCTGTGGGAATATGTCAATTATGACAAACTAGGGGGGAGGGCCAGTGAATGACTCATTTAGTGGTATCAAAACATTTTATTTTTAAGTGTTTTTGAGCATTTTCAGCATATTGCTTCTTTTAATTATAATAATTTTTTAGTCTGGTTTAAAAGTGAAGACTGGAATAAAACATTCAAGTCCTATAAAACAGGTCTTTCCAGACTTTCTAAAAGTATCTTTAAAGATTGCATTTTATTTCACATTTTTCATATTCAAAATTACATTTTGGAAAATTATGTCATAATTTTGGACAAAAATGTCTCAGGTCTTAATTCTTAAAAAGAGAACTTTCAAAATTCATAGGGCTTTACTTAATATCTGTTCATATCTTTTGCCTCTTTATTTATTTTAGGTGGCTTCACACTTGTCTCAGGAGACGACATAAAGGAAACCAGAGATGATGTGTATTATTTTTTTTTAAAACTTCTTCATTTAAGATATTTCCTCCCTTTCTTTTTTCACTAATCCCCCACTCCTGCTTCATTCTCACCCCATCTCCCCCTTGTAACATAAATCACAGCAAAAAAATAATCTGGTGGTTTAACCAGAACACAGCAAAAAATGGGGAGAGGTGTTGGGGTGGTTTTAAAGTCTATTTCACAAAATACTGGGATTAAATGCAAATAATTTTGATAATTATACCTATAATGTAACCATAAGAGAGGTGTCAGAAGTCCCTGCAAAAGACGCAGAGACCAGAAGCAAAAGTAGTGAGGAAGGAGAAAGGAACCAGACAACTCTTCTGCCAGCCTCAGTACTAGAACAAACATGTTGTGGACTTCTGCAAAGGCTCAGATCCACCCACAAGGATGAGCCATGGAGTGACTTTTTGACCAACTTGTTTAAAACAAGTCAAACTCATTAGGTACACACGGGCAGCAATGGGGTCATTTCATCTGCATGAGGTGTAACAGTGAAGTTGCTTAAACTCTGAAGGCTCCTGCCTGTAGTCTAAGCTTCCAGTATTTCCAAGACAGCTGTATACACTGTTTACACATAAAATATACCCCTACACTACACATGACATCAGTATCATGGTTAAAAATAGGCACTTTGTGTCTTTTTACAGATGACTGAATAGACACCTAAGCAGGTTGGGATTTGGTATCAGGACTCTCATTACAGAGGTCAAGGGTTCAATGTATTCAAAATCAATACTAACTGAGAGTTATTACCTTTGGGTGGCCTATGCAAAATGAATGGTGGTTCTAGCCTAATTTCTAGTTGACAGATGTCTGTGCCATCAAAAAAATCCCATCATTGCATTTGGCATTCTTCACACAAGCTTCAACATAGAAGCCAAAGACAGACTGGGCACAGAGGTGGAATTAATCTCTTGTGAAAGGCCTCTAGTTGGTCCTTCCAAAACAGAAATAAAGCAGATTATGGAGGCAGTTCTTGTAGTTGGCTCCTCCCTGTGAATAAAAAGAGGGCAGAATTTTCATGTTTTTTATCCAGCATCTTTTCACAAGTACCAAATTGACTTTTGCAGGGGAAAAGATATAAGAGGCTTATTTGTGCTACCAAGTTAAGATTGTGTCAGCGTCTCTCTTAAAAACCCCACCAAGCCATAAGAATTTAATCTGGGCTAAAAGCTGGCAGAACTGTTCTCAGCCCTCAAGTATGTTTTAAACCCCATTAACAAATATGTTAGGCCATGTTAGGCCACTTGTAAGCTAAAATACTCAAGGCTAAATAACAATAATAGAAAAAGTCCTTTCATCTGAGTGTGGAATGCAAAGAGGAAATCAAATGTCAAATATTATATGGCTTAAAAAATATTCTTGTGTCTGTGCATCAAATGAGAAAGCTTTGACAAGTCTTTCTGATTAAGTCTCAGGATACTTGAATGGTTCTTTTTGCTTGAACTGTTGGGAATATGTTATCAGCAGGTCCTGAAGACAGATCACAGAGAACTTTAAAAAATGTGAGTGATAACGTTTTGAAATAGCTGCAGAACTTTACTGCCATGAAGAAAAAATATGTAGATTTGGCTTACTCCCAATGGGAAGATGAGCTGCATAGTTTTGTGCAGCTTGAAGGCGTTAAATTTGCCTGGTGGGAAGACCAGTTAAAAGAGAATTACAGCAGTTTAAGCATGAAAAATAAGAGCAGGCTGCACATCAGCACTCTCAGTTCTCAAGAATATATTGTTAACCTTAATTCTTGTTTGCATTTCTTAACTGAAAAAAGAAAGAAAATGAATGATTTTAAGAAAAAAAATTATCATCTCATTTGTGCATTAAAAAAACACAGTGTTTTTCAACATTCATGTTTCAAGACATCATAAGCCTGAAAATGGATATTGTCTTCAAAAATCTTATCAGATAAATGCTTTTAAATCCCATATAAAGGGCTGGACCTGAAATCCACTTTAGGCTACTTTACACTCTGGGCCTTGCGATGCCTCTCATTTGCTGTGGCCCTTTGCTGCTCTGCCTTGATGTCAGAAGAATGAGTCCAGATGTGAACCAGGCTGAAAACCAGTATGCAGAGAGCTGCTGTCTTCTCTAAATTGATCCCAGTATAAGCAACTAGGAATGCAGGAACACAGAGCTTGATGTGGACAGCATCTCATCAGATATTTAAGTTTGCCAAAAGTGAATGGACATTGTGCACAAAACAGTTTTAAGCCATGTGACGCAGGAAAAAATACTTCTCACCAAAACCATTAAACACACTGCAAGTTCCTTAATCATAAATACTTCTGTTCTGTGTATGTTTAAAGAGACAAAAGTCCTAAACAAGATACTTCAGGGAGCCGTGGTACTTTTATGGGAAGTATGCTAGATAAGTTAATATTTATTTTTTTTCTATCTCTAAATAGCATGGAGCTAAACTGTAGATAAAAATAACAATCTGGGAGTAAGGCATGTTGATAGGAGTGTTAGTGCAGAAATACCAATATTCCACTCTCAATTTCCAGAGATCATACAGTCTTAAATAATAACTCATAGCCCAAAATCTGATTTACACAAGTGTCTCTAGTAGATCAAATAATCCCTAGATGAGCTACCTAAGTAGCCAGTAAAAAGAAGGAGAGTACTTCATCCTGATTTAGCTCCTAGCTCGAGTGCTGCTTCAAGAGGCTGCTCCCACAGTGATTACACAGTGAAAGGGACATGGTTGCTCTGGTGCCCAGTTGGTGAGAGCCAGGGTCTGGTAAAGAGTCACTGAACAATGAGTGAGCTTTTTGCTCAACAATGGCTCTTTGCTCTCTAGGCAAACACAGAGTTTACAGAGGATAAACTGTACTTTTGGGGTCACTTTATTAAGCCTTATATATGATATACATGCACAATGTACACATATGTTTTTATCTGGGGGGAAAATATTTGTAAACCTCTGTTTACAGTGCAGGTGCATTCGTGCTGGCAGAGACACACCTGCAGCCCCAGGACAGAAACCAGTGGGACAGGTGGACATGCCTTGTGGGAAGTGGTAAGCCCATGGGGAGCCCACAGTGGGGCAGGTTTTTCCTGGAGGACTGCAGCTAGTGGGAATGCCCCAGGCTGGAGCAAGGAAACAATGTGAGGAGGGAGTGGCAGAGCGGAGCTGTTATGGAGTGACTGCAGGCCCCATTCCATTGCACAGCTTAGGGGAGGTGGTAGAGAGGTCAGGAGTAAAGAGTAAAGTTCAGCCTGGAAAAGTGTGAGGGTGCTTTGGTGCTTTTTGGTTTTGTTTATCAACCCAACTTTATTTTAATTGGCAACAAATTAAATTTCCCAGGTGGAGTCTCTTTTGCTCATGACAGTAATTGGCAAGAGAACTCTGTGACCCATGAGCTTTTCCATCCCATTTTCTCTGTTGGAGAATGGAGTGAGTGAGCAGCTGGGTGGGCATCTGGCAGCTGGCCAAGGTCAACCACAATCTCACAGCAGCAAATGAATTGCCAGAGCTCCAATGTGTACCTTGTTGACTGTGGTATTTAACCACAGAAGAGAAAGCTGCTTATTGTCTCAAATTACCTATGAGAATTTGATTATGGTACAACATTCAGCATTTATGAGCCAGAGAGGCATAAGCTGCAGAATATCAGCCCTGAAAAGAGAGCTTTTCTGAAATGTGCCAAATAACGTGGCAGGAAGGCTCTTGCCAGTCACTGTCACAGAGACACTGCTCTGAGGAGGCAGTTCCTTCATCCCAGAGTGAGAGGTACAAAGTGAAGACTTGCTCTTGTCCTTGTGCAAGTGTCCCCAAGACGCAGCTACAAAAAAAGCTGCTCCTTTAGTCCAACAGGCTGCAGAGTCCAGTGCCACATCCATTGGGACAGGAGAATGCTTCTTTGACAAGGTGGGAACTCTACCACGAAGAATGTGTAGAGTTTCTTACTTTATTTTTAGAAAATGCAACAATTTACCAACATTTAGAGTTCTGGTGCTCTAATGTCCTCATGTGCACACAGCTAGTGAGATGTATGTCTCTCCTCTTCAATTGTTCTTCTGTATTGTGAAGGCATGAGGAGGTTCCCTAGGGCAGTTCCCTGCTCTCTTAAGACATCAGGGACAAAAGCAGAATTTCAGTGTAATTGAGTTTTAGACCTCTCTGCTATAGGGAATGCATAGCTCTTTGAATTTATCTCTACCCAAGGAAAACCTTTAATTTTTTAAAAAATGCTAGGTCTGATATGTTGCATAGTCTAACTAAAGATTTTAATATGCTTGCTAATATAATAACCCTTGTGCACCTTGTTCTCACTGTGATTAAAAAGTTTTTCATTGCAAAAGGTCTAACTGCTGGTGAGGAACTGAAAAAGCACCCCTAATTCCCCCCACTACTCCCTAAGTAATTCTATTGCCCAATGAGGTTTGCTTTTTTTATGAAGTGTTGATTAAGCAAGGTTTAACTGTGTCAGTCAGTTTCCTGTTACAGTTGTTCAGCCGAAGAGAAGTTCTACCAAAAAGCACAGAAAACCTTCTAAACCTGTATTGCTCACAGCTCAGAATGGAGGCCCAGCTCCATTTCACTCCTCCAAGACACCTCTAGGAGGAACCCTATCTCATTACATTCCTTATCTCCCCCTAATGCTAATGAAGAGAGGAGAATGAGTGACAGGCAATTCCAGAGAACAGCTCCCATCTTCCTCTCTCCTTCACCATTTGCTCCTTCACACTTCTTGTTATTGCTAAGTTCTTCCTGAAGGAGTTTCACCTAAGCAGGCTGAATCCAGTAAGTATGAGTCAGGAATGCTTAAACTCTTCCTGATATAATGAGCAACCTAAACAACAAAGGCTGGAGCCAATTACCCTGAAGCAGTTGGAGCACTAAGTGAGCTCTGACAGTCCCATGGTTCCAGAAGTGAAAGGCAATCAAAATATATTTGATTGTTGTGCTGAGAGGAAGAAGCAAAATATGGAAGTCCCAAGGTTGTGTGGAACTGTGGAAAACAAGGAGAAAGTGAGATGGCTTTTGACTGTTGTCTGCAAAGAGCACCCACAGGTGCATTAAGAAGGAGAGACGATCAGAAGGTAACCGGTTCTGACAGTGGCTAGTCCGTAGGCATAACATTTTGTTCTGCTAAAAAGAAGAATGCCAGAGATATTAGGAACAGATGCCAGAGACTCTGGGAAATTACATATATGCAGAGTGACAGTAAAGGCAAAACAACCCCCTCAGTGATGAGAGTCAGAGGCCCCAGGGCCACTGCTACTTCGCAGGAAGAGACTGTACCTACCCACGTCAGTAAATACTGGCTGTGAATTGCCATGGTATCACCAGAGGTAGTGGTTATCTGCAGTTGCCTGGAATTGTCAACCCAGACAGTGGAGTCACCTTCTCAGAGGTTCGAAGAGGAGAGAGGCTGGGGCTGCCTCGGGTCTGCCAGCTCCCTCTCGAGGGGTCCTTTGCCAGGCAGGGAGAGTGACAGGCTGAGACAGGGAGGACTTCCAGGACACACATGTCAGAGCTGTATCATAGGGTTTGCTGCCTCCCTGGGCAAGTGACATTGAGGTTGGAAGAGAGGTCTGTGAGCTTAAGCAACAGTGCTGCATACTCTGTCTGAGCCCCTGGTGTTGGTGTTAGTCTTCGCTGCAAGTGTGTAGAGAAACGTCTTAAAAGCTTTGCAGTCAAGCTTTTTAATGGCGAGCATTTGTGTTGTAAGGGAAGAAAAGCTGGTCAGTGTGCTCAGCTCCCAAAACACAGCTTCTGCAAAGTATTGAGAAACTCATGAAGCTATGCAGAGCTGTCTGGTTCTGACCCAGGAGTCAGCTCTCTCAGAAGTCTTAAGCCCTGAATATCTAATGAATATCTCACCCTGCTAGCAGGTGGTGGGCCAAAGTGCCCCCTTCGCTGTAAGAATCCATACACTTGACCTCTGCAGGGAAGTGCTAAGTGTTCTAAAGAGAAAGAACTCCAAGCAGCACTCAAATTCTGGGGGCTCTGATGAGTGCAGGAATGGATGGAGAAGCAAAGGAAGAGCTTCATATAAACACATTCATAAGGAAATTCTAGGCTGCTTCTTTGGGGCTGAAATGGAAAGAAAGTTGTACATCAGATTTTAGAGATACCAAACATGAATCAGGAGACAAAGGGAGACAAGTTACCTCCACTGAGAAGATGTAAAGGCATTTGCAAATGGCAAAGGCCAAGGAGCAGGACTTCAGTAAAGCAGGTGCTACATAACAAGTCATATAATTTTAGACACTGTCTCTCACCTGTTTTCATCAAACTTGCCCTTAAGTCACTGTCTGGTGTAAAAAAAGATGAGAAAGTTATTGCGCGTTCTCAAAGGTAATGATGAGCAGTTTTGCCTGTTTGTTTCTGGCTTTTTGTTTGACATCTTACTGGATGATTTTTACAAATAAGGTAGCAACTCTGAAGTTCGGTGATGAAAAGATGAAGACTGCCATGTTTGTGAATTAATAATGCAGAAGAGATGTAACAAAGGTGCAAACTGAGTGAAGCGGAGAGAATATTACATTTTTATTGAGTACAACATCAGCATAGCATTGTCAGATTCAGACAGGGAGGAAATAATTGTAAGTTTTGCCATTTAAAATAAGTGTTTGAGCCACCAGCAACATTGGCAGCATGATGGTTTGTTAGAAATCTCTTCAGTATGTTCAGGTAACTGGAACCTCATTCTTATTTACATATATTATCAGTCAGATGCTGTTCTCAACTTAGCTGACATACTCCTGAAGCAGCTACAATGACAGGAAAGGCCTGATCTGGGGTTATCTCCAGCAGAGCTGAGAGCAGTGTGTTGCACTAGGGTGTGTTTTCACCTGTTGGTGGGAATGGCAGGAGCATCTGCAATGGCCATATTATGTAGAGGTTAAGACAATCAGTTCTAGCTTGCATTCTGCTTAGCAGTGACTTCAGATAGATGAATAAGGTGCTGATGTCATTAGCACTCCTGGAGATGAGTGTGGGTGCATTTTTGTATTGCTTGGGCTAAATGTGGCTGCCTCCCCAGAAAGGACTGGGGTGCAGTTTGGTGAGGTTCCATCAAGCCTACCATGATGTGCTTGACACAATTTAGATGCTGTAGGAATTTATTGCTTGGTTTATGATCCAAAGGCTGTTGAAATCAATATTGAGAGACGCACTGTCTCTGAATCAAGACTTCATGTTGCCCTTCACACTCGTGCAACAACAGAGTCCCTTAGGATAACTGGATGTGAGAATACACGAGAGAAAGTTCTTTGTGGAGATCTCAATACAAATTTGTATAAACAAATCCAAGCCAGAGGGAAACATTTGGATTACAATGTGTTGTCTGATAAAAACAGGTGGAAAATTCTCTGCTGGACTCTGGATAGATGAATCCTAGAAAACCTATGGGCCGCAGTGCACAGCTCATCCTGCTGAGTGAAAATGCCCAGTCAGAGAGTAAGCAGATGAGACAAAAGAAATATTGAAGCATAAACCAAAACTGACTGCAGAAAGAAATGTCAGGAGAATAAACCTGACAATACTTTACTGATGTTGTAGATATTGGTAGCATGTCGTCCTTTCAGTATCATCTCTTGTTCTGGTGGTCTTCACCTCAGAAATAATCTGACCAAGTATGTCAGTTCCAATGTTACTATAATAGTGACATGTTTTATTACACCTACTGAATTTATAATCTCACCTATCAGACACTTCAGAAGCTTTGGTTATCTTCTGCTGGTGAGGTTTTATGCCAGTCAGCAAAGCTCTAACATTAGAAATAGATGTAAATTTCTCCCTGATTTTTACAATGTCTGTCCCATGCACTGAGCTTTAAATCTCATCTTTACTAAGAATATTGTTTGAATGTCTGTTTGTGCTCCAGGGAATGACTAAGAGCATTTTTATTTCCTCCTCTTTCTGTACCACATTTTTTTTAAGTTCTATTTCCCCCTGCAGTCTGTCAACCAAATCCAAATGTTTCACAGGCTGGAATACTTCAGGCAGCTCACACCTCTTCAGAAGTCCACATTAGTTTACCGCATTTAGACAGAGAGTCACAGCCTGTCCTTAATTGCAGCCTACAAAGGTGACATGCTCAGTGTTAAGTCTCAGTTTCTGTCTTCCTCATGAAACACCTCGGCCTTGACCAGATCTGCCCTCTCTGAAATAAGCTGTGAGGTGCAGGTGTGCTCTGTCTTGTTCTGCATGGGCCCCATCTCCCTGCCATCCACACTGTCTGACCACATCTGGATGCCAGAGCCAAGTGTGGATGCAGCAGCCTGAAACCTACACTGGAAAATTCACATAGGACCCTGTCACTTGTTTTCAGCATTAAAATTAATCAGCTACAGTCTCGTAGTATGGATTCTCTGACTTTCAGTTTTCTTTTGATTCCTTACATTGAAAACCAATTTGTCTCTAAGGTACTTCCACATAAGAGTTTCAGTTCAGGCGAGGAATGAGTTTTTCAAGCAAATTTCTCAGTTGTCACTCTTACTCTGCTATGTTTCATATTTCTAGTGAAAACATGCTAACTTCTGGATGAAAATAAACCAAAATATACACTCTGGGTGCACATTGGTGTGCTCCAACCACTACCAAGCATTCAGTTTACAGGATTAGACTAGACCCAGTCCAAAGTAAACCCATTCCAAAATGTGTACATGTCATATCCTCTGTATCACCTGTTGTACGGTACACATCCCTTCCTATTGTGCAGCACTATTTGCTAATGTAGACCCAGGAGGATATTAAAGCAAAGCTATTCCAGGTGACATTAAGCTGTCTTAGACAAGTGGCATGCACTTGGCAATTGAAGGGTGCGATAATCGTGTAGCACAAAAAATGGTCTGGAGTGATGTAAATTCTGGCATTTAATTTTCTGGTACTTTATTTCAAAACAATCTGGATGTGGATAGTATCAACATAATTGTAGTGATGTTTGTGAATACTAATGATTATAATATGAAAACCTGGCCTCTTGAAGCATAGTAAACATTCTGATTTGGATTCTCCTCTTTCCTATTTTTCTATAATCTTTAAAGGAGTTGCCCCCCAAAAAATTAACATGAACATTAACTTTCCAGAGAGCATTGTCATGCCCTCAGAAATGCACAACAAGATATCTCTGTTACATCCTGTGTAGGCCCATGAACACCTTGAGAACAGAGATGTTCACTTGCGGAAGCAGCCAGGGGCTTCATTCCTCCGAAAACCACAGTAAATGGAGATGGACACTGCTTTTTAAGTTACACATGTTCATCTAGAGGACACTTGTTGACCCACAGGACCTTCAAAATTTGAAGCTCCATTTACAGGTGTATTACTTGCTCCTAGCCCTGTGATCTTCAGGTTGCCAGATATAAATGTGATGTGGTAGCCAGCAATCTTTCTGATGCTGTGTTTGGTGGGTGGGTAAAAGAACATGTAGAGAGCCAGTTTCTCAGTGTATTTACGCAGAGCTTAGAATGAGCAGAAAATTTAGGAATTGAATTTTTTTTCTTATTACTATGCAGGGATTGGAGGAGTCAGTGAAGAATGTGCCTTCTCTGTATCAAGTCCCCCTGATGATATTGTAGCAGCCACCATAACTACAAAATAAAAGCAAAATTGGATGGGGAGCCAAGCTGAACTGAGAGCAAGAGAAAGATTTTTATTCTCAAATATCCATGGCAGAGTGGCTGTTTCCCATGGAAAGATTGAACAGCTGGGAGCACGGTTCAGTGTACAATGACCAAGGACAACTCCTCAGTCAAGGATGACTTAATTTGTCCTCCTAGTGAGACACACTGCAAACTGCAGAGGATGAGAGCAGACCTTAGTGAATTCTTATGATGCTACTCCTGCTTATTCATGTAAAAAACTCCAGAAATCACCAGAGATGTGTTAATTGCAGGAGTCTCAAAGCAAAACTAGATAATATTTCCCAAGGGAGGAGCATGCCACCAAACCATGAATAATGTTTACTGCATGGGAATTGGTACACAACAAATTGCCCTTGTCTTTTGTATGCCCTCACCAGAACATGGGGGCAGTGGATTACAAAGAAAATTACTCTGGGAGTAAGATCCACTGATCTTTAAGAAAGGTATAATATTACCCATTTTTTCTGCCTTCTGCATGTTGCTTTCTCTTTCCAGTTTCCTCAGTCTTATTAGTCCATGTGCCATTTGTAAACAGGGAAATATACCCTCATAGGAGTTCTTGGGAAGAAAGCATTGAATAGTGCTTGTATGATTTAAAAAGAGAAAAAACAAAAAAACAAAAGACAATACAACAACCCAAATAACAAATCAAAATTATTTTGATAAACTATTTAAAACTACATTTTAGCCATGCAAAAGGGAAATGGATATTTTGGAATGCCTGTTGAGGATCAAATCCTACAAATTGGCACCTACCTGCAAATTGATCTCTACAAAAGAATGCAACAGAATGCCTATTCTTTTAAATGAAAGGGACAGTAGCACTTCCTAGAAGCTCTAATTTGCAAAAATTTTTGCAAGTGCAGACAGAAAAAGGCTGACATACATAATGGTGTGATTTACTTTTGTTTGTCATGAGGAAAAGGAAGAAAGTATTCCAGTTCCAAAGGCAAAACAGCTTCTCATTAGAACCTGTGTTAACAGATCAGGTGAAGAAGAAATTTTGTGTTGCAGGTATGAAAAAAATTTGGAAGTTTCAGATTTTTTATGGAAGGCAAGATAAATGGTCCCCTTTGCTAGCTGGCTACTTAGCAAGGCAGGAAGGAGGTGCTGATCTCTTCCTCCCTGGTAACCAGTGGTGGGACACATGGTAATGGTTCAAAGTTGTGCCAGGGGAGAGTCAAACTGGACCTTAGGAAGCATTTCTTTACCAAGAGAGTGGTCAAATAATGGAACAAGCTTCATGGACAGGTGGTAGATGCCCCAAGCCAAGTGTTCAAGAGGCACTTTGACAATGCCCTTAACAACATGCTTACCTTGATCAGCCCTGAACTGGTGAGGAAGTTGGACTAAATTATCATTGTACGTCATTTCCAACTGAAATGGTCTGTGGTAAGGGAAGGAAGGGAGGAAGAAAAAGAAAAAAGAGGAAGGGAAGGGAAGGGAAGGGAAGGGAAGGGAAGGGAAGGGAAGGGAAGGGAAGGGAAGGGAAGGGAAGGGAAGGGAAGGGAAGGGAAGGGAAGGGAAGGGAAGGGAAGGGAAGGGAAGGGAAGGGAAGGGAAGGGAAGGGAAGGGAAGGGAAGGGAAGGGAAGGGAAGGGAAGGGAAGGGAAGGGAAGGGAAGGGAAGGGAAGGGAAGGGAAGGGAAGGGAAGGGAAGGGAAGGGAAGGGAAGGAAGAAGAATCAAAGTCTTACTTTCACTTTGCT
The DNA here is from genome assembly GCA_024362935.1 of Setophaga petechia. Classification (NCBI taxonomy): domain Eukaryota; kingdom Metazoa; phylum Chordata; class Aves; order Passeriformes; family Parulidae; genus Setophaga; species Setophaga petechia. Next base: position 10,710,677 of record JANCRA010000008.1, on the reverse strand, counting down.
GTAGAAAGTAAATTGTATAAATTTCCTTCACATTCATATGTCTTCACATTAATGTATAATATTTACCTGCACAGCTGTTTCATCTGTGGCTTTTAGTATCCTTAAAAATCTTTATAATTGCAACAAAAAGCCCCAGCTGCCAATATCCTGGACCCCTGATGGCCATGAATTGGTACCTCGCCTCAAGGAAATGCTGGTGTTAAGGAAAGCAATCTAAACTCCTAGTTCCTTTAACTCCTGGGTTATCTGAGGTATGAAAGAACATGAGGAGTGAATAAATACCCCTATTCTTCTTGAGTGGTTCTCGTGAACTGAAACGTGGTTTTGATATCCGTACCAGATCTGTTTGCAACTGCAGGAGTGTAAGTGCATGAAGGACATTTTTATCTAGTACATTCAGTCTAGCACTTTTTGTCAAAACAGAACTCAAAACATTTGTGTCAGCCAAAACAGGTGTTTGGCTGTTAATAGAGCTGAAGCGAAAGTTTGAACATTGTGTAGGATGAAAGATGAGCTTGAGGAATGTCTAGAGAATACATTTCAGTGTGTAAATATTCTAGGCCTCTCACTGTTGCCTGATTCAAGAAAAAATAGAGACAAAAACAAGCTTCTGACAGCCTCCATCCCCATGCCTTCCTCTCTGTTTTCCTCCAGTAGGGCTAAATGCAGGCAAATAGGGAAGGCAAATATGCTACAGAAAATAGGCACATCTATTACTAGGCAGTGTGCTGTCATGTCTCAGTTGGAGTACAGTTTGCTGAATTTCCTTTTTCACTTCCAAGGACTGCCTGTCCACAGTCTCCTTCCTCTCCCTTCCCATCAGCAGCACCTATCCTGCAGGCTGGCAAGCAAACATGGTGTCAGGAAACAAATACTGAAGTTCCCAGCAGGTGTCTAGAGCTCAGCTCTTTCTTCAGGAATCGCTTTATTTTATGTATATTTTTGATAACTGATCTGCCAAAAAACAAATTAAACTGTGTAATTTATTCTGATTTGACAAAATGCAAAGTATTTCTTGGAAGAATTTAAGATAAAACTAAATCTGTGGTCTACTCATCACATAACAGTCCAAACACTCTGAATAAATGATAACAAATCAGCTAGTGCAGCCTTTTGACAGTATGAAGTCCTTAATCTTCAGTCATTATGGTTCTCTGATTGCCCCTTCTCTGGCTGTTAATACCTCCTCCTGAGTCTTAGTGTCAGGAATTAGCTGCAGTAATTCTATTTCAATTACGGCCAATTGATGATAATCTGAATTTCTGATATGCTTCATATAAAATTATTGTCAGGCTGGTACATTAAGTCTGTGTTTGTGTACCTTTCCTTTAGGAAAAAAAAAACAGAAGACTTTTATTTGCAAATTCACAAATTATGCAAGTTCTTTCATGATCACCAAGGCAAATTAAAAGAAAAAACAGAATAATGTACGCCGCTAGTCTGTGAAGGATACTGCTGGATTTGTCAAAGAGGGATAAAACCTTGGGGTGCTATCTGAATCATCAGCTAAGCTTGGATGATCAGCTAGTGCCAGTGATTAAAAAACACCACCCATAACAGACACACTCTCCCCTCACACACTGTGTATCAGCTTCAGATTTCAAGGAAATGCTGGTCCTTTATCCCGAGTGTGTCTTTGTTTCCTGTGATCCAGATTAGGCACTTAACAGCTCCCAACTGGGTTAACAAAATTCCCTGTACCTAAAATGATGCATCAGCTGCAGCCATAGAAGTCAACTTTCTGCTGCCTCCAGAGCCTGATTGCTGTCTAGAAATAGTCCAAAAGCTCTTTGCTAAGGTGAATCTTTCTGTTATAGTGATGTGGTTAGGATTGTATGACATCAACTGCAACCTTCATTATTATAGGTTAATTTGCAGGAACTGTATTGAGACAGCCCCAGTTATCAAAACAGCAGTCCAAAATCCAAAGCCAAATAGTGACGACCTACAGGCTAGAGAATGGATACCTGGATATGAGAATAAAATTACCTCTCCCACATTTGAAGTTATCAGCATTTTATAGGATCCTATTCTGTCTCTCTTTCTCCTGTTAAAATGTGTCTTAGGACATGAGAGATCTCACATCCTATCCAGTCCTACTGAAGGAAAACTGTTGCATCCACGTAGCCATGTCTTGGAAAGAGCATTGACTGGGAAAATTGCTTTCAAGAGACTCCAGAACAAGACTCCTAGCCATGTGACCAGGTTATGACCAGGTTATGACCAGACTGCACAAAAGGATGCCAGCAGCTCACTAGATAGTTCTGATCTGCAGCAGATATTCAAGCCCCAGCTGCAAGAGCCAGATGTGTGCCCTGCTCTCTGTGGCAGGCTGATGTGTTTGTGACAGGGAAGGCAGAGACCCCAACATGCACGGTGCCTCGGCCAGCACTGGTCACAGTCCTGCATTGTTAGCAAAAGTCAAAGGGGAAAGCAGATTTGTACTAACATGCCAGAGTGATATGGGAAAACTGAGATATGGGCACATTTTTTGCTGCCCTCTGACATCTTCTGTCTTAGACAGTTGCCTGCACTATCTCTTAGGTAGCAACAGCCTTGACAAGAAGTGCAGGGGAAAAGGGTCTGGAAAAGAAACTGTAGCAATTATGAACAATTGAGAACTATCAACCTGGTTGTTGAGTTGGGTTTTTTGGGTTTGTTTTCTTGTGAAGGAGACAGGACCAGGATCCATATCTGTATCCTACTGCATGAAAAGAATTTATAATTAGTACTTTTTCTTAGAAATACATATGACATGTAATAAAAGGAATTGCATCTTCTGCTGCAGTCTTTTGTGTACATATATATATATATATATATACATCTAATGTCTCTGCAGCCTGGTTTTGCTGGTTGTCTTGCACACCATGACTATTCCTGATAGCTTATAACCTTGCCATTTTGAAGTGCATCCAAGGCCACCCTACTTCCATATGTGTAATATGCAGCCACTTCAGGTATGTGTAGGAAGTCTAAGTAGCCTGGGCAATTGCAGAGCTGTTTTCCATGTGAAGATCAATTCTGCACTGCTGGAACAACACGGCTCCCACCATGCTACTGGTTTTAGAGCTACACACACTGACAGGGACATATGAACATAAATGCTGTGAAAGCAAAAATTAAGGGGCTGTGGGACCTGAGCTGTCTGAACAGATATAGGAGCCCCCAAGTTTCAGATGAAACGGAATGACACAGTCCTGTAAAAAAAATACCATCAGGGAGAGAGAGAAATATATTAGGATGTTTGTAGGTCATTGTTAATTGAAAAAGCATCTGATTATCATTAACATAAATTGTCACTGAAGGAAATGGGGCCTGCATTGCAGGAGACAAACTTGCTGAGTTAGCTTAAATTGCCTGGAGTACATGTACCATGTGATGGAACCAGTGAAGAAATTGAAAGCAAATTATAAATTTGCATGTAGGTAACTGATTCAGAAAACAGTTACGCTGAAGTTGAACCTCAGTGTTTTGTTTAATTTCAATAAAGCAATATAGGTAGGGTTTGAGCTAAAGCTGTAGGAGCAGCAAATTTGCTATAGCTGAAAACAATATCCCTCCATTTTCAAAAGCTAACATGTGAAAGAGAGCAACACAAAAAGTCAAAAACTCCTGATATTTAAAGGTGTAGCTCAAGAAAATAAAATCTTATCACCTACATTAAGTTGTATCTCTCCACTTGCCAGACGCTTCTGTGCCAAGCACTCTGATAGTTTGATTTATTAATTCTTTCCTACAGACTGTTTCACCTAGTTAGAATTTGACTTGGTCGTCTTCTTTCTCCAGAATTCATTCTGCTTTGCTCTTAGATTGCCAGTGGCTATGCCAAGAATAGCCCTGTGACTGGCACAGCCTCCAGAGCACTTGGAAAATTGTATCTGAAACTCCACAATTTGGAGAGCTTTGCAAATGAAATGCCTTTTGCTCTGTTTCCCTATTGTGTGGAAGAAAGACACATGGAAGATCATCTGAAAGAAGGAAAAATACTAAATCAAGCAAGAAAAGCTGTAAATGCTGCTCAGATCCTTAATTTACTTTCTGTGATACGCATAGTGATTACAATGCTGTACAACTGGAGGAGACATATAATGGTAGGAACCTTTTGAATAGTTTTGAATTTGTTTTTACCATGTCAACAGGCAGTTTAGCAGCTGGAGTTTTGGGATTACTTTACAAAGTTACCTTATTAAGTAACATTATTGAGTACTGTGCATTTACTTACTGTATTTCCATTTTATCTATTGTGGTTGGTGCTATCAAACTGAGCAAGTAGACTACTGAAGTTGGCCTTCAGAGTAAAAAGTATTCGAGGTAGGACTGCAAAAAAGTGTAGTTTAAAAGTACTTATCTCAAGAAATGTAGTTTAGTGATTCTGCAAAGTTAGATTATACTGTCGGAAAACAAAACTAGCTACCAAGATATATATGCACAGATGTATGAGATAACCACTCAAGTAATATGTTATTTGTAATATCATTTGCAGGTAGTAAACCTGAGGAAACCAACATCCCTCTCTTGATTTTGTTGGAGCTAAAAGGATTTACATGAACCACATATTTGCCCCATTTCCCATAAATGTATTTATCAGAGTATCATATCCCTCTTCTGAAGAAGTGTACTTGGAGATCAGTTCCTGTGGAAAGTGCTGTATTATTAAACATTAATTAAACCATTTACATTATGATAAATTAATAGCTGATAGAGTTTATTAGAGTGATATCTCTTCTACAGATACTTTAAAAATAAATGCCTTATTTCATTAAAAAGTCATTGGGAATTTTTTTTATGTTTTTTCTTTTAATTTTCTTTCCTGAAGGTCTTTAATTTTCAAGCAAGCACAAATCCTACCTTCAAATGTGCCTTACTGTTTTGCACTGGGGACTGTTTCTGCATTTCTGAAACCATTTGAAAATGTCCAGACCTCTCTTCTCTATAGTGTTGCTAAAAATGTCTGCTGAATTTGAAAGCAGGTTGAGCTCTCTAGAAACTCTTTCATTTTTATGATTTTTCAGCTGGCCTCTGACTATGACAACCAGTTAGGTGCTTCCTGAAAATGTTCTCTTTAGTTCTCTTAGATTTTTCTCTGGCAGGTACCTTTCCTCTGCAGAAGGTGAATGACACCTTCTCTTCAGCTCTTGGACCCAAAGAGGCTATCAAGGGTGAAACCCTCTGTGCCATTGTCAGTTTATCATGGTTTGTTTACCTTAAAACCCTAAATTTGGGGTCCCTGGTAGTGAGGTAGACAGATGTTTAAAGTGAAGTTTTTGCCCCCAGCAAATAGACCAGAGCTAGAATTATGGCCTAAGGGCATAATGTCTTTGACAGAACATCCCCTGGTCTTGGCAGAGTCCTAAAAATGCACTCAGGGTGCAGATTTATTGACCAACAGTTACTATTTTGAGCCCTTTGGATATAAAATGCATGTTTCTTATATTGAAAATATTGCTTCAAAGGAAAAAAAATTCTGAGTGGTCAATACTCCTTTGTCTGGCCATTGCGACTTGTCTTTAAAGAAACTCTTCAAACAGTTCTCTTTACTCGTCTGGAAAACTCAGAGCCTTCTAACATATCCTAAAATTATAAAACTAGTCCCTTTCTGGATTTAAAGGAGGGTTGTTTTTATTTTTCATTCCCTGATGTCTTGATCCCTTACTTAAAGAACAAACCTATTTTGTTTTTCGTGCAGATATTCAATGAGACTAAAATATGCATGTACAAAAAAAGGCTCAATTGTGCACAAGTTCTTTGGGGAAAATGTTTGTTGACATCAACAAGATTTTTTGCTTGAGTAAGGTCCTCAGGATTTGGTCTGATAGGTGTCTTGAGGTTTTCTGCCTGAATTGTACTGTGATGACAGCTACAGTGACAGTAGTAGCAGACCAGACTTTGTTTTTACAATGCTGTAAATCCAGCTCATACACAGGTACACTGGAAAGCCCACTTCTTACCCTGGCCAGGTGTATTTACATATGCAAAACAAAGTTTCAGTTGCCTTTAAGCATGTAAATTAGCCCCTTGTGTGTCTGCTTGTTAACATGTGCCTCAGAATTAGCTAACGTGCACTGAACGCAGATTTTACCATATTCCAGAGAAAATAATGTCTTCAAAGGAAAATAAAGATCAGGCATTTTGTTGACTTTGCTCTTATTCTATCTATTCTAGGAAAACTGAGGACATATTTCATTTATGAAAGCTACTTCAACCAGCTTAACAATCAAGTTAGAGTCACCTCAAAAGTAACATATTGCCTTTGTCATTTTTCATATATTTCTATATTTTATGTACTGTACTGATATGGAGCTTTTCTTGGAGAGTTTGCTTTTGAATCACTAAATAGTTGAATAGACTGTCACTAGAAAATGCTTTGGAACTTTAATGAGCATACTTTTATTGTAAATATTAATTTACAGTGGAGCTATTTCAGTACCAGAACTTAAAAAGCAGTGCCATGAAGATTCTTAGCTAAAATAATTTTTAGTTTGTGAGATTTATTTAGTAAAATGTTCAGTTGCAGATGGCAAATTTTAGTCTGAATTTAGAAACATATAAGTCTGCTGGTTTGCAGTATTATTTTAGCTTGTTTGCCTTTTCTGTGTATGTATAAAATCTTTGAAAACTTTAAGCTTTATCAGTGTCTTTTAGAAGAAAACATAGTTATGGTACAAAGTTAGTCTTTCCTCGCTCTGTCTGTTGGGATCCCAGTGCATTTCCATCTAATATTCAAATTAGTATTTTCCCGCTTAACTTGTCCTCCTCCGTGAAGACAGGAACAGCCTGCCACAACACCATAAAAGTTACTGTGGTGAAATGTGTTGTTCCAGTCCTGGATCAGAGCTCTGGTCTCTGTTTGGTCTCTGTGTGTGCCAGCTAAGACTATGCTCTGGCATGGTGTTTCAAACCATTGCCTAAATTTGGCTTTAGGGGGACAAACAGGTCTGTTCCTCGGGGCAGCCCAACCCTGCTGCTCTGTTGACTACAACATTCTGCCTGTCCCTGTGCCCTGCTCATCCCCGAGGTGATGGGGATGGATGAGCCATCCACTGCCCTGCTCAGAGGGGTGAGCTCAAACCCCGAGGCAATAACCCATGCCTTCGTCTTTCTTCCCTGGAAACTTCCCCTTTTCATTAGGCTTGAGCTGGTAACTGAAATTTATTAGCCTAAACTGGGCTGGAACTGATGAGATTTATGGTGATATATAGAAGAAATGCCGAGCTGGAGAAAACTGATGAAAAACTGAAATGATAAAGTTGTATTGGGAGCTTGTTGAGGTAATTGAAAAGCCTTGTTATGTTGTATTGTGATGGGTTCAAATAAAATATAGGTGCAATTTGTCTAGATCATGCCTGCAGCACACTACGAAATAGATTCCTCTCCTCTAGAGTTAGGGATGTGTTCAATTTTTGCCTGTCAGTGGGCATTGTGAAGGGGTGAGATGAGACTAAAACTTCTCTTAATTGATGTAGTTGACAGCTCGGCATTTTTCCCACCACACTGCTTGCAGGAGGTCAGGGAGTGTTCTTCAAAACACCCAGAGGCATTTCTGCAAAGACGTCCAGCACACCCATTTTTGTCCCCCGGCAATCTCCCATGCTCTGTTCCCTTCCCAGAGAAAACTGATTAGCTCTGGTGCATTTTTGAAGCTCAATGCAGCACCTTCTGCAGGCCCAAGGGTCGTCTGCTTTCTAGCCGACCACTTCTAGCACAGCCACCCTGTGGCTGAAAATTGCTTTCTATACCCTTCCTCAACACTTGTGGGCTCCAATTTGATTATTTCAGGTGTTCAGGAGAAGATTTTGTTTAAAAGTATTCCCAAGACAGTAGTGGAAAGTCAGATGCTATTAATTATGCAGAGGAGAAACCAGGTTCTCAGACAGGTATTTTATAATTACATAAGCAACAGCATTGTAACAGTCATGGTGATCTAAGATTGTAACAGCAGCTAAGTTTGCACAGAGAAATAACATCTTTCATGTAGCCAGTTTGAGCACCTAGGGAAAAAAAAACAGACTCTTTTTTACTCTGCTTTTACTCTTGTGTTTCTGATCCATCTTTTCATTCTAATCAGTTGGTCTAATAAAAAATATTACTTGTGTCTACAAACCTTGCCTCACAAATACATCTGACTTGAATCAATAAATAGATCTTCTTTGCACAATAGATAATCATATGATAATTCAGTGCCAGAGAGTTTGTCAGTAGCGACATATAAGCTGCTCACAAGATCTTTTCAAATATAACCATATTAAATGTATTTTGAAAAATACTTTGTTTGAAAAAAAGAGTAATTTATTCCTCTGAATGGAACCTGTAATGTGCTTGTGCAGTGGAATTCATCTTTCTCTGTCAATGTAGTATCTTTCTCTCTTTCTCCATAATGCCCTTCATTCTCTGCTTTGTGCTAAGGATATGTATTGACTTTGTAGAATTGCTGTAGCAAGCTGTAAATGATATATTCAAAGAAAAATCGCTGCTCAGTTCCCATAGAGAGAACATGAACAGTGCTGGGCAATCAGAGTTATGCTGCATTTTGTATTATCACATTCAGTGCAAGCAGGAAAAGCAGCCCAAGCACAGACGTCACTGACTTAAGTTCTGACAATAGAAGCCTGTTCCTTTTTCTATTCCTATAGACACATCTGAAGTGTTTTTCCTTCTTCACTTTATTTCTTTTCTATTAGCCCCTGTCATCATGCATGGCAAGAAGACAATCCTTGATTACCTACAGTTGTCTGAAGTTGTCTGCAGACAAAGGTATAGCTAGCAATTTGACAATTGCTTGTTTACCAGCCAGCATCCTACCTGTGATTTGTCCATAGTACACACTTCATATCCTGTGGTACAGGGACCACAGCAAATAATTCACTTCTTTTATCTAAGTGGTGCAGTTAGAGATACTCAGAATTGGTTTAGTAAATGCCTGAAGAGCAGAAAATCTGCTCATCAGCATTCCATTAGAAACGTTGTGGGAGAAAAATTGTTAAGAGTAGGTAGAGTTGTAATAATACAGTTGTGTGCATTTCTCCTTTGTTTTCACTTTGAAATTCCACATGCCCTGATAAAAATAAGCAAAATGAAATGGGTACAGTCAGGGAGAGGCCAGGCTGAGGCCAAGATGACATGGCAGTTCCTTGGCAGCTCCCTCTGAGGCTTTCAGCCATGCAAGTCCCCTGGTGCCCTCCATCTGAGGTGACATTTTGAGATGTGAACAGGACTCGGTAAACTTTCTTGCTGCTGTCTTGAAACCAAATCAGGTTTCAAACTAAATTAATAAAGCCCAGAGCTGTAAAGCTGACTCCTACTCTTGGGATTCCCTGCCACTGCTGTGGAGTTTTAAAGACTTGTGTGAAGGAAAAGCTAATGTCTCTCTCAGCAGGAGAAAAAGAGAGTATTTTCCTCAGCGACTCCAGACCACAAATTACTTTTCTGAAGACACTGATGGAGCAAACCATGCTCATGGTCTTTTTAGCAGAAATAGACATCCATATTCTAATTTAATCTCTTACTTATGAACAACCATTGAGAAAGGAGATGCTGAATCCTACAGACCTTCCAAGAACAATAGACTAAACCAAGACTAATATGATAAACTGATAATTAAGTTTAAGGAGACGTGGCAGAGACAAATATTTTATTTTAAAGAGCAGGAGATAGCCCAAAACAGGGCTGTATTTCCAGATGGCCACCAGATTTAAATATAGGCTTAAATAAGGTTTTCTTTAATTAATATAGAAGAAAAGGTGACTAAGAAAGCTGCGTGAGATTTGCCTTCCCCGCCCTACATAAGCAACAGAGGAGAAAAACCACTATATAAAGTGACTGAGTAAGGCAAAACAAAAATATAAAGGCAGAGCAAAGAGGGAGGGAATCCCTCTTTTCTGAGGAAGGAAAACATTACAAAGATTTTTTTGACAGTGGTAAACTCAGACAACTCCTTGAGAATTATTAAAATTAGGCCTTAATTGCAAGGGGAGGGGAGGCCTAAGGGACACATCACTGGTTCCTTGGAAGAAAAGGAGAGTGAAGGCCAAAAAAAAAGCATGTGATGAGGAAAGTCATGTCTTGGAGCCTGCTGGATGAGAGGTTCTGGGGTACATTTTTACACATGTGGCAGAACAGGTTCAGCCATATACATATCTTTATGTCCTGTACTGAAGTCTTAATTTCTCCACTGGATTTTGTGTGCATACATGCTTTTTGAACAGACTATACAGCAGTCAGGAGTTTCACCACTGTAGCACGTAACAGTCTGGGCTTTCTTTGCTGCAAGCACAGCTGATATTCTTCCCTGCGGACATGACAACCTGAAAGCTATTCCTATTACTGGTTTAGTAACATTTTACAGAGATGGATGTGACTTTATGACCGCACATATTCCTTTCACCATTCTTGTTATAGATGCATTGTCTTGCTATGTCACTTCTTCAGCAATGTGCAATATTGTTTTATTGCTTTGGAAACTTACTGCTTTTGGGTCATGGATTCATTTTATTGTTTGGTATATGGAATCTTTTTTAGTTAATATTCACTCTTTTTGCCTTCTCAAATAGATTCTATGGTGCCCTTAACAATTGTTGTATTTTAAAAAGCTGTGATTTATTGCACAATACAAACCATTACAGTGTAGGTCATGATCAACTACAAAAGCAAATCAATGGTGAAATAAACACCCACTATTCTAAAAAGTCACAGAGGTGCTACAAAAATTCCATCATATCAATTTCTCTGACATTTCTTGGTGCAAATATACCATTCTAGTATTTGTAAAGAGTGTTTCTTGTTAGCCACCTCTAAAGTGACACCACACACAGTCCACACCTGCAAAATCCAAACCCTCTTTTCTTGTCAGAAGAATGATGAACCGAGCTGGATAAAGTGAGGCAGGGGTATAAGAGAGAAACATAAAAGCTGTTGTATGACATGCAATAACATAAAAGTGGAAAATAGTTGTTTTCCTGCTTTCTCCTCTCTTGCTCCTTCTCTTGTGTCACTTAGGTAACTTGCAACTCATGTCTTGTTTCAGTCCTGCGTGACAGAAAGCTATATGAACACATAAGCAATATCCATATATAATGCTTCATCTTCAAAGTCTTCCTTGTAGGGGAACAGTGTAAATACCTTGCAGCATACAAAATTCTCTTGTTCAAACAGTGATAGCAAAATGCTTCTTTCATCTCTCAGAAAGCCTCTAAATTTTAAAACAACTCAGCATGCTGCATTTTCTAGTATTTTTTTTTACTCTGTATGGTTTTAGAATTATGTATAGTATGGTGGCAGGGAGTATTGTAGATGAAAGATTCACTTCTTTCATGTAAGGACACTTAATCACAACTGTGCTTAATAAATGCTCTAGATTCCACAATTGATTTTTATTGTTCATGTAAGGTTTAATTGTTCTATTCCTTTTTTTTCTTTTAAAATTGCAATTTTATTTCATATTTTTGAGGAAGGGGTGAGACACTTCTTCATCCACCTGTTCTGCATGTGCATTTCGCATATGAATGTTTGAAACCTTCTCTCATTTTTCCTGAAAAAGCCTGGTGGTTGAAAACATGCGATGCTGCGACAGGTGAGTTGATGAACACACTCTTTGCCACAATCTCTCAACTCCAATTTCAGAGGCACAGGAAAGGACTCTTCAGATTGTGTGATTCAGCTGTGTACTGGGAGGGGAGCATGAGACAGTGAAAATGTAAGTTCCTCCTATTTTACTGTGTAGCACAGGTCTCAGAAAAGATAAGTCACAGGCACATTACTGAATCATGTCCCTGTGAAAGAAGACAACACATGAGACAGAATTTAATGTGTGCAGCCGCATCTGCTTTAGTAAACACAATATTTGGATAACCCATTTGGCTGTGTATGTGAAACTGAAAAGTTCATTTATTAAATGCATGGATTTGTTCTAGTGCTTACTCTGTGTGTCACAGAATTCTCTTGTGTTTTCTGAGTCACATAGGAGTGCTGCCTTATGTACTATATATTAATCCTAAATTATAAACTTCAACAATAGACAGTACTGCATTTTATTTTCATGGAACTGTAGTACATGCAATAATCTAAGGACATCCATTAGAGTTGTCATTCTGTTAAAGCTGTCATATATATTTTATACTAACTTTTTTCCCCCTACTGCTGTCCAACTCAGGGAAGAAAAACTCACAGACTACGCTCAAATTGAAATGCAAGCTTTTCAAGTGGCATCTATTTAGCTTTTAAGATTGCAATCAGACTTATTCCAAGTATACCATGTTGAAGCAGAGGAATGGGGATGTGCACAAATACTACAAGAAGTGCATGATTCAGTAACCAGGTCAGTTCTAGCAAGAGGTCATTGCTCTTGCAATCATATTCAAAGTAGTAACAGTGTTCTGATACTTTTCCAGATGTTATTACAAGTATCCTGTCCTAGTATAAGAGAAAAATGGTACAGAGGGGTCTGTTTTGCCTTATTTTTGTCAGAAGTGTGCTGAGTCTCCGTGGCTGACCAGTAATGCTGACAAAGGCCATTCGTGCCTCCTCCAACTGCTGCATTAAAAATGTTCCATCAGCCTGAGGATGAGCTCAAAGATGAACATTAAATAGAGGAAACTGGGAGAACATTGTATGGCTTCCCAACACACCCAAGTATTCATTCTTCATAGCTGTAATTCATCATTTCTTTTGGGCACTTTGCCAGCATTCAAACTTCCAGCAACTTCTCTCCAGAGATCTGACTGCCCTTTTTTCTTCTGTAATGCTGAAATGACTATGTTACGATCAATATGAAAAATGTAGGCTGGAAAACTAGCCAGTGAGACCTTAGTTCTGCAAATAATCATTAGTGCAAATCTGGAGAGAAAAAAAGAAAAGAAAAAAACCCACCCAAAACAAATCTTGACTGTATAATCTGAATCCTCATCTCAAGATCTAATTGTTGAGGGACTGGCAGCATCCCAGGTAATCGATAATGAGATTTAGAGTCTCCTACTGCCACTCACCGGCATGGCCACAGACTGATGGGGCACAGCTCTGCTTAGTGGAGTTGCTTGAGATTTACCAATTTAACTGAGACAGGGAATGGGCTGTGTGCTGGCAGCAAAAAGGAGTTATTGCTACAGGGAGCTATTAGAGAGGTAATAACCTCCTCATACCCAAGTGGACAAGTTTCCCTCTCTTTTTCATACATACACATCATCAAAGTTGGTGCAAGTTTGCTGCCTTCCCATTCTGTGCAGAAAGATTAAGGGTAGCAAAGGAATGGTGGATAAGAAATGCCTGCCCTCCTGGCTGCTTCAGGTCAAGATCGAGAGGAATTAGTTGGCAGAAAGGATGCCTTGTCTTGCCCTTGCCTTTGTAGTTGTTGTACTGTGGATGGGGAGTATTTCAGCAAGCCTGGCAGCTTTTATGAACACTAAAATGATCTTTAAAGTTGGACGCAAAACCCCTTTATTATTTGGTTGTTTTTCCAAAGTCATACACAAACCCTCCAGGAAACTCTACTGTTTGCCCTCATAAAAGTAGCTCTGGCATTAGTCTCAGCGTGTTTATTAACTAAAATCGAGCCTTCCAAAGAAATTCAGCTTTCATCTCCGTACCCTTTTAGTTAAATAAAGGACCGCTTCGCCTCTCCGGCGTGACTTTTGGTCTACCTCAGCAGCCAATGTGGTGCGTTGTGGCATCCTCCCGAGATGTAGGCAGCCCTGCAGAGGGGAGACCCTGGGTTGCTCTCCCATAGCCGGGGGGCTGCGTGGAGCTCGGGGGCCGCAGCTGGGGCGGGGGGTTCCCCAGGAAGGAGGGCGGGGGGCGGCGCAGGAGGGCGCAGCTCCGGCACCAATCGCCTCCCGCAGGTCCCCGCGGCAGCGTTAGACCCGCCGCGACACCCACGGGCAGCCGAGCCGGGGCCAGCGGCGGCCACTTCCCGCGGGCAGCTCTGGGGAGCGGGGCGGCCGCGGGGCTCCTTCCTCCTCCTCCTCCTCCTCCTCCTTCTCCTCCTCCTCCGCCCGCGGCCGTGCGCCCCGCGCAGCCCCCCCAGCCCGAGCGGCTCTCGGCAGCCGGGGACAGGAGCGAGCGGCTGCTCCCTCCGCGGCACGGAACGGGGGGCGCGGGATGTGAGGGGCGCACCCGGCGGAGGAGGGAAGTCCCGTCGCCGGGAAGGCAGTCGAGAGCTCCTCCACACTGCAAGGTAACCCGACCTCTCCTTCGCGGACTTTTTCTTCTGCTTTTTTTCTTTTCCCCCCTCTTTCTCCCTCTCCTTTTTCTTTTCGCATTTTCTTTAATTTTGCTCCTTTATTTATTTTTATTTTTTTCGCTTTCCTTTTTTTCTTTTTTTTTTCCCTTTCTCTCTTCTCCTTTACTTTTTATTTCTTACCTCCTTAGGATTTTAGTATTCTTTTCATCTTAGCTGTTCCTCCTGGTATTTTTTTTTTTTTAATTCTTTCCCCGACTCCCTGGCTGTCCAGCCTCAGTCAGAGGGCAAGGAGGAGGCGGTGGGGAACGGAGCGAGCCCACCCTGGGTCGTTCTGGAGTTTGGCTGGGACAAGCTTCCCCCGCTCCGCAGGTGCCCTGGCGCGGCGGCGGGAGCGGGCAGAGCCGGGCAGCGCAGGGCGGAGCGGGGCTCGGAGCATCCCGGCGGCGCCGCTGCCCGTCGGGAGAGGGGAGCAGCTTGGAGAGACGGACAGTGGGCAGAAAGAGCCGCCCGGGGCATTGAGCGGCTCCCTCCAAGTTTCCCGGGGCGGGGGACCTCCTCCGAGATTTCGGCAGAACGAGAAAAAACTGTGGGAGAAGGTGTGCGTGTGTGGATGCGTGTGGATGCTGTACAGCCGCAGATGGAAATTATCCCCCCCCGCCTCCCGCCCCCTCTTCGGGGCTCCCAAGGAAGAAGCGCCCCCCTGTCCGGGGTGCCCGGCGGCTCCGGGGGTGTCCGGGGGCTCCGTGCCTCGGCGGGCGCCGCCGGAGCGCCGCGGAGGGGGTGCGGGGGGACACAAATGGTAAAAGATACGGAAGGAAGAGACCCAGCGGCTGGGACATAAATCAGGCAGAATATATGGGGAGTTGATGAGAATAGGTCTTTTCACCCTTAAAAAAAAAATAACCACTTTGGAAGAGAAAAAGGAGTCTGATTATTGGCATCCAACTCTGAAATCCAGGCAGCTGATGCTGAAGGGAGCCAAAGGGAGCAGTTCTTCTTGGTTTAAAAACAGCAAGACAGTCTCTGCCAAAGATTGCTGTAAACACTGAATAAAGATTTCATTGTGGCTTGGTGTGACTGGAATAATTAGGCAGTTAATTGTTCATTCTGATCTTAAAGTGCAGTAATCAGTAGTGCACAGTAGGAAAAATACAGGGGAAGGGAGGAAAAATAGCATTAGGGAAATTATAGGAAAATGCATCACTTTTTCCTCTTCCACAGGTTTTTGGGTTTTTTTCTGTGGGGTTCTTTTTTTCTCTGTGTGTGTGTGTGTGTGTGTGAGAGAGAGAGAGAGAGAGAGAGAGAGGGAGCACGTGGGTCCCAGTCTATTTAGATAGAGAGCACCTTTGTAAAGCTGGGGTGTAATTGTGCTTTTGCTGCCACTGTGTCAATATCATTTTGGGCTGGACAAAATCAAATTATGAGACTTAAAGAAATCCTATTTTATGGAAATGAAATCTGAAGATGCCTGGAGAATGAACATTTTAACTAGATTGACTAATACCAATTAGTGCATTTTACTTATGTGTGCACTTTATTGCCAACTCAGCAGGGATGAAAGCTAATGGTGCCAGCTTTTCTGCTGCTCTAAGACATTTCTCAAGCAGTCACACAAGGCTTTAATGGTAAACTGTTTCGAGTTTTTAACGCTGTGATTGTGTCCCTGTTCAGCTCAAGTTCCTTGCAGCGTTGATTCTTTCATGGTAATCTAATGAAATGATCTCTTGTTACACTGTGTTAGCTATTCCCTGTGACACAGCAGGAAGATACAACCTGTGAGTGTTTGTACTGGAGGTGGTGATAAGCTGTTGAGCAAGATGCACTTATAAGCAACAGAATATGACTTACTGATATTAACTGGAAGATGGCACCCTAGGCAAAAAGGTGTTTTACTTTCCTATATAGCATGGTTTTCCTTATATATATACACATTTGTACTAAAGAAGCATAATAGTGAATTAGCCATGAGAAAGGATGGAAGGATGTTGTGTTTAAAAAGAAAAGGAAAAACCAACTTTGAAAGCAGCCCATAGTCATTTAAGTAAGGTAGAAGGATTTCTAAAAGGAAACAGACTTATCATTCATATAACCTCCTTGACCTTACAACATTTACATGAAAGACTTATTTGGCTTGGAGACATCTATATAGCCTGTACATCCATCATAAAGAAATAAATAAACATGCTGTAATTGAGCAAGGTTTTAAAAGTAATTCAGTTAAGTCCAATTTCTGTCACTGCACATGCAAAAAAAATAAGAACTACCCATATGAGTAAAAAGAAAAGGAGAGAGCTTTCATTTAGCTCTGAAAAGGAAAGCAGTTGGTTATATTTTGTTGGAGCTGTGTTTGCTGAAGGTTTTGACCTGCACTTTCTGAGATTTTTGTGGAAAGACAAGAGGCGAAAACATGAGGCATGTTGTCCATCTAAAAGTACAAAACTAATATAAAACACTGCAGTCTTCTCTCAGGTCATAAAGTTTAGAAGAGCAAGGACAGACTGATGGCTCCAGAATGGCAAAAACATCTCTTAACAACTGGGTATGTAAGGGCCAATGTTAAGATCCAGTTCACAAGCATTTTTATTAAGCTGCTGACTGTGCTCTGTCCTACTACAGTGATACTTAACACTCAGTCTGTGAAGAGTATTCCTGATTTAACAGCAATCTGTGTTGAAAGAATGTCTTCAAGACATTTACCTATTGCTACAGTCTCGAGAGGGATGCTGCCAACTTTGTTTACACCTGTGTAGTCTGAGAAACCTAGGGATGTTCCACTTTCTTACAAAAATCCAAAAGATATGGTGACATGTGATCACATAAGAGACTCTGCTCAAGTTTCTGATTACAATGTTTTGTCAAAGAGTGTTTGAAAAAATTTGCATGGTGCACCCCTTGCACAAATATCATATTAAAGTCTAGAATAATTTGAAGATTGCTAAAAAGATTTTGCGAAGAGCCTGAAGTGCAAGGGGCACATTTCTATAATAAAATACATTGAAAACACACTTAGGTCAACACGGTGAGTTTCATAAGGGGTCTTTCTTGCATTGTTATAATGTGTAGCAAAATACACAGAGGATTACACACTTTTATTCAAGGAAAATATTTTCCATCAAATTGTAGCTTGAATCCTAGATACTATCTTATACCTATCCTTAATACCAATTTATACTGTTTGAAATGCATAGTACATCTTCATAATAAAATTGCATTGTCACAGACATAATTGTTATTCATAACAAGTAGTCTCACAAACAGATTCCATCCCTTTAAGTATTGAGTCTCAGTCAGGCCAATTATGACTAAATTACTGCATGTTCTCTCCTGTATCAACTAATTAAAGGGTAATTAATAAAATGATAATTTCATTCCATGGCAATGTCTACATCTGGTTGTCATAGCAAAGATTGTTTGACATATGGTTAAATGGTCAGATACTACATTGTATGAATGCAGCATTTGCACAGAACACCTGGCAAGCCAGAGGAATTTAACCCTTAAGACATCAATTTCAAGAATCTATGTCAATGTGTTATAACAGTGCTTTGCTTATTCTCTCCACCTAGTCTTGTTACGCCTTTAAGAAAATTTAGTGCTCCAAGTTAATTTAAGTAACTCTGTTGGGGCGGGGGAAGAGTGGGTAGAAAACTTGGGATATTAGATTGGAAATGAGAGATAAAATAGTACTGACTTTTCTGTGGGAAATAAAATGGGTGGTTCTAAATTAACTTCTGAGAGGAGACACTCCATTGGTTGTCATATTACTGGGAGCTTCCCCTTTTCAGAAAATCAGGCTGAAATTAGCATGGCGACAAAATTATCTTTTTTTTTTCCTTAGCTACAGTGTTATGCCAGGCTTAAGGCTGTGATTCTGGTCACAACAGCATGAAACAGTCTGCATTGCAGCCTTCCTTCACTGTACCTGTCATATATAGATAAAATAAAACTTACCTCCTCAAGGAGAGTAACCAGAAAATTCACACATGCTAAAGAAATGAAATAATCTTTTATCAAGTCAACAGATTATATGAATAAGCATTTCTCCTGTAGGTAGCTGTTGTACAAAATAACATATGCACATACTCTGAAGTATCGGTGGTTGAAATTGTCGGGGCAACCCATACATGCGATTTTATGCATATCTTAAAGGAATCTATATTAGGCCTCATCATTGCCTTGAAAAATTTCAGCCACTGCTTTTTCAAAGTGTTCAACAGACTGTCTGTCTGTCCTTTAAAACATAAACTCCAAGCAGTGATATTTTAATATAAACTAAATGACAATTTCTTATCTAAATGACAATTTCTTATCTATACAGGGTCAAGCTGAATCCCTCATAAAACTAAAAACAAGAAGCAACAGGCATAATGTTTTCCTTCTTTTTAGAACAAAAAAAAAAAAAGCTTAAAAGGGGGTAAATAACTAGTGCTTTTTCCCAAATAGAGCAAAGTAAAAAGGATGTAGTAAACTGCAGGAAGACATGAAATTCTGTCTTTTCCCATGCAAAGGGTCCTCAATGAACAGTTCCCCCAGTGAATAGTCGGGGTTGCTCATCACCTCGTATGGTCAGGTGCAGAGCGTGGCCAGTGGTGTTTATAAAGCACTGTTTGTCCGTCTCTCTGAGAGCCTGAGTCCTGCTCCTTGAGAATTTCCAAGCACATGGATCCCCCTCATTTTCATTCTGCTCGTGCAACTCATTAACACCTGGAAAATCTTTTATAGCATTTAACTGCATCAGATGCACGGTCCGGCACATGTTTTCTTAATAGGGCTTTCACTGTGGTATTGTCAAAGAGCCCTTATGTCACAGCTGGGAACATGAATCTGTCATGTCAGTGCTGTACCTTGGGGTAGACGGTAATCGTGTATGAGTGTGCTTTATGGAGGAGCCGAACATTTCCATATACTGTGTTAGCAGGGAAGAATGCAAAGCTTGTTCTCCTAAATAAAGATTCAGGCTGGTGCTAGTAGAGTACTTTGTACCATTTAAACACTGCTGCCTCTAAGGCATTGCACTTAAGGAGAGGGAAGTTTGAGGCAAGCAAGACACATCCTAGTATTTTAGTGGTGTAATGCTGCTAGTTAACGATATGTCATCATTTACATTTCAGTAGGAAAAAAATTGCCAGAGGTTTCTAATTCAACAGAAACAACCAGAAGTTGACATGAAAGTCCTTACCCTGGGAATATTTGTTTTTAAAACAAGTTTGATTTAAACATATTTGGCAATATAAGAGGAAGGGGAAGAGAAGTAAATGTTTTCTAATTCCGTATGGTTTTTGTGCCCATTAGATCACTGTAAAACCCAGCTTTAAATAGATTACTTTGTAGCTCTGTAATCAGAATGCCTTGGGTAATTAAAAAAAGGATAGAACTGTGAAAACTGACAGCAACGCATGTATAAGACCTACTTTTTTCAGAGGAATTTTTAACATAGTTACATACATTTCATCTGAAAGCTAAACACTTAAAATTCACCAGCTACAACACTAGCAATCATGTCTTGATGGCATTCCAAAAGATAGAGCCCACATTTGAAAAGTGTTTGCAGACTTGAGAAACCGTAACTGTTGTGAAGGAGTTGACTCGGGTCCTCATTTACAGAATGAATGGATGAAAGGAACATTTCATGCAGTTGCAGTCAGTTCCAATTTTTAAACTACTTGTTTTGCTTTGAAAAGCATAAGTATAATTCATATGCTAAGAAATAAATTCAAGGTACACTACTAAATGCATTCTGTATGTTAAAAATGTTTGTCTGTGACAATTTTTGTAATGGCTCTTCAAAAACCTGAGCATTCAGGGGTTGATACTCCAAACCACTACCAGTCCAAGCTTAAGCTGGAACCAGTGAAACACAGAGGTAATTGGGTAATAGGGCTGCCTTCTGAATTTCCCTCTTGGTTTTCTCCTTTTCACCACCTTCTGTTTTTTCTGACAGTGAGAGCATTGGGATGTTCTTGTGCGTCCATGCCATTAATTCATGTCCCCACCAAAGAGGGAAGAAATAGTGCTGGCTAGGGCTGCCATGGGGCCCCTGGGGAAAGCATGGATTTGTTTCTCAGTAAGGCCTTTTTGTAAATTATTTTACTTTTTTCAGAAGATCTGATGCCCTTCATGCTTCTGTGCAGATGCCCAATGGAACAAGTACTCACTGAAAGGTGTAGGGTTTGCCCTGTTGAGCTATGCAGCACCTGACAGCATAGACCAAGAGGTGCTAAGAGTTTTCAGAAAGAGAGCACACCAGAGCTGAGTTCTTCTACATGATTCCTTTCAGCAAATCAAAGGTAAAAAATGAGTCTGTGTAATTGGAGTGTGTTGACCCTGGCTGGACCCCAGTGCCTACCAAAGCCACTCTATCCCTTCCCTCAGCTGAACAGGGTGAGACAAAATACAAAGAGAATACAGGTCAAGTTGAGGACAGGGGATATCCCTCACCAACTACTGTTACCAGCAGAACAGACTCAACTTGAGGAAATCAATTTAATTTATTACTCAGCTCTTCTCCCCAGACTCTACTTCACTCCAAATTTCTCTGCCTCCCTGTGGAACAGGGGGACAGGGAATTGGGGCTGCAGTCAGTTTATCATTCATTGTCATTGCTTCTCCTCCCTCATGGGAAGGACTCCTAGCACTCTTCCCCTGCTCCAGCATGGAGTCCCTCCCACAGGACTCAGTTCTCCACAAACTCCTCCAATGTGAGGCCTTCCCATGGGCTGCAGTTCTTCATTAAGTGCTCCAGCATGGGTGCTCGGCAGGATCAATCACAAATCCCAGCAGCATAGGTTACCTTCACCATGGGCTCTCTGCACACATTCACGGGTCCTGCCAGGAGCCTGCTACAGCATGGGCTTCCCATGGGGGTCACAGCCACCTTTGGGCATCCACTTGCTTCGATTTCAGGTCCTCCAGGGGCTGCAGGTTCACAGCTGCCTCACCATGGTCTTCACCAGGGGCTGCAGGGGAATCTCTACTCCAGTGCCTGGAGCATCTCCTTCCCTTCCTTCTTCACAGACCTTGGTGTCTGCAGAGCTATTTCTCTCACATGTTCTCACTCTCCTCTCCTGTTGCACAAGGGCTTTTTCTCCCCTTCTAAAATAAGTTATCCTAGAGGTGGTGCCATCAATGTTGATGGGCTCAGGTTTGGCCAGCAGTGGGTCCATCCTGGAGCCAGTGGACATTGGCTCTAATGGACATGGGGGAAGCTTCTGACAGCTCTCACATAAACACCCCTGTAGCCCCCCACACCAGCAAAGCCTTGCCACTCAAATCCAATACAGTAATTAACCTTTGCACATGCCTAGGTATTGTGAGACACAGTCGAGAGCCCTTGCAATATGTCACTTTGTTACCGCGAAGAAAGTTAAGGATTGATGGAAAGGCTTAACTATAAATTTTCTTGCCTGTATGAGTTTAATTTAGAATTGCTATCACGATGTAACATAAATTAAAATAGCAGTAGTAGATCACTAGCTGGCAAATCTCTTAAGAATAATGTAGGTACTTCATTAGATTATGGAGAACCTTCTATGTGCTTAGCCCATTGCTGAAATTAGTCCATTTTTTTAATTTTAAGATACTTTTGAAGAGGAGAGACAGGCTTTAAGAGGTGAAGTTATGGTGGCTCTCTGTCTGATCTAGAAGACTGACTTCTGGAAAGGGGAGCTTCCATAATGAAAAGAAGCATTTCCCTTCAAATAAAATTTGAAGTTTTGCCCCAAGCATCCTCCAATCCGTGCATAATCTGGAGGACATTAACCATTAAAGTAAATATTATGTATTGCTTGACCTGCAGGTGTAATATATTAAGGCTTCAGAGTAAAAATGCATTTTTAAGGAAGAAAGTAGAGAAATAAAGAGGAAATCTGCAGGCCTGGTGAAGGACCTACGAAGGACAGAAAAGTGCTTTCCCAGAAATGGAAGTATGGGAACACTGTGTATCAGTGGTTCCTGTGTGTTTTAATTGAACACTTAGTTTTTTTCAATGTCAAAGGAGGGCTGCATGCAGCAAACAGCTAACGTACCTCCTAAGAGGAGCTGCTGCTCTGTCTCCATCAGGAAGGGGTATGGAAATGGACAGTCTCCATGCAAAGAATGCATGAGGAGTGAGCACAGCTTGGTAAATTTGTTCTAATAGCAGGGTTAAACACCATCTTTTCTGGGCACCCCATGAACACCCAGAGGAGATCCTGTCAAATGGCTATTGCACATCCTTGACAATGACAAGGGGGAGGGCTGCCAGGCCTGTTGGAAAGGCAGCAGTCAGCTATTGACATTATCAGACCAGCTCTGTGGCCCACAGCCCTGCACACCTTCTGTCTTGGAGACGCTCCTCAGGAGGAAGGGCCACGAGGAGCAGCTCTGGTAGAAGCTCCACATTAAACACTTGTAGCGGAGGAGGCGCACAGGCACAGTGCTGCAAGGAAGAGCTGAAATCAGCCTTCAAGCAGATGACAAGAGAGGATCTGTCAAACCAGCCTTCAAGAGGACAGAGAGCATGCTGAGACAAAATGATGATAATAGCAACAAAACCTTGAGGAGACTGAACAGAGAAAGAAGCTCCAGGAGGGCAAGAAAACAGGATTTGTATAGTGAGGCAGACAGAAAGAAATGACAAATGTCTTCATAGAATACAGAGACAAAAAAAGACAGATCTAATAGGTTGCAAGTACAGAATTTGTCTCTGGCTTGGAAAGAGACTAATACAAAAAGAAGACAACTGTTCCACAGGGTTGTAAATGACCGTGGCAGAAAGCAGAGGAGTTTGTGGTAACAGATAAAGATTGGAATGACAGCATTTGGATCCCATAAGATCCCCAGGGTGAGTAAAGAATATTGGGGGAGTTGTTAAAAAACATATTCCTAGATTAGCATGTTGTTTCATTGTAGCTCACCAATACGCCAAGAGAAAGGCATCTGTCAGCAATGTGTTGTAGATATTAGGGCCATATATAAATGTAACCATTGTATAGAAATGTTGGTCTGAACCATGGCTAAACTTTTTTTTTTTTTTTTTTGTGTAGTATAGACTTGGGAAAGGCGAATCCTCGTGAGGGTGAGCTCAGTGGTGCCACTAAAGGTGCTGTGTTAAATACACTGTGGTTGAGGATGCACTCTTCCAGGTGGGCTCCTGCTGTCTCATGCCCAGGGTGCATCTCAGCATGAAGTGGAGGACAAAGGAACTGGCTACTAGATTCAAATGTGTAGAAGCAATAATGGAAGCAAAGGCAAGAAAGGAAAGAGAGCAGCTCAACAGAGCTGTCAGCCTCTGCCTGTCTGTTTTCCTTCACTCTGCCTTCACTCTGCCTTCACTCTGCCTTGCCTGTTTGGCCTGTGTAGCTCCTCAAGTGCCCTCATTTGCTGTCCTGCTGCTCTGTGCAAGAGAAGGGGCTCCCATTAAAGGCTCATTTGTATTACTGCCTGCTAAATAGGCGACTGTTAGTGAGACAATGAATCAGCCATGGCTAACAGCAGTGATACCCAGTATGGCTAATAAGTTTTCCCTACTACTGTTTGCTATCTCCACCTCATTTGTTTCTCACCCTTGGGAGAAAGAGCTCCACTGCATTATCTCTGTAATCCCCTACTGGGCTGTACAGGTACTTATGCAGAACAAACATATATGGTTGTGTGGCAGGTAGGTGTTAATTTTTTACTACAAATTCCTAGCCTCAAAAAATCCATTCCCATTAAAATTTGTTGCCGCTTTAATCCTGTTGCCAATGAACCCTTTGGCTGTGAAGTCCTTGTTTTGTTGAAACATCAATAGTTACCATATCAAAAATAAATTATAAAGTGTTCTGGTTTCCTCTTCATTGTGTCAATTTAGTAAAACATCAGTAAAATGCTCATAGATAACCATCTGACACTGGGGGTTTGTGCAGTTTGTTCTCTTTCTTTTCTGAGTGTTTAAGTGTTAAGCAGTGGGCAAAAAGTAGTTGTCCCAGGAGAGCATGGCTAAGAGTTTTGAACTGCTGTAGGATCTGGACACTTAAGTTCCCATTATTTTTAATGATCACTAAGCATCCAAATTCCCCATGTAGTGACAGTTACCTATCAAATTTTCCTCAGAGAGTTGGTGGACCAAAACTGGTTTTATTCTGAGATAAATTGCCTTCTTTTCTCTGGGAATTTATCAAGTTATTTATTGAAGAGGTAATTACCAAATGTCATAACAGATTTGACTTACTAGCTGTAAATAGCCAATCTAACAACTACATGCATTTAAAAGCATTTTTAAGTCAACTGATCAGGGGTTTTTTGCCTCTTTAGAAACTATCTAGAGGGGACTGAACCACTTAACTTCTGATTTACAATATCACCCTATGCAGGATGATTGTTTTATTGGAAGACCACTTTGCTTTGCAGGGCTCCAGGAGTGTTAGAAGAATGTCTGGTTTCTGTATTAAAGTTTGTGTCTTCTCTGGCTAAAGAGATCTTTTCTCAGCGGCTGTTCAGACACTGAAAGCACTGCCTTGATAAAATTCTTTTCATAATAATTTGCTCACCAGGGTACCATTTCACAGTGTTGACCTGTTACTGTGTCATTAACATGACACAGGGAAGTAAAAATATAAATTAGAAACTTATTTTCTACAGGGAATTTTCTTTTTATTTGCTTTACTCTGTAGATGGAGATGACTCAAAAAGCATCAAGCCAACTACAGAACCCTGCCTCTGATAGTAACTTTAAAACTCATACAGTCCTTTATTGCTCACCACCTCCTTAAGGATAAGAAACACAGGGTAACGTAATGCTGCATAATTGAATGTTCAGCATTAGAAAATTTCTCATCAATGAAAAAAGAGTAGAAAGCGGGGTTTTTTTGGAAGCTTAATACTAGATGAAAGTATTTAGAATAGAGACAATATCAGTGAACTGCAAAGGAGGATGCATTTGCAAATTCTGTCCATATTGACCAATAAACAATTTATGGAGAGAACACAAACAAACCCTTAGAATATTTTAAGATCATAGCTTCTGACAAGTATACTTTATTTATGACTTTGCAGTACATTCTTCTCCAGTAATGTTTAGAGGAAATAAAATGGGAAAGGGGGAAGACACAGCATTCACAATGTTTACAGTCTTTTATCCTCTTGTCCTCTGCCATGTGTGGGATATTGTCAACATAAGTTGATCAGATAACCTCAATGTTCCTGTCTTATATAAAACCCTGGAACCAGAAAAAGTCACAGATGTGACAATAAATGTTTAAGGATTAGGACTGCATAAAATGGTGCTCCTTTATCTGAAACTTTTTCAGTACTGGTGCCAGTAAATGAGTGCTGCCAGCATAGCCAAGTGAGTCCGGGTGAAAAAGGAGGCAGAGATGGGGTGGGGTAAGTGTCCAGCCTTAGCACAACTTCTGCCACCATTGGACACTCTACTGCCAAAGCCAATGGTTAACACCCTGATGGGATTATTTGCCTAGATAAGAGCAATATTTGAGTTTAGCTTTGAATCTGCTGATACAACAGAATTTTTTCAGCTTTTGTCCATAGAGTGGATCTGAGTGCTTGAAGAAATACATCATGTTTAGGTTTCTGAGTCTGAATCACCAGACAAAGGCAAAACTTCTATTATTAGTTATAATTTGTGGTTTAGAGGTGCCTGCAGGTGTTAGATAATATGCAGATCCCCTACATTACAAACACATAGGGCATAGTGCTTGCAGTCCAAATACCGGAGCTGGGAGATCACAGTGCTGTTTTGTCCAAGCTTAGATTTCAAAATCATGTTTTAGAGGGAAACCAAAGCCTTTAGCAAAAGCTCAGACAAAAGACCTGTCAGAGCAACCACACTAAGTAATGAACAGGTCAAGATTGTGATTTGTGTCTCAAAGTGCCAAGAAGGAGCCCTGATCTGAGAAATCTTTTCCTGGAAAAGGTTGAAGTTCATATGTGTCTGGTGGAAAAAAAACTGCTTTTTTTTCCTTGAAGAGGATATATCTCAAAACCAAAATGCTGTTGAACACGAGTCAGAGTGAATGTAAAACAAGCCCAGAGAACAGTGTGGGCCATCAGGGAAAAAGACAAGAGAAAAACCAAACATTGGAGTCAGCCCCTGGTTCCCAATCCAGTACCATGAATTTGCCATCCCGTTTCACCAGCCATTTTCCTCTTTTCAGCCCAGGCCAAAGTTTCTGGGAAATGGGCTGCAGTCCCTGGGATCAGGAGGGCAGCAGCCCTCTTTGCTTTGGACACTCACCAGTGGTTCCACATGCCCATAGCACTGAGGGGTGCAGGTGTACACCCCACTGTACCAGGAGTCCCTTTGGACATCATCACATCTTGGGTCGAGGCCGCCACACCACCCCATAGCCAAGGAGGGTCCCTTTCTGGGGGGACCCTCTCTTGTCTGAGGACCCCCTCCTAGGGCAGCATTGCTTCCACTGATGGACAGACACTGTTGTGAGAAACCTGGAGTAGAAATAATAAGGAGGCCCTTAACAGTATTGTCTGCTTTAAAAGATACCCTGACAGTGTTGGTTAACTAGACAAGTGTGCCTCTTACAAACCCATCGAGCTTGATAAATGGTTCTCTATTAATATCCTAATTTTGCTGGATCTCATGAGCAGCTTTCGGAGTTCAGAGGCAGAAAAAGACTGCTTGAAAGATGGCTCTTACAAGAAGCTAATTGCATGCAGGGTTTTCAGAAATATTAGGTCAGTTTCTGTTCAAAAGTTGGGTGCCTGTTCTTCTTTAGTGGCAACAGAATTAATTCTTCTGGGCTTGGGGAGAAAAAGAAGTACTTTGATTTTTACCAGTTAATGTACTGCTGAGTCTTACTTCAAGTAAGTTCAGAATTTTTTAAGTTTTCAAACAGTCCACAAACGAAGGGATATAATTTCAAGGATGAAGGATGGTGTAAAATAATTTCAACAAAATTGATTGTGTTGGAAGCACTGTGTTTATATGACTTCTGTAAAATACTGCTTTTTTAATGTTAATATTTCAGCAGCAGAAAATAAATATTGCAGTTGAGTTCTCTTCTGGACACATACATAAAAATACCATTTACACCAGTACAGCAATGAAAACAATGTGATTTAAGTGGGGAAAGATCTTTCCCCATAGGCTGTGTTTTAGTTCTAATTACAACCCATCTGTCTTAAAGACCCAGGATTTACTGTGTAAGGACAGACTGGTGTCTGGAACAATGACCCATGTCATTATTTCAAGAACTTTTTCAACATGGCATGTCTCTGTTACTCTGCTCTTTAATACCATAATGCAAGCTGACTGGTTTCAATGGGGTTATGGTGGTGCAATGAGAATACATTTCACTCAAAGAGAGTCTGAGTTCTCTTTGTAGCAAGCAACTGATTTTAGATTGTTTGATTGTCTCTGATTTTTTTTTTTTTTTATAAATTTATTGTTACTGTTCTGTTACAAAAATGACCCCATCAACCTCTGGCTTGGTCATTCTATACATCATGGTAGACCTTGCACAGATTCCCAATGAGGTCGCTACCTTAATGAGAGTTTTATAGAAAAGTATTCCAGTATGCTTCTTGATTTCTAGTTGTAAAATTATTTTTTTAATCAGTATTGGCATGAAAAGAATTATAAAAAGAGTTGCTTATAAAACTTTTATATACTTTTAAAACTTGAGGCTGCGAAGAAAGATTCATCTCAAATCTTTCAAAGTCTTTTCTTATTTACAAATCACACTGAGATTCTAAGTTGAATACTAGTCTTCTTACCTGATATTCTGCCTTGATAGCCACACCCAAAGGATTTGAAAAAGCAAGTTGTAAAATAACAACTAGGTTTGATCACTGAAGTATCTAATTAAGTATTGTATCTGTTGTTCATTAAATCTAAAAATGTTCATAGTGAAAATAGACCTTTCAGTAAAATGCTCCACAGGAAAATGTGTCTGACATTTACATTTTGTAATTGGGATGAGATGTTGCATTGGTATGAAGCCTCTTGGGAACAGCCACACCATGAGATTCTCATGTCTGGTGGGGTTCTAATTCTGTCTGGGGAGAGGAGTCCATAGCCAGACAGAGATGAGTGGATCAAAAATATCAGTTCTCAGTGTGGAAATCTTAAAAATTAGAGGGTTTTAAGAAAGTTAATGCAGCACCTAACATAGGCCTATTGTTCAATTTCTCACGTCTACATTACTAATTTTTCTGCTGCTTTAGCATTTCACTGTCTTTACTGTCTGAGGCCTGCTTTTTCCTAACTTTCTTAAAACCCTCTAATTTTTAGGATTCCGACACTCAGCTGTGGCCATCTGAAGTTGGAATGAAGGAGCAAGATCACCACACCCCTCTTGCTCCTTAACACTAAACATTTTATTTCTAAAACTTCGAGATGACCCATATCATACCATAGATGTTAAAGTTTTTGCCTTTTTAAACTGATTTATAAGAACTCCATGGAAAGATAAATTGCATTATTTGGGCTTTTTAGCCTGACGTGGAAGAAATGCCAAGTGCTATAACTTCTTGCAAGATGGAAATTCTGTTTTTCAATCTGATATAAAAATTGTATGATCATAATAAATATTCTATCTTAAATCTCTTGTGAATGGAAAAATAATAGGTACTGTTACATATCTTTCAAACAGTCTTAGCTAATCTAGACTTTGTAGTTACAGTGGGTTGCAGCCATCACTCTGTGTGTGTGTGTGTGTGTGTGTGTGTGTGTGTGTGTGTTTGTGTGTGTGTGTGTGCAAGACTGGAGAAATCCCAGTCATCTAACTTGCGTTCCAAAGTGTTCTTCATGCAGAAGAATATCTTCATTATTAAATCCTTCCAATGCATTCTGTAATACAGAACTCTAGGAAATGTGTCAATTAAAAACATAATGAAAGGCAGAATGAGTAACCCAAAAAAGAATCTCCTTCATGAATGCAAAAGGCTTTGAGTATTTGGGAATCAGCTTTCCCAGTGAGATGAGTCCTTCCAATGGGATAAGGAGCAGGAAATTCCAAACATTCCTTGGTTAAGGAAAGTGAAAATGACAGTGTCCTAATGCAGGGTGAGAGGTCCTGCCCTCTCATTTTTATCCCCTGAAGACTCATCCAACTAATGTGTTAGTGCTATTTTTTTTTGCTGATAATTTCAATTAGATCCTTACACTGCAGTTCTGTCTTCTTTCATAGCCTTCTTTTTCCCTGTCTTACTTGATAATGACCCTAAAGTGGGCTTGCATTTACATGTGCTTTTAGCCTGAGCTCATCCACAGAATTGAAATGTGGAAGTACTGTTTTGTGCAGCTTGTAGAAAGACAAAGACATGAGGCTAGAAAAGTGGCATGTGCCTTTTTGTGCTTCCTTCCTGATCTAACCTGAAGGTGTGCAATAGCCTTTCAATGTTTCCTGAGCATCCTTGCATCTCTCACAGCACATTTGCCCCCTTACATGTTTCAAAACACATTGATAATCTCTCTTCTGTGTTTCCCTATTTGGAGACAACCCCTAGGCTGTAGGATGTTAATCAGAAAAGAAAAGGGGAAAAATAAAACCAAAACAATAATCAGTGGAGTAGGTTTTGCTCTGTATTGTCCCAGCATGTAATATAACAAAGCAACAGGCTCCTTTGAAATGTTGTGATAGGAAGGCAAGTGCTCAAAACTGGACTTGAACTGCTTTTACACATGGAACAGATGCAATTTTCCAGTGCATTATCATTTCCAGCTCCCTGTGACAGTCTGTGAAGTTTGCACCTTTCTATCAGCTCTAGCAGCCAGCAGGAAGCTGTGTCCTCTGGGAAGCCAGGCTGAGACTTTGGCAGTAACTTCCTCAGAAACTGATGACGATTTAAAACCCCACCAAAACCCCATCACCTCCTCCTCCACAAGCAAGGTGCTGCCCTTGTTTTCCTTCCCAACATACCCAGCATATAGATTTAAAACAACAAAAACAAAGTCATGCCAAAACAAAAAAATCAAACAAAACAAAACACTACAATGCATACCCAGTTCTCCCTTGGGAGCAGGATGAGAGGGAGAAGCCTACATGGCAGATGTTGGTTGTTTAATGCTCTGCAGAAAGACAGTCAGATGCCACAGTGATGTTTGACCCCATGGGGAGCAGGGTAAAGCAACTTTCATGCCCCCCTCCTCAGTAGCGTGAGAAACAGGGACAATGTGCAGGTGGAAGCAGTCAAGCTAAAAAAATGACCAGGAACAAGTACCAACACTAAGCAGCCTTAGTGCTTCCACTAGGTCAAATCCTTGCTTTGGAGGATTTAAATAGGACAGAGCCCCATGCTGGGTTTCTTTCTGGCCATGGGTTCCACTCCTGTGTGCGCATGTGTGTGTGCAAGCAACACCCAGTCTAGTCCAGGCAGTGAACACAGCAAAAGTTCAAAGCTTTTGGATTCCTCTTCATCGTTTTTTTTAAGGGACTGTGTCTGATCTTTGCTTTTCATCCCTGGATTTATTTGGAAGCATTTCTCTTCCCATTTCTTCATGTGGCAGGTTGCATGCAGATTCGTTTTTCTGGTATTCAGTGACCGTCCGCATTGCTTTGTACTTAGTTTACATCTTCATGGCTGTAATGAAACTGAGACTTGAAGGAATAACTGGATAAGCAGGTCTCTCTCTCCAGCTGTCATGTCTAGTTGTGGCAGAAAACTGGTGTTTCATTGTAAAAGATGTTAATTTCAATCTGAGCTGTGGCTGTGTTGAGAGGAGCATAAAAGGAATTCTTGATTATCTATATCAGTACCGTTGTCCCCGGGGACAGGCTCTGAATCTTCAGATCACATATGGCAAGAGTGCTGTGATAAAATATGCATCAATAAAACTTTGCAATTTATGATAATAAAGGAGTGGAAAGTTTTATACACTGTGATAATTATTCCTGACTGGTACTTTTTCCTTCCTTTCGTTCTTCTGTATGCCTTTGTTTTTAAGCCTTTTCTGCGTGTTGTAGCAATGATTGCATCATTGAAACTGCAGATTCACAAACTGAGGGGCTCACCTTGTTTCTAGGTCCACTGACCTTCTGTAGCTATCAGTTCACTTCTAAAGCAGCAGGAATTTGCCATCTCTGGAACAGTTCTGCAGCGCTGTGACTCCTCACTCTTCCTCCTCTTCTGTGCATGCACACACACTACACGCAGCATGGATTTCAAAGTAGCTTCCAAAAAGGATCAAATTATATTCCTCTGATCTTTCTTTGCATATCTTATTACTATAATCAGTGAGAGAAGTGTACATTTACACGCAGGTAACATTTATCCCATACTGCGTGTCACCTGCACTGTTTTAAACTTATTTCATCTAAATAGAATTCTTATTCTTTTGAAGCAAGAGAAATAATGATATGTTTACACTCGCAGGAAGTAAACAGTGGACTATTAAATAAAACAAATATATTATCTGTGACCCTATTTTTTTACTTCCTCAGCTCATTATATCTTTGGTGGCCATCCTATGAGAGAGCCTGTCCTCTGCTTTGGCACACTCTACTGCAATTAATCATACAGCTTGAAATGCATGGGCCAGCAGTACAAACCACTTGCATGCTTGGGCTCTGCTGACTTCAAAGGGACTTCCCCTTGCAGTGTTTACAGGCAGCTCCCCTTCACTGAACACCCTCGCTGACATGTTTGCACAGCGTCTCACGCTGTGGGATCCCAGGCTTTACTGGGACATCTAAGCCCTGCTGCAACACAAATGGTCGTTAGTCCCATCTGTCTCCTGCTCCCTTTTGTTGGTTTTTTTTTTTCCTTTTCTCAGTTTTTTGCTCTGGCAGGCCTGCAGAAAATAAATCAGCCACTCTTAACCATTTCCAGGCTTATTTCTTCACAATTATAGATGAGCCGTGAAACTAGTTAGGAGAAACAGCGTAGCCATCAAGGTATCTCAAGAATGTTTCCTTTACTCCTGCTCACTCCACTAAATTGTGAACTCCTGTGCAGTGGTAGCAAGGTGCATATCTTAACACGTGCTTACTTCCTATCAGCTTCAATAGTACTTGGTCACCTACCTGAGGTTCAGTATGTGCTCAGAGGTTTTGCATGTCTGGGTACTAAGGCCCTACCTCACAAAATCCGTAACTATTCAGTCTTGCAAGTTCAGCCTTTTTCACAGATTTCTGCAGGTGCTTGAACATCATCAAAGGCAGTAAGATTTAGATCATTTGTGTAAGTGCTTAAGTGGACTTTGACATCTACAAAAGTTCTGCTGAATCTGGACCTGCCTGATTAAAAGAACCCAAACATTTAGCAAAAAGAATAGGAAGGCTATTTGCAAGTACATTTCTTTTTTCTGTACAGCAGCAGTTAAAAAGACGAAATGTAAAACTGTTAGTTCCACATTAAAGAATGATGGGAGATTTAGCTTAAAAAAATAATAATTTCTAATTCTACAGATGTAAGGAGAACTGGATGATAAGGCCAGCAGTGAAAACAAAAGGGATAATGTGAGGGGTTTTCTGCCTCTGCTCTTGAGTGAATTAATAGGAAATTAAAGACTGTTGGAAAGTTGATTGAATTTTGTTTCTTAACTTCTTCATTTTTCATTAAGGTGATCCTAAAAGCAGGTGGCTTTCAATTAGTTTTGTTCAATGCTGGCAAAAGTTGTAATGATCCTTGGGAGAGTGAAAGAAAAGAGATTTATTGCAGGAGGGATAAGCTAGGCCAGGCAAAGAGACAGAGTACATAACCACTAATTAACTCATGTAGTCATTAAAAAAAAAAAAAGAAAAGGGGAAAGAAAAAACAATGTGCAACCTGAAAGAGGATTGTAAAGCATCTCTGCACTGCAGATCAGACCCTTGAGCTTTCATTACAATGTGCATATCATATTAGATGGTATATATGAGCCAATTGCATATAAATCACATTCTCCCAATGTTGCAAGTCCTTGTCACAGAGCATATTTAATTTAACATTGTAATATTTATTTTCTAAAGTTCTAAGTAGGCCAAAACATACCCACTAAATTGAGTGCTCTGCCACAGCACAGTGCCTGACCTACACTCCAGTAGAAAATTAACCCTAATTCATCTTCATAGCGACCCTATGCCAAACAGCTATTCCAGATGCTCCATTCCTGCCCTTCACTGACTTAGTAAAGCGAAGCTGTAGCAGTTTTGACTAATTCAGTTTGGACTTTTAATTACATCTGTTCCATTCATTTGTTTCCACTTAAAACCATCGTGTTGTGGTTGGGTGGCTTGTAAGCAAGCTTTGCTTGGTCTTAGTATCCTTTAGGGACAGGCTTAAGCCAGAAGGCGTATACGTCTGTTGAAACCATGTCAAATGGGAGCTGCTATCTCAGATTTGAACTACAAGGCTTTGTTTTCTGACACAAAGGGTCAAAGTCTGCCTAGTTATTTCCCTGTGTCCCTTCCCCCTCTCACTCCCATCAGGATTATTTTAAATTCACATTATGGATGAGCATTTGTGTGCATATGCACAATTCACTAGAAAACAGAGGCTCTTTATTGTTCAAAGCTTCTCTAGAAGTGACTTGTTTCAGGCATTCCTCTCACAACCATTCGCACATCTCTAAAACCAGAGAGATTTCAGTCAATCTGCTAACAAAGTCTGTTTTCAGATGCCATGTGGAGAAACCTGAAATGCTTCAAGCATTTTTATCGTCTGTTTTTTTCCTTATTGTTGATAAGAATTGAAGAAATTGATTAAGAACATTTGTGCTTTATCTGCTATTATTTGAGGGATTAATACTATGTTTTGTAGTACCTCACACGTTAATACTATGTTTTGTAGTGCATTACAATCAAACTGTTTCTTCTGCTCCTCCCACAATTAACAGCAATTGTATCTGATTTCTGTAATGTTTTCTACATGTGTAGAGCAGGGCGTATTTGGACTGCAGCAAGGGTGCAAAGTAAGAAGGTTGCAGAGAAGACACCAAGATAAGAAAATCTGAGTCTTCTCACTGACCTCTTGCCAGGCACAAATGAAAATGTTTCATGTCAAAGTCTATCAAATTGTATGTATCTTGTGCATGTAATTTTTTCCTAAGCTAGACTGTTGAAGGAAAAGATGGAATTTATTTAAATTATTTTTTTTAAACCCTGGGTTTATCAAAGTCAGGTGACTTCTGGTTTTGACGTTACAGGCACACAAGTAAAGCTTTGCTGTCATTTCTTAGCTCTGGTACAACTCTGCTTATGAAGAAAAATTGGACCATATGGGAGCATATGGAAAAAACAGAAGGTTCGTATTTGTGGGAAAGTACCTCCTCCAGGTGGCATTGTAATTAACCTTGTGGGTCCAGAGTACACACGTCACTCGAGTGCATACAGGTGCCATGTCCCTGCATGGGACAGGAGCACAGTTCCCATGCCAGCACCACCAGGAGCCACCTGGCCCTCAGGCCACCCTTCCCCACCATGGGTGTGCTGACAGCCCTGCTGCCCCACACCCCACAGGCACCCAGTGGCCAAGAGAGAGGGTGTCCCCTCAGAGCTGGGGCCATGCTGATGGGTAGCGCTGTGCTCTCCCACAAACCCTGTGGAAGCAGTGGTTGGGAGGCTGCTTTCTCTCCACCTGTGATTTCCCACATCCCCCATCCTGGCACAATCCTGGTGCCCAGGGTCTTGCCAGCTGGGAAAGGAGAGGGAAGCTGTGTCGCAGTCTGGTTGGCCTTGCTCCTCTTAGTTGCCCTGGGTGTTACCAAAGGGCTGGTGGGATGTGACATAGTAGACATTTGGCAGGCTCCTTCCCATATTTTGGGCAGAGCTGGGTGTGTCTCTGTGTAAGACACAAGCTTGTGGCCATGTGTCCTCCAGCCCTGTCAGCAGCTGAGACCATGCTGACTGTGCCCTGGGCATCTTAGCACTGGGAAAACAAATAAAAATGAGGAATAGCCATATACACAGAGGGTCATATGCCTGGGACATTGGCCTGTATCTTAGGGAATGGGGGGAGCCAATGTGTTTGTAACTGTGAGCTCAAGAGAGAAAATAGGAAAAGGTGGGATGGGATCAAGCTTGGGCAAAGGGTTAGATCCATGTTTTTCCTCCCAGCACGACTGCCAGATTTCATCAAGAATTGCTGGAGAGGACAGAAATTGAAGTGGATTGAGAACTGGCTGAACAGCATATCCCAGAGGGCTGTAATCACTGTCACAGGATCTAGTTGGAGGCCTGTCACTGGTGGTATCAATACTGGGCCCAGTATTGTTTAACATATTCATCAATGACTTGGATAAAGGGGCAGCAAGTTCACTGATGACACAAAGCTGGGAGGAGTGGCCAAATGTATTCTGGGGTACATTAGGAAGAGAGAGCATTGTTGCCAGCAGGTTGAAGGAGGTGATCCAGTCCGACCCCTCTGCTTGGCCCTGATGAGGCACATCTGGAGTGCTGTGTCCAGTTCTGAGCTCCTCAGCATATGAGAGACAGGGATCTCCTGGAGCAGGTCCAGTGAAGGGTGACAAAGGTGATTGAGAGATGGGAGCTTCTCTCTCATGAGGAAAGGCTGAGGAAATTGTGCTTCTTCAGTCTTGAGAAGAGAGAACTGAAAAGGGACCTCTTCAATGTCTGTAAGTATCTGAAGGAAGGGTGTCAAGAGGATGGAGACAGGTTCTTAGTTTTTCCAAGCAATAGGACAAGAGTCAATGGGCAGAAACTGGAGCACAGAAGTTCCACCTGAATAAGGGGAAAAGCTTCTTTACTGCACACTGAACAGATTGCCCAGGGAGGTTGTGGAGTCTCTCTCACTGGAGATTTTCCAGAGTCACTTGGACGCAATCCTGTGCCACATGCTCTGGGATGACCTTACTTAAGCAGGGAGGTTGGACCAGATGACCCATTGTGCATCCCTTCCAGCCTGACCAATTCTGTAATTCTGTGAAGTACATCTTAAATAACAAGAACCGGCACAGTCAAAATGTCCTCACCTTTGAAAGGATTTGAAGCTTTTGCATAGCTTTAATAAATGCAATTTGCAGAAACAGTGCAGTGTTTTAAAATAAATTATGCTCACAGAGTCACATGCTGTGATTTATCTTTAAGCATCCTCATGCAGTGTGTTTTATTAAATTTCAACCTGGGCTCTCAACTGTTCAGTTAATATAGATAATTAATTTGATTATCATTCAATCAGGCTGTTTTGTGACTGAAACAGTCCCATATTGTTGCTACAAATATTTCAGTTAGCTTGTATGAAGAAATCATAATTTCTTTTTTTTTTTTGCTTCCTTGTTTGTTTTATTCTAGTTTTGTTCTCACTATCTTTCTTTCTGACAGTGAGTTGTTCTAAAGCATGTAATGTTGGATTACTAATGCCTCCCCCTAATGCTTTAATAGGTTTCTTTGAGCACACAGTTAGTATTCATTCTTAGCTATGCATGCATCTTCTAGTCACATTAGGTGACCCTTTTTTCTTTTCTTTTTCTTCATGCAGAAGATAGAGGAGGAGAACTGTGGGCGCCTTGTGTATTACACTGCAGTTCTTTATGAATATATGTGCATTACTTACTAATTGTAAAAAGCTGTCTGGCTACAGTATACAGGATGAAAAGTGTTATGCATTAGTAGACTACATTCCACTACACTTCTTGGCTACAAAATTTTATACTAAGTACATTACTTTAAAATTAGAGCAGAATCTAAGTACCTAAATACAGTTGAAGTGTTCACCCTATTTACTTCTTGTGACAAAACAAGCGGAGTTTGTTTTTACTAGCATCCATTAAATGTACTCTGCTGTAAAAATTCCACAGAATTCCAGAGATGGAGGTGGCTTTATGTGTTGTCACCTCATCAGGCAGGGTGTGCAGCCTGCACACCACATGTCTCAGAGGAGGCCCAGTCCAGCCTTGCACAGGGAGGTGCTCACTGCACCTCCAGCCAGCAAAGGGAGCTGAGTGAGAAGAGGTAGGAACCCTTGTTGGTCCAGATGGTGAAGATGGGCAAGATTTTGGACCCATAACTTTCCTTCAGACGTGTCAGCCTGTCCAATGAAGGGTATTGACTCTGCTCACAGGACTTTTTGTGTGACATCAGCCCTGCTCTCTGTTACCATGCACTGCACTCTTCCGACGAGTTCCTGCAATAACACTGAAATCCCTCCCTGGGGAGCTTGTTCACATATGTCATGGTGAGGAAGGCAGAGCAGAAAAACTATAAAAGATAAGGTTTTTTAAAGTGATGGGATCCTCATTCCCTTTCAACAGCCACTGCAGACTTTGAATCAAGGGTGTTCAAATTTTTTTTTTTTTTTTATCCAGGATAGAAATTCCACCTTGAACTTCTAATAATAGCTTAGCATGGATTGTTGATTTCACTTATGAAAAAGGCCTCTGAAATTGTGTTCAGTCTTGCCTCAAGCCTTCAGGAGTATTTCTTCCCAGTTTATGGGGTGCACTGCAGTGGATGCTAGTAAAACCAATTATTTCATGAAAGTGACTGGTAGACTGCAAGGAAAAGAAAGCCTTTTCCCATCTGCCTAAATGAAATAGTTTCATTGCCTGACTTGCCCAGTTCAGACCAGTGGGCAGTGTCTGCTGCAGAGGGGTGTCAGTGAAAGCCTGTAGCAAATGTGTTCCTTCTTTCTTCACCTTTCCCCTGCTCTAGGGGAAATGGGCATGTCTTAGAAAGGTTATAGGAAAAGGTTGTGATCAGACCTCAGTCATTATAATGCCAGGTTGAAGCATGAAATATTTGCTTATAAAAGTACAATTGAAAATTATCAAATGTATCTTAACATCAGGAATTAATCCAGTTTCGCTGAGATTAATGTGAGTTTTGGCACTGAATTCCTTTGAAATATTAGGCTCACCAATGCACATAGCAAAGGGTAGACAATATCAGTAGACCTTGGAGAAATAAGGAGCTAAGCTACATCTTACACTGCTATTATTTATTATTAAAAGCCATTTCTAAAAGAGTGCTGAGTACTAGGGTACAGAAATGTGTAGAAAGACTCAACCCATGCAGCAGAGATCTTCCAACTCTAAAGCACCAGGTCTTCATCTCTGTGGAAAGCTTGTTCAAAAATTTTAAGTTGGGGGTTTTTTTCCCCTTATATTTGGCATGGCCAAAAAATAGTCACAGATCTTCTTGTCAGGCTCTATATGTCACAGGAAAGATGTGGTGCATTCTTTTTCCCAAAAGCCCCATATCCCACACAGAGAGTAGATAAAATGTAGTAATTTTTTTCTTCCCTTTTTTTTTCCACTGTTTAGTAATTTTTTTTTAAATGGCATTAAAAAAAATTACTAAACAGTGGAAAAAAAATAGTGTTGTGCATGATACTATTTTGCTTTTCATAAAGACATCAGAACTGTGCTTAATAAGTACTATGGATCAATTTAAAATAGCACTGCTTTAGAATTGCTGCAGAAGACACAATCTTAGTCTTGTATTTTCATTTAGATTTCCATTCTGTTGCTATATTACCGTTGTTACTAAATTCAGATAGCATTCAGTGTGTCTGCTGGAGGAATAAACAAAAAAAGCAAGGCTGACTTTCCTGCCACTTGAGAGCCTCTGTAGAAGCTGTGTTCAGGCAAAGTCTACTGGAAAGAGAAGAGTTAAGGCAGCAATAGGTAATGGTAATGGTATTGTAGTATCTGTAATGTAGATCTTGATAACATAATGGCTTTGCTCTTAAAGGTAGTTACCTGTGAATAAACAGATTACAGTTATTTGTACATTAACCCAGCCTTATTAAATGCCAAAGAGCAACTGGAAGTGAGCCTTCAGGAGTTTTCTGACTGTGAACTAGATCATATCTTAGAGACACATTTCTCGTAGAGGCTGTGAAGACAGCTTTTGAGCAACCAAAGGATGTGTAGGTCCGGGCCTGTAGATAAATAGGAGCAGTGCTGATGCAGAAAAAGGAAGTTATATAAGGAAGTAGAACAGTTTCAGATGTTTAGAGAAAAAGATGACCCTTGAACGCAACATGTCTCATGTAGGTACTTTTGCCTAATGAAGTATGTTGTTAACAGTGACCAAAATGCTTGATTTTGAGGGTGAACCGAACCTCTTACATTACAGGGAGATTTTCAAGAGAAACAGAAGATGTGGTTACTTGGTTAAAATCAGCCTTTATACAATCTTCTTTTTACTGCAGAATTAATGGGCATGCACATATCTTGCTAAAGTTACTTTGAAGTATATTGAAAGGCACATGTTTTATTAATCTAATTCTGCTAAGACTACCTTAAACAAAGTTGTAAAGGAAATACTAAAATATTTTCTGCTGAGATTATAATAATTTGCCTAAGTAACATTAGTAAAGCAGTAGATAATGGTGACAAATGACTATGGAATATTTTAGGCAGCAGAAATCAGGCTTACAAGAATTGAAGTCACTAGGGACCACAAAGGTAAAATAAATTTCCTTACTCTTAAATACTGAGTTCTATCCCATAGCGAGAGGCAAAAGCTCACTGGGGATTTGTTTCATATAACCCCCAAATGAGAAGTCAGAAGAGATACAGTCAGTATCATAAAATTTAACAAGTTGTTCCAGGAGCAGCACAATTTAGAAAGCCTAGAGTCATATAGATTTATTTCCTATACCCATAGATGCCCATGCCTCCCCCGGAGTAGCCTTATTGGCCTCTGTTGTGGCTCCCATTATCTCAGCCACCCCATCTCAGTTTTCTGTCCCCATGCTCCATCAGAGTCCACACAAAACTAAATATTCTTTCAAGGCCATGGGGATCGGTTCAATGACAAGGTCCAAGCCACCCATGTGATAGCTGGCCAGCCAAATCCCCAGGCTGCCCAGCAGAGGCCAAGGCCAGAACCACAATTAAGAGAGAAGAACTTGCTGCAGATTTTGTCTCCAGGGGATATTCATTTGGCTTTTTCCTCTCTTTGTTGCGGTTTTGTATAATATGTGTAGGGCCCTGATGATTTCTCTTGCTGTCAGCTCTGAATTAGGCCAGCTGAAACTGGCTGAAAGAACTGAAATTGGAATAGGCCAACAGATTTGAAACTAATTATGACTAGCCAGGACAGACAGGCAGAAAGAGCCCTGTCTTAAGGAGTGGGCTGCAATTGTGTGAGCACCCAGGGCCCCAGCCTTGAACGACTCTGGAGACCCATCAGTCTGTGCTAGGATTGTGCTCGATAATAGGGATAATCCTGTATTATGAAGTCCTGTATAGACAGTCCAATCCCAGATCTCAGATGGGGAAACCTTTTGAGGGAAAGGACATTTTCTGTATTTTTGTGGCAACAACATCCTCAGCACCCCAGGCTGCTACATGTCCAGAAACCAACTGCTGTTTGCTTGCAGATAAATTGTCTGTGGGCTGTAAATCTGATGTACTGGACTGCATCTGCAGGGAGGTTGTACCTCCCATGGGCAGCGTGCCTGCCCAGGCCCTGTTTCACAGGCCAGAGAGAGTCATTCCCTTATGCAGTATGTATTTGTCCAGGATCTCCAAGGTCCTCAGTCCACAATGCCCTTTAACATTCACATGGTGGCTCTGCCATAGACAGAGGGATGGCAAAATGATGTCATTTCTTTATGAGTCTGTGCTTTAAATGGTGCAGTCACTGGGAGGGATCATATTCTCAGATCAAAGAGGAAGCAGAGAGATGTCTGCAAAGCAGGAAAAACCCAGCCTAAACTGCAAATGAATATTCCCCTTTTTTTTATTGTGAAATTGAGTGAATTTGGAACCAGCCAATTTAAAAATGTGATGCAACTCTTCCACATGCAGTTAAAACTGAGACATAAGCCTGACCCCGTTTTTCAGTAGCACCCTGTCCTCTGGCACTGCCTCTGTTCAGTTAAGGACATGCTTAAGAAAAGATGCACGTTTCTGCGTTTCTGCCTTGGTGAATTTAATGGTGCTGAAGTCCATCCCACTGCAGGACAGCAGTTAAGTACCTGCTTAACTTTCAGAAAGTCCCTATGTACCAGCTGTAATCCACTTCTGAAGCAGATAATCATCTTGAGTACCAAGATATCTCCCCAGAAATGAACATGCCTTGAACTGTTCAATTCATTACAAGTATTGTGAAGATAGAATTCTTATGTAGTTAATAGGCTAATACACTATTATTTAAAAATTTATGAATAGCTATTGAATAACAGTATAACTAGTGCTTACCTGCAATTAAAATCTGTGTTGATTAGGTGCTGCTGGAGAAACTTCTGTAATGAAATATGTGCATTGCCAAAACTTGAACAATCCTGTAGTCTGTTATCCCTCTTCTAAAAACCAGAAAAACAAAGCAAAACCCCTCCAATGGGCTTATTCAGTTATGAAATACTGAGGAGGAGGTGCAGGAGGAAGAGAAAAAGAAATTCTTTCTAACCCTTGTAATTATTTGGCCTGAAGATGAAACCCCAAGTCCCCGACTTGGATTTAATGCTTGTTTAAATAGTAATTGCTTTTATGTCCTGGAAACTGTGCAAACCACATAATGCCCATCATCCCAAACCAACAGAACATTTTTTCAGACTTCTTACCTTAGTCTGTCCCTTTTAGTGACTGTTGCTTTCTTTCTTTTTAGGAACCTGCCTTGCCCTTCAAATGAACAGCCAAATTCCCTCTCCCATAAAATATAGGGCAAAGTCATTAACTTCTGGAGTCAATGACTGAATGGGCCCTTGCTTCAGTGGGGTGAGGCTCACAATGAGCTGATGAACAAAGCTTTTCCATTTATGTGCTGAAGTCAAAGAACAGGGTATTCAGCCGACCTAATTACCTCTCCAAATAGGGCAGACCAAGTAGAAAATAAAGACCATGGGTCAGATCTGGATCTGTGTTATGCTGCTGAAAACTTCAGGGTAATCAGTGATGCTACTTCACATTTAAAATTGACTCTGTGTCCACTTAGTGCATTAGTCCTACTCAGAATCTGTTATGAGCAACCTGCAATTAACTCACTATGTTTGTACCATTCTGATTCATCATAACATTTCATGTTATTATTAATGCAAATGGTTACCATGAAATATTTCTTCATTAGTTCTGACTGATTGACTTTTCGGTTTTTCTCTTTCCCACTAGGAAAAATAATTAGACAGGAATAATACAATTAAGACTGTTTTAAATCAGTTCCATTAACTTGCTTTGTCTAATCAGTTGCATGTACTTCGGTCTCTTTTAAGTTTTATTGGAGGAGCTCCTTCTGCACCAGTGCCTCCTCAGGAACTGTTATGTGAGCTGACTGTCCTCCCCTGGCGACTGCGCGGCGCCAGCATCCGTGGGGGCAGTGCCATGTAAGGCCTTGACCCTTAATTGGGATGAGTGAGTGAGCTGGACAGTGCTTGCTTCTGGATTGTAGCCAACACTATTAGACAACCCCAAACTGAGCTACATCCTCCCCTTGTAATGCTTCCATCTGGCATCATCCAGCAATGCCGCTTTGCAAAATGCCATGGCATTACAAACTCGGCGCACAATGGGCAGGAGCAGCCAGTTGGAAAGACAAAGGCTTGTCCCTCTTCTTCACCTTCCTTATGTATGGGCTGCCAGGGCACAGAGATGAATTTCAATGAAGGTGGGAGCGGTTCTGTTACTGCATTGGGCACAAAGCCCTGATAGGGCTTTTCTAGAAGAGCATTGTAAATTCAAATTAAGATGGTAGCATGAAATCATTGTATTGCAGCGTCTATTTGCAGAGTGCAGGCTCCAGGTAACTTTAACTTGGTCAGTTTTGATTTAATTGCTTTCCTTTTGCCTTTTCCCTTTCTCCTATAAGTCAAGCCAGGTGTTCAGTACATCTGCATGGGTAACTAAATTATTAGAGACTGTGAGAAAACAGAGCCTTTTACTTAATGGCTATGGGCTCAAGTGCAAACTACACAGAAGTCAGAAAATTGTCATAGCCTTTGTGAGTTGTATTCTGCCATTAGTTTTTTTTCAATTGTGAACATTTAACTGGTGAAATCTATTGGGCAAAATTAGCTTCTCAGTCACTGTAAGGATGAAGGGTGCTGGCAGGACCACTTAGATCAGCACAACCATCTGCTGTAGAGTCATGGAAAACTTCAGACTCTGGGAC
This sequence comes from Setophaga petechia, assembly GCA_024362935.1. Lineage (NCBI taxonomy): Eukaryota > Metazoa > Chordata > Aves > Passeriformes > Parulidae > Setophaga > Setophaga petechia. The sequence goes on along the minus strand of JANCRA010000008.1, from coordinate 10,667,579 downwards.
AAAATCCACTTGCCATCTTCTCAGTGATCCTGGCCAAGTCTGGCTTCTCATCAGTCCAAAAGGAAAAGGTCTAAAGGAAAGGCATGACTCACTCCCTGAGATTTAGGAGTGTGATATGCAAGAGGACAAAAGCAGGAGTGAAATTTATTGGATGCTATGTCATGCCACCATGTGGGAAGATCTGCTCTAGAGAGCATTCAGTAATTTTCAGAATAATTCTAGGGTGGCAGCATAGAGTAGGAAGTATTGTCTTCTTATGTAGGCAAAGTAATTTTATTGCTGCTTTTCTGAGCTCCTAGGTTTTAAAATTGGTTATTATTTGAATACCAACAAACCCAGCATGATTTCCAGGAACTGACACTCTGTTATAGGATTGCAGAAGTGCAAAATATGTAATATTGGAAGTGAATGCCTGAGGTCATCTAGCCCAACCTCCCTCCTCAGGCAGGGTCTCCTCAAGCAGCCTCCTGTCTCTTACCTCTAAAATTTCTAAGTAGGGGACAATCCTAGTTAATATCTGGAATAAAACTATGGAAGAGTTGTGGTTTGAATCTATGCTGTGCCTTGAAAGCTTAGAGTCAAGATTTTTTCTCAAAAAGCTGAGCTGAAGCAAGGCTGGTTCACATTTATGTTATGATTGTTTTATTTCCTTGTACTTTAGTTCCTTTACCCTTTTGTTATTTAAGACAGACCTCTCTTGCTAGGAAAATGGCGGACTGAAAAGTCAGCCATGGCTTCCCAAATGTGTCCCCAAAACAACATAGCTGCTTGATAGAAGGCTTTCAAGGAGGGGCATGTAAGAATCAATTCTATTCTAAAATAAAATGAGTTCAGGCTTTGCTTCTGAAAAAAAAATGTCCAAAAGTGTCATCTTTTTCCATTACACTGGTAGACAGGACATTTTTAATGACAATGACATATTAGGATGAGAAACTTATAACTGGAGGCATGATGCAGTCAAGCTAAAAATGTAGTTAGCTTAAGAAATTGCCAGCGGAAACAAAACTAGAAGTAAGCAGCAACATTTTCATCCAAGGCAAATTAGCCCTCATGGTTCCTCAACATGAGAATACCTGCTCTGCCTCAGTGCTGTTGTGGTCTGGAGCAGAAGCAAAGACAAATGCAATAGAGGAAAATCCTTGATTATGGATGATATGAGAGATGACCAAAACATCTGAGTGTGATGAAACAACTAGCATTATTACTTAGGCTTTCTTCTCATAATGCTTTGGCTTTCCTTTCAACCCACTTCTGGTTTTTAACTCCAGAAAGACTTCTTAACACCAAAGTATTCTGCTGTGCCTTATGGTAAACTTTATTGAAGACCAACTAAGCTAAACAAAGATCAGCCTGCTGCTATGGTCATTTGGCTCTCTTTAATTATATCCACTACCTTACTGTTTCCTGCCCTAATTTTTGTCTTCAGTAGCTTTAAGCTTATTCATTTCTAGCTCAAGGCTTGATCTTTTCCATTTTCTCTTTGGTTCTTGCTTTTTCTTTTCACTTCTCTTTGCTTCAGGCCTGACTAGTTTGATCGTTTAACATATTCTTTAACACTTCCCTCCTGAAGGCAGGTTTTCCATGCAGGTTGGAGATGATGATTTCACAGAGTTCTCCATTATCTGCTTCCTATCCCCAAGTCCTCCATCACTGTTGCTCCCTGTTCTGCAGGTTTGCAGGCTGTGCTCAGTGTCCTCCTATTTTTTTCTGCCGTCCTGTGGCACTTGGTCCCAGCTTCCCCGGTGGAAGGGCTCAGAAGCAGCCCTCCTGCCTCCTGACACACTGGAGGAGGTTGGCTTTCCTCTAGGAAGCCTTGGTACTGCACAAAGCTCCCTGAAAGCAGCCTCTCGACCCCAGCCTTGCTCATTTGTTATCAAAGCAAATATGTTTGGGGCAGGGAAGAAGGAGAGGGATGATGAGATCCATTAACCCCAATGCCAATGAAAAAATAACTTCTGCTCCTTTAATTTTTAGTTTGAATTGGTTTTTTCCATAACAATGTCAATGGTTTGTGTTTTTTCACACCACTCCTGCAGAGACAATCCTCTCTCCTATTTTGTCTCTGTGGGATCTGTTCCTCCTTGCTGTCACAGCTTTTTCATTTTGGCTTTCAGCCCAGTTTCTACACAAAAGGCACCTGTAAAAGATTTTTTTTAATTACTTTGACTTTCTTTAATCTGCTTGTTTAGTTTTTTCCTCAGTTCCCTCTCTGATTTAGAACTTTTCTTTATGCAACCACTCTCTTAACAAGTTTTCACTCTTTACTTATCTTTTAATGTTGTAGCAGGCAGAAAACAGCCTGCAGCTTAGATTGAGATGCAGGTCCTCTCCTTCCAGGCATGCGTTTTATTTAGTTTGAGGACCACCTCAGCCGTGCTACATACAGAAGATAGGAGCTAGAGAAACAGAGCAGCTTTGCTGACAGTAAGGTTCAGTTAATAACCTGAAAATGGCACAGAAATAAAAGGTAGATTTCAGAGCAAAACTCTCTACCTCTCTGCACTTCTGTGTAGCACATGATATCAAGAATAAAACCAGTTTTGAGTGCTTTCTCTTTGAAGCAACCTTGTAGAAAGTTATATGGCTGCCCAAAGCTGAGGGCATTGGAAAGTCAGGCAAGATCCCTTTTAGCATCACTCTGAGGAGGAGGTGTACCTACTTACAGCTCTTGTTCTTAAACTCTGCACTTTCATAGATTTTCCCCCTGAACCTCCAGGAATCTCTGCTGGGCCCATCTTTTCCAATCCCTGTGAATGCGCTTCCACTGCCCTATACATAGGGCATATTTATAGGGATGTATTTTCAACATCCTTCCCTATATTCTCCTGTCAAGTGGTCATGGATGGTTTTCTAAGTTCTATGATGCGGTGACCATCTGAGGGAAAATTGTTCTTATTGCAAAAAGAATTAGCCTCTTAATTGTCCTTCTCATTTGGGGGAAAAGACTGCCTACTCCGGCTTTTTTTGTCTCCAACTTTCTTTTTTTCCCTTTTAGGAGTGCCCTTTATTATGAGAGTGACTTGTATTAGCAAGGTAATTCCTTCAGCAAACTCACTCTGCTAATTTCAGGAGTCTGTTGGTGCTGTTTTATTCTTGTCATGTCACATGCAGTAATCCAGTTTGCATTCATGATTAGATTAGGAAAGACATGAAGTACCTGCATTTGCAAAATTAGTGTGGATATTTACCAGTTGGCAGCTTGTTCTCTTACTTCCTCCCCACCTCACTGCTGGAAGCCTTTAATACACTACTCAGATGTATAAGTTAATGCCTTGCTGTGAATCAAGAAAATGTCTTTCTGCATTGTTAATTTCTGTGACATGATCTCGCCTCATGTTGTCTTCACAGGCACATGCCATGGCATAGCCTGATGAGATGTAACCTGTACTCTAACAGGCAGCAAGTAGTCAGTACGCTGACGATGCCTCCCAGCAGCCTGTCTTAAGAGAGCTTTGTAAGAGGGAAATTAAAAAGGAAAAAAAGACAGGTTGTCGCACCTAGCTCCTATGGAGAGGTACACAAAAACAACACTATATGGTGAGATAGGGCTCATTAAGAGCCCTTTACTCTCTGTGGAAAATAATTGTCAGGGACTACTTTTATTTTGTTCCCCACTTCTGCATGTTCCCAGGACCTGCAGGGCAGTGAACACAGGGAGTGCAGAGCAACTTCTGAGCCTACAGCAGCCCAGAGCCTGTTTCCAGCCCAGTCTTAATGGGATGCTGGAGACAATGATTTGGAGGCTCAGAGGGCCCGTCAAGTCAGCACTCAGACTCCACCTGGATTTAAACAGACCCTTTTCCCTGTCCACACAAACACGACTGCCTGAACCTTGTTGTCTGTGTGTCATGTCTCCACTGAAACCTTAAAGACAAAAGTTCATCTGAGTGCACAAGTGGGATTTTTTTTACTATTAAAATGTTGATAGCTTTCAGTTTTCCAGGGCTTTTGTAGGAACATTCACAATAGAAACGAGTGTGCCTAGCCATTAAACTTCACTATATAATGGGAGCTAATTCCTGCAATTTAACTGCTTGTTCTTGGTTCCCCCACACATGATCTCTTAAACTCCAGTCCCTAAAACTCTCCTAGCTCAAATTCAGATCTCCTTCAGCATGCTTCTCCCTGGGTAGACAGGAGTCCCAAAGCAAGAGCAAGGACTGGCATGCTGCACATCCAAAGCTCAGCTTGCGTCACATCCAAACCTCAGTTTTGTTTGCAGTCGGCAAAGGATGAATAGATGGGCCACACATCATTAGCCAAGGGCTGCTGAGATGTTTGTTCTTCAGTAGCAGCCAGGAACATGTATTTCTAAGGCCGTAAGTCCCTTGTGAGAAGACACTGCTGGTAACTCTTTTATGTTTAGTCTGCTGGGATGCTAGTCTGAGCCCCTTGGCAAATTATTGTGATGTCATCTCAGAGTTACAAACCTGTATGCTATTCTGCCAAGTAAATGTTTTCCCAAATATGCTGAAAGCTGCCAACTAGCTATTTGTGCAGCTTAGTAAGTGCTAGGTAATTTTCTTCTTAGAAAAGTGGAAGGAGAGTAGGGGAAAACAATAACGAAAAATAATTTACAATTCCCCAGAAATTACCTAGAATTATCCCTTAGGAAGAGCATCAGTGGAGGCATCAGGGGATGCTCCTCCTGCCTACAAAGCTGCTCACATACCATCACTTCCCCACAATGTTTCCACCTTTTGCCCCAATCTCTGCAGCCTCTCTCTCTGCTCACTCTTTCCCTTTGTCCCTCAGTCACGTCTCTCCCTGCAGGCAGGCTGCACTTTCCAAGGCACAGACTGCTCCTCTCTGACTGCCAGGAGCTGCCTCTCTAACATCTTGCCCCTGCTGCCACCCCAAAGCAGGCAGCCAGAGATGCTCTGGCTAGATCCAGCCTGCTAGTGGCTGGATGGGCACAGGAGTGAGCAGGCAGACTGCCAGATCATCTCAGGGGAGCATCAGGAAAGAACAGCCTTTCCTGGGGGCAGGTTTTTCCCACTGAGGATTCATCCAGCCAGATCAAGGCAGTTGGCCAGCATTTCCCAAGGTGAAAGCTGCAGTGCCTTGAGCAGTCAGGAAGTCAGACACTAAAATGTCAGCTTCTGTGCCTCCTCCCTGGTGCATGGAGGACAGAAAGGCCTTTTTCCTCTGCATGGTGTCCTTGCCAGGGGACGAGAACCAGGTGGAAGATGGTATAAAGCACAGAGACGACGGCTGCAGTGCTCAGGCCTTTGCAAGTCACCTTTGTCTCAATTGGCTTAGCCCAAATTTGGGAGGAGCAGGGAGCTGGTGGGGTGAGCCTGGGCACCCAGGGCTCTCTTTGGTCAAAGAAAGCAAAGCAGCCAGGCTGCAGCTGCCTTCAGCATGGGCAGTGCACCTGGTCTTTCTCCAAATACATCCCACCAACAAGGCACACCGTTTGCCTCTGGGCTTTCAAAAGTGCTCTGGGTCCCCCCACAAGATCACCCTCATGTGAACTACCACCACTATTGCCAGATCATCTTGGAATGAAAAGATTTGGAAGACAAAGGAGTCCAGCCAAAGCTGTGGCTTAGCAGAGAGGGTGAGTGAGTAAGTTTAAGCAAAGCCAAAAATAAAAGCCCTTCTCAATTTTCACACAACTGTGTTGACATATGAAAGCTAAGCGACAGTTTATTTAAAGCAACTCTGTTACCTATTAAATTGCAAAAGACCAAGTCCTTTGGTATTCATGAAGAAGAATTCATTAATTCCATAACAGTTAACTTTAAAAATGCAGCAATATGCTGAATGCTGATTACTGAGCCATGTAAAAAAGGGCAAAAGCAAAAAAAAAAAAAAAAAAAGGCAGAAAGCAAACAGAGCAGTATTTTATTCATTTCATGTTGATTGCATTACTTCAGCAGATGCAGTGCTAACCACTGTGACCCTAAATTGGTCTCACAAATGGCATTTCTCTAGGTCCAAAACCCCCATCTCTCACTGCAGTTTGCCCACAGCACTGCAAAAGAGCACACTTGGCTGTCAAGAAAGGCTTGCAAGAGCTAAGGATAGGGAAAAAAAAAAAGAGGTAGGAGTGGGAGCACCAAGCACAAAGTTAAAGTATGCGTTTGTAATGTAACAGTGGCGGTGTGCTGGATTATTCACGCTTCTGCTCCACAACTTGAAATTGAGGGTGGTAAAAACAAGATGTTCAAAACCCATCTAGATGATTTCTCAAGAGGTGCTGTATAAATGTGATAACCATCACCAGTGAGAATAAAGCAAACAGCAGGAAAAAAGTAAGCAGCCTGGTCTTTGGTGAATTCACTCAGAGTCTTATATGTCAGGAACCATTGTACTTATCATCTGAAATCCGACTCCCAGCCCTATCCTGGCTCTCCATCAGCCCTCGGTCTGCAGTGAGCAAACTTCTTCTGAAGGATTGTCGGTTTGTAGCCAGCGCAGGCAACGCGTCTCTGTCAGGAACTGTAATGCATGTCGACAAGTGCACATTAATTTTAGATTATTCATCCTGACAAGGCTGTTGATTTGGAGGTTTGCTGCAACTGTTGGTTTAAACAGGCACAGAAGGAAGCTGGAGGCATGAACAAAACCCAAAAGGGGACTTCTGGGAGGGGAGCTAATATCCTGATGAAAAGTCTTCCTAAATTTGTCTAGAGCTCAGCTTTGAGCTTGGAAAGCTAAAGTGAAATAGAGATGTATTTCAAGGCCTAGCAGCACAGGAGAGGTAACCATGGCAATTGAACCTATTCAGTCTGAGATAGGAAGGAGCAGGATCAAATTCCTTCACTCCTTTTATGCAGAAAATGCTCCACATGCGATAAAGGATGAAGGAAAGGTTGTCAGAGAATGAATGAAGGAAATTAAAGAAAATTCATGCAGAAGGAGGAGTTCTTGTGCTCCAGATCTTCTGGGGAGTTGTCCAACAGAGCCAGTCCTCACAGCTGACAGAAATACTGCATTAGATTTTACCCCCTGTAAAGTTAATGACAACCCCCCACACTTGAAAGAGTAAAGGATATTGCTTTACATCACCAAGATGAGCTCTGCTTGTGACTTCTCCCAGAGAAGTGTATGGAGAGATACAGCTCACCAGTGTGTGCTCTAGGGAAGTTTTCGTTAGTGTGTGCAAAACATTTGCATCTGCTCTCTGTGGTGCAAAACAGGTGTAGTAATTTCTCTGCTCTCCAGACTCCCTGTGCTCCTGTGCACCCAGAGCCATGCAGCCCTTCCATGAGCTGCTCTTGTGTCAAGTGTTGCAAATGCATTCATAAGACTTTGGGGAGCAACTTCATGGATCATCCATTTTCATGGATTACAGGTGATTTAAACAAAAGAAGACTATTAAGTAGTTGTCAAAATTATTGGAGTGCTGCTCCCACTCTTTAATATTATTAAATCTCTCTGTGACCCTAAAGCAAACAAAAATGAGTAAACTCCAGTTAGCCTATTCAAGGGACCTGTAGCATGTCACAGAGTAAAACTGTGCCATTCTTATGACCAAAAGGATGATCTATAGAAGTGAAGATGAAGAGAAGTGAAAAATACTGTATATTCAGGTTTTAATATTTGTTGTTTAAAATATTCAGACAAATATCTAAAATACAGATAGGCGTGATTGGATGGGTGTGCCCTGCTCTTACAGTGGGGAGTTCCACAGTTGTGGGGTAGGAGGCTGATTCTATGCCTCCTACTGTCAAACATCATTGCTTCCTTTTCTCTGAAGACTACATTTTTGATGTGCATTGCACAAACACAGGGAGCACTGCTTTAGCATTATCTTTTGATAATCACAGCTTAATGGTCTTCAAATTCACATTGTCAGACAATAGTTCTTGTCATGCATAAACTTTTCTATTATTAAAATAAAATCCTGGTAAAAAAATAACTTCTTTGAGATTTCCATGGAGAGAGTGCAAAGAACTAAAACTGCTATCCTATTTGAAACTTCAATAACAAGCAGACTCCATTACAGAGATCTTCTCCTTAAGGAATGATTTAACCCACAGACTGTTAGTATTTACAGTAATAATGATTTTTGTGAATATGGGCTTCCAGATATGCAAGTCCTCATGCCCTTGGTTTACTCCTCCTTACAAAAATGCTGCCTTCTTGTGCCTAGGGCAAGGAGAGATGTTGTGGTGGTGTATGGGCTTTGCCTCTGAGGTTAGTAGAAGTCAGCACTGTGAAGTCTCACAGAAAGGACAAGCAGGTCTCAAGAGACCAGGTGAGCACCAAAACTTGCCACATCGAGGTTACATGCAAGCTCATGGTTACAGGGTGTTTTCCAGAGACTCTGTTGCTGCCTGTTGAGCGTATTCCTTACCCAGAACACCTCTTTAAGCTCTGCTCTTCTCTGGAGCAGCAACAGCACTGGGCAATGACGTGGAGAAAGGGGCAGTTTCAGAGGTGAAATGGTTAAGCAATAATCATCTCCCTCTGTCTGTGGAATTAACATTGGAGGCAGAATGTAAAGAGCAGCACGCAGAGCAAGGTGGGTGCAGCTTCCCAAAGGGAGGATGAGCAGCCCAAGTGAATAATTGACTAAATAGCATGAAATCTGGCAATATTCAGTCATCTGAATTCAGGTGAAAAATGTGGGCTGAGCTACTGAACCTCCTGCTGCTTCTAGCAGCAGCGCTAAGCTGGCAAGCCATAAGACAGGTTCCCTCCTGCCAGTCTTACCAGCCTCCTGCAGCTGGATGGGACCAGCACAGAGGGCCATAATTTAACCTGACTTCTTAACTAAGGAAAGTGTTTATGGTAGCATGTAAGTTTTTGAGGTTTTTTTGGTTTTTGGGATTTTTTTGAGTTTTTTTGCCTGAGCACATTTTCCCCACTGCCTTTATTTTCCTTTTTACTTGCAGAACTTTCTTCCCTAATGTTTCTTCCCTCTTCATCTCCTCCCCACATGCTCAGAGTGCATCCTGCACACACAGGTATAGCCAAAGGAGGACCAAGGCCATGCCAATTAGTTTATTCTTTACTTAGAAAGCAGAGTGCAAGGCACAGGCCATTTCCCCCCAGTCTGCAGCGGAGAGGTTGATATGGTGTGCTTGATTACATGGAGAAAGCCAATATTTTGAGTCCCCATCAATTACAGTTAACCCATCAAAAGGTTATGGCTTGTGAGTACAAGGGATTGTGGCTTGTGAGTGCTCTTACTGACTAGAAGGCTGAGGTCTGTAGGCCCTTCCTTCACTCCTTTGGGAAGCTAAAAGTTAAAAAAACAAAGTAGAGCTGCAAATGGAAGATGATTTTGTAGGGTGGCCCTTGAAATGAGGTAAATGCTGAGTAAAATCTGAGTAAGAAAATCCTTACCCATCACCACACAGTGCTCTCAAATGCCTTACTCATCTTTTACATACCAATGCTTAGTGGATTTTTCTTTTTCCTTTAACCGTAGCTGTTTCACTAAGATTAACAAACTGCAGGATTTTCTAATATTTGAACGTGTTGTAATTTTAGTGGTCATCTTTAATCTTTTTTCCCTAGCACAGCTCTTTCTCTCATCAGCTTAGTATTTAAACTGGATTCATTTTTAATGCGTTAATATGCAAACACATTTATGTCAAAATTGATTCAATATTTAAACTTGTTCAGTTTCAAATACATTTTATGCTTCAGCTGTTTCAACTTGTAGATTATTTCAAACGTGGAATTGATTCCAAAATTAAGCAGGTTTAAATGTTCAGTCAATTTATTTTAAACTATGTGTGTGTTTTAGAAACCTATATTGAGAAATGCTAATTTTTTTTAATGGTGCTTTCACAGTTTTCAGTGTGTCAGCAGTTTAAAAGTAAGTCTCTGCACGTACAACTGCTCCCTAAAGTTTAACCAAGTCTACTGCATGACTTAGAAAATGGCAAATGATTAGCCTGCTCTGAATATAGTATGTGGAACCAGCCAACCTCAGAAAGATTTTTTTTTTCTGTCTTCAAAAATGATTGGTGAAAATTAGGGTGAATAGCTATCTGCCTGTCAGTATATCTAAATATATAAAATAATGCTTTTTGAAAATATGCCATTTCCAGACATAACTGTGAATCTAGGCTGTGTCTGTAGAACTGTTTGGCTGGACAGTGCAGTGTGTTAGCTAAAAGGGAAGGAGGTCTGCAACTGATGCCCACTAAAAGGATCCCAGCAATCTCAGTCAATTATCTCCTCCCCCTGAAAACCTGCATTCTCTGGACCCTGATAAAGGATACTGGATATTTCAGGCAGCAGCATCTTTGCTCTGCATCCTAGCACTCTTGCTCCACAGTGTGAAACAGACAAATATTATTTTGAGGGGAAATTGAAAGCAGCTTCCCTTACTCTCCGGTGAGTATCCTTACTGCAGAGCTATAAAGTCCTTCTCCTTTCCCTTTCTTCTCATGGACACTTAATTATTTATGCAAAGTGGCATAAAATAAGCATGAGAGATTAAAAGCAATGCATAACCAAATTTCTTATGACCCTCTAGCTTTGGAAGTCCAATCTGAGATGCCTCTTCTTTCCCTATTTCAAAGCAGAGATTTGAAGCCTGTTTTCCTGTGCTTTCTTCAAGTACATGTAGAATGCTCCAAAGTTTACTTTAAAAGCTTTAATTTTTATTGATTGCTTTTTTTTTTCTTCCAAAAACTTCACAAAGCACTGAAATCTCTTTTCAGTGAAAGTGAAAAGAATGGGAGGAGAAAGAGTGAAATGGGGTTGTTTTGATTAATTTTTATCCATTTCAGTAGTGAGGAGCCAAAAACCAAATGTGGCTTGAAGTACTTCTCTTTTGTTTGGTTTTGGCTGTTTGGCTGTCTTCCTCTCAGGAAGACTTAATGTTTTATAGCTTCTTTTTTATATCATAGTAGAACAAAACCTCCAGTTTTCCAGCTGGCATGACCTTCTTTGTAATCTTAGAGAAAAAGTACTGAATGGTTGCAAACACCTTTGTAATGGGATGCACAGGTGGTGTGTTTTTTTGGTAGGTGGCAAAAGCCTTTGGTTTTGCTGTCTAGATAGACCCAGAAGTGCACTGCTTCTGTTATTATTGATATGATATTTTTAATGAGTATTAAAAGAAGAAATGTCAAGTTATTGTCAGACAACTGCTTGCAATGTTGTTGATGCTTTGTAGTAGAACCTCTCCTTGCAGCAGTTACTTCCTGTCCTTCAGAGTGCTAATTTTGCACTGTTAATGTTGTTAATACATCACAATCCAAAGAAGAAAAATTTAAACCTCAGGTAAATTTCTTCTCAGGTTGCTTATAATGTGTGAAAATAGGAATTAGTTAATTTGGGCTATTTTCAAGGTTCCTATAATTTAAAAATTCTTTTGTTCTTCAGAACGAAATGTTGCATAACAGTAGTTAATGATGCAGATGAGCTCTTTTTGTTATTCTCTTCAAATTAAAATTTTTAAGTTGGAGACATCTGAGTGTTGGCAAGAGCACACATATTAGCTGCTTTCATTTCACCTTTAATTTCATTAAATGCACACAGAAGTATTATCACTTCACATTAAAAACTGATAGGCTATATGTACCTGCCAACATTATCTATAAAAAACAAGTGGGTTTAACACCTGCATAAGCTCAGGTTTACAATATCTGGCACATTTTATTTGAAGTTGTACTTTAACAAAAGCATAGGTAACAAAAGATGATTGCATGGGCTTCTTGAGAGTTTAGGGAGTTTCAGAAGACACTATGCACAGACACACAGACAGACCCACACACTCCTACAGAATGCTGGAGAATACAGAATACAGACGTTACTGTCACATTTGCATATTTATTTCTATCAGATCACAAATTATGGTCATTTTAGGTACTGCTGACTGGTTTTTGTTCTATGAGTGACAGCAGTTGTATGCCAATGAAAATACTCAGATGCTCAGCAGTAGCAGAATCAGGTCTGAGAGTGAGAAATGCAGCCAGTCAGCAGATAATAAAAGCAGCCTGAGGTTGCATCTATCCTAGTTAATTAAACATGCCCAGGACTTCTGTCTGGCCCTGAGACCAGTAAGCATGAAACATTCCATGAGTCTGGGGACTATTCTGACAGTCTTGAAAGACAGATTGCCACCATCCACTACCCAGGCACCATTATTTAATTTACTAAAGGTTAAGATAGCCTAACTGTTCAATTCCAGAGCTGGCATTCTCAGGGCATACTCAAAACTCCAATGGTAGCAGAGATTGCATGTTTTCAGAATCAATACAATGGCTCTTGGATTAGTAGCTGCTGTTTCCATGCAGCTCCCTTCCCAGTGGATGTGGCAGTGCAGCCCCTGTATGCATCTGTGCTGTGCCAGAGCTCCTGCAGTGCACCATCATGCACCCAGCTTGGTGCATCATCACACAGGAGCAGCACAGATCATCCAGGGTGCAGGCATGGCCTGATTTTTGAGTTGCAGTTCCCTGTGCTGGGGGCTGATGGGGAGTCAGCTTTACAGCTTCAAAGGCAGGCTTCCCATGAGAAGCCAGAAAAGCAAGAAGAATGTGGTCCAGAAATGAGCCAATAGGCTGGATTTCTAAAGACAGGCCCTCCATCCCTCTGGAAGAACAGGCAGCCACTGGAAGCTCTGCCTGGGACCTATGAGGAGGAGTAGCCTTGGTGCCATGTCCAAAGGAAGGATCATGATACTCAGTCTGCCAGTGGGAAAACATAACTTAAGTGCAGTCTGAGAGGAGATGGGGAAAATTACCTGGGTTGAGCACAGGGAGAAATTTGGCTTGGAAATAGCTTCTGTGCTTCCTGGGACACAGAGTGGCATGAAGGGAGGAACAGCTGAATTCTGTGTTGATTTCAATGGGCTTAGGGGTGTTAGCACAACCTTGTCACTTCAGAACATTGTACAGTTAAATACATTTGTGGTTTTGACAGAGAAATCTCAATCTATTTAATACCATGGCAAACAACTAGCCTAAAAATCTATCATCCTTTATAAAAGATTCAGAATAAAAAAAGAAGATTAATGCCTCTGACATATAAACAGGGAAGTAACTTCTTTTTAGCAATATGCCATATTTCCTTAGACTTTAGCTGTAGAGAGACCATTTGGCAACCATTTGACTGATATTAGAAATTATAGTAATTGCTCTTGTTAAAGAAAAGATAAAATGTCATCTGGGCTGGGTTGCAGCTGGTTTGTCACATCTTGGTTCCCTGAAGGACAAAATGTGCACCAAATAAGGAGCAAAGAGCATCAACGACAGAAAAATTTGGCTTTGGACTCTGAGATTGGCTCTTGCATCAGTGCTCCTAAAGAATAGCAGGCACCACATCCAGTCTTCTTAGCTCATTCAGTCTTTGTACTGGTGTTGGGCTGACTTGCTGGTAGCTCCCTTTTGATGATATGCTCAGTGTAGCAACAAAAGCTGCCACCTTAGTCAAGCAGATCAGATTCACATAAAAAAAGACACAGACACATCAAAAAGCACACAAATGTATATAAGAACATCCAAATCACACAAAAAGAAAAAAAATATTATGGAAAAAGCACAAATAGCATAGAAAAAGAACAAATAGGGATAGATGTGGACAATAAAGAGATAGAAAGCATAGAAAGAAAGGAGAGAACTAAGAATTTAGTCATTGCACAAGATAGATCCTGGCCACAAGTAGTTCTGTGGCAAAAAATGCACATGTCCTCTAGAACCCCGCAATGCTTACTAGGTTCAATCTTATAATTTTCCAGGAACAGGGAAAGTAAAGTTCCAAAGTGTTAGGGTGCAATGTGTGATCAGAGGAGGCGTCCCCAACACGCACACTATTATCTGCATACTGGTATTATACACATAACAATTTCTTCCAATTAGCTTTCCAAATAGAGCTCTCCCAAAGGAAATGGTAGGAGGAGTAGCATGTCCACTCTATTTTTCTAGCTTGTTTCTCAGCCCATTGGTTCTATACTCTTTATTTCTCAAGGTCTTATTCTCTTATGCCTGCTGCTCAGACTTCAGCACACTTGCTGGGCTTGCCAGTCAGACACCTTGTGTTCTCCATCACTTTTGCTGACTCTTACAACCAATTTTGTGCAAGAGACTGAACTGAAATCATGTTACTTAGGGAGGGGGGGAAAAAGTAGTTTCTTGCTCTGTTACTGTGTAAAACACCATAAAGTAAAGAAAAACAGCCTTACTAGTTCTAAATATTCAGAAGTTGCAGTCCAACATGCATACAGTCAGAATAGGTCTGTAGAGGCTTAGAAGTAGCATCCAGTGATAGAGGAATCTGTTCTAAACTGCAGTTTGATGCATGAATAATCAAATAAATAAAATTAATACTTATGTACTTCTAGTAATCAAAGGCTGGGAGCTCTGAGTCCATCTGCTCTCTTTATGAGTTATCTGCATTAATGTAATATCCAAAAGGCTGATCAGCTGCAACACTATGTCTGTACTTCTCAATTAAAACTACTGTGACCCAGAAGATCTCAAAGAATTAGATTGAGATGAGCATGGGAAAGCTGGCTGTCCTAACTTGTAATATATATTTATGAAATGCACAATGCATTAGGTGACACAGACTGCTATTTCATTAACTACACATTTTGAAGAGAGATTTTTCTTTGTCTTTTAAATAGATCTTGTAAGAATAGAAAATATCATTACATCAAAGAAAATATTCATATAACCCAAAAGATCTGACATAAGCCCTCAAATGCCAGGCAACCCATAGATGATATTAGAATTTTTTGCCTACCTCTAACCATAATGCAAATCAGTAAAAAGTTCGAACAAAATGTCATCTTTTGTGCTATAATTCTGTGACAGGAAGACCTGAAGGCAGATAAAATGAGTATGCCCAGCTGATCACTTCTCACAACGGTAACGTTGTCATTTTTTAAACGCTCTGATTTGCTACCTGATAAGGCAGGGTTCAATACCCCACAGAGACATAACTCTGCTCTCAGGAAGCTTGAGATTTGCTTTCTTCCTCAAGATGCCCTTGCGACGTTCTGCCTGGGGGAACCTTCCTCACCTCCTTGATGTTATCAACCCCCCCTGTCACTATTACTTCCACTGATGGGGTCAGTTTTGTACTTCTTACATTGCCAGTCAGCTCCTCTAGCAAGGGTGTGGGGCTGGCATTGAGTTTAGGGTGCAGTCGTGTCTTCTCAGCCTTGGTCTGCCTATTAGGAGTCAAGACTGTGCTCATGCTAGCAATTTGCTTTGGAGCAGAAGTGCAGCCTTGAAGCAAAAGTACAGATTATCATCATGCACCACATAGTGGTTGAAAAATCCACACAGTTCTTAAAAAATAGAGGACAAGGACAAGAAATACAAGGGTCCCATTCATACATCATAGACAAGCAGAACAGAGCATACAGTAATTTGCATGTTGTTCTGTATTTCCTTATATTTAATTAGATTAACTTTAAATTTTACTGAGAAAATAATAATCAGTTGATTATTGAATTTAATTCAGTTTTTCGCTACACTTTTAAAATGGAAGAATACATGCGATCTGTAAAAGAAATTCTAGTAGGCTAAATATAGGTTATCAGAATTATTTCTAACCATCAGATTTTATGGCTTGAGACTTAAGTAATGAAGAAGGATCGATACAGACAAAGAAATCAATATGTTTTGCACGCACTGTTTCCCAAGTTCAGAACAAACTTGCAGAACTGTCTGTAATTCCTGCACTGTATCCATATATTTTGAAATCTGTGGAAAATCAGCCATGCAAAGAATGTTCCGAAAACAAATATGAACGTAAAATCTTCCCTCCCTGCCCCCGAAAACCCCAAAATATCCATGCATTTTCTTCCCTTGCTTCAGTTGGAAAAAAAAAAAATTTGCATATGCTGCTCAGCAGAGATGATTCAGAGACCAGTGATGAAAATTACTACAGACACAAAAAGACTTCCATATGAAAAGATAGTGAAAATCTTGAACCTCCTTAGCCCGGAGATTAAATAAATAACATGGAGCATGATAGAAGTACACCGAGTAATGAATAATGTAGATGAGGCAACTTGGGAACTCCTAATTACCTTTTCTTTATAACTCATAACTAACTGCTAAGATGGGATATATTTTTACCCAAAAGCACAGTTAAATATGGAATTCACTACCACTAGCTACCACTGAAGCAAATCATCTAGTAAAAAATGATAAAAGGGTAGAAAAGTATATGTACATTGAGAATGTCTATTGTTACCCTGGGTCAGCTTAAAAAGGCAATGTGTCATAAAGCCATAATCTTCCAAAAGGAAGCTAAATACTAACACATTTTTGATATCTAGTTTGTTCCACTGTTGCATTACATAGTTTTTGCGCATCCTTTGAAACTTTCATTGCCAACCATTGGCACAGGTGAGAGCCTGGGACAGGTGTCAGTGCTCTACTCTGGCCTAGCAGCATTTGTACTGCTCTAAAATGGAAATAAAGCAGGGCTGCAGGGTCAAGAGGCCCCTCCTGCCTGAGCAAAGTATCAATTATCCTGGCCTGGGTTTAAACATTGTTGGGAATGGAGGTGCAAGAGGCTCCACATGCAACCTTCTGCAGTGCCTGATAAGCCTTGTCCTTGCAAGGACATGCGTGGTCCAATCCTCTCTTGCAGGCGGGGAGAACTCCCAAGTTGGGCATCTGCTGTGGGCACAGACAGGGAGCTTTGCCTCTCTGCTTCACACCATACTTCTGTGTGTTTGGTGACTGTTGTGATGTTGCCTCCTTAGTACTTTCTTCTTCAGGCTAATTAACTGCAGACTTTCCTCTGAAGCCACATTTTCCAGATCTCTGATCTCACTCGGTGCTTGCCTCTGCCCTCCCTCCAGCTGAGCAGCACAGTGGCTGAGGCATGGTGCCCAAACCTGAATGCAGCCCCCCAGGAAGCCTCTTCAGTGCCAAGTGCAATAAGAAGGGCTCTTTCGGATGTCTTGCTTTTTTCTGCTCCATACATTCCAGTATGGTGTATCCTTTTCTTGGATCTGCAGGACATTTTTGAATTTTGTTTGGTGTGTGTGATCCATTACAACCTGAGGTTGTAATGGATCACACACACCAAACAAAATTCAAAAATGAGGTTTCTTCTCTAGAACTGCAAGCTGCAAATTATTTCCCTCAAGACATGCACAGCTGATTAACCCAAATAAAGTGTGTACCTTACTTTTCCTCCCTCAAATTACGTTCAGTGTAAAATAAGAAATGGGATACCCATTTTGACTAACTGAATTTTGTAATATACCACATGATCAGGATAATATAAAGAGGGTAATGGGGAAGAGCTCTTGTTATTCATTTGTTAAGTGTAATTTAGCTTTCATTATTTCTTACAATAGCAAATCATCTAGTCGTAACATCCTGTGCTGAAGTCTGAATTCTCTATGACTGAGAACTGCATGACAACATTTAGCAGTATTGAAAAATTTGGTTGTGTGTGGATTTGTAAAACATAAACCCTTTTGCAGTTTTCACAGAATTCAAGAGTAGTCTTGTGGAAATGTGTGATCTGACTAGTTAACTTCCCTCAGGAGCTGATGGCTATTGATCTTCTAGGAAAGATAAAATACAGAAATGTATCAAATCATTAAGTGAGTGTTTTGACCCAGATAGGAGCTAAGGTTTTGTCACTGATACTGCAGTGATATATATATACACAACATCAAATGGAAATTCTCAGATATGTTAATGTCATTTAGATGCTGACATTAAAAAAAACAAATATTCAAAACATAATGAAGGAACTCTTGAGAGAATAATTTTGTAATTATTAGTTTAATATCTTGAACTTAAAATTTTCAGAAGTTTGACCATTCATTTTTTTTTTAATAAATTCTGAATTTTATTCTAATTGCTAATTTTATAGAGAGAACTTTTCGAGTATTTGTAAAGAAAAGATGCTAAATTGCTCCTTTGCTTCCCAAGTGACAAAATTGTCTAAGCCTTGAGAAATATGAGACTTTCTCCATTAAATACACGTGCAAAATTTCTGGTACAGCCATGGCTGTCTTCCCATTAAACTGTCTATGTAAATAACTCTGGTTTTCCCTTTTATCTGGAAGCTTTTATACTGACATGCTGACAGGGCAGGGGTTCCTGCAGTCTTTTGTAGCCTGTGAGGGTTCCAGCTCTCCAACACCAATGAATCACAGAATTAGATCAGGTGGAAAAGGCCTCTGAGATCATCAAGTCTGAGTATTAACCCAGCACTGCCAACTCCACCACTAAACCATGTCTTAACCAAGTGCCACATCTGCACATTTTTTAAATACCTCCAGGGATGATCACTCCATCACATTCCTGGCCAGCCTGCTCCAATGTTTGATAACACTTTCCATGAAGATATTTTTCCTAATATCCAATCCAAACCTCCCCTGGTGGAGCTTGAGGCCACATTTATCTTGTCCTGTCACTCGTAACCTCCAAGAGGCTGACCCCTACCTGGCTACACCCTCCATTCAGGCAGCTGCAGAGAGTGATAAGGTCTCCCCTGAGCCTCCTTTTCTCCAGGCTAAACACCCCCAGATCCCTCAGCTGCTCCTCATAGAACCCCAGCATGCAGGGGTACAATCACTGCCCTGGTCCTGTTGGCCCCACTGTTTCTGATATGAGCAGGAAGCCATTGGCCTTCTTGACCACCTGGGAACAGCTGGCTCAGGTTCAGGCAGCTGTTGACAAGTTGAAGAGACAAGCCCAAAGATAAGCCACACAGGCAATGACACTCAGTACTAATTAGCCTAGCTAGTCTGGTAATTAGCTCCCAGAACCCCTTCAGAAGTCCCAGATATACATTTTTGCCTCCACACCCCTGGTTTTTCATGAGATATGATCATTTTCTGGCTCCAGCCGGAAAGAAATTTCAGGAGCTCCTACTTCCCACTTCCTGCCTCCCACCATGGGTATGGGTGAAGCAGCTGGAGCTGGAGCTGTCTCCTAGCCAAGAAAAGACAGCAAGCAAACCTCTCTTGGTTTGGATTAGTTTATTCATCCCAGAGGAAAACTGAAGATACAAAGGGGAGCACTTTCTGAGCCCTGACTCATTCATCTGCTCTTCCATCCTTACTTGTAGAATCCTCAGTGTATGCACATGGCTACTTTCTGTTTAGTTTATAAATCTTGGGAAATTTTTTATTGGGTCTCAAAATTTGAGCCCATACTTGGTAGAGTATGTTACTGCTTCCAATTCATAGCTAGGGACTGTGCTCAGCAATGGAGATGAAGGAGTGTGACTAGGAAGAAATATTTTCTTTTTTGCTTTATTCCCAGCTTCTGCTAATCTAATGGCATTGATCTGTTGCTATTAATAAAAGCAATTGTTTACCTCCCTCATCTGCAGACTCCTAACATCCTTGCAAACACAACAGCACTGTTTGCTTTATTTTCTATGAAAGCATTTTTCCTCTCCATACTCCCACTCACGTACAGACAAAGGCTGTTAACATACCATATCTCATCACAATCAGGACCTTGCAATTTGATTTTACTTAATGGATCTTTAAGCACAGGAAAATGTTATTATTTATTCAAAATTAGTCAAGCCTCTTGTTTTGAATGTAAAGGTTCTTTCTAATTCTGCAATTCTTTCTTCATTTATTTAAGGTTTCAGAGGAAAAAAAAAACCAAAACAAAAGTAACCTTTAAGTTTCCTTGTATTTAAAGCAATTTAAACAGTTCAGAAAACAGAAATCCCTGCAAAACCAGTCCTGGTATATTATTTAATCAGACATTGGGCCTCCTTTTAAAATATCTTGATTTGAAGGGCTAGAGAGAACTTCAGAAGTCAGAGACCTTCAGTCTCCTGGCTGTTTAAGAGTCAGATTCCCCTCTAGGTGGAAAAAGATTGGCATGTGCCAGCACTGAAATATCAACTCCTGGTACACAGCACAGAGGTCTGTAGTCTCCAGCTCTCTGGTCCCCAGTTACCCAAGCTGTTGACAAGCTTTATCTGTCACAGCCTCCTTAGAAATGGATGATGCCCTTACTCCCATTTTCTGCTTTCATAGAAGGAGAGTAGCAAATACTAGCCACGAGCAAAGTGAAGACAATGTATGCATGGCAATGGAAGGGAGTGGACGCCAACTGCTCACAAAGCACCTTACTTTTTTTATTCCCAAAAGCTATCATGGAAAAAACTGGGCAGCATATTTTAGTTTGCAGCTCCCTTAAAATCCTTCCTGGCCTTATGTATAAGAAAAGGGCTCATGAACTTGGAGGGAAGATCCTGAATTATCATTCCAATAGGCTGATAGTCCTCTGTCAGGGATTCCTTGTCTCTAGGAGAAAAGCATCTAATAAGGCATTCAACAGCCTAAAGACAGGGGAGGAGGGGGATTTCGATCCATTTGTATGTAACTTTACTGTGAAAAATTACCACATAAAAAGAGCATCTTCTTGCTCAGGGGGTCTAACAAAACTCTGAGTTTCTCCTGTTGCTTTTCTCTTTATTTTGTCCTGCAGACTCGATGCAGATAGGCAGACAGGAGGAGCTGAGGTTTCTATTCTGTCATAAGCATCATCCTCAGAAGTGTTTACAGAGAGCTAATTAGTCGCAACCTGACTAATTGCAGTGAGGCCAACAGAACTGTACGAGGTCCAGCAGCAGCAGTGCAGTTTTGCCAATTAGCCATTCATGCTTGGTAGCTGTGTAAAAGACTTCACCAGTCCAGGTGTACATATGGTTTGCACAGTCTGCAGTCAGGAAACAAATATCCCCTTTAGTCTCAAGCTGAATGTATGTTATGCAGAAAATCACACATGAAATAATAATCACAGACATGCACAATGTGATTTTTGCTGTAGCAGAACTTCCTAGGAGAGCACTGCATTTTAATACTCCCAGTTATGCTGTGGGACATAGAGGTCTTGAAGGTCTTCATGTGTAGATGTCTTTTTAATTTTTTTTCTGAATTTAATCATGGGATTGTATCTACTGCAACATACATTGGTTTAATGTTTAATTCATTAGGTCCCCAAGGAAATCTGCAGGTTCTACAAAAGCTATGAAAATCTGTCTGCTCTGTGCAGACACCCCATTGTCAGGGCCACCTCTACACCTCTCCATAGCAAAGATCTTCTGATTAGAGGAAAACAATATTAGGCTGTGATGTGACTGTTGAGCTGTTTAAAGCTCCTCACTTCTGCAGTTCAGAGTAATATTAAAATATGCAATCCCTGGTAATTGAGACCAGAGCTAAGGGCAGACCTGTAAAGCAAAGGCAACTGGAAAATGGCAGCAATCATTATGAATCCCCCTGCTGCCCTGGAACAGGAATGTCCAGTGGTGGCACAGGCACTGCAGAATGCACAAGAGGGAGGGAAAAGAGAGCTTCTCTGGCAAAAGTAAACTAATGTATTTCAATCAGAAAGACCTGCCACTTCCAGCCAAATCTGAGAAGCAGCAGTCGCACTTGGCACCCCTGTCCTTGCTGTGGGACGTGTGCCAGAATGGCCCCTGGCACCTGCCCATTGTAGCAGCTCAGCCCAGGATGGATGTGGCTGGGCCTGCACCTTCACCCTGCTCTGGGCATTCAGCTGGGTCCTGGAGGAGTCACAGGGCAGCCCAAGTACACAGAGGCCTCTGCAGCGCTGAATTTGCACCCCATTGTTGTTGTAAGAGAAACAGCCCCTAGGAACCTCACCAAGATACTGGGGGAAAAGGGAGGCTGTTAAAAAGACCCAGACCTACAGAGACACAGACAAAGGAGAAAAAGGAACCATGAGCAAAACATACAGGAAGAGGAGAAATAAAGACAAAGAAACTGGTCACTGCCTACCCTGTATCTGTTTCTCATTTTGCCAGTGCATCCTTGCATCTGCAGTCTACTGGAACTCATTTACAGCTATGTCCCTTCCTAGATACACCATAACTAAACCTCTCTGAGGCTGAAGCACTCTGTAAGACCTCAAAATAAAATGAATGAGTGTTTCCCATTGCCATTTTGCTTAAAAAAACACCTACAATGCGTTCAGTCTTGTGACAGTCATTCCTTCCTCAGCTGTCTCCTTTGAGTTCTTTTCTCACCCACTTCTGTTCCTCTTTCTGCTTCTTTACATGATATTTTTGGTAGAGAGGCCATGAAAAGAAAAGGCAAAAAATACAGTGTTGTTCTACCATTGCCAAAAGCTGGAGTCACTTCACAGAGACAGAGTGATCTAGGATTTACTCTGTAATCCCAAACATGTGAAAACTGAAACAGGTCATTGTAGGGCTCAGATCACAAGATGCACTGCCGGAGGATGTTTGGGTTTTCTGTCCTGTCAGACAAAAGAATCCTTTATTATGTTATTGCTGAAAAAGAAAGAAAAAGAAAAAGAAAAAGAAAAAGAAAAAGAAAAAGAAAAAGAAAAAGAAAAAGACAATGTCATGTCTTAATAATCAAGTGTACTGGTAAGCAAATTCATTTTACTGTTCCAGACCAGCTGATGACATTCTTAAGCTTTTTTTAACAGGTGTTGCTGCTGTAAATTTTATGCCTCAGTTTACTTGCTAAAGAATACAATTAAGCCAACAAAAAGCTGGTTGTGACTCACACATAATGAAATGAGAACAGTATCATCATCATTAAGCAGCTAATAAAGCTATTGATTCTTTGCATTATGTTGTCAGGTTTAATTCAATTTCATTTTTTTCTCTTTTCAGCCCTTAATTACACAGTTCATGCTGATTCCTCATTTTAGCAAACAGAATGGAGTGATGCCCTGTCTTCTTACCTTAGCAGCAAAAGCACAAGCCTACTGAGCCCCAGTGTATCTTTGTTGGATTTAATTAAAGACAAACTTTCACAGCTTCTGATAAAGGCAGGTATTTCAGTCCTGAGACAGGCTGTGGGCTTCAAGCACAATGTTGGTGCTGCTGGGCTGTGTCTGGCTCGTTCTGCCCGTTGCCAGCTGGGTGCACCATCATTGCCTTCCATTTAGCTAGTAAAGGTAAACCATGCTGCTAACAAATGCCCCACAGAGCTGGAGCCAAGGAGAGAGGGACAGAAAAATGCTGCAGCAGTCAAAATGTGAAAATAAAAATCAGTGCTACTATGTGATCTCATCAAAGGGCCACTGTGGAGCAGGGTATGAAGGAAAAAAAGGTGGGTGAGGGAGAGGGGGCATCTCCTCTGAGTCCTTTCTGTCAATAGCAGGTACAGAGAGCATTGAAAGCAAGTTCATGGACACTGGGAGCCCTTCATTGTAGGATGTGCTGTGCCAGAGCTGTACTGTCAGCGTGGGTTGGGCTGCTGGATGCTTACAATGGCAGGAACATATTGTACCATTTCTGGAGAGCAATCTGAATAGTGGGAAGAGAGGGGGAGGTTTTGTTGATTTTTTTTAAACAAAAACCATACAGATCAGCTGAATAGCATATTTGCTGTATATTGTTCAAGCAGCATTTTTTCCCTGCTTGTGGCCAGTTTGCAATACATGTATTCATGCTGATTCCTTATTCAGTGAGCTATTCATAAATACTTTCTTAATATGCATCAATGGCAAATTTTGCCCTGGTTAAGTAACTACGTTAGAAACAGTCTAGACTGATGCTTTTTTTCCCATTTCTGACTTTCTGATAAATGTGGACATATGAATATATGATTTAGAGACAGGTTCTTCTCTCTTGCCTCAGACCTTCCAAAGGGATCTCCCTCAGCTCCAGCTATTGCAGCAACACAAACTTCCATGGGACCACTCAGTGACTTCACTCCTGCTCACTGCAAGTCAGGGGGTCAGACCCCACAGCAGACAGCAAAAACTGATCATTTTACAGGTGTCATGTCTTCTAAATGTTTCTCTTCTGCCAAAGTTCACAGGGATTTCCAACACAATTAAAGGAGTATGTATGTCCCCTTCACAGGACCTGGTGAATAATTTTTTTTTCTGCTCCTCCAGATGAACATATCATAAAAGGAGGAGATTAGAATAAATCCTCTGGCATGAATTCAAGCAAACCATACCTGCCAGCATCTTAATTAAAGACAGAAGGTAGCAAATCAAGTGAATTTGTGAAAATATTCACTGAGGGGAAAAAATGTCAAAAAAGGACCTAAGGATGCTTATTTTCTTATGAGGACTCAGGCTCTGTGCTTCTCATGTTCTCTGCAACAGCTGCTTAGACCTTGGAATAAAAATCTGCCTTCCTTCCTTCTACCCCACTTCTTTGTTTCTCACAAAAATTAGCCCATTTAAATACAAGAAAAGTTGAAGTACTGTTGTCACTCAGGGTGTTTTTTAACAAAATACTTAAACTCTTGGGAAAACACTAATTGCCTGAATGCTCCTTAAGTTTGTAATTTTTATGCCCTACACCCCTTTACATTAGGATTCTCAAAACAGTGGAACTGTCTCCACCTGCAACAGATCTTAGAGAATTGACTGATGGTTTGCAATCATGAACAAACCTCAGAGAAAAATAAAGTTGATTGTGACTCACTAAGTCTTCTGAGGATGCCACCTCTGAATCTCACAAAACTAAGTTTCAGCATCAGCTTCATAATGATGTGAGGATACTTTTCCCTGAGAGGATGAATATTTGTTATCAGTTGTCATCATCTTTGTTTTAAACTTCACCAACAAGCTAAAAGAACATGGCACAAAGTGCTTCTGAAGTCCATTTCATATCCTGTACAGGTCTGTGTGGGTATTGTGGAGCCTGTTTCCCCTTGCTAAACATTTTTTTATTCTGTCTACCTTGCAGAAAATGCAAAACAGAAAAGGAGTATGTCCTTTGAGTGAAGGAGGTTTAGATCTATGTAGGCTTAACTTTCCTGCAGGCTAATAATAATGCAGAAGGGTTTGATGGAATTAATACAACTGAGTCCATCACCTCAGTGATTTCTTGCAAAAGAGCAGAGATAAAATTAAGCTTCTATTCCTCTTCTATATGGCCAGGATATTTCTTAGTCTGTATGTATTTCCTTGAACATCTGTTAGAAAAAAGAAAACAGTTGTAACAGAAAAAACAGCAAAAAAAAAAAAAAAAAAAACCTCGGATGTTTTAAACTGCTTTATAACTTTAAGGTCTCTTCTCTTGCTTGTTACACAGTGTCCTTCTCTCCAATTTTCATCACCTCCTTCCTCCTGCATTTTTTCTGTTGCAATATGCTCTATACTGAATTAAGTACAAGCAATTATTTGCAAACTTACAGATGCAGGTTTTAAAGCCAGCAACACCAAATGATAATTTCCCTAAGCAGTTTTGTTTGTAGCTTTGTTTACTGCTCTTTGCAGCTGTTAGCAATGCTCTTTCCCCATTATCTGCCTGGTAGCAGCTATAATGGAGAAAGTACTGTGAGGGAAGAGTGCCCCAAATTTCCTGCTTGGTGAGGAGCTCTCAGCCATCATGGCTGCAGAGAGTGCTTGGCTGCTTCAGAGGCAGAGCCTTTAAGTAATAGCACTGAAAGCAGGAAATTGTTTGGGTTTTTTTTTCTCCCCATCTGATTCTCCAACTCTGTGAATCGTTAATATGGTTTAGAATGGAAATGAAAATGCCACAAAAGAGCATCTCATTGCAGGATGTCTGTAAAGATATATAAAAGGATCTTTTCAGGGGTAATTATTCAAACTACTTCATATAACTGTCACCATTAAAAGGTCACTAACTTTTACCACATAGAGATTGCTAAAGATGCAGTGCTGGCATCATCTTCTAAAACTTGGGAAAGTACTCTAGTGTCACTCATGGTCATCTGTGATACTGCCTGGTTTTATCTTCCCTTGACTCAACTCAATTCAACTTAACTTTATTATGTTAGTAGAGAGGATCAAGGTGACCGCTCTTACTGACAGTGTACACTTATAACAAATAGCAGCTCTTTCCTTGAGGATCTTTCACTCACAAAATGATAGACAGACCATATCTCAGGCATGTCATCTTTTTACTGGTAATAATTGCAATTATAACCTACAATATTCTTGCTGTATTTCATTTCAGATTTTAATTGCATACTATCATTCTCGTTCCAAATTAAGATCCCTGTGCATATTTTAAACTGTCTGTAAATACACATTAAAAAGATGACATCCATTAGACAGTCGTGCAAGCAGTGTATATGTGGCATATTAAAGAAGCAGATATACTTGAAGAGCTTGCCCTACCCAAATGCATGCATATACAAAATTTTCTGTGAAAAAATTAGTCCTTTGGGTATATCGCAGATAATCCTCTTCCCTATACACTATAACATCTTTTCTGTCAAATAGGGTTGAAATTGGCTAAATGGATTCCAGTTTCATTAGATGAGGACTGACAGGCAGAAAGAAGCTACTATACACCCATTTCTTTGGTAAATCCAGCTAAAAAATCCTTTATTCTCTAGGTAGACAATACAAGTGGTATTACTCCCAGCAATGTGATATGCAGCTGAATTTTGAGGCTTCAAATCGTGGCAGGCTATACAGATGCTCTGTATCAGAGGCAGCTCTTCTGCTGCCTGAGTGAGTCCTGGGCATCCCTGAGCCGTTTAAACATCTGCAGAGCCTAGGGAGGTTGCTTATGAGCAAAATGAGTGCTAGCAAACTTTTCATGCCAGCCTTATAGAAATAGGTCACTGCCCGCATTCCGTTGCAAGTCAAGTGAACTCTGAGACTCAAAAAAGGCAAAGGAAAGGAATGTTTGTGTCTGCACTGAAGAGGCTAAAAGTTTTGGGCATTCAGAGAAAGGTGCAAAAAAGCTGCATAAACCCCTCATCTTGCTCAGACTGAGAATTCAAGGGAGATGAAAGAGTCTGCCTTAGTGAGATGGTGGATAGAGCAGGAGAGGGCCTAGAAGTGGGAGATGAGCAGAGCTTTCTTCTTTCCTTGGCCAAAGAGAAATTTTCCATATGGCTAGCTTTTCAGAGCTTTGTGCTTGTACAGACCAAAGAAGGTTGTGTCTAGTGTTTGTAAGACAATTTGAGAAACCGGAAATTCTTTAACCTTTGCTTGTCCTTGACTTCTCCAAAAGCCAACAGTACAGAAAAGAAAAAAAATTACAGACTTCACTCATTATGAGAAACCTGGAGGAAGGTGCTCGTTTCAGCTGAAAATTACTCCTGCAGATACATGTTATATTATGGGGAAATTGTGTTTTCCAATCATATAAACTGGAGAGTAAAGTGCTATAAGGTGCTAGGCTTTTCACACCAAAGTTGTCTGCCACTGTACCATCCCTAGCATTTCACATGAAACATGGTCAGTGAATGTCTCTCTGGATGCCTCCTGTCAGTGGGAGCTGCCAATTTAGAGGGCCCTTAAATGAGTGCACAATTTTCGATCCAAACATAGAATTACAAACAGCTTTTTGAATGTTATTCTAATGCTTGTTCATTAATTCTAATGTTTCAGTAGCAGTGGACATAGGGGGTTTTTGGTACCATAGCCTGTGTTAGATAATGTAGAAATTAGTGCAGTGCTTATTGTTAGTGTTATTTCTTACTAGGAATGTTTGTTGAGTGAATCTTTCTTCTGCACAGCAATAGGTGGCTGATTGGTGCTGATTTAATGATTTATAACATCTTATTTCCTGATGAGACTGCAGCTCACAAGAAGTGCCAGGGACGTGCCTTTTGAGCAGCCTGACATGGGCTGCATATTTCATTTCCTGCTGGAGAATGCGGGCAGGCTGTGTAGTATCAGATCATGTCAGATGTATGTATCCACGATTTTCCTGTGTAACAAAAATCCTGTCATCTCTTGACATAAGAGACACGAGATAACAGTTCTGTGACCCTGCATAATTCTTCCGTCTGGACAGATGAGACAAATCTAAATAATTGAGTATGGGCTCCTCAGACTTTCTTCATGTCAGTGCAGTGCCACAGCCAAAAAGCATAGAATGGTTTTGAACTGCCTTCACTCTCCTCCCGCTTGCAGCAGTCATTGTGCTTTCCAGTCACCATTAGTGGAAAGGCCAGCAAGGTCCTGGGTTCATGCAAGGCACCATAGGTAAGACTTCCCCACTGGCCAACAGCAGGCTTCTTGCTCTGCCTTTTCTGCCACAAATTTGGGAAGTTGCTGAATCCTCTTGGATAGAATGATAGTAGGGTAACTAAAAGGTATATCCATGTATATGTAGATACACATGCTTTCACTTGTACTGACACTTCCATCTAGCCATGGGACAACATCCAACACCCTTTCTCACCTTACTGCTCACTGCCTGTAGTCCATTGTTTCACTGAGACCCTGAACTCTGTCAGGCTTGAGAGGAAAGGAAAACTCCAGCGTTAATACCCCTGGATTGAGTGGAAAGTTCCTAGCTGCCTCCTATTGCAAGTAGAGAGCTGGCAGCCATTAAGCCTATTGTGATTACCAATGCAGAAGATTCCTTTTTAGAACTTAGTCCTGTTTTCTTTTAATTGCATCTGTTGGCAGGACTTAGAAAAGGCAACAAAACAGCAGAACATTCACCAACATGTTCATAACAACCTACTACCAGTGCTTTTTTTATTGCTATCCCTATGTAAAATGACTGCAGTTTGTATTGACTTAACGTGAGATTCATAACATCATTTCCAACTTACTATTTGATTTTGGGTGCTTTTTTTGCTTTAAAGCTTTACTTGTTAATGTATTCTTCTATAATTACACCACAATCACTCCTAAGTGCACAGTTTACATTGAGAAGAGCCATTAAGGGTTGCTGCTGATAGTTGATTGTTACACACACTTGTGCAGACAACTTTGTATTTAGACCCAAACCAGCTTTACAGAGCAAAGATATATTTAGCTGCAGGAATTTCCAGCCATCATTTTTGTTGATGTCTGTACTTAATCAGGCTGGACAGCCTATAGGGTAATTGTGAGGCTGGTGTTAAGCAGCCCTGTGCTCAGCAGAGATCTCAATGTCTTTGCTGTGCATATGGTGATGAGCTTTAGTGGCTCTGAATTGTGTTCTGTCTGATGCAAAGGCTTCGTGGCACACTATAAGCTATCAACAGCGCACATTTCTGAGCTCTTTGTTGTTTCTTTCTCTAAACTTTTCCCTAGGTGATGAAGTGATTCTCTATTCACAAAATATGATTTTGATCCTACCTCTTTGGTGAAATTCATTTGAGTTCTGTGTCAAATTTGTTTCAGGAGCTACAGCTCTTTAACATGTTTATGCCTCAGGGGGGTACACTATAATTTGAGGAAAACATCACTATGTGTAATACTACCAGTGATGAATAATTAACGTACAATTATAAAATCTTTCATCAAGATTTTAAGTGGGCAAGAATAATTTCATTTTTCCCCAGACCACATTTGAAATAAAGCAGAGCAGCAGTGAAAGAGGATGTACACCCTCAAATAGTCCAGGGTAAGCACTGAAGATGACTGCCACACACAGATGAAACAACAAAGGGAATATACTTAGACAGAAGGTGTTAGCAGAAATCCAGCATCCATTGATGGGGCTTTTCACAGTGCCTTGCACATGTCATTAAACTGATTTGGAATTTGGAAAGGAGACAGAAGACTTCATTACTGCCCTTGTTGAATGGACTGCTGCATCTTTTAATAGCCTCATGTAAGCAAAAACTCATTTTAATGTCCTGTTCAGAAGAAAGAACACCATCTGCAGAATTAGCAACAAGTATCTGTGGCAAGTGTATGTTCCTCAGGAATCTCCCATTCACTACTTTTTCCAGCCCTTCCACAGCTTTTAAAAACATGGGGAATCATAATGCAGAGTGACATGAGTGCTCAGAAGCTACGCAGGTTGAAATGAGGAAGGTGTCTGTGGCTGTTTGGGCACTGGAGGTTTGCTGAACCAGGAAAAGAATTGAAAAGAGTGTATGAAGAAAAAACTTGAGCAGCTACAATGGCCCTCAGAAGGCTCTGGCTCTGAGCATGAGGCCAGCAGCACAAAGGCTGTGGAGATCAGCCTGGTATCATTTTTGCCCCCGTACATCAAACAGCAGAACAATTTGTCCTCAATAGACAGGACAGAGGACTAGCTTGTCCTATCAAGGGAAGGCCAAGCCTCTTTGGCCTGATATTCAACAGTAATTACCAGCCCCAAACTGCTGATAAACTAAGTAGTTGCATGGAGCTTCTGACTGAGACATGCAGCTCAGTCATGAAAGCAGAGAGCTCTGACCCTTCAGGACTACCCACTATTGCACTAAAGGCTGTTGCTTGCTGTACAGTCTGGATCCCCTGCTTTAATCCAAATGGAAGCTCCTTTACTTGAGCCATTGTCTCCAGTTTTTGGAGGGAAAGACTGTAAGAAATTATCTGAGCCATCAGTAACAAGGGAAGGTGGAAAACGGGTAAGTCAGGCACTGGTTCCTCTCCCACTTGTCCCCTCTGGCATGGTTGGAGGTGCTGCCTTGTTGCAGGGGCACTCTGCCTCTTATTCCAGGACTACTACAATGGAGGAAACGCCCCAGCCAGGGAGCCCTCAGGTAGGACTGCCTACCTCCAAGGATAGGGACAGCAAGACAGCCATGAGCCCACCCACAGAAAACTGCTTGTGGCTGCTTTTCACTCACTGTAGCTGCAGAAAGGCTTTTTAAGACTTCAGCGACACCCACAATGAGCCAAAAAAGGTCCAACAGATACCAGTCCTGTTGTGATTGGTTTGGGAAAGTTTTGTTCCCTGCCCAGTGTCATGGGTGATTGGCAGGGCACCTTTTGAAGTGGTTGATTTTGTTCCTGTTTAAAGTATCAGACCAGGCAGATTCAGTGCCACAACCAGCAAAGTCAGCCCTCACTTCCCAAGGCTCTGAAGACGGGTCACCAGTGGGCAGGCAGGTGGGTACTAATTCCTCCCCTGAGTGCTGTCTCTTCTTAACTTTTCACTGGCAACCACTTTAGAGGTCATCCATAACTTCAACCTGACATGCAATTAGTCTTCTATGTTTATCTTCAAAAGTTTATTTTCATTTTTTCATTTGTCTGTTTATAAAAAGAAAGGACAGTTTTATTCCGTATTCAGTTTTCTCCAGCATGGCTCTAATTAAGGTTGACGACAATCTACCCCACATTATAGGCATGGAATACACTTTAATGACTCCTCCTAAGTAATAAATATTTCTAGACAATAAATAATGATTGAAATTGATCATATTTTCTTGGCAGCAGTATAAGTTTTATTGACTTAGCTGTGGTTTCAAGTCCAAAACAGAGAAACCGGAGTTCTGTCATCACTGTAAAATACCCTTTTTGAACGTGAGCATTTGCCCACGGGATGGTGACTCACCCATATGTGGCCTGACCAAAAGGAATAACTGGTAACAAGAATGCATGGAGCACAAAATACTGAAGACTCTCTGAAGTCCATTCTTCTGAAAAAGTTGAATTCTTGGGCTTATGACTATAAAAAAATAAATTCAGAATGGACTTGCTGTTCCAGTTTTGCTGACTGTTCACAGGTTCTAGAACAAAAGATCACATTGTAAAACTTATCTTTTGCTATTTTTTTTTCTTGCTTACCTAATTGAGAATGAACCTATTTTGAATTTTGCACAACTTCCTCCAGAGACACTTAATTATATAAAATTTTGCCGCGTCTTTAGTTAATTATTTTAGTTACAGGCTGTTTAAGAAACAAAATTGCTTATTTAAATTTCACAAGTTACTGAAGTTATTAAGGTCAAAGGGGCATTTTTGGGATTGATATTATAAATGGAAAATATGACTTTGCATTTTACTTTTTTTTTCAATCTGTCTGTTTTTTCCCCAGTGTTTTCACTTCTTTTACTAGATTTTTGCTTTTTGTGTGTCATGCTAAAATGAACTCTTCTGTATAAAAGACAAAAGCAAGACCCTAGCACTTTATTATGTTAGGCAACCGTTTGTCCTAAGTACTTAGAAAATATTCTACAACTCAATGTAGGCATGACTTCGCCTCTGGTACAGTGTGCAGTTTTGGGTTCCACAATATAAGAATATTAAAGCATTAGCATATGTTCAAAGGAGGGCGACTAAGATGGTGAAAGGAGTAAAGGGCCTGACTTAGAAGGGGTGGCTGAGGATAATGGGTTTGTTCAGCTTAGGGAATGGGAGACAAGGGTGTGACCTCATTGCTGTCTGCTCCTTCCTCCTGACAGGGAAGTGGAGAGGGAGGTGGTGATCTCTTCTTTCTGGTGTCCTGTGATAGGACACAGGGGTGACCTTACTAAAAGATGTTCCATCCAGTTCTAGCAACCTGAAGTTACCTCCTCTGGTCTTCATTAATTACTCCGTCACACTTCGTGCTTGATTTTCCAACACTGGTCAGGAACACAAGAGCTTGAGGAAAAAAGAGCTGAAGAGCTGACAGTACTAAAAACTGCTGGAGTTTTTTTTCTCTATTAATTTCTCCCTGACTTTGTGGCTGGAGGATTCTGACCAAGACAGAGTGGTAGTTGAGAAGATAGCTTACAGTGAATGATGGTTTTTTAGAGCTTGGCTGACAATAGTGTGTTGAAAGGTGTTTGACATATTCTCATTTGATAGCAGTAATCATGTTGGTCAAGAGAAGATCCGAATACTTCTCATTGGCATTCAGCAGCCCCAAGAATTAAGGGTCCCTTTCAAATCTGATAGTTCAGATTTCTATCTGTCAGACAGTGTCAAAGAATTCATTCCTTTGTGTGGTTTCCAGTCTGGCTTTGCCTGGAGAAAGCACTTTGAGCTCATTTTATTTCATCTGCAAAGGAAGATGACAGCTCTTTTCTATAGAAAATTTGTGTCTGATAGCTATACTATCTCTTAATATGGTATTTTCAGCCCAAGACTTCCAAATACCCACTGCAGAGACAAGGCAGAGCTCTCCCCATTGATCTGTCACAGGTTAAGGCTGTATTTTGTGATGCTTTCATGTAGATTAAGACACAAGATGTAAGTGGTGGGGGACAAAGGCAGGGAAGGAGCTGTGTTTGTGTGGGGAAATATCCAGAATGTATTGAACACTTCATTTTTATTTTTCAAAACATGCCTACATATCTGCAGTCTGTACTGTGCTTCTGGGCTGCCCAGTCCACTCCAGTATAGAAGCATAGAATGGTTATGTTGGAAAAGACCTCTGAGATCAAGTCCAACCATTAACCTACAGGCCAAGTCCACTGCCAAACCACGTCCCTGAGTGCCACATCTAAATTTATTATCAGAAATAGTCCTTCACTTGTCACAATGGTAACTAGATAGTCTGTTCTTAACCTCCCAACTCATTTCCTGTTTGTCGGATCACAATCACCCACTGAGTCCAGGTAGCACAACATCACCTCGCTGCTCCAAGCAGTGTCCTGCCCCTGCTATCTACAGCATGACTTCACATAAGATGTATCCAATCTATTTCTATGCCACATTGTCACCAGCTAAAATTGGTCTTGTTCCTCCATTTTCAAGCTGAAAAGAGAGAGGAACAGATAAGCTCCAGTTTAATTTGTTCTGGCAATTATTGGCAATCTCCCACAGAGAGAGGAGCCCTTGCCTGTCGGTGCGGAATGACATACAGCCTCACGGGGCCAGACAAAAGGAGACCCTGCTTTTCTGCAAGTCTATTCAGGCATGTATAGACATATTGGCTGAGGTACCAGCCCATCCGCATCTTAATGGGGAAAAGAGAGAGACAAGGACCTAAAAAAAAGAAAAAGGAATAAAAACTGTGAAGCGAGGACTGACACTGTGGCATTGAAGGCTTGAAAACAAACTGTGCACTGGTGAAGAGAGTGGGGGAAAAAACTCTTGACTGGCTAGTCCAGCAGATAACTACATTGCTGCTGTCTGTGTTTCAGAAGTATCAGAATAATTCTGTTATTACAGATAAAGGTCATGCTGAGATTGATTTAGAAATGTGAATTGAAGATAAGTGTGTTTTGGAGCTGGGGTGGAAGCTCAGCTTTTTTTCTTTTCTCTTTCTCTTCCTCTCTTCCTCTCCCTCAATTTCTGAAAACCAGGATTCAACATTAATTCAACCCAAATGAATGTGTTATGATAAAACACCTCTGAGAAGCATTTTAAAATATAATTTCCTGCAAAATGAGTGTGTAAGTTTATTAAAAAAAACCAAAGTGCTAGTCAAAAGGTGAAAGAAATATATTCCATGATTATAGAGGAAGAAAGAGGTTATTTAAGAAATAGCTGAAATGGCAGTTCTTTTTAAATTGTCATGTGAATGCTTTTAAAATGTAATGACAATGGCAGCTATTCTTTAAGGCTTTTTCCTTATACTCTGCTCCTGAGCCAAGGGGAAAAGTATTTGTGGAGAAAATCACTTTAAATTCCAGGTAGATTTTTTTCCCTATGCCTCTGGATTAATTTTCTCAATTTATCCCTTTAACAATGCTCAATAATAATAATAATAATAATAATAATAATAATAATTCTTATGGCCACCTAATTTGTCTACACTGAAAACAGCTGACAGGGAGAAATGTCAAAGTTTGGTCATTGGCATCCCAAAAATGATTTCTTATTGCATTAATAACATATTGCAGAAGAAAAGCTGTAATGTAAATTCAGAAAACAGCAGACCCCCTGCTTGGTTTTAAAGAAACTGTCGAGATCTATCCAAAGCTCACTGCACTGATTGAAAATGCTTTTGCTAGCTTTGCTGAACTTAGAGCTGATGCATTGTTTATAGGGATTATAACCTTTGCTGTTGTTTTCTGCGACAAAAAATTAATAATGTACGAAGGTAGTGAACATCAGCTTTCTTTTTGTTAATGGTAATTTCTGTGCAGGACGATTACAGAATTTTTATGACTGACCAATGCTCTAGTTAGATAAGTTGAAAAAACAAAGTTTAAAAGCAAGAACTGTGCCGCCAGATACTTAAAAAGTGCATGTGTAATTGCTGGGAAATTAGTTCTTACTGCAATTAGTGGCCATTGTGTTTGAGCATTAATAGCCTGGGGAAAGCATAATAAAGTTGCTCCTAACTTTTGGTAACAACACATTTCTCAGGGATTATTACTTAATTAACAACAATTTGAAAGTGTAGTTCTTCTAAGATGAAGCATTCCTTTATATGGTGTATCTAAACAACACCAGATGAAAACACATCACCTGCTAGGATTTCCCTTGGTCCTTTGGTTTCACTTGTGAGTGCCCGCTTGCCTACATAAAATACTGCATTTGCATCTGAGCTACTTCTTCTGTGGGTCCATGTAATAAGAATTTGTCCCCCCTTGGAAGTTTGCACATTGTTTTCTCATCATACAGTGTCTTCTGGGTCTGAGCAGATTATGATTTTAATTAGAAATGCTAACGAGATCAGGGAAGTACCTCGCACACCCACTCTTTCCACGCCCTCTACACCAGAACGGGGCAACTGTTTCCCCAACACATGCATTATTCATTCCCAGCCACCTCAACATGAGTTTGCTATTGTTTCCACTGCCCTCTCATGTAGCTTATGTTCTCCCAGCATCCTTTCGAGTGAATGGTGCCTGTATACCTCACCTCCTGGATAACTGGTTCTATTCACACACTGGTGCACCAGTTGAGAAAAAGGCTAGATCATCAGACAAAAAGTGTCTGATTGGTTTGTGATGATGTCTTTTCTTTTTCCTGAAAGTTGCTGCATGCTGTAGTACAAACCAGACTTGTTCTTTGGAGTGGGTTATGTTGAAAAGAGGGCAGAGCTGCTGAGGCAACCTGTTGTACACATTGCCCAGAAGAGCACAAGAGAAATGCAGTGTGTAAACTGAGCTGCAGCAGCAAATGAAGGAACAGAGAAATGCAAACATAGTGAAAGGTACGTTGTAATCTTACTATTTATTTTTCTCAGTGGCAGAAAGTACAATTTCTTTATTGCTTCCTATTGTATGCAGTGGATTGCTCAAAACCAGGAAAGATTTTAAAAGCATTGTATTTTTGTGTTGGTAAGAAACAATTCATATGCTATGTTCTCTAATATGTGGGCGAGCTGTCTGAGGCAGTGCTTCAGAATTATTTGGTAGCTGTTTTTTGCATCCACTGGTATCCATATAAGAGGCTCAGAATAATTCCATTATTTGCTCCTTATAGTCTGTTCAAGGTGACTGGAAGTTTAGACCTAGGCATTACTGGAAAGTGACAGTGACATGGACAAATTATTCTTAAACTGGTTGCAAAACTCTTCTAATTGAAAAGATGTTTTGTTAAATAGGCATTAGGCGCATACATTTCTATTTGTGCATTCCGAAAATTCCTGTTCAAACAGCTAATCTACATGTCTTGAGTGTCTAGATGGAAGCTTATATTTGGAAGTAGATTAGACTGGCACTTATGCAGAGCCCAGACTTCTGGTGTGGATTAGGATTGATTACAGTTACACAGAATTTCATTTTTATTTCAGTAGAATTTTAAAATTTCCTAGTTCACATAACATCAAAGGCATCCTTCTAAATAAAAATCCATGCAGTGCTCTATCTGAGGGCATATCTTATTATGTACAATATAATCAGATTGATATAGTATTGCATCAGAAACAACACAAGCTGTTTTGAAATGGGCCTTGTGGGAAAACAAAATAGGGGATATATAACAATGTATGTGTTTCTTTGAAGAGAAAGAAGAGTTACAGTGAATGAAGCTCATGCTAATTAATAGTGTTGGACAGACACTATGTTTTTTTCTTGAAATACTGAATGAATATTAAACCAGAAATCAAAAGTTTTGTTGTCCTTGACATATTTTTTCCAAGTAACATTGTTCACATTTTACTAGTTTATTCAGTTTTTCTTCATAGCAAAATGACAAATGACCAGGAACTACTGCTACAGAGTCCACTCTGAAGTTGATGTTGTGTGGGGATTATCATTAAAGAGTAAACTCCTGCTTTTTTTTTTTTTTTTTTTTTTTAAGGCTGCAAAGACAGGCTGCCTGTGAAAATTCTCTGCAAGCAAAGCAGTGTGGTCCTCATGCATGGGGAAATCCTCACTTTCCTCCTCCTGCCTCTGATACTGCATGAGAGGCAATGATTATCTTGCTGCTCCACTGGAGCCATCCCTCCAGCTCCCCAGCCAGTTACACTCCTCACACAGTGGAGTGGCTCTCTATCAGGGGGTCTCTGAAAGCAGAGCAGGAAGAGATTTTGCAGTCCATGGGGCAGAGACTTTCCTCTGCCTGATTTTTGCTGCACAAACTCTGCAGAGCTTCTGTCCAGGACAGGCACTATGGGTCTTTCACCTCCGTTTCAGAATGGTGGAGAGGATGCAAGCCAGGCACCCACGGGGGGCCCACAGCCATTTGTAGGTGCTTCTCAAAGCTGGGATCCCAGGCATGGTCTCTACCAGCTGGAGCAGGTGGGAAGTGCAGGCAGGCAGAGTGCGTGCAGTGGACAAACCACAGCTCAACAAGTAATTTGCTGGTGGTGCTTGAGACTGCCTGTGTGCAGAACTGGAATAACCCAGTCCTCCACATGTCTGTGTCACTCCATCAGACTGCAATGCTCTCCCTATATCAGTTTTGCAAGATACCACTTCTCTATTTAAATCCTCTAAAAATGTAGATGTTTGCTGAGGTTTCCCAAGTCAATCACATTCACTGGTCTATTACTCTACCTTCAATATTTAACTAGAAATTATCAGCAACTGACTTAATCAAATCTGATCATTTCTTCAGTGCATCACAAACTGTGGATTTAAAGGTGTCTCATAAACCTCCGCCTTAGAGCTGGGACATGAGCTGCATACATCTTTGGTTTGCTCTTCCTGGTACTATCAAGTGATGCATTTTCATAAGCACACCTCATCTCCTAGGTAAAATGGACACTGTGCTTTCCATATGCATCATATTGTATTAAATTATGTTATATCCCTTTATAGTATATTCTATAACATTATATTATGTTATTTAATTTTACTGGAGTGAAATATTTAGAAACCCAGTCCCCTTATATTATGGAATTGGAGATCATTCTGGCACTAAAAAGTATAAAATTTCATTTAGGCTACATTTTGCTTATTATGATGTGATTGGCAAGAAAAATATTTCTTGAAGGAAAGATATTCTAGGGACTGGAGAAGAGGTGACAGATTTTTGACAGGTAATACTATGAATTCATATTGCACATCCATCCCCAGGAATGTCACAGTAGTATAAATAGTATCTGAATAAAATTTTAGTTTCTTGAGACATATTTTGTGCCTGCTGTTATTCATTGTTGATAATGAGACAATTAATAGGCTAATGATACAATATAGGCATTTAACTCTGCTATTTCAATGCCAAACCTACAGGCGTACCTACAAAGTATATAGGTAGGTTTTGAAATTCTTTTATGCCTTTTAAATGCATCTGCAGAACTGTAGGTCATATCTTCATGGCTCTGCTCACCTGAATATTCTCACTGAAGTACCCTGGGAGGTGCAAATGAGCCAAGTAAGTAAGATTTACCCTGAGCAAAGTCTGTAGAAATCTAGATACTTGTACAGAAGCTTTTTTGGGGGAAAAAAAATTGGCTGGGGAGGGGAATTTGGTTCTTATGGTATTGAAACCCTTCACATTGAAGCATGGCAAGTCCAAGATCAGATGCAGTAATGTAAAGAGCATCACTGTTAGACATAGGCCAAAAGTAAGACAATCAATGCCATCTTTAGGTGGATTTATATAAACAAAAAAGTGAGTTTAAAAGAGATAAAAAAGAACACTTGTACTCTTACAGAAAGTGTCAATCAATTTTTAAAAGGCAGAGATACCTAGGGTCTCTTTTCTATGTTAACTGCCTAATGCAAAGAAGCATTTCTTGCTGTGCCCCATGATGCTGTACAGCAAGCTAGGACAGAGTCACTGGCATTCAAACTTTGTTTTATTGAAAATACCTTGTACTTAATAGAAGGGGTCACTTAATTATTTTTGCTTGGATATATGGATGTGAACCTATTCTCAGAGGTGGGAATCAATGAGAAAAAAAAAAAGATAGTCCTTATCTTCTCTTATAGGGGTTTAAAAGGCAATGGGGAATAATGGTCTTTTACAAAGCTGCAGGGAGTTTGGCCTAGTTAGCACTTTTGTATGCTAACTTAGACTTTAATAAAGTATCAATTAGCACATGCAGAATCAGAGGCTCCTTCTGAATCAATAGAACATCTTTTGATGGTCATTTTATGAAGTAAGGAAGCTCTTCAGTGTGGTTAGGAAGATTACAGAGTAGCTTGCAACACAAAAGTCCTTATACTGGGATCGAGGGTACAACCTCCTGCTTGACAGGATAGTCTCTTTTAAAAGAAACACCATTTAAGCATACAAAGCTCTGGATCTGATTTACCTGTCATGAAATTACTGCTGTTACAGAAGTGGGGACCCTCCAGAGCAAACAAAGTAAATGCTTTATTCCCCATTAGCCCCACAGTATGGCAATCCTGAACAAACACCTTCTGATCATCTCTTCCCTGGAAAGACCCATTTCTTGTGATGATTAAGAAAAGCATGAGGGCTTTTATCTTCATCTTTTTTTCCTAATTATCATGAGAAACACTGATCATTCCAGGATTCATTGGTATGTACACATAAGCCTAACAGTGTTATCCATGCCTGATAGGGTTTCTCTCTACCACACAGTACAACCAGGCTGGTTTATTTGAGTACTCACGCAGTAAACACGATTGGAACATGTGGATTCAGCCTAACAGAGGAGGAGACAAAGAGGTGGAAAGATCCAAAAAAATTATAGATTAGACTAGATATAATGAGTCTTCAGACCTTTTATTTTACATTATAAGATGTGATTTTTATTTCCATTTCAGAGTTGTAGAAATGTAGGACTTTTCTAAATTACTTCTGTCTTTTGTTTCTGATGCAAAATCAAAGATCACCTGAACAACTTCCAAGATTACTCTAAAGCCTTTTCTGAAAAGCTAAACAAAAAAATGAGATTTCACAGTTTCTATCAGTCACATGTTCCAATTTCCACCCAACTTATTCTTAGACGTTTAGTGTGCTTGTAACCTAAATTGCTCTTGCTTCAAAGTAGGCTTATTTCACCTTCACCTGTCCTGAAAACTAAGATGTAGATCAGCACTCTTCTTGTTATACCCATCAGTATGCATTATACTTTTTTTAAATCGGGTTTTATGCCCTCATCCAAATCTTGTTTTTCCAGACTCAGAAAACACAAATTTTAACATTTTCACCAGACCTCTACTAAAGTTTCTTGCTGTTTTCCTGGCAGCAGTTTGTGAGTCTGTCCACGTCTCATTTTCAGCTGTGAGGTGCTGCCTTTTTATGTTGAGGTTGCCAGTAAAAATGCTCCACAGACATGACACAAGAAGCTTGCCCAGCATCCTGTGGACACAGCACAGAGTGGCATTTTCCTCCTTTGGAACGACCCTTGCAATGGTGTTGGCTCCTATTCATTTTATGGTCATCTCCTTTCCTACAATGCTGACTCATAGGCTGTTACTCATCTCTCTCTATACCTGGGCATTTGATTTTGCTCTTCCAAGGCTTGTGGTTTTCACTTGTCCTTATTGAATTTTCTGGTATTGATTTCCAAACATTTCTCCAGTTTGCCAAGATCATTTTGAATTCTACCCCCATATTCCCGAGTGCTTACAAAATCTCCCAGCTGGATGTCCTTCTCACACTTTGTAACTTTTAGCATAACTATCCACTGCTCTGGTCATGAAGCAAAATCCTGCAGGACCACTTGATGCTGACTCCCAGTTTAACACTGAGCTGCTGACAGTGGTTCTTCAGGTTGTTTTCCGGTCTGTCACTGTCATTTCACCTGGGTCTTACTGCCCTATGCTGCCTTTGACAATGAGTTGTGGAGTTGTGTGAGATATTTCACAAAGGTCAAGTTGTAGTGCATTTCTCTCATTTCACATAGGCTAGGCCAGTTATCTTAACCAGAGAGGAAAATCAGTCTGGTTTTGTGGTCAACTTGTTCTTCACACATGAATACATGTTTGCAATTCCCTAGCACCTTATTATCCTCTAGATGCTGAAAATTTGGTTGTTGGTTCCAGTAACTTTCCACATACTAAAGTTATAATGAAGAGTCTGTAATTCACTAATTCACTGGTTCTTCTTCCCCACTGCTCCCTTTTCCTTAAATATAATATAATAGTTTTTCTCTGCCAGTCCTCTAGGAACTCACTTATCTTCTGTAATCACATGAAGGTATTCACTAATTTTGTCTATTGCTTTAGCTGGTTTCTGAAGTACCTGAGGGAAAATTCAGTGTGGACTGATTAATTTTGCAAGAGATTTCAAAAATGTAGGTTATATGACTTGAGAGAAGACAGAATATAATATATAATATCCCATCAATTTTCAC
Organism: Setophaga petechia; assembly: GCA_024362935.1. Lineage (NCBI taxonomy): Eukaryota > Metazoa > Chordata > Aves > Passeriformes > Parulidae > Setophaga > Setophaga petechia. The sequence goes on along the minus strand of JANCRA010000008.1, from coordinate 10,626,530 downwards.
TGGGCACTGTACCTGGCTTTTGGCTATGATGAAGTTGATGAAATAAAAATAGATCAATCTATGTCTTCATGCTTCCCTCAAATTTAAAAGAGAAGCTGAAATGCTTCAGAAAAAGGCTGGGAAAAAATAGGGGAGAAACTGAAGGTAGTATTTATGTGGCTACATTTTTTTAAAGAGAAAAAAACCGATTCTTCAGTCAAAAGGAAGAAATCAAAACTCACGCTTCAGTGCATAAACTGATTACAAGGGTCAGCAAGGAATTGTTCTCACCATTTCCATCATCTCACAACAGTACAGTCTTATTTTTTATGGTTAACTAAAGATTATGTATCAAGTAGTATCACATTATTGACCTCAGCATTGAGCACTAGTGCTTATTCCCATTGTTCTTTATTTTCCACTTCTTCTTCCCCTCTCTAAAACTTCAAATAAAAAATATCTAATTAATCAGACTTCTCCAACAAGGAGGAAGAACCAAATTACTTCAAGTCTGGAGTTTTCAGCTTTAACTTGAAGCAAAATTTCCGTGTGTAACCATCTTTCAGGCAAATTATTTAAATATGCATGCACATCTTTCACATCTCATACATTTTCCCAGCAATCTGTAGTTCAATATCTAAGAAAAATACCACTTTTCCTTTTTTACATATTCTCTCATTAGGATTTCACTTGTGTCAGACTAGAAGACCACTCCATTCCCACTTGGGATGTACCATTTTTCCAGCTTCCTGGTGTAATCGTCTTTGTTGCTATTAGTCACAGCTATTCTGATGTCAAGTTTCTTTTGTCAGAATTTCTTTCATTTCTGAACTATCTCTTTCAAAGCATGTGAAGAGGGAGCTTAACTATTTGGAAGTACCAGCTACTGGCAATTTCCAAAGGCAAAAATCTCAATGCTAGAGCAGAGATCTAGTTTGACAAGCCCATCCTGGTGTCTCAAAAGATTGCAGTGCAGAACTTGCTGATAAAAAGGCAGAATCCGTAAGTAAGAAGGAATACATCTAGAAGGTATGCAAGAAGAATCTTGTTGCTGAAGTACACGTACAGATCTAAGAAAGGATCTTCAAATTATTTGCGGGGTTACATGAAGTGGCTACATGAAGTGGCTACCAACACTGGGAGAAATGGGCCTTGATGACCCTGCATTTGCTGCTTGTAGGGTTTCTCTGAGTTCATGTGCTGTGTTCAGGGTCATTAGTTCTTTGTACACCACCAATGTCTCCCTGCCTAAAGAGGAGTTGTGCCTAAATATTGAAGAGGCACCAAATGACCTTTTCATGACCATCAGTAGCAGTGAATGAAAGCCATACCTTACTTTCAGGTCCATACTCAAAGGTTGCATTGACCTGCTCTTCTGATCACTGAAAATGCTTTAAGGCAGCAGGGAGGCCCCTAGAATTTATATGTGAATAAATTTTTTCTCTAAGACTTTTAACAAACAAGTGAAAAGGAATAGAACTACAAAGCCTGGTTTATTATGGTAATGTCTTTCCCTCATATCTCTTCCTTCATACACAATAATTACAGCTCCTTACAGCTGCCTTGTCATAACAGCTAGCATACCTCAGTTACTATGGCAGAGCTGCATGCAAGATGATCCCTTAGTCCAAGAGATTGTATAACTGCCCGTACTTTCCTCATGGGGACATTAACCTGGTTCTCATTTCTCAAATAAACCTGCTAATCCCCAGGGAGCAGATAGAAATGCTGGGCAAACAGTTGGACTCAATCTTAAAGGTCTTTTCCAACACTAATGATTCTATGATTTTATGAAATATAGTAATCCTTGGGATTTCTCCTTTCACAATGCTAAGAAAATATCAGTGCAATTATATTACTGCATCAGCTCATTTCTTTGGGAAATCAGACTCAAAACAGCTGCAGAAGATTCTCCCCTCTGAAGGACAGCAACCAGATGGCTCACAGCAGATAATGGAAGGATGGGAATTTTGGCCAAGAATACCTCAGCTCTTACAAAAGCTGCTATTACATCACCATTACAAATTGAATACTAAAACAGATGGAGCACAGGGTTTTGGATTCTTCTCTGAACGATTCACCTGTAACAAAATGACAAGCAAAGAGTTTGCCAGCAAGCAAAAGATCTTTTATATTCTAGTAAATGCTTCTTCTGCTTAGCCATTAAGCAATCCAAACAGAGGAAGAGCTTCATCTAGGATACTCATCCTATGAAATGGGAGGCACTGGGAAACATGGAAACATGTCACAACAGTGGATTATGAAGAAGATGGAAAATAGATAATACATACTTCTTTGTGAGGGGTAGGTGTTGTTAGAGCATGTCACATTTACAGAGGACAATTAGATAACATGTTACACACACACTTTGTGGAAACTGCAACAGTTGAGTTTGAAGACCAAAACCTAGAGGCTGGCATGCAAAGCATGTGAGGTTGTTTTTCAGGCTTTATGAAACTTTTGCTTGCTGTCTTAGACCTGGGACAAATGAGGTCAGCACACATTTATTGCTTCTTACTTTATTCTTGCAGCTTGAAAGTGTCCTGTGAAGGCTAAGCACTCATACTCTATTATTTCTAGAAACACTTTGAAGCTAGGTGATAAAAACAAGGTAGACTCTAGTATTTCAGAGAGAGGAGAAGGCTGTAAGACTTCTGCTTCTTTTGCTGGTTTGGTTTCATATACTGTAGCTTGGAGATTACTTGAAAATATTCATCCTGTTGGTTAGTAGTGTATGTCCTCATGCTCAGATAAGGCAATCAATGAGATCAGAGGAGGTGCAGGTGCCAGTGTTGTACTGCTGAGCAATGTCAGAGTCAAGAAATGGGAATCAGAGGAGACTTTCACCTTTAGAGCACCTACAGTTATTTTTAAAGTTAATTTTAAGAATGTCTTTTCCCTATGAAAAGACACCATTAAAAAACAAACAAACAACAACAACAAAACCCACAAACAGTCAAACCAAAACCAACAGAAAATCCCACTATGCAATAAATGCCAGTGGGTGCATATGGTAATTATGAGAGGTGGCAAAGTATTAATTTCTGGTTAGAAAAAGAAATTACCTATTCACTTCTTTGTCTTCAACAGCTGCTTTTGGAAATGGATAGGCATTCATTTCTAATATGACAAAATGCTGTATGAAATGCCAAATTAACAAGGAACACAGTCACAATGAAAGTAGGAAGTTGTCTTCACCAGCAGATAGGCCCTTGTCAATCATTGGTTTTGATCTTTATGCATGGGAAGAAATATTACCTCTACCTGGTGCAGGCAGACAGCTACTTCTCATATCTGTCACCAGAGAGGAGACAACACCTTTTCTGTCTTTGGCATTTGGGGTTATCAGAGAGCCTTATCAACTATCCAGTAGGTGTGGGATAAGAAAGAGACCACTTTTCACTGCTACATGGAAATATGTCATATTGTGGGGACTAGCAGACACAAAATGCAATGTTTTGTAGCTAAAGAACATGATCTGCTACTGTAGCCACCATGCAGCAAAGCAGGGACACCTCAGGTTCAAAATACGTTCCAGGTGTGCAAGAGGAACAGATTTTATCCCATAGCAGGGGAATGGCAGATGTCTGAAGTGCTCAGGGGCCTTGAGACAAGTCTGAGCAAAGGCTCCTGGTACAGCTGCAAAGAAAGGTCACACTTTGAGGAGAGGAAGGGCTTTACAGTTTGTTTTGGGTTTTGGTGGCTTTTTTTTTTTTAAATCACCATATGTGCTACTTTATATGAATATCAATTCACAATTTAGAGTTACTTGTACAGGCTTTTTGACAGCATGGCAAAAGTAGTCAGGATGTGAGAATTAAAAGGAGTTTTTGCTTAATAATGAAAGCATAATTAGCATGATTTTCATAGGTTTTGTGCATCTTTGCACATCCTTGCTGAAAGAGGGGTTGTTTTATCTGAAATTTATTTGAATTTTGCAGTTTATTTGCAATGCTACACTTAGTTCCTGTTGAAGTTCATTTCAGCAGAGTTAGTTAGACATGCATGGAGCTTTAGAAACAGTCCTGTACTTCTGTACTGCTCTTTACAGTAGCATTTACAGTGCCTCACACTGAGTAAAAGCTGGGGATCAGATCTTCCCCTGATGCAATTTATCAGCATAATTCTATTTGGAAATGTTTACTTTGTGATTGTGTGTGTCTTTTATTCTTTTTGATCTTTTTATGCATCTATAACCATAGGGCTGGGATTTATACAGTGGGACTCCTTCTGTCATTCTGTGGGATTTTTCACTCTGCAGACACTCCAAAGCTTTGAAGGACTTCAGATCTTGAACAAAATGAGCTCGAGGATGTGTCCCAGGAGAGATTGTTGACTAGTCTGTAGATATAATTTTATGACAATGGATTGTATTTGGAGTTAATGTTTATGCACCATATGGTACATTGTCAAGTTTCGTTGTATTTATGAAGATCTTAATAAAGTAAAGTAAAAATAAAAATGCATGTTTAGGCCCAGTCCGTTTTCAAGAAAAGTAACTAGTGCCTCTATATTTTTCCTTTTAACTTAAACTTGCCCAGAAAGTATAACAACAGGTAATAGTAACAGTAGGACTGTCCTGGGCCAAAGATAGGACATAGGAAGTTCTGGGAGTAGTACAGAAATATTTAGGACTATAATTATGCAGCCTGTTTAAAGATAACTAACTTAGGTACTGGAAGCATTAGGATTTCTAAAATCATACAGTTACAGGATCACAGGATGGATCAGGCCAGAAGGGACCACAGTGGTCATTTGGTCCAATCTCCCTGCTCCAACAGATTCATCCTAGAGCACATGGCACAAAATTGCAACCAGACAGCTCTTGCATATCTCCTGTGAGGGAGACTCCACAACTTCTCTGGGAAATCTGTTCTGGTGCTCAGTCATCTCCACAGTAAAGAAGTTCCTCCTCATGTTCAGGTGGAACTTCCTGTGCGTCAGTTTCTGCCCGTTGCCTCCTGTCCTGTTGCAGGGCACTGCTGAGCAGAACCTGGATCCATTCTCTTGACTCTCTCCCTTCAGATACTTATAGACATTGATGAGGTCCCTCTCAGTCATTCTTGAGACTGAGCAGGCCCAGCTCCCTCAGCCTCTCCTTGCAGGAGAGATGCTCCAGTCCCTTGATCATCTTGATTGCCCTCTGCTGGACCTGCTCCAGGAGCTCCATGTCTCTCTCGAACTCGGAGGCCCAGAAATGGAAACCGCACTCCAAAATATAACCTCACTAGGGCTAAAAAGGAGACAAGTAGGGCATTAATTTCTTAAGAAATTTTAGTTCCTGGATCAGCAGAGCCTCTGTCCCTGGTGGGTGATTTTAACACTCATTGTGGTGGTGTCTGGTGCAGAATACAGCCTACAGCTGCTTACTGACTGGTGCACCTGTGGGCTTATTGCAAAAGTGTCTTATGCCAAAGCAACAGCAAATGAGGGAACAGGAGCCCTAAGAACTAGTCTGTGAAAACATAAAAGAATAATCCATTTCATGGTGGGTAAATACCTGCACAGTACTCCCACCTCCACCTTGGTTTAAAATATCAAAATTGAGAAATTTAAGAAACAAAGTAAATTGCTCATTTGGAGAACTTTTTTTTAGTCAAATTTAATTTCTTCCTACTGTGGTCATTACCAGTCTGTTTAGTTTCTTTTGCAAAATACTGGAGGGAAAATCTTTAAATGTGTCATTCAACACAGAAATAATTTTCCTTAGCATATTCCTAGTGCAGTGTATGTGCTACTAAGAAGCATGACATATTTTAAATGTTTACTTAAGTATCACATGAATTTGTGTACTCATGTATAGAGAAATTGAAGGGGGAGTTTAATACTGGTTGCCTCTCTTCCCCACTTTCTCAGTGTAATTCAACAAATGAATTGCTCCCATTCAAGCCATGTGCCTGCATGGGTTCCACTAAGGTCTGTAGCATTCTACAAGAGTGCTGAGTCCACACAGCAAAATCCCTTGCAAGGCCCAGGCATAAAAGATATAAGCATGTAATTAATTTTATGAATGCAAATAGTGCACTGACTTTCTGGGAGACCACTTGCTCATTGTGATGGGTACAGTAAGCATGTCAGTAAAGCTTTTCAAGTCTGAGCTTTTTGACTATAAAATCCTTGGCATTTATGTAAATATGTACTGAGCACAATACATTTCAATCCCAGTGGAACTCTCTGGGTGCCCATATGGTCATCCAAACTATTAATGGTTTTATCCTTTTGTTGGAAGTGTTGTTCACTTCAGAATTAACAAGATAAATGGGTCACTTGCAAAAAATGCCAGAAGTTGGTTCTGGCAGTTATTTCATTTTCCTTTTCATCTTTGCCCGGAATTAACTATTCAATTAAGAATAACTTAATTACAGAACAAATATGTGCTGGGGCGGGGGAAGGGGGGGCGGGGATGTCTGTAGAATTGGAGCATGAAGAGTAGTTCACACTTGGAATATGCCTACTTTAATTTGCAATATAGGCTAAAAGAGAAATTAATATTTTCATTGGTGAACTCTTTTTTTTGTAGAATAATTAGTAGTTCCTTTGTACCATGCACGGACCACAAGTAACACAAAGATCAATCAGAACTTCATGGGTCTTTATGAAGCCAAAAGTTGTATTGGTAACTGCTGACTGACAAAATAAAAAGGATTTTCAGCAATGCTTGCAAGGCAAGAACAGAGAAAGTAACCTAAAGAACCAAGTTGATAATCAAATATTCATCACAAAAGCAGGGGCAAGAAAGGCATTCACTTTGGGTCAGGGATATAAACTGCACAGATACACCTACATGTTTTCTACATGTTTTACCATGGAATAGACAACTGTGAGAAACAAAATGATATATTTAAGTTATTCTTGAAAAATAAAGCACCCTCTGCAGAAATCTCACATATTTTGGTCTTGTAGTTTTCCCAGGCTCAATAATTTTTGTGTCTCAGCAAGGAAAACAAGATTTCCCTCTCTTTACTGCCTTCAAATTTTTGCACATCCCCATGCTGAGTCATGAAATGTGTTTCTGTAATATATATTTCATATGGCAAGCAGCGGCTCATCAATTCCATCTTTGCAGATTTCCTTAAGAATGCATTTTGAAGGACTCCAAGAAACAATTTGCATTAAGGAAACATTAAAAGTTCAGTTCTCCCTTACTCAGTAATGCCAAGTAACCCTTCCTTAATGCAAATTGTTGAAAAAACAATTTGTTTTAACAATTGTTAAAAACCCTTCCAATGTGTCCCCCTGATTCCCTGCAAGGAACAGAATCTGCCTCCAAGCCTGAGCCAACCATCTGTTGCAAAAACCACTGTGGACCATCAAAGTCTAGAGACCCCATCAAGCTAATACACCCCAAGCACCTGGCTCTTCTCCTAAGCAAGTGTTGTGTCTACAGCTGAAGTGACCCTGTACTCATCCATCACGCTCATCTGCATGAGTCCTCTGAGAGACTCAGTCACCCATGGCCTTAACTCTATCTCAGCCATCACTTGTGCTGCCACACAGTCCAAACCCTAAATTGTATGTGAATGCCTTTTTATACCACTCAGAAATGCGTCCCTTGGCCTGCAGGCCTTGCAGATGCAGAAGCCAAGAGCATGCACCTGGGGCTAGTGACACTGTGGGAAAGAGGAGCCAGAGAGATCAGCAGCACCTCAGCCCAGGAGTTAACAGAGGCCTTTTTCATCCCTTTAACACCGGCTGAGGACCTGAGACAGAAAAGAATGTCATTCTCCTTCAGTCTTGGAGAGGAACCACTGCGGACTAAACATTTTTATTAACGGTATCAATTTGCCCTTAGGTGAGGAGCAAAATGCAGTGAGTTTGAGCCTGCTTGCTCATAGTTTTGGAAAGGCATGGGAAAACAGAAACTCTTCTATTAACAAAAGAAAAAAAAAGAACAAACAAAACTCTGTTCCACTTCAATACTACTGTTTTCTTCCATTTCTACAAAAATATGTGACCATGTTGCCATGGGCTGGCAGTAAATGGGCAAATTACTGGTACAGAAGGAAGGAACATCCTTTTACAAGACTTTACATTACTTAATGGCAAGTTTCCTGACAGTTGCCATACCCCAGAATAAGACTGCATTGGGAATAAGAAATATTCTTAGGGATATTGCTTCCAGGGACCACTGAGTTGTACACTGTTATCAAGGCTCCTAATGGAAGTGCACATTCAGGTGGCAAAAGCTGTTCTCACAGCCTGAAGCATTTATATCACTCCTCTTGACCTTTTTTTCACTGCTTTTACTTACCTGGCTTCTTCCTGATTTAATGCACCTGTGGATGAAAAGCATCCTGATGATCAGATTTCGTTTGCTATTGCCTCCTTACAGGTATACTGGTAAATCTGCCAGTTCATTTAACAACGTCTTGATACTTTGCTTAAGCACTGTTGATCCTTGATGGCTGAACTTAATTGCAGGAAACACCTGACACCATTAGTTTTGAATTGAATACAAACACAATTCTGATTGCCACAGGAATTGGTCCATTGTATTTTATCACCTCTTTGCCACATTAACAAAAATGCAAGTGATCTGTGCAGTAGGGGGAGTTTCTTAAAGCAAAAACTCCAGGTAGGACCTTAGCTGCTGGATCATAGCCTGCTCACAGTTTCTCTTCCCGTTGGAAGGTGTTTTCCCTCAAATTATATTGGGAGGTGGTGGGAAGCTCTTCCCCACATTTACTCACCAGCAAAACATGGATTGTAAATAATGCCCCCTGACTTTGCTAACAATAACTTGTTGTTTAGAACACACCAAGAACATGATGGGCATATTTATGAGTGGAGGGCTTCAGCCTTCTTTCCCCCATTGTAGAGGTGTGTTGGAGGTTTGGAGCAAAGCCATCACAGGACAATGAGAGGCAAGCCCTGCACACATAGTTCTTGGACATAGTTCTCCTGTGGCTGTGGGCATCCAGTAGGCACTGTGAGCCATGTCCCTGCCTCTCACAAAGAGCTGAACATCTTCTTCATGAAGTGACAGACACACAGAGATTACTAGGGTCCTTCTGGGCTTGTACTGCTTAGGGTAAATCCCCATCCTTTTGCTTTGCAGACAACAAACCCTAGCATATTATGTAGCCAGTATCTAAACAACAAGCAGTTCTGGGCATTGCTCTGCTTAGAAGGATTTTACCATGTTCTGTGCTTATAGTTTTAACTTTCTTTGTCATATCTATTCAGGCTTAGGTTGTAAACTTTTCCAAGGTAAAGGACCCATTAGTTTGCTGCACTTTACAGCTGTATAGGCTAGCAGCACTGTGTGGTCATACTTCTGGGCTTTATACTTGGAAACATTATTTTGTGTAGAAATTAGTCTTAGATGGTCATTTTATCTCTACTCCCCCTGTGGACATCACTTCCAGACTTACACTGCCCTTTTCAGATTTCAGCCAACATTCAGAAAATTTTTTTAATTTCTGTTTCAGTAGATTTCTAAGTGTACCCAGTTCTCCAGTTGTAACAGCCTTTATGCCGGGGAATTCACAACCATACTCTTAACCATACTCTTCTGCTCTGTTAAAAACACTGCATTGTCTCAGTCTTTACTTTAAAGTCACACAACTCTCTAAAATGCTTTTTTATTATTTTGAAATCTTCCAAGGATTTCAGCTGGAAATATTTGACAGACATCTCGTACATTTATCCCCTCCACAGGATGAAACAATTAACTAAGCCTAAACACCTAAGTGTAGAACAGCAGTAAAGGAAGTGCAAACTAATGGCTTAAGACTCAAAGCTCCACGTAGCTTTTTTAATTAGTCTGTTTGTCATGAAAAATGTCTATTTTTTGTCATGAAAAAAAAACATCCTGTTAGTCATGAATGTTCCTTAAAGAAGCAGTAAAAATACTGGACCAACAGAGGATGTATGGAGTGCTTTGATAGAGTAACTTGTGTGCAGCACTAGATCATTAAGTTCAGCAAAATAGTTTGCTAAAGGTTTGCTATAATCCATAGCCTGGAGTGAAGTCACCAACTAAACTGACTTTATGACAAGAAAAGACCCTAGACCCTGACAGAGAAAGCATCCTCTGATAGAGGTCATTATTCCTTTGTCTAAATAGGTCTTTAAGGACTGTGAAAGAAAAAAACATGTTAGCATGACTTGCTTGGACATAGAGTATGTGGCCATCAGCACTGTGAAACATTTTGTGGGTTATAAAACGATTAACTGACCATTCAAATTCTAGAAATGTTGCATTTGTAGCACCAATCAGTTCCTCAGAGAGGAGGCAACAGTGTGTGAAACCTGAATTCAAGTAACAGAGAGGCTGAGAGAATAATTAAAGCCAGAAATAACTTGGAGCTTCCAGAAATTATACTCAAGGTTTGCAATATAGCAATAATATCTGTATTTATGTAGGCATGTGTGCATGGACGTGTGTGTAATGACAATGGCACAGTTTCCAAACAGAAAGATGGTTGCCAAATATTGTTCTCCAGCTATCATAATTTTCCAGAGTGAACTGTATTTAAATATTCTCTAAGGACTTCTGGTCATAAATATTTCTAAAAAGTATGCACTTAACTCATGCCAATCAATATCATAAAGCAATCCTACAGCTAAATTAGCAAAGTCAAGAACTCATTGACTAAACCCTGATATGACTTGTACCTAAGGCTCCAAGTCTTCAGCTTATATGGTAATAGTATTTCTGTTTTCAAAAGTTGTGCATCCTGATCTTACATTTTTATATAGAGGATTAAATATTTTATAGCATATTTGCCTATTGAGAAAACTCATTTGCCTTGAGAAAAAAGGCATCCTCTTATGAATTTTCTTTTACTTTACAGGATACTGCATTTCTGAGAACCAGGATCTCTCCTGGACATTTCAAAGGACTACATAGAGGACCTACTTTATTCTCAAGGGACCCAAGTTACTGTGTTTGGACTTTTAAGTCAGTCCTAGTATACGGATGTGGACTTCAGGTAGAATGAGCAATGCAAAGAACTTGTTTGGACTTGGTGTCTCCTTGTATTTTTGGGGACTGTTGGACCTTACTACAACTGTGCTGTCAGGAAGTGCCAGGCCCCTCACTGAAGGGCAAGAAGACAACCTGTCAGACAAGCTGCATCAGCGTATGAAGAGGAGCTGGGTGTGGAACCAGTTTTTTGTTCTGGAGGAATACACAGGAACTGACCCTCTCTACGTTGGGAAGGTAAGATCCACAGTGGGAGGGTGTCTGTAAGAGTGTATCCATCTGAGTATTTGCAGATTGTGGTGAAACACAGGATGTTTCCTCAAGTGCCTTTGCCTTCTTTCATCCGCATTAATTTCACTTCTGCTCCCAAGAGCTTTTGCCCCATGTCACCTCTGTTTGGGAAGAATTTCTGTTTCAAGGGGCTGTCAATATATTTGCCTATTTCAAAGAGATCTGCTGCATCAATCATCATCTGCAATTTGAGGTAGTGTTAGAAAATCTGCAGCAATTTTTCCAGGGACTCCTACAATGTCAAGGCAAAGCAAGGTTATATTGACATATAAGGATTAGGAAAGAAAGGAAGAGTTCGTGATCATGCTTCTGTCCATGATCAAGTCAGCTAGAAGCTGCAATTCAAAATCAAATTAAGTAGCCAGTTTCCCTTGAAAACTGACATTTTAGTTTTTGTTTTCAGTAAATCTTCAGGGTCAGAGTATCTTCTGGCTTACACATCCTGACTGCAGGTTAATTTTGTGGACTATAGAGAAGTTGCTCCAGATCTAGAAGGGTAGATGGGCACCTCATTAAATCTGACTATTTTTAGATCCCTTATGCCCCAAGAACCTACCCATCAGTACAAATATGTGTAAAATACATTCCTGAGCTCATCCTGTACATATACTTGGTAATATTTTGCATTTACTTTTCTGTGTCTCTTTGAGGAAGAAGCTGTTGAAAATCAGACCAGTGACGTCTGCTGTCGCAATCTGTCTCACTATAACCATCCTCCTTTTTTGTTTTTAAAGACCTGAATCACTGACCCTGTATTAACCTTGTTATTCAAGGTGTTGTAGTCAGCATCAAGTTTGCTTCTATTCTACACCAAGGTGACAAATCTGGACAATAATGCAGAGAGAGTTAATGTGCTAAGTATTTGAACAACACAATCAAGATTTACATGCCTAGAATATCAGATACAGCTATGACAAGTGGAGAATACACATAGATATATATGAAAAATAACTTAGAAAGTATGTCAGAAAATAATTCCTTCACATTTCATTGTTTATGAGATAGAAGTCCTTTTATGAGATACTCCGGTTTTCCTTCCAAGTTATCCATCTGCAGAAAAAAAAAAAAAATATTACATATCCAGAGGCCGAGTTTGGACTCATATTTATCATTCTACAGCCCCACAGAGCTAAACTGTGCTCTCAGTCACACCAATATAAATCAAAATGGATCTGCAGGCTTCAGAAGACCTCCTCCTGATTTATCCCTGCATGACTGACAGCAAGATGTGCTTGCCTTCCTCCCACAGCAATGGCATTACCAGTGATTGCCTCCAGATGAGACCTCATTAGTCTTCATTCATCTGTACACCTAGCTTTTCAGGTCTTGAGATCTCTATTGAATAAAGAAATTAATATTTGTTTTCAGGCAATTCCCAGCTTTGGAACAAGGGCCAGACTTATTATTCCACTTTCTCAGTTACATCTGAAATGACTTCAGGCTTCCACTTGTGAGCCGAATCTTAGGTAAAACACATATGGGGAGAAACCAGCTCATCTTTTAGACCTGCTGTTGTCATTAGGAGCACACACATTTGGCACAGTCAGCAGCACTCCTGAGCTTGCCACTGGGAAGCTTGTCCTGGGAAGGACACCAGGACACCAAGACGGCTCCTCACGGCCTGTGCCTGCCGCTCTGAAGCCCAAGCTGCCGTCAGGGAGCTTCTCCAAGGCTGTCGGGGCGCTGGCTGTGCTCGCACCGGGGTGCACAAGGGCTAATTAGCACCCACGGTGAACAGGGCCAATTAGTCCCACGCACTGCCGAGCTGACACAGCTGGATCCCTCGGAAGGCCTCCTAACTCGGCAGAGCTCCATGTCGTCCCGGCGCCAGGGAACTCTGCTGCCAGGAGGGGCCTCTGGGGCTCACACATTCCATGGTCTCCCATCCCCGATGGGGTGGGGAGCAGCCAGCAGAGCGGTGGGATGGGGGCTCTGGGGCTCTGTGAGGCAGAGGCTTCCCCTCGCCTCGCCCAGCCTGAGGCACAGGCGCTCCGGAGAGGCAGCAGCCTCCCACAATTCCTCACCCGCCTGCATTTGCGCCGCCTGAGTCTCAGGGATCCTTAGGAAAGGGGTCAGCAGGGAATAGACTGTGGGGTGAGTTAATTGTTCTGGCAGGCCAGAAATATTTCAGCCCAAGTCACCCCAGGCTGGCTCAAAAATAGCTCTGTAAGGCTTGCACATAGTGGGGCGGAGGTGCAACAGGGCTTTCAGTCTGCTGCTGGCTGCTCACACCAGCCCTCCAAAACAGCCCTTGGTCCCTCACCAGGCCAGGCAGGGTCTCTTCTAACTGATATCACCCACAGCATCCTGAAACATCCTCATAGCCAGACCTTGCTTTTATCCATCTGCTCTCTCCAAGACCCTGTCAGAAGGAGAAAGAATGCACAGCACAGAGCCAGCTGTACAGCTGGTTCTGGCTGGTTCTGTGTGACCGGAGCAACCAAAAAAGCACCTTGACTTGAACTACAGGTCCAGGCTTGCCTAATATGATTTCCAAGGCTGTTATGAACTTCCCTAGACAACTGTTAAGGCAGGGTGCAAAATATGTTCTGGACAGAGAAATGAAAGAAACTTCCTGATGCGAAGTCAGTACAATTTTCTTTTTCTCCAGTGCTCATGACAGTGATTTAAAGTACTTCAGCTTCAGAGGGTTTCTGGTCCTGTCATAGATAAATACAAGGCTTTGGTTTTCCTAGAGGTGGCCATTATTGGCTAATAGGATGAACCAGGGAAACCAAAGCCCCTTCATTTGCTACAGCAGGTATTTTCCACATTCAATGAGCAGCCTACACTGTGTCAGTAATTGAACTGGGAACACACTTCACCATTTTGCCATGTTGGAGACTCCCTAACCCTGTTTCAAAGAAGCATTTGAATCACAGCAGCTGAATGAATGAATAAAATGCAACCTCTCTGCAGACTATCAATGTACATCAACCACACTCACTCCTGCATCCTTACAAAAATCCACTGCAGGTGCTACCTCCCTGGAAGCAGAGAAGGGAGAAGCACATCAAGGATGGAGTCATAGACTCACAGACTGCTCAGCAGAGTTATGTGGGTTCTCCCCTGAGCTGCTCACTGCAGTGCTACTCTCTTCCACATGCCCTTTGCCAGGAAATGTGTCATTCCAATGCAGATGTAACATCCTTGGTTTTTTGTTCTGTTCTCATCAAAGGGAGCAACGCGGGTTGACACAGTTAAAAACTTCTCAGGAGTTATCAGCTTTATTCCTCCAATAACCCATTCCTTAATATGGAGGAGAAAGTAAAAATTAATTCCTCCTACTCTGTATCAACCACATGGCAGCCCAATTTATTGCACCCCCCATAAAATAGAGCCAACTTAAAACTAGATCACCTTTCCAACACAGTGACTTTTACACTCCAAACTACAGCATTCTGATATTAGGTTTGGTGTGGACTTCAGTACCTTCAGACACCAAATTCTTTCAGATTTATTGCAGTCTGGCAGTGTTATGTCTTTTTGTCTTTTACACTCTTTTTTGCTTTGTCTTGAAAGAGTGGGTTATACAAGAAGCTGCAAAAGTGCTGCTAGCATTTGTTACTGCCTAGCCTTGGTTGAGTCCCAATGTTTCTAACAAATCACAGCTAGACAGAGATCCTCTTGTACTCCCAAATTCTTAACAGCATGCCATGTTCATTCCTTGTTTGCTCCCTTCACAACCGCATTTATTCCAAAGAGGGCTTTGGACAGAAAGTGAAATTTAACCTATAAGTTTGATTAATTATTTGCTTCTAAGTATTCTGAAAATTCCTGAACATCTACTGCTATTTCAAAAAATGCTCTTTTTTTTCCTTTCTCTTTTCCTTCTTATTTTTCTCCTTCTTTATTTTCTTTTCCTGTTCCTGTTCCTATTTTCTTTTCCTGTTTTCTTCTTTCCTTGTTTTTAATTTCTTTTTCAGTTTCCTCTTTGTTTCTGTTTCATTTTTGCCTTTTGACTTTGAATTTGACTTTGCCTTCCTCTTTCTCTTTTTTTTTTTTTTCTTCTCCTTATTTAATGAGGACTTCTTGGTGTTCCAAAACACATTTTCTTCCATCAGGCCCCGCTCTAATTCCCCAGTCAGGTCTAACATCTGTATCTGTCTCAGCAGCTGTATTCTTTCACTGGAGCACTAATGCACTAAAACAAATGCCCAAGATGTAGCTTAGTGGTTCTGAATCAATTTGGAAAGCTATAATAGTGTCCTCCTTCTGGAATTATCCTGTTTACTAGCTCCTACAGTGATAATCTCTGAGTTATGGGTGTTTAGGGTAAATAATGACAAGCACTGTCTTTTTTTAAACTAATCACAAGATGGTGTTTCCTGAAGATATACCAGTTTGCAGTCCTAGTGCCTGCCTGTGAATTAATACACATGGCAGCCATCTAAATTTAACTGTTTACCACTGCCAAATTTTTCTGGGCTTGTTCTTCCACCATTCAGTTAATGCATCGCCTGAGAGCTGCCAGCTTTTCTCCAAAATATCGATGTTTCTCAAATGCAGTAGCCACTGCAGGGATGGAGGCAGAGGAGGAGGAAGTGAAATACCAATGACCTGACACAGTCATTGTCGCAACCTGCACCTTCAGCTCCTGCAGCCACATTGCAGCACTGCTGCCCTTAACATTCACTGTCTCAGCACCTGCTTGGAGCTCATGGGCCACCTCTGTACAGATCTGTCTGCAGGCTGGGATATGCCATGGAAAACCATGGGATCCCACCTCAGCTGAAAGCACTCTTGCCCTAAAATCAGGAGAGGGTCCAAGTTTTGCATAGATCACCTAACCTAACTAAGAGGCAAATAGGGGAGACAGCCTTTGGAGAATGAGTGTCTCCTGACCAGGCCCTTCACTGGGGGAAAAGGTCTCTCCACTCCCCAGCCAACAGGATCAGGATCATGTGCCCTAAAATAGCTGAGGAGCTGCTTCAGTGGCACAGAAATGCTTAGGTCAGGTAAGTCATTTTGCCCATATTCCTATTAAACTTTCTCCTATGTAATAAGTTATTGTATATGTTCTTTATGTTTTAAACAGCTCAGAGATGAGATTTCTTCTTTCTTTCTTGACAGAATAGTCTATAATCAATTGTACAAAGTTTGACTTCTGCTTTTTGACACAAATTATGCATTTCTGTTCGGATTATTTCTTCAAATACTGTGTTCATATATTCAGTCTATTATTCTAAGATTTTTCTCTCCAGTTCAAATATTTACCTATGTTTGGCCCCATCCTCCAAGATTACTCCCATCTGCCCTTTAAGCTCATCAAAGCATTAAACACACACCTAATTCTAAACATATTTCTGAGATAATTTGCCCATATATGCATTTTAAAATGTGTTTAATTGAATCTAGCCCACTTTCATGCTTTTTTAAAATTATTTTTTATCCTTTATTCATCACCCACAATAATAATCACACTGGAAAACAGTATTCACTTTTGAACCATTTTGCACCTCAAGTCTACTGCCTTCCTGTCTTTTGGTACTGAATGATTACTGCCACTGGACATTCATCTTTATGCTCTGCTCCTCAAAGGCATGGAAGTATGAGCATACCATTGTGGATTTTCATAGTGTGAGTGAAATTAACCAATTTGATTGCTTTTGATAGTCATTCCAGTATTTCATGGGAACCAGGTGTTTAACAGAATGTAGTCCCCAGAATGATTTGTTTCCCTGTTTTAGATTATAATTATACTGCGTTTACTCTTGCTCTTTTCTGTTGCATTCATAGTTATCTGTGGCTGCTCAGAACTAATTAGCAGTCATGCAATAAATCCGTTTGCTAATTTCCTAGAAAATCTGGGATGGTTCTCATTTCTATAGCCTGCCATGGGCATAAGCAATTGTTTTTTGCTGCTTAGCTTACCTACTGTTTGACAATACTTCCTGAAGATGCAAGGATCCAGACTAATTTTATTACTAAAATTCAATGGAAAAAGATTAAAATGTTTCTCAGTCATAACACTTACTGGGTAGCTCTTCCATTCTGCTTTCCCCTTGATCCCAAACAGATTTGCCTTATTTGCCCCAACATTATGCTACCCCTGTAGTATTTGACTCCTCTTAAGCCATGTGAGGAATCACAGTCTGCAGCTTTGCTGACCTCACTTTATCCTAAATCTTCTCAGTGGCCATTGTAACAAGGCAAAAGATAATTATTGTGTTGAGTGAAATTCCAAAAAGGCACAGAGCCTGTTCCTGTTTGGGTGCCTCTGCCTTTTCTTTTGGCACAGCTGTGGGTGCAGAAGCAGGAAGACAGGAGAGGTTTTTTAATTGCAGCTATGTGATACAGACTTTACTATGCCTCTTTCAGCAAAGCAAGTTCATTAGAACCAGCTTGTGAGTCCCGACAGTGAGACCAGAATGCTGGGGATGATCATGAGCTCAGTGTTTCTCAGCAGCTGCTTACCCAGCTCATGGTCTAATTGAATCCTGTTCCTTTCCACAGCTCCATTCTGACATGGACAGGGGAGATGGCTCCATCAAGTACATCCTCTCAGGAGAGGGAGCTGGCATTGTGTTCACAATTGATGATACGACAGGGGACATTCATGCCATTCAGCGGCTGGACCGGGAGGAAAGGTCACAGTACACCCTCAGAGCACAGGCTCTGGACAGAAGAACGGGCCGGCCCATGGAACCAGAGTCAGAGTTTATCATCAAAATCCAAGACATCAACGACAATGAACCCAAGTTCCTGGATGGACCTTACGTAGCCTCTGTTCCAGAAATGTCACCTGTGGGTAAGACAGATTTTGTGGAGTTTCTTTCCCCTATGAGCAAATTGGAGATGGTTACCAAAACACAAATTCCCTGACTCCTTGATCTCAGCTTCTGCCCCTTGGGCAGGGGCTGCAGGACAGAGGAGCTTATCCTGGGGTGCCTGCTTGCTGTAGAAAAGAGACAACAGGCTTTACATCAGTAGCAGCTCCTCTGAAAGAAAATGTGTCAAGGGAAGCCTGAGAGATGAAAAAGGTGTGATTCAAACATGCCATGTTTTGACAATTTGTATAACATAGTGCCCCTTCTTCTCTGACATCAGGTGGTGGAAATAATAAAATCCATTGGACAGCCATTACCATCCCAAAAATAACACAGTCTTAGCAACCTAATCAATTTCAAGGGCTCCTACTGTCCAGTAGCCCTTGAAAACAGGGAGACATGAAAACAATCATTAGCTCCTTCTAATTCATGTAAGCCAGTACTAAACAAAGTTCAGTAAATCCTGAGATTCTGTTACTATTTGCCCTACACTTTTACAGTGTGTCTTCATGTTGAAGACGCTCCTGTTATTGCAATGCAGAAGAAAAACAGCAGCCTTCCTATTTTCCTATCCTGACACAAGTTAGGAGAAATCATTTCCATATAAGAATTCAAGTAATCGCATAAAATATTTGGGGTTTGGACTTTTTTTTTCTTTTTGAGTTGTCTTTGTTTGCTTTTTGGCTCTGTGACATTGCTGCAGAGATAATAATACCATATAAATTTCATGTCCTGAAGTTCTTCAATAATGTTGACATAAAGCTAGAGAGAGGCATCAAATACAGAAGTTCCAGTCAGTAATAATACTTTTTAATGGTAATGGCTAGCTTGAATTCAGATTTATCTTCAAGTGCTTATCCAGTAACATCAGATTTGTTTGTAACACAAAACATTATGTAGAAGGCTAGATACATTCATAAAGGCATTGTCTGATATTCTAAGGAGTCAAAACCTACACATATTTCAGTTGTGCTTCACCTTCTCCTTGTTCTTGATAAATTACATCACCTGCAAGCCACTACTAGCTTCAGAGGAACCAGACCTTGAAAACCAATTGATAAAAGAAATATATATGCCTCTGTGTGAGTTGCAAAGGCACTTCAGCGGTGTATAATCTTTAGGCGATACAATGTAAACTGCAGTCCCACAGAGAGATTATCTCTGAGATACATCCCTTCATGCTCACTATTTGTGTACAATTTCCATCCCTCAGTTAACTTACAGCATCTATGGACCTGTTAAAACAGTTCATGATTTATGTCAGCAGAGCTATGGAACTTCTTTGAGCTGCCTCCTAAAAATACTTAAAATCAAGACAAGGGGGAAAGAAGCAAGCAGTATTTAATTACCATCTCTCTGTCAACCATAACAAAGTACTGTTAGTTCAGCAATTCTGTAACTGTGGTCCATAGAGTACTTGCTCTTTTATATCTTCTTATAGAAGCATGGTGAATTAATACCTATTAATTCCTTTAGTGCTAATGAGCTACAAGTGTGAACAATAAGTACAAGCACTACGAGCGTCAAGTGAAAAAGTTCGGTGTGGGAAAGCTCTTGTTAGGCATTTCAATTTACTTTGAACTGTGTACTTTTTCTGCCAGCTCTTTATCCCACAAAGTCTTACCGTGATGGTTTTTTTGTCAGGCACCTCTGTTATCCAGGTGACAGCGACAGATGCTGATGACCCAACCTATGGGAACAGCGCTAGAGTCGTATACAGTATTCTCCAAGGACAACCATATTTCTCTGTGGACTCTCGGACAGGTATGTTATTTCATCAGGGAATGAGTCAGTGTGGAAACCAAAATAAAAAGTTGCAAGCAGAAAAAAAAGGGCAGTGCATCATAGCTGTGGTCAGAGAAATGTGTCTTTGTGGCTCGGAGCCAAGACAGAGCAGCACTGTGTGAGGGGTAAAGTAATGCTGTGGCAGTGAGCTCCAGAAGAAGAATGTGCTTTTTCCAGTGATAGATTCCTTTGAATGACCATATTCTGCAACTCAGGATCTGGATAAGTTTGGTGCTGTAAATACTCTTGTTGGCTTCTATCATTGAAAAATGTCTTAAACAGATCTAGTTGATAACAAGGCTTAGGGGGGAAAAATATCTATGAACCAGCCAGGACTGGAAAGTGCAAGCTAAAGGACGCAGTTATCTAGAGTAGTTTTACCTAAGGGTATTCTTGTTAATAACCTTACATTTGTCTCTAGGACACCCGCTCTGTTTCGCTTACTTTCTCTCTCTCATTTCTCTATACATCCAAGGTTTATATTCAAAAGTGGAATCTGACAGATTTTGACAGTTTCTAAAGGGCATCTGTAGTGCTAAGGTCAGAAACTCATGAGACGATAGTCACTGCAGAGCCCTAGGGGACAACACAGGAAAAACACTGAATAAACTTCTTCCAAAGTTAGCAGTTTACGGTGTAGGTGCTCTAGTCAAAGACAAACTTGTATATGGCATACTATTTTCTCAGTTTTGTTTATATTTACAATATAAAAAAGCTACTAATGCTCCTTTGTAATCGAGTGTCAACGACAAACAAATAAAGGTGTAATCATAGGTTTGTTGAGAACCAAATTATTTTTAAGAAAGGAAAATATCAATATTCAGGGTCAGATCCAAAACAGATTTAACCACTAGAATGCAGCTTATACAGAAGATAGACCCTTAAGTCCAAAAGCATGTACTTTATCAGTATTTAACCCAGAAAAGATCTTTTTCTTCTCTGATTAACTTCCCAGTCACTTAGATCTGCATCTCTAGACAGGCTCAGAAATGCCTCAGCCTTTAGCTGCCTCAGTCAGCAACTGGACTCACATTTAGGGTAAGCACTGTTGTGAGCCAGAAGCCATTTCCCTATGACAAACACAGGACTGTAATCAACTTCCCCTGTGCAAACTCACCTGTGGGATTTGGTAGCTCACAAAATGCAATTGTAGTTCTGACATTTTTCTAAAATAGAGCATAAGTGACCAACAACTCCTTTGTACTGATAGATAGTGATAAAACACCCAATAGTGGACAACTCATTTCAGTAGAGTCCTCCTCTAGTAGCATTTGGAGTCCTTACCATTTACCTCCCAACACAGACTCTTGGTTCCAGAGGTGTGCTCCTATTCCTATTCTGTCACTGTCCTCACAGGTGCTGAACAAGTGTCTATGTGAAAGCACAACTTCAAAGGAAAGTTGAGAGCCTCCTCCTCCCTTTTTCCAGAACACTTTTACAGCCTGACCAC
The DNA here is from genome assembly GCA_024362935.1 of Setophaga petechia. Lineage (NCBI taxonomy): Eukaryota > Metazoa > Chordata > Aves > Passeriformes > Parulidae > Setophaga > Setophaga petechia. The sequence continues at coordinate 10,605,325 of JANCRA010000008.1, read as the reverse complement.
AATCATATTCCCCTAGAAGATAAAAGAATTCTCCCACTTCCTAAGAAACCATCTGGCTGTTATAGAAAAAAAGGACCTTTGCTCTTTACTCTTTCCTTAAGAGCACAAACCTCACTCACTTTAGTGAAAGAAATGGTTCCAGTACATTTCTTTGGCAGACCTGAGGATCTTAACCTTTCCCATAGCCTTTCCTATAGCCTTAAGTATGGGTTTTATGTTCACCACCATCCTCAGCATTTCTTTGCTGACTGACTGTGTGCAGCAGCATCAGACGCTCCCTGCTCTGCATTGCTGCATCTCTGGATACCTGATCTGGTTCTGAGTCCTGGTGTCCTCTAGGAACTGGAGGCCCCAAAGATAGGCATGGCAGACCCTGGAGTTTAGGCACTGATGTCTCTTTTTAGCTCAAGCCAAGAGTGGAAATTCCCTACAAAGTGTTCATATATGGAGCAAATAATTCCCAAAATGTTAAGTATTTTCATATCTTATTTATATGTCCGTGGGAGCTGAGGAACTACAGCACTTCACAGGAGGCAGTCAGCTTTGCAGGATGGGACTCTGAAGGGCCCTGCGCAGGAAGATTAAAGCAGCGCACTGCGAGCTGTTCCATAACCAGTCACTATTTCTTCCCTTCACACACAGCGATAATTGCCAACACAATATCTTTTTACTGCTTTTTTATTAAACCTATACATTGTCTTTCTGCTAAAAATAAAGGCTAAATGCAGATCAGTCAAGTTAATAGTGTCCTGATGTGCAAGTGCTGCCTGTTGAACCGTGCGACTGGGATGGTGCCTGGGGCTGACACGCCTGCCCCCACACTAAGGACATCCCAAACGTGTCGCCAGCAAGCGATTATCCCGCGGCAGCGCGTCCCCGCGCTGCACTGTCGGCTGCTCGAGGGAGCACCCGGAGGTGCTGTGAGGCTGGCTGGGGCTGGGAGGGCTGCAGGAGGACAGCCGGGGCACACGGAGCTGTCCCGGGCACAGCGGCAGCGCCGGGAGCGCCCGGCAGTCCCGCGGCGCTGCCCGGGCCGGCGCTCGCAGCCTCCATAAGAGAAGTGTTGCTGCCACCTGATGTCCTCTCGCAGAAGTGTTACCCCGAAGGGAAGGGACGCCCTGCGCTCTGGGGGAGCAGGGTGGCCCCTCCGGAGCGGGCGCAGCGGTGTCTCCCTGCATTCTGCACTTCCAGCCGCCGCCTGGGTCCCGGAGCAAAGCCCCCGGGCTCCTGCCAGGTGGTCTCTAGGACTGCGCGCTCTGGAAAACTTGTCTTGATGGATCTTTTAACAAAGCACATCACTTCCAGTGATGTGCAGAGTTTGTCATCCTCAGCAGGGCCTTTAATTCGACCTATCACACTGTTCCCAAAAAGCTTTTCCTTGGAAGGCAACATTTTAATTTTGAACGTGCAGCCTGTCCCAGAGCTAATGCATTTTAACAGGCTTCTTTAAAATTCACACCTTCTGTTAACCTAGATTTCACTTGGGTGAGTTTTACTCTGCCAGGAAAGGCAGGAGTCAGTGCAAAGCCTGGAGTCATTCTTGACACAGAGAATAGGATTCAGGAGCAAGAGCCCTCTACCCTCTTTGTGTATTCTCTAACAGCCATTTTCTTTTGTTCCCCAAATGCCTTTCCACCCTCAATCTCAGGCTTAATTAGAACAGCTCTAATGAACATGGACCGAGAAGCAAAAGAATATTACGAAGTGATTATCCAGGCCAAGGATATGGGTGGACAGCTGGGAGGATTAGCTGGAACAACCACAGTCAACATCTCTCTCTCTGATGTCAATGACAATCCACCCAGATTTCCACAGAGTGAGTACCCTTGGGGCCACGACAGGCAAAAAGGGGTGGCTGAGTTTTGTGTTTGCTCTCATGACAGCCATTTTCAAACTCAGGATAGTGACAACTAGAGATGGGAAGAATTTCAGATTTGATATGGAACTCTCCTTAAAAAAAACCTCAAAAGGAATTATTCAACACCTTGCCTTTCAGAAAAAGTTTCTGACCTCCAAAATTATCAAAAACAACACTTTTTTTTAAAAGGATGGAAAATTAATTTACAGAAAAAGGCAGGAAGGAGAACTTTTGTTTTTAGACTGCTCATGGCCATTGCCTTTGGCTACTAATTGCTGCTCTGATTGTCTTTTCATCTTATCTCCAGAGGATGTCTCTCAAATCAGGGCCATGTGGTGGTGCTGGAAGTTGAAAGATAATTCATTCAACACTCCAGCCAGGCCACAGCAGGGGAGCATCTGGGAGCTGTGCTGCCAGTGTGGAGTGGGTTGTCACACAGGCTGTTCTCCAGGAAAGGTTCATCTAAACCTTGGCAATATACAGTTAAGCCCTAAGATATGTAACAGCCATACTTAATGGATGCAAAAATAGGCAGCTCCACTCTTACCAGAAACACAACTTTGTATTTACAAAAGTGAACTTCAAAACAAGATTTGCAATATTTTGCTCTTTGTTAATAAGATTTTTTATCACATTCATTTACATAATTCTATATTGCCATTAAAAATTTGAAAGAAGCTTTTCAGTTTTGATTGGACTAAATCTTCCAAAGGATGTAATTTGTGATTTTTAAAGAAAACGGATTCTTTTAGTGGTGTAAATCAATCTCAGACCATTTTGGTTTTGACAGCTTTCTCATTTAGCTGAGTAATGCAAACTCCTGCAGTTCTTTTTGATGATATTCTTCTTCTCCATCTGTTACTGCATGTTGCACTGGTAAATCAAAGTATTCCACTAGGATCAGCAAGAACTCTCAACTTCCACTTTTCTTCTGTTAGAGTAACTTCTTGAGCACGCCATTGCCAGCTGTGTTTTGAAAGTGTCATGAATTGTAACTGGTATCAAACTCTTGATTAAGAAAAATTACAATTCATCAAACTCCATCCTTGGTGTTATTCTGCCTTCTAAAGCTTAGAATAGTCTTCTAAAGTTGGTGCAGTCAACAGAGGGGGTGCAGCAAGGAGGGGTTGAAAGTAAAGCATGATGCCAGTGAAATATTTTAGGTACAGCATTTATATTTTTCAAAATACACTTTTAAAATAGCAGGTTGTTCTTTCCCCACTCTTGCTGTTAAGCAAATTAGCAATGCAACAAATGTGGTCAAGACAGTATTTGTAGGGAGAGGCAATACATTTTAATAGAATAACTGGTAAATTCCTTCTTCAGGGCTGAAAAAAATTTTGTAGGGACTTGAGAAAGGATTTGTGGTGCTCAAAACTTGTTTATTTCTGCTGTACAAACTGATCAAATAAAAAGATGCCTGTCCTATTAAATCTGTTCCATATCGCTTTATATCATGGCTGCAACAGCACTGGTGCTAATTGCCCTATTTTTCTAGTGGAAGTTCCTATCTTCAGATGTATTGCTCTTTTAAAAAAAAACCCATTCAACAAACCTGTTGCTATAACAAACACCCAAATAAAACTTCCCCAGGAAATTTAGCTGGGCTGTGGCTTTTTAAAGGAAATCACATGGCTGTCACACCTTTGGCACAGGTGCTAAAGACTCTCTGCAGGCCATGCCAGTGTTGTGGCCTCCCTGATCCACTGCATTGCTTTGCAGTTTTTTGGTTCCTCTTCACAGCCTGTTTTTCCCCTCTCTCCCTGCTCTCCCTGCGTGCTGCTTGTGCCAGAGCATTATCAGATGAGTGTGCTGGAGTCTGCTCCCATCAGCTCCACCGTGGGCCGTGTGGTTGCTAAAGACTTGGACGAAGGCATTAATGCAGAGATGAAATACAGCCTTGTGGATGGAGATGGACTGGATGTCTTTGATATTAACACTGATCCTAATTACCAAGTTGGCATCATCACTGTAAGAAAGGTAAAAAAGTTTCCTTTTTATAGTGATTTATATGGTTAACTATCCTGGTTACATTTTATGTGTGGAATATTCCCTCATGCCTGCAGTAGCTTGGTTCCCATTACATGACAGTAGCCCCTTTCTGGCTGTAAAACACAATTTCTTTAACATTTATTGCTAAAATATGAAAGCAGACTGCATTCCTAAGAACAGCTTTTATAAAGTGGGAACATCATTAACATAAACATGTCTTTTCCCACCAAAGGAATGCTCTGACTCCTTATTTATCTATTTAAATATTCTCTGTAGCTTAATTATCCTACAATGCAAGAAATTAGATCAATATTTGCATTTGAACTGTACATATTTTTCACTGTGGTGTTCCACAAACAATAATAAAGCATGCCTTGGAATTATTTATAAACCAATAAAACCCAGGCAGTGTTTATTTTTTTTTTAATTGCTGCTTGAAGATCCATAAATGCTAATTAGTCTAGAGGAAGCTGTCTCTGAAATGGCAGCTGTGAAACTGCTGGTACTCTGTACCACAGGCTATGCAGGAAGGCATTGAGTATTTTGCTTAGGCTCCCTGCTATGGGATATTTATTCTACAATCCTACATAAATGTTAGAGGTTCAACTCTGTTTCTAGGTTATGAAATTGTAACCATATTTCTGCCTAAGCATATCTAGTGTACTAATAAGGAAGTATAGTTTCCATTTAAATGGCCTGGGATTAAATTGTGCACTAAAATGGAACAATACAGAGGAGAGTTTTGACCTTGCAAGCCTCTATGCCCTAGAGCAAAGCATTTAAGCATGTATTTATGGTCGCCTTTCCCCAGCTCTTTTTTTGTACATATTAGTCCCTAAAGTTAAGCATATGTTCTGGAATGAAATAGATGTTGAATGTAAACTCTAATGTAATTTTCCACTCATTTATCAATGAAACAAAATAGTTTCTTTGCAGTAAATGTGTCAATAAGCTTGACCTTTGTTATTAGGAATACAATTTTGCTACATGTTCATGTATGTCTGGAGGAGTTACAAAATGTATGGTATCAATCATACCAGATATATACTCGCATCAGGTACATATTGCTCAATCCACCTACTGTACACAAACATTTGTAATATTTTATATGTCTCCAGCTTTATGTAATGCTGAGATTATCAATAGCCAAACACTGGGAAAGTTGTCCTTTGAATTCTCTCAAAAAAAAAAAAAATCAACCAGTGTCAATATAAAAGGATATCAAAATGGGAAGAGAGGGGAGAGAGAATTTCTAAACCAAGAATGAAATCTTTTTTAAAAGTAAGCAAAACTTCCCCTTTAATTTTTCTTTACAGATTTCCCAAGCAAAATAATTAGCACTTCTAACACAGGCATCAGAAAACCAGAACATACAGTTACTGACAAGACTGTTGCTTGTGGTGTTGTGGCTACTTCTCACAGCCTACTAATCCCACAAAATGTTGAGCACCTCCTGAAGATTTACAGTACCTTCCAGGCTGCCTGTCTGGAAGACTGATGCTCACCCTACCTTCCTCTTCTGCCTGCTTTCCCTTCTGCACTGCCCATGGAAGGCAGTGTGTTACCCAGCCAGCACACAGGAGAGCCCTGTCCTGTCCTGCCTTCCTTCCCTGACATTGCCTGATCAATCACTTTCTCACAGTGGGTCTTGCTAAATTCACCCCTGCATGGTGCCACCTCTCAGTGCCTGTGTCAGAGCTGGCAGAAGAAGGACAAGGACAAGGAGAGCCTTCCATGGGCTGCCTCTCCTCTTCACTGTGTTTTGCAACATGCTAAGTTCACAGGAGAGAGTAACTTGCCTGTCCTCCCCATGGGACCAGCTTTGGGAAGAGGTTTGAATGCACCCATGGGAGAAAAATCTGATGAGGGGGACAGTGTGCTGAGGCATTAGCACAGGAGAGAAAAGGGAGGGAAAGTCATCTTTGACAATGAAGGCCAACAGGAGCATCAAAAATGCAGTGGTCTAGCACACTTGTCTGATTTTTCTCATTTTTCTTACTTGATCTAGGTGATTATGTGTTTTAATAATGTAATTGGGCTTTATAGCTGTTAATTCTGTCTGTGATTTAACTGCTTTTTTTCATGTACATGCAGTGTTTTTCACGCACTTTTCTTCACCTGGGAAACAATTCAATATAATAGCCTCTTTCTTAGTATATGTTTAGACACCTTTGCATTGCACATTCCTTGCCAGATGGACAATAAGTGAAGCTTGATCCTGTGAATATCTTACTGCTATTTTACAGCTCATAAATACGCAACTGGTAGATAATAATGGCTCTGCAGCCAGGGATATTACATTTGTAGACCTCACCAAACCCTAGCTGACAAGCGCTGTGCCTGCAGTAGTCGCTGATGTACCAGGTGGAGCTAAAGGCAGCAGGAGCAAGTTTCAGATCCTGTTTGTAGCTGCTGCCACAGAATGCACAGTTTGTACTGCCTCACTCATTGAGCAGCATCTCCAGCAATACTGGACCATCATGTCCCCAGCACAGAAACCTGTTCCCATTCCAGTCTTCATTCCTCACTCTCATGTACTAAATGCTGAGTGATCTTCAGTTTTATAATTTCAAGAATGCCAGTCTTTAGTCAGGCATTCCTATGCAGGACATTAGTACTGGTAATTTACCATGAAAACATGAAAACATGAGCTTTCATATGTCACTGCAACATGTCCACTTCGGAAGAAGGAAGCTGTTGGGGCAGCAGACAAGTACTGAAGACTTGGTTGAATCCAGGAGGTGTTTTGAGGCCCATGCCTGAGCATGGAAATCTTCTGCTGATGCTGCTTAAACTAATACACACCTCATGGCTGTAGAACTGGGCCAGCTGCCCCACTGAGTAGGACAGGAAAGAAGTGGGTTATGACTGGCAAAGGAGAACTTTACTGCCACAGTCATGATCTTTGTACCTTTGACTTCCAATTGCTTTGGCATCCTCCTTCTCTTTTATTTTGCTTCCCATCTCCATGTGTCAGTCTGGTGATTGGTCTTCAAATAGAAAGAGCTGAACAGAAGAAGCAAAGGGATTGGATGGGAACAATAGATATCTTACTGCAGTTGAAATGAACTGCTGCTGTGTGTGGTAATTCCACACATGAGGCTCAAATCCTTATGTCCGTATAAAGCCGCTCTTTTTGAAAACTACTCATAAAGCAAAGAGGGGTATGCCCCACTAGGTGACCCTGAGATTAACCATTTCTTTCCTGGTACAAGATTTGTCTTGCTCAGAATCTGTGCAAGATAAGAGAATTCACTGTGCTGGTTTTCAGCACCAGACCTCCCCAGATTATCCAAGTAAGGGGTTGTGACCATTTAACCACACTGCAATTGCATGCAACTTCTGACTGCAACTTCAGAAGTGTGACCGTATCCTCTGTGAGCTGTACTTCATCTGGTGGCATTTTTTTGTATTTTGGACTGACACTTCCATACTGTTATTCTGGTTTGTCAAATCCTTACTATAATCTCTTACCAAGACTGGTAAGTAGCACATTAAATATGGAATTTTTCATTCAGATCTGAAGAAGGTTTTGGAGATGCCTTATTTTCTTCAGAGATCTGTAAAAAGAAGATGGAAATTAAATGAAAAATTTATTTATTGAGAGGTTCAGTGTCAGCATTAATTACTTCTATATCCATGTATACCAAATAAATAGTTTTATCTAGATAGGAAGTCAAATTCAGGTAACTACTAACAGAGTAAGCTGGCCCCCTTTATCCATTGTCTCGGAAAGGAAAGAAAAGAGAAAGGGGAAAAAGAGACCATTCTCCCTCCCTGCTTCAAGTAATACTTGAGTATTTAATATTTCATATTTCATATGAAGTGAAAGAGTTCCCAGAGGAGGATATCAGGAATACTTTATAATTAAACTGCTTTGAAATTAATCTGTTCTCTAGTTCGGGAACAGATTCAAATCGTAGCACTCATTACACCTGAATGGTCAATCCATGTTTAGGATACTTACTGAAAGGAGTAGGTGAAAAAACCTCACTTCTAGGAAGGATGGATTATGGATAAAAACTGGAACAAGAACTTGAAAGAGAGGCTGACCATGTTCCCTGCTCCCACTCAAGCTGCTTACCAGCTTGGCAAACAGGGGTCTTGGAGACAAGACTCTGGTGTCCTCAGGGGAAAAAAAAGGATGCTCACTGGGGCCTCTACTTCCTGTGTGAGCATCCTTGTTCCTGCCACTGGGCCCGTTTTTGAGGAACCAACTGCCTACCTTATTTTCAGGTACTCCCATTATTGTCTGCTTCTTCATGTATTTTCCACAGAGTGGCATGAAACAGGTTGTGTGAATCACGATGCAGTGGCAGGATGGTTGTTTATATTTTCATTTTAGCAAGAAGAATGAAAGAATATGTCTTTTGAAGTGATCTGCAAGTATTTCTCCTGGTCTTTTCAGCTCAACTATCGAGTTCAAGACAGAAAACATATACAGTGCCATTTCTAATACTACTGTCTTTCAAAGCTTTTTCTGCATCTGCAAATATTTATCTTTGTTGCACTTGAAATTAAAAGTAATAATGATATGGCTCAGTGTGCCCAATGGTAGATTTAATTTTTTCTCCTCAGCCTTTAAGTTTTGAGAGCAAGAAAAGCTACACCTTGAAGGTAGAGGGTGCCAATCCTCACCTGGAAATGCGGTTCCTGAATCTGGGTCCCTTCCGTGACACCACCACTGTCCACATCAGTGTGGAGGACGTGGATGAGCCTCCTGTGTTCGAGCCCAGCATCTACTTTGTGGAAGTGCCCGAGGATGTGGAGATTGGAACCACCATACAGATCATTTCTGCCAAGGACCCAGACGTGACCAACAACTCCATCAGGTCTGTCCTCTCTTTGTGTGTTGCCCCACAAGCAGTCCTTAACACATCTGGTTTTGGGGCAGTGGTGAGTGAGAGGGACTCTTTCTTTCCAGCCATAGTGGTCATCAGTGGGTTCAGCAAACCAGACCGCACACACCGAGGGCTCTGTCAAAGCAATGCAGGAGCTCCCCCTGTTCTGTGGTGTGGAATACATCAGCATCAAACCTTGCAATGAGCTGGTCAGGCATGTCCTGACATTAAAACAAACCTCAGAATCTTGCCTATGCTGGTACAAAACTTGACAGTGTCGCTGAGAACCCACTGCCGTCCTGATGGCAAGGGGATCAACTTGCTTCTCCTTTTTCCCCCTTCTCTTTCAAAGCTTGCCCTTGTCAACAAGCTCAAACACGCAGCTACTTTTGGAGTAGATAGAATGCATGCTAATAAATATCCAAGAACTGTTAAATTTTCTAGTGTCTGGTCAAAGATGCAGAGTTAGATATTCCCATAAGGCAGTAAGAGAGGTAAAGGTGCATTTACAACCACGGGAGCTTCATAGGTGCAACTCAGCAAGGAGCCAAAGGAGCAGATTTGTGTGATCATAGCACTCTCTTCCATAGTGGCTGCCAGCCACTGCCAACCCCATTTATCAGAGGAGGCTGTTCTTCTCCAAGGCAAGCCCACACAGAAATTTTCACTACCTACTAGTGCAGGCACTTAGATTATCCCAGGAGGTTGGCTGCTCTTCTCATCTGAGAGTTTCAGGTGTTGAGCTGCTGTTTGACTACCCATGCATTGGCCCAGCTTCTGAGATGCCTGTGTTCAGGAACAGTCCTGGGAAATACAGAAGGGAGTTGAAACATTGAGTACTAGGATTTTTTGAATAAAGTAAAATCTAAATGAGCAATCCTGTGGGCTTCAGGTAGAAGATCTGAGCAGACACAAAGCCTGTTCTTCTTAATGGTATGGCACTCTGTGTTGCTGGTCTAATTATTTTTTTCATCTCTGCTACTTTAATATACCTATCTTTTCTGCCTACATTATAAGGTTATCATACTTCTCATGACATTGCCTCAAATTCCTCAGTAAAACTATTATACTGTCTGCATCATAATTTCATTACCCTAAACTTTTTTCCATTTGCATCCTATTTTGCTGATTGAATACTGTCTGGCGTCATCTAAACCCTGTAATGCAAACAGCACTCTGCTAATCTGCTTAAAATAGTATAAGAATAATTCTGAGGACTATCAGAGGGTAGAATTGATCTTTGTTATTTTTAATGAGTTTTTTCTTAGTTTTTTTCAGAGCTTTGCAGTGACTGCCCTTGATGAACAACATTCTATAAACCACAGAATCCATCAACAAAGATACATTTAAAAAAAAAAAAGTTGTAAATATGCACAGACTCTTTTGTAACTCTGTTCTTTGACAACTTCCTTCCTCTTTTCTCCCCACCTTCCTCCTTTTCCACTGCACTTTCTTCCCTCATTCCTTCCCTTCTTTTCCCCCATGTTGAGGTAAAGGAACAGATTTAAAAAGTAATAATAAATACCATTTGTAGTACTGTCTAAAATGCAGATAGTAAGAATTAGTTCTTGCCTTTTCTGTGGTCTCCTCCATTCATTCCAACTCCATGCAGTATCAATCTGGCAATGTTTTAAGCTGAATTCACTTTGCACAGAGCAAGGCAAACTAAGAAAGGCAATAATCCCAAAGATTTACTATGTTGCACAAGCTGAAATCCATCTGAAATTTAAACTGTGACCTGGCTCAAATCCTCACTTTCCTAGCATCCAGTACCTCGATCCCACACTGTGAAATTCTGATGGCTGGAAATATGCCATGATTGTTTTTAAATTATTCAGGAAGATTATCTAAATAGTACAGTGGAAACAAGTGTGCAGGAGCAGGTACACTTAACAAGAGAACTCAGCTGGAGAATCTAGAAAAAGATCTACCTGTGCTTCTTGACACCAGTGCTTAATTCTGAACCACTAATCACAAGGCCATAGTCAATTTCAGATACTCATTGGTCTTAAAATGTCAGAGAGAAATTATTTTATAGCCCTCATACAATAATAATTATTATACCGAAATATAGGAACACTCATACTTATTGTCTAAATAAATCAAATGCCGGAGGAATGTTTTTATTGATGAAGAGTTAGGAAGGACTGGGAAGGAAAGGGATACAAACCTGCCATCCCTTCCTCTTTGATTCTGAAAAAAAGTGTGAAGGAATTTCCCAACAACATATCTCAATAGTGTTTTGTATCCTGGTTTAATAAGTCCCTATATAAAGAAAAGGCTGTCATGCTTGTTCCAGTGAATGCACTCCTGCTGAAAGGAGAAAATTCAGAAGAATGAGCCCTGTTCAGTGTCTGTTGTGACTAATGCTTTCAATTCCCATCCACTCTGATGAAAGTACCAACAAAAAGGATAGAAAGTCTGGTCTCTGTTCTAGGCTGTGACATTTACCTAGGCCTGTGTGTGGCTTTGGCCAAAATATCCCTTGCCATGCTCCCTCCCAGTCAGCTGGGAAGGCATCTTGCACAAAGTACCTTTAAGATCAAGGCAATGCCTGTGAAGGACACTGAGTATTTTACCCACCCTGAGAAATCATCCCTCTGCCCGAGTACTGCAGTGACCTCTATCCATCAGCTGCCTCCCTGCCCAGGTTTTCTGGCCTACAGGCACCCACCCCAATCCCCCATTCAGAGGTGCAGGAAGCTGGTTCCCAGCACTGAACTGACACAACATTGGTCAGGAAGGTTCAGTAACTACAATGAATCAGCCTCACAGAGGGAGCTGTTTTTCTGACTGGATGCTGTGAGAAAGGCATGCATCATCCCCTTTGTGCTGACACACCCCCATCAGTAACAGTATGCTTCAGGATTCAAGGAACATAAATTTATTCCCCTCAAGAAGGAGAGAATACAGAAGAAAAGGAAGGGAATGGTTCCTCCTCATCAACCTAGGTGCTCTGATCTGAAGCCATTTTCATCCTGTCTGAATTTGCCTAGAGACAGGGCATAATTAGTTCTCTCAGAGAAAGAAATTATAGTCCTCACTGGCAGATTTTCTCTGTAAAGCAGATGTTCCTGCACTGATCTATGCCTTACTTTGAGGCTTCTTCCTCTAAATCTTCCTGTCTTCCAGCTCCATTCAAGTACTAACTGTTAAATGCCATTAGCCACATGAACTTTGACTTGCATAGGTCCAGAGTGAGATGCTGGAAAAAGGAGCACATAACTAGGTTGTGGAATAATGTGGATCTGCTTTGTACAACACTGTCCCCATTGCTGGGATACTTTGGTGGCTGAAACACACAGTTTTCACAAGGGTTGCATAATATTTTTCATATTTGCTCTTGCAGATACTCGATTGACAGGAGCAGTGATCCGGGACGGTTCTTTTATGTCGACATAACATCGGGAGCACTGATGACTGCAAGACCTCTTGACCGGGAGGACATTTCTTGGCACAACATCACTGTGCTGGCCATGGAGCTGAGTATGGAGAATGCAGACTGTACATAGATTAAAGAGATACAGTAGACAAAGCAGGCTGAGAGACCTGAATACAAAGTTCACATATTGTTATGCACTGAGTGGGAAAGCGCATTAAGTGAATTGCTCCTCTGACATCAACCAGCGAATACTGCATTTTATTTATTTTTTATGCTCATTTTCACAGGGTGGTGGGAGGCACAGAGGATGGCAATTAAATGCAGGGTCCTTCTTTTTCAATTCATTAGCATTCCAGGGATTTATTTAAAACTCTTCCTGACGTGTTTCTGGCAGAGCCCTCTCACTTCAGAAAGCCAGGCTAAAGAAAAAACTGCAAAGGCTGCACAGCTGCTAGAGCTCCCAGTCCTGCCTGGGAGGATTGAGTGGTGCAGGGATGGGTAGGCAGCAGTGATCCTACGCTGCTAGGTCACTAGTTGAAGTCTCTCTGGTTCAGTAGCAAGTAAATGACATCGCCATCTGCTTGCTACATAAATAATTTGGGCCAGAGTGCTTTGGGATCTTCAAGTATGCTGAGCTCTCATTATGCTTTTGGGTTTTACAATGAGCTAAAACTCAGCTCAGGATTCATCTGTGCTGGCTATTTTTCAAGGCTGTGACGAGAAGGAGATGCTCATTTCATTGTGTCAGTATGAAAAATTTAGCTGAGTTTGAAACGCTCACAGATGTGAGCTTCATAAAGGAGCTTCAGATATATAAGCAAATAAAAGGTTCACCTAGTCTTCACCTGGAACTCCTTCGGTTCACATAGCTTTTGCTCAAGATCTCAGTTCATCCGTGAGGGGCAGCAGCTTTTCTGCAGCTTGGTGCCAATAGCTGAGTCATTCCTTGTGTCTCAGAAAGCTTCCTGCACATCTAGGCTGTGCCAGAGATATGGAGCACTTTGAGAGGAACAAAGTTTCAACAAGTTTGCCCAAATTGCAATCAGCCAGCTTGAAAGCAGGGGAAATATTTCACAAGAGTTGGAGTTACTCTGCCACATATTTGCAGGCTATTCCAGCACATTATGCCTTTCTCTGCCCTTTTAAGTAATGAAAGTGGTTGAGACAAGGGGATTTCACCCCCATCTGTTTTGACACTACTTTTATTTTCAGCCACCAGTGGCCATTGCAATTCCATGACTCTGTAAATGCTGCCCCTGTAGCAGCATTGAGGGTGAGAGCAATAGGAAGGCATGTCTTCCTTTGGATCCCTTTCCATCAATCCTCTGTCGGTTTTGCTCTGTACATGTGCAGCACAATATTTTAATTTAGTGAAAAGTTTCAAAAATTTCATAGCTCTGCACTCCTGAATAGCCCTGAAGGTTAGATCAATTATTTCTAAGAGTGTAAATTCACATGCCACAACAACAGGTGTGTTAGCAAGCTGTATGTATGCATATGTGGAAAACTGAAGGATTACATTGCAAATTAGGGAGAAATAACATAGTTTGAGTATTATCTCAATGACACAATGCAACACATGTTGTGAACTGCAGTACACTGAACATTGAATAAAAATTCCAGAGTTTATGCAAACTCTCTATTGGTTATATGAATATATAATTTCTTGCTATAAAGGGAGATATATTTGGAGGTAAATGTACAAAATGCTACAGCTAAAAAGAAGATGAAATACTAATATTAAAGAATTTTCTTGATTTTTTGCACTTTTTCTGTTCCCTTAACATTTTTTTCTTTCTGATTTCAGTTTCATTTTATCATTAAATAAGGGGGGAAAGACAATTTGGGGCAGACAAGAACAGTAAGAAAAAGAAATTATTCTGTAGCCACTTAGTTTGGAATTTGTGAAGATATGTGAAAAGATGTACAGATTTACTGACAAAGAAAGTTAATGCACCAGTGGGACAGAAACATCACAAATGATGTCATGCAGAATGTAAAATTTTCATTGCAATTTTAAGCTTCACTGAAAGCTTTTCTGTTCAATTTCATGTGTTATTACATTTTAAACCTCTCTGTACAAAGTATCAAAGACTTGACACTATTTTTGAGTTCAAGGAACATAAATTTTGAGCAAAACCATCTCTGAACTGGAGATAGAAACTGCCATTTTTAACAAGTTCTAAATCACAAGTCTGTCCTTAAAACAGTACCTTCCTAATTCGTGCTATCAGTAGGGAGGCTCAACAAAGAGCATTGCCCAGTTGAAGGACAATTAAAAAAAATGGGGCATTGTCTAAAACGTTTGCTGTAGAAATAGTTCATTGGACTGAACCAGGTTGAAGTCTTTTACAGAATTGCTTTGTTTGTATGTGATTAAATGGGAAACCAGGCTAGACAGAGAGCAGCATTTGCAGCTTCACCCTGAGTCACACAATACCCAAGTCACCATAGTTCCCAATGGGAAAATGTGATTTAGCACAAGCTAGTAGTGGAAAACCTGATTTACCTCTTGAGCCAAGTGAGGAGCAGCCTCTTCCCCTTCCCACATACTGCCTTTCCTTACATTGAACCTTCTTTTTCCAGATAACCCCTCACAGGTGGGCAGTGTCTCTGTGACAGTGAAAGTCCTGGATGTGAATGATAACGCGCCAGAATTTGCGAGATTTTATGAAGCTTTTGTTTGTGAAAATGCCAAAGCAGGCCAGGTGAGAAATGCTTGTACCCCCAGGGGTTGGGAAGGGTATGCTGTCCTACACGGAGGCAGCATGCCAGGAAGGGTGAGTGTTGGGAAGAGGGCTCAGCTACTCACACATTTCACCTGAACTCTTATCAGCAGCTGTCTGTGCTTCATTCCAAAGGCAAGCATATCCCACTGGAAAGAGCATCACATACAGTACCTCTTCTGTTTCTCCCACATTTCTCTTATTCTCCCAAAGTAGATTCTAGGCTCACTTCACAATACATTTCATAGCTGAAATTAAGCCTTCCCTTAGGCATGTGCCAGCAGGCAAACAGCCAGTGTGTCCTGTAGCAGCATCAAAGAGAGGAGAAGTGTTATGAGAAGTGCCACAGAACCAGCTCAGGCCACGTGTGACAGACAAGGCTTACTACTAAATGTTTTAAGAGCTTTAAGCACACCTGGACTTATGGGACCTGGACATAACTTAGTACATCAGGTTCAAAGGGGTGCCAAGCAGAATATGTTCTGCTGTGAATTGGAGATGACAGGGAGTCAAAAGCAACACAAGACTTCCCATTGCACACAAGACTTCCCAAAACACACTCTAAAGGAGCAGCTTCAAGCAAGCAGTGAAGACTCTGCTCCTCCCTTCCAAAATCACATCAAAGCCTCTGAACAAGGTCACCAGTGCCAGAGACAGATGTGAGCTCTCCCTGGCTGGACCTGCTGCAAGTGCTGCTGCTGATTGTTTGTGGGGAGCCTCTTGCTCCACCACCAGGGTCCATGGTGGGGGCTGGTGCCTCCTCATGCAAAGCTGACTAGCTTAAATAGCACTTAAACACACAGACACACCTGTCATGATCTGTGAAGGAAAAATTATGCAAGTAATATCACAGTGTGTTTGCTGAAGCTTCTCCCAGCTGTATGAAACAGAATGAAAGTGCTGCTCACTGCTGGGGTTACTGTCCTTACAACTATCATATATAGGATATTTTCATCTCACCAGTTTACAGAGCTTTTTAGTAATATAGGCAATAGAAGCCATTGCCTAGACCTTTTTTCCTGGTTTTGAAGGGTGAGTGTCCTAGGTAATAAGCTGTTTAAATTCAATATTATTATGAATGCTAATCTGGATTACTTCCTTCAGCAGGGAACACTAAATTCTATTACCACATTTTAAAAAGTTCTGAAATCAGTTTTAATGTGGTGAAAGAGCCTTTATGGGTCTGACGTCTGCCTTTGAATCCCAAAATAATTTTCCAGTTAAAAAACCCAGGTGAGGATTTATTCCTTGTCCAAAAAGATGCTGGAATGTTTATTCAGACAGTGCTCATTTTCCTTCAAGCTGTTAGACCTACTTTACAAAACCTCTATAAGTGAAGTAACAAATCTCTTTCTGGATTTAGCATTGTCTTCATTTCTTTAGTTTGGTGTTATTTATTGCATATGCATTCTGCATGGTTGGCTTTTCTCTCATTTCCACTGACATCTTGGGAAGAATTTTATTGATTTAAAACTAAAAGAGTGGCAAAACAATCAACCTGAAGTCCTTTTCTACCTGCATAATGAAGCTGAAAGTAAGTATGAGCTTTTTTACAAGCTCTCTAATGCACAATGAATCTTCTGAAAAACCTGGGCCGCCAAAAGACAAAAAGAAATGTGCAACAGACGATAGGGATGCATGACAGGAAAGCATCTGTTATTTGAGGTAAACTGAATATCTCTTCCTTTGTTTAAAAGTGATGTGCATGACCACAGCAAAACAGATGACCCCTGCAAGCTTTTGAGTCTCTTCTTGAGAGAAGACTGTACTTCTGGAAGGCAATTTTATTGAAATGCTCCAGTTGCCTATATTTATAGATATAAAATACATGCTATTGGTTTGATTCTTTTTTATATTATAAATATATTGCTTCTCACCCGTTTCTACTTTTCTCTTGTGTTTTGTAGCTGATCCAGACAGTGAGTGCCATCGACAGGGATGACCCACAGGAGGGTCAGCACTTCTACTACAGCCTGGCTCCAGAGGCAGCCAACAACCCCAACTTTACTCTAAGGGACAATCAAGGTAATCAGAGTGGACACAGACAGTTAGCTACTCTAATTTCTAATGCCTGAGTTGGACTTGAGAAGCTGTGACTTACAGTGGGTGATAAGATTGCCATTTCAAATAATACCAAGTGACACCTGCTCCTTAAAGGCAATAATAAAATGACATATTACTTAATACACTTGAAGGTTATAGGATATTTTCTTCTCTATAAATATTCTCTAGCAATAGGCTCCTTTTCCTTTTTCGAGGAAATGTGCCAGTGTTTTGTGCAAATTCAGGTCTTTTGGTCAGGCTGCAGGCATCTGGGATTATTGGAGTGGAAATTGCATTTGCTCAAAAGGAGATGCTTAAAGGTAGGATAGTAACTGGAACTAAAAGACAAATCTGAAGGAAATTACATTGCTCTTTTTTTTTTTTTTTTTATACTCTTCATGTTTTCTCCCAGGCACAGAAAAAAGGAAGGTTTTTGTACTGTTCCAGTCTTTTCCCCCAAGCACTTTTTTCTTTCTCCTTGCACATCCTCATTTCCCTAGAGAAAGAGGGAAGTAGGGAGGACTTGCAGACCCTTGGGGAAGTAACTTGGTGTACAGCTAAAGGTCTGTGTAAGATGACCTAAGTAGAAATGGAAACACCAGTGGGAAGACTCATGGCAAATCACTGGCATTTGAGCATTTTAACCAGTGGAATTTAATTCTTTTGGGAAAGCTTTGGTGGTTTTGGAGCCTGCAGGAAAGTCCTGCCATAGCAGGCCTTTGCATGACTGCTGTTGATAGATGATTTCCATGGCTAAAATCAGGCCCACACCAGCCTTCATTAGAAAAGAGGGATGACCTTGAGTGACCTGGTGCAGAGCTTGGAAAGTCAGTATTGGGGGGCTGGGTTTCAGTATGAGTTTAGTGTGTAAAATACCACGAATCAGCAAGCAATTCCAGAATAAATGGAGAGAAAGACTGGCCACCTGCAGCATCTATGGCCAGCCTCCAAGCCCAGCCTTGCTCCCACACACGCCTGCTTGCCACACTTACTTCCATAAGCCGCTATCTGGGCCACTCCAGGCATATGAAAGAGCAACAGAAAGGCTTATAAAGAATTCCATGCATTCACTTACCAAACATGTCTTAAAACATGGTACTTGCAGTGTCTGGAGCCCTCCTCCACAGCATGCTCTTTCATCCCAAAAATATTTTTCTCTACAGTGTCCCTGAAGGCTCCCCACACAATTTCTTTCATTTTTATCCCCTTCTTTCTCTCCTTGTCTTTTTTATCTGCAAGTATATATTGCCAAAATAAATGAACAAATATGACACAACTATTGCTAAAGCATTTGGCAAAGAAAGCTCATTTCATCCTCAAGGCATTGTTCTAAAAAAAGAAACTCACAAAACTCCAGGCATCAGATGCACTTTTTCTGTCTCAGGCCATGCTTGCAATAATTTATAGTGACAGCAGTGACTGAATGGCTGTGCCTCCCACTCTCTATAAAATACCAGTTTTCCATATACATATACATATCTCATAAGAAGCTTAAGGTACTATTAGTCACTAATATGAAATAAAAATTATAAGTATCAAACCACTGACTATTTGAATGATCCACATAGTAAAACATAGTATAGGAAGAATATTAAGCTATTAGAGAGCATCCAAAAGAAGGGCCATGAGGATGGTGAAGGATTTTAGGGGAAGCTGTATAGGGTGCAGCTGGGGTCACCTGGTCTGATCATCCTGGAGGAGACTGAGGGGAGACCTCATTGCAGTCTATCATTTTCTTGTGAAGGGAAGCAGAGGAGCAGGTACTGATCTGTCCTCTCTGGTGACCAGTGACAGGACTCGACAAAACAGCATGAAACTAAGTCAGGGAAGGTTTAGGTTGGGTATGAGGAAGATGTTTTTCACCCAGAGGCTGTATGAGCACTGGAAAGGCTCCCCAGGGAAGTGGTCACAGCACCAAACCTGTCTCAGTTCAAGAAGCACTTGGGCAAAGCTTTCAGGCACTCAGTGTGACTTGGTGTATCCTGTGCAGGGCCAGGAGTTGGACACATCCTGAAGAGTTCCCCTACAACACAGCATATTCTATGATTCTATGATTAAGGGTTTATTTACTGCCTCAGCAATTTGGAGAGCAGTAATCATTTCAGTAAAAGTAATTTATGCTTATATTTTCATCTAGGGGCCACTAAGAGCTATATAAATCATGTAACTTGGGCACAGAGGGGGTAGCTATACTGTTTGTCACAGGGTGGCTAGACAAGAAACAGAGCACACTTTGCTAGTCACAGCCTGTGCCCATAAACACGAGACAGGAATGCTTCCCAGGCTGTGGGAAGGCACTGTTAAGATTAGCAATTGTGCTGATTACTTGGTTGTCCAATATAGCAGTAAGAGAAAATGCAAGACATGGAGCCTCCTTGGCAACAATTAAAACCTTGATTTATACTGAGCAACAGATAGATCACAGTTTGCATTCTGATGAGCTGTTTTACATTTTTTTTTTGGCCCTTGTAATTTTGGTCTCTGAGAACTTCTTCAGTCTATTCATTCTTTGCATATCTTCAGCAGACAGAGAAATCCTATTGTTCTCCTTTATAGATGGGGATCTGGGGCAAGGAGAAATTAAGCTACTTACATGCTGGGTTCTCTTTGAGTTCAGTAAAATCAGTGAGAAATGTTAAGTAGCTGCAACAATCTGGGCACAAATGGCTTCTCAGGGCCTTATAGGATAAATGGGGTGAAGCAGGGAATTGAGCTGGAGTCTCCCATCTCTTTGGTATCTGCTGTAGGGCATTGGCATGACATCCTCCTTCCACTTTCTTCCAGGTGAGACTATGCTGGGAACAAGTTAGAAAGAGAGGCTTGCTGTAAGAATGAGCAACAAAATAAGCTTACTGCATTTCTAGATTAAACTCTGAATTTATCTTCTGTTAAACCTTAATCACGGTCCTCCATCTTTGGGAGCCAGGAACTGTTGAAGACAGACTTTTATAATAGGTGCAGACTCAGGATCTGTCATACCCCCACCAGGCCTGGTGTCCTGGCAGTCCTTTGTAATGCAATTAAATTTGCCCTAAGAAAAAATTTTAGCTATTTCTGCCTTCCCCAAATCTCTGGTTTACTTTACACATGTAAGTAGTGAGCTGAAAATCCTCAGGAAAAGTTGTGACTCTTTCCCCAACCCAGTTGTGTCTAGATTGCCTGCTTCCTTGTGTTCTTTCTCCCACTCCTCGTGGAGTATTTCTTTATATTATTCCTAGCTCTTCATAATTACTACAATCAGGTTTTAAAGTTTAACAGGCTAATGATCCCCAGTTGTTCTACAGGTGTGTGAAAAAACCAAGCCTTTCTTGTGAGAAGAGCATTGGTTAGGTTGGGACCTACACAGTGTTCACCTGACCTCTCCAGAGAGGTACATCATTTCCAGAGGTAGAAAACTGCAGGAAGATGGTGCTCCCTGGCTTGTTCTCACAACCACATGAAGACACCAGCCTGCAAGGCCTGTGGGAAGTTCAGTTTTCAGACAAATGTGGAACCAACTATGCTGCAATCTTCAGCATTTCTGCTCAGTGCTGGAGCTAAGTGCTGCCAGCCAGCCTCTATGAGCCAAAGCTGCTGTGCTGGATGCTGAGAGGAAAAATATTGTGCATTCTTATCAGGCCTGCTTTTTCTTTTTGAAAAGAAGGGCTTTCATGTCCTCACAAGCCCTCTTCTCTTGATGGCTGGGGCTTAGCAGATATCAAATTTGGAATAAAATTGTGTATTCCACTTTCTACCATGCTGCATCACATTCCAGCTCGTCCTTCGCACTGCACTAGCACGTCAAATCACATTGGCTTTTGATGAGTCACACAACAAGCTTTGGCACCAGTGTATCTCACTTGCAGAGTAACAGGTAGAACAATTCTTTAGGCATGATTTGGATGCCTGCCTAGTACAAAGCAAAATGAAGCAAAAGGCCCAGAATGTAATCCTGGGAGTTACAAAGAGAATTTAATTACCAAGAACATTTAAGACCTGGATGATATGGTCAGGACATCACAGCGGAGGTATATATACATATATATCTTTCAATATTAGATTATAGAAACTTGGTTTTGGCCTGAAAAAAGAGTGGTTAAAAACCCTTGAGATCTCTCACTAGCTGATTTTGCACAGCTTCTGTCAACAATTTGTGACTTCTTTTGCAGGCAAAGTATGACCAGCTCAGAATAAGTAATCTTTTTTTCCCTCACAAAGAGCAATTTTACATTAAATGAAAGTTTGTTGTCACCTGAATAGAAGCTGTGACTTCTAGTGTAAGTCAATTTAAAGAAAGTGAATCTTTCACCCAGGAAAGAGAAATACAACCAAGTATTTTCATTGACAGAGCATAAAAGCACTTTGCCACTTTCTGCCTTTGGGCTGCTTTTCCTCGTGCCAAAACTGGCCCAGTGATGAAAAGATGTGATATTAATAGCTGTGGAGCATGTATAGAGGGCACATAAACAGCCCAAAGGAGAGAAAGCACTTGTATGTGCCCCAGGAGAGAGAAGGGAAAGGTTTGAGCAGGCAAGGGCTCCTGTCCACAGCATTCCCTTTGCCCAGAGGCCATGGGAGGCACAGGGTACTGTTCTCTGATGAGCTTTGGGACACATTCCTGAATCATGGAGTCATTTAGGTTGGAAAATGCCTCCAAAATCATTGAGTCCAACTGTTAATCTGATGCTTCTGAGTCCTCCACTAAACCATGGCCCTAAGTGCCCCATCTACACATCTTTTGAATGTCTCCAGAGATGGTGACTCAAACACTTCCCTGGACAGCCTTCCCCAATGCCTGACCATCCATTCAGTGAAGAAATTATTCTTAATATCCAAGTCTACCCTGGCACAACTTGAGACCATTTCCTCCTGTCCTACTGTTTGTTCCTAGGAAGAGACTTACCCATGTCTGTCATACCCACTGCACACACTCAGAGCTGCACTGCATATCAAAGGTGAAATCAGTAAACACTGACACATAACCAGTTTTAAGCAACTTTGGGATTTTATCTTGCACCTTGTGTTTTTTCTTCAAAGCTCCAGCTCTTGGGACCACATGATTTAACTAGACACTACAATTTCACTATATATTTGCATGCAGACACATAGCACACTTCAGAATTTTATGGTTTTAGAGTAAAAGCTTGAAATGACATTGACATACAAGGAAAAAGACCCTGAGATTCTTTTTAAAAACATGTCACAGATTTAAATTGATCTCACAAACTGTGGAACCTGATATCTCAATACTTAGGTGGGCCTGTACTCTCTGACGCCATAAGATGAGAGGCACAGAGTTTGTAACTTGGGCCATAGTTTAAGTCTAGGAGACAAATCTGGCTAATCTAGCTTGAGTTTGCCTATATTCCATTCTAAGATTTAAATCTTGGCAGTACATGAAGCTCCTGATTTCCCTTCAAAAAGCCATCAAATCATTTTTGGTGTCTAGACTGCAGTAGATCATATAGCTGAATTTATCTGCATGTAACCTGAATATCTACACTGAAAAAAAAAATCAGCCAAGATTTAAATCTTAGCAGTGAATGGACAGAGGAATAATAAGGAAATTGAACACTTCTATGTTAATATTTTAGGTTTTTCAGAGTCTACCTGTGATCAGGTGGTTTGTTGCCTTTTCCAGGCAGCAATCCCATTGTGCCAATCCACCTGGGACAGCTGATCAGCATCCTGCATTTTCAAGCATAGCAAATGTACATTGGTAACAACCTGGAGATGCAGATGACCAGACTGTGTGACCTCTTTTGAACCAAGGGAACAGGAAATAAAACTAAGTAGTAAAAGAAACTGCATGAAGGTGGTTTCCCAAAAACTGCCACAGCATCAGTGCACAGAATCAGAGCTTGTAGGTTTGCCAAAGAGAAAAAGTACCTGTACTCTTCCCCAGTAATCTTTCTTGGTCCTAGCCTCGCAGACATGTTTGTAAAAAAGGACAATTTTCATGCAAGTTTCTTTAGTTCTTTGGCGACTCAGATCACACTGGAGACATTCAGTCCTGCACTTTCCAAAAGCACTGAAAAAATCAACACTCATCTCCAAAGACTTATGCTTTGGCATCCTGAGATGAGAATTGAGAACAAGCTTCTAAATCCATTTTTCACTTGTTTTTCCACTTTTTTAGATTAGGAAACTTGGTGCCCATTCTGAGAAATTTGAGGGAAGAGATAGAAAGGAATTCAAATGCCACTGGTAAATGTTGACATTTTAAAAAGCATGTTGAGTATGAAGGAAAAAGCCCCAAAGGAAGGAATTTCCCTTGAAATGGCCAACAGCAACTGGCTGTTAGGTCACTCTTTTACTATTTTTGTCAGCAGCATCATTTTGATTCCTTTTGATTTAAGTTCTTATAAAAACAGGCAGTCACACTAAATGAAGCAGAATGGTCAAATCAAAGCAGAATAATTCTGACGATGACACAAAGCATTCTGGCTTTTTTCTATGGCAGGAGTACTAAAGAAATTGCATGTACTTCACAGAAAAAATGTTTTGTTGCGAATTTTCAACTCACTACTGCTTTAGGGTAGCAAGCTGGGTTTTTTCCTTTGTCCCCTTGTTGCCTCAAGCAGATGATCATGCCATGTATCAAAAACCACAGAGTACTATCACATGTCCGCAAAGGTCATATGCCAGCATCTCCAAAATGGTGGCAGCGTCTGAGGCCTAGAAAAGCTGCTGAGCATAAGCAAACAGGAACAAGTTGCCTTCAATTGCTCATTTCTGTCTTGCCCTCTGAAATATGAATACTGTGAGTTTGCTCTGGGCATCTTATATCACAAGGGGTAAAGGCAACTCCTAATGTGTGTATGCCTTTCAGGTTTGCATCTGTGGCCTGAGAAGATACTGGAAAAGGGGAAGGAGAGGCAAAATTATTAGTGATTAACTGATTTAAAAAAAAAAAAACGGAGAGAGAAGAAAAAAATGGATGTGGGTCTAAGGCTGATTTTTTAACATTCTTTCTTTGTTGAATGTATTTGCTATGCATATAAGCTGTCCTCGCTGTTTATTTTTTGCCCCTAGACAATACAGCGTGGATTTTGACACGGCGCTCTGGCTTCAGACAAAACGAGCAGAACACATTTTACCTGCCCATCCTGATCAGCGACAACGGGCGCCCGGTGCTGAGCAGCACGGGCACGCTGACCGTGCACGTGTGCAGCTGCGACGAGGAGGGCGTGGTGATGTCCTGCAACGCCGAGGCCTACGTGCTCCCTGTCAGCCTCAGCCGAGGGGCGCTCATCGCCATCCTCGCCTGCATCTTTGTCCTGCTGGGTAAAGCTTGCACTTCTTCCTGGGGGGGACAGACTTTTCTGTTCTGGCCATGGTGCTGATGCACCAAAGGTGTAGGACTCAAACACACACACACACATGTCTGTATAGACCTATATATGTAGATGCATGCATGCCTAAAGGGCCAAATCAAGGACCCCATGGTGTAGTCAGCTGCATATGGCTTCAGGATCTGGACTGTAGGAATGGGGGAAAGGTATGGCCTGTAAATATTTCTGCCAGATGCCCAAAGTGCTAGGGTGTCTGATATGGCCATGCTTTCCTGCAAGCATATGGCAGTGGGAAGTATTGAGAGCTGTGACTTGGGGCAGGTTAGTTTCTCATCCTGATCTACAGGAAACAGCAGTGGTAAGCCCAGTTCCATTTTTTTTCTTGGAGAGAGATATCCCCACCTCCATCCTTTTTCCTTGAGACTCTACATTTGAATGGTACCTGCGCTGCAGTAAAGGGGCTGAGGGTCTTGCATGAGTTCTGTCTCCACACTTAAATTTCATGCTTTCCTTGCCCAGACATCCTATGTCCCCTGTTAGCTGTTGGTATCAAAAGAACTTCAATTCCCTTGTTCAGTCTCTCAAATTATGCTATACTAGTTCAAAACACACATTCTCTGAAATTTCAGGGGACCCAGTTTGAGGAACAGTGTAGTAAGATACAGGAAAAATTCTTTTAAAGTGACTCAATTCTGGTTCTTCAAAGGAGCCTAGATACATCAGCTCCAAATTTCAGTATCCAAAATCTTTTCTGAGTTCTAACTCTGGAAATAGTCACCAAGTGATGGCACATTTTCAATAGAAAAGGGCTCTGGTGCCTGTACAATCACTTCTCCCCATGCTAATAAGCACAGTGAGGGTGAGGAGCACCAGCACTGCAGCAGGCTTGCAGATAAACAAAAAATTCCTTACAGCAGACTAAGGGGCTAGCTCTGCATTTTGCTGTGTAGGCAGACATATCACCGTGGTGACTTAGGACCATCCATCTCTGTCACATGCAGTGGCCAGCTCGAGAGTCATCTCCAAAGCAGGCTGCAAAACCCACCCACAGAGCAGAAAACAAAATATCTCCATGGCACTATGCTGCTGCAGATAAACTGTTACTGACCTCTGAGCCGGCTAGCTTAAAAGTGGCAAGCACCACTAGATATCCATGTCCTAAGTATCAGCAGGAGTTAAGAATTCAGGTGAGAAAGGGGACAGATTAGCAGGACCTCAACTACCAGTTTTGACTGGGGTGTGAGAGAGAGAGATTTCTACACCCCTCAGCTCGCAAACACCACAGCTCTTTAAATCCAAGTGGCTGGTTTGGCTCATCCAGGGGAAAGTAGGGCAGAGGAAAGTCTGAAGCCCTGGCAAAATCTATGTCCTTGCTGACAGTCTTGCTTGGCTCCCGCAGTGCTGGTGCTCCTCATCCTCTCCATGCGGCGCCAGCGGAAGCAGCCGTACATCATCGACGAGGAGGAGAACATCCACGAGAACATCGTCCGGTACGATGACGAGGGCGGCGGGGAGGAGGACACGGAGGCCTTCGACATCGCCGCCATGTGGAACCCGCGGGAGGCCCAGCTGGTGGTGAAGAACCGGCAGGACATGCTCCCTGAGATAGAGAGCCTCTCCCGATACGTGCCTCAGGCGTGCATCATGGACAACAACGTCCACAACTACGTGCTCGCCAAGCTGTACGAAGCTGACATGGACCTGTGGGCGCCTCCCTTCGACTCCCTGCAGACCTACATGTTTGAAGGGAACGGCTCGGTGGCGGAGTCGCTCAGCTCCTTACAGTCCGTGACGACAGACTCAGACCAGAGCTACGACTACCTGACGGACTGGGGGCCGCGCTTCAAGAAGCTGGCTGAGATGTACGGGGCCACGGACAGCAGCGGGGTTCTGTGGTAACAGGAGAGGAATGGCAGAGGGCTTTCCGAGTGAAACGGTGTCCAGTTTGGTCCATTCTCATCAGATGCTTCCATGGACATGGGTGAGGCCTCATAAAAAAATAGCAATACAGTGCTTGGATGAGAATGGGAAGAAGGCTGTCAGTGAAAGTCTCTCTGGATCAGCTTTACTCAGTTAAATTAAGTCACATTTTTGAAACTATGACAAACAGAAGGAAGGAAGTTTTTTCCTGATTCTTTCAGCAAAATTGGAGAGCTCCACAGCATTGCTCTCTCTCTCTCCCCTTTGTACACGGCAGCTTACTGAGCTCTATACATCAGGGTTCAAAGATCTATAAACTCAAACTGTAATCTCCAACTCGCTGAGAAATTGTCACCACAGAAGAGTTGCTTCCCACTGGTCATTTCTTTCCCCATTAAAACAGAAAAGAATTGCTTGCTAACAAAAGAAAAAATCCACAAAGCAGAAAATTGAAACTGGAATCTCAGAGGGCTCCTTGTAAACTAAACTCCTCTCTCTGTTGCTAACAGAGCTCTTTTTTAATCCTTTAGAAACAAGGCTGAGGTTGGAGGTTCTTTTCCCACGTGACTGAGAGGGCTGGGGAAGAGGCTTTGAATTTCTGCTCTAGTTTAGTGGCTGATCGGTGAGTCACTGGCGTTAACACTAATCCATCTCCTATCAAGTTTGTGTAAATTTATCCTTGATTCTTTAAAACTATGACTCTGCTAAACTGCTCAGAACAAAACCAGAAAATCTGCCTCTTTTGCACTGTAGATGTCTCTTCCATGTGCCAAATGTGAAGATTAGATTCTACCAATGAAAGCCAAATGAATTTTAAAATAAGAAAAAGCTATATTTGGTAACTACATGGGTTAGATGGGCTTTCCTAATCTGTGTGAGGTCAATCCAAGGGATGTTTACATACTGTAGATAACTTACTTGAACAAATGCAGTATTATAGACGAATAAATGGATGTAAGAAAATTACATGTATAAGTTTTGTATATTTGTTAATTTTGGTAATAAATATGATGTACTGCATACAGTACAGTACCTTAGCACCTCTTTTAATAAAAGTTAAACAGAAGGGAAAGTCTGATGGCAATTTATTGACTACTTTGCACGCAGCAGTTAGTGCTTATCTGCAGCTTGACATGCCTTGAGCATCAAGAAAAAATGGTTCATCAGCATCGTGTCAAGGAGACAAGGCTTCAGTTTGCAGAACTGAGCAGATTGTCTGCTTCTTTTATCATTGTTCACTTGGACATTGCCCTTAGCAGTGAATCTGCCCAAGTACAGCCCACCAGACTGGTTACTTTTCTAATCGAATCATGATGAAGTCAAAAGAAAGTCTTGCTTGATTTTTTTGAAACATTAAGGCCAGGGCATTGATAGGCTTGGAAACCAGTTACACAGCCCTGACAAGAGTCTCATGCCTTCAGAGCCATGACAGACTAAGATAAAATACCTATTTATTCTTATTCTGCAGTCAGTTTTGTGCCCAGGTGTTTGCATGCATAAATGAGTAAAGCTAGGGAAATTACACTAACACAAGTTTCATGGAAAGTGGCAAAAGACCTCTGAAAGCAGAACAGTCTGCAATGGAATTTGCAGGTTTATTTTTAGCTAAGGACTCTCTACACCTCCAGCCGTCCAGAAAATAGATGTGTTCACATAGTGCACATAACCACCCAATTACCACACTTTCACTATGGGCATGCCGTGCTCAGTTCCTGTTGCAGATGTGCACAAAACATTGCAGTCTCTCCTTTGCTAATCTTAGGTTGTACCAATTTAAGGCAGGAGCCTTGTTTCCATAGACTCACACAATGTCACGCATCCCTGGAGGGCCATGCACCCACCTAGGAAAAAAGATTTTAGTGACTTCTTTCTTGTTAATCTGACGTGACAAAAATCTGGGCCTTCATAAATAGTATGCCAAGGGTTCTGCTTATCACCTAAAAATGCTTTACACCATTGCAGAAAGACCACTGATAATTATTTGATAGTGATTATTTTACTCATACCGTAGCACTCACCCTCACATGTCATATTGACTTTAAAACATTAAATTAGAACTGCAGCCATCATGATCAAGGAAGTAGTCTAAAGGACACAAAGCTGCTGTTGAAAGTCTGAGAGCTTCCTCGCCTCCTGCCACCACAGAACACAGGCAGGACGACATCTATTCCACCACTTCCCTGTCTGATCTAAACATTAGTTTTACATATTCTAAGCAGATGCCTCTTTCTTCTTAAAGCCTCAGCTGCTAAAGCTCTGTTACCTTTCTGGGCAGTTTTTCTAGGCATCAGTACACTCATTGCTGAAAGCCTTCCAGGGGAAGTATAAGGCGTGTACCCCTTGCAGCCATACAAGCCTGCAATGCACATAGATGACCTTGTCCCTCCACAGAGCTATGATTTGGTATTTTCAGACAATTACTGTCTCTCCCAGTAGTCACAGTCTAGAGTAACAAAAAAGCCTCTAGATTGTTCTTCATATCTTGATTCCATGATGGTTTAAATCTCCTATCGTAGGAGAGTGGGAACATGGGGTGTTCAGCATCACACTGCCTTCAACCTCCTGCATGAGAGTTACCCCAGAACGAGCTGCCTGATGGTCTGTTTTGAGTCCACAGAATCCTCCAGACATGGTCTCTACCAGACAGGCTGTGCAGCAGCCAGGAGCAGCTTCCCAGGGTGGGCATCCCCCAATATGGAAAGACCAGCAGCCCTTTTGCCAGGGGCTTGCACTCATGCCACAGGGGAATTCATAACCCACCTTCCTAAGCTGCATGTCAGCATTAGGCTCTCTGGTTGTCCTCAGGTTTTCCTCCACTTGTGATCACAGTCAATAGCTGCACAGCTTGATGTTGTGACACTTACCAGCTGGTGTCTAGTAGGCACTTGGCAGCCTGGCACCTTTTTTTTCCATTTTATGGAACAGGTGACAGTGTTTCTGCAGTCTGTGAAATCTCTATGCCAACAACCAACACTTGCATCTATCACACTGCCACAAACAAAACAGAAGAACCCTCTAGTTTTGCTGATGAGATATGAAAAGGATCCATTTTCAGACACATCAGGGCTCAGCAGGCCCAGAGGAGAAGAGGAGATTCCAAGCCCAAAGGAAATGCATGGTGCCACAGACTGTCAGTAAAACAAGCACACTGGTCACACAGGTCCTCAGCCTCCTGCTCAAGGGCAGTCCTGGCTGTGTGCATGAACATTTGCAATACCACATAAAACCTGCTCATGGTTTACAGCCAGGGAGTTCAGCCTGCCATGGTGGAGGGACTGGGCTTTGCCACGTCTCCAGACACCTCCAAGGGACAGTCCCAGTTCTACATGGCAGCCACTATCCACTGCCCTAGTGTAAGGGCAGAAATGTCAGAGGGCCGGGACAAGGTCCTATGTGCCCTCACCAGTGTCCCTAATCCCCTTGTGCTTCAAGGCTGGTCTGAGTGCACAGAGCTTTTATCACTATTCATTTTGGCTTGTTTGTCTGATGACATTTTTTCCATGGCTGCCAGTTCTCAGGGAAAAAAAGAAAGGACTTACCATCCAGCAACAATCCCCTAGTCTCAGCTGTGGCTGCAAATCAGTGGTTCAGAGGAAAGAATAACAGAGCATGCAAGTCATTTTACTAATTTCAGCCACTTAAAAATTGAGCATATGGGCTAAGCAATCCATCTCAACTCTCTCTCTCTAACAAACAGACAAAGAGTGATTCATTCCCCACATCCTGGCCATCTGTATGATGCTATGGACCCCTGGAGCTGTACGCTTCTCAGTTAATGGCTGGGCCTCTAGGGATTCACCCCTGCTGCTCAGTCTGGCCCTAGGCATGACATTCCCAAGCCCTCTGGCCTACATTTGGTTTTACATGTGACCATAGGCAAACACTACAGTCTCTGATGCTTTCCTTTCCTTTTCCTACCACCCATCTCTGCCTTGTCTAGGTAGGTTGCATGACCTGCCACTCTTATTCTGCACTGGTCATCACACCAAGGCTCTGAGTAGCAGTGTTCTTTAAACCATCTGTCAAGGACTCCAGGTCTCTTCAGAGCAAAATACAGAACTCAGGAATACATGAAAAGAGTTAACATTTTTTCTAGTGTAAATTTTCTTGCAATGTTGCCTTTCATTTGCTGCTGCACTGCCCATTTATCCAGCTTTATCAGGCCCCGCTTGATTTTTTCATTTCTCCTCCAGCTTTTATTGTTCTTAATCACTTTATCCTACCATCATATTTGTTGCCTAAAATTCCCTTCTAGACCATTCATTAAAGCCAGTAGTGACACAAATCCTTGGGGGACACAGAAGCTATATTTTAGTCACCTTGAAATATCATTTATTATCCCATGCCATTATTTTCCTTGATGCAACTTTCAAATAGCACAAGCTAGAACCTGCTGTCTGAGCACAGCTCCCAGGAACCATCAAACTGGAGGGATGGATATGTCCCAGAAGTCTGTTCTGCATATGCACCACATCTTACTTGTCCTGGCCATGAGTAAGAGAAAGGAGGCATACAAAAGATGCACAAGTGATACCTTACAGATTCCAGTAAAGTTCTGACCTGGACAAATTCAAAGTTGAGGAGATTCAGTTGGTTTTGTGTTTGCGTTGCCAGGGTCTTACTAAGAACATCACTTTGGTATATGCCAGCTTAGCTATCAGGTAGATCAAACACAGGAGAGAAGGTGGGCTCAAGAACAAGTGAGGATGGCATGTGAGGAAATCTGTACTGTTTCGAGCTAGTTATGTTGCTGCTCTCCCTTGTCCTGTGTGTCAGGGTGTGAGACAGCCCATCTCATCCAGCTCAAGGAACAGCCTTTAATGTATTGTCTCCACACAAAGCTGGTGTAAACAGGCAGTGGGTCTGTCCAAGACATCCTAATTTGTGCCTGGTGAGATGTGCAGCATCCAGAAGAGGAGAAGCTACGTTTCACTCAGTTGTGCCCCTGTCTCTCTCACAGCAGTGCATTTGGCATCAGAGAGCTCCAAGATAGCCACTGCTGCAAAACAGCTGTATCACCTAAGGGATTCGTTCTCCTGCATAAAGGTCAGTGATTTGCCTCTCATTTGGATTGTAATGCAGTAATAATTTGTATCAGTGCATCCTGTTGAAATACACAGGAAAATCAGCAGACAACCGTGAAACTGAGGTGGAATCAGAGCTGTGATCCTAGGAAAGCAGTAGGAGCTGGGGAGTCTCACAGTCAAACCAAGACTTTAAGGACAGATTTTGTGTTTTGCTTTCTTATGTCAACCCTCTGAAGACCTTGCCCACACTGACACGCAGGTATTTTGCTGTTGACCTGAGAGGTGGCACATCAGGCCACCTGCATCACTGACTGAGCAGAAGCAGCAGAGCAATGTTGATACTGTATTTCCCAAGAGACATTAGAGTAATACGGTAGAGGAGGTAGAAGTGAGTCACTTCACAATGACCTTAAAAAATCATGTGATTTTTGAAGACCTGATGTAGGAGACAGTACAGTCTGAAAATCATTTTCAGACCTCATTTGTTATTAAGCTCACCATTAGGGAATAGGCCTCTTGGGAAATATGAATTTTCAAACACACTTCTTAATATCTACAGGCGGATTACATGATGACTAACCCATATAATTTTTTCCCAAAGGTGCATGAGGTGCAGCACTTAACACTAGAGGCAGAAGTTCTTGCCATGCCACATAAAACCAATAACAATAATAATGACAACATCTAGTATAATGGGGGTCAAAATTTGTTTCTTCTTTGTGGCAAGGCAGACTCATAATGGAATTTAGGAAGCTGAATCCCTAGTTAAAGGATTAGTAGTTCCAGATGTTCTAGGAAGTGTTAAAAGCCAGGCTGGATGGAGCTCTGAGGAACCAGTCAAAGGTGTCCCTGCCCATGGGAGAGGTACTGGAATTTGATGATCTATAAATTCCCTTCCAGCCCAGACTATTCTGTGATTCTATGATACTTTCTGCCAAACACACAAGGGTAAATCAGAGTGCAACATGATCCTCCTCAGCATCACAGTACCATGATGAGCGCCAAACTGAAGATTTGGTCTTTTCTACTATATCTAGGAAAAGAAAAATAAGGGAAAACTTTTCTTTCCAGCAGTGGTGCTAACATATGATGGATTATTTGGCATAATTTCTTTTATTTTTTGCATAGTATATTCTTGGGGCTTGTCAAAGGGAGACAATCTGTCCAACAAAGTCATTTCTTTATGAAGCTCAACCAAATAATCTGTAAGATCGTAGGTATCCAAGATGGTAAAAGCAGAAAAAATTATGTACAAGCAATCAAATGTCATCTTAATGGAAACATAAACAGAGCCCCAGCCTGCATATGACTTATTCTGACCTCAGAGCAGCCTTCTGGTTACAAAAACTCTTGTTTACTTTCAGCTTAGAGACATATCCCCAGAAAGAAGGCTAATTAGTTTGAGGTACGTACTTTCAACACCCTCAGTCTTGTGCCCATGGACCATGATCTTGCATTTAAGATGTACACTAGAAGGAAGGAAATATACACTATGCCTATACACTATGCTCTTGTCCTGAGATTGAAAAGTATTTTGCAAATTCTGCTACAGAATAGTCTGGTGGGTTTTACAAACAAATAAATGGAAACACAGGGAAGTTTAAAAAATTATGAAGATTTCAAAAGACATCATTGTAGAAATGGTAACCTGTCCCAACAGTCATTCTAAACAGAATTCCTCTTGCAACTTAATAAATCATGCCTATGGCATAGGTGGCAGATGGGCAATAGAATTTTGAGCTATAGCTCAGGTGCAAAATTATTTTTTATCCATAAGATAAACATATCTGTGAGTTAAATGATAAATATAGTCCCTCAACAGAAAATTATCTCTGCTACTAATCCAAGGGAATTTCACTTTATGATTTCTGTATATTTGAACCTATCATTTACAATTCAGCCAACTGTCCAACCACTAAAGAAATCCAAAATCAATGTTGCATTTACAGCTCAAAACAGATGAGTAGGAAAAAAATGCCTGAAAGTTCTAATTAAATCTTATCATCCAGAGTTAATTGTAAAGTGTTTTCCTAGACTGTTAGAGCAGTGAACAAGCACAACATAAATTATGTGTAATTTTGAGTAATTACAGATGATGTTAGCATTTTTGAAACATCACTCACAGTAGGAGTTCCAAACTGACCGATTTATAAGATACTGTGCCTCCTTCATCTTGTCTGACAAATTTCATCCACCTCATTGTTCTGCTTGATAAATGAACACCATATTCAAAGCCATGGTAAACTGCTGGCTTTGCTTAGAACAAGACCAAATTAAACAAGTATTTTCTGTCAGCAGTTTCTGATAAGGAATAGTCTCAGTGCCTCACCAGCCCTGACTTCATTTGCAGGTTGGTGTGACAAAAGCCAGTGTAAAGACAAAAGCTCCATCCCCTGAGAGGAGTTAGAGTCTATAAACCACTGCAGCAGCCACCCCAAAAACATGTTTGGTGAATGAGAAAGGAAGACTGAAAACCTTCCCTATGATCCCAGTACCAGGTTTTCATATCTGGGCTCACAGAAAGCAAGGCATCTGCCACCAACACTTTGGTGAACAGCCACAACCCTGTGTAAGCCACAGAGGGCCCAGTGAGAGGGCTTTCCCAGCTCATCACCAACAACCAGCACCGAGGGACTACAGGACCTGAGGTGTGGCTTTGACTCTGATGTTGATGCTACATGCAGGTCAGGCAAATTTTCATGGTCTTTCTGTGCTGTGGCTTTCCACCCAGCGTACCACAGGGGTAACTGTCTCTACTACCCACTCTAAAGTCACATAACAACATGAAGAATTTTATTATTTATCTTAGCAGACTTCTAAGCATTTTAGAGCCCCAGGCACACGCTAGATAGGATATAAAGCTGCATATTTCTTTTCAAATAGCACATACCCTTCTAGCTCTGGGAAAAGAGGAAAAGGATGACTCACATGCAGCAGATGTTGGTAACATCTCTTAACACATTACTGGAAAGCACTCAGAGGTTGTAGGGATGCAGGATCCCTTAAAGCCCATCTAGAGTAGATTTGAACAAAATGGTGCAGCAAGCCAGATCCTAGATCATTGCCTTTGTCTCACTTTATCAGCCATAGTCACAATACTTTGTTTGTCAGACCTTCTCTCCAAAACCATCCAAGCATGGAATAAATATGAATAACTAAAGCAGCACAGCATTCTTGGTGTGTACAGTGGCTCTGTTATCAGTAGCCCTGGGAGAGTATTACTCTATTATTGTAATACTATTGCTAAAGAAAATCAGCTGAGTGTCATGGTGCAGCCCAACAAGATTTAAGACCAATAATACAGCAGATCCCATTTTTCGAGAAAAAATGCAGACCAGATGTAAAAATTACCTGATGTAAAATTAATTAAATGTCTAAACTCTTTCTGTAGACAACAGAGAGAGGGGATGAATGCTCAGCAAAACATGCACGTTACCTTAGACACTCTTCTGAGGACAGGAAGATTTCACCCATAAAGGAGAGTTTCTCTATCCCAGGCCATCATCTGCTGGCCACACAGGGGGTGTCCCCTTGGACCAGAGGTGCCCAAGGGACTGCTGAGGCTTCAAACAGAAAGAGTAGGTTTAGATTAGATATTCAGAAGAAATTCTTTACTGTGAGGGTGCTGAGGCACTGGAACAGGCTGCCCAGAGTAGCTGTGGATGCCCCATTGCTGGAAGTGCTCCAGGCCAGGTTGGACAGGGCTTTGAGCAACCTGATCTAGTGGAGGGTGTCCCTGTCTACACCAAGGGAGTTGGAACTGGGTGGTCTTAATAGTCCCTTCCAACCCAACCATTCTATGATCCTGACATTTATGATCCTGCACAGCTCCAAAAGGGATGAAAAAAATGATGTCATTAAGAGACCTCAATGAAGAGTAACATCTCAGAGGGATCCATTGTACTGGGTTGGGTACATGTAGTGCTGCACACTCTGTTTCACAAGTTTCACAAGGTGTACAGTCCAGCAGGCACATCCACTGCTGGTGGACACACCTGGTGTTAGCACCAACTACTACCCCCCTGCCTCACTGCTCAATCTGACATGTGGCATAAACAAGCTGGCCAACCCCTCTTTTAATTGAAAGACATTTGTACTGAGGACCAGATGCAAGAACGTGGCACTGGTTTCATATATAGTGTGATAAAAATTTTCTTTAAACCTGTAGCAAATTGTTTGTTCTATTAATATCAGATCCCTGTCCACAACACAGATGTAATGGTGTCCTCCACCTTAGCTACTCTGCCTGTAAGGCCAGGGGAGCACCTCTCATTTTGTGTCTGGATAATGGGTACTGCAATGTATCAGAATTACAACAAGAAAAATTATGCTATTAGCTACTTCTGCTGTTGCATCCTCCCTGCCAGTCTCTGCCTGCAGCTCATTGTCCTGCCTCTGCAAGTAAATACTGTGATAGCAGCTAAAAGCAAAACACAGCTGTAGTGAAACATCCAATCATCTTGCAGCCATTAAACAAACAGAATGCCTGCTCTTTCCTTTTGTTTAAAATATCATTACTGGGAACAAGTCCTCTCTATCACTGCCTTTGTGCTTCAGTGCACACGTTAGGTTTCCAAACCTGACCTAGTTTTGGCTGAAAAGTTTCACTGAGAGAGCCTACAGACAGCATCTCCAGGCACGCTATTTTCTCCCTCTAATCAATACATTATAAAGGCTGGAGTGTCTCCCTTCGCTGAAAATGTTGCAAGGGATGAGGATCCACACTATGATCAGGCTCTAATGCAACTTCTTGCAAGCCAACTGCACCATTGCACATGCCAGCCTCCTGCTTCCCCTCAGACCTTTCAATATCCCTCATTTTCCATGGAGCTGACAAAGTCCAGTCCAACCCTGCAACAGCTCCAATGGCACCGCTCTGAAAACAGGAAAAGCTTTGCCTTGCCTGCAACAGGTAATTGGGGTTGGCACACTGCAGCAGTCTTTGAGGAGCCTGGCAACATTTTTAAGGTGTTTGGATGAGCTGAGTTTATAGCTGAAGTCTTTGTTGGCTGTAAGGTCCTGCCTTCAGGACGCATTTGTTTGTTTTAACTGTGCTCAAAATTTCCCTGAGATGCTTTTAAGATGACTGACAAGGGGATCTGCTATGCAGGGGATGGGCAAGACACAGTTCACTGTAACTAATAAGGACTTTGAGTTCAGACAGCTCTGACAAAGGCTTCTCAACTTGCCCTGGAGTGAATAGGTTCCATCCAGAAACACCAGTATTAGAGGTTGTCAAGATGCATCTAATTGCAGACAAGACCCCACGTAGGCTGCACCAAACTGTCACCATGTGCAACCTGACTCTACCTGGTGCTTCCTCAGCCCTGTGAGATCCACAGCGTGTGTCAGCCAAGCCTGACTGAGAGGTGCAAGTAGATTCATATTTAAGAGCAGCACAGCTCATGGGAGAAGGGAAGAGGTGGAATCCCATCACTGGGCAGCATGCACATCCAAAAGAAATGGCAAGCCAGAGGGAAGCTGCTGTCTGATCATGAGATTTGGGGCACACTGGACAAAAAGCACTATTTCAAAGAGCTGGGAATCAGACAGTGGAGAGAAGATGGAGGCACTTGGTTGGGAGGATGCTCATGGCTGTGAGGATATTCAGCATATCCCTGCAAAGAGGGCATTCAGAACACAGTGATAGAACAACAATAAAGGGGAAGTACTGGTCCTACTTCATATTCTTTTAGCTGAAGAGGAAAAGGGGCATACAGTGACGGACTGTATGTTAGAAATCCCTGAGCAAAGATCTGAGGATGAACAAAAAACAAAGGCTTCAGAAGGAATTTCTGATACAGGTGAGGAGGTTATACAATCATGTAAAGACAGAAGCTAAGAGAAAAAGTATTTCCTTTCCCTATATATGGGCTTGCTAATTTGAACATTTGCATAAGCCCTTCTCTGGTAAATCTTCAATAACAAAGCTAAAATTTGTATAACGATTTTTTTTTAATTATATGTTTTACATCATTAATACCAAGCATACAGATGAAGTATAAATCACACTGCAATTAGGAGATGTGAAGGACAGGTAATACTCTTGTACCCCCATGTTTTCATTTTTGCAGGGGCAACAGTTATGTTAGTTACAAGCATTCCAAAAAAAACCAAAAGGCAGCTATCTCCAAATTATTAAACTTTATTCACTCCATCATACTACGTTTTTCTTCTAAGAAGTAATTGCATTTTGGTTTTAACTATCTGGCACTAATACTAGCGACTTTGGAGGTCATGTCCCAGAGCTTCCAGTCATGATAAAATCTCTCTAAATAATTGAAAAGCTGAAATGCTTTCTTAGGTGGGTGGTTTTTTTTAATGAAAACACGTGTATTGTAAGAATTTTGTGATGAAACCCCCAAAGCAAGCAACACTAACCAAGACTCCTGGAGTCAGGTTTTTATTATGAAAGAAGGGACTGATTTTCTTCCTTGACAGGAGGGAAGGGCACATGGAAAGGGAAATAAGACAAGCACAGCCTCATGGCCCACTTTGGGACACTGATGCATTCTGTGAGGAGACAGGCACCAGGGAGGCCAGGCTGAGCCAGCATCACTTCCAACAGCAGCATGACATCAGATCCACTGCACTAAGAGGACATGGAGAGAAACTGGCACAGTTTGTTGGAGCAAAGTTCCAATGTCAAGCCTTCATGTCAATGTGTCCTGAGGTGTAACATAGGATGCCTCATAATGAGACACATTTCATTTGGCATCTATAGACTTCATTGTCTGGTACCAGCTGCCTCTTGGCAACCCACATCTGTGCTAGAGGTATTTATGGGATTCACTCCATTCTAATATTACCTGTTGTGTCCCTGCATTCCTGCCTGTGTCTGAAGTCTGCAAAGCCTTCCTGCAAAATGTATTAACACCCTCCCCATCTCAATGTAATACCATTTGTTTCTTGGTTTGTTTCATTTCATGAACTCACAGGCTGACTTCTAAAACGAGTCATCGAACACTGAAGCAATATAAGAGAAAACAGGAAAAAAAAGAGAGAGAGAAAACCTGAGGGAGAAAACAGACTTCAATTTCTAATTTCCAAAAAGCTAATATAAAAAGCATAGGAGTACGAAGGAAGCATTTGAAAATTTAATTTTTAAAAATGCCCTGGCAGACTCTTCTCAGCACAGCACTGGGCTGAATTTACCTATATTTGTAGGTGAATCAAGTGAACAAAATAAAAAGAAAACTGTAGCCTTACAAATATCCAGAATTATGCCTTAAACTCATCCATGCAGCTCCCTGGCTAAGTAAAAGTGTCAGCAAGTCCTCCACAGGGTGTCTCCAAAAGCAGGGAAATGATGGTTTGTGACAGAGCTGGTACAGGCCTTGCTCTTGACAGAGAGAGGGTTTTACTGGGAGTAAGAGGATTTGGAAACAGGCTTCACTCCCAGGTTTCCACTGTCCCTAGAATCATTCCTCAGTGCCACAAACAAGCATAAACAAGCACAATCAGAAATGCCCTCCAGTTGCAGCAGGTTACACCAGGCTACCCCTGACCTGATCAAATTAAGACAGTGCTGGCCAAGAACTTGCATTGCGCTTCAAAAGCCACTGAGAACCCCAGCAGGTTCCACTGGAAAGGACCACCTGCTATTTGGCCAGCACGTTTTGGTTCTCATGGTGGTGCAACTGCCCAAAACAAGTACTTCCCACTGACAGAGCAAATGGCTGTGCTCCCCTTGGCTCCAACAGTTATACAGGACTGTGCCACAGACCTTGGAGGACATCTTTAGAGGCAGCGTGTTAACTTTCACAAAGGCAAGGATCAGAACTTGGAGAAGAAAATAAGCAGCCACTATGAAACACAGCTGATCCTTTCTATCAAATTGTACAGTATGGTAGATATACTCACATGAGGTGCTGTCATAATATGTGTAATTTAAAAGCACAGGGTATGAAGATCCTCACTCTAAAGAATAGGTTCATAAAGGAATTATAAGCTTTCTCAAATGATTTACAGCTGTTATAGCCATCTTAAAGATGAGTAATACATTTTATAAAGTCCACCAACAGAAGATTTAATAGCTAGGCAATCAATCAGCATGCATGACAACTAATTAACCATATACTAAAACACCCCTTAGTGCCCTATTAACCCCTCATGCTCTGGTCCTGAACACACTCTCAGCACAATGCCCAGTACAAGAAACAAAAGCCATCTGACCCACCCAGTCCCTCGAAGTCATTAATCTCCAGCTCTTAACCTGCAGCTCAAGGATGAAGGAGAGTGACTAACTTGGCAGCCTGCCCTGGAAGGTAACAGGCTGCTGATTTTTCTGGAGCAGTGAGAATGCAGCATCTCTCATCTCATTACCTGGGTCTCTGCTAACAGTTGTTGCTGACAGGGTTCTGTGTCACGTGTACCATGACTTTGGCACATCAATATTCCCCCTTTGCTGGGCTGCTGGGGCAGTTTGTGAAGAACTGCTGCCCATGGGATGGACTCATTTTGGAGAAGTCCACAGAGGACTGCGTCCTGTGGGAGGGTCCCTATGCCGGAGCAGGGGCAGGAGTCCTCCCCCTGAGGAGGAGGAAGTGACAGAGGCAATGTGTGAAGGACTGACTGCAAGCCTCATTTCTTGTCTCCCTGCACAGCTGGGGGAAGCGGAGATAGAGAAAATCAGGAGTGAAATTGAGCTAGAAGAAGGGAGCAGTGTGGGGAAGATGTTTTAAGACTTGGGTTTACTTCTCATTATTCTACTCTGATTTGACTGGCAACAAATTAAACTAGCATTCCTAAGCCGAGTCTATTTGCACTTGACTGAAATTAGTAATGATCTCTCTCTGTCCTTATCTCGACCCAGGAGT
Organism: Setophaga petechia; assembly: GCA_024362935.1. Lineage (NCBI taxonomy): Eukaryota > Metazoa > Chordata > Aves > Passeriformes > Parulidae > Setophaga > Setophaga petechia. The sequence continues at coordinate 10,565,443 of JANCRA010000008.1, read as the reverse complement.
CTTTCATTACATTTTCCCTCCCCTGTCCAGTTGAGGAAGGGAAGGATAGAGAGGCTTCAGTGGGCACCGGCTGTCCAGCCAGGGTCAATCCACTGCATTTGTCAAGGAAAGAAAATGTAATCAAACCCCAGGTCTGTTAAAATCCCCACGAAATGTCTACACAAAGTGTAGACTACACTACACTACCCTAAGTGTAACCTCAGCTGGTGAAGGTTGCCCTGAGCTCACCTGACGAAAGATTGCAGGCTCTGTGAGGAAATGTGCTTCCTGATCAGTTTTTCAGATTCAGAAAATATTTGCAGATATTTAAAAACACATGCAATTTTAAACAGACATACACACCTGTAAAGTCAAAAAGAAATATTTTATAATCTTTCCTTTACTCAAGCTGTCAGAGGCCCCATAGTGTTATTGAGTACCCCTGTCCCACAGAAAAAGTTTGCATACCAACTAGCTGAAATTTTGCTTCACAAAAATTTCATTTTTCTCAAAATATTAACCCCTGCTTCATAACAGTGCTAGAGCAGAGCACCACAGTACCAAACTGTACTTTTCCCAGGAGGAGAAATGGACTCTCTAGGTATTCTACATGGCACTGTGGGGTATAAACATCTTGATGCTTGTATATTCCAGTGGCAACAGGAAAGGGGCTGTTCTCCACTGAAGATTCAAATTCCTCCAAGGTCTCATCATTAAATAGATCTGTAATCCAGCAAAAAAAGCACATTCACCCCATCTACCTTCTGTGATGATCTGTACACCCAGTCACGGCTGCAAACTGGTGCAGTGCCAGTATTTTTTTTTACTCTGCTAATTCTGCAATTCAGCTTCCCTATTCTCCTGTGTATTGCTGCCAGTTCCATTACTCAGGCTCACATCACAGGGCTGTGCACAAGCTTTTTAAAAACTAAGGAAGAGCAAAAGAGTGCCACAAAGAAGTGAACTGAAGGCACCCAGAATTAAGAGCAGCTTGATTTTGTTCATGAAGCAAGTCTTATTTTCCTAGCCAGCTTCCTATAGAGAAGGCAAGCAGTTGTATATTGCTCAGACACAGACTATCCCAATGAGTGAGCAAGATGACAAATTTGGAAGATAAATCTGCAGTGTGAGAAGGAGCAAGCCACAGCCAAGGGGCTGTTTCCTCTCAGCCTGAAGGTGGACAAGCTGGAACTGCCTTTTCAATGTAAAAGGAGGTGAACAGTTTTTTGGCACATCTCTGTTCCTTTGTACAACAATACCTTCTATGGAATTCCTTTAAAAATGCCTGAGCTGCCACCCCATTCAGAAATATTTCAGTCAGCTAACAAATAGCACACATGCAACGTATCTCAAATTAATTCGTTTCCAAGGAAGGATGTATAACCCAAAAAGCAGGCTCCAACTGCTTAGCAGTTTTACTTTAAGCACCTCTTCTCCACACTGTCAGTACCACCAGGTAGTAAGTAGAACAAAATTAGAGACAGCCTTTCCAATCCCATGCAGTGATCCATTCAGTTACTGAGTTTGCAGTTCAGTACTTTTTGGGGCAAGTAGTTAAAAATAATGGGAATTGATGTAACTAAAACATGCTAGAGAAAGAAGTATGGCTGAACCTAGAAGTTAAAACAGTTTTCCCTAGTGAAAGAGAGAAGAGATAATAAATAAAACTTTGACACTTTGGGACCTTCTTGATTAGAGTGGACAGGGATGATCTTGAATGGCAGTTGTTTTTTAATTCTGTTTTCACAACCAAAATTAAACTAGCCATGCAACAAACCAAAGACATTTGATTTTGCAGAACCAGATGCTGTGGCCTGTTCTAACAAGCTCTTCTAATATTTCTGTGAGAAGAGTCTCTCACATAAATTCTCTGTTGCTTTTTCAGGCATTGTATACATCCCTTCTAATCCTTCATTCTTTAAGTGAGCTTCTATGCAGAGCAGGTTCTTTAGCACTAAACCAGGCATTTAATATTGTTACTGTCATACCCTTAATTATGCCTTTTTTTAGTTTTATATCCTTAAGGACTAATTGAGTCATGATCTCCCTGAAAATGTGACTTAACCTGCTGTTCTCCTCATTGCTTAGGCAACACAAACACAAAAAAATAATGGTACTGGTAATTAACTGAGGCCTGACAATATAACTTCCCTCTCGGCCTGTGAGGGGTAAAAGTTCAACTGGAGAGTAAGGCATATAAATGCATATAAATCAAACCAGAACTAAGCACTCACATACTAGAAATTTCATTTCCTTTTGGGAAAGGAAACAATCTTGTGAAACAGAAAAGACAGGCTTGCAAACACTCTGGAAATGAGGACACGGGATCAAAGAAAGTCCAATTGAAAAAAAAAAAACAAAAAAAAAAATCAGAAAATCAGGAGACTTAGTGCCTTTCACAAAATGGTCAGTGAGGAAATGAGGTGCAGTGCAAAGGACCAAAAGAGGCCAAACCTAACCTCGAAGATGTTGCAAAAGCAGGGGGAAAAAACAAAGAGAAAGACACAACTTGGAGGGGAAATTATGAGGGACATGGAATGGATACGTAAAAAAAGAAAAAAAAAGAAAATAAAACCCAAGAAAATCTGCACCAAAGTCAAAGCCATCAAAAGGCATGGCATGCCATACATCATCAAGTGCAGGGACATGAACAAAAGTTCACCAAAACTGATCCCCATTGAAGGTCAAAACAGAAAAGTAGGACATAGAAACATTCTGGAATAGAGATATCATTAAAGGAAATGGAATTGAAGGAAAAAAAATAGAAAATCGGGAAATTTACTGACTACAAGAAAATGGACAGGGATTACTTCAGGTGCAGTGCAAAGGACAAAAACAGAACAAAATTAACCTATGAGATGTTCCAAAAGCAGGGGAAAAAAATCAAAGAGAAAGACAAAACTTGCAGGGGAAGATATGAGGGACATGGCATGGATACTCAAAAAAACAAAAAGAAAAAAAGAAAAATTTGGGAAATTAGTGACTACAAGAAAACAGACATGGATTAGATCAGGTGCAGTGCAAAGGACCAAAAGAGGCCAAAACTTACTTCACAGATATTGCAAAAGCAGGGGGAAAATCTAGGAGGAAGACACAACTTGGAGGGGAAGCTATGAGGGACATGGCATGTATACTTTAAAAAACAAAAAACAACAACAAAAAAAAAAAGTGGATTATATGAAAGGCATCAAAAGGCATAGCATACCATCAAGTGCAGGGACATGCACCAAAGCTTGCCCAAATTGATCCCCGTTGAAGACCAAAACAGAAAAGAAGGACTTAGAAACACTCTGGAACAGAGACACCACCAAGGGAAATAAAATTGAAGGAGAAAAAAAATTGGGGAAATTTAGTGAGTACAAGAAAGTGGCCTGGGAGGAAATGAGTTGCAGTGCAAAGGACCAAGAGAGGCCAAAACTAACTTCACAGACATTGCAAAAGCAGGGGAAAAATCAAGGAGGAAGACACAACTTGGAGAGGAAGATATGAGGGAAATGGCACGCATATGTTGTCATTATAGTGCAAGAGTTCTAGTGTCATGACATAGCAAGGGTTCCACATTGCTGGAGTTTCGTACCTCCTTGATGTTTCTTGTAGGCAGCTCCTCTAGGCACTGACTCTTCCTTGTCCTCACAGTAGCCAGCTGACTGCATTTCCCCCTCCACCAACCAATCCACTCTTTTATAACACTCTTCTTATTGGCTACAGCTGTGGCCTGTTAATATCAGGCCTGTTCCCAATCTCCAATAATTAAACCAGCTGCAACTCTTTAGGGGGTAAGATTGTTTTTCTTATATTGTATCCCCCTACATGCATACTTAAAAAAAAAAAAAAAGGAAAATCTTAGGTGATATGAAAGCCATCAAAAGGCATGGCATGCCACCAAGTGCAGGGACCTGCAACAAGGCTTGCCCAAGTGATCCCCATTGAAATTGCACTATTTCTTTTCCCTTCCCAAAAAGAAATTTCATACCAGAAAGGCATGAGTACAAAAGAACCAAACTTCAGATTTCAGTTTGAAGAAATTGGATAATACAGGCAAGTTTTACTTTTCCAAATACCAGGAGGATTATTAGTATCAGATAGGCAGACAGACAACACACACTCATACATATCCATTGGGTATCCCAAGTATCATCAGCCTACAGGGAACTGCTTTTTCCTTAGGAGAACATATTTGTAAGATTATAATCAAATAATCATACAACACCTTAGCACTGCCTGGCAGGAAAATAATCAGGACAGAGACATACAAGGTACAGAGCTGCAGGTCAGTTTGCAGCAAGCCATACTGAAAAAGCTGCTGCTCTCTATCTCCCAGTGGTGTGGAGATTTTGCAGTCAGACAGAAGCACCGGGTTGCACAGAGGCTGCACCTTGTGAGACAGGAAAAGCATGCTCAGAGAGAAATAGGGGAACACATCCAAGTAGGGATACAAGAGGCAAGATAAACTCCTCCACATTTCTTACTGAGGAGAACAAACCCCTGGTAGTGCAGATGATGAACATTATAACTCACCATGAACTGGAGAACAGGCATGGTATAAACTTGGGATTCTGTGTCCTCAGTTGTGATTTTCTTTGTAACTATCTCCCTCCTTTACCCTTACACTATTCATATCCAGTTAGAAAGCCTTCATGCAGCCAATTTAGTACCTCTGAATCTCCATCTGTTATAACTGTGGAGTCTAGGGAGTGAAAAGGCTGCCTCATATTTTGAAATTTAGTAAGTTCTATTCCTGTGAATAACACACTTCTATTAAAATTCATAGTAATTTTTCCCAGTAATTTAATTTATAAATTAATTACTTCCAATTTACTAAAGCATTTACCAGTGGCTTAGGCAGGTCATCCAAAATGAGTGTCCATAAAACCTTTAAACTGCAGCATCTCATATTCTGTACATTTTGCTTGTGAACCTCTCACAATTTATAATTGAGAGTCGCAAGGTAGGATAGAAGAAAAGGGACAATTTTCATGGTTTATGTTCAGAGGATGGTGAAAAATTAAGGTGATCCAGATGACAAAAAAGCTTTTGTATAGAGGCAATGTTATGCCTACAAACTAAGACAGCTCTGCTTCATTTAGTAACAGAGAATATTAAATAAGAAAAAAAAGAATCAAAAGCTTGGATGCTACACTGTCTTCTCTTTTTCTCTCGCAGAAAAAGAGAGATCAGTAGATAGATCAGTATTCCAGAAGGCAATTATGTCCTGCAGGTAAGTGGAATAAGAAAATTAGTATATTGAAAAGCCTCTAAGTCTACTCACACTGCAACACCTGAAGAGAAACTGCTGGAAGTTTGCCAGGATGTTTTGGAAGACCTAGGATATGACAGAACATACCTCACACATATAAATATTATTCAGCCAGTCTGAGACATGCCTACCAAGTTCTGTGAGAAAACAGAAGAAACAATAGTGTAAGCAAAATAAAGAGGGCATTGAGTCTATAAGTGCCAAAAGGCAACATGGGAGTCATTGAAAAGTCAGGCTTTTGTTCAACCTCAGCATCTAAAAGCCTTAAAGTCACCATTCCCCAAAGTTTAATTGTAAAAGAAAGATTACAAAAGGTATCTCAGTGATTGATATCTACATTTGCAGAGGAGCATTCTTGGGAAGCATGGTGTTCCATTCTCAGCAGTTTCAGCTGGCAGCATTCACTGGGATGTGCAGTGTTCTGCGAGCTCTGATCCACCTGAGACAGCCCATTTTCCCCTAGCAGGTACATCAGAACCCAGTAAAGCCACTTACTACCCAAGCATGAGGACAGGTGAGGTAGCAGTCTCTGAACTGCCTTCCTGCCCTGGCAATGTGTCTGGTTTGGACATCAGTTTGATGAGTTATTGGTGTGAGCAATCATTGCAGAAGCTCCTTGTTCTCCCCAAATAGTCACTACCCCATGCCAAGCCTCAGCAACCAACCTCACACTAAGCACAGCAAAGCAGAGTGCATGGGGCCATATTTCCCTCAGGTTCACACTGATTTATTACCCCATCGCTGCAGTTTAACACAGTACAGGGACTTTTCAAGAACCCAGAGTTGGTCTTGGATATAATTTTTGATGCTGCACGTGAGTTAGCTAAGACAAATAAAACAGTGGGAAAACATTGTTTTCCTGCTCCAAAATGTTTGCTCTGTGGTATCAGTGCATTTGCCATTACTATGCACATCCTGCTTTACACATATTGAAAAGATTCCCAAGGAGCTGCTTACAATTCACAGGGCTGAATTTATTCTTTAACTGCATGATTTAAAGCTGCAGACACTTGCTGGCAGCTCTCAGAGCTTGTTATACATTGCTTCCTTAGCAAAAAATAGTTCTGTATGTAAACCTGCAAATTTTGGATCAACAAATTCTAGGCACACAGTTATTATCAGATTAACTCCTCTAGCTGGAAGTAGCAGTCCTTAAAATACCCAAACATATAATTCTTTTGTTATAAGGAAAGCTAAATCTCAGAAGATTTCCAAATCATTTACAAACCTGGGACTGTATATGGTCCAAGGAGACATTTGCTCTGTATTGGTAAATCCCATGAACATTTGGTTGTTCTGCATTGATGAACTAAAAGCAGCTTAAGTATTTTAAAAACAGCAATATATTTTAAAGCCAGTGTAAAGGAGGTTTTGTAACTCCAAAGTTTCCAAGGTCAGCTGGGAGGATCAAATCCAGTGTCTTCACTGGTCCCTAGTGTAGCTGGAAAAACAAAGGAAATGCAATCTCTGACTCTGATTTTGATCAAGAGGAAATCAGGGATCTCAAAGTACTAAGGACACTGCTCATTGCAGTGCCAGAAGGCACTCAGATGCTAGAATGATGTATGGCCTTGTACAGAATAGAAAAAAAATCACTTTGTGGACATACAAACAAGACAAAATCCCCCATCTCAATCTAATTATTTGAAAACTTTGGATTCTCCAAACACCAGTGCATTGCTCTTTGCTGCACACACAACTGCTTTTAAAAGCAGCTATTATTCACAAAGAGGAACCTAAGTATCCTGAGAAGAAAATAATCAGAACAGTTGTGAAGAACTGAATTTATTATCTTGAAAAGAGGAAAAATAAGAAAAGATGATGAGACCATATAAATATGACAAAAGCAAGTTCCAGTATTCAAATTCAAGTCCAAGAATTATTAATTATTTATGGTAATGTTAAACACTGTCTTAAGTAGTCACTGATTAGCACACAATTAATGCAGTTCTTCTTTTAACTGTCTGGACAAATAATAATGTAATCTGGAACTCTCACTTTTAGGATCTTTTTGAAACCTAATTTAGCAAAACATATGTTGTTATCCTTTAACTCAGTCATAGTTTCCAAAGTGTGGCTCAAGCAGAGATTAAAAGCACCTGCTCCTAATGTGGCAGTAAAATCTATTCACTTTTCAAACCTCAATTAGAGGTTACTGTTTCTACCTCTGCCTCACACTGGGACAGACGTAACTATGTAGTAACTTGTGGTAAAGGCTGCTTTTACTTCAGTGCTGCAGAACAAAGAAATGTTAGGAGGAATTACTAATACAGAACAAAAAGCTGGATCAGTCCCCGCAGTTTCACCCAAACACTTTCTGGAATTGTTATTCACAGGGCTTAGGCTACCTCACCATAAGTGTGAAGTGCCATCTGAGATGCCCTTAAGTATGTGAGACATCCTCACCAGCCTGACACACATGGCACAACCTTCTGGAAGAGCAGCTGGAGCACAGGAGATGGAGGGCACCTGAAAGGGCTCTAGCCTACCTCTATTTTGAAAACTAGGTCTCGTTACTCCTCTTTTAAACCTCCTTGCAAATGCAACTTATTCAGAGCACATTCTCTTGATGCTTGTATGTGTGACTCACATTATGAACTCTCTTACTGCATCCTTTTCACTCTAAAATTTATATCCGCCCTGATTTTGTCCTACAGCAATTTCTATTCCAGATGAAACAGTCCTGTGAACAGATCTTTTGACTCTGCTATGAAAAAATTAAAATCTTCATTCACTGATTTTCCAGGGAGAATAATTTAGAAGACTCATTCTCACAGGTTCAAAGCTCTTGATGCCACATGACACTGCCAATAACCTATATGGCTTTCCCTTTTAAGTCATCAGCTTGAATTCCACTCAGTTTGAGAGGACAGCATGGCTCAGTCCTGAATTAATTTCCTACAGTCCTATATGCTAGAATAGACTGGAAAAAATAGAATCCAGAACAAATTTTTCCTTAAGGAAATTGACACTACCAGTTCTGACACTGGGAGGACCCGGCACAGAAGAGCAAAGTGTGAGCCTGTGATTTTTTACGCCACCTGACAGCCAGACTTTACCAGGATCAAGAAAGCACAGGCTTTCTCATGTAAAAAGTCATCCCAAGTGTGTGCTGGGGAAGCTGCCTGAAGTCACTGTGTGTGCACATGCCTGACTCACAGGCATGATGACACTAAAACCCCTCTTGCCCTTCATCACTAAACTGCATTTGGTGGAAGAGCAATGCAGTGACTCAGTTACACTGTGTGTTCTCTAGTGCACATTACCCTCTGTGTATTCCACAATTTCCAGCACACAGATACTCTCAATAATTAATAAGAAATAACCCTGGAATGCTTAGCTGAGCTAAACTCTTTGCAAGTTGCCCATCAGCCCTGTTTACTTTCATTTAGTGTCAGCATTACACCAGAAATACTTTTGCTCCAAAGAGACAGGACACACTTAAAGAAGGAAAGGGAAAGCAGCACATGGGTTTTTTTGTCCTAATTTTGCCTCGGGCAAGGCACAGTTCCTACTAAGAGCTCTGTCCTCCCTATACTCAAGGGAAATAGCAAAGCTGAAACCACAAGATCAGCACTTCTTAGCATAATTTGGATCATTATTTCTGGTTTTATTTTCAAGGGGAATGACTACGAAGCATTAAACAACACACAGACAGGGAGCATGGATAGCACAGTAACCTGAAAAGTCCATATTTAGTTCCAGTAGAAGTGACATTATTGCATGTGTTCCATTCTGTGTCCCATCAGCTCAACTGGCCACAGGAAAGAGAACAGCCAAAGGGAAAAGTGGAGACCAATACTGTAAAGTAACTTCTTTACTAATCAAAATCAGAAGATATCTGGTTGTGCACAGCACAAAGGGGCAACACTTGCAAATGAAAGGAGAGTGAAAAGGTTCTGTGATTTTTTTTTGTGGAAGGGGAGGTAATTTTAATTGCCATTGCAAAGCTATTTGGTGACACAGGTCCTAGGAACCTCAATGTATAGAGCTACCCATCTGTTCTGCTTTGTCTCCTGTTCTAGACTCTTCCATCCCACTCATCCTGTTCCAATAGCCATTAGGTTTCCATTAGGTTATGTCATTGTTATTATTACTATTGTTAAATTGTTATCATTCCAGAAAGTGCATGCTTTTCTTGAGAAATAGTCTGTCTTGATAGGTAAAAAATATAGTTATTCATTTTTTCAGAGAAAAACTGAGATGTTCTGCTGAACATTTTGAGAAAATATGAAACATTATTTAAATTCTTCATAAGAAAAACCATCCAGTTTCCAGCTGGTTCCTCCCAAGGTTCCATCTACACTACAGTTTCCTCAATGGTAGGAATCAGTTTTTAAACACAAGTTCACTTTGGTTGACTGGTTCCTACAGTACGTGCAACTAACACTGCTCTAAATATCCATTTTTCTAATAAAAACCAAGGGACATATTCACGCAAGAGAATCCCCTGCACAGAAGGTATTAATCAAAGGCAAACATTATGGTTGCTTTTATTGACTCCAATAGCTGTTAGTAGGTGCTGTCTTCCTGATAACCAGGAAAAACACTGAAAAATAAGAGGGAAAGAATCAATTTTGGGAATTCACTTCTAAAGCTGAAAGTATGGCAGTATATCAAGAGATGGTAAAAATCTTCTTCAATTCCCAAAACTATGTCTTCTTCAAAATTCTAACTCAACTCCACCATCCTGTGAAAATTTGTATTTGCCTATTGCAACTTCTTTCTTTCCTCATTCAGAGTGTACAATCAGGATTCTCTCTTGCTTCTTGCATTACTACCTGTATCGCTGCTCTGTGTGCTGAACTCTGGATCTTGGGCTCATGTCACCGCATAACCTTGACAGAGACAGGAGGTTCCAAATTTTCAACTGCAATGTAGCTCATATGGGGGCTACGATACTGCCAGCTGCTGCAATTTCAAATCTTCAGGAACAAAATAATTGTGCAGTTGTGCATTTTGAACGCTGACAATTGCTTGTGCTCTGGTGATTAATTAAGAAGCTCTCAGAGTAAAAAAGACTCACTTAAGAATTATTAAGGAAAAAAAAAATCACGTTCCCTCCTGCAGCTTGTCTCCTAACAGCACAGTCTTGTCTTAGGACACTTTCTCTAAAGAAGAGAGGACATGTCTGTTCAACTGTGATTCACAGGAGCCTTTTCACAGCTGACACAGGGAGCTGCAAAGTGCCATCTGTTTCACTTCCTTACCTCCTCAGACAATGTCTGGTGGTGAACAGGCACATGAGAATACAAAATACAGACAGAGTTATATCTTACTGCTGAAAAGGGAACACAAAAGGGAAAAAAGTACCCAAAGAGATGGCTGTTCTCTAATGAGGAGCATTTTCAGCAGTCAGTGGGAACTTACCCAGTTAGTTACTGCCCATTTTAGTTTGTATTGGCTGAACAAAGTTAATTCCTTCCTATTATCCAAGAGGCATTTAACTCTCCAAACGAGACTAGAAAGTTATTTCAGATGGGTAAGAATAGAGAGGCACTCTGTGAAGCCAACAGACATTTCATGTGGCTTACTGTATCCCCACAGCACTATGAGATATCCCCACAGTACTATGAGGATGTTTAGGCTCCAGTTCACAAACCAGCACTGTGATGCAGAGATGCTGAGAAGCCATCTATCAGGGGCTGTGCATAAAACCAATGCCTAAGCCCAGAAGTACAGAAGGGTGCAAACTCACATCCATCTTCTCACTCTGCTGGAAAGGATTAGAGAACCATAGGATTGTTTGAGTTGGAAGCAACCTAGTTCCAACCCCCCTGCCATCAGCAGGGACACCTTCCACTAGACCAGGTTGATCAAAGCCCTACTAAACCTGGCCTGGAATCATTCCAGTAATGGGACATCTACAATTTCTCTGGGCAGCCTGTCCTGGTGTCTCACCACCCTCAAAGTAAAGAATTTCTTCTTGGCATCTAATCTAAACCTACTCTATTTCAATGTGAAGTCATTCCTACTTGTCCTACCACTGCATGCCCTCATAAGTCCCTCTCTGGCTTTTTTGGGGGTCATCTTTAAGTACTGCAAGGTTCTACAAGATGTCCACAGAGCCTTCTCTTCTCCAGACTGAACAAGCCCAACTCTCTCAGCCTGTCTTCATAGAAGTGCTCCAACCCTCTGACCATCTTCACAGCCCTCCTCTGGACTCACTCTGTACTCACTGATGTACTTCCTATACCAGGGGCTTGACAGCTGAGCACAGTACTTCAGGGCAGAATGACCCCCCTGCACCTATCAGCCAAGATTCTTTTGATGCAGCCAGGACACTGTTGGCTTTCTGGGCTTCATGTGCATGTTGCCAGGTCATGTCAAGTTCCTTGTCAACCAGCAGCCCAAGTCCTTCTCCTCAGGGCTGCTCTTCATCCATTCTCCCCCAGCTTGTATTTGTGCTGGTGATTGCCCTGACCCACGTGTGGGGTATTGCCCAAATCACCATGCAGGGTCTGTACCCTTAATTACAGCTCATCTCAGTGGGAAATGATGATGCCACAGCAAGCATTAAGGTCAGTTCCATAAATGATTGTTAAAGATCTATCCAGCCATATACACAGTCAGTGAAGTAAAAGAAATGCTGCAAGACACCTTCCCCTGCTCTGAAAGTGAGGAAAATGTTGTTCTTTTAACTCCCTGTACTAAGACAGCACGGGTCTATTCATCAGCCGCAGGGAGCCAAGTCTGTATTTAGGAAATGGTATTTATAATGCAGTGCTATACTCAATGTCAGTTCCCAGAGGACACTCTGTGCTGTCTCTGTTGCTCTAGTGGAAGTGAACAGCTGCTTTCTAGATTTCCCAAAGCCCTGGTGCAAAATAAATCCTTCTCCCTCCACTTAATTTTAAAGAGCAGTGATGCCTGGGCAGGGAATATATGCAGGAGAGCAGCAGAAGCAAGGAATGAATTGGTTTATATCATTTAACATTTGTATTATCTGTAAAATTATCATTTAAACTACAAAACTGACAAAACTGAAAGTACCATCACAGATGCAAGAAAGTAAGTGCCATAAGGCACAAACATCACTTCCCTCTTCCCCTCCTCGAGCTATATTCAACCTTCTCTATTCCACACAGTCTTTACCACAATGAGGGGAAAGAAAAATGAATCTGCAAAGTCAAACATATTTCATCAGAAAGAAAGAAAGAAATTGAGAACAAAAAATACATAGGTTCACTTAAGTTCCTTCACAGGACTAAGGTCAACACTGACTTGTTTCCATTTCAATCCTTATTTTTAGCAGGTTTATGAAGCACTGCTGCCTTAATACACTGAAATCCAGATTACAAAGCAGGACAGCCAGTTGTTTAATGTGATGAGGTCACAAAACTAGTCTCAAGGTTATGGTACATTGTTCTCATTTCTGGTCATGTGGAACTTAAAAATTTGATCTTTTAAAAACTGAGGCAAGTCTTTTTGTTCTTCCATCAAGAAATCTGGAAGTGGCAGCTCCTTCACCTTTTTATCATCTTTTTATTATTTGCCCTACACGTTTTTAAGCTTTTCTCAGAGTCCTCTTTTTGAGCACACACCCATAGCAGATTGAGATGTCAGTATCCAAGCTGAGACACACTGGGGAATACAGCAAGAACAACCTTGTTTCATGTGCTCTTATTTCTGGCATGTGATTTCCAACATATATTAACATTTACACCACCCATCAACCTTCTGAATCATCAGTGAGTTCATCAGCTCATGCAGGATTACAGTTATTGTGCTACCTTTCATATTCAGGCAGTTTTACTGATGAATTCAGCCTGTCTGATTGACAGAAATCTGTCTGTTGCCTGAACTTCACCTAGAATGCTACCTTTAGTAGCATGCTGCTCCATCTCCAAATGCAATTACAGCTTAACTGAGCAATGTTTCATCTCTCATTTCCTGACTATAAAGGAGAGAAATTAAATAAATAGTAATGTATACCTTTATACATCCATTTTTTCGCTCTCATACATGCATCTGCATTTACACACTCAGAGAACTCACATGCACAAATTGTGCATTATACATGTTCACATATAACATCAATTTAATGTTCTCTCTTCTTTAATCAATTATCCATGATAATCCATTGTATTCCCCTAGGTACATAGTCATCAAAGCCACTTTAAACCTCTTCTTGAAGATCAAATGGCTCTTTAATCCATTTATTTACAGTTTACAGAGTTATAGAAAATTAATCAGGATCATAAGTTAGCTACTGCAGCAAGCCTCTTCTGAAGCCTGCTATCATTACAAACACTAATTCTCAGAGACCCAACAGGACAGGGGAAGAAAGGAATAAATCTCCTGACGTCTGTTCCTCCCATCAGCAGCTGTCAATGACCGTGTCTCTCTGATCCTTTTTTGATCAAACTGTGCTCCATCAAATCCATTTAAATGAATTAGCACTCCTAAGGTAACAGGAGAGCTAATTAGGCTTAAACTTTGTACTTAAGTTCTTCATATAGGGTCTTCTGGTGTCTAGCAGGCTGGGCTGGATGTTTCCTTCTGAAGTGCAGTGGGCACAATAATCCATATGTGAGGAAGTGAGTGGGGTACACAAGAGACCACATTTCTCTGAACTCTGCTTAAGTTTCTCTTTAGTGTTCCATGTCTTCATCCAAACATTCCCTCCCTTGTACACAGTTCTGTACACTAGGCAGCCTACCAATGAATGTTTAATGGCCAGCTTTCTGGTAATTATCAATACTGAACCATTATAATCATACATTAACTGGATGAGACCTCACAAATTTAGAGTGTAACAATAATCATTACACATTAGCATGTGAATTGTGCATATTCACACCAGTTAGTCTCTACAAGAGTACAGAAACTTTGCCAGCAAAAATGAGCTCCTGAATTAATTCCTTATTAATTCTTCCAACCCCTATAACATTATTAATAATTACATTCACCTACACATGCAAAGACAACCTCTGAAATGCTGTCACTGCATTAGGGATGGTAGGATGAGAACACAGCTGTAAAGACAAGGAAGTGAACAAAAATGCCATTGACAACTGGTTCTGTTGGAGGTGTTGGAGTAAACTCAACATTGTTTCATGGAATAAAATTGAGTGGGTTAGAGGGAGAACAGACTTCCCATTCCAACTTACCCCAACAACTTAGCAACTGACCCCTGCTAATAGTTCATGGGTATGTATGTATGTTTTTCAAATTACCAAGACTTCATTTTTACTTCTCCTCCAAAGATATTACAATCATGAGCTACATTTCCAAAATGTACCTAGAGCAATAAAATAGATACATTAAAGCTTTGCTGATATTGTGATCAATTCTCATGAAGAGATAATACATAAAGCTTTTCTTCATCAGAAAATATTTATATATTACATCATCTCATTCAGAAAATATTCAGATCATTCCTTTTTTTTCATGCAGTGCCTCCAAACAGCTTCACAAATGACCTCTTCATTTGCAATTACTTCTGTGAATAAGTGATAATTTCATCATATTAGAAGGTTGCCATAGGGTGAAAGTCCCCTCCTGCCATATAATATCTATTTACTTTATTTTGATTGCAGAAAATAATCAAGGAGGTAGATCCTCTCTGAAACACAATGTGTATATAATAGCACTGTTGCTGGAAAAGTGCAAGCTGGATGCTCCTGAGAAAACAGCATTTCTGTGCTACAGCTAATTTCCAGACAGGCCACGTGCTAAAACATATTTTTGTTGGTGTTTGTTCTTTGGTTTGTTTTGTTGGAGTTTTGTTGGTTTGCTTGTTTGTTTGTTGGGGTTTTTTATGCACTTAGGTAAATTTCTTGGGTCCTGACAGACTGAAATCCTGTGTATTAAAAATTGTATTGATATATAAATGCTATTTAAGCAACTAGACTGCTTGGTATTCCTTCAGTAGAATTATTGAACAAAGGCACTTGGATCAAATCAATAGGAGGATGTCAAAAGGAGAAAATTAAAGTAGATCCTCCTAATTTAATGTGACAATTTCTTCTGGTTCTCTGCCAAGAAAAGATCATACCAACTTGCATTCTTGTACAATCACATATCAGTAAGCATCTATTAGTATAGCAAGTCTGGGCATCTAATTCTTCTCTCACATATTTCAATCTGCTCTTAGAGAGGTGTTACCATGGCATGTGACATTTGCATCAGAGAGGCTAATTTTGCTTTTTCTCACATTGACGTAAATCTTCAGTAACAGAGTTAACCCCCAAAAAAATCTGCACAGGGAAAAGAAAGTTGACTCTAGTCAATATAAATACAATACTATATCCTTTTTCTTTTTCCTGATTACAGCCCTACTTTATAATCACGTTAATCATCCACCAAAATGCTACAGTTACCAGGGAAGGCAATCAGGGAAGGACACAACAGAGCCCTTGAGAGGGATTCAGATCACTTTTGCAGTTTCTCTGATTGTGTTCACCATGGAGAGAAAACCCTGCAATTCCTTTGTTTGGTCTCAGCACGGCAGCAACTTGCTCCTAGAGTTCCTTCCTCCATTTTCCCTGTGTCCAAGCTTCATTTCTAAACTGCCCAGTCTAAAGCTGTTTACACATCAAGGTTTTGGCAGCTGTGGGGCTACATGGGCACCTTCTGTGAGAAGCTGCCAGAGGCTTCCCCCATGTCCAATAGAACAAATGCCCATTGATTCCAAAACACACCCACTGGTGGCCAAGGCCAAGCCCATCAGTAATGGGCCTCTGAGATAACAGATTTAAGAAGGGTAGAATGGTATTGTGCCAAAGCAATTGCAGCTAGAGAAGAGAGGAGTGAGAAAATGTGAGAAAAACAGCCCTGCAGACACCAAGGTCAGTGAGGAAGGAGAGGGAGGAGGCACTGGAGCAGAGATTCCCCTGCAGCCCATGAAGGTCCATGATGGAGCAGAGATCCACCTGCAGCCCCTGGATGACCCCACAGCAGAGCAAAGGAGGCTGTGACTGCATGGGGAGCCCACACCAGAGCAGGCTGCTGGCAGGACCTGTGGAGAGTGCAGCCCACACTGGAGCAGGGGGAGAATATGAGGATCCTTCCCCTAAGGAGAAAGGAGGAGCAGAGGCAATGTGTCATGGGCTGACTGCAGCCCCCATTCCCTGTCCCCCTGGTGCAGTGGGGGAAAAAAACTGTGAGTGAAATTGATCCTAGGAAGAGGTGAGGGGTGGCAGGGAGGTGTTTTAAGATTTTGTGTTATTTCTCATTATGTTACTCTAATTTGATTGGAAATAAATTAAATTTCTATTTTCCCCATGTCGAGTCTGTTTTTCCTGTGACTTTAATTGGTAAATGATATCTTCCTGCCCTTATCTCAACCCATTTTATTTTCTCTCCCCTGTCCAGCTGAGGAAGTGAGTGATAGAAGGGCTTTGGGGGTAAGTCCACCATAAAAGCCAAAGGTCCCTAGCAGAATTGACAAACATTTGGATCAGAAATCTAGAGAAGTTTCAAAACTCTTCCCAAATGCACAATAAATAGAAACAGGATGGAAATCTCATTAATTGGAGTATATGAGTAACTTCAAAAAGTTTGGCGCATTTCTTGAAAAATGGTACAAGAAATGTACCAAAGGTAAAATATTATATTCACTTCAGGTTTATTTACCTCCTACCCTTCATATCCTAAAGCAGCTCCATACAGGGTCTCATAAAGCCTTTTCTAAGGCTGTATAAGTATTTTTCTGCAGAGCACCAAACAATTTTGCTATGTGTAGGTCATTATTCCTCTTGCCTAAGGAGAAAGCTGTATTTGCCTTTCCTGGACAGATGCAGGGAGGAAAACAGTGCCGCACTTTCCAAGCACTGAAGTAAACACCAAAATATGTGAGATGTAGTTCTCCAGGCTCCCTGATACAATGCATTGCTGCATAGGATAAAAAAAAGTCATTGGAGCACATAATACATCTCTCTCTTCCAAGACACCTATGAGAAACCCAAAACAAATTACAAAATACATTTCCCAGACACCAAAAGATGGCAGTGCTTCAGAGCATTACATGTATCTCTGTGTGGTTTGGCTAGTCTTACATGTTGTGCTCATAATGGTAAAGAATCAGCTGAATTGTGATTCTGCAGTCCAATAACAGGGAAATAAAAAAAATTGTTCTATGCCATTTCATTACAAGGCAAGGCACAAAAACAAAGCAACCAACTGCAAAAGCTACCACAGAATACCACAGTGGTATTCTGAATATTCTCCAAGATTAGCAAGCCAAATCCACATCCAATATGTGCTTGTAGGATAGATACGTGTGTATGTCAGTAAAAAATAAGTTTCATTATACAGGTTATATTCTTAAAAGCTTTCTTCAACAAGGTCTTGAAAAGCAGCACTGGTGAGCTAAATTTGACTTCAGAAAAGCTGTAAGAGCTCATCCTGTTGCAGGGTAACCAAACACAAGGAGGGAAAATCACACATAAGCCTGTGAAAGTGCTGTAATTTTCTTTCAAAGGTGCAAATTACCTGAGAACCTCAAAGCTGCACCTTGCTGACCTGTATCAGCATCACTGTAACATGGAGATATCATCATAAAAGTGCACCAGAATCCTCCATTCTTAATAAGGAAAACTCTTGTTTCCACCTTCAGCATCTCTAGTCCTATGACATTTGTAGAGAAGTCTGCATTCCTCAGATGACTGAAGAGACTTGCAAGTTCTTTGAGGCTATTGTAATTCTCCTGTCACACAGCTAGGTTGCAAAGTTGAGGGAACTTAGATTGTGTTTCAATATGCTGCTCTACCTCAGGCTCTCATAGGTATCCCAGCACATCAGACAGGTCTTGAGACATGCAGGCCAGCACAAAGGGGCCACAGAAGTCTTGTAGAAGCATTTCTCATCTTCCTCTGTAATTGCCTAATTCTATTCCTAGTTCCAGAAAGCAGAGCATCTGCTTGCTTCCTGTATTCATTTCACAGTTTCTCTTTTCCACATCAGTTTTCAGTAATTCATGGTTCAGCTTTCCTTTACTTTCCACTGCTTCTCTATAGAGAATATACACGGTAGGCATTTTCCATTCCTGACACATGGCCAAGCCCCCTCAGCAGTTCTTCTTGATTATTCCTCTGAAGCCTTGTACTAGTCAATCAGTTTTCAGTTCTTTCTCCTGTATTTTCTGTGGATACAAAGCTCTCACTATTCCATTTGATCTTCTAATTTCTACAGCTTTTATCTTGTCTTCATCGTGTTGTTTCAGTCCAGGGATACATGCAAGGGCAGTACACATCACTTCTCTCAAAGGTGCTAACTGCTGTGGTTCCTGAAATGTCTGCAGTCTCCCACATCCTACAATGTTTCCACATGCTGTAGTTTCTTGGATGTAACCTCCCCCATTTTTTTTTCTTTCTTTTGATTTTACAGAGTTAGTCTGTTCTGGGATTTGGTGATGGAATGAGCTGTTATATGTAAGACTCAGGGTCATCTGCTAACATAGGCACACTAAACAGTAAGTAGGCAGGAAACTGGAGAAGGAGCAGAAAAAAATTCATAGGTAAAGAAACTGAAAATCTACCTGAAGAATAATATCCATTCTCTATCTCTGCTGCTGGATTTCCTTGTGATGTTTATTGGCTTTAATCTTCAGGTCTCAGCCTGCATTCTGTAAAAAGTGGGTATTACTACCCCCTCTCTCCTTAAAAGGTCTTTTGAAATCTTTACTCTTTAAAAGCTAGGAGGTTATTTCAGCACAAGTACCCTAGAAAAGTCTAAGGTGAAAGGAAGCCATCCTTGTTTATGGGAGAGTATATGGAGGAGTGGAAAAATACTTGGAAAGATGAGCACCAAGTGTCCCGTGTACTGGGTGAGACAGAAGGCTCTGGAAAAAAACATGACTAAATAGCAAACAAAAGGCATATTGCATAGAGAGGAAGCAAATCAAGGCTTCTGATGAGCAGGAATTCCAACATTTCTTTGTTTCTGGGTACTTGGCTTTGCCTCTTTAATACTATCTTTTTAAAATCATTTCATGCCATATAGCTACCCTCTCATTAGTCAGACATTATGAATGCTTTTATTCCAGAGATGTTCTTGTGCTCACAGAAAATGAGTTGATAAAATGAGTCTCCAGTGACCTCAATGCAGAATATAGGGTGTTAGCAAAATAAAAATAGGTAACAATGAAACAATTCATTTGTTTTATTTTTCTTTTCCTACTGCCAGGAAGCCACCATCAGGGCTCTTTGAGATTAAAGAATGACTGGACCAAACAACCAAAATATTGAACAGGCTTAGCAGTACTTAAAAGTCTGTCAGAAGAAAGTTACAAAAAATATTACCACCTGTTTCAAAGTGATTTTATATTCCTGGGGTGGCTGTGCTGTGCTCTCTGCTCATCAGTTCTGCAACAGTTGCCTTGTTCTTACAAAAAATAACTGAGGTCTGAATGTATCCACTCCCTCCCTTGATGGAACATAGCAAATCACCTTTGAGAGACCAGGAATAGGTAGCTAAATATACAGAGCTGCCTCTTCACAGCTGCCTAGGAGGTAAAATCTCTGTGAAAAGATGAGAGAAACTGGAAGGGCTCCCTACTAACTATCCACAAATGCCATCCAGATAAGGATGGAAGAAGCTATTGCTGGTTTATCCAGCTCATCTTTGCTGGATCTCATTATCCTAGAAGAAACATTTTCATTTCATTAATCACCTTGAAGGAGCATTGGGAAGGGAAAAAGCTCTAATAACTTGACATCACTGAATGATTAAAATGAAAATGAAATCACTAGTAGCGGCACAGGCTAGACAGGCCGTGGCAGCAGACCCTGTCTCTTTTTATAGTGGTCCACCTTGTACCACTTCCTTTAGAAAATTAATTTGGGCCAGTGATGCTTCACTGATTTCTCTAGAGCTCAGCCAGCTTCCTCCCACAGAGGTATGAATGCCAGAAAGCTGTTATGCATCTTCTCATACAACTAGAGAGTCAGTATCAATCCTGACCCACAATTCCAAAGATTAATGAAAAAAAGTATTATAAGAAAGAATATTTCCTGAATGTATTATACAATAGGTCCATCTATTGTTTCCCATTCAGTATTTCATTTAGCATTTTTCAGCATCAGCAAGTTTTTCAGGAATCCAGTTTGTCACTAGTCCTTATGCTACTGTCACTGTGCTGTCCTTATCTCAACACCACATACTTCTAATACATATTTTTGAGGTAATGTCCTTGCAGGAAAAATATGGCAGTCAAAGAAAGCATAAGTCTCAGAAAATCAAAGATGAGACATTATATCTCTATCAAGAATTTGGATTTAAGATTAAATGCTCACATCCCAATTCTTCTTTTACTCCTGCACCATATTTTTGAAAGTATAATACCACATAAGAACATCCAAATAGAAAGACAGAAAAATCTATTTTTATGGGATGAACAGCAGTTAGTGACTGCACTTTCATTCCTTCCTGGGGACTAATATCTAACTTTGCTACAATAAATTCTCCCATTTTACTCTCCCTCTATCAGTGTTTACACAACAAGACATTCCTCATATCTGCCATGCCACAATACCTACAGTCATATTCAACAATATTTACTGCAAACAGTGCTTTGAACAGTGTAGACAATACCTCACAGAATATTGGAATATAGAATAAAACAATGCTGAATTACTTAGCTTTTTTTGTCTGCAACATCTCCCACATAAAGTGTATGGAAACAGGGCACAGTGGAAGTGAAGTTGGTCATAGTTTCCTTCACATTTTCCCAGCAGGAAAAATATGTTTTTCTGCTTCCTCTACCCCATCCCTCAGTGGTCTATTATACTTGTACTTCCACACCAGCACATGGAACACCGTCTCCTGCATTCTCTTGTTATCAGGTCCCAGCATGCCAACGCCTTGCTGAGAATATTTACCTTTCTAAAACCCCTGAACTAGCTGGGTTAGCATCTGAGCAGATCCCCTCGATGGATGGTGGACATTCATGGGCTCTCTTCTTGCGTACTCATCCTTATGCTCCCATTTTGGAGCACTGAACGTACACCATGAATATTCATGAGTTATAGAGGGAATCCTGAGAATGGGCAATGAAATCTATGTCCAAATGCAGTGAAAGCACCCATTAGTGCACTGCAGAGGGTCATTCATATCTTCAGTCAGGTTCTGCCTCCAGGCATTTTAAGAGTTTGTTCACTCCATCCAAAAATTCTTTCAGATTTTGCTTAATCTCAAAAGAGAAGTCTGGAGTTTTTATCCATAGGCACCCTAATTTCTCATTCCAAAACATCACCAGTATTCTTCAGGGCTATACAGATGATGAACCAAATATTACAGAGCATTTCTTTTCTCTCCTAACAAAAGCTATTAAAACATTATTTCATTTTTACCTTCAGCATGACCTTTTTCCTTGTTTCTAATCTTCCACATCTATACAATTTCTTTGATGTTCTTTTCCATCACCTTCAAACTTTGACACAACATTGGTGGTTTAACACTGCAGTTTTGTTCAGTTTGTTGGGAATGCTTGTTTATTTCACACAATTGTCTTCTACTAATAATAGGCTGGTTTTATGGTCAAAAACATAACTCTCTGACAAGTCTGAGCTAAGACAACACAGAGAGACATTTTCTAAGTGATGCTGCAAGAGCACAAGAGTCATAAGACAACACCAAGCCATTGTGACTACCAGGCTGTGGAAAAGGAGGAAGATGACACCTCTCAGCTGAGTACATAACATCTGATTGAGCTATACCATCTGTCTAGGAAAAACACTTGTGACTGATCGCAGAATGTACATCAGATTATTTTTATTACTTTAATGTATTGAATACAGTACATAAATAGTAACCAGGATGCTTTCTTTCAGAACTTGCTTCAAAATTAGCAATTTATAAGTGCTAGTTAGCACATATATTATATTAATTATTATATTAGTTATATTAGCAAGCAATAAGTGCAAAACTTGCTAATAGTCCATGGATATGTATGTTTTTCAATCCTTATTCAAGTTAATAGAGTAATTTTCTCATTTTCACCCTGAGTATCACTGAGACTCTCAGCTGAAAAACCAAGAATAAACCCTGTCCAAATAGCTGAATAGGGTCCTCTTCGAGCTGTCTATTTGAAACAGTATTATCCTAACAGACAGACAGCTGTTTTAACAAAATCATTGACTTTTAGTGACTTTTTGCAATAATAATCCCACAGTGATTCAAGGCATAAAAATATCCAGAAAATGCTAAGAAAGAGGAAAGGTATCACTAACTGTTAAGTAAACATTAAAGAAAGCAAACTCTCCAGCAAAGAACTGAAGGACACTGACTTAATCCATTGAGTGTCAGAAGAAATTGTTTCAGAAGGATGAAGAGAGCACTGCATCCAGATAGGTATTGATTTCCATGGACCTGCAGTTCGCTTGCACTGCTTAAAGTCATGTATCTGTGCTTGGGACATTCCTTTGCAAATCCTATGTTCTTTATTTCAACTGCCATGAATCTCCCAAAGGGGTTAAATTGTAAGCCAGGATGTACATGCTTTAGGATGTACCAACACTGCCTTTGAGATGCAGGAAAGGGACCAGAAGAAAAGATGCATCTCTGAAAGAGCATTTGACGATCTCCACATCAAGAAGAGAGAAGTGAATTCAGCTCGGAGAAGAGAGCTCTACTACAGAATTTTAACATTGGGTCCAAATAACACAATCTGGCCACCATCCACTAGGGAGGCTCAGCCAAATCATGACAAAATTCACAGGCAGCAGATCACAGAAAACCCTCTCTTTGATGGCAGATGATGAAAGGACAGGCATAAATTTCTAGCTGAATTATGCCTGAAGTAGAAAATAGAGACAAGAGAGATAAGGCAATGGATCCTGAGATTAGGAATCAAAGAGCTTGCAGTTCTCATGGTTTTAGCACTGTGCCACCTTAAGAATACTTTCAAGTCACACTATATTAATTTGACTCAGTTTCCCCTAAATATTAGATATTAAGTATAAAAATAAATAATCAAGCTATATAAATTTTCTCCTGTTCTTAAAAGAAGCAGCAATAAAGTATAACAAATATAGCAGTTGTTCACTCCACAAATTTGTAACCAATTTGCAATGTTTTATAGTAGTTTGCAGCCCCACACTAAAGAAGCCCCAAGCACGCACACCTTTTGAGTCACAGGCTTTCCCCACTCTGCAGAGAAAATCACATTTAGAGTGATGTATTTGTGGTCTGAGTACCCTCAGACAATCTCTTCTCACAAATACATCTATCAGTTATTCAGAAATAAATATTAAATAGTCAGTAAGACACGGTTAGTTTTTCAGGACCAATAAGTGGCACAATGAAGTACAGTGCCATGTCCTCCTGTAAGAACAACCTATGCCTTACACAGTTGAAAGACTGGGGAAAGAAAAAAATCTCACCACCACAGTGAACAAACAATTCCACTCAGGCTCCCATGCTGTAATAAAAGCAATTGATGAGATGCCTTGATCCATAAAGAATAGAGTCATTAGGAAGAAAAGGAGGTGACATTGCCCCTGTATTTAATGTATTTTATACTAATCCCAGGCAAATCATGCAGTCCTTTTGGCTGTTTTTCCTGAAGAATAATGAAAAATAGGTGTGAAAAAGCTGTTTAAAAATGTAAGAGCTTTACAAGGACAAAGGCAATGAGTGCAATGCCTTTAACAACAAACACAGAAGTAATTGGAATGGCGAGGAAGAGGCATCCTAAGCAGAAAAAATCAGCAATCCATTAAAAGA
Source organism: Setophaga petechia (assembly GCA_024362935.1). NCBI lineage: Eukaryota > Metazoa > Chordata > Aves > Passeriformes > Parulidae > Setophaga > Setophaga petechia. Next base: position 10,541,538 of record JANCRA010000008.1, on the reverse strand, counting down.
GAAGAGAAAGGTAAAATACTGACAAGTAGTTCAAAGCAAATTTCAACAAGAGATTAGGTATAAGATTTGTCGTTGGTTCTTTTTTATAGTGATGGTAAATAAGCATTTTATTTTTCTTGCAAGGTTAGGACTGGATGCCTATTAGAACAATGCATGATAGTTTTCTTCAAAGAATACCAAAAGGAGCAGCCGAGGCCAGGACAGTTCTTCCACAGAGGAGAAGTGGGTATATAATGACTTTCTGCAAAGTGTCACACCACCTGGCAGGTGTGGTTGGTACTCAGCGGCCTCATAGAGACTCCCAGGGGATATGTGGAAGCCAGGAACACACAGCAGGAGGGAATTCCAGGGTTAGCTGTGGCCTTTTACACACCTCCCTTTCATGATTTTTCTTCAACAGTTTTATAGCCCTTCTGAATTCACCTAGCAAAGATGCTTCCCAGGAATCTCTCTGTTTACAGGTTAGCAATTGGACTTCCATTACACTGAAAATCTTCAGTGATGGTTTGGAAACTGTTGATTGGGTTCATCTTCTACCAGCTGGTCTTTGGGAGTAAAAACACCAGGTGAAACTGGGTGAGCCATCCCCTTCTGGCCTTTTCCTCTGAGTGTCTTTTGGAACCCTCCCCTCCTTTGCTTACTTTGCTTAAAGAATTACAAAATACAGTCATTTTAAATACCTGTTATCTTTTTGAACAAAGCATCAAGAAGAGACTAGGAACTACAGTGAGACAAGGGAGGCCTTTTAACATTGGTCACACAGGGAAAGAAATCAGGCTGCAGGGCTCTCCATGTCTGAGATCTGAGGATCCAGAAAGCCCTTCTCCAGACCCAAAAGTCTTGTCAAAGGACGCCTGGAGAAAGTCTCTCAACTTCAAATTACAACTCACTCCCAGCACTGATTTACTTGCTTTGCCATGTTGCATCAAGTACTCATTGTCCAGCTTTGAGGAAGATTGGAGGAGAAATAGCAAGACAGAAAGAATAGAAAGAAAAGAATTGTGTTCAATGACACATTCAAGCCTCCACCCAACAGTAAGTTTATCGAGTCCTGCCTTGAGCAATACAAACAAACAAACACAACCCCACAGATTTAAAAGTTCTAAGGCTCACTGACAATCAATTGCCTTTTAATTGAAGATAAAGCTTACCTAATTTAATCTCTGGATCTTTTTACACTTTGATTAGTGAAATTGTAATGCTCTCCTAGGTTTAGATTAGCTGTTTCCCATCAATAAATATCTATGCCTAGTGACAAGATCCCTCCATAATTACATTTTGATTAATAGAGAAGCTACTACTCCTATCAGTTGCTCTAACATTTTACTGCAAAAATAATTGGGTTTTAACAAAGCAGCTCAAACAAGGAATGCAACAAAAAACTGTTCCAGAGCTAGTCAAAACAGATATTTTCCAGACAATCACAATCATGTACACATTTTGTTCAATCTAAGACAACTTCTTGGTGCAATTATTTGTTCTATTTAACCATTTTAGTATTTTTCTGTGTTTCTTGTTTGTTTTTCAGACACTGTCTAAAGATACACTACTCTCAAACAAAAGAGATTCACAGGCTTGTATTGAAATATTGAGCCATTTCATTTCAGTTTTTTCAAAATTTTAAAATGTTTTTATTTTGTTTAACATTTTTAAATTTCTGTTTGCTTTTCATTTTTTGAAACACTACAGGGAATTTGTCAACTTTCATGAAGTTCCTATCTTCCTTAAATGTCATTTTTATGAAAATGCTTGGGAGGCCAGTGTCCCCACTGCCTTCATAGACAGTAGGGAATTTAACACACCCACAGTGTCTGACTGGACAATCATAAATAATCCTGGCACTACCCACTAAGAAAGTATGACCACAAAATATCAACAAGCTGGCTTATAAAGACAGTATTGTCACCCTGGCACCAAATATGGGAAAAAAGTACATGATAATCTAATCAAAGGCTGTGATCTCAAAGCCCATGCACAAAGGGATTGAGTTAAACCTGCATAGGCAAATACCTTAATTCTGTTATTTAAAAACTCAATCAGCATTTCCTGAATACTTTGACTTCACAATTTAAATAGCATTAATTAATTTAGGAGTTGTGTGTAGATAATGATGACTAATGTGACAGATCCATAATTATCTACCTATCATGGTGGTAAAGACAGATCCTTAGATAGCCAAGTTTTTCATATGGTTTTGACTGAATAACAAATAAAAAAGACTTGTGCCTGTTTTGCAGCTCACAGCTCTTTGAGATAAAGAGATGTTGGATAGGAGTCTGAATGTTCCTGTAATGTAAACAACAGCAGATACCTCCTCACCACATTGTTCAACACCAAAAGAAGTATAGGCTTCACCTGTAAATGATACCTTACACTGCTCATGAATTCTTATCCTGAACACAGTAATTGTCCCTTAAGAAAGACCATTACAAATTTTCACTGCTGTACCACCCCATTCAGGGTGCAGTGATTCCTGATTCCTTTTCATCATTCACCAGAATGCTGTTAACACTAGTGAAAAATAATTCTGTGTGAACACTTATTTTTCAATGTTCTCATTTTTTTCAGCATTTCCTTCTTCTCTTTTTTATTTACTTCTTTTTTCTTTTTTTTTTTTCCCTCCCAAAATCCCTGTTTAGAAGGATCTCAGTGTTGCTGTTGTGCTGACTTGGTCATTACATTTCCCAAGAAACTTTTGAAACTGGCAGCAGTTCTACCTGATAACAATAGCAGGACAGAAAGGTAAGTAAAAAATAATGGCCTGCCAATCATGGAAGCCAAAGAAAGATCATGGGCCCCAACCAGAATCTAAAGTAGTAATGAGAAATTTTTCTTAAGAGACTTCTTCTTGGACTGCAAAGTAAAGCCAGTGTGGCTAGAGGGATTTTCTTAAAGAAGATTATCTTCCAGCTCTTCATGTTAACACCCTCAGATAGTAAAAAAACAGGAGAAATGAGATGGCAGTAATCTCTGGAACATCCTAAGAGGTATGTTAACAAGGGCTAAAGACATGTATAATGTGTAACCTGGTACATTTCAAACATTAGAAGTCTGGAATTACCATAAAAAGCCATGGCAACAACAGGCAATTAATTCACACTTATTCAAATTACCATAGAAACTGGACCAACATATCAGAAATTATCTAAAATGCCTCACTTCACACATTCAAGCAGTCTATAATTTCCATAGTAATTGAGTGCTTGTAATAACCACAGAAGCATTATAAAATCTCTGTGAAATACTATGAAATCTTGACATAATGAAGGCCAAATAATTTTTAAAATCTGCACCACTTTTTCCTGCATTATAATATACCACAGAGTAGCCAGAAAAATTTTTATCTTCCATCATGAAATTAATTTCTTCCAAGAAAAATTATTGGTATCCTGTCAGATGAAAAGGAAAATACCTTCACAACAAATAACAACAAAAATCTGCCAGACAGAGCAGAACTAGTGTACAGAGCTCAGGCTCTCTGAATTGTTGCCTTGTTCATTGTCTTCATTAAGTCTTCCTTAGCTCAGAGTTGTACAACACTTTTGGTAATGAAACTTGAGGTAGGTATTTTCTAGACTGCCTACTGTTAAGAGAAGCTTTAAAAGAAAAAAAAATGTCTATATATATTTCCAATCCTGAAAGACATTCTCTTCTTTCAAAACCTATTGTGCTTGCAGGTACCACAGCAACAGAACACTATGTGAAAACTCTGTGTCCTCAGGAGTACCGTCCTTGACTCCTTGTATATGTTCATAGCTATTAGAAATCCCTAAATACCAAAAACTCAATTTGAAAAATTGTTAACTCTAATATATGAAGTGGGTACCTGGTAGTCATCCAGTATGACTAATCCCATGTAAAACCTACTTGGGTACTACTTACATGAGATTTCAGTAGTTTTAAAAAGTATTGCTAGCAAAACCATTAAAACATAATTCAAGTAATCAACACTAATTATAAGTGAGGGGAGAATTAGTGGATTCAGTGGAGTTTTGAAGTCATCAGACAGGTGGGACTGGTACAGAAGTGAATGCTAATTATTGACTCAAAGAGCTGTAACAAGGAAGAGCAGTCCAGAAGAGAAATGTCCTTCTCCCTTTTGCCTCCATAGGAAGACTAAGGATAACTGCTTTCCCATGCTAAAATTTATCTCTGAACATTTCTTGTCCCCAGCACCATCAGCTCACAAGTCCATTACTTATTCTGCATTACACATGACATATATCAAAGCATATGGAAGTCAATGGGAACACTCCCATTAACTCCAATTGCCCTTGAATCAATTCTTCAGAGCAGTTTCACACCAGTTGAGCTTCATAGCTTTTGACTGAGTTACTCCTAATTGACACTGGCAGTAGAGTTTTCTGTCAGTAAATGTGAAAATTCTTGTACATGTCTTTTCAGACAACAAATAATGAAACTACAAACATTTGTTGCCTATAGGAAAATCAGAAAGGCAATCACTTTGTGCTGAATATTTTCAGAAGATATTGTGGAAGACTCTTCTCTCCTAAAAATGTGAAGAGCTTGAAAGGAAAAGATCAGAGTATACCAAGGTCTTGCTGGACAGAGAGACAATTAGTGAAAGTGACTGAAATACTGAGAATTTTAAGCACTGGTTTGGATAAATACCCACTTTCAACCTTATGCATACTTCCCTGGAATACCCAAGCATTACCAATCAGAAAGTAAAACTTACAAAAGAATGTAAGTTTCTTACATTGTTAGAAAACATACATGTTTCATACATGTATGGAATGCTTTCCTGTGCCAGTGACATAGTAATGTTTAAGTAATCAGTTAGCCCACTTTTTCTGTTTTCTTTTATTTTTAGTTACCCTTCTTGGAGTATCTAAGTTTAGGAAGCTCACATAAAGAAAGAATGCAAAACGTCTATTTCAAACTCTATTGAACATCAACAAAGTTTGGTTCTTATTTGTTTTGCAGTCCTGGTAGAGTGCCACACCAAAACAACCACAGTGTCTGATCCAATTAAACATTGGGTATCCTCATTTATAAATGAAGTACTCAATGAGTTGATATGAGTCACTTAGCTTAGCTCTCTCATCATTACATACATTAAGTGTTACAAGGATATTGTAAATCATTTGTCATTGATTCTTGAAAAGCACTAATTCTCAGCTGAAATTGCTAGAGTGATATAGGACTGTACCTTTCATTGAATGAGGTCTGGGGTTTCCTTTTTAATATCCCACATGATATTTTCCAGGAAACTTAATGCTGACAGGGTGGTACAAAATCTCTCCAGGCTGCAAATGCACAATATAAAATATTTAAAGTGAAATCTGGGCTTGGTGACAGCTATAACATTAATCTAGATCTACTTCTCAGCCTTTGCAATAATTTGAGCACATCACAACCCATAAGACAAACTTCTCTCAAAATTGACACACACTTTCACAGGTAAGTTAAAATTCAAGGCCTTATAAGAACCAACTACACAAAACAGGAGATTCAGTAGCTTCTGTGGCTTCAGTGGTGCAACTCACTGCAATTTCTGCTGGCTCTCAGATCCATGTGTGCATCCCAGGGAAATCAAGCCCCCCACAGCCATAGCAGAGAGTCCAGGACACCACAGGTGCTTACAGCACACACATAGCCCACATGAAACAGGCACAGACACTGTCACCACCCAGGCTTCCCCCTGACAAGGCAGCTGAGATTCACAGCCCCTTCTTCAGCAACTAGGACAGCCTGTTCCTTTTTATGAAAATGACCTTGCCAGAAAGAAGGAGGTGTTGTGAAACATTCACAGACACTAGTTTAGAGATTGTGTTGTAAGGCAGATGCACAGCAGATGCTCAGTGTGGGCACATTATCAAAGTCTAGTGAGGGGTCAAATAAGGAGCTGTTCCCAAAACTTAAAATTCAGAGACAAGTTCAGTCTGTGTCTCTGAATTTTACAGTGTGGTTTTATACACAAGTGTTTCCACTGAAGCTGTGATGTCAGACTATTAATGGTTTCACTTTGATATGCTGATGTCCTTAAGCACCTAGGCAGACCTACAGACATGCTTTGCATCATATGTACTAGTTGAATTAGTATATTGCTGACTCAGTGCCAGGCCACAGAAAAATCATCATTTCTACAAAAAGACTTAATGTCATCCCCAGAAGAGGGCAGTGCTGGCTTAAACTAGCTGGGCACAGACCCTCTTAAAAGTCTTGGTTTGCAGAGGGCAGTACATTTCTTAAAGCAAAAAAAAACCCTGTCAGAGTCTTGCAAAGATGTGTAAAAACCTCCTCACCACAGAGAAACAGCCAGTAGAGCAGTCCCGAGGGTGAAACCAAGTTTTGAAACGTTTATTAACAGAATTCATATTTTGTACTGTGATTTGGGCAGAAGCTGGGTCCCTTCCTCACAAATTTCTGTCTTTAGAAAGCCCCAGACAGGTTAGATGAATTGCTATTTCTAGGAAAAGGAAAGTGATTGATAGTGAGGTTTATCTCTCATTTGATCCTGTAGAGCTCAATCTGCCTGGTTTTTTTAATCAGTGGCAGAAGGAAGGGCTTCATGCTCAGAGTGACCCAAATATTACTACCCTAGAGGCACAGAGAAACTTGTGGGAATGAAGTCTAAGTTCCAATCCTCCTTTTACCTGGGTAACTCACACATAAAACCAGGAAAGAAACTTCACACATATAGAACTGGCATTACTTAGAGATCTGAAGGCCTGGAACTAAAAACTATAGAGGATTGTTCACCTTCAAGCAACAGAAAGAAAAATCCATTGTGGGAATTGTACAAAAGTAACCCCCATGCAAGGATCAATACCAGGCGAGGTCGGCATGCTGCTCTTAGAGGATCTTCTGTTTGTCCTGATAACCACCTCTCCTTCTGAAGCAAAAGGAAAGGGATGGTGAGGAGCTGTGTGTGCTTTAGGAAGAGGTAGACAGAGGCAGGAGGTGGTTGACTACAGGCTGAGATGATGGGTTCCTACTTTGGATGGCCCAAGCAGTTGCTGGCCTCCTTGTCTCTGAGTGATTCCCAAATTACACATCATCCTGTGGGTAAAGCAAGCTCAGAAAACACCTTTGGAGGACAGAATTATTCAAGCCCCAGCCAGAGACAAAACTCATGGGAAATGGAAAGAAAAATAGGAGGCCACTGCCAAGGATTTAAACAGAGCTTCATTATGTATCAGCAAGAAATGGGTGCCAGCAAAGTGGAGGGCAATCAGAAGATAGCTTTGTCTCTGACAAGCTCCATTCCTGACAGGCTTTGACTCTGCTCATTTGACATTTTAAAGAGCTTTTAGTTATTTCAGGTACAGGAGGTTATGAAATGTAATTATAGGAGCTGGAAGAGGCCTGCACACCAGATAAAGGCTTGGCAGAGGTACTTTAAAGAAAAAGTCAAGAAAACCAAAAGCTTTGTGCTTATTTTAATGCAAAGAACAGGAGCACATCTGAGGCATGTGCCTAGATCTGAGCACAGGGAAACAAATTTCTGGAGTAGTTGGGAAAACACAAGAACTCCAACCACAGTAAAGCTGAACTTAGGAAATGTGAACAATGGCTTCACACTGTGAAATAACAAGATACTACCCAAAATAAAACTAGAAAACAAAGTCCAAACAAAGCTCAATGTCAGGGCACTTGGGGGAGTCAGTGGCTCTCCGGGGTCAGGGTCTGTCCCACAGTCCCAGCCAGAGCAAGGCAGCTGAGAGAACACCAGGACAACCCCACTCACCTCTCCAGGGAGGGGCCAAGGCTGGGCTGGGACATGTGCCTGCAGGTGAGGGACCAGGATCAGGCCCTGTCATGGGAACCAGGGTCAGAAAAAGCAAGGCCTTATTGCCCCCTCAGGACCTGACACTCAGGAAAAACATGCAAAACTCAAGAAAACAAGAAACCCTACAACACAAGAAGCTTCTACCCTAAGAAAATGCACAACCTCAGACAAGGACCAGAACTTGGCAGAGGCAGGGAGGGAAATTATTGCAACAGATGATAAACAAACTAGTGGAAGTACTGCTGTGTCTGGAGTGCACAAGAAGAAAACTACTGCTACCCACAAGTGCTCTGCACAAAACCCTGCTGAGTAGCAGGAGACTAACAGTCCTGGGTTGGTATTACTACACTTCAAATTTTCATCTTAGAGAATTAGGCAGGACTAGGAGAAAGGGAGCCCTCATCCAGTGCCACTGCTCATTTCTTACATCTGTGTTTTCAAGTTGAAAGTTCAGTACTCCTAGATAGACTTTGGCTTAGTACTTCTCTCCCGCTCATCTAAACAGAAGCAAAACTTATTAACAGTTTCTAGTCTACCACTAAATGATTGAGCTCCAAGCCAACAGACAAAACCTGAATTTCTTTACCCACAGCTGCACTGCTGGCTGATTCCTATGAGGTTTTGAGTTTTGCTCCTTATAAATATAAACCACTAGGTGTCCAAAAAGCACTTGTTGTCTGAGATCATTGCCTTCAAAAAGTTTTACAATATCCAGAATTTCAGTACAAACCCCCAAAAGAGGTTCTAGGTATTGCCCCCCATCTTCCAATTAACAGTATAAGAAGCAGTCCTGTGACTAGCAAGTGAATTGCATTTTACCTTGAAGGAAATGGGAACTTTCACTTCCACGGAGTATAGCTCAGTTTCATATACAGGAAAATTCAAGGTAAGTGAGAGAAAAGAAGAGGGGTCACTAGAGGAAGAGAGTAAAAAGACTATCTTTTATCTGTCAATGAGCTCATAATAATACCGCCCCATCCCACATTCCCCTGACAATGTTTTTATAATTGTTTTTAAAAACAATGCTTTTCATAATTACATTTGCCTTTAAAAATCTTTTTCCTCCTTCATTGTTGTGGAAAAAATCCAATAGGCATCAAAGGAATCATTTGACAGTACATGGGAGAATAGTGAAATTATTCCATGTAAAAGTGCTTTGAAATACACAAAAGGAATGTAATAAAAGAATTGCAATCTCTTGGATAACCAGTAACATTAATAGGCACAGTCATGCAGACTGAAGTGTGATTTTTATGTTTTTTAATCTGGCACCATACATCAGGCTGAGAGCCTAAATTATCTCCTTAATCCACATACAAAACAGTTTTCTCTTTCTTTTTACCTTATCATATTTGTTCTTTACTTAAAGGCTAGGATTTCCCGTTGTTCTTTATAGAGAAAAATACTGAGCTAACAACTGAAATCCCTGCACATGCAACACAGCTGGTGTCTTATTTCTCTGGCTTAATTCAGTCAATTCAGGACAGTTTCTTTAAAAAAAAAAATCTGATCTGGGATTCTTTAATGAGAACATTATGGTAGTGGCATCCTACTGTGAGGGTGAATTTCTACTGTATGATTCTGAGGGCAGGACACTGCTATAGCCAAAAGCAGGCTCTTCTAAATTAGTTCTTGAAAAGCGTTGCCTATGCTTCATCTAGACATCTGATTTTCAAGAATTGGTGAGAGGCAGATAAACGGAATTACAAATGAACCAGTCTAAACCCATTGCTTCTATTACTAACACCATAAGAACAGAATCAGTGATAATGCTGTAGCAACAAGCAAGCAGGCTTTGTCATTTCAAATTGGAGGTTGACTGACAGAAAAATTATATTTCTGGCTAATTCGCAAGGGCACAATTAGTGTAAGACTTTCAGTAGATTTATCATGTGACAGATCCTGACAGAAAAAAATCGGTGTGTGGAAAGGGGTATATCAAATACAGCAGAGAAACACAACACAGCATTAGCCAGGATCACTCCCTTTGATTTCATTTTAGCAACAGTTGGACATAAAAATCCCAGTCAGAGCACGCAGCTTTGTGTAGCAATCAGTCAGCTATTAGGTGTTACTCTGTGATGATATGACTCACTTATGTAACAACAATTAAGTTGCTGTGCTAAATGACTGCTGCTGATTAAATGCCTCAGTGCAGGTGCTATTCAGATTTACATCCATCATGTGGAGCATGTCTTAATGCTGATGGTATTTACAAATTAGCAGCTGTAGGGAATGGAAAGGTAGCAGAACCTCTGTGGTCAATACCAGAGATGCCTTGTTCACAGAGGATGCACTGATCAGACGATCCTTTTAAAGCGTCTCCTTTCACTGAGGGTGAGAAATCCTAATTGCTTGGCCCTCTTTAGCCTTCACTGCTATCTCTGGTTACCTCTTTTATCTTTTATTGCACCAGTTCCATCAGCGCCCAACATGACAAGGAATATAGCAACTGAAGGCGTACGGAAAAGAGGCGCCTAAGGAAACCTCAGAGCTGCAGAAAAAGGTGTCCACTAAACTTTGCTATGGGCTTGCCTTCTCCTCAGTGAGTTCAACTTCCCACAGCCCCTTAAGGAATGCATCTGACATGTGGTTAGTGTTGAAAAGTGTCAGCATAGCTTGTGTGTTAGACACAGTCAACACTTTTGCCTGCTAGGAATCAGATCTTTATACTGGGGGACCCCTAGAGACAGTGGGTGAAACTGCTGCAGAGCAGAAGAAAGACACAGGACACAGCGAGTACAGAAGGCTCTGATCTAAGCCTCTGCTATAATTTGGTAGCAGAATCTGTCACTGCTCTTGCTGTATTTAAAACTGGGTTCTCTCAATGTCTTACAAAACTTAGACTAATACAAGCTCTCTTGCAAGAAGTTCCTATGGCTGGCAGCAGGGAAGATTTTCCAAGGAGGTAACTCTCTCAGCTTGCCCTGCACTTTATAGTCCTTTCCTAGGAGTCTGGCACTGGCTGCTGCCAGAACTGGAGACAATGGCCCACAGGGCCTTTTTTTAGAGCCTACTCCCATTCCAGCAAAGCAGTGGATGTCTGCCCTGCCCTCTCAGCAGCACTCTCTGGGGAGCCATGCTCCTTCTGAGAAGAGACATTTTGCATTTCACCCAGCTTGCAATAAGCTTCATGAAGCTGGGACAGGAACTGTGACAACACTGTATACGCTGCCTGACAGACTGGGTCTTTTTAATACATTTACTTTCATCCTGGCTTTACTGCCACTACTGTATGTCAGTAGGAGAAAATCAGGTTAAAGGCTAATGGTACAAAAGAAAACCTGTCCAAAGTCAAGCTTTCCCTTATAGTCAGATGCTCCATAAACATGTCAATAGTACAGCGACTCACCCCACAGCACCAGCTGAGGATCACCAGAACAAACAGGCAGAGAGCCACCCTCATACCTCTGCAATAAGTTTCTTCCACCACTGGTTCATGGTTGGTAAAAAACATGAAATGTCAAGATGTCAGAAGAAAATACTTGCTGTGATAGTGAAGATGAGAGAGGATCTTAAATTCTACACAGAATTGCTAGCAACATGCTGAGGTAACAGTTATGCTCCATACATCAGCATCAAACATCATAGCTTGCCCAAGGGTGAAAACTGCTGGAGCAGAAAACACATCACAGGGTTTCTTGAGGATATCTGTAATGCCATAGTCAGTATTCCTGGGCTGACAAGAGCAATATAGGTTGGTAGACTACCTCATTATTGTCAATGAGAAAAAAGCCTAAGAACAGCATGAGCTACACAGATAGATGTATGTCCCCAACCAAGAGGCAACTGTAAGAAAACTCCTTGGACAGCTGGCTCAACAGTGTGAAAACAACTGACCTTCAAAGAAAACATTCCAGTTATGATTTAGTGTCATTTCCTCCATCCTGAGCAGGAGTCATCCGTATTTTCTCAAGTAACTGCATTCATTCTATGTTTACAGTCATATTCTTCTTGTTAATTCTGTCTCCCAGCTCATTTTAAATGATTTCTAGTGGGTGAGAAGAGCAAATGTAAACAGGTAAGCATTTTCAGAGTCTAAATAGCTCCTTCACTTGCAATTCTCAGCAAGAGCTTATGCAGAATAAAAGGTCTGCATCAGTCAACCCTAATATCTAACCTTAATCTTGATATATTATTGAGTTTATTCTTGTCTATTGCTGTGACAGAAATTGCTCATCTAGGAGGAAGAAAATGAGCAGAGCCCTGTTATATCATTTACATGGTGTCAAAAAGATGCTTTCCACACAAATAATAAAAAAAAAGGAAAAGAAAAAGTCCCAGGCTTTGTGATTTTTAATCTAACCTTAAGGATTCACTACCAGTGGTTCCAATGCCATATGGAAACAGCATCATGTGTACAGACTGGTGGTATATGCTTGTAGAGAGTTATTTTAGGGGTCTATTTAACTAACTATCATACAGCACTAATATTTTCAAACTACCAGTCCCACAAGGGCATTTTCAGATATCAGCCAACAAAATGCACATGATAACACACAAATATTGGAAGTTCTTTATAAGCAGTGTCTTTGTGTTTGACACATTTACAAAATCACTAATAGCTTTTAGTTTCATTTTTTCAGTTGAAAAAAATTAAAATGTTTTCGTTGGCCTGTTGTATTACCTATTTTTATAGTTAGCCATCAGTACCAATAATGACACTGGGGTTATGTTTTCTAGGCATGTTCATTGACTTCAGCATGAAAAGATAGAATAATTTTCTGAATTTACAAGGATTAACCTGTGGCACTTAAGCAGTCTCAGAGTACCAATGACTTAATGTGATCAGGAGCATATATGAGGCTGGGCAATTCTAAGGGAAGTATAGCACAAGTTAATAAACCAGTGACATACAAGAGAGCCATCCAGAAGGAATCTACCAAAAATCTCAGACAAAGTAGAAGCACTATGTCACAAGAGGACACCAGGATTACCTTGTTCCACTGGGGAAAGAAGAAAGGGGCAGAAAGGTTGCCAGAGCTGTTTTTTATGAACACATGAAACATTTGTGAGCATGAGATAGGGAAAAGAACCCTTCAAGCCAAAGAACCAGAGGATAAAGACAACTAATGAATACATTTAGCCTGCAAATTATGCCTGGCAAAGCAATTTTATTCATGAACAGCCTTCTAATGGGGGACAAAAGAAAGAGAGCAGGAAGTTCTAACTACGTTTTAATGGAGATTGATTAATCCGTGGAACAGATTCTATGATCTGTTTGCACCTCAAAAGTAGGGCTCAATGATCTGGGACAGGAGGGAGTTTCTTGCACAGTTTAAGCCACAGGGACTGGGATGGAATTTGAGCACTGGGTTACACACAGAGCTGTCAAACAAAAAATGTGTGACATGGGAACAAAGGCTTGTGATCCAGTACATGCTTGGCTGTGATCAAGGGTTTAACTCCAGCTCTGCTCTCCCTTCTGCTTGGACCCTTTAGAAGAGCTAGTGGATGGCCAGAAGGTAGAAAACTGCTGCTGAAAAGGCCAAGCTCCAGTCAAGCAGGCTCATGGTACTGGGCTGACCCTTATGCCACAGGATTTTCTACTGTGATTTCTATTTCTTGTCCTACACCTTTCTTACAGGCTCTATGGTTTTCTGCTAAATCACTCCTTCTCATTCCACTGTAAATGAATTCAGGAACTCCGGAGTACTTCTCAGAAACTGAAACTCAGCAGTTTCTCTCTTCAATTAAAACTTAGCAGAGAGAGCAGAGGGCTGTGTAGACAAGTGTCAACAATACATCCACATCTACACGAAAGATGTGGAACAATGCGGGCTTATTCTCTGCAACCCAAAGAGCTGTGAACAGTATGCTTAGAAAAGTTGCTGTCCTCTTCTCATAGAAAGATAAAAGACCAAATTTGTGCTGTTTTTTTGAAGTAGCTTGCCACAGAGTTTAACTGGGGGCCAAAAAAGAGGTTCTACAAGAGATGGAGAAGTGTGTCTCTATTTAGAAATTTTCAATGTATCAAGATTGTTTTACCCAGGGCAAAGCAACACAAAACTGCTGAGTTTACTGGGGTGGGGCCAATCTCTTCTCATCAACAAAGGCTGAACAAATGCAAAAGTCACTTCTAGCTTTCACACTTAGAGAGTGATCTGTTACACTTCCACAATCCCTACTACTGTTCAAAGGTGAAATCTGTGGGTTATACCTGTTGTATGCTGCATCTCAAACCCAGAACAACAGCTGTCTGTATATCTTACTTCACAAAATTCTCCATTGAAGTGTTTGCCACTTTCTCTACCTCTCTGGGATGTAGATCACATATGTACAGAGATTAGCATCTCATTACCTATCTGATATTGTCCCTACAGGTATCCCAGTCCAATATTGCTGCAGCACCCTTGTCTTTGTATGAGCAGAGCTCTTGAGATGTCATGTGTGACTTTCACAAGCAGGCTTGCCTCACAGCACCTGACAAGAGATTTTTACACTGAGCCTCTGGATCATAACCTGTAGTATTATTTCACACTTATTCACCACTGCACACCTCAGGTTTCCACCAAAACAATCTGCTCTGGCCCATTAATCAGTTACAGAACCCTACCCTCTACAGTGATGGTCAGTTCCAGACACACACGGGAAATTTCATCCAAGATGTTAGTGGGCAGCCCTGCTGAGAATGGATGAACATCAATGTAGGCTCCCAGTCAACACACTCAGCCATTAAAATTGATGGGAAACAGGAGGCTGCAACAAAATTTTAGAGTGAAAAAAGCAGGCTCTTTGGTGTAGTGCAGTATCTGCTCCGCCACAGTAGAGACCAGATCCAGAGCAGCGCAGAGGGCAACTACAACTCAACTACTTTGCTAGGGGATGGTTGCACCAGCACTTTTGAGGTAACACAAAGGGACACAGGACCCTTGGGGTTTGTGGAAGCCGGAGGAAATGCACACAGGTGGCAAGACAGGGCCCAATTCAGTAGAAGATTCATAATTCTCCAAAGAGAGGGGGTCAAACTGTAGTTAGGACGAGGTACTGAAGAAAATTCAGGAATCAGTATTTGTTGGATCAGGAAAACTACTAATAAATGAAACAGAAGTCTACTTACACTTCCTCTCTACACAAAGCTGTGAAGCAGTGATGAAGGGCTTGTGTCTGAAGGAGAAAGGACAATGAGAAGGCAACAGCACCCTCCACTGGGGCAGGATGCTTAGCACATCTGCAGCTCTAAGTACGGGTTTCCAGCATATGAACTGGGAGAGAAGCAAGGAAGACACTCTCCATCTCTTTTGATCAGTCACGTTCTTTGGGTTTGGCCTTCAAAGGCACCACTCTCACTTCTGAAGGAGGCTGGGATGTGGGTTAGCCCTTCCCACAAAGGATGGTAATTGGGGCAGGCTTCCTCCATCTCTTCTCCAGTTCTTCATACACTTCAGGGGAAAAGGTTTAGTAAAGCTGCTCCTGTTTTAACATTACAACAGATAGCTTAAAACAGAAGCAATTTCTGCTCAGCAAATGTCTATCACTTCAGTCATTGCTGGGTATCTTCCTATTAGATAGGCACAGCAAGAAGGGATGAATGTTTTTCTTCCCTTTTCTTAGCTTGCTTACAAAATTATACGCCCCACTGCAGTTGTAGTTCCCTCTGTGGGGCTGGGGATGTCCAACATAAAGTCTTCAAAGGCCCACTTGGTAAGAAATAGGCACTTATCTAGATTTAAAGAGTGTGAACAGGCTTTTTACCAGGTTAAACACACAGATACATAGAGAGTGATGAAGAAAAGTGTCATATCCCTGAAGTACTCTGGCAAAGCCTTGAGAGGAGTTACTTGGCTGCAGGCAAGATGCCAATGAAAGTGGTCTCCTGACATGAAACAAACTCAAATGAGTCAGGAAAGCTATAAGGTCACATGAAAACCACAGTGAAAGCATCCAGAGCTGGCTCTGATGGAGGCAGAACTCAGTGAAAGCCCTGCAGGAAACACAGTGTGTTGCTAACTGTGTTACTGTGAGAACAGAGGGCAAATCATGGCTTTGAATATCCTCCCAAGCAAACCCAAAGCATTCTCAACCCACCAAATGACCACAAGAATGGAAATCTTATTTTTTTAATGATGTGCATTAGACACCTCTGAATTTCCCTGATGGGAGAGAGAACCTCCTTTCAAAACAAATTACAGCACATTTCACTTGTATGAAAACAACAGTGTCAGCAAGACTCTGGCTGTGTTTTTAGACTTCCCATATTCAGCGTATGAAACCATGTAAGAAAACAATAATAGCTGTATTTTTTTAAATACTTTTAGGCAGACCATTGTTTTGGGGACAGTTAGAAGAACATCATGATTCAGTACTGGTAGTGTCATGGCACATAAATAAAATTCTCACCGAGAGCATAACAATCGCTTTGTTTTGATGTGCACAGCTGAGCAAGAAGTCATCACCAAAATAAACTTGATTCAAACACACCAGAAATGTTTTTGTTTCTTTTCTTTTTGCTCTTTGCACTGAATTCTATGGCATGCAATCTGCATAGACTAGAGATTATTTTAACTATAACTATTCGTTTTCAACATATCTGTTGACTTATCTTTTTAGCCTTTTTTAACTCTGCCTAAATATTTTTCATAGCTCATTATTTTGGTTACAGCCATGTGATAAAAAATACAAGAAGTAGATGAGCACAACTCTAACTCGTTATGGGAAAGAATGTGAGATTTAATTTGCATGTTTGAATATAAGCTCTGCTTGAAAAGACAAAGCATGTATGAAATTTCTTATCATAGAAGCCAAGGTATTTTTAAGGTGTAAAGTCAAGCATATATAATTAACAGGGAGCAACAGGGCATTTGAGTAGAAACCCCCTGGTGAGGAAATAGAACTCTAGAGGCTTGCAAAGCCTCACCTTCCATTCCTTCTCCCAAGAACTGCATAATCATTACTAAAATAATGATAATTGACAGTTCATGGACACACTTTAATTTTGTTTATATTTTAACACTTCCTCACATGGGAGGGAAGATATTCCCTGTCAGGCAATGCTTCCTCATGATTCTTTTTTTAGTCTCATTAGGATGAGACTAAAAATCACCACTTTTGCTGTAAACTCCCTCCCACAGTTTACTCCTCCTTTGCTACTTTCACATGCTAGCAGTGACACAAAGTCTTCAGAAATTTTCTATACAGACATTAACAATCTTGGTTTCCTTAGAGGTATGAGGTTTTCCCTCTTGCACATTGTGGTATAACCTCAGGATATGCAGTGGTGGTATTGATAGAGGAGTCAGAGTTGCCACAAAACTGGTCAGGGAATGATACGGTCACCACAGTGGAAAAGGATACTGAGAGTATTCAGGTGGTATTCCAAGTCTGGTTTTGTCTTCATTACCAAAGAAGATAGACACATGAAAAGCTGCTATCTGCTATTCTCAATAAAATGCTAGGAAAGACAAAGCTCCTGTAGTTTTCACTCCTAGGCAAACTTCTAGAAGTTTACCCCACAGGTAAGGCACAAAATGCTGCTAAGTTCATTTTCCTATCACAGAGTAAGAGTTACAGGGCTCTTCTTTCAACTAGGGTTTTACAGCTTAGGTATCCTGTGTTGGGAATCCACTGGGAAAAATCCCACCTTTTCAGCTACAAAACTAATACAAAAGTTTGCCTCCCCCAGTATCCAGACAATCTACTTGCACTGTGACCTCAAACAAAAGAGAGTAACAGAGCAGAGGCAATAATTTGTGGTCAATCACACTGCACAAATGTCATAATGTCACTGGGTTAAATAAAGGTCTAATTTAACATGGTATGACCCATGCCTACACAGGCTCACTCATGGTTTTGTATTGCACTTTTGGGCACAAACAGCTCATGCTCTGCTGCCAGTTCTGATGCACATTTGTGCACCTATGTGGATCCCCACAGCAGTGGCCAATGGCTTATCTACATCATAAATACTGCTGAGTTCCCTTCACCCCCCTTCACACAAAGTAAACCCGTCCTAATCACAGTTGGCTCTGGTGGCATTTTAAATTCCTTTTCTAGACTGCAGAAAGTTCCTTCTTT
Organism: Setophaga petechia; assembly: GCA_024362935.1. NCBI lineage: Eukaryota > Metazoa > Chordata > Aves > Passeriformes > Parulidae > Setophaga > Setophaga petechia. The sequence continues at coordinate 10,523,768 of JANCRA010000008.1, read as the reverse complement.
TTATTTTTAAATGAAAGTTAAATTCTTATGCAACCAGACTCCAAGACCAAACTTTAAAGAACAATGCTGCTGACCTAAAGGCATAATGTGAACCACTGGAGACAGCAAATCCATCACCACTGAATCAAGGCTTAGCTAACTTTGGATTATCTTCCCACAAGTGATTTCTTTATTGTTCTCATGAAAGTGACTTCTACATTAATGAGAAATACCCTGGGTGTTTATCCTATTGAGCTTTTTCTCTTGCTGCCTGAAAAAAAAATTAATCATTGTTTAATTAATTATTTAGTCAGGTCCCTTTTGCAAAGGAATATCTTCATGCAAGCAGCTCTCACCACCAGACTTAAACAAAATCAGCAATCCTATCTCATTTGATTTAACAGGAGATTACAGGCTAAATACCACTTTAATATTACATACTAAATAAACACAAAAAGAATAGTTCACCCAGAGGAAAAGAGCAAGTTGGGAAGATCTGGTGTTATTTGCCTTCTACTGTCATCAAGAAGGACACTTGAGACTTGGAAGGGCAGGTCTGTCAGCACCACAGGACGTGGCTCTTGTTAAAAGAAATACTGTTTTTATATTAAAAAATAGTGTTATACTATTATAAAATATAACACAGATGTCTTAACAGAATTCTAACCAGATGTATGATAACACACAATCTACACATAAATAGAAATACTCAAAGGCAAAACAATACAACTGGGCCAAAAAGTGAGGCTCTTCTCTTTAGTTTTGATTCTTTTTGTAGGTAAATATTGACTAATGTAAGGCAAGAGCACTGCAACCATATCCCCACTACAGGAGAGTGACTGAGACTGATATATCAACTTTTCTCCTCATTACATTTCTTGGCTCAGGTGCACCTTGAGAAAAGTCCTTCCCAAGTGTACTTAGCAGCTGTTCTGAAGCCACCAAATTGATGAGTAACAGCAGTGCCAAGTCTTGACTACGAACAAAGAGGATATGACAAGAGATTTCTGTTATTGCAGTGGTACTTAGGAGACAAGCCTTGTGGAACAAGTACATCTGAGGGACATTTGGGACAGGCAAAGCAATTCAGCCAAGCAGTGAACTTGGATGACAATAATTCATGTTAAAACCTGTCAGCATCCAAAGGTATGATAGTGTCTGAGAAGTGAAGCTATCAGCCTCAATCTTGTGTTCCTCTTGTTTAAAAGCCTGAGCTCTGCTTCACTTCCGAACAGCAGCAGAGCAGCCTCTGGAAGGACAGAGCACACAGTGCACACAAACCACCTCCTCCCTCATTGCAGTTTTCAGTGCTTTTGTTACTGCTTTCTCTCTCTAATCTCACAGAGAAAATTCCTTCTCCTCCCCATGTCTGCCCTAACACTTGCCCTAGACTAAGCAAGAGTCTCTGCAGCAGAGATTACCCAGCACATGGGGCAAAGTAGGAACTGCACCATCCCAGGCAAACACCTCTCTTAAGGTCTCTCTTTTGGGGAGTATTGGGTGGTTTTCTGACTCTTCACACTTCTTCTCATTGCTCATCTGTGACTCCAGATTCCTCCTGTGTGACACAATCATCTCTACAGTACAGAAGTTTTCTGACCAGGCTCCACCTCAGCATGAATTTGTCAGAAGTTTATAATTCTCCTACAAAATGTCCCAGTATGCCTCCACATTACTCCTCTCTGCATGGAGAAAGGTATGCAACACCAATCCTTATTTACTCTTCCTACCAATAATGTGCCCAGGATGCCTCCAGATCTGAGGATGAAAACCTGGATTTTGAGACTCTTTCCCCACTTCAGCAGCCTGCTTATGCCATGCCAAGGCTGTGCCTCCATGTTGTTCTCAGTGAGAGAGCCCTGAAGGTTTCTCTGCTTTCTCTGAGCTCAAGGCTGGGCAGCCAGGGCTGCAGCTTTCATCAAGGTCACACAGAGGAAGCACTTCACTGACCATGCTGAACAGTGAACATCTATGGTGGGTGGACAAAGCTGAAAGTTTTCACACCCCTACAGTCGCAAAAAGCCAGGTAATACAACTCAAAGGAAGCCAGGAGGTCCAGAGACAAAGCTGTGTTGAACCAGACACATTGCCTCTGATTTTCCTGTTCCCAGGTTTAGGTAACACACCATTGTTACTCCCATCTTTTCCACACAGAAATCCATATTCACAACATCTCAAAGGAAAAAAAAAATATCCCTACCAGTAAACTTCAGGAAATCAAGATATGCTTTGCTCCCCATCTCCTAAGGCTCTTCACCTCTCTTCCCTACCTCTGCCCATCATTTACTCACCATGAGCATCAGATGCTTCGTGCAACTCATAGAGGAAACCTCAGCAGCAGCATCTCTCACCTGAAGGAGGTCTGAAGAGCAGGGTGAGGAGAGGGAAGAGGAATCAGGTTATCAGAAAAACTCTCCTTTGTTCTCCTGTCAACCTGTAGTATGGAAAAAGAAATAAATATTGAGTTTCAGTTAAAAACAAAAAGGTTTTATTTGAAACACTCTCTTTTGTCTTTGACTGGAGAAGGTATATTTTCTACAACTAATAAGTTATATATCTTTATATACACTTTTAAGGGAATATGTAACTAATATTTAGTTTTATCTACAGCCCAATTAACTAATTTTTTGTATGCATTAATTTTATCTGTTGTTTCAAATGCTATTTGTTTTTTAATAAATATATAAAAATGTAGAATCCATGTGCTAACTTAATTATACATAACATCTTTCTCATCCTGGAAAAAAAATCTAGAGTGCCCAGGAGAGAGGAAAGGGAAGGAGGGACAGGGAGAGGGTGGTGGCAATTGCTTTTCTGGGAAAATGAAGGTGCAAAAACATCCCGGGAGGCTGGGCAGAAGAGGAGGAACAATGGAGAAATGGGACTGCAGGGAAGGTCATACTGCTGTTGATACTTTTATAAGCTGGAAGAAGCGAGGGAAAAAGGAAAGACTAAACACAACTGCTTCCCAATGATACCACCATGATATGTCCCCTTGCTCAAAAAGGATGGCAGCAGCAATCCCAGCACTGCTTGGGGCTATCCAGTGCTAGACAGTCATGGATTGCCCAAGAGCCAGCCTTCACACCAGCAGGATAGAACAGAGCATTCTTCCTGGGCCATCCTGCCCCACACAGCCACCAGCATCAGCACCACACAGTGCTCTCTAACCTCATCTCCCCATAGCTACAGGAGAGACTGAGCCCCCAGGACTCCTCCCTGGCAATTCCCCAGCACCAGGGTTAAGGAGCCCCAGGGGGCTGGTTGTCTGAATCACTCTGAGTTTTGGCCCCAGGTGCTCTAAGAGTGATAGCATTAAGAGAAGACTGACTGCAACCAGTCTGGGGCTTCCTAGTCCAAGATAAGAGTCCAGGGAGGGGCCACTGAGGTGTTGAAGGCACTGGAGTACCTCCCCTGCAAGGAAAGTCAGAAATGGCGTTGTTCAGCCTGGAGAAAAGCAGGCTTAGGAAGAGTCTCGTGATGTATAAATACCTGAGGGGAGGGTGCAAAGAGGATGGAGCCAGGGTCTCAATGGTGACCTGTGACAGATCAGACTCAATGGATACAAACTGAAATACAGGAAGCTTTCTCAGAACACCAGGAAACGCTTTTTCACTCTGACGGTGACCAAGCACTGCAACAAGTTACCCAGAGAGGTTGTAGAGTCTCAGTCCCAGGAGATATTCAAAAGCCATTTAGACGTGGTCCTGAGTTACTGGCCATAGTTAGCCCTGCTAGAGCAAAGAAGGTTGCTCAAGATGACCTCCAGAGGTGCCTCCCAGCCTCAACCACTCTTGTGATGCTGCCCTCGGCAGTCTGTGACAGAGATAACAGGCTGCATCTGCCTTGCACAGTGCAACAGGGTCATGCCTCAGCTGGGGCACACATGACCCTGCTCCAGCAGCACTTCACCTTCATCTCCAAGAGAGAACTGGGCACAGAGGAACTTCTCTGTGCCTGCATTTCTCCTGGAAGGAAGCCCAGAGGAACTGCAATGTGCATGTTCAAACTCCAGTCCGGGCCAGTAGATGAGAAGGTAAAATTCACTCACAAGTGTCATCATTGCTGGTGATGGCACTTCACTTATGTTTTCTGGATGCGGCACCAGCACTGAAAAAGCTGACAAACGTAGGTGTTTCATGTCAGCTGCACTTAAGCCACCTGACAAACTAGCTCCTTCTCCTGAGGGACAGGCCCCCATGGCTGGCACACCCAATTTTCTAGTCAATATTTCATCATTGCTTTTAAAATATACCTTCCAGTTCATAATAAATGGAATAGGCTTTCAAAAGAGAAGTTGCTGCAGAAAAGAATTGTATATTACTGCATACAAGTATTTGAGCCCCTCTAAGGCAGAAATAATATTAGAGGTAGTACAGAAAAATCTTTGAATACATCTGTACTTTCGTATACTATAAGTCTTAGTTTAAAAAGTGAAGTGTTTTTTCCAGAGAATCTAAATGGCAGATTAAGACCTGGGGGGAAAAAATGAGCCACTTATCCTTTAGTATGTGAGGTTAATTTAATTTTCAAACCATATCAAATTGAATTATACATATTTTTATTTTTTTAATATTAAAACAGTCTCAAATGTATTAGAAATATTAAAGGGAGTATGGCATTGTAAAAGGAAGACTTTTTCAGTGTGGAAAAGAAAAAAAAACACAGGAAGGAAGGTAGTGCCCCCCCATGAAAGGTTAAAGGCTTGTCACTTGAGGAATTCTTATTGTTTATACACACATGTATTCCTTTGGCTAGGACAGTACACCTAAACGGCATTCTTACTTCCTCTCTCTGTGCTCAAGGTCTAATAATACAAATAGAATTAGAGATAAATGTCAATTTTATGCTTGTTTTTCATCCTTGGCAAGTCTATAAAGGAATCTCTAGATAAAGTTTCAGAGCTAAAATAAATTCACACAGTTTGCAGTAAGTTCTAGATGGGCTGCAGAAGTAGTTACATCAAACCGCCATCTAATTACAGAAAATAAATGCTTCCTATCTAGACCCCATACCAATAGCCTGCATCCCATCTTTTTGCCTTAAAGGGGAAATCTCAGAGTTCAGCTGTTAAATATTCTTAGGCTGGAGTGGGCTTGGAAGGCAGCTTTAGACCGCACATCACCATTTCTAGAGGATGCCTTGAGCAGAGGGAGAGAGGGGGTCACACAACTTGCTTGCAAAGGATGGGTCACCCTGGTTCTTTGTACATATCTCCTTGCATTTACACAGGACTCTCCACATGAATGGGAGTAAACTGGTACATTTTAACACAGGAATAACGCCTGCTGCAGTCTCACAGGGCACCAACAAGCAGGCTTGACACCAGCGTTTCATTACCACCACCAGAATTACAGTGAGTGACAGCCAGAAAATTGTTAAGTATTTCAGCAGGATTGAGGCAGAGCTATGATTAATATTTAAGCACCTCTGTTTGCAGAAGCAATATTCTTATTTGCTTTAAAAATACTTCTCATTGCAGTGTAGCCCAGCATTCATAAAGCAAAATATAGCCATGTGGCTTTTGTGAATAATCCCATCCTTCGTTTTCTTATTTGGGACAATTTTCATAACCATATGGCAGTACCTCAGTAATTCACACTGTAATTGAACTGGAACTGCTGGATTAAGACAATCTTCCATCTTCAATGCCCACCTGCAGAACCAATTTACTTCAGAATCAACCTCACAAATGTAATACTGTGGAAATTGACAATTTTCTGATTGGCTGCAGGTACTGGAATGGCAGGAGACTGCCCTGTGTCTGTGAGTTTCTTCTGTTTCTGGCTCTTACTGCCATAAAACACCCCAACCATGAAGAAAAAAAATTGCTCTCATGACCTTGAATTAAATCTCTGTCTGCAACAACAACAGCAACAATAACAAAAATCTGAGGTGAACATGTGGAAAGATACTGAAGTTATTTTCCTAGTTTAGGTGGGAGTTCCTGGAATTCAAATAAACCAAACGCCCCTCAAAATAGTAAATGGTCTGAACCTAAATGTGGAAAGCACTATACCTGAAGTAAAGGTCTGGAAAAAAATACATGAGATGAGTGGAGAGCACACCTTAAAATGAGCAGGGCTTTTCCTCAATGGAACCTTGCAGTAAATCTCTTACACTGTCAACTGTTTGAAACCTTGGGAGCCTTTGCTGGTAAGCCACAAAAATTACAGGAAGTGACCTTAAAAAAGAATCACAATGACAAATTTTCACCGTCAGATGGTTGCACTTCTATCACTGTCCAAAACACAAAAAGCAGCAAAACTAGTCTTCAATTTGGTCTTGAGATTAGCTATGCTATGGATAAAATCCTGGAAATTAAAATGCAATAAAATCTAATGGACTTACCAGTGCCAAGCCAGGTCAGTGTCAAGTGAGAACTGTGTGCATCTGAGAACAAAATTTTATGTGTGTTGCAAGCTCATATCTTTATTTTGTCATTGAAATGGATTCAGGGTTCAGTGACCAAAGTAAACTGGAATGCAGTTAACACATGAAACTCCAACAGCTTCTGATGAGCAGTACTTTCAACCACTGTCATTTCTGATGTGGGACTGCAAGGAGTATACATTAATTATCCAAAATGAATGGAATCACATATGCATGTTCTGAAGGAAGACTGTGCAGATGATATGTGGGAACAGACTTGGTGTAAAACCCCACATTTTCCTGTGCATCAGTAGGAGGGTGTTCATTTACATCAGCTGAATTTCAGACAGACAGTGTTCAGAGTAACTTTTCAGAAGGTTTTGAAATATGAGCCTTCTTAATAAAAAGGTGGATTTACTTATGATAGTTTATATCTGCTTTACTTTCTTGCTACTAGTAAATCTGTCAAATGAGTGTTCAAGGTACTCTCTAAATTCACCGCTCGAGGAACCTAACGATGATTTCATGTATCTTAAAGCACTGTGCATTACTACTAAAGTGGTAGATGAAGCTATAAACAAAATTCAAATTATTTTCAAAATACCATTATTTATCTTAAAGCTGTCACTGTAGCACAGGAGAGATTCTTTCTACTCAACCATAGCATCATGCAAAGTTTTTATAATAAAAGACTTATAAGGCTACCAGTGAGCATAAACCAAAATACTGTGGATTGGTTCTTAACAGAAATAGAAAGCAGAGTGAGTTTTGTGCTTGGAGATATTCCATGAATGAGGCCAACATAGTAATTTCATTTGATAAAGGAGATGTCGGTCTGTAATTCATAAGGCACTTCAGTTCTGTGAGCATTAAAAACTGAACCAGTTTAAAAGATTGCATATATTAAGGTCCCGGTCCCTTAGTCAGGGAATAAAATATTTTGACATAGGTAAAATATTTTATTTTGCCTATGTCAAAGAAATCTTTGCCGTAAGGCTTCAAGATTGTATTGTAAGGGAGAAATATTGCCCTCTCTTCAGGCAGTAAAAGCCTGGTATTCCGTGAGCCAGTATGCTTCTGAAGTATGAACATGACAGGATTTCTGAGCAAGGAGTAAGCAAAGCCATTTTGGAGACATATCTGCACACTGACAGGAGTCTGAGAAGGGGAGTTTTCCCAGTCACAGTGCACTTTAAAGAAACCCTCCCTTTAACCACTGCTTTGCCTAAGTATCCCTTTCAAACCTTGTTTTGAAGGGTAATTCATAAGGACTGTTCACACATCACTAACAGCATGGGGCTGCTGCTTTCATCGACCCTTGAAATGTAATCACTCAAAACTATAAAATAGCTTCTGCTGAGGAGAATGGATTTACCTGAGGGGAGATGATTTGCAACCAGGGCCACCTGTCAACACCCCAAAGTAGCATGAGCTTAATCCCTTCAGAAGCAGCTGTGATGTGCCCTCTTGGAAAACCATTGAGTGGCCAAAGGATATATCTACCAAATCTAGACAGAGCATGTGAGCACAGATGCTTTTGCCTTCATCCACAGAGAAGTTAGGAGGCAGTCACTCAGAGCAAACCAAAGGTACTGATCTACCTTACTCTTTTCCTATCACATAAGCTTGCACAAAAAGAGTTTACAGGCTATGTTTGGATGTGTATAATTGGGAAACTGTCTTTGAGGAACCTACAAAATATTGCCCACAAGTTCTAGCTTCCTAGAAAAAGCTAGCTGTTCCTTACCCCAGAGAGGTGTCACATCACAGAAAACGCTTCTTGCTCCACTGCCTGCACCACCTGACTGAGCTGCTATAAAGCCAGTGCAGGCTGCTACTGAACTGAGAGGTACCTTCTTCATGTTCAATTCAGAAAACAATTCAGTGAGAGGGATCATTCCATAGAAAAATAAATTTCTGATGTATGTTCAATTCAGAAAACAATTCAGTGAGAGGGATCACTCCATAGAAAAATTAATTTCTGATGCCCCCAGAGATAGCTATGTATCCAAACCTTGCTTTAAACTCTCTATTGAAGGAAGCTGAGAAGCAAATTATCAAAATACAAATCCACATTAATCCAACAGGGAAATAAAAGGCAGTGTGCTTACCAGGGCTTTCTGGTCTGACTTCCATGCAGTATCCCAGCCTATCTGAGCAAGAGTTTAGAACTTCCAAGTCTGGCACTGGAGGACAAAATAAATCACTAGCCTGAAAAAAAAAATATGAGTTGCTTAGGTATTGTGGCATAGAGGGAGATTGTCTGCAGTAATATCAGTATTTCTGATGTCTGTGCATTTTAAACCATGCTGGTTGAAAAATAAATTAATTGCACAGCCATTTACTGCCAAACTGTCTTGCAAAGATGAGGAGGCACTGCCAAGCCCTTTTTATTGTAAGATGATCTGAAATACAGACGATAGTTTACTTCTGTAATTGACCTGAGGAATAACTGTAACACAACAAACATTCCTATGATTAATGGTATTTCAGATAATAGCATATACTGAAAATAGAATATATGGAGAAATATGAGAAACTCTGTGTGATTTGTTCTTGTATTTCTTCATTCAAATGTTAGAGGCAGTTTTAGACAGTTAAGATGACAATGAGGAATGAGACTGCAGAATACCAGCCTCATGCATGTCACAGTCTTAGTGGAGAAGGCAAAATCTGGGCAGGAAGAAAAAAGCCCCAGTCTTAGCTAAAATACAGCTACTCTCTTTCTATCACCAATTTTGAAAACTCTAAAGGATTTTCCCCCTCTGCTCCCTAGGGTGCCCTACTTAGGTAATTGTGTTCATATTGAAATTAAGTTCTAGTAGGGAAAACCCTACAAGCTGTGAAAAGCTTCTGACATCATTGTATTATTTTTAAAACTTTCCCTCCATCACTTAGCTATGAAGTATCAAGACTACAGCACTCTGGTTTGCTCCAAAACTTTTCAGCAAATCACTCCATGCCACAATAGGTACTTAGCAGGATAAAAACTGACTCAATCTCATACACAAACCCTTTATTTTTAGTGATTTTCCAAAGCCATTGATTGCAGTGTTTTCTTTATCACTGAAACTGAATGTGTTTCTATCCCCAAAAGGTTTAAGTGAAAGGGATAATAAATAAGAATAATTCTCCTGATTTTATATAAAAATCATTACTTAAAAGGATTACAACACAATTTGTTGTTTAGTAAGTATTACAGACCAGATTTAAACTGTGTTATAATCAATAGAAAATTTTCCTTGGGGCTTAAATTGACTCCATATCAAGACACACACACACACAGATTCTCTTCTCCCCAATACCTCAGAAATCTCTCAGGTTAAATGCATAAGCTCTATTACACCAGCTGCTGTAGACTCCCAGCTTAAAGGAGGGAGATGGAAGTGGCACAGTTCGAGCAGTACAGTGCCATAAATTCACAGATGCCAACTCTCTGGGAAAAGGGCACATAGAAATTGATAAAACACATATATCCCACAAATAACAACTGTTTTGAAAGAGCTGCTATCAGGCTGTAAAACCAAGCAGACAAAATATCCCAGGGCTGACCCGGGAGCGCTTGCACATCATCACAGTGGGCTTCATCACCTCACTACTCTGCAGCCACCCACACAGCTCAGAGGTCTCTGCCCACTCCTCCCAGCTCAAGGCTTCCCCCCAGGCAGCTGATGTCTGCCTGCACCTCCTGATATGCAGGATTATTGCAAGAGCAGCACTGCACAGCCAGAGCTATCCACGTTCTTTACACGGGCTCCACTTGAACTATTTGGCAGCTCCTTCACTTTGGTTCATGACCAGCACCAGGTTCAGCCCAGCAGGCATGAAAAAGCAGTTATATGGAGTGGCCTGCCCCCTCAGATCAGCTGTCCTTTGTTCTGGCTTCATTCCTCACATCTTTTGCTTGTATCCTCTTCCCACTTTACCTCCTGCTGACAAAATACCTGCTTGCTCTATATCCCTCTGGCCAAGAATTTTCCTAGAGCATCCTGATGAGAAAACCCTGGTATGCTAATTCCTCCACATCTTCTTCTGTGAGGACTAAGCTAATGGATTTTACTTTGGGGTAGAACACCTGATAAATGGCCAAGCCTAAGACCAGGACACCTTTGTCCCTATAATTATCTTCCTGTGTACCAGGCAAAAAACAGCTCTATCCTACACCCCTATAGGAGGAAAGCTTCACAACTCTATTCAAACTTCCAGAATCAAAGAACAGCTGAGTGTAGTACCACTTTCTGTTCCCCTTGCACTTTTAGCCACTGTTTACATCTTTTCACCTCATATCTAGAATTCCAAATGCTCTTTCCCAGTCTTTACTGTATCATTCCTCATAAACAGGTGAATAATAGAAATGGGAAAATATTGTTCTGAAAAGAGATTTTTTTCCCCCCTCTAACAAAAATTGTAATATTGAAATGAGTTTGTATTGTACAGACAGTGACCAGTCATTTCATTCCAGAAATCATCACGTTACATTCATTAACCACAGGACAATAGTGCCTCAAGGTGAGTGCCCAAGGTCTGGAAGTTTAGAATTTAGGTGACAGCAATTGCATGAGCCATGAGAAAGACCACACTCAGTTAAGCACTGTTTAACATGCTGCCTACATCTGCATGGCAACAATGAGGGCATTATGTCCAAATCCTGTGATAACATCCACATCAGAAACTGAAATCCTACATTTAAACGATAAGATGGTGATGAAAGCCATAGACTGCATGACAAAGCAGCACCTGCAATCTCAGTCCTAAACTCTGAGCTGATGAGAGATGGACCTGAATGCTAAAGGAACAAGGAGAGTATCTATCACTTTTATATCCTATATTCATGACACAGAGGAAAGATACCACATCTGAACAAATAATACAGAATGATCCTGGTCTCTGAATAGTTTGTGATTGAAAGGAGTGAGCATAATTGATCCACAGAGCTGTAAGCCACAAAAAGCAGTAATTAATTGACCCAGTATGCCTCTCTGTATTTTAAAAGTGACTAATGCTCATCTACCTAGTCTTGTACTGGAACCAGTATCTTGTACTTGAACTACACAATCCAAAGAGGTGATATGAACATCAGAAGGATGGGGAAAAAATTAGTGGGGTTTTTGTTGTGTTGTTGCCAGAGCTCCTAGTTCAAAATCTGTGCTTTATTTGCTGCCTCCACTGGTGTAATTTTAGCTTCCAGCTATAAGATCATGTCACACGCTTGTCTAGACCTCATTACTCTCTCTCCTTGAAAGAACTTCTCCACTGTAAACATGTCACCTCTTGATTCTCATTGCTGATAAAATAAACTGAGATACTTAAGTCTTGTTTCAACACCAGATCCCCAAGCCACAAAAAACATTTACTCTCACTTCATTTATGTTTCAAAAAATCCTTTTGAAACAGCAGACACTGGAAGACTCTGTAATAACCTCTCTGTGGCCACACATGGGTCACATACTATTAACTAATAGCTTACTTATAGCTGAGTTAATATTATTAACTCATAGATCATAACCTAGTAACTAATCAGTAAATCAGCCATAAGTATTACCTGTGTTTCCCCTATATTTCACCCTTCCTGAAGTACAACAAAGTCCTGTTTCCTATATATTATCCATCTCTCTCCTTCCTCATCTCCTTGGAGAGAGATTCTAATTTCTGAATTCCAGTGGTTCCTTCAGACCATTACTCCACTCCACCAAAGCCTGTTTATACCTTTAACAATAACTTACTAAAACCAAAACAGTCCCAACTTCCAACAGTGTTAAGACACTACAAGTTTGACACTTATTTCTCCCATGTTTATGTTCATTTGCCACTTCCACCTTTCACTTCTTTCTATAACAGAAAAAAAACTTTGTTCTTCATCAGCCAATTGTATTATTCCAGAATTTCATTCACATCAGTGAAAAATAAGAGCTGCTGCAAAAGCTCACAACCTACTCTGATCATTTTTAAGAATGGTTTTCTTCTAGATCTCAAATTTCAACTCATTTTCCTTAATATTAGTCTGAAAAAGTACCTCTTTTATGTCACAAGCTGAGATGTTCTGCATGACAACAATAATTACTGTGTGTAATAAAGCACTTAATAATCTCTATTAGAATGTCTACTGAGACTCATTATGTCTCAAAGTCTTAGCCCTCAGAGTAGTACTTTGCAGCTCTCTAAATCTTGAGGTTGACATTAGCAGTAGTCATTGGTCATGTATAAGAAATACAACTGAAATTAAGAGGAAGCTGAGTAAATATGGCAAAACAGACAGCTCACTGAGGCAATATTTTCACATTAATCTGTGGATGACAAAAATAAGAGTGATCTTCAGTTTTTCCCTTTTAGTGACCTGCATCAGAATTAGTCACATATCTGGACTTGAAATGTTGGTCTCTATGACCAACAAAGAATTTAGAAAATACTATGACATTCCTAAGTTGAATTCTCCTATTGAGAAGTGAATATTCCTGTTAATTTTAATGATCTAAATGCACTGAGTCTGAAACCCCTCAAATCATAAAAATTAAAGTTGCAGCATTCTCTTGGTTTGCAACATTACAAATGTCCAGTTCCTCCCCCTCTTTTCAAACTGAATGTCACTTCCATTCTGTTGGTTTAGGATTTGGTTGGGGGGGCTGTTTGGTTTGTTCGTTTGTGGTTTGGTTTTTTTGTGGGTTTTTTTGGTCAAAGTCAACTGTAGCAAAAAAATTTTCAAAAATCTCCCCTGGGAGCCTAAAAACTGAAACTGGCACACTTCATGCAACAGAGGGAAGCAAAGACATAAGAACAATGAGTAGAGAAACTTTGGAGAAGCAGCTGATCCCACTCAAGCCCAAAAAGCTCCTTGCCATTTTCTCCTGACTTTGCTAATCAGGACAAAGCAATTCAGATGTAAGAGCTCATTTATAATGTCATCCTTCAGGTCAGCCTCAGACAAACAGTGCAAAGCAAAAGCACTTTGGTGTTCAATGAATCATGTTGTGGGTTTTGAATATGGAATGTGAATGAGCTTGCTGCTGAGGGAGAGCAATGGGCAGGAGCCCAAAGTGTCAACAAATGGAGAAGTAGGTGTGAAAAATGAGGTTGTTTGTGAGCCTGGTGAATGGAGAATGGTCGGTCAGAAGGATGAGAATGAACAAAAGTGAGAGATCACTTGGCTAAAAAGTGGCAGTGTTTTCTGCAAAATGCCAAGGTGAGTGAGTATCTCAAGAGAAATCTACTGTCTCTTCTCCCCAACAATCACAAACTAGGTGGGCTTTAAATCATTAAGTTGCAAAAAAATGCATCGAAAGCAAATATTACTAAGGGAAGGTGCAAGTGCCACCACTTTGGGCAATCCAGGGTGAAACACTAATGGGCAGATATCTCAGAGGCTTGGAGTCTCAGCAGTTTCTGAAAACAGGATCCATTTAACTCATCCCAGTTGGAGCACCAAAACAATGAGGCTTTGTTGTTGCTGACAGACAGAAACAATCAGTCAGGTATAAAGGAATAAATGTGAACAAAGCAAGCCCCTTGTTTCTAAAAAGATATTTATTTTTAGGTGCAGAATTCAACACAGCTGCATACAGCCACAGGTTTCTGCATGAGCAAATGTGCACAAACAGGTCTGATCCTGAAAGAATTTCCCCTTAACTTCACTAAGAGCAGAAATGGATGCTAAAGGCTAATTCTCTGCCCTGAATTCTTCCAATTCTCTGAGCAGCTGCAATAATTTGACCTGTGAAGTACAGAGGTGAGAAATGATATCATCATTTAGCCCCAAGGATTTTGTGAACTCATCTGACTCAAAAAGAACCAAAAATATAAATATTTTCCAAGCTCCAACCATACAGCTGATCCTCATAATGCTGTCAATGCAGAAGACTTGAGAGACAGCAGTTGTAAGGTCATAAAACCAATGCACAGAAAGTCATCTCACAGGAAAGCCAATAGGAGAACACCTGTCCTTTGTTTCAGAACACGGGAGAAAGGTACACATCCCTGGTGGTTTCTCAGTGGTAGCTTCTCACTTGCTTTGAAAGGCCAAAGGGGCATCTTGGATTTTATACATCCAGCTTACTTTTGCAATCAGTCCCATCTGCAGACACCATTATAAGATCAGTTCTTTAACCCAGAGGTAAACACTATTTCTCCTGGACAATTTACTAGCAAGGAATGAGAGAGGTGTTATCTGATCCTTGAGCTTTCTGGGTGGACCATAAACAGAACTCCTCTGTGCAGGCTACAGAAGGAGCAGAGCTTGGGTGCCTATGGCTGAAACAGGCAGTGCAGCTCCAGCCGGCAGGGTGAAGCCACACAGGGTGCCAACACAGCCCGAGTAAACCCTGTGGCACAGCTGTGCTTTGTATTCATTCACTTCCACCCCAGAGCTGTAGATGCTTTCAGGACTCCACCCAAACCCTTCCAAGGATAAAGTACAATTGCATAGCACATCTCCAACTGACAAACTCTGTGGTGGGAATGCCACTGGATGGATGTCAATCACTTCGTTTACAGGTGGTTTTCCATCTGAATTGTGGTGAAAATTGCACAGGTAGGATGTCACAGCCCACTCAGGATGGGGCATGCTGTTCATAATAAATTCTCATCTGGCTGAATAAAGACACTGGTCCACATTTGAAGGATCTCTAATCTTTTATGATATAGCCACTGTAATTCCAGAAACTAGCCCACTATATAATGAGAGGAGTGTTGGCTACTAAGCTCTCAGCTTTTACCACTACCTTTAACATGCTCCTAATCCTTAAAGCAAACTTCAGTACAAGTACGTGGCAAGAATATAAAAGCTGCACTTTGCCAAGACAAAGCAAGGGAGGAGAGAAATAAAGACAGAAAAGGGAGAAAGAGAAGGAGAAAGATCACCAGTCCTTAGATCCCACATTGGTCCTGGCGCCATGGATAGTCCAAATCTGGGGTCAAAAGAGAGAGAAAGGGACTGATCCACACCCTCTTCTGGTTTATCTGGTGCACATCTCTTATGTAAAGTAGGTTTTTCACACCATTCACATTACATTATTTGTGCATGCACAGAAAGCCCTTTAGAGCCCTCTGGAAGTGAGTCGAGCTGAGGGGGAGTCAGCGCAGGGACAAGCACAAGGCCCAAGGCAGAAACAGGAGCTGGTTGAGAACAGTGCTGCTCCATCTCCACAGGACCCTCTCTTCCACTAACAACTTTCCTCTTGCAACAGTCAGAATGCTTGAGAATAAAACATGCTTATCTTATGCCCGCTCCTCCACACAAGATTACCCTGGAAATGATGTATTTTCTTCTTGCATGATGTGGCAACCATAAGCATAGAAAAATGGACTGCCACACTGCAGGTGAAGGGGGAAAAATTGAAAACCCACAGAAAGGATAGAGAAAGATATGATACACAACTTGCTATAGTGTAAGAAATCCCAGCCATTCAGTTTAGGTTACAAGCATTTGTGTACATAATGCATTTACTGCAGTGTCTTTTTCCCAACAACCTCCCTGTCTCCAAACTCTACAATCTCATTTCTTTTACCTGTTAAGACCCCAGTATAAAGTCTCCCACAGAACATTCTGCATATTTTCAGGTCCCAGCTACAAGTAATACAACTAACTTGGGCATATCCATTATTCCTCTGCAGTGTTTGCAGAGTTCTTGAGGGGTTATGGGCTATAAGTGTGAAAAACTCTAGTAGCACTTGTACTTTGGAGAAACTTGAGGAAAAAAGTCCAAGAGTCGTATCTAAAGAGGAAGGTTCCATCAACCAACAGAAATGCACAAGCGTCTCACTTGCACTCAGCCAGCAGTGGAAACTACCCTGGTTGCTCTGTGTCATGGTTAAAAATGGTACTCTCCAATTTAGTGCTCCCACTGACACCCTCCAAACTACATGCCCTTCACTCACTCACTCCTTCTCTTCCTCTTCCCTTGTGGCAGGATGGAGAGGAGAACTGGAGCCACAAAAGGTAAAGATTGTGGGTTGAGAAAAGAACATTTTACTGGAAACAGCAAGGAAATATGGAAATTAACAATAACAGCAATAATATTAATAACAAAGCTGTGCAAGAAACAAAGGATTCGCACATGAGTTCTCACCCCTAGCAATACCCAACCTCTCCCTCCACCATGCTACACCAATCCACAAGGGACCCTTTTCCCCATCCCTGGAAAATGACCTGAGGTGGTACAAAACAACTTCCAGGTACCATAGCCCCTTCCTGTTTGCTGTCATCTTATTGCAAAAGTCCCATGCCTTCTGGGTGATTTCTCATGGGCAGCTCCTCGCAGCACTGACTCCTTCTTCACAGCACAACCAACAACCTCCAACTCTCTCCTCACCCAGCTAACTCACTCTTCTATAGCACTCATCATTTTTGGACACAGCTGTGGCCTATTAAGGGCAGGCCTGTTCCTCATCTTTGGTGATTAGTACAGCTGCAACTCCTCAGGTGTGAGACTGCCTTGTGCTCTATTCTCTTACATTCTATCCCTGGCCACTGCAAAAATTAATTCTGTTCTCCTGAACCAGGACACTCTGCTAAATGCATAATCAGATCAGGAGTACCTAGCTGTGCTTGCTTCCCTCAAATATTTAGTCAAAGGAATAGAAGCAAAAGCAATCATCTTAAGAGTGCAATAACAAAAAATGCACTTTTTTGTTAAAAAAAAGGATCAGGAAAAAGAATATCCACATGATCTCTCAATAGAGATTCATACGGATCATATGAATGATCCATGGATCTACTTTTGCCTTTGAGATACCTCTGAGTAATTTCCTGCTGAGCAAAAAAAGGATGGTTGAAAATACAGTGGGCTACTCACTCACAGGCAATATTTGGCCTACAGTAATGTTCACCCAGCTTTGTTATGAAACATTCCTCCAGATTTTCACATGCATATATTACATCAGCATATTATATAGATCAATTTGCACAGGACATTAACATGAAATTGTTTCCAAGATGAAAGCAACCAGGAGATGCTCTTTTAACACTGGAGTACAGCCATCCAGTAATTTGGAGTCACCTCCTGTGAGAAGGTACATCCATCCCTATGTGTGCATGCATGAAAGGGTAAAAGAGCAGACACAGAACACTCCTTGCAAAACTGAAAAGCTCCATGTTGAGGTGAGATGCATTGAAGAGTAAAATCTCCAACCTTATATGGTCTCTGAGCAACTGGGTCTGTGGAGTTGTCCCTACCCATCACAGGTGGTTGGAATGAGATGATCTTGAAGTCCAGATTTGGACTATCCATTCTGTGAATCTACAATGATTCTGTCATTATTTTAGACGAAATTATTTTGCAAGTTTTTCCCTGTGAATCTTTTATAACATCACAAAAACCATTCTGTTCTGCTGAGGCTTTTCAAGCAATGTCATGTGAAGTTTTTCAATATATGTATCATTAAAGATAAACACACATATATATGCACATATATAATATACATGGATGTTTATAAAATATGCTTTAGCTTTCACTATTTCTGAATTTACACACAGATTTTGGAAAAACATGAAAGAACATCTAATTGTGGCGATATTATTATTACACAAATTTTCAAGAAATATATTAGCAAATCTACCCAACTCTGACATGATACCTCCATCATACTTCCTGTTTGACTACGACAATTAAGGCATACAAGAGGAACAGTTTACTAACACTGATAACTACATTACCCAAGTAAAAGACAAAACCATGTTTGTTTGAAATTTCACTTTCACCTTTGAACTTGTCAGCTGTAAAATAATTTCCAAAGCAATGAAAGAATGGTTTTAATTACATTAATATACAGGTTTGATGTTGATATATTAATATACAATTCAATTTTGAATGTATATGTAGTTTTCATACTACATATTCAAAATATTACCTTGAAATGCAAGGTAATATTTTAAACAAGTTTTATGCAGTTCATTTTTAATTCAGCCATGTATTCTCAAGTTATTAAGGTCAGAGACTTCATTTAAAAACAGCATCTGAACATATCTATTTTAAAAGATATTCTAAGATAGTTGCTGCGCAAGGACTTCAGGAGGTGCAATATGGAGGGTTGGTAGTGGTGGGATTTTCTTTCAGGTTTGCACGAGTAGACTGTGCTACATCTCAAAGATGCAGCACTATAGAATCTATAGAAGGTGGGAGGGATCATTAGACCATCTGGCCTGATTCTCAAGGTGGCGGTATGGATCATGCTCACCTGGCAGATCTCCAGGGTCTGATCCTGTGTGGCAGACACGTGTAGGTGTCCCCAGCAGCTGAACCTCTCTGCCCATAAAGAGACAGAACACCAACACCCACATAACCTTACAGGGAAATATTTTTGCTGCCCTTAGCATGGTTGATTACCATTGTCAGAAACATGTGTGCAGGTCATGGCCATCAGGCATCTCAGAAAATGCTCAGTGTCAGCAGTGAGCTGCTCCATTCAATTTTATGCCTACAAAAAATGCCACCTGCTTATCAAAGCAAGGTCAGGAAGCAGAGCTACTCTTAGCTCCCCGGCAGCATTCAGGCACCCACACACACTAACAAAGTGACCTCCCCACCTCCAAACAGGCCAGCAGAGGAAGCTGAAATCTTAACACTCCCCTCAAAACTTTTGAGGCTTCCAAAATAGGCAAAAAAATATATATATCTATAGTGCAACAGATTGTCAACCACAAGAAAGCACCCATAGACTACATTACTTCTACTGGACTCTGACAAACCAATCCAGCTGCTGTGGGGCTAGAGGGTGAAGAGGGACTACTGCACCAGCAGTTGTCTGCACCCTCTTTTGCTTCAGCAGTAGCACCTCAGCACTTCAGCCCAGCCCCCTTTTGTCCAAGCACACTGCCAGCAGACACAGGATTTCCCAGTTCTGGGAAGAAAGATAAACAAGAGCCCTCCTTGGATGGTGTGGTGGGAGACTAACACAGAGGAGCCATGTCAGCAGCTGCTATCTCCATAAAACCAGTGATCACAGAGTGAGTTTGGTCCTGAGGGGATGCCAGCTCTCCACTGTGCACCTCTGCAATGCAGCTTTGGGACTGGGTGCCTGCCTGTAGCCAAATGGGATCTGCATTAATTTAATAGAACACAACTGTTTTGATTTCAAGAAGATCCCTTTCAATAAATTCCAAGGGAATCTGGCTTTGTTTCAGATTATGTTTTGCTTATTCTAGCTCTTCCTGGAGAAGGAATTTCTAACTAAGCCATTGTAAATTTGTTTTCTTCCCTAGGTACATTAGTACTTCAAACCCAGCCGAAGACAATAATAGCTAAAGTATATAGATTTAACAACTGAACTCCACCCAAGCTTTTGTTTTAGTGTGCTACTCAGACCTTACCCATTCCTTGGTCTCTGTGTAGACTTCTCTCATCAGCATTTGAATACACACAGAGAAAAAAGGAAAAGCAAACAAAATAAACATCACTGGAGACAAGAATGTCAGGGTGTAAGTAGAAGAAAATGCTTAATTTTAGATAAGTGCTTGGCTCAGTGTGCTAATCTGCTGTTCAGGACCACTCACTCATGCTGAGAGTATTTCACTCACTGTTAGCCCTGGTGCTTCAAACCCCTCTCCTGACAAGGCTCCTTGCTCTGTGAGCACAGGGGTGGCAGAATGAGGCCTCCATGATTTATCCACCTTCCTTGTGGAGCCGCCACAAAAATCCGCACAAGTTGCATTGTTCTCCTTGTGTAGGCATGACTGGGATTGGTCAAAAGCAGTGATACATTGATGCAATTAAAGTGCTCATCTGCACCTCTGACCAGCTAATTAGGCTGGAGATACATTAATTAGGCTGTTGAGCTGAACAGCAGCTTGGGAGCTGCTTGCCTGGCACAGACAATTGTCCTGGCTTTCTAACCAGGTCAGAAGTGGATGGAAACACGGGTTTGTTTACTTAATTGTGTGTTTTGATTCCCCTGAATATGCCCTAAATTACAGCCTACACATTTTTGGTTGGGTTGTTTGGGTTGGTTTTGTTTTGTAGCTCTTCTCAAATACAGGTAGGACGGAGAGCTGGGGTCACTGAGTGAAGGAGACACTTCATTTGTTGAAGTCTAGGGATTCTGGTTTGTCCTGGACACAAAAGACTTGGAGATAAGACCGTGCTCCAGATGCCTCAGCGGCAGAAGTTATATATAAACTAATGAAAGACTCTAATTTGTATGAGTTTGGAGGCTTGATATTTGGGTAACAGATTGCGTCAGAGTGAAAATCACTAAATATACTTTGTGAGCCACACCATTGTATTTATTCTACTAATATATTTTTCAGCCATGCCAGGGAACACAACCAACACCCTTCTTCTCAGTAAGGTTTCCTGAAGGATTAATTTGACCCACTGCATTTTGCAGGCAGACACTGTCCTGGCAGCCTTCCAACAACAGTTCCACAGCTCTCAGCTTGTGGCAGGTGAGAGAAGCACAGAAAGAAAAAAAATCCAAGCAAGAGCCCCAGGCCAGGATGGTGTTGGCAATAATCTAAATCCAGCTCAGGGTGTGTGCAAATCAGCCAGTCAGTTCTGTGCCTTCCAGTCAGGGCTTCATAAGTTCATTTGCATCCATCCCTCCAACCTATTTGCTTTGTTCCCCTTCCCTAGTGCCACCAAGAGCCCTGTGCTACATCTTCAAACACAGACAGCACCTAAAACACCAGTAAAACACTACAGCCTTACTGTTCCCACTCCAAGGTCAACTTACAAGCATGCCCATTTGAAGAGGCAGAGGCAATCACTCTAATGTAGCCACAAGGTGAAATAAGGAACCGGCTCTTAGCGAGGTAAATTGTTGTGATATCATCATCGAGCCCAGCGAAGGAAGAAAGCAAAGCAATGGACATCATCAAGGTTAGGAAGGCTGTATTCAGGCATTAAACACACAAAGCAATAAACTCACTTCAGTGAAACTTAAAACTGCCACAGATAACAGCAGACAGCAAATCAGTCCTTCAGATACCAAGAGAAACTTCTGAAAAGGAGTCATTAATTTGGCTACTGTAATGAATTCCTCCATAGTGAAAGCGACAACCCACTTCACTGCTTCACTGATTCATTGCCTGGGAGGCCATGAAGAACACTGTGATAATTTAACCTGTCGTTCTGTGTAAGACTTCAGCTACCAGCAATCTTTTATAAGGCCTACAGCTGGTAGGAAAGGGGTGGTTTTGATGAAGCAACATTTTTCATACCTTTGTGTGCAGCTGTTGCCTCACTCCATTTCTTGTAGGAAGCCTCCTCCCACCTTCCTGCAGTGGCAATGGAGAGGAAGCCCAGCAGCAGAATCACTACAACTGGGCCTATTTTGCTTTCCTTCTGTACTGAGAGAAATAGAGACACATCCCACCAAAAGATGAGCTCAGCAGAGCAAACCTGCCTGTTACACCAACAGGGAACTGGTTACCACTGCCAGATCCTCACAGCTTTGCACAGTGACATATGTAACTCTCACACTGGAGATGCAGCTCATGATTCCAACATTGCAGTCTGGGACAGACACAAGTGCAGGGTTCAGGGTAGTCTGCATCTCCTAATGGTTAGTCAACCCCTAGGTAAGGCTAGTCCTTTCTTCCTTCCCTTCCCATACTCATACTGTCTGAAGCAGTAACTGCTGACACACAATTTTTGCTCCCCAGATATGTTTTCACTGCTTAGCACTCTTTAAGCTATTCTAGATAGCTCAGTGACATATAAAAGGTTTTACTCGCTGAAGCAATGTATCAAGTCTTTGGACAAATCTGCCTTATGTGAGACTTACATAAGTGAAAATACCAAATGCCCTTATATCGAGCTTTACTTAGAAGCCCTATTTGGTATTATTTGGTTTAAAGATACTGGAAATGTCCACTATGCCTGCCTGTTGATGGCACAGGGGAAAAAATACATTGCTATTTGAGAATATTTCCATCTGGCTTTGGAATTAACAACTGTACTGGGTCCTGAAATTTCTTCATCTGCTAGACCGCTATCTACTGAATATCCATATTTCATGCCAAATTATAAGTCTCCCTCAGGCCTTTTCTCCCTTAACCACTTTAATTTTTCACTAGTGAAATTGCCTCTCGCACTCTCTATGTGTTGTTTGGCTAAAAGCTCTCCTGGCCTTCAACAAAATTTCCTCTCCTCCACAGATTCTCTCTCTCTTACTCTTAGTTATGCATTCAAACTGGCATAACTAAGTCACCAGTACCTAGTTTTGATGCTTGCTACAGCCTTGAAGAAGGGGAGCTTGTGGGTACAATAATTCATTAATTTCCTGTTTATTGTTTCAAATAATAGAACATTACCTAACCTAACTTACACTCCTAGTTCATCTCAGCTAAACCAACCATATCTACTATGCTATCATAAATGAAAGAGCATGTTGTCATCTTATTGCAAAAGTTCCATACCTTCTGGGTGATTTCTCATGGGCATCTCCTCACAGCACTGACTCCTTCACAGCACTGACTCCTTCACAGCACAACCAACAAACTCCAACTCTCTCCTCACCCAGATAACCCACTCTTTTGTAGCACTCCTCTTATTATTGGACACAGCTGTGGCCTATTAAGGGCAGGCCTGTTCCTAATCTTTGGTGATTAGTACAGCTGCAACTCCTCAGGTGTGAGAGTGCCTTCTGCACTATCTTTATTTTCTTAGATTCTATCCCCCCCCAAGAGCACTGTATAGTTTTGCCTTGCTTTTGATACTGAAAACCAGTCAGACACATCATTGTAGGCATTTCCTTTTGATGATGTGCCTCTACAGTTCTGCCAATTGGTATCTGTCCCCATCTCAGTGAAATTACTTATTTGTTTAAAGTGATGTCATGAAAGCTATGTTATGACTCTACTGATGAAGAGATTCAGCTTCTGGTGACTGCAAAACTCCACTTGCCTTGGACTGTATATTGGCAGCCAGTGCCACTTAAATTCATCACTAAAATATATGTATAAAATGCTAGAAGAGACTGCATTTCAAAGGAAAATGAATTTCATTAAAAGTAGCAAATATAAAATCTAATTTCCTCTGCTCTTTCACTGCTCACTGCAAGTTTCAATTTGAGTTTTTCTTCTGCTTGAGTCCTTTATTGGGGGTCATCCCCCACATGGTCTTCATAATGCGATTCAAGTGCACACTCCAGCTTTTTCAAATATTTGGGAGTAAGAGGATCTGTCTCTATTCCCTCTACTCTTCTACTTACACATCATCAAAGCATAAATTTAATTATCTTTTCGATAGGTATCACTGCATTAAATTTGGGTTGCGAGGTCAGTGGGAAGGGACACACATGCAGAGTATGTGAGAACATGTCTCATTTCTGTAGGAAATCAGGCTTTATAAAATTGAAGATTTACAAGGAAAATAAGATGCACTTCTGTTCAGAATAATACACTGATTTGAAACTTCAGAGATTGGTGAACATAAAAAGTTATCTATTTCTATTGGTCTTCACTCTGGGTGTTGCAATTCCTCAGAGGTCCTCTGAAGTCACTGGATTTAGCTTCATTAATACCAGTAGTGTATTAATTCCATATTTGTAAGGATGTATACAAGTTAAGAAGGTAAGAGAGCATCTCTAGATCTACACACATCAACACAGACATGAGTGTGCATGAGCACATGTGCACTCAGGCATCACAGAGTATTCATAGGGGGATATCACAGCTCCTGTCCCAAAGGACAGAGATTTGCACCTAAGCCAAGACCAAAGTTGTACCAAACTTGAAAAGGTAGAGCTGGCCAGGGAAAGAAGGGGAGTGCAAATCATTTTTCTCTCTCTCCCTCACAAGCTTGCAATAGTGGCTTTCTGATGGACCACTTGAATGTCACCTCCACCCACCTGAAACTTGGCTGAGGATCTCAGTCTTTCTTAATTACTGCGCAACTCTATTAAAGCTCTCAGTGGAACCGATGAGTGAATGTCCCGGCCAATTTTACTTCTTGTATTTTAAAAAAAGCACACACCAGTCTGTTGAAAATAATTTTTAGGAATTTTAATCATAGCAAATGTGTCTGAGCCATTCTCATTAAAGCAGCGTTTCCACCTATAAAGACAAGACTACAGAGATTGACCTACAAAAGTACCATGTATTAAAACAGGGGCAGGGAGATGGGGGTGGTTAAAAACTGAGCAGTATTTGAGACATCCTTCTAGGGCAGACACAGCAAGCAAAGAATGCTTCTCCAGACATTCTGATTTATCCAGCACTTTGATGTCACACTTATAAATTAAATATTTGGCAAGGTTTTGACATGGTGGCCCTGCAGGTCCTGTATCTATAGAGGCTGGTTGGCCCTTGACAAGAAAAAAAGGGAGAAATTATATAAAATCAAGTGATACATGTTCTTGTCTCTGAAACACATCAAGGACTTTGGTTCACAGCCACTGAACACTGCCAGTCTTCTTATTTAGCTAGAATATAATTAATGAGTACTGGAGAGGGAGCCTAGGGAAGGCAAGGGACCATGTACAACAGTGTAAAACAAGGAGCAAAGGCAGTGCTAGAGCTCTAGGAGAGCCATGTAATACCTGCGTGCCTCAGGCTAGAATCAACCTTCCAGTTTCTGGTGCAACTATTCTCAAAATAAGAGACAAGCCTTCATTCAGCTCTTGTTTTAATTAACACACTGAGCATGTGAATAGAGACACACATCTTCAAAGCTGGCACGGAGATAGAGAACTAGCTCTCACTTCAAAGCTGGGCTGAGGACACTTCAGCTGACATAAGGACTCTTCAGTATTTTTCCTTTGCCTTTTTGTTTTAACACCTGTCAAAGTTTATTTGCCTTCACCAAAAAAAGAAAACCACACCCCAACCATCCTCACTCCTCCCTATCTCCCCTAGTAATGCAGAAACCTTTGCTAATGGGGACAGTGCAAAAACAGGCCCTGTGGGATGGGCTTTTCCTTACAGCTCACTTGCAATGTCTTTGGAGCAATCAGGGATACTGTAGCTGAAGTAATTTAAATGGATACCAAGTGCAAGCAGCTCAAAATACACATTGGGAAGCTGTCAAGCAGCACCCCGAGAGAATCCATGTGTGCAGCCAGTCCTGCCCTCCTGCTGCTGCCCTGTGCTGCACCAGCCTGCTGGTTTTGAAGCACAGGAAAAATACCTGACTGCAAGGACTGCCACTGCTCCCTCTGCTCTTTCCAGCAACCACCAACCACATCTGCTCACTCCTGGGACTTAAAATTTTTTTTCTTCTCAGAGGTCCTCGGCTTAGCAAGGTTCAGACTCCAAAACAGGAAGCCCAATGGGATTCATTTGAAGCATAGCTGAAATTCAGGGGCACCTCTGTTTTCTCCCAATAGAGTTTAAATAGATACAGAACAGATGGTATAAACGTGGCCTGCATGAAGAACAGCTTTACTCTTCTTTTTGTTTTTCTTAGTGCCTGTTTTTGTTTTTTCCAAAACAATTTTAGGCAAAAAAAAAGGGTGAGGGAGGAGGAGAAGAATGAGAAATACTTTTTAGAGGCTATGCCAAAGAGAATCTGAGCAGCACATTAACCCTCAGCACAGCATCAGACACAGTGCCCTGCCATGAGGAAGGTTGCTTTGGGACCTTCCTCACCCGAAGCTGAGCAGAAGAGCAGCTCCTCCAGTTTGCAGAGCACCTCATGGCCAGAAGAGCGTCACGTTTCTGTTAACTTAGAAAGCTGAAGGAATCTAGCAGAATTTTACAGTTTCTTTTAAAGCTTAAAAGTCCTATCTACAACAGAGGAATCCTATGCTCTTACCAGAGAGGTCATGTTGGACCATTCCAGCAAGGAGCATTATCTGAGATATGTACTTACAGCGCCATTGTTTCAGCAGAGTTTTGTGATGGGTCACATCCCATCAGCTGGTTCAACACCCATCCCAAGACACCTCCTTCCTCTGGGCCACTAAACAACAGCAGGGTGGGACAGAGCCTGGACGATTTAACCAAATTTCCATTTCCTTTAGCAAAACCTGAGTCATTGACCAATCAAGCATTTAAGAATCTCTTAAGGAGGTGGATAACTCGCCCTCAAAATCTTTAAATGTCTCGCTATCAAAGGCTGGTTGCTTTAGATCCATAAAGTTTGGACTGCCACTGCATCTAGGACATATGACAGATCCTCAGAGCCCAAGGCAGCTAACAGCTCCAAATGAGGTATAAGACTCAAGTTTGGTCTCAGAGAAGTGACAGTCACAACTAATTCCACATGCAGTGCTCTGTGTGCTCGACAGCCAGAAAGCCCAGACTCTGCACATTTCAGCAGGCATTTTAATCTTAATAGGCAGCACGTGACATTTCATTAAGATTTCGGTGCTACTGCAGTTTTCAGCTGTTAGGAGGTTCCTGAGGTTTTACAAAACAGAAGAACATACATACACACATTGTGAAACTCAGCAGATCTAATCTGAGCCATGAATATGGATTTTCTTCTTCCTTATCTCCCTCCCTCATCAAAAGAAGTGGAAATGCAAAATTAATGTTGCCAATACACTAAACAAAACAAAAAACCCACCTAAAACCCAACAACCAAACAAAAAAAAAAAAAGAGAATAATCCATTTATGTTAATAAATGATCCTATCTTAAAAATCAGACTGTGCAAGTAATCTCTAGTCTCCAAGTTGCTTTATCTTGTTCTGCTGTTGCTTTTTTCAAAAATATTTGGGCTATAATAACAAAACAATAATCCAAAATACTGATTTCTAAAGGACCTATGATAATAACAGCAGATAATGGGGTATTGCAAATAGAACTTGGGAGCCCTGGAGATGTTCCTGCTTCTGTGAAGATTTTGTCACCAGTTTCATCACTGAAAATGCAGTAGAAATTTGCAGTCATTCATACAAAGGTAAGTTTCTCCTTGCAAGTCTGTAGGGAAATAGGATGGTCAAAACAAAGGGCTGAAGAAGAGGAAACAGGAGACAGCATGCTCCTAAGGAAGCAGCACAAAGGGATTTTTAGGCTGCTTGTTACAAGGGACCAAAGAAAGAACCCCAACCCAAAGATGTCAAGCATCAGCAATAACAGACAGTATCTATGGTATTAAAAATTATCCTCGTTTATGCACTACTCCTGACATTTCCCTCTATCCCAAGGGTTTGCTGGAGTTGCTGAATGCTTGTTCTGCCTGGATGGCTGCCGAAAGACATTCAGTGTTGCAATCCTTTGTTTATCACAAAACCACACTCTTTGCTGGTAACATTTTACAACTCTTATCACGCTGTTCAATCCAGCTACAACTGTCCAAATCTTGTCTTCTCTAAACCAGAGGAGGTCAAAAAGAAAGAACACACTATATATCCATTTCAGTTAGCTGGTTTAGCAAATAAAACCATTAAGCAGGGCTTCTGTTTTATCAACCTGTAGGTTTAGCAAATCCCCTCAGCATTTCAGCATAGCAGAAAAGAAGTGATTAGAATTCAGTTTATTTCTCCCAAGCTTTTTAAACCATCATTGTTGTGGATTCCTAAGGTGGGTTTTGGTGTGGGTTTGAACTGCAAGGTTGTGGGGCTTTCTACCATAAATTAAGAATGCTCAGCTATGTTGCAATAAGCAATTAAAAACAGAAGCTACAGAAATAAGTTTTTAGACTCAGATGCTTGAAAACAGCTGCCTTGGGGTATTGAAGAGCCTCTCCTAGTCAATATACTTTCAAATTTCAAAATAAAGCCTTCCCCAAAGCAAAGCTTTTTACTTCAAACATTCCTTAAAAATTGTGCAGACTAGCCAAGCATCAAGAAACAAATACATGAATGTGAAGTACACCTCTGTTCAAGAAAGTATTTAATCATCTGTGACTGAATCCCTTTGGCTTCCTCAGATTTAGTACTTCAGTGCTTTCTCAGCATATTTTCTGAATTGTGTCCCCAGTATTTAAACACATTCCGTAAGCGTATCTTCAAGAAATATCTGCAACCATTATTAAAAAAAAATTGAGAAATTATTAATTTGCAATTCAATCAGCAAATTGGCCATACTTGGGAAGTGATCTCCCTGTTATGCTCATAGCCAGCCCCATGTGTCTACCACATGACAGACTGCTTTGAGAGTCTTGTAAGATTCACCACGGTTTTTAAAATTCTTCAGTGAGATCATACACTTACAATGACACCTGAATTCAAAACATCTTGCAGAAGATTATTTTCCCCCCTCCCCCTCCAACTCCTCCATCTTGAGGCACATCCAGATTTCTCTCAAGCAGATGCAAATCCCAGTGGTACAGATCAAGTCAGGGCATGCAGACACCTATAGGGCAATGCTTCCCAAACTGATGAGTGCAGTGACAACACACACTCATGTTTTCATAACTCTCAAAATAGGAATGTAAATAACCTTCAGCTGGAAACCACTCAGGTTTCTCAGTTTAGGTTTGGGGTTTTTTACTTAATGTTGAAAACCAAGCCAGAAAGCTACAGACCCCTAATTTAATCCTATTTTCTTTGAATGCAATAACTGTACCAAATAGCCACTTTTGCTTTCAGATTTTCAGATCTAATAGATTCATTAAGTGCTGTCTTCAGCTGTTTGGCATTACTAACATTGTCAACGTTATTATTTGTCCTGTGAGACACGCATGCTAAGTTTTTATTTTAAACAATGTGACTCAACTGTACAGACTGAGAATTCAAGATCTGGCTTTTTTATCCCAGTTTCTCTCCACTGAATACCTGTTCAGTTTTAGCCCTGAGCTTCAGTGATGACTCAGTATCCTAAAAAATTTCTATACCTCCATCAAGTCTTTCAGTGAGGTACAAAACTGGACTTTTGAAATAGGCTGCTTCTCAGCCCAAAGGTGTTGAAGAAAAAGCAAGATCTGGAGTTTCAGTGACAATCTTGAGACACAATTTGACAGAAATGACATAAACAGGCCGCTGCTAAACATGCCCAGCAGACGTTTTTGCACATACAGATCTGAATTTCCAGGCTAGTGTCTAATCGTGTGCTCGTTTTCAGGTGTTCTTTCTTTCTCCACCCACTCTTCACTCTTTCAAACGAGTTAGGCCAAGTCTGTAGGCTGCCTTCCAGCTTGCAAGAGTGCAGTATGCAGTCCTATTTCAAAAAAACTCCAGTTTATCTTACAACTAAAAGCCCAAGCATCTGGTTGCTCCCTCTGGATGCCTATTCCAGCCTGGAGGAACAGAGCAATGTATGGTTCCTCACCTGAACTCCAGAAGAGGCGTCAGCTGCGGAGCAGAGTTCCATCCAACAGCAGCAGGAGGTGGTTGGCAGGGGACAGCTCAGAGGGAGTAGCAACTCACCTCACAGGAGATCCAGGTAATCATAACAAAGCTCCATGTTACCAAGCTATCCCAGCACCATGAAGTACATGACCTTCCTGAGACAGAAGAGCCTTAGGATCTTTCACCAGCGCTCTTGATGAGGGCTCTACATGAGCACGTGCTGTGTGCATGCCCTCCCCACACACCTTGCCCAGCACAGGAATGTGTCCCTGTGCTCATATGCATAGGTGCTCCATGTATGCCCAAGAATTCCCATTTCATCCCCATGATTACGTGCTCCAGTGTGAAATGGATGAGAGTGAAAACAGACCCACGTACATCTAAAGGGGGAATG
The DNA here is from genome assembly GCA_024362935.1 of Setophaga petechia. Taxonomy (NCBI): domain Eukaryota; kingdom Metazoa; phylum Chordata; class Aves; order Passeriformes; family Parulidae; genus Setophaga; species Setophaga petechia. The sequence goes on along the minus strand of JANCRA010000008.1, from coordinate 10,493,918 downwards.
CAGGATCAGTAGGAAATGTTTTCTTCTGCCTGTGGATCTTAACTAATCCCCTGAATTGACTCTGACATTCAGGAACAAGATTAGTACAAAAAAATAGAGGATTTAGAACTATAATAAAAATATATTGAAGCACAAGAAAATGCTTAAAAATGCATTTTACAAACATTCATTAAGCATTAAATTTCACTGATCTTGGAAGGTTAGTTTTTTTCATCAGAGATGCTCAGGGCAACTTGAAAAATGTCTGGAAAATTGTTCAACTTGAGGCTGAAGCAAGAAGCTTTGCTTGTTGACACATGCATGCAAGAGGTAAAGTGACAAAGAGAGAGAGCACAACAAGCCCAGCTGTCAGGCCTAAGAACACTGTACAGCACCGGAAAGGTCACTAACATGTTCTAAATCCACTGCATTTACAGACAATCTTGTCCTACTGAAGCTCTTGCTCAAAATCTTTGCCTTCAGGGCCAGTAGATCTTTCAGCAGCCTCCCAGACACTGCTGGGATTAATTTGCTGCCATGTACCTTCTTCCCTCCCTTCCCCCTCCAGCCACCCACAGAAAAAGGTCTGGGAAAAACAAATCTCAGGCCATACTTTCTGTGCCATTGGGATAAGGAGGCATTTCACCCCAACACTTACTAGAGAGGTGTTCACTCAACATGTGAGCATCTCCTGCAGTACTCATGCAAGCGGCTCATGCCAGCAGGCCCCATTCCCTGGGGCTAGTTTGGCTGTGGATGGTGGGTACAGATCCATTTTCATGAGTGGGAGAAAGCAGCATCCTCTGCTCCCTGGAATTGCTGTGAAAAGACCCAGAGAACACGGGCTTGGCTCAATTTACAGGACAAACTGGTGCCTGGAGCTTTTGCTTCTGGGACATCTACGGAAGAGTTCAGACCATGTATTAGTTGTGTGGTTTTGGTTCAGCCCTGCTGTGAATGTAACAAAATCAGTGTGTAATACTGATCATCCTTACTCTAGAAAATCATGTGCACTATCAATAAAAGCTGGATGCCTATAGCTCCAGTAATCATGTGACTGGGAAGGCAAGAGGGAACCAGTGTACCAGTCTGTACAATACAGGCTTAAGTGAAGGCCAGCAATCCCTCATTCCTATAAACAAAGAATTTACTTAATTTTTTTTATTTTATTAAAACAGAAGAAAAGTTCTGTGGCTTAGTAGTCATCAGCTATAGTTTCAATTAAAACTTGAATGCCCTTTCACTATTTACCACAACCCATACTTTACACATTGCCTTTAAACACAGAGTGACGAATTTCAGCCACCCTCTCATAAAATATGGAGCAATTCTGCCAAATTCCCTTTCATGCTCTTCATTTGATGGCAAAATAACAGAGGAACCATAATTCACTTGCTATCATTCTTTCCCTGCTAACGTTTTATTCAGAATGAGCTTCATTAGTAAAGATGAAACTTTGGACTCATGACTGCTCCATGTTTACAAAACATACAGGCTCCTTTACATTGTGGTTAAGCATGAACAATCACTGAACACAAAATTTCCTAAAAAAATCCTGCATACCAAAATTGCATATTTTGAATTTTTAAAATTCACTAAACAAAATTTCACAGAGTGAACCCTAAAGTCTGTTTGCCAGCAAAGCACAAGCCAACAATGGAAGTTGGGACCATCCAGGAAAAAAACTGAAACTGGACCCCAACACACACACCTTTCCTATTAAACAAGCAAATAAATACACATTCATACAGAGTAATGTGCTCTAAAAATGCAGGTGCTTGAATAATTACCCACACATTTTAGCGTAAGTTTTGGTTTCTCAAAAAGAACTGAGTCACAGTAAGCTTCTGTCTTTCTTTTTGGTGGAACTGGGAAGTGACTTCTTACTGGACACCAGAGAACAAAAGCTAACCTGGAACCTGATGATTTTGGCACAAGTCCAAACGTGTTTCTCCACAAAGGAAAGATACAAAGACAAGGATGTTTTTTAAAAATAATAATAAAAAAAATTAGCAGTACTTTTTAATGCCAGGTATTGAACCAAGGAATGGGATAGACTGCACTGCATTTTTAAAGTAGTGTGACTATTGACATACTTGAGAAACATTTTAACACTGTACACTACAACAAACTATTTAGTTCATTTCTACACAAGTCAGCAAAAAAGCTAGGTGATCTAACATATATGACAGCAAATTTAAAATTCTAGTCACAGTCTAAAGCCAGAACAAAAACGTTTCCAGAACTCCTATTTATATAAAGGAATGAACATACACACCATGCGCGTACACGCAGGCAAAAATCTTGAGGTTTTACTTATTGCTCTTACACAAGGCTGTGAGCAGGCAAATGTCTGGATCAGAAATTAGGTCAAACATGCATTTCAGCAGGCACAAAAGTACAGGAAATTCATATTAACGAAACAATGTACTGTGTTACGTAGTACAGGATGGTATTCTGCTAATATAACACTTAACGTCATTAATTCCGGATAAACTCCAGGTCTGCCTGTTGTGTAATATGTTATGCAGTGTGGTATTTTAACCTAATTTCTGATTGCTCTTTTATTGTGCACTCTCCATAGGGAGATGAAGAGGGCCTTTCTTAGCAATGTCAGAGAATCCTTGGCCTCAAGAGCTTCAGTCAGGCAGGTATGGCTGGAAGGAGGAAAGACTACCACCACCGTGTGTGTCGCCAGGACCTGCTCCTTGACTGCCTCACGGTTTTGTGCATTCACTCAGATAACAAATGCAGAAGCCGGCACAAAATGCACCAGCACTGTTCTTGGAGCATCTTTCACCTATGCCATAAGCTTCTGGTACACCCAGCAATTGCTATGGGATAAGGCAGTAGAGGGTCAAATCCTGTGTCTGGTCAGTTCCTCAAGAGTCTCGTAAAAGGCAGGATTTTTTGTGAACTGGCTTTCCTTTACACAAAAAGCAGCATAGCATGGAAGTCAGTAGAAATCTGGCTAGCTACTGGCAACAAGAGACGAGCACGTTCACAAGATACATTTGGGAATACCTGGTGTTCCCTACTGCAACCACATGAAACATGCTGTGGAGAGGTGCCCATGTAATTACAATACTTGCAAGCCAGATGCAAGGCATACTGCACATGGGCCTTGCACAAAAAAGGCGTTGAGTGTTTTATCTGAAGACTTTTTTTTTTCCTGTGCTATGCATACATATGACAGTAGATAAAAATCAGCACAATGGTTCCTCTCCATAGGTGAGCAAACACACATCATCACAACTAAGCACCCTATATTCCATTCTTCCCTTAACGGACATCAAGGAAGAAAATGGTGGTTTAGAAACAGGGAGGGAAAGAAATCCAGCATGAAGTCAGAGGTATTTTCCTGACAGAAGTGTGAGCTGAGAATGTTTATTGTGAACCAGCAACTGGATTTTGTGACAAAACCAGAAAAGCATGGATGACTATGGAGCCAACTTGGGCACTGCATAGTCAAACCTATGTTATAATATGGCATTCAGCAATCTCCAAGAATTAGAAAGAACAGTAGGTAGACAACAAGAGAACACGGTTCAGGGAAGTTACATCTTGTAATCACAAAAAGAAGCAGTGCAAATCAACAGTTTTTTCTGTCTTATTAAAGGTCTGCCACGTGCCCCTTGATCCAATCCCTAAATCTCATGTAAGTTTCAGCAATCAGACTTGCCAAATACCCAAATTCACACTGGGTTCTATTTTACTTATGAGCAGTACTACTAAAGCTAGTGGGACTGCTTAGAGCAAGGTGCCACTGCAGTGAACATTCAGGAATTTGCCTCTTCCCAAGAAGTGAACTGCAAATGACAGGGCTTTCATGACAGCCACAGGAGACTGTCATGAAAGGGAGGAGGGACACTTACTGTGTTTGTTTTTCAAATCTGTCCTTGTGAAATCATCAACACTACTAAGACTGAAACATGAGAAGAGGCTCTGTTAAGCTCACCCAGACATTCTGACACCAGGATAGTCACAGCAGTTTAGGAGGGGTGGCCCATCCAGTAAGAGGTTAGGCTGGCCTGGATTCTTCTCTGAGATACATCACTGCCTCTTACTAGATGACTGCATACAACAGTCCTTGGTCTCAGTTCCAATGGTGAAGCTTTCTTAGAGCAACACCTCTGTCACACAACCCATTAGTGCACAGTTGCAACACCTAGGAAAGAGGGAGGCAAAATAGATCTAGTTTCTTCATAAGTAAGTAAACCTAACCTGCAGAAAAAGAAAATTAAGAGCAATATGTTATCACATCCTCGCAGGAGTCCCAGGACTTCTCATGACCCATTTCTTCACTAATGGCTATGAAGGCCAGGTCATCAGGAAGTCTGCACCCAGACTGGAGGTATAACAGCATGTCCAATGTTTACCACACAAAGCTATCCTTCCCATAAAAGCCAGTGAGGCAGAACTGTTTTGACTGCACTTTTTAGGTATCCTTTCTAGTCCACTTTGAATCCCTTCTTGAAAGCTCCTTCAAATAAAAGATGCTGGAAGTACCACTTTTCTGTAGTTGAAAGAAATGGGGAAAAACAGAGGCAAAAAACAGAGGCAAAAAACAGACAACAAGGAAGGAAATAACTGCTTGCAAAATGCTATCTTTTAAAAACTATTGTACAACTCCCTAACTCGGTTTAATTAATGCGCCATTTAAAACATATAAAATACTTTACCGGCTACATGATTTCTCTGTTTTATGAATCTCCCTCCCTCCCCTCATTAAAAAATAATGCATGTGTGGACTGGTATCGAACAGCTCGTACAGTTGTGCGCCAGTTCTCATTTAATTCTATGTGGAGCAGTTTTGATTTTGATACACTGTGTTTAAAGAAGAGCCCGTACTGTGTACTTCACAGTATAACCAGCTACATGGAGGTCTTTAATCTCGTAACACAATAAAAAAAGATCACTGTGAAGTTGCAGTCCCTTTGATAAATGGTTGAGGTGACACATGCAGTCCTCCTCAGTGCCACTGCCGCCAGACACGGGATGTGATTTTCTCCGCAGGCTGCCGACAGGCCTGATGTCACCCCTCCAGGGGCCACAGCCAGGCAGGCACCGCTGCCCAGGTGCACAGCGTCCTGCAGTCACTGGGGAAAGCTGCACGGAATTGTCTTGCTCAATACCACCACCACTGACCCGACCCAACCTGACCCCGGGGGAGCACAGCCCCTGCCACCTCAGCCGCAGGAGATCACCGTGAAGCGCTTGGAAATGCACGACATGTTGTGGAGGACGATGCCCAGGAGGAAGACCAGGACACAGGCCACCAGGATCACAGTGCACACCCCCGACCAGGTGGAGCTTTTCACAGCGCCTCTCCGGTCCGGCTCCTCCGCTCCCGCCTCGGCGGGAAGGCCGCCCTGCAGCGGCTGCTGCTCCGCGGGGATCGTCACCACCGTCAGGGACTTCTGCTGGCTGCCGGGCAGGAGACGGCAGCCAATGTCTCCCGGCAGCAGCGCCCGCTCCTTGGAGAGAGGCAAGGGCAGCATGTAGCACCCATTGCTGGGCAGTTTGATGAAGACAGGGGTGTGCTCCGAGGTGTGGGGGATGGCGATGATGGCGATCACCTCGGGGTCATCGGGCAGCTGTGACACAGAGTACCCCGGAGGCAGCTTGGTGATCCCACGGCACCAGGGGCAGCGCAGGTCCTTCTGGCTGGTCCTCATCTGCTGCAGGCACACGGAGCAGCAGGTGTGCTTGCAGTCCAGCAGCTTGGGCCGCCGGCGGGGGCTGTAGTAGTTGAAGCAAATCTGGCACTCCAGCAGAGAGTCCTGGGATAAGGTCTCCATGGCAGCCGGTGCAGGGAAGCACAGCAGGCCTTGTAGTGAGCCCTGACACCCCAAGGCAAGGGGTAGGAGCCTTCCCACCACTTCTCCTCAGGGCAGCACCCACCTTCCCAACGCTGCTTTCCTCAGGGCAGCACTAGGTAGCAGCTATGGAGAGCACAGGAAAACCTCCGGCCTGAAACTTTCAGCACCTGAGAAAACAGAAGAACATGAAAGAACTGGTTATTCACAGGAGCCTGTGAGAACAGAAGGGTCCAGCCAAAGGAGAATGAAAACTAGCACTGACTTTGTTATCTGGTGGGAGAAACAAATTTGTTATCCTTCGCTAGAAAGCATCTTCCCACCACCTTCACCAAACAGCCCAGTGGGAAAACTTCCAGTCAGTCATCAGTACTATCACTAGGTCTCTTACTGGGTTTTTTCCTCCTGATTTTCCCAGCAATCAAACCCCCATCACCCCATCAGTCTACCACTCACAGTTATATTTATGCCCATAACAGAAGTGGCTGTAGAGTTCACTAGCCAGGTCCCACAGCAACAAGCTCCTGTCATACTTTCAGCACTTTTCAGCCCTTCCTGCACCAAAACAATTGTTCTCATTTAATCCTTTAAATCCCTGAGGATTTTGAGCTATTTGGCTCAACTGCTAAGTCTGCATGAAAGGTGGGGGAAAGAAAAAGTATGTTTAAATGGAAGCATTTCCACAGGCTCCTGAACTTGTGCCTGTGCACAAATGAGCAACCAAGCAACTATACTGCAACACCTACATTTGCACATAATGAAAAGGAATGGTATCATTTTCAGTCACATTAACTGTTTGTGCAGTTACACAAGCAGCTTGTTGAACATGGTCCTCTGAAACATAGACCTTTTCACTAATGAAAACCTCACCCAAGACAAAAGGCTCTGTTTAGACCCAGGACCACTGAACACCACAAAGAAAATAAATAAAACAGAATAATAACAGAAAGAAAGATAATGCATTGAATTAAAAGCAAATTGTTACTTATCTTGTTCTAAATCCTTATAAAGGGATTCCCTTTAAAATTCCCATTTTCCCACTTATTACTTACATCTTTGCCAAGAAGAAGACATCTGTGTTTACCTGCAGTGTGTAGTTCAGCTTTGTTTGATTTTGGTCACTCCAACACAATTAATATGAAGGGGTGACAGTTTTACAACATTTTACACTTACTTCCTTCCTGTGTTTGAAGAAGTATCAGCCTGAATTTGCTTCCAGAGAATAACGAAAACCCAAAATATCTGCAGGATGACCTCTGATCTTCTCTTATTGCAATGTTATTTCCAAACTAGAGTTAACACCCAAGAACCACAACTTTCAGAGGACTTCTTCCTTTCTATACAATAACTTCTTGCTCTCCTCTCTAGATTATAGCAACTAGATTGCAACATACTAATCAATGGGTTATATCAGAAAGACAAATATTGTAGTTTAAGAACAGAAGCCAGGCATAGATATGGGATTTGCAACCCAGGACAGAGCTCTGGACTTCACTGTCCTGTACCCTGCTTCTGGCAGTTACCAGTATTTGAATAGGGAAAACAAAATTCACGTCATCTCTTCAGAGGCTGATGACTGGTCTCACCGACATTGGCAGAACTGGCCCTGCTTGCAGATTTTGTAACAGCAGTGGATTTTGGCTCACAAGATGCTTCAACAAACATGCAGTGATAATCCTGACTTGGGAGGGAGCGGGGGGCAGTCAGAAGGCAGGAGCTCCTGAAACACGTAAAATGGCTGCAGGGGGAAATGGCACATCCTGTCCACCAACACTTTTGGGATGCTTTATCTTAATGTGGCACAGAGGCCACTGCTGAGAGAGACTCCCACCATTATGAAGCTCATGGGACACCAGCTCCACACCAGCACCATGCTACACAAAGGCACCAAAAGATACTCTGTGTGCTGGGAAGCTGAACACTGCTGCAGAAGGGGCTACACATCTATGTGCAGGCCACACTGAGAGAAAGTGGAAGAAAATGAGGAGAGGTTTTATCTTCCTTATCCATTACTATCTCCATATCCCTATGGTACAACATACACAAAGGAAGACTATCAAGAAAGGAGCTGACACGATAACAGACTAGCATACAGCTGAAAGAGAAAAATGAAAGAGAGATATCCATGATGCTGGGCAATTTCTGGCTGAAAAAAAAGTATTAAGAGACAACGGCCAGAATAGAAATTAGTTACAGAAACTCAGAAAAGAATCAATGAAGCCACCAGATCCAGTTTTCAGCCACAAGCAACTCAACAGATTTGCATTTTGCACAGAAGTATCCATACAAATCTGCAGTTACAGACCATCCAAATCAAAGTCGAGCTCAGACAGTACAAGACACAACTCTTACCTGCTTTATCTGCCAATCTATCAAAAAAGCCTCAGGTATAACAATACTGCAGTATTACAAGAAAAAATCCCAATGCCTAGAAATTTAGAAATTAAGGCTTATCATAAAATCATAGAAGAGACTCAAACATCATCTGGTTCCAATACCCCTACTGTGGGCAAGGACACCTTCCAGTAGACCAGGTTGTCAGAGCCCCATCCAGCCTGGTCTTGAACACTTCCAGGGATGGGGCAGCCACAGCTACTCTGTGCAACCTGTTCAGTGCCTCACCACCCTCACAGTGCAACCCAAACCTACTCTCACGTGACTATTCTGCCCAAGGACAGAGTGGAAGTACTGCTTCTGCAGATGTAAATCAGTCTATCTGCAAGGTCAGGAATGGGCTTGCCACCTACGTGACAAAAACTGCTCATACTTTTCCGAAACATCTCAAATCATAATCAGAGGTGTGGATCAGCAGTAATGACCAGTAAGTAGAGAGGTTAGTGTGATTCCTTCAGAACATAACTAAAGACAAGTTAAAGAGTAGCCACAGCCATCTAACCCCTTGACCTTTGCTGACATTGCCTTGTTCAAAGATTGGACGTGCAGCTTCACAGGTGCAATGCAACCTTATTCCAACCATACAACTCCCTTGCACTCTGCCACAGCTCAGTTTCAGGATAAAAGAAAGTCAAGCCATCGTGTAGAAGAAAAATCTATTTGAAAAAAAATTGCACTACATACCTAAGAAGGAAAAATCCATGGGAGCTCTCAGTATTCCTCTACCACTTCACTGTAATAACTATGCCAAGAGGAGCAGGTTTCCTCTTGGACAGGAGACCAAGCTCTTTAGCTTGTGCCCAATGCACCCTGACACCAGCTGAAGGTACTGAGCTGCCACAGGTGAACAGCTCATTCAAGGCTTACTCAGACTGGACTCTTTTCTGGCTTCAAGCACAAAGACAGAGTAGCAGCCAGGACTGCACATGAGGGCACAGCTGACATCAAGTATCAGCCAAAACCACTGTTGTGTCATTTGCTCTCATCACAGAGTGACACCCAATGTGGACAAGGGGAGTGTTGGCAGAAGAAAACAGAGTGGGGAGAAAAAGCAGAAAACACTGTCAGGGATATCCACAAGTCCCTGCAAAAGTGCTAGCACATGTATATGTGTGAATAGGGCCACATGTGCAATAGGGACTGGGGACTATGACAGTGAAACCACAGACACAGAAGCAAGAGCAGCTACAAGCAGTGACTGCCTGGCACAAACCTGACAGCCCTAGAAGTTCTTCAGGGCTGAGATCTAACCTATAACACAAAAAGTAACTAACTGGAAATGAAAATCCACAAGATCCAAAACTCATGTGTCAGAAAGGTGCAGCAGGAGCAGAGGCAGCAAAAAGAGATACACCATGAAAAGAAGCCTCTCTCCCTGTCCTGCATTCTCTTTCCTTTTCATTACATCTGCCCAATATCCACAAGGTTGCCAGTGGCTGGCAAGGAGAGGAATTTGCAAGCAATTACAGAGACCCATGGAGAAACCTGCAAAGCTGACGACCTCTGCAGCAGCCAGGTGGCTGAGAACATGGCACAAAGGTCCTCCTTGCAGATTTGGGCTGTCCTTCACACAAGCCATGAGTTTTTCAAATTGTATGACTCAATACTAGTAAAGCCCTGAAGAGTAAAGCAAGTATTTCAGCTGTTAGTCATGCTATCTGTTCTGCCAGTACCTCACTGGAGACCACAGCAATGACCCAAGTTCTCTCTGGGTGAGCAGGAGGCCAGGAATACCAAAGCATCAGCTTCCTACTCCTGAAAAAGCAGAAGGGGCATTTGTTGCTCTTACTATTGACACTTTCCCAACACAATGTGGGGAGGTGCTGTGGGAGGTGAATAGATGAAGGTTGCTGTAGCTGTGACAGTGAGAGGAAGAAAGCTCAAGTTTGCTCTGCATAAATGCTAGCTACAAACTGGCCAGGTCACAAAAGACAGCTATTTTTGGAACCCAATGTGAAGCAAGACACTGAACACCCAAGCCCAGAGCTGTACATTAAGTCAGAGAACACAGTAATTAATGGCAAATCCTTGCCTAGCAACACAATATTTTTCCTATGTAAGGATAGCCCCTGTGATATTAAGCAATGGAAACCATAGCCTTGAAGGGGTGATGCCTTCACTTGAAGGACTCAGAACTACCTTAAGACATATTTCCTAACTTACTAGGTTCCAAAATTTTATTAATGTAAAAACCCCAAGAATATACTTCAATGATGCCTGTGGAATCCAATACAATTCACAGATGACTGAACATCATATAACATTTTAAAAAGCTGGCTCCAGGCATGCTGATGTAGTTAACTGATCACTGAGAGAAAGCCTCAAAACTTTGCACAGACTTACAGATGGATTTAGGCAGTCTACTTGCCGTACAGCAAGGTTGTAACAGAATTTCAGCAAGGCAGTGCATCGACCATACTTCACCTTTACCAAGAAAGGTTCATTATGTAAACTCCCCAAACACATTAACAATTCTTTGGCTGTATTACTGAGTATGTATGATTTATGAAGAAGAAAGAATCATTCGTTTCAGGTGCCCTTAGGCTGTAAAGGAGATGGGGTGAGGAGGGAGTACTGTTCTCAATAGGAGAACTAATTGCAAGAATCATGTGCCCACAGATACGGAAGGAAATGTGTGCTACAGCCGCCTCCAAAAAGATAATTGGAAGCATTTGTGCTACAAAAATTCAGCATCAGTGAACGTTTTTCACAAATTCACATTTAGACAAAACACACTTGGGCTAACTGCAAATGCCCAGGATGTACTACCTGATTTCCCCTGAATATCCTTCACTAAATGATCTTATTTATTTTTAGGCTGTTCTGTAGCACTAATTACCATAGTAACTGAGAACAGCACAACGAACAATTAATTTATTCATCACAACACCCTTGTTAAGAGACAAGTATTATCATCATTATATTCTTTCATCATCTAAGAAAAGAAGCGCTTAGAGATTAAGCCATTGGTCCAAGGTCATGCAAGCACCACCCAGATTGCCTCAAGTTCCAGTACAATTTCATCACAACTCTACTTTTCACCTCACAAGCCACAGGGCAGAGGTGACAGATTCTTTTCTGCAATAAAGCTCAGAAACCAACACATTTTTCCCCACCTCCTTCAGCTGGCAGAATTCCATGGGTATGCCTGGGATTTGGAGGGGGGTTTTCATTAAACATATCAGCTTTTTCACATGTAATGAAAAACACGAGAGCCTGAGCCCCAGAAACTACCTATCTACACTGGCACAGTTCATCTACCATGCAGATTACAATTGAGAAACTATATGCATTTTGAGGGACATAAAGCTAACAATAAAACAGCAAACTAAATCCAGTCTTCTCTCCAGAATTACCTGTTCTCCGGGAACCTTCCTGTAAAACCAGGCAGCCTACACGCACCATCCTTTCCATTTCATTATTCACAATTGCACAGAAATATTGCAGAAGGAAAGTATTTTAATTTAGTCAAAGCCTAAGACAGCCAGTGCAAGCTGTCACTGCTCCTTTGGTTTTAGTCCAGCCCTTGCAAAGATGAGCATCTTGGTATACACAGTCCTGGGTGCATAAAGCCACAAAAAACAAAGCTGAGTGAAACTGTGATATATGAGTCTGTAATATCCTATGAACCAGCACCAGGGGATCCATGCTGATGGCAAGAGAACCTGCTGTGGATGATCCCAACAGTACACATCAGACAGAAAACCAGTCTGTCCTGCCTCTCAGGCTGCTGAGAAATCAACAGTGGATCACAAAAAAGGAGCCTAGTTGCAAGGTATCATTCCACAACATTTACCTTAGAAATTGTCACCAGCCAGCCCTAGGAAGAGGAGACAGAGGCAGAAAGGTCACCTACAGGAACGTAATGAGATGTAGACATTTACTGGTTTGGAGTAAAAACAGATCAGGTGAAAACACCAGCCTTTGGTGTTTAGAGAAAACAGAGAGAGACTCACATGCTGCTCCGTGTTCCATCTCACATCACCAGCTGTGCTGCTCCCTCTTTTTATCTGCAAACTTTGACACGTCCACATTCCCTGCCTCCAAAGACCTTATTTTGGTCAAATATGACCAGGATAAGCTGCACTTTGTTCCAACAGCAAACACTACTAATCACCTGCAACATGCTAGGTCAGCAAACATTTCATCCTGCTCAGGCAGAACAGTACAGCCATTCTGTATGATATGCTCATCAGACAGTTTCACATGAGGCACTTAAAAAGTGAAAAACATTATCTGAAATTAAAATATTCCACAGAAATACGCCCATTTCAGGCAGGCAGAGACAGAGAATGGACAGCTTTACTGCCTCTCAGCAGCCCTCTGTGCAGGTGATCCTAGAGGCCAGGTGATGGGAGCATGGTCTGCTCCTCACCAGCCCGACTCTGATGTCTGCAGGTTTTTGACAAGGTCAATTGTCAAGCTATGGTTCTCTAAGTCTCCTAGTCCCCCTCCATGCTGGCAGAGCACCCCTAGGTGCAGCTCTGCCCTGCTAAAAGGAGTGTAGTGGTACTTCTCATCATTCCTGCTGTTCTAAGTTGCCCTTCTCTCCATGAGCAGTGCACTAAAGACCTGACTGTGGTCCAAAGACATACCACATCTGAAAATTTTCCAGCGCAGGATATATAAAGGTTCCTTGCATTTTGCAAATAAACAGAATCTCCAGCATTCAAAGCATCCCAGGGGATGATGCTCATTTCTACAGCCCACTCTGAGCTTGCAGGGCCATTAGCACTTCCACGGTTTTGTTGGCTGCTCTTAATTATGCCTGACTCACTTCTAAACCCCAGGATGAGAGGAATGAAAAGCCAGGTTTTTCCACTCCCAAGTGAGAGATCCATTTGCCATGCAAACCAACACCATGAAGAATGGCAGCGGGAGGTGTAGTGTGAAAGGAGTTCTACCTTTCAGCCCTGAATAAAAGCAGTAGCTATTTATGACCAGGACAGAAGGGGCAAGTGGTTAGGTAGTTGGCAAGACAGATTTAGAAACTGCTTCCCGAACTTTAAGTGAGGTCACAAGTTAAGTCACTGAGGCCAAAATCCCACAAAATACAGGAGGAGCTAGTGGTGCTAAACTCACACTCAGTAAGAGCTTTCAAATGCAATGTAAAATCCTCTTTCTAAGGGATTTTCACTTAGGGCAATATGACACACTACTGTGGCATTCAAACCACTGAGAGAGGCATGAAGCACCTGATCACTTAAATTACAAATTTTACTCTCCCATTAGAGCTTTATGCTTCATCTGCCATTGATAGAATTTGCCTGATACCTAAATAGAAACTTAATTAAAAGATTCTTCCCTCCTCCCCTGAGGATCTTGTATTAGACTTATGAAATACACCATCAAAAAAAATTAATTTTAAATAAAGCTCAAATGCAGACTTTTCTCACTAATACAGGTCAGTGGGTGACTGAGTCTATTAAGACACTAGTCTATAATTAGAGGAGAGAGTGCTACAGCTCTCCAAGGTCACTGAGTGGATTTTGATAAAACTAGGATAAAATCTACCTGCCTATGGGCCCAAACAGCAAGGAAAGGAATCAATGCTCACATGTTCATACACTGCCTACACAATGCAAAAACTGCAAACTCAGTTTCACATTTACCTCAGGAAACAAAAGCCCTTTAAATTACAAGTTTTAATTGCTGTGTCTGCTCTGTGCCCCCACCTCGTACCTCCCACCATGTGCTTAACATGGTTTCTGCTCTCTGCACTCATCCAGCACAGCTTCCCTGAGGACGTGAGTATGTGACCCTCCTCCACCTGGCTGCTCTCAAGGCCTGGGATGGCCTGGGGTTTGTTTTCTTCAAGTGCAGGAAGGGGTTTTTTTGCTTCAGAAAACGGGGGGGGGGGGGAGGAAAGCACAACAGATCTAGAGGAGTCAAAGTAATGCATCCTTTTACATTGAAATAGATGGAATTAGGGAATTGGAAAATATTTTGTTAAAAGCCCCACGACAATAAGTAAGGAAATTCTCTTTTTTCATCAATCATAATCGAGATAATAAGGTCTGAAAGAGATTAGAAGGACATGGGGAGCTTTGTTCCTCTTTTTTACCTTTTTTTACCTTTCTTCTGCAATCCTCTAAGCGGGCAGCACAAAGGAGTAAAGCCCACTGTTTATCAACAGAGAATGCAGAACAGCTGTGCCAAAGCCAAACCACCACTTCCAGGAGTTCATCTTCACAAGAGAGGGGAAGGTTGCCAACTAATATCCCTCCTCAAGGTCAACAGCTCTGTCATTTCATAATGCAGACAAATCACGATCTTCATGAAGTTCTGGCCTCTGATAAGCGCTACAGCTACTCCAGGTCACAGCACTGGTCATTCAGGTTTGCAGATTACACCAAAAGGAACTGGAACTGATCCAAAAACTCCTTTCTTATTGGAAAATAATCATTCACCCTGTAACATTCTGTCAGCTTGTAATATTAATACCACTCTTGCTTCCTGGATTTTGGGAACAGTCCAACTCTCACTGCAAATATGGATCACAAGCAGAGTTAGATCAAGCCTGAACTGCATAATATTGATTATTTCCTATTTCATGATTTATCTCTTTGTCTTTAGACAGTAAAATCCTCCAAAGAGATGAAGCAGGCTATACCGGATAAATAATTACTTCCAATACTTTTCCAAACCACATGTTTCTACCTGGGACTACACTCCACAAGTTCCAGTTCTGACAAGTTATCAAGCACACGACCTGATGTTAGCCAGAGAACTAAATGGGATGACACATGCTCTTGAGGTCAGTTGCACATTTACATACTTAACACATGATCCATCAACACCACTAATACAGAACCCAGTGCCAGAAGCCACAGGCAGATCAAGATAGTTTCCAAGCCCTGACACTTTTGTTTCTAGAACTACACCATGACAAAAAGGTGTGATCTGAAGAAGCACAATGATAACCTTCCCAAAATAGTTGCAACTAAACAAACTGGTTACACATCAACTATCCCAACCAGCTCCACACAGTCACAAAAAGCCCCCGCACCACCAGGTGAAACTGCAGATTAGTGGTGAGACAACAAACTAACACCAGGAAAGGCTTCCGGCTCTCTCCATGCCCATGGACGTGGGCATCGGCATGCCCATGACAGAAACAATACTCCCAAGGATGGACTTCTAGAATGAAGCCTACAACAGAGTGAGCGGATTTGCACCCAGTCTCTCCACCAGATGAAGCAGGACTGTTTTCAGACAGAAGTAGTCTTGCAGCTAAAAAAAGCAGTGCTTTCTCTCAAGGGCAATGATCGTAACTCAGGTTAGTGCTACCACAACCCTCTCTGGTGGGCAGAGATAAATTACAGTTCTGGGACACTGAGCTCAGAGCTGCTACCCCTTCTCCTGTGCCAGACATGCTGCAGTGGGGACTGGCAATTGGCTGCTCAAATGCTCAGACATGGGAAGATGAACTATTCCTGTCCACGTTATGTGAAAGCTACTGTTGCTTTCCTTCAAAGAGATGGTACTGAATTCCAAGATCCACTTCTGTAGCTGCATGAACTTCATCAGACCTGCCAAGCTTTGTCATGTTGAATTTCATTCTTTACAGTGAGTTGGAAAGTTTAGGCCAGACATCACCCATCATACTTCTGCCAGTCAAAATCTGCTTTTGAAACATCCTGGTGTGAAAATACCGTTCATTTGGCAGCACCTAAACTAACAGTTTACAGCATTTTTGCTGTATGAAGGAGTGCAAATGCTCAGAAAGGACTATGTTACGCCACAACAGAGCAAAACAATCAAAGCAAAGCAAACTGCTTCACACCTCTTAATTTTTTGCTTGGTTCTGCAGTCCTTGCAATGTAACAGCACAAACTTAGGCAAGGAAACTAACATAATGCTGCTAATGCTCAAAACATCATCACAATCCTGATAGTCTGTGGTACAGTGAGTCCTAGGCTCACAGGAGTACGGACAATCAAGGCAATATTCTGTAAAAAAGAAGGCTGCTAGTCCCGTTTATCTGAAGAAAAGCCCGAAAACATGAACTTCAGATCCCAGTCAGGTAGGACCCCTAAACTTCAGTCTCTGATTTGCAGGCCAGTCTCGTGATTTCTGCATGAGAGTTAGAGCTAACTAAAGAAAAAGTCTTGAGGTGAACAAATTCATTGGCACTTTCAGATCAAATTATGCAAATACTTCCTCCTTCAGCAAAAATGGAAATTTCCATTAAGACGTCAGCTTAATGGAAATTCTACTTCCCTTTCAATTTGACCATTTTCTTTCAGAAGAAATTTTTTTAAAGGTAATGTAAAGGGCAAACAAAGCTTTTTGTACTGACTCTGGAATAATTTTTCTTCTGATTTGGTTGAGCCAGAAGTGTCACTCATATTGCTCTACCGCTGAACGTGGAATGCTTAAGTCTAGTGATACACCATGACTTTTTTTTGCTTTCCTAGTTTAACAAAGGCAAATGAGATACACTGAAACCATCAGCTGAAATTATCAGCTGTAGTTTTATGAAGTGCGCTTTCAACAATTGTGATTCAGTTTTTTCGCTTGCTGGCTTAAAAATAAAACCACACGGGGCGTTTTCAACATACAAGTTACATTTCGCGATGTGACCAAAAGCTGAAGAGGACTATGTGGTCAATAGGATTGCTGGTTTTTACAAGTGTCTCTTGAAAAGGATTGGAAGGATCTTACAGCAAAAAGAGAGGTGGTTCACAGATTTCTTTAAAAAAAAAGGAAACGCTCATCACACTCATCCCAATGCTCTCCAGCATACATCCCAAGATCATTAATTACTTTTGAGGCCTTACATCAGAGAAGCCTTATCATGTATTTCCAACACGTATTTCACCTTGAATTCAGTGTTCATTTCTGGTCCTCATGCTAC
The DNA here is from genome assembly GCA_024362935.1 of Setophaga petechia. Taxonomy (NCBI): domain Eukaryota; kingdom Metazoa; phylum Chordata; class Aves; order Passeriformes; family Parulidae; genus Setophaga; species Setophaga petechia. The sequence continues at coordinate 10,476,866 of JANCRA010000008.1, read as the reverse complement.
AAAAGGAACATTGATATGTGTCCAGGGACGGGCACCAAGCTGGTGATGGGTATGGAGCACAAGTCTGATGAGAAGCATCTGAGGAGCTGAAGGCATCAAGCATGGAGAGAAAGAGGCTCGGGGAGAGCTTATCACTCTCTAAAATTGCCTGAAAGGAGGGTGTGCTGAGGTGAAGGTTGGGCTCTTGTCCCAGGTAACAAGCGACAGAACAAGAGGAAATGGCCCCAGGTTGCACCAGAAGAGGTTTAGACTAGATGTTAGAAAAAAATTATTCACTAAAAGGATTGTCAAGCATTTAAACAAGCTGCCCAGGGAAGTGGTGGAGTGACTGTGCCTGGAGGTATTAAAAAGATGTGGAAATCTGGCACCTGGGGACATGGTTTAGTGGTGAACACAACAATGCTGAGTTAATGGCTGGACTCAATGATCTTAAAGGCTTCTTCCAACCTAAACAATTCTGTGATTCTATTCCATGCAACATCACACTGAATAGCAGTTAGGAACCAAGGAGGTGCCTTAGGGACAGCTCACTAAAGAAGGGAAAAGGAAAAAGTCTAGAGAGTATTGCACTGGATGTGATTATCTCAGACATGGTGTGAATACACACAGCTTTATGCACATCTGCAAGATCTGACCATTTTCCACTCAACTGAGTTCTTTACCTAATTTCTGTCATAGCATTGTATCTGTGTCTTACAGTGGCACACTGAACACTGGCAATGCCAATGCACACAACCAAACTGATATCAAAGGCACCACACAGACAACACCCATTTAGGCTCTGATCCATAGATGCAAAATCAGTGTTAAAAAACACAATCAAAAACTGCCTCTTTTATACTGCCAAAACAAGTTTTGGGTGGGGTGAAAAAAAATTCAGCTCTGGACCAAGATCTGGCTTTGTGACACAAATTACAATACCTCTTGCTTTACAGCCAAAAAGTTTTCAGAATTACTTTACTGACATAATTTTTACTTTTTAGAGTTGAGTCAGCGTTTTCTTAACTTTAGCCTAAGTGCCTTCACTGTCAGGTGTCTTTCAATAGAATGGTTACTGCTTTGAGGTTTTTTTTGCCAACCACAGAAATGATCCAAACATTTTACTAAAGCAAGCCATAAATTTTAAAATATGCTTCATATTTTGCCAAATAACAGCATGGATTGGAAAAATAATTTTCTATTTTTTAAACCACTCCTTCACACTGTGCTCTCTATTTTTTAAGCCATGAAACCTCTGCCAGTTTCTTTCATGCCAAGTTTGCAGAACACCTGCCAGAGTGTGTTCTTTGCCAATAAACAGGATCTGTAAGTACCATGATGATCAAAAAAATAATGTAAAGATCAATACAAATAATTAGTACTGTTATTCTTATTATTAACATTCATGCTTTTTTGCTCTGTGTTCTCATCTTCTGGAGCAGCTCCCTCCAGAAAAGAGCAAGCAAAGAGAGAGAGGCCAGCAGGTGGCACTCCAAAATACAAACCATTAAGCACCAGGGCTCGAGGGACCAAGGAAGCCAGTTCTGCTTGGCTGTCCCACTACGGCTTTAGCACCCTTCAGGAGGATTGGTTTAGGATGATCGTCTCCACCTTCCCTCTCCCAAAGAGCAGGGAAAAGTGCTGCCAGTCGCAGCTTTTGCCTTCGCGCTGGATGGGATGCACCAGCACGCTGAGATGGACCCTGCACAGTCTTTTCTAGAAGCAAGCAAGGGGCACCAGCACACCCACAGCACTGAGCTCATTACTCACTCCCTGACCAAGGGGAGAGCTCCCACTGGGCCCCTACAGTGGCTTTCCCACCTTGTGCATGCAAAGGTGCCAGCATCTTGCTGCCTCCCAGCACTCTCTGACACTCCTCCCAACACAGGACAGAGCTGAAGCAATGCTGGCTTTTACTGCTTTAAGACAGCATCACAAACGAAAACCAAACCCCAGCAATCAGGAGACCAGTTCCTCTGTGTTTGTTTTGGCTGTGCCCTACACACACAGAATAGCTACAGCACTCACCTGCAAGGCTAGGAAGTGTCACTACAAATGGTTCCCCAAGGCACCAGGTGAAGACACCCACCCTGCCGTGAGCCTTCAGCCTTGTCCCAACACTCGCACTCCTCCCACAGCAAAGCCAGTCACACCAGCACTTCTTCCAATCAAACACTGACTGTCACTAAAGCCTCTATCTAAATGTCTCAGCAGCCAGAAGAAATAAATCTACCCCAAAGAGCTGTGCCCCCCCCGGTCTTTGCCTCTCCCATCCAACTCCTAACAGTAATCACTTCTTTTGCTCCTGCTGAAAACACTCCCAACCGTTCAATGTTCAAAATTAGGCCCCTGAAAACACTCTGCAACTTGAGGGAGATAGAAGGAGGTATCCTTAAACCCAGAAGGATTGTGCTGTTCCCCATGAAAATGAAATTTTAAAGAAACTCTAAGACAGTTGTTTTGTCCCACTCTAGGCATCAAGCACAGCAGTCAGTATTTAGAGAGGTAATGAATTGCTTCATTTGACAAAGATGCAATTTTCACATCATTCTACCCTGGAAAAATTTAGAGTTTAAAAGTACTGAAGGTTCATACAACTGGGTGGAAAAAAAAAAGCCTGCATTTTTATCAGAAGTCTTTATGAATTACCTAAAAGCTATACAAACATGGAAAATAACCAGCCCTCTTACAATAAGCAAAGTATTTACTGCTTAAACTCTCCTTTAAGGCAAACCTGTACCATAGGATCCATCTGCTCATGTGGAAATAGCAGAAAAGATCTGTCATAAAGTAATTTCCTTTCCTCTCCTGTATATGTCAGTGGATCAGCGGCATTTCCCTGCCCCCCTCCGTCCAAACTGACCCCAAATATAAATAGACAGAAAACTGGAAAAGTTTAAGGTCAAATCTGTGGATATGAACAACAAATGAAACCAAAGTAATGTGTCCTTCTTGCAGAATAGGCCCCACAATCACTGCCATGACATCCACTGTGTTTAGGGAACTCCTTCATATTTAGAATTTCAAATTCATTTCCTCACAAGCTATAAACACCTTTTTTCTTGATGGTGCACTAGTATCAACCCAATGAAAGAGGCACAACGCAGCTCAAGGTTTAAGCACTATATGCTCTGCACACAAGTCTGCTCAAAACGTGTTTTTAGAGTAAGTTATCTTTAATACACAAAGATGGGCTGACAGCATGGAAAGAAGAATGAGCAACTGTTCATGCTTACTCTGCCTTCCTAGCTGCTATCTCACTGTGGATGTGGACCATAAAATACCCACCTGTGGGAAGATAGATTATGAAGCATAACTGTAACCCATACACAGAGCAGCAATGAAGTGTGTAACTGGTTAATACGAGAAGTATTTCCAAGTTCACAGTCACAGTTGTTGCTCAAAAGGAGTTTGTTTCCACAGATGTCCCTGAACAGATGCACGGACGCTTTCCTCAGTACCCCACCCACCTGATCAGGAAGCAGAACTAAGGGGTGATGAGGCTTCAGTACTCTCCTTGCTATTAGGTGCAATAAACCTCCACCTCTAGTGAGGAGACTGCAATTAGTGTGGACTCTCAGGAGTCTTAATGTTGCCAGGCAGCAAAAAGGAGGCAAGTACATTGTAAGTGGGTTCAGAAAGGCACACAAAATTCTCTGGCACTGACTAGTCAATAGATATGAAAAGGGTCAATCCCTTTGTAAGTTACGTGATTCTGTGAAATTTGGAAGAAAATATCATATATTTAAAGAGGGTGAGAGACCAAAGGAGACACATTAGAATAAAAGCTTCTTGCTTTAAAGACAATAGTTTTATCCACCTATATTCTTTTTTTAGCTTGATTTTTGCAAATGAGCTCAGATTTTGCAAGCAGACTTTCAGGCTCCTCAAAATAAAGAACACAGGTGCCAGACACAGGTGTGAGTTGTATAATCATAAGAACAAAGGCATATGACCTCTTGTAAGAAAAAAAAGTCATTAAGTATTTTCAACCCTGTGTGTTGATCACAACCCCTTCAAAGAAAGCAGTAAAGGTCACAGAAATGCACAGGCCTTTGCTGATAGAAAATGCCATTGTATATTGTTTAAAATGACACAAAAGAAACCAGCATAAAAGCTAGAAAATTAGACCTTTAAAGGAGTGAGCTGAAAAACTCCAACTCAGCATTATATCCTTACTTAAAAACACACAAGTACAGGTTATGGACCTCTATGTTCCTCTTCATTTGAAAAAGCAACAGTATTATAATTTCATTAAAGGACAAATTTGAAGAATTGTCTTCTTAAAATTGCCGGTTCATGATCCTTAATTTTTTGTTCTCATTTCATAACCACCCATTAACATATAGAAGAAGGGTTTCTTGCTGCAGCTCCTCCAAGAGCTACAACCATGAAGTTCCTGTAGTTGTGGGATTACGTCTCCACTGTCCCTCACCAAAAACAGCCACTAATCTTTGGCTCACACTAACTTCAAACATAAGGACATAAGGAAGGAAAGCCAGCATGCCTAACAATGCCTAACAACAAGGAAAGCCACAATCCTAACTTTTCTTCAAGTAACTCCTTACTACCATAAGTAGCCCACTCACACCTTGTGGTGTCAGGGATGCAGCTGCATCAGAAGAGATCTGCACAGTACATCAGGACTCCAAGAGGTAAATCAATATGAAGGAGCTTCTTCCCTAAACTGCTTTTGAATACAGGCAGAATAAACTCTTAAAATGCACATTTTTCTACCAAAATGCTTTTCACTTGTTTACCTTGCCTTTTTGCAAAGATGTTCAGGAGCACCAGTATGATAGCATGAATTCATTTATTTTATGTATTAATATAATTATAAATTTATCTATGAGTCTAAGGAAGTGTATCACAGACACTTCGTAGGTGAGCATACAATTTCTTTAAAGCTGTGAAAACCAGCCTGGGTCCAATTCTGCCAGCACTTCTTTCTGCCACTGGCCACTCCATACAAAGCAGTTCCATTGAGCTGGGTGAAGTTCCTTTCACAGTAACTGCTCTCAAGAGCAGATTTGAGCCAGACTTGCCCAGGAATCCTTGCAGTGGATTAACTGTCCTGGTCAAATTCCCAAATGCCAACACACATGACATATGCTGTGTGAGAGAAATAGACCTTCCCAGCCTTCAGATAAAGAGGAGAAAGGTTCAATCTCAAACATTCAGCAAAAGCTTTCAAAGAAGACAACCACTGGATTTTTAAGACCACCTCAAAATCAACCTGACATGCCCTAGATTTCATGATCCATTTTAAAATTCCCTTTCAACTACTATTACTTGTGTTTTCTGTAGAAGTCACACAAACAGGGAAGAGTGGCAGCTTGCGAGAGATTGTAAACTGAAAGCCAGAAGACAGCGTAAAATGGAGAGGATTAAAAAATCCAAGTTTCCGTATGCTTGAAGACTTTCAGGAAGGTCGTGTTTCTGTCCAAAGGAGGTTGCTAATTAGCCAACCATAAAAGTAGCAGTTGTAAGCAGTCCTCATAAAAATAGCTCATTGGTTATTGAAAGCAAATTTGTGAGTAATACAACTTCACTGAATTCTAACTAATTTGTTATTGCTGACCAGCTTCTCTCTTCTACACATCCTTAAACTTCATACTGACACATCTCCTACTCCACAGACTATCAGTCTGTTCAATTAACACAATTCCAGCATTTCTGCTGATTTCTATTTTAAGAAGGGAATCTTATCTACCTCAGAAAGTAAAATCCGAAGAGTAGTTTATTCCTGTTCACAGTCTAGCTCCATTCCACAGGTCAGAAATATTTATGCCAAACAAGAGGTCTCCTCAGGTAAATCATATCACAACCCCTATTTGCTACACTTTGAACTCACAACTAATTTCAGTATCCTAGTATCACACTTCATTAGTGTGGGACAAGCCCACAGAAGTGGTATTTTGTGCTTGCAAATTAAGCCAAGATGATTAAATAAAAATAGAGAAAAGTGAGTTTTCATGAAAATTTATCAATTTTCAAATTAACACCTTAAGGATTATATGAAATCAACAGCTACTCCATCTGTATTAAAGGAAGAGGTGCCTTTCTACTAAATAGTGGAGATTTGGTAGTCCATTTCCAGAACTGTGAAATGCTATTTACTCCAGCTCAAGGTACTTGGAGACAGGATAACCCTTGTTCCCAACCTCCAACAGCGACTGGGTTTCCCAGCTACACTGCATCTCCCACAACCACAATAGCAACTAAACTTTAAAAGAGGAGATGGAAGTCAGCCATAAAGCCAAACCCCAAGGGAAGAATGGGAAATAAAGTATGCTAATTACAGCTCCCATGGGGTATGGTGCTAGCATTCCTAAATCTAACCCTTCAGTTCTATTTCTCAGTGAAAGGAGATTTGGAAGGGGTGGGGGTGGGGGCTGTGTCCCTCCATAAAATAAACCAATGAACCTTGACAAAACCTTGGATGAACCTTGACAAAATTAGGATGCTGAAAAACTATTACAGAAGGCAATGCAGGGCAAATCCTCAAACCAGCTTAAAACCAACTGAAGAAGCAAACAGCATTCACCCTTGTACTGCTCAGAAGCTAAGGAGGAGGGATTTTTCTAGGAACATTCTTGAAACTTTGTACCAATCTATCTCAGACCTATATATCCTTTACCATGGAGTTCTTCCCATTTCTGCCTTAAAAAAAAGAACACTACACAGGACTGGATCTTTACACACTTAACTCTCAAGGCTTTAGCTAGTTTGTCCTGGCCCAACAGAAAGGTCTCAGTGTAGAGTCTTCATGGTGGTGCCCCAGCGCTTGACACTGAAGTGGAATGGAATTAAGAGAGGCTCATGGCTTCTGCATGCTGCAAACACACTATTTCCTCATGCCACTAATACCTCATCCTCAAGTTAGAATATAAATATGTCAGGGCTTAGCAATGGGACAAGACAGCCAAAACACAGCAAAGTGTCTCATTAAATATGAGGGGAAAGCAATCCTTTTCATCATCTCCAGGATCTCTGCACAAGTTTCCACAATGAAAAAAATAAAAACCCAACCAAAAAAAAAAACTATTCAGAGAATTAGGTAGAAACAATCTAGCCTGATGAAAAAACTAATTATTTCAACACAATCCAATAATCTAGCATATCAGTAGTACTGATAACCCGCTCTTTTCAATGGCTCCTTGTTTTTCTCCTTACTCTGAATAAAAAGCCATTCCAAGCTGCAATGCACCTGGAGGAGCAAAGAATGCATCTGTCACAGGGCTGGTTCACCTATGAAAGGGGCTGGCTTGAGAATTGCAGCAGCCTCTCCAAGGGGTATCTAGTCTTACTTTCCTCAAGCCAGAACCTCAGACAGATGATAATGTTTAAATTAACCCTTTTGCAGACAGTCTTTCAACAGTCTCAAGAGTGGCTGCCTCAAAGGGATCTGGGGAAGGTAACTACAAAAGGGAGCCTGTTGACCGCAAGTTTAAATTCCCAGCGAAGATTACAGCATTGTCATTAAAAGCTTAGGGGGTACTACTTTAGAAGAAGTTGAAACATGCATAGTTGCAATACTGGGTCTGTGATCTGCAATTTAGAAACCACCACCATTAATACAGTTATACATTGGAATGAGCATCTGAACTATTAAAATTGACATTATTGGAGATCTCAGCTTTACCTGCAATAGCAAGATCTAAGCTGGCCTAAATTCAGGCTCAAATTGAGCTGCATGCAACAGGGTCAGGACTTCCCCAGGTCACATGCCAGTAGCAGACTCAGTGAACCCACATAAGAACCTGGGTATACTCACAGTAGAAGGAAACTTTTCATCACTAAGGGTGAATCTGACTAAATTACAATATTCTTTTCCCTTCTCCCAGATTAAAATTTCAAGTACCAGGAATTTTAGTAGTTCAGGAGAGCTTTACCAGTGCCTCCTCCTTAACTCCATTCTACTTCAAAGGGCACAATTCAATATCCAGGTCAGAAAGGAAAAGTGAGTGTTAGAGAAAGGAAGTTCCTGTCTCTGCTCCAATGAATAAATGTTTAATTATTTTATATTAAAAATTAATTTGAAAAAGGGCTAGACTCCAGGCAAGCTAATGGATTTACCTATGAAGAGAAAAGTATCCATGATCAAAAGCTGCTAAATAAAGGTGGGAACTCAGCCTTAGCTTCCTTTGGGCTGAGTATCAGACCTAACTCAGAGAGAGCAAGCCTTAGCTCCTCCACTGCTTACAACTCCACAGAAGTTACTTAACTCCAGGAAGGAATACAAAGGAGAAGTTCAACTGATTTTTGAGCAACAGAAAGAGGGATACTGACTTAAAAGTCCTCATCTGGATCCTCCCTTGTAGCCAGCTCATGTGTCTCCTGATTTAGGATGCCAGCCTTTGCAAATGCTATTCCAGCTTTTCTCTGGTCATTGCACAAGAAGCCTTGCTATATGCATGCCACAGAACACAGAACCCAGAGGTTTGATATTGCGGTACTTTAAATCTTTTGTGGTGGACCAACTCTGATGCAAATGTTCCCAAGTTGCTTTAATGTTTTGAAAACCATGTGATTAATGCTACAAATGAAAGCCAACCCAACTGAGCTAAACGCTGAAGACCCAGTACTGTACCTTCCCATCCACTGCTCCCCTTCAGCTGAGAGAAGTCAGGAGGGTGCAGGGTTTCAGACAATCATCTGAATTCACACATGAAAAGTTAGTCAGTATAAAGAAAAAATGGAGCTATTCAGAGTCATTTCACATGCAGAAGAAAAAAGTCAGCAAATAAATTATCTTTAGCAAACATCCCACATGCAGTGGGCTCTAGTTTTTGGCTTAATACATCCCAAAAACAGGACAAACTAGCAGACTTTCATGCCAGTGAATGAAAGCTCCACAAATAATCACACTGCCGTTAAAAGGTTAAAAAGGGTGGGTGGGAGGAGGCATTCTCTTTGCAGAACTCAGGAGCTGCATCTCCTGCGCAAACAGGAAGCCATGACCTGGGCTGTCCCTCCGGCCAGGAGGCCAGACGGGGACTCACTGGACTGCCCGTCCAATCAGGCAGCACCAAGGCAGCAGCAGCAGCACATCAGCTGGCAGGCAGGATGCTGCACAGCTCTGGTTAAAAACTGCCCTAGCATGGCCACCTTTCCCTGAGCACTGCGGTTCAGCTTTTAAAATCAAAGCATGTGTGACTATGTCTCCATCTCAACCAGCAGTGTCCATCCACAGCAGACATAAAAATTTATTTTCAAAACAAGCTGCTTGATTACTCTTTTGTTATTTTATATGAGTCCTCATTCAGAGACTGGCACCACTACTGCCTTCAGCTAAAGCCACATGCAAGGGCCAATACACCAGGCAGCTTTCGCTGTGTGAACTGAGGGTAGACGGAAGGGGGCATTTCCTTTGCTTTCTAGAAGCAGATGAACTCCCACTCAATAGTTAATTCAGACTCTAAGCTATTTTCACCAATCACTTGAAAGTTAAATAATTATCCCATTTAAAGAAATTTAGCAATTATATTTTCCATTCCCCCCCCTTCCCAACAGCTATTGCTCTTGTGACAGTATTCATCTTGTCCATGATGTCTATTATCTGCTATATAAATATTGATGATCTGAGTAATTGCTGTTCTGTAGATATGCTTCTCAAAGATATAAATTTCTCTGCCTGAAGTAGGCTGCTGACAAAGTGCTTTCCTCATTTTGCATGGCAATGAAACATTACTGGAGGTGTCACTGGAAGGGGGGGGAAGAAATTAAAAAAGCAACGAGTAATAACAGCCTTTGAAGAGGAGAAATGAAGTGATGTTTGTCTGTGCTGGGAAGACCAAATAGTAGCAAAGAATAATAAGTTAGCTAAGCTGGTATTCAGGCAGCTTAAGTTTAGCTTATGCTGTGCCAACACCAAGCACAGCTGAAAAGGAAAGAACTCCTCTGGACTCAGCACTGGCCAGCACTAAACTGGGCAGGCCTAGTAGTGACATGCTGTGTATAACAACCCCCTGTACTCACCCCCTGGTGGCAGGGTTTACTTCTTCTGGATCAAAATCCAACCAGAAAGCCAAGCCAAGGAGGAAGCACAACACGCTGAACATTATGCTGGGACAAACAGGCACCCAATGCCACCCTGTAACCTTTGGCAGCACAAAGCAAACGTGTCACACAAAAGCAAAGACGGTCTTGATGCAACCCAACATTCATCCATGGATACCACAGGCGCAAAACACAGCATTGATTCAATATGTTCTTACTGGTTCAGTGCGTTCGCCCAGCAGGCTTTGTGAACAGCCAGGCAGTCCTCTGTCTTCCTGCAATTGATGAGAATCACCAAGAACACCCCACTGCACGTTCTGGCTCATCTGATCATACTGCTCTCCGGTCTGGAAACCCGATTTTGAGGGAACCCTCCCAGTGGCACATGGCCTCACCCTTCCACACTTGAAATTTGCCTCTGAACAGTAAACAGTATGTGACAGATGAAGGCTCTTCCTTAGACACAGACTTCCTACAATACAAAACCTGAGTCTGAACCTCAATAAAATTACCCCTCTGGAATTATGGGTCAAGAGAACCCAAAATTTCTTTTCAATCATGTAGAATTTGACGAAGTTTATAAGAGAGTTTCCTTGTAGAAATAATCTAAGGTCTTCACCAATCATTTACAGAATCTGGAAACAAACACGGCACAAAGACCTTTATTAAATTTTCTTTTTAAATCTTTTGAACTTATATATGCTACAGAAATTAGGAAGGAATTAAAACTCTGCCTGATTTACATCTGTATTACTGAAGTTTAGGAAGTATGTGAAGAGGATGGAGAAGACAGCAGGAGAAAAGACACCAGACTCCCTATGGGAGCTGGAGGCCAGGGCGGAGGCAGGAGGTAGGTAGGGACAGAGAATAAGCAGGAAGCAAGGGGGAACAGAGATAACAAGCAAGCAACATTTGGCATGTCCAGAGGTGGAGAGAGAGGAACGTTTGTTTGTATGAATGTTTGTAACGAGCATAAGAAGTACATCTGGAAGTCTTATTTCTCTGTTGCCTTGTTCCAACAACTACATAATAAGCCATTATACATAATCATAGCAGCCACGTTTTTTTATATATATTATATGCACATGAACAGACTCAGTCAAAGTAGTTACTAAACACTCATACAATCTATCTTCTCCCTGCAACACTGAATGTTAAGCCATCTGCTTTTTCAGTAGATCCCCTGTCATATAATTAACTCTCCTTCCAGTTTCTACAGCTTGTTTCCTTCCCCCATAATTTCTACAATGCTTTGGGGTTTGTGTGTTACAATCTCTAATCACAACTGCTGCTCATCTCTGCATTTTGAAGGGAAGTTGCTTCCAGCAGAAAACTGAAGGTTGAACTCTTACCAGCAACACTGGGCATGCTTAACTACTACTAAGCCACATAGCATAGCCTAATTAGTCCAGTAAGTCTTTAAAAAAAAATCCACATGACCTCGGTTCTTACACTGAGTCACTTTGGAGACCAGTTGAAACAGAGCCCTGAGTAATTCTCTAAGATCAAGAGCAGACTGCATTACTTAAAGAGGACTGGATCCTAACTAAAACAATCACATAACCCCCACCATCTCACCTCCATTTTTTTCCCCCTCTTCTGTTTTGAAGGCAAGACACAATTTAGTGACCTCCAACAAGTAGCCCCTCTTAACTACACTGTCTCCTATATTTCTCAGAACTACTTTGTTAGTGTGCTGATTCGTTGTAACACATGCTATATGCACATGGAATGCTCTCCTACTAATGCAAATTACTTTGCATGTAAACTCAAAATGCAGGTGGGCCAAACCACTAACTGCCCAATTCACAAGCATAGACTTCATACTCTCAAGCTTTCACATGCATATTCATTTCAATGCACTGAAATGTAAAACCCCTTTAAGAAACACGCCTCAAATCTAAAGCGTTCACATTCTTGAGTCACTAAAAAGCGAAATTAAATTATTTTCAGGTAGTTCTTAATCCCATGTTTCACTGTGAAATCACAGTCACGTAACTTTACTAAAGCTATGCCTGTCCAGCACATCTTTTCCTGCACAGCAACATCGGTCTGGAATGTGACAAAATACAATCTCCATCCACCACAACTGCATCGCCGAATTTCCTCGGAGAGGATGCAATCCAGCAGCATCCCCAGCTCAGTGTGTTTTCATGAAGAGAGCAGCGAGCTTCATCACAGCTGTGCCAAAGTCACTATGTCCACAAAAAGAAATGCTTCACTGGGTTTGTATCCGGCTACAGTCTCTCTCACGGAGATATGAAAATGCAATTTCACTATAAAAATAAATACAGTGGAGTGAATAATTTCTTGCACTGGGCGCATGGCCATCTAATTTCACTGCTTCCAAAAAGCCACTGTACTAAGACCTAGGAAGTAGAAAGTGTGTGGACTGTAGCACCCTGCTTCTCTAGCTCTTTCCAATTTGCCTCAGCTTTCCCGGGGAGAGCAAGGCTTCCAGCACGGTGTCTGTGCCTCCCAGATGCTGAGCACCCTTTCTCAACAAGTAAGGGCAGGGGCACCTCTCTCTACCGGTGCAAGATCTGTAAGGAGGCTTTGCAGTGGCAGCCAAGGCACCAGGAAACAGGGATCCTTGTTCTTTGATGAAGGAAGAGCTAAATCACCAACACACATCCTCAAAGTAGCACAGAGACCCGTGTGGTTTTAGGAGAAGCAGCAGGTCTGCTAGTCTTTCCCTTTGATAGAACAGGACTACTTTACACCAGCTTTTTACAGGAAAGGAGTTCACAAGAAGAAATTTTGCCAATACCTGGAGTTTTGTGCTTTACAAAGCTAGCAAAATCCAGTCAAAAGACTGACAGAAAGTGTATGAGCACTATTCTAATTAAATTTATTTACATTATGTACTTCTGATACAAAGCACCAGCTACCAAATACATCACCCAATAATTCAAAGAAACCTAATAAGCAGTTTGAGATTCCAGGCAGCCCGCTGAAATTGCTACGCCTACAAACCTCTTTCTTCTTGATTTTTGGCTACAGAAGGTAACATGCCAGCAATCTGTCTTAGAACAGAAGCTGATGAAATAGCGGCATTTACAAAAAAAAAAAGCAATACAATACAGTTCATGAACCCATTTGCTTACCAAATGAACATGTTTAGCAATTTCCTTTTATGCAGCACTAAAGAAATGCAACTTGCATTTCTTCTATTTATGATTTTTGTGATTTAAAACCTTTTCTTCTTCAGCTAATGCCTGGATGGCCCCCAGTTTTCACTTTGAGAATATTCCAAGAATATTCAAGCTCCAGATAGTCTAAACACATGTATCCTGATACACAAGACTAATCCCCACTTTCTAGGTGCACTACAACCAAAGCATAGCTCTGTTTTCAAATGAAGTTGATCTTTAAAACATTTAAAATGTATTGAAATAAGGCCAGCAATAAATTTGGGATTGCCTTGAGGAGGAATAGGAGTGGTCAGTCCTCTTTGTACTTATCTCTGAATGTTGACAGTTTTGTGGGGTTTTTTCCTTTGTTTCTTTTGCAGTAAAACTCAGCTGGTTTAAACAATTGCCTTCGATGTTCTCATCAACACAGGAGAAAAGAGGAAGAGCTGATGCAAGAAGCTTTTCCTTTTGGGCAGTTCAGAGCTTTCAGTGCTCTGGCTTGTAGGTTTCTGTCTGCTTGGAGCTTTGAATGGAAAACACTCATGAGATCCACTGGAGATCACAAAATGCTGCCAGAAATCAGATGCAGGTAAGATGCAATAAAGAAGCGAAACAACCAAACCCCCAAACTATCTGCTCCCTTATATTACTTTTCTTTTTTCTTGCTTGGAAATCTTGCCACAATTGGAAAAGTGGCAAGAAAAGAAAATGTTCATGTGGTCATAGAGTAATTACTTAACTCAGGTTTTGAAAGTACAGTCAAGGACTTTCCTCTCATGGAAAAGAAACCTTTCACACAAAGAAGCTCAGAATTTCTGTCATGTCTGGCAGTACTGAAACACCCAAAACCAGTTTCATCCATCAAGACAACTGCATGCATCCCTTTCACTGAACAAGCAAGCCATGCTGAAATATAAAAGGATCTGCACCTTACGACTTACAAAAGGGGGAAGCTGATACATCTCAGAAGTATGCAGCACATCACACCCATGACTTCAGACCCTCTTGAGGCAGTCACTGCTTTTGCTCAGACACATGTCACGAGGGAAATGGAGAAGAGAGACTCCCAAACCGTGACGGAGGTCAGGACACTCGAAGAAGTACACTGCACACTTCAGAACTAAGAGTTGCCACCACTTCTAGTACTAATTAAAAGAAAAAAAAAAACAAAAACAAAAACCCCCAAACAACAAAAACAACGACAAAAATATAAACAAGCAAACAAACAAGACAAAAACAAACAAACAAAAAAAAACCAAACACAAAAAAAAAAAAAAAAAAAAAAAACAAAACCCAAAACCAATAAGCAAATTAACTGGACATGCCTATTCAATACCCTAGACTAGTTTTACATGAACAGCAACTGTGCTCTAAGTTAGAAAAGGATATGCAGCAGCAAGAAATTGGAAAAGTAAGCCTATGTTTATGTACCATGAGGATACGAAGTGGAATAACTTGCAAAGTTACTGCAAGTTGGTAAATGTAACTTTTTCATACAAGTAAATTTATATAAATCACTGCTTTTTTACTAGCCTATTTTTGGTAAATCACAAACATCCATATATTTTGTTTTTTTCCTCCATACATACATGTGTAGATGCCCATATAAAACATCTTCTTCAACCTTTTACTTTTCTCATTTTGCCACCAAGAGAAACACAGAAGAAAGAGGTGAGAGAAGGAAGCAGAAAAGAGGGGTCTTTTTGTATTTTGCTTTTAAATTAAAAAAAAAAAATAGGTGGAGTACATTTCTTTGCATAGAATTTTCTGGTTTGGGAAAAAGCATTTTCCATTTGATTAATTCAGTCAACTAAGCATGTGACAAGTACCAAGAACAAATAGTTTTGTACCAAAGAGCCTAGCCCTTTGATTTCAGCTATTTTTAAAAAATGGGTACTTCTATACAAAGAAAGCAAATCATCAGGATATGAAAATCAGATCCTCCTGCACTACACTGCTGATCCACAGCATAGAGGAGCATCTAAGCCCCTGCAGACTGCATGCTATGGCTGCCTTTGCTCCCATTTGAGAGCACAGGACACAATTCGCATTTTCCAGCTTCTCCTCCCCACTGCCACTGTGGAACAATTAAGAGTATGAATGAAGGTCTGAGCAGCAGCCCTCATAAATTACACGCACACAGAGATCCTTCTGTTTGAACCCAATCTTCCACAGGTCTCTAATGAGAGCCATGAACACCATCTACTAATCATCTCATCAGTAATGCAAATAACCATCCTGACCTCCCATCAAGTGCCTCTCCAGCTTAAACAGTGTGCCCTCAGACTGCACAGCTCTGGGTGCCAAAGCTGCCGTGTCCCACTGGAAGAACCTCGGCATGACAATGCTCGGTACATCCCACAGCCTGCTGAGCACAGCCGCACACCAGGAGCCAAAGCAAACCCTCAGCCACTTCTGTCCCTGGCTCTGCACACCCCCAACAGCCAGGTACTGCACAGGCAGGGATCGCAGATCTCACAGAGGACGCCTTGCTCAGCTGCGGCAACACATCTTCAGGCCCCCTAAAACAAAACACTGAATAAGCAACACAGCAGAATTGCTACAGCACAGGCCTGGCAACCAAAAAATGGAAACATGACCTTGGTTTTGACCCCCAGGGACATCACACCCTGCTCTGGGGATGCCACAGCACTGCTGTTATCCTGGACAAACCTCAAGCTCATCCTATGCCCCCAGGCCCATTTCCACCCCCCATCTCCTGCTGCTGAATGGTCCTTGATCCTGGTGCATCATTTGCCATGCCTAAAACTGTGGATGGACCCAGTTAGAGCACTTTGAAATCAAAATGAAAAGAAAGGCATTCTTCTGTGAAACATCATTACCACCCTGCCAGCAAAGTGTGAATCGCAAGAGCTTCCAAAATAAAAATAAATGTATTTGTATTAGTCCCTCACCCTTGGCATCAGGCCCATACTGCCAGTTCTCATAACATTTACAGGGAAATTGGCATACACAACAGTGCAGCAAACAAATGGAAATTCTGTGAGAATCAGATTGAAACATACCAAACAGGGCTTGATACCACAAAAGCAAAGACAAGTTTCACCTGGACAAGCAACTTGCAGCTGTAGTCACTGACGTTAACAGATTTACCATGGCAGAGGGAAGAAAACAGGGTCCATCCCAAGCATCTGCAAAATAGCATATTTCAGGTTTTCTTTTAAATAAATAGATTTGGAAAGTACTGCTAAGGGGAAAAAAAAGCTTAAAGGATTTAAATATTCCAAATAACAGTGCCAGTACTTCAGCACCTCTGGCTCTGCTGTGGCACAGCTCAGCCCCTGCCAGCAGCTCCCTACCCCACTGGAAGGAGAGCTGGGCTTCCAGTGCCACTCTCAGCAAATTTCTACTTTCTAAGCAGCAAGCGCCCGAACAAGAGAAACCCTCCTATCAGCATTACCAGCTGTGCCCACAGCACAAACAGCACAGGCACGTACACTGCAAAACCTCAGTGTTTGTTTGTGTGTAAACAGCGCACTTCTGGAAAGGCAGAGTGAATATTTTCAGAGTAAACACTGCAAAGATTTTGTGTCCTTTAGGATGTCAGAAAGCCGCTGTGATCCACTGCTTATCTTCCCCACTTACCTCCTCCTTAGCTAAGGTGCCTCTAGACCTCACAGGAATCACAACCACATCTCACAAGCCTGTTTTTCTCCCTACAACAATGGGAGGAACTTTTCCTCTTACAGCAGCCCAGCTTCTTGGTGCACTACCCTGCCTAATGTCAGCTTACAGACATTATTATACCAACCAGTTCCAGAGCAGGAAAGGAAGCCAGAGGAACAAATTTCTAAACTTCACCACTAGAATGGCAGCTGCTGCCCCATGAAGGCATGCAGGGAGAAACGGGGGAGGCTCCTCACTGCCCAACTCGATCCCAGAAATACTTACAAAGGTATGAGAGAGATGGAAGAAACACAGAAGCTAAAGCATTGAGGCAGAAGACCACCTCCACCCCGAATTATTCCTTTTCAGAAACAGAGAAGCCCTCCAAGACCCCAAAGATACCTTCCCTTATGCAACTCCACCTGCAGCAGATGGAAAAGAACACTTGTTTGATGCAGATGCCAGGACTTTGAGACTAGGGCTTTAATTTAAAGACCCCACTCCTCAAAGGTGTCCCATTCTCAGCTTTTGACTTGGGAGGAAGGAGGAGGCAAGCAAGAGGACTGATGCTTTCTTTTCTTAACACCTACACAAGTACTTTTTCAAAACATGTAGAATTATAGCATGTTATGTTTGAATTAAGTAGCCTGGGGGGAGAAGGTCTCAGTAACAGAGAAAAGAAAAGCTAGGAAAAATACTACAAAGAAAATTGGTTTATTTAAAACCTGAAGAAAAATGAAACTTAGAAGACAGTGTTTTAGTCCAATCCTGGATGAAGCATACTCAAGTAAAACACCTGTCCAGAAGAAAACCTCATGCTGCACAAAACTGCTACTTGCAGACTGAGCAGGAGGGATTCATCAGCTGAAAAAGAATCTCCCTCAGGTTAAAGGCCAGCACTGCTGGTCACCCACCAGCCAGGCAGCTCCACCATCCTCACTCCTTTCCATGAGGATGAAGGGCATACAGAGGAAATTACAAGTCTAGAACCTAGGTACCCCTTACAGGTTTGAGGACCTTGACACCACAGGTGTTTGCAAGAGCCTCTTTTTTCTCTAGCTGCATCAGGACAGTATTTCAGATCTGATTTACTGTCTAGACACAGCATACTATCACACAGGACAAGTGAAGAAGACTGAGAGCAGCAGAGTGTGGAAAACAGACTGGCCCAATCTTTTTCTTTCTTTTAAAACAGTACAGTGTGCAGTTCACATCAACATCCTCACAAAAATGCTGGATCTGTCCTGCACCTCAGAAGCTGGCTGCTGAAAACAATCCAGAATACAATTAAAACATGGATTCTGTTAACTTTCACTTCCCTCTGCAATTTTGTAACCGCCTCATCCATCAATTTTGAAAGAACATTAATAGTGGCATCAGCTGGCTTTCCACCTCCTCTGCTGAGCCAGCTTTTTCCAACCCCTGTCCCTGCCTCTAAGCATCTGACCACAGATGCTGTGAGGAAGAAGAGAGGAGGGAGGCAAACCAGGGGTGGAGAGAGGCCGGCAGGGCACACCTAACATGGGGGCCACCCCACAGAGGAGCTGGTTTTTTCACAGGGGAGCTATTGCAACTTACAGTGCCTGAAGGTCTGCCTAAACATGCTTACTTCAAAAGAAAACCCCACACACAAAATAGAGAGGACAAGGTCCTATCAGGGATTAAGTGAAGCCAATCCAAGCACAGACCAAATCCTAGGCATACAGGCTCACCACCACCTTCCATAGGCTAGAGATGCCTATGCAAGTGTTTTTTGCTGTTTACTTTCTCCCTGCACAAAACCTGTCCCTCACCTCTTTAAGATGTGTAGATGTCTCCATTGATACACGCCATTTCTTCCAGTAACCTTCCAGAGGCTTGACAAAGTCCCTGGAACCCCAACAACTTTCAGGTAATAGCTGAAGACCAGTCCAATGTTCCTGTTAATTGTCTCTCCTCAAACACAAAAAGTTCAATAATCAAATACTGGCTCTTGGACTTACACACAGTGGCAATGCAAGGAGAAAAACCGGCTGATGCCAGTTTTTAGAATCTGGCTTATTAATTATTTTGTAAAGGTGTACAATCCTTGGAGTCATCGGAAACTTTTTAAGACACTCTGACATTATTTTATTAATCTAGTTTGACATGGTTTATAGTGACCGTGGCCATGATTCATACCGCAAACTCCCAAGAACACTAGTCTGACTTTTAAATTATTATCATCCCAAATGTTTCACTGCAGGTCAGCCTGGTCTGTTCCAAGACCAGATTTGTTGGCAAGCGTATTTTCTTTGCTGGTACATCCACTTTTCCTCATCTAGTAAAATGAAAAAAAAATCCTAAAGTTCATAAAGAAAGCCTATCGTTATGGTCATTTGAACGCAATCAGAAATTGTCTACATCGTCCTCTCTTGCTGCTGCGTGAGGTTGGTATTAAACCACCCTCCTCCCCTGAAAAAAGATGTAGGAAGACACTCGTTGTAAATTGGTCAGAAGACAGAAGTGCAGAAATCTAATGACTTGCTGGAACAACAGACACCACTTTTCTGGAAAGCAGCCAAGTTCGCCAACTTGCATTTCAGCTGGAAGCTCAGCCTCCAGAACCTGAACACTCTTTCTTGCACTATCATGCTGCTATTCATTTCCAGAAAATAAAAAAGCATGAGCAACTAGTGTTCCTTACTATGAATAGTTGCAATTTCAGTATTGTACTTCATAGAAGGCAGGTGACATCAAGCAAGACTGCATACAAAAAAATACTGAAGAACAGGGTGGAACACAACATATTCTTTAGATATAAATAGAGTTGGCCTAAAGCAGCCATTTCCCCTTTGCTTGATCTCAAAGTATGCCATAGTAATGACTGTGGTCTAAAAGTAAGGAAGATGAATCTTTTAAAATGCTTCAGAGGCATTGGGCTGGCTTTCACCTACAGTTTGAATAGGCAAAAATTACAGATCTACACTAGAATCAAGATTGTACATAACTATCTGGCACCTCTGGAAAATTGTAAGTGGCACCAGAAACAACAGGCTAAAGTGATGTTACCCGAGAACATGGAGAGAAAGTGATAGCATTTGTTAGGGAAACACAGAAACAGAGGGGCAAAGGAGGGAGGACTGGGAAGGGCAAGTTTAAGAGGACAGCTAGGCTGCCTTGCAGCGCAGAGCAGAAGAGACACAAACAAGTTAGAGAGGACTTGGGAAGCACCAGAACTCTGCCTACCCCATCCTTAACTGGGATCTGAGGATATCCAGACTCTGGGCTGCAAAGCCCCCCAGTACAGCACCACACAACCTGCTGAGCATGTCATTCAACTCCAGCCACTGACCATCATCCACAACAAACAGGGCTTCCTCACCAGGCCCTTATCTCATGGGCTAGAAATTAATGTTACATCCCAAGGGTCTGTGCTCTCTGGATGACTCAGGCCACTGCAGATTCACATGACAAGGCCTAATTTTTATTTATATCCTGCTTTTCCCTTTGTACAGTTAGAAAATTAAACCTAGCTATGGTATTTTTTTAATACAAAGACTGCAAACTTGGCCACTTCAAAATTAGGAGGTACCATGAAGACTGCCTATACAACCTTCACCCCACCTCTGTATATATCTGCACTGACTCCAATTCAATGATCACAAACCATTTGAGCTCTAGAAATAAACTTTCAAAAAAAGGCAGTTAAGGTTGTGTGATAAAAGCAACAGCTATCCCTCAAACTTTGCCTGTCTCGGTGAACGTCAGAAACATTACTGAACAAAGCAATGCAGGAATAAAGAGACAACCACCTTGCATGAGGAAGCTGGACACACCACCTACAGGCAGGAATTACCTCCTCCTTGGCTTCACATTTAACCTTTTAGGAAGTTCAGCAAGTCTCTGAAATCAGTTTTCTCTTCAGGTGACCCCTAATGGGGCGGTTCCACGCTCAGGGTATTTAGGGCTAATCTACAGACACCAACAGCTGAGATCAGCGGTCCTTACACTTCCAGCAGATGAACTGCTACATCTTGCCAGGTATTCTGGGATGAGTGAAAAATAAAACCATATCCAAGTACCTCTCTGATGTAGCCAAAATTGAAGGTGTTTCCATCTCCTGAGGTTGATTTGTTCTTCATTCCTCAACTATGAAGACACAGACAATACCTGTACCTGATATGCTGCAGGAATAACTTCTCCATCAGAGAAAGCCCTCCAGGAAGGAATTAGCAACTGTTCAGTTCAAGGTCTGGGTAGGGTGTAAAATAAATAGATGTAGAGACACATGGAGAAAGTAAATGTGGGGAAGAGAAAATGAATTATGCAGCAATTACCTATCCAGTGAAAAAGGGACTCTGTGAAAGGGAAAAAATGATGCAATTACAGAATTAAAGATTGTATCATAATGCAGATGCAAAGGGAAGTTCTGCAACATTAGTCCTGGAACTTTATTGCTTTTGTCCGCCTGATTTTGTAACCCCATTGTTCCCCTGATATCATTATTTTGTAAGGAACTGAAATGCAACACAATTATGCGATCATATGTTTATATCTTTTCATCATTAATAACATGTGGAACAACCAGCAGCCTCTGCTCCCAACATGATGGATGCCTCCAGCAGATGGCTGTGAACAACTCCCTTTCTTCCACCTTTATCTGAGGTAAAGAGCAGGGAGAAGAAAGGGAGCTTTTATGCTTCAATTCCATGCACAAACATTTGAGGATTTTGGGGTTGTTTCAGAGGATGAAACCAAGACCAGTATCAATCACCTACTCTGAAGCTGATTGTCACGAATCAGATTTTATGAACAGAGGCAGTGAGCAGCTGATGCGCTTTCCCCAAGGTCAGAAGGAAAGCTCCCAAGGCCTGGATCCCAAATGACCAGGATACTGTTAAGGCTGTTAGTGGGGTACTAACAGCCTTTTGCCCAAGTCACTGAATCCCTCCTACCTCCACAATAACACTTTTTAAAGCGTAATCATTGCTCCTAACTGCAGGTCAGGGAAGAGGCCCATCATCTCCAGGTTGTGTTTCTGTGTTTGTGGGTAGATGCAGCCAATCAGTAACTTCAGGGAGAGCATCAGATAAAATACAACTGGCAAGCAAACATTACAGCTGTATGTGTTCATGCTGAATGATAATTGTTATATTGGGTCTTTTAAGTAAATTACCTTGCATACATCCGACTTCAGGCCAATTGCCAACATGTTTCTCAGCGTCTGGGTCACCCTGCTTTGTGAGGGAAAGCAGCTGCAATTGCAACAACCCAACTTCTTTTATTTGCAAGATGGTATTAGCTGGCAAGAGGCAGTGCGTCTGACACCATGCTACCTATGCATACTTCATGCTTTTTAAAAAGTCTTATTTGCCTTTCTATGTCCCCAGTTGCAAATACAAACCCAGGCTTTGTTTTAAGTAATACTTTCACCTTGTCTGTGGGGTGCTGGCAACTACTACCACAAGCTTTACATGATCTTGTGCACCTAACAAAACAAGTTTCACTTCTATCTTTGCCCATCCTCAGAGAGCAGAGTTTGCAAAACCTGGAGCTATCAAATCCCTGAGGGGCAGTCATTCAGAGCCTGCAGCGTCCCAGGCACTCAGGTCACACCAGCTCTTCTCAGTACATATCTTTTGGAAAAGCTCCACCATGGAAAAGGCCACTGTGGTAAAGGAAACTTTGCAATCCTTCCTCCTTGGCATGCATGCCTCCCTCCTGCTCAGTTTAGTTTAAAAGCTAACAGAGAAAGCACTGCACCATCCCCAAAGGTATAGGGGTACCACAATACATCTAATAAGAACAGGCAAAATAATACCACAGCCATGTTTTACCCCACATCTGCCTGCTTCAGGATTTCTGAAGCTTGGGTAGCTGGCACCTTCAGAGGAGGGACCTGCAAAGTCTTGTCCAAGCCCAAGAGTCCATTCTACCACAGTCACATACCATGCCAAGCTACCAATGGTCAGAGATGGTGTTTATGGAGGGGAAAAGAAGCGAAGCAAGAGATGTTCTGCTTCACTAAGTGACATATCCCTAACAGTGTAGAGAATTAATCTTGGATGCCAGAGATGCCCAGGCAGAGTTCTTGTGTGGGGAAAGGGAATAGCATTTTGCCTCGTTAGCATGACTTGATGCTCCACATCCTCTGGAAACCATGATGGGGAACCAGCTATACAGTTCCTCCCTTCACCTCACCTTGACAGATGCATCTAGTTTTACCTGGATCTATAGGGTGTTTGAGATTTACCTTGGCCCTCTAAGGTGTCACATAATATTTTGACATTAGAGCCACCACACTGGTGGTCTCTGCAGGGCCATGCTCTATGCCCCACATCAACATCTGACAATCAGCAGCAATAAAAAGAGTATCAAAATGCACAGTGGGTGAGGAATTGCATGTGCATCCCATAAATGCTCAACATCTCTGACACTCCTATTTCTACTGTCAATGCTTGTCTTTTCCTTCAGTTCAAGTCTGGAAGAAATGTGCTCACCACATCCAGCACAGCTATACTGTGTAGCACAGACACAGCCTGGGTGAGGGTAAGTCTGATTCTCTTAGTACAACAGTGTCCAGATTTCAGAAGCAGATCCCTCAAGAAAGCCATGCCAAACCAGCTGCATTTATACTGGGATGCTCAGCAACACAAAAGCACATCCCTGACATCCCACAGCAGCACCTCAGCCCAAAAGCACACCTACCTAAAGTCACTCTGGGGAGGGAGAGGGCTGTGTGGGAATCCGAGACTGCATTCACTCACAGAAGCTGCTGTGGGAGAAACGGACAATACTGAATGTTACCAGTGTCAAATTATCACTGAATTCAACAGGATGGCATCAGTGAACACCCAGATTATCACAGTGCCACTGCACACGTGCAAAGTGTTTGCCCATGCACACACATCTCTGCTAAATCCTGCCCAGCATGCATATTCCCATCTGCTCCAACGCTCACCTCCCAAGGTGTCCTGGAGGTCAGAGAAAGCAGGCCTGTCAGCCCACAAGCCTTGCTAAATCTCATGTGGTTCTAGTTTGACAAACCAAAGGGTAGCCATGCTGCAAGGAAGAGTAACAAACAGGACTCATCTGTGGGACATCTGCCCTCCTGCCCCTGCAGCTCCCTTCACTGCTGCCTCACATCCATCCCTGCCCTGCAAATTGGCCAGGACTGCAGAGCTGCTGCATGTTTGACCACAACACATATAATGCCTGGCTGGACAGCCACTACCAGGCAGAACAGAGAGTAGCAGTAAGCAGTCTAGTTTTCATCAGAGAGAGCACTGCTTCAAAGATTTCCCTGCCACCCACTACTCTTAACAAACAAAAGTGGGAAATGAGTGATCTTCCAGACTGCCAACCATTGGTGCAATCTGGTTCAAACTAGCCAAACAGGAGACAAACAGTGCTCATTTCCTGGGGAAACGAAGTTAAAATGAAATAAAATAAAACCAGATGAAAATCATGATGTTTGATTAGTGGTGTTCCCATGTTCTGCTACATCCCAAAAAACAACGGCTTGCTCAATCCAGCCTGTGAGCTGCATGGCACACAATGCAGTTCAGCTCTGTAACTACCCAGATGTTACACATCTGGAGCAGGAAGAAGCAAATTTCAAACTTATTTATGTCTGGGGGTTGCCCTGAAGGGGTAATTTCTGCAGCAGAAAAACAGGGCAAGGGGATTTGCATCTGAAAGCAGTGAAATGCTTTGTCAGGGCTGAAGAACTATCATTCAGATCTCAGGGTGAAAGCAGCTCTCCTTCACAACCCTAGAATTAATTCATCCTGGAGACCTCAGCATCCTTCTCCTTGCCATCCCCAGTATCCCCTTAACCCATGTTGTTGGTGCCCGGCCACCATCGCTGCCTTTGGGGCAGGGGGCAGCTCTGCTGCCGTCAGACCAGCAAATGTTGAGCCCTGGCCAGTCCAGGACCCAGGGAGAGGCTGCACTGATGAGGGCTGGGAGGGTTTCCTCTAACCCCACTCGCTGTGACAGATGATGCTACAGAGCTGCATTAGTTCCAAGGACTCTGCTCCCTTCGCAGAGCACAGCACAGCAGGAGGAAACAGCAGCGACAAAGCAAGAAAGCAACTCCAGACAGACTCAGAAACAGCTGTGGAATTTCTCTGAAGAGCTGCTTTCTGTAAGGGGAGGAAAGCCCAGCCTTCCATCTGACTTCCAGCCCACCCACCCACCGGATAGAGGCAAAGCATAAGAACAGGAGAAAATTTAAAGCACGCCAAGATCCCAGGCTCTGGAAATTAGTTTCCCACATGCTCCACAAAAAGAGCACTCACACCCAAAATCTGCTGCTTTGAACTTGGATTGCACACCATTTACTCAGTTGAATAACCACACTCAAGTCAGAGACATTACTTGCCTGAATATCTTCTACTCTGTGTACTGAAGGGGGCTGCAGAACTGGCTGACAAATAAACACAGGTATACAAAAGGCAGTCTAAGGACACTTGATCTTCTTAAAAAATGCCTGCTCTTCTTAAAAAGGCTAGAGCCCTAGGCCAAGTCCCAAAGTCAACAGCCTTGTGGTCAGAACCACAAATCACCAGGTCTTCAGTAGAGTCATGTCAACGGAGCAGGGAGTCATCTAAATTCATTCATACCAAAGACCTGTATCCTCCAGCCTCCATCAACTGATAGGGTCACAGGCTGAAAAATATTTCACTGACTCAGAAAACTAAATTCTGCTCAAAAGGATGGCTTGAGCATTTTGGAGTATAAGCCTCATTAGCTTCCAGCAAGACTTCAAGCCCCAAGCACAAACTAATGCTCCATAAAACTCCAGCACAGAAGCACCACTGCTCCTCCTCTGCCAGTACTGGTCCCAGGTATGGTCAGGTGTTCTGGATGGAACCCAAACATGATGTGGCATTTGTTCTCAGCCCCATGCAAGGAAAAACAATGAACAGTTCACACCCTAGAAAGCTTATGAGAGGCAGCCCTGAGATTGAAATCTCCATATGTAAACTTGCTTTCAAGTATCCCTCTAATTTCACTGGGGCAACTCACATGACTGAAGTTAAATCTGCGCTGAAGCCTCTGATGGAGCTTCTGATCCAGTTCATCGAGGGGTCAAGGTGAGAACCCTGAGCTGAAGCCAAGAGCAGGTATGACAAAAACATATCCACAGATTTTGGCAAAGCTGAAGGACCAAGTGAGTCCCTCAGGGAAGAGTGACCATCACCCAGAAGGATCTACTTGCCCAAGCCACAGCAGGTCTTTGAACGAGAGGCTCACTCTGAGCTCTTGCATTTCCATGTATAACCTAAACACACGATATTAAGGCCAAAATAATATTTCTTGTCTTCCTGGCATTTCTAATCTGGATATCTCACAGCACTATCCAATACTTCCAAGAAGACTTCACAATATATTTCTATCACGTGTGGTCCAACCAACTTTCTCCCAGAAAAGCAGCAAAAAACAGGTATCATTTTACTTTGTCTTCACATACCTGGCCAGCTGTCCAAACCCTCTGAGAGACCTCACAGCTTTGAGCCAGAGGCCTGGGCTGTTTAACTGTACTGCCAGCTTGTGCATAGCAGGAATTTTCCACAGAGCCCTGTCCCAAAAGCTGTGGGCACGCCAGTGCCACCAGTGCCACAGCCAGCAACAGCACAAGGCTGTCCCAGCTTTGCACGCCTCAGCCAGGACTACTTTTACATTCCACCTTTCATGCAACTAGTAAGAAGGTGAAATCCAGCTGCACACTGTTACATAGCCAAGAACAGAGTTTTCAGCAGAAAGGTTTTTTTCCCACATTGCTATTGTTGTCATCCCATAGGCTCTACATTAGCGCAGACTCGCTGGGCATTTCAAAAAGGCCTGTGGTACAGAAAGGCTGAGAACAGGACCTTCATACTCATCCTAAGTGGAAAGGATACAAGTAATTTCCAACAGCCTAAATCAGACAAAAAAATCTAAGTAAATCTGTATTAAAAATCTCTAATACATACTAGTTGAAAACAAAAATAAAAGCAAACAAAAACAAACTATGGGCCATATCGAGGAGGAAGAGTTTCAGTGAGCAAACAAGCGCAGAGGAATTGCTATGTTTACAGTTCAATTAATGGGATCTTATCAAAATCCCGTTTGCGCTCTTTTTTGTTGTTTGTTTGTTTTGTTTTTTTGGGGTTTTTTTTTGTTGTTGTTGTGAGGCACCTATTACACAAACACACACTCTTAATGCCTCGCCGGCTGGCACCCTGCTGCACGTATCCTGTGTCTCCACATTTCAGGAGAGGCAGAGCTGCTGCTCCCGGAGAAGTCCCTCCACCGGACGGCGTATCGGAACAAAGCGCTTGGGTGACGGATGTCGGCAGGGTCCGTAAATCACATTTTTGGCAGCTCGACCTAAGCTGGGTCGGCATCTAACGCCGTACGGAACTCTGAGCGCTGCCGCTCCGTACAGCGGGGACCCTACCTGGGCAGAGGGCTTCACGCCTCTCCTCCAGGCTAGTTAAAAAAATAATTAAAGCCTTTTTCTAAAAGCCCGGCGAGATGTCTGGCACTTAATGACAGCACCCGAGTTACCGCGTATCTTCTCCGCTGCCAGCATAAGGACGGGAAATCAACCCAAAAAAAAAACCCCAAAACGACCAAAACGAACCCAAACCAACGCAAAAGCACCACCGAACCTCCCGCTGGAACAAAGGACCCCACCAAACCCCGTCTCTAAGTTATCTGGATTTACTTGCTCGCAGAGCACACGGATAACCCTCCTCCGCTCGCAACACCGCTGGCGCGATGCAGGCGCGACCCCGCCGGGTTTCGAAGTAACCTCGGCTCCCGCCGCCCTCCCGGGACGCGGCGGCGGCGGGCGCTGCTCGGCCGCTCACCTGCACCGCGCATCGCGCCGCGGCACCGCCCGGGGGGACCCCGCTCTACCGCGGCCACCCGAGCGCGGCGGGGCCGGCCGGGGCAGGCGCTTACGAAACCCGCGTCTGCCCCTCGCCCGGGCGGGAGGGAAGGAGGGAGGCGTGGCAGGGGGCATCCGCGCCCGCGGCGGCCCCGCTCCCCGCCGGGAAGAGGAGGGAGAGGCGCCCCCGCCGCTGGATCCACCGCGCGCGAGCATCGCCGGCCGCCCCGGGGGGAGGCCGGGAGGGGAGCCCCGCACCCGGCGGCCAGCGGGTGCCCACTGACCTTGTCGCCATCCGCCGCCGCCGTGCCTGCCCGCGGGATGGCAGCCCCGCGCCCGCCGCCGCAGCCGGCGCCTTCGCCCCGGCAGCCGGCGCCGCCCCCCGTCCCCCCCGCCCCGCCGGGGTGCGGGGCCGAGCGAGGCGTGGCCGAGGCGCCGGAGAGCGCCGGAGCCGCCCCGGACCCCGGTGCGCCCCACCCCGCCCCGGCCGCTGCTCCGCCGTGGCTGCCGCTGGCCAGGCTGGCCGGAGGGGCCGGAGCGGGGCGGCCTCGCAGCAGCGGCAGCCGCGGACAGCCCGTGCCCCGCACGGTGCCACCCGGCCCCGCCAGCGGCGAAAGGGACGATGCAGCGGCCGGGGGGTTTCTCAGGGCTGAGAAAGGGCTCTGCGGCTTTAAGCCGCAGCGTGTTGTGCCACCTGGCCCAAGGTGAGGGACAGCTGCACCTGAGCGCATTCCCGGCGGGACGGAGCGGCGCCTGTCCCGCGCACCCTGCGGAGCTGCCCCCGCGGGGAACGCGGGGCTGTCGGACACCCCGCGCAAGGCAGGTTCTCCGGCTCAAGTGACTTGAGGACCATCAATCTCAGCTGGAGGCTTAGAGCTGTATTAGTAGCGCACATTAAAGTGTTATGTACATGTGGTGTGTTGTCTTAACACAGCAGACCCAGGCCACTGCACCAAGGCCTGTGCCGGCAGTAGAGCTCAGGACCACAGATTCGTTTCTTCTCTCCCTGCAGAGAAAACAATCCTATTTCCATCAGCAGTAAAAGAAAAAATGCATACGTACCTCCTAGCATGTCGCATGGGATCAGTAATGCCAAGCGGCAAGAGCTACAAATGGCAACAGTAGGCAGAAGTCTTTCACTCCTCATTGCCTCATCTTTTTGCATATCCTGTGTTTTTTGGGGGCAAACAGCTGCAAGAGGTGTGAACACAGACCTGTAGGTTATCCAGGTGTCATGTTTGTATAGAACACCCTTCTGCTCCCCATATCCTGTAGCTCCTCGCTGAAACTGTTGCCTAGGAAGGAGTAAGCCCTCTATAATCAGCTAAATAAATCATTTTCAGAAAATAAAATTCCTTTCCCCTTCTTCACTGTACTGGGGCTGTTTGCAGCGCAAGGTCTCCAGCAAGCCAGGCTTACCACTAGGGAGAGTCTATAATGCATTCACTAGTACAACTCCAGGTTCTGCCATAAATATTTAAAACTCAATTACCATTCTCACAATGAACGTTTGAAGCAGTTTTTTGCATCCCACAGTGCTTCTTGATTCAAAACTTCCTAATGAAATAATTGAGATAACACAGGAGAAGTCAAATAGGTCAAATTTCAGCCATCAGTTTGAGTCTGGTTCCCCCTTCATGTCTGTCTCTGAAGTATTAGTCACTACAACCTCTGATCTCTCACGTTGTATTTTACACCACATGCATCATTTTAGCACATGCAGCTGACTTTCGCTTCTCTGTTGATCAGCTGGAAGGACTGTGAGAAATATTTTGCTGATCTCCCCTTCCCCCCTCCCATTGCCCAGCTGAGTAATCTGAAGAGCAAACATCCAAATTGCTTCTTCTGAGGTGTCCCTTAAAGGAACAAGGGCCTCCTGCCATCCTTCCTTCTGCTCTTGGGAATGGGCTGTGTCCCATCGCCCCTGATGTGACCCACACCTTCCCACCACGGTCACTCAATGTTCTATAAATTTTGTTCAGAAAAAGCCTTTGAGATGCTGGAGAGGGGGGCTGTGCAGGTGGGTTTTTTTACAATTTAAGAGGGTGTGTATGCCAAACTCGCATCAGGCATTTGTAGAACATCCTGTCTTTGAAGAGACTCACCAGGTTTGGAAGGCACAATTCCTTACATGCCTCTGTGCTCCATGTCCCTACCCTTCCAGGGGTCATTTTCCCCTTTCTTCTTCAAAGAATAAGTGGCATCTGCACTACAGGCAGTGCTATGTACCAGATATCCATGGACTCAAGGGAGGAAAATGCATTACAAAATGGAACCAAATGTCACTGCAACTCTGCACTGGTCAGCCCTTCTGCAAATGATGTCCACCAGTAAGGCAGGGGGGCTACACAGATGTAGAAAAAGATCACATGCTTGCCAAGATGGATCTCGCAGGGCAGTGTTGAAGAGTGTTTACACAATGACTCAATGGTATTGCTGTTGTTGCTGCTGTGATTGTATCATTACAACAGAGTTTAGCCAGCTCAGCTGAGACCAGTTCACCCCCTACACCCCCATCCAGGTTAAGCAGACAGCAAACAATCAAGTCTTTCAGATCCCACATGTAAATACAAGGTCCTGGTCTGGAGGGGCTACTGTAGGTTTTAGCATCTGACTCCCTCTGCTGAATGGATTCCATGCACAACTCCTGGCAGAAGTGCTACCAGAGAGATGCAGCAGATGAGGGGAACTGGAAAAGGTAATTACTCCCAGGAGGATCCCTGGATTGCCGCCATCGTCCCCAAGGCTGCATCTGTTATGAGTAGAGTCTGTATAAGTCTCTGGGGAGGAAATCTTGAAAAGTTCACAGCAATAGGCTTGGGAAGGAAAAAAGAAAGATAAATAGATTTCATCTTCAGATTGCTTCACATGGTTTATTTCGATAAAACTTTTCACTAGGAGACGGTTTTGTAAAAGGCAGCAAGTTCTTTGGTACTGCCCTTTTCAGTTCCTACCTGAATAAAAAGGATGAAAAGGGTTCATCCAGTGCCAGAGGCATCAAAAGACAGAGGAAAGGCATGCAAAGGCAGCTGTGCTCTTCTGCCCTTTGCTATTCTCTCACCAGTCTGGTTGGATGTGGGGATATTTTTTCCCCCATCTGGATTCTTCTAACAATTTGCATAATTTTAATTTTTACATCATATCTAACAGTCAATGAGAGCAAACTGCTATCAGATGCATTCACTCAAACATACCCAGTATTGGGGAGGTGGGAACACCTATCATTCACAGAAATAACAGGAACAATCCCTGCAAGTGCTGGGGTAGCACTGGGATATCATAACAAAGGTAGCTAACTCATGGTTTCTCCATTATGATCACCTAAGAGACCTCTAATACACAATATGTATGTAAGACCTCAGTGTCAAACTTTCAGTTCCAGGAACAAGTCACCAAATAATCATAAAACCGAACGGTTTTATGGGAGCTTGTGAGCATTTTAAAAATAATCAGCACATAGGGGATCCATTCCTTTTCATTTCTGAGTCAACACTGGAGGTTTAAATCATATTTCCAATGTTTATTCTGTTATTAAAAAGCCTAAGAACTCTTTTTAGCCCAGTTTCCTAGAGAAAAAAAGTTTATATTATCTCACTGTGTATCCTTCTATCTTCCTGTATTCTTTCAGCTGCTTTTGAAACTGTTGGCAGAGGAGAAGAAATCAGACAGCAACGCCCCTAATTTTTGTTGTTGTGTATTAAATCATTAATGGGGCAAAGAAATCTTCTTTGAGGGAATGGGGTGAAGAAGATTCTTTGAACCTTCCCCAAGCAAGAGGCAGGGAGAGTTTAGCTCTTTTCCCTTCAGTGTGACAGCCAGCACAAATGCATGAGACACCAGTACCTCACCAAACTTCATAATATCCCCTGCTCAGGTAACATCTTTTAGTGGGAAAAAATGAAGACTTCTAGGATCTCAGAGCTCTGGGACTAAGGGGGGAAAATTACATTGACCATTAAAATTGCTACTGAATCAAGGCCTGTCAAACCCCACACCTTGCACAAAAGCTTCACAGAAAGATGTTGCCTAAAACTGTGAGACAAAAGTACAGCCCATACCGATTAAACGATTAAAAAAACATCTATAGGTGGAAACAGCTTCAAGGCCTGCTGATCACAGGTAATTGTCACTTCTCATATTGATACCCTCTGATAAAATTACAATGGACATTTTGGCTCATTGAAATTTGACAGGCTCATACACATTCCCTTGTTCTCTTCCATAAAACTCTGCTTTATTGTATGCTTTAAAAGATTCAGCAGAGTGAGTATTTTTACAGGTCGCTAACCTGAAAACAGGCATGTAAAAAGGATGCATATTTGTGGTAACTCCATTTAATAAATTGCTGTGAAACCCCAGTCTCCCTCGAAAAGGAAAAAAACTCCACCCTAAAGTTAACAGGAGAGCCTTCACCCCTTCATTAAGATTAAAGGCTTCAAGCAGGAGAAGATGGTCAGTGTGCCTACCTTAAGAGAACAAGAGATTCTCTATTCACCAGTGTGCCATTCAGCCCACTTTTTGTTCTTGGGTTGGATACAGAAATTTGATCAATAATTTTCTCCTGATAACAACAGTTTGTAACTGCTTATCTATTAATTATAACTTTAATAATGAATCATAGAATCATATAACCATAGAATGGTTTGGGTTGGAGGGGGCTTTAAAGATCATCTTGTCCAAACCCACCTTCCATGGGCTGGGACACCTTTCACTAGACCAGGTTCTCAGATCCCCATCCAGCCTGGTCTTGAACACTTCCAGGGTTTCCACGGCATCTCTGGGAAACCTGTTTACAGTGCCTCAACATCCTCACAGCAAAGAACTTCCACTGAATTTCCAATCTTAATCTTTTTTGCTCTTTTTTACTTTGAATCACTTCCCCCTTGTCCTGTAACTACATGCTCTTTTAAAAATCCTTCTCCATCTTTCTTGTAGACTCTCTTCAGGTACTGGAAAGCGAGGTCATCCTGAAGCCTGCTCTTTTCCAAGGTGTACTATTCCAACTCTTTCAGCCTGCATTGATATATCAGGTGATTTAACATATGTAAGTACAAAATGTACTGAAGTTGCTCCTTCTGTACCAGCTTTGAGCCATAACACTCAGAGGGGAGATGTCCCTGGAGGTAATTCACAGCAGAAATCCATACTCTGAGTCACCTTCTTGCTGCCTGGGCTAATCTCCCTCCACAGATAAGATAGGGGGAAAAGCTTCCTGCACTGAAGTTTAGTGTCCAGAGATAGTGCAAAGAGCCCCCTGAGGCTCCCAATCTTGGGAAGCACCTGGGTCTGCTGACACATCCCTTTGCTTCCTTCAAAGAGGTGGCCCATACTCCTCTCTGTGAGTCACCTTGGAGGAGCCACAAACCCTGTATCCCACGAACCACAGTCCCACTCCTGGCACAGTGTCACCTCCTGCCCCTGGGCAGCATGTGTGGATGTGCCTGAGATGTGCTACCCATGTTGTCAGCACAGCATAACCGAGGAGGAAGGGGACCTCTGCAGATCCTCCTGTCCATCCCTCTGCTCAAAGCAGCGACAGCATCAGCTGGGCACTCAGGGCTGTCTCCTGCTGCGTTTGGAACATTTACTGCCAGTACAGAGAGCTGGATAAACACACCAGGGTGCTACCACAGCAGTTGCTCTCTGTACAGTCCTGGATATTGTCTCTGCTGCTGCAGCTGTCACAAAATGAAAGGGAGGGGTTGTTTATAAGCTCTGGCAATTATCTCCAGAGCTGCACTTTTCTCTCCCCTTATCCCATCACAAGGCGATATTTAGAAAAATACACTTATACTAATCTAATATTTGGTTTTTACTGTACTGAGTCATACCTGTATCTTCTTAATAATTAATAGTTCACTGTATATTTAACAAAAGAGAAAACATATGTGAAAAATATTTTCACATCAGTAAATTTCGATTACCAAAGTGTGATTATTTTAAAAACCCTAACTCTTCCTTTATCCAAAGCAACACTGCATTAGTTGCTGGGCACTAACTATATTGGAAGTCCATTAGTTAGATAGCCCCTCAATCATCCATGTTAATTCATTCTCCTCTGAAGTAGATGAGTTTTAAGAGAATTACAGTCCTCATATACAAACAGCACCACAAATAAATGGCATGAAGATATTTCATCATAATTTACTAACCGCAACAACTACTTCACTGTTCAGGACTTGCATACTAAAGCGTCAGGATAGCCCTTTGGCACCAGCTCTACACAATAAATACAGGTAGTCCTATCACTGACAAAAGCTCAATTAAAAAGAAAATTGAGGTTTCAAACATAAGCATTTAAAATTAGAAAATACCCAATTTAAGGCTGACTGTGCAAGTCCCTCCTGACATAACCACATGCTTCCATTACACGAGTGCATGCTGCTTTTCACAGCATCCTTGGCTTCCCTTCGGTTGTATGGGGTCTCAGAAGCACAACCCCAGCTTCCTGCTCCCCAGTGCCAACCTCCTCTGTCATCTTCCCCTGTGCCACCACCCAGGTTCCATGTCCCGGGCTCCCTGTTCCCTCATTCCTGGTTCCCAGCCCTGATAGGCCACTTTCTTCTCTTTAGCACCTTCTCCTCCTTTTTCCTTGTCCAGCTGTAACCCACACTTCATCCCAGCAGTTTCCAGCCTCAGTTTCCAATCCCAACTCCCAGACCAGGTTTCTTACAGTGAGGCCCAAGTACTTTCTCCACTCCAAGTCTCCAGTTCCAGTCTTTCACTGCAGGCTACTTTAGTCCACCTGTTAATGCTAACTCTACAAATAAAGGCTAGGTCCCTTCCTCACTGCTCAGGATCCTGGAGATCACTGACACAGAGCACAAGTCTCCATGGCTGTACCAGGAGGCACCAAGAAGAGCATTGCCAGAAACCTCCTACTCAGTCCCTGCAGCCACAGACAGACCAGAGCACAAGTCTCCACAAACTGAAACATCAAAGAGAGCAGCTGCCACACTTAGAAGCCTCTGCCAGGAGTGTGCAAACTGCAGTTTTCCAAGAATTTATAATGTAGCTGAATCTGGGTATTTTTCACAGGAGCCAGAGTTCAGTTTGCACCACTTTTTTTTTTTTTTTTTTTTTTGCTCTTGCATTTTGGAAGGGGAATCACAACCAGGCAGTGATTAATGTTATGTATAAAATCTAGTTTCAAGTATTCAGTCTTTCACATGAAAAAATGTCATAGAATGAACTGAACAGCCAGAAACATCCCTCCAGAATCAGACTGAGGTATTCACCTGGCACAGAAAATGTTAACCCAAAAGATTAAGGCTTCAAAGTTACAGAAGATGAAAAGGGAAAAAAAAAATTGGTGCAACTAAACTCTGGCATTAATTAAAGCAAACTGAGTAGAGGAAAGGTTATTTTCTCTAGCTTAGCAAAAGTACAGATATATTATCCTTAGGATAGTAAGAGTCCACAGTTCACACTACAGGCCTTGAGAAAATGAAATTGCACTGTGTAAACACTTTAGATATAGCTCATTAGGACCAGTCACCAGGTTCAGGGTGCTTTACACCCTGTGACTGGTCTTATAAACCCTGTGGTTACTCCAGGCAGAACACCCAGCCCGTGTCCAACAAAGTCCAGCAATCATCCAGACATCGTGTCTGTCATGGTGTACTTTAGCAGAGAAAATAAGGTGAGGCATGCAAGTCTCTGTGTTTATGCAGACTTGTTTTCTTGACTTTTTACACTACACATTTCCAAGCCACTGACTGATCTTTCCAGCTCTTACCTGCAGGACAAGCAGCTCTGAAGCATCCTCAGCTGAGTAACTTTACTCACTCAATGTTAACAGAATGAGAACCAAGGCCTAGAATTTCAGAGTCAAATGTGAAGCACACACAGAAAAACAAGCGCACTGAGATATTTATGTGCTGGGTGCTGGCATGGCAATGACTGCACTTCATCCTCACACTTCCTGAAAATTACATCATTTATCATTTAACACTACAGCTGCAGATTCCCCACGATTTGCAATGAATTAAGTAGCAGAGCTCTTCAGGAAACCCCACGGATTTCCTGGGATAGATAGTATGGCTAGTTAAGTACATGAATATTGGATGCAAATATTTTCTTGTTTTATTGGGGTTTCTGAAAATGAAAGCATCCTGTCTGTGCCTCGCAGAGGGGAGGGCATTGCTGGTAGCCATTAAACAAATCAAAACCAATGCTGTCCCTGCCAGACGTGCCTGGTCATACTACACTGGTTGATGATAACCTTGCACGGCAGTCTTTCATTCAGGACTTCATCCTGCAGTCCTTACACCCCTGGAAGAAGCTTGAGGAATTTCAGTGCTGTCTAATTTGAAATTTATTTCTGCAAGCAAATGTCTTCAGGACACACCAGCCAAGGCAGACAGGCAGACACATTCAAACCTATGTCAGCGTGTCCAAAGTCTGGGGGACTACATGGCTGCTCAATGTCCACATGGGCTCCTGTCTCCTGCCCTGACAAATTCAAGATGATTCTGAGGGAATTTCTGCAGTCACAGAGCTTCAAAACAGTCTTTTCCCAGCCTCACTCAGTTAGTAGGTGCTTTTTCAAACAACCTGCTTATGGTCTGAGAGAATAAGCTTCTTATTAAGTTCATAGATCAGTCTCATTAGTACTCATTCTTCTAGAGCTCCAGTTAAGCATGTTCATGTTTTCTAGAATAGCACTGCTTGTATCTCACATAAAATTGCTGCCAGAAAATAAGTGCAGAGTTCCCAGTTCAGACCTGTGAGCTGCAAGGACTTCCTTAAATCCATGTCTAATGTCAGTCCTCTAACATGGTAGCTCTTACATTTAACTCTGATTTAAAAAGAGGTGTTCAGAACCCCATTTTCATACCTTCATTAAAGGAGTACAGACCTCCTTAGAGATGTGGCTGAAGGGCAAAAAACTGCCTAAGTCTTATTTCTGAAGTCAGATGGGACTTACACCCTTAAAGCTTTTGAAAAATTTACTATGTCGCTGTTTGGGCTGAATAAAAATTCCCTGTGAGAAAGGTTTTTCTTTTCAACACTCTTTTTAGGCTTGGAAAAGGCTTACTCAGGAAAAGAATTAAAAAGATTTGGCTGTTTTTCAACTTCACAACTTTCCCAATTTTTCCAGATTCTCTGAAGAGGCCACTGGGTGCTAATGGGTGTGACTTTCAGGGCTGTGAGCCTTGCAGGGCCCCACCAAGTTCCATTAAAGTGAGTGGTGGAGTTTCCATTGATTACAGCAGGATTTGGAGGGTCCCATACAGAAGGTGCTCTAAATCTAGGAGAGCTGATGTTCCCACCCACCTGTCTGCAAGGAGTGAGCACCGGACATGCAAGGAGGAAGTAAAATACATTTCTCTTTTTTACAAGGAAAGTTTGCCTGATTCTCATTTATTTCAATCCCAGTATCTATGTTTCAGCATTAATAATGGACCAACCTGCAAAAGGAGCTCATGGAAGCTGCCAGGTTTCCACCAGGGAGGCTCGAGTTTGGCTGCCCAAGGCAGAAAGGAGCTTTGGAAAGAGTTTTGTTTAAAGTTGAAGCGTTCAAAACTGTTTTGCACATTCGTCATCCTCAAAGAGAAGTGCTTGGCTGCCCTCCATGGAAGGAGGGGAATGTGCAGCAATGGGACCCTCAGCAGCTGCCAGCAAAAAATAATCCAGAAGAACTATGAATAAATAAAATACATTTTGCTAGACCTAATACCACACAGCTTTCTTCATACTCTCCCTCTAAAGCTGTAATTCCCATCCAACCATTTCTGGTTTTAGTTTTTATCATTGGTTGTTCTCTTCCTGTCTATCTTCCTTTAAAGCCTAAACTGTGGTTTTCTACTTACCTGAAAGTTTCCCCTCTACATTTCTTAATTTCCTACTAATTTCTCTATTTTAATCTTCTTTTAAAACCATTCTGATGCAATTCCACAATCCTTTGCGGACCTCCAAACCTCTTTTATCTTATTCTTTTCTCTGCAATGTTTCCTTTCATCATCCTCTTCCCAACTTTACCAAAGATTTGCCTATGTGTGGCAGAACGCAATTCCATTTTAAAGTCAGAAGTGTTTCGCTTTCTCTGAATATGTTTCTATACCAATTTTGCTAGTGACAGATGAGAAAACACAGATTATCTACTGCACTCTATCAGAAGTGGAAAAATCAAGTGGTCTGCAGGCTCTGAACTGAGGATCATCATATTTCAGGCAATGCCTGAATGGAATCATGAGAGAGACCAAATTCAGCAAACCCTTTTCTTGCTTGAGATGTCTCCTTTCCTACTCATCATAGCTGGCTTAGGCAAATTGGGCTGCTCTCCACAGGACACTCACTGGCCCAGATAGTTTCAATCTTGTTCATTGTGGCTTTATCAAAATTAGATCAGGAAGCATAATTCTCAATGCTAGGATTTTATTTTATTCTTTCCACCTCATGGCAATGAGTAATTCCTTCCCTGCTGCTATGAAATGCTGCTATGAATGAACTCCTTAACCATCCTCCTCATCCTTGCTGTCTTATAAATAACTGCATCCTGCTCCATCCAGATCCAGCCCCAGCCAGCTGCTTCTGTCCTTTAATGTATGAGAAAAACTTCTCTGATGTGCAATGGTGGCTCCAGGACACTGCCAGGTGGCTTTTGGCAGAAGTGCTCGACTGAACAAGGAGGACCAAGCTACAAATCTGAGGTGAGGAGGAGCCCACCTCTGGTGCCTTGGTCCTGCTTCTCTCAGTGCAACCAATCCTTGCCTCACACTGAATTACTTCTGAGCCCTAGAAAAAGCTGCAGTTGCAGGTTGCTGCTTGCCAGAGCCTAATGCCAAAGTCCTACCTGTCCAGACATCCCATATAACAAGAAAGTGCTGATGGCAGCATGACAAACCTCTCTTTGGAGCTGATGCTATGTAGTCGTGTCTGCAGCTGAAGCCCCAGCACAGCCTCACCAGCGGGTTGGTTCTTGTGAATGCTATTTTAAGGCAGACGAGGTGCAATGGTGTTGCCACAGCATGAAAAATGAAATTTAAAATAGTGAATATTTACAGAGCAAGTTTATTCTGACTGTCTGTGAGATGTGATCTTTTTCTCTGAGTACATGTAGTGAGTGCATCATCTCATTTCATTCTGCCACCTGTAAGCTCAGGCAAGAAAAGTGTGCTATGGCATAGGGCTCTGCATATGGACTCACCGGCGTTTCCAAAAGAACTCTCACATGCTGCTAATCACTTCTGGGATGTAGGGGTTTGGTGTTTTTTTGTGGAGTAGTATCAGAGGAAGAGTCGCAGTTTAAGAGCCATGGCTGCTACTTGTCCACAGATGTTTCTGCATGCTTATCAAGATCGATAAACGGCGTCAGTCACCCCCCAGTGATGCACCCTCGCCGGCAGCGATTACTCTGGGTCTGGAAGTTGTAAAAATCTCTGTTTATCTGCTGATGGCTGAACTACTCTTATCCTGAGTGTGCCTCTTTCAGGAAGCATCCAGCAGAGTACTCACACTGGTCAGAGATTTAACTGCGCTAAACTCTAAACTCTCATCTTTTAATGTTGCAATACTGTAGCAGCCGCTGATTGTTTTAGTAAAAAAAAAAAAAAAAAAAAAAAAAAAACCAACAACACCACTACAACAACTCCTAACCTGTTTATCACCACATAAAGATCCCTGTTTTCTCCGGATAATGTCCCGGCGGTCTCGGCCAGACCTCCCCGTGACTATAAAGAGGTGTTTCATTCACTAACCTGTCCTCAACGTCTCTCCTGGCTTCTTCCCTCTGGGCGCCATGTGATAGCCTGGGATGTGGCTGGGATATTCCCTCCAGAAGCTGATAGTAATCGTGATCTTTACCTCCTCATCCTCTCCCTCCTCTGTGAGTCATCAGGAATCACTCCCAGTCTTTTGTCTCTTTACTTGGGTGTCATTTGGCTGTATTCATGTTCCTCGTCTTTCTGCTCTCGGCCCTTGATGGCCTAGGTCTTTGTTTGTCCCCTGTTCTAACTGGTCCTTTGTTTGAGGAGCTGTGTGCAGGGGAAGGGGAAAAGGGGGGTGTGGGGGGTGTGGGGGGCTGTGATGGTGACAACCCGCTAAACTGAAGATTTTCTCTGTCCTTAGAAGGAAAATGCAGCAAAACCAAATTCCTGTTCACCCCATTGCCATACTTTGCTTTGTCCCATTTCTCACCTTCCCTCCATCTGGGAGCTCCCAGCCCACAGCAGCTGGTTGTAGCCTGATGGTTTTCTCCAAAACTGAAGCAAA
Organism: Setophaga petechia; assembly: GCA_024362935.1. NCBI lineage: Eukaryota > Metazoa > Chordata > Aves > Passeriformes > Parulidae > Setophaga > Setophaga petechia. The sequence goes on along the minus strand of JANCRA010000008.1, from coordinate 10,437,065 downwards.
GCCCACCTGCATTGGAGGATGACCATTATAACAGAAATGTCACCAAAGTAGAAAAATTTGGATGAAAGGGGGGGAAAAAATACCAGCATTGTATCCCATACATGAAAGTACAGAGTAAGCAGTTGCTGCCCTATAAAGCTTGTTTAAACACCCGCGGTTTTGAGGGAGTTTGGTACCAGCTTTGGCTTGCACAGTAGAATTTCAGGCCAATGCACATTCATCACTCTAATTTTATACAGCTGCATTATTTTCACAGTTTATGGTGGCACCATCTCATTTATGAAGTACACACTGCAGTTACACATATGGCTGTATTATTTTAGGCACTGGAAGTTCAATTAGTAGTTTCACTGAGCTAAGACTGTCAAAACAGCAGCAGGAGTACACACCGTATTGTAGCTGCCCAAAAATTATATATGTTTATGCAATAAATACATTGCAGTTTGTGTGCTACAATTTGGGTCACTGGTTCTAAAATAATACCAGAAACACCAGGTGAAATTCACTGTCACTGACTCAATTTCAATGACTCTGGCTCCAGCTCTTCATTTACACCTGGGATAATTATGGCATGATCATGGGTCACAGAAACACTGCTTCTTCTCTGCCCAGAGGTGGCATGAGACAAAACACTGATGTGAACCACCGGGTCTCTTATTCACAGACCAAGCCTTTAAATACAAATTCATGTTCACCCCATTGCCCAAGCAGGAGGGTGCCAGAAGCTGGCCTTTGGAGACATCTCTGTCCATAATACTTTATTTGCCAGCACCATAAGTGATCTTCCCCATTTAAGAAACAGTTTCCTAGGGAAAGATGGGCAGGATGGGGAGAAGGAGAAAAATTACACAAATTTCCTGGGTGATTGTGCTTGCTGAAAAATGTGCCAGTTTGCATGTCGCTGATTTACTCCTGGGGCATTAGTCATTAGGGAGGGTAAAACCACAGTGATAAGGAGGTGCTATTGGGTGCTGCAAACAGATTGCAAACTCTGCTTTAGTCGACATCAGGGCTGACTTTCCCCAGCATTTGCATGCTAGCAAATTTAGCAAAGAGGTGGCTGTTGTTCAAAGTTATGAGAAAGAGCTTGGTTTCCTCCCAAGCACTCATCGTGCGTCTGAAATGCTGACCTTTCATGCAGGTGCTGAGCAGTAGGAAACTCTGAAAATCACCTTTTCAATGCTCTAGTTTCACAATATGCAAACCAGAGAGAATAAAAACTACCTTCAGGTGCATTCAAAAACTTGTTTATAGTCTTCCAAGCTTTCTTCAACCCCTGCCTGGAAGGTACCTCTGGGACATGAAGTGCAGCAAAGTTTCCTTCAGCTCCTATGGCTGGTTCTGGTACAATGAGAAGAGGAAGTGGCCTCAAGGCACCAAATCCAAATTAACAGATGTTTATAGCAATCCTGTCTTCCTCCTTGCTCCACAAAATAATGGATCTATCCTGATCACCATCCCTTACACATGGCCAAATAGAAATATAAATAGGAAAATAGTTACAGCAGGAAATGAAGACTTGTTGTGGGACTCGTCAGCCTCTGAGCACGTTTTCTTTCATATCCTGACAGCGCCTGGCATAAATTCAGTTTCTGACACACAAGGGAAAGTATACCTTTTTTGCTCTACTTTTTTGGCAGTTATCATTAATTTGGCTCGCTTTCCCCTGCAGTAATGTTGACAAACACATTGCTCATGGTAGCATTTCAGCAAGCCCATTCAGGCAATTTATGTTTCAATATTTACAGACAGAACTGCCTCATGCCAATTTGATCTTTTTGTAATGAATATGTTTTGACTCGAGACAGAGTGGGAACTTGCCTGTCACAGCCACTGCGCCTGAAAGTTTATACCCCCAGTTTCACACTATAAAGAAATGTATTAACCCCCATATTATGTGGTTTTCTAGGTTTAAATGCGTGTGTTTCCTTCCTGTTCTGTTCATTGACTCATTTCCTTAAATCTGACTTGAGCTTGCTATTGAGTTTTAGCCTCAGTACGCCAGTAGTGGCTGCAACACCCCCAATTCAGCAGGAAGACAGGTGACAGCAAAAGACAAAACATTTTCATTACTTTCACAAGATAGCACAAATTATTATTTTCTGATAAGAGACAAGGAGAAACAACTGTGGACAGGACAACCAGGAAGCAACTGAAGTATTTCTTTCAGAGGGATCCTTACCTGTCACTCCAGTGTCCAAGCATGTCTTGTAAACCCCACAGAAATGCTGACCTGGATTCAGAGTTGTCATCAATTCTCTCTTGTAGTTGAACGTGTCTGAATGTCCCTTACAAAAGAAGAACAAAAGCCAAGAGTGCTTTTTTCAGGAGCTGTGGAAATTAAAGAACAACTGCTTTTCTCCTCTACCTTAACAAACATTTAAGGTTTCTGGTACTCATTCTGTCTGGATCACAATGAACATTTTCCTTAATATAAGTTCCTCTACTTTTTTTTTTAAGGTGGATTAAACATTTATGATTTTAATCCACCAGAGCACAGATTTCAACAGCAAATGTGATCTTGCTTATCCATGCTCAGGCAGATATTAGCTCTGAGAGAAGCCTTTGAGTGTAAATACCAAGGATACAGCAAATGTTCTTGATTCAAAATTGCTTTAAAGCCAGCAGCTGTCTGCTCCTTTATATCTAGTCCATGATTAAAGAAATATTTTATTGAATGCTTGCACTGGCTCTCTTTCAGCAAGGTGAGAGACCTATTCCCTATTCGTGAGATGAAGCACATTGTTGTAGGAGTGGCTGGCTATTCGGTGTCAGCTGGGCTGTGCCCAAGCCTCCAATGGCTCAAGCACTATTTCCTGACTGCAAGTGCACCCATTTAGACATCTAACTACATGATCTGCAAGGAAGTGCTGTGGCTCTAGTTTTTTTGCCAGCACTTCAGCATAGATTTAATAATGAACTGCAGGCACCCTACTTGATACTCACATTTAATTGCACCTGAACTGTCAAAATGCAGCCTTTGATCAGGGGCAAGTTTCAAGCTCTTGCTTGTGGTTAAGGAGGATGTTACAGGAAGCATCAGGCTGCATTTGCAAAGAATCCAGATGCTTTAATTTATGGAGAATTTGTGGGTAAAAACGCTATGACAATGAACTGAGACCCTGCCTTTGGGACAAAGCTTTAGAAGTCCAGGACTCACACACAGTGAGGCCTTGATAGTCTTTGGCCTTGGGCAATTCTTTTAGCCTCTTTGGCTCCCCTAAAAAGATAATGTGATAACACCTCACTTCCCTCACAGGCCTTAGTGTGAGCTCATTACTTAGTGTCCTTAAGATACTGTGTAGATAAAAAATGCAAATGACAGCAAAGGCCAAATCCTTGTCTCATTTATCCCAGCCGATATTAAAGTGAATTAAGGTGGAGCCAGGGAAACGCAGAGGAAGACTTGGCTGTAGGCATGAAGCACCCTGACTGATCTGTCTCTGCAGAGCTCACTGAGGAAGCTTCTTGAGGAAGCCATTCCAACCAGCTCTCTGGCCTCAGCTGGCACAGAAGCCCCATGCTTATTTTATTTTGTTGCTGCTTCATTTTTAAATTGGCTGCCAAGGACTCAGTACTCCTGTTTATGAAGCCAATGGGCTTTGGCTTGTGTTGATCTGCAGGCAGAGCCAGATCCTCAGGTTCTGCAGTGCAGGAGGCATGACTTTGGGGCAGGCAAAGGTGACTGGGAGCCACCTGCATCCAACTCAAACTCTGTGGATGAACCAGCACCAGTGTGCAGAAGCAAGCTCCAGAGAAGCCCTGTGAGGCTAGGGTCACCTGGACTGGCTGCTGTAGTCATCAGGTAACAGTCCACCCTATAAAAAGAGGAGCAGAAAGGCAGGTGTGATGGCTAGGGTCATCCCTTCAAGGGAAACAAAAATGGGAGACTCTCCATCAGCTGAGTGAGGAGGCTTGACTTTTGAGGCTGTCCTCTCTCTGTTTTGGAGACACTGGCACTGGGTCGGGCAGGGTGAGGGGTAAAATCCCCCTGCCCCAGGCAGCTGGAGCACTCTGCTGGGACCCACCAGCAGGACACATCCAGGCCCCACTTCTTCTTCTGGGGTATTTTGATTGTAGTGAAAGGTTCAAGAGACAGAGAGAGGAAAAGCTTGTTCTATGCTTGACATTTGAATTGTGAAATGCTTCTAATAAATTGCCTCTCAAGGAGGGGTTTCATCTGATCAGCATTTGGATGATACTGAATGACATGGTATCCTATAATGCACCACATCTGAGATTATCGTTATTATTATCATCATCATGATCTCAGGGTCTTGGGAATCCAATCAAGAAAATATACATAGTGGTTTATCTAGCCTAGACTATACTAAAAGAAGATAGAACTTACTGTCCCTTCTGCCTGTTTAGTGAGAAAGGAACGTCCTCTACATGTTCTTTTGGGGAAAAGTAAAAAAAAAAAACAACAAAAAACATGTTCATGATACTGGCTCACTCATCCATCAGGAAATCAGGGGAGACACCTCTAAGGATCCCCTTATACACACAGCTGTGAACTTACTAGTGGAGTAAAGGATTGTTTCCCCCTTCTCTCCCAGCCCCACAGTCCCTTCTCTGTCTGGTCCCTGCTTCATGCTGGGAATAAACACATTCCCAGACCCAATGGACACCACAGGGTTTATCAGCTGCCCCAAAGCTGGTGCGATGGTCCAGCTCATGGAAAAGCCTCAAAGAATAAAACACACATACAAGAAAAGACATGGTACATATCATACTAAAACATGTCCAGGCTCAGGCATTTCTCTGAGTCATGGATGCACATGACTTTTGGGTTCCATGGACCTGCCCTTTGCATGTGCTTCCTGGGCCATGTAGCTGCCTTTACACAAATCATGCAACAGAGAAGGAGCAAAGCACGAGCAACAGCCAACAACAGTATCATTAGCTTATCAACCTTGATTAATGGAGGTGAACAGCTTTTTATGGCAGGCAAAGTATGTAATAGTGGCCATCTCAGGCTTTGTGGTGATAAATGGTATTTTCAATACCAACATTATGGTTTCCTGGGGTAACCTCTGATACTGAGAATAAATATGCGTTTCTGCTTGTGGCAGGGAAGGGAGCTGGCAGAGCCATGCCAGAAGGGCTGCCCATGTTCCCCTTCTCTCCTGCCAGCCTTTCTCACACTGGCAATCAGGGTGATAGCAGTAATTCACCTCTAGCCCAAGATCCAAGAGCCTGAAAGTCACAAGTAACATTGTCATCACCTCCTGTGGCTCACCAACAGCAGTGGTGCCTCAGAGAGGGAAGGGGAGCAGTGGTGAGGTTGCATGGAGAAGGGTGGGGAGGGATGGCCGTGGAGAGGAGCACTCACAGAGTGGTATCCATGGCACTGCCCAGCCATGCTCAGCACTCTGAGCTCACGGGCTGCCAGCACCACCGCCACTCTAGGGAGAACCAGCAGCACAACTGCATTGCTTCCTGTGAGGCCAACATATGGGAAAAAATTAATTCCCTAGGTAGGTCAGTGGGACAAGGGTTTTCTTTTTCTGATGATTCTGAGAAACTTCTCCTTCAGGCAGACTGGGTTAAGATGCCATCTGTAGACACTCTGTGCTAGCAAAACACTTTGGTGATGCAGGTTTCCCCACACTGGCTTTGGTTAAAAACCTTTAAAGCTCTAGCACACTTCTATTGCCTTAAGGGAGAACTATCACCTAAAAGTCTGTCACTTTATACATCAAAGGATGTCAAGAATAAAATTAAACTAGATGTTTTCATAAAAGAGTATCATCTTAAAATCCACTTTGGTATTGTTGAGTGAAGAAGCTAGGATCTGAAGAGAAGCTTAAATAAAAGCTCCACTTAAAAAAAAAAAAAGATAAATACAGAATATATGTACCTTGGGACATTTGTTTTCCCTTTTGAGACCCCTCATAAGCTATGCTGGTGTTCAGCTTCTGACTCATGCGCTTATTCTCAGGAAATTAAACACCATATCCCTGATTTTTTCTTTACATGAACATAAGATGAGCCTGTAAATGTAAACTGTCTCCACATTTCTTAGTAAGCATATTGCATCTCCTACAATTATCTAAATAAAATGCACATAACTGTAAGCTAAATTGCCTCTTACACCATTAACTCAGATTTTATCTGGCTGTTGTTAGGGACAACCACATGTCACTTATGGAGAGCCAGGGGTTTTGAGATATAAGCACAGGGGATTCATTAGTCCCCCAGCATCTGATCTGACCCATCTTTAAATAACAGGCTGGCTTTTCAGAGGGACAATCCTCATCACTTCCTTAAATTGCTCAGGCCTCCTTTAAGTGTCTTAGACTGAGCCCATTAATGCAGAACTACCCGTGGCTGTGTGCAATCATGGTATTTGTGTCCAGCTAAAGGACTAATTTTTTTAAAATATCAGACCACCAGCACTTGTATAACCACAAAAATAATCCAGAAAAAAAAAAGGTTTGACTAAACAGGATGAAAGAGACACCAGAGGAATAAACTTGGTTCAGCATACACATATTATACAAACAATAAATGCATACACAAATATACATTAAAGCAAAAATGCAAAAATACCACTAATGCTTATGGTTCTTTTCTCCAACCCAAGAAACACTATAAAGGGAAATATTTTTGAATTTTCCTTTTTTTCCTAGGTCTTGAAAGCAAAACTGGTAACTGGTAGAAAAGAAAAAGGAAGCCAAATTTCACTGAATAAGCCCCAAATTAGTTAGAAGCAACCATGCAAAAAGATTGGCAAATACAGACATGTTGAATTCAACTCCTTCATGTTTTCTTCATTTGCAGTAAGTCATGGCCATACTATAAACTCCGGAAAAGACTTTTTTAAAAAAAAATCTTTTCAGCCAGTGGTGCCTGCTCAGAGCTAATGTGTATTGTGCTGTTTACATCACGGCTGCACCGGGCTGTTTCCTGAGAGACTGGCTTTGCCTTGCCTCCAGTGCCCAGCAGGACAGGATATAGCATATTACTGTCAGGATGCACCAGGCTAAGTACAACCACTCCAAACAGTTCTCTGGGCCAGCTCAAGCAGAAAACAAAACCTAGTTTAGTTTAAAGTGGCTTTAAAGTAGCTGCTCCCAGAACTGCATTAATCATAAGTCTGCAGGGTCTTCCTCAAGCCCATAAACAAGCAGGTCATCCACCTCTGATTGGTAACCAAACAGGGTTGCCTTGTTCCAATGACCCGGGAAGGAGGAGAGAGAACTGGAGAGCAGAGTTTTGAAAAGTATAAGGGTTTATGCACAGCAAAAGTGCCCTTCAGACTTTATGAAAGGCTGTTAACGTACAGGGGCATCATACTTGCTATGCCACTGTAGGCCTAAGTCCTAAATTTGTATTTTATACACAGAAACTAATGTGGACTGAAGATATGGATTGCAGAGGCACGTAATAAAGTGCTTCTGCATCTGTACAATTTTCCACGCTCCTTTCTGTGCAGCTTTTACACTCATCTGTCCCCTGAAAAAACCCTCCTTCTAAAACACCCATAACTCAGCAGTTTTGAAGAGGCAGGTTCAGCCAAGCAGAGAAATGCAAAGGTGGGAATCAAGATCTAAACCTGAAACTCACTGAGCTCAGGCTGTAGCAGGGCTTTGATCCAGAAACACCTCTGGTAAATAATTATTTTGATTCCCATATTGTTTGGGGCACCAAGAGGGTGCACTCTTTTCTGTCAGGAAACAAAATCCATGGAATCCTCTTTTGGGGAAGGATTTTTCCTATGCTGCATAATGATAAATAGCCACTCCTTCTCTTGTACAGCTGCCAAACCTCTTTTGTCACCTAGGCTATCTGAAATAGAAATCTTAGTTTAGGATGACATTGGGACTGCTTCTTTAAAAATGCCAAACCAAGGAACCAACTTCTTTCCCATGCAGGTGAGGCATGTTTTCTGATACTTGGGTGTTAATTCAGCTCACAGCTAGCAATGGGCATGTTCCTAAACAAAATTCAATTCTTCAAAGCATGGTTAAATAATGCAGCATGTTCCTTGGGGGTCCTAGATACTTCTAGAAGTCCTTCATAGCCTTGAATTAGTTTGGGGGACATTGGACTTTAAATGGAAAGGCAAATTTAGTCCAACATCCTTAATATGGTCCTAAGCTGTGGCTTTAGTTGGCATGAAACACATTATTACAGAGGACAGCAGTGACAAACTAAACAGCCATTTCCTCCCCCACCCAAGGCAGAAGTCAAGTGCAAACTGAACCTTGCCAATCATAGCACACTATTAACAGTAGCAATTATAGATAACCACCACAATTACTAATAAAACATTATCAAGGGTAATGGAATGGATAATTGCTACCTTTCATTTAAGAAGGTCCAAGACCATGGCAAGACACTGTCAAGAAGGATGATTCCCAGCTCCCTTCCTATTTGATGGCACCCCTTAGGAGACCCCACAGCTGCATGCAGCTCAGGAAGAGAAAGAGCAAAGGGGTGTCAATCCTCTTCCTTGGAGGCAGCTTCCAGGGCAAGACTGGGAGCACAGCTGTGGTAAAAAGCACCAGCAAAATAACTACTTCTTAAGCACTGTGATACCTGAGTGTGACTGAGATGCCCATGGACACCCTAAAATATTTCCAGCTTGATGCTTCCCAGAGCCACAGCTGAGGATCATGCTTGCAAGCTCTAGCTCAGGACAGGCTCATGGCAACTCTGTGGCTTGGCTTGACCCTTAGCACTGATCTTTGGTGTCCATCAAGTAGGAGAACACACATCGTCCCTCAGTCCCCCAAAATGCCTGGGTTGGCTCCAGGGACAGAACACGAAGAACTGTGGGAATTGAGTAAATCCTTAGTTCCAGCCTAGTATGCATTTGCAAAGGCAAAAGTTAGTGCAGTAGAATTGTTAGGCTATCAGCCTTCCCTGGCTGAGGATCACCTCTTTACATGGTCATTGAGGGACATAGGAGAAAGGTATTTTTCCAGCTGACCTGCTGTTTTCAGAGGTTTGCATTTTACCTCACTCTCAGACTGATCTCCCACATTCCACATTAAATTATATATGAGTAAGTAGTAACTTGCAGAGGTGTGCAGGGTGACACAAACCAGCAGCAGCAGTTCCCATGCTGAAGAGCAGCTCATACATGTGCTTATTCTGTCAGAGGAGCTGTGCTGAGATGGATGTTTGTGTCCTCTGCAAAGAAACAGCAGTGGCTGTAACCTGGTGCACAGGCACTGATTTGACTGGCGTATATCTAAAGCATGGGTACCCAGTTCCTTGGGGATTTATTCATGAGTAGCCCCTCTGAAACCATTTGGGCAGGCATGGAGTGTGCAGCATGGTCCCCTTTTGTGGGGACAGTACTGTTTGCACAGGGGGCAGCTGGAGGAGGCTCATCTGGACAACAGAGAAACTCAGCTTGTTTGGCTCATTTTAATATACTCAAGTAAAGGAAAGGAGTCTCAACAATGCACAGGATAAGAATAAGCTGTCTTGGTCCAAAAGTGAAGTAGAGAGTAAAATTGTTGCTCTTCTACATGTCTTCTAACAGCTCACACTGAGCATCAAATCAGGAGCTTATCTCAATTCCCAGCACATGCAGCTTTTTTCCCCATTCACCAGAATATTTGCAGTCACAGGTAAAAGTACCTTTTATTGGTTTTACAGTCCCCTTATATTGCTGTAAAAGAAACAGGATTTGAGTCAGTAGCAACTATGTGTTGCTGAGCACAGAGCAAATTCCCAGGGCTTTTTATTGGATTTCTCTACCTGGTACTAGGCAAATCCCTCAGGGGGATCAAAATTACTGCAAAGTCCAAGAGGAGCAAAAGTTTCACAATAAATAGCTGGCCCAGATCCAGCAGGCAGCTGGAAGGTTGCCAGGCTGCTATGCCTGAAGTAAAGATGGCTGGAATCTGCAAGTCAGGTCCCAGCAGTGTGAGCAAATTCAGGGTGATTAGCTGGCAGGTCGCTGCAGCACGCACTGGAGTGGGAGGGAAGTCACACAGGTCTGCTGAGCAGGTGGCAGAAGGTCAAGGAGGAAGAGGACACCAAAAAAGGAGTGAAGAGAGAGTCCAGCTGATCAATGTACAGAAAACAAGCCCCTTGCTATTACACAAAGTAGCACAAAGGCATATGCAAGTACTTCATTGCACGTCTGCCATGTGCATAAACGGTGACAAGAGTATCTGGCTTAAAACAAGGGCTGCAAACCATTAAAAAAACACTTAAAAAAATCGACCCACTTTAAAGTGTATCCTTTGTTGACAATAGCATGACCAGCAGGTCAAGGGCGGTGATTCTTCCCCTCTACTCTGCTCTTATGAGAACTCACCTGGACTGCTGAGTCCAGCTCTGGGGCCTGCAATATAAGAAGGACAACGATCTATTGGACCAAGTCTGGAGGAGGAACATGAAGATGACCAGAGGGATGGAGGATTTCCTCCTCTGTGGAAAGGCTGAGAGAGTGGTGGTTGTTCAACCAAGAGAAGAAAAGTCTCCAGGGAGAACTTACAGCACCTTCCAATACCTAAAGGAGGCCTGCAAGAAAGCCAGAGAAGGACTTTTGACAAGGACATGTAGGGAAAAGTGTCCCTGATCATGGCAGAGGGATTGGAAGTTGGCGATCATTAAGGTCCCTTCCAACCCAAAATCTTTGAAGATTCTATAAATTTACTCTATAGTTAGAGAGGAAGTAGAGAAAAGGAATTTTGCTGGAAATTCTTGGTGGAAATTTTCTGCAATATTTTCTGTGATTTACGCACTGTCCAGTTGCCTTTCCAAAGATGCTTCATGGAGAAAGTGGGGGCAACCACCCTATGATGCCTCAACAAGATCAGCAAGCCTCTGAAACCTGAGCAGCGTGCATGCTCTGAGAGACAAAATCACACAGAGATTTGAGAGCAGCTGTAAATTCCATACCCTGAATAACTGAGGCATCCTGCCCACTCTGCAAAACATCACTGTTAAGAACTTCCCCACTCTGAAGGCAAGCCCATGATGCCAGCAAGGACAGCCTACAAGTGCTATGGTGGAAGCTGCTTCTTCAATGTGCTCCCTTTTCTTGATGCTGCTTTGAGGCCAACCCAGAAATCCTCACTCTCACCTGCAGGGCACACTAGGAACTACTATGAAATACAACTTTCTAGAGATATGGATGTCAAGTATGAACATCTGGAACAAAGCAATTTGAGAGTGGATTCCTATGAACTGTACTGAGATATAAATCTCTTTGATGGACAACCATTTTTGATAAGGCATTTCCTGAACAGGATGAGGAATTGTGGTTAAATTCCTAGAGACTGATGAGCAGTTCTGAGAAATGGGAAAGAAACATGCCAGGCATGGGCAAGGAGGGCAGCACTGTTTTTTTCTCAACCTTTCTACAAACATTTCTGGAGATTAACAACATGATAGATGTCACTGAAAACACTGGATGAGTACTGCAAACATATGGAAGAGCTACTTACATTAGGCTAATGCAAGTTTATGTTTTCAATCTGTATAACTTTGCTGTGAATTTAAATCTCAGCAAATGGACCTCTTCTCCTCCTAGACAGCTTCACAAAGTCATCTTATCCACCCTTCACTGCATCATCTCTGTCTGTGAAAATGAGATTAATAATACTTGTAAAATATTCTGTGATCTGTAGATACAGGGTATCTCCACACCATAGAATTGCTGGCAGATAAAGATGGCTTTTCTATCCCACTCACTCAAAGCCTCAGGTCTGGATATCAAGTTTGCATGTGTAATACAAAGAGTAGAAAAATCAGGCACACCAAGCTCAGTTGTTTTTTCATCCTTCAGCCCAAGGAGCCACAGGGTGTGAATGACCTGGGTTTTACAGCTCGGGAGGTCATGACTGGGAAGAAGAGTAGAGAGCCTGTTGTTATGGTCCGCTTAGATCTGCTGGAAATCACCCGTGCCCAAGCGAGGCAGAGCTTCAGCCTCATCTGTGGCTCACATTGCCCTCCCCAGCAACCACAACCTGAGATGTCCAGACAGCTGCTGGGAGGAACAACCAGGGCTACAGTGCAGCAGCCTCTGCTGGGGCTCCTGCCATCCATCCTCAGCCAGGAAAACATGCAGGAGGAGCAAAGGGGAGGAGGCATGACCTTCCACAACACCCTGCAGAGGCAACTCCACACCAGCTCTTTGGAGAGGAACAGTTTCAATCACCATGTGTAGAAGACACGCGACAGGACTTCTACCTACTGCCAATGCAATGTAACTTGCAAGTTAAACATAAACTGTAGTGTAAAATGTAAGCTGAGCAGTAATGTAAACTGTGGAGTTTCCTACCACCTACAGGAAATTTCTAGTATTAGGGAAGTGTGTGTTTGTGTTTCTCTGTGACTTTGCACATACATACAAGCTTATGTACTTTAATGATGTTGGTTATTCCTAGGAACATGGATGAGGACAGGCTCCATTTGTCCTGCAGGATTTATAACAAAGGAACAAATTGATCCCTACTTAGGCATCATGGAAGAGAATGGGACTGAGCAAAAAGGCAGCTCTGCCCAGGCAAGCTTGTGAAGCAAGTTCAGGAAACCCCATCAAATCAAATCAGAATGTGGGGAGTCCTCTGAAAAGTCAGAGCTCAGTGCCTGCAGTGCCAAGCTGCTTGTAGAGATGAGGTATTGCTTTCCACAGATGAATTTTGCAGAACCCATTTCTTGATAACAAGTGACACCAGCAAAGCACAAAAGGAGCAACCCTTTTGCTAATTTGTTGGCATCTTTGGAGAGGTTTGTGTAAGAGCATATGAATTGTCTCACGAGCACAGTCAATGGTTCCTTCCAAGGAGACCATGAGACTCACAGCCTGCTGGCATGAGGATGAGGTCTAAATCTGAGCTCAGTGTTCATTAATTCATGTCACATTCCCACGAGTGGTGGAGTTCAAGTCCACCTCTTCCCAGTTAGCACAACACTATTATGCTGTCGTGTTTCTATAATATCTGCTAAGAAGCAGATGCTGTGAGGTCATGGTAAGCTTTGGTCACGTGGGAGCAAAGTAAATTCTCAGAGCCTTTAAAAGGCAAGAAGAGATAAAAGAGAAGCAAGACTTCCTTGAGGAAGGGATGATGTATGGATATTGCAGTGTCAGGCTATGTAAACACAGCTGCAAATCTCCACATAGAGTCAAGCTGCTTTACGGGGTGTTTATTACACATCTAGATGGATATCTCTTTATATACTTATAGAAAACAAATATCCACATAAAACACCCTTCTGCAAGCACTACTCAGGCCTCTTCATTGCAAACAAGTTGTTACAAGTGGGATAAGGGAATACAGTGAAGCATTCAGATCAGAGCACTGACTACAGGTGAGCCATCCCAAATGAGCTCGATGGCATTACAGTCCAGCACTCTGCAGTAGCAACATCAAAGCATCTCCTACAGTCCTGCAAGCACTGCCACCACTGTGTCTTTTAACAGCAGTTTGAGGCCATCAATCAGCTGCCAACATGCCATCAATGCAGGGAAGAGTCACCAAAACAGGCCATAGCACTGGGGTGTTATTGGACATACAATAGGAATTAGCTCTAAAAGAAATGCAGATGTAAAACTGAATAAAATCAGTTGGCTTGGCAAGGGATCAGTCTGGTTTATCAAAACATTTATGGATGCAATACCTTAGCTTGCTTTCCTGCAGGCAGTCACCAGCAAAAGAAACATGGCTGGAGGGATACCTGACACCAGATTTTGCATGTTTATAGTAAGCTCTGCAGAGATTTTTCTCAACTTGCAACCAGCAGTGTAGCAGTTTTCTGGTTCCTATATTTATTTTCAGCCAGATCAGCACCCTAATCTCCAGCTACATCATCTTTTGTGTCGAAACAAAGAAGAGGGCAGAACAAATAGCCAGTAAGAAAGGCATATCTCCTTTACAGTGTTTCTTCACTAGCACAAGTTTTACAACCAAACTTCCTGTTAAATTTCCTCCATACCTTGCATCACACCTATGAATTCCAATACCACCTGCATGTACCTTCTTTTCCCTCCAGATTCTTCCAGATTTCTTTCAGAGGGGCTCTATACCAGCCAGCAGAGACTAAGCTAGAACTAGAAAAAAGAGATGCATATGGGGGCTAGCTTCAGCTGAGAGAATGATGACAACTTCCAAAAGAGCCATCAAGGAGTTCTCTACTCTAGGACTGGCAGGTGCTGAGTAAGAAGGATACTTTTAACAGCTTTCTTGCCTTTGGCCCCATGGCACTGGAACAGTAGGACACAGAGGACTGAAGACACAGTGGTGTCTCTCTTGCTGGTGGAAATCCTTGGACAAATATCAGTGCTAACCCAGCAAAACACAGATGCTACACTCCTGACCACATTCTTACCGCATTACACACCAATCCATCAGAGAATGTTTCTTCAGTACAGGCGTAGCTGAAAATTTTGGAAAATAAAATACCGAAATAGAAAGCTGGGAATAATATCTATAACCATCCATTGGAGGAAACCTAAACATGAGTGTGCATAAGTCCATGGGACCTGATGAGATTGCTCTGCAGGTCCTGAGGGACCTGAGAGATGAAGTTACTGAGCCACCATCTGTCATTTTTGGAAAATTATGGCAGTCAAGTGAAGTCCTTGATGACTGGAGGAAATATAACCTCCATTCTTAAAAAGGGGCGTGGCCAGCAGGTCAAAGGGGGTGATTCTCCCCCCACTCTGCTCAGACTCCACCTGGAGTGCTCTATCCAGCTCTGAGGTCCCCAGCATAAAAAGGACATGTAACTGCTGGAACAAGTCCAGAGGAGCAACACAAAGCTGATGAGAGGACTGGAGCACCTTCCCAATAAAGACAGTCTGAGTTAGGGCTGTCCAGCCTGGAGAAGAGAGGGTTGCATGGAGACCTGATAGCAACTTTCAAGTACCTGAAGGGAGCCTACAGGGAAGCCAGACAGAGACTCTTCATCAGGAACTGTAGCGATAAGACAAGGAGTAATGGGCACAAATTGAAGAAGGGGAAATTTAGGTTAAATATTAGGAAAAAATTCTTGGCTGTGAGGGTGGTGAGACAGTGGAATAGGTCACCTAGGGAAGCTATGGATGCCTCAGTGATCAAAGCCAGGCTGGATAAGGCCTTGAGCAACCTGGTTTACTGGGAGGCATCCCTGCCTATGGCAGGGGGGTTGGGAATAGATGATCTTTAAGGTCCCTTCCAACCCCTTAATATTCTATGATTGAAGTAGTTATGTAGCATCTATTGCATAACCATGAGATATTATGGCAGCTGTGGGTAGCCTTTATTATTTCCAAATTTTCTTTCTGTACTAAAAAAAAACCCCATACTTCCTAATCATACATCTTTTCCTCACAGTTGACTTCTCACTGTAGTGACTAACCAGATATACCAACCACCTCAATAGAGATTCTCTTAAACTTAACATTTTCAGCATAGTTGCAGCAAGAAGCTCAATTTTATGATTTAGAAACTGAAGTTTTTGGTTGTAATAATAATTTTGCAGTCATTATGTTTTTTGTTAAGGTGATTCTTATAAACTACCCCTGCATCAGGAACACTTTACCAACAGAGAGCTTCTGATGGAGATGCCTGGCTCTAATAAAAATATTCCACTCCTCCAAAGATTATCAGATTAGATGAGAGGCTTTTTCCTTATTTATTTTTCCTCTGGGCAGGCCTAGTACCCAACAACCCTTCAAGGACAGTAGAAGGCACTCTGAATCATGGATGTCTCAGACACTCTCATGCCTGCATCCCCTCCCACTGAGGGAAAAGTAGAGAAGGGCAACCAAATCCTCCCCCAGCACAAATGAGTGGTGACAGGAGATCTAAGCTACTTCCCCCTGCTTTTCTCTCCCTCCATGTCCTCCCTCTGCGTGTGGCTCTGAGGAGGGTGGTAATAGGTGCAAGTTGACATGGGAGAAGGAGAAGCAGCATTTCCCACAGCTGAATTTTTGCCAGCATGAGCTGTGGTTCATGAACTCAGCCTCTGGCCCAAGGCTAAGTTCAATTGTGTCTGAAGTCTGATGAAATGCTTTGCATTGCTCTAATACAAATTTCTATTTCAGCTGAGGTTTTTTCCAAGGCAGGAGACAATTCCTCTGCCTGACTGAAAAACAGGCTTTGAGCACTGTTTGTAATGTATTAAAAGGGATTTGCTTTGTTAATTTTCACAAATACCAAGTCCATTCTGCAGGCATATAAAATGTACAGTAAAAAAAATGTGATTCATCTAAGGATCACAGAGGTTCTCTTCTTCACATTGTGTCCAGTGGAGATGATCAAGATCCTGAACTTAGGGATTTTGTAATGCATTATGAAAACCTTGACTGTAAAAAGATATTTCTAATACTAAATGGCTCTTTATGAGACAAAAATGTAACAAGATCTAATGGCGGGAAACTTGGCTAAGAAGATACAATTAATTGTAATAATCACTAACTGAAAGTAATCAGCTACTAGATCAAACTACTGAATAATAATAATTTTTAAAAATCTTAATTTCTGGTCTCATTTAATTGAAAGTACACATCCCCTTATAAGGTGAACAGTAGCTCAAACAGAAGTTACAGGGGTGAAGCAGAAATTACTCAGAAAAATGCTATGATCTGCATTAAACAGGTCAGGCTGGATGATCTAATAGTCCCTTCTGGCCCTAAATCCTATGAATTATGAATCTAGGGTGCTCTCCTTGGAGAGTTTGACAATGCTTTGCCGACATGAGGTTATAATCCACTGTCATACTGCAGGCCAACCACGGCATCACCTCAATGTCCAAAACCTATGTTTTATGGCCATCGCTAAAGGGATAAACTTTACTTATTAGGGTAATTGCTGGCAGATGTGATATGTGGAAAAAATCCCTTTTACAAAGGGAGGGCAGGACAGACCTGCACTGTGAATGTCCCTGTGCCGAGGACCTCTGTCTGCCCAGCAGAACCATCATCTACTTCTAGGCTTCTTGATGTCACCCCAGCAGAGCCACTGAGACCGCAGCTAAGGATACACTTTTCCTCACTGAAAGGGCAAATAAACTGACCATCCATCTACCCCATCTCTCTGTATTATAGGCAAAATACAGGGATGAAGACTCTCCTACTTTAGGAACTGCTAAACAAGCAGTGCAGCAAGGCAGTGCATGCTCATGTGGACACACTGACACCAATATTAAAACACAGGTACGTGGATGCCCCATCCCTGGAGGTGGTCAAGGCCAGGCTGGACAGGGCTTTGTCCTTACCCATGGCAGAGGGTTGGAAGTAGGTTATATTTAAGGTCCTCTCCAACCCAAACCATTCTATCATTCTATGATAACAAGGAATAAATTTTCAATAGGCCACTTTAAGCTATACAGGGGTTGCTTATTTTAGTTGCAGACTAACAAGACTGCAGGCTGCAATTGCCTCTATGAACTCAGCTCAAACTTCGGAAGATTTCTCTGTCCCGACACAGTTACACAATAAAGACTGGTTCCAAAGCAGCTCAGCTCCAGGAGAAGATGTCCCACTTTTGCGTAGCAGGGAGCCCAAGCCAGCCAGCCAACCTCGCAGACACAGATGAGTTCTTCCCTTGCCACCCTCCTACCATCGGCACAGCAAGGTCCCCCCGTACCCAGGGTCAACCTGTGCTCAGCAGCCTCACAGGTCTGGCTGGATCCAGACCATGGTCCCTGGTACAGCAGTCTCCAGGGATTCAGCACAGGGTGCTGAGCCACAATCCAGAGCTTTCCTGGACTTCCTAGTGCTACTGAGGGGAAGGATTCACTTCTGAGGATCAATAAAGTCTGAGAAGCCTGAAGATGTCCACTGAAAAAGCATTAACATGCCTGAACCCAAATGCCTCCTCTTTGCAGAAACAAGAAGAGTTTCAGAGGCATTTTTTATGTGGCGTATAGACAGAGGGCTGACTGATCATGTACAAACTTTGATAGTGAAACAAGTGTGTGAACATCAAGGCTTGGAACAATTGTGACTGTACAAACCTCTAAGGAAATCAAATCACTGTGGTATCAGAACTGCTGAAGCAGTGTTTGAGAGAAGGGCAGGGAATGACCCAGAGAGGAGCCATCCCAGGCTCCTGTTCTAACAGAGTGCGACCAGGCAACTGCTCATGTCCATGTGACTTGTGTTAAGTCCCTTGAAGCATCCCTCTTTTGCAACAGTCCAACCACAGATCTCTTACACATAAAGCTGCTGTAGAATGAAACTGAATGCTTTTCATAAAAGTCTGATCCAAACCTGCTGGAGATGTTACTGCATTTAACTTCTGCAATCAAGCCTAACAGGTGTTTTTTAATATGCCGCTGCATTGCTCAGCATGCCCTTTCTCTCCCTTCACAGTCACATGGCTTTCCTACTGAGTTTTATTTTGACCTAAGGTAGCATTTTCAGCAGGCACACATCATGTGAACAAACCAGAAGATTAACAGGCTGGTGATTTGCTGCTGCTCTTGTTAAGTCAAACAGAGAGAGCACCCTTGTCTTCATAAAGCTCTGCTACAAAAACCTCAGCCAGTGAGAAGCTGGGAAGTTGCTACTCCAGTTAAATTACCCTCAGGTCTGTTTTGAACCATTCTGCAATCGAGAAAAAATGAGGAACCAACAGCTTTGCTTCCTGGCTGAGCCTTTTTATCTGCTTTGGCCAAGGACTTTCTGCTTCTGGAAAGCTTGGTCCCGTTCCTTAGACTGTGCTAGGGCTTTGCTACAGGATGTACATGGGTATGAGGCAGGTGGGAGCTGTAAGCAGCAGAGCATCGACTGTCTCCTCTGGGACAGGGTTAATGGTTCTGAATCATTGTGCTGAGGATCTTCAAGACTTGGAAAAATAGATTAAACATCATAATAAAACATATACTGAAACAAATATCCTTCTTTAAATGAAGAACAACCACACTCCGAGTTCAACAAATGCCTGTGCTTTGTCTTGGTTCCCTTTGTGTAAAGAGCGGGTTCACCAATATTAGTTCAGAGCAATGTGTTGAACTATGGATTGTGAAAGGAACATTTACCACAATAATGGAGCTCTATAAATAACCTAAAAACACTTTGAGAGACACATGTAGCTAAACGACTTCATACTTCAGTGGGCAAAATCACAAAATACCAAAATAATTAATTTTGCCCCTCAGAAGCCTTGAAAATAATTGGGTCAAGTTTCCCTATTTCGTCCCTTCCTATTTTATAAGGTAATTATGAACAACTCAGTACACCCAGTTTCTGGAAGGAAAACTCTGCACATCCTTCTTTTTCCTTTCTGCTTCCAAAGAAGCAAACAAAAGAAAGAAAAACTGAGTCTGAGCACAGTTAGATCTGCAATATGCCACTGGCTTTCCTCCACACAGCTCTCTTTAAGTCAAACCAGCTGATTAGCTCTGAGCTGTCTGCCTGTGTAGAATCTCTCTTTCCAGAGCCAACAAGAAACGGAATTGTGGTTGCCTGAACCAGAACAGTGCTTCTGGGATTTTTTCATGCACTCTCCCTGTGCAGAAGAGTCAACATAATAGTGTAACATGACAAGATGTTGAGCCACAGTGCCAAGACAACTTGCACACTTTGCATTTTTCCTATTAGAGATGCATCAGTGGTTCTGGAAGGGAAGAGAGGGAGAGGAAAAGAGAGAAAATAGTGCAGAGGAGTCAAGTCCAGCTCCAAAAGCCTTTGCATTTTCATTTTTCTATCAAGACGAGGTATTACAAGACAGTGATGATTTGTAGACTTCAAGTACTGTAATAAATTTGCCCTTTTATTAAAACTGTTTTCCCAGGAAAACCAAAAACTAACACAAAACAACCAACCAAACACCAACAAAAAACCAGGACCAAAAGAAAAAAGGACCAGAACATTACAAACTACATGGCATCCTCAAGTGCACACTTCATGCTAAGGCGAGCAAACAGAGAAAAAACTAAAAGCAAAACCTTCTTTCTGTTCCCTCCTCAGAGTTTTTCTGGGAAATATTTCCCCCAGATCACACTACCAAAAAAACCTGCGAGTTCAATTTTTTTTCTTAATATATAATAATAATAATAATATAATAATACCAGGAATGAAGAAATATGGGACGTTTTGAACGCATTTTCCAATTTTCATTTTTATTCTGAACAAAGACCTGATTTTAGGCTGATTTGTCCAGACATTTTTGATTTAAGGGAAACAGGGTTTGTACATTATCTCTGCACCCTTCCAGACCAGGGTTCTCCCCAGTGCCAGTGCAGGGTATGGCAGCAGCCAGAAGCTGGCCTTGTGCTGCAGTCCCCCCTCCCTCAGCACCCTCCAGCTGGGTGCCACTGGGATGTCCCTGGTCAGGACTCTCAGCCCATCTCTGGCTGCCCCTCTCCAGCCCGGGGTGCCGTGCAGCAGGGAGCCTTTCATCCACCCCGAGCATCCAGTGTGCCTGGTATGGACCCCAGCGAGTGAGCAGCAAAACCGTGCTTGGGTTGTCACCCACCTGCCCAGGCTTAGCCCCCACAGCTGGGCACCAGGGCCACCACTGCCCTCAGGCCCATTTTTGCAGCCCATCCTACACTGTGACCTCATCTCACAAAGAGTCTGCGACTCCTCACAGCTCTTGAATCCTTTTAATTTGTAGTGACAGAGAAAGGGGCTCCCCATTACTAATGGGCCTGTCTCTGTGCTGGAGATATGCACATATCTGTTCAGTCATAAGGAGACAGGAGTTCATTTTCAGCCTTTTTCACTGTAAATGCAGTGGTAGATTATGGGGCAGGAGGGTGGTATCATTTCTAATGGAAATTACCTTAATTATAAAGTAGAAACATTAAGAGGATTATCCTAACAAAGGAAAGTATTATCCCATAATTTTTATTACAAAACTACTGCTCTGCTGTTTTAACACAGCTAAAAACCTCAAGGCTGATAAAAAAGAGTTTGCTCTCAGTGTTCTTTTTTTAAGTAAGGAGAAGATATTTGGATTGACTCCCCTCCCCACCCCACCCCACTTCTAAAGTGTCTCTAATTGCACTACAGTGTTACTGATCCATGAGCTGTACTGTAGATGTTTGCTCTTAAAGGTCCACAAATCCCCACTCTTTGTTAGGTGACAACCTGTGCCTAGGGCCCTGGCAGAGATTATTAACTTTACCATTTAGTTGGCTTCCTGACAGAGATTTTTAATCCTGTGAATTACTTTTAGGAGGGCTACATCAAGAATTTCAGAGCTGCTTTATTATCTATGAATCAAGCCCTGGCTGCACATTCAGAACATCATCCCTACTTGAGAAGAGCAAACATATGTATGTATGGGGATATAACAAATGAGTCTTTCAGACCCATCTTGACAATGAAGTTCATGGATTTACATCCATTCTAAAGATGCAATAGAAAAAGGACAGAAGGCCACAGGTTTCTTTCCAATATAAAGCCTGAATTTAGCCCTAGCACAGCTTTCCTCTATGGAACCGTGAGCCTGAAATTTGCCAGAGACCCTCAAGTGACAGAGGGTATTTTTTCAGGAAAAAGAAAATTAAGTGGAGATTTGTTTTTTCAAATATGGCTCAGCAAACAGTTACCTTCTGTTGAGATTCTGACTCCTGCACTGAACCAGTAACATTTCTGCACAGAAACTTTCCTGCAAAAGTAGTTTTTGCTCTGATAAAAATTTAAATATAGATACTAGGCAAAGAAGAACTACTTTTTTAAGATAAAAATCAGTTTTCACTTTTCAGCAAAACATCTCCTCTTTGGCCTTGGCTTTCAGTTAAAAGTGCTTTACCAAGCTACCTTTTTAATAATCATAGCATGAACTCTGAAAAGGCTGACCTTATGGGGAAGGGCAAGGTTCTCCATCAGATTTTCTTTATCCATCCATAGGACTATTAGGCAAGTGCTACAGACACCTTTGGGGCCGTGGAAGAGAGGGAGGTGCACACCAGATGTGCATCCTCACACCCACCTGTGCATAGGGCTCATGGAGAAATAGCTTGGCAATCACAGCAAGCTCCTTCCTGCTCGGAAGAGCCCATGCCCTCTCCTTGTTGGTGGCAAAACCCCCTTGTATTGGCAGGGAAGCTCTGAGCCCTGAGCACACCAGGGCTGCAAAAACCTTTCCTCAAGCCACCAGCCAGGCACTGGAAGTCCCTAAATTCCTTGGGCTTGCATCTGCCACAGACACTGATGTAGAAAATGGCCTGCAAAAGCAGCAACATGCTGGCAAAAGGGGGAGAGCAACAGGTATGGGATTTGCCCTTCATGGGCTATGGGCATTCTAGCATCTCTTCTGCAGTTCATCAGGCTGGGAGTCCCAAAAAACCTAAAAAACTGGGAGGCAGACACGCACCAGGTTGGGAAGCACGTCCTCAGATCACCGTTCGGTCATGTTTATACATTTAGGCTGTATGCAAATCTCGTGGCGAGCTATCAATTATAAATCCTCAAAGGCTTTTGCACTTTTATAAATGATACAGCATGAGAAATGTTAGAGTCACGGCACAAGTGTTCTCCGAAGCAAAGGCATACTGCCCGGAGCTAGGAATGAGGTAATTACTTGTACAATAGAAATGTAAATTCGGTAACCTGAAGCGGGGGTGGGGGAACACAGAAGCGATACAAGTCCTTACAGAGCCAGGTCCCGGGGGTAAGTCTCAGGCACCGAGGAAAGCAGACAGGAGGAAGAGAAAGTTTTTCTGTGAAGGAATACGGCAACCAGAATAGCCACCTTTAAAATCAGAGGAAGAGGTAACAGAATATCCCAGCCCCAGCAGCAGCAGATAATGAACTATTCTAAAAAGCTAGCTGGTTGAGGGAATAGCCAGAAAAAATAAATACTTAAAGCTAAGTAAAATATTAATAATTCCTTTATTTTATTAACTTTATTCTAGTATCACATACCCTCAGGCTTAAGTAAACACCCTTTATCGTTCAGTCTCATCTACTGAAAATGCTGACTTGTCAAGAAACATAGAACACAGGGCTTCCAATCCTTCTGGGGTGGAATCAGAGGATTAGTATGCTTTAACAACAAACAACAGCCAAATTTAAAAAAAAACCAGCAACAAAACAAAACATTCCCAGGATATCACAAACCTCCCCAGAGAGGAGGAAAGCTCCTTCAAGAGCAACTGGGCATGGGAGCCCCTCTGATGCTCAGAAGGGGTTGGGAAGGACACTGGGCACAGGGGTGCAGCACAGATCCATGAGCAGTGCTGGAAGCCTCTCTGCCTCGGGATAAAAGCCACATACCAAACCCTCATACAGAAGGAGCTCAGGACACCTACCTGAAGGAACCTGAGGCAGGAAAAAAACCACTGGAACCATCAGGAAGACTCCAGCAATCCCACCTCTTGGGCTCTT
The DNA here is from genome assembly GCA_024362935.1 of Setophaga petechia. Taxonomy (NCBI): domain Eukaryota; kingdom Metazoa; phylum Chordata; class Aves; order Passeriformes; family Parulidae; genus Setophaga; species Setophaga petechia. Next base: position 10,413,823 of record JANCRA010000008.1, on the reverse strand, counting down.
ATTTCCTAGCTGCTTCCCATCATTCTCCAGCCCCTCTGTCTAAGCAAGTCAGCTGAAACCCATAGCCCAGGGGCACGACTGTTCAACTAGAGAGGGATAAACCAGCTGTGTTTCGGCCAGACCTGATTGAAACCCCAGTCCTACAGTCAGCAGTGCACTGGCAGTTAAAGCTCATCATCTGGTGAAAATCAGCTCCACGTGCCCACCTTAGGTGCAACTGTAGGAATTTGCATCCTGCAAGGCTCTGTTGAATGCATCCTGGCTTCCTTTTCAGTGTCAAAAATAAAGCTTGTTATTTGCTGAGGTTTGGGATAGGGGGTGGGGATGTGACAGTAAGATCCTGAAATGTTTAAATAAATGGAGGCAGCAGTGTTTTGATGTACTGCTTGTTCCTCTCTAGGCTTTGCCCAAAAAAAAGAAAAAAAAAGTATAAAAAAGAAGTGTGGCCTTGTGACTTTTTTATAAAACCCTGCTGCATCAGAAAGTTTGAAATATAAACAGCTGCTCTTACTGACTACATCAGTGCAGCTGGGCTGCCTAATCCTTGGGTAGCAGTGCTTATAAATACTGCTCAGACAGGCAGGTTAGATCAGATTTTCCCATGAGCTCACCCAGGATGGTTGGCTTTCATGGACAGGCACGCTGTTATCTCTTTTAGCAGCCAGCGCTTTAACAGCCGGCTTTTGAAAGGCAGCCACAGTTTTCAAAGAGTCAGTCCTGGGGAGGAGGAGAAGGAGGTGGCAGAGGAGAGTATCTTTCATCACAAACCTGACACAGGAGAAGCTGCGCCTGGATTGATGCCACAGGAGAATGTATCACTCACTGTCAGGCAGAGCCGGGCCATTTCCAACAGGCAGCGACCAAGCTGCTGCACAGCCCTGGGCTCTTCCCCATGGGCACAGGCCTGTTGAGACCCAAGTGCCCCTGGAACACTGGAACCTGGTTTTGCCCGGGGGGTAAAGTGTAGCAGCAAAGGATATGGAGCTAACCTCCTCCCTCTGCATCCCTGAGAGCATCCCAGCACCCCGGTACTCAAGGGATGGGATCTTCCCACTGCAACCCCTCACCCTAGAAACACCACTGGAGGAGGACAGAGAGATGGGATGTGGGTATTTCAATGAGGATTGTTCACCTTATCATACAAGCCAGGCTTTTTAACATCAAAGGGCAACAATGCTTCCAATTGGACCTCCTGGCACTGTGGTTCCTGCCCCTCAGGGGTATTTATCCCAGTGGCATGGTCACACCCTTAGCTAGAGGAAAGCATCTTGCAAAGAAAGGATTTACTGAAATAAAAACAATAGAATGAAGGAGAAATAATAAAATTAAGATGCATTATCAGTAGAGCTTAAATTGTAGGACGATGACTAATCAGAGCCCAGCTTTGAGGAGCCACAGCCCTGTGCGGCCTGTGCGTGGCAAGAAAGCATTACCCCAAACCTCCTCAGCCAAGACACGCAGAAAATCACCTTCAGTTCCGCTCCCTCCTTTGAGCTGATCACTACAGAGGTGCTTCAGAGCAGCAAACATAGGGCTGCAGCCCCAGTGAGAAAGGAATCCATCGGGAGTGAAGGGGGGCAGTCCCACAAGCAGAGCAGATTGAGGAGTGTTTTGAGGAGCGCAGGCAAGGCCTCAGCGCTCGCCCTGCGCAGGCCTCGGTCAGGCTCAGGCACTGCAAGAGCCGCCACAGCTGCGGGGCAGGAGCTGCCCTTCCTGTCAAAAGCCATTCCTGGAAATCTTGCTCTGGGCATTTGGCTGATGTGTCAGGAGAGCCCCGAGGAGACCAGGGAGGTGACATTATTGCTGCCACAGAAGAAAAGTGCAGATAATGAAAACCGTGGCTGTGTCAACAGCACTGCTGAGGAAAGGCTTTTTCCTCTCTATGTTTCTATTTCTTCAAAAAGAGAAGCAAATCTCCAAGTGCTGGCAAAAGAAACAGCGTCTTTACGGGAGTCCACTGAAAAATGCAGCCAACATGAAGCCACTTGAGCTTGCTGGCTCCACTAGAGTTAAACCCAATGCATCCCTCAGTGAATGATCCTGGGCAAAAGGGCTTTTACCCACATTTCCTTGTCTGTCCTTATACTGATCCCAGTGGTGCCATCCCAGCTGAAAAAAAGATGTTGAAAAAAGCCACTACATCTGCATGTGCACTCAGGAGGGGCATAATAGCTCCCTGATGAGGGTCTGAGCTCCAGCCACAGACCCAGCCCAGCACAGGAGACTTGCACCCAGCAACCCCACAGGGCACAGAAGCTCCCTTTATTTCCTGAACACCGTCAAGACTGAGAATAAAAAGCCAAAGCTTAGGTCTTCATCGCCCCCTTCCAAGTTCAAGGAAGTCAGTAGTGAACAGTGGGAGAGGGTTAGTTTTGGCCCATTTGGATCACAAAGTGCAAAGGCAAAAACTTCATTTGCCAAAAAAAGGGTGATCCACCTAAATGATTTCTGCCAGAGGGCATGCGTTGACTTGAATTTCCAATTGTCAAGGGCTGCAATAAGGGAGGGGAGAGAAGGATGGTCATTAGGAGGCCAGAGTTATTAGCCTGTGTCCCTAAGAATAAAGACTTCATCCTTCTCTGCCTCTCTCTCTCAGCCAATTTCAGCTGAATTCAAAGAAACCTCAGAGGTATAAGTCTCAAAAACAATTGAACTTCCACATGACTGATGAGACATTGGAGTCTGGGAGAATAAGAGGTCCCAGGGAAAAGCACATGGCCAAGACTGGGTCAGCAATGCCATTTGTCTGGATGGCCCCCACCTGGACACTTGAGGAACATGGCCAGGCAGCCAGGAGAAGGGAGCATAGGCACAGTCTTCCCAGGGTCCACCAGGTCTTCTGCTCATGGTACATAACTTCAAACAATACAGGATATTGCTGGGGAGAGGAAGCAATTTCAAAGCCATTTTCTGTGACTGCTTTCTTTGACAGGGCGTTTCCATGCTTTAGATAGAGACTCAGCATCAAATTCCTTGGCTGCAGTTTGAAGGAATATTATCTAGGTTGGAAACAATCTCCCTGTTTTCAGAGGTGATGGGGATTTGTCCTGTATGCTGCATGAACACACTATTTCCAGCATAGGGTTACACACATTCCTGCAGCAAGATCCAGTCAGGGCTGTAGGCTTCATGCAGCAATATCTGGCAGCTGATCACACTGATCCTTTGAGGCTTAAAATTAATTAATGAAAAACTGAGAGTAAGTTAATCACTTTCAGTTATAATGGTTTCATATGATATCAGGATGAATGCCTATCAGTTCGATGAGATTACAAGCAAAAAGTGGAGAAGAGATGAAAAATTCCTTCATTTTTGCTTGTGTATCACAAAGCAAAAAAAAAAACCAAAAAAACCCCCCAAACAAAACAAACAGATGCAATCTCTTCTTTCACAGCTCATTATACAGACTCCTGGAAAGAAAATACCCAGCCCTACAAGGGTCTCCATTAAAAGACAGATTCAGTTCCCGTCACTTCTGACACGGAAGCGTATGCAGAAGTAATGAAGTTTGCTTTGCTTACGGTTCTCTGTGCATACCTTCTGGTAATTGTTCTTACTGAGCAGTAAGGCATTCTTCTTTGTGGAAAAAAATCAATAAATATTTAATTCATAAATGCAAGAGAGGTGATGAGCAAAATATACAACTAATAAAGATAAATGGCTTTCGTACCCATGGAGAAGTCTTATAAAGAGTCAGTGGAAAAAGTGTCCCTGCTGAGCAAAGAGAACAAAATAAATGGGAGATTATATACTGCAAAAACAGCACTGAATTTTAAAAAATCAACAAAAACAAACAAAAAGGACAAAAACCAACCCCCCCCCCCCAAAACACAAGAGAAAACAACATTAATGCATCATTAATGCTGAGTGTTTAAATCTACAGAAACCAGCACAACATAAAGGAAGATTCCTGAGGCAACATTAATTGGGACTTATTGTGGGCTCTGTTATTGATAATTACATACATTCAACTGCATAAACAAATTGCCAAATCTGTGTACAACTGGAATGCAAATAAGGGATGTGCAGTCATGTGGTTTCTCTTACACTGTGAGACCCAGCAGGCAACATGTGCAGCAGGAACAGTTTATGGGTCACTTACAGATGCACACACATGTATGTATGTTCCATGGACCAGCACAAGACAAAAAGTCCACCCACAGTACCTTCAACATAAGTTATTTGTGTTTGTTTATTTATTTGCAGGCAAGTTAAAGATGGGGCTAACAATGCATTCTTTTAGTGCTTGCATAATTTAATTTGTTTCATCTGTTGTATCTGAAAATGCTGAGACACGACAAGAATGTAACACTCCCTAAGTGGTAAAGTACTTCTATTTAGTCATTTCTATGGCCAAATGAAAACTTTGTGCTATTTCATGTCCCATACTGCCAGTAAAACCACAGCTGAGCTAACATGCTCCAATCCCTATGCCTGTTTTCCAAAGCACAACATCCTGGGGACATATTCTCTAAATTCCCTGCAAAGGCTTTGGAACCACACAAATGAAGCCCAGAGAAAGAGCCTCATCCATCAGCAAGGCCAAGGTCTGTCTTGGCTCCAGCAATAACATTGTACCTTATCAGCACATGGCAGTCACAACTTGGCAAATGACACTCAAATTGATGCTGGAGGGGGGTATTATTTGCATCACTGATATTCCCAGAAACCCCAACAGAGAACAGATTCCTGCTGCAAGTACAAAGGAAATTGCCCTTCGTGTCCAGGTAGGCTATTGACCTTTTGGGGAAGGGATTAAGTGTGAGTGGGTCATCCTTTCAAACAATTCCCATTTCAGAGGGGAAGAAGTGACCCTTCTACCAAATGCTGTGGATTGAAGTGGGAATTTTGGTGTCCTGACAGTTTGTTAAAAATTAAATCAAGCTCAAAAAAGTGATCCCAGACACTTTATCAAGGTACCCAAAGTTGCACACTGCGACAGAACCCAGAGGTGCCACTCTTCTCCCCTGGCATTTCCCATTAATAGCCAGTCCCTCCCCACCTTTTGTGCCTCCTCTTTAATCAGAAAAAAATAATGGAAGTGCTCATGCAGTGTTGCATCTTCTTTCTACTTTTTCTTTCAGGCTCCCCAGCATCTGAGCATGGGGTGAAACAGACAGGGGAGACATTCTGCTTAGATGATTTAACCAATCTCTTGCAAATGTACTCAGCAGTCGCGGAACCCATTGTGTTTTCACCTACATAATGGCCAAGACAGCTGAATATAGCTTTTTCCAAGGATAATAGCATTTTTTATGCATTATTCCTTAAAGCTTTTTGTGCTCACACACTGAAAAACAGCTCCAGCTGAGGAATAGCTGAAGTCAATATACTCAGTCTATGTCCAGGTAATTATGCATCCTCCTCCCAAGCTAGGTTAAGCAAATATGACATTGATAGGACGTCATTAGCATATCTATTTCCCCTCCTTTTCTTACTTTCAGCATGGGCAATGGAAAACTGCAGTTAAACATTTATTTTCACATATTTTCTGACATATATTGCCTACTTATCCTGCATTTGAGAAACAGGAAGGATTTTGCAGGCAAGACGAAACACAAAAGAACTGGTTTAAACCAGAAAACAATACACATACTCTCCTGGATTTATGCGATCTACCGATTTCT